>CM048744.1:466745317-469245317 GCA_026315105.1 Locusta migratoria | reverse complement strand
TGTGGTTGCACATAAGACCCGGCTACCTGTATCGCTGAGGCACGAAATGAAGTTTGAACCCCATCTCGGCAATGTCAGTGGTTCATGCACAGCCGACTCTGTCGGCTGTGGTTCATGGTGTTAGCTACGAATATAAAATTATTTTTACTTGATTGTAGTGTGGGGCAACAGGTGATCAATTGCACCCTGGCGTTGGCAGCATCTAGTCACGTTACCATGATCGCAGTTCTGAAATGTTAAGCAGTGTGGCTAGGTGGTAACTATTTAGGAGCTTGTTCTTTACTGGCACAAAACAGGATAATAAAAAT
The DNA here is from genome assembly GCA_026315105.1 of Locusta migratoria. Taxonomy (NCBI): domain Eukaryota; kingdom Metazoa; phylum Arthropoda; class Insecta; order Orthoptera; family Acrididae; genus Locusta; species Locusta migratoria. Next base: position 469,245,009 of record CM048744.1, on the reverse strand, counting down.
CATATGTAGCGTTCAATGATCATGTGCATTATGCATAGATATTATTTGACAGTTCGCAAGTGTAAACATGGCGGCGTGTGATGGTGTTGATGAATTACCAAATTTGAAAATAGAAATTGAAAATAATGTGGAAGAACCCATGGAAACTGACGACTGCAGGGCAAACATAGAGTGCGAGTACTTGAAGGATGATATGGAAGAAGGTGAAATAAGTGATTCGAGAGACACAATTGAGGATATGAATTCAAGACCTACAGTGTCAACACACACGTCGCGGGTAGGAATTGATTTTGTTTACATGTATTTTTGTGTCTTTCAACGAGACATCTGACCTTTTCTGTAATTGTAGTAGTAGACTGATATCAAGTATGCTGTCCTTGTAGTTGGATGTAAGGAGGAAGTTTCGGCGAAGCCTTGCTCAAATGACTTAAGAAATCACCAATATTCCTAATTCAGAACCATATGTGCGTTGTAATAAGCTATGTTGTAGTATGAGAATGGTTCGAAAATATATTGCATTTCGTATATAGAGTATGTCAATAGTCTAGAATTACGAAATGTTTACGTTTGTGATTTAACGTATTATTCATCTCAATTATAATAATTTATATTTCAATAAGTTGCTTCATTTTAATTATAATAATACGTAGGTGCTTTCGTATGAAACAGGCAACTTAAAAAATTGTGGTTGCCGTTCTTATCAAGTGGCTTGCTCAGTATTGAGTAGGGTGGAGAGCTCCATAAAATCGTAGTCTGGACTGAAGACCATACACAACAAGTAGGCCCAAGTTATACTTACAAATGGTAGTATATTGCAACTGTCAGTGTGATTCCTTTGAAAAACCACTGGTGATTTCCTTCACACCGTCAACGAAAAAACTATCCGAGCTTTACTGCGTCTTATCGTTATCGATAGGATCATAAATCCCTCCTTCTGAATTAATAGCGTTGGAACTTGATTTTAAATAGGAAAGCTGGATGCTCCCGGAAACTTAAAGTAAAACTTAAGAATATGATTTAATATTGGATATAAAAGTTAATGAGGGTATTGTTGGAGCGAGGGTGGCATTACGTAACTCATAATTGTCAGCATTTGTTAAATTGAATGTGAAATTTGATTTAGCTTTCATGTTGTTCATTGGAAATAACTGGGCCTTCAAATACGTCACAGGTCATAATTTCCTTGGAAATTAGGTGTTGCTTTATAGGCTACCTGCCTATTCGTGGAAACAACTCGGCTAGAATATAAATTTTATGATAGCTGGGATGCCATTAAGATCTCAAACTGAAAAAGTGCTTTGCTTTCAACAGGACCCATGTAGCCTATTGTGATGTAGGCACAGATGTGCTCTTACAGTACTTAATTGTGGAAAGGGTATGTGACTACTTCAGTGGTGTTAACAAATCTGTAGTGAATAAGAAATAGGCCTACCATGTAAGTGTTTCTATTTTCCATTTATGTAGATGCATTTTGTTTTGCACCTTAGCCATGTATGCTATCATAAATGTTCTCTTTTTTATTTATATAGGCTATTATTGTTTCTTAGTTTTTTCAAGTCATCTGTTGTGAAGGAACTTGATTTGTTTGATTAGATGCAATGGCTGATGCTTTACTTTATCGGTCATTCTGTACGAAGTAGACGTTAGTGACTGTCAACAGAACATGTCAACTCAAATTCCATATTGAATACAAAGTAACTGGGTCATTCCATGTCAAATCAACAAATGAAACCATCATTTTCAACCTTACCCTCTTGGATTTAAATGAAATTAAGTATGCCTATAGTACTCATAAATAGTACCACAAATTAATTTTTTCACATTTTTCTGACGAAAAGTTACTGAGTAATGGACCTTCAAAAATAGAATAAATGACAAATTTTTGACTCACAGAAGAATGTTGTTTTGTTTATAACTTTTGATCTAATTAAGCTAGAACAACAAAATTTACTTCGTTGGAAAGCCCTTTTAAAGAGCTTTTATGTGGTACCACACATCAGTAGTTTAATATATATGTACCCATTGTTTATAAAAACAACAATGTTGAATTAACCAAATTTTGAAAAACTGTACTTTTAAAATTTTCAAAAAATATATGTGAAAGATACGCTTTACATCTACATATTCTGACAGTTTCAACTTGGGATGAGGATGGGATCACTATCAAAAACATTTTTACATTTACTGTTATTGTCCAAAATCATGTTGATGAATTTGTTATTTTGCTACACATGAAAAGATTACAGTGTTTGATGATTTTGTTACATAGTACATATATTGTACTTTTGAAACAAGTAACTGATTATTAAAGTTCAGTGATAACTATTAATACGTACCTGTAAAACCATAGGAGGAAGGGAAAAAAAGGAAGCTATCTCTTAATTTGCACACCTACGTACCAAAAATTGTTGGAAGTAGTGGTACACATTGCGTCTGTGTGTGTACTATCCATCAAAACTTCAAACTCATGTTGACTGGATGTAATATTCCTCAGCTGACAAAGGATGAAGATAATCCAATAAAAACCTACAAAGACTGCATTGCAAGAGTTGTATGTAATCCATCATTACCTGCTTCTCATTTTGGTGAATGTAAATTCTGCCCAGGCTCAGAAACCTTTAAGACATATTTACAAGATTTGTTGAATACTAAAGATATTGATAATTTATCAGCAATGGGTTTCCGTTTATCACACATCTCTAGAAACAGTCATAAAATCGTCTGAAAAATTTATTGATTGCTTTTTTGATAAATTAAGATCGCTTACATGACATTCATTTGTTGCCAGTCAACAATCAACCTTCCAAAAGAGACTGAAAAATGAGCTTAAAGAAGGCGAGGTCTTAGCAATCTGTGACTTCTGAGAATTACTCCTTTGTCATCCAGGATGAAGTTCAAGGCTACCACTGGACAAACATGCAAACAACGATTCATCCCATTGTTTCTTATTACAAGAATGGGAACATAGTCCAGCACACAAGTCTTGTAATCATATCAGAATTCCTAACACATGACACCGTTGCTGTGCATTTGTTCCAATTGTACTTGATGGGCTTCTTGACTTAAATTTGGTAGAAAACCAAGAAAAATATATTCTCTGATGGAGCAGCAGCTCATTATAAAAATAGGAAGAACTTTATTAACCTGTGCCATCATGAAGATTTCCAAACTGAAGCTGAAGGGCATTTTTCAGCCACCTCGCACGGGAAGGGAGCTAGAGATGGTGTTGGTGGAACAGTTAAATGACTTGCTGCTGGAGCAAGTCTGCAACGGCCATACAGTGATCAAATAATGACACCAAAACAACTTTATATGTTTGCCAAGGATAACATACAAGGAATGAACTTCAAGTATGCTACTAAAGAAAATCACAAAAATGAAGAAATTAAACTTACAGAGAGATTTGAGAAATGCTGCAAAATTACAGGGACACAAAAACTTCATATTTTTATTCCTTTTAGCAAGGACAAAATAACAACAAAAATGTATTCAGACTCTGATGAAAGTAAAATTGAACTCGTGACAATTTCTGACAGATACAATACCGTTCAATGATATGAAAGGATATGTTGCTTGTGCTTCTAATGGACACTGGTGGTTGTTAACCTGTGTACTTGAAAAAAATCAGGAGAAGGCCGAATTAAGTTTCTTACATCCACATGGACCGTCACCATCTTTTACGTTTCCAAGTCATCCAGACATTCTTTCCGTAAGCAGCAAGGAAGTAGTGGCAATATTGAACTCTCAAACTGCTACAGGATGAACATATAAGTTATCTGGTGCAGAAACATTGATGTGCAACAGACTGATTAGTTAGTAGTATGAAGAAGTGCACTAACAGGACTCCTATTTGTTATAAAGTAGTAGTTACTAACTGAATCTGTTATTGTTTTTATTTTTTATTAATTATTTTTTTATTGAAATTTTGTATTTATTATAAAACATATATTCTTTTGTCATTTATAAATTATTTTTAATTTCCACATTTTACAACTACATACAGCTGCTAAGGAGTAGACCTAATATCTAAAATTAATTTGTTTTTACGAATTTTTAAAGTACCACCCTAAACATAAAATTGCTTTTGATAATGATCCCATTATCATCCCAAGTTGAAACTTTCAGAATATGTAGATGTAAAGTGTATCTTTCACATATATTTTTTGGAGAATTTTAAAAGTACAGTTTTTCAAAATTTGGTTAATTCAACATTTTTGTTTTTATAAACAATGGTTATATATAGAGTAAACTAATGGTGTGTGGTATCATATAAAAGCTCTTTAAAAGAGCTTTCCAATGAAGTAAATTTTATTGTTCTAGCTTAATTAGAACACAAGTTATAAAGAAAACAACATTGTTCTGCGAGTCAAAAATTTGTCATTTTTTCAATTTTTGAAATTCCATTACTCGGTAACTTTTTGTCAGAAAAATGTGAAAAAAATCAATTTGTGTCATGATTTATGATTATTGTATGCATACTTAATTTCAAAAAAATCTGAGAGGGTCAGGTTGTGGCACTTGTTGATTTGACATGGAATTGCCCAACTGTACTATAGTTGAAATTGATGAAGTACCTTGTGTTTTTATGAAGTGTTGAGTTGGTAGCTGTGAAGTGTTAGCTAGGCCTATATGGAAGTTTAGGGCAAATGTAAGATGGTGTAGAAATTCCGAAGGTGATACATCAGATAACACAACTTTTTGTGTTCAATACATTGGAAATTTCAATGCTTACGACTTCTCTTAGCAGATGGGTTTAAGGAAAGGTAAACCTACATTTTTAGCATTTGTGATCTGGAGAAAGCTTTTGACAATGTTGGCTGGTTGGTTGGTTGGTTTGATTTTTATAGGGGCTAAATGTTGACTGCAATATTCTCTTTGAAATTAGGAGGTAGCAGGGATAAAATATTGGGAGCGAAGAATTATACAAAAACCAGACAGCAGTTATTAGAGTTGAAGGGCTTAAGAGTCACAGTGGTTGGGAAGGGAGTAAGACAGGGTTCTAGCCTTTTCTTAATGTTATTCAATGTATACATTGAGCAAGCAGTGAAGGAATGCGAGGAGAAATTTGTAGAGGGAATTAAAGTCCATGGAGAGGGAATAAAAACCTTCTAGTTTGCTGATGACATAGTAAGTTGCTCAGAGACAGCAAAGGACCTGGAAGAACAATTAAATTGAATGGACAGTGTCTTGAATGGAAGGTATCAGATGAATATTAACAAGAGTAAACAAAGGTAGGACTAATGGAATGTAGTGTCAGAAAATCAGGCAATGCTGAAGGAATTAGATTGGGTGATACAATAAGAGTGGTATATGAGTTCTGTTATTTGGGTAGCAAGATAACTTCTTATGCCCGAAGTAAATAAGATGTAAAATGCGGACTGGCTATGGAAAGAAATGTGTTTCTGAAGAAGGAAAAATTATTAACATCCACTATTAGTTTAAATGTTAGAAAGTCCTTTCTGGAGTGTAGCATTGTGTGGGAGTGAAACATGGACAATAAGGAGTTCAGACAAAAAGATGATAGAAGCATTTGAAATGTGGTGCTATAGAAGAATGATGAAGTTTAGCTGGGTAGATCACGTAACTAATGTGGTGGTGCTCAACAAAATTTGGGGGGAAAGGAGTTTCTGGCATATCCTGACGAAGAGAAGGGATGGGTTGGTGGATCTAATTGTTGTGTAGGTTCTGTTCATTTGCTGGTAGTTGAGGATCACTGAAGTGGGATTTTCAGCATCATTTTCATGTTGTCGACATATCATATTGCATTTGGTGGTGTGGTGTGATTTTTGCTTTTGGCAAAGCCATCAAATGTGAAAACTAGTTATGCTGACACTGATCTCTAATGTAGCTTGAGGTCTAGGCGAGGTTGGGAAGCAAATTTGGTTTAGAGTTAATGAAGCCAGCAAATGTGAGTCCCTTAATGAAAAACTGTGTATAGTGACCGATTGATCTGTAGTGTTGAGGCATTCCAGGCGGGGATGGTACTGGGTGACTAAGGTGATGCTTCTTGGTGGTCTGGGGTTAGGAAAATTGTTGCTGGAAAGGGAGGAATGGATAGCTTGGGAAATCTGCTTGCAGACGAGGTCTGTAGTAGGGTAGTTGCGGGAGAGGGAAGAATTTGATAGATTGTTGTTGTAGGTGGTGAGGAATTCATTAATGGAGCAGATATGTTTCTCACAGATGGTCTGCTATTTGGCGATACACACAGCCAAAAAAATCTAACTATTAAATCGTAAGCATGAAGAATATATAACATTTATTATTTTAACAATGGAAAATGCGATAGGAATGTCAATAAAGGAGGATAGGTAACAACTCACCGTAAAGAGGCTCATCGAGCTGCTGACAGACACAAAAATAGGTAATCACATTCACACAACGTAAATTTTCAGCCATGGCCTTCATCAGAAAAAGAAACACATACATTCACACAATCACTCAGACAACTATACACACACAGCTATCATGTCCAGCCACTCCAACAACACAAGCATCTAGACTGTGTGTGTGATAGGGAGTGGAGGGAGAAGGATGCCAGGTATAGGCGGAGATGGAAAGTATCGCATTGCATGATGCATTTTAGAGGCTCTGGTAGGCGGGAATTTGAATTGCGGCAATAAATACAGAGAAGGGAATGGGCGGGAAAGTCCAGTGCCAGCTGCCGCCACTGTCACATCATTCGCAGCGCTAAGTATCATAATTTAATTTGCCAGTCGTTTTCCTTAGTACTTCTGCTTTAAGAAGTTTCTTCTCTCATACTTGGCAGATTTAATCAGTGCTACTGTTTTAGTAGTTTATTCTCGCGTATGCGTCATTCCATGTCAACTCACCTAGCACTCCCTGCTCGACCATCACTGATTTTGATGAAACGTTTAGTAAACATTCGTCCATGTCCCCAATGAACATTAGTAAATTTTAAGGCTTGTCGAAGCAATACTATCCGAGGTGTAGTCAGTTGTTTTACACTATGCACGACTTTGCGCGGGGCTAGTGTGAATTTTTGAAGACTTTGAGTTGCTATAACTCGGGCAATATTTTGTTGAAAGAAATTAAATTTGGCCATCTTCTAAAAGTATATGCCTTCTCTTGGGAATAATAATGAAAATAATTTTACGTGCCATATACAGCTAGAAAAATTCGGGCGAAGTGCCATATAACTTTCAATACAAAAATAAAAAATATGTGCAGAAAAACAAAGATAAAAGGTTGTTGCAGTGTAGCCTGTTGACGTGGTAGATTCCTTCAAATTTTCCATCATTTTCAGATTTTAGCACACATTGGAAAACCGAACATGATTTTTTGGATGCCTGATAACATGCTCATTCCAACTGTGAATAGATTAAATTAAATTATGGAAAACAAATGATCAAAAAGCAAATTAAATGAGATACACATTTGTAATTTTACGTAAATCGAAAGTTTGAACTGATTTTTGTAGAAATCAGAAAAGCAGTATGTGAATGATATTTTACACTGGGAAACCTTATGTTATTAAGTTGTTGTGTGCAAAATTTCACACTTATCGTAGTTTTCATTAAAGAGAGATAAAAACCCAAACGTAAAACCTTTTTCACAGCGCTATTTTTCCGTCCAGTTTACTTCAATTTATGTAGCTATGTTTGTCAATGTTGGGAAATTAATCCACGTGTCTGTGGTTCCTTAAAACATGTTGTTTCATATGAGACTGGTTTCGAAGCTTTACTAGAAACCAGTATTTGTAAAAGAAGTGTTGAATACACCCTATTTTGACCTTCTCACAAAAATCTTCATGTTTACGACAATTTTGTACAATATTGGAAAATAGTAGGAGGCCGAAATTCTTTATGCCACATCCCTGTGCTGCTAACTTATTAAGTACAAAGTTTCTTGTTCAGTATGCATTTAGTTTAGCAGATACAAGAATCCAAATTTAAACACTTTTTTTTCATACCGTGATTTACATGTTCAACTTTTATCCAAATTATCTAGAATTGTTAGTCCATGTTGGATGATCAAATACCATTTTTTATGCAGTGAAAATAATGGTCTTTATAGTCAGAACAGTTTGAAAAACTTTATAGAACACTGATTTTTGCAAAATAAGGTCAAAAATACCGCATTTTTTATCTTATTCTAAAATCTTCAACTTTGCAGTTAATTAATTCAGTATTGGAAAGCGATACCTAAATTAAACTTTATATTTGAGAACTTTGTATTGTTAGGTTACCACATGCCAAGTTTCATGTTCTCCATAGCTTCCGTCCCGAAGACATAGGACACCAAACTTTGAAGTTTTTTTGGGCGTTGATTTTTTGAGCAATTTTGGCTGAATTTTTCTAGCTGTATATGGCACGTAAAATTATTTTCATTATTATTCCCAAGAGAATGCATATACTTGTACAAGATGGCCAAATTTCATTTCTTTCAACAAAATATTGCCCGAGTTATAACAACTCAGTCTTCAAAAATTCACACACACCCTGCGCAAAGTCGAGCATGCTGTAAAACAACTGACTACATCTCGGGTAGCGTTGCTTTGACGAGCCTTAAAATTTACTAATGTTCATTGGGGACATGTGCGAATGCTTACTAAAAATTTCATCGGAATCTGTGATGGTCGAGCAGGAAAATGTTCCGAAATTAGCCGATTTGACATGGAATTACCCGTATTTGATAAGTACTGTTGGGTGCCAGCCATAGAGTCAGCAGCACCAGCAGAGTTACAGCTAAGTAAGAACAAACTATTGTGACTTATTTGTGGGCTGAGCGCTAGTAACAAGTTGATACTTAACTCTCTACAGGCAATTGTTGATTTGTTAGGAGCTGTTCACGAGCAGCTGAGTGTGCTGTTGTTTGCGGTCAGCGGTCTTCAGTCTGCTGTCTCCAGAGTATTGCGGCAATAGGGGGTTTGGTGTGTTGTGTGAGACACGACAGGTGTTACATGCTTCACCCGCTGTCCCTGCTGTTGGGACATCTTTATGTATACCAGACATGGTTGAGCCACCCTTTCCTCAAGGGGTGTGGCGGGTTTAATGGCGTTTTCATCGCTCGGGGCAAAAGGCCATTGTGGAGGCTGGCCATATGGTATCGCCCGTTCTGCCTTTGAGTGGCTATGTGGCCACTGCTAGAGCAGGTACCGAGCAGATACATGGGGAGAGGTGTTTGTAAATGATTGGGAGCTCCAATGTAACGCGGGTGATGCAGCACGTTAGGGAAATAGCGGAAAGTTCAGGGAAGAAGGCTGTTGTGCCCTCTGTCTGCTTGCTAGCTCTGTGGATGAGGCCTTTCCGGTGGCGATGGAGAGCACTGGGTGCACCCAACTTGCGAATTGTTGCTCATGTCGGCATCAATGACTCCTGCCGTCTGGGTTCAGACGTCATCCTCAGTTCATACAGGCGGTTGGCGAAGGTTGGTGAAGGCTGAAAGCCTTGCTTGTGGAGTGGAATCTGAGCTAACTAATTGTAGTGTCGTTTCCAGAACCGATCGTGGTCCTCTGTTTTGGAGCCTGTAGTGTAATGAGTTGAGTTGTACTTCATACCTATGACCCGACATAAAAATGTCAAATATATTTATTTAGGAGATGTTAGTCATCATATATTTCTTTCCGATCTTTTTTTCTACTTTTCAGATAAATAGTGGATGATTTCCACTTGCTTTAGTGAATTGGAAGTTCCATGGACTGAGGAAAAGGGAAAAGAAACTATTATTATTCCATGATGGAGGATATATATTCTGTGTATTGACATTGTTATTGGTATATTATGTGGAGATTGTCTCATTAGTAGACGAACACTACTGGTGTAATTTGCTTAGCTGTAAAAAGTATGGAAGTGCCTCTTTGTAGTTAAAGGAGAGAATAAAAGACTAGTTAAAGATTAAAAGTCGAGTTTAAGACAAGTTATTTATAATATTTTTTGTATCTCCATTTTCTAACACTGAAATAATCTTCGGAGAAGAAATTCTGATGTCTTCATTAGATGAAAACTTAAGGTATATACTTGGGGTACAGACTAGCTGGACCTCTTATAGCATAATCCTATATAAGAAAGAAAGAAGAAAAGAAGAAGACTGAATTTTAATCTAAAATAGTGACGTAGTATTGATCTTCACAGTCATCAACCAAGAATCATACCCAAATAGTTCACAATTCTCCCAGAAACACTACAAGAGGAGATGGCGACCAAAGAAACAGGACGCGAATAGAAAGGAGAGAGAAACAGAAAAAGTGATTAAAAAATGAAAGAACTCAAGATATGACAAGTTCGGATTTGGCTGGCAGTCATAGTAACCAGTCAATACTGACTTACAGATACAAAAAATGGAAGTGAATATAGCAATAACATAACCAAATCTTGGTGTTGCTGCATTGTGAAAATTACACCACAAGTTGAGTAGAACTATTCGAGTGTCGTAGGTTCTGGCCATCTTGTTTGAACAGCATTCCTGATCCAGATCTGCAGTTCCAGCGCTGCGGGGTACTACACATCGCAACACCAGCATCTCGCCATAGCTTGCCGCACAGTCCCGGGGTGAGCGTACCCAGTTGAAACTGTTTTGTGTTTTTGTGAGTGGAGAGTAGGAACAGAAGTATGCCAGAAACAAAAAGTATGACTCAATCAAAACAAAGTTGTAATCTAGAGTTATTCATGAAAAGACATGAATCTCGGTTAGATAAGATAGAAAGGGAAATAGAGACAAAATTATAAAATTTTAGTTCTCAACTAGAGACTCATGCGAAGGAGTGTAGGGAGAAATTTGATTTATTTGATGATAGATTTAATGCGTGGTCCCAAAATTTAGTCACAAAAGAACAGGCTAAAGAACTTGCAGAACAGGTATTTGAACAAAACAATACAATAAACGAATAATCTATAGTAAGAGCTGTTTCAAATATGTTAGAGGAAAGGGACAAAATTGTGTTAGACAATGTCAGATCTGTGGAAGATGGATTAGCCACCACAAATTTAAAGTTAGAGACTTTAGTTACTAATTCAGAAAGTCAATTAAAATTAGTAAATGAAAACATTACTAAACCAATATGTAGAGTTGATAACCTTGAACGTAATCAGAGTAATCAAAATTTTACCTTGCTTACTGAAGAACCAAGTAATTGGGAAAATAAGATTGAAGAACTTTTAGATAAAAAGATAAGAGATAGGGCAGAAGTTTCCACAAATACTGTATTGAGGATAGAAATTCCGATGTAGAAATGTCGGATAGTCAATCGATAAATTGTGACAGGAGACAAAAAAGACTAAATCAGAACTAAGAAACAAAATTCAAGATCAAAGTAATAATGTAAGAATAATAACTAGCGGGGACGAAGTAATTATGTCACCTGCGATAAATATCACTAAACAGTTTCCCAGATTTAAGTCTGATGGGGAAATATACCCGAATCATTTTCTTAAGATATTATGTACAACCTTACAGTATAAGTGGGAAGATCTTAAGGAACAGTTATTATTTAACTTTAAAAAGAGAAAAAAAGAATTCCTTCCCCTCAGGCTGATTAACATTCTTTGTTAATTAAGAGATTGACAACCTCTGGGTAAGCCAGTTATCTGTTCTTTTACTTCCATTTTCGTTTTCCGAGGAACAGATCTATATTCTCATACTATCCTATTTAACTATCTAACATTCCTTTAACTATCCTTCTTAGTCACTATGAATAAGCAGTCAAAGAAAAAGCGCAAAATACGGTTCAGTATATCGAGCGCCATAGAACGGTAGTGTTGCCAACTGTAACATGCCGAACAGTAAGTAAAATTTGACACTTGGAAAATATGTTAGAAATAATATGTCTGTAACACCTTAGATGTATTAATTGTTTTTATTGAATTATTTGGTTACCATAGTAATGTGAAAATACAATATTTGTGTGTAGAAAGTTATTTGTAATACCAACTGTTAGAAATAGACATAAAAGTAAAATTTTACTCAGGCAAAATAGTGGAATATAAGTTATACAGTTTTGGCTGAGGGTATATTAATAGTAATCGAAAGTAAATAAAAAGAATGCTATGTATTTTATACTGCAAACAAATAGTATGAAACCATAACAATTCAATTTTACTATATGTAGAAATATGACTTAGAGAAAAGTCCATAGTTTATCTTGACATTTACACTGATGATGACAAATACTGATTTTGACATTGTGATTCATGAGATTACATACCTATACCGGGAAGTGAAAATAATTCATACTGGAGTGAATGGTGAATAAAAAAAAATGTGTGTAATAAAATGATAAGCTATGATTTACTTTCATTATATCTTACGAATAGTAATGATGGTATGTTATACCATTAAGTTCGTATAATATTTATATGGTTTGGGCAATTTTGTACATTTTATGAAGGATACAAACCAAAGGGATGGGTTTGTATACATTTGATACAGGTTGGTCATTAGGTGCACTTCTACATACACACACAGTTACACATACATGTTTTACACACACACACACACACACACACATTACACAAACACACTGCAGTATAATAGTAGGGATTGGAGTTTCTCTTCGGGGGGTTCTGGACATGAAGCTATGGTGTTCGTTCTGTAGCGGGGTGGCTCACATCTAGCCTGCCATCTTTTGCCCTCCGGTGCCATAGTGATGTACGTAAAGAACCACGGGTTCCTGGATAGGGGGAGGGAAGGGTTTCCTGTCTTTTGGGCTATCTCTTTCTTCAGCTCCAATTCCTAGTCTTTTTCTTCCTTTCTTATTATTCTTTTATAGAGCACCTGCCTTTTAGTCCCTGTTCCACTTTTCATATGTTTTTATCGTTAAGACCCTTCTTTGCTGGCCGCGGTGGAGTAGCCGAGCGGTCTAAAGCGTCTTGTTGCGGAGCGCGCGGTTGCTCGCCGTGGAGGTTCGAGTCCTCCCTAGGGCATGGGTGTGTTTGTGTGTTGTCCTTAGGTTAGTTTACCTAGGTTTAAGTAGTTTGTAAGCTACAGACTGATGACCACGCAGTTTGGTCCGATAGATTTACAAACATTTTTTCGAACTTCTTTGCTGTGACAAGTTTTTCTTGTTGACTACAACCCTCAGTGTATACTCCTGAGAGGATTTGCCCGAGATTCAGATTGCGATCACTACAGATACACACATTTACATATACGCAAACATTTCTTATTTACACCTTACAAATTTACACTTAATAACAATACAATTAATACACACACGTGCAGATTAGTATTAGGTATAGTGGGGGATGGAATTAGTTATTCTACTTAGTAGATAGATAGTTTGAAAAGTGGTTTTTGAGGAAGAATGTGGATATTTATGTTTAGCATCAAAAAGTGCTGTAGTTGAGAGTACACTTACTTGGTATGAGGGATAGAAGCATGACAAGTTAGGATGGTAATGTATGGACACCAATGGGAAAGGTGATAGTTAAAAAAGAGTATTCTGGAACTAGAGTAATCTTGAATAAGAATGAGAAAGGTGATACCTAAGGAGTCTCTAGTAAAGGTGTAGGTAGTGGTATTGTGGAGAGTAAGTGAGTAGGCCCACAGGAGTGGGGAGGTACCTAGTGACAGGGCCTAATCGGGTTTTGGATACCCATAAAGAGGACCCAACCCATTTGTAGAAGAGAAGGAGCAGTCAAATACAGTCTTGCAGCCATAATTTTTATTTTATTTTTTTTATTTTGCTAGTGGAGTCCAATAAAAGAACTTTGCCTTCTCTCTGAATTTGTAAAGTTTCTCTTAGTTTCCCAGTTGGGTGGTTTTAAGTGAGCAAGGGAGAAGGAATTCTCAATTTTGTGTGTGTGTGTGTGTGTGTTCGTGTTCGTGTTCGTGTTCTATATATTTGTGCTGCTGTCACACCTGTGCTCCTTCGCCTGGTGAGTAATCTTCGTCTATTTTTTATATATAATTTTTCCTGCTAGGAATTTTTTTGTCTATAATATATATATATATATATATATATATATATATATATATATATATATATATATATATATAAAAAAATAAAGATTTTTGACTTACCTAAAGTACAGGCTCGTCGACAGAAACATAAAACACACACAAAAACACACAAACATTCCAGCTTTCGCCACCACTGGCAACTTCTTCGGGAAAAGGGGGAAGGAAGGAGAGGAGAAAGGGAAGGATACGGGTTTTAAGGAAGTGGAAAAGGAGCCATTGCAATCCCAGGAGTGGAAGGACTTACCTTAGGGGACAAAAAGGAAGGTAAACAAATACACACACACTCACACATATCCACATGCAAACACACCTAGGCAGACATTTGTAGCAAATGTGAGTGTGTATGTGTGTGTATTTGTTTACCTTCCTTTTTGTCCCCTAAGGTAAGTCCTTCCACTCCTGGGATTGGAATGGCCCCTTTTCCACTTCCTTAAAACCCATATCCTACCCTTTCTCCTCTCCTTCCTTCCTCTTTCTCCCAAAGAAGCTGCCAGTGGTGGCGAAAGCTGGAATGTTTTATGTTTCTGTCGATGAGCCTGTACTTTAGGTTAGTCAAAAATCTTTATTTTATACATATTTTTCCCACCAGGAAAGTCTCCTTCTATATATAGGAAAAATTCCTAACAGGAAAATATATAGCCCGTTTCAAAAGTTGGCAGCTGTAGGTTAAAGATATGAAAGTAACAAGGATTATTGCAAGTACTAATAAATAGGATCAATGGCGGGAGACGGTCCATAATGAAATACTTGGTATGAACACCTTATATGAAGCAGTTAGACTGAATACACTTAGATTGTCGGGTCATTTTACATGCATAGGAAAAGGGTTACTTAAGTCACTCATGGATTCACCAGTAGAGGGTAGGAGAAGTCAAGGTTGGCCAAGGAAAAAGAACTGGTCTCACAAATTAATTTGATAGTCAGTCCCTTAAGGGAGCAATCGTAAAATGGAAATGCCTTTACAGTCTCTCCCAGCAGCTACTGTGCCGTATCAATTTGTGCAACTAGTACTTGGATTTGGTCAGTAATAATTTTGAAGTAACAGGCTTAACATGAGAGAGGCTTCAGTGTTAGCATTGAATAAAAGGTAATGGAGAAATTTTATAAGGTGGACTATTCTCCAGACTGAACACTTAAAAGCATAATCAGTCTTAAATCATTATGATGATTGAAACTTACAGAAAACCCTAGTGTGTACTGTAAAACATACCAGTGTGATTTTTTTCTTTTTTTTTTTTTTCTTTCTTTTTCTTTTTATTATTGTTACCAGCCAGCTGTGATCATCTGCTATCTCGTTTTAGTTACTTCTGCAACTTTTTCCTTTTGCAGCCACTGTTCTGTTCTTCTTTTGTATCTATTTTTTTCTGTGTTTTATTTTTGCTACACACATATTATGCTAGATTATTCTTCTTTTATTTTTTGCTATTGGTTGTACTCCCTTTATTTTCATAATTTGTTCACATACCTCCCATATTAATTCAGATGCTAAAGATCTCATTGTTCTGCACCCAAAACCCCACAGCCATTCATCCAACTATGTGGAGGGGGTAAATGTCATATGTAAATGTAAGTAGCCTATTTTCTTTCAGATTGGATGGTGTTTCTTGAAAGTTTTCAATGTCCCATAACCTGTATTTAGCAAGTATTTATATTTATTTTTCAAACCTTTTCGCCAAGCACTACAATGTATTACTAAGTTATTAGATCAAAAAAAGTGTAGAAATTTTGGACAGTGTGTATAGTCGTGTACAGACTTTTTTATTTCTAGTTTATACAAACTTTCTTTGTCCAGTTTTTTGCACCATAGATTGTTATATTAAACCAGAGAAAAAGTTTAACTTAACACTTTTTTGGGTACCTGGTATGTTCCAAACATTACATTTTGTGGAGCACATCAAAACATATCAGAAAGAACATTTGGTTAGTTTTCGAGAATTTACATCTTCTGCCAGAAGTGCACATATTCACACACATCAATTGTGTGAATAAGGGGAAGAAGAAGAGAGAAAAAGGCATGGAGATAAAAGGAAATCCCCCAAGTGATTATCCCCCTCCCTCCCATTTTACTCTTATCTCACTCCTCTCCACCCTCCCTTTCTTCCTCTATATCTGCACCTTTCTTTCCTGTTTTCTCCCCTTCCTTCTGTTTCTCCCTTTCCCTCCTTTTCTCCCCGTCCTTCCCCCTTTTTCTCTCCTTCCCCCTTTTTCTCTCCTTCCCCCATGTGGTATATGGTTGGTGACTTCTAGCAACTTCAGTAGATAGTAAGCAAACAGTAGAAAATTGACAAACTGGCGCTTTTCCTACTTTAGTAAGTGGTTGATATTTAACTTTCTCAGGTAGTTTGCAAGCAACAGCAAATTGGCATCTTGTATCTATGGGTAGAATCTTCTACAGCAAACCATTGAAGTCGCACAGCAGGTGTTTCATAACAACTGTTTATGCTGTTAAACCCAGGCCAGGTGGTACTGATGGGTTGAGAATAAAATGATTCGCTGGGCAGGTATAGCTAGCATCCAGACCATAAGAAACTTGTTGCCTCCTTGTTTGTATTAGGACATTTATTTACCGTATCACTTTTCAGGGATCTTGTATGCTTGATTAACAGCCATTGATGCAGTGGTGCTAAACAAAAGAAGCTATCAAAATAATTGATACCCCAAAGACATAAACAGGTATGACTTTTACTACGTACCTATTAGTCTGACCAAGCAGGCTGCACATTTTTGCTAGCCAGCTACATTCCTTGACCCAAGTTTGATAACATAGACAGTGGTCACAAGGGAATTGCTATAAGGCTTCAACAGTTTGCTACAGGAAGATGCTACCCTTGAGGACAAGCTGTTGATTTGTATTTTGTACCTGTAATCTGGCTAGCAACCACTTACGAAGATAGTAAAGGCAGGAGTCTCCAAATCTGTTGCCTACCTATCATTAACCAGAGTTGCTTTTCAGTCAGCAGTGCCTTAGCACAGTCAGTAGCACAGGATACTGCTGTTCTCAGCATACAGCTGTCCTCCTCCACAGCAACCTCTCATAATTGTTCAAAGACATCACAGCTATGTGACTTCAGTAGCCACTGAAGTAGATTAAGTTAGGGAAGACATGCAACTCTTTAAAGAGGACTACTACAAACAGGATGGAACCTTGGCAATTCAGTTGCTTAGAGTTCTTTAATAATGTGGCTTGATATCCAAAATAATTTTATTCAAATTACTTATTTAGTTATCTCCCTTAACACTTTTAACTGATGTCACTTAAGAAACACAGCCAGTTAAAATAAATGTGTTAATTTACACCTGTAATTTGTTTTGAATCATGAATAGCAGTGATTTTCCGTCTTTGCAACTACAATAAAATGCGATTTTTTTCACACCAGACGCGTTTCGTTTTATTGAATGTAAAATATCTTCAGTGGTCTGAAATAATAGAAATCTACAGTTTGTTTTTTGTTTAGATCGAAAACAGTTCTTAAATGGACCCTGAAAAGTAGGCCTAATGTTTGGTACTTACGGAAATTTTGTCTTCTTTTCGCTTCACATCATGGAATGCCGGATTGTTTAGTGCCATACTGCCGGTTCTTCATGCTGTGTCACATACCAGATTCAACAAAAAACACAACCCCCCCCCCCCCGCACACACGCGCACACACACACACACACACACACACACACACACACACACACACACACACACAAATGCACACTACTTGCATTACCACCACCCAGGAGTTTAATATTACTGCACCACACCTCATATCCATCACTTTTGTCTTACATCTCACTTCACATCACACCTTACCACATCCAACCACCATTCAGTCATCTTTCCCTACTACTAAACCCCTTACCAATAATAACAACAATTATAATAATATAATAGTAATAAAAAAATAAAATAAAATAATAATAATAATGTTCCCATTAAATATATACATGTATTATTCTGCCACTATTCCAATCCGCTTACATTAAAAATAAATACACCAAAACATAATTTATTATAAAACAGAGAGAGAACTACATTTGTGAGGTTGGCAACACTCCAATAACACACTGAGCAGGATCAGTAAAAACAAAAACAAACACTTCTGATCTGTGGAAAACAACTATGAACAGTGAAACAGTGACAGTGAAAGTAGTGAGAAAACGACACAGCATGAAGAACCGGCAGTATGGCACTAAACAATCCGGCATTCCATGATGTGAAGCGAAAAGAAGACAAAATTTCCGTAAGTACCAAACATTAGGCCTACTTTTCAGGGTCCATTTAAGAACTGTTTTCGATCTAAACAAAAACAAACTGTAGATTTCTATTATTTCAGACCACTGAAGATGTTTTACATTCAATAAAACGAAACGCGTCTGGTGTGAAAAAAATCGCATTTTATTGTCGTTGCAAAGACAGAAAATCACTGCTATTCATAATTATGAAAGCAACTATGGACATTATGGCCACACAAACGAAGAATGTTTTGAATCAGTTTAGGTATAAAATACATCTAAAACTTACAACCTATAAAACTTCAAATTAATTGTTACAGGATATTGAGCGAAGATATGAAAATAAAGCTGGTGGCTTTGTGACAGGAGTAGACATTTTTGATGAAGATGAACAGAAGAAACTTGACGTTCGTGCCAAGAGATTTGGACTTGATCCATCTGAGAGCAAAGCCCTGACAGAGCAGCAATTGAAAGATCTGTATGCAAGGTTGTTATCTTTTCTAAGATGGTATTGTGTAGTCTTTTTTTTTTTTAATGCTAAAGTATGCTAATGATTCATGACTTTGTTCAACAGTTTGGGAGTAAAACCTGCTGAGAATGTCGAAAAATACTATCGACTCAATGCCATACATATGCGCGGTACAGAGAATATGAGTACTCAAGATATTTTTAGTTACTTCAGGGATTATGGACCTGCATCTGTTGAGTGGATAAATGACTGCTCTTGTAAGGTTTGCCATTAACCACAATTTCTGAAATTCTTAGAAACTGATGTACAGTAAATCTTATAGTGTAACATTTATGAGGTCCGTTAGAAAACTACCCGACCCCAATTTTCTTATATAATTTTTTATATTTGTTTTCATTTATTTATTAATTTTTATGTAAACATCTAATCGATTTGAAACATAACATGCTTGCTTCATTACCCAACCTTGAATTTTCAGGTGTATGAGTGAATTTTTCCCACCTGTCAGTAATGGTGATTGCTGGCAAGCAGCAGTTGTGTGAGGTAGTGTGCAATGCTCGCTTCGGTTTTTTATTGCAAGGGAACTAATGGAGCAGCACTAATGCATAAAATTTTGCCAGAAACTGAGCTACAGTCAGGTTGAACCATTTAGAATATTCAGATGACTTTTGGTGATGCTGTTACAGGCATCACACCGATTAAGGAGTGGCACAACTGATTTAAAGATGGCTCCACATTGGTGAAGAGGGAGCCACGCTCTGGTCAGCTATCAACATGCTGAAATGACAAGGTCATTGCCAGAGTGAATGCCCTGATGATGTGGAACCATAGTGAATGTCTAAGAAATTGCAGAAGAAATGGGTATCAGCACTTCCTTGGCACATTTTGTTATTATGATTGATGATTTTGCCCCGAAGTGAGCATCTGTGAAATTCCTTGCACTTGATTCTGGTGAAAAACCATACTCCTGTGTTTCACTCAGAAAGCATCTCACACTCCTGATATAGTGCCCTGCGACTTCCGGTTGTTAGCCAAATTCTAGAGGCCATTGAAAGGAATGTGATTCCAGACAAGTGTGGACAATATGGCAACAATGGCAGCTGACATAAATTCCATTCTGAAATAGGTTTTTTGGCATGCTTCCAACAATGGTGGCACTGCTGGGGTAAAGTGTGTGGGATTCCAAGAGAACTACTTTGAGGGTGATTAAATGTCCGACTCTCCAGGCAAGCAAGTTTCTTTATCAGCTCTAATGTTGAATACTTTTCTAACAGACCTCGTATGCTTCACTTTCCTGTGTTTCTTTTTGTGTTAACTATTATTATGTCTTTCGAGTTTCATGTTATATCTTTTTCCTCTTCATATATTCATCAATATTTTTATCATACTAATGTTTCTCTACTGTGGTTCTAAAGATATTTAAAGAAATGAATTAAAAAAGAAGAAGAAGAAGAAGAAGAAGAGGGAGGATTGATAAGAGGAAAGAGCCTCACTTAGTGTATTGTGTCTGTTCAAGCAGCAGTTGTATGCATGTAACTGACATTCAATGAGTGAAACTGGCTACTCGTAACTGATACTGACTAAAAGTAAGCTGTTTGAACCGTGACTCCAAACTGGTCGTAGACTGCTAGTAACTGTCGAAGATAATCTGTGGATTAGTTTTGCTGATAGATGTGATAGGTTTAGTGCAATTTTTGAAACACAAAATGATTGGGTAATGAGTGGAGTAAAAGAACTTTAAAAAACATGAATTTAACATGTACGAAAGAATGACAGTTAACATAAGATACTGAGATGTATTGGGTGCTCTTATATATTGACAAGATACTATGTAATTATTTGTATATTAACCTTGCAGAGTGCAAATTTTGGTTGGCAAATTAAATAGAAATGTGCCCCTTGAAGGAAAAGGGGAGGGGGGGGGAGAATGGTAATTTTCTGACAAAACTCACAGAATTCCAGTGAAAACACACATTGAATAATTTCCAAAGGGGAAAAAGCCACTACTCCAGGAGTAAAAGTGTTGGTATTATTCTTCTCAGTAGCAGGTTTCTCAACTAAATATTGGTACACAGATATTTTTAGAAATAATTTAAATTTAAAATTTGGAATGCAAAGGTTGAATGTATGTTCATATTGTGCCAAATACTGTACTTGATCTCAGTGGTTTGTGTAGGTGCTCCACAAAAAAAGAAAATAAAATCTGAAACAGAAAATACACTTAAGTATCAAAGTGGTGAAGCAGCATACAAAACACTTGCTGCTGATACCATAAAATGTGAAACAAATGATAATAATGTCACTTTGTGTACCAGTTTTCAGTAGGTACTCTTCTGTCCACTATTCTTGTGCATTTTGTGAAAGCTACTCTTGTGACAACCTTCTACTGGGATGGAGGGGAGGGGGAGGCACTGGAAGCTGCAAAAGGGGGAGGATTGGGACATCGGGGAGCCCTCAAATGAAGGGGGGGAAGAGAGAGTGAATTGCTTGAGCTGTGAGCAGGAGAAGAGGTTGGGGGCGGCTCAGCATGAGGAGGTGAGAGGGGCTCGATATGAGTCGGTTTGATGTGATTAATTGAACCTATGGAAGGTTTGCCATTGATTAGGATGATGGTGTTTGGCAATTTCGTGAGGACCTTATTTGGGACAGCATATGGAGGGCTGATAGGAGTACTTCTGTGTCATTGCATCGCATGATGAAGTCAGTCATCCAGCACCCAAGAAATTCGGACAGAAGGGTGAAAGTGACTGGTTTGGGGGGGGGGGGAGATTTATATTAGCACAGTGAAGACAGGCCCTGTCGATGAGGGTGGGCAGGTTGCTCAGATCAAGCGATTTTCAATAGACGAACTTGGCGTCTGAGCTGCTTAGGTCTTCCTTGTAAGTGGCTCAAAGGCCGACTAGGACCAGGGGAAGAGCCTCCGTCCAGAGGGAGTCATGGCATCGGTGGGCAGTTTTAAGTGTCCTGTGCCACCTGCTCTACCAATCCGATGCTTTGGGATGGCAGGTGGTGGTGTGGATGCAGTTGATGCCACAGAGGTCTGAAAGAGGGCTGATTTGAACTGCCTGCCAGGGTCTGTGGTTAAGACCAAGGGGCAGACGAAGTGGAGAATCCATGATTGTAAGAAAGCCCTCATGACTGTTTCCGCTTTGATGTTGATGAGGGGTGGCCTCCACCCAATGACTGCTGCAGTTAATGGCAGAGAGATTGTAGGGGAACCCATAGGCAGGAGGCATAGGTCGATGTGAACGTGTTGAAATCTGCCTGCAGGAAGAGGAAAGGTACTGAAAAGAGGGTAAGTGTGTGTTGAGATTTTATTGCATTTACAGGGTGGGTAGGTGCACTCCCAAGCAGTCATGTTTCATATCTCAGTAGACAAAGTGTTCAGACACTAGTCTGGTGGAGGTGTGTGCCGGGATGTGCCAGGTTATGAAGTTTTTGAAAGATCTTGCAATGCAGCAGCTGAGGTATTAGTGAATGAAATCTGCCTGTTAAATCATCACACCAGATCTTGCCCATGACACCTGGGAAAGGGGTGCAGATACGTTGGACAGACGTACCGGTATTGGAAATGAGTTGCATTAGGTCATCATCGGCAGTTTGCAAGGTGGCGAGGTTGGAAAGGTCCCTCAGTGAGGAAACAGCATCAACCTGAAACCAGAGTGGCCACTGAACCTTGAAACTGGGATAAAGCCTTGAATTTGAAAAAAACTGTGGAAAACCGGAAAAAAACATTGAATTTCAGCCAGAAACCAGGATTTTTAACCCATGAGATCTCGCGGCTTTAAGAGTTAAACAATCGTTCGCGTGTATAGCCTAGATTACACGACCAGTTTGAAATTTACTTAATAAGTGTCAACAAGTAATTCCTGTAGTTTTAGTAAGAAAAAACCTCAAAGTTTAATATTTAAAAGTAACAAAATGCCAGTCGTTTTAAAATGATGATGATCTAAATGCTCTGATCGCTAGTTCCCGCAGGTTAAGTAATATTCATTGCTTCATTTTTGTGTACAAAAACATTCAAATATATTTCTGGGCGGTTTAAAAAGTTTTATAATTATAGGTTACATATTCTGTTATCTATTTCTGTATTTATCTCAAAGTGTTGTTCAACCACGCAACTCAATTCCTCGCGATGTACGTCGAAGAGACGCGATGTTATCGTAAGGCGCGACTACGAAATCGCAGCTAGAATGAAAGGCGATATTTATTTGTACTACATTTTAGCAATTTTCGTAATTGACCCCCCCCCTCCCCATGATACTCATCAACACAGATCTCATTTGTCTGATTCTGTGTTGAAAAATCTCTTCACGGAAGCATTTTATTGATTTTAACTATAAACTTTGCAAAAGTTGGTATTGTGATGCTGTGTTAGCATACACTATGTTTACATGCAACACATCTTCCGGAAGACAAAACCGATTTTCGTAAACCGTTTTTCGCTGTCGTGTTTACATGGCACAGCCTGAATCGGATTTCCTAATCCACTGAAGATGGCGGCTGAAAAACAGCTGATTCAGTTCTTGATTTAGTCAGCACAATCACTATGTTTCTTTACTTAAAAACACAGATTCATGCTCACTCTAATATTCATACTTTTATTTCACATTAAAAAATATCACTCTGTCATTATGTGCTGAATATTCTTACCAAAAAAACACAGTCTGACAAGCCAAGAATGCTTCATGGGCACAAAAATCGATTGTGGAACTGGAAAACCGCTTTAGAGAAGTGGATTTCCAGAATCGATTTTGGAGTGTTTAAATGTCCGAATGTTTGAATTCGCCGATCGTCTGATAAATTTGAAGGATATTAGTTTCAATGTTACGCAAAGTGTTGTACTAGAAAAAGGCATGAAGTACAGTGTACAACCTCGTATGCAGGAGAGATTGATCACTTCGTTAGCTGCAGATGTTAAAATCGAACTAGACAGTTCTAATCGTCCAAAGCAATCCAAACTCAAATTATCATGTAAGGCTAGTGACATCATCCAGAAGGCGTTAACAAAACGTCCACCGTACTCTGATTCAATCATTTTTAAAATCAATTACGAAAAAAACTAAGAGACGAAAATGAAATAATCGTGCGGGTCGATAAAGGCAACACAGGAGTCGTAATACACAAAGCAGATTATATTAATAAGACCTTGGCTTTCTTTGAAGAGAATGGCATAGAAATGATAGATTCTGACCCCACTGCAAATTACTCAAGAGAACTAAAAAATTACCTTGAATCGTGCCTCTACATAATCCCCCCTGAAGAACTCTTCAAACTAAAGGTTATGAACCCTAGACCTCCTACATTAAGAGCCCAAATTTAGACCCACAAAATAAACTATCCTATACGACCTGTTATTAATGGAATCCAAAATCCTGGAGAACCCGCCTCTAAATTTCTGTTACATTTGTTGAAGAAGCTACTACTCCCTGAAGAAAGTTTTACTTTGCGCAACAGAAAACAATTAGTGGATTTTTTGCATAACCAAATGTTCCCGGATGGTTGCTAATCTCTTGTCATTGGACATAAAAAATTTACATACCAATGTACCTCTGGAACAAACCATCGACATCATCCAGCAAAACCTCTCCATGAGAGAAAACCTTCTTCCAGACGAAATTGCTGAAATTGTGTCACTATTACGACTACTTACCACGTACAACTACTTTTCTTTTAACAACTCCTTTTATAAACAAAACAGCGGTTTAGCCATGGGTAGTTCCTTGCCGATATATTTGTCAATCACATTGAATCTCAATACTTCCAACAAAAAACTCCAATAAGCAGAAAAATACTCTTCTACAAGAGATATGCCGATGGCATCCTGATTATTTTCAATGGCACCCTAGCTGATGTAACAGTTCTAGTTTACGAATTCAACAACTTACACCCAAAACTAACCTTTACACATGAAATAATGAACTCCCCCAGTGTCTTAAATTTTTTGGGCCTACAGTTACAGTTAGCTGAAAACAAAGTTGTATTCCAAATCTATAGGAAACCGACCACAAGTGACTCAGTCATACATGCATCTTCATGCCATCCATGGCAATACAAAATGAGCTTTTTTAAATCAATGATTAACAGAATTTTTGAGATTCCCCTTTCTGAAACTTACGTCAATAAAGAAAGAAATAATCTGGAATACATCGCTGAAATGAATGGTTACAACCCGTCCTTGGTTCGCAAAATGTACAATAAAAAACGTTCTAAAGATGTACCACAGCTTCACTCGGTAACACCTGACGATGAAGTTAAAGGTATCCTCATTCCTTTCATGGGATATTTGTCTTATGACCTGGCTAAACTTTTTCGTGGCACAAATGTAAAAGTCGTATTTAGTAGCCCTTTGAGCATACAGCAAATTCTCCCACACAACGAACAAGCCAATAAGGACAGATACCTTTCCTCAGGAGTCTACAAACTACAATGTCCCGAATGCCCAGCTGAATATATAGGACAGACAGGCCAGACCTTTAAAGTATGTTTTACTGAGCACCTTCTTACAAAAAAAGGCCAACTCAATAAACATTCCCCTTTTGCAGAACACACTAAAGCATCAGATCATCAACAACCTACCCTTGACAACATGCAAATCTTACATATTGCGAAGAAGGGCATAAGTTAAATTTACTGGAAGAGTTTGAGATAGCAAAGCGCTCTTACTTTGGACACCCACACCTCCTAAACGATCAGTTGGCATGCAAAGATGAAATATTCCTAGATATTATGATGTCTCTGTTCAAATAAAATTCCTCTCATTTACAAATACCAACATAAATTATAAACTTCTGTCCTGCTTAATAACCTCCCTTTCATTAAATTTGTATTCAGATAGCTAGATTTCAACTGTCCCGTCTTATACATCAGCTTCCTATGTTACTCCCTACCCACATTCACTTAGTGTGTACACGTTGGCGAATCAGCACACCACGCTCGCCCATCGCCCGTGAGTGCATTTGTAAACATGGGCTTATCTTGTATCACCAGAGACCACCGCTTCTATTAAGGTAATCTTAAAAATCGGTTTACCGAGTATGTTCCAACTGTAATTCGTTGTTACCCATTCATTTGTAAGGCGACAAGGAAATCCAAAAAATTCCAGAAAAATAGAATCACCGCAATGACAACTTACAGTGTCATACCACAGAGAGCACATTGTAAGCTTTGTTTACCATATATACTGTCTTCTTAACACAAAATAAGCCCATGTACGTTTATTACCGTTTGTAATTCCACCTTGTAATTTTGTGTAAATTCTGTCACGCAGATAATCTGATGATGCCCTGCTAAAGGGCGAAATGCATCATTAACTAATAAAATAATTTGCAATCAAGACGGTTTGAAGGAACACTGAAAAGTTCGCTATCAATTTTTCTTTACGTTATATTTCTTGACTGTAATTAAAATCGACTCTCTCATTCCACTGCTTTTGTGAGACACCACTCTAAATAGATTATTTTAAACAGGTTATTGGATTCATAGGCATTAAAATCCACGTTCACATGTGGGTGAAGTCACCCTTTTCTAAATATTCCTTCAGTAAAAAACCGTCTTGATTACAATCAGATATGTTTTTGCATTCTCGATTTCATTTCCTCGAAGTTCAAGAACTCGCTGACAACAATGTGCATTATTACGCATCTTTTAGCTAGAGTTTTACAGGGCAAAACTTATATGACTGTATGGACTCTAGAAACTGAACAAACTGAACAATCTAAACAATCTAAATGAAAACTTGAAAGAGGTGAAAATGTTTTTCATATCCTGAAGGTAAAGTAAATCATAATATATGTATTGAGTTCTCGATTACTAGTTCATGAGATGTGACTGTATTTTAATGTATCAGGAAGTCTAGTGTAAATGGACGGGCTATGTTGCATAAACGAATGCAATTCACATTAAAACATACAGTAACCTCCAACTACTTGAACTCAACTTGGTCCATTATGCAGGGTGTATATTTTAAGTTGACAAACCGGAATAACTCGGAAAACAGTAGATATTAAAAAATGGTTTTCACCAGCATGTGCAGATGGCATGATATATCTGTTATATGGGGGTACTACCACAATTATCTAAAAATCCCTTGTAAATGGAAAATCAATTACAATCACACAAACGCCACACCGAAGTCATCGAATAAACTTTGAAATTGACTCGTCATGAAACACGCAAACTTATTGGCCGGCATAACTTTACTCCTGATTGGCTGCTCTGTCGTTCCTAACCTAGCGAGAGCGATGGCTAGCCACTGCCGCATAAACTGCACTTTAACCCACATCGTGTATGGTCTGGTTGGACTTTACTTTTTTTACGACAGATGGCGTTGTAAGAAATACTTGTCATACTGGTGAAGCAATATACTAAACAGGAAAGTTAAAAAAAAAAAAAAAAAAAAAAATGAAAACCAGATTCAAGATACTTCAGAACGTTACCAAATGATCCCCAAAGTGATCCTTTCCTCTCCCCGCAGTGGACAGGGCAGTCTTCCACAGTGATACCTTAGTCCAGATTGCCCTTGTCTGAATACCAGATATGAATTGCCGACAAAACATTTAATTGAACCATTAGGTTGGGTTCTGAAGCATCATCAATATGATCAATCTTTTTCTTTCCTGTTTGGTACATTTCTTCAGCAGTATGACAAATAATTCTTACCATTCAGTGCAACAGTTGGCAATTGAAAGAAAAAAAATTGAACCAAACTACACATGATTTGGTCTGTAGAATCTGAATTTGCAATTAACAATGGGAGTTTCCATTTAAAATTTTACACTAGCCACCCACATCACTCCCAAATGGTAGAGACAATTCAAGTTTAGTATCATTTCATAATGGTGAAAACCGTTGTTGAATATATACTTTTTTTTGTAGTTATTCTGGTTTGTCAACTTAATGTATAGTACAGGGTGTACATTTTGTGTCAGTCGAATCTGGGGAGGGGCGTCTATGGGACTGCAAATCCCCCAAAACCACGAGGAAAACCTTATAATATGAGCTTGTTCTTTTTAGATCAGTTTGAGGTACAATGCCACAATTTTTATGAGCTCTGCCTCCCCCTCCCCAACACAAATCCTGGATTCGCCACTGCTTGGTGTATATTACGTGACATGGTTCAACTTGGATGACATGTTTTTAAAAAATATGTAACTAGTTTCTTTACGGTATAGTAGTTTGCTAACCCCTTTGAGCAAAATTAAGTTTCTTGAAAACCTGGAAGATAATTATTTTTAACCTGAAAAAAAAAAAAAAAACCTTGAATTTGAAAATGAAGATTTGGTGGCCACCCTGCCTGAGACAAAGTCAGCTACAATGTTGTCCACGCCATTGATGTACGTGACCTCAGTTATAAATTGTGAGATTAAGTCAAAGTAGCAAAATTGGTGAGGAGGGGGGTCAGCCTGGGGGTTCTGAATTGCTGCCATGAGTGGCTTGTGGTCCTTGAGTACATAAAAAGGACATCCCTTGACTTTGGAACGAAAGTGTTTGATTGCCTTGTAAGTGGCCAACAGTTCGTGGTCAATTGCCAAATACTTCTTCTGAGTGTTGTTAAGAGAAAAATTTTAGGGGTGAAGTAACACCAGAACTGAGAACTGCGCCGATCGCGATGTAACTGGCATCAGTTGTGATAAAAATGTCCCCATCTGGGTGGGAGTGAGCAGTGGTAACAGCATGCGCCAGTAGTGCTGAGAATGCATCAGTCATTTCTGTTCTCCAGAGCATGTCGTGAGTGTAAGAGATGTGTTTGCTCCCTAATGCATTTGTGATGGAGTTAGAATGTAAGTGGCACCCGGCAGGTGACGTCATAGTTTATAGTGCCCAGGAAACATCAAAGTTCCTTGAAGTTTGAAGCACGATGTAGGTCCTTAACACAGTTAACTTTCTCAACTGGAGGGAAGATGCCATCTGCAGAGACAGTGTAGCTTAGAAAGTGGACAGAGGTTTGGTGGAGTTGGTCCTTGTTGTGATTTAACTCAGTGCCCGCTCTAGTTAAACTGTTGCATAGGATCTGCAGGTGTTGTGTGTTTTCTTTGACAGAAGCACTAAAAATCAGTATGTCATCCTGGTAAACAAAATAGAAATTCTGTGGAAAGAGAAGCGCGGTTATGAAGCGTTGCCAAGTCTTTGCGTGTTCTTAAGTCCAAAGGGCATGAAGCGGTAGTGATATAAACTGATCGGAGTTGTGATGGAAGTATTTTTGATGTCCTCCAGAGCAATTTGAATTTGATGTTATGCTCGTTTATTGTCCATGACAGAAAAAAATCTTCGTGCCAGCAAATGCATGGGTAAAGTCTGCAACATTTGGAATTGGATATCTGTCTATGATGGTCTTAGTGTTGAACTTCTGATAGTCCCCACAAATACGCCAAGAACCATAACCTTTTTTAGCTTAGTGGATGGCAGAAGACCAATTACTTGATGAAGGTTTGATAATGCCAGAATCGAGCGGCTCAGAAATCTGTGCTGCAAACTTCTCAGCACACAGACGGCGTGCTTAGTTAATTGCGGAAATGTCATCTGTTAGTTGTAGTTTGTATACAGTACTGTTGGTTACAACTGAAATACACTGATGTGAAACTGTATCAGCCATGGAAGCAGCAGAGTCCAATGTGGGTTCACGTGAATCAGCAGGGGGTGTGGTGGAAAGAATGTTCGTATGCACTGTTGTTGACAGTAGGCGCCTCATGATACGGTGACAGCTGATCCATTGTGTGGTAAGCAACCTAGTTGGTTGTCGTGGCTGCTGTCAGGAGGAGAAATGGTGGTGAGGTTGTGTCGACTGCCGCAAGAGCTGCTGCAAGCGCCACTTTTTCATGTCAGCAAGATGGCTGGCTGGGTAGTAGCAAGTGTGGTCGATGCACATGCACAGCAGTTAGGAAGGGAGAGGATGTAGTTTCGCAAGTGGCTGCCAACAAAATGGGGAGTGACTGTTGCACAAGCAGGTACACAAGAGGTGTAACAGCTGGGGCTTGCACATTCAAAACACTACGTGAATTGTTCAGAA
Source organism: Locusta migratoria (assembly GCA_026315105.1). Taxonomy (NCBI): domain Eukaryota; kingdom Metazoa; phylum Arthropoda; class Insecta; order Orthoptera; family Acrididae; genus Locusta; species Locusta migratoria. The sequence goes on along the minus strand of CM048744.1, from coordinate 469,215,394 downwards.
CACTAGAGGAAGGTTTGAAAGCTTGAGCTGGAACATATTTACTATGAGCTGCAATAATTTTCTTAGCATAGTTCACCACAGTGACATGATGGGAAGCCTGGGGCTGGGAAAGTTAACCCTTTAATGCATGACCTTTTTTTTTTAAGCTATAAAAACTACCACGATTAATGTATAGTGTCTAAGTACTGGGAAAATATTGGGAGGAAATCCTTAAAATTATTATGCACTACTAGCAACAAAAAGTTCATAGCTGGTCAGCTATATAGTGCTGCCATTGTGTAATCAACATAGTAAATGTCACTATTATGCTTCTCACCTTTCCAGAAAGTAACTCATAATGCAACAGTAGCATGTTATTGACTACTTTTACATGGCAAAGGACGAATACTAATGTAAACAAACACGCATGTTAGAAGTAACTCAATGCAGCTAACTGTCGAAATGATTCATTGGCTCTCAGCAATTTGTAATTTCTTGGACAAGCTACTAGCATATGTAACACTATGTATTCAAGCATCTACAAATGAATTTGTGGTAAAATGTATGTATCTGATCAGCTACACTATGCATTAAAGGGTTAAAGTTCCAGTTGGCTGCAGGATGCGAGGTGTGTGGAGCAGGCGCGAGAGGGCAGGACGTGCGCAACACGTTGACAGCACAGTAAATCACCATGGCAACAAGTTTTGTTTAGACACCATGGCATAGGAGCAGAGAGGGGGGTACCGAACTGTCAGAATCACTGTTAACGTTGCATGCAGGCGTGACGTCATTCATTGCACTGAGAGACGCAAAGTGCTGCTTGGCAGATGACAGTTGGGATTCAGCATCAGCGAGGCGGCGAGTCGTGTCTTCTCTCCCACTGAAGGCACAACGCTTGTTCATGTTTGCTAGTGCACTTTGACGTTAGTAAATTCAACTGATTGATAGTGTCAGAGCACTCGCGGACCATGTTCAGTCACTTTCATGTTTACTAGACCACTTTGACACAAGTTTGTTGAACTCGTTAATGTTTGTTAAACACTCGTGAACAGATTTTTCACACATGGGGTGGATAGAGCTAAACGAATCACATGGGAAATGTCTATCTGAGGTATGGTGAAAGACAGCTCGCCCAACAATATTGGGAGAAAGTTTGTGGTGAGACATGAAATCGATGCCTAGTAAAGGTTCTGGAATGTCAGCCACAAAAAAGTTCTTTTTTAATAAGCACTCGAGGTAGAAGTGGCACGCAGAAGCTGAGAGGAGTTCACAGCTCGAAGAACTGCTCAGAAAAGTTGTAGAGTGCCAGTCACCATAGGCAATGGAAACAGTGAGATTTGGCACCCTTGTCGATCAGGAAGCCAGTGCTGGAAACTCAGTCATGAAGGTAGAGGCTACCACCTGGGAGCAGAGACACTCTTATGGAACATAGTGTATATTGGCACCTGGTTTTAGCCAAGCAGGCCGCAGTGTCCACGTCATCCTGTGCCTTGCTTTTGGGTGAAGGCATGGCTGGCAGCATTTTCGAGCGGCGTCCCTGAAATGTGTGTGGAAGTAACAGAGTGGATAATGTGGAGCCTTTTCCTGCGGGTAGCAGGTGAGTGGACGCAGGCCATTGTCGGAGTCAGTAGACTGGGTAGGTGTGTTAGCATCGCACAGAGGGCAAGGCTGCAGCGTCTTGGTGGTGTAGTGGCAAGGAATGCTGGACAGCTCAATCAGTTCGTCACGTACCTGGGATATCTTTGTGTTAAGGTGTAAGTTCAAGTGGTAGATTGATGAGCCTGGGAATCCTGCTCTTGACGTGCTTCACAAAGGTATGCCTCATGCAATCAGTCCACAATGCGAATGCATTCACCAGGTGACTTGAGTATTTTATAAGTGAGAGCTGCCAGGACCGGGAGTGGCAGCTTGCTGGTCCAGACTGCCATGAGTGCTGAGTCGGGCATAGCACGTTCGCTGTCCAGTAGGTGGAGGCGCCGCCACAGTTATGAGAGTTTCTTGTCACTGAGATGTTCCTCTTGCAGGATGTGGCAACTGATTTCATCAGGTGTGTGGGTTACCTGCTCAAGAATCGTTTGTTTGGCCGAGTGTAGTGATGAGAGATGAGAAGTGACCAAGTCACAGATGAGGTCGACGTGCTTGTGTAGATGCGTTATCATGGATAATGAGCCCTGTTGTCGAGCGAGTAGTGCTTGAAGATTTGTCCCACCAAAGCTAACCACGTTGTCGGAGTGTCGAATAAGAAGGGAGGCAGCTTCGGTAGACGACAAAGTGTTGGGGAAGTAGTTGACCAAAGCACTTGAGTGTCGGTCCCTGTGGTGGCTGCATCTGACTGCTGTTGCTGTAGTGGCAATGCCATAGTATCACGCATCACAGCAGAGGTCCTTGGTGGCACCGGGAAAACGAGCGGATGCATGACGGCCCAGTGTTGTGGGTAATACGGTAGGCCAACATGGCAGCCACACCGAAATGTTTTTGAGAAATGGGCGGTTGGTTGCAAGGGAATGCAAAAGAGTTTTGAGAAGTGTCAGCCATACAAACAGAATAGGGCGGCACTTGTGGTTGCGGCACGGCAGGTGCATCCCGCGATGCCAAGTATGACTGCACACTATAAAAATTGTCACTGTTCACATTGTTTATGCATGGAATAGCACTCACGAGATTTTGAGTGTTCAGCTTACTGTCGTAAATGAGAAAGTGTACTGGCGGTTGCAAGACCGTAGATGGTACGGTGCCACTCATCACAGACACTGTGCGTGAAGAAAGAGGTGCGATGGACATTTGTGAGCAGGAGCTTGATCCATGAACCAAACTTGAAAAGAAAAAAAAAATGTTCACTCGAGGTACCACAAGTTGGGGCAGATCGAATAATATCTTGCTGGAACAAAGTGTTGTGCAACCATTGGCCAGGCATGTGGGTTGCGAAGTGATCGAATGAAGCACATGGTGGCGCAGTGGTGGTCCGAGAATTTGAATTCAAAGCACTGAAATTAACACTATTAGCGTGTGACACAGGCAGATGTTGAGCACATGCAAAATAATTCTGTTGAGGGGTGAAACTGTTCAAATCCTGGGCACTGTGTGCAATGTTCAGTGTAAAAGCCTGAGTCCGTTATGATGCAATGTCCACTTTTGTGTAGATATGAAGCGAAAACATCACGAGAAAAATGCTGAGCCAGTTGGAGAGGCGTTGAAGAGTAAGAATTTGACACATCCTGATTTGAGGGAAGGATGTGAACATTTGTGGGGCCAGAATCTAGCTCGGCATGGTTCACACTGGTGAAGTCACTGTGGCAAGAAGCTGTTAGTTCACAATTTGTTGAAAAACCAGAAAAAATCAGTGTGGGTAGCACGAAACACACTCAAGTGAATGTTCGGAAGCAGAATAAAGTAGTTGGGGCACCACTATGGAATTTAGAGGGGTTGTAGCCCTAGAGAAACCACCAAATACAAGAGAGAGACACTTTATTACAACTCCATTGAAGAACATACACAAACTGAACATGAATTCGCATGGTGGCCCGAACGTGGCAAGCCCAAAGATCTTAGTCATTGATAAAACACTCCAAAGGAGGTGGTCAATTGTGTTGTTGGCTATTGCTGCCATACTTATACTAAATCATATACATAAGATTCTCAAATTACTTAGAAAATACTTAAAAATGAGTAAAATAAAAAAAATAAACATAGTTAAGTGTGTCAGATATGTCTCCTTCATTTTTGTGAGTTTTGTACCAAGATTTAATTGTTGCCATTAATTTTCTTTATAATGCGATTAAATATCAAAATCAGGGAAATGTATAACAAACTTCACTGGAAAACCTGGAAATGTGAGGGAATTCTTGATCCATGTCTTTATGGCCGCCCTGGAGTGGAAGATATGTTTGTCAGAGAACATAACATTGCTTAGATATTTGGAGTTTTACCCAATAGCGAATTCATGGTGAAGCTGAAAGTTATTTTGGGTCATTGCTTGCACAGTTTAAACTGCACTTTCGTCACAGAATTTGTCTGTATGTGTACACTGCTAGTGGCGACCTTTAATATCTCTACGTATGACTTTGAAGTTTTCACTGAAGATATCTTAAGACAACAGTGGGTGATTTAATTTCCACCTGCTGGACAATGCATTTGACTGTCTGGAGAGAGTTAGTCATTTGTAGTAACTTGAAAAAAAGGTATTATTTAGGGAAGAAAAATTCTAAAAAGTTTATGTTGTGCCACAATCCACTAATATCAATGTCTCATAGTTGTTTTCATTGGATTTGGTAATTGAGGGGGGAGGGGGGTGTTAATCTGAAACGCCTGTTTACTGCTAGATAAGTCACCTCCTGATTTCATTGTACATTGTAATCTTTAACTTGCCTTGTGTCATTCCTACGTGTTGTCATCTACCCATTTTCCGTTAGTTTGACAAACTTCCTTGACCCATCTGGCTACATGTTCAAGCTCTCTGTTTCATTTTAAGAACAGTCATAATTATGTCTTCCACACTGCTGTGATTCCTGATGTGTGTGTTCTCTGTTTCTTCTAGTGATCACCTGCATGTATCTTTTCATTACAACCTGACTACCTTCAGTTTTTTAGTGGTAATCTACACTTGCATGTATAGAGAAACTGAAACTGTTTGATGTCTGTAAACTGTATATATTTTGGATATCTTAATATTGAGGGCTCTTCATATAACAGCTGTAGAAACCAAAACAATTTGGCGCTTTTTGTTCCACCATCCAGCCATATGTTTGTAAGCACATCACTTGAAAACAAAACTATGGTATGAAATTAGATTCGTTTTGATTCTGACTTAATCTGATGCATGTTTCACCTTAATATGGGTGGAACTGGGTCAGTATGAGAAATTGGAAACCCTCGGAGATACAGGGAGACTCTGTTATAAGCGTGTTGGTGCTGTAACTAAATTTTGCAAGTGTGAGATATGTGAAAATTAGTAAAATTGGCACTTTATTTGGATTGACCCAGTTTCACATAAAAATCATTTCATTATATTGGAAGATAAAATCAAGGTAGCAAAAGTTTTATAAAACTAATCTAAGTAATCCAGGATATAAATGATAGAATCTGTAAAAAGTAGTAGTTAGGAATGTTTTGGTATAATAATAATAATAATAATAATAATAATAATAATAATAATAATAATAATGTCAACAGTTTAATCCCATTATCCCTAGACATAGATTTATCACGCACACCAAATGTGTGACCACAAATGAAAATTATAAACACACACATTAACAATATTATTTGTAGATTGCACTACAATACAGAACAAATAATATATTACACACAAAATAGTACTTAAAACTTAAATGCAACTTTTCTTTTTTTCCTTTTTGTACAGCTGGAGTGTAATGGAACATTGTATCTCACACTGAATGTAATCAGTGGTATTAACATAATCACAAAGCAAACAAAACAATGAAAAACAAATAATATCTTAACAATACATTTTAGAGGATCAAAATTATGACAAATAGTGTGACAGACTGTGTGAACAAATGTGAAAGAATTGAATGTAAGTAATTATCATATAAAAAGAATTAACGGTACCCACATACATTGTATCCCTCCCTAAAATGGACTGTTCTCAGTAATAGGTGTCTTATGTAAATGGGTAAAATCTTTAAATAAGCATCATTATTGCAGTTATTTAAAAATGTCTTTTTACCATCTATTGGTATTTCATACCTCAAATAACTGTAACTGTGGCTAGAAATACATTAATTCTTTAGCAACACCCCCCCCTCCCCAAATTCAGTTTTCTTACCAAGAATAAACTTGAGGATTTTTCAATATTCATGTAGGTTCTAGATCCATGTAAACAAAGTCATAGAAATAAGCTAGTCCCAACTGTTATATTGACAATCTAGTGTAGAATGTTAATTGCTCCCCAGACAATAGAAACCAGTAAAAGTATCACTTCACTGTTAAGGATGGACTTGAGAGTTTAGTATCAGATACTGCATTTAGAGCAAAACCTTCAACCTCTGCTGTTATGGAAGTGGGATTTTAAAACTGCCACAGTTCTGCACTATGTGTAAAATAACATATATTTCATCTTTCAGATTTGTATCTGTCTTACTTTTTAGAGAACATGTGAACATATAGTAGTAGGTTAAGAGTTATGGGGAAGCACAAGTGGACATTACTTATTTACCTATTTATTTCTGTCAGAATTAATTTCTGCAGTATCACTTTTGATGAACAATTTAAATGGCAGCACAGTAGTTCTGTCATCCATAGCTGATTCATTGATGAAATATCCTCATTCTTTTACAGTAGTTGAGATACATGTATTTAAATTTCAAGAGTTTTATCTCCCAAACTGTGTAAATGATATTCAAGTAAATAACAATTTTGGAAAATTAATTCATAAACAATGAGATTTTCAGTAGGTTCAAGAAATGCCAAAATCTTGGTAGCAAAAACATTCTAAACAAATGTGGTGGTGGAGGGTCATGTGAAATTGAAAGTGATATACTGCTCCAGATGTATCACAGAACTTAGTTTTGGCCCTTTCTAACCTATCTAAAATTACAGTTGTATATTCAAGTTCGTGTTCATCTTCATGACATTGAAATGAAGGCTGGATTGTCTTCTGACAATGGTTTATGAAAGATGATCACAATATATTTCCTTTCTCAGATGTGTGGAAGAGGACATATATTAAAATGCAGAATGGGAAACAACCCATTTGCCTCAATAGGAGGGGGGGGGGGGGCTGGAAGGGTGGAAGAAGCAGCTCCTCAAGTTACTTAAATTGAAAACAAACCTGTTCTGTTTCCTCAAAAGACCAAACCAATTCCATATCCTTTATTCTTTAAGTTGCACTAGTTATCCATCTTTAATTACCTTATTATTAGTGCAGAGCCAAATGTAAAAATAAAAAAAAAAATTAAGGAATTGAAAGGTTGATTTACTAGTAGTAACACCAAAACAGTTTGCTTGTGTTTGATTCAGGTATTCATGTTTTTTACTTAATAGTGTAATTTTATCGTAAAACTCAGATGTATTAATGAAAGGTATGTTGAATCTTTATGTGTAACAGCACAAAACTAAATTTAATGATCTCTCAAACATCAGCAACTGCTTGTCTGTAGACTATCTTTACATTTCTGGTAGTTTGTAAACTAGAACTGTGTTTTTTTTCTGTAGGTAATGTTGTTTGGTTAGATGATGCATCTGCTGCAAGAGCTCTGCATGGTCTTTCTAAACCAATACAAGGACTTGAGGCATTCCACGCAAAAGCTGACCCATTTAGCAAAGAGGAAAAAAAGCAAGCAGTGAACAAGGAAAGTGATAGCAATGATGATATTGTTGTCTTGGACCAAATTCGCTCTCATGATGGAGAAATCATTATGGTTGTGGACGAAGTTGATGCAGAATCTGATTTACAAACCCCATCCGAAGATGTGAGGGTGAATGCTACAGTAAGTTGCTATGTCATACTTTTTTCCCTTCTTTTTTCTTTTGTTATTTGTAGGCATCTACACTTAAGATTCATTTTTAGCAGGCATCACCAAATAATGACTCAAAGGACGCTGTTAATGCTGTTGACATAACAGTACCAATACCACCTGGTTTATGGCGAAAAGGTGCTGACTATCCTAAGGCAAAATGTATACTGCTTCGATTTTCTACTAGAGCAGATAAGAAATACAGGCATGCTGAAAAGTTAAGCGAATATTATAAAAAACATGGCAATCCTAATTATGGAGGTATGTCTTTTTTTTCTCTTCTTCTTCAAATCATGAAATTCAAAAATTTATGTTAATAAAAGCATGTACGTCTTTTTAACTTTTTGTAGGAGTCAAAGGTATTATAACAACTTCAAGAAAAAGACGTCTCCAGGGCATTGATATGAATGAAAAAAAGTTTGATGACGATCTTGGTGATTATTCAAGTGTTCGAGCCGACTTAGTTCAAGAAACTAACAGTAAGAATCCTTGGGGTGTGTTAGCAAAGAACTGGAGTACAATGGATAAAAGTTTGCTTAGGAGACCAAGTAAGTAAATGCAATTGTGATGTATAAATATGGAATATGCTTTGTAATATTTAAATATGAAGTACACTGTTTGTGTGTGTGACATTGCACATTATGTGTGTTGTTGGGGGAGGGGCAGAAAAACATACTGAGTGTGAATGGAAATGTAGTATAAGGCTCCAAGCTATGGATTGCACTGCCACTCCCCTTCAGTAGTTTGAATCCTCCCTTGAGCGTGGGTGTATGTGTTTTCCTTAGCATAAGTTAAAGTGATTTGTAAGTTTAGGTGCCAATGACCTCAGGTGTTTGGTCCTTTAGGTTTACAAACATTTGAACATTAGGAGGGGGGTTACTCTACACTGGAGAGAAATAGTACTAACACATACATAGTCAGAGAACGTACACAGTATGTCTCCCCCTCCCCTCCTTCTCTGCTTCTTCTCTCCCCCCCCCCCCCCCCCCCCCTCCTTTCCAATTGCCATATAGTCAGGCTGTGTTGGGCGGCCAGAGATGGCTGACGTGTGTGTATAAGTGTGCCTGGGTGACTGTGTGAATGAGTAAAAATTTTATTGAGTTTAGAGATAATGCTGTTCATATGTAACCCAAATAAACTTAAAGCAAAGTCTAATGAGACATTTGCACTGATTCTCCCATCAATTCTTTTACATCAATAACATGTTTTGTGTACGTTCTACAAGTTCATTTTTATATAGTTAACCTGTTTTTTGTTTACAAGACCATCTTCATACTCTAACATATGTTCCAAAATTCTACAACTGACCGACATTAGAGATATAGGCTTATCTGCACATCTGTTTGACATCCCTTCTTAAAAAACAGGGATGACCTGCACCATTTTCCAATCTTTCGGAACACTATGCTCTTCTAGAGACCTATGGTACACCACTGCAAGAAGGGGGGCAAGTTCCTTCGCGTACTCTGTGTAAAAATGAACTGGTATCCCTTCTGGTCCTGTGGCCTTTCCTCTTTTGAGCGATTTTAATTGTTTTTCTATCGCTCCATCAGTTATGTTGATATCTGCCATTTTGTAATCTGTGCAGCAAACTAGAGATGAAACTTCAGTGCAATCTTCCTCTGTGAAATAGCTTTGGAAAAAGTCATTTAGTAATTCAGCCTCTAGAGTGACATCCTCTGTTTCAATTCCAGTTTCGTCACAGAGTGTCTGGAGATTTTGTTTTGACCCACCTACCGCTTTGACATAAAACCAAAATTTCTTAGGATTTTCAGCCAAGTCAGTACATAGAACTTTACTTTCGAACTGGTTGAACACCTCTTGCATAGCCCTCCTCACGCTACATTTGGCTTTGTTTAATTTTTGTTTGTCTACAAGGCCTTGGCTATGTTTATGTTTGCGGTGAAGTTTCCTTTGCTTCCATAGCAGTTTTCTAATCGGTTGTTGTACCATGATGGCTTCTTTCCATCTCTTACGATCTTGCGTGGTACATATTCACCTAATGCATGTTGTACGGTGGCTTTGAACTTTGTCCACTGTTCCTCAACACTGTCTATACTTGAGATAAAATTTCTGAGTTTAGCCATCAAGTACTCTGAAATCCACTTTTTGTCACTTTTTACGAACAGAAAAATCTTCCAACATTTTTTAATATTTCTATTTATGGCTGAAATTATTGATGCTGTAACTGCTTTATGATCACTGATTCCCTATTCTGCGTTAACTGTTTCGAATAATTCTGGTCTGTTTGTCACCAAAAAGTCTAAGATGTTGTCGCCACGAGTTGGTTCTGTGTTTAACTGCTCAAGTTAATTTTCAGATAATGCCCTCAAAACAATTTCACAAGATGCTTTGTCTCTGCCACCTGTCATAAACATTTGGGTCCCCCAGTCTATAGCCAGTAAATTAAAATCTCCTCGCAAAACTATAACATAATTGGGAAATCTACTCGAAATATTTTTCAAATTTTCCTTCAGGTGTTCTGCCACAACAGCTGTTGAGCAGAGGACTATAGAAACATCCAATTACCATGTTCGAGCCTGCTTTAACCATGACTTTGACCCATATTATTTCACACTTTGAATCTCCGTCTACTTCCTTCGATATTAGTGCACTTTTTATCGCTATAAACACGCCTCCCCTTTACTGTGCAGCCTATCTCTGCAATATACATTCCAGTCTGAGTTTAGAATCTCATTACTGTTTACATCTGGTTTCAGCCAACTTTTTGTCCCTAGTACTACGTGGGCATTGTGACCGTTTATTATTGAGAGCAGTTCTGGGGCCTTTCTATAGACACTCCTGCAGTTAACTAGTACTACATTGATCTTTTCATTCCGTTGTGTTCTGCCTACTACTACCACCTTGTTGCAGCTCAGGAGGCGTCTTGTCAGGCCTAGGGAGGGAATTCTCTAACCTAAAAACCCCCATGTGCACTCCACACGTACTCCGCTACCCTTGTAGCTGCTTCCTGCATGTAGTGCACGCCTGACCTATTCAGGTGAACCCTACATTTCTCCATCCGATAGCGAAGGTCGAGAAATTTGCACCTTAGATCTCTGCAGAATCGTCTGAACCTCTGGTTTAAGCCTTTCACTCGGCTCCAAACCAGAGCCAGAAAACCTCGATCGGTTCTGGGAATGACACTACAGATAGTTAGCTAAGATTCCACCCTGCGAGTGAGGCTTTCAACCTTCACCAACTCTGCCAACTACCTGTATGAACTGAGGGTGACCTCTGAACCCAGACGGCAGGACTCATTGGTGCCAACATGAGCAACAATTTGCAGTCGGGTACACCCAATGCTCTCTATTGCCGCCGGAAGGGCCTCCTCCACATCTTGGATCAGTCCGCTGGCAAGCAAACAGAGTGCACACTGGCCTTCTTCCCCGATCTTTCTGCTATTTTCATAAGGGGCTCCATCACCCGCCTAACATTGGAGCTCCGAGTCAGTAATATACCTCTCCCCCTCTTTGCCTGCTTGGACCCTCATAGGCAGAGTGGGCGACGCCGCAAGGCCAGCCTCCACATTGACCTTTGCCCCGATCAATGTGAACGTCATTGAACCTGCCACACCCCTTGAGGAGAGGGTGACTCAAGCGGGTCCAGCACGCGCGAAGGTGTCCTGGCAGCAGGGACCGTGGGTGAAGCATGTAACACCTGTGGTGTCCCATGTGATGCTCCAGAGCCACCACTGCCGCAACACCCCGAGGCAGCAGCCTGAAGACGGCTAACCGCGGCCAACAGCACGCATAGCTGCTCCCGAACAGCGACCAGCTCCTCCTGCGTCCGTATGCAGTAGTCGCACATCCTATCAAATCAACAATTGCCCAAGTACCTTATTACTTGTGCTAGTTTATAAAAATTGACACTGCTCAACCCACAAATAACAATAGTTCACTCCTGCTTAGCTGTAACTCTGCTGGTGCTCTGTGAGAGCTGTTGACGCACCCAACACTGCCTACCAAATACGCAAGAATAAACTATTAAAACATTAGCACAAACAAAATCTGCCAAGAACACGGGAATAAACCTCTTAAAACAGAAGTACTAACGAAAATGAAGAACTTGACTGGCAAATTAAATTTGACACACATTAAATTAAGATACTTAGCGCTGTTTACGATGTGATGTCTGCTGCGATGTTGGAAAAATTCTCTGCCGGTATACCTGGATTGAAGTCTGTAGCCTTTATCTGTTTTAGTTCAATAATTTTCCTAATGATTTTTCTTTCCTGTGTGAGGATGTTCTCTCAAGGTCAGTTTTTGCGTGTAACATCAGTGTCTCACTGGCGTATAGCACCTCCAGTTGGATTACAGTATTGTAGTGACATTTCTTATTGTATATTATTAATTTATTATTATTATTATTATTATTATTATTATTGCCTGTGCCCGAAGACATTGGCACATCAAATAGCCAAGGACTTATTGGTTTTTGACTCAATGACAGTTGAAGTAAAGATGATACAGAATGCAGAATGGCTGTGTGAAGAAAAACATTTCTGAAATTTGTTGACATCCAAAATGAATCTAAATGTTAGTATGTCCTTTCTGAAAGCATTTGTCTGGAATGTACCATTGTATGGGAGTGAAACATGTACGATAAGAAGTTCAGACAGAAAGATGATAGAAGCATTTGAAATGTGGTGCTACAGACAAATACTGAAGATTAGTTGGGTAGATCATGTAACTAATGAGGTGGTGCTGAATCGAATTTGGGAGAAAAGAATTTCTGGCATAGCTTGACTAGCAAGGGGAATACAAGTCTGGTACAAACAGATTTTGATGGGGCGCAGGTATGTTGTGCAGGAAATCCTCCAGACCACCGAGCTAAAAGGATTTGTTTCAATGCATCTTGGATTCCACGAAAATAGAGATCAAAGTCCCGTGCGTAACTCTTATACCTGTACACAGTCACCATCAGTAAGTAACTCAGTGTGGTGTGGCCAGCAAGGAGCTTGGCTGCCATTCAGATGGCCTGTGTTCAAATCCTGCTTGGAACTTCTTCTTCTTTTCCCCCACACTTGTCTTATTGCAAAGATGAAATCAAAATTACTGGTAAGCACTGTTACATGAAGTTCTTGTACAATTAAAGAACAAAATACATTTATATCAAAATTACACTGCTAAAATAAAAATAAAAGTGTACACATTCCTTCATTTGTTTATGAGGTATTATAAGTTACTCTACGTGTTTTTATTGCCCATGAAATTTCAAATTATATGCTTCCATAGCCATTCTTATGTTAATGCTTGAGTAAATGCTCAGGATAACAACATCTAAAACAACAGTCACTCTTTATTTCATTTATTGCACAATTTTTTTATTCACCGTCACAATCATCACTAGCTTCAACAGGTGTACAAAATTGTGGATGATAGGTGTCATAGAAACACCAAAAGATCACATAATTCCAGCACAACTAGAGCGCGCGCCACGTAACTTGGCGGGTGGACTGGCTCTTCTGCGCAGGTAGCTGTGTAGTGGTGGGGGGACCAGCTGTTACAGCGTAGCCGGACTGTGCGTTAGCCGCGCTCCATTCCATTCCGCAGTCAGCTGCTGACTGCCGCTTAGATTTAAAGTTACGGCCGCATACAAGCGCAAGGAAATGTCAAGCTGCGAGTCTTGAACGCACACGGCTGTACAAAAAGTGTAATGCAGAAAAACAACGCTCGTTTGATTGTTGGGAAAACTGTGGCGCATTCACGAGTATTTACGAGTCTCTTTCTCTTGTACCTATCATGTTTACACGGCAGGGCATAATTTTCTGAGCGGCACAGAAATTCATTTCGTAGCTCAGTCGATTAACACGAAATATCTGTAAATTATATACACAGTTCTTCTGGGGAGATCAGTCTATCCATTATTACTGAAAAACCACATTAGACGTTCACGACAGATTACGAATTCAAAGTAAATTTGTGAAGATAAAAAAGTGATAAATTAGAAACTGACAAACTTTAGATTTTTCCCTTAATTGTATCTTAAAATCTGTATTTTTCGAGGCAGTTATTAAAATACTTTATCAATGACTTAAGTGACATATCATATGGAATGATGGAATAATTGTATATATTTGGCATTGTACAAGACAAGGAGACTATCTAAAAGTGCCACATTTCAGTCTTCGTACTGATGCCTATCAAGCAAGTGCTTACTGATCAAAGCAACGTATTTCACATTTCCTGATTTATTTTTTGTAAAATTGATTATGTACAGATAAATGAGGAATACTGAAATGTATGCAATAAAGATCAGATGATGGCAACCAAGAACTGTCGAAATCGGCCATCAATAAGAGCTTTTGTAAAACATTTTTGTCTAGCGATTTTCGTACAATTTTTTCAAAATTGAAAATAGATGTCCCACTAGCATAAATAAAACAAAGAGATATTTTACGGTGGAAAGTTCAGGTTGTAATAACAATAAAATAATGAGAATTGCTTGCTACTCACCGCAAAGACGATCGTCGAGGCACAGTCTGGAAACGGTTAATAGTCAACGTTAATTGAGTTCATAACAAAATTGTCAAAGCTGTTGAAGCCGGAAGACAAGCTTTAAACAAAGTCCACAACGAAAGAGTATAAATGAGAACAAAAATATTTTTACAATTCCGTTGCCAGGGAAGCACACATGGTATAAAGTTAGTTAATACACGCCAAACTGCCACAAAATAATTTTTAATGTGGTAATTAGTAGTGGCACACTTAGCCCAAAACATCGTCCTCAGCCTCGGTGTCTTCCTCAGACGAATCAGATTCGTTAAGATTAATTATAAAAGGCTCCATCACCGTGTCTCTGTTAATTTCCTTTTTAAAATCTTCCTGCAGTGTTTCTGAATGTCTGACACAGTCTTCCCATGCAGAAATTGAGATGTTGTTCACTGCTTCATGCGTAAGTCTTTCGACGTCAGCAATCCGGAAGGTGTTATTTCTTTCTGCGATATGGGCCTTAACTTGCGCCCACACCAGCTCAATGGGGTTGTAATGGCAGTGATAAGGTGGTAATCTAACTACCCGGTGACCATGCTGTCTTGCAAGTTCATCTATCGCGTAAGTGCGGTATTTGGGCTTGTATGCATTTACAAGCATGAGCAATTCTGCCCTGGTTTGTGACACACTGTGAGGAATTCCATTAGATGTAAGCCACGAAATAATTTCGTCCTTTCTGGTATTTGAAGTAGGAGCTCTGTTCACTTGCACGGAGTGTACACTTGCATTGTCCATAACTATAACAGAATTCTCCGCCAGGTATGGAAGCAGTTGACTTGTAAACCACTGACTGAAGACTGCGTAAGTCATTTCAGAATGGTAGTCTTCTGAATGCTTCGTCTTTGATGACTTAAATATTAATTTGCTTTCAGGTATGAATCCTGTTTCTGCAGAACCAGCGTGAAGCACAATGAGTCGTCTCCCTTTGCCCACAGGAACCTTCAAGCCTCCATCGTCCTCACTTGTCTTCCAGCACATTGGTCTTGAATGGTTCTGGTTCACGTACGTTTCGTCAAGATAATAAATTCGAGATTTTCCTTCTTGACGAATCTCGTGCATCGTTCTCAGGAACACAGTTCTTGCTGCTACAATGTCACTTCTCTCCAAGAGCAGTTTTCTTCCGTCATTGGTTTTTTTGTATTTGAATCCCATTTCTCTTAATATTCTTAGCATGGTAGATTTGCTACCGTTGAAATTGTCGGCTTCTTTCATGTATGAACAAAGTTTATCTGCCGTAGGATATTCACCTTTACTATACATGTCAAATATTTTTCGCCGTAATACATTCTTGCTGAAATCGTCGAGCTCACTCGCACATTTCTTTAGATATCGGCACTTCCCAGGCGACCTAAAAATAGGTGATCCATTGTCTTCAACAGATGCCTTGGCTTCACTCGCGATTCGTTGAACAGTTCTCAACCCGATACCGCACGCTGCAGCTGTTCGCTCTTGGCACTTGGCAACGCCGGGAGAGGCTTTGTGATCAGCCGCTTCCGACTCCCGTCTAAAGAACTGATACATGCGAAATACTATTTCTCTTGCCTGTTTGTGCAATACAGACTGAGATTTGCTGTTGCCACTCATAGTCAACTGAACGCTTCGAAATAACTCGCAAAAACAACACAACGCAGAATGCCAAAACCAGTTGTCGCTCCGCACAGTACGACACGAACTCGAGCGCGCGCAACGGCTGACTAACGGCTATTGGCCAGCAGGTCAAGAGGCATGACGTAGGAGGCCTACCTGTGCTTCTGCGCATCCAGACCTCACCCGCCAAGTTATGTGGCGCGCGCTCTAATAAATACTACTGCTTTACAGGTGCACGGTGTTTTCATCAGTGATACTGGAAAACATTGGTCGTTAACTTAAAAGTTCAGTGTCAAGAAATTGTGATTCAAACTAGGCATATTTATTTATGGGAAGGAAAACCGGTGCACTAAACTGATATAACAGTAACAAATCTATTTGTATTGACTCTTCTCATGAAGTGATTTCATGATTAGTTGTTAACAATTCGGAAGCATTTTGTAATCTTTTAGTGAAGAGTTTTAACTGACAGTAAAAATACACATTGCACGGTTGGCACAGTGGGGTACACTTGGCTGTAATAACTTTCATAGTGTAGGGCACGCTCCTATTTTGTCCATGAAGATACTATCGTACAGTGTCTGGTCAGCTTGCCCACCTCATGAATCAATAATGAAAAGAACTTTCTTTTGACTCACATATGGCTGAAGCATAATAACCCATTGGGATGTGTCAGGTGGGGACACAATGCATTACAGGGTATAACAACAGCGGGGTCGGAGACTGTAAACGCAGCTGTCATATGTTGTACAAATATTATAGTTGATAACTACAGTCAGTTTACTGATTTCAAAATATCTTTTAATCGCCTTAAAAGTATGCTTCAAAATAACAAATTAAATAAATAATGGTCATGCAATACATATTGAGAAATTAAGATAAGTTGTTATCACAACCAAGTACTCAACCATTAACATAAGAATGGCTAAAGGTAAGGTAAAGCAGTCAACAATCCGAAGATTGGTTTGAACACCACAGTGCTTTACTAGGCATGGTCCTGTTTGGAGGTGGTATGCCATTGCCTTCCTCCGACCTTCGAACTGACTTATCCAGCCAGTTATAGGGGGACCTACAGTTTAACGTGGGTTCCGAACCACGGTGCTTCTCAGTATTTTTCACATGAGCAATACTGCCAGAGGTGAAAAAAGTGGAAAGTGACAGATAAAAATCCTAGGACATGGCGGGGATCGAACCTGCAACCTTTGGATTTGTAGTCTGGCACTATACCACTGTGCAACCGAGGCGCGCTAAGAATGGCTATGAAAGCATATTATTAAACACAGTCAATCACTGGACAAGTGTGAAAATGTAGGTTCTGAGCAGGATTTGAACAAGGAGGTAACAAACAAGCGCCTTGTCGGCAGCACCATGATTACTCACTTACTGACGGTGATCGTGTACAGATGTAGGAGTTGCATGCAGAACTTTGATCACGGTTTTTGTGGAAACCAAGGCACATTGGAACAAATCCTCTTAGCTTGGTGGTCTGGAAGAATTCCTTGCGATCCATCAAATTCCGTTTGTATCATACTTGGTGTTCTCCTTGTAAGATAAGGGATCAGTTGGTAGTGCACATTCTGAGACATCAAGGAATCATCAAATTAGCATTGGAGGAAAGTGTGTAGAGTAAAAATTGCAGAGGGAGACAGAGACGAATACAGTAAGCAGCTTCAAAAGCATGTAGGTTGTATCAAACTAGTTTCAGGACTGAAGACGACAACAACAACAACATTTACATCTCATTGTCATTATTCTAAATTTGTAACAGTTGAAGATATCCCCTTTTACACATATTGGAAACTATGTTTTGAAGTGTTTAATTTAGGAAAAGCACTCAAACCCATTTTTACTATTCTGCTTACTTCTTTTTCTTGCCATTATGTCATCTTCAGCTGCCTTAAATGCAACTCTTTATCCTCTTATAATTTAATTTTAGTCCTACTTTTATCCTCTTATAATTTAATTTTAGTCCTACTTTTTATAATTTTGCAATTACCCCTTGCACAACTCATTTGTCACAGGCAAGTAATGCAGCAGTCACAGCTATTTAAAGACTATTGTAACTTCTAAGTAGGAGTCGTGAGTACTAATAATAGTGTTGAGTGGAATACAATAAGAACTGTTCGTCAGTATGACAGAACATAACACCAATACTAATGCGCTCTCGAACGAGTCTCGCACCGAACTGAGCCGGGTTGCGGTTTGCTTGGCTTTGCTGTGCCGGTTGCGAAATCACGTGTGGCATCGCGTAATTGTATAGCACTCCTCCCCCCTCAGGTGGAAACGTCGACCGACCTCGCGCGGGCCCAGACAATGTCCATCGGCTTGCGTCATCGGAAGGTGGTGCGGGATCATTGAGGAGACTGTGAGCTGGCACCTGGGCATATGAACGATACTGGTGGGGGCGTAGCCGTCTAGAGTTGTTTGTCCTCCTCGGGAGGCAGCCTGCTATGATCGGGGAACCCGGTGCCGCCGATCAACCCAGGGCTGGAGATGTCGGGGGCAATGGCTCGGTCACATTGTCTGGCAGAGGTCCCTCCTGGCCGGACTCTGGGATGTGCCTTTGTACAGAGGCTGCCCCTCCCACAGGTGGCAAGGTGGAGCTGGCGTCGTCAGCAGGCCCCACCGCAGGCAGGGGTGATCGGCATTGGTCTCACCGAGGATGTGACAACCACAGGAAGCACCCGCTACGGAACCATCGACTCCAGCGGAGGTGTCCGATGGGGCAGTTGCAAGTCAGGTGTCGGAACTCACTGGCATTGTAGGCAGTGGTGGTGGTGGTGGTGGTGGTGGTGGTGGTGGCGGCGGCGGCGGTGCAGACCCCGCAGGAGCCCGGGGGCGTAACTGTTCCCAGTGGCGGCACACCACACCTCCTGGCGTGCGTACGGAACCTATGCGTCAGCCTCTGCAGACCGTGACGACACCAGTCAGCCAGCGGGGGCTGCGTCCAAACCCTCGCGCCCAGATGGCTGAGCCCGGAGCGTAGCGGCGTGGCAGCGACCGGCCGTGGCCGTGGCAGGAGCAGGTGCAGGATCGTCCATGCCTGGCGGCAGTGGAGTAGCTCAGCGGGACTATGTTCCCCCATCAGTTTGAAGCGGTAAGAAGATAAGAATCTAAGCATCATCCACTGTAGAAGAGGCCACATACTTGCGCATCTGGACCTTGAACGTGTGCACTAGCCAATCCGCCTCACCGTTAGACTGGGATTGGAAAGGCGGAGTAGGAACATGACTAACCTTCAACTGGGCACAGAAATCCCAAAAACCGGAGGAGATAAACTGAGGCCTGAGGCCCGTTGTCCGAAACCAATGTGTGAGGAAGGCCTTCAGTGGCAAAAACCTTAGAAAGAGATTGGATAGTCAAGGTCGTAGACATGGTAGGGCAGCACATGACATAATGGAAGTTAGAGTAGGCGTCCACATAAAAAAACCAATAGGAATTAAGAAAAGGGCCGGCATAATCCACATGTATGGGCTCCCAAGACTGTCTTGGCTGAGGCCAAGGTGAAAGGGACGCGCTGCATGCTGCAAAACACATTGTGAGCAGGAGGCCGCCAGGCGGACAATGTCACTATCCATACTGGGCCAAAACACATTTCGTCGGGCCAGAGTTTTAGTGCAGGAAGCCCCTGAATGTCCCTCGTGTAGCAAAGCCAACACACGCAAATGTAAGGTAGCCGGTACAACCACCTAAGACTGCAGGTCATCAGTAGCCAGTAAGATGACCATGTCACATTCAGACAAACGGAGGCTGAAAGAATAATAATTCCGCAAGGGATCGGATGCCCGGCGCAAAGGAATTTCCGGCCAACCAGTATGAATATAATGCAAGACCTGCCGTAACACAGGATCAGCAGCCACTGCCGCCGACAGTACCGAAGACGTAATAGGGAAACTATCCACAGAAACCGTCACTTCCTCATCCAGGTAAAAGCAGAGAAGTTCTTCATTATCAAATTCAGGATCTGGTCCAATAGGAAGACATGACAGGGCGTCTGCATTAGCGTGTTGGGCTGTAGGCCGGAAGTGAATTTCATAATTGTACTCTGACAGAAAGAGAGCCCACCGCTGAAGCCGGTGTGCGGCCTTATGGGGAAGAGAGGCGGTAAGATGGAAAAGCGAGGCCAACGGTCTGTGATCCGTAATCAGGTGAAACTTGACACCATACAAATACACGTGAAACTTCTTTAAGGCCTAGACAATGGCCAAAGCCTCTTTTTCAATCTGAGAATATCTTTTCTGGGCCGGGTTCAAAGTTTTAGAGGCATACGCGATAGGGAATTCAGACCCGTCAGGAAATTTATGGGCCAGCGCCGCTCCAACCCTGTACTGGGAAGCATCAGTAGCAAGAACTAGGTGCTGACCCGGTGTGTACGCAGCCAGGCAGGGGGCTGACACTAGAAGATTTTTCAGTGTGGTGAAAGCTCGGTCACAGTCCGCCGACCAGACAAAAGGCACATTTTTGTGGAGGAGGAGGTGGTGGAGAGGTTGCGCTACAGTAGCCGCTCCGGGCAGGAAACGATGGTAGTACGCAACTTTCCCCAGAAAAACCTTCAAGACCTTGACGGATGTGGGCTTTGCCACAAGGTCTGGCAGGGGACGAACTCCTTCTGACAAAATTTCAAACCCAAGGTAGGGAATCGAGGATTGGAAAAACGGAGACTTAGAAAGGTGCAACAGAGGCCTGCAGACTGCAGAACTTGAAAGAGGGCCCGCAAGTTATGAAGGTGCTCCGTGGGCGATGATCCTGTGACCACAATATCATCTAGGTAGTTAACACACCCTGGAACGGAGCGCAACAGTTGTTCCAGGAAGCGTTGGAAAATTGCTGGCGCACCGGCCATGCCAAATGGCAAACATTGGTATTGATAAAGGCCGAAGGGTGTGTTAACTACCAGCAAATGCCTGGATTCCTCATCGTGGGGAAGTTGGAGGTAAGCCTCTGCCAAGTCCACTTGGGAAAAAAATTATGAGCCCGAAAGTAAAGCTAATAATTCATCAGTACGTGGCAGTAGATAGGAGTCTATGACCAACTGCACGTTAATCATGACTTTAAAGTTGCCACAGATACGTAAGGCGCCCGAGGGTTTCCTTACAATAACAAGTAGTGTGGCCCATTCACTGGAAGTTACCGGGCGAAGAACCTGCATGGCTTGGAGGCGATCGATTTCAGCCTTCAGCTGATCGCATAATGCGACCGGGACCTGCCGAGCGCAGAAAAATTTTGGCCGTGCTGCCGGCTTCATAGTAATGTGCACCGAGAAGTTAGACGCACAGCCTAACTCGCCAGAAAATAAAGAAGAATATTCTTGGCAGAGCAACTCGAGATCGTGAAAAGGCACTGTGTCCAAAACCAAGATGACGGAGGCACTGTGTCCAAAACCAAGTTGACGGAGTCATAAATTGAAAATCCAAAGGCGGTGAAGGCATCAAGGTCAAATATGTTCACTGCCGCTGTATCATTAACCACAAGGAAGGCAATTGGACGCTCCGCCTATTTATAGGCAGTGGAAGCTGTAAATTGACCCAACACGGGAATGCGTTGATGTCTGTAATCGCACAAGAATCGTTCCACCGGAGCTTAAGGGGGGAGGGGGGGACCGGACCGTACATAGGAGACAATAAGGAGACGGAGGTCCCTGTATCCACTGGTAAAGTATCGCTTTTGTCAAAAACGTGCACTTACACAAATAGTTTTGCAGGAGACGGCTGCCGTTCCTGAACCAAATTGATTTCCATATCTACCTCTGCTGAAACAGGTTGAGAACGGCATACAGACGCCATGGGCCCCTTCTTTTGACACTTATTACAAGTCACCCGCCGTTTTGGGCAAGAAGCCCTGTCATAATCAACAAAACAAAATTGGCAGGACGGAAGAGGTTGCTGAGTATTGGGACACCCCTGCGGCGCAGGCCATTGGCTCTGTTTACTAATTTGTTGCCGCCAGTCATGCTCACGGTGATTAGAGCGGTCGTGCACCGTGGCAACATCTATGTCAGAATCGGAAGAGTGAACACGTCAGAAGAAATAGCCACGACGTCCCCCCACACCTTAATTTGATCCCCTGCAGCCCGAGAAATCTCAAAAGATTGAGCATTGTGAAGCACATCAGCTAGCGTAGGATTGTCTAATTGTAAGGCTCTTTGGTGCACTTCCCGGTCCGGCGAGAGGAGAAGAATAGCATCGCGGACCATATTGTCAGCATATGACTCCTTGTGGGTAGCTGTGACAAATAAACGACGATGCCTAAGACCCTGAAGTTCCACCGCCCAAGCATGGTAAGATTGGTTTGGCTTCTTGTGCGCCTTGTAGAACTTGACCCTGGCTGCAATAACATGAGTGCGCGGGCGATAATAGGAAGACAACAGGCAGCACATTTGATCAAAAGATAACATCGCGGGTTCCTGCAGGGGAGCTAACTGGCATAACAACTGGTAGATGCGCAGGGAAATCAAAGACAAAAATAAAGCTGTACACAAATCTGGGTCAGATACACCAAAGGAAATGCTGTCATAATCTTTTCTCGTAAGAGTCCCAGCCCTCAATACTATTGTCAAAGTCAGAAAACTGCAGCGAAAAAGGAGCCGTATTTATGTGTGCCGGAGCCGATGCCGGGGGTGAAACCAGGGTTGTAACCACGGACGACAGGCTGTCCATATGGCTCGCCTGTGCTGTTGTCGTGGCAACTAACTGCCGAAGAGAGTCGACTAAAGATTGTAAGTCATTATAAAGCACTTGACCCCAAGGGGGAATGGGAATGTCAACAATGGTGGCCTGTGGCTGTTCCATAGCCGATAAGCAGGGTGAAACAAACACACGCGTTCGAACACTACTCTCGTTGCCAATATTGTAACTTGTAAGTAGGAGTCACGAACACTAATAATAGTGTTGAGTGGAATACAGTAAGAACTGTTCGTCAGTATGACAGAATATAACACCAATACTAATGCGCTCTCGAACAAGCCTTGCACACAACTGAGCCGGGTTGCGGTTCCCTTGGCTTCGCTGTGCCGGCGGCCGCTAGGTGGCAGGCCGGTAACACTGGTCCGCGCTAGTGTCGCTGTCTTGCAGCCGGTGGCGTTACCACATGTGGCGGCGCATAATTAGTAAGCTGCGCGCCCCAATGTGTAACAAACACAGTTACAAAATATGTGTTCTGAAGTGGGACTGGAACACCTGTCATTTTTGGGTAATTTTCTTAATGCAGACGTGACTCACAATCCGTTCCCAAAGTTTAAATTCTATCAATACCTTGCAACTGCAACATAATACTTTGATTATAAATACCACTGAGTCTTTTGTGTGTGTGAAGGAATTTGGAAATAGTCGTTGTTTTACCACCCTTTTTTGTGATTTATTTGCGTGATTACTCTGGGGTGTGCTTCTGTAAAATGTATCTGATTTAATACTATTTTGTTTTCTATTGTAGGACCATATGAGAGTGAATCTCCTCCCCCATCTCCAGACCCACCGCCACGGCAGGTTCCTCTTCGAAATCAGGAACATAACGATTCCTCAGATAACAGCAGCAATGGTGATAATTCTCCAGACCGTGATGATGCAAGATGGACCCGTCGTAGTAAGGTCAGTTCCTTTATAGCATTTGAATCATAAGTTCCACAAAAGAAATAATATTTAATACTAGACCATTCAACACACTTTTAAATTTGCATCTTATACTAAATAAGGTAAAGCATTTGCATTCCTGCCTTAAACTGTAATTGCCGTTTGCACATAAACCCATGTGACCCATCACATCAAATATAGTTCAGGTAATTCTTTGCATTAAGCCAGCTTTCACTTTTGTAAGCACTTAGCAGCATTGTAAAAATGGTTTTTGAAAATTGCTGATCTATTTTTGTGAAATCTCCTGTTTTTCCCTGGCTGTTGTCAGAGGTGACTTAAAAGAAGTCTCATGATGAAACTTTCAAGTTGGGCAGTCACCTAAAAACCATTGATTCCAGGTTATTTTATTAAGAGATTCCCATTGCATTCATAAGCTGCATCTCTTTCCACTGATCTTGTACTTGCTTCATAAGGCAGAATTGTATCCAACACCACTAACACTTTACATCCTTCCTGCTCCCCCTCCCCTCCTTTCCATCACCAAAGAGCACACAGAGAGTTACTCGGAACACAGCAACTAGATATGACGAATGTGTGTCTGAATGATTGCATGTATCATTTTTCTGATGAAGGCTGTGGCTGAAAGTTTTAAGTTACATGTGTATGAGTGTCTTTATGTGCCTGTCGTGAGTTGCAGACTGTCCTCATTATGTTGTTGAATTCCAACCTGGATTTTCCATTATTAAATAGTATTATTTATTTTCTTACTCTTGATCATGGTATTGATGGCCTCTAGTGCCACCCCCTCTTCTTCCCATCAACCAAATGCTGTAGGTTTTGTAGTGAATATACCACCTATAGATATCTGTTATCAGTTTCATTTATTTTGTGTGACAAGTTTTTGCGATACAATTTCACCATCCTTAGACTATTATACAAAATAGTGACAGCTTAAATATAACAAAAAGATAGTTCAAATTATTTTTCAGTCTTGGACAATAAAAGCATATTGTCATATAATAATAAGTGACAAGACTGTAATGTAGTTATAATGTATGAGGTGTGTAAATTAAGTAGACTGATTGTTATTCACATACACACACAGTTGCACAGTCCCCTTCAAAGTAACTGCCTTCGAAAGCCACACAGTGCTGTAGATGTTTCTTCCACTCCTTATAGCAGTGGCGGAATGTGGATATTGGAATTGGTTACTGCCTTCTGAATGTAACAGAGTCCTAAAATGATGTCCCTTGAGGTGCTCTTTCAACCCCAGGAAGAGGAAAAGTCACAGGGACACAAGTTGGGCAAATAAGGACGCTGTGGAGCAACAGGAAAGTTCATAATGGCCGATAATCAGTTCACTGAAATTGCTGTGTGACAATGCACTTGTCAGTTGTTTTTGATATTTGCACAGGCTTAGCCCCTTTGCAAAGTCTTTCAGGAACCTGTTGGTAAACGTGTTGCTTAACACTTTGGCCGGAAGAGACAACCTCTTTGTGAATATGCCCTGGCTATCGAAAAAGCAAATCAGCATGCTTTTGAACTTGGACTTGCTCTCTCTCTCTCTCTCTCTCTCTCTCTCTCTCTCTCTCTCTCTCTCTCTCTCTCTCTCTTTTTTCATGGCAATAGGCCACTACGCCATTCCATGCTCTGGCACTTGATTTTTGGTCATACTGAAACATCCATGTCTCATCACCTGTTGATGTCATGTTCTAGGTAATGGAGATACTGTTCAATCATATCAAAAAAGTCAATGCACCTTGTGTTTTGGAACAATTTTGGCACAGACCTTTCGCGTCCCCAATTCATTGGTAAACAGCTGATGAACAACGGTGTGACTCAACTGCAACTCATCCCCAAACATTATGACTGTCAGGCGACAATCCGAACTCATTAAATACCAGACTGACAATATTTTCAGCAATTTGTGTCCAAAACTGTAGTAAAACCAGATGGCATACCATTTCATGAACTTGTTGGCCCTCATTGCAGAACAGACACCAAAACCATGTTTCTTGAAACAATGCACTACGGAGAAGCTCCGTTCCTCAGCAGCTTCTAACTCATACTGTCAGGGTATCACACCTCCATCTACCTCCCCTGTACGACCCACTGTCCCAGTGCTGCCGAATTGAAAGCTGAATGGCCAGCTACTTAATTTACACACCTTGTATGTGGATCAAAATAGAAACACACTAACAGTTGTATATTGGTCGGTATAAAAAACAAAGAATGATAAGGATACCAACCACTTCATTCACCAACTCTCCACCATCCTCACCTCTTTACTCCCTGGATCCCTTACTCATAACTATTGACATCACTTTCCTTTACAATAACATCCCTCATTCCCATGGTCTCGATGCTCCTGAACAATACCTCTCCCAACGTCCTACAGAATCTAAAACTCGTACCTGCTTCCTTATAACTCTAACTTAAAAAAAAAAAAAAAAAAAAAAAAAAAAAAACCACTTTTCCTTTGAGGGCAATGTATGCAATCGAATGTGTTGAATAGCCATGGACACCCGAGTGGCACCCTCCTACACCAACTTGTTTATGGGCTGCCTGGAGGAAACCTTTCTACCCTCTCCAAACCTCTTCTTCAACACAGTGTGGCACTTCCTGGGTGTTAACCTCCTCCACATTGATTGCTCTATTCACACTTCCAGCCATATTAAACCCTCCAACCATCAACAGTACCTACACTTTCAAGGGCGTATTTACAGTGTAGGACACTCTTGTTCCATATGCTGAAGGTCTGACAAAGACTTTTGCAGACAGACGCTAACCCCAGACCTAGTCTACAAAACAGACTACCTATGCCATAACCTCATGCACCCTGCTTCTCCGTCCTCTCCCAGTAACTTTTTGCTACCAAAGAGCACCCACTTCCTGCCCCCCCCCCCAAATAAATAAATAAATAAATATCACTCAGTAACACCCTTAATGGAACAACTAAACCAAGTCCTTTGTCAAGGCTTTGATTTTCTGTCATTATGCCCTGAGATGCAAAGATGTCCCGTCCAGGATCCTTCCATCCATCTTAAAGTGGTGCCCTGTCACCCATCTAAACTCCAAAACACCTTAGTCCATCCCAATGGCACTCCAGCCACAGCTCCCTTTGCTCCTGTGGAAGACCCCAGTACAAGACCTGTCCTAACTACTCACCAAGCAGTTTGTATCAATGTCCTATTACAGGCAAATCCTACCCCATCAAAGGGATGCAGTCAGTACTGCTGCAGTTGCTGCACAGTTTTTTATATTTGTATGAATGCCAACCAGTTATCCATCAGAATGAATGGCCACCACCGAAATGTGGCTAAAAGCAATGTGACCACCCTGTGGTGTCGTGGCAGAGTGGCTGAGTGCATTGAGGCGCTATGCTGCGATGCGCGAGGCCGTTCCCCATCGGGGGTTTGAATCCCCACTTGGGCATGGATGTTTGTGCTGTCTTCAGTATAAGGTACTTCATAAGTAGTTTGTAAGTTTAGGGACTGATGACTCCGCAGTTAAGTCCCATAAGCTTCGCAAACATTTGAACATTTTTGAACCACCCTGTGGTACTACATTCAGCTGAGCATACCTAATTTTATTTCAATGCCTTCTTAATAATCTGGCCCACCTGTATCCTCTCTTCTTTCCCATAGATACTAACTCTTCTAAACTGTACAGATGGGATTTATTCTTATAGTACATTCTACGGTCCTGAAGTTGTCCAGCCCTCAACCTACAGTAAACTACAGTATATCCACACATACACCACACCCAACAATTCTTGCCTCCTTATTCCTACTCCTATCACAATTCTTGTTTCAATATCCTCTGTCTGAGAATTTTTTCCCTTGCTCTATATCTCCACCATTTCCCTTCTCCCTCCCTCTTCTTATCTCTCCCCCACACTTGACTGCATTCCTATGCTGCATCTCCTTCCACCTGTCTTGTACTTACACACTCTGTAATACAACACTAGCGTATCTATGCACACCCTTGCCCTGCATCGTTCCCATTCCTCTTTCCCTCCTATACCCACTCACAGTTGCTCACTCTGCAGCCGGAGATGGAAGGAAGGAAGCTTAGGGTTTAATATCTCATTGACTTTGTGGTCATTGGATACCAAGCCTACACTAGAATTGTTGGGTAAAAGATATGTAAAGAAATTGGCTGTGTCCTTTGAAAGGAACCATCCCGGAATTTGCCTGGAGTGATTTAGGGGACTCACGGAAAACCTAAATCTGGATAGCCGGAGATGGACTTGAGGTGCTGTCCTCCCTAATACCAGTCCGGTGTGTTATCAGTGTGCCATCTTACTCAGTAGCCAGAGATGACAGTTCTGTGTTAGTTGTGAAGGGTGTATACACCCTGGGACAATAAGGAAAAACAAGGGAATTTCGTCATGCAGGAAAAACACAGAAATACCCAGGAATTTTTCATTGTGTTAATTATTAATTAAACTTTTGCACTTTTGACTAGTAATAATTAATACTCTAATGGAAAATTTTACTTTAGCCTGCTACTGCAATATAATACTACAACAATAAAACATAAATGAAAGAATAACACCAAAGTAAAACTTTACTTGCAAAGAAAATGCATAATTTATAACAACAAAACCCAGTGCACACCTAATTGTCTGCCAACAGTAAAACATGTCAAATTCTTTAGGATGAAGATTATGCAACACTTTATAAAAACAAACTGCTTTCAATAAGTCTGACCTAACAGCTGTTTACATTTCTAACAGTCTGCTGGAAAGTTAGTGTATAGTGGTTTGTAATGTGTTATTTTCAAAGTAAATGTCCTTGTACACAAGATTAAATACATTAAGAATGAGAATGTGCTATGAATTTCATTTTATAATGGATCATTTTACTCTCATTTAAAACTTGAACATTTCGAGAACGGGATCCAGAAGAACAGCCATTAATAAAGATTTTATTGGTATATTTGTGTGTGCTGTATGTTAATGAGTAACATGCTAAAATATAAATATTCAAGGTAAGGATTGTAAACATGGCTTGTCTGGAGGCAGCAACTGTAAAAGTTGTTTATTGCAGTACAGATTAGCAGCCCACAAGTTACACACACACACACACACACACACACACACACACACACACACACACACACCCTTCAGAGGACTGGTAATTTTTACTGCTTCAAGGGAAAGTGGTTTGTCACTTAAGATAGAAAATTCACTTCTTTGGGGGGGGGGGGGGGTAAAGATTGTTAGATTGTTTTACCCGGGATACATGAGGAAAATGTGACCTTCTCCCCCCCCCCCCCCCCCCTCTCTCTCTCTCTCTCTCTCTCTCTCTCTCTCTCTCTCTCTCTCTCTCTCTCTCTCTCTTCCACATATACACCCTGGTTGGGCCTGTGTGATTGTATGAATAAGTGGTGTTTTTTCTGACAAGACTTTGGCTAAAAGCTAAGTTGTGTATGTGTGAATATCTTTTTTATGTACCTGTCTCTGGTTTGATTATTTTCTTTATGGTGAATTGCAGCCTATCCTCATTATATTGTTGGTACATAATGATTTATCTATTGTTGTACAATAGTAAAAAGTAAAGCCAATTTCTTGGAGGTAATAACTCACATCAATTACAGATATTAAATGTACACAACATAGATAAAAACAAAAATATAATGCTACATTGTAATAATATATAATTAGGTGTAACAAATATCTACCTACCTATCAATATAGTTTGCATTATACTTATTAAGCTTATGAGACTTTGGTTGATTCCATCTTCTGCAAGACACTTATTTTGTTTTAATACCCAAACTAGTTTTGGCACTTATTGTGCCATCTTCTGTGGGTTTCTGGTGTTTACTTTCTAGAATAACATGTTACATATTTTGGTTATACAATTGTTTGGACAAGTTGTTATTTTGTTAGATGTTTTAGGCTTAATTTATTCAAGGTACTTACATTATGTCAATCATAGGATTTACATGCACATTAATTGTTGAATAACATGTTTTCACAGCCTGTCATCTGTAAACAACAAGACGTTTTTATTTACAAAAACTGACTGATTTATTGTAGGCCTACATTCGCCTGGAAATTATGTTGTTGCTGTTGCTGGTTTTGATGATTTGTCGGCCAGTTTCTATGTTTGTTGGGGTGTGATTCTGTTTTATTAAATGTTCAGCAAATGTTGAGTGACAGCTGATACTTTTTAGTGCTCTGAGATGTTCAGTGTATCTTGTTTTGAAATTTCTGCATGTCTGACCCACATACATTGATTGACAGTTATTGCAAGTAAGCTGATATTTCCTGATAGGCTGTACTTGTCATTGTTGGTAGAAGGTTTCCCAAGTCTATTCTGTATTGTGTTGTTCAGCCCTTGTATCTTAAATATATTGCCCACTCTGAGTGTGATTTTGTCATCGTAAGTCATGATTGCCATTTGTTGCATACTGTGTGTTGGTTTGTTGTGTGCAGTGTTTCATCTCTGTGTGTGAGATTTTCTTGATTGTGTGTTACCTATTTTTGTAATTTTCTGTGTATTCGGTCAACTGTTTTTGTGTTATACCCATTTTCTTGTGCAATTTGTTTAATTGTGCCCAACATCATGACTTACAACAAGAAAATAAAAAAAAATCAAACACAGAGTAGGCAACATACTCAAGATACAAGGGCTGAACATAGAATACAAAACCAACAACAAAATACAGAATACCCTTCCACCAACACTGACAAGTACAGCCAAACAGGAATATATAAGCTTACTTGCAATAACTGTCAATCCGTGTATGTGGATGAGACATGCAGAAATTTCAAAACAAGATACACTGAACACCTCGGAGCATTAAAAAGTAGCAGCTGTCACTCAACATTCGTTGAACATTTAATAAAACAGAATCACACCCTAACATACATAGAAACTGGCGTACAAATCCTCAAAACTGGCAACAGTTTATTCCAAAAACTAACAATAGAGGGAAATTATCACATCCAAAAAGCAATAGTCCAAGGTAAGACAGTACTAAATGAATATACACAACTATGCAACAAAACACTCTCTGAGACCATAAAAGAAGTATATAAATAAATCCCGCCACCCCATTATTGCTGCCCCCCCCCCCCACCACACACACACACATACAATATTTCAATCTCTCTCTCTCTCTCTCTCTCTCTCTCTCTCTCTCTCTCTCTCTCTCTCTCTGTTTATTTATATATTTCATCTCTGGTCTCAAAGAGTGTTTTGTTGCATATTGACACACACACACACACACACACACACACACACACACACACACACACACACACACATCCTTCCCACTCCACCTAGAGTGTCTTTTCGCCTCCCACCTAACCTTGGTAACCCCCTAGTTCATCCCTATGAAATCCACAAACCACCTACCCTCCAGCTTCTACCCATGTAAACCCCTCAGGGGCTCAGCATTAATTTGCTGAGAATGGGCTTGGTGAACCCGGGGGTCCTGAGCTGTGGGCTGTGTCGCGCCAACAGTATGCTACACTGTAAGCTCTGTGCATGCTTCAACGACCATCGCTTGGCACGATGGTGGAACATTGTACGTTCCAGAATCCGTGGATCTTGGCTTAATCGCCCGGGTCGTGAGGACGTTACAAACCTCTACTAAAAAAAAAAAAAAAAAAAAAAAAAAAAAAAAACCTCAATCTCAAAGTGTGCTACGCGCCGAGGAGGTGCATGGCTGTTGAGGTTGAACAGCCGTTAGCGAGCAACATCTGAGGAACTTCCTGCACCTCAGTTGTATAAGGCTTACCCAGGCAAGTGGGGCTCTGCTTGGGTGGATCTTAAGATCCCTAGCTGCTCATGGGACCACCATGAAATGAACACGAAACATTGCCGGATGTCTCTTAAGCATGTCAGAGGTGATTAAAATGCTACACAATACAACCCCCAAACTTTCCCTTCCCTGTCCACGCTGTGGGTGGAACGTAGGATAAAAAATCAAGGCGAGGCTTATGCCCCTAAGTATTCAGTGCGCAGTCATACAGATGGAGAATCTTTCATGTCCACGAAGCCAATGTTCTTTGTGGAACATTTGGAGGATATGCATGGAGATGTGGAGGACATGTCGAAAATGAGATCTGGATCGGTCCTAATAACGTCATACCCAGTACAGTCACAGGCTTTGCTTGCCTGTGATAAACTGGATGATGTTTCCGTTTCCATCACGCCACATAAGAGTTTAAATATCGTCGAGGGTATCATTTTCCACAAGGATCTTTTGCTGCAATCTGACGACGAATTGCGAGCTAACTTGCAGCAGTGAGGTGTGCATTTCATCCGGAGCTTCTATAGGGGTCCAAAGGACAACAGAATTCCCACCAGTGCCTTCATCTTGGCTTTTGAGGGCGATTCATTGCCTGAGAAAGTCAAGGTGATGATCTATCGGTGTGATGTAAAGCCCTACGTTCCTCCCCCTATGCACTGCTTCAAGTGCTGGAGGTTTGGACATATGTCCTCCCGATGTGATGCCAACCCAGCATGTCGGGAGTGCGTGGGTACATCCTCCTTGTTCACCCAACTGCTCTGTTCTCCACAAAGAACAAAAGATCATGGAGTACAAAACCCTGGACCGCCTGACATACGCAGAGGCTAGGCGTAAATACGTGAAGCTGCATCCAGTGACCATGACACCATATGCCTCTATTGCTTCGTCGATCCCCGTAATATCCAGACCACAATCTGTAATTCCTGTACCAGCGGCCCCCCAGGCCCGAACCACTGCCACTGCCCCTTGACACTTGGTGGCACTACTTCTTTGGTTGCTCCCACCCTCTTCACGCTGGGAGCAGCAGACACCCAATTACTTGGGACGTCGGTCCCTACCTCACAGCTGGGGAAACAACAGCATTCTCCGGCTCCTCTCACCTGGAAAGAGTCCCACAGGACACTCCCTTTTGAGGCTTCTCTCTGTGGCAAAGAGGAGCCTAGCAAATTGCTGAAGGATCCCCCAGCTGCTGATTGAAGGGCCTCCAGCTCTTCGTCAGTCCCTGCAGCCCCCGTTGAGAAGCCCCACGGCCCTTAATACTGAAGGGCCAGCAAGTGGGCAAGAAACAAACACTGAAGAAAGATTCCTTGGTGGCTTCAAAGCCACAAACACTTACATCCTCTACTTCAGAGGATGAAGTCGAGATCCTCGCTTCCCCTGAGGATCTTGCACTTTTAGACTCACCAAAACTATGGTTTTAGATTCTGTAGGTCCTGAGCAGAAGGCAGCAGCTATTCCCATGGAATGATCGCCTTTCTTTATTTTTATGGCCTTACAGCGTGGAGAACAAGTCATTCTCCAGTGGAATTGTGGTGGCTTCTTTAACTACTTGGCTGAGCTGTGTCAGTTATTGTGCCGCTACCCTGCAATTTGTATAGCCCTGCGGGAAACATGGTTCCCTGCACAGCGGACCCCTGCCCTTTGTGGGTATCGGGGCTACTACTGCACCCGGTCTGTATATGAGCAGGTGTCTGGTGGTGTGTGCCTGTACGTACTTGACACTGTCCCCAGTGCCCCGGTACCACTCTGCACCACTCTCAAGGCAGTGGCAGTCAGAATTCGGGCAAGGCAGGATATAATGATCTGCAATATCTACCTTCCCCCATATGTTGTTGTCTTTCTTGACAATCTTACTGCTTTGGTCTCCCAGCTTCCCCCACCTCCTTTTGGGGGACTTCAATGCTCACCACCCATTGTGGTGTGGTAAACAGATCACAGGTCGCGGTAGGGATACTGAGACGCTTATGGCTCAACAAGACCTTTGCCTTCTTAATAACGGTGCTCCAATGCATTTCAGCATGGCGCAGGGCACATATTTGGCCATTGACCTCTCTGTCTGCAGCCCTAGCCTTTGACCACACCTTGGTTGGCGGGTAAACGATGACCTGTGTGGCAGTGACCACTTTTCAATCTTTGTGACGCTCCTGCAAGATTGCTTGCCCCGTTGGTGCCTCCATAGGGCTGACTGGCCTGCTTATGCCTTGGCTGCTGTAATTGATGCACCACTACCAGCTGACATCGACAATGCAGTCCCGTAGCTCACTGGCAATATTATTGTAGTCGCTGAGGCAGCAGTTCTGCAAACCACCGGTTCCCCTCGGTATTGGTCCGTGCCTTGGTGGATGCCGGAGGTTGCTGAGGCTATCCAGGAACGTCTGCGAGCGCTCCAGCGCCATCGCAACCAGCCTTTCTTGGAGAACTTGGTCGCCTTTAAACGGCTCTGTGCGCATGCTCCGACAACTAATACAGCAGATCAAGCAGGACTCCTGGGAGCTGTATGTAGCCACTATCGCCTCCCGCATCTCCCCGACTCAGGTATGCACACAAGTTTGACGTGTCTGCGGATACCGCCCGCTAACAGGAATCCCATCCCTCACCATCTAGGGCGTGCCCTGCACACTTTCAATAGCTATTGCTGGGCACATGGCAGAGCACTACGCATGTTGCTCCGCGACTGTCAAATACAGTGATGACTTCCGCTCCCTCAAAAAGCGGGTCGAGCGGAAACAGTTATCCTTCCCTACTCATTGTCAGGAACTCCACGATGACCTGTTTAGTGTGTGGGAGTTCCAAACTGCCTTGCTGTGTGCCCTGATACCACTCCAGCACCAGATAGGATTCACAGCCAGTTCCTCAGACACCTTTCACCAATTTCAACGCCGAATTCTCGCCCTGTTTAACCATCTATGGGCAGAAGGGGTTTCCCATGGTGGGAAAGCCCTATCAGCCCGATCCTGAAACTTGGTGCAGATTCCCAGGTGGCTGACAATTACCGTACAATCAGCCTCACCAACATTCTCTGCAAGCTCTTCGAACATATGGTGAGTCGGCGGCTTATGTGGATCCTTGAAGAGCATGGACTCCTTGCTCCACAACAGGGGGGCTTCTGCCAGGCCTTTCTACGATTGACAACCTTGTGTCACTGGAGTCGGCCATTCGCACTGCCTTCACTAGGCGTGAGCATTTGGTTGCGGTATTTTTTGACCTTCGCAAGGCGTACGATACCACCTGGTGCCACCATAATTGGGGTGTACATGGCGCCCTTCCTATTTTTATTCAAAATTTTCTCTCCCACTGCTTGTTTCGGGTGAGGGTTGGGACCTCTCTCAGCTTCCCCCGTATTCAAAAGAACGGTGTCCCACAGGGCTTTGTCCTCATTGTCCCATTGTTTTTAGTGGCAATAAACAGTCTTGCTGTAGCTGTCAGCTGGGGTCATTGGTCAGTTGCTCCCTTTTCGCCGATGATTTCTGCCTGTATTTTAGCTCCGTTAGTATTGTTGTAGCTGAACGGCGGCTGCTGGGTGCCATCTGAAAGGCTCACTCATGGGCCACTACTCACAGATTTCAGTTCTCCATGCAGAAAATCCACGTAATGCAGTTCTTTCGCCATCAGGTAGTTCGCCGTGACCCAGAGCTCTACCTGGGTGGTGAACTACTTGAGGTTGAGGAAACACATCACTTTCTGGGCATGGTTTTCGATGCCCGGCTGACTTGGGTGCCACACGTAAGTCAGCTAAGACAGAAATGTTGGCGGCATTTAAATGTTCTGCGATGTCTCAGCCATACTGGCTGGGGAGCAGTCCGTTCCACCCTTCTGCAGCTTTACAAGGCTCTGATTCAGTCGTGGCTAGATTATGGGAGCTTAGTCTACGATTCGGCAGCCCCTACTGCCTTGCAGGATTTAGACCCCATTCTCCACATTTTCGCACCAGTCCCGTAACCAGTCCTCTAGCTGAAGCTGGTGTTTCCCCTCTGTAGTTTCACTGGCAACAGTTGTTGATGTCATAGGTTGCCCAGTTCCATGCTGCACCCCACCAGCCAAACCACAGGCTTTTCTTCCCATCTTCTACACTCCCTTCCCCCTGGCGACGGCCCAAGTCAGGTCTTCTGATTGCGATCTGTGTCCGTTCCCATCTTTCCTCACTTGATTCCGTTCCTCTCCCTCCTGCCATATCTGGAAAATGCAAAATAAGGTATATATATCATTTTTACATTTAATTTTATAGCATTTATTTGATGATTTACAGCTTGCAGTTACAATCTTTAAACTAATTCTTTCTTCTGACAGACAACAGTAATTCCATGTGGATTATTTAATGTGTATTTGCTAACCAAGAAAACTAAGGCTTAAGATACAATTTGGAAAAATGATAGGTGTTTTATAAGTGTATCTTACATGCCTTGTTCACTGCATACAACTACCTGTGAACAACTACGCAGACTTGGGCAAGTCTCATCAACAAATGAGCCCCAAATGCCAGAATAGTGTATATCTTCTTAAATTTAACAGCAATACTTATAAGAAAGATGCCAGAACAGGTTGTGTGCAAGGTAACCTGTACACAGTATTCTGTGGCCAATACATGTAGAGAAGAACTCAACTTTTGGTAGCCAAAGGACTGTCTGCATTGCATGTTTATACTGAAGTTTGTTTTGTTTGTAGATAAAACTGTTTTTCGTGAATAGTTATATTCATTTGGTTACTGGAATTCAGCAATGGACAAGGAAATGGACACTCCTCAGCTGTATTCTGCCAATAGTAACACAAATGTGCATGCTTTTTGGGATAAAATTCCTTTTTTAGGCAGTAGAGAGCAGGGAGGTGAAAGGGAGTAGAAGGGAAGGTGGATTTACATTACTCACAATCTAGGCCATGAGGTAAACAATGAGCTGACCTCATACTGGCCACTCTCTCTCTCTCTCTCTCTCTCTCTCTCTCTCTCTCTCTCTCTCTCTCTCTCTCTCTCTCTCTCTCTCTCTCTCTCTAGTTGGAGAGATCGTTGAGTAAGTAAGGGTGTTGATAGATGCTGTGCTGCCTGTGGTAGTGTGTAGGGGCATGGTGGGGACAGGGGACAGCCGCTATGTGATATGTCTGTAGGTTGCACTGGGGTAAGGAGGGGGCAGGGGAGATTTAGAGAAGGGGAACGACTGGTGGGTGACTGCTACTCAGTGCCTTCCATATGTGGTGACTAGTAATTATCTTTTCATATTGTTGTGGTCATTAAGATGGAAATATAGGGTGTGTGTGGGTTTTTTTTTTTTTTTTTTTTTTTTTTTTTTTTTTTTTTTAGTAAGGTTCATTTTAATGTAGGCACTAGTAGTTCACGTGCTTACCGCAATGAGTGCATGTGTCGTGTACTGGCATGCCTCGGGAACAACTGTGCTCAGTTTCAGCTCTGTAGCTAACCTGTACGGTTCTGTTCTATGCTTTCAAGCTGTTTAAAGACTGTCACCGCATGAGGTTCGCTCAGTGATATGGTTTTTGTCTGCAAGGAATCTGTCTGCTGCAGAAATTCATCAACAGATTTGCGAAGTGTATGGTAATACTGTTATGAGTGAAAGCAAAGTGCGTAAGTGGGTATGAGAATTGAAAGATGGCTGGGCCAACTTTTCATTATGAGGATCACTCCGGTCGCCCTTCTTCGATTAAGACGATTTGATGGCATCAGTTGAAGCGAGGATTCGTGATAACAGGTGCTTCACTATAATAGGTCTCTCAAATGAAATCAAGATGTGTCAAGATTATTGCTTTAGGAAATTGTTTCTAAACATCTGAAGTTTAGGAAACTGTGCTCCCATTGGGTCCCAAAACTCCTAACAGAGGGCCAAAAAAACGAAAGATTTGAATGTTCGATGAAGTTCTTGACTCATTATCAGAAAGAGGGTGACTGCTTCTTGAGTCAGATCGTAATTGGAGATGAAACACGGGTTTCGCATATCATGCCCGAATGTAAGCAACAGATTATGGAATGGAGACACACACACATTTGCCTATAAAGGTGAAGGCCAAACAGACTCTATCCAGTGCAAAATCATGGTATCGGTGTTTTGGGTTAGGCATGGTGTTTTGTTGATTGACTTCATGCAATGAGGAACCACTATCAAACCCCGAGAAAGCTATGCAGAGTGATTTGGAACAAAAGATGTGGGTCCATGACAATACAAGACCTCGCACTGCAGGTCAGACCTGCAATTTGTTGGACAGTTTTGGCTGGGAAGTTTTAGACCACCCACCCTACAGTCCTGATCTTGTGCTGAGCGATTACCATCTGTTCCTCCACATCAAACAACAGCGCAGTGGCAAATGTTAAAATGATGACGACGACGTGAAAATGGCAGTGAACTCTTGGTTATTGGAGCAGGTGGCAAGTTTTTATGAAGGGGTATTTTAAAATTGGTTTAAGGGTATGATAAGTGTTTGAACAAACTTTACAACTGTGTCGAAAAATAAAATATGAACTTCTAAAAATAAATTAACTTTTTAGAAATAACCTTTGGTTGTGTGCTTATGTTCAAACGGACCTTACTTAAAAAACATGACTCATTATTATAAAAATGTAATGGTGAATAGATGAAAAGGCCTCACACTCTTCACACACACACACACACACACACACACACACACAGTGAGTGAGAGAGAGAGAGAGAGAGAGACTTACTTACTTACTCAGGTAAACCCAGGTGGTAGGTAACTGCATTTGTTTAAAACAGAGATCTCAATTTTTGCAGGTTCCAAGAATGCGAATGTATGCTGATGAGGAACAAATACGATTGGAGAGGCGTCGTGCGATATCTCGGCAGCTCACCAGGCGACCACGCACACGATCTCCTTCACCAAGTGACCACAGT
Source organism: Locusta migratoria (assembly GCA_026315105.1). Taxonomy (NCBI): domain Eukaryota; kingdom Metazoa; phylum Arthropoda; class Insecta; order Orthoptera; family Acrididae; genus Locusta; species Locusta migratoria. Next base: position 469,177,673 of record CM048744.1, on the reverse strand, counting down.
CGATCGCAAGATCTGCGTCGCCGACTTGTGAAGGCACGTCGTGCAGTTACACCTGATACTATTACTACAAGTGATCTTCGCTCTAAGCTTAACTTAAAAAAAACACTTAAACTAAAGGCAAGGCAAAAGTCACCTCTGCGAATAGAAATAGACAATGATGAGTACTATAAATTTATAGAAAGTGATCGAATGTAACTGTTGGTTGAATACTCTTTCTGTTTTGACAGAAAAAAAATTCAAAATATTCACGTATATTCTACTAAAAACCATGTAAGTGGAAGATGGCAGACTGATCTTCAGTGTTAAATACATTTGAGTGTTGCACTCTTCAGTTTGCCTCATACATTACCTCCTTTGTAATGGCATACAAATTATTTTGTTAATTTTTAAATGGATGTATGGTAAGAAGTATGAATGATGCTTATAAAAATTATGTGATAGATGTGTGGAATAAAATTGTTTTTATTAACTTCCTACATATAATAAATATTACATATGGTGCCCTGCAAACCAAGGATGAATGACAACAGACTGACTCCATATTCCTAAATTTCCGAAAAGTGTATCACATGGTACAGACTGCTGTTAAGATATGGGCTAGTAGTATAAGTTGCTACATACTTGTGTTGAAAATTTATAAAGTGATGGAACCTGACAACCGGAATAAATTAATAAGTGGTTCTTTTTACTGACCCGTTGAATCAGATGATACAATTGCAGAAATATTAAAAGTAAGTTTGGATCAAATTTCAAAAAGTCACCCAAAACATACAATTGTAATTGGTGGTGACTTTAAATTATGCTTGATAGGGTAAAAATAAATGTCCAAAACTGGAAGCAAACATAAAACATCGTCCTAAATTGCACTGAACGCATTCTCTGAAAATGATCTTGAGCAATTAGTACATGAACCCTTGAGCAATTAGTACATGAACCCACTAGAATAGTAAGTGTTTGTAAAAACATACTTGACCTCCTAGGAACAAATAATCTGGAGCTAGTAAAGAGCATAAAAACAGACACAGGAATTAGTGTTCACAGAGTTGTAGCGAGTCTCAATATTGAAATACCCAAATCCCCCAAAATTAAACTAAAAATATATTTATTCAAAAAAAGATCAAAATTTGCTTAAAGGTATCCTTAGTGAGATTCTCCAGTCTTTCAAAACTTACAATGTGAGTGTAGATCAGACGTGAATGACTATCAAAGAAATAGTATCAACCGTTATTGAGAGATTTATTCCAAATAAATTAAGAAGATATGGGGCTGACCTGCCATGGTACACAAAACAAGGTTAGATTACACTCACAAAAGCAAAGAAAGCAGCACACCAAATTTAAAAACACACAAAATCCCCAAGACTGGCAATCTTTTACAGAAATTCAAAATTTAGCTTGAACTTCAAAGTGAGACACTTATAATAGTTTCCACAATGAAACTCTGTCACATGATTTGGTAGAAAATCCAAGGAAGTTTTGATCATAGATGAAGATTACTAGCAGCAAACACAATCAATACCTGAACTACACAGTAGCTATGGTGATGCTACTGATGACAATACAGGTAAAGCAGAATTGGTAAACACAGCTTTCCAAAATTCCTGCACTGAAGATGACAAAGTAAATACTGAATTCGAATTAAGAACAGCTGCCAGCATGTGTAATTTAGAAGTATATATCACATGAGTATTAAAACACCTTAAATCAATTAACAAAAGTAAGTCTCCTGGTCCAGATTGCATACCAATTACGTTCCTTTCAGAGTATGTTGATGTGGTAGCTCCATACCTCTAGCTATCGTATACAGTAGATCCTCGCTTAACCGACCTTCGCATATCTGATATTATATTTACACCAGGTCAGACAGTGATAAATCATGAGCTGTGAATAAAAATTTTTCTGATGACCTGGTCATTGCAGTAAAGTTCTGGCTGCATAAATTATCACTAGTGCTGACATGTAACTAGGTGATCGAAAGAGAAAAGAGTGGAAAAAGAAAAATAGTGTTCAGAAAGAGAGACATCGAAAACCTTAGAAGAAAGGAAAACAATGAAACCATCTGAGTACTGAAAAGTTGGTAAGCTTTGTATCCTTGTCTTAGCTACAATAAAGATAAAGTTGTGCCAATATTTGGACAAATATCTGCAATTCCATAAGGAGTTTAATGAAGGTGACCCTGACTTTACATCTAGTATTGCCTGCCTTGGACTGCTGGAAGAAGAGATATGGAATTCAACAACTTGGTATTTGTGGAGGAAAAGTCTTAGCTAATAATGAAGCAGTACATGTTTTTAGAGAAAATTTTAAACAAAATTGAATATGTATCAACCTATTTTTAGGATTTTTATTTGTAGAGATTCTAACTTTGAATATGGCAAATACTAATACTACCTAATATTATGAGTTGGAAGGGAGGGGGCTTGGAAGGGTTACAGGGGGAATAAGCGAATAAAGAATTGTCAAAATTGTGAAGACAGTTTTTGTAAGTTTGCAGATGAGATAGGAACAGCATATTACCACATCATTCTGATGTTTAAAGTAGGAACGCTGTGGGTGGGAAGGGGAGCAAAACTATTTTCTTCCTCAGAACCGAATATCTTTGATCTTGTGATTTCCACATTCTTATTAAAAATTGTAAACAAACCCAAGATAACATAATATTGTAACTTAGTTGTAGTGCGGGATAACATATTTAGGTGAGTGTGCAAGTAATGAAAGGTACGAGTCAAATGACATGTTGCATTTTCATTTGCGACCCTTTGTGGATTAATACCGTATGCCATATTACATAGTTTTCAGGTTCGTAAAAGTTACTGTCAATATTGGCGAATTCCACAAGTAAATGCTAGATGATGATGTTACTCGTAACCACTATTTCCGTCAATAACATATCACGAACTAACTGTCAAGGAACTGAGTTTTGCTGACAAAAACAAATGACGCCAATTTGTTATTTAAACCTGAAAATCAGAATCTGAACCACTCCAATCGTAAACTAGTAATTTGAAACAATTTTCATAAAAATTACAATTAAATCATAGTGGTTGGAACCTCTGTTTTTGCATTACATCAGCTTTGTCAATAACAAGACATCAGCAACCACTTACAATATTGTTATTTCTTCTTTTCCAATTAACCGACAGTCCAGGTAATCTGACCTTGTGGTGACCCAGATAAGTGAGATTGTACTGTACAACCACTTGCTCAGCAAAAGATCTGCACCCAAAGACTGGAAAGTTACACAGGGCACTCCAGTATTCAAGAAGGCAACAGGAGTGTTCCACAAAATTACAGGCCTCCATCTTTGCTGTAATTTTACAGCAGGATTTTAGGCCGGATCTACACATTGGACCCAACGTTGGCGCCAACAGTGTTCGTCCAATGTGTGGAACAGTGAAATAGCGTTGGCGCCAACGTTGGTACGGCTCCGTTGCTTGTCAGTATTTCGACCAAACATCAAAGGTCGTTGGGCCAATATGGGTAAGTCATCCACACATTGGCGCCAACGTTTCATTCTGTCTTTGTCGTCTGCTCATCTCGAAACTGTTTCTTTCTTCGTTCGTTCTTCATCGCCATTTTAAAGTTGCGACAACTGTTTGTAAATATTAGAACTGTATCAGAAAGTGATTCATTTGTGAAAGAAAACTCAAAAAATGAAATGCGGCAGCAAAACTTAGACGCGAATTGTGAAATTAAAAACTTTCACGACTTTCGACACACTCCATTACTGAATTTAATTTTTAAAAGTAACAGTACAGAAGTTAATATTTCATGTCAAGTTTTAAATATTGTTTTGCAAACTTCAAGCACTACTAGTGATATCAATTACATGGTTATTTAAAAAGGGAAGTGTAGGCTTCTAATATTGTGTCCTTTAGCAAGAAATCGAAGCGTAATACCAAAAGAATAGCATCCCTTCAAAACATCTTTCTTTTTTATTTTATTTTCAATCATTTAAAGTAGCAGGTCTAAGTTTTTATATTGTGTATCGTTTACTTGTAGCATATTTAAAAAAATTAATGATTTCATACCGTAATTAATGTTCGGTAGGAAGTGATACAACACCCCATCATCTTTTACGTATGTTTCCCACTTTGATTTACAATGACAAAATGTAATTATTCACACTCAAGAGCGTTAATGCAATGGCCGTGATTTGGGCGTCAGATATGTTTTCGTTGGCTCTCGACGAATTCAACTGAATATTGGCTCCAACGTGTGGACGCTGTCTCAAAAATGTTGGCCAATGTTGGCGCCAGCGTTGGTACCAATGTGTGGACGCGGGGTTAGAACATTTACTTTTCTCAAACATTATGAACTACCTTGAAGAGAACGATCTTATGACGCACAGTCAATGCAGATTCAGAAAGTATCGTTCTTATGAAACACAGCTTGCTCTTTACTCACTTGAAGTGATGAGTACTGTCGACAAGGGATCTCAAATCAATTCCATATTTCTGGATTTCCAGAGGCTTTTGACACTGTACCTCACAAGTGACTTATAATCAAATTGCGCGCTTATAGAATATCACTATAGTTGTGCGATTGGATTCACAATTTCCTGTAAAAAAAAGGACCCATTACATAATAATTGATGGATAGTCATTGAGTAAAGGTGAAGTGATATCTGGCAATCCCCAGGAAAGTGTTATAGAGGCCCAACTGTTCCTTAACTTTAAAAATGATTTAGAAGAAAATCTGAGCAGTTCGTTTATTAGTTACTAAAGTCACTAGAAAATCAAAAGCTACTGCAAAATGATTTAGATATGTACATGGTGCAAAAATTGGCAATTGTACCTAAAAATAATAAGTCTGTAGTCGTCCACATGAGCACAGAAAGAAATCCGTTAAACTTCAATTAAATGTAAAATTTAAAGAGGCAAATCTACTATCTGTAAATTCAGCTAAATACCTAGAAATTACAATCACGAACAACTTCAGTTGGGAAGAACACGCAGAAAATGTTGTAGGTAAGGCGAACCAAAGGCTACATTTCATTGACAGAACACTACACTCGAGTCCTGTTTTGGTACACAATGTGGGATCCTGACTAAGTGGGACTGACAGAGGACATAGAGAAAGTACAGAAGAAGGATAGCTCCTTTTGTATTAACGTGATACAGGGGGGAGACTGTCATGGAAATGATGCACAAACTGGGATGGAACACATTAAAATAAAGGTGTTATTCATTGCGCTGATATCTATTTTGTAAAAACCCACCATCATAGGGAGACAGGATCATCATCATTAAATAAGAGAAATCAGATTGAAAATAGAAAGATTTAGATTTGCTTTTTTTTCTTGCGTGCTGTAAGAGAATGGAACAGTAGAAAAATATAAAAGCAGTTCAATGAACCCTTTGCCATGCACTTAAATGTGGTTTTCGGAGTATTTATGTAGATGTAGAGAAATGTAAAGGCATTTGTGGTGAAATGGAATGGCCGACTTTGGTTTATTTGGGACGGTGTGGTTCATCTTTAAGACCCTGTATACAGCAATCATGCAACCTGTTTTTCATTACTGACCCTGTTTGGGATCCTTATGAGATAATATTAAAGGAAAACATTGAAGCAATTCAGAGATGGGCTACTAGATTCAATACTGGTAGGTTTGATCAGCAAGCTAGTATTATTGAGATGCTTCAGGGTCTTGAATGGTAAAGCTTGGGAGGATGGGTGACATTCTTTTTGAGGAACACAGTTGAGAAAATTTTGAGAATCAGCAGTTGAAGGTATAACTATGGAGTGCAATCTACTGCTGTCAACTAACATTTGTCATAAGGACCACAAACATAAGAGAATGTATTTGGCAGTGGGAAGGGAAAGGAAGTGACCATCTGTGGTACTATAAACCCTTTGTCATACATTAGACAGTGGTTTATGTAGTATTTATATAAATGTAGATCTAATGAAGCAAAACATGGACTAACTTTGTAATAGCCAGTCAGCCATCTTTGGTACACAATACAGCTGCAGCAGTTTTGTATTACATGGAGCTTGCAAATCCTTGTCTATACGCAGTTCACAATGTTACAGTAAAATTTGAGCCAAAGCATTTGTGGATGTGGAGCTGGTATGTGAGGGGTCTCACATGTTTCCATCAAGTACAGATCAGGTACTGTGTGTTTACTTTCTAAGGATCAAGGGGCAGTGTCTAATAATAAAAGTTGGAAGCCTATGTATGACTCCAGTACCTTTTTGTCGCTACCCCCCCCCCCCCCCCCCCTGGCTTCAAATTGTAGTTTTATTACTTCTTGAAGTTAAAGGTGAAACAGTCTAGATCACACAGTCAGTTATCAATAACTGACCAGTTTTGATTCTTTACAGAATCATCTTCAGACCCATGGCTGTAACAGGCATTGCTGACTGCCAATGATCAACATTTGATTGTTGCCAGTCATGCTGCAGCCATGAATTTGAAATGCTGTGTTGTGACTTTGATGTAATTTGTAAATTGTATATCTTTTGGCACGTCAGCATGTCAGCTGCTGCTCCATTGATAGTGATCCCATCAACTCCTTTCCGTGGAAAGAGGTGTAATTTGGAAAGGAGCTCATAAAATTATGCTGAATGTTGTAAAATACTGTGACATAAAATAAATAAATAAAAACTGTGGAATGAAATGGTACATGTGATTACTCAGTCTAGAAAGTGAGATGCTGCCAACACAGTAATAAACCTGAAAAAGTTGCTAGAGTTCAGTTATAATCATGGTGGTGAACTTAAGTGGACCAGCTACAAATTTCGTAGGAATATTGAATATGTCATAAAATTTAAACAATTTCAGATTCAAATACATAAACATTTCTTCGAACTTCATCTCTGTATGTTATGCCTCCTTTTCAAATAAGGAGCAACCCTGAATACACTGTTTCTGGTAACTATAATTGGGTTGTTTACCTGTGTTGAATGAATTGATGATGCTGACTTATACCACTTGGTTTATATTGCCGCGAGAGACCACGTACACCGACTGCCGGCGTGGCGCAGGGGATAGAGTCACGGACTGCAGTGCTGAAGGTTGCCGCCACCCGGCAAAAATTTATTCCTTTGTAATTAAAAATTCCAGAATGTTCTACATCTTTCTTATGTTCACTTGAAAATTCTACTTGTTTCTTATGTTAACTGTTCTTCTAATTTCTGGTAAATTCTGTCTGTGTATAAATAGCAGAGCACTCTGCACAAGAGGCAGTCAGTGCTGCATGTATGTTAAGTTCATAATAAACGTGCTTTCAGTATAATTGCTGTGTTCAGTTGCCTTCGAAATCAAGCCTGCCCCCATTTCAATGCAACATTGTTTGGTGGAGGCGCCGGGTATCCTGTGCAACAGCTGCATCCCCGTGACACCGATCAGGCAACGTAAGAGCCGTCGCTTACACGGACTAGAACTGGAATACAAGGGATTTACCGAGTAAATCCTTCTAAAAGTCCGTATCATCAGAAGAACCATGGAAATGAAACCAGCGGTAAGCCAGCTGCAAGTCAGACACCCATCGGTGTTCTCTGGAGACGCTGGACAGGACCCCAACAAATGGCTAAAAGGGTTCGACCGAGTCGCCAAGTACAACAGGTGGGATCATACAATGTGTGCTTGCCCAACGTTTACTTCTATCTGGACAGAATAGCCCAGCAATGTTTCGAGAACAACGAAGACAAGTCGAATGACTGGGAGACGTTCCAGGAGGAACTTAAGATGATGTTTGGAGATCGACAACGACAAATCCGTTCGGCGGAAGAACAACTGAAGAACTGGGCCCAACGACTTGGTGAGCTGACACAATCGTACATACAGAATGTTTTGGCCCTGTGTAACATAGTCAATCCGAACATGACTTAGGCGGACAAAATCACACACTTAATGAAGGGTATTGCAGAAGATATGTACCAAACTCTTCTGATAAAAGACGTTGCTACGACAGAAGAATTCATTAAGTGGTGCCAGCGTATTGAAGAGATGCAACAAAGGAGGGTTGGATGCAAGAAGTATGACAGACTCCCCAATGTAGTCCCTATGGCCGTTGTGGAAGGCCAGCATGACTTTGCTTCTCTCATACGACAAATTGTAAGAGAAGATTACAAGAATTTATGGCAACCGGAACTGTTAGACCGAGCGAGCATCAGATTACGGCCATGGATGTAAGCCCTGTAAGTCATGAGGGAGCCGACGTTGCTGAGGAAGAGGTATTTCAGACATTAGCTCCTGTCTGCCCCGTCAGTCACACCCGACATGAAGAATGGCGCCACCCTGCTATGACTTACACTGCAGCCGCCAAAAGGCAGCCCATGAACCGGCCGACGCGACCACAACCGACTCCCCCGGTAACTATGATGCCCCGCAGAAGAACAGACATCTGGAGTACAGAAGACAACACACCACTTAGTTTCCACTGTGGGCGTCCTGGACATGTCGTATGCTACTGCAGAGAAAGAAGGCGAGTTTTCGATGATTATTTTGGCGCAAGGCGTCAGCCATCAGAGGAGTTCTATCCCAGGCAATCAACTGCTGATGAGTTCAGTCGACCTATGGGAAGAAGCACATCGCCGTACCCTAGACGAGGTCGCTCCCCGACACGCCGCAGCCATTCACCGTCGCCTTACAGAGGTACCAGCCGCTCCCCTAGCCGCCGCACCCAGGAAAACTAAGCGAGGCGACCGTCTACAGAGGTGAGGCCGCCGCAGATGAAAATCCTCCATGGACGACAGTAGCTAAGAAGATGGGAAATCTCATCGACGTCATAATCAACGGCCAACCTGTCCGGACACTTGTTGACTCAGGAGCGTCTTTCTCTGTATTGTCAGATAATTACCGCTGCACACTAAAGAAGACAATGTTCTGTGATACTGAGGCAATTGTGCTGAAGGTCACGAATGGAAAGTACGTCCAGCCAGCAGGAACTTGTGTCGCAAGACTAACCATCAACAATAGGACCCAGCCGTTTGAATTTGTTGTGTTAACAGAATGTAGTCACAATGTCGTCCTCAGATGGGACTTCCTTCAGGCATCCCAAGCTATCATTGACTGTGGAAGATCTGAGCTGCAAATTGAAGAAGTTGTTCCAACAGATACACGTAATACAGAATTTTCTGGGAAGTTATTTGCCGTTGACAATGTGATGATCCTGCCGTTGACGATGAGAAGAGTTGCAATCACAAATACAGATGGGCGATTAAACTGTGAAGTGCTTGTTGATAGTAAAAAGTTTATCAGGCTCACAAAAGAAATTTACATACCAGCGGCTATCATAAGCATTACCGGTGGTCAAGGAGAGATTTGGATCACAGATTATTACGAGCAGTCACAACTTATCCCCAAGGGAATGTGTATAGGGACAGTTGAACCAATCAAGGATGGTGAGCTCAACGTCATCAATGAAGACCCATGCCCTGCTGTTAGTACAGACAACACACTGGAGGAAACAAACATGGAACTGCCAATAGGGCCTGGACTGACCAAGGAACAACACCAGCGGGTGTTAAGTATACTAGGCCAATTTTCGGGTGCATTCACACCTCAGCAGGGGAAAAGTCAGACGAAACGGCCCACGATAAAGCACTGTATTAATACTGGGGATCATCTGCCAATTAGCCAGCATAATTCAGGAGGAAGTGGAGAAGACATTGCGATATGACATTATTCATCCTTCGGAGAGTCCTTGGTCGTCTCCGGTGGTCCTCGTAAAGAAGAAGGATGGCACGTGGCAATTCTGTGTCGACTATCGGCGGCTGTACAGAATCACAAAGAAAGATGTCTACCCATTGTCGTGCATTGACGACACCTTACACTGCTTGAAAGAAGCAACATACTTCTCAACTATGGACATGCAGACAGGTTTGTGGCAAATCAAGGTTGACGAAGCTGACAGGGAGAAGACGGCTTTTATTACACCTGACGGCCTCTATAAATTTAATGTAATGCTATTTGGATTATGTAATGCTCCAGCCACATTTGAACGCATGATGGACAACTTGCTTCGACACCTTAAGTGGACGATGTGTCTTTGCTATTTAGATGATATTGTCGTTTTCTCGAAAACATTTGAAGAACATCTGAGCCGCCTGTCAACTGTGTTGAAGTGTGTTCAGGCTGCAGGTCTCTGCCTCAATCCAAAGAAGTGCCTCTTCGTCGCCAAAGAGATAAAAATCCTGGGGCACCTGGTCAACGGAGATGGTGTCCGTCCTGATCCAGATAAAGTAAGGGCAGTCACAGAATTTCCAACTCCTCAGTACATCCGTGATGTGAGAAGTTTTCTTGGGCTGTGCTCATACTACCGACGTTTCATAAAAAAATTTTGTAACAAGGCATGTCCAGTACAAGAACTTCTGCAGGGAGACGCCAAGTTTTACTGGGATGAGGCAAAAGAAAGAGCTTTCCGGGCACTTAAGGAGGCTCTGACTTCCGCACCAGTGCTATTCTTGTATGACGAGAATGCAGAAACGAAACTTCACACAGACGCCAGTGGTTATGGGATTGGTGCAGTGCATGTTCAAGTTAAGAAAGGTGCTGAAAAGTGATAGCCTATGCATCAAGAGTACTCTCAAAGTCCGAGATAAACTACTCTACAACTGAAGAAGAATGTCTCGCAGTTATCTGGGCTATCAACAAGTTCCGGCCGTATTTATTCTGCAAACCATTCACCGTCGTGACAGACCACCATTCTTTGTGTTGGCTGACTAGCTTGAAGGATCCATCAGGTCGACTAGCGAGATGGGCACTAAGACTCCAAGAGTACGATGTCACAGTGGTATTCAAGAACGGGCGCAAACACAAGGATGCCGACTGCCTTTCGAGGAATCCATTAGTGGAACACAACAGCATGAATGAAATTGCAGCCCTCACTGAATTAGATGATGTTACAGCTGAACAGAGGGAAGATCCAGCACTATTAAAAACGATAGAGGCCTTGGAGAAATGAGAACCGACGAATGGAGAGTTCCAACTTATAAACGGAACATTGTATAAGAGCAACTACGATCCACAGGGCCGCAAATGGCTACTGGTCGTTCCAGTTCATCTCCAGCCAGCTATTCTCAAATATTTCCACGATGCTCCAATATCCGGTCATCTGGAATTCGTGAAGACCCTAGACAGAATCAGATGCAGGTATTACTGGAAAGGTCTAAACCGATCTGTCAAGCACTATGTGAGTCACTGTAAAGAGTGCCAGCAACGGAAGCATGTGCCGCAATTACCTCCAGGGCATCTCGTACCGATTCCGCTGGCAGCAGCTCCATTCCACCGAGTTGGGATCGATCTTTTAGGGAGGTTCTCGAAGTTGACAACTGGTAACCGACTGCACTGACTACCTCACACCCTACGCTGTCACCAAACCTGTGCCGACTGCAGAAGCTCCAGAGATCGCAAAATTCCTTGTAGGAGACACTATTTTGAAGCACGGAGCACCACGTGTGATGATATCTGATCGTGGAAAAGTATTCCAGTCAAAACTAGTATCAAAAGTAATGTCACGGTGCAACATTGTCCACAGAATGACAACTGCATACCATCCTCAGACAAATGGTCTTACGGAACGTTTTAACAAGACGTTAGCCGATATGCTGTCAATGTACATCGATGTTGAGCAGAAGGATTGGGATACAATTCTGCCAGTCGTGACATTTGCTTACAATACCGTAAGACAAGACACCATAGGCTTCACGCCGTTTTTCCTGCTCCATGGCCGTGAAGCTGAGACGATAATGGATACGCTGTTCCCTTTCCAACCAGACGACAATCCGGATGACTATGTTAAACAGCTCATCACCAGGGTCGAAGAAGCAAGACAGCTGGTTCGCATACGGGCACCGGACACCCAGGAGAAGGACCGTCAGCTGTATAACGACAAGCACCGACCTGTTGCGTACAGCCCAGGAGATCTTGTATGGATTTTTACCCCTGTACGGAAGGTTGGACTGTCAAAAAAGTTATTGAAGCGATACTTTGGTCCGTATTGTGTGATACGCCGCCTGTCAGATGTCACATATGAAGTTGAGGATTATGAGCCGTCGAAACGACAAAAGCGAAGAGACATTGTTCACGTCCTGCGCATGAAGCCTTACTACGATCCTGAAGAGCAGGTAGAAGACAATGGCTTCTTGTTCAAGGTCGCTAAGGATGGTAATGTTACTGATGAAGCCACTACAGGAACATCTGCCGTTGATAATTGTGGCGAAGAGAAGGATTCCTTTGAACTGCCGTACAGTGGACCTATGACATGGTCAAGATCCAGGACATTGCAGCTGGCTCCACAGGGATCATAACAGCGGGTCGCTGTTTTTCCAGGAGAGGGAGCAATGCCGCGAAAGACCATGTTCACCGACTGCCGGCGTGGCGCAGCGAATAGCGTCACGGACTGCGGTGCTGAAGGTTGCCGGTTCAATCCTGCCCCCTGGCAAAAATTTATTCCTTTGTAATTAACAATTCCAGAATGTTCTACATCTTTCTTATGTTCACTTCTAAATTCTACTTGTTTCTTATGTTAACTGTTCTTCTAATTTCTGGTAAATTCTGTTTGTGTATAAATAGCAGAGCACTCTGCCCGAGAGGCAGTCAGTGCTGCGTGTATGTTAAGTTGTAATAAACGTGCTTTCAGTATAAGTGCTGTGTTCAGTTGCCTTCGAAGTCAAGTCTGCCCCCATTTCAACGCGACATTGTTAATCAGTCACCACGCATGACATTATAGAAAAGAAGAAAGTGAGAATTTTGTAGCCAAGAAATGTAGATGTATCTTTTCAAACCAATAGCTCAATTCATGGGATCAATACTACAAACAATAGTAGCCTTTGCAGTCATTCATGCAAGCAAAACTTTCCACCCCCACCCTTACGTGGGAATCTTTCACCCTTCTACTCCTCTTCTTGCACACTGTCAAGATGCTTATAGTGCTGGAGTAGTCAGAGATGGTAGTTGTGTATGTGTTAGCCTTAGTTGCCTTAGTGATTATGTAAATGTATATATTCCTTTTTCTGACAAAGGCCATGGCCGAAAATTTGATTGTCTATTTTTCATGTCTGTCAGCTCAATGAACGTCTTTACAGTGAGTTATCCATCCTTCATTTGACAGAAACAAGAATAACTTTCACAAAGACTTACTCACTTTGGCTGTCACAACCAATTTCCACTTCTTCACGAAAAGAGGAAGGAAGGAGGGGAAAAAGGGAAGGATGGCGGGTTTTAAGGGCGTGGAAGAGGAGTCATTCCAATCCCGGGAGAGGAAAGACTTACTTTGGGGGAAAAAGGATATAGGTAAACACAGACACAAACACAACAAGACAGACATATGTAAAAAGCAAAGAGGTTGGGCAGAGATGCACATAAAGGCAGAGGCTCTGTCCAGAGAACCAAGGCAAAGATGTTAAAGAATGATGGGCGGAAATTTGAATTTAGCAGAGGTTGAGACCAGGTGGGCAACGGGAGGAGAGAATATGCTGAAGGGCAAGTTCCCATCTCCAGAGTTCTGAAAGATTGGTATCAGTGGGAAGTATCCAGATAACCCGGATGGTGTAATACTGTGCCAAGATGTGCATGTTTAGCAATAGGGTGATCCTCATTAGTGTCTGCCTGTGACCATTCATGCGAATGAACAGTTTGTTGCTGGTCATTTCCACATTGAACACTTCAAAATGCAGGCATGTCAGTTGGTAAATCATGTGGGTGCTATCGCAAGTGGCTCTGCCCTTGATCGTGTACACCTTCCAGGTTATGGGAATGGGGGGGGGGGGGCAGTTACATGGGTAGGAGCCAGAGGGTTGGGGAGGTGTTTGGGGATTTCATAGGGATGGACTAGGAGGTTACAAAGGTTAGGTGGGCGGCGGAAATACACTCTCGGTGGAGTGGGAAGGATGTCATGAAGGATGCAAGGGGCAAGATTTAAGGAAGTCGTATCCTTGCTGGAGAGCCACATTCAGAGTCTGATCCAGTCCCAGTGACAAGAGGAGCACTTCTGGGGTTCTTCTATGGAAGGTTCCCCCCAAACCACAGAAGTGCCCCTCTTGTCACCAGATAATTTCCCGGACTGGATAAGAATCTGAATGTGGCTCTCCAGCAAGGATACGACCTCCTTAAATTCTGCCCCGAAATGAGATCCATCTTTCATGACATCCTTCCCACTCCACCGAGTGTGTCTTTCTGCCACCCACCTAACGTTTGTAACCTCCTAGTCCGTCCCTATGAAATCCCCAAACCACTTTCCCTATACCCTCTGGCTCCTACCCATGCAACCCCCCCCAGTGTAAAACCTGCCCTATGCACCCTTCCACCACCACCTTCCTGTAACTCGGAAGGTGTACATGATCAAGGGCAGAGCCACTTGCAATAGCACCCACGTGATTTATCAACTGACGTGCCTGCACTGTGAAACGTTCAGTGTGGGAATGACCAGCAACAAACTGTCCTTTCGCATGAACGGTCACAGACAGACAGTGTTTGTTGGTAATGAGGATCACCCTGTGGCTAAACATGCCTTCGTGCACGGCCAGCACATTTTGGCACAGTGTTACACCGTCTGGGTCATCTGGATACATCCCACTGACACCAATCTTTCAGAACTCTGGAGATGGGAACTTGCCCTTCAGCATATTCTTTCATCCCGTTGCCCACCTGGTCTTAACCTCTGCTAAATTTAAATTCCCGCGCCGGCCGCGGTGGCCGACGGGACTAAGGCGCTCCAGTCATGGTCTGCACAGCCACTACGGTTGGGGGTTCGAATCCCCCCTCGGGCATGGATATTTGTGCCGTCCTAGTTCGTAAGTAGTTTGTAAGTTTAGGGACTGATGACCCCGTAGTTAAGTCCCATAGACTACACAAACATTTGAACAATTTTTAAATTCCCGCCCACCATTCTTTAACATCTTTGCCTCGGTTCTCTTGACAGGGCCTCTGCCTCAACTGTTATCTCCGTCCAACTTGTTTTGTTTCTACAATTGTCTACCTTTGTGTGCTTGCATGTGTATGTGTATGTGTGTGGGTGCACTTGTTTACCTTTCCTTTTTTTTCCCCTAAGGTAAGTCCTTCCACTCACTTAAAACCCGTATCCTTCCCTTTTTTCCCTCCTTCCTTTCTCTTTTGATGAAGAAGCAGCCATTGGTTGCAAAAGCTTGTATCTTGTGTTTCTGTGTGTTCTTATTTGTGGTGTTTGTGTCTATCTACGAGCCTGTCCTTTGGGTAAGTTATTTGATATATCATGTGCAGTCTCCCATCCTTCATCAAAGACACCAACCACTTCCTCGATCGCCTGAAATCCTTACTCAGCCTGTTACCTCCTGAAACCATCCTTGTAACCATTGATGCCACTTTCTTATACACTAATATCCCACATGCTCAGGGCCTCGCTGCGATGGAGTATTTCCTTTCACGCCGACCACCCACTTCCCTACCTAAAACCTCTTTCCTTAATACCCTAGCCCTACCCTGAGAAGTTGGGGACTTCTAGGAATTGTGTTAACAAACAATGTGGTACAGTCTTTTGTTAATGGTATTGTATTGAAGGATTCTGTGTTAAGATGTTAACGAGTTCACATGTATGGAGCTTGATAAGCATTGTGATTTATTGATTGTATCCAAAAGTGCAATAAAATGCTAATCAGTTGCTAATATACTTCATGTCCAAGATTTTATTGGGTATGGACTGCCCAGTTTCTCTTTCTCTGAGCTTTGTTCTGAGAACAATCGACGGAAAGTAAAAAGTCCATGTATTTAAGAGAAGATGTTCAAACTACAGGAGAAACAGTCTAGCTGGTTCTCCAATTAATTTGCAACTAAAATAGGGAAAAAAACTATATAATGTTAATTACACATTTTCCAGAGAAAATAAACCTCATAGTGTTTGGGAGTCCATGCTAAACTGATCATGGTTGCTCACCATACAATACATAGGATTTGGCTACCAAATTGACCGGACACAAAAGAAGTAAAGAGGAAGAGGAGATAAGGAACATATTATTATAGAAACAAGTCATTAAAAGTGACGAAAATAGTGATAATTTGAGATATATGGACTTGAGAATTTTCCATGGCAATGGGTAAACAGTGAGAAACATCGTTATACACCCTAACCATTTCTTGCGGGTATTCTCTCAATCTCTCCCTAGTATATGGGATGATCAGAGGAAAATATATTTTACCTTCAATTATTTAGTAGGACAGGCATCACATTGGCTAAGTGCCGATGCAAGCGAATTTTGCTCTTGGGAGGATTTTAAAGTGAAGTTTAAAGAACAATTTTGGTCGACAGATATTCAGACCCCCATAATATTAAAAACAGGTGAGTAGTATCAAGCAGTATATACAATCATATTTGACAAAAATTTTGGACAAACCCATCGATGAGGAGTTATTGGTGAATATTTTAGTGAGACGTCTTCCACTGTATGCAAGAAGAGAGAAATGGTGTAAAGGGTGGAAAATGGTTCACGAATTATTAAGATCTGCTGAAGGAGCAGACACATTAAATAAGGCTAGGCCAGTCTGCATCGAATAAGGAAAACACTAAAGGTGTATATTTAAGTGAGTTACATAGGAAGCAAGAAATACAAAAGAATAATAAAAAACAATTTAGGAATAACAGGAATGTTTACAGAAACCAAAAGGCAATGGTAATTCCGGGCCACAGTGGAGTGCTGAGCGGTCTAAGATGCTTCGCTGTGGAGTGCAAGGTTGCTCGCCGTCGAAGGTTCGAGTCCTTTCTGGGGCATGGGTGTGTGTGTTGTCCTTAGGTTAGTTTACCTTAGTTTAAGTACTTTGTGGGCTATGGACTGATGACCAAGCTATAGATTTACAAACATTTGAATATTTTTGGTAATTCCAGAGATAGTACTAATGCTAATCCATCACCAATGTCTACACAGGCAGAGAATCAAAATAGTAACCACGACATGAGGGAAAGTCCTGCTATTCAGGTAAACTGAATTAATCTTGGGATAGGGATCCAACTCCAATATGGACTTTAGTGAGTAACAATCCACCAAAGGATATTAAAGTACACTTCTTACACTCAGAACCTTCTAGAGAATGATTATTACAGGAGAAAGAAAGAGACAAGAATATATTTCTTAAACCAGCACATATTTATGATGTACCTTTATCATTATTCATTGACAGTGCTACTGATATTTCTATTATCTCACAAAGTTTGTTTGAGAATTTGTTACACAAATATTCAGTACCTGTATTGACTGTCACCGACGTAAATATTGTACATATTACTGGAGCGAGAAGTCAACCAGAAATGAGGTTGCCTGTAAAAATTCTTGATGTAACTTTTATGCAAACATTGTTGATAATACATAAGATAAACATTGATGCATTATTGGGGATGGACAGATTGAATAAGTTCGAAGTTCATATTAATTTCAAATTTCACGAAATCATAGGGAACACCAAAGATACTTATTTCAGGGTGCCTTTAAAGACAAGTGACAACAGCATGATAACAGCTGATTCCACATGAATGATGAAATCTGTGTACACAATTTTAGATTGTAAAGAGACGGAAGTTAGTTCCAACGATCTCTTATGTGTGAAAACTTTTGAGTTTGAATTAATAAGGAAAGAACAGAAACAACAGTTATTTACTATATTAACTAAGTATTGAAGTGTTTTATTGAACAAACAAGGGACGTTAGGAGGCAATGTTTGCTCTTTTAAAATGAAAGATGATAAAGTATTTTACTGTAAGCTGTATTCAATACCTAATGGTATTAGAAAAGAAGTACAGAAGGATACCTATAAGATGGTAGACAATTGAATCATCGAAAGAAGTGACAGTGTTTACAACAACCCACTCCTTCTAGTTATGAACTCTTCCGGAGATATCAGAATTGTGTTGGATGCTAGGATTTTGAATAAGTACATTGAAACTGAATGTGAAGGACCTGTTAACATTGATGACTCACTAGCAAAGTCTGAAACAGCTAGATATTTTAGTTCTGTAGATCATACATCTGGATACCATCAAGTAGAGATCCACAGGGAATCAAGAAAATTTACTGATTTTCTATTTGAAGGTAAAGCCTACCAATACAGTTTTACCTTTTGGACTAAATATCTTAGTTTCTGTGTTTATCAGTGCTCGTGACCAGGCTCTGGGTAGAGAATTACTAAATCAGCTAATAATATATGTTGATGATATTTTACCAATCTCCATAACGTGGGAAGAACATTGTGAATTTTTAGAAAAGACTATCAAAAATTTTGGAAAATGGTATTACTATAAAGTTGAGTAAGTGCCACTTTGGTAGACAGGAAGTCAAGTTTCTAGGTTATTACGTTGGCCAGATCCTGAGAGAATAAAATGTATTAAGGACTGTCCTGAACTGAGAGCAGTGAAACAATTAAAAGCTTTTCTCGGTCTAGTGGGATTTTATCGACATGCGTGAAATAATCCTCAGTTACTGAAGTTACTAAGAAAGAACACTAAATTGGAGTGGGGTGATTCAACCACAGAAGCTTTGCAGGAAGTAAAAGATGCATTAGTTAATTCTTGAGTTGCTCGGTGACCGACGGCCAGTGCACATGTGACCAGCAGCAGCTCTACATTGTACGGTAACCGGCTTCTTAATAGAAGCGACTTTCTTTTACAGTTCTTAAATCTTTAGTGTGCTCGCATGTTTATTTATTAAGAATCGCGTTTAGTTGTCAGTTCAGTTGTTGATATTTTGATTTATTAGCTCGCATATATATTTTTCAGATTCGCCAGTAATAAACAATTTAGTGTTAGGTTCATAGTTTTCGAAGCTCACTGTTTATCAAACTGCTGTGTCCTCAGACGTACTTACTTGGAAGTTACATAGGTTTTTAGAATGGCTAGGAACTGTGACTGCTGCGAACGGATGGAGGCAGAGTTGGTGACTCTTCGCTCGCAGCTTCAGGCGGCGTTGGCTTCACTGGCAACACTTGAGCGGTGGGTGGGCGCCGCTGTTGTGGGCCGCTCACGGGGGTGCAGCAGACGCCCTGTACGTCTGTTGTGCCCTCCAATCGGCCTGCGGCTGTGGCCATCCCACTCACTGCCCGCGAGGAGGTAGCCCCCCAATCCGTGGTGGATTGGGAGGTCTCCTCAGCGTGTGTCAGGCGGCGTAAGACTTCCCGGGGGAATGAAGTGTAGGCTTCCCCGGTTAGTCTTGCTAACAGATTCGATGCGCTGTGTGTGGCAGAGGATTTTCCTGACACAGATGGTGTCGCTTATCCTGTACTCGCCCTGCTGCCTTCAAGATCCGGGAACTCACAGAGGGTGGGTTTGTTGGTAGTTGGGAGCTCCAACGTTAGGCGGGTGATGGAGCCCCTTAGGAAAATGGCTGCTAGGGAGGGGAAGAAATCCAATGTGCACTCCATGTGCATACCAGGGGGAGTCATTCCAGATGTGGAACAGGTCCTTCCGAATGCCATGAAGAGCACAGGGTGCAGCCAGCTACAGTTGGTGGCTCATGTCTGGACCAATGATGTGTGTCGCTTTGGATCGGAAGAGATCCTCTCTGATTTTGAGCAGCTATCAGAAGTGATAAAGACTGCCAGTCTTGCTTGCAAGATGAAAACGGAGCTCACCATTTGCAGCATTGTCGACAGGACTGACTACGGACCTTTGGTTCAGAGCCGAGTGGAGGCTCAGACGGTTCTGTGACCGTGTGGGCTGCAGATTCCTCGACTTGCATCAAACGGTGGTGAGTTTTCGGGTTCCGCTAAATAGGTCAGGAGTCCACTATACTCAGGAAGCGGCTACATGGATAGTGGGGGCTGTGTGGCGTGGATTGGGCGGTTTTTTAGGTTAGAGAGCCTCGGGAATATACAAAATGGGTTTCAGTCTCAAAGGGGGCAGGTCAGACACAGGAAGAAAGCAAATCTAGAAACCATTGGTATAACAGTTGTAAATTGTCATAGCTGTATTGGGAAAGTTCCAGAGCTCCAAGCGCTGATAGAAAGTACTGAGGCATAAACAGTGGCGTAGCTGTGCCCACTGGAAGACGTAATAAGGCAAACCTAAATACTACTAAGTAAATTATTATGTATCACACAGCAGATAGTATTGAATCGTACTCTTTAATATTATACCTGCGAAAATTTGTTTGTTTGTTATGCTTTCACGCAAAAATTGCTGGGTGGATTTGGATGAAATTTTGCAGAGGGATAGCATTGGACCTGAGTAGGACATACATATAAAACAACCCCATGGGATATATTTCGAAGTTGCTCTATACTAAGCGAATGGAATCGCAGGCAGTAGCTAGTAAAAAAAATAAACAATGAAGAAGTATTACTCAACCACGAAAACATGGCGCGAAGCAAACCAGCAATAATCAAGTCAGGACTCGTGCGTCCGCTGTGCCGACAAATCACTCTCGCTAAACTACAACTCATTGCTCCCTACCCATCAGCCTCATTTTGTTGATAGCAGTGGCTGACTAAGGCTGTTGGAGGCCCGGGGCAGCGGCGAAACAAAATGAGGCCCCCGTCCACTTGAAAATATACTAACGTACTATATAAAACAGTAATTTTTGAGATTTGGAGGCCCCCACAGGACGAGAGGCACGGGCCAGACATTCTTTTAAGACTTTCGAGATTTGGAGGCCGCAGCAGAACGAGATGACAAGCGCACCGCCACTGGTTGATAGCCCAGCCAAAGAAGGAAAATAGGGGAAATATTCGTGTAGGATAGTTTTAGCAAAAGAAAGTTGCCGGATTTTTTTTGATGAAACACTTTGGACTGAGCCGTGTGCCTGCCAGGCTTTATGAAGTATACGTTAGTGTATGGCCGCGAAAAAGTAATAAGTAAAATAACCAAGTCGATTATTATCGTGACAGTGGGGTAAGGGCAGCGTCTCCATAACACCAGAACAAATCATCTTCCAATACTTAGATATGCTGTAGACATTTAATATTTTGTCTTGGTCCATTTTGTATAACAATAATTATATTAAACCATTGATTTTAAAGATTTAAAAATTTTCCATTTCTTGTAATGCGAATACTATTAGTCCTACAAGAAAATTTCAGAATTATTTGTTGTGCCTCAAGGCCAATTCACACTGTCCGTCACGTCACGTCACGTCACCGTCCGTCAGAACATTCCGCAATGTATTTCTAATGGCGGCATTCACACTGTCCGTCACCGGACCGTCACGTCACGTCAACGTCCGTCAAGCTTTCTCGAGAAGAATGTTTTGACGGAACGGCCGTCTGCTAACATCGGAAGTTAACCTATTTTCGTCACGCGAATTACGTGTTGCAGTCGTCGATTGCACTGTTTATATGCAAAAAGGATCTAATTCATCTTTGTGTTGTTTTTGTACCTCGTTTTAGGGGTAAATCTCAAATGTTTCATGACGACTTAAATATTTTTGTCAATTGAGTGTCCCCCGAAAATCGAGGTCGGATATCTGAAACCAAACAATGGTTTATGTTACGTAACATTGTAACAGAAACGACTGAAGCAAACTGTGTATTTGAATAAGATAGTAATTTGATTACGCGTTTTTCATTAAATAATACTTTAAATGAAAATGTCAGTTCTAATGAAAGACAAAAATTCAGTTGTTTACGGCGGTATTAACAATGTCAGCGAGCAAATCGTAATGGTTAAAGTATACAGGCGCTGTTTATGCTCTTACAAGTATGATTTGATGTCTTCATATTTTTTATTTTTTCGCTTGAAAATAGATGTCGATGTTTTGAAATGTTGTTTCAGTTCCAAGTAAGTTGGCCAAAAACATACACTGTAAAGTTTTCTTTGGCCGTTAATAACATTTAGCGTTGTTGTTCCCCCTTTCTAGTATTAAACTATGACTTTCTACATAACAGATCGCCACTCATAACCTAACTTTCAACATCGCGTATTGAGACGTACGAATTGACGTGACGGACACGGACGGACAGTGTGAATACAACTTGACGTGACGGTTCCGTGACGTGACGTTGACGTGACGGACAGTGTAAATTGGCCTTCAGTGGGTATCACGAACTTAATGAGTGGCGTTTTGCAAGTCGTGGGGATTTTGTTCATCTTTCCTCACGTACCGAAGTCAGAAAGAAGGAATACCTATTGGAGTAATACAATATCCCAAACTGTTAGATTGCAAATGTTGACAAAGATGTGATTTCTGAATTCTGATCGGTAATTTTCAGTAAGCCTCGGAGGCAGGGGCCACGTTTTCGTGGCTGTAGTACATTACAGTAATAATATGGGTACACAATTAAAAAGTAGTTTTAACAATTTATTTTACAATCTTTTCCTGGCTTTGGATTTTGAAAAATCATCAGTATGGTCTGTTAAATGTAAACTTGATACAGGCTTGTTTTCAATTGCTATGTGTGCCAAATATCGGAGTCGACGTTGACCCTTACCATTCCTCAGATATGTTTTAATAATTTTTTTTTAATTTGATGCATGATCTTTCGGCTGTTGCAGAGGTGACAGGAGTTGTATAAAACAATAAAATTGCGGAAAACACTTTCGTAATCTCGCATTCTAATAATGCATATTTTGTTATAATTTCCTTACATAATTGTCGAACTGTCCATGTTGGCGTCAGTTTCGGCAGGACAAGGTGATACCTGTTAATAAAGTGAAGTGAAAATCTTGGGCCTGTTATATCAAAATATTTACTTTGGAACGGATCACATTTTTGCAATAAAATTGCTTCATCAACAGTGACCAAAAATAATGGTCATATGAAATAAAATACTTGACAGACTGTACTCATGCCAGTAA
The DNA here is from genome assembly GCA_026315105.1 of Locusta migratoria. Lineage (NCBI taxonomy): Eukaryota > Metazoa > Arthropoda > Insecta > Orthoptera > Acrididae > Locusta > Locusta migratoria. The sequence goes on along the minus strand of CM048744.1, from coordinate 469,154,980 downwards.
AATGTGTATTTAATTGTGCTATTATTGTGTCTAGTACATTTTCGAAAATAGTAAGTTTAAATATTTCTTCCCTGTTTCAAAATCGGTAGTCAGAAGCTAGTTCATAACAATTTTTTTAACTTTCTTTCGCCGTTTTTCTTGAATACTGAGATTTGTGTCATATTTTTTATTTATTTTTGTAGTTTCACTGGCTTTGCACCTGAATGATTCAAAATCATTTCTATATTTCAGTTTTGTTTCAACATCTGCCAAAGCTCTACGTGCATCCAAATCGATATTGCATTTTTGTAAAATCTTGGATGTCTAATTGATGTCATCCAATATTTGGTGCATGAATTCACAAAGGTATACAAACTGAAAATTCAGCATTTTTGTTTTAATATTTCCTGCTTCTGTATGCTCATCTTTACTAGAACTCATCAGTACTATTTCTGATAAGGCCTTATATATAACCAAAGCTTTATTGCAAATATTGTGTTAACTCTACTATCCCATCTAGTCGGGTTTAATTATTTTAGATTCGCCGGTGAATTTTAACAGCAGATCCCAATGCTTAATGCTGTTACCGAAAAAATATGTATGTCTTGCACTGTTGAGAAAAAAATCTGTACTTCCACGCAGCTGCTAATAGCATCAGTCATCACTAATTCAAATTATGTACACGATTATGAACACCACTCATCACACTGGCACCATCATAACCTTGACGAGAGGTGCCTGCAAGGGGGTGGGGGGTCATGACGCGTCATTGAAATTTCTGGAGGGGGGCCAAAAAATGAGTACTTTAAGGCAGCTTGGAGGGCCTTTATAAAACAGTTTACGAAACGGGAAATTAAAAATAAATAATTTTAATATTAAATGGTGAAACGATTTTTATTAGACAATAAACTAGGAAACTCGGGTGTGGGCCGGTCGCGGTGGCCGCGGGGACTGAGGCGCTTCAGTCACGGTCTGCACAGCCACTACGGTCGGGGGTTCGAATCCTCCCTTGGGCATGGATATTTGTGCTGTCCTTAGTATAAGGTAGTTCGTAAGTAGTTTGTAAGTTTAGGGACTGATGACCCCGTAGTTAAGTCCCATAAGCTTAACAAACCTTTGAACATTTGATCTCGGGTGGGGGGGGGGGGGTGAGTCATTGGCCAAAGGGGTAAGGGGTGGACTCCTCTGATCTTGACCCACACACTTTTTTAAAGGAATATTTTTGTCGATAAAAAATTTGGTCACCTGTTTGACTAAATCTGCTGAGCCATATTTGATGACTGCATAAAAGCCTACAAATAATTCTTTTACTGCTATATTTATTGGTTGTCAATTTTTTGATCTGAGAACAATGCTTAGATGGTCTACCTTCGATATCTCCTGTGTAGTGTCCATTACGAAGGCGAAAAACTAATTTGGTCTAGGAGCTTATTTTCAAGTTTGTTTCCTAAGCCCTCAGTCAATTCAGTTTGGGTTGTTGGACTCAGATACATTGTAGATCCTAAAAACAAAATGGAATACTTTTAAAAAGTTTTCGAATATAAGCAATTGAAAAAAGAAAAACTACAAGAGAAATGCTAAAAAATTTCTTCCTCCTGACTTAGCTCTCTCATTGTCCTCTTAAAGCCAATGAACGTTTTGCTGGAGTAAGTACGATATCGAATTACATTGTAAGAACCATTTTCCAAAATGAGGCTTCCTTATGAATTTCGTTTTCATCTTCCTTGTCGACAGTATCATTCATTCTCCAAAGATTGTACACCGCACATGCTTCTGCAAGGCGACACGAAAAACTGTGTTCTGTAATTTAATTTAATGCTTCTAGTCCCGATTACCCGTACACCATACATTATTTCTTTGCGATGCAAACAAGCAAGGTTGGTAACAGACAGAATCTGAAATGTTGGTATAACATAGCCAAACAGAATTAACTGGTCCATACTTGGAAACTGAAACGTAGTAGGAGATTGAGAAACACCTGTTGTTCTGGTGGGGATCTTTAGGGAATGGTCCTCAAAGCTGTAACGGTCCCATATCAAGAATTAGACGTTTTTCTTTATCACTCAATGTATTGTTCGGGACGTTCCTCAAGTCATAGTAAGCTTTATTTACTTTTTTGAACATTGTAGACGTCGACAGTTCTTTCCAGATGTTCAGATGTTTGTATAGGCTATGGGACTTAACTACGAGGTCATCAGTCCCTAAACTTACAAACTACTTATGAACTACTTACGAACTAGGACGGCATAAATATCTATGCCCGAGGGGTATTCGAACCCCCGACCGTAGTGGCCGTGCAGACCGTGACTGGAGCGCCTTAGTCCCCTCGGCCACCGCGGCCGGCCAGTTCTTTCCCATGCAGATGTCATCGACGAGTTCGGTGGTGTCGTCGTGAGCAGCGATATTTTTAACAGCAAGTGTTGTCGGATCCTCTTCAGTAGCCTTTTTAACAGGTACCACAATGAGTCACGATCGACACAAAAAGTTGGGCTGGAAGTACTTAGGCTGAGTAAAAAATTTGTGAATTTTGATCAGTTTTTGTTTACTCTCTTCTTTTTCCTGGCGTTGTTTTCGCTTAAGCGCACCGCTGGGTTTCTTTTTCTGTTTCATGATTATATTCACGTCAACAAATACTGCGCAAGCCAAACAGTCCGAACTCTTCTTTAACTGCATGTGCTCACAACTTTTTTATTATTTGGCGCGGTAACTATAATAAACGCGCGGTGGTTGCTGGGAATGACGCTGCCCTCGCATGATGACTGGTGGGGAGAAAATGTTCAAATGTTTGTAAAGCTTATGGGACTTAACTGCGCGGTCATCAATTCCTAAACTTACGAACTATTTATAAACTACCTTATACTAAAGACGGCCCAAACAGCCATGCTCGAGGGAGGATTCGAACCCCCGACGGAGAACAGCATCGTGCATCGCAGCATCGCGCCTCAATGCACTCGGCCACTCCTCCGCGGCTGGTGGGGAGAGGCCGGTGAATGAAGATGGTGTCTCCTGCTTGTAACAAAATGTTCAAATGTTTGTATAGCTTATGGGACTTATCTACGGGGTCATCAGTCCCTAAATTTACAAACTACTTATGAACTAGCTTACACTAAGGACGGCACAAATATCAATATCCGAGGGGGAATTCGAACCCCCGACCGTAGTGGCCGTGCAGACCGTGACTGGCGCGCCTCAGCCACCGTGACAGGCCTTCCTTGCAACAATTGCCCTTAACAATGTCTACTGTAACACGTCAGCGTAACGTTGTGTGCAGTTACCAGGAATGGAGTGTTGGGGTATCAGAACAGTAAGAAGCGAATTTCTATTTTAATTTCATTTAATTTAATTTTCTATTATTATTTTTTAAAAAAGGAGAGAGAAAATTATTATTAATAATAACAATAATTGACAATTATTAATTAATGTTGTGAAAAACAAATCATCTGTGGAACTAAAAGAAAAAAAGTGGAAGAGCAGTATCTTTGCTTTTTAATTAGCAGTCAGTCTTGTCTTGATTTCTCGAGCAGTTAGAAGTGATGAGCTGTCTCATTTTTTTCTTCTATGTAAATTTTCATTTGAGATGTAAATGTTTTTACAAAAATACAAATCCTTTTCAAGAGTGAAAAGTTTCGTCTTAGTTCATTACTTCGGCCTTAAAGTGAACCACTTAATGACCCTGAGATGTGATGAAGCAATCAACAATAAGAAGACATTTTGAAAACTGTCGGTATTTTTACATGAGTTTATTCTACGGTTTCTCTGAGGTTTATTAATATTGACTGCAGTTCTTCTTTGCTAAGTTTCATTAATATTTAAAATATATATATAATTATATTTCACAATATAAAGATGTTCCACAATGGCGCCCAACGGGGTGGCCAAGTATGGTATTAATTACTAATCGATGTAAATATTTTTTACTTTTCCATGTATCGTACTTTATGGAGCCAGAAAAAAAAGGATATAAGGATGAGATCGACTCAGGTAACGGGAAAGGAATGCACAAATAACAACGCAAAGCGGTATTAAGAAGACAACAAAAGGTAGGAGAAGATAATCTGTTATATATATACTGGTGCTTCCATGGTGGAAGAGGTGTCCTATCTATACTCCAACTCGAAAGAAATTTTCATTAACAATCTTTCTGGTAGTGTTGTTATGTTGTTGTTGTTGTGGTCTTCAGTCCAGAGACTGGTTTGATGCAGCTCTCCACCCTACTCTATCCTGAGCTAGCCTTTTCATCTCCTCATAAGAACGACAACCCACATCCATTTGAATCTGCTTACTATACGCGTCTCTTGGTCTCCCTCTGCGATTTTTACCCCACACACTTCCCTCCAACGCAAAATTCACAATTCCTTGATGTCTAAGAATGTGTCCTACCAATCTATCCCTTCTTTTAGTCAAGGTATGCCAGAAATTTCTTTTCTCCCCAATTCTGTTCAGTACCTCCTCATTAGTTACGCGATCCACCCACCTAATCTTCAGCATTCTTCTGTAGCACCACATTTCAAAAGCCTCTATCCTCTTTCTGTCCACACTGCTTATCGTCCATGTTTCACTCCCATATAAGGCAACACTCCATACAAATGCCTTCAGAAAGGACTTCCTTAGGCTTAAATCAATATTCGATGTTAACAAATTTCTCTTTTTCAAAAACGCCTTTCTACCCATTGCCATTCTGCATTTTATATCATCTGTACTGCGACCATCATTTGTTATTTTACTGCCCAAGTAACAAAACTCATCTACCTCCTTTATTATTTCGTTACCTAATCTAATTCCTTCAGCATCACCTGATTTATTTATACTGCACTCCATTACCCTAGTTTTACTCTTGTTAATGTTCATCTTATATGCACCTTTCAGCACACTGTCCATTCCATTCAATTGCTCTTCCAGGTCCTTTGCTGTATCTGACAGAATTACTATGTCGTCGGCAAAACGCAATGTTTTTAATTCTTCACCCTGAACTTTAATTCCTTCTCCAAATTTCTCCTTGCTTTCCTTTATAGCTTGCTCAATGTACAAATTGAACAACATTGGGGAAAGGCTACAACCCTGTCTTACTCCCTTTCCAACCACTGCATCCCTTTCATGCCCTCCAACTCTGACAACCACTGTCTGTTTTTTGTACAAGTTGTAAATAACCTTACGCTCCCTATATTTTACTCCTGCTTGCTTCAGAACTCTAAAGAGTTTATTCCAATCAACATTGTCAAAAGCCTTCTCCAAATCTACAAAAGCTAGAAATGTTGGTTTGCCTTTTCTTAATCTATCTTCTAGGATAAGCCGTAAAGTGAGTATTGCCTCCCGTGTTCCTACATTTCTCCTGAACCCAAACTGATCTTCCCCGAGGTCGGCTTCTACCAGCTTTTCCATCCTTCTGTATATAATTCGTGTTAATATTTTGCAACCATGACTTATTAAACTGATGGTTCTGTAGTTTTCACACCTGTCTGCACCCGCTTTCTTTGGAATGGGGATTATAACATTTTTCTTAAAGTCTGAGGGAACTTCACCTGTCTCATACATCTTATGCACAATGTGAAACAATTTTGTCATGGCTGGTTCTCCCAGAGACTTCAGTAGCTCTGACGGGATATCATCTACTCCAGGGGCCTTGTTTCGACTTAGATCTTTCAGTGCTCTGTCAAATTCATCTCTCAGTATAGTATCTCCTATTTCATCATCATCTACATCCTCTTCCCTTCCTACAATATTGTCTCGAAGTTCATTTCCTTTGTAGAGCCTCTCTATATACTCTTTCCACCTTTCAGCTTTCCCTTCTTTGCTGAGAACTGGTTTTCCATCAGTGTCCTTGATATTCATAGAGCTGTTTTTCTTATCGCCAAATGTTTCTTTTATTTTCCGGTAGGCTGTATCTATTTTTCCCCTATTTATACATTCTTCTACATCCTTGCATTTGCCTTCTAGCCATTCCTGCTTAGCCATTTTGCACTTTCTGTCAATCTCATTTCTTAGTCGTCTGTACTCCATTTTGCCTGATTCATTTACTGCATTTTTATACTTTCTTCTTTCATCGATTAAATTTAGTATCTCCTGTGATATCCAAGGATTCTTTGTAGGTCTTGCCTTCCTACCTATTTTGTCCTCTGCTGCCTTCACTATTTCATCTCTCAATTTTACCCATTCCTCCTCAACTGTTTTATTTTCCCCTGTTTCTGTCAATTGTTGCCTGAAGCTCCCTCTGAAATTCTTAAGAACTTCAGGTTCCTTCAATTTATCTAGGTCCCATCTCCTTATTTTCCTACCTTTCTGTAGTTTCTTCAGTTTCAGCCTACAGTTCATAACCAACAAGTTGTGGTCAGAGTCTATGTCTGCTCCTGGGTATGTCCTACACTTCAAAACCTGGTTCCGAAATCTATGTCTTACCATTATAAAATCTATCTGGTATCTCCCGGTGTCTCCTGGTCTCTTCCACGTATACAACCTTCTTTTGTGATTCTTAAACCAGGTGTTTGTTATAACTAAATTATGTTCCGTGCAAAATTCTACCAGGCGGCTTCCTCTTTCATTCCTTTTTCCCAGACCATATTCACCCACTATCTTCCCTTCCCTTCCTTGTCCTACTACCGAATTCCAGTCTCCCATAACAATTAAGTTTTCCTCTCCCTTAATTGTCTGAATAATTTCCTTTAGCTCCTCATATATTTCTTCGATCTCCTCATCATCGGCAGAGCTAGTTGGCATATAAACCTGTACTACTGTTGTCGGTGTTGGCTTCGTATCTATCTTGACTACGATAATGCGATCACTGTGTTGGTCATAGTAGTTTACCCGCATTCCTATTTTCTTATTCATTATCAATCCTACTCCTGTGATACCCCCAATTGATTTTGTATTTATAATCCTGTATTCACCTGACCAGAAATCCTGTTCATCCTGCCACCGAACTTCACTAGTCCCCACTATATCTATCCTCAACCTATCCATCTCCCTTTTTAAATTTTCTAATTTTCCTACTCGATTAAGGGATCTAACATTCCACGCTCCGACCCGTAGAATGCTAGTATTGTCTTTCCTGATGACAACATCCTCCTGAGTAGTCCCCGCCCGGAGATCCGAATGGGGGACTATTTTACCTCCGGAATATTTTACCCGAGAGGATGCCATCATCATATGTTCATACAGTAGAGCTGCATGTCCTCGGGAAAAATAACGGCTGTAGTTTCCCCTTGCTTTCAGCCGTTCGCAGTAGCTGTGTGGCAAAGCCACATTAGCTGATGTTACAAGGCCAGCTCAGTCAATCATCCAGACTGTTGCCCCTGTAACTACTGAAAAGGCTGCTGCCCCTCTTCAGGAACCACACGTTTGTCTGGCCTCTCAACAGATACCCCTCCGCTGTGGTTGCACCTACGGTACGGCTATCTGTATCGTTGAGGCACGCAAGCCACCCCACCTCGGCAATGTCTGTGGTTCATGGGAGTGGTAGTTTCTGGTAGTTTCTGGTAGTAAAAAAAAAAAAAAAAAAAAAAAAAAAAAAAAAAAAAAAAAAAAAAAAAAAAAAACTAACATTTTTTTGAAATTTCTCTTTCCACCTAGCTTCAATAGTTACTCAGAATTAACGTAGTTTGATGGTGTAACATCACGTAGTTGCTGATGTAGCTTGAATGTTAATCTAAATTTATCCAAAAATTAACTTCTTGTGGGATATAAGGCTTGAAATTGGTTTTAAGTGTTCAATTGTGATTGTTGAAGCGTTTTTTTTAATAGTGGTTTGAGGAAGGGAATGGTCATTGTTGCCGAGGCCTTAAGTGAAAGTTTGCCAAAATGTCCGATAAACGTGAACAGTGTGAACTATCAGGAAAATCTTCTAGCAGTGATGGCGAAGTTAGTTTTGATAATCAGTTAGTCCAAAATCCCGAATTACAGATCCCAGCCTTAAATTATGAATCCAATGGTGATAACAATACCCCTTTCATATCAAACAATGACCCAATGATGAATCCTCTGTTAGATTCAAATATATCGATAAGTATAGAATCTTCTGGAGTATCAGAGCAATTGTGTGGGGCTGATGATGAAGCTTCACAAAACGCCCACACAATTGAATTTAATAACTGGCAGAACCCCACTTCTTCAAAGGCACAAACCGTGCACCCGGCAGAGATAAAAATTTCAGATAACACCCGAGTAGAGACGAAAAATAAATCTTCGTCAGAAATGTACACTCTTTTTAACCGAATAATGGAACTAATAGACAAACAATCACAAAGTTTGCAAATGAAAATGGACAAACAATTACAGCAAATAAACAAACAATTAGAACAAATGCAACATTTGCGAACTGATGTACAGGCTACCAAGGAGTCTGTTAAAAATTTACAAACACACGTCACGCAAATGCGAGCTGACATACAACAGGAAGTAAATGAAATCAATGTTAAATTTGAGGCTTTAAATGTTAGGCAAACCCGTTTGAGCACTCAAGTAGATCACATTGCCAAGGATTGTGAAAGTTTAAAAGCAGCAAAACAAATGGTCGAAGGATCCATAAGCTCAATTGAGAACAGGGTAGACGAGCTGAGCGAGGGTTACAATCCGTTAGCCGATAAAATGGAACAGCTAACACGTGAAGTAGGATCTTTAAAGGTAGAACAAAAGAATTCCAACATAGAATTACAAGAGATAAAGCAAATGCAAGACGATGAATGAGACAGTAGCACTTCAGGGCATCGGAATTGTAGAGAGGAAGTGGAAAAATGGGTAAGTGAAAAAGGGAAACAAATACTGCGGGAAATAAAAAGGGAAGTTGGCAGTATGACCCGTCAGATTTACGGAGAAAACACACCGGCTCAATCATCCACATTAACAAGTAATACCGTGCCACCGGGACATAATTTAGTAAATGAGCATAGAGAGTCTGTATCGTTTACAAGGTCGCAAACGACGCCGCCAATTTTCCAACACATTAATATGCAGCAAAGTCATGGATCACCTCTGGAACATTTAACTATGCCAACACAATCAAATGGGCCGCGTATAAATACGGTACCCGGTTTGTCCACAGTTGTAACCCACACCCAATCAGCAAAAAACGGGGACCAGGTTATCAATATTGTTATTGAAGACGGTTTAGGTGGATCGAGGAAATTTCCCACATTTTCGGAAGAAAACAAAAGGAGTCATCCAATCATATTTTTGCAAACATTTCGGAATGTATTGCCACATTCTTGGTCGGATGCTCGGAAAATTCAAGAAATAGTTAGTCACATCGAAGGCAATGCTTCTGCTTGGGCTGCAAGCGCCATAAATAGGTGCCAAACCTATGCTCAATTTGAGCAGGAGTTCATTGCAAGATTTTGGTCACAGTCTGTACAAGAACGTCTACGACGGCAAGTTTTTAGTCCGGAACCGTATAACAGACGCTCGGGCAGCCTACGTAAATATTTCGAAAAATATCTGAATAAAACCTTGTATTGGACAACACCAATGTCACACGTGGATGTAATTAGGATACTCAAATCAAAATTACCCGCTGATATTGCTGAAAAAATTATGTGGGTGCCTGAGTATAATTTGCCAAAATTTTTGGATGCTTTAGACGATTACGACCTGATCCATGAAGGGGAGAGAAGTTTTGTTCGCAATTCTAACAGGGATAATGTGAACCATGGGAATTCTGATCGGAACTCACCGCCTAGGCAAAATGGAACGAGTTGTAGCCTAAACGGTAATTACAACGGAGGTAGTAACAATAATAATAACAGTTACCGAATGCGGAACGACAATAGGAGGAGGAATGATAATAGGTATAACCCGGTCTACCAGAATGGGCAACAGCGTAATAATTTTCGCAATGGACAAAACCAGAATAATTCGAATCAGTCGCGCGATAATTACAGAAGGCAGCCACACCACCAACAACAACAACAACAAAGATCCCAGGCACAGCCAGGTGGTAGATCGTGGGGTAATGCGAATAGGCAAAGGGAACAAACCAACCATCCGAGATCAAACAATGACTGGCCCCCGGACGAAAATCAGATTCAGATTATAGAAATAGAACCGGATACTGAGGCTAGCACACAGACCCAGGAAAACTTGAATCAGTCGGGTTAAACCCCCGTACCCCGACAATGCCTGCTAGTGAGGGGGAAAATTATTCACAAATCAATTTTATGAGGTATCCCTAAGCAGGTGGGAAAGCTTTACAAGATCAATTAATTAATGACCAATCTGAGGGAACAACAAAAACCGTTGATGTTGTTCAGGCTATGGTAAAGGGACATGTAGGAGAAGTACCAGTATATGTGGTATTGGACACAGGGGCGACAGTTAGCGTAATTTCTAACAACCTTCTCAAAGAAGTATCAAAATTTATGCAAGGTCCTTCTCTTCCAGTCCAAAATTGCAAAATACTTATGGCAGTGGGTCGGAAGGCACAACCTGTGAAAATACAAGTACGTCTTCCATTAAAATTCGGAGAGAACACAACTATGTGTAATTTTTTGGTCTTAGAAGGGTTAATTGTTGATTGTATTCTTGGTATGGATTACTTTCGCCAGGCGAAGGCAAAAATAGATATCGAAAAGGGAGATTGTTATTTTGAATTTCAAGAAGGAACAATTGTTGTGGATCTGGTTAGGACGAGAGAAAGTATGAGAGAAATGTTGAATTCTGTTAACTTGCAAATAATGTGTCCTGAAGTTTTGTTTATAAAGGAACAAGTAAACATTGTTACCGAAAGCGAAGGGTTTGTGCATTATGACACAAATAAAGGTGCACTGTGTCTCACGGAAATCCAACAACAGGAATTGCAGGTATTGTTAGGGCAATTTCCGGAAGTTTTCGACAAGAAACCCGGAATAATAAAAGGGTATGAATACAAAATGGAAACAATACCTCATGAGACCTACTGTAACTACTCTTATCCGATACCATGGGCCAAACGGGAAGCAGTAAATACAGAAATTAATAGAACGCTAAAGTGGGATATTATAGAACCCTCAAATTCACCCTATTGCAGCCCCATCTTGCCAATGAATAAAGCGGATAGCAGTGTTAGACTAGTCTTGGATGCTAGGAAAATAAATCAAGTCATAGTACTTGTCCGGACCAGACCAGAAAATTTAGATGAACAATTGTTAAAATTTTACGGTGTCAAGTATTTTACTGCCCTCGATTTGAGATCTTCCTATTGGCAGATAAAGCTGCATGAAGAAAGCCGAAAATTTACAGCTTTTGTTTGTTTAGGACGTAGTTATCAGTTTTGTGTACTACCCTTTGGACTAAATGTTTCTGCTGGAATTTTTATAGCAGCTCTGGATAAAGTTTTGGGACCCGAGCTGCGTAGCAAGATTACATTATATGTTGACGACCTATTAATTGCAACAGCAACGTGAGCAGAACACATGAAGCTAATTACACAGGTGCTTGAGCGATTTAAACAATCCGGAGTAACTGTAAATTTGAACAAATCCCTGTTCGGACAAGAAAAGATCAAGTTTCTTGGTCACGTGATTTCGCAGGATGGTATTGTTCCGGACCCTGAGAAACTTAGGGCTATTAATCATGCTCCTTCATCACAGAATAAGAGACAATTGAAAGCTTTTCTGGGGTTGACATCATTTTTTCGCTAATTTCTACCAGATCAGTTATTAAATAGTGACAATTTGTTAAATTTATTGAGAAAGGGACAGTTATGGAGATGGTCACCAGAATGTGAACGGGATTTTAAGGAAATAAAACGTGCTCTCGTCAATGCTAACATACTATACCATCCAGATCTGTCGAAGGAGTTTTGTCTGGCGACAGATTCGTCCCTCCAGGGCCTTGGTTCGTGTCTCTTCCAATGGAGAGAAGTAGACGGTGAAACAAGACCCTGTATAATCAGTTTTGCAAGTAGGACATTGACAGAATGTGAGAGAGCTTATTCGGTAACAGAGTTGGAAGCCTTGGCAGTAGTGTGGGCTTTCCGGAAATTCCAATTTTATCTATGGGGAAAACACACTCGTGTATATTGTGATCATCAAGCCCTCACTTTCTTGCAAACTCTTGCATAGAAGACTGGCCAGGTGGATACTTTTTTTGCAAGACTTTAGCTATGAAGTGATTTACATAAAAGGGGAACATAATGTAATCGCGGATTGTCTTTCACGTTTGCCAGTAGGAATACAAGAATTACAAGAAATTTCGGACCAATTTGCCGACTACCGCATTCTCTTAATGCATGACGGCACTTTCCGCCCATATTATTTGAAAATGTGCAGAGAAATGGATGCTCTGCAAGAAGCAGACGAGGAATGGAAAGTGGTTAGCTGAGACAATACTTCACTGTTAAGGGAACATTACAAGATACACGAGGGTGTTTTGTTCTATAGAAGCAAACCTAATTTGAATTTATGGAAGGTGTGTATACCTAGTACTTGTGTGGAAAACCTAATTAGGTACACGCACAATGCTTGGGGGCACAACGGAGTAAGAAAATGTGTGGGAAAAATCAGTTCTTATTGTTACATACCCAATCTTTTCCGACAAGCATTTAAAATAATACGAGCCTGTCCGGTTTGCCAAAAGGTTAAAATACTCAAACATCTCTAAATTGACTAATTTGCACCCCATTGTTCCAAAGGGCCCCCTCGCGTTGGTTTCCATGGATACAGCAGGACCAATGCCAAGAGCAAGAGGTGGTGCAAAATATGTGGTGGCAGTGTATGACGTATTTAGTAAATACGTATGCATGTACGCCACGAAAACAATTACATCAGGTCCCATTATGAAAAGGTTAATAGATGACTATTTTGTCAATGTGGGCAAGCCGCCAGTTATAATCACTGACAATGCAACAAATTTCACTAGTGGCAAGTGGAAAGATTTTCTAAAGGAACAGGGGATTAAACACATTTTAGTCTCACTATATCACCCAGAGGCTAGCCCGGTAGAAAGGATATTTAAGGAATTTAATCGGTTCATGCGAACATACGCGCCCAATAAACAGACAAAATGGGTAGAGTTGATAACACCATTCTTACAGATAATAAACAACCTTCCCCATCTGTCGACTGGACTAACGCCATCTGAACTAATTTATACTGAAAGAAAGGAAGACGAATGGGTGAAGCCTTTACCAAAGATACCTACACCAATTGTACCTATGGAAGACTGAATAAGACAAGCTCTTAATGTATTGAATGAGGAGGCACAGAGAAGAAAGCGTAGATATGACAACAAGCTAGGTCGTATTCACAAATTTGAAGAGGGAAATATGGTACTTCTGAAAAGCCATCCAAGGGCCGATAAATTAAAGAAATTGAATGCAAAGTGGCAGGTGGTATACACAGGACCATTTGTTATTGTGAAGATACCACACCCAGGTAGCTATCTGTTAGCATATCCCGGATCGGGAAAAATAAAAGGACTGCATCCGCATAAGGATCTAAAACCATATATCCAATAACACTCAGACAAGATACATTCAGCTAATTTGATAAAGATGTTTATATGACGGTGTTAAGTATGCGTACGCCCACCGCTACGCACGCGAAAAATTTGTGCCACTAAGTTGAATTCTACTTTACGTGGCTATCATAAACACTGGCGAATAGCGCTGAGACAGCTGATGATCAACGCCCGCCAGCTGTCAAAGTTGATTTATACGGGGGAGTGTCAAACAGATGTAGGGGCGTGCTCAGTTTGAACCGATTCATATAAACAGGATAAACACCGAGATAGATATAAAGATATATATACACGGAAATCAAATATGCTATGTACACGAGAGAAAACGAACTATGCGCACGCGAAATTAAATACAAAAATTAAGTATATATATATGAAATTTAAAACTGTATAAAACAACGATACCTTACAGCTAGCCGGATATATACAAATCTAAACTACAATACTAACTACTGTTTAAATACTCCAACTACACTCACGACAGCCTAATTCCTCTAATTAAAATTTAACCAAATTAGATAAAAAAAAGAATCGACTATACTGCTTACTAACAATTAAAACCTCTGCGGAAATTTTCTAAAGATAATAAGGAAAGCGATAAGTATTAAAGTATATGTAAATGAGAAATTCAATAGGCATAGGTTACATTTTACGCGCTTCATGTCAATAATAATAATGAGAATGTATTTGTGGAAGGCGTATTGCCTGACAAAAAAATTGTGGCTACATTGTACTTTGAGATAGGGATCATTGAATTGTTTTGTGCCAAGGCACGTGGCGCTTATTTGCGCTTTCGGTCGGATATTTGCGCGATGGTATCTAAAATGAATAATTGTGGCCTCCGCAACTCCGACTTTTCTTTTCTCTTAACCCTAAGCTACGAAGACGAATGTGGAAGAATGAATGTCATGATGAATGAATGCGAAGTGTCTTAAAACGAACTTCATGCCTATTAATTTACATTATGCTGAATTATTAAATATTGACTGAGAAAAACAAGAAATAACTGAGTAACATATTGAAGCAGGGGTTACAGTGATACAGATACAGAAGGCATGGAACACACTTGCAATTCTGATTCATCAAACTTAATGGTTAACAGGTCAAACCATCCATATATAAATCAGCAGGTAAATGAATTTTGGATTCCGAATTATATTCCGTTTATACAAGAAAGTGGAGATTAATATTGCAATAAAGTTCTTCCGAACACGGACTTAGCCTCACACGGTTAGTGTTAATGAACAAGATGAATATTTTATGGCAGTTCAGTCAATTGAAGTCTAGAAAGTCTATATACTATATAAACAGGTTCAGTCAATTGGAGTCTAGAAAGTCTATATACTATATAAACAGAGAATTCTTTCCCAATTATGATCTATGCATATAGTAATTGCTTATCCATTGAAACACGAGTAGACAAAGTTCTCACAGATATTCTCTACTACACAACTAACCACATTACACACGATAAATGATGTAGGATTATTTCCTTCTATCGTGGTTGGAGGATAGTGTGGGCCGATTTCTTGTTTCCTTGGAGGATATATATATATATATATATATATATATATATATATATATATATATATATATATATATATATATATATATATATATATATATGTCTTTATACCTTCATGAGACGTTTACGAGTCTGAAAAAAAAGGAAAAAAAATTTTCAATAAAAGCGAGACCAGAAACCTGGCCTGATCTCATATTTATATCCGAATAAATAGGTCTGAACATAAATAGATTAAGTAAATCCATGGATGGCGTATAAATGTATAAGGAAAGATTTTTTACGAGAGGTATTAAAAAAAAGTTAGAATACTATAGGTAGTAAAAGAGTGGAATGTATGTTTTCTTCTGGTTATGTATAATTTCTGATGAAAAAAAAGGAGTAATATTATAGTTGTTTTAAGGATGAAATATATGTAAAATTCATAATTTAACAATTGTGAACATAAAAAAAAACCATGAAGACTATTAAATGTAGGAAGTATAAACCAAGGTCGACAGGACGATATGTATTGTTGAACAAATGTCTTGGTAAAATACTAATTATAACGAAAACTGTTGTGCCAAGATGACAAAACGAGCAGATGAGGATTTAAATTCATTAGTGAAAAATGGATGATTCGTGTGACTGTGAGGGGATAGCAGATCGATGTTGTGCCACGTGTGCTGTCGAAGAGGTGAAGTGATTCAATATAAAGTATTTACCGCAAATCAGCAGCACGGCGTACACGGGCGGTGGTCGTGATGATATCCCAATAGACGCTTTAGCATAAACGGCGAGAGTGGGATGTAATAACGACGCCAGCAGCATCTGGATCCTCCCTCACACAAGAGCACGAACTACAATATGCTCTCAACAGTGCAAGCTACTGAACTGAGCGCCAAGCTATCGAGCAAGATAACAAAGACTAAGGTACAGGTATTGTTAACTGTCGAACAGAGAAGGAACTGATCGCATACTCTTTGCATGACAATGCAATATCGCTGGACACTTGTTGTGCGTAGCGGGACATTTGAATGGAAAAAATGGACGATCACAAGTGACGATAAATAATTTAAACATACAATGGACCTGAAAAGGAAAAGAAAGAGACTAAAAGGTTACAACGCCCCGTGGCATGGAAAATTTGTAATTTTTTTGCTTGTAAACAATTCTTTGTATAGGTATTGATCTATGTAATTTATGTGTAGATGTATATTTCTGTGTAAATTTCTTATATGTGTGCTTTGATGATTTTTTTCTTACCAGACTCTAAAATATGTCAATGAAAAGGTAGATAAACGGCCTCTCAATTAGATTAGCAGCTAGTGAGTCAATCCATGGACAAATATTTCTTATTCAAGGTTAATCTTTTGCCAACAAGGAAAGCTATCTTACTGTTCTGATATATAACATACTTCTGCCTCATGTAACGGAGTACATTCGCCAAAAGTATGGGGGCGGATGTGCTGTTACCAGGAATGGAGTGTTGGGGTATCAGAACAGTAAGAAGCGAATTTCTATTTTAATTTCATTTAATTTAATTTTCTATTATTATTTTAAAAAAAGGAGAGAGAAAATTATTATTAATAATAACAATAATTGACTATTATTAATTAATGTTGTGAAAAACAAATCATCTGTGGAACTAAAAGAAAAAAAGTGGAAGAGCAGTATCTTTGCTTTTTAATTAGCAGTCAGTCTTGTCTTGATTTCTCGAGCAGTTAGAAGTGATGAGCTGTCTCATTTTTTTCTTCTATGTAAATTTTCATTTGAGATGTAAATGTTTTTACAAAAATACAAATCCTTTTTAAGAGTGAAAAGTTTCGTCTTAGTTCATTACTTCGGCCTTAAAGTGAACCACTTAATGACCCTGAGATGTGATGAAGCAATCAACAATAAGAAGACATTTTGAAAACTGTCGGTATTTTTACATGAGTTTATTCTACGGTTTCTCTGAGGTTTATTAATATTGACTGCAGTTCTTCTTTGCTAAGTTTTATTAACATTTAAAAAATATATATAATTATATTTCACAATATAAAGATGTTCCAGTTGGGAGCACCCTGAGACAATAAATATCTTTCATTTTGTGACCATTTTCTCTGCTTGTGTCAATATAAGTATAATGATCAAGTTATCGTGGCAAAAACGTAATAGTTTAGAATAAATCTAATGTAAACACTGTGTTATGTATATGTATTTTCAAACATACTGCTTGTAATTCAGCGCCGTTTACTGTTAATTCGCAAGGATTGGCAGCCGTGACAACTCTGACTTCAACCGACAACACACTGAGGGCGGCAGGGTCCACGTCAATGCGAACAAGCAATAGACCTTGTTATGTTTATATTCTGAGGTGGGAATAATTTTTGGATTTCACTTCGTGCGTCTGAGGTATGTTAGTCTCAGTTTAAAAAGTTAAAAGTCCAAAATCGTGCATTCAATTTAAATATTATATACAGTAGAACGTTGATTGTCCGAAGTATCTGAGGGACATGGATGTTTGGAAAAAACGGCTTATTTGTTTAATTGAACTGTACACTTCTATTTGGCAATAAGAAGTACTGTTCGCTACATGTATTTATACGGTATCTGGAAGCGCGCGAACCTTCACACTGCGCCACGCCTCAACAATTGGAAGGCGCAGCTATTGCTGTGAGAAGCTTTGATGCTGCCGCTCCTTCTGCTGCTACACCGACTGAAGTGTGCTGATTGTTGTACACATTTGACTGGCGGCTTGGCCGATCAGCAGCGCAGCAGAGTTTTTCTCCTGTTGGAACTTTTTCATTAACAATGTCGTACCACACAGATTGCTCATCAGTCATAAGGATCTTATTATTTATGTTTTTCCAGATATTTTTCAATTTTTTGTTGGAATATTTTAGCTCTATAGGGTTTTGTGGGTGTCCCCTAATCAGTGAAATGTATAACTTCGAAGTGGTATATCTGTGAGCAGCTTTTTGTAAATAACTTAATTCAGTATAATATTTACAGACATGTGCCAGTTGAGCATTAATGTGTCCTACATTTACTGGCGCCCTTTGATCTTTCGGGGCCAAAGTAGTAAAAAGGTTTTTGGTAATACCAAGTTGGGCGCTCTGTAACATTTTTGTTGTTTGCTTCATAAACAATGCAGTGCACTGTGATTGAACATCCTTGACTCCCAAGCCTCCATCAGTACGAGGAAAAGTCATTGTTTGGAGGGAGACTTTGAAAATGTTGCCTCTCCATACGTACCAGTATATGGCAGTTAAAATTTTGTGTGCTATATCATAAGAAATTGGTAACACAGCTCCCATGTGATGTGTCTTCCTGATAATATAAGTGTTTAAACAGCACTCTTTGCAGACGATTTAATGATCGGGTTGTGTGTTCTTTGAGTGTGGCTCTTATAATATTCAGCTTATCTCCCAATTTACCTTTAACATTTCATATGGATTCGCTGTTAAGAACATTCCTAAACAGTTTACCTTGTCTGTTCTTTGCAACCAGGTGGTTTCCATATGATCACTGTCGAGTCCAATGGCCAAAATCTTCAACTTATGCTCATAGAGCTTTGCTCCATTCGCACAGGAAAAAGACATAATAATTTCTTGAACAATTTCAATCTCTTGTTTCGTGTTGACAAGAATACTTATGTCATCCGCATATGCATGACAGACCTTTTTGGTGTTGAAAATTTTTAATCCTTTCAGACGGAGGTGCAAATATAAAAGTAATGGTTCCACAGCAATACTATACAACGTCATGGATAAAGGACATCCTTGTCTAACAGACTGATTGATTGGCACTTGGCCGAGGGGACTGAGGCGCTCCAGTCACGGTCTGCACGGCCACTACGGTCAGGGGTTCGAATGCCCCCTCGGGCATGGATATTTGTGCCGTCCTTAGTTGTAGCTAGTTCGTAAGTAGTTTGTAAGTTTAGGGACTGATGACCCCATAGTTAAGTCCCTTAAGCTTAACAAATATTTGAACATTTTTTTGAAAAAATCTTCCTGTACAATCAAGTCTGTCACAGATTCAGAATAAAGATCCGAATAGTACTGTACAATATGTTGCTTAATAGCATTCTGATTGTCATAGTTGTTTCCTTGCTCATCCTGTAGATGGTTGATTATCTTCTGTTTGCCTCTTTTTGCTTCCCTTATCATATGGTATATCGAAGTGTTTTCTTGATAGATATCAGTTGTGGAACGCTCTCGCACTTTTTTCCCTTGCAAAGACTGCCGTATCAAAGCAGTAATTTTTCGTTTGATATGTTTTATTCTAAGAACATTAGCTGTTAGATTCGTTGGCTCGTTTTACAAGTCACATACACTTAGGAAATAATATTCCAGTGTCCTTCTCCGCCAGTAGTTCTTTTCTCGTGAAACTAAATAATAATATGCATCTTCTTACTTGCAGCTTTACAACTTGAAGCCTCCAGGTAATGCTGTTTGGCTGTCTTGCTAGACTTCGAAGGCATCTCGTCCATGTCTCCATAATTTCTTTTTGTAATTCCTTGTCATCCAGAAGCGACAAATTTAGTTGCCAGACCCCTCTTCCCAGAAAACATTGTTGTTTTATGTAGTTAGCCATTATGTGATAGGCACAATGATCTGAAAAATTTACTGGCCATATTTCGCATTCAACCACATTTTGTGTAAATGTTTTAGATACGTAAATTCTGTCGAATCTACTTTTAGAGGTACTACTAAGGTATGTATAGCCTATAGAATATGGGCGGAGATGAATCCATGTATCTATTAAGTCTAATCAAGTTGTTAAAACACTCAGCTCCTCACAGAAATTAAAATTAGGGTCTTGATCTTCTGGACGCAAAACACAATTAAAACCTCCTTCCAGAATAATATTATGTCGAATGTCTGTTAACAGATGCACTATTTCATCACGAAACAGATTACCTCTTCCTCGTTTGCCCTTGGAGCCAGTCGGTGCATATATATTGACTAATAAGAAATCTTGTATTTTTGCCGCTATTCCACGTTCACTGTGCTTGGCATGGTATGCCCATTTTGTACATTAATGGTGTCCCACAATCCTGACCAAGATTTAAAATAACATCAGAACAAAAAATATGAACAATTTTATGTGTAACCACTTCTTGAAGCATAGCTACGTCTACATCAGCTGCATATAAATGATCTTGTAGACATTTAATTTTGACATCGGATTCAATTCTATTGATATTAATGGAAGCTATTTTATATGCTTGCATGAATTTGAGGCAACTATTCTTGTCTGGTATCGTCAGACCACAGAGTCGACTTGTCTATAAGATTGTTATATATTGTGTCCATGGATTCTTATATCTCACCTTCTAAATTCATTTTGACATCTTCATTATCAATGTGATGAAGTCTCTTCTCAATACTTTCCACTGCTATGCTTTCTGTTTTCAGTATTTTCTTGTTAATTCCTGCTTTACATCAAGCTCCTGTTTCCATGTCCGTTTGGGTTTTGCAGTCTGCTGTTTATTATGCTCTTTGACAGCAGTCGAAATTTCTGTTGAAATGTTGTCTTTTCTTGTCACCCTCTGCTGGAGTGCCAACAGTACTTGAGAGGACTGCTGCCTCCATTATAGGATTAACACTCATTATTTGAGAGTTACTCTGGGTACGAGTGCGATCCACTTCTGTCTGTTCAGATGGCGGCGTGTATTGTATGGCAAGCCTGTCTCCCGCATCTTGCATTTCGATGGCTCCCTCCCCCCGGCCATTTGTATTTTCGCTAGAGGCGGCCGCCTCGTGGCCTCTCTGTGTTATTTACCGCTGCCTGCACCGCTGTACTCGGCACCGGCAGCACCACGCACTGAGTTGGCGTCTCTGCTAACTTCTCTGCATGTGTTAGATTAGATTAGATTAATACTTGTTCCATAGATCATGAAAACGACACTTCTTAGTGGTGTGGAACGTGTCAGTTAAAGGAAATGTGTCTATACATAATATTACATGACACTCAATATTTGAATATTTTATTTTATTTTTTATTTATTTTTTAATTTTCTTTTTATTTTTAATTATTTTCCCCCTAAAGTACTAACTTTTATCTAGAAATTCATCTAATGTGTAGAAGGAATTGCCATTCAGAAATTCTCTTAATTTATTTTTAAATGCTAGATGGCTATCTGTCAGAATTTTGATACTACTTGCTAAGTGACCAAAGACATTTGTGGCAGAATAATTAACACCTTTCTGTGACAGAGCTAAATTTAACCTTGAATAGTGTAGGTCACCCTTTCTCCTAGTGTTGTAGCTATGCACACTGCTATTACATTTGAATTCAGTTGGATTGTTAATAACAAATTTCATAAGTGAATATATATATTGTGAAGCTACTGTGAAGATTCCTAGATCCTTAAATAAATGTCTGCAGGATGATCTTGGGTGGGCTTCAGCAATAATTCTGATGACCCGCTTTTGGGCAATGAATACTTTCTTACTAAATGATGAATTACCCCAGAATATGATGCCATAAGAAAGCAGAGAATGAAAATAGGCATAGTATGCTAGTTTACTGAGTTGTACATTACCAAAGTTTGTAATCACCCTAATAGCACAAGTCGCTGAGCTCAAACGTTTCAGCAGATCTTCAATGTGTTTCTTCCAATTCAATTCCTCATCAGTGCATAAACCTAAAAATTCTGAATATTCTATCTTAGCTATAGATTTCTGGTTGAAGTCAAAATTAATGGTGTGATGCCATTTATTGTGTGAAACTGAATGTACTGTGTTTTTTCAAAATTTAAAGAGAGTGCATTTACAGAGAACCACCTAATAATTCTCTGAAATACTTCATTGACAATTTCATCAGTTAATTCCTGTGATTCGTGTGTGATAGCAATACTTGTATCATCAGCAAAGAGAACTAGATTGGCATCTTTATGAATATAGAAAGGCAAATCATTAATATATATTAAGAACAGCAAAGGTCCCAGTACCGAACCCTATGGTACCCCATGCTTGATAGTTCCCCAATGTGAGGACTCGGCTGTTTTTTGTATATTATGTGAATTACTTATATCAACTTTCTGAACTCTTCCAGTTACATATGATTTAAACCATTTGTGCACTTTCCCACTCATACCACAATACTGTAACTTATCTGGAAGAATTCCATGGTTAACACAATCAAAGGCCTTTGATAGATCACAAAAAATCCCAACGGGTGATTTACGGTTATCCAGAGCATTTAATATTTCATTAGTGAAAATATGTATTGCATTTTCTGTTGAAAAGCCTTTCTGGAAACCAAACTGATATTTTGTTAGAACTTTATTTTTATTAATATATGAAGCTACTCTGGAATACATTACTTTTTCAAGAATTTTTGATAGAGCGGTCAGAAGTGAGATTGGGCGGTAGTTGTTGACATCCAACGTATCACCTTTGCATTTCCTGTCTGACTAAGCCGGTCTAAACGCTGTAATTTGATACGCGGGCATTCACTTTTCAATTGTCCTGTAGCTCCGCAAATAACACAAGTTCTTGGTTGACCATCATATACCACCAGTGCTTTAAATCCTTGTATTGTAATAAAAGAAGGCACATGTTTTGTCAGATCAATTTTTACCTTTATGACTCCATTGTCAACATTGTAGTGTTTGTGACCTTGCCATTGAATGTAATTTGAATAACCTTCCCATACGGTGAAAGGGCCTCTAGAATATATTCGAATTCCATTTCAAATGGAAGATTGAAAACTCGAACTGATCGTAGACCTAAACCTGCGTAGGAAATTGAAACATTGACAACTTCACATTTAAATTTTGAAATTTCGCGTTACCTCCAGTCTGCGTTACAATTCTAACACAAGTTTCGTCTATCAACTTTGCATACACAGCATTACCAAAAAATTCTTCATCTTTTAACCCAAGGTGATCGTAAAACCAGTCGACAATTTCATACACTTTTGGACGTTCATATCCATACGGAAACGAGAACTTCAAACAAGACTTCTTATATTTCGAATTCATGGTGTGAATATGAAATCAATACCGTACTCACAAGTTCCACCTGTCGGCGTGCTATATCTTTACGTTTTTGGGGTCCTAGCACAATTTATAACGTCTCTGTGTCTTTATTTTCTGTGTTTTTCACTATTTTGCTTTGTAAGATTAAAATTTCGATGCCTGTTATGCGCTAAGGCCAACACTTTGCAGTTGCTTTCTTTAATCTCATACGATTCATGGCTGTTGTTAACTGATACTAATATTGCATTTGTAGACACTAAATGATCATTTATCGTACGAAGAACGACGTGTTTGTGTTAATTCTTCAGTGCGCTATTGCTTTGAAATGACAACTTGTGAGTTAAAATAAGAAAATCATCAAATACGCAACGCAAGATGGCTTATGCCAGAGAGAGTTCTGGGCGAGGAATGTCACGTGACATCTGCGAACGGCTGGTTTTCGTTAATTCAGTGAAGGGTGTCAAAACTCTGTTATTTTTGCAAATATCTCTCAAACGATATGAGATATGAAAAAAAAAAAAACACATGGGAACAAAGCTTCTCCTCTACAAATTCGGTTATTCAATTTTAGCGTCAGATGAACGGTTTATATGCAATTAAAATTACATTACAAACGGCCTTTTTTGGCATTACTAACGTATTTCATGTCCGAAATATTTGAAAAAGCGAGGTTATAGTCTCTGGTAGCCAACAATTATGACTGTAAAAATTTGGTGCCGATCGGTTGAACGGTTCGACCTAAAAAGCCAGACACACATCGTCAAATCGCCGGTATTTTTGCAAATATCTCTGCAACGATGCAAGATATGAAAAAACATAATAGAGCGAAGTTCTAGAGAATTTTCCCCTCTACCAATTAGGTTATTCAATTTTCGTGTCAGATGAACAGTTCGTTTGCAGTTACAATTATATTACAAACGGCTTTTTTGGCGTTAGTACCGTATTTTTTGTCCGAAAAATTTGAAAAAGGGAGTTCTGGTCTCTGTTGGCCTACAATTATGTCTGTAAAATTTGGTGTTGATCGGTTGAACGGTTCGTCTTAAAAACGGGGAACACGTTACGGACAGACAGACATACATCCCAAAATCGCCGTTATTTTTGCAAATATCTCATAACGATACGAAATATTTAAAAAAAAAAAAAAAAAAAAAAAAAAAAAAAAAAAAAAAAAAAAACCCCACACACATAACACAGCAAGGTTGTAGCGAATTTTGTCCTCTACAAATTAGGTTATTCAATTTTCGTGTCAGGTGAATGGTTAAGCCGTTATTTTTATTTAAATTTCGAGCTGTCAAAAAACTTTCGCCAAGGCCCACTTTTTGTGTTACTACCGTAACCTAAAGTGGCCCAAAAGTTATAGCAATGTTATGGTCTTTCTATATCAGTGTAAAAAGTATTGTTCTTTTTGTATTACGTTAGGGACATGGGATTTATAAAACATTTAGCATCTTATGTCTAAGGGGAGGGGTTTAGTGTAATGAGTTGCACCACAGTCCTATATACTGACATAAGATAGCCAAATACATTTATTTTGGGGATTAAGATGAGAGAGTTTTGCCTCAACTTTTTGTCTGCCCAGGTGGACGATCAAGGAAAACATGGTAAAGGAATACACAGAATTAAGAAGTTGGGACTCCTTGGATTGTGTTAACAAAGAATGTGGTATATTCTTTTGTTTTTGGTATTGTATTGTAGGATTCTGTGTTAAGATGTTAACGAGTTCACACGTATGGAGCTTGATAAGCGTTGTGATTTATTGATTGTATCCAAAGGTGCAATAAAATGTTAATCAATTGCTAATATACTTCGTGTCCAAGACGTTATTGGGTATGAACTGCTTTATTTCTCTTTCTCTTAGCTTCGTCCTGAGAACAGTCTACGGAAGGTAAGAAGTCTCAGTATTTAAAAGAAGATGTTCAAACTGCAGGAGGAACATACTAGCTGGTCCTTCAATTACATTTGCAACTAAAATAGGAAAGAAGAAACTATACAACATGAATTACACGTTTTTCAGAAAAAAGAAACCGCATAGTGTTTGGGAGTTCATGCCAAGCTGATCATGGTCGCTCGCCATACACTGCAGGACAATGCTACAAAATGGTTCAAGTCATACCTTGTTAACAGGAAAAAAAAAGTGTCAGAGCAAGGGATCACTCACCATCAGACTGGGAAGAAATAACATGTGGTGACCCAGAAGTATCTACCTTAGGGACATTTGTTTTCCTTTTGTACAATAATGAGCTCTCACCAGAGTTGGGCACAAGTCTGTTAATCATAAATTAACGAACATTTTATTGCTAAAGAATTATTACTTAAAATGAATATAGAGTTAAACAATCCTGTTTGGAAAAATATTTTAAAAAACATAAAGAAAGTTGGACTTACCAGGTGAGAAAGAACATGTTTGTTGTTGCACAAATAAAAATAAAAACATACACACACAAACACACACACACAAAACTGAGCTTTCGCAACCTAAGTTCGCTTCATCAGAAAGAGCAGGGAAGGAGAGGGGAAAGGAAAGGATGAGGGTTTTAAGGGAGTGGGTAAGGAGTCATTCTATTCCCGGGAGAGGAAAGACTTACCTTGGGGGAAAAAGGATAGGTAAACAAACACACCTACCCACACATATACAAGCACACACACCAGGACAGACATGTGCAAAATGTAAAGAGGTTGGACAGAGATGCCAGTCAAGGCAGAGGCTCTGTCCAGAGATTGAAGGCAAAGATGTTGTAGAATGCTGGGTGGGAATTCAAAGTTCAAACACACCAGGCCATACCTGTACAAGCTGTGCAACAAAGGGTTGCCTTTGCTAATCAGATGCTCACGATGATTGATAGTGAAGGATTTGATGTTGGCTGCATCTGGTTTACAGATGAAGCACACTTCCACATGAACGGATACATGAATAAGCAGAATTGGTGATTTTGGAGTTTCGAAAAGCCATATTGGTGTGAAGCGAAACCCTTGTATTCTCCTAAAGTTACTGTGTGAGCTGAAGTAAGCAGCAGAGGCATTATTGGCCCTTTTTCATTTGAGAAACGGTCACTGGTGCACGTTACGTTGCAATTTTGGAACGATTTGTCACCACACAGCAAGTGTTAGAGGTTCGACCAAGTACTGAATGGTTTATGCAAGATGGAGCCCAACCACATTGGACCGAACAAGTGTTTCGCTTTCTTGAGCAATACTTCGGGAATCGAGTCATTGCTTTGGAATATCCCAAATTTATTGGTGCAGGCATGGATTGGCCTCCATATTCGCCGGATTTGACTCCCTGTGACTTTTTCTTGTGGGGCACAGTGAAAGACATGGTCTACCCGAAGCATCCCGCCAGGCTGGACGAACTTGAATCGGTGATCTCTGTGGCATGTGAATCCATTTTGGTTGTGACACTACGAAATGTGATGGTGAAATTCATTCTTCATTTGCGCCACCTCTGTAGTGCCAATGGTGAATATTTTGAAAACATTGTGATGTGATTGTTTGCAAAGAGTGTTTTCATACGATTATTTCACTTACATATGCTGATATGAGCTGTACAGCATACATCGCCATCTGTTAGCAGCTTTTGTAACTATTATTTCAAACTGCTGTATAAACTTCTTACAGCTTTCACAATAAACATACAGTTTACTTCATTCCTCTATCAATCTTTGTTTTCGAGATATTTAATTTTGAAATCAGGGAGCCCTTTTCTGGACACCCTGTATGATCTTGCTATAATTACTTTGTTTTCACCTCATAGGCTCTCAAGAAGGTATAAACAAGTTATAAAAAGCATTTCTATTCTGCCTGCTGTGAGAAAAACTTGCTAAGCTGTGCTGTAAATATGTGCGGTTTTGTTTTCCTTTTTCCATTCATTTTTAACATGAAACAAGAAAGTTGTTTTATGCTTAAATGTATAATCACGCCTATTCATACAATAAAATCATTAAAAGTACGGCCATTAAAGCTACTAACCTCACAGATAGAGCAACTCGAAAGGTTTCTCTAATAACCCATTTCCAATTGATTTACCCATCCATTTTGACTTATATTACCAATCAGGGTCCCAATAACAATAAATAAGATCAGAGAGAGGTGGAGGAGGAGATTGAGATTGGGAATGAAATGGATTTAAAAAGGGGGGATGATATAGACACAGAGAGGAGGTGGATGATATGGATGAGGTGTGGGATAAGAGGTAGTGGTGTGAAGGTGATGGAAAAAAGACGGGAGGAGGCGATGTGAAAATAGAGTAGGGAGGAAAGGTCAGACATA
Source organism: Locusta migratoria (assembly GCA_026315105.1). Lineage (NCBI taxonomy): Eukaryota > Metazoa > Arthropoda > Insecta > Orthoptera > Acrididae > Locusta > Locusta migratoria. The sequence continues at coordinate 469,127,837 of CM048744.1, read as the reverse complement.
GGGAGAAGAAGAGGAGAGATTGGGGTATATAACCCATACATATTAGCTACTGTGAAGCGTTGCCAGGTTTGATAGTAGTTCAATATTTTGGGCCAATTCTAAAACCAAACAAAAGTTTTCAGAGTCCAAAAGCATGTAATGTGTATTACTTGTGGAGAAAATTTACGGACATCCTGTAGAAATCTCTTCAAAGAACGGTGTATACCAACTACTGCCTCTCAGTACATTTATTACTTAATGAAATTTATTGTAAATAATAAGTACCTTTTTCCAACAAACGGTTCAGATCATTCACACAATACTAGGAACAAAAACAATTGACACAAGGACTTAGAAGCACTTACTTTAGTTCAAAAAGAGGTAGGCTATTCAGAAACATGCAGTGTCAATAATTTGCCAGCAACTATAAAATATTTAACTACAAATAAATATCAATTTAAGAGGACCCTGAGAGACTTACTAGTGACCAACTCCTCCTACTCCATTGATGAATTTTTGAATAGAAATCAACATCCATGATCCCATCAATATGGATCTATGGGATGAACAGCTAATATAATCTAAACCTCAATTAGCTTACAGGAAGGGATACAACCACTTTTCTAAATTACAGGTGCCCTTATGAATACAAAAGTTGGATTCAATTAAAGTGTTTCAAGAGCATGTCAGCATAATTCATGGAAGGTGAATAAGTGGTGAAAATGTAATGTGGAGAAAATTTACGGACATCCTGTAGAAGCCTCTTCAAAGAATGGCGTATACCAACTACTGCTTCTCAGTACATTTATTACTTAATGAAATTTATTGTAAATAATAAGTACCTTTTTCCAACAATGTAATGCTTCAGATATTACATTACCCCCACTGTGCTAAAAATTTTACAATGATTTATAAATTGTTAAATTTAAAAAAGTAAAGGTAGTAGTTACTGGATTCAGCGAAGAAATTTTTGTTCACTCTACTGTACATTACTTCAGCATAAAATGTGAGACTGTGTAAGGAAAATAAATAAATAAAAAGATTTAATTATAACAACATCTTTATTAGACATTTATCACAATTACAAGACTCTCTCACTGTTAAGAATTATTTCAAGCCTCGGGAAAACAAAAGAGTATTTCAGAAGTTAAATTAAAGCACTTGCTTAATTTGATTAATACAATTATCATAAATGGCACAGCATACCACCTTTACCCTTCACCGAAAAAAATAATTTAGAATGAAGAGATTCCTAATAATCAAAGGAGAAGAAACAGTATCCCTCCAAAATAACTAACAGAAGCACATTAGTACAATCTGGTAGACACACATAAATTACACTGCAGAATGTGCCCATGTTAGAAACTTTGTTCTTACAGAATAAACAGCAGCCTGCTGATCTAACACAAATGAAACCACTGAAAATTCTGCACTTTTGGCATTATATATACAGAAATTCATTTTCAGACAAGGTGGTATGCACAGCATAGGATGAGAATTCTTCTGTACAACACATGAGGCAAATGCGATCAACTCATGCATATCTACAGCTACTGTAGCAAATTGGCAGTCTTTTATGGGACAAACATTTAATAAATATTGAAATGAAGATGAGATGAAAACAGAATGTACACTAAATTGTCAGTTCTGCTGCATTCTAGTTGCAAATAAAAACTTGTTATCAATGGCTTTTAAAGTAGTTCAGATCTTTTCTTCAAGACAGAGCAGATAAATTAATGAATATTATTTAGAAAATTATTTAACATTCAAAACATTATACTTTTTAATTCATGAAGGTATGTAATGATGATAACATTTTTTTCATTGGGGGGGGGGGGGGGGGTTACAATACTGTTTTTATGATGAGTTAATGATAAATTATGACATGAAATTGTAGAATATTAGCACAACTTACAGGAAAGTTTTGACACAAAACAACAACATAACACACAAAATACATATCAACATTATTCACATTTATTATTTATATTTATATCATTCTATCTTCTCAAATCCTCCAATGGCTAATTCAGTCAAGCTTACAATGCAGTATGGAGATCTAACTAGGGGGTACAAGATGTAAAGTGACAAAACCAATAGCATGAAAGTGGAGGCTATCTTACATTAAGGACCATAATCATCGCAAGTTTAAGTCAGATAGTATGTTTTAACTCTTGCAATACTGAGACATACTGTTTGAACAACTATGAAATAAACCACCACCACTGCTATCTGGAACAAACCCTATTACATGTCATTTACACATAGCCATCGGAGGAGGTGACTACACTGAGGAAAATGCATTTTAGATCTTCAGATTGACTGTACTGTCATTTGATCTCAACTGCATTTTCACTTTTCCTCCTTAGACACACCACATACATACTGTACATTCTGAAAAATAGTCCAATAATAATTGAAGCTACTCGTTGTATGTAGGAGGAACTAGATTCTTTATATGTCACTCACAAACTGAGCATGAGAGTGATTGATTCAGGTCCCGCATGTCTTACTCGAGTAAAATATCACAAATCACGTAAGATAATCAGGCGAGGGTTCAGCAACTGGTTCCGGTGTTGTAAAAAGTGGGTTTGGGAATTCAGGAGGATGAGGCAGTGGTCCAGCCAGCTTTGGTCTTCGACGGTAAGCAACAAGCCAACATGACACAGCTACTGCTACTGCTACTAATGCCAAGAGTGCTGTTATCACAAGGGCAATTATGAATCCAACCATAGATACACATATGTCTTCAGGTTTCTGTGTCTCTGGTGCTGTAAAATGAACGAAAAGGTTTTCTTTTAGACAAAGGAAAAGACTAAAAAGTCTATAATAATTTAATAACACATATTATTATTTTATGTTGCATTACTTGTACCAACTATTTAAAGAAACTCATTTACTCATCAAAATATTGTCTTCTGTACTACAATATGTGTCATTATATCAGTATGGGAAAGCACAAAACTATGTCAACAAGCAATAAAATGACATTCTTAACAACTTAGCAATGAAAATAGAGAGTTGAAAGTAATGCTCTTTAGAACATAGAATAAGGTGTCAATTTCAAAGTAGATAATTTCTATGCACTTACTTAGTGTTTTTTTTTTTATTTTTTTATTTTTTTTTATTGTAATATTTAGACTGTTAATATAATGGCTATTTTTCTGAAACTGTCAGTTAGCATAGTGATATCACATGAAAACTACCTGATATTTGTGCTGCATTACTATGACCAGTCACACTTGTCTTACGATGTAATCTTGAAATTGTGACACATGTTCTGTATATACCGTATATTTCCACAGATAAGACGACCTTCAGATAAGATCAGGTACAAATTTTCATCAACATTTTATAGTTTAAGCATATATCTGGCCTGTAAGACGAGCCCAAATTATCGTATTTACCCGAATACATGCCACACTTTTACTTTTTTTTCCAATTTTCGGGATCTAAAAATTCGTATGCGACTTAGATTCAGAGGGAAAGCTCTAGGAAGTTCTCAAAAATGCCATTAGAAGCCACCATAATTAGTTTTCATGATTGGTACACCACAGTGGTACACCAGGATTTCACCCTTTGAAATCCCTGTGTTTGTGGTCTGCTTTTGAACTTTTGTGTGTGTAGTGCTAAATTGTACCCAATCGTGAAGAAGCATATTCTTTTTACACCACAAAGTTTAAAAAAAAATAGTTAATTTCTTTTGCAGGGGCGACATTTAATCGCGCCGATGCACATATTATGTGGGTGAAAACACACGAAATTGCCTAAGAACAGAAGATAAAAGGTTTTGAAGGAAGCCACAATTGTTGCATATAGATTTGAAATATTTTAACCCTTTCACTGCTCCTTATCTAAATATATTCTAATAGTTTCAGTGCGACTCTGGATATATTGAGAATTATTTTTTTGACAAGCAACATTGTAAAATCAAGCTGCATTGTAAATAATAAACTCTATTCCAGCTTGATGGCATGTATGTTATCGTATGTACCCTTGTCTACTCAGTAAATTAATAAAGCTCAAAAAAAGATTTTTTTTTTTTTTTTCCAAATCGTGCAAAACTTTGTTTTTGTAAACCTTTCCTCCACAATGTAAATTTCATCAGGGTAATATCGCAGATGTGCTGCATAGCGAGGCTTCAACCTCCAAACGATATATATCGAATCGATGCGCTTCGAAATGATATTTATGGAAGAAATGAATGTTGCTGAAATGGACATTCACCAGTTTGATACATATTGTTTCGATACTGAACTGCTTCAATATATATTGTTTGGAGGTCGAAGCCATGCTATGCAGTACATCTGTGAAATAACCAATTTCAGACTAAATTTCAATCTCTCTCTCTCTCTCTCTCTCTTTTTTTTTTTTGTTTTTGTTTTTTTCGTACTGTTGTATAAGACGACCTCGGATTTTGGGGCCTTTTTTTATGATTCAGGCATTGTCTTATCTGTGGATATATATAGTAAATCTGTAATGTCCTTTGCTACTCATAACAATGTTGCTTATAACTATTTATATGCATATAAAAGATAGTAATTCATGTGTACGCCTTTGTAGGCACTGGGGGAAGGTAGAGGAGGAAAATTTGTTCACAGCTGAAGACTGAATGACAGGTAAGTCATGTATGGAGCACAAATAAATATTTTAACAATGGCACATGTTGGGCATGATTGATTATTTTTAGTAACAATAATATTTTTCAGACAATGCCACCTTGTGTATTTATATTTAATTTTATTTCCACATAACCAGTTTTGACAGATTCAGCTCTCTGAAGATGACAGATTCTGTTGAAACTTGGAAGGAAGTGAAAATAAAAATATATAGCATGTTCTTGACTGAAAAATATTATTATTCTTTCCATGATTATTGAACATGAGTCTGCATTACTTTACAGACCTCTTTCTCCATTGTTATAATGGATATCCGCCTTTTATTTTCCCTTAGGGATTTAACTGCATATTCATCTTTGTCATCCACCCTTTCTCTGTTGCTACCTTAGCTACTGTAATTGTCTTGTTTCAATATTGTAGTATATCAGCATATTCACTGTTATAATTTCTTCTACTATATTGTTTTTACACAATCCTCTCTAAGAATAGTCAGATATAGTCACAAACAGTAAATTTAATTCTCTCTTTCAATTTATTGGAGGAAAATTACAATCTTTAAGTGCCATAATGATTCTCCCCCCCCCCCCACTCCATTTTTTTTAAAGTTCCAATTTATGTCAGCAAGTAAATTTCAAGGTAAAATGCAGCTGACAAATTAAAGAAGGTATTTACTGTCAACTTCATATTAAGTGCTTTCAGGTCTCACTCTGTTGATTATTTTGTGTTCTCAAAGCCAAACTGTACTTATGAAAAGTTGATGTATGTGTTATTATTTTATTCATCATATTAACCTCAAAAACACCTTCAGAAACATTGATAATTTTGTGTCAAATAACCAGTAACATACTACTACATGTATGGCTCTTTATAATACTAATAATGAGCTTAACTGATAAATTTCTGTAACCAATTTTAATGTTTACTCTCCACTGACTAATGACTTTGTTCATTTTTCCCCAAGTGGATGCCTTTCATGAGATCATATATATTGGTAATTTTGTTTTGAGAGATTCTATTTACTTAACAAAATTCTGTAGCTGAAATATAATTGTCATTTGTATTGTGATACAGTTCCTTATCCGTTCTGACCAATATTCTAGTGCTACTAATAATTCCATCAATTTGTGAATTAGCAGTAAATTTTCTTTGTATTGTCTCAATGAAAAACTAAATTTGAGTAACTGATGAAAATTGACTAGCCAATAAAATACTGTTCTCTGAAATTGTCTAAACTGGAGGCTTCTTTCCAAGTGTGACTATGAAGATGGTTTGTAAATGTATATACAGCAAGTGGACCTATATTTTGTTATGTCCTCAGAAAGTAATCCACTAGTCTGAACCGAAAGCTCTTTAGAGGACAAAAATAAAAGCTTATTTCTTAAAAATACGGCTGAATTACTTCATATATTTGTTCAACACAATTTTTTGATATGCCATAGCACATTTAGCATTCATCTTAGACAGCACAGTGGTTTGCACAGTTAAATATAAGCTCTTACTTAGTTAATCCATATTAGAATAAAACTCTACAATCACCACATCTGTCATTAATCTGTTTCAACCCACTTATCTCCAAAACCCACTCAAATAATTCCCAAGCGGTTTTCACAGGTAATTTGAGTGATATTTGGGGCAACACACAGTCATTACTTCATCAAAATTAGACCATCTAAAAAGAATAAATAATGATTTGAAGTTTAATCTGTAACCATCATATCTGTCTGTTTTAACACACTAATATCTCAAACTACTAGATGAATTTGCAAGGGTCTTCACAGATAACTAAAGTGCAGTTTTTTTAAAAATCTAAAGTAGTCAGATTTGTCTCTGAACATGTTAATCACAAAACTAGTAGATGAATTTTCACAGAGTTTCCACAAGCAAACTGAGCAAATCTTGGGGCAACATTTAGGCTTTATTTCACCACAATCGGATCGGGAGGGTGGTAGGGATCACAATTTTCAAGTTTTAGAAGTCTGACTACTACTGCTTAGTAAAATGGCATAGTACACCAAATAACTGATTGATGATTCTCTTATTAATTTTGAATGACAACAGAGAACTAATAAAAGATGTGTATTACTACTTTGAGCCTGCAATCAGTAACAGCAGGATTTTAGAACTTGTGTAACAGAATTAGGTGACACAAAATTACCTTTTTGAATATAAACTAACATTCAATTAACTGGGAAGAATATAGAGATTTACTGATTTTAATTTAAAATTATAGACTTAGGAAAATTTCTTTGCTCCTTTCAAAAGTTTTCATATATATTTGACTTCTTGGCTATGAAACATGAATTTATTGATTAAGCAATCCAAATAGGGGTTTCTTTCTACCAATTAACACATGGAACTGACAGTATTGCAAAACACAGACATACACTTAGTATGGAACATAAATAATCTCTTAAGCAAGGGAAGTTTGCCAACATTATGACTGATTACTCACCATCAGTTGATGCTGTGTACCTTTCCTCCCTTCTTTCGAATGTTAGGATGGCATTGGACTGTATTGTTATCTCTTCTCTGAGCTGCCCTTCATACATTGATTCAGCAATAGCTACACTAGTGTCATTTTCTGGTGATTCAATTTCTCGTTTTCGTCGGCCGAATGCATTAGTGTCTCTACAATTTACCTTTATACAAGAAATTAAATATTATATATTAGTAACGGTGTTCTGAAAACAACCACTATACATATAATATCTGTTAAAGTTAATGCAAATGATAAAATTTATCACTAAAGTAATATAGTAACAAAAATTTATCTAACATACCGGTTGACATTTTCCAAAACAAACTCTGATGTTACACTGGAATTTGATGTTGTCACTGCTGGGGAATTTGAATGCATTGAAACTTGCCACTAATGATTTTGTTTCAGCATTGTATTTCCATTCCCCAAATATAGTAGGATCTGTAGCACAGCCATTTTCATCAGTTACCATATATTCATTTTCTATGTTATTTTCAACAGTTTTTGCGATACAGCTTCGTGCGAAACCACCATATATATCTGTAGAAGAAAAAAGATTTGTCTGAATTCTTAAGAATAAATTCATATGTGACATTTTACACTTATGCAAAACTATTAAATCAAATGATCAAGATCTTGAAATAATGTTCTTGACAAAGTATGTAATATGTAGAAAGACTATTATGTTATAATTTTAGGTTAACAAACACAACATTATTTTTGAATCTATTGGATACCCTGGGTTTGCTTTTTTTTCCGCACAAGCCCACTGAGTTAGAAAGAAATGATTTATACACTTGTCACTAAGGGTTATCTGTATACAAAAGTGAACATGCTACTTCAAACAGAGGCAGTTTGTCCTAAGGTGCAATGGGGCAATGAACCCCCACAGAAATATTTGCCTCTGAGAAAACTTTACAGTATATAACAATGTTAAACTTTAAATAACTTATTCTACCACCTCCTTGACAGATAATTATTTAGTACCATATATGAACCACCATACTGACATCTCCAGTCAAGTTCAAAACTGGCAGTCAGCTCTTCCAGGCCTGCTTCAGCCTTGGCACAAAATCAGGTTCTGCACTCCCAGCAACTGCACTCCAGCCACTGAGTTCAGTGGCGAGGGGTTGAGAAGGGATTGAGGGCAGGGGTTGTCTCCTATCCTGAACATTGGAGCAACGGTCCATCATGAATTTGCCAAAGCCTCCACTTCCCCTCCTGTCGCTGCATCTTTCCAGCCAGCAGTTCCTCTTCCTCCCCACTTCTTCAGCCAACACGACACACAAATGACAGAATCCGAAACTAATTCATATCTACCCTCTTCTGTAGCTTTATAATATCTATTGTCATTGATCGATCCCTGCTAGCAGTTAATTTTCTTGAACTTCAATAATACCTAGAATCTAGTCAGCAACGACAGACAATAGTGTTCTATTATTTGTTGCATTGAAGTTACCAACACTGTGGTCAGCTTTTACAGTCGGTCACATGCAGCGGTGCCAACATTTGATATGCAGTTGTGAGTTTGATTACATGAATTGTAAGCTTTGCAGTGTCTTAATTTTGATATTAATATGTGTGATAATACTCAGTGGAGGCTAAGGGATTTTTCTCCCTTCACTTTCTCTTGAAGAGAAGCTTCTTATCAAGGACCTATGGAGACTGACACCAAATATCAAGTTAGCAAAAGAAAATGAAAACACAATAATAACAGTAAAGAAATTGTAAGAACTTTCTAACCAGACATTTATGGGAAAGAAGATTGGATATGTGGTTGTGAAATTACGAACAAGTTGTGCTGTTTTCCTTGTCTGTTGTTTGCAAAGAAAATTCTGGGTGTGAAATAACTTGGACACTAAAAGATGTTGATCTCGGATATTTAACATAGAAGATAGAGCAACATGAGGGTTCTGCATCACATATGACTGCAAAGCTACTGCAAGAACTGAACAGTGCTTACAGGCAGTCACTTGAAAGGCACAATGATCAGATCCCCAAAAATCTTTATGCTCTCTCTAAAATTGTGCATTGCATTAAATTTTGTGGTGCTTTTGGGGTTGCACTTCGTGAACATGATGAATGCAGTGATTAATTAAATCTAGGAATTTTCCATGGTTTTATAAATTTCACTGCTGAACACAAAGTGGCACTTAGTGAGCACCTTTTGAAGTCTACTGTTTTCAAAGGCACTTCGAAACATATTAAGAATGGTTTACTTTTTTGTAAGGTGGTAGTTTATCATAATCAAATAAGAAAGGAAATTGCTGAAGTTGATTTTGTATCAGTTATTGCAGATGAAACAACTGATATTTCAACAGTTTCACAGATTGTTGTGGTTATCAGGTACACTTTTTCTGAAGGTAAACCTGTAAAAAGGTTATGAACTTTCTTTACTCCTCGTGAACATGATGCAAAACCTTTAACAAAATTGCTTAAGGAAACTGTAAAAGACATTGTAAGCAATTCAGACAAAGTTACTTCTCAGAACAGCTGTTATGAGTAGTTGTAGTTCAGGTGTACAGGCTCTTCTGAAAGAACATTTAAACTTGTCTATTTTGTTCCCTGTTATGCTCCTAAGTTAAATCTGATTTTAGCACAGCAACAACTCGGAATACGGACTTTTGATTTTTTGGTTGCTGACCTTAGTGATATTTCCAACTATTTTCATTGCTCTCCACAGTGAACAGCAATACTAACTGACATAGCGAAAAGGAGAGTACCTCATGTTTTGACCATGAGATATAATTTTAAATAAAGAACCGAGCAAGTTGTGTACGAAAATAGTGTCCCTTGTAGAATGCCTGGAACGAATTGAGCTTAAGTGTTGGCAAACTACTATGATTACTAAGGCAAGAGGGCTCCACATGAAATTAGAACACCAAACATTTCAATTTTGGTTGCGTACATCCAACCACATTATGCCATACATTGAAATACTGTACAGACAATTACAAAAATTTTCAACTAGTTGCAAATTAATGCAAGGGTGAATGTCTAATTTGAATAAGACGATATTTCTTTATAATAATTATTTTGGTACTTTATTATTATTCTGTTTGGAATTTTCTTATCAGTCTTCCTTTGAAAGCCCTAGAAAAATCCACACAAACCGCCACTGACTTCAAGACAGCTATCATGCCATTTATTTATTTGGTAATAGGCTGGAATAGCTATTCATTGGTTCCAAATTAAAATTTTATGTTCATAAATGGTGATAAATTTCTGCTCCCTAAATTAAACTTCTAATGGTCTATAACCTTTAAAACATTACATTAAAATATTGTTTAGGAGAAACTGGACATTACTGTAGGGAATTTTCTGCTAGGGGAACAATTAATGTGTCAATGTTCAACATTTCAATTATATTGTGATGGTCTTAATTTCACTTACACAAATTTTCTTTTTTGAGAACATTTGTAAAAGAAATAAATCATTCATATGTTAACTACCTACATGAAATCAGCACTAAGGATATAAATGGATAAAACTGCAGTTTTGTTTGGAAATTAGCATTAAGTACCTGTACCTCAGGGTCATAACTACTAGAGAAGAAACTAACAGTCACACAAACAGAAGCTTGCAAAATGTGTGGTACCGTATTTCAACATAAAAAAAATACTTACTCGAAGGAGTTACTTCCACATGAAGCTGTAAGTTTTCACCTATTTCAGCTGACCTAATTTCTTGTCCAGCATTGGTAATTATCTTCATTGTACACACAGGTGGTGGTCCTGTATTTGCTATTGTGCCAGCTGTTGTGAGCATTGATACATTAAATCCTACTGTTACATTTTGCTCACCAGTTTCATACTTGCAAACAATATGATATGCTTGTGCTGTAGATGTTACAAGCTTTGGATGTTTTTGCAGCACAAGGAGGAAACTTGCTTCTCTCTGGAAAATGCAACCATAATTTTTAAAAATATGTCAGTGACCATTCTAAAGTTTAACAAAAATAACTAGTTACAATTAAATTAGATATAATTACTAAAAACTATAAAAGAATGTTTGAACTCCTTCTTTAAAATTTTAGGATGAACTGAAATAATAAGTTCTATTGCAAAAGAGAATAAAATTAATTTTTTATTCATAACATATTTTGTTTTTAAGTTTAATGTTTCCAAAACACTCAAAGTTCACAACAGTGTAAAAACAATTAATATGGTTAAATAATGAAATTTGGATTCATAATCAAATATATAAGATCATTCGGCTATAAAAGGCAGATTAGCAAATATATAAACTGATAAGCTGGTTGGGAAAGTTCTGTTCCAACTTGGAAAGTTTCGAACCAAAACCACTCTAACTATAAAAAAATAAATCTCTCTCTCTCCCTGTCTCCCTCCCTCCCCCCCCCCTCTCTCTCTCTCTCTCTCTCTCACACACACACACACACACACACACACACACAAACAAGTAAGGACAAATAAGGATACTTACATTGAAATGAATGAGACCACATGTTCCAAAGTTTACTTTAAAAATTAATGACTGAGGTGCAGAGTCAGAAGATGGAGTAATCAATCGGCTGCAACGATCATCTTTGCTATGACCTTTCACATAGAGAATACCATTAAATGTCTGGTCAGGCAAGCTAAATTCAACTTCAACCCCGTCTGACTTGCAGTTCACAATGATCTCAGGCTTGGGGAACTCTGTTCTTGGTCCACGTGTTTCATCTGTAAACAAAATATGACTTGTGTACAGAGTAACTTATCATGACACAAAAGGTGATAATGCCTGTCAATATTAAATTCAAGAATACAAAGATGAAAGAAACAAAGATTAGTTTTTAATGTGTAGGTGATGAGTTCATTATAGACAGAGCACAAATTTGTATGATGCAAGGGTATAAGTAAACTGGCTATTAGAGATTCTGACTCGTAACTTAACTGTTTTCGAGACCCACTTAAAAACCAATGTGGGAAGAAAGAAAGGAAATATCTGTCTTGTTCATCAAACTATTGTGTATTCTCTCATTTATTTGACTTAACTCATTGTTTTTGTTATGAATACAGTACTTTATCACTATCTAAATCGTGTCCGATCAATCTGAAGTCTCACTCTACAGTATAATCTTCTATCATAATTTTGAAGGTCCCAACTGTTTGTCTGGTTAGATGGAGTAACAAAATTTTGAAAAATGTCCAAATAATTTACTAGCTGCTCTGCTAGAAAATACTACTCCCACAACAGAAAGGCAGAAGCCACTAGGTGTATTTATTTATTATTTGTTCCATAAATCAAATTAGTACAATGGTTTGCACAGTTGATATGGGAGAAGTCAGTATAGTGATGTTTGTGGACAACATACTACTTTCAGAATGTAGTGAATGTGGGATGACGAAAGGAGAGTATCTGGTGCCTTAAAATTTAGCTTTCTGATTAAGTGGAAAAATCCTGATACAAATCAAATTTTCCCCATGAAAAGGTGGGTTTTGTGAGGAATCTGTACCTCATCCACACAGTTAGTTGTAGTACCTAAAGTAGCCTAAGAAACTGAATAGAAGAGATCAAAATTTAACTAGCCTACACAGTTAACTACTTACTGCAAGCAATTTCAGGGTTTCCAAACCATCCAGGTTGGCACACACATACTGCCTGGTGGTTACTTGCACTGCAGTTTGCATTCACTCCACACTGTTTTGTTTGACATGGATTCTCACAAGTCTTCGTGTCTTGATTACAGTACTTCTCATCAACACAATCATCATCATCATTACATGTTGGAGATTTGTCTGTTAAATACAAGATAAAAATAAAACCTTTGCAATAGTATTGATTAAAAATAGTTCATCTATGTTATAAAGATTTTCTTTAGTCAGCTCTTGGAGAGTAAGAGTATTTATTTTCTTCTTATTAAATATTACAGAACACAAATTAAACTGATAATAATAAAGTGTACTATTTTAAAGTACTTTATTTGCTTTCAAGGATCATTTTTTGGGATAAATGATTTAACTACAAGCACACACTTAAGAAATGAATTTACCTTTCACACAATATCCATTCTCATCCAAGTGGTAGCCAACCTGGACTGGGCAGATGCAACGACCACGTTCATCTATGATCATACCTTTCTCCAGTGCACATACACATTGACCCTTTTCATCAATTTTAAATCCTTGTTGTACAATGCAACGAATACAAATGTCATTGTCATCTAAGCCATAACCAGGTGGACAAACACAGTTGCCCATTTCATCCAGAACTTGGCCCTTTCCAACCGGACACATGCGGGCTGCACAGAAAAACAATTCATTAAAATTAACTGTGAGATTTATATTATCTTCATATTTTATGTATAAAATTTTTATAGTACAAATTTGAGAGGTAAACAACATTCTCAGTAAATGTATACAAAAGTCAACCTTATATTCCATAGTACATAATACAGGTGTTTCACTTACAAGGAATGCAGCAGACTTACTGTATATTTCATTCACTATTCTGCAAGGCATATAGGTGGTGATAAAAGCATATATATGAAAAATAATAAGTCTCAAGTATCATTTTATTATGACAAGATTTTCATAAAACTCAAAACTTGTGTAAATAGGATGTCACATTCAACATCAATTCAAAATTTTGGTGTAGTTGCAGGTACCTTTGATTTGATGTTGAGAGTGTCTTGCATAATGAAAATCCAGCACATAGGCCTCACTGCAATAAAAACTGGGAGGGTAGAAAACAGCACAAACGTCACAGTGCCCCAACAACTGATAATGTTTCAGATATTAAAGACCCACATTCACTTTTGAAAATTACTCCAATCATACGATGTCAAACATGTTTTTGATTTGCCCCCTGTAGTAATCTCTGTCTAAATATAAGCTCACTGGAAAATTTATTAGTAACCCCATTACGAGATAACATTTTTTCGCTTTTATGGAGTCAGCCACAAAGATTGGTCAATTTGGAGATGTAGCACAAAAGAGTATTCAGTGAATAAAATTGGCATTTTATCAGTGTATCAATGTTTCTGCAAGTATACCATTGGCATTTATGTACTGACCCACAAGTTCGGTTGCTGTAAACAGATCCTAAACAATAGGGACCAGAGAGAATGACATGTGTTGTCTATGACAATTAGATTTCAAACCCAATAAGAATTTCTGAAGTCAGTAAATGCAAGTACACCTCAACTATGTTCCAAATGTGAGTTGGGAAACAGCATGTAATGGATATTTTGTACTGGGCAACACACAAAAGCTTATATATCTCAGTGGCGCATCCTTTAAACACATGTAGTGGATGTTACTACATTCCCATACATACTATTCTCTGTAGGTGACTCTCTAGATGATATATTCTACATCCAGTATACTGCAATAGGGACTAATGACCCTGCAGTTAAGTCCCTTAAGTGTGACAAACATTTGAACATTAGTATACTGTAAATTTCATTTCATTTGCATAATTTGCTCATGGTAGTGTGATTATTACAAATGGCATTTAATATTAGGGGCAAAACAGTCAAAAGACATAAAAATTAAAATGTAATGATAAGTGAAGTTGGCATATTTTACCAAAAATACAAGCAATTTGCCATTGCAGATACAGAAAATGAAATCATATGGAAACACTTAATATTTCAAATTAAAAGTAATACCCTTCAGCAGAATTAAGACAACAATTAAAAAATATAAAATATTAGCAGAATGTGTACTGATTTGAAACTTACTGGCAAATTAAAATTGTGTATTAAACCAGGACAGACATCTGGGAGCCTTTACAGGTAAGTTCTCTATTAACTTAGCTATCCAAGCACAGCTTATGACCTACCCTTGAGGTTTACTTCTGCTACTACCTCTCCTTCTACCTTCCAAATTTCAAGGAAGTTCTGTTGCATACTGACATGACTACCACTTCTGGAACAAGTTCATGTCTGGCATGCAGTTTAAATTTGTTGAGGAGTTTCAATTTAAATTTTCTTATGGGTCTTGTTTACCTTTTTGGTTAATGAGATGTTTCAATGTGTAATATTTGCTTTGTTAATGAAACTTTTACACAGAAATCAAGTGCACCAAACGACATGCACAAAACTGACATTAATATTAGGTCAGTTTTATGCTAAGACTTGACTTGAGATCAATGGTTTTAATAGGTTCCACAGTTCATCATGAATTGCACCCTCTGGTAATAAAAATTATATCACTATAACACAAGTAATGTTTTAAGACAGTGGAAGTTCTGGAATGTTTCGAACAATACCTGTCTGCAGCAGCAAATGTATTAACATAATTTAAAAAAGCTCTGGAATTTAATTTCCCAAATAATAATAAAAACATACAAGAACCCTCTCAAGCACACAGGCGAGTGGGTGGAAACTCTGGCTCACCCCCTGAGCCACCATATCAATGAAGTTTTTCTTATTTTATCTTTTAATCTTCTTTTAGTTTTGTATGATGCAACCTGTGTTCCATTTGTAAACATTTTGTCACTTTAGCAGTTCATCTTAGGTTAGGATGGTGATCTGACTGAGTATCTTGTACTTGAACCTAGACTTAACTCGCCCCCCCCCCACCACCAAAATTATCTACGCCTTACTACTTTACTACTACTACTTACTACATCTTTTAAAAGATGCTATTCTTGTATCAAATATAATCACCTAAGCTTGATCATTTGTTTCAATGTAAATACTGCAGTTTGTAGTAGTTATAAAGCAGTGTACCTATCAGTTTGTAATAAACTCAATTTAAACTGTGCATACTTTACCTTTTTCACACTTCTCAGCAGCGTTGCCCTGATAACCTGGAGGACATTCACATATCATTGTGCGTACAGGTACTGTATCAAGCACTAGGCAGTTTGCATTATCTCCACATGGCTCAGTGACTGAACATGGGTTAACACAGCTGTCATTGATGCATGCCATCTTTGATGGACAGTCACTGTCACCTTGGCATGTCACATTTACTGTAAAAAAAAAAAAAAAAAAAGAAAAAGACATGCGGATTACATTTTTTTAATTGAACACCAGTCAGAGGAATGGAGAAACATAATTCACAACCATGCCAACAATGACGTCAGAGCACTTGTCAAATGGGGTACATAATCAAATACTGTACAAAATGGCATAGAGAAGATGCATAACAGACTCTCTGCGGTAGAAAGCCATGAGCGGAATGGAAGAAAAACAATCTCAAACTGATGGAGCCTCATGGCTTAATGTGAATGTCATGTTATTTCTCTGTATCAGAAGACCACAACAGGACTGATCATGTGCAACATCAGAAAGAGAGGACACTTATTTAACTGTAAGGGATTATAAGTATTTCTGTAGGACTACACACCAATTGGCATCTGACCTTGTGGAGTCCACTGGAAGAGTTGTATTGAGGCAAACAGTTTGCAGACTGCTTCAGCAGAGTGGTGTTATAGTTGGAGAGCTACTGCATTTGTACCCATACCACAGCTTCACACAAGGGAACGTTTCAAGTGGAGTTGTCAGCATGCCTCCTCAATGGTCAACCGCAGGGCAACATTCTTTCAACAGATAAGTCCCCATGTGGTCTGGAGAGTGCTCCTTGATAGATTCACCTCTGGAGGGAACAGGGAATATGATTTTTGGACCCAAACATTTGAAAAGAGTCCAATATCAAGGTGGATACCTAATGGTGTGATCCAAGTTTAAACACTGCCAGATTTTATGACAAGATCTTGATTGCTGCAAGGTGCTGTAGGCCAAGACTTAATATTGATAGATGATAATGTTCAACTTCATAGTGTTAATATTTCCTGGGAAATGATAGATGATTTACACATGTTGTGGTCTGCTTGCTCTTCCAATTTGAATCCCATAGAACAGACCTGTTAACTGATGTGCTCATATGAGTCAGCTCACATACACATGACAGCAGCAAACAACCTGTCAGCTCACAGCCAATAACAGTGCAAGAAGGGAAGAGGAGGGAGGTAACAGAACAAGGTAAGTCCACGTATGAAATGGTTGTCAACAAGTTTATTCTATGGCTACAATGTTAATTCTACAGAGATGTATCACTTTTTGGTAGCTAATTATGCCTTTAAATTACAAGAAAGTTAAACTACCTGAAGAAGCAATGAACTTTGGGCAGATAAGTAGAAAATCTGATTTTTCTATCACTAAATACAGGCTTATGGTGAATACAACTTTTGGATGGAATTTAGGTTAAAATCAACTCATTTATTTTGTGGCTGTGTTATTTACACATTAAGCACAAAACTACTTATTTTGCTTTCCACTGAAACAGTAGTTTCTGGTTCCACTTTGTGAGCTGGAGTGTTTGGATTACATACAAATGTAGGGTTATTTCTGACCATATGTGTTTTCCTAAACATTGTCATTAACAACCACTGTGAAGGTTGTATGGGGACCACTTCAGGCTCTAATATAGATGGGTTATTTCAGTATGATAGTGCATCTTTTACTTCGTAACTACTATACCAAGCACAAAACATATTTTCACATAGTTGGTACAAGTATGATATTTACTAGAAATGACCCTTATGTTAAACGAGAGAAGTATCATACATTACTGTAATATGAACCTAAAATGTTGACAGGAAAAACTTTTTGGAATGTGGTTTATCTTCAAATGCCTCTCTATGTTACAACTAATGAACAACATACATACATAAATAACTCTTGTACTTTGGCCTGACTTAGTGTTTTATTGACTGAAATATTGTGCAATGTTTATGTATGTTTTTAGAGGATAAAACTATCATTATGTTTTGATACTGATCATAAATTTGAAGCACTATTAAAGAAGTGAAATTACACAAAATTAATACTGCAAACAAGGAATTTATGTTATAATGAAAGTTTCATAAGCAAATTCTTCAACTGCAGCAACTGCTCCAGTCATTTTTATGTATTGAAGTTATTAATTACTTTGGGTGTAACAACAAAGTCAATGAATCAAATGTGACCTTTAAAAACTTTTACCAGCATCTACTTGGTAACAAACAAATTCATTAGAGTTAATTTCTACTGTTCAATCTAAGAACTACTTACGTTTTGTGCACAATGTTCCTGTAGTAAAGCCATCTCCTATGTAACCCGGAGGGCATATACACTGTGCTTCATGTTTGTACACTTTGCATTCAGCTGGTGGACTGCATGGTGATGAGGTGCAAGGATTGGCACAAGTTCCAGAGATACAGCTGTGCTCTGCAGGACAGTCGGCGTTTGCTCGACATCCCACTGCTACACAAGCCTTTTGTGGATTGCCCAGCAATCCAGGAGGGCATTCACAAATAGCACGATGTTGGGCACCATAGCACAATGCATCTTTACCACATGAACTTCCATCAGAGGCACAAGCTGGTACACATATCCGTTGCACACATTGATGTTGAGGCGAACAGTCACCATCAGTACGACACATCACTAAAAAATTATAAAAATGTTTAACAATTTCTGAGTAAATTTTTCGCTGAGAAAGTGTACAGTAAATATATAAGTGACTTTTCCACATGACACTAAGAGATAACGAGTCACAACTATGACCCAAAACATGCAAATAATAAACTAACCTAAATTAAAAATATAGTAATAAGGACAGTTTACATCTCACCGCAAAGGCGTGCCTACGAGCTGCGACAGGCACATACAAAAGACACACACAACACTTTCAGCTATCGGCCATGGCCTTCTTCAGAAAATAGAACATTCACACAATCACACAGGCACAGAACAAAAACATACAACCATCATCTCTGGCTGCTGCGCTTCGAATTGCGGCAGCCGGAGGTGATGGTTGTGTGACTGTGTTGTGTGTCTGTGTGATTGTGTGAATATTCTATTTTCTGAAGAAGGCCATGGCCGATAGCTGAAAGTGTTGTATGTGTGTTTCTTTTATATGTGCCTGTCGCAGCTCGTTGCCACGTCTTTGCAGTGAGTTGTAAACTGTCCTTCTTACTATATTATTAATTGCAACCTGGACTTTCCATTGTTATATTTAACCTAAATTAAATGTGTTTCCAAAATTCACATCTAATACATACCTCTTACACATTCTACATCTGCATTTCCATCGAATCCAGGTTTACAGGTGCATGTTGGCCTGTGATCCTTCACATGGCAATCTGAATTAGCACCACATGTGCAAGGATTTTTACAAATTCCTTGTATACATGTTTTGTCATCAGGGCAGTCTCTGTCAGATGAACATTCACCAATAGCTATGACAGAGGGTGTAGGACGACACACACCACTGCCTGAACTTACATAACCAGGAGGGCAAGTACAGAACATTGTTCTCACTGGTACAGAGCCAAATACTTGGCAGGAAGCAGGCTTGGAACACGGTTGCAGTTCAAAACAGGGATTGCGGCAATGGCCCTGAAAAATATTTCCAAAGGAATGTAAACAAAACTAAATCACCTGTCAGCTTATTTCCATGAGAAGTAAAAAATAAGACTTGTTAATAACTTTAAGCTCTGTTTGCAAGAAAGCATGATAAGGATAATTTTTTAAGTTTCACTTTAATTAGCAACCATATTAACATTTTATATCATGCAATATGTATCTTTATCACCCATTTTATTTTGAGGAGAAATTATAAGCAGAAGTTGGTCCATACCTCAAGGCAAGCAAGTCTGGGTGGGCAGTCTGGATCACCACTGCATTCAGCACGGATCTTGGGCCGACAAGCAACATATGGGTTGCCAGCAGGTAACGCCGGAGGGCAACGGCAAACAGCCCGGTGGAGAGTTGGCTTGCAGAGTGCACCTTGTCCACAAGGTGCTGGGTAGCCATGTGCACATGGATCTGCACAACGGCCGGACAGGCAGGCACGGTCATAAGGACAATCAGAGTCCACACGACAACCAATGGCACGGCAACCTTCATGAGCATCTCCCATAAAACCACTAATGCAACGACACTCAGCACGGTTAGCAAATGTGTAGCATTCAGCATGCTGTCCACATGGGTTTGCTACTGTGCATGGATCTACACACATACTATTCACACAAGCTTTCCCAGAATCACATTCAGAGTTTGTGCGGCATCCAACTGAAAAAAGAAAAAGGCACATTTTAAAATTCCAGTAATTAAAAGTAGTACAACATTGTCCATACCGTAATTACTTTTTAACCTTTGAATTTAAAACCGAGTATCTGATAAAAATATAAAAACAAGGACTTGTGTGGTTGAAGTAAATCACACTGCACAAAAGAACTTCAAAATAACTGATTGAAGACTATTTGCAACAGAAATTGTCTTAGCAATAATTAAATCTTGCACTATGTTATTTTCATGTTTTGGTTCGTCATATATTCTGCTAAACACTGTGAGAATTGTTAATTAATGCACATGACACTTTCAATAAATTTCCTAATCAGAGAATATTATGAAAAGGTTAAATTGCAACTCACCATAAATATGCCACTCTAGACAGAATATAGAAATAAAAATGGAAATTGTTACTAACTTTTAGCCATATTTACTAGGAACCATGAAAGAATATTCTTTTATAGTTTCATTTCAATTGACAACATTATTTACATTGCGGACAGAGACAGTGACCACATGTGTGTTTTTTCCTCTATTGAAGAAAGGCTTTTTTGACGAAAAGTTCCCATGTGTGTCTCTTTCGGTAGTGACTGCCTATGGGTCATCTTTATGGTGAGTTTTCATGATATTGTCAATATTCCAATGTGGAGTTTCCATTGTTCAAAATTAAACATATACCCAAAAACTATTGCAACTACTAACCAGCATAGCAACCAATGTTGGGATTCCCATCATATCCTTCTTGACAAGAGCAAATTGGACGGTGGTTTTGGACAAAACAGTTGGCATTCGTACCACAGTCACAAGGATTCCTACATATTCGATTAATACAGGTCTCATTTGATGGACAGTTATCATCAGATGTGCATCCAGGAGGTACAGGCACCACAACTAAAATATTAAGAAACATAGATTTTCAATACATATATTTACATACAACACCAGAAACAGTACATATACTATAACTGAACTAAATTACAACATTTACACTCATGATTTGTTTGGGTTTACAATGAGTATGTTTCCATGAGTCCGAAATCACACAACTGATGATAAAGAGTACACACGAGGACTAAATTTTCATTCACACTGAATCCTAATTATAGTTTTACTACCAACACACAACTTATTTTTCAGTGAGACTCTTACAATGGACTATTAGGTGCACCATATTTCATATTTAGATAATAGAATCCTACATTAAAATGAAACGTAGCTTATCATTGATGACAAAATATTCATTTCAATTTCTGTAACTTATTTTTAGTTGAAAATTTCATCTTAGAAAATAAGAAATACAATTATGATTCTTTGTATCATACATCAGTCATTTTACAGAATAGCATTAATCATAAAATTGTTTGAAATATATATAATCACTCTTGAAGCAATGCTGATTACAGAAAAACACAGTTAAGTGTCATAATAACATTGACAGTGTGGTTTGCTTACCAGGCCGACATTCCCCATCGCTGCCAGGAACCCAGCCTTCAGGACAAGTGCACACCATTGTTCTTACAGGTACCGTGTCGAGAACTGAGCATTTTGCAGTTGTTGCACATGGTTTCAGTTCAGAACATGGGTCAACACAGTGTGATTTCAGACAAGCTTGTCTGCTAGGGCAATCAACATCGAACTTGCACTCAGGTTCTTGTTCTTGTGGAGGTGGCCTTTTCTCACAGAATGATGTTGGATCACCTAGTGGTACATCTTCAGGGCAGCGACAGGCAGCTGCATGGTTGCGCACCACACACACTGCATTTGATGCACATAATGAGGCCACAGCACAAGGATCAACACAGTGGCGTTGCACACAAGCTCTAGTAGAAGGACAGTCGCCATCAACACGGCACTCAGCTCTTTCACAGTGCAACAATGGGTCACCAACATATCCCACAGGACAGCGGCATGCTGCACGATGATCTATTCCATAGCACTCAGCATTAACAGCACACACTGCCCCCAGTATGCACGGGTTCACACACTCACCATTGTAACACTGTTTGTCAGTCGAGCAGTCATCATCTGATTGGCATTGAACTGTGTGAGAGAAAAAAAAGAATCTACTTAGAATTTATCATCCAGTAGATTTTTAATCATACAGAACTGTTTAATTTAGACCAGCAAGTAATATCTGATGCCCGTACTACAACATTTGGCATATACTTTTACACTTCCTTAAAATTATCTCTAAGTGTTTTCTTTCCCTTACTGATCTTACATATTTGTTTATTTATTTCAAGTGCATCAGTATATAGGACTCATCAGTAGAGTGTTCATTATCTGCAAAATTGCCACACCACAAGAAGATTATTTATTTCTATTTTTCTGAGCTATTCAACTTTAGTATTTTAATATAATGTGCACTAAACAATGTCAATAAATTGATAAGTGAGAGCATTAGAAACTTTAGTTGTCAATGTTGTAATTTATATTAACAAAATGAAAGAGAAGAAAGCCTTTCAGTAAACTAGCAACACTCTTTACTACTAATTCACTATGTTACTTTTCTGCAGCACAATACCAAATCTTACAAGTTTATTTTATGACAAGCATAATCTCACCTTTAATGCACCCAATTAAAGGATTTCCAGAGAATCCTGGTTTACAGTAACAAGTTGGGAAATGATTACTGACTCTGCACTCAGAATTAGGTCCACAATGACATGGACTCACACACAGTTGATTAACACATGATTCCTGTAGTGAACACTCAGAATTTGCTGTGCATCCAATAGGTGGTCCAGATACTGTTGAGAAAAATGTTGTTATAAGTAATTGATTCATAAATGCTGCTTCTTATAATCTACTGGTATTTTAGTGCTTAACCATGGTAGAAGCAACAAAACTGTTTAAAAAAGATTGAAGTATCTCTATTTAAATTCAAAAAGCCTACAACAATTTACAGGCCTTAAACTGTTCTGTTAATAACAAACTAAGAAAATTGTTTTAAAGAAGCACAGAAATAAATTTAATAAATAAAAATTATCATTTACTGACCTGGATGACACTCTTGGTGTGGATTTCCTTCATATCCACTAGGACAGCGGCACACAGGTACATGGTCTTCCACATGACAAAAAGCAGTAGCAGCACATGGCATTGGGCTAATGGCAGAGCATGGGTTTATACATTTACCCAAATGACAAGCACGATCTGGTGAACAGTCTTCATCCATTATGCATTCTGGAGGTGGCGGTGGTGGTGTTGGAACTGGAAAATTTACAACAAGATATGAGTGATCTATAGATTTATATAGCACCTACTGGGCATTCTATAAGTCTAGCCTCTGCCAAAAAGAAATCAAATGACACAATTATATCTAAATAGAAATTAAGTTAATGAAAAATAATGACGAGTAATATTTATTCTATTAATATGAGGTCACTGTTATGTTCATAATAAAGTTATAAAAGTGTTTTACAGTACCTATAAGTATTTATTGCTATGTGTATATTTTGTGAAATGATAAACTAGCAAGAATGTGCCAGTCAGTTTGAAGGTCATGTACTCATGTCTTGAATGTCATTTAAGTTTTTTTAAATATTTTTCTTATTCATGGTTCACATAAAACAACCAATCCATGTAAATAAAATATGATAATCCACCATTATCTGACAATAGAAATACCTTAAAGGATTCAACAATATTTTGGAAAGGATAGGTTGCTACTCACCAAAGAGACTCCCAATGAGCCGCAGAAAGGCACACATAACAGAATAAACAAATGCTTCATTTTTTGTTTATTCTGTTATGTGTGCCTTTCTGCAGCTCATCGGGCATTTCTGTGGTGAGTAGCAACCTATCCTTTCTAAAATATAACCCATCATTAAATATTTATGTATATTTAAAGAAAAATAATGAGGGACAGCCATGAATGGTGGCTTAAGAACTGCTCATTATCTTCTGAGCCAATGACAAAACACAGTGAAATGTGCCAATTTTTAAAGCAAGAACCGATTAGTAATGGAGTAAGAGAAACTTTATTTATTGACATAAATTGTATCACAAACTACAACATGCATTTTTTTTCACTTTTCAACATTTATAACACAGCAGGCCCAAAGGACTATAAACTTTTCAACATACTCATCATGAACATCTAAACATTAGTCAAGTCATGGCAGCAGCTTTTAGATTCCAACAAGAACTCTGCTGACAGAGCAATAAACCAGTTAGTAACAGCTTCTTTCAACATGTTATCAAGCTTGTGAAAATTTCTGATGCAGCTCATCATCAGTGTGGTTTCTGATTTGGTGAACTGCCTCATCAACTTCTTGTGTCAAATCTTCCTTCATAACAGTATGCAATCCAGATAACACATAATGAACATTTGTCCTTCCTTCATTGATCAACCAACACCCATCATCTCACACACATTTCCATCATTCATTACACCTGCATGATAAACTTCAACTTACTGCCCCTGATTTGCAGCAGGATGAATTTCTTTTGTATTTAAAAACCAAATAACCATGCACACTTCACAAAAGGCAGGATTACTGATTGACATGCTGACAAACAATGCAGAATGACTATACAACCAACACCAGCAGAGACATGAAACATAATAGTGTTGCAGTAAAAAATGACCCTAATATATTTTTAGATACATGTGAGGGGAGTAAACGTGTTTAATTAAGGAGGTATATTCTGCTGCATATAAAATTAAGTCTTGCAGCTCTATTTTTATCTTCGAAAAAGATATATGTATTTAATGTATTGAAATATAGCTGCATGTGACTGTAAAGATGCACTGCATTAAGAATAATACATTATGCATGAGAGGATATGTATTCCATAGCAAATTACAGCATGAACAAATAAATCTGACCTGATGAGTGGATAGAATTTAGAAACCACTGGTGGCAGCGTTAACAGAGATGGAAAAGACATACAGTTACTTCCAACAGGATGGGGCAAATGCTGATACAGCTGGCTGAACTTTGCAGCACATTTACACAATCTTCAAGCCTAACAGAGTAGTTAACAGAGGTGTCTAGTCATGGTTCCGTCAGTGTGTGGGGGCCATCAAGTCTCATGTGGATCACAACTCACATAGTCTTCAAGAACTGCAGCAAAACATTTTGGATTGCATGGCAAGAATTCTAGTAGTCTTGCTTCAATCCGCATTCAACAACTTGCTGACCAGGGTTCAAAAGTGACAGGAAATGAATAGTGCTCACTTTCAGTAACTGCTATAGTCATGTTAGTACTGTATTTACTCTTCTGCTGTGTTTATTTGTACCCTGCAACTCTTTTCTCTGGGCCAATTTTATTTACCTCACCCTATATATGATTTCAGTTCATGTAATGTTCAAGAGAGAGAATGGAAGAAAAAATGTGTGTTAATCTATCCTACAATAAAGAGCCATGGAAACTGATATAGGTATGCATATGTAATCAAAGAGAAATGTAAACACTCAGGACAACAAAGAGGTCATCAATGCCTATAGAAGACACCAGATGTCTGGTGTAGATGTCAGATCAATTAATAATGATACATGATTTACGTGAGTGCATTGTGAATATTACGAATCCGGTAAAACATCAGATCTCTGACACTGTTATGGCTAGAGAAAGATCTTACAAGAATGTGACCTGGTTTGGAGTATTTCTATCCATTGTGGGTTTCCCATCAAGTGGGGCTGATGGATGGTATAGAGAAAGATCAGAGAAGGGCAGCTCGTTTTCTATTATTGCGACATAGGGGAGAGAGTGACACAGAAAAAATGCACGAGTTGGGGTGGAAATCATTAAAAGACAAGTATTATTCATTGTGGCAAGATTTGTATAATTTCTTTCAGCAACTTTCATCTCCAAATGTGAACATATTTTGTTAGGACCCACCTACATAGAGAGACATGATCATCATAATAAAATAAGAGAAATCAGATTGAAAATGGAAATATTTAGGTGTTTCTTTATCCTGCATGCTATTAAAGAATGGAATGGTAGAGAAATATCATAAAGGTGGTTTTGATGAATCCTCTGCCATGCACTTAAATGTGATGAGTTGAGTACTGATCTAGATTTAGATGAAAGACAACTGAAGAGAATCGTTCAATGCATTATAAGTGCAACCATTCTACAAATTGCTGCAAATTTAAATGCTGAGCCATCAACAAGTGTCAAAGTGTGAACCATTTAAGAAAACATCATAGATATAGATTTTCTGAGCTGAAGGCCCACTCATGTACCCTTGCTGACCATATGAGACAAAGCTTTATGCCCGGACTTTCAACACTGACATTGGAGTGTTGATGAGTGGAAATATATTGCCTGGTCTGTCGAGTCTACAGACACCTCACACATCCAGAATTGCTACAGGAGCTACTGAGTTTAAACACCTCTGCTAGCCACTGAACTCCCCAAACATGAATATTGTTGATCATATCTGGGATGATTTGCAACTTGCTGCTCCACTCCCTTGTACTCTTACAGATTTATGGACAGCCCTGCAGAATGCATGGTAGCAGTTCTCCAGCACTACTTCAGACGTTAGTCAAATCTATATCACACTGTGTTGCGGCACTTCAGCGTGCTCACAGGGGCCCACCCGATATTAGGCAGGTGTACCAGTTTCTTTGCCTCTTCATTATGTTATATTAATAACCAATTGTATAAGATAATTACAACAGCAACAAGCTATAAAACAGTGAAAAATATGTAGACTTACGAATGACACAGTCAACTCGTGGATTTCCTGTGTACCCAGGAGGACAACGACAAACAGCTCTATGATCGTCTGACTGACAGATAGCATTTATACCACAGAAGTCAGTGCGACAAGCTTCCACACATTTACCTCGTATACATTTTTCTGTATTACCACATTTGGAATCTGTTGCACACTGCGGTTCTCCTGGAACTGACAAATATATGACATTATTATACAACAATAGCAGATCAGTTAAAGCATAAGGTAAAAATCATCATCAATAAATCATTTAAGTATTATGATATAATATTTATAACTTATAGAGCACATTTTTATATATTTATCATTTAAATTTCATGTGGTATTATAATTTCTAATACCAAGAAAGTTGGCATAAATTATTAATTATAGTCATGGACTTACCAACAGGTATACAATGCCCAGACACATCAGCAACTGCATCATGTGGACAATGACATGTCACTGTTCGTAGAGGTAATGTATCAAGAACGTGACATTGTTGGTTAGCCGGACACACAGATGACACAGCCAGACATGGATCTTGACATACAGTATTTAGACATGCTTGCTGTGATGGACACTGATGATCAGCTGCACATTCAGCTGGCACAGGTATTCTTGCAGCTGTGATAAATACATATACTTATCAGTTCACATCACGGTGAGGAGGATTCAAACTTATGTATCCCTTAACCCCTGAGTATGTAATAGTTTAGTAAAATACAACTATATTTTTCTGCAAGAATGTTGAAGAATACTGAGAAAATTGGAACATGTACAGACTTCATCTGTTAGTCAATAGTATAGGATAAACAAAGACAGAAAAATGAAAGTCATGAAAATTAGTGTTAGAAGTATAAATGGAAATGTTCAATATAGAGGGAGAGTCAGGAGTGGAGAGATGATGGCGATTCTGAACAAAAAAACATATGAACATATGACCCCTTATTAACAGTTTCTGATGATATAGTAGGGAATTGGAAAAATTCAGGTCATAGTATACGAAACATTGTGATCTAATGTTTTGTGTACGTTTCCTCAAAAAAGATGTTCAAAAGCTCTATCAACTGCAAAGCATTTTACAGCACTTGTACACAACTGGTGTTTTATAGATTTGACCTCATTTGTATGGTCTTTTGTTTGAGCACACCCTTGTAAAATAAAAGCAAGAAGTTTCTCCTATGTCTCAACTCTGCACTTGTAGGCTTTGTTTTTAAGGCAACCTCACAAACATTAATCTAATGAGGTATGTAAGATCAGCTGACCTTGATGTTACTACTGGTAGTAGTATTGAAACATGAGAGGTACTCAATGTGTACCATTACAGAACTTGTAGCCCCACCATGCACAGGTGAAGTGCACATTGAAATAGTCATTATTCACATATGAGAACTGCTGAAGAATGGCATGTGCTTGATATCTATGATTTTCAAACAGCTGTATGTTAGATATGGATAATTAAAGGGAATACGTTCATTTGATTTATTTGTTCAAAATCAGCACTCAAAGCATGTAACTTCCACCTGACTCAACAGATTATCAATTTCAGTACATTTATACAGGATATAATAATGTTTTTACCAATAAGGCAATCTCAATAGCATACAAACATGGGTATGTATTATACATGGATTTTCTTGTATATAATGAGTGGGGGAAAATAATAGAATACACACGGAAACTGACACAAAATGTAAAAGCATTGGGTTCTATTTATACATAAAAACTATCTGTCTATCTCATTCTTTGTTACCTCACAGAACAACCTTTTTGGAACAATGCAGTTAAAATAAAACTTTTATTCTACAAGAGCTAACAACAAAACTACAATATTGACAATGAATTCTCTTACTCTATGCAGACTAAGTACTCTAGTTTATTATATGTGTCAATTTAAAACTGTGTGCCAGAACAGACTTGGAGTACATGAGGAGAGGAGAATATGATAAGTTGAAGTTTTGAGTAAGTCTGCATTGTGTTTTGGGTGGTTTAATTAGAAGTGCTCTGCCTGCTGAAGGAAGTCATCCATATTGTAATTCTAATCTGGCACAGAGTTTGAACTTTATAACCAATAAGTGTATTATGATGACATAAAATGCAACATTGTAGGCATAATAGTAACAGTAAATTTAATATATTTTGTCCTAATATTAATGCAGTACGACCCATTTCAAATCTTATAATAAACTGGCAATAATCCATGATAATATGGTTCCCAAAATAAAAGTCTTCTGTGTGCCAAGTGAGACTATAGATATATTAAGGGGGCAATATGGGTAAAGCAGTGTCCTTAATAATCATGTAACCACACAGCCATAAATGAGCCCAGGCGCACTCTGCTGTATCTCATTCTGATATGAAATGAATGGAAAAGTAAATAACAATTCTTGCAAACATCTTACCAAGGGCACACATCAATTCCATCATTATATGCCCTGATTTGTATTGCTGTGGCTAGGTGGATTGAAAGGAAAGTTGGAAAACGTGTTTTCTCACAAAATAATTTACTGTAAAACCAATGGGTTGACTATTGTTTTATCCATTTTTTGCATAAACAAACAGATCAGACAGTTTACTGACTGTGGTGCATTCAGAATATAATTTATATTGAGAGAAATGCAATGCAGTAACTTTTGCCTGAAAAGCTAACCAATTAAAAAAAAAAAAAAAAAAAAAAAAAATTGTATAAAGTGCATACTGTCTTTAGGCAGTTAGAAATTGCAAGATTAACGTCTTTCTGGGATAAAAATATACACATTACAAGTGTTTCCATCATTGCTCTCCCACTGACTAGCCTAAACTGCTGTATTATGTTTCCCCATGAAACCTCGCTCCCCCTGGTCCCTTTCTCATACACATATATATATATAACAGATGAAAATGTGAATTATGTATATATTAATATTGTACACTTTTGTTGTAAAAGTTTTTCAATATATATATTATTATTAAAGTACTTACAAATACATTCAATATATGGATTTCCAGTTGTGCCATGAGGACAAACACATGTAGGCTGATGATCTTTTCCAATACACACGGCACCAGATGCACATGTGTCTTCCTCACAGACCGGACGACAGATACGATTCAGTCGGTCACAGGCTTCATGTCCAGCACAATCTTCATTGTACTGACATACACCAGTGACACAAGTGCGATATGGATCTCCCTGGGAACCTGGAGGACACTGACAACGAGGTCTGTGAGCCTCTGTGATGCATTCCGCTCCCCTTCCACAACCAGCATGCTCACAAGGATCCAAACAGCTGCCTGACTCACATGCCTTATTGTATGGGCAATCTGCATCATTTGTGCATTCAGCTGAAATAAAAGAGCCTTTGTTTAGATCTGAGTTCAGTTTTTATGTAATGGGATACTTTCATATCTTACATTTTTTCCACAAATTTTCTCTTTAAGAAAAGTTCATTTTTGCAGGCTCATTTGTACCATATAAAATTTTTCATACCAGTGAGACTATAAAAATTAACTTTTATTAAAATGTGCAGTTGTGGTTCTGATATCTATCATTAAAATACTGTATATTACTTTTAAGTCTTTGTTGATATGTGTCATTTATATTACATTTGAAAATAAGTTTTGTGTGATTCACTATTTGTATCAGCTTAATGGTGCAGTAAAACAGGCTGATTCACTTTCTGGTCAGTATTTATGGGACCAGTGTTTCCAGATAATTCAGTTTGTTTCTATGTAGTTACAGTATTACAACATTTACAGTATTTGGTAGTAAAATAAATTAGTACTAATATAGTAGTAATATAAATGTATTAAATAAATGAAGACATTACTGAACAATAGAGATGGTACTTTTTTACATAGCCATATGTTAAATTTTAAGACTGACTTACGCCTATAGCATAATCTTTCTGGATTTCCAGCCCAGCCATCTGGACAACTGCAGATAGCACGATGGTAACTTGAATGACACAGAGCTCCCACACCACATCGAGAGCCGATGGTGCATGGGTCAAGGCAGTGTGCAGAAATACAAGAATGTTTATCTGAACAATCCATATCTGTTCTGCATTCTGATTCATTGAGGTGTGCTAAAAAACAATAATAATAGTATCAAACAATGGAAATTCCAGGAAGGATTCAACAATATTTTTATTAACAATTCAACAAGATTTTTATGAAGGATAGGTTGCTTACTCACCAAAGATATGTCTGATGAGTCACAGAAAGGCACAAATAACAGGCATAAATAAACTTGATAGATTTTGGTCATTAATGCCTTCATCGGTCAGAGAGAAACACACACATACACACACTCACACAGACATGACTGTCATCCCTGGCCACTGCGGCCAGATAGGGCGGTCATGTCTGTGTGAGTGTGTATGTTCCTCTCTGCCTGACAAAGGCCTTAATGGCCGAAAGCTATCAAGATTATTTACGCCTGTTATTTTTGCCTTTCTGTGACTCATCGGACATCTCTGTGATGAGTAAGCAACTTATCCTTCATGATAATAATAATAGTATCAGTTTTATGTATTTTTAAACATGGTTGATGCCATTTTGAAAAAGTATACAAATTATATTTGTCAAATTCTTATTTCTGAGTGTAATTGTTTGTAATATTAAGTAAATATGAGTACATGTGTAATGATTGTTATTGAAAAAACAAACTGGGATTCTTCAATTTAACCCCTGTAAGTTAAGTTGGACATGAGCATGAAAAAATTCTTAGCTATTTTAGATTTTGAACAAAGCCCTCTCCAGAAAAGGAAAAAATACACACAGCCATACAATCATATATGCACAACACATGCATACATGACTAGCGGCCTTTCTAATCAGAATCTGTCTAGATCAGTCAGACATATGGCCATGTGTGCACAAGTTGTGAGTGTATGATTGTTATGAAAGCACTGTTTGGCTATGATAACTTGACAATTTGTGCGGTGATTGCTAGGAACTGCAGGAAGCGCGTCTTACATGCACATTATGGCTGCTGTGGGGAGTGGAGTGGTGAGGGGACGGCAGCATCTGCTGCTTGCTGTAGTGCTGAAACTATACCCTAACAATGTGAATAGTAATATTTTGTGTCAAGGGGCATTGTAACATTGGCAACACTTGTAAATAAATTAATATCTTTCAACTAGTGCTGACTTCCGTCACTTGTTCCAGCACCCTTAAATCTTCAACTTATTGTGGCCATATAGTACGTCTATTTTCCTTTTCTGAAAAAGGCTTAGAATGAAAGTTAAAATGTGCAACAGTCTTTTTGTCTTGCCTGTATGCAACTCGTATCATCTTTGTGGTGAGTAACAGTGTATTCCTTTCATAATACTGTTGATATTCCAAACTGGACTGTGCATTGTGTGATAACTAACACAAGTAAATGATAATAGTGCAATTATCTGATGAATATGGAATTATAAAAATAAAATTTACCTGAATAGCAGTTACTATATGGGTCACCAATTAGGGTACCAGGGCAGACACATGTGGCTCGACGGTTTGTCACTTGACACAGTGCAGTTGGTGCACACAAACTTGGATTTAATGCACATGCATTAGAACAACGTCTGTTCACACAAGTTTCAGATGATGAACAATCTGCATCAGACTGACAACCTTCTTTTTCAACAGGAGCTGCAAAACCACAAATCCAAGATGAAGATTCATTGATGGGATTAGCTACCAGTTAGTATATAGAGAAGTTGTTGCAGCACACAAGTGTTACAGAGACCTACAGCATTAAATGTCAAATCAAGGAAATAAAATGAAAATCTTAAAACATGTTTTATAAAAAGTTTCTGAAATTTACCATTTTCACTTGTGAAATTATTATTATTATTTATGACAGGAAATTTTAATCATTTTACAGGGAGGTGAGAGCATTCCTATAAAATACAAATTGGGCAATGAAGTTTAACATTATAAAGTATATCAAATAGCAAAATATAACTTCTGTACTCTTGTAAAAGTTATGAAAGAAAATATAAATTTCAGTTAACCATTCAAATAATTTCAATGAAATTAGTAAATTTTTAGTAAAATAGCAGATAACAATGCAAATGGCTCATTTCAAATAGCAAGCAATATTAAATACAATTATTTCAAAACTCAGTAGGACTAGAACATCATAAAAAAATTAGTAAGTGTGTGTTGCTGTTTATCATTTAAAAATACAATATTTTAGGGACAGGTAAAAGGTTAGTTGGGTAACTGTACTGTTATCAGCATCCCTCCCACCACCACCATCACCAGTGGCCACCTGGAAAAAATATAAGAATTTAATTTTTTTAAATTCAAAAACATTTGCTGCACTTATTTTCAACATCTAACATCATATTACCTGGTTTGCATTCAATGTCTGCATCCCCTACATATCCTTCAGGACAGCGGCATGCCATGGTTCTGAGAGGAAGTGTGTCTACAACTGTGCATTCAGCATTAGGACCACATGGCTTTGTTTCGATACAAGGGTTTCGACAGTTTCCACTAAAGCATGCTAATTTGCTTGCACAGTCAGCATCAGCTCGACACTGTTTTGGCTCCATAATTTCTATCAAAAAAGAACAAAGATTATTAAGGTTGAATAACTAGAATTATTTGATGAATCAACAACCAAAAGCTTAAAATTTTACTTTTCCTGAGAAAAACACCAAAACATGGAGTATACTGAATGCAAATGACATTTTAACTAACCTTGTACATGCACTGAAACAGAACATGCATGACAATATTTTAAATCTTTTTCAAATTTCAATTTTTAAATATTGACAAATGCAAGAAGTTATTCAGCCACAAATCCATAAAAATAATGAAACTATGCAAAATGTTTACTAACAACATTTGTGAGCAAAAGGGGAGTAATTGCTTACCAATTTGTTGAGAAAGAAACAACTGGAAATGAGCCCACAGAAAACAAATTGAAAAAGGTTTCATTTTCTAGTTTCCTTCAGAATTCATTTAAAATGTTTCAAATCAAATGAGTTGGAGAAAGGCAGTGGCGGACTAAGGCTGCCGGTGATCCGGGGCAGCAGCAAAAGAAAATAAGGCCCCGGTAAAAAA
The DNA here is from genome assembly GCA_026315105.1 of Locusta migratoria. Classification (NCBI taxonomy): domain Eukaryota; kingdom Metazoa; phylum Arthropoda; class Insecta; order Orthoptera; family Acrididae; genus Locusta; species Locusta migratoria. The sequence continues at coordinate 469,094,022 of CM048744.1, read as the reverse complement.
AAAGTGCTTTTAAGGTGTTTGGAGGCCTCCTATGACTAGAGGCTCGGGGTGGTCCCCCCCCCCCCTCCCCACCCCCTTTAGTCCGCCATTGGAGAAACGGACCCTTATTTCTCTCTTAGTCAGACTTTTCCTTATCTAGCAATATTTTTAAATTGGTTTTTAAATGTGAAAGCTAGATATTTAATAACTTTTTTTTTTTTAAATTCTGTGATTACCAAGCTCATTCACTCTTTCCTGTGTGAGAAGCTGATAAGCAGATACTCTTCTTTAAATGTTCAGATGTAATCTAATACAATACTGATTACTTCACATCAAAGCATTGCCACTTCAAACTGTGAAGAACACGAGCTGCATGAAATAGAATGTTGGACAGTATTTTGTTGATATCATAAAAATTCTTTGTAATTTTCTTAGTGAAAAAATATGTAAAAGTTGACCGACTCACCAAGAGTGCACTGAGAAGTGGGATTTCCAGTATAACCTGGTGGACAGCGACAGGTTGGCAAGTGGTTGGTAACAGAGCACAGCGCATTCAGGCCACACGCACCAGGACAAGGATTTTCACAGCGATTTGCACGACATGCTAAGTTGTATGGACAGTCAGCATCAGATGAACATTCTGGCTTCCTGCAGAGTGTGTGTGGATCTCCAGTCCAACTTTCAGGACAGCGACAACGTGCATGGTGCCAGCCATCAGTCTCACAAATAGCATCAACGCCACATTGTGTGTAAGAACATGGAGACACACAGTTGCCATTCACACATGCCTCGGTGGGTGGGCATTCTCCATCTGAGCGACAACCAACTATAAAAAACACAAGTTTGCATAAATTATTAATCAAGCATTTATTATGTTCATTGTGTGTATCATGAATGCCATATCCATTGCACTAATGTAATTATTTGTCATTTTGTGATGGGAAAATATTTTTATAGTCATTAGTTATGCCTGGACAGAAAACAGATGTTTGTCTTATATTTTGGGAAACATTTTGTTTCTTTGATCATGACAGCACCCTTATGATAATTATATACATAAAAGCAATCTACAGTGCAAGATTAGGTTGAAACTCATTGGCAATAAAAACCCAATCTTGCACTCTAAACTGTTTTTGTATATAAAAAGATGTTTGTCATTGATTTTATGTTTCTTCAATGTTACACAATATTAACAATATATCTGACAATGAAAATTTTGTATACTTTATATAAGATTACATGTCTTCTAGAACATCCATAGTTCTATTAGTATCATTTTGTTTCAGTTGCTAATGGCAATATAGCAACTTAATATTCTACAGCTCATGAATGTAAAATAATATGCAGAAGTGATAGTTTTTTAATAATATGAATTAATGAGCTATTTTCATTTATTTCTAGATGGAATAAGTGTATCAAAAGTATGATAGTCACTGTATTACTCACTCTGATAGCAATGACCATTGGCATTTCCAGTAAATCCATCCTTGCAGGTACATATTGGCCTATGCAACTGAACATGACACTGTGCATTTGGACCACAAATTCCAGTGTTCTCCAGACAAGGATCACGGCAAAAATCATTTATACAGGCCTTGTCATTTGTACAATCATTGTTCTGAGTACATTCAGGGCGTGGAGCTGAAAAGTGATAAAGGTTTTCTCACATACCTTATTGAAGCAATTTAAAAAAGTATATAAGTAAGAGAAAATGTACAACTTCTGAAAAAGAAGAAAATGTTTTATTATGATGTTTTAAATTTATCCCTTCCCGCAACTGAAAACAATATTATTGGCTTTCTACAAATGTCTACCCTGGTGTGTTTGCGTGTGTATGTTTGTGGGTGTGTGTGCGCTTGTTTACCTTTCCTTTTTTCCCCTTAAGGTAAGTCCTTCCACTTCCGGGATTGGAATGACTCCTCTTCCATTCCCTTAAAACTCGCATCCTTCCCTTTTTCCCCTCCTTTCTTCCTCATTTCCTGAAGAAGCGGCCAACGGTTGCGAAAGCTTGAATGTTATGTTTGTGTGTGTTTTTATTTGTGACTATCTACGAGCCTGTGCTTTGGGTAAGTTATTCGATTTCTATTTTTTATACATATGTAAATATATTATGTGATATGGTGTTACTAATGTCAATAATGTTCAAGGATTTTTGAGACAGTAAAGAACTATGTGCCTAGTTGCAACGAGCTATTAGGAATTTGTTCATCTGAATAAACAATGAAGTGAGTAAGTCAAACGTCTAGATATTGAAAAATTTTAAACACAAATAATAAACTCTGTGCTCCTGTTTATAGTAACAGAACAAATGTTTACCCTTTTAAAATGATCTTTCACGGTATAGCCTACATAAAAACAACCAGGCAAGCTGAGAACAGTAAGGATCAACAGCAAGTAATACACGTACCTGGAGGAGTTGCAGGCAATGGGTGGCACTCAAGCCTAGGTTCCCCTGTGTAACCTGTTGGACATGAGCACACAGGAGCATGGTTGACAGTTTGACATAATGCATTGAGACCACAGACAGTACCCTCACTGCAAGGATCCCGACAATGTTGAGCAAAACAAGCTTTGTCACGAACACAGTCTTGATTGATCACACATTCTGGATATGTGCAAACAGCAGCACCTTTCATCACACGACACTGTCCATTGGGCCCACATGGTGAGGGCTCACAGGGATCACTTGGAACAGCTGCAGAATAATTAAAAATGTGTTGAAAATTAATATTTTCTCTTTTTTTATACTAACATGATAACTAATACTTTCTATTTTCATTAACACTGTCTAATAACATTAATTAATTTTACAAGAAAACATCAAATGGGACTGTGTCTTAGGAAAGCTGGAAGAAAAAAAATGGAGGGAGAGGGGGGAGAGAGGCAGAAAAAGAAGAATGAAGGAAGATAGAAGATAGTGTTTATATACCATTGACTATGTGGTCATTAATGATGGAGCATAAGATCAGATTGTTTTGTTCAGGATGGGGAAGAAAACTGACCTTGTCCTTTCAGAAGAGGGAGAGAGGATGGTGACACACACAAACACAAAGAGAGAGAGAGAGAGAGAGAGAGAGAGAGAGAGAGAGAGAGAGAGAGAGAGAGAGAGGGGGGGGGGAGCACATTATTTAATGGTAATTTCTAGCTCTTCAAAACTCAGGACATGAAAGAAAACAATAATAATAAAAACTTTCAAATGGTAATAAATTAGTAAACAAAACAGTTTGGTGCTTTAGAATTACAGGAAGCAGCTTTAAACTGGTGAGAGGATGTTTTAACTGTGGGTATCTAGGCTAATAGTGCCAGTAAAAAGAATAATTTATTTGTATTCAATAGACTGATACATATTCTGTAAATGACAGATATTTAGAGAGCCAGTGAACATTAAGATTCATTAAAATCATTTCTAAGTTTTTGAAAGCATAGGCAGAACCATATTCCATTCAGAAGTTATTTTTCATATAAAGTTACAAAACACATGGCATCATATCATTTAAAATATTGCAAAAGGAGAATAGCACAGTAATAAATGTAAAAAGGGATATGAAGCTCATCTAAAATTGTTTGTTATTGGTGAAAGAATTGTTATGAGCCATCTATGATGATGGAAAGAAATTTGGCAGATCATCATATGGAAGCTAAATAGTACCAAAAAAATATTACATTACTGATCTAAGATTGTTGTTAACCATTAGTTCAGAAAACTCTGAACATATTATAAGGAATCCAAACTTTAATATGATTTCAACAGTAAAGTAGTAAGAAACTTACATGGTTGCTCAGTACACTGCACAAATGGATTTCCTACTGTGCCAGATGGGCAAGCGCAGATGGGGCTATGGTTTACAACATTACAATTAGCACCATAGCCACAGGCCCCTGGACACGGATCCTGGCATTTGCCACTCACACATGCTTTGTCACGTGGACAGTCAGCACTAAGGACACATTCAGGCCTGCATCCACTTCCATCTGGAATACCCTGATAACCTGGTAGGCATTCACACAAGGCTGCGCCAGAATCACTTGCTCGGCACAGTGCATTTGGCCCACAGGGTGATGGTACACATGGGTCACTTGATCCTGGTACTGGCACTGCAAGGCAAAGAAAATTACAACTTTACCTCTATTCTTATCAATTTTTACTACAGTGCATTGATCACTAAAATAATGCTCTGACAGTTCTAATATTTTACAATAGAATGAATCAATTACTACTGCTACCTACCACAGAAATATGGAATGAGATATCTTAAAAAGATGTAATAAGGTAAATCTTATCTTTCAGCAGGTATTTGTATGGAGTGTAGTATTGTATAAGAGTAAAGCATTTTATCTGTTTCAGCAACTGTTCAGATTATAAATTAATGAAATGCAGCAACCAGTTGCTTGTGGTTATTTATTTTTAACTTTAACGATCGGTTTCAGGCACTTGAGTGCCCTTCTTCTGGTCTATTTTTGTACTGTTGCTTAATGAATGTACATGCTAGTGTATAAGAGTACAATATGGATGATAAAAATTTCAGACAAGAATATTACAGAAGAAACCTGGATGTAGTCAGGTAGATTAGTTAACTAAATAGGAGGTACTGAATGGATCTGTGGCAAAATTAGATTAGGAAATTATTGTCTTATAGGGCACATCCTGGATCAACAATAAATCATATTTTTGTTTTTATTTTATCTTGTGTGTGTGTGTGTGTGTGTGTGTGTGTGAGTGAGTGAGTGAGTGAGTGAGTGAGTGTAGTGGGAGACCAAGACTTGAATATGGTAAACCGGTTCAAATGGACATAAACTGAAATTGAAATGCGAATTTACAAATTTTACAAGAGAGATAGAACCAGTAAAGCAAAATTATGATATATTTTTTTATAAAAATACGGGACTGTACTTTTTTTCCTGCTGGTCATATTTTTGTTTTGCAGTTCACAATGAAGAATACCAACTTTCAAGATACAATTTTTTTAATTTTTTGTTTTATTTATTTATTTTTACATTTTTATATGTTTTAAATGTTCCTATATCAAAATAAGTACATGGGCTTAAACAATTGTTTCAGTTTAATCTCTTTTTGCTGTCGGATATGTTAAAGTTTCATTCCAAATCTGCATTGTTTATGTTTTTTTTTCTTTCTTTTTTTTCAGAATGTAAATTAAAGTTTTTTTAGTATCCTGCAAAGTTGTACACTAAGTGAAAGGAAAGAAGATTGGGGTTTGATGAAGTGTTGACATTTAGGTCATTAGAGACAATGAAGTTTGGTTTAGGGTACAGATTCCTGGAAAAGTTCTATAAACCTCAGAGTGTTCCTTAAATAAAAATTATCACTTGGCCATAGATGTTTATCTCACATTTCACTACCTTTGGTGTATCTTGGGTGAAATTAAATTTGTGACACTTTGATAATCCTTTCTATAAGAATCACTACTAAGGCAAGACGTTTTGCAGAATTTTCCCACTAATTACTGTAATCTCTGTGGTCTCCTGTTTTCAAAAGAACAACACTAAATTTGTCTTTCTTTAGCCAAGTTTCCAATAAGTAGTCTGTCACCTCATGAACAGTGACATATCATTCCTATTTGATCAGTTATGCCCAAATCCTTATCACTGAGCATAAATGAATGGTTCCTTACAGGGAAAATTAATATAATCTCTCTGAATATTGCTCTTTTCCACTCACAAACAATCAGCATTAGTTGCATCAACATATTGTTCTTGTTTTGACCTTTGCATTTGTTCCATAAAATTAGTGTTTCAACATTGTCCTTGACAACCTTATTTTGAAATACAACTGAATCATTGAGCAGAAATCATTTATACTCTTTACACTTCCCTCTTCATTGTAAGCAAAATGTGTTTTGTTCTTGTACCTAAGCTGTGGATGCCAAAAACAAATATCATCAGATGTCTGAAATCAATTAAATTTTGACTGGAATGGTTGGTAATGACACATTCGGTAGCACACCCATACCAATATCTCCATATTTTTTTAACCTGTTTTACAGTTTTTGAATCTTTTTGAGTAGTAAAGAATGTTTTGGCTGAAAATCAGCTATTTTAACATATTAGTTCCGTCTTCAGAAAATACTGCTTGTTTGCTTTAGACTTTTCATTCTTAAACAATAATTTTGAGTCTTTATATATTTTCACTCTTCTTTTTTACTCATATAAATAAAATAATATTGTTCATAGTTTAGAGAAAACAGCTGATGAATTACAATTTAGAGTCCTATGACACTTTCATGCATCCAGTCACTGTGAAATCTTTAAGTTTCCAGCCAACTACCATTCAAACTTATCCTTTCATAATCCCAGACTAATTGCTTTATCTGAATAATAGCTGAAAACCTGTCATTGCCAGGGTATTTATTTATTTATTTATTCAGGTCTTGAGTTAATACTTGTCCTATACCTTCTCTCTCTGTCCATCATCTTTTATCTAATAACATATTACATTTATCGGAGAATATATAACAAATAAGACTGTCTTGCATAATGTACAAAGTTAAGTACAGTAGCCAAACAAAGAAAGATAGTAATCAAAATACAAATGATATGTTACATTCATACATTTATTTATTTGCAATTTGACTGTAAACAATATTTATTGTGACTTATCCAGGATCTAGTATGAATAATTACTTTGGTGAGTCCACCCCTGAGCAAGTGACAAAGTTGTTCATATGAGAAACATGGTCTTGTCAAATCCACTCCACAGTATTGAATAGATTGCTCTGTGATTTATTAATCATAATAGAAAATGAAAGTTTCACTGGCATCTGCAGTCTATTGAAATTAAAAGGTAGATCTGTCAGAAATAATGGGTATTTGTTGCATGTGCACTGTTTCATTATTTTCCTTTCATTGTAGCTCTATAGAAGTCTATTCCTTTGCCTGGAGCCATGTGCACTTCACAGCTTAAGTTGTCAACAGCACTGTCAGCTTTAAGGAATTTCATTAAGCTGACTGGATTACACGAGTGTCTTAGTAGTAAGTACATAAATGTATTAAAATATGGCACATGATGTGACTGCTTTTTATGCATCGCAGTATATATGAATTATATTGAATTACATGTTGTACAATTGTATAATTTTGCAGAAATACATCCATTTGTATAAGTGTAAAATCTGTTACAATTATAGTTAGAAGTAAAGAAGTAATAGATTAAACATGATGCATGATGGGGTGGTTCTCCATGAATGTTAATGTCTATGAACTATGTGTTATAAATTATAACGTCATACCAAATGCCGTAGTTATGCTCCATGAACAGCAGAAAAGTAGTGATGGGGTGGTTCTTCATGAATGTTAATGTCTATGAACTATGTGTTATAAATTATAACGTCATACCAAATGCCGTAGTTATGCTCCATGAACAGCAGAAAAGTAGTGAGTGAGAAACTTTTTTCCTTTCATCATTTTGGTGTGGTTATCGGTAAGAAAAAGTTAATAAAGGTTTGAAATTATGTTTAAAATTGGTTGCAAGTCACTAAGCACTGTCATTTTCATATAGTGTGTTTATAAAGTCTTGTCATATTATGTGGCAGTTTCTTGCAACACCTAATGTTTATGATGGCATATCTCTTGAACCATGTGTTTTATGTGGTTCTTACCCATACAGCAATTGGTACCTCACGGCAAGGAATATGTGTGCCAAATTTGGTTGAAATCAGTCCAGTGGTTTATGAAGAAATGTGCAGCAACGTCGCTTGATGCAACAATTTTTCATGCATCTCATAGTTTATGTTGTCATATGTTTGTAGAGTGTATGGGACTTAAATATGGGGTCATCAGTCCCTTATGTTGTCGTATCTCATGAACTATGTGTTGTATGTAATACTTATATTTACAACAGCCATCCTCATGGATTGAAGCTTATGTGTGCAAAATTTTATAAAGATTGGAAAAAAACCTGTAGATTTGTATGCAATATGTACACACAAATACTCTGCTTTATACATAAAGAAGATATAGGATTTGAACAACAGCTATATCACACAAAATGTATAATAGTTGAAAGATACTCACATGTTACAGGCTGACAAAGATGGAAGGCATCTCCTGTAGTTCCCTCAGGACAAGAGCAAATAGGAATATGATTTGTAACAGTACACATGGCACCTACACCACAAGTGCCAGGACAAGGATCCTGACAGTGGTTGCGTATACAAGCACGATCCATAGAGCAGTCAGAACTGACGAGACACTCAGGCCTGCATCCATCATAAGGATTACCATAGAAGTCTGGCAAACATTCACAGGATGAAAAACCATTGGCTTCAATACGACAGTTAGCATTTGGCCCACAAGGTGAAGGGTTGCATGGATCACTTGGAGTTCCCTGTGTTGGATCTGTAAAAACAAAGACAAAACATACTTAGAAGTTTGTAAATAAGCATGGACATAGCAGTATTGTTGCATTGATGAAAAATTTACTATTCTATTTCATATTCTCAGTTTAATTGCAATACATTTTCAGTGACTGAAGTCCTCCAAACCTCTAAAATAACTATTTGTTTCATAATCAAAATTTTGTGATAACTAGTTACCAGTCAAATAATTATAACTTAGTTACATTCATGACATACTATAATGTTAAATGAAGAGCCTAATTGACATACAATATACCACATAAGCTGAAAAAAAAAGTCCACCCACAGAAATATTTGAATTGTATTGTAATATGTGCCTCGATGACTCATTATTAAGGGTTAGACTATTACTCCATAGCTCTGGATCTGATCACTGGTCAGTCATAAGATTTGTATCTGCCATACATTAGTTCTTTTACCTTCATTCATTCTTGTTAATATAAAAATATGGTCGGCATCTAGGGACATGATATATGTTGAACTGTAGATCCCCCTACAACTCGCTGGGAAAGTCAGTCCAAAGACCACAGATAGATTATGGTGTGCTACCTCCAATAGAACAATATCAAGTAAAGTTCTGTATTCATGGCAGCTTTACATTTTTTATCTCTTCATGTCCATGTCAGATTAGGTTTTCATAAAATGGCACCTTCTTTGCTGTATCTTCAGCTGCATAATACACCAATTTCATCTTGGGTCTCACTTGATGAATGATATTGTGGGATTTATTTTTGTCCATTCCAACCATTTCCTCTCTTATTACATTTGTGTCTACATTTTATCTGAAGATCTGAAGTACCACTCATTACATATCTCCTTGTAGTATGATGACAGTTCTTCAGATAATTAACCATGTGCTGACTTTTCACTCCACCCAACACAGTCAAAAATCAAAGTGTACTAGTTTAAATGACTGTCTGTTTCTAAACAGAATGGTTCAGTATAGAAACAGAAAGCACAACATATGACTGCACCTATGGTTAACACTTGTTGGTAGAGAGCTTTCAGATAGATATAACTTTTTTCCAAAAAGGAAAACGGTTATCTTAGATATGATTATAAACCACCCACAGGAAAAGCTTCTCTGCATACCTGTCATACTAATCTATAAAGGAGTCATGCAGCCACTCATTGAAGCAAGCAAGTCTACGTGAAAAATGACAAAAGGATGCTCAATACTAATTACATGTCCATTTAATATTCACTGCTACTTTAGTTTTAATTCAACTGCATCACTAAAATGCTGTTTTTATTTCCTCTGCTTATGTATTTCTAAAGTGGTGTTGAATTGTAAAGGAAATGATGCTCTCAGAAAATAACTACAATGTAATTAATACATTTTCCTTCTTTGTCTTACATTTTTAGCTCAATGGCGTTGTATAATTTTAAGTTATTGTTTGATATAATTACAGAGAACAACTTTTGGGATCTGCACTGCACAAAATATCAAAGGTAATTCATTTCTAAGATTTTCATTGTCTCTTTCAATTTGACAGACTGAATAAAAACACAGAGAACATCCTACATTGACTGTTACTGTAGTCATTTGTTGCATTTGTACAAGAGGGTGTGGGAGATGGAGGGGGAGGAAAAACATATGGAAACATTACACCACAACATATTACCGTGTTTAAAAAGGTGTAGGAAAACTGCTGGCATTAAAACAGTTGCTACTCAAGTCAGAATGGATTAATACAGGTCTTGCATGGTTTTTCAAGGGAATAATACATCTACATCTACATCTACATACATACTCCGCAATTCACCGTAAGGTGCGTGGCGGAGGGTACACTGTACCACTACTAGGCATTTCCTTTCCTATTCCACTCCCAAATTGAACGAGGAAAAAAAGAATGCCTATATGCCTCCGTACGAGCCCTAATTTCTCTTATCTTGTCTTTGTGATCTTTACGCGAAATGTAAGTAGGCGGCAGCAAGATCGTACTACACTCAGCTTCAAATTCCGGCCCTCTAAATTTACTTAACAGAAATTCACGAAAAGAACGTCGTCTTTCTTCCAGCAATCCCCAATTGAGTTGCCGGAGCATTTCCGAGACACTCGCGCATTGGTCGAACCTACCGGTAACAAATCTAGCTGCTCGCCTCTGAACCGCCTCTATGTCTTCCTTCAAACCGATCTGCTGCGGGTCCCAAATACTTGAGCAATACTCAAGACGTGGTCGTACAAGCGTTTTATACGCGGTCTCCTTTACAGGTGAAGTACATCTTCCCAAAATTCTCCCAATAAACCGAAGCCGGCTGTCTGCCTTACTCACAACTGTCCTTACATGCTCGTTCCATTTCATATCGCTCTGCAATGTTACGCCTAGATATTTGAACGACGCGACCGCATCAAGAAGCTCACTACTGATGCTGTATTCGAACATTATAGGATTGTTTTTTCTACTCATGCGCATCACCTTACATTTTTCTACATTGAGAGCTAGCTGCCATTCTTCGCACCAACTAGAAATTTTGTCTAAGTCAACCTGTATGCTATTACAGTCAGTTACAGACGACACCCTCCCATACACCACAGCATCATCAGCAAACAGCCGCAAATTACAACTTACCATTATTACAACTTACCATTATTACAACAAAATAGTGACAAATTCAGAAAAAAGTGATAGAGGTGGTTAATGATAACACATCAGTTTCTTCAAAGTAAACTAAAAAGGCTCAATAATGTTGATAGCTGGTGACCTGACAAGCAAATGGGTGACATTTCATCCTTGTGTTCAAAGAGCCTGTCCTGGACGATGCAATCTGAGTAAACATGGGGACTTTGTCTATGAACATGGCACCATATTTGGCAAACATTGTCCCATGTCATGACCCTGATCACCCAAAATGGTCATATAGAACTTGGCAGAAATGCAACCTTGCAGAGTATTCATGGAATACCACCATATGGCTGCCCAAATCATCACTGAATCTCCATGTTTCACTCTTGGGATATAAACTAGGCCAGTAGTTGGAAACAGTGTGGAACTACACAAATTAAATTACATTGTGTCACAGTCTGGTTTTATGGCTTAGGAACAACATTTTCGGTTACACGTTTGTCATCACTGATGAGTAGTTACAGAATTCCAGAGCATTCACATTAACTTTTGCAGCTGTCATCTCAATTCTCTCCTGTGACTGCCTATCATGATTACTCAAACTGTTGACACTTTCATCTGTGTTGTGACTTAAAAGATAACCTTTCTGATTTCCCTGTAAGTAATATAAATCTTCAATATGGTGTTTCTTCAAACACTAACACTTTACAGAACTTCAGCTTCCTTGGTTATGGAAGCATCCACCATATGACCAACAACAATTTACCCATGATCAAATTAAGCTTAGCTCCCATGTAATTCACTCTTAAGTAGACAACATTGGTGACTGACACATGAGACACTGAGGATTTTACACAGTTATAAAATATAACAGTGCACTCTGCAGACGTGGGTAGCAACAGCATTTATGTTCAAGTGTGCATTTCTCACAATTTTCCCATGTTTTTGTCCAACTTCTGAAACTCTTTTACCTGGTTGCCTATTAAAGTAAACATTAGCTCAATATTTGAGAAAAGTATGGAAAGTGAAGATTAACCGTCTATCTCACACTATACAACTGCCAGTATATGACTGTTTCTTATTTCTGAATACAGGCTACTTACTATGAACTGAACAATGTGCCTCTGAATTCAAACTTCCGTATTAAATTGTAGACCTATTCTGCTTCTGTATGTATTACAATGCAAGTCACTTTGCATTGTGTGGCAGGAAGTACTAGTGGTTTCACTACAAGTTCCCCTTTTAGCTGTTCTATTTGCAAATAGTATATGAGGGGAATATCAGTAAGCCTCCATAATCAACTCAATGTGACTGCAGTTATAGGGGAATTACTGGATATTTAGATTTCATTAAACATTTGACTTTAAGCAAAAGTTGATCATAAGTATAATGGCTTGTTTTTAATACTACAAACTAGATTGTATTTTCATCAATGCAAACATGTACTGCTGTATGATAGAAAGACAATAGCCTGAATAACACATACTTAAAAATATGTATGAAAAAATCATGCAATGACAATGTTTTATTTTTGATAAGACATGCATCGTCATACTGTTACAGTATCATGCATGGCTTGAGACATACAAAAACTGAATGGCATGCATATTAATCAGAAAATAAATACATCATTCAGGAAAACATGCAATTGTGCAAGTCAACTTACTAACAAAATAAGACTTGTCATTATATACTATTCCAACCAATCAAACCATCATACAGAACATTTGATAGCATCAATAAATCAAACTGTTCACTGAAAAAATCATCTCGGGTTATCAGTTGAATGGTACTTTAATATTAAAGCAATGAAACTCATTGAAACATAGCTTCAAGACGATGCTGTCATGGTAATATGAGAAGGTTTCATTAATGGAATATAACAAAAAGCCTGCAGTTCCAAATAAAAGTTTGGAAATTGTAAGTATTTATTATGACGCATCATGTTATGGTAAATCATACTCAATTTTTACTATTTATATCAATAATTGAGTGTAATAAATTCTATAATTTCAGTGTTTTTGTGCCTTTATGGCTCAAAAATTGACACTCAAATACATATAACTTAAAATCTTTCAGTCTTCTTCAGAAAAAGACCACACACTCATTCTACACTCACACTTCACAGGGGCATAACCATCATCTCTGGCTGCTGCATTCAGAGTCAGCCGCCAGATATGACAGTTTTGTGTCTGAGTAGCCTGCATGTGTTATTGTATGAATGAGAGTAAGTCTCTCTCTGAAGAAGGCTGTGGATGAAAGCTTTAACGTTATGTGTATATGAGTGTTTTTTTTGGTGTGCCTGTCACAGTTCAACAAATGTCTTTGTGGTGAGTTGCAAACTATTCTCATTATATTGCTGAATTCAAACCTTGACTTTCTATGGTTCTAAAATTAACTGTTAACATGAAACGATTTCCTGAAACACATCTGTGAGGTAAAGTGTCACTCTTTTATACCTCCGTGTACATTGAGTGAAGTATAGACTGTGATACACTACTGCTCCATTACACATCTAGAAAATGATGAAGAAAAAAAAAAAAGTTGTTTATGACACAAATATTCACTTCAAAGAGTTGCAAAAACAGATATAGCCATCACAAAGCAGAAAACTTGAAAGTTGTTGGATCAGTTCACTTATTAATTTAAACAGCCTTAACAGTGAAATTGAAGAAGCAACTTCAGCTATGGGTGTTCAGATGTGTATCAAAGCTAGGTTACTGCAACATATAAGAAAAGGAAGAAGAAGACTGAAGCATTGAATGTAACAGGAGAGGTATTTTAAAAACTTTGAAATTGTTAACACTTTGAAATTTATTTGTTGTCTGTACGTTGTTTGAAATGAGCTGTATTATGTATTAATTTACTACCTATTAGTGACAAATGGAATATGTGCTACACAGGAACTTCACCCTGAATTTCCAACTTATTGCTAACAATCACTTTAACAACTTTGGCTATCCATGCATACTGTCTGGATAAACCCAAACCTTCATACATCACAGTGTTTGCATCCTTTATCAATGTAAATGTTTATTAAAAGATTGGACAGGCATATGACAAGGAATAACAATCCATATAAATTTCATGTTTCCTACTGTGGAAATCAAAATAAAGTGAGCATTGATGAATATACTGGACTATGATAAATTATGCATGCAGTATCACATTTGACGGTATAAGTAGGCAGTCACTTAGCCAAAGTGTCTTAGATGATCACTTGCAATAAGTGGGAAATCTCAATTCAAATCCCAGTCTGGCACACATTTTCATGTGTCACTAATTCAGTAATTCATCTACATCTTATACAGCTTCATAAAAAATTTGTAGTCAGCAAATAAATTTTGAAGGGCATAAATTTAAGTGAAAGATTAAAACACAAGTATGGTTGATGATAAGAGGACCAATCCAACTATTGGTGTCTTCAAGACCACACAAGTTACTAGTACTTTGCAAATGTGTCATATGTAACTGCTGTTCTTTAAAGTAAACTAATGCTTTAACATGCAGGGAAAAATTCAATCATAAACCATCCAGTACTTTCACTATTACACAAGAAAACACATTTTGTGAACTATCGTCCGAGTCTATACCCAGGGATAGATACAAACTCTGACTATAACTTAATGGTTATGAAAAGGAAGTGCAGACTACCTAAGCAGGAGTAACTAGGGGACAAATACAAGACCATAGAAGAATATATAATGAGGGGGAAATAACCCACTGTAAAGAGGCTCGCTGAGTTGCTAACATACACGGCCTTCGTCAGAAAAAGAAACAAATACATTCACGCAATCACTCAGACAACTATACTCACACAACTATCATGACCGGCCACTCCAGTGACACAAGCTATCCTATCAGATTCTCCATTGTTATAACTAGGGGGGGAAGGTAGATACCACCTAGGCCAACAGGTCTTGGCAAGAAGAAAAGCATCTGTATGAATATCAAGAGCTCAGATGGGAAACCAGTACTAAGCAAAGAAGGAAATACTGAAAGGCTGAAAAAAGATATGCCCATACAACACTTCAGCTATCGGCCATGGCCTTCTCACAGGCACACAACACAGTCACACAACTATCATCTCCAGCTGCTGCACTCCAAATCATGCTGTGTAACTGTGTTGTGTGCCTGTATGATTGTGTGAATGTTCTATTTTCTAAAGAAGGCCATGGCTGACAGCTGAAGTGTTGTATGTTTATGTTTTTTTATGTACTTGTCACATCTTTGTGGTGAGAAGTAAACAGTACTTATTACTATAATGTTAATTCCAACCTGGACTTTCAATTATTAAATTAATTATTAAGTACTGCATATGCAGCAATACACACTTCCACGTGAAAATTTCACACAATACATAAGCCACAGTAAATGAATGGTACTTACATATCTCTGGTGGACTAGAGCAAAATGTGAAAGGATCGCCTATGAGTGGTGGTGGACATGAGCAGCTTGGCACATGAAGGATAACATGGCATTCTGCACCAACTCCACATGATCCAGGGCAAGGATCTCTGCATTTTTGACCAATACATGCTTGTTGTGGGCTACAGTCTCCATTTGACACACATTCTGGACGACATAAAGGTGGGGCACCAATGTAACCATCCAAACAAGAACATGATGGACTCAAACCATCGACTGATACCTGGCAGACTGAATTAGGCCCACATGGTGATGGCTGACATGGTGTAACTGGTTTCGGCTGTGGTGTTGGTGTTGAAATAACTGTAAAAAATAGTTATAATTTTAATGAAATAGCAAAAAAAAAAAAAAAAAAAAAAGGAGGGGGGGGGGACATACTTTCCACTATCAGATTCTGATGGTGAAATCACTCCATTAATATGTACATAGTCTAAATAAGAATAATAGTAATGATAATAATAACAAAATCTTGAACAAAGCTGATGTTTAGCTACTGTATTTAATTTTAACAATGGATAAAAATATCCAATCAGTTGCTCAAATTTTACTGTTTTGACCTGGTTTGATACCAACTAAGAGTATCTTCATCAGAATGAGCTACATTTACATAGATTCACTTTCCACAGCAAAATAATAAAATATATTAAGTGCTCAATTCAAAACATCATAGTTATTAAATGAACATCAAAAGCCACTAGTATTGACATCCGACTGTGGAACACGACCAAGTTGAACTGAGGTTACCAACATGGTAACAGGCACTACATTATTTGAGCCAGAACAAGGATCTATAAAGTACTGATTGAGGCAAGCCTTTGTTAATGCTGAGTGTGAGTTGACAGTGCACTCAGGATAATATTATGGTTGTACACAAGAACACAGTCTAGTGACTTGCAATAATTGTGGTTTCAATGACACTTGCATAATTTTCATTACCTGACTTCTACCTTTTAGCACATTTGTTTCATTATTTTTCCATAAACATGACTCTACAATATTGTAACTTATTCTGCTGAAAATACCTTTTGTTGGTATTGAAACTTGATCAATGTAATATATTTTTTGCAACTGGTTAGCTGGTTTTTATGATTTCAACCATTCATTTACATGTGAAACAACAATAATTCAAACATATCATGATACGGAATGATATTCAAAAACATTTAAGAGTTAATGTGTCAATTATAACTGCAGGTTAAATTATAAAATTTAGAACATAATACAGAAAAATGCAAATACCATATTTGCCGGCATATAAGACACACCGCAATTTTAAGACACTTTTTTTTTTTTTTTTTTTAGGAAAATTTAATCACACTTAATACATCAACTGCAACATAAATTATAATACATTTGTTAAGTACGTCAAATATCTAAGGCAGAATCTTCAAGTAGTGTTCATGAACTTTACACAGTCAAGTTTCTTGACAGTTTGAGCTTATTCAAATGGATATTTCGCCTATTGTAGTTTACAGTGCGCATTGACAATGACACAATGGTTGACGAGAGCATCGTACAGGCTTATGAAATTGACATCTAGGTGACTCTACTTTGCTCTGATCAGACATCGTGCCGTGTATCAGTTCAGAAACTTTGCACGGGGTTTTCATGTTCATAATGATGCTTTTGAGAATTTATTGTGAAGCGCAAATATTTATGTATTTTTGTGATGTTCTATAAACTGTGAGAATGATGTATGGTTTGTATCTGTGTATTGGTTGGCACACTGTATGGGGCACAGCGTGTTATAACCTCAAAAATACAATTGTGAGATGCAGAAGCTGTGCAAACATCACAAAAATATTTGTGTACATATTTGCACTTGAGAATAAGAATAAACTCTCAAATATTGTCAGGCGAGACATGGACAAATACTTGAGCAGCATTTCATTGTTCAAATAATGAATGACACCGTTACAGGATTGCTGAAAAATCAATTATGATGAATGAAATTACGTCAAAAGTTTCTACTTCCTATTAAGTTACCAGTTTCAATTTTGCTTGGTACTAAAAACAGTACAAAATTCAGAAAACCTTTACTACATAATAAAGCTCCTGAGAGGTATTTTGGGGCATATTATGTAGATATATCAAATAAAAACTATGAAAATGTAAGAGAGAAACTTAAAACAAGTTTTTCCGATTAAAACATTATTTCCCGTATTTTACACCATTGTTTAAAATCCCTTAAAAGAAATCGAACTTGTATGTACTTACTTCAACTGGAATCTGGCGTATAAGATGCATCCAGTTTTTGGACCAATTTTTGTAGGAAAAAAAGTGTCTTATAAGCCGGCAAATACACAATTCAATAGGAAGTAACAGCAGGGGGAGCGGTAAGGAGGGAGAGTGTATTGGAGAAAAACAATGAAGGAGATTTTCTGGAGAATTACAAAGAGGTTACCAGGTGTAGCCAACATCAGATAATATATACACCAATATTCCTTGGGTATAATACTTACTTATTAAGGAGCACCTGGTGAAGGGATCTCCAGAATATCCTGCAGGACAAGAGCAGATTGGATTGTGGTTGACAACATGGCAATGGGCATTGATTCCACATGTGCCAGGACAAGGATCTATACAGTGTTGATTGAGGCAAGCTTTCGTTAATGCACAGTCTGAGCTGACAGTACACTCAGGATGACATGATGGTGGTACACCCAGGAAACCAGGCACACATGAACACACAGCCTGTCCATTGATTTCCCGGCAGACTGCATTAGGACCACATGGTGATGGACTGCATGGTTGTCTTTCCACAGGAGCTGAAATTATGATAACATCAAGAAATGCTTCTACTGTACAGCTTAATTGCAAGGGTTAAAAAATAACAATAATAATAACAACTTGCCAAGTGGTGACAGGAAAAAACAAAGAAGACAGGGAAATGTGCAAGCTTTCAGAGCCAATGTGCCACACACTTGGCCTACCTGCAGAGCAGTTTTGCTGAATCATGGTTGTTGGATGTATTCTTAAAATGCAGAAATTCCAGAAGTTTCTTTTGAAAGTACAAAATTAAGAGTCTACCAGTGCTGTTCAGGTCTCATACAGTCTCTAATAATGCCTACAAACAAATAGTGTGGAAATATGCTGAGCTTAATAGAGATTATCTTTTGCACACATTATAGTTGAATTTATCAGAACTTTTGACATAAAACAGACACTATAATCACAAATGTTCCTCAACTGAACCAGAATCAAACAATTTAATGAATACTGCTCATATTGATGAAATATGCTGGCACAAATAACAGACAACAACGTTATAGCTTTTGGCCATTTAGGCCTTTGTAGGTTAGAGACACAAGCATACACACACACACTCGCACATACATGACTGCTGTCTCTGGCTGATCTGAGATCTCAGATTGGCTACAGTGGATGGTGATGGTGATGGTGATCGTGTCTGTATGAGTGTGTTTGTATGTTTGTGTCTCTAACCAACGAAGGCCTAAAGGGCCGAAAGCTATAATATTGTTGTCTGTTATTTGTGCCTTTTTATGGCTCATTGGACATCTCTTTGGTGAGTTAGCAATGTAGCCTTCTAAAAAATATTGTTGAATCCTTCCTGGAATTTCCATTGTTTAATTATACTAAACATACACAAAACACAAATGTATCCTGAGTTTCAGCTGTATGTGCAGCTGGTGCCAAGACGAACTCAGAATTAGCACTGAAGGGTACCTGAAGGTAGGCTGATTGAAATGGTATGAATCTTACTCTTATAAAAACTAACTCTATGATATTAATGAAATATGCTAATTTATAATATTTTGCAAATTCTTTAAGTTAGAACATCTGTCTTTCACTAGTTGATAAGCTTACCGAAACCTTTTGTTTATATACTATTCGTTTTGATCAGCATCTATTGAAATATGTTTACCCAATGGAAATTTATGAGGATGGTATCCATCTTGTTTATTAAAATTTGTTTGTTTAATTTTTATCCTTTTATTTAGTTTCACTTATAGACAGTATATTTCATTCTTGAGACTTATTAAAACTTTTTTATTCTCAGCTACTTTTAATTACCTTTTGTGGTTTGTTGCTGGTATGTAAAATATTATGACACTGTGTTTTATAATTGTGTGAGTGTTCTGTAACACATTAACTTATTTTCATACTCTTAATATTACTCACAATATGCACTCATATTTAAAATCCAACTGCCTAATAAATCTGTAATTGGCAGTTTAGTTATTACGCATCTCTGACTCCTGGTGGATAAATAGTCTGGTAGCTTAGTCTACTTTTATATTTACTTTTCAACATGCCTGTCTTTTGTTAAGTACCTCCTCCATGAGGCAAGTAGTTATCTATCCTAATTCATATTGCAGTTCTTTATATTGAGCAGTTTAAAAAATGAAAAATTTTCATGTATATTTTTACTGTGGTCACTCAACAGAAAACTACAGTAAGAAACACAATTTTTGGCAATGTAAGTTATCCACCTCATTAATCCAAAGTCCTCTACTTTTACAAAGAAAGTTTTTTCACATTGTATACGAACTTGTAGTAACTATACAACTCTAAATATAAATAATAAGTAGTAGTTTATTTACTAAAATTACCTTCTACTTGGCGACAGTAAACAAATGGATTGCCTGATAGCCCCTCAGGACAACTGCACGTTGGCACGTGATTTATGACTTCACAGAGGGCTTTCTCTCCACATGTTCCTGGGCAAGGGTCAGTACACTTATTCCTAATGCAAGCCTGTCTTCTTTCGCAGTCAGTGCTGAGTACACACTCTGGACGACACCCTGCATATGGATCACCTTGGTATTCAGGCAAGCAAGTACAAACACCTCCATGGCACTGAGCATTGGAACCGCACGGTGATGGGTTACAAGGATCTGATGGTACTGGCTCAGGTACTGTAAAACAACATATTTTGTAGGACAATCATTACAATATATTATCACTCATTTAAATTAAAAGTTAAATATCCAATAAATCAATATGCGCATTACCTGGTGCTGGTTTTGGATAACACTGAAAGAATGGATCCCCTGTGTAGCCTGCCAAACAACTGCAGACAGGTGTGTGATTGATAACAGTACAGTCAGCATTGACACCACATGAACCTGGACATGGGTCACGGCATTTCTCCCGTAGACAGGCAAGATTATGTGGACAATCTGTGTTGACAGAGCATTCTGGTCGACAATTTGGTGGTGCACCAATGTAATCTCTGATGCATGAGCAAGATGGAACTCCTCCAATGTCCCGACATTGTGAATATGGACCACAGGGTGATGGCAGACACGGATCAATGTGCAAAGGAGGAGAAGTAGGTTCAGATGGTAGATCTGAAAAATAAAATAATTTTATTAGCCAACATTCTAAGACAACACATGTAAGTCACAAAAAGAATTTCCTTTTCATAAAATCTAATCTAGTAAAAATGAAATATATTTAACAAATTCTAAGGAAGAATAGTTACTGAATACAATAATGATTAAAAGAGCAGCCTGTATTATATTCATTGCAAACAGATTGGGACACATTGAATAGTAAATCTGAGAACAACTAAAAAGATCAAAAATTGCTTGAGTTTTGTGCAGCATTATGAAGTTACATATTTGGACGGGATGACATGGATAATAAGATCCCCACCCCAACTCTGACACATAATTAGAGAAAGAAAGAGACTACATAACCCCTATAAGTGTCTGCTTAGAATAGTTGTATAATAATTTTATTCGTTGGGGATATGTTCGCAAAAAAGAAAAACCTTTGTGGAAAGTTAAGGAACACATCTGAAAGCATAAAATGCAACAAAAAGAATCCACCTGCTTAGAATCCCATATGGGAAAGTGAAGTCAAATGGCAGTCGATCAGTAATAAATAGAATTAAATGGTTCATCGTATGGTATTTAGATGTGTTTCTGCCAGCATGTTGCTTTTTAGTTGAAACAAGCCACTCTTTGGAGTAGGGCCTATTCTTGATAATTCAGTCTCAAAAGAATATTGACTGATTACCAGAAATTGTCTGTAGAAATACTCTCACAATGGTAATTCCTGGCCCAGAGATGTAGTCAAGCTGTACTGTATGTGATAAATATGGTGTAATAACTTATTTCAGTGTTAAAATATCTACTTACTTGGTACTGGATAGCATCTTGTGAATGGATCACCAGTATAGCCAACATTACATGAGCATATTGGGCTATGGTTAATAACTTCACACCGAGAGTTGAGCCCGCAAGTTCCTGGACAAGGATCAGTACACTTGAGATTGGTACATGCTCTGTTCTGTGCACACTCTGCACTGACAGTACACTCTGGACGACATCCAGGTGGTGATCCAATGTAGCCAGGCTGACATGAACATACTGCCTGCTCATTAGCAACACGGCAAGTGCTATATGGACCACACGGACTTGGAGAACATGGATCACCAGGCTCAGTTACAGTTGCTAAAGGACAACATAAGTAGAACATTACTATGCTTTAATGTCATAAATCAATAAATTAGACACAACGTTTAATATAACATAAGAAACAAATTATAATTAACACAGCAAAATGTATATCAAATAAAGCAACAACAATAGTTTCTGTAGTTCCTTAAACACCCAACCCACACACACACACAAATAGACTGAACATGTATACATGGTTAAAGCACATGTAATCTATGTAATAAAAGAATGAATAAAAGAATGTACCTTCTGGAACAACACTGCAATATCTAAATGGATCTCCAGTAAACTTTGGCAGACAATAACATGATGGTATGTGATTAATAACTTGGCACTGAGCATTTTGACCACATGTTCCAGGACATGGATCTTGGCACTTGTTTCTGATGCAAGCCTTTGTTGCAGTACAATCAGTGTTTAATATACATTCTGGACGACAGCCTTCATATGGGTTGCCAACATAGTCTGGTAGACAAGAGCAAGAACCAGCACCATTCTGTTCTCTACATATAGCATTTGCACCACATGGTGATGGTATGCATGGGCTTGTCATGTCAGCTGGTCTAGGAACTGAAACTGATAAGTGATTGTTTGGTTACAACAAAAGCAGATACTAACATTTGTTGTGTTCTTTCAGTTAATATGAACAATTTATATACATACCCTCAGGAACAATGCAGTGTTGGAAAGGATCTCCTGAATATCCTGGAAGACATGCACAATTTGGTGTGTGACTAACAACTCGACATTCAGCATTTGTTCCACAAGATCCTGGACAAGGATCTTTGCATTTCTGACCTATACAGGCCAAATTGCTTGCACATTCACCATTACTAACACATTCAGGTCTACAGTTTGGAGGAGTTCCTTTGTATTCTGGTAGACAAGTGCACGATGGGCTCTCTCCTACAACCTGACATTGTGAATATGGCCCACATGGCGATGGTTGACAGGGATCTTTCGATATTGGTGGCTTGATCTCTGCTGTAATTGGAGAATACTGATGTGAGTAAATATGCACATTTAAAAAAAAAATCTAACAAATACAATGACAGAGAGTGATTGTCTTACGTATTGGTAGACATCTGACAAATGGATCGCCAGTGTAGCGAGGTGGACAGCTACATATTGGGTTATGGTTAACTACTTCACACCTTGCTCCTATTCCACATGTGCCTGGGCAGGGATCCCTGCATTTTTGATTGCTGCATGCTTCATTCTGACCACAGTCAGAGCTAATTATGCACTCAGGTCTGCATGCTGGAGGGCTTCCCAAGTATCCAGGCACACATGAGCACACAGCTTGACCATTGATCTCTTGACAGCGACTGTTGGGTCCACATGGAGATGGGTTGCATGGCTGTGTCACTGGTGGCTCTGTAGGGAGGCAATACATATTAATAGATGACATATAGACTTGTTTTGAATTATAAGTATTAAAATAGAGATGACCAATTCTGCATTCATCCTTATGAATCATACTTACGTGGAATAGGTCTGCACTGAATGAAAGCATTGCCAGATGTGCCTTCTGGGCAACTGCAGATTGGAATGTGATTAACAACATCACATTGAGCACCTTGACCACATGTTCCTGGACATGGATCCATGCACTTATTCCTTATACATGCCTTCGTCCTATCACAGTCACTACTAAAGATGCATTCTGGGCGACAACTCACATAAGGATCACCTTGGTACTCTGGCAGACAACTGCAAATACCATCACTGCATACTGCATTTGGTCCACAAGGAGATGGGTGACATGGATCAACAGGTTTTGGTACTGGTTCTGAAAGAAAATATACATTTCCATAAGTAAATCAAAATTTATCGAAAGCAGAGGTAGTTCAAATATTTAAATGACAAATTTGTCATGAATTACAATATACCCATTTCTTTAAACAAGACTCACCTGCAACAGGGGCGGGATTACAGCTGGTAAATGGATCACCTGTGAAACTTTCTGGGCATGTGCATACTGGTGTGTGGTTGACAACAGAGCAGAGGGCACCTGAACCACAGGAACCAGGACAGGGATCCCTACATTTTTCACGCAAACAAGCAAGACTGCTGGTGCAATCTGCATTGATGACACACTCTGGACGACAACCTGGTGGCACTCCCACGTAGCCAGTAATGCATGAACATGATGGTGTGTCACCCACAGCTTGGCACACTGAGTGTGGTCCACATGGTGATGGTAGACAAGGGTTCACTGGTCTTGGTGGTGGTTCTTGAATAGCTGAATGGACACAAAAAATATGAAATGAATATAATCTTCTCCATATAGTGTAATGAAAGTATCTTCATATTAGAACAGACAACAGACTTACACAGTTATATGTTAAGTTGGAAGCAATGGTAGATGGAACATGTTTAATGTTCTCCTTGAATTCTGCTATATTTGTAAATAGTCTAAATGACCTTGCACAATAAGTAAGGCAGACTTTCAAGTAATATTGTTTATAAAAATGTAAAAACATGTGGATGTTTGGAAAAAGAAGATGTAATTCAAAGTGAAGTTCAAGAGTTACAAAAGATCAGTGTACAAAGCTGGATGCCATTCACAAGTTTTGTTTCATATGCAACAATCAGTGTGACAAAATGAACTAAATGTTTTTCTTTTCTTTTTTTAAAACAACTAACTGAAAATGAAAGTAATTTGCTTCTGATCATGTCTCTGTGCTTTAGAATACCACTGTCAAAATTATAGATTATTCTACTATACAAATTATACTGTTTATTACTGATTTTAACTAAAGTTCAATGATAAAAAAGTGAAACTTTATTAATAATAATTCATTACAAATACTGCAGAATTAATTTAAAAAAAGCAGGTGGCCATGACAATGATACTCAAATGAAAATGCAGTATGTGTAGGCCTATTGTATTTGTTTGACTACTGAGGGACTTAACCAAAAAGGTGCATATTTATAGAAAAAATGCCTGGATATGTTTTTTATTTGCAGACTCTAAAAAACACAAAATGTACCAGTTATTTCTACAAATTGATGGATTGCTTTACATTAGAGCTTTAAACTATTTCTCCAAACTAGATAAATAGATAACAAATAAAATGACAGTATTTTATTTATGGTTGGTTGTAGATGAACAAAGAATTATACAGCATTCAATTGAAGCTGTATATGAAATTTCTGGTAGAATTTACAGTATTGTTTTGAGTGAAAATTTTATCATAAATTGTATTTCTCTCTCTCTCTCTCTCTCTCTCTCTCTCTCTCTCTCTGTGTGTGTGTGTGTGTGTGTGTGTGCCTGCGCATATGTGCGCACACGTGTGATTGAAAATACAAGATGAAATAACAAAAATGAAACACAATGTGGAAAACACTTACGATGAAGAGCATAGCATCTGGTGAAGGGGTCTCCTGTGTGCCCAGCCTGGCAACTACAGATAGGACTGTGATTGATGACCTCACAACGTGCATTGAGGCCACATGTTCCAGGGCAAGGATCGACACATTTGTTGTTGACACAAGCTTTATCACGTGGGCACTCAGCATTTACAACACACTCAGGCCTGCAACCTGGTGGCGCACCCATATAGCCTGATTGACAAGAGCACACGGCCTGTTGGTTTGCTACACGGCACACACTGTTTGGACCACAGGGCGATGGCTGACAAGGGTCTCTTGGTGGAGTTTCCACACCTGATTACAATAAGTACAATGTCAAAAATATCAAATTTCTCCCATCATGTAGCAATTAATAAATATGAGGATTGATACCTACCCACTATAAGACTACAGTGTCTGAATGGATCACCCGTATGTTGTTCCATGCAAGTACATGAGGGAAGATGGTTTATTGTTTGACAGTAGGCATTGGTTCCACATGTGCCAGGACAAGGATCCTGGCATTTATTTCTTATACATGCCCTATTAGGAGAACAGTCAGTATTAAGTACACATTCTGGCCGACATCCTTCATATGGGTTGCCAACATAATCAGGAAGGCACGTGCATGAACCTGCACCATTTTGTTCTCGACATACAGCATTTGAGCCACATGGAGATGGGATACATGGTGTTACCCTCTCGGACTGTACTGCTTCTGTAAAAAGATAATAATGTAAGTTTCTCTTAATCTAATGATATTTCAAATATCCACGAATTGAAACTTGAGACATCATTTACCCTGTTTGAAACACTGCGTGAATGGGTCTCCTGAAAATCCTGACAGACATACACAGTTTGGTGTGTGACTGACAACATGACATTCAGCATTGGCTCCACATGATCCTGGACATGGGTCTCTACATTTCTGGCCAATACATGCCAAATGACTTGCACATTCACTGTTACTAACACACTCCGGTCTACAGTTTGGAGGGGGTCCTTTGAACTCCGGCAAGCACGAACACGAAGGGCTCTCACCAATCACTTGACACACAGCATTCTGTCCACATGGTGATGGAATACATGGATTAACTGGTTCCACAGGGGCTTGAGGTACTGCAAATGACAATATCAGTGTAAATAGTTTCATAAAATAAAATAAGCCTTTTCTGTTAAGATCCAATTAAATGTACTTACTTATTGGCAGGCATCTAACAAATGGATCACCGGTGTGCTCTAATGGACAGCTGCAAATTGGATTGTGATTAACCACTTCACAACGAGCTCCTATGCCACATGTTCCAGGGCACGGGTTCCTGCATTTTTGATTACTGCAGGCTTCATTTTGAGCACATTCAGAGCTCACAATACACTCAGGTCTGCAAGCAGGAGGGCTTCCGATGTATCCCGGTACACAAGAACATACTGCCTGACCACTGACCTCGCGACATTGGCTATTGGGGCCGCACGGAGATGGGTTGCAAGGCTGTGTTACTGGTGGAGCTAAAATAAAAAGGAGTAAATGTTTATTTACAAGTACTTCAATGTGCATAAAATACTTCAAAAGAAATAAAAGTGCAGCATCTGGCACACTTACGTGGAATAGGCCTGCACTGGATAAAAGCATTACCAGACGTTCCCTCTGGACAGCTGCATATTGGTATGTGGTTAACAACATCACAACGAGCACCTTGTCCACACGTTCCTGGGCAGGGATCATTACATTTGTTCCTGATGCAGGCCTTGGTTCTGTCACAATCTGTATTAAGAATGCACTCTGGATGACAGCCAACATATGGATCCCCTTGGTAATCTGGTAGACAAGTACATGTGCCATCTGTACAAAGAGAATTTGGTCCACAAGGTGATGGATTGCAAGGCTCCTTTGGAGTCTGTTCAGGACCTGAAAAAATTATTTAATGATATTTTAATATCTTTAAAAGTTTAACCAGCATTTAACATTACATTTGTTTTCCTACTTACTTGGAGGTGGCTTGGGATAGCATCTACTAAATGGATCTCCTGTATAGCCTTCTGGACATGTGCAAACAGGAGTGTGATTAACAACAGTGCATAGGGCACCAGCACCACACGATCCCGGACAAGGATCCGCACATTTCTCCCTGATGCATGCCATATTGCTGGGACACTCAGCATTTATACTACACTCAGGTCTGCAGTTTGGAGGCATTCCAATGAAGTTTGCTAGGCAGGCACATGACGCTGTACCACCTGCATTTACACACTGAGCATTGGGACCACAGGGTGATGGAATGCATGGATCTGCTGGCCGAGGCACCTCTGCTGGAGGAGTGGCTGAAAATAAAAATTGAATTGATAGCACTGGTGGCAGTAGTAGATTTTCATACTTTCAGAGAGACATTATATTAAAAAAGTTATGGCTTGTTAAAGAAAATTGCAGAAATAAATGTTTCAGAATCCAAAGAACTAACTGAAACTGTAATGATACCTGCTTCAATATAATAAATGGCATTCACTTCAAAGACATTAAAAAATGGTGGATATGAAATGCTTGCCAAAAAGAATATTTTTTCTTACAACATTTTTTATTTACCTGGCACAGCAAAACAGCGTGTGAAGGGATCACCAGTGTACCCAGCCCGGCAGCTGCAAATTGGGCTATGATTAATAACTTCACAGCGTGTGTTGAGACCACAGGTACCAGGGCACGGATCAGCACACTTTTGCTTAATACAAGCCCTATTTTGCTGGCATTCTGCACTCACTGTGCACTCGGGTCTGCAATTGGGAGGTGTGCCCATGTAATCCGAAAGGCAAGAACACACTGCTTGACCATTTACCTCACGACATGCACTATTAGGTCCACAAGGGGACGGCACACAAGGATTGCCACGTTCAGGTGGAACATCTGCAAGATGGAGCAACAGCATAAGCAAGCCGAAATAATTTTTAAACTTATTACAAATAGATAAAGTTATGTAATAAACTTACGTTCTACTATGGCACTGCAGTACTTGAATGGATCTCCAGAGTACCCTTGAATGCAAGTGCATGAAGGCAGGTGATTGACTACCTGGCATTCAGCGTTTAAGCCACAAGTGCCTGGACATGGATCCTGACACTTGTTACGTATACATGCTCTATTGGAGGGACAGTCAGTATTCAAAATACATTCTGGCCGACAGACCTCATAAGGATTACCGACATAATCTGGGAGACATGTGCAAGAGCCAGCTCCATTCTGCTCTCTACATACTGCATTTGAGCCACATGGTGATGGTATACATGGTGTTGGTCTTTCTTCTGGCACAGCAGGTGCTGGAAAAAAATAATGAATAGTATTATTTACAGGTTTTATTGCAACTAAAGGCATTAACAGACTTTCTTATTAATTTAATTGCTCTTACTTTGCAACAAACATTGGATGAATGGATCTCCAGAAAATCCTGGAAGACATGCACAGTTAGGTGTGTGGCTAATAACTCTGCATTCTGCATTAGAACCACAAGAGCCAGGACAGGGATCTTTGCAGCGCTGTCCAATACATGCAAGGTGGCTTGCACATTCTGTATTACTGATACATTCTGGTCGGCAATTAGGAGGTGAACCTTTAAAATCAGGCAAACAAGAACAAGACGGACTGTTACCAGAAACCTGACAGACTGCATTTGGTCCACAAGGAGATGGCTGACAAGGATTTGTCGGTTCCAGCAATGGAGTTTCAGCTGCAAGAAAGAAATTAGTAGTTATTTAACAATGGAATTTAGAAGTTACATTTCATATACAGCATATTTCTTTTGATTAGCAGAACTGTCTAGTAATTGCTCCAAAAGGTTTTTAAAACTTACGGATTGGGTAGCATCTAGCAAATGGGTCGCCTGTATATTGTGGTGGACAGCTGCATATAGGATTGTGGTTAACAACTTCACAACGAGCTCCAATACCACATGTTCCCGGACAAGGGTTCCTACATTTCTGATTGTTACATGCTTCATTTTGTGCACAATCTGAGCTCACAATGCATTCTGGTCTACATGCTGGTGGACTTCCTAAAAAGCCTGGCACACACGAACACACTGCTTGGCCATTAATCTCTCTACACTGGCTGTTAGGACCACAAGGAGATGGGCTGCATGGCTGTGTCTTCGGTGGAGCTGTAATGAGATATAATTTATTACAAAATTATACTAGTTGTAAACATATTAAACATTTACTGATAAACCCTTTAAGTGCGAGTTTAGCACATGTGCGACCCTTCCTTAGCGAACAATATGTGTCGGCACCCTCTGCTGTTGCGTACTTTTTCCACACATTAAAGTTTTCCTCAATGTTTTTGTTTATGAATTTCTCTTAGAAAGGTATATTTTGTGTTCTGATTTGTAAACAATTACTTGGAGCACTAGAATACCAAATGTGTTTTCCTCATCACTTCTTGTATCCTGCCAACTGCAAACCCTGGAGTGTGGTGCTAGAACTGGATGAGAAGCTATGAACATCATGTCAAATTGTTTTAGAGGCATAACTGTACCAGTAGTACCACTCAACAAATATTGATTACTAATTGAACTACCATGCACAAATGCAATAGGTATCATCTATGGTAGTAGTGTCTCGTCGTCAGCTGCTACTCAATCAAAGTCGTTTCACTAGCTTCAACATCTGTGTCTTAAAAACTCTCAGAACTGTCACTGAAATTATCATGACTTTCTTAAAGAATATATGACATCAACTGTGATTGGGCAAATCTGAAAATGTGTACCCAGCCGGGGTTCGAACCCGGGTCTCCTGCTTTCTATGCAGTTGCGCTGACCCCTACACCACAGGGGACACAGTGATCATTGCACCTGCAAGGACTACCTAAGCATACCTCCCGTCAGATACAAATTCCCAGCTTCGCCCTGCCCACAGTACTCAAACTCGTAGATATGAAACTAATTCAGGTAAGAGTAAGGGCCACAAACTTGCCCACCCCTCCCCTCTAACGAAAGGATTATTCCCTATCTTTGGCATATTATATATATTATTTAGGAGGGCTATGATCCTTTCATTAGTGGGGAGGGGTGGGCAAGTTTGTGGCCCTTACTCTTACCGGAATTAGTTTCATAACTACGAGTTTGAGTACTGTGGGCAGGCTGAAGCTAAGAATTTGTATTTGACGGGAGGTGTTCTTAGGTAGTCCTTGCAGGTGCGATGATCACTGTGTCCCCAGTGGTGTAGGGGTCAGCGCAACTGCCTAGAAAGCAGGAGACCCGGGTTCGAATCCCGGCTGGGTACACATTTTCAGCTTCGCCCAAAAGTAGTTGATGTCATATATTCTGCGAATATGAAAGAATAACAACTGTAGGCTCAGACGTGACATCTTTTCTTTCAGAAGAGATGCCACGTGTATATATTTCTTAAAGAAGTTGCTCTATCACTCAATCTGATGAACGTCTTTATTTTCGCCATTGCAAAAGATTACTCAATAAAGTGGCTCCTTCACTGGACGCAAACTGTCCAAGCGTATCCTAGAGAAAAATATTATAATTAGGCCAAAATATACTGTGTTGCCTTAAGAGAGCTGCCATGTAATGGATGAAGCTCATCTAATACCATACCACAATTGCAAACTCAGGGTGAAATGGCATCATTCGCACTTAAAGGGTTAAATAGAAAAATCCCTACTTACGTGGTATAGGCCTGCACTGAATAAATGCATTGCCAGACATGCCCTCTGGGCAACTGCAGATTGGAATATGATTGACAACATCGCAGCGTGCATCCTGGCCACATGTCCCTGGGCAAGGATCTGCACACTTGTTTCTTATGCAAGCTTTTGTCCTCTCACAATCTGTGCTCAGTACACACTCAGGTCGACAGCCAGCATATGGATCACCCTGGTATTCTGGTAAGCAAGTACACACTCCATCATCACACTGTGCGTTTGAGCCACACGGTGATGGGTGACATGGGTCAGCCTTGTCAGCCTCTGGTTCTGAAAGTAAATTAAGTGATTTACTAAGAATGTTCAATTCCTATGTTTATCTATTTGTACAGTTTTTAAAATACTCAAAAAACTTTCAATTATTTTATTATAAACAAACCTGGTGGTTTAGGAAAGCAATTTGTGAATGGATCTCCAGTGTATCCTTCAGGACAGGTGCAGACAGGTGTGTGATTGATCACATTGCATTGTGCATTAGCGCCACATGAGCCTGGACATGGGTCACGACATTTTTCTCTAATACAAGCCTTATTGCTAGGACATTCAGAATTAATAGAACATTCGGGTCTACAATTTGGTGGTGCACCAATGTAACCGGCATTGCATGCACATGATGGGAATCCTCCTGAGTTGATACACTGTGCATTTGGACCACATGGTGATGGTACACATGGGTCCTGATACACTGGTTTTTCTGGAGGGGTTGAAACTGCAAAGAAAGACAGAATTGCAAAACTCAGCAAACAACAGTCTCAGATGATTGCACATACTGTACAGTCTTAGTAAAAATTAATGGGAAATGGTACATACCAGGATTCAAATAACATCGTGCAAATGGATCTCCTGTGTAACCTGGTCTGCAGCTACAGATTGGACTATGGTTTATTACTTCACAAATGGAGTTCAAACCACACGTGCCAACACATGGGTCAACACACTTTTGATTGGTGCAAGCTCTGTTCTGTGGACACTCTGAGCTAACAACACATTCTGGACGACAACCAGGTGGTGTACCAATATAGCTGGGCAAACATGAGCACACAGCTTGCTCATTAACTTCACGGCATGCACTGTTTGGTCCACATGGTGAAGGTGAACAAGGAGATTTAGGTTCTACTGGTGTTTCTGTAAATAAGGATCATATATTAGTAAATGATTGTAATATTATAGTTTACTTGTTATACTCAAATACTGATACTTACCTCGTATTATACTGCAGAATCTAAAAGGGTCACCAGTATATCCTGGTATACAAGTACATGATGGTAAATGATTGACTACAGCACACTCCGCACTTTGTCCACATGTTCCAGGGCAGGGGTCCTGGCATTTGTTTCGGATGCATGCCCTATCTTGTGTGCAGTCAGTGTTTAAGGTGCATTCTGGACGACAGCCCTCATATGGGTTGCCAATGTACTCAGGCAAGCATGTACAAGAACCAGCACCATTCTGTTCTCTGCAGACAGCATTTGACCCACATGGGGATGGTGAGCATGGAGTTGGTCTTTCTTCAGGAATGGCTAGAAAACACAAATTTATTAGTGAAAAATTTAAACAACAAGAGCTGCTTGCATAAGAATTTGTATTGAAGAAGGAAAGATTAATACCTGGTTGAAGTGAACAGGTAACAAATGGATCTCCGGTATATCCTGAGGGACAGAAGCAGTTAGGAGTGTGGCTAATAACACGGCATTCGGCATTGGCTCCGCATGATCCAGGACAAGGATCTTTGCATTTCTGATTTATGCATGCGAGGTGACTGGCACATTCACTGTTGCTCACACATTCAGGCCTACAATTGGGTGGAGATCCCATGTATTCTGGAAGGCATGAGCATGATGGAGAGTCTCCAATAACCTGACATTGTGCATTTGGACCACAAGGTGATGGACTACACGGATTTAATTGTGCTGGAGGAGTGTCGGCTGAAAAATGAAACAAAATACATTTTTATTATTTAATAACTAATAGGATACTCAATTTTAAAATTCATCAGTAGATATGTCTTACGGATTGGCTGGCATCTGACAAATGGATCACCAGTATATCGCGTTGGACAACTGCAAATAGGATTGTGGTTAACTACTTCACAGCGAGCTCCGACACCACATGTGCCTGGGCACGGGTTTCTGCACTTCTGATTGTTGCAGGCTTCATTCTGACTGCAATCAGAGCTCACAACACACTCTGGTCTACATGATGGAGGACTTCCAAGGTATCCTGGCACACAAGAACACACTGCTTGGCCATTAATCTCCCGACACTGGCTGTTTGGTCCACATGGAGATGGGTTACATGGCTGTATCATCACAGGAGCTGGAAGGGAACATAATTTTTACCAGTTAGGACATACCTCTCTTAAATTACAAGTATCTAACAATGTACTGAAATTTCTTTCATACAATGCTACAATTAATGTCTTATGTAAAAATGAAAATGAGTACAACTATGAAACTAATCAGACTTACGTGGAATAGGTCTGCACTGGATAAATGCATTTCCAGACATTCCTTCAGGGCAACTGCATATTGGAATGTGATTGACAACATCACAGCGGGCATCCTGTCCACATGTTCCTGGGCATGGATCAGTGCACTTGTTTCTGATGCAAGCCTTTGACCTGTCACAGTCAGAGCTTAGAACACATTCTGGTCGACAGCCTGCATAAGGATCACCCTGATATTCTGGCAAGCAAGTACACACTCCATCATTACACTGTGTGTTTGGTCCACAGGGAGATGGATAGCAGGGATCAGTCTTGTCTGCTTCTGGTTCTATAAATGAATTGAAAGTTACTAGTGAAATATTTTGTCCATAGCTAACTAACCATTCAGATTGATTATTTTCGAAAACTCTATAATACAAACCTGGTGGCTTCGGGAAACAGCTGGTGAAAGGGTCACCTGTGTATCCCTCAGGACATGTGCATACTGGTGTGTGGTTGATTACACTACACTGTGCACTAGCACCACATGATCCAGGACATGGATCACGGCACTTCTCACGGATGCAGGCTTTGTTGCTAGGGCATTCCGAGCTGATTACACATTCAGGTCGGCAGTTTGGAGGAGAGCCAATGTAATTAGCCAGGCATGAGCATGAAGGTGTTCCTCCAATGTCTCTGCATTCTGAGTTGGGACCACAAGGAGAAGGAACGCAGGGATTTGTATAGGTAGGTTTGGTAGGTGGAGTTTGAGATGCTGTAAAAATTTTAAATTACAAATTACATTTCAATCTTTTAATACATTCACAATTACTATAAGAATCAAATAAACATAAACATAGTGGCAGCACATTTCTATTGACCTGACAATAGTCATGGCATGTTCTTGTTTCCTGTGTAGTAGCATATTTTTTAAAGGAGGAGGTTGATACAGTGAATAGTAATAAATGTCAAATAAAATGTCTAGTAAACTGGATGCACATAAGTTTATAGCTTGGACTTCATGTTAAAAGAACACATCACTGCAGCTGCAGTATAAATACTTTAAAGTACACTACTGGTTTCATAACTTTTAGTTACATTCTCAGCTGGATGTAATGTGTCTGCAGGGAAGTCTTGAGGCAGGAAGCACCATCCAATGCTGTATTTATACAGCTGCTGCAGTGTGTTCTTGTGTTTTTTTAAATGTAAATTGGATGGTACACTCAAATCTTAAGCCTGAGTTCTGTTTGACACAGGATACTAAATAATGACAACCCAAAAGAAACAAATTATTATGAACAGAAACGATTGTGCTCTGAAAAATAGTGTGAGCTGTTTAATGTCATATGATATGTTTCTCAGAGAAATGAAAAGTAGAAACACAGATTGACCTAATTCGTACTGTGTAAAATAATTTCAAATAAGTGGAGATATTCACTATTATAATACTAGGCAAAAATTAAATGGTTATTCCAAGAGACTGACTGGTGAAAAGCAGTCTGATCATCCAGAGTTAGCTCTCTAATAATTCTTTAGTACTTTACTAGGCTCAGTTTGATCCATTTCTTACAAATTATTTCAGTGAAAACTATATAGTTAGTTGGCTCAATGAAAATCCATTTTATAAAATTAATTGATGTATAGATTGAGAAAATTTGTTAAGACTTAAAATATATGGTTAAACGACTGCAACTGTGTATGCAGTTAAGTGTATCAATATTATGTATTAGAGATGAATTATTTTTAAGTAAGTTTGCCTTTTCTTAACTTATCTTCTAGGATAGCCTAAGTTGTAATGTGAGTATTGCCTCACATGTTCCTACGTTTATCCTAAATCCAAACTAATCATCCAACTTCAAGGAATATCAGTTTGGATTTAGGAGAAATGCAAGAACACATGAGGCAATACTCACATTACGACGTATCCTGAAAGATACAGTTGATAATGTTGACTCAGATGCACTCTTTCAAATCCAGAAGGTAACACCGGTAGAATATAGGGAATATGGGTAGGCCCCCTAATGGAATGTAGTGTAATGAAATCAGGCAATGCTGAAGGAATTAGGTTAGGTAACGAGTCAATAAAGTTAGTAGATGAGTTTTGTTATTTGGGTGGCAAAATAACTGTTGGCCGAAGTAAAGAAAATGTAAAATGCAGAATATGGCTGGGGGGGGGGGGGGAGCATTTCTGAAGAAGCAAAATTTGTTAACATACACATTTAATTTAAAAGGAAGTACTTTCTGAAGACATTTGTTTGGAGTGTAGCACTGTACAGGAGTGAAACTTGGATGATAAGGAGTTCCGACAAAAATATGACAGAAGCTTTCGAAATGTAGTGCTACAGGTGAATGCTGAAGATCGGTGGAACACATCATGAGACATCATGGAATCATCAATTTAGCCTTGGAGATTAGTGTATGGGGCAAAAATATCAGAGGAAGACGAAGAGATGAATACAATAAGCAGATTCAAATGGATGTGGGTTGACATTCTCATGAGGAGTTGAAGAGGCTTGCACAGGACAGAGTAGATTGGAGAACTGCATCAAACCAGTCTCTGGACTGAAGACCACAACAATAGCATATTTAATTACACACATCATCAATAGCACACAAAGGTGTATAAATGAAGGTAACCAAAAGATAACATTTTCATATAGCTTACTTTTATGCCTAAAAAGCTGAAGGTTCATACATTTACTACTACTTCTTTATGTAACCTATGCCTACAGTAAATACAATAGGCCCCTACATAATTATCTATATTCATGTAGCACAAGCAATTCTACAGTGTCTTTGGAATATAAGAATTTTAATGTGCCACATATTTATGGTGCATACAGTAGGCCTTATCTTGGACAAGTAACACACTTCAATAGAGGTTTTTAATTTGGTGAATTTAACTACTACCTAGCATGGTCCCAACACACTCTCATTTAAATAAATCAATTAAAAAAATTACAGGTGATTAGGCAGCATTACACAACTCTTAAAATTCTTATTCTATTCAATGTTTTAACCCATTTTAAAGGAGCTTATTAATTTTCATTGGTAAAAAATTCAATTATTTTTCAATGTTCCATTGTCAAAGTTTTTATTGTCTTTCCCAGACAGCAGCATAAGGAATTTTCCCGTACTTCCTTTTGTAATCTGAGCTGAAGGGCTTTTATTTATTTATTGTTGTTCAAACATATTTTTGCAGCTATTTTGTTTTCTCTTTGAAACATTATAGTAGGCCAAATCAATACTCAGAATACCTCCTACTGTACATCCCAGAAGTCAAGTGACTTTATCCACTACATTAAAATAACTGGACTATTATAATGGTACAGTTTCACAATGTTCCACCCATTGATTTTACTGCTATTTCATTTACAGCATTGGATACTATAGCCTATCCTGAGCAAATCCATAGTGACAAATCAGCTCACAAAATCAGACTGGTGAGTTACTTTTTAAGAAGGTCCAAAATGTGGCAACATGCACCTTGTCTCCAT
This sequence comes from Locusta migratoria, assembly GCA_026315105.1. Taxonomy (NCBI): domain Eukaryota; kingdom Metazoa; phylum Arthropoda; class Insecta; order Orthoptera; family Acrididae; genus Locusta; species Locusta migratoria. The sequence goes on along the minus strand of CM048744.1, from coordinate 469,057,277 downwards.
GTGAGTTTTCTTGGGAACAATGCTGGATGTGAAGGAATTTTCACATTGCATTTTTTCAGCATTCAAGAAATGTGGCATATATTATTTCTTCTGATGTGCTGCCTTTGACTCAGCTAATTTATACATTTTTGTTCTAATTGTCTAATACCATAATACCCGGCCTGGGCTATTGTAAATGTTTTAATCTGTGGTTGATTTGTAAGATATGCTCCTTGTTGATTATATCAAATGTGATCTCTGAGCCATATTGACAAATTTACATTAAGAGAGCATCATGATGGTAAATACATTCTCTAATAGACTTTATAATATGATCTCAACTGCAAATTATTATAAGCATAGCTTAAGTAGTTTATTTTGTATTATTATCCCAGGATTAGAAACCAGGCAGACACTTACGTGGTGTGGGGTAGCATCTTGCAAATGGGTCACCAGTGTGTCCAACCTGACAGCTGCAAATGGGACTGTGGTTGATGACTTCACAGCGTGCATTGAGACCACAGGTACCAGGACATGGGTCAATACATTTGTTGTTGACACACGCCTTATCACGTGGACATTCAGCACTGACAACGCACTCGGGCCTGCAGCCTGGTGGTGTTCCCACATAGCCAGACTGGCACGAACAAACTGCCTGTCCATTTACCACACGGCACACACTGTTTGGTCCACAAGGCGATGGCTGACATGGGTCACCAATTTCTGGTGTTGCTGTGGATCAAATGTAGAAATGCATCATTAGAAACCAGTAGAAGCACATATAAGTTACAGTAGTTCAAATGTTTGTAGAGCTTATGGTTCTTAACTACGGGGTTATCAGTCCCTAAACTTACAAATTACTTATGAACTAGCTAATACTAAGGAAGGCACAAATAACCATACCCGAATGGGGGGGGGGGGGGGGATTTGAACAGTAGTTCAATTATTGTTATTATTGTGCATAGTATAGAAACTATATAATTTAATAATTTCAATCTATCATGAGTAAACTATTGGCAATGTCCTATCACTTTATCATAATTAATGAACTTTAGCTATATTATTGCGGACATATTTGCTGGATCAGACATAAGTTAAATGCATTTTTTAAGAAGGGACCGTGATATAAGGGCAGAAAAGGATGCAGAGTGAGGCAGATTTAAGAAATGAACTAAATATGTAATTCAAATGATTGAAGATATCGAAAATGTGATTCTGATAGCGATAGTATGTAATCAATTTCTAACCTAAAAAAGATAAAATGTTTATGTACAACCCCATATGACAAAGCCAATTGCTGATGCTGAAAGGCTAATAAATAAATAAAAAAATTAATAAAGGCCCACACTGCAGAATTTACGTTCACTTACCGCAAGAAAATAAACACAGTGGGTCCGTACTAAGTACAGTGTCATGCGTCAAAGTCAAGGAGGCAACAATGGCACAGTTCCACAAAATTGACCACCACGTTTTGTAACAGTAAAGTCAATGGTACTGCCAGGTTGCCCTCAAATAAAACCAAATGCCTATTGCACTAATTCACGTGGGATTGGGTGCCACTGCCAACTTCTGTACAGTACCGTTCTGAAGCAATATTTTTTTAAAGGAGAAAGTCAAGAAACCGAGCGGTACCGTAGGGCCTACCGACGCAACAATGTTTTTTTACAAGATCATCGTAATTTTGACGACATTGTAGTAGCCTACCATATCACATTATATTTTTCAGTGAAACTTTCCATATAAGTACTAAGGTCACAACAAGGAGAATGGGTGACAGGTAAGACAAGTGAATCGAGGCTGTGTTGTGTTCGCTACAGATCAGTAGTTGGGTGTCATAGGCATCATTTTTGGAACACACATATCCACTGTAGTAGGAATTTTCAAAGGATTATTCAAGAGTATAAAGCACAAAGTACGTATTTCGGTAAGTACCGTATAAATGTTCGTTTATCACTCGACGAAAGCATTATTTAAATATATAGGGTAGATCCGATGTTGCATTTACATTACTGCTTCAGTCATGATTTTAATAATTCAAAATGCAATATAGTTTATATATACATACTTCGATAGGCATTAAGTGAATACAGTGATTTCAAATTGGGGGATTTTTTCGCAGTTTTTGGAACAAAAATTATTTGGAGGGAACTTTTAAGGAAACGGAAACCTTGGGGAAATTTTGTGGGAAAACATTTTCGCTACGGTACTCGGGAAATCGTGGAAGAATTTTATCCGCCTAGGGTTGTTATTAATGCCATCCAAATTCACAGAACATTCAAATCAACCAACACACCGTTGGTTTTGTCGTCTTCCTTCATGTCTACGGCTGCTTTTAAGACGGAGAAGTTATATGATAATCGTAGCGATCCCGCTTGTCATGTCATTTTTATCGTAATAAATATGGTTACACTGATTTTACTGTTGTTTCATTTCAATATAAACGATAATAAATAGTATTGGCATCAGTAATGTCGTTTATTTTCATTCATTGTACCGCGTAACAGTTGCCTATATGTTTACAATAATACTTCATTCAACTATATTTTCTGTGACAGAGAAACTTGTTTGGAATTTGTAGGCACCGGAATAAAGATATTGAAAATATATTCACATAACTGTATATGTGGCACTTAGTTCTCTCATTTTTTGAATTTACTGCCCCATGTATTGGTAAATCAATATAATAAAGGAAAAACCACGAAGAAAGCAAATGTGGTGCCACTAGAGCATGCTTCTTTTCCATGTTTCTTGGCGTTTTCTGCCTAAAATAAAATTTTAGTTATGTAAATTTTTAAAATAACTATGTCAATTTTAGGCTCTGAACACGTAATTCCATCTCTTCAAGCTGCCAACACTGATAATAAATAATAATTTGAAGGAATAGTTAGGTTGCAGATATTTGGTAAAAAGTTGCCGAAATAGTGTCATTTTGGGGAATATTTTTTTCTGCTTTGGGGAAATTCCAAAAACTCTATCTGGAGACACTGCCTATCACTTGCTCACTACTTTAATGACGGAGTAGGGCGAGCTGATGTGGGATGTATTACGAAACGGCACAGTACAGGTACTTATAAATAGCAGTTCGCAGTTATACTATGCCTTGACATTTACCAGTCACATTTCCGTTAGATGTAATTTTGGCCCTTTTTCGTATGAATTTATTTCATAGTGTGATCATTATTTTTGGTTGAAACTACAAGTTAAACTGTGATTCAGCCATAAATGTGACTGGGCATTGTCAGGCCGTGCATTATGAACAGGTGCTCGATCGTGTTGAAAGATGCAATCGCCATCCACGAATTATTCTTCAATATTGGGAAGCAAGAAGGCGCTTAAAACATCATTGGAGGCCTGTGCTGCAATAGTGCCACGCAGAAGAACAAGAGGTACAAGCCCCTCAATGAAAAATACGATCACAGCACACCGTAACACCTCCGAATTTTCAAAAATGTTCAAATTTTTGTAGAACTTATGCGATTTAACTACGGGGTCATCAGTCCCTAAGCTTACAAACTACTTATGAACTAGCTAAGATTAAGGACGGCACAAATATACATGCCCGAGGGGGGATTCGAACCCCCGACCGTAGTGGCAGTGCAGACCGTGACTGGAGCGCCTCAGTCTCCTCGGCCACCGCGGCCGGCCCTCCGAATTTTACTGTTGGCACTACACACGCTAGCAGATGACGTTCACCGGACGTTTGCCACACCCACACTCTGCCATCGGATAGCCACATTGTGTACTGTGCTTCGTCACGCCACACAACGTTTTTACACTGTTCAATCGTCCAATGATTACGCTTCTTATACCAAGCGGGGCGTCGTTTGGCACTGACCTGCGTGATGTGTGGCTAATGGGCAGCCGCTCGACCATGAAATGCGTTTTCCAGTGGCGGCTGGTGATAATGTGCTGCAGCACACTGTAAATATATTATTAAAATTATGCCATTACTCATCGAATTCACGCGAGAAATCGCTGTAATATTACATCCTTTCTCTTGGAATGCGATCCAGATATCACAATAAAATTATGCCAATTCCCTTCCAATACGTATTACAATGCTAGTAATAAGGATGAAAACGCATTTTGGAACGCTCTCGCCATGATAGCCGGAAACGAGCTCCGTGTGCTGAAGTGGGATTCAGCCGCGTTGGTACGTGCGCAGAGAGGCGGCGCAGTCGTCTGTTAGCCAGTGCGCATGCGCAGACGTGACATCAGGCCTGGCGACTAATGTGTGCTGAGACCTACTGCAGCACCAGATCATGCGCTGCGTGTGACGGTTACGGAAGAATAGTATATGACGAATGTTGCGGCATTCATAGTCAAATAGCGCGCTGGCTCAGGCGTCTTGCGCATTGTCTCTCAAACCTACGTGTGTGAGGCTCGTATTCAAGTCCAAATTTTTAATTTCTGTAAATAAAACTTCAGTCACAAACATCAGTAATGTATAGTCAACATGCAAGTGAAACTGCGTTTTTCAGCCAAGCAGTTTCATTGGTCACTTGTGTAGAACGCAGATGATGTGGCGGGGATATTGCTAAGCTCCGTTATTTCCATTGTCAGTCACGCTTTTTATTTTAGTATATTTTGTTTCCTGTTTATTTTTGTAATATTGTAACACTGGTCAAATTTTGTACGAGCCGCTACTGCCGTTTTCTCACCTTCCACATAACTGTCATAGTACTTAGAGTGGATTCTTATGCAGTTTGGAATTCATGTGTTATGCCTATTACACTGTACGACCCTCTTCAACTGTCAGTGGTCTCTGTCAGTCAACAAACGAGGTCGACCTGCGCGCTTTCGTGCTGTACCTGTCCGTTCACTTTCCACTTCCCACATCAGAAACTGGACCTTAGTGATGTTTAGGAGTGCGGAAACGTCGCGTACAGCCTTCTGACAGGCGTGACACCCAATCACCTGACCACGTTCGAAGTTCGTGAGTTCCGCGGGACTCCACATTCTGATCTGCCACGGTGTCTAATGACTACTGAGGTCGCTGACATGGGGTACCTGGCAGTAGGTGGTAGCAGAATTCACCTTCAGTAAAAGTCCGATAATCTGGCACGTTCGGGACCGACCCGGTGCCGTATTACCGAAAATGCCGGATTATCGGGCAGTTCTTGTTACTACTGGCATAGGCTAAGCCATACATCGAAAACAGCTGTGACACAGTGCACTGAACCATTTTTGCAATAACCCATCTAATTGTTCCAGTTTCGTTTTTTTTTTCTAGTTTATCTGGAAGCCAATTTTTCAGTTGTTATCGATTGAGAAGCATAGTCCATTTGTTCATACTTTTGTTTATGTCATAAATGGTTGACAAATCAATATTAAATTTAGTTATCAAAATATCTCGATGTGTATGATGATTTCCAGTTTCTGGTTGAGGGTCAGAGTTGCTTGCCTACACTTTATTTCTGATTTGGAGCTTGAAGACGGCGTGTTTCGAGAACATTGCCACTGCTTAAATGTTAATAAAAGCTCCACAGATCACTATTATATGACAGTCACCACTGTTAAATGGCGAAAAAATGCTAGCAATCCGAACATTGAAAGAAACCTCTGTACAGTAAAGTAACAGCCGAGATGTGCTGAGTAAGGTCCGAATGCTCCCGATCCCAACTGTGGCGCCTGCGTCATTGACGACCGTCGGCGGAACACTGTTGTGACCGGCCAAGCACCCGATCGCATATGTGAACAGTCGGTCGGTGACGTCAGTGTAACTTCAGCAGTAGCGGTTGCATCAAAGGAAAAACAAGTCCCCTTGTAACCTGTTGCCGGACCGTCGGGCGTTCCGGGCTATTGGATGCCGGACGATCGGACTTCTATTGTAATATGAAAACAGCGGATGTTCTTGTGGGTGACCGCATACGTTTGTTCACGTCACTGGCGTAACTAGGACTTGGCTTTGGGGGGGGGGGGGAGGGAGGGATAGATCTGCTTGACGAGCAAAATTTTAGTCAGTTTCCAGACAGACTACCATCTACCACTCCCGTTGAAGAAACTAATTCACTCCCATCCAATGAAAGATTATGGTAGAACACTCCAAGTTTTCAATCTTTACCTTTTGCTGTTATACGATTTTTTTTTCTTGTTATGGGGGGGGGGGGGTTCTATCCCCCTCACCCCCCCCCCCCCTATAGTCACGCCACTGGTTCACGTAGTGTATACCGGGCCCAGTTCAATTCTCGTAACAAGGAAGAGGTGTTGTGGCGTAACAAAATGTTCAAATGTTTGTATAACTTATGGGACTTAACTACGGGGTCATCAGTCCCTAAGCTTACAAACTACTTATGAACTAGCTAAGACTAAGGACGGCACAAATATCCATGCCCGAGGGGGGATTCGAACCCCCGACCGTAGTGGCCGTGCAGACCGTGACTGGAGCGCCTCAGTCCCCTCGGCCACCGCGGCCGGCTGGCGTAACAGCTCTGTTCTGGAGATTAGCCGAGCTTTTATGAGGACAGAGTGACGGGAGCACAGACAAATATATACAGACGGGAAACCTCCGTAAGTGCCCGGTCCTACACTCAGGGGTGCGGGGAGGAAGGGTTTCCAGCAGTTCCGTAAGATGTCCCATGATGGCGCTGCGGTCAGAAGCAGCTCTTTAAACTGGCCAGAACAGGCGGTACGTAGCGGCCGTCCCCAGCACCACCTCAGTCCTGTGAAGTTGGCACCCCTTTTTTGGAAAATGTACATTTTTTCAGAGTTATAGACAGAGATACAATAGTTCTGGAGTTCTCTGTACAAAATTTAAATAGTTCTGCAAAATTTCGCCGAAAAAATACGAAAAATTACCGCAAAATTTAGTTTTTTCAAAATAATTTTTTGCCTAATTGTACAAACATAGTTCTGATCACAGTTCTAAATAGCTCTCAAAGAGTTCTACAGGAAATCCTAATGACATTTTTCTGTGCAGATTATACTTCATGAGATAATTGCAATAATCGGGAATCCATTTACACGCTACTGTGAAGTTGGCACCCCTTTTCTCAAAAATGTTCATTTTTTTCAGAGTTATAGGCAGATATGCAATAGTTCTGGAGTTCTCTGTACAAAATTTAAATAGTTCTGCACAAATTCGCGAAAAAATTACAAAAAATTATAACAAATTTTAGTTTTTTCCAAATAATTATTTGCCTGCAAGCGTAAACATAGTTCTGATCACAGTTCTAAATAGCTCCCAAAGAGTTCTGCAGAAAATCCTAATGATATTTTTTTGCCCAGATAATAGTTCATGAGCTAATTGCGTAAATGAGGGACATAAGCTACACAAAATTGCGCGAGTCGTGTGAAGTTGGCAGCCCTTTTTTCAAAAATGTAAATTTTTTTCAGAGTTCTAGACAGATATGCAATAGTTCTGGAGTTCTCTGTATAAAATTTAAATAGTTCTGTAGAATTTCGCCGAAAAAATAGTAAAAATTACCACAAACTTGAGTTTTTTTAGTTTATTTTTAAATAATTATTTGCCTATTAGCGCAAACATAGTTCTGATCACAGTTCTAAATAGCTCTCAAAGAGTTCTACAGGAAATCCTAATAGCATTTTTCTGTGCAGAACTATTTAAATTTTGTACAGAGAACTCCAGAACTATTGCATATCTGTCTAGAACACTGAAAAAAATGTACATTTTCCAAAAAAGGGGTGCCAACTTCACAGGACTCACCACCTCCCCTCAAACGCCAGCACATCGGACACAAGCGTGGCCTCGTGGCAGGCGGCACGAGCTCTCCCCTCACCCTCCCCTCCACGCTACCCTCTGACGTGCGAGAGGCACCCTAAGCCAGGGAACGGCCTGACACCTGCTAGCATCTTACGGAACTACGAGGGGAGCGTAGGACAATGGTTTTGGGGTGGCTTCTCCTCTGTATCTGTTACTCTTTGACGGGAGGCAGTCTCTCGGAGTAAAGGCGGGAGGTACTTACGTGGTGCCTGCATGACGTTGCAGTATCTGAAGGGGTCTCCAGTGAATCCCTGGATGCAGGTGCAGGTGGGCAGGTGGTTGACCACCTGGCACTCGGCGTTCTGGCCGCAGGTGCCGGGGCACGGGTCCTGGCACTTGTTGCGCACACACGCCCTGTTGGGCGCGCAGTCAGTGTTGAGCACGCACTCCGGACGACAGCCTTCGTACGGGTTGCCCACGTACTCCGGCAGACAGCTGCAAGAGCCGGCGCCGTTTTGTTCTCTGCACTCGGCGTTCGACCCACAAGGTGAAGGTAGGCACGGCGTTGGTCTCTCTTGCACCGGTGGCTCTGAAATCCGAGAAAGGCTAGTTACAAATTGCGAGTGTGTCGAAATGTGCGCTTTTCGGAACACAGTACTTCTCTAACATCTACTCGTATTTAGGTTGTCAAACAGTCGAAACCATAAAAACAAGGCAACGCGATAAATTCTGGAATTCGAAGGCATAGCTGAGCAACGTTAATCAAAAATTTAACTTCGCTAATCGTTAATTCGTTACTAGAAAATTTCAACTTCGTTTTACATTGTAGGAGATTTAGCGGAAGTTTAATTTAATCGTTAACTAGTAACGGTAAATTTTATGTTGACTGTGTTGAAATTGTACAGGTAAAAATAAATGGAGGCGCTCTGACGCCATAGCTGTGAAGCCAAGGGTAGCCATCTTGGTCGACTAAAACACTGCTGTATTTGCCTTGTTCGCGTATGCTTGTCGCTCGTTCTTGAAGGGATTTTGCACTATTATGGTAACTTGCGAGATGTTTATGTGGATGATCGGATTCTGATGCGAAATCGAAGAAAATTCCATTTCATGTGTAAATTGCCTCGCTAACGTGATTTTACCACTTTTATTGTGAACGTACCTATACAACATCTATACTTGTAATGTAACGTATTATTCTCTTATGATTTTCGATTTTGTAAAGACGGAAGTTATTTCCCCACACTTAACATACTATTTACGAATGAATAAGGAATACAATATAAATTTGATTTTTATTAAGTCAATGATTTCGAAAGTAAAACGTAGTTCCAATATTAATGAAACTTACTATACAAAGAAAAGATATCTACATCTACATGGGATAATCTGCAAATCACATTTAAGTGCCTGGCAGAGGGTTCATCGAACCACCATTATACTATTTATCTCCCATTCCATTCTCGAATAGCGCGCGGGAAGAAAGATCACCTGAAACTCTGTGCTCGTAAATCTGGCTTTGGTTCACTCAATCGAATCACTTTATCTGACGATCGTCAGATTGGCTAAAGAAAGAGCCCACATTTCTGAATCGTAATATTGTAGGATCAACTATTTTTAAACAGAATAAACGGGAATTTTTTTCGTTTTTCGAATTATTATTTTAAACAAAAATTTGAAACAACCAGTTTGAGGACGTTACATGCGTATATGATACGATTAGCGACTGTAAATACAGACACAGCTGGAACACACTGTCAGTGTTTTGGTCGGAGTTTCATGGCTTCAAAGCGTAATACGGCTGCGATACGTAGCGCCATCTTCCTTTATTCTTACCTCCATGGTTGAAATGAACAAGTGAATCAAACGTATTACCGTAGCTTAAATAAAAACGCATAGTTTGGGGAAAATTTATATGGAATATCGATATAAACAAAGAAAGTTTCATCGTCTAGTTTCATAATTGTTTAGTAGTCATTTTTAAATCGCGGGAGAATCAAAATATGGGGAAATGGAAAAGAATCTGACATAAGGTGCATATTTCACTACATGAACTTGAGGCTTGCTTAGGAGCCAAAATGTCTTCGCCTACAGAAAAAAGTCGCTCTACTGCGGCAACTATAGCGTATAGGGGTATTACATCTAATAAATAAATACGCAAATAAATAAACTTAACTAATCAATCGCTGCCACGGATTTTCAATACTCGTAGAGCTAGAATCTCATTCATAATTTAGCTTCCTCGGTCAATCCACTAACAAAAAGTAACACGTAATCCGAACTCAGGAAACATACAACAATATACAGTCAACATCTAATTAGTACTAGCACGTTCCCGATCGTTCACATCAGTGGCACGCATCCTGGGCGTAGCCACACAGTTAAAAGACGTATATCATGCGAACTTGTCAGAATATGTTTTCTGTATGCATTGCGGCATCATTTTTGTCACAAATAGTAGGTACCTAATAATGATTAACGGACTCAAAAAAAGTAAACTCTTAGTTAAAGAGTCCGTTAATTTTTTTAAAAATTAACTTGATAGTTAATGAGTTACTCGAAAAGTTAACTTCTTTAATGAATGATTAACGATGTTGTGCCCAGCTATTTTCGAAAGGCTTTCTCTATAAAAGTAAGGGGAAAATATACTGGCAGATTCAGTCCAGGTTAGATTGTTGCAGCCACTGGCCTTGATACTGATCCAATTTGATTGTATCACGCCAGAGGGCTTCTGAACTGGATCATCATTTACTGTGCATTTACTTTCTTGTGAACGGCTCACTCGCCCACATTCTTTGAGAAACTTCATGTGCGTCATGATTTTAATGGTTGCAACTGTTTACCGTATTTTACTCTGAATTATTGGTTTTTAGAGTATAATATTAATGAGAATTTATCTTGGTATTCCGAGCGAAATGGCTACCACTAATATTTCATGAACAGCTCAAAATATTGTGAGAGACTTTCTTGCTTTGTGTGTTATTCAATGGGTAAGAAGCTTCCTTATAACTTTTCCTCATACTGTGGTGCTCAAGCGCATAGTGATTTTTTTTCTTGTGGACTAGGACTTATATAAATTGCTGAAAAATTTATTTCCAGAGGTATGAACTGTTCATGAAATATCTGAAATCCCTACGTGAAGTGGAGCCTATATTCGCTGTAAGTGGTGAAACTAGCAATATTAAAGCTTTCTACCTATTCATTCTGCAGTTAAATGCCAATCTTAAAAACTGATTATTAATGTAGTACTGTTGACTAGTCAATACTGTGCTAGCAAATTAAGCGCCGCTGTATTAGTTTCAATTAATTTGTGAAATAACTGCATACACACAGACACACACATTCACATAAAAGTCGATTTAAGAGCAACAGAATGCACAACGCTGGTTTCAACAACTGGAAAGAGTCAATCAAATGCACGAAATATGATTACACCCCTTCAGAGACTAAAAGATTTTTATTTCTTTACAATTATTTTTTTTGTAGTTCCATGCTTTGCCTAAATATGCAGAAATATTAATTTGGTTTTTAAAAAGGCAGCAACCAATTGCTCAGTTAACATTATTTTATTGTAAGCGGTTTCGGGCATTTAGTGCCCTTCTTCAGATGTATATTTGTGTCCTGTATGTTCAGTCCGAGAAAGATGGAAGGGCAACAGGAGTAGTCTTTTCATCATGTTCGCACTGAATATGTGGCTCACCAATATATCTGAAGAAGAGCACTAAATGCCCAAACCTGTCTTAATAAAACAATCTTAATTGTGTTACTGATTCCTGCGTTTTTAAAATCGGATTATATAGAGTTATTGTGATGAACAAAATACTAAACAAACACCAACTTTATTTACAGTTATTCTGGTTTCGCAGTGGTCGTTTGTAGAAATGATCTGGAGGTTGATGCTCGAGCATAGGGACCAATGTGCCCGCATTAGCCACTATGTCCGAGAAACAAACGCCAGGTGATCTTAACACTTCATACACTGTCTAAAAATCCTGTCTAGAAATCCATCTACTACATGTTCTCTTTATTTCAGCATATAAGAAATATTGCAGGAACTATGGTTAACCAAGGACATAATTCTAAATATGCTTTTAGCAACAGCAGCTTCTACGTGCTTTTATGGGAAAAATTGCAAGCCTATTACACAGTGATCTAGGAACTGCCATGTCACCATGTCTTAGTTGACACCTTCTAAAGCATTGAACGTAACTTCCTGAAAGTGAATTTTTTTCTTTTCTTTAAAGATTTGCCTCGTTATCTCAAGAACTATTCCGGGTAGCGTATATAAACGTTATTTTACACAATGTTACCTCTCAGTACAACGCAGCTAATACAGCACAAAAACACACCTGCCTCTAATGCTTTTTGAATTACAAAAGAAAAAGTAGAGTTTTTTTAAAGGAAATTAAACATTATTGGTCTTGTATTCTCCATCTGTTACAGTAATTAAAAAAAAAAAAAAAAAAAAAAAAAAAAAAAAAAAAAAAAAAAAAAAGCGAAACATACAAAATCAACGTTTCGGAGATGTCGAGTCACCACTCTTTCATATTTAAGGGGAATAGAGATTTCTTTCTCCTCTTTTATAGATTCTAATTATGGAGTATACCGTTTCAAACAGTTAAAATTGAAATGTCAAGTAAAGTATTTCTCAGTCTGTTTGAAAAGTATATTTTCAATGTCAGTAATGTACTTATTTTAACTTTATGAACTATTCACGAATTGCAGAAGAAATGGCGCCAAAATTTTAGATTGGCAAAATATTGCTTTGTGATGTCTTATTCATTGTATTGAATGCTCACCATCTCACATCATTTCAATGAATATGATTTTATTGAACAATATATATGAAGGGATAACCACAGTAAACCAAGAAATTTGTTCCAAATCTTATATATTCAAAGAATCTACGAAACTACAGTCAGTCGGCCGGACCAAACTACATTTTTGATTTAAACGAAATGTATTCATCCAAAGTTTTGTCATCAAGTGTCAGAATTAACGTAACTCTCGCCTTCCTTTTCCTATAGTGAAACGCGATTTTTTTCTGTATGTTTCTTATGGGGACGTCCTTGCTGTAAATTGAAGTCAGTCGGTCAGGCCGTTCTATCCAAACTATTTCCTAAATTTTTCCTTTAAACGAAAGGTATTCATTCACATATTTGTTATCAAGTATCAGAATTAACTTAACGTCTCTCTATCCTTTATTTAAACGCGGTATCCTTCTGTCATTGCAATGAATATTTTAATCGGTTCGCTATAGGATATATTCGGTTCTAATTAAGGTACGCAGTTCTTTTTGACCTAACAACACTCAGCGGATCAAGCTCTTTCATTTGCGCTTTTAAACACCTGCATTGATTGATTCTGAAGAAAGCTATGCGTGAACATTCAATTTTACTTCAATTTTTTCCCAATTTTTTGCCATTCCACTAACGGTGCGAAGTATTCGCACGAGTCCACTAGAGATACCAATAACAGAGAAAAATTCTGGATGAACCGTTCGGAATTAATACCAAGCCACAATGTAAAATTCAAAAATTAACTACGAGTCGCGACGTGACATGATATAACTATTAAGGTGTTGACAACCATTACATTCACAATCGGGGGCATACTTTTATTCCTCAAAACACAGCGCAACATCTACTGATTCAAGACCTATGAACTGAATGAACGGACGACATATCAAGATACTGCAATAAAAAGCGATAAATTTACTAAGTCAATAACGTTGATGTCCCACTTCAAACGAGGTAAACTAATTCACTTCTAGTGTTGCTAGAACAAAACAACTAAGGCAATATAAAAACAACTAAAAGAACAACTCATAAGTTTGGTACAATTGGACACCGCAACAATGCTTCCACTTAATATAAAAAAAACCTTAATATAAAAAATATAAAATAATTTGTAATAGAATTACAGTATGTAAATGTATGAAATACGAAGTGACAACAGCAGCTTACGTGATAAGACAAGACACATAGAGAACGGATCTCCAGTATACCCGGCCAGGCACACACATGTAGGCGTGTGGCTGACCACTCTGCACTCTGCATTCGACCCACAAGCTCCTGGACAAGGATCTTTGCATTTCTGCCCAATACAGGCCAGATGGCTGGAACACTCGCTGTTGCTGATACATTCGGGCCGACAGTTTGGAGGCGAACCCTTGAATTCTGGTAGGCACGAACATGATGGACTGTCTCCAGCTACCTTGCACTGAGCATTTGGTCCACATGGTGAAGGCTGGCAAGGGTTCACCGGTTCACTGACCACAGGGTTCTCAGCTACACGACGGCAGAACAAATGTATTAGATCACTGAGGCGGCACTTAGCCACAAAATATACAGTGTTCCAAACATGACATCAGTAGACAAGAAAACATTTGTTAATTTGATGCTTACATATGGGCAGACATCTGGAGAATGGATCGCCAGTGTAACGAGGTGGACAGCTACAAATTGGGTTGTGATTGACCACCTCACATCGTGCTCCAATTCCACATGTTCCTGGGCATGGGTTTCTACATTTCTGGTTGCTACATGCTTCGTTCTGGCTACAATCGGAGCTCACTACACACTCTGGCCTGCACGCCGGAGGACTTCCCAAGTATCCAGGAACACAAGAGCACACTGCTTGACCATTAATCTCCCGACATTGGCTATTTGGTCCACATGGAGATGGGTGACATGGTAGTGTAACTGCAGGGGCTGCATGGGAACAAGACAATCAAGTTTGAGTCAAATGCATTAGTTAAGATAACTAACACAGTTTTTACAAATCTTACATAATCGCATTAGGTTTTCCATTCCTCGGCGATATACTTTATGTATGTGCACCTAGTCACAATACTGACCAATCACAAACAATAATAACATCTTGAGGACGTATTGACAAACCAGAATTGTTATATAAATCTATTCCATATCTCAAAATACAAGCTATAAGTTGGTGATAATAGTCTGTTATCAGATATCAGACTTGAAGTCCTCTTCACTAAGAAGAAGAGAAATAAATACATAAAATGCTGAAATGAACATCTTAATAAGCAGTTTTAAGGCGTCAAAACCAACGTGTCGTAAAACTGTTGTAAAGAATAAGATGGGCGATAACGTACGTGGTACTGGTCGGCACTGGATGAATGCATTCCCAGAGGTTCCTTCTGGACAAGTACAGATGGGGATGTGGTTGACTACGTCACATCGAGCGCCCTGTCCACAAGTGCCAGGGCAGGGGTCAGCACACTTGTTCCTGATGCAAGCTTTCGTCCTGTCACAGTCTGTACTCAACACACACTCTGGCCGGCAACCTGTGTATGGGTCTCCTTGGTATTCAGGAAGGCAAGTGCAAGTGCCATCTCGGCATTCGGCGTTAGGCCCACACGGCGATGGATTGCATGGATCCGATTCCACAGGTTCTGCAACTGTAAGGAATACCGAGATTGCTGTCAGTAACCTTGTAGAATGTAACTGGTTGTTTCTAATACTTGAATATATCACATGGTGCAGTTAGTCTGCATAGTACATATAGCTTACGTGGTGGCTTTGGGAAACAGTTACTGAATGGGTCTCCAGTGTATCCCTCAGGGCATGTGCAAACTGGGGTGTGGTTGATCACACTGCACTGTGCGCCAATACCACACGATCCTGGACATGGGTCACGACACTTCTCCCTGATACAAGCCCTGTTGCTGGGGCACTCCGAGTTGATGGAGCACTCGGGTCGGCAGTTGGGAGGAGCGCCAATGTAGTTTGCCAGGCAGGAGCACGAAGGACTACCACCAGTATCGCGACATTCAGAATATGGCCCACATGGCGATGGGATGCAAGGATTCACAACTACTGGGGCACTCGGCCTCTGAGGTGGAGCTAAAAAGAGAAAAGAAACAATGTTGTAGTTCATTCCTGTACTGCCAATAGAGTTGTATCACAACATACACACCAGAAGCTCTATCGGTGCAGAAGCTTACGTGGAATTGGATGGCATCTGGCGAAGGGGTCTCCAGTATATCCTTGTTTGCAACTGCAGATAGGGCTGTGGTTTATCACCTGGCAGCGAGTATTGAGGCCACACGGTCCAGGGCAAGGGTCTACACACTTCTGGTTGACACAGGCTCGGTTCTGCGGGCATTCAGAGCTCACCACACACTCCGGTCTACATCCTGGTGGACTGCCAATGTACGACGGTAGACACGAGCACACAGCCTGCCCATTCACTTGGCGGCACTGGCTGTTTGGACCACATGGCGATGGGTTGCATGGATCGCCCGGTTCAGCTACCACAGCTGTGCAAGAGAGGAGCCAGTCAGCCATACAAATAGAATGAGGAAGAAGATATGTTTATGTGCTAATTTATTCCAGGCAGATAAATGATTTCATTAGGAAGAGCAATAGAGTAGTTTGGTTCTTACGTTCATTAGCCTGAGGCGTGCAGTATCGGAACGGGTCTCCAGTGTATCCTGGCCGGCAAGTGCACGATGGCAGGTGATTGACCACCTGGCAATCTGCATTCGGGCCACATGTACCAGGACACGGGTCTTGGCACTTGTTACGGATACATGCCCTGTTGGGAGCACAGTCAGTGTTCACCACACATTCTGGCCGGCAGCCTTCGTATGGGTTGCCCACATACTCTGGTAGACAAGTACAAGATCCGGCGCCATTCTGTTCCCTACACACTGCATTCGACCCACATGGCGACGGAGAACAAGGCGTTGGTCTTTCCTGTGGTGCGGCCACAGCTGAAAGATACATGTTACATTTACTCTCTGTTCAAAGCTGCAGTTACAATCATATAGAAGCAAAAGAAAATCGTTAGGTGTTAATTCTTACGCTGCACAAAGCACTGAGAGAACGGGTCTCCAGTGTATCCTACTGCACACACACAGGTAGGCATGTGGCTGACCACTCTGCATTCTGCATTCGACCCACAAGCTCCTGGACAAGGATCTTTGCATTTCTGCCCAATACAGGCCAGATGGCTGGAACACTCGCTGTTGCTGATACATTCAGGCCGACAGTTTGGAGGCGAACCCTTGAAATCTGGTAGGCACGAACATGATGGGCTGTCTCCAGCTACCTTGCACTGAGCATTTGGACCACATGGTGAAGGCTGGCAAGGGTTCACCGGTTCACTGACCACAGGGTTCTCAGCTACACGACGGCAGAACAAATGTATTAGATCACTGAGGCGGCACTTAGCCACAAAATATACAGTGTTCCAAACATGACATCAGTAGACAAGAAAACATTTGTTAATTTGATGCTTACGTATGGGCAGACATCTGGAGAATGGATCGCCAGTGTAACGAGGAGGACAGCTACAAATTGGGTTGTGATTGACCACCTCACATCGTGCTCCAATTCCACATGTTCCGGGGCATGGATTTCTACATTTCTGGTTGCTACATGCTTCGTTCTGGCTGCAATCGGAGCTCACTACACACTCTGGCCTGCACGCTGGAGGACTTCCCAAGTATCCAGGAACACAAGAGCACACTGCTTGACCATTAATCTCCCGACATTGGCTATTTGGTCCACATGGAGATGGGCGACATGGTAGTGTAACTGCGGGAGCTGCATGGAAACAAGACAATCAAGTTTGAGTCAAATGCATTAGTTTAGAAAACTAACACAGTTTTTACAAATCTTACATAATAGCATTAGGTTTTCCATTCCTCGGCGATATATTTTATGCATGTGCAGCTAGTCACTCTACTGACCAACCACAAACAATCATAACATCTTGAGGACGTATTGACAAACCAGAATTGTTATATAAATCTATTCCATATCTCAAAATACAAGCTATAAGTTGGTGATAATAGTCTGTTATCAGATATCAGACTTGAAGTCCTCTTCACTAAGAAGAAGAGAAATAAATACATAAAATGCTGAAATGAACATCTTAATAAGCAGTTTTAAGGCGTCAAAACCAACGTGTCGTAAAACTGTTGTAAAGAATAAGATGGGCGATAACGTACGTGGTACTGGTCGGCACTGGATGAATGCATTCCCAGAGGTTCCTTCTGGACAAGTACAGATGGGGATGTGGTTGACTACGTCACATCGAGCGCCCTGTCCACAAGTGCCAGGGCAGGGGTCAGCACACTTGTTCCTGATGCAAGCTTTCGTCCTGTCACAGTCTGTACTCAACACACACTCTGGCCGGCAACCTGTGTATGGGTCTCCTTGGTATTCAGGAATGCAAGTGCAAGTGCCATCTCGGCATTCGGCGTTAGGCCCACACGGCGATGGATTGCATGGATCCGATTCCACAGGTTCTGCAACTGTAAGGAATACCGAGATTGCTGTCAGTAACCTTGTAGAATGTAACTGGTTGTTTCTAATACTTGAATATATCACATGGTGCAGTTAGTCTGCATAGTACATATAGCTTACGTGGTGGCTTTGGGAAACAGTTACTGAATGGGTCTCCAGTGTATCCCTCAGGGCATGTGCAAACTGGGGTGTGGTTGATCACACTGCACTGTGCGCCAATACCACACGATCCTGGACATGGGTCACGACACTTCTCCCTGATACAAGCCCTGTTGCTGGGGCACTCCGAGTTGATGGAGCACTCGGGTCGGCAGTTGGGAGGAGCGCCAATGTAGTTTGCCAGGCAGGAGCACGAAGGACTACCACCAGTATCGCGACATTCAGAATATGGCCCACATGGCGATGGGATGCAAGGATTCACAACTACTGGGGCACTCGGCCTCTGAGGTGGAGCTAAAAAGAGAAAAGAAACAATGTTGTAGTTCATTCCTGTACTGCCAATAGAGTTGTATCACAACATACACACCAGAAGCTCTATCGGTGCAGAAGCTTACGTGGAATTGGATGGCATCTGGCGAAGGGGTCTCCAGTATATCCTTGTTTGCAACTGCAGATAGGGCTGTGGTTTATCACCTGGCAGCGAGTATTGAGGCCACACGGTCCAGGGCAAGGGTCTACACACTTCTGGTTGACACAGGCTCGGTTCTGCGGGCATTCAGAGCTCACCACACACTCCGGTCTACATCCTGGTGGACTGCCAATGTACGACGGTAGACACGAGCACACAGCCTGCCCATTCACTTGGCGGCACTGGCTGTTTGGACCACATGGCGATGGGTTGCATGGATCGCCCGGTTCAGCTACCACAGCTGTGCAAGAGAGCAGCCAGTCAGCCATACAAATAGAATGAGGAAGAAGATATGTTTATGTGCTAATTTATTCCAGGCAGATAAATGATTTCATTAGGAAGAGCAATAGAGTAGTTTGGTTCTTACGTTCATTAGCCTGAGGCGTGCAGTATCGGAACGGGTCTCCAGTGTATCCTGGCCGGCAAGTGCACGATGGCAGGTGATTGACCACCTGGCAATCTGCATTCGGGCCACATGTACCAGGACACGGGTCTTGGCACTTGTTACGGATACATGCCCTGTTGGGAGCACAGTCAGTGTTCACCACACATTCTGGCCGGCAGCCTTCGTATGGGTTGCCCACATACTCTGGTAGACAAGTACAAGATCCGGCGCCATTCTGTTCCCTACACACTGCATTCGACCCACATGGCGACGGAGAACAAGGCGTTGGTCTTTCCTGTGGTGCGGCCACAGCTGAAAGATACATGTTACATTTACTCTCTGTTCAAAGCTGCAGTTACAATCATATAGAAGCAAAAGAAAATCGTTAGGTGTTAATTCTTACGCTGCACAAAGCACTGAGAGAACGGGTCTCCAGTGTATCCTACTGCACACACACAGGTAGGCGTGTGGCTGACCACTCTGCATTCTGCATTCGACCCACAAGCTCCTGGACAAGGATCTTTGCATTTCTGCCCAATACAGGCCAGATGGCTGGAACACTCGCTGTTGCTGATACATTCAGGCCGACAGTTTGGAGGCGAACCCTTGAAATCTGGTAGGCACGAACATGATGGGCTGTCTCCAGCTACCTTGCACTGAGCATTTGGACCACATGGTGAAGGCTGGCAAGGGTTCACCGGTTCACTGACCACAGGGTTCTCAGCTACACGACGGCAGAACAAATGTATTAGATCACTGAGGTGGCACTTAGCCACAAAATATACAGTGTTCCAAACATGACATCAATAGACAAGAAAACATTTGTTAATTTGATGCTTACGTATGGGCAGACATCTGGAGAATGGATCGCCAGTGTAACGAGGTGGACAGCTACAAATTGGGTTGTGATTGACCACCTCACATCGTGCTCCAATTCCACATGTTCCTGGGCATGGGTTTCTACATTTCTGGTTGCTACATGCTTCGTTCTGGCTGCAATCGGAGCTCACTACACACTCTGGCCTGCACGCTGGAGGACTTCCCAAGTATCCAGGAACACAAGAGCACACTGCTTGACCATTAATCTCCCGACATTGGCTATTTGGTCCACATGGAGATGGGCGACATGGTAGTGTAACTGCGGGAGCTGCATGGGAACAAGACAATCATGTTTGAGTCAAATGCGTTAGTTTAGAAAACTAACACAGATTTTACAAATCTTACTTAATAGCATTAGGTTTTCCATTCCTCGGCGATATATTTTATGCATGTGCAGCTAGTCACTCTACTGACCAACCACAAACAATCATAACATCTTGAGGACGTATTGACAAACCAGAATTGTTATATAAATCTATTCCATATCTCAAAATACAAGCTATAAGTTGGTGATAATAGTCTGTTATCAGATATCAGACTTGAAGTCCTCTTCACTAAGAAGAAGAGAAATAAATACATAAAATGCTGAAATGAACATCTTAATAAGCAGTTTTAAGGCGTCAAAACCAACGTGTCGTAAAACTGTTGTAAAGAATAAGAT
This sequence comes from Locusta migratoria, assembly GCA_026315105.1. Classification (NCBI taxonomy): domain Eukaryota; kingdom Metazoa; phylum Arthropoda; class Insecta; order Orthoptera; family Acrididae; genus Locusta; species Locusta migratoria. The sequence goes on along the minus strand of CM048744.1, from coordinate 469,036,802 downwards.
GGGCGATAACGTACGTGGTACTGGTCGGCACTGGATGAATGCATTCCCAGAGGTTCCTTCTGGACAAGTACAGATGGGGATGTGGTTGACTACGTCACATCGAGCGCCCTGTCCACAAGTGCCAGGGCAGGGGTCAGCACACTTGTTCCTGATGCAAGCTTTCGTCCTGTCACAGTCTGTACTCAACACACACTCTGGCCGGCAACCTGTGTATGGGTCTCCTTGGTATTCAGGAATGCAAGTGCAAGTGCCATCTCGGCATTCGGCGTTAGGCCCACACGGCGATGGATTGCATGGATCCGATTCCACAGGTTCTGCAACTGTAAGGAATACCGAGATTGCTGTCAGTAACCTTGTAGAATGTAACTGGTTGTTTCTAATACTTGAATATATCACATGGTGCAGTTAGTCTGCATAGTACATATAGCTTACGTGGTGGCTTTGGGAAACAGTTACTGAATGGGTCTCCAGTGTATCCCTCAGGGCATGTGCAAACTGGGGTGTGGTTGATCACACTGCACTGTGCGCCAATACCACACGATCCTGGACATGGGTCACGACACTTCTCCCTGATACAAGCCCTGTTGCTGGGGCACTCCGAGTTGATGGAGCACTCGGGTCGGCAGTTGGGAGGAGCGCCAATGTAGTTTGCCAGGCAGGAGCACGAAGGACTACCACCAGTATCGCGACATTCAGAATATGGCCCACATGGCGATGGGATGCAAGGATTCACAACTACTGGGGCACTCGGCCTCTGAGGTGGAGCTAAAAAGAGAAAAGAAACAATGTTGTAGTTCATTCCTGTACTGCCAATAGAGTTGTATCACAACATACACACCAGAAGCTCTATCGGTGCAGAAGCTTACGTGGAATTGGATGGCATCTGGCGAAGGGGTCTCCAGTATATCCTTGTTTGCAACTGCAGATAGGGCTGTGGTTTATCACCTGGCAGCGAGTATTGAGGCCACACGGTCCAGGGCAAGGGTCTACACACTTCTGGTTGACACAGGCTCGGTTCTGCGGGCATTCAGAGCTCACCACACACTCCGGTCTACATCCTGGTGGACTGCCAATGTACGACGGTAGACACGAGCACACAGCCTGCCCATTCACTTGGCGGCACTGGCTGTTTGGACCACATGGCGATGGGTTGCATGGATCGCCCGGTTCAGCTACCACAGCTGTGCAAGAGAGGAGCCAGTCAGCCATACAAGTAGAATGAGGAAGAAGATATGTTTATGTGCTAATTTATTCCAGGCAGATAAATGATTTCATTAGGAAGAGCAATAGAGTAGTTTGGTCCTTACGTTCATTAGCCTGAGGCGTGCAGTATCGGAACGGGTCTCCAGTGTATCCTGGCCGGCAAGTGCACGACGGCAGGTGATTGACCACCTGGCAATCTGCATTCGGGCCACATGTACCAGGACACGGGTCTTGGCACTTGTTACGGATACATGCCCTGTTGGGAGCACAGTCAGTGTTCACCACACATTCTGGCCGGCAGCCTTCGTATGGGTTGCCCACATACTCTGGTAGACAAGTACAAGATCCGGCGCCATTCTGTTCCCTACACACTGCATTCGACCCACATGGCGACGGAGAACAAGGCGTTGGTCTTTCCTGTGGTGCGGCCACAGCTGAAAGATACATGTTACATTTACTCTCTGTTCAAAGCTGCAGTTACAATCATATAGAAGCAAAAGAAAATCGTTAGTTGTTAATTCTTACGCTGCACAAAGCACTGAGAGAACGGGTCTCCAGTGTATCCTACTGCACACACACATGTAGGCGTGTGGCTGACCACTCTGCACTCTGCATTCGACCCACAAGCTCCTGGACAAGGATCTTTGCATTTCTGCCCAATACAGGCCAGATGGCTGGAACACTCGCTGTTGCTGATACATTCAGGCCGACAGTTTGGAGGCGAACCCTTGAAATCTGGTAGGCACGAACATGATGGGCTGTCTCCAGCTACCTTGCACTGAGCATTTGGACCACATGGTGAAGGTTGGCAAGGGTTCACCGGTTCACTGACCACAGGGTTCTCAGCTACACGACGGCAGAACAAATGTATTAGATCACTGAGGTGGCACTTAGCCACAAAATATACAGTGTTCCAAACATGACATCAGTAGAGAAGAAAACATTTCTTAATTTGATGCTTACGTATGGGCAGACATCTGGAGAATGGATCGCCAGTGTAACGAGGTGGACAGCTGCAAATAGGGTTGTGATTGACCACCTCACATCGTGCTCCAATTCCACATGTTCCTGGGCATGGATTTCTACATTTCTGGTTGCTACATGCTTCGTTCTGGCTGCAATCGGAGCTCACTACACACTCTGGCCTGCACGCTGGAGGACTTCCCAAGTATCCAGGAACACAAGAGCACACTGCTTGACCATTAATCTCCCGACATTGGCTATTTGGTCCACATGGAGATGGGCGACATGGTTGTGTAACTGCGGGAGCTGAATGGGAACAAGACAATCATGTTTGAGTCAAATGCATTAGTTTAGATAACTAACACAATTTTTACAAATCTTATATAATCGCATTATGTTTTCCATTCCTCGGCGATATATTTTATGTATGTGCACCTAGTCACTCCTCTGACCAACCACAAACAATCATAACATCTTGAGGACGTATTGACAAATCAGAATTGTTATATAAATCTATTCCACATCTCAAAATACAAGCTATACGTTGGTAAGAATAGTCTGTTATCAGATATCGGATTTGGAGTCCTCTTCACTAATAAGAAGAGAAATAAATACATAAAATGCTGAAATGAACATCTTAATAAGCAGTTTTAAGGCGTCAAAACCAACGTGTCGTAAAACTGTTGTAAAGAATAAGATGGGCGATAACGTACGTGGTACTGGTCGGCACTGGATGAATGCATTCCCAGAGGTTCCTTCTGGACAAGTACAGATGGGGATGTGGTTGACTACGTCACATCGAGCGCCCTTTCCACAAGTGCCAGGGCAGGGGTCAGCACACTTGTTCCTGATGCAAGCTTTCGTCCTGTCACAGTCTGTACTCAACACACACTCTGGCCGGCAACCTGTGTATGGGTCTCCTTGGTATTCAGGAATGCAAGTGCAAGTGCCATCTCGGCATTCGGCGTTAGGCCCACACGGCGATGGATTGCATGGATCCGATTCCACAGGTTCTGCAACTGTAAGGAATACCGAGATTGCTGTCAGTAACCTTGTAGAATGTAACTGGTTGTTTCTAATACTTGAATATATCACATGGTGCAGTTAGTCTGCATAGTACATATAGCTTACGTGGTGGCTTTGGGAAACAGTTACTGAATGGGTCTCCAGTGTATCCCTCAGGGCATGTGCAAACTGGGGTGTGGTTGATCACACTGCACTGTGCGCCAATACCACACGATCCTGGACATGGGTCACGACACTTCTCCCTGATACAAGCCCTGTTGCTGGGGCACTCCGAGTTGATGGAGCACTCGGGTCGGCAGTTGGGAGGAGCGCCAATGTAGTTTGCCAGGCAAGAGCACGAAGGACTACCACCAGTATCGCGACATTCAGAATATGGCCCACATGGCGATGGGATGCAAGGATTCACAACTACTGGGGCACTCGGCCTCTGAGGTGGAGCTAAAAAGAGAAAAGAAACAATGTTGTAGTTCATTCCTGTACTGCCAATAGAGTTGTATCACAACATACACACCAGAAGCTCTATCGGTGCTGAAGCTTACGTGGAATTGGATGGCATCTGGCGAAGGGGTCTCCAGTATATCCTTGTTTGCAACTGCAGATAGGGCTGTGGTTTATCACCTGGCAGCGAGTATTGAGGCCACACGGTCCAGGGCAAGGGTCTACACACTTCTGGTTGACACAGGCTCGGTTCTGCGGGCATTCAGAGCTCACCACACACTCCGGTCTACATCCTGGTGGACTGCCAATGTACGACGGTAGACACGAGCACACAGCCTGCCCATTCACTTGGCGGCACTGGCTGTTTGGACCACATGGCGATGGGTTGCATGGATCGCCCGGTTCAGCTACCACAGCTGTGCAAGAGAGGAGCCAGTCAGCCATACAAATAGAATGAGGAAGAAGATATGTTTTTGTGCTAATTTATTCCAGGCAGATAAATGATTTCATTAGGAAGAGCAATAGAGAGTTTGGTCCTTACGTTCATTAGCCTGAGGCGTGCAGTATCGGAACGGGTCTCCAGTGTATCCTGGCCGGCAAGTGCATGATGGCAGGTGATTGACCACCTGGCAATCTGCATTCGGGCCACATGTACCAGGACACGGGTCTTGGCACTTGTTACGGATACATGCCCTGTTGGGAGCACAGTCAGTGTTCACCACACATTCTGGCCGGCAGCCTTCGTATGGGTTGCCCACATACTCTGGTAGACAAGTACAAGATCCGGCGCCATTCTGTTCCCTACACACTGCATTCGACCCACATGGCGATGGAGAACAAGGCGTTGGTCTTTCCTGTGGTGCGGCCACAGCTGAAAGATACATGTTACATTTACTCTCTGTCCAAAGCTGCAGTTACAATCATATAGATGCAAAAGGTGTTAATTCTTACGCTGCACAAAGCACTGAGAGAATGGGTCTCCAGTATATCCAGCTGGACACAGACACGTAGGAGTGTGGCTGACCACTCTGCACTCTGCATTCGACCCACAAGCTCCTGGACACGGGTCTTTACACTTCTGACTGATACAGGCCTGATGGCTGGCGCACTCGCTGTTACTGATACATTCAGGCCGGCAGTTTGGAGGCGAACCCTTGAATTCTGGCAGACATGAGCATGATGGGCTTTCTCCAGCTACCTTGCACTCAGCGTTTGGACCACATGGGGAAGGCTGGCAGGGGTTCACCGGTTCACTGACCACAGGGTTTTCAGCTACAAGACGGCAGAACAAATGTATTAGATCACTGAGTCGGCATTTAGCCAGAAAATATACAAGGTTCCAAACATGACATCAGTAGAGAAGAAAACATCTGTTAATTTGATGCTTACGTATGGGCAGACATCTGGAGAATGGATCGCCAGTGTAACGAGGTGGACAGCTGCAAATTGGGTTGTGATTGACCACCTCACATCGTGCTCCAATTCCACATGTTCCTGGGCATGGGTTTCTACATTTCTGGTTGCTACATGCTTCGTTCTGGCTGCAATCGGAGCTCACTACACACTCTGGCCTGCATGCTGGAGGACTTCCCAAGTATCCAGGAACACAAGAGCACACTGCTTGACCATTAATCTCCCGACATTGGCTATTTGGTCCACATGGAGATGGGCGACATGGTAGTGTAACTGCGGGAGCTGCATGGAAACAAGACAATCATGTTTGAGTCAAATGCATTAGTTTAGATAACTAACACAATTTTTACAAATCTTATATAATCGCATTAGGTTTTCCATTCCTCGGCGATATATTTTATGTATGTGCACCTAGTCACTCTACTGACCAACCACAAACAATCATAACATCTTGAGGACGTATTGACAAATCAGAATTGTTATATAAATCTATTCCACATCTCAAAATACAAGCTATACGTTGGTAAGAATAGTCTGTTATCAGATATCGGATTTGGAGTCCTCTTCACAAAGAAGAAGAGAAATAAATACATAAAATGCTGAAATGAACATCTTAATAAGCAGTTTTAAGGCGTCAAAACCAACGTGTCGTAAAACTGTTGTAAAGAATAAGATGGGCGATAACGTACGTGGTACTGGTCGGCACTGGATGAATGCATTCCCAGAGGTTCCTTCTGGACAAGTACAGATGGGGATGTGGTTGACTACGTCACATTGAGCGCCCTGTCCACAAGTGCCAGGGCAGGGGTCAGCACACTTGTTCCTGATGCAAGCTTTCGTCCTGTCACAGTCTGTACTCAACACACACTCTGGCCGGCAACCTGTGTATGGGTCTCCTTGGTATTCAGGAATGCAAGTGCAAGTGCCATCTCGGCATTCGGCGTTAGGCCCACACGGCGATGGATTGCATGGATCCGATTCCACAGGTTCTGCAACTGTAAGGAATACAAAGATTGCTGTCAGTAACCTTGTAGAATGTAACTGGTTGTTTCTAATACTTGAATATATCACATGGTGCAGTTAATCTGCATAGTACATATAGCTTACGTGGTGGCTTTGGGAAACAGTTACTGAATGGGTCTCCAGTGTATCCCTCAGGGCATGTGCAAACTGGGGTGTGGTTGATCACACTGCACTGTGCGCCAATACCACACGATCCTGGACATGGGTCACGACACTTCTCCCTGATACAAGCCCTGTTGCTGGGGCACTCCGAGTTGATGGAGCACTCGGGTCGGCAGTTGGGAGGAGCGCCAATGTAGTTTGCCAGGCAAGAGCACGAAGGACTACCACCAGTATCGCGACATTCAGAATATGGCCCACATGGCGATGGGATGCAAGGATTCACAACTACTGGGGCACTCGGCCTCTGAGGTGGAGCTAAAAAGAGAAAAGAAACAATGTTGTAGTTCATTCCTGTACTGCCAATAGAATTGTATCACAACATACACACCAGAAGCTCTATCGGTGCAGAAGCTTACGTGGAATTGGATGGCATCTGGCGAAGGGGTCTCCAGTATATCCTTGTTTGCAACTGCAGATAGGGCTGTGGTTTATCACCTGGCAGCGAGTATTGAGGCCACACGGTCCAGGGCAAGGGTCTACACACTTCTGGTTGACACAGGCTCGGTTCTGCGGGCATTCAGAGCTCACCACACACTCCGGTCTACATCCTGGTGGACTGCCAATGTACGACGGTAGACACGAGCACACAGCCTGCCCATTCACTTGGCGGCACTGGCTGTTTGGACCACATGGCGATGGGTTGCATGGATCGCCCGGTTCAGCTACCACAGCTGTGCAAGAGAGGAGCCAGTCAGCCATACAAATAGAATGAGGAAGAAGATATGTTTATGTGCTAATTTATTCCAGGCAGATAAATGATTTCATTAGGAAGAGCAATAGAGTAGTTTGGTCCTTACGTTCATTAGCCTGAGGCGTGCAGTATCGGAACGGGTCTCCAGTGTATCCTGGCCGGCAAGTGCATGATGGCAGGTGATTGACCACCTGGCAATCTGCATTCGGGCCACATGTACCAGGACACGGGTCTTGGCACTTGTTACGGATACATGCCCTGTTGGGAGCACAGTCAGTGTTCACCACACATTCTGGCCGGCAGCCTTCGTATGGGTTGCCCACATACTCTGGTAGACAAGTACAAGATCCGGCGCCATTCTGTTCCCTACACACTGCATTCGACCCACATGGCGACGGAGAACAAGGCGTTGGTCTTTCCTGTGGTGCGGCCACAGCTGAAAGATACATGTTACATTTACTCTCTGTTCAAAGCTGCAGTTACAATCATATAGATGCAAAAGAAAATCGTTAGGTGTTAATTCTTACGCTGCACAAAGCACTGAGAGAACGGGTCTCCAGTGTATCCTACTGCACACACACAGGTAGGCATGTGGCTGACCACTCTGCATTCTGCATTCGACCCACAAGCTCCTGGACAAGGATCTTTGCATTTCTGCCCAATACAGGCCAGATGGCTGGAACACTCGCTGTTGCTGATACATTCAGGCCGACAGTTTGGAGGCGAACCCTTGAAATCTGGTAGGCACGAACATGATGGGCTGTCTCCAGCTACCTTGCACTGAGCATTTGGACCACATGGTGAAGGCTGGCAAGGGTTCACCGGTTCACTGACCACAGGGTTCTCAGCTACACGACGGCAGAACAAATGTATTAGATCACTGAGGCGGCACTTAGCCACAAAATATACAGTGTTCCAAACATGACATCAGTAGACAAGAAAACATTTGTTAATTTGATGCTTACGTATGGGCAGACATCTGGAGAATGGATCGCCAGTGTAACGAGGAGGACAGCTACAAATTGGGTTGTGATTGACCACCTCACATCGTGCTCCAATTCCACATGTTCCGGGGCATGGATTTCTACATTTCTGGTTGCTACATGCTTCGTTCTGGCTGCAATCGGAGCTCACTACACACTCTGGCCTGCACGCTGGAGGACTTCCCAAGTATCCAGGAACACAAGAGCACACTGCTTGACCATTAATCTCCCGACATTGGCTATTTGGTCCACATGGAGATGGGCGACATGGTAGTGTAACTGCGGGAGCTGAATGGGAACAAGACAATCATGTTTGAGTCAAATGCATTAGTTTAGATAACTAACACAATTTTTACAAATCTTATATAATCGCATTAGGTTTTCCATTCCTCGGCGATATATTTTATGTATGTGCACCTAGTCACTCCTCTGACCAACCACAAACAATCATAACATCTTGAGGACGTATTGACAAATCAGAATTGTTATATAAATCTATTCCACATCTCAAAATACAAGCTATACGTTGGTAAGAATAGTCTGTTATCAGATATCGGATTTGGAGTCCTCTTCACTAATAAGAAGAGAAATAAATACATAAAATGCTGAAATGAACATCTTAATAAGCAGTTTTAAGGCGTCAAAACCAACGTGTCGTAAAACTGTTGTAAAGAATAAGATGGGCGATAACGTACGTGGTACTGGTCGGCACTGGATGAATGCATTCCCAGAGGTTCCTTCTGGACAAGTACAGATGGGGATGTGGTTGACTACGTCACATTGAGCGCCCTGTCCACAGGTGCCAGGGCAGGGGTCAGCACACTTGTTCCTGATGCAAGCTTTCGTCCTGTCACAGTCTGTACTCAACACACACTCTGGCCGGCAACCTGTGTATGGGTCTCCTTGGTATTCAGGAAGGCAAGTGCAAGTGCCATCTCGGCATTCGGCGTTAGGCCCACACGGCGATGGATTGCATGGATCCGATTCCACAGGTTCTGCAACTGTAAGGAATACCGAGATTGCTGTCAGTAACCTTGTAGAATGTAACTGGTTGTTTCTAATACTTGAATATATCACATGGTGCAGTTAGTCTGCATAGTACATATAGCTTACGTGGTGGCTTTGGGAAACAGTTACTGAATGGGTCTCCAGTGTATCCCTCAGGGCATGTGCAAACTGGGGTGTGGTTGATCACACTGCACTGTGCGCCAATACCACACGATCCTGGACATGGGTCACGACACTTCTCCCTGATACAAGCCCTGTTGCTGGGGCACTCCGAGTTGATGGAGCACTCGGGTCGGCAGTTGGGAGGAGCGCCAATGTAGTTTGCCAGGCAGGAGCACGAAGGACTACCACCAGTATCGCGACATTCAGAATATGGCCCACATGGCGATGGGATGCAAGGATTCACAACTACTGGGGCACTCGGCCTCTGAGGTGGAGCTAAAAAGAGAAAAGAAACAATGTTGTAGTTCATTCCTGTACTGCCAATAGAGTTGTATCACAACATACACACCAGAAGCTCTATCGGTGCAGAAGCTTACGTGGAATTGGATGGCATCTGGCGAAGGGGTCTCCAGTATATCCTTGTTTGCAACTGCAGATAGGGCTGTGGTTTATCACCTGGCAGCGAGTATTGAGGCCACACGGTCCAGGGCAAGGGTCTACACACTTCTGGTTGACACAGGCTCGGTTCTGCGGGCATTCAGAGCTCACCACACACTCCGGTCTACATCCTGGTGGACTGCCAATGTACGACGGTAGACACGAGCACACAGCCTGCCCATTCACTTGGCGGCACTGGCTGTTTGGACCACATGGCGATGGGTTGCATGGATCGCCCGGTTCAGCTACCACAGCTGTGCAAGAGAGGAGCCAGTCAGCCATACAAATAGAATGAGGAAGAAGATATGTTTATGTGCTAATTTATTCCAGGCAGATAAATGATTTCATTAGGAAGAGCAATAGAGTAGTTTGGTCCTTACGTTCATTAGCCTGAGGCGTGCAGTATCGGAACGGGTCTCCAGTGTATCCTGGCCGGCAAGTGCATGATGGCAGGTGATTGACCACCTGACAATCTGCATTCGGGCCACATGTACCAGGACACGGGTCTTGGCACTTGTTACGGATACATGCCCTGTTGGGAGCACAGTCAGTGTTCACCACACATTCTGGCCGGCAGCCTTCGTATGGGTTGCCCACATACTCTGGTAGACAAGTACAAGATCCGGCGCCATTCTGTTCCCTACACACTGCATTAGACCCACATGGTGACGGAGAACAAGGCGTTGGTCTTTCCTGTGGTGCGGCCACAGCTGAAAGATACATGTTAAATTACTCTCTGTTCAAAGCTGCAGTTACAATCATATAGATGCAAAAGAAAATCGTTAGGTGTTAATTCTTACGCTGCACAAAGCACTGAGAGAACGGGTCTCCAGTATATCCAGCTGGACACAGACACGTAGGAGTGTGGCTGACCACTCTGCACTCTGCATTCGACCCACAAGCTCCTGGACACGGGTCTTTACACTTCTGACTGATACAGGCCTGATGGCTGGCGCACTCGCTGTTACTGATACATTCAGGCCGGCAGTTTGGAGGCGAACCCTTGAATTCTGGCAGACATGAGCATGATGGGCTTTCTCCAGCTACCTTGCACTCAGCGTTTGGACCACATGGGGAAGGCTGGCAAGGGTTCACCGGTTCACTGACCACAGGGTTCTCAGCTACAAGACGGCAGAACAAATGTATTAGATCACTGAGGCGGCACTTAGCCACAAAATATACAGTGTTCCAAACATGACATCAGTAGAGAAGAAAACATTTGTTAATTTGATGCTTACGTATGGGCAGACATCTGGAGAATGGATCGCCAGTGTAACGAGGTGGACAGCTACAAATTGGGTTGTGATTGACCACCTCACATCGTGCTCCAATTCCACATGTTCCTGGGCATGGGTTTCTACATTTCTGGTTGCTACATGCTTCGTTCTGGCTGCAATCGGAGCTCACTACACACTCTGGCCTGCACGCTGGAGGACTTCCCAAGTATCCAGGAACACAAGAGCACACTGCTTGACCATTAATCTCCCGACATTGGCTATTTGGTCCACATGGAGATGGACGACATGGTAGTGTAACTGCGGGAGCTGCATGGAAACAAGACAATCATGTTTGAGTCAAATGCATTAGTTTAGATAACTAACACAGTTTTTAGAAATCTTACATAATAGCATTAGGTTTTCCATTCCTCGGCGATATATTTTATGTATGTGCACCTAGTCACAATACTGACCAACCACAAACAATCATAACATCTTGAGGACGTATTGACAAATCAGAATTGTTATATAAATCTATTCCACATCTCAAAACACAAGCTATAAGTTGGTAATAATAGTCTGTTATCAGATATCAGACTTGAAGTCCTCTTCACTAAGAAGAAGAGAAATAAATACATAAAATGCTGAAATGAACATCTTAATAAGCAGTTTTAAGGCGTCAAAACCAACGTGTCGTAAAACTGTTGTAAAGAATAAGATGGGCGATAACGTACGTGGTACTGGTCGGCACTGGATGAATGCATTCCCAGAGGTTCCTTCTGGACAAGTACAGATGGGGATGTGGTTGACTACGTCACATCGAGCGCCCTTTCCACAAGTGCCAGGGCAGGGGTCAGCACACTTGTTCCTGATGCAAGCTTTCGTCCTGTCACAGTCTGTACTCAACACACACTCTGGCCGGCAACCTGTGTATGGGTCTCCTTGGTATTCAGGAATGCAAGTGCAAGTGCCATCTCGGCATTCGGCGTTAGGCCCACACGGCGATGGATTGCATGGATCCGATTCCACAGGTTCTGCAACTGTAAGGAATACCGAGATTGCTGTCAGTAACCTTGTAGAATGTAACTGGTTGTTTCTAATACTTGAATATATCACATGGTGCAGTTAGTCTGCATAGTACATATAGCTTACGTGGTGGCTTTGGGAAACAGTTACTGAATGGGTCTCCAGTGTATCCCTCAGGGCATGTGCAAACTGGGGTGTGGTTGATCACACTGCACTGTGCGCCAATACCACACGATCCTGGACATGGGTCACGACACTTCTCCCTGATACAAGCCCTGTTGCTGGGGCACTCCGAGTTGATGGAGCACTCGGGTCGGCAGTTGGGAGGAGCGCCAATGTAGTTTGCCAGGCAAGAGCACGAAGGACTACCACCAGTATCGCGACATTCAGAATATGGCCCACATGGCGATGGGATGCAAGGATTCACAACTACTGGGGCACTCGGCCTCTGAGGTGGAGCTAAAAAGAGAAAAGAAACAATGTTGTAGTTCATTCCTGTACTGCCAATAGAGTTGTATCACAACATACACACCAGAAGCTCTATCGGTGCAGAAGCTTACGTGGAATTGGATGGCATCTGGCGAAGGGGTCTCCAGTATATCCTTGTTTGCAACTGCAGATAGGGCTGTGGTTTATCACCTGGCAGCGAGTATTGAGGCCACACGGTCCAGGGCAAGGGTCTACACACTTCTGGTTGACACAGGCTCGGTTCTGCGGGCATTCAGAGCTCACCACACACTCCGGTCTACATCCTGGTGGACTGCCAATGTACGACGGTAGACACGAGCACACAGCCTGCCCATTCACTTGGCGGCACTGGCTGTTTGGACCACATGGCGATGGGTTGCATGGATCGCCCGGTTCAGCTACCACAGCTGTGCAAGAGAGGAGCCAGTCAGCCATACAAATAGAATGAGGAAGAAGATATGTTTATGTGCTAATTTATTCCAGGCAGATAAATGATTTCATTAGGAAGAGCAATAGAGTAGTTTGGTCCTTACGTTCATTAGCCTGAGGCGTGCAGTATCGGAACGGGTCTCCAGTGTATCCTGGCCGGCAAGTGCATGATGGCAGGTGATTGACCACCTGGCAATCTGCATTCGGGCCACATGTACCAGGACACGGGTCTTGGCACTTGTTACGGATACATGCCCTGTTGGGAGCACAGTCAGTGTTCACCACACATTCTGGCCGGCAGCCTTCGTATGGGTTGCCCACATACTCTGGTAGACAAGTACAAGATCCGGCGCCATTCTGTTCCCTACACACTGCATTCGACCCACATGGCGACGGAGAACAAGGCGTTGGTCTTTCCTGTGGTGCGGCCACAGCTGAAAGATACATGTTACATTTACTCTCTGTTCAAAGCTGCAGTTACAATCATATAGATGCAAAAGAAAATCGTTAGGTGTTAATTCTTACGCTGCACAAAGCACTGAGAGAATGGGTCTCCAGTATATCCAGCTGGACACAGACACGTAGGAGTGTGGCTGACCACTCTGCACTCTGCATTCGACCCACAAGCTCCTGGACAGGGATCTTTGCACTTCTGATTGATACAGGCCAGGTGGCTGGCACACTCACTGTTACTAATACATTCGGGCCGACAGTTTGGAGGCGACCCTTTGAAATCTGGTAGGCACGAACACGATGGGCTATCTCCAGCTACCTTGCACTGAGCGTTTGGACCACATGGTGAAGGCTGGCAAGGGTTCACTGGCTTGCTCACTGGCGAATCAGCTGTATGGGAAACAAAGCAAATAGTGTAAGGAACAAGGAATAAACGACATATCGTTTTTGATATGAATAGGATTCATTTCATCTGTTGTTCTTACGTATTGGTAGGCATCTCGAGAACGGGTCTCCCGTGTAGCGTGGTGGGCAGCTGCAGATAGGGTTGTGATTTACCACTTGACACTTAGCTCCAATACCACAGGTTCCTGGGCAAGGATTTCTACATTTCTGATTACTGCAGGCTTCGTTCTGACCACAGTCAGAGTTCACAACACACTCTGGCCTGCATGCCGGAGGGCTTCCAAGGTAGCCTGGCACACAGGAACATACTGCCTGTCCGTTAATCTCCCGACACTGGCTGTTGGGACCGCATGGAGATGGGTTGCATGGCTGTGTTGCCACGGGAGCTGTGAAAAAAAAAGTAAATAGATATTACTATGGTTATTGTTTACTTTCTTTTTTTCACGCTGTGTTTATTGTGCATGTGACTGCAACAATCTAAGTTACATCGTCTAGTAGATAGTGTTCCTATCATACTGTTATATTTGTATATATGTCTACACTATGTGGTAGTATGTTTGGAGGTAATGAATGGAGTAACGTTACTCAATAGAGTAACGTTAGTATTTTCGGTAGAAAACTATTCCTTGTGGTTTCCGATGCGGGGACTTTAATCGCCCACTACAATTTGGGTAGCTTCCTCGTTACCAGTACTGACTTTGAACACATTGTTCTGAAGACTCTCGGAAACTGAAGATAATCTGTGATAGTAATACCGCGGGTCACAGATGGGCCGATTGTACTACCTGCACATTCCTGCAGGATTTTTGTAGAAGTACTTGGACCTCTTCAGTGTGAATCGTAGATAGCTTGGACGTGACCTCTATTGGTAATTCCTAGTTTCGTTACGACGATTAGCACGGAAGTCCTTGTAGCGAGTTGAGAAAATATTACCGAACGAGGTGATGGCGCAGAGCTAACAGATAGACTTGCATGCGGTAGGACGGCGTTTCAAATCCGCATCCCGCCATCCTGATTTAGATTGTCCTTGATTTCTGTAAATCACTCCAGACAAAAGTCGCAATGGTTCCTTTCAAAGCGCACGGTCGATTTCCTTTCCCATCCTTAGCAAAAATGAATTGGAGCTTCTGCTCCGTCACTAATGATCATATGTCGACAGAACGTTAAATCCTAATCTTCCTTCCTTCCTGAGAACATATTATTGGTGAAGTTGGCATTAATTAAATGGCTTAGGGGTCGAATTTACTCAGAAGAGCAGTTATAAACTTCATTTAACTTGTCTTGGGGGAGTTAGAATTATATCATCAGTCTGATCTAAGTTTTTTTTCTGCTTTAGTGCATCTTGGAGGAAAACTACTGAATTTATTAGGACAGTAACAAAATAAAGAGAATATGAGATTTTTGAGTTTTCAGATGATCAAGTTATTGAAGGTCAACGTAATGGCATTTAACCGTGTTTTTAATATACTTTTCATTTAGATCAGTAAACAACTGAAATACCGTTTATAACACCTACTTTCGAAGAATCGCAGGTAGGAAGAACGTGAACACTCAAACGTAAAGTTATCAACTCGGCTAGACCTACAGCTACTACCACAGTGCATATTTTTCAAAAGGTAAAACAGCACTACAAAAAGTCATACTAAGTGGGTTCTCAATGGAAGTGAAAAATGTCACTTGTCCTACAATGTGGCGAACTCTGATTCTACATGAAACGGGTTTTTACTTGACATCAGTGATTTTAGTAGGATATAAGAGTGACTAGTCGTTCCATATTGACTAAGAAGGCGAAGTGCTGATCATAGAAACTTGGGGAAAGTGGAAAGGAAACTTGCAGTTCATGACACTCCGACTGACGGGAAAGCTCAATCCTAAAAATAACTGATGGAATATCTCTTGGCATATTTTTCTATCTTTCACACTCAGAATCTCTGTGTAAGTTTAACAACTATTTTCTTTTCAATGTAACAGATGTCTGACATATTCACGAAAGAAAACGAAAAGAGGCTGGTCGTCAGTAGGTCAGCATAGCACCACGTTTTATAGAAGAGAAATGGAGACAGCGGTTCCTCCGAAAGCCTCAAAAGCAATATTTTTGTCGTTAATAATTGATATGTCATAGGAGATATGCTTGTACAAGCCAAAGATGACGCGAGAAAGTGACCTGAGAAGAATGAGGGAATTGTGTGCAACCACAAGGGTGATAGACGTTTAATCTGACCAGAACAATATTTCCAGTATTGTGGATAAAAAAATTGGATATTGATCGCGATAAATAAAACGAATTACCGTCGATTCGAACACTATGCATTGGTCCTCTTCTGGTCCATCGGTTGTAGTATTGTGAACAGCTTGCATAGCAGATAACGCGTGGACACTGCAAGATAAATTCTTTCCACCTTAAGTCTATTGCTTGAGCAAACTGCTTTTCGCTGTCCTCGCACTTCTAACCTCATAATGCCATTATTAAAATGTGCAGCTGTCTCGTTAGAAAGAACATAATATTTTTCTTCAGAAAGTGACTATACGTAACATGATGCAAAACAGCTGCATCTTGGGCAAATGAGAAATATAGGCCACATATTGTGTGTGCATAAATGGTTTAGGTCACAAATTGCATAACGTAACGTGAAGCTAAGAAATTTACCAATTCTAGGATACATACTTCCAGGACGGGTTGATGACTAATTTATGTGGTTTTACTAGTTTCGTACTCGCAAGTCAAAAAACATTGCTTATTGATGAGAAAAGCAAATCTGTATGTCGGAAATTAACACTAACGATATAGTATATGTATTACTACTGAAATTATTAAATAATTTTGAGTAAACACACATTTGCCTATCGAGCTAATCTTCAAAAAGGACAAAATACAATATTGATCAAACTATCCGTGAATTTTATCTGTCACATTAACTACCTAGGCACTTTTGTATCACCACGAGCTTTTAGGAACGAATGTTATAATGCAGTGGAAACTGTGGTGACTCATAAGCCTGTTTGTGAAGCACGCCTACTCCAATGATGAAACTCTTCGCATGTCGCAGTTTGAGAATCTAAACAAGCTAGAGCCTCGAAATAAACGATTATTTTGCAACAGAGATGAAACCATTACTATGTGCTAAAAATCGGATACGCAAGGAGCACATTATGAGTAATTTCCATGTAAGAAAGCTAAACGCTTAGCCTGCATTCGTGGTATATTGGATAGTGAGATAGCATCCCAGAGACATGAGTACTGACGCCAGCCATTACAGTGATAGCGTGAGACACGATTGTTAAATATTTGTAAGCAAATGTCAGTGAGGTGGCAACGACATCAGAGTATAACAGATATTCCTTAGCAGTCAACTTGAAGTTAAATGAGAGGCACGTATATATAGTCGCGTGAGGGGATTAAGACACAGTAACGTCCTAAGCTCTATTCCTCGCCCAGTTAGGAGGAAAATAGGAGGGCGATTGGGAAAGGAAGTTAAGTCTTTTTCGTCACGCAGATGAATGACGCTAGAATCGTCAAATTCGTACATTTAGGTAGCTTGGTTCATACGCTCTCTGCAAGAAAAACTGAGATGATGTATGTCGAATACAATACTTTTATCGCCTACACAAATGTTTAAATAGCGGGCTGCAATAGTAGGTACTATTAAGTCGGACGTATATGGACTAATACGATTTCCTTTGCCTTTCATGACGGACCAACTATTGCCTATGATGAATGAAGTAGCCAATACTTTGTTGTGAAAGACACACTTATTGAAAAACTTAATGAACTGGTCTGACAGAATAATCATTTCAAATTTTACTGAAATAGCAAGTGACCAGAAGCTCAAGGAAAAAAAAAAAAACTAGAGTTCCTGAACGTACCGATGATGGAGTTAATAGCAGAACAGTTTTCAAAGCTGATAACCGATATTATACTCCAATACGCAAGGAAATGGTGTTAAAACAGCCGGAAAGGTGTTCTATTCAACTGTATATTGTACAAACAATGCAAAGGCGAGTCTCCTGATAAAACTAGAACTTAAATTCCGAATTGCCTTCATATTATTAAACAAACGAAATTAACACGTGTAGCACATACGTGGAACAGGTCGACACTGGACAAAAGCATTCCCGGAGGTGCCTTCTGGACAGGTACAGATGGGGATGTGGTTGACTACGTCACATCGAGCGCCCTGTCCACAAGTGCCAGGGCAGGGGTCAGCACACTTGTTCCTGATGCAAGCTTTCGTCCTGTCACAGTCTGTACTCAACACACACTCTGGCCGGCAACCTGTGTATGGGTCTCCTTGGTATTCAGGAAGGCAAGTGCAAGTGCCATCTCGGCATTCGGCGTTAGGCCCACACGGCGATGGATTGCATGGATCCGATTCCACAGGTTCTGCAACTGTAAGGAAAACCGAGATTGCTGTCAGTAACCTTGTTGAATTTAAGTGGTTGTTTCTAATATTTGAATGTATCACATGGTGCAATTAGTCTGCATAGTACATATAGCTTACGTGGTGGCTTTGGGAAACAGTTACTGAATGGGTCTCCAGTGTATCCCTCAGGGCATGTGCAAACTGGGGTGTGGTTGATCACACTGCACTGTGCGCCAATACCACACGATCCTGGACATGGGTCACGACACTTCTCCCTGATACAAGCCCTGTTGCTGGGGCACTCCGAGTTGATGGAGCACTCGGGTCGGCAGTTGGGAGGAGCGCCAATGTAGTTTGCCAGGCAAGAGCACGAAGGACTACCACCAGTATCGCGACATTCAGAATATGGCCCACATGGCGATGGGATGCAAGGATTCACAACTACTGGGGCACTCGGCCTCTGAGGTGGAGCTAAAAAGAGAAAAGAAACAATGTTGTAGTTCATTCCTGTACTGCCAATAGAGTTGTATCACAACATACACACCAGAAGCTCTATCGGTGCAGAAGCTTACGTGGAATTGGATGGCATCTGGCGAAGGGGTCTCCAGTATATCCTTGTTTGCAACTGCAGATAGGGCTGTGGTTTATCACCTGGCAGCGAGTATTGAGGCCACACGGTCCAGGGCAAGGGTCTACACACTTCTGGTTGACACAGGCTCGGTTCTGCGGGCATTCAGAGCTCACCACACACTCCGGTCTACATCCTGGTGGACTGCCAATGTACGACGGTAGACACGAGCACACAGCCTGCCCATTCACTTGGCGGCACTGGCTGTTTGGACCACATGGCGATGGGTTGCATGGATCGCCCGGTTCAGCTACCACAGCTGTGCAAGAGAGGAGCCAGTCAGCCATACAAATAGAATCGGGAGAAGATATATTTATGTGCTAATTTACTCCAGGCATATAAATGATTTCATTAGGAAGTGCAAAAGAGCAGTTTGTTCCTTACGTTCATTAGCCTGCGGCGTACAGTATCGGAATGGGTCTCCAGTGTATCCTGGCCGGCAAGTGCACGATGGCAGGTGATTGACCACCTGGCAATCTGCATTCGGGCCACATGTACCAGGACACGGGTCTTGGCACTTGTTACGGATACATGCCCTGTTGGGAGCACAGTCAGTGTTCACCACACATTCTGGCCGGCAGCCTTCGTATGGGTTGCCCACATACTCTGGTAGACAAGTACAAGATCCGGCGCCATTCTGTTCCCTACATACTGCATTCGACCCACATGGCGACGGAGAACAAGGCGTTGGTCTTTCCTGTGGTGCGGCCACAGCTGAAAGATACATATTACGTTCACTCTCTGCTAAGAGTTGCATTTTCAAACATAAAAATAAAAACAAAATTTCATATAATTCTTACGCTGCACAAAACACTGAGAGAACGGGTCTCCAGTGTATCCAGCTGGACACAGACACGTAGGAGCGTGGCTGACCACTCTGCACTGTGCATTTGACCCACAAGCTCCTGGACACGGGTCTTTGCACTTCTGACTGATACAGGCCAGATGGCTGGAACACTCGCTGTTACTAATACATTCGGGCCGACAGTTTGGAGGCGAACCCTTGAAATCTGGTAGGCACGAGCATGATGGACTGTCTCCAGCTACCTTGCACTGAGCATTTGGACCACATGGTGAAGGCTGGCAAGGGTTCACTGGCTTGCTCACTGGCGAATCAGCTGTATAGGAAACAAAGAAAACCTTGTAAGGAACAAGATATGAAAGGAATATCTTGGTTTGGTACGAATAGAATAAATTTTGATCTGTAGTTCTTACGTATTGGAAGACATCTCGAGAACGGGTCTCCCGTGTAGCGTGGTGGACAGCTGCAGATAGGGTTATGATTGACCACCTGACACTTAGCTCCAATTCCACAGGTTCCTGGGCAAGGATTTCTACATTTCTGATTACTGCAGGCTTCGTTCTGACCACAGTCTGAGTTCACAACACACTCAGGTCGGCACGCCGGAGGACTTCCTAGGTAGCCCGGCACACAGGAACATACTGCCTGGCCGTTAATCTCCCGACACTGGCTGTTGGGACCACACGGAGACGGGTTGCATGGCTGTGTTGCCACGGGAGCTGTGTAAAAAGATATGGTTTTACCCCATATTCTCTACTCAAACTATCAATATTTCACTTATTGTAAGTGTGATGTAATGCTAGATTTATGTTGCCTTTGTGATAGTTAAAATGTTTTATAATATATTTAATTATTAGATATTTTACCCTTATATGGTCTATTTGATGGATAGTGAATTATGTTGGAGGATGTACGTAATGTATTGTTTGGTATGGGGATTAATGTCGCGTGTCTACTTTGAATACAATGATGTAAGTATACGTACACTGCGGATTTTACTTGAAGCAGTAATCTCTTATGGAATGCGTGAATACTGTTTAGCAGGAGTTATAACGTGTTATATGTATACGTATTCAATACTATGTGTAAAAATGAAGTGTTATTCTTATTAACTCACTGGTACTGCTGCAGTAGTATTGACTTGTACACATGGAAATCCAGGTTAATGCATCTATGCTTGAGGAAACGTTGCCAATATAAACAACGTACTCACGAGCATATTGTTTCTATTAGAAGTTGCGTTGTAACCGTAGCCTTGTATACTCATGAACAGGCAAACGAATATTGACGATATAATCAAAATTATTTCACAAGGTAACTGAAGACTGTAGCAAGTTTTGAAGACGATGAACTGCGTCGCTGAGAGATTCTTTGCTTAGATGTGTTGTTAGACAGGTCGATGAGATAAAACAGCAACGTATCATAGTATACTGGATATAAAAATCAGGTAGAAAGAACTAGAGATGCCTCAACTGTTATACACTAAGTCAGGCGAGGAGGCAAATAAATTTTTATAGTTACTAATGTTGCCGTTCCCGGTAAATTCTGTTGCCTAGAGTTGAAAATCGCTGGGATTGTTTAGAATCATAATAGTTGGTTGGGGTATCACAATTGAAAGAAACAAGGCAAGTCGGTAGGTACCTGTTCTACAAAAGATTTTACGAAAAAAAGGAAGAAAACCTTTCCCTACTGTAGTATGTTTGCCGATTATACAACATGACACGTACTAATCAATCTTCGTGCGAATGTGACCACAGAAAACTGATACAAATCCATGCAATAGTCAACGACGAAAGATTTGGATTTAGTCCAACACAATACATTCAGCAGCTTCCAGAAGTAGATAACGTAAGACTAAATTTATACTGTCTACATCCATCAATTGGGCAGCTCGCAGGATCTCCATCTGGGACATTTACCCAAATGCTTAGCCTTGTTAATAAACAGGGACTAACTTGATCATTCTGGAAATGACCGTATGTAATCTGTTGAATTATTGCTACTTGTGTGGAAAAGTAGTATAAGACGTATATCGTTTGCGAATGAGGACTTCAAGCCAAATGTGGTGCAAATATTGTAGAAATTAAGAAGATACTAAAGGGTCCAATACATTCACGAATGCCTATTCAACAGGGACTTTACGTGGTGAAGATGATGATAACGATGTAGGCGGTAATAATATTGGTTTACAGAGCTAGGAAATGAAGTTTTGGAGATACTATATAACGGCTTTAAATGGTCACTATATTGTGAAAGTACGTCAGAACATGCTCTCAGTTAAGTGAAGGAAACCTGAAGGAAACCTGTAGAAGTGAAAGAAGCGAAAGGAAAAAGCGTTTGTTAAAAATTCTAATTCCTCAGACGGTTGTAACAGATACCTCTGTGCCTGTGTAGCCGGCACCTACCATAGTGCAGGAACACAGTATTTTAGATCAGGATATCCGTGAGGTGCATTGTCACATTGGTCGTCTACCTTTCATATGCAATGATTATTTTTACCATAGTATCATACCATACTAATAATGGTATCAAGTAAGAGAAACGCAAGATGTTGCATACAGACACGTACTACCACCTACTTGGGATGAATATGTTCTGGCACACAAAACGGCTCATCTAACTGCTGAGAGTTAGAAATTCAAATCAGCACAAAAAGATATAATAGGAATATCAACGATGAGTCTGCGGAAACAGGGGTCTACAAGATGGGGTGGTATTCAAGACGCATTAGTACTGATAATAACCGACAAAGTGAGAGTGCAAGTCGTAATTTCTGAATGTTTAAGATAATAACAGTAAACAGGCACTATATATTAGTGCGAATATTTCGAAGGACTAATTTTCCCACCCCATACAGTCATGAGGAGATTAGCACTTAGAAATTCATATCATTTAGACGTGCAACACATACGTGGAACAGGACGACACTGGATGAAAGCATTCCCGGAGGTGCCTTCTGGACAGGTACAGATGGGGATGTGGTTGACTACGTCACATCGAGCGCCCTGTCCACAGGTGCCAGGGCAGGGGTCAGCACACTTGTTCCTGATGCAAGCTTTCGTCCTGTCACAGTCCGTACTCAACACACACTCTGGCCGGCAACCTGTGTATGGGTCTCCTTGGTATTCAGGAAGGCAAGTGCAAGTGCCATCTCGGCATTCGGCGTTAGGCCCACACGGCGATGGATTGCATGGATCCGATTCCACAGGTTCTGCAACTGTAAGCAATTTGATGAATACAGTGAGTTTGCACGAAAACATAACAGTTCACCTTCTACTTTATGAAATTAAATTGTAACTAAGGGGGCCGTAATTTAATTTTTCTTACTTGTTGGCTTCGGAGAGCAGCTGGTAAAAGGATCTCCAGTATATCCCACGGGGCATGTGCAAACTGGAGTGTGGTTGATCACACTGCACTGTGCACCAATACCACACGACCCTGGACATGGGTCACGACATTTCTCCCTGATACAAGCCCTGTTGCTAGGGCACTCAGAGTTGATGGAGCACTCGGGTCGGCAGTTGGGAGGAGCGCCAATGTAGTTTGCCAGGCAAGAGCACGAAGGACTACCACCAGTATCGCGACATTCAGAATATGGCCCACATGGCGATGGGATGCAAGGATTCACAACTACTGGGGCACTCGGCCTCTGAGGTGGAGCTAAAATGAGAAGAGAAACAATGTTGTAGTTCATTCCTGTAGTGCCAATACAGCTGTATCACAACATACACACCAGAAGCTCTATCGGTGCAGAAGCTTACGTGGAATTGGATGGCATCTGGCGAAGGGGTCTCCAGTATATCCTTGTTTGCAACTGCAGATAGGGCTGTGGTTTATCACCTGGCAGCGAGTATTGAGGCCACACGGTCCAGGGCAAGGGTCTACACACTTCTGGTTGACACAGGCTCGGTTCTGCGGGCATTCAGAGCTCACCACACACTCCGGTCTACATCCTGGTGGACTGCCAATGTACGACGGTAGACACGAGCACACAGCCTGCCCATTCACTTGGCGGCACTGGCTGTTTGGACCACATGGCGATGGGTTGCATGGATCGCCCGGTTCAGCTACCACAGCTGTGCAAGAGAGGAGCGAGTCAGCCATACAAATAGAATATGGGGAAGATACATTTATGTGTTAATTTACTCCAGGCATATAAATGATTTCATTAGGGAGAGCAAAAGAGCAGTTTGTTCCTTACGTTCATTAGGCTGCAGGTTGCAGTATCGGAACGGGTCTCCAGTGTATCCTGGCCGGCAAGTGCACGACGGAAGGTGATTGACCACCTGGCAGTCTGCATTCGGGCCACATGTACCAGGGCACGGGTCTTGGCACTTGTTACGGATACATGCCCTGTTGGGAGCACAGTCAGTGTTCACCACACATTCTGGCCGGCAGCCTTCGTATGGGTTGCCCACATACTCTGGTAGACAAGTACAAGATCCGGCGCCATTCTGTTCCCTACATACTGCATTCGACCCACATGGCGACGGAGAACAAGGCTTTGGTCTTTCCTGTGGTGCGGCCACAGCTGAAAGATACATGTTACATTTACTGTCTGTTAAAAGCTGCAGTAATACCAAATAGATGCAAAAGAAAATCGTTAGGAGTTAATTCTTACGCTGCACAAAGCACTGAGAGAACGGGTCTCCAGTGTATCCAGCTGGACACAGACACGTAGGAGTGTGGCTGACCACTCTGCACTGTGCATTCGACCCACAAGCTCCTGGACAGGGATCTTTACACTTCTGATTGATACATGCCAGATGGCTCGCACACTCACTGTTACTAATACATTCGGGCCGACAGTTTGGAGGCGACCCTTTGAAATCTGGTAGGCACGAACACGATGGGCTATCTCCAGCTACCTTGCACTGAGCATTTGGACCACATGGTGAAGGCTGGCAAGGGTTCACTGGCTTGCTCACTGGCGAATCAGCTGTATGGGAAACAAAGCAAATTGTGTAAGGAACAAGGTATGAACGACATATCGTTTTTGATATGAATAGGATTAATTTCATCTGTTGTTCTTACGTATTGGAAGGCATCTCGAGAACGGGTCTCCCGTGTAGCGTGGTGGACAGCTGCAGATAGGGTTGTGATTGACCACCTGACACTTAGCTCCAATTCCACATGTTCCTGGGCAAGGATTCCTACATTTCTGGTTACTGCAGGCTTCGTTCTGACCACAGTCAGAGTTCACAACACACTCTGGACGGCACGCCGGAGGACTTCCTAGGTAGCCCGGCACACAGGAACATACTGCCTGGCCGTTAATCTCCCGACACTGGCTGTTGGGACCACACGGAGACGGGTTGCATGGCTGTGTTGCCACGGGAGCTGTGTGAAAAGATATGGTTTTACCCCATATTCTCTACTCAATCTATCTATATTTCACCTATTGTAAGTGTGATGTAATGCTAGATGTCTGATACCTTTATGGTAGTTGAAAAATTTTCATACTATAATTAAGTATTAGATATTGTATCCTTAAATGGTCTATGTGATGGATAGTGAATTATGTTGTAGGATGTACGTAATGTACTGTTCGGTTTGAGGATTACTGTGGCGTGTTTACTTTGAATACAATGATGCAAGTAAAGGTACACTGCGGATTTTATTTGAATCAGTAATCTCTTATGTAATGTGTGAATGCTGTTTAGCTGGAGTTATAACGTGTTATATGTACACGTATTCAATGGTATGTGCAAAATGAAGTGTTATTCTTATTATCTCACAGGTACAGCTGCAGTCGTATTGACTTGTACACATGGAAATCCAGGTTAATGCATCTATTCTTGAGGAAGTGGTACCAATATAAACAATGTACTCAAGAGCATATTGTTTCTATTAGAAGTTGCGTTGTAACCGTAGCATTGTATACTCATGAACAGGCTAAGGAATATTGAAGATTTCAACGAAATTATTTCACAAGGTAACTGAAGACTGTAGGAAGTTTGGAAGACGTTGAATTTCGATGCTGACTGATGCTTTGTTTAGATATGTTGTTACATAGGTCGATGCTATAAAACAGCATATTATCATAGTATACATACAAGAATGACAATGCACTGGATATAGAAACTTGATAAAAGGATCTAGTGAATCCTCAACTGTTGTACACTAATACAGCCGAGGAGGCAAATCAATTTTTATAATTACTGATGTCGTCCTACCTGGTAAATTCTATTGCTTAAAGTTGAAAATCGCTGGGATCGCTTAGCATCAAAATATTTGGCTGGGGATTCAGAATTGAAATAAACAAGGCGAGTCGGTATGTATTTGTAGAACAGAGGATTTTACGAAAAGAAAATAGCGACTAGTCCTCTCGCTAATGAATTTAAAGCAGTATGTTTGCCGATAATGGTATATGACGTGTAGGGGTACTAGTCAGTCTTCCTGCGAATGTGATAGCGGAAATTGATACAAATGCATGTAGTAATCAACGACGAAAGATTTGGATTTATACAATAACATTAGATTTGACGGCTTCCAAGGGTAGATAACGTAAGAGTAAATGTATACTGCCAACATTTATCGACTGGGCAGTCTGAAGGATCACCAACTGTGACAGGTACCCTAATGCGCAGCCGTGTTAATAAACAAGGACCAACTTGATCGTTCTGAAAAAGACCATACATAATCTGCTGAATCATTGCTACTTGTGTGGAAAAGTATTGGAAGACGTATATTGTTTGCGAATGAGAACTTCAGGTCAAATATGACGTAAATATGTAGAAATTAAGAAGGTAGTAAAGAGTAAGATACTTTCACGGAGGCCTATTCAAGACGTAATTATGCGGTGAATATGATGATAACGATATAGGTGGTAATAACATTGGATTACAGCACGAGAAGATGAAGTTTCTGAAGAACCTGTATAACGGCTTTAAATGATCGCTATATTCGTGCAGGTACGTCAGAACAAGCCCTCAGTTAAGTGATAGGGTGGAAACCAGTAGATATGAAACAAGCGAAGGGACACAGTCTTTGTTTTAAAATACAAAATCTACAGATGGTTGTATCAAATAAATCTGTGCCTGTTTAGTTGACACCTGACATAGTGAGGAAAGGCAGTATTTTAGATCAGGATATCCATGATGTGCATTGTCACATTTGTCGTCTAACCTTCATGTGCCATGATTATTTGTACCATAGAACGATACGATAAAAATAATGGTGTCAAGCAAGAGAAACGCAAGAGGTAGCATACGTACTACCACCTTCTTGGTATGAGTATGTTGTGGCACAAAGACCCACTCTTCTAACTGCTGACCGTTAGAAATTCAAATCAGCACATAAAAAAGATAAAATAGAAATATCAACGATGAGTGTGGAAACAATTGGAGTGGTATTCAAGACACATTAGAACTGATAATAAACCGACAAAGTAAGAGTGCAAGTCATAATTTCTGAATGTTTGTAAGATAATAACAGCAAAATGGCGATATATATATGTCACTACAGGTAGATTCACATTTGTTAGTGAGTAGAATAAGTAGGACTAATTTTCCCACCCCATACAGTGATGAGGAGATTAGCACTTAGAAATTCATATCATTTAGACGTGCAACACATACGTGGAACAGGACGACACTGGATGAAAGCGTTCCCGGAGGTGCCTTCTGGGCAGGTACAGATGGGGATGTGGTTGACTACGTCACATCGAGCGCCCTGTCCACAAGTGCCAGGGCAGGGGTCAGCACACTTGTTCCTGATGCAAGCTTTCGTCCTGTCACAGTCTGTACTCAACACACACTCTGGCCGGCAACCTGTGTATGGGTCTCCTTGGTATTCAGGAAGGCAAGTGCAAGTGCCATCTCGGCATTCGGCGTTAGGCCCACACGGCGATGGATTGCAAGGATCCGATTCCACAGGTTCTGCAACTGTAAGCAATTTGATGAATACAGTGAGTTTGCACGAAAGCATAACAGTTCACCTTCTACTTGTAGAAATTAAATTGTAGCCAAGGGGGCCGTAATTTAATTTTTCTTACTTGTTGGCTTCGGAGAGCAGCTGGTAAAAGGATCTCCGGTATATCCCACAGGGCATGTGCAAACTGGAGTGTGGTTGATCACACTGCACTGTGCACCAATACCACACGACCCTGGACATGGGTCACGACACTTCTCCCTGATACAAGCCCTGTTGCTAGGGCACTCAGAGTTGATGGAGCACTCGGGTCGGCAGTTTGGAGGAGCGCCAATGTAGTTTGCCAGGCAAGAGCATGAAGGACTACCACCAGTATCGCGACATTCAGAATATGGCCCACATGGCGATGGGATGCAAGGATTCACAACTACTGGGGCACTCGGCCTCTGAGGTGGAGCTAAAATGAGAAGAGAAACAATGTTGTAGTTCATTCCTGTAGTGCCAATACAGCTGTATCACAACATACACACCAGAAGCTCTATCGGTGCAGAAGCTTACGTGGAATTGGATGGCATCTGGCGAAGGGGTCTCCAGTATATCCTTGTTTGCAACTGCAGATAGGGCTGTGGTTTATCACCTGGCAGCGAGTATTGAGGCCACACGGTCCAGGGCAAGGGTCTACACACTTCTGGTTGACACAGGCTCGGTTCTGCGGGCATTCAGAGCTCACCACACACTCCGGTCTACAACCTGGTGGACTGCCAATGTACGACGGTAGACACGAGCACACAGCTTGCCCATTCACTTGGCGGCACTGGCTGTTTGGACCACATGGCGATGGGTTGCATGGATTGCCCGGTTCAGCTACCACAGCTGTGCAAGAGAGGAGCGAGTCAGCCATACAAATATAATAGGAGGAAGATACGTTTATGTGTTAATTTACGCCAGGCATATAAATGATTTCATTAGGGCGAGCAAAAGAGTAGTTTGATCCTTACGTTCATTGGGCTGCAGGTTGCAGTATCGGAACGGGTCTCCAGTGTATCCTGGCCGGCAAGTGCACGACGGCAGATGATTGACCACCTGGCAATCTGCATTCGGGCCACATGTACCAGGGCACGGGTCTTGGCACTTGTTACGGATACATGCCCTGTTGGGAGCACAGTCAGTGTTCACCACACATTCTGGCCGGCAGCCTTCGTATGGGTTGCCCACATACTCTGGTAGACAAGTACAAGATCCGGCGTCATTCTGTTCCCTACACACTGCATTAGACCCACATGGTGACGGAGAACAAGGCGTTGGTCTTTCCTGTGGTGCGGCCACAGCTGAAAGATACATGTTACATTTACTGTCTGTTCAAAGCTGCAGTTACAACCATATAGATGCAAAAGAAAATCGTTAGGAGTTAATTCTTACGCTGCACAAAGCACTGAGAGAATGGGTCTCCAGTGTATCCAGCTGGACACAGACACGTAGGAGTGTGGCTGACCACTCTGCACTGTGCATTCGACCCACAAGCTCCTGGACAGGGATCTTTGCACTTCTGATTGATACAGGCCAGATGGCTGGCACACTCACTGTTACTAATACATTCGGGCCGACAGTTTGGTGGCGAACCCTTGAACTCTGGTAGGCACGAACATGATGGGCTGTCTCCAGCTACCTTGCACTGTGCATTTGGTCCACATGGTGAAGGTTGGCAAGGATTTACTGGCTTGCTCACTGGCGAATCAGCTGTATGGGAAATAAAGCAAATTGTGTAAGGGACAAGTTATGACTGACATAACGTTGTTTGATGTGAATAGGATAAGTTTTATGTGTAGTTCTTACGTATTGGTAGGCATCTCGAGAACGGGTCTCCCGTGTAGCGTGGTGGACAGCTGCAGATAGGGTTGTGATTGACCACCTGACACTTAGCTCCAATTCCACATGTTCCTGGGCAAGGATTCCTACATTTTTGGTTACTGCAGGCTTCGTTCTGACCACAGTCAGAACTGACAACACACTCTGGCCTGCATGCCGGAGGACTTCCTAGGTAGCCCGGCACACAGGAACAAACTGCCTGGCCGTTAATCTCCCGACATTGGCTGTTGGGACCACACGGAGACGGGTTGCATGGCTGTGTTGCCACGGGAGCTGTGTGAAAAGACGAACCTGATTACTCGATTTTCCTGCACCTAGACTATAAATATTATGACCAACATCCAGGCGTTGTGTTACATTAAGTCTATCGTCAATATGAGAGTTATTAACCTAATGTCTGATACTCATATTGTACCATTATGTATAAAAGTCGTGTACAACGGATGGAAGTAAGGGTTGTTGGAAGTATGTCTATGTGATATACAGCACTGGGAGTCTGGAAGGCAACCGATAATGCCTTGTGACTGTGTGATTCCTTCTAAGCTAAACATGCAATACTTGTCGTATCAACTTTTCTCTAGTTGGTTTGAGACATGGATCTCTAAATGTTTTGTTAGTATTTACCATTCTCTTAGGTGATTAATTTGTTTGTTTTCAGTTGTTATGACGTACAGATGTCTTTTATCTCATGTACCTGTACATCACGGTTGTTAGTGTGTAGTATGGTGGAACACATTAATCATAAAATATATATTATCTTGACAGGCCGTTAATTCCAGTTGCTACGATGGCAGCGATGGCAACATGGACGTTTTCATTCCGAAATACAGTTAGGACTTTCATTTAGCTGACATCTTGGGTGAATTTGGATGATCCCATTGCGAACAACATAAAGTATTAGCTATTAGCAACCAAACAATGGAAAATGCGTAAAATACTCATTCAGTACATTAAAAGAATGGAGACAATGAGAGATCACATAGCTTTCAGATGTTGACGTGATGGAAGATCAACGTAATTCTGTTCAACCAACCTTTTAATGCAGTACCTAATTTTGGAGAATGGCAGACACTAACAACAGTGAACATCAAAGGATACAGTTGTCATTATTGCTACATCTTGTCACCAGCAGAGTATGTATTCAATATATGGTAAACAAAGATTGAAAAGAATTTTGGTCAGTAGTTTCGCAAGTCATCTGAGGAGTATAGCTTTCCTTGGTACTTGAAGTCTGATGCTAAAAAGTACTGGGCTGGTTTACGTCATTAGAGATTTCAATTGGTGAGAAGAGGATTTCGACATCCGATGTTGACAAGGATAACAATTTGTAAAGTGTACAAAATAAGAGATCTCCCGCAAAATTTTTCTACCTATTACGTTCAAAAGCTGTTCGGATATCAAATGAAATGTCTGCATACCTCTTCACTAATGGCTACAGAAATGGTTGGTCATCAGCTGTTCAGTATAGTATCGAATCTTATGGAAACAACATAGGGACGTAGAGATCTGAAATTAATATTAAGGATATAGTGTTTATTGCACAACTCGGAATATAAGACTATTTTTGTAAACACACAATTGCATAAACTATTTTTTCTTGAATAATGAAGGAAAACAGTTGCGATCAATCCGCCCCTGAATTGTATCTGCCTTGTTAATGACCCAGATTTCACCACTACTGAAAATTTGTACCATGGAGTGTTTTGATAAACGACTCTTGCAGAGGAAGAAAACCATGGGTGATCCATATACCAGAAAACTACCGCACATTCCAGGAAGTGTGACTGCTGATGATGAACAGTAGTTCTACCACTCTGATGCTGTAATGAAGCGGGAGAAAACTAAACGCATAAAGATGTTGGACTGTCTATACAAGCTGGATTTTAGAAATTCACTATCATATTGTATTAGAGAGGAAGCTACTGCCATCATCAAATAGCAAAGAGCACATTAAGTGTAACTTTATTGTATGAAAGTCAAACATTTAGCCTGCAGTAGTGGGTTATTGAATAGTGAGGCAACATTCCAGAGCGATAGTGCTGAAAACAACCACAGAAGAGACAGGACACTTTAACCATCACGTTGTACGGCAGAGAAGACAACACGACTGTTT
This sequence comes from Locusta migratoria, assembly GCA_026315105.1. NCBI lineage: Eukaryota > Metazoa > Arthropoda > Insecta > Orthoptera > Acrididae > Locusta > Locusta migratoria. The sequence goes on along the minus strand of CM048744.1, from coordinate 469,005,652 downwards.
GCAACAAATAATAAAATATCCAACACATTCAAACAGCCAGTTGTTAATTTACTTTCGCACACAGTTATGGCGACTACTTTCATCATCTACAGGCTACTGAGATGACGTATGAAATAGTCAATGAACATATGTTTAGCACCAGAATAGGGCAGCACTCAAAACGAATGTCTGTAATTTTGTCTTACGCATGTTGTCCTACTCCTCTATTACCACACCTGATTTCAAATCAGGAAAGGAATGATATGAGGATACGACACATGATGTTCTTGCTTCAGCTACTAGTTGACAACTAGAAGATGGTCTGGTAGTTATCCACTAAATGTTGAAGTAGTAACATCATATGCCGCTTCCAAACATTTCACTTCCACTTGTGCCAGTAGCGGATAATACCTGACAGGGATAGCGTCATCCTTAAGACAGATTTGTGGACACCAGTATTGAGTAAGGCTATATTTTAAGACAAATATTATTAGTCATTTATTACGTCTTAATTTTGACTTGAAGATGATTGCATAAATGCATTATGTTCCAAACAGATTGCTGAAGATGTTGGATTATATATAATTCATCACAATGACAATGTCAGACATGACTGATGAAAGTTTGTAATAGATTACAATAATGTGATGACGACAATAGAGTATGAAAGGCTTTCCTTATCTGCAAATTTACAGCCAATAGAGCAAATTAAGAGATACATTAAACTATTTTCACGAGAGTAGTTCCACATATGAATGACCTAACCTACTCCTACAACCGTAGATGGAAAGAAAAAAAAAATACTATATGTATGACCAGCACGTACGTGGAACAGGCCGGCACTGGATGAAAGCATTCCCGGAGGTGCCTTCTGGACAGGTACAGATGGGGATGTGGTTGACTACGTCACATCGAGCGCCCTGTCCACAAGTGCCAGGGCAGGGGTCAGCACACTTGTTCCTGATGCAAGCCTTCGTCCTGTCACAGTCTGTACTCAACACACACTCTGGCCGGCAACCTGTGTATGGGTCTCCTTGGTATTCAGGAAGGCAAGTGCAACTGCCATCTCGGCATTCGGCGTTAGGCCCACACGGCGATGGATTGCATGGATCCGATTCCACAGGTTCTGCAACTGTAAGTAATGCCGAGAATGCTGTCAGTAACCTCGTAACGTCTGAATTGGTGGTTCTAATTCCATATAAGTATCACATGGCACAATGAAAATATAGATAGGATAGCTTACGTGGAGGCTTCGGGGAGCAGTTACTGAATGGGTCTCCAGTGTATCCCTCAGGGCATGTGCAAACTGGGGTGTGGTTGATCACATTGCACTGTGCACCAATACCACACGACCCTGGACATGGGTCTCGACATTTCTCCCTGATACAAGCCCTGTTGCTTGGACACTCCGAGTTGATGGAGCACTCGGGACGGCAATTTGGAGGAGCGCCAATGTAGTTTGCCAGGCAAGAGCATGAGGGACTACCACCAGTATCGCGACATTCAGAAAATGGCCCACATGGCGATGGGATGCACGGATTCACAACTACTGGGGCACTCGGCCTCTGAGGTGGAGCTAAAATGAGAAGAGAAACAATGTTGTAGTTCATTCCTGTAGTGCCAATACAGCTGTATCACAACATACACACCAGAAGCTCTATCGGTGCAGAAGCTTACGTGGAATTGGATGGCATCTGGCGAAGGGGTCTCCAGTATATCCTTGTTTGCAACTGCAGATTGGGCTGTGGTTTATCACCTGGCAGCGAGTATTGAGGCCACACGGTCCAGGGCAAGGGTCTACACACTTCTGATTGACACAGGCTCGGTTCTGCGGGCATTCAGAGCTCACCACACACTCCGGTCTACATCCTGGTGGACTGCCAATGTACGACGGTAGACACGAGCACACAGCCTGCCCATTCACTTGGCGACACTGGCTGTTTGGACCACATGGCGACGGGTTGCATGGATCACTCGGTTCAGCTACCACAGCTGTGCAAGAGAGGAGCGAGTCAGCCATACAAATAGAATAGGAAGAAGATAAGATTATATGTTAGTTTACGCCAGGCAGATAAATGATTTCATGAGGAAGAGCAAAAGAGCAGTTCGGTCCTTACGTTCATTAGCCTGCGGCGTGCAGTATCGGAACGGGTCTCCAGTGTATCCTGGCCGGCAAGTGCACGACGGCAGGTGATTGACCACCTGGCAATCTGCATTCGGGCCACATGTACCAGGGCACGGGTCTTGGCACTTGTTACGGATACATGCCCTGTTGGGAGCACAGTCAGTGTTCACCACACATTCTGGCCGGCAGCCTTCGTATGGGTTGCCCACATACTCTGGTAGACAAGTACAAGATCCGGCGCCATTCTGTTCCCTACACACTGCATTCGATCCACATGGCGACGGAGAACAAGGCGTTGGTCTTTCCTGTGGTGTGGCCACAGCTGCAAGATACATGTTACATTTACTATCTGTTCAAAGCTGCAGTTACAACCATATAGATGCAAACGTAAATCGTTAGGTGTTAATTCTTACGCTGCACAAAGCACTGAGAGAACGGGTCTCCAGTGTATCCAGCTGCACACACACACGTAGGAGTGTGGCTGACCACTCTGCACTGTGCATTCGACCCACAAGCTCCTGGACAGGGATCTTTACACTTCTGATTGATACAGGCCAGATGGCTCGCACATTCGCTGTTACTAATACATTCGGGCCGACAGTTTGGAGGCGAACCCTTGAAATCTGGTAGGCACGAACATGATGGGCTGTCTCCAGCTACCTTGCACTGAGCATTTGGACCACATGGTGAAGGCTGGCAAGGGTTCACTGGCTTGCTCACTGGCGAATCAGCTGTATGGGAAACAAAGCAAATTGTGTAAGGAACAAGGTATGAACGACATATCGTATTTGATATGAATAGGATTAAATTCATCTGTTGTTCTTACGTATTGGTAGGCATCTCGTGAACGGGTCTCCTGTGTGGCGGGGTGGACAGCTGCAGATAGGGTTGTGATTGACCACCTGACACTTAGCTCCAATTCCACATGTTCCTGGGCAAGGATTCCTACATTTCTGGTTACTGCAGGCTTCGTTCTGGCCACAGTCAGAACTGACAACACACTCTGGCCTGCATGCCGGAGGACTTCCTAGGTAGCCCGGCACACAAGAACATACTGCCTGGCCGTTAATCTCCCGACATTGGCTGTTGGGTCCACATGGAGACGGGTTGCATGGCTGTGTTGCCACCGGAGCTGTATAGAAAGGCACTATAATTGTAAATATTTCATCCATAATGAGGGAGGTGTATTACATTATATCTATTTTTAATATGTTGTAATCTTCATATTTGAGTGACTGATATATAATTATGATGTGTTTCTATTATATGTATGATGTCTGAAGAGAATGGGCAAAATTTGAATAATTTTGAAGTACCTGATTGTGTACTTTAACGTCAGGAGTACGAGGAACAACCAATAATTCTTGCGTCAGTAATCACTTATGACAAAGTGTCTAATCGACTTACAGCACATGTGAGGTATTAAATGGTTGTGGATATCTTGGAATATAGAATAGAAATTAGCTTGATAGCTGTAATAACACGTTTCTCTTTATTTTATGTCATTATTATTAGATTTTTTCACGTACTTGCAAAATACGTTAGTTTCTTACTGCGTTGGGTCATTGGCAAATATGAAGCATAAAATATAGATTATATGTATTCACCTACTGATATTCTATGACCATGAGCGCTTATAATGGCAGTCCTTGTTGCACGTAGCACAAATAGTGTTGCTGTTCTCGTCATTAGTTATGAAGGTGATGTGTTTGACTGTTTTTTGAATTCTAGTTTTAATATCTTTTTGCCGACGTCTTGTGTGTGTCTCTCAAATATTTTAGCCCTTAGGTTCCATACGTAATAGAGAAAATTGTGAACCTTTTAGTTTAGAAGTACACTAAGAGAATATAGACAATGGGGGATCTCTGAGCTTCTGGATGATGAAGATTGAAAGGCAACGTAATTCAATTTAACAAAGCTTCTAATACATTGCTTGATTCGAAGAACAGAAGCACATAAAAATTCCTTTTAGAGGACCTTATCATGAAAATTCCCAGTCATTAAGAACAGTGGCACCTAAGGAAAATGTTATAAGTACGACTACAGCTTCAGTCAATAGCATTCTCTGCATTCATAAAACAATAAAGATATTTTGAAAAAGAAATTATTATATAGATTGTCAACAGTTCTTAGAAGTGTAGCTTGTCTTTGAATTTCACGATGTTTGAAGCTAAAGATACTGGGATCTCAACTGTCATTAGAGATTTCAATGAGTTTAAAAACCAGTTGAAATCCATGGTCGGGGAAAGGCAAAATGTACTGCATAGAAAATAGGGGAAAGTAGATTCGCTCTTCGAAACTGAGATACAGTCAATCTGACGAGAAAATAGATGAATCTTAAAGAAATGACTAATGGAATATTTCCTAGCTATTTTTTCTACCTAACACGTTAAGAGGTTGTGGATAACTTGAGCAACTGATTTGATATCAGTAGAAGAGTTGGCAGACCTATTCGCAACAGGAAACACAAAAGTCTAGTCATCAGCTATTCTGCATTGCATCTGATTTTATGAAAACGAAATAGAAACAGAGCTTGCTCCTAAAGCATCGTAAGCAATATGCTTGTCGTTTGCTAATAGAAAATGCCATAGAAGATGACGTGTACAAGCCAAAGACTTCCGAGAAAGTGAGCTCAAAAGAACGAGACAAGTGCGCGCAACAGCAAGAATGATAGACTTTTTATCTAGTTGAAACAATATTTCCAAAAGCTTGCACAGCAGATATGGTATGGATATTGCAAAACAAATGAACAACTAATAAAAGGATAGATAATTTCAAGAAGGACTGACTATAATGGTTTAAAGTTGTACTAGATTCACGCTGGTAACTGAAAACTTATTACTAGTTGAATTTGGAAAGGAAATGCCTAGATCTGAATTTAAAGGTTAGCTTACACATTTCATATTTCAAACAAATTTAATAAACACAAATTTTCCTAACAAGCCACTCCTGAATAATCATAGAACGCAATTTTCGTCACACCGCCCCTCCCCGGATAGTATCTGCCGTGTTAACGACAAATTAAAGTTGGTACTATCGAACGTATTGATGGAATAAACCTGTAGAGCAAAGGAAATGGTGGGTGATTCATATACCTGCGTTATTCCGCTTATATGGGATGTGTAGCTGATGTTACTGTGTTTTCCAGTCCGAAGACCGTTTTGATGCAGCTCTCCAAACTAGACTGTGCAAGCCTCTTCTCTCTGAATAACAGCGGCAACCCATTTCCATTTCAACCTTCTGACTGTACTCGTTTCTTGGTCTCCATGTGAGATTTTTCACCTCCCCGCCTTTTTCTACAGTACTAAATTGACAATTCCCTGAAACCTCATAATGTGCCATACCAATAGAGCTCTTCTTTCGTCACGTCGTGACTTAAATTTCTTTTCTTCGCACTTCTGTGCAGTGCTTTCTCATTTATAACGCGATCTACCCATCTAATCTTTATCATGCTTCTGTAACATCACATTTTAAAAGCTTGCATCCTTTTCCTGTCTGAACTACTTATCGTCCATGTTTCACTCCCGTACAAGGTTACGCTCTGGACAAATACTTTCAGAAATTACTTCCTGACACTTCATATTCGATTATAACAATTTTCTCTTCTTTAGAAATGTTTTTCTTCCCACTGCCATAATGCATTTTACAGCTTCTCTTCTTCGGCCACCATATGTTGTTTTACTGTCCAAATACCAAAACTCATCTACTAATTCTATTGTATCGTTTCCTAATTTCTTCAGCACGCCTGACTTAATCCGATTACATTCCATTTATCTTGTTTTGCCTTTTTCAATATTAATCATCTTGTATTTGCCTTGAAAGCCACTGTTCACTCCGTTCAACTGCTCTACAAGGACCTCTGCTGTCTTAACAGAAATCGCGTGTTATCAACAAAAACAATTTTTTTTTTATTTCTTCATTCCCACCTTTAATTTCCCTTACAAGAAATATATTCGCGTGTCATCAACAAACGCCATTTTTTTTTATTTCTTCATCCCCACCTTTAATTCCCCTTACAAGAAATATGTTCGCAACTACTTAAGTTGTACAATTTGTTAGTGATGTGTAAAAATTTGTGCCTGATCGGCATTCGAACCTGGAATTACCACTTTTCACGGGGTTGTCATAACAAACAGACTTTTGGTGCACGCCTCCCGGATCGACCGAAATTTCATAAGGCCACTCATAGCCTGGTTATACGGTAAGTGCTTGCATAGTATCTATTACTCCCGCATAGGTAGAATATTTATTCATTGTCTTATGAATGCCCTGAAACACAACGTGCAATGTTCGTATTTTACGATTCCGAATTTGAAAGAGTGTATTCCAGTCAATATTATCAAAAGCTATCTCCAAATTTACAAAAGCTATAAAAACAAGTTTGCCTTTCCTTGAACTTTCATTCTCAGTGTTGTCCCTAGACAACACTGTATTAAAAGCTGGGCCACGCGGTATTACGTACAGAAATCTTTAAAGTCACGCCGCTGTTGATGAACAACACGCTTCTGGAACGACATTTTGCCGTTTGCTGGGGCATGTAGCCACTTCAGAGGCATTAACCTTTCCGAATTTCAGTTCGCGTTCAAATGTTCAAATGTTTGTTAAGCTTATGGGACTTAACTACGGGGTCATCAGTCCCTAAACTTACAAACTACATATCAGCTACCTTATACTAAGGACGGCACAAATATCCATGCCCGAGGGGGGATTCGAACACCCGATCGTAGTGGCCGTGCAGACTGTGACTGGAGCGCCTCAGTCCCCTCGGCCACCGCGGCCGGCTCATTTCGCGTTACACAGCTGTCTATACTTGACTGTGAGCTTGAGTGTGTTTCATGTTATTTTATTTCAGCTTCGAATTGTCTTTTCTTTGATACTGTGGTGAAGATTATTGAACTCACAGTGCTAACAAAAGACAAAATAACATCCGAAGTAATAATAAAATTCAATAAAAATGTGAGTTGTGCATGAAAAACATGACATAAAACTAACTGTTCAATAAAAACTGTTAAATAATATTTCTTTCAGTTTTGTGCTTTTTATTGATTCTGATTTTTAATTTTTGCAAAGCTGAATTCATAATGTTCCATCGATTACGTATTTCTACGCAACGACGGCTTATGGTATGGTTCATTACTTCACTGCAAATGCGGTAAATATCGTTCGCCACGGTGGAGTAGCCGAGCGGTCTAAAGCGCCTCGCTGCGGAGCGCGTGGTTGCTCGCCGTGGAGGTTCGAGTCCTCCCTGGGGCATGGATGTGTGTGTTATCCTTAGGTTAGTTTACCTAGGTATAAGTAGTTTGTAAGCTACGGACTGATGACCACGCAGTTTGGTCCGATAGATTTACAAACATTTGAAATATCGTTCGCCCTCGTGCGCAAATGTGAACGGCGATCGTATGACGACATGGGCGATACGCGCCGTACTTCCGTAGCTTGCCACTCGTGGAATTTGGGATAGACGGAAGAAGTGTTCGAGCGGCCAAAGCGACCGCTGGCCAGAAACGCGAGACCCGGGTTCGAATCCTGATCCGGCACATAATTTAACTGTTGTCTTTGAATCATTTCAGTGGACTAGTGCAGCCAGAGTGTTTCTTTTCCTTTCTTTTCCCTATTCCATCCTAACATTTAAAAATTGTCATTACTACATTCATACTTGAGGTCTGGCGGCATTTCCTGCACAACAGGTCGAGTACTTATATCATGGCTCGAACTCGCAAGGATGTCAGTCCATACTACTCAATACTGTGTTAAGTCTGTTCTCGGTATCGTATCTCCCACATCATTTTCATCTACTTACACGTATCTTTCTAAAATGTTGTGTTCCCGTCCACTTACCTAAAGTACATATCATTCCAACTTTCACAATTACCTCTCTTGCTTAGTACTGGTTTTCCATCTGAGATGTTGATATACACAGCTTTTTTTGTTTTTGTTTTTATTACCTCAAACGACGTTTAAATAAACCTGTTCGCAGTACCCACCTCTCCTCTAGTTATACGTGCTTCTACCCACTTACATTTTTGTAATCAGACGTGACTTCTCCGCAGTGTTGCACCTATGGTACAGCAGTATGTATAGTTGACGCACGCCAGTTACCCCACCTTAGCAAACTCTGTGATTCATGGTGGTGGAGAGTATAACTACTACTGAAAATGAAATGAGGTTGCAGCACTCGGATGTTCAAACTACGCAGAAGAAAACTATACGCAAAAAGAAAGTGGATACGATGAACACGATATATTTTCTAATCAGAAGATCAGGGGTTGTGTTAGAGAGGAAAACACATTCTATGCTGACCTTCAAAAACACAAGGAATGCATAAAGAATTATTTCAATATATAAAGGCCAAATATTTACCCTTAAATCGTGGAGTGCTGGATAGCGAGGCAACATTCCTAAGCATCAACATAATACCCGACATGAAAGCTAACCTTATGTAAACAAATGTCAGTCATGTGATTCTTGATTAAATGACAGTCAGTTGGCGATGACATCAGAGATACCAGACCATATCTCTTTTGTTAGTGCGACTCAGTGACAGATAAGGTAATATACTTTTACGAGATAGTTTGATACAGAAATGATCTTAACTGTCGTTATCCTTAGTCAGACAAAGTATACAATAATACGTATGAAACGTAGATGTGCTGCACATACGTGGAATAGGCCGGCACTCGATGAAAGCATTCCCAGACGTGCCTTCTGGACAGGTGCAGATAGGGATGTGGTTGAGTACGTCACATCGAGCGCCCTGTCCACAAGTGCCAGGGCAGGGGTCAGCACACTTGTTCCTGATGCAAGCTTTCGTCCTGTCACAGTCTGTACTCAACACACACTCTGGCCGGCAACCTGTGTATGGGTCTCCTTGGTATTCAGGAAGGCAAGTGCAACTGCCATCTCGGCATTCGGCGTTAGGCCCACAAGGCGATGGATTGCATGGATCGGTTTCCACAGGTTCTGCAACTGTAAGTAATGCCGAGAATGCTGTCAGTAACCTCGTAAAGTCTGAATTATTGGTTCTAATTCCATATAAGTATCACATGGCACAATGAAAATATAGATAGGATAGCTTACGTGGTGGCTTCGGGTAGCAGTTACTGAATGGGTCTCCAGTGTATCCCTCAGGGCATGTGCAAACTGGGGTGTGGTTGATCACATTGCACTGTGCACCAATACCACACGACCCTGGACATGGGTCTCGACATTTCTCCCTGATACATGCCCTGTTGCTAGGACACTCCGAGTTGATGGAGCACTCGGGTCGGCAGTTTGGAGGAGCCCCAATGTAGTTCGCCAGGCAAGAGCATGAGGGACTACCACCACTATCGCGACATTCAGAATATGGCCCACATGGTGATGGGATACAAGGATTCACAACTACTGGAGCACTCGGCCTCTGAGGTGGAGCTAAAATGAGAAAAGAAACAATGTTGTATTTCATTCCAGTACTGCTAACACAGCTGTATCACAACACACACACCAGAAGCTCTATTGGTGCAGGAGCTTACGTGGAATTGGATGGCATCTGGTGAAAGGGTCTCCAGTATATCCTTGTTTGCAACTGCAGATTGGGCTGTGGTTTATCACCTGGCAGCGAGTATTGAGGCCACACGGTCCAGGGCAAGGGTCTACACACTTCTGGTTGACACAGGCTCGGTTCTGCGGGCATTCAGAGCTCACCACACACTCCGGTCTACATCCTGGTGGACTGCCAATATACGACGGTAGACACGAGCACACAGCCTGCCCATTCACTTGGCGGCACTGGCTGTTTGGACCACATGGCGATGGGTTGCATGGATCACTCGGTTCAGCTACCACAGCTGTGCAAGAAAGGATCCAGTCAGCCATACAAATAGAATAGAGAGAAGATAAGTTTTGTGTGTTAGTTTACTCCAGGCAGATAAATGTTTTCGTGAGGAAGAGCAAAAGAGCAGTTTGTTCCTTACGTTCATTAGGCTGCAGGTTGCAGTATCGGAACGGGTCTCCAGTGTATCCTGGCCGGCAAGTGCACGATGGCAGGTGATTGACCACCTGGCAATCTGCATTCGGGCCACATGTACCAGGGCACGGGTCTTGGCACTTGTTACGGATACATGCCCTGTTGGGAGCACAGTCAGTGTTCACCACACATTCTGGCCTGCAGCCTTCATATGGGTTGCCCACATACTCTGGTAGACAAGTACAAGATCCGGCGCCATTCTGTTCCCTACACACTGCATTCGACCCACATGGTGACGGAGAACAAGGTGTTGGTCTTTCCTGTGGTGCGGCCACAGCTGAAAGATACATGTTACATTTACTATCTGTTCGAAGCTGCAGTTAGAACCACATAGATTCAAAAGAAAATCGTTAGGAGTTAATTCTTACGCTGCACAAAGCACTGAGAGAACGGGTCTCCAGTGTATCCAGCTGCACACACACACGTAGGAGTGTGGCTGACCACTCTGCACTGTGCATTCGACCCACAAGCTCCTGGACAGGGATCTTTGCACTTCTGATTGATACAGGCCAGATGGCTGGCACACTCACTGTTACTAATACATTCGGGCCGACAGTTTGGAGGCGAACCCTTGAACTCTGGTAGGCACGAACATGATGGGCTGTCTCCAGCTACCTTGCACTGTGCATTTGGCCCACATGGTGAAGGTTGGCAAGGATTTACTGGCTTGCTCACTGGCGAATCAGCTGTATGGGAAATAAAGCAAATTGTGTAAGGGACAAGTTATGACTGACATAACGTTGTTTGATGTGAATAGGATTAGTTTTATGTGTAGTTCTTACGTATTGGTAGGCATCTCGAGAACGGGTCTCCCGTGTAGCGTGGTGGACAGCTGCAGATAGGGTTGTGATTGACCACCTGACACTTAGCTCCAATTCCACATGTTCCTGGGCAAGGATTCCTACATTTTTGGTTACTGCAGGCTTCGTTCTGACCACAGTCAGAACTGACAACACACTCTGGCCTGCATGCCGGAGGACTTCCTAGGTAGCCCGGCACACAAGAACATACTGCCTGGCCGTTAATCTCCCGACATTGGCTGTTGGGACCACATGGAGATGGGTTGCATGGCTGTGTTGCCACCGGAGCTGTATAAAAAGACACTCAAATTACTCCATGTTCTGCATGCAAAATGTAAATATTTCACCTAAACTGATGGTGGGGTATTACAGTACGAGAGTTGTAATTGTTAAGTTCGATACTATAACAAGTGACGATAGTGTTGTACCATTACATGAATTTTTTCTGTAGAATATGGATAAGTAGTAAGTATTGTTAAATATATTTGTCTCTGATGTGTAGATCTGGGTATGTGTGATACAACTAGCGATTCCTTGTATTACTCTGAAGCTAAGTATCGATACAATTGTTGTTGTGTAGCTATGTTGTCGCCCGAACTGACTTTGAATCTGGAGGTGTGGGTAAAGTTATGGTTGTCTTTCCATCGAATCTGTACTGTCGTATATAATACGATAAAAGTTTTATAAACATTTGTAATGCTCTACAAGTGGAGGCTTTATACGCTCCTTTGAAAACTCAGTAGTAATCGTACGATTTTTATGGGAACGTTTAGATTGATATTGGACAGCAAACACACCAAAATCCAAGTTAATGGATCTACTATCGAGCAAACAACGGCAGGAAAACTTCGAATGTAAGGGGATATCAAGGGAAAGTAAGGAAGATTAGAGTTTAAGGTTCTGCCGACAGGGCGGTAGGTGGAGATGTTCAAGAGGGTATTTGTTATCAGAAATAGCGCTGTAAATGAAGCCTCTAGCACTTTATGTATTCGCAAATAAGTAAAGGGGCATTGAAAATAAAGGACGCAGTTAGGTTATCAAGAAAATTGGAGGGTGTAGTTTGTCTTACAAGACGGTGAATTAGTTGAAGTAACATAACAAGTGTTGTTGGGATGAAAGATCAGCTTAACATACCGTGTTGGCTAGAAAGACAGTGTGCTGCGCACGGAAACTAGGGGAAAGGGGATAGGCAAATCCCAGCTCATATTTATTAAGACTGACGAGAATGTAAATAAATTTTAAAAATCACCGTTGACGTATTTCCTACCAAGTTTACTGCCTGGTTTGTAGAATATTCTTAGCTAACTTCAGCAACTGCAATGACATTAACATAACACTTGGCTGAGCTACTCAGAAATCAAAAACAAATTAAGTAAGTTGTCAGCAGCTCAGCATATCAGCGGATTTTGCGAAAGCAATGAAACCAATATTGTACCCTGCGCGTGTCTGTTTTCTTGGCGTCAGTCGGCATCGATAGATCACGTACGTCTTTGGTTTCCGCGAGGACGAGGTAGTTCCTAGCCCCGCGAGAGAGCGGTAAATATTCGAACGCTGGGCAGTTCGAGACACGCGCAGCAAGTTTGCAGGCCGTCGGCGAATAAAGATTTGCGTGGTCCGCGTATCAAAATTGAGTGGACCCAACACCACCTAGAGACAAGGCCTAACAACAGCCCGTGCTACGTCACTCTGACCAGGCCGTGGCCGCCAGCTTGGATCTCACAATGTTTGGGTGATTGGCAGTTGTAATTCGTGTTTGTTGCATATATTTATAATCAAGTCGCCGAAGTGGCGTCCAATTGAAAGACTTGCACTAGGGCAATGAGTCACACAAAATGAGCCAAACGAAATTACTATTATCTATTAGTTGAGCTGTCTTAACGACCTCTGTGCTCAGTCCTTCATATTAGGCAATTTGTCCGCTACCAACACAAATCTGAACTGTGCAAGACATAAATAATAGTGTGCAACATTTACGTGTTTCCAAGAGGGACATTAGTCGTTTGCTGTGGTTCTGTCTACCCTCGGCAGGCAGGGCACAGCATTAGCTTAGTGTCTCGGGCGGTTGGCGTGCGGAGGAGCTCCGTGCTTGATGCATTCCGCTATGGACGGAGGAAGGGCAGTTGAGCTAAGTTATCTTGAATTTCTTCGAGCTAACGGCGAGACTCACGGTATCTAACCAAGTACTGGTTTCGCATGGAAATAACTTTGTTGCAGGTATTGTGTCCCCATCTGTTTATTACTTCTAATATGGAATCATATTAAGAGATATATAGGTTTACTTAGAGCATTTGTGTCATTAAATTAATGCTACGTCTAATATTTTTGTATGATCATAGAAGACTGATTCAACCATTAATTAGTTCCTAGAAATCAGCGTGTGTCGTTTCTTGCCTCAAAATTATGACAAAACTCAATAGCGGGCATCATAGCGTCATTTGACAAGTGGTGGTTTGCCTCTTGCTGCCTGAGTACTAATAACTGTCTTTGTATTTCTTGAACGTCTGATAATATGGTTTACGTAACTTTCCCGCTCAGTGGAGCACTTTCGTTAATGTCAGAATATCCCAGTAAGTGTGCTGCTTAAGAGGATTTATTGCGATTTTCAGAGGGTTTTGGCTTGTCAGTATTTCTTAATCACATTGAAAGTAACTGATAACATTTTAGGCCTAGATAAGCCAACTCATTTTGTGGGTGTTTATTGTAAATGTTTGTCTTCTGTACTAAGACGTAGTAAGAATCTTATTAATTTGGAAGAAAATATATCTTTTTCTTTTGTGTTATGGCATTTTGGAATAGAAATTAAGCTTCGGTAGAGGAGGTGGAGGTGTATGTGTGTGTGGAGGGGGGGGGGGGGGAGAAGAGATGGCTTCTTTGAGGAAAGGAGATTTATTTAGTGCATGTTGGGTACTCGTTCTGCTTCGTGAAGTGTATAAATTTTCCCTTTTTCACCGTTTTCTTAAATTTTTACTTGACCGATCTCTGATGACCCAGTCTGATATAACTTAAATGATTGTTTTAATTAAGAAATTATTGCTGATTAAACTGAAAATTTCTCGGATGTTGTGGCCAATTCATCACCTTACCTCTGTCAACACAATCAGTTCCTCACTGCCTCAAGTATGTATGTCACTAACAGAACAGTCTGCCTCAGGCGATAGGTGTGAACTAGGCAATGACTTCCTTAAGAATTGAGCACAAAAGAACGAGACAAGGGCGTGCATACAATTTTTGTAAATCTATCGGACCAAACTGCGTGGTCATCAGTCCGTAGCTTACAAACTACTTAAACCTAGGTAAACTAACATAAGGACAAACACACACATCCATGCCCCAGGGAGGATTCGAACCCCCACGGCGAGCAACCGCGCGCTCTGCAGCGAGACGCTTTAGACCGCTCGGCTACTCCACCGCGGCAAGGGCGTGCATCAGACAAGAATGATCGATTTGCTTAGTGGTCAACAATTATTTAGCAGCAGCTTCCACATCGTGTAATGTTGTGGATGCCGCAAGATTAATTCAGTCCAATCTCTCGACTGCAAACAATCCGACGCGATATTCTGTGAAGTTTTAGCTCACTATGCTTCTGGAGAATTGCCTAGATAGAAATTATTTAATTTGGCCATTCAGAAAGTTACTCTGCCGGTCGTACAATTATAGCTATTTGTGAGGGCTACAGATCACATTTTGAGGAAAGTAACGGAGAGTTTGAGAAGAAATTACTATTTTTAAAGGATACGTACGTAAAGAAAGGCTTACTCACTACGGTTTTAGATTATTCCCAGATTCGTACAGATAAGTCCTAACACAGGTACGTTTGGTATCGGAAACGGCAGGTATGAAAGTAACGATTAGATTTTGTATTATCAATGAAAGTACTAAAACAGTTTATAGTAAACACATCTATTCCTATTAGAGAGCCTCCTGATATAATCACAGAATTGTGTCTGTCATCGCTAAAGTTTCACCACTGCTGAGTAATTCTATTGTGGAGTGTTTTAATGATAGAATAATCAAGTAAGAGAAAAAGCGCGGGCAGCGGATAACTGAGTACTATAGTTTATTAGGATGATTAACTGCAGTTTAACCGCTCACATGTTGAAATGCAGCAGAAGATATTGTCCGTTCAGAGCAATTTGGACCATCTATACCTTCCGAGTTCTCTACATCCACGATCAGGTTGTGATCAGGTTGTGTGTAAGGCACTTCTACATCCTTAGCATTAGAAACGCAAAACAACCAAAAGTATATCTTTTGTGGGAGATTCAAAAGTTTAAGTAGCGTACTACAATAGAAGGGTAATATTCAGAGACAAAGACAGTGATGATAAACAACGAAAACACAAGAGAAGGACTAACTCCGGTACTTGTGTAAGAGAATGATAATCACTGGCGAAACCATCAGCATTGTACAAGGTTTACGGTATCAAAAAATTTATAGTTAATAGATGACATGACAGCTACATTTGTATACGACAGGTTTATTAGTATATGTATCTGGGATAGAGGAATCTTGCAGAAACAAAATCCGAAGCAGTTGAGTACTATACATGTAGGATTTAGATGTGCAAGGACATACGTGGAATAGGCCGGCACTCGATGAAAGCATTCCCAGACGTGCCTTCTGGACAAGTACAGATGGGGATGTGGTTGACTACGTCACATCGAGCGCCCTGTCCACAAGTGCCAGGGCAGGGGTCAGCACACTTGTTCCTGATGCAAGCCTTCGTCCTGTCACAGTCTGTACTCAACACACACTCTGGCCGGCAACCTCTGTATGGGTCTCCTTGGTATTCAGGAAGGCAAGTGCAACTGCCATCTCGGCATTCGGCGTTAGGCCCACACGGCGAAGGATTGCATGGATCGGTTTCCACAGGTTCTGCAACTGTAAGTAATGCCGAGAATGCTGTCAGTAACCTCGTAAAGTATGAATTGTTGGTTCTAATTCCATATAAGTATCACATGGCACAATGAAAATATAGATAGCTTACGTGGTGGCTTCGGGGAGCAGTTACTGAATGGGTCTCCAGTGTATCCCTCAGGGCATGTGCAAACTGGGGTGTGGTTGATCACACTGCACTGTGCGCCAATACCACACGATCCTGGACATGGGTCACGACACTTCTCCCTGATACAAGCCCTGTTGCTGGGGCACTCAGAGTTGATGGAGCACTCGGGTCGGCAATTTGGAGGAGCGCCAATGTAGTTTGCCAGGCAAGAGCATGAGGGACTACCACCACTATCGCGACATTCTGAAAATGGCCCACATGGCGATGGCATGCAAGGATTCACAACTACTGGAGCACTCGGCCTCGGAGGTGGAGCTAAAATGAGAAAAGAAACAATGTTGTATTTCATTCCAGTACTGCTAACACAGCTGTATCACAACACACACACCAGAAGCTCTATCGGTGCAGAAGCTTACGTGGAATTGGATGGCATCTGGCGAAGGGGTCTCCAGTATATCCTTGTTTGCAACTGCAGATAGGGCTGTGGTTTATCACCTGGCAGCGAGTATTGAGGCCACACGGTCCAGGGCAAGGGTCTACACACTTCTGGTTGACACAGGCTCGGTTCTGCGGGCATTCAGAGCTCACCACACACTCCGGTCTACATCCTGGTGGACTGCCAATGTACGACGGTAGACACGAGCACACAGCCTGCCCATTCACTTGGCGGCACTGGCTGTTTGGACCACATGGCGATGGGTTGCATGGATCACTCGGTTCAGCTACCACAGCTGTGCAAGAGAGGAGCCAGTCAGCCATACAAATAGAATAGGAGGAAGATACGTTTATGTGTTAATTTACTCCAGGCATATAAATGATTTCATTAGGAAGAGCAAAAGAGCAGTTTGTTCCTTACGTTCATTAGGCTGCAGGTTGCAGTATCGGAACGGGTCTCCAGTGTATCCTGGCCGGCAAGTGCACGACGGCAGATGATTGACCACCTGGCAATCTGCATTCGGGCCACATGTACCAGGGCACGGGTCTTGGCACTTGTTACGGATACATGCCCTGTTGGGAGCACAGTCAGTGTTCACCACACATTCTGGCCGGCAGCCTTCGTATGGGTTGCCCACATACTCTGGTAGACAAGTACAAGATCCGGCGCCATTCTGTTCCCTACATACTGCATTCGAACCACATGGGGATGGAGAACATGGCGTTGGTGTCTCTTGGGGCACTGCCACAGCTGAAAGCCACATATATTATGTACTCTTTGCACAAACATATATTTAAGAATTGAATAATGCAAGAGACTTGAGTTACGAGTTAATTCTTACGCTGCACAAAGCACTGAGAGAACGGGTCTCCAGTGTATCCAGCTGCACATACGCATGTAGGTGTGTGACTGACCACTCGGCATTCCGCATTCGATCCACAAGCTCCTGGACAGGGATCTTTACACTTCTGCCCCATGCAGGCCAGATGGCTGGCGCATTCGCTGTTGCTGATACACTCGGGCCGGCAGTTTGGAGGCGAACCCTTGAATTCTGGCAGACACGAGCAGGACGGGCTGTCTCCAGCTACCTTGCACTGAGCATTTGGACCACATGGTGAAGGCTGGCAAGGGTTCACTGGCTTGCTCACTGGCGAATCGGCTGTATGGGAAACAAAGAAAATTGTGTAAGGAACAAGGTATGAACGACATATCGTATTTGATATGAATAGGATTAATTTCATCTGTTGTTCTTACGTATTGGTAGGCATCTCGAGAACGGGTCTCCCGTGTAGCGTGGTGGACAGCTGCAGATAGGGTTGTGATTGACCACCTGACACTTAGCTCCAATTCCACATGTTCCTGGGCAAGGATTCCTACATTTCTGGTTACTGCAGGCTTCGTTCTGACCACAGTCAGAGCTCACAACACATTCCGGCCTGCATGCCGGTGGGCTTCCAAGGTAGCCGGGCACACAAGAACATACTGCCTGGCCGTTAATCTCCCGACATTGGCTGTTAGGACCACAGGGAGAAGGGTTGCATGGCTGTGTTGCCACAGGAGCTGTATAAAAAGACAACTGGAATTACTCCATATACTCAATGCAGAGTATGAATGTTTCAACGAATGTGAATATCGTGTATATCAGTGTGTTTACTATCGAAGTTCACAAGGTATTGTGCGATCTTCTAATATGACATGTTCTTTTTGTACCGTGTGTTATCGAACGATAGTAAGTAATGATCTAATGAGCTTTCTGTCTAGTACAACATTGTAGGAGACAACCTGAAATTCGCTGGGGCTATGCTAATGTCGAGTAGCTTAACCGCCCATTACACGTGAGGCAGATTGCCGTTTGCTAGTACTGACTGATCAGAGCAGTTATGCTGTGTTTTACTTTGAAACCGCTATCTCCTACGTAATGTGAGGAATGTGTTTGATCGTAATTATCTCACGTAACAGGACTTTCTATCATGCTATCTGCATACTTTTTAGTTACTTGCATCAGGAAATAGGTATGCTCTCGCCTTGCCAAGATGCTACCTAATTTCAGGAGAACAGTTAACGCTGACAGTGACAATCCCAGTGGCGAATTGTGATATTTTTTTCAGCGTTACCGCCATTAAGTAAATGACGAAATGGAAGAATACATTATGCGTTATAGTTCATTATCTCATTTTTCGATCTCCTGTGATTGCTCTTTTTCCACACATTCTAAATCCTTTTATCATAGGAAACCTCTGGTCAGTAAAAACCTAAATTTCTGAGTTTATACACACAGTAATTGGAGAGTTACAATGCTACATATCTGAACCTTGGCTTGTTCAAACGATTGAAAATATTCAGTGTTTCTGAGTCTTGTGAGTAATATCGACGCGGAAAACAGTGCAATTAGTATCTGGATACAGAAAAGGGCATGGTCATTGTCTTTCGGGCCAAAGTTGGAAGCATTTCGCAAACGGTTAAGTTTTTAGTGTTCGCGTAGCGCCGGGTGTAAAGTATACCGTGCATGACGCTATCCGAAACCTGTGCAAAGGCAGCAGTGGTGAGCTATGGGCCGATGATGGCATAGATGAACGACGGCTGCAGTAATGTGATCGGACAAATTGATTGCTGTGAAACTGATCGGCCAGATGAACCAAGGGGATACAAACAGTGTCTCTTCATTGAGGGTTTAGCGACCGTTGCTGCGAATGATCTTCTGTATCGGGAACCTGATTTATGCACTCAAGCTGACTGCTGTTAATCGGCGACGAAGACTGGAATTTGGTCGCCAATACTGCAATTGGACGACTACTGAGTGGCGTCAGGTGTCCTTTTCAGCCGGATCTTATTTTATGCTCCATTGGACAAAAAGCAAACAGCGTGCGATATCGTCGACAGGGTCCAGATCGGAGGGGCTAGCGTTATGGTCTGCGTTTGATTTCGGGGCATGCCCTGGACCGTCATTCTCCAAGGTACAATGGATCGACACAAGTTTGAATGTATCCTGGGAACAAAATTTATCCAGCATTTAGTTAAGTTTTCCCCGGTATGATGGTATCTAACAGCAGGACAAGACAGCAGTTCTCGGCACTCGAGTCTTAGTGGCTCTGAATTCCATGGGTGATATACAAAACCTCGCTGACTCTTGAGACAACAAGAAATCATCACTTTAGAATTGGAAGGAGGTGTGGGGGTAAAAAAAATGCAGAGTGAGTCCAAGAGACGAGTACAGTATTCAGGTTGAAATGTATGTGGGTTGTAGTAGTTACTCGAACGTAAAGAAGCTCGCATTGAATACACTAGTGTACAGAGCTGGATCTAACCATTCTTCGGGCTGAATAGCGCAACAACAAAACATTCCAACTAATCAGTCTTAATGTACAAACGCAGAAAATAATATTTTTCCAACTGTCTTGAAACACCTGCAACTATTACTAGTGACGATTTAGTTAGGATGAATCCACTAAAATTTTCTGAATTTTTTTAAATCCTTGAACGGGTAGTTTGGGAAATTTGATGTGTTACAATTATAGGTGAACTGCAGCGATGTTTCTATTGTGACGAGCATACTTATCATCAAATAAATGACTATTTACACGTCATGGGCGTGCTTGAAGTTCTATAAAGCGCAATGAGTAGAATAGGTGAAGAAAACGGCAAGGATCAATGTTGGAGAAACTTGCAATGGAGAAACTTGTGGAGAAAAGATTACTGTAATCATGTATCTTTCGTAAAATTGCGAGAAAATGCTAAATTATCTCTTTTTCAACAGAAAGGATCGGAGTGCATGGTGTGGCGTTTCACTATTAACCTTCAGGTTTGGCTTATCTCAAGGCACGTGATTATCGTTTGTGGGGATTTGTGAAATACTCCACCTATGGAATGCTCTTCAATACTGAACAGTAGAAGTGAATGCAGCAACTCTAGACACAATCGCAAACTTTTGGTATGGATCTGATTATCGTCTGAAAGTTTATATGCATCCGCTGGGGGCACATCTAAAATCTGTAAAAGGTACACAAAAACTTTGATTCCACACGTAATTGTAAAAAAACATCCCAAGTTTCTAAGTTCATGAGTGTAAAAGATATACTACCATTATAGAATCCGGTGGTTCTTTTGACAATAAAAGTATCAGAGGAGTCAAAACAAAATGATGCAGGGCATCTCCACAATTACCAATGTCAATCCAATTTAGCTAATGGGCTGGTTCGATGGTATTGTGCCGTGGGGGCCTCAATGTGTGCCAGGAGTGCAGATGTGTAGGGACTACTTGCGACCAAATAAATTAACTGTGCATTTCATATTTTGATGTAATACAGTTACAATTACACGCCATATTTGGCGTTAGAGAAGAGAGTAGCAACAATGATAAGAAGCGCACGTGAATATGAGCCTTCTCAATGGGCAGTCAGAACTCTTCACGGAGTTCAGCAAGGTCCGGAATCACATGACCTCTACCCCCATATTTCTTTGGTAATTATGTATATTTACACTCCCTATGTCTTTTCTTTCTTTTCAGATGGTGGACACAACTAACTACAGAGGGAAGGGAAGAACGTTTTCTGGCAAGTGCATGGGCTCATTTCGGTACACATACCGGGAAAACCATACGAGATGTGCAACAGGATTTTGCGGTACGATTCCATAAAAGAGCTCCTCGAAATCGAACGATGCCAAAGAACTCTTCAAACCCGGATCCATTTTGGTTGGAAAGAGGACAGGTCGTCCATCTGATACTCCACAGATGGATAGGTAGAGGATGGTGCATCTGCCAGCGCCCATCGATTGTCTTCCGAGAAGCCCAGATCTGATACCATACGAAGATTCGCAGTGGGAAATAATTAAGCAGAATGTCACGAAACAACGATAAAAGGCAATTGACGGATTGAAGAAAACTGTTACCGAGGCATTCAAGGAAATCACACTGACTGAACTTCGGAAAAATTCACACGTGACTTGGTGATGCGTGATTTTTTGCAGTGAAAATGATGATTCTCATATTGATGTTTTGGGTCACTAAAGAAGCTGGAACGTAAAGGTATAAACGTTTTCCACACGTCTGCTAAGACGAATCCGAATAAATAAATATATATACACCATGGCTGAAAAAGAGGCGGTGACGAAAGTTTAGACCAGATTAGATTGCTCAAGAAAGAAGAAGACGAAAGTCACTGAAAGACAGACATAAATATTCAAGTGTGCTGGTTCGGAATGGTAACGTTTTTGATCGATGCACGGAGCTTTATCTGCAAACCCTGTAGATACGAAGCTGTTGGGAATTGTTGGGGGAACATTATTGATTATCACAATAAACGAGTCATACAGGAATAAGGAATATAAAACATACCGGAGAAGCATAAGTTCGCGCAGTCTACTCGATCAGTATTAAAGAACTGCAATAACCAGATGGCGATCATGTTATTAATATCTCCCATCTTGCATCCTGTCGAGGAGGTATGGACCGCTCTCTGTAGAAACCTTTCATTGCATTTGGGCACCGGGGAATGGGTATGAATGGTATACCATTAATGAAAGGGCATTTTAGACTGATAATTTAGAATACACGTAAAATATTCATATCTCTACAAATTTGTTTACATTTTTCGTAGCTGCAGATAACACGCTCGCGGGGTTTATTCTGTTGTGAAGAAAATTTATAGGTCTGCACAAGAAGTTTTTAGTTTTTAAAATTCTGAATAATTCGACTTCCGTTTGGTCCTTCTCACAAGGGACTGAACCTTGTCAAGTACGACAAAAACCACCTCTATTCCTCGGGATTCTGCCTCTACACAATAACACTTGTAAGACATATTTTTCAGGGTAGAAATGATAGCAAAAAGGATTGTTGCTTTGACATACTTAAAACATGTTTCCGTAGAAAGAGGTTATGTAACTTAACGTGTGGTAATGAATACAGAAATCAGTTAACATGTTGTGATTCTTCAGTTTCTCCCGGCGTATTTGATAATCAAAATATCCACGGGTGTACTGCCGGTCTATAGTGTCCACTATAGTGGACACTATAGACCGGCAGTACACCCGTGGATATTTTGAGTTAACATGTTGTTTAAGAGTGATTATATCTGACTTATTAAACTATTTACAAATCAATACACTGAGGATAGGTTGTAACTCATCGAAAACACCATCACTGAGTCGTAAACAGGCCCACAGAAAAGACAATCACATTCACACAATCTAAATATCCGGCCCCAGCCTTCATTAGGGAAAGACCATGCGTATAATCACTCAGGCACAACTCGTGCACACTTACATGACTGCCGTCTGGGCCTTAGCGGCCAGAGACGGGTCTTTTGTCCGTGGGTTGTACTTGAGTGATTCTGTGAATGTGCGGATGAAGGCCTTAACCGAAATTTTCTGTTGTGTGAGTGTGATTATTTTTCTTATGTGCCTGCCTGCCACTCAGCTATAGAATTTACGGTCAGTTGCAAATTATTCACATTAAATTATTGACATTACAACTTGGACTTTCCATTGATATATTTACAAATCAATAAGACAACAGATATATTATAAGATTGAACTTATACATACGTGGTACTGGTCTGCAGAGTACGAAAGCATTTCCAGAGGTGCCTTCTGGACAAGTACAGATGGGAATATGGTTAACGACACTGCATCTTGCATCCTGCCCACATGTTCCTGGACAGGGATCTGTGCACTTGTTCCTGATACAGGCTTTTGTCCGGTCACAATCAGTACTCAACACGCACTCGGGGCGACAGCCTGTGTAAGGATCTCCTTGGTACTCCGGAAGACATGTACAACTGCCGTCTCGGCAGAGTGCATTAGGCCCACACGGTGATGGATTACATGGGTCGGTTACCACAGGCTCTGCAGCTGTAAAAGCAGGGAACTGTTATTCCACTGAACTGAAGCCTGACAGAACAGTCCCTACTCGGAACAAATACTTAGACTAATTACATCAACTGGTTATGCTTACGTTCTGGCGGTTTTGGGGAGCAGCTTGTGAATGGGTCTCCAGTGTATCCTTCCGGGCAACTGCACACGGGAGTGTGATTCACGACACTGCATTGCGCAGAAATTCCACACGAGCCAGGGCATGGATCGCGGCATTTCTCTCTTATACATGCCTTATTCTTCGGACATTCTGAGCTTATAACGCATTCCGGTCGGCAATTGGGTGGCGTACCAATGTAATTCTGCCGGCATGCACAAGATGGAGAGCCTCCGACGTTGCGACATTCAGAGTATGGGCCACAGGGAGAAGGCATGCAAGGGTCGACATGCACAGGCTCGGCGGGAGGCAATATAGGCGCTAGAATTCAAGACAAGCATGCACAGAAACGAATGAAGACAGAAACAGTAAGAAGTAACACACACAGAACACTTTTAAAGATGTCAAAGATGTAACTCATAAACCGCAAGAAGACACATGAACAGAATACTCTTAGGGATAATAAAGAGAGCATGACAAAAATCATCATTTCATGCATGAATACGTGATTAGCTTTCGTGTAATAGTGCTCAGGAAGTTAACTACTGATATAAAAATAATTGTCATGGATATTTAATAATATTGCAACGTGCTTTGTAAAATATTCATAAGAATGTTTATGCTGACTTTATTTTATGACTGCTTGAATTGAAATTAATTTTCGTCTTGAAGCGTATTTTTTTAGGATATGTATGTAAAAGGGATTTGATTCGGAACGATTACTTGATGTCGCTAAGTCAGTACGTGGTAACACAGCGCTGTGGGTGGGTGTATCGCCGTACTTATGTGAGTTGTTTTAATGAGTAGGTTGTCTCTGCGTGAAACCTGGTGTTATCTTCTAGCTGTATCTAACATACAGAACAATGGAACTCAGGACCTGTTAGGTGACGATCAGTTTTGCTTCAGGAAACGTAAAGGCATTTCTGACATTGCACCTGATAATGGAAGCAAGAATGAAGAAAATTAAAGACACGTTCAAAGAATTTCTCGACCTGAAAGAGGGATTAGATAAGTGTAAATTGGCTCGAGATGTTCGAAATTCTGAGAAAAATAGGAGTAAGCTACAGAGAAAGACGGGCGACATGAAACGTGTACAGGAACCAAGAGTGCAAGTGTTACTCTGAAATGAGGGGACTTCAGTGTCATACTGATAAGTGGGCTATTACTGCCAAGCTGTTTATGAATTTGATTCAATATCGTTCATAGTGCTGGCGTCAAAAAGGCTGTATACAGGCAAGCAGTCCTACTGCTTAATATATACACCGAAGAAGCAATAACGAAAATAAAAGAAAGGTTAGAGAGTAGGATAAAAATTCAGGTTCAAATGATATCAGTGATAAGTTTCGATGATGGCATCATTATCGTCAGTGAAAGTGAAGAAGAACTGTACGATTTGTTGAATGGAATGAATACTCAAATGAATGCAGAATGATAGAAAACGCAAGAAGTCTAAAGTCATAAGTAGCAGAAATGAAAAACTTAACATAAAAATCGGATAATATGACGTAGAGGAAGTTAAAGAATTATGCTGCCTTGTAAGTAAATTCACTTACGTTGGACGAAACAATGATGACATGAAAAGTAGACTGGCACAGGCTAAGAGGGCATTCATTGTCAACAGAAGTCTACTGGTACGTAGTATTGATCTTAATGTGAGGAGCACCGTACGTTCTCATGAATTTCTTCCACACATTAAGGCTGTTATTACATACCAGTAAACTGTTTCGTATGGCAGTGAAACGTGGACATTGGGAAAAGCAGAACGGAAGAGAAGCGAAGCATTCCAGATGTGGTGCCGCAGACGTTTCTTCAAAATTAAGTGAACTGATATGATAACGAATGAACAGGTTTTCTGTAGAATTTGCGAAGAAAGGACCACATGATAAACTGTGACAAGAAAGGGGGACACGATGATACGGCATGTATTGACACATCAGTACCTCCATGGTACTACAGCTAAAGAAGGTAAAAACTATAGGGGAAGAAAAATACTGGGCTACATCCGGCAAATAATTGAGGACTTAGGTTGCAAGTGCTACTCTGAAATGAGGGGGCTGCAGTGTTATACTGATACTGTCAAGCTCTTTATAAACTTGATTCGATGTCGTAATGATTGTAATGACTTCACATGTCATCTCAAATAGTACAATTCGGTTCGTTTTCTTAACCCCTCTGGATGCTGTAGCCCTTTTGCCGAGTAGAGTATATCAGTAGTTAACTTCCAGCAACACTTTTCACTAAAAATAGAATATATGAATGAAATATAACAGCTAAAATGAAGAGTCGCAAATTTCTGTCATTTTTATTGCCGACATTAATTCTAAAGAAAACAAGAACGACATTTCTAAATGTACTACGATACGCCTCAAAATACATAGGGGGGTCATATTTAAAGTAAGAACCGATTTGTATTCCAATCCTGATGTTCCTCCGCCCAGTTTCTGCGGCCTCAATGGTGTCGTGGTTTTAATGGGACACACAACATGGGTCTCCATGCGTAGAAGGTACATTCCCGAAGGCGATTTCGGATTGTTTGTCTCGATATCGCGCACATTTGAGTTGCATTCAGCCTCCTGTCTCGACCTGCTGCTAACCGAAGATAATGGTCGTGTCTCGCTGATGTTATCCGTGGACATCTTCGATCTTGCCTTCTTTTATCGGTTCCTATTGTGCGGAACCGCGTACAGGCTCTGGAAATCACACACTGGAACACTCCAAATAGCTGGAGTCATGTTTCGGTAAGTCAAGTTGTTGTTGCATAGCGATATCTAATATATAAAGCAGTGTGTCCGTATGTTTGTACGTGTTGCATACAAATCTACAGTGTTGTTCCAATCTTTGTGAAATTTTGTACACGTAAGCTTCAATCCATGAGGACGATCGCCGTAAGTGTAAGAATCACATACGATATATAGTTCACGAGATATGACGTCAAAAACTGCTGCATTTTGAGACAATGCTGCTCATTCTCTCCTAAACCATTGAACCGATTTCAACCAAATTTGGTACACACATTCCTTACCGTGAGGTACCAATTGCTGCATGGTTAAGAATCACTTACGGCACATGGTTCAAAAGATATTACGTCATAACCAACAAAAATCGGAAAAAAATGCCATATAATGCTGCGAGACTTTCGAAATACACTGTATGAGAATGACATTACTTAGCGACTTGCAACAAACTTTAAACATAATTTCAAACCTTTATTAAACTTTTTCTCGCTGGCAACCATAATAAAATGATGAAAGGAAAAAAGTTTCTCGCTTACTACTTTTCCGCTGTTTATGGAGTAAAACTACGGCTCTCGGTATGACGTTACAATTTATAGTTTGAACACTACAAATTGTAGCGACAGGAAATTTTACAGACAGTATACACATATATAGTTGAATGTAGCTTCTAAATTGTATCACATTCCGACACGTAGTTCATGAGATAAAGGTAAAGCAGTCAACAATCCGAAGATTAATTTGAACACCACAGTGCTTTACTAGGCATGGTCCTGTTTGGAGGTGGTATGCCGTTGCCTTCCTCCAACCTTCAAACTGACTTACCCAGCCAGTTATAGGGGGACCTACAGTTTAACGTAAGTTCCGAACCACGGCGCTACTCGGTATTTTTCACATGAGCAATACTGCTAGAGGTGAAAGAAGTGGAAAGTGACAGATAAAAATCCTAGGACCTGGCGGGGGTCGAACCCGCGACCTTTGGATTTGTAGTCTGGCACTCTACCACTGTGCAACCGAGGCGCACTTTTTGCACATAAACAGTAACGTCCATGGAAAACCGCCCCATCAAGCACCAAGTTTTAATCGATTACTTCTTTACTACTAACTGTATTTTCAAGAGATTTTATAGATATTCCGCCCTTATACAAATGAACATATACCTGAAAAATGGCAGGAATAAATAAGTAAATAAATACCCGGGCAGCGTCGGGTTTTCAGCTAGTACACAATATAATTCGTTTGGTGGAGTAAACACCAATCGACACCAAACCCTCTGCAGCAACTTTCTGTTATTACCACTACCTCGGTTGCCCTAATGTTGTTGTCTCCACTCTGTGGAATCGAGAACCATTTATCTTCATTCTGTCGCTGACAATACTTCAGAACCTAGATACCTTGACTGATCCCCTAATTGTTTTGACTAGCGTAGTAATTTCTCAGCTCTAATGAAGTCGGCTTCGCGTGAAAGAAATTTGCGACTGAACGTGAATAACACAGCAGAATAAGTGAGAAGCAGTAAGACAGCAGAGAGAAGTGTTGGAGGCTTACGTGGCGCGGGATAACACCTGACAAAGGGGTCTCCGGTGAGGCCCGGGGGGCAGCTACAGACGGGGGCGTGGTTGAGGACGCGGCATGCGGCGCGCTGGCCGCAGGGCCCGGGGCACGGGTCGACGCAGCGCAGATCGACGCAGGCGCGCTGCGGCGGGCACTGCGCGCTGAGCGTGCACTCGGGCCGGCAGGCGGGCGGCGCGCCCACGTAGCCGCGCAGGCACGAGCACGCGCCGCGCAGGCACGCGCTGAACGGGCCGCACGGCGACGGCCGGCACGGGTCCTGCGGCTCTGCCGCCACCGCTGCGAGCACACGCGCCGTGCTCACACCCTCTCTCTCAGTACACTTTCCGAGCGAGCGTCCGCACCACCAGCCAGAGCTCCTACTACACCGAGCCTGTCCAACTGGGGGTCCCAGTACCAATCGAAGAGAGAACACACTTCGTAACCGACATCGTTGTATTGGTCATGTGTAATGGATAACCGGTTTCGGCAAGCAATGTTGCTATCAAACTTCCTGGCAGATTAAAATTGTGTGCCGGAACCGGGACTCGAACCTGGGACCTTTGCCTTTTGCGGGCAAGCGCTCTACCACTGAGCTACCCCGACACGAGTCTCGGTGCCGCCCCACAACTTCAATTCTGCCAGTACCTCACCTCCTACTTTCCAAACTTCACAGAAGTTCTCCTGCGAAACTTGCAAGACTAGCACTCCTGGAAGAAAGGATATGGTGGAGACATGGCTTAGCCACAGCCTAAGGGATGTTTCCAGAATGAAACTTTCACTCTGCAGCGGAGTGTGCGCTGATATGAAACTTCCTGGCATATTAAAATTGTGTGCCGGAATCGGGACTCGAACCTGGGACCTTTGCATTTCGCGGGCAAGCGCTCTACCACTAAGCTACCCCGACACGACTCACGTTCCGTCACCATAACTTCAATTCTGGCAGTACGTCGCCTCCTACTTTCCAGTGTACATGTCATTTTGTAAAGGGAAAAGCAATGTACATTTTCTAGAATGGACTTGGGCTGTGCGTCTGAGAAAAGACTTTTTTCTCCTTATAGAGGTTCCAATACAAATACCATAGAGGTGTGTATCTACCCTGCCTAAAATCGTATTATGGATTGGCGCACCTAATTCCGTTCGGCATTAGGACATAATGTCTGTATGCTTGTTTGAAGTCTATCAATAACTGTTGCAAACTGGGTTTATAGAACCACAGTTCCTCTAAAAGAACAAGAGCAGCTTCTAAATTAATTTTGCCGGCCGCGTTGGCCGAGGGGACTAAGGCGCTCCAGTCACGGTCTGCACGGCCACTACGGTCGGGCGTTCGAATCCCTCCTCGGGCATGGATATTTGTGCCGTCCTAGTTCGTAAGTAGTTCATAAGTGGTTTGTAAGTTTAGGGACTGATGACCCCGTAGTTAAGTCCCATAGACTATACAAACATTTGAACATTTTTTTAAATTAATTTTGTTTCCATAGAACCTAATGGCAAGTTCATCTATCGTTTATTGAGTCGTAGGAACAAGGAATGCAAGAGAACTTCTGTGAAGTTTGGAAAGTAGGGGCCGAGGTACTGGCACAATCGAAGTTGTGAGGACGGACCGTGAGTCGTGTCGGGGTAGCTCAGTGGTAGAGCGCTTGCCCGCGAAAGGCAAAGGTCACAGGTTCGTGTCCCGGTTCCGGCACACAATTTTAATCTGCCAGGAAGTTTCATATCAGCGCACACTCCGCTGCAGAGTGAAAGTTTAATTAATGTTGCTATCGCCTGATCTCTTCCTCTCGCTCTTCTTCTTTTTTTTCTTTTTAATTTTTTTCCTTTTACATTCACGAACAATAGGCAAGGACCTGTGCAAGATCCCCCCCCCCCCCCAATGGCGCTTGACCTATAAAACTGGATGTGTGTATGTATGTTTCCTGTGGTCTCCAAGATGTCTCAAGTAGTTTTGATAAAAGTTTTTAGGAAACCTTCGATTAGCCTGGCGGGTCACACTGTGAAGTTCGGTAGTGATCAGATCGAGATATATTAATGGATACGTAAAATAATAAATCAATTTGTGATTAAATCCGCCTTATGCAAGACAACTTGGTTTAACGCCCAAACGTGTTTTGACACATATTGTGCCATCTTCCGTAGGTTTTGCCTTTTATGTTATTCGCAGGATTTGCAACTGATTTAATTGAGGAATGACAAGTTTTCACTGCTTGTCATATTGAGCTGTGGTGTCGCTGCTTGCTTGTTTGTCACGTTTTATTATGTTTCAGCCGGCCGCGGTGGCCGAGGGGACTGAGGCGCGCCAGTCACGGTCTGCACGGCCACTAAGGTCGGGGGTTCGATTCCCCCCTCGGGCATGGATATTTGTGCCGTCCTTAGTGTTAGCTAGTTCATAAGTAGTTTGTAAGTTTAGGGACTGATGACCCTGTGGTTAAGTCCCATAAGCTATACAAACATTTGAATTATTATGTTTCAATAACACGTCACAAACAGGCAAGCAGCAACACCACAGCTCGAATATGACAAGCTGTGAAAACAAGTCATTCGTCAATTAAAGTATGTACAAATCCCGCGAATAATATAATAAAGTAAAAGGCAAAAACGCACATAAGATGGCACAATAAGTGCCGAAACATGTCTGGGTGTTAGAACGAAACAAGGTTTCTTGCATAAGGCAGATTTAATCACGAATCTAATTCAGCAAGCTCGAAAGATACAAGATCTGCACCATCACAAGATGATTATAATAAAATAATGTCGACAGACAGATTTTGTCTCGATATATATCAAAGAGATTGAATTCAAGGAGATGCATTGAATTAAAATTAATGCTGCGACAGGATTCGAACCCGAGACCTCCTCCTTACTATGCAAGCGCTATAACCAGTAAGACAACGCGACCCAGTAATCAGGAGGTACCGGATTCAAATTCCGGCCGTATCACAAATTTTAATTCAATGTCTCTGCTTCACTTCAATGTCTTTGATATATATCGAGACAAAACTATGTATCAGGACATTGATTTATTATTTATATTTACATCACCTGTGCCTCAGGTACAAAGCAGGATCATTTCTATTAACATTCTTTGCTGGAATGCCTCAGCAACGACGATATTGATTTATATAGGAGAACATATGGCAGAATTGACTTTTTATTGTGGAGGGAGATGTGTTTTAAGATATGTTTTTTAAGACAGTCGATGTAATTGCTGTATCCATTACACCGTGATGGCTTAGTGATTACAACGTTTGACTAATAAGCAGGAGCATTTACATTGGACTGTGATTTCAGTATGTACATAATGATTAAACATCTTGAGTATTGTATGAACATGGCATTCATAATCACATTACGTAGAACCTAACAACCAATGACATATTTACACGCATTGATTTTTATAGATATAGAATATAAATTCCACTTATGCAAAGCTGGGGCTGGTCGCTAGTTCTCAGTATAAACATTGATAAAAAAACATAGAATAAAGTAAGTGCCAGCAGCACATGACCCAAGTCATCAGTAAGAGTACCACAACGTCGAGATAGTGCAGTTGAGCTGAAGTGTGCTGTATCGACATTATGATACTCACTTGGATCATGTGCTACTTGAACTTACTTGTATCTATGTTTTTATCAATGGTCTTATTAAAAATGAGAAAATAAGGTTGTACAGGCCCTTACCTATTTTTAGTGAATGTAAAAAGGAAGATCAGATTGTGATAACGTTGCTTGCTGAAACTGGCAATCCATAATGAATGACCAATACAGCGATCTCGGGTATAAAGTGTGTTATTTCTTCTATTGAACTTTAAGATCGCACCTCGTTCTATCTTGGAGGACATTTCATTCCAATAGTAACATCAAGTGCGTCTAGGAACTAGTAAAGTCATAATATAAAACATATGGAAAAAAATCTTATGAGCTGAAATACAGGACATCCTTCTCTTCAGTCAGTTTGTACTATACTTGGAAATTTTTGCAAAGTAGTGTTGGTTTCCATTACAGAAAATGAAGAACATTGAGGTTCAACGTCCTATTGACATCATGGTAATAGACGCGGAGCACATATTCGGGTGTTTCTAACTTTTTTTTTTGCATGGTTGGAGAAAGAAATCGACCATGTCCTTTGAAAGGAACCAGTTCCGAGATGATTCGGGGAAAACCTAAATTAGGATAGCCAGAGACGGGTTTGAACCGCCTTCATCTGAATGCGAGTCCAGTGTGTTACCACAGCACCACCTCGCTCGGTGTTTCAATACACTCTTTCTTATTAATATAGACGGGCGTCGCCATTATGAAAAGTTCTGTACTAGATTATCTCTTGGCACTGCTATTTTGTGC
Organism: Locusta migratoria; assembly: GCA_026315105.1. Taxonomy (NCBI): domain Eukaryota; kingdom Metazoa; phylum Arthropoda; class Insecta; order Orthoptera; family Acrididae; genus Locusta; species Locusta migratoria. Next base: position 468,973,718 of record CM048744.1, on the reverse strand, counting down.
AGCGTCGTCTACCTCATCTTAGAACATACCCTCTAGTGCTGGTAACTACCTGAATAGGTTGTTCCACTCACCTTATTCACCAAAAATATCTTTGGATCTACAATAGATATTGAAAACCGACTTTCATGGTTATGATCGTACAACTGGGGCTTATGAAAGTAAGTACTGTGAGACAGTCTAAAACGTAAACAAATATTATTTTCAACACAAACTTGTTTGTGTGAATATCCCACGTTCTTTCTTATTCAATCAATAGCATGAAAAATCACAAAAAGAATGGCGTTCGTTGCATCGCAATAAGCCAATTACACCCGGAAAATATTCAGTGCGAAGTAGATGTCTGAAATACACGACGCACGCTGCTAGTGCGTCCAGAGGATCAACCGCGAGTCTCGTGACGCGCTGGCTGCGTACTTCATGTATTTCAAACGTCAACGTCGCAATGAATTTTCTCCGGATGTAAATGACTTATTGCGATGCAACCAGCACCATTCATTTTGCGATTTTTCACGCTATTGATTGCAGTCGAAATAATATAGGGTATCCATAAAATATAAGTTGTGTGCAAAATAATATTTTTTACGTTTTTGACGGTCTCATAGTACTAACTTTCATAAATCTCTGCTGTAAGTTCTTGACCGTGAAAGTCATTGTTCAATATATTTTGTGCTTGCATAGATATTTTTGGTGAAAAAGGGGAGTGAGACACCTTGTATTACAGTGTTGTGTTTGCTTTCTCGGACATGTCCGACAAAGGGGGCATAGAGGACGGGGGCACTTCGACGGTGTGCGACTTCTGGATGTTTGAGACGGACGGAAGGCGAGTGTGGGTAGCCAAGGGTTAAGCCCGAAGCGGGAGACCATGGTCCGAATCCCGGCCCTGCTAATTACTCACCACTGAGTAATTTTAATGCCTGGTGCAGCTAAAGTCAGTTTTTTCCTTCTTCTTCATTCTTTTCTCCTCTTCTTAATCAAAAAGTATTGATAATGCTGATGCTCAGGTAAATAGTGGAGGTCTTCTTTATCAGCAAACAGTTTGGGGTCACCAGTGAATCCATATGTCAGCTAGATTGATTCAAATCTTGATTTAAGTTGAAACATAACTGGACATCCACTAATAACTTACAACGAGCCCTCAACACTTTCCAGCCGAGCGATGGGGGGAGGGAGAATAGTTAACACACTGGAGTCGCATTCGGGTGGACGGCAATTAAAATCCATCTCCGGCCATCCAGATTTATGTTTTCCAAAATTTTTCTAAATCGCTCCAGGCAAAAGTTGCAATAGTTCCTTTCAAAGGATAAGACCAATTTCCTTTCCCATCCTACATCCGAGCTTATACGCTATGTCCAACGATCATCACTGCTCCGTCTCTAATGAGCACATTGCCGCTGGAATCTTAATTTTCCTTCTTTCCTTCCTGCCTTTATTCCTGAACGATCCTGATGATGGTGAAAAGCAGGACTGCATCTTCCACAAGTCACCTTTTATTGTACAGTAACCCATTAGAAAACAGAACTCAACTTCGAACGTAGCTAATTGATCAGATAAACACATGTACTTGATATTTTCTCTTTTTTGGAGAGGGAAGTGATCCATCGTATTACGAGTACAAAAAAAAAAAAAAAAATTTTCAAAATGGCAAGATCGTTTTTTCCTTACACACGACCGTTTTTTTTACAAACTATGCCATCTAGTATTAAGCCTCTCCATCTCAATAAAATATAGTATAACCTGATATGTTACATGGTAACACAAGATGTTAACGATTAATAGATTTTACTGAGCTGGTGAGGAATAAGACCACATGATGACAGCATAGTTTGCAGAAAACAGGCGTCTATAAATAATAATAAAAAACATGACTCAGAATTATTTATTTCTGAAATCATGACTAGACATAAGTGTCTCTAAAAATATGGGGAATATTAATTTGTTATTTATTAGGTCAAGTGGAATCACGACATCTTGCATGTGACTGCCGACGGTTACGTATTTATCTGCTGGATTTCTTCACTTTCGCACATTATACAAGGTATTACTGATCTAAATTAAATTTACGTGTTCTCTGCGTGGGCAAGTATCACTTGTGGTACCAACAAGTGTAGTTACAGACTTTTGACTAACGGTATCTTAACTTGCACACATTTCGGGCGTTCAAATTAAATAGCTACAAATATTTAAACGAAGCGCCACTGCACAATGTGCGCTAGTCGGGAGCATCACACAATACCGCTTCATATGTATAAATTGATTTAAGGATCTGGTGGTGTTCTTCTTCTAACACATAAAGGCAAGCAATACAGTTGCAAAAAGAACCTAAAGATAGCACGTAACTGAAAGACGAACATAGGAGCGATAACACATGCTATTACATTCGTGAAAAACTATTTCCGAACTAAGGAATAATATTCCCATAGGAGTATGATAGTACGAAAGGAAGAGTCGATGTATTCCACAAAAGCAAATAAAGTACACACAAATAGCGTGCTCATGCGTAATAGGGCGACACGTTAAAGTGTCTCACAAGGCGTAGATGTAGACAAAACCAATAGGAGCTCTGGCTGTTTTATAAATAGTGGCAGCGAAGAGAAGAAGCTTCTATATACATTGCAGAATAATGACAGCACAACATGAAGAACACATAACATGCACTTTTACTATATGTGCATTAAGTTACATTATCATGAAAAGAAAACAATTAAGAAACTAAAACTGAAAGAAAGAACGTGCATTGAAATTGGAAGCAAATAAGAAACACAAACGCAAACATGCATTTAAAACAAAAATAATAGAAACTGAAAATAAAACCGTAAATGAATTGACATTAAAATTAAAGAAATTAAAGACAATAAAACATGCACAGAAACTTAAAGTAAAAGTAATTGAAAGAAAAAAATACACACACAAATACATGCAATGAAATTTGAAAATTGAAAGAAAAAGATAATGTCAAGGTATAAATGTCCGAAAATAAGGCAGCATACATTTTAAGGAAGAAATCAGAGTAAGAGTCATTAAGTTGAGACACAGAGATTATAGACATGCAAGTTGGCATAACTTTGTACATGCAGCCATATTCTTAGGTTGGTGTGTGCTTTCATTTGGCATTGACTATACAGTGTCAGTGATACATTTCATGTACTGCTTTACACAACCGACTGACGCTTTCATTCCTTAGTTAATTTCAGATGCATCACTGTTGTGCTGTATATTTAAAATATGAAGATGTATAGAAATCAGAAATAACACCTTCAGTATTTTTTCTCCTGTTTTTCTTCTTATCAGTATTACAGAAGTCTGCGACAGCATCTGATCTCCGTGAAGTACTTTAACCCATATATGCCCAGAACATGTTTTTAACACGATTCTTTTGTGATGTTTACATTAAGTCATTCATCAGTGACCACAGTTAATAGCTGTTACTGAAACTTGTAGTTTACTTCCCTTTGAGGCAACAAAGACACTAAGAGCACATAAGATCGTACATCACTGTAGAACAGAAATAATCAACGTAAAACGTGTTTTTCGCTCTTCATGTTTATTATTACGTAGTTGGTGATCATCCTTTATTAGTACAAGTTATGAACTAAAAAGTACAGTACTCATATTAGGTAGATTAGGAACATGAAACCTGACATCGTGATGTATGGAACTGTACAAAGCATTGGTCATGCAAATTTACATTACATTTATAGTACACTCTGATACACTGCTAGCGATCCAAAATGTAGCACCAACAAGGGACAGAGATACGACAGGTAAATTTATTTGTGTGATAGCACGTTGCACCACATTTACATAATTGAAAGTTACGTGAAGGGAGGAAGATGATGCAATAAGTAGTGTTGCAAGCTGTATACCCGCTGCTTCACGCCTCAGCAATGATTCAAATAGGCCGTAGATGTGTTGTTGGGGTGTAGCAGTCCATGCTGATTTCACATGTTGCCGAAGCTGATCTGGTGATTTCGATAAAACGAGAGATCGGTAGAACAGGAAGGACATGCAATCCAATGGGCGACGAAGGCGTCTTGAACAATGCTTGCGTCGCACAGTCGCGCAATGTGAACATCTGCAAGCTCGAAGGGTATGGCAGGAACAACAGGATACAACACTTCAGAGATATAGCGCTGGCTGATTGGTGTACTGACATAGCTAAGGAAGTGCGGGAGTGGAATTCAATGCAAACTATAATACTTGGTGTAGAACAATTGTGGCGAAGCATAAGACGACAGTCCAGTATACCGCACTATGGTGTTTCCATCGTAGTGGCGCAGCCAGAATCTTGATTAGAACGTCATTGTGTTTACCGATGAATCTCGATTCTGGCTGAACCACCACAACGCTCAGTGGTCTGGAGACACCATAGTGAGAAAGTGTTGAACTGTTGCCTTATCCAACGCTACACTGATTCTGGGCCCGATACTATAGTTTGGGGTAGTAGTAGATTCCACTCCCGCAACCACCCAGTACACATTGCCGGTACATTGTTACATCTCTGAAGGATGGAGTGTGTTATCCTCCCATACGTTTGGAGTCTGCCGATAGTTACAATTACAGAGGATAATGCACGACCTCACATGTCACGCATTGTTCAAGACTTCTCTGTTGCCCATCGGACTGCATTGCTATCTTGGTCTGTTCTCCCAATCTCTCGTCTATCGTTTACATATGGTAAAAAAGGAGACTGTTATGTGGAAAATTAGAAAGAGCTCTAAGGACAAGGCTTGGCAAATGTTTCGTCTGGAGTGTGGCACTATATGGGCAGAAAAGTGGACGCTGAGTCGAGAGGATGAAAAAATGTTATAAGCATTTGAGATGTGGGTGTGGAGGAGAATGGGGAGGAGAAGCTGGATGGAAAGTGTGAGTAATGAAAGAGCGTTGGAAATGGTTGGGGAGAGATGTCTGCTGAAGGTTATAAGAGAAAGGAAAAATAACTGATTGGGATATTCGTTGAGAAGAAAAGCATGCTAGCAGATGCCTTGGAAGGAGTGGTTTGTGGGAGAAGACTGAGAGGAAAAGGCGATACAAGATGATAAATGACGTAAAGGGTAGAGGAAATTATGCGGACCTGAAGAGGGTGGTAGAAGACTGGAAAGCGTGGAGAAGTGCCAGGTGAAAACCTGCCTTGTGGCAGAACACTGATGATGAATGGTAAAATATCGTGGATGGAGTGGCCTAGTATGCAACCATCCTCTGCTACACGAAATCATCTTTGGCAATATACCCCGACAACACATACAGGGTCTGATTAATTCAAAGGCGAGACGCGTAGAAATCTTGGCAATGGCGGCAACACTCAGTACTGATTTTATTATTCTCCTCATTTCACACAGTGCTGCACATACTGTTATGATATCATAGTACAACGTCTCATCTCTCAGATAAATTTGGCTGTGTTAATTACAGTCGCCCTAGTTGTTGTGTTTTAGATGGCTAGCAGGGTATTTATACAACGTCGACCACTTCTTCTGGTCGCAGGTCGCAACACATCCACTGCCTCTTTTATTTAATGCCAAGAGATCATAGTCAACAACGGCGGCAACATTCTATCCTCATTTTACCTGGTGCTGTATACCGAGTCATGTGACTCTTGTGCAACGTGTTATCTCACAGATAAATTTGACTGTGGTAACTCTGGTCCTCCGTGGTATTGTAGATTGGGTGGCCAGCAGTTTATAAAAGGTTGACCAGTCTTCTGTCGTTGCCATGTCGCAGGTCGCAACGCATCCAAAGGCTCTTTGATTCGATGTAAAGGAGTATAGAAGCAGATACAACCGGAAATTTTGGTAACAATAATGATTTCCTCATGTTCCTCATTTCACAAAATGCTGTAAACTGAATCATGTGATCGTTTTATAGACATATCGCAGATAAATTTGGCTGTGGTAGCTCGTGTCCTCAGTGGCTAGGAGTGTATAAAGCTGACCATTCTGTCGTTGTCAGGTTACAGCACATTCAAAACCTTTTTGATTCAATAACGAGGGTGTAGCAGCAGTTACAGTCAGCAATGTTGCCAGCACTCAACACTGATTTCATCGTATTTCTCATTTCACCTGGTGCTGTACATTCAGTCATGTGTTCCTTGTACAACGTGTTATCTCCTGGATAAATTTGGCTGTCCCTAAGTCTGGTCCTCCTTGGTGGTTTTGGTTGGCCAGCAGTGTTTTCATACAAAGCTGACCATTCTGTCGTTTTCAGGTCGCAACGCATTCAAAGCCTCTTTGATTCAATGCCGAGGTGTGTAGCAGCGGTTATAGTCAGGAGTGTTGGTAACACTCAACACTGATTTAATCGTCTTGCTCATTTCACCTGGTGCTGCTCATTGTACAACGTGTTATCTCCTGGATAAATTTGGCTGTCTGGTTCACCTCGGTGTATTTTGGACGGCGAGGAGTGTATTTATACAAACCTGACCACTTCTTCCGACGTTTTTAGGTCGCAGCAGGGTCGTTTCTGTTCCTACGGGCATATATGGGTTAAGAGTCGCAATAGCTTTCGTCGGCTTGCCGGTCGTAATCTCGTGTCTCGGCTTAGTGACTGCAGGCGGCGCGCGTCGGCTGGGGTGTTGGCGTGCGGGCTTACGGGCTGCGGGCTCCGGCGAGCACTGGCGGAAGGGGTCGCCGGTGAAGCCGGGCCGGCACGAGCAGGTGGGCGCGTGGTTGACGACGGCGCAGTCGGCGTTGAGGCCGCACGTGCCCAGGCACGGGTCGGCGCACTTGCCGCGCACGCAGGCGCGCTCGGGCGGGCAGTCGGAGCTGAGCACGCACTCGGGCCGGCAGCCCTCGTACGGGTTGCCCACGTGGTCGGGCAGGCAGGAGCAGGCGCCCGCGCCGCCGCGCTCGCGGCACACCGCGTTGGCGCCGCACGGCGACGGCTGGCACGGCGTGGGCCGCTCCTCCACTGCCGGCGCTGCAACGCGGGACAGTCCAGTGGCGCTCATCTCACCGCTCTGACGGGTCAGTCTGCCTAACTACTCTCTTGGCGCCATCCAGGTAAGCTGTGGTTAGTCCGATTAGGGCGGCGGGTGCTCTGCGTACTGTGCGACACTTGTATTAGCGGTTACTTTTAGTGCTACTCTCCGACTTCGACGTACCTTTAAGTAGAAGCATTGTGGGTTTTTTTTTTGGTGACACTTGTATTAGCAGATATTTTTAGTGCTACTCTTCCACCTTAATACACCTTTAAGTGGAAGCATTGTTTCTGGTGACAATTGTATTAGCGGTTACTTTTAGTACTACTCATCGACCTTAATTTACATTTAAGTGGAAGCATTGTTTCTGGTGACAGTTGTATTAGCGGTTACTTTTAGTGCTACTCATCGACCTTAATATACCTTTAAGTGAAAGCATTTTTTTCTTTTTTTACATTACATTACTCTTAGGAATTAATATATACAATATTCGGTTAATAGGCGCGGCTCAATGTTACACTCACCACGAAACTTTTGTTCTAGGACGTAGAAGAAAGAAAGCCCTTCGGGTAACTGAAGGAACAGTAGTAAAACGGCTTTCATCTGTAAGTGATGACCTAAGATAGCAACATAAGCACTCCGAAGATGAATTGTTATTATTTGCACATTATTGGAAAATTGTTGAAATAATAAAGAAGTAAAGGTAATCCCTTAGCTAGCATGGGAACCCACAATATTTCTTGAATGTTTCAAGACACCTGACACGAAGTTTGACAGTGACATCCTTGCGGTGCCAACTAATTCTGTAAAAGCCAGTAATATCCCTGAGCTGACACTTGATGGAAGAAATGAACCTATGCACAATTTGACAGGAAAGTTGTCATGGCACAATTTACACTTGCTATTTGAAACCATTATCTTACGTTGTGTTACCAATGTTACCGGAAACGTCGTGGTATACAGGCTGTCCAATTTCAACTTTTTACCCCACTATCTCCGGACCAAAAATACTTATAGGAATACGATTTTCACACGCATGCGCTTAGGCAGGGTCTTACGAAAGTAAGAGACATTCAGGAACGTAAAAAAATATTATTTTCAACATAAAATAATGTTTTTTTCAATGGCTACCGCATATTATTTCTTACTCAATGAATATCACGAAAAATCGAAAACGAATGGCGTTGTTTACATCGCAATGCCTCAATTACATCTCGAGATATTGAGAAGCGAATTCGACCTTGAAATTCATGAAGTGCCCAGCTACTGCAGGATTATGGGCATCGCGCTTCATGTACTTCAAGCATCACATTCGCTTCTCATTATCTCGGGATGTAATAGACGTATTGCGCTGTAAAAAATGCCATTCTTTTTGCGATTTTTCATGCTATTGGTTGCGATAGAAGTAATATGGGCTACTCATAAAAACAGAAGTTTTGTTGAAAATAATATTTGATTACATATTAGACTGTCTCATTTACTTTCATAAGCCCCTGCTGTAAGTTCATGCCTGTAAATGTCGTATTTCAAAATCTATTATTGGTACAGAGATACTTGAAGTGTAAAGTTAAAGCGGAACATCCAGTATACTAAAAATGAACAGTACGACGTTTCAGGTAACGAGGGTAACACAACGTATTACAATTGTTTCAGATAACAAGTATAAATTGTGTCATGGCAACTCTCCTGTCGAATTTTGAATTGGTTCATTTCTTTAAGTGAAAAATTTTGTTGTGAACTTCATCGAGTTTGATCTAAGGGATATTACTGGCTTCTACAGTATTATCTGCACCACAACGACATCACTGTCGCGCCAGGTACCTTGAATCATCCATGAATAACCGTTGGGTTGTTAGCTCGAGCACTATATTCTCTTCTTTATTATTTCAACAATTTTCCAATACTCTGCAAATAATAACAAGCGACCTTCCAAGTACCTTGGTTTCTATCTTAGGTCATCACTTACAGATGAAAGCCGTTTCAGTATAATACCGGCCAGTCCTCTGTTTCATCTATAAATAACAACAGGGTAATTGTTTCCTTCTTTTTGTCCAAGAACTCAGTTTCATCAGATAAGTCTCCAGTTATCAAGTTTATCTAATTGGTTCGGTATCAGCGCCTCACCGCAACACAGCAACATTTTATGTCGCCGCAGTACAATAAGTGTACGGCTTTGGGCATTGCGATTAACTGTTAACTGTGTTTCGGTGCGACGATGAAACTGAAAACAGTCGAGCAGTATGACTGGACGACTGTCCTTTTTTGTTTCAAATTAAATTTCAGCTAAGGTTTTGTAAGTCAAATTTCCCCACCCAAGCAAATAATTGAGAACAGATTCGACGACTCAACGATGGCAGCAGACAGGAATGAATCCTGCGACCGAAGGGAAAGAGTTTTGACTTACTTTTGCGCGCCGATCCTCTTCTTGCTCCGGCCACGTGCTACAGGTCTCTGCCTAGATGCACTATCACTAACTGCTCCATTGATGCAAGAAAAATCTTAATTATATAGTGGTAGACTTGTCTTACTTGCATCTATACAACATCTACTTCTTTACATTTTCCTTTCATAGAACCTACAAGATGTATTATGCGATTCAGTTCTCCTACATTATTTAAGCACTAACGTAATGTTTTTTAATGAATTAATGTCTAAACAATATGGAAGTTTGCACAATATGACTATCTTTACGGCTATTATAAGAGATGACGCCAAAGAAAGTTATATCCACACTACATTTATCAGTTGACATGAACACACACTAAGAAGTCAGTGATCAAGTTGTACATCGTCAAAGATCACTCCATTGAACCAGTCTCAGATTACTCACACGACGTATCAATATGCACACAGTGCAACTTTAAACTGAATTTGATGTATCTCTCAGTATTTTTCCCTTTTCTACTATAGCATCACTATTGCAGAAGCATAGTGATGCGTGTACTTTAATGTTATACAAAAGAAAAATTGTCGGAGGTAGTACATATACGATTCATAAACACACATACCAGAAAAAAGGCAGTACTGTCGCGTGAGATTTAGGTATAGTATGGAGATGTAATGGCAATGCTAAACAACTTGATCACTGACCGTACTATGAAGCTGTGAAAGGAAATCAGCCTGTTCAACAAATGACAGCTGCATTGTACATGCTATAATCTTTCACAAAATAATAATAATAATAAAATTATGTTCCTGCTAAAGATTCCTTCAGCTCTCACTGAGGTAGCTACTGAAAGAAAAGTTTAAGAGAAAACCTCAACCTGTTTAGAAAATCAACGTAGGAATATAATTACAGTCACATTATTCGCAACAGTACAGTACACTACAGTTACGAGACGTAATTCAAACATGATATCAGTACTGCTGCAAAAACGATCTAGGCTCGAAAGTAACGCTGTATTCTAGAAAATGTTCAGACAATGAACTAACTAGTGTCTATTAACTGCCTGCAGAGACCTGTTTGCTGGGCACGTGGGCGGAGCTAGCATTCCATCGGCGAGACGACGTTGGGGGCCTCGGAACTTACCTTTGGTGAGGCCCCTTGCATGCTCGCCGATGTGGAGAACGACAGACAGGATGCAACGTGCAACTAGTTCACATTCACTTCACAAACACTCAGGCGAATATACAATGCAGCATGCAACATGCAAAAGCGTTAGCGGTCGCCGCTGCCTGCCTGGCCAAGTACCTCTCCTTACGTGAAGGGCAGAGTACTCCTTCTCGATCATTTTCTCACAAATAATTGGGTAAAAGTCTAAAGAGCATGATTTTCATTTGCAATAATGAGCGACGCAATTTGTTATTAATATACGCTGGAGAGTATGTTGCGCCCACTATAGCCGAAAGTACAAATGCACTACTGCAAGAAGATAAGAAAAGTAGCTCCGGTTAAATGGACAATAGCCTCATGTGTGGGACGTCTGTCAAGTATTAGGCCTTGACGTATCCTTGGTTTTGTGTGTCTGTGTTCGCGTTGACACGAGTAAAGTTGGTATAGTGTCTCAGCAACGTCATTTACCAACTTTGTCTCAGATGGACTGTGATCTACAGAATGAAGCGCAACGAACACGACTGGAAATACTCAAAGCGTAATTGCTCAAGTTCTGATTCGCTTTATACTATTCTAACAATTTCGTAACAGGCAGTGTATGATTTATGAAAGAGGTACTGGGTATTCTCCCCGTTCCCATTCCATTTATGGATTTTAACGCTGTAAATGAACTATGTATAGTACCTCTGAGAAAGTCTCACGCTTATTAAATAAATTTTAGGCATATAGCTAAGAAGTGATAAAATTAATGTTGGAAGCGATTTTTTTTGTGCGTGGTCTACAGTATTATAGGAATTTTGAAGTCAGTCTGAAGCTCGCATTTGCCTGCCCAAGGCTATATTACTGTACTCGTTCCATTTTAAATCACTCACGACAGAGAGTTTTAAATAACTGAAGGTTGTGACTGATACTAGCGATTGGTCGTCGATCGCGTAGTGAAACAATATGGCATCTCTTCACATCTCCCATAACTAAAATTGATATTTTTTACCTACTACATCATTCATGAAAGTTTATGACATTATCACGGAATCGTCCTGAATTTATCAATGTTTAGGAAGAGCTGACAATAGTTTTACCAAGTGCCGGCTATGTTTTTATAGATTGGTAACTCTCTGTTCACAATTGAGTCATGTATGAACTGTCCGCTGGAGCTACAGATTTTTCCACCACGTCACTGATATATTTATTATGAACAGCAGCAATCTTATCACACTACTTGAAGTGTGTTACACGCCGCCTTCATGACTAGCCATGCCTTTCCAACACGAACTTCTTAATGAATTACGTTTGCCATGAAGTGATGAATCAAGCGCATATATCGAAAAAATTGCTTTCTTCAGTGTATAGTCGTACTTTTATTTTGTTTACAGTCTACCGGGTTCGGTACCAAGTACCATCAAGATGACCATCCCCTGGCGCGGAGGTTTCAAGACAGCTTCCAGTTAGGTGTATCATATACATATGAGTTTATGTCACTTAAAACTGCGCGCTCGGGGATGCCCTGATGATTCTGATATGCTATAGGGTGATTTTTTCTGAAATTTCTCTTCGAAGAAAGTCCCTTCCAAATTTTTGTAGTCTGGTAGATCTAAAGGCATCAATATCAATTTATTTTGCTAGTTTCGCAAAGTTTACTCTAGACTTCGTGTCTCTGATTGTTTGTAAGTAGATGAGTTAATGAAATTTTTTATAATATGTTTTTCTGTTGCGGATTTATCAGAAATTAAAAGCTGCGTTGAGGATAGTTGAACACGCTTCGTCTGTACAAAATTATGTATGAAAATGAGTTGCGAGATTAACAAATATAATTGAGAATGATACGTTATTAACGAATTCTGTTTGTTCAGAATAGAGAAAATTTTCACAAAATTTATCGAGATATTTGTAAGAACTGAGTATCATCATGCTTTCATGCGCAGGCAGGATGCATCTCTGAAAATAAATAAAGAGACAAATAAATAAGACTGGAATACATGCAACATGCGTTATTCATTCGATAGGGACATGCCCATGACATGAAGATGCACATGCACATGACTCGAGAATGCACATGCACATGACTCGAGGATGCACATGCTAGAATTCCTATGGAATTACGAATTTGCAAGTGGTATACTCTTCAGTAGGCTCCTCAATGAAACTAGGATTCAGAATAGTTACCTATCTTTTCTCCACGTTTCTGAGAGAATATGGATGTTATAGTGGAAATGTTAATGTGTTTCATAATAACTGACCTTGTCACAGTGATGTTAAGAACGTTAGGTTGTTCTCCCGAAAGGGCATATGATTTTTTTTTTATTAATGTGTCAGTGCTTCTGTTATCGCACGAGACTTGTGTTGTCTTGTATAGATGACACTTATTTTAGTGGTTGTAAGCTTAACGACAGTGTATGGAAGTAATTAGAAGAGAGCATGCTGATGGGCAGTTCGATTCGCCTAGCATTTAGTGACAGAATTGCGTTATGCAAGGAGGTACACAGGCCAATGGCAGGTCAAGTGGCCGACCTGTGCAGGCAACAAGCAGTTAGTAGAAGTAAAGTGAGAGGGTTGTGCTTCCTACCTTGTGGAGCAGGGCTGCATCCAGTGAAGGGGTCTCCGGTGTATCCAGGGTTGCAGCTGCAGACGGGCGTGTGGTTGACAACTCGGCACACGGCGTTCGAACCGCACGATCCCGGACACGGGTCAGCGCAACGCTGATTGATACACGCGAACTGACTCTGACACTCGGGATTGATGGTACACTCGGGCCTACACGAGGGCGGCGCGCCCACATAACCGTCGAGACACGTGCAAGCGGGGCCGGCCCCTCGGACTTGGCACTGCGCGTTCGGACCGCACGGCGAAGGCACGCACGGGTTCTGCTGCACTGGCCGGTCCTCTGGAACTGAAACATATCAACAGTTACTGACACAGCAATATGGAGGTGCTATAGTTCTATTACTCCATCAGTATTAGCGGGACAGTACTAAGTTTTATTCCTTATTACAGTTTGTGGGTGACATAAAGATGGAAGGACGTACTGAACATATAAGGAAATGATAAAAGGGGCATCGGGTACACGCGAACTGGAACAGTTCACTTGGCGTTGACGGGGGAACATTATAAAAAGAAAATTTATAGGGACACACAAGTAGAAAATGAAAAAAAAAGGAAAGAGAGAGAGAGAGAGAGAGAGAGAGAGAGAGAGAGAGAGAGAGAGAGAGAGAGAGAGAGAGAGAGATTGCCGAGGTTTTCGAGTAGTTGTTGAAGATAATCAATATAGTGCAGTATATAAAGAGACTGAAGTTGTTAGCAAATTAATTGAGATGTTGATAACCTAAAAAATAATTAGTGCTCCACAATTGCCAGCCATTACATCACACACATCATGTAATTGTAGGGAAAATAAAAGACATACAGGGGTCACATTTATTGCAGACCATGACATTTTAACACTAAGCGTGATGTTAGAAAACTGATTAAAAAATAAAAAAGTTAAAAAAAAAGAAAAAAATACTTGGTGTGGTACCGGTTCATATCTAAAAGTAGCAACTTTCAGTTCAGAAATAGCAAGTAAACTCTATCACAAATCTGTTCGAATTTACCATTTAATTTATAACAAATATTTTTTTGTTTTTAGATAATTTAATGGCACTAGAACACTGCGTACCCCACCAGTATAATACCACATGCGCGACGGTATACAACCTCTGACATTCAAGTCTGTTGAATAGCCCTGTAACATTAACTTAGATGAACTATGAACTACAGTTACCTTACTGTCCTTCAAAATAGTCACCTGTCATATAACTATGCACCACTTAAGTGCTATGATACATGTCCTGGAAACTTTTGCACAAAGTCTTCCTTTGGGATGGTGTTCAAAAGTTTGTTACGTTTCGTTGTATGTCAGGAATATCGTCAAATGTCTTTCCTTTCAAAACGAGTTTGAGTCGATGGAATAGGAAGAAAATTATATATATTTTTGACGAATTACAGCGTTCAAATGAATGAAATAAATCGCAATTTGCGATGTTATGGCTTCACTGTATTAGGTTTAGATGGAATACCAAACTGTAGCGAATGAAAATTTCTGCCCGGCCGGGATTCGAACCTGGGATCTCCTGCTTATTAGGCAGACGCGTTGATTACTCCGCCACCGAGGACACAGTGATCAGCCCCACCGCAGAGGATTCTTCCCTGCACGTCTCCCGCCACACACAAATCTCCATTCGCCACGCTGTCTCTTTCCTATACCACAGCCTATTTATAGGAAGACGTTTGGAGGACTGAGATCCGCCGAGTATGATCGATGGTGAAGTTGAATGACAAAGCTCACCCAAACACAGCCAATATCGTCAAAACAGTTTCTGGTAAAGGAAGGGGGTGGATCTTGAATCCTCCATACTCGCCGGATCTCAATCCTCCAGGCTTCTTCCTATTCCCTCAACTCAAATTTCCTTTGAAAGGAAAGACATTTAACGATATTACTGACATCCATCGAATTGTGATGAAGGGTTTGAACACCATCTCAAAGGAAGACATTGTGTAAACTTTCCGGGATATGTATCGCAGAGCTCAGTGGTACATATTTATGGGATGTGACTATTTTTTTTATCTATCAGACCAAACTGCGTGGTCATCAGTCGTGACTATTTCGAAGAACAGTAAGAAAATTGTAGTTCATAGTTCATCTACGTTAATGTTACAGGACTGAACTTCATTGTTATAGTTTGTATGGAATTTTTTCAGGAACATTGTAAATTAAAACTGTCTGAAGGTATCAATAAACTTTTTTGTGAATATTCTTACGTGAATAATGAAATACATGAAATGTGCGTTTATTGTGATTGAGATTCTGTTGGAATGACGGGTACATCACAGAGGCTAGACAAAATGGCAACGTTTAAGAGATCGTGCATGCAGACTGTGACTCACCTCGCTGCTGGAAGCACCTGGAGAACGGGTCTCCAGTGAAGCCCGGCGCACAGGAGCAGATGGGGTTGTGGTTGACGACCTGGCAGCGCGCGTTGACGCCGCAGGTGCCGGGGCAGGGGTCGACGCACTTGTTGGCGAGGCAGGCCTGCGTGAGCGGGCACTCTGCGCTGACGACGCACTCGGGCCTGCACGAGGGGGGCGCCCCCACCAGGCCGGGCTGGCACGAGCACACGGCGTGCCCGTCCACCACCCGGCACAGCCCGCCGGGCCCGCACGGTGACGGCTGGCACGGCTCGCGCGGGGCCTCTGCAAGCACCCCTTCCGTCACCACGCACTCCAGTCACCGGGTGAGGTGGCGCAGTGGTAATACACTGGACTCGCAACCACAAGGCTGATGGTTCAAATCCACATCTGGCCATCCACATTTAGGTTTTCTGTGATTTCCCGGAATCACTCCAGGCAAATTCTGGGTTGGTTCCTTTGAGAGGTTATGGCCGATTTCAAAAATGTTCAAATGTTTGTATAGCTTATGGGGTTTAACTACGGGGTCATCAGTCCCTAAACTTACAAACTACTTATAAACTAACTAATACTAAGGACGGCACAAATATCCGTGCCCGAGGGGGATTTTAACCCCCGACCGTAGTGGCCGTGAAGACCGTGACTGGAGTGCCTCAGTCCCCTCGGCCACTGCGGCGGGCTGGCCAATTTCCTTCCAACCTTACCCAAACACTCCAGGCTTAAGCTCCATCTCTAATGACTGCGCTATCGATGGGACTTGAAACTCCAAGCTTCCTTCATTCTTTTTTACAATCCGGTCTCAAAATTCATCATTTAGTTAATACAAGATTTTTTTTCCTAAAAGGACTACTTTTCAAGAAAATCAGTCGTTACACTGAGGAGGGTTGGGTATATTGTGTGAGTAGGATTGAAAGGGATAACATTTTAATGTCCTGACGACAATATAGTCATCCAAGCTGCAGCACAAGCTCAATATTTAGGATGAAAAAGAAGATCGCCATTTCCTGGTCACAGGAATAATTTGGGCAGTCTTCTTACCTTCCAAATTTTTGTATTAACTGTTGTGCTACTTCCGTCAGTATCATTTACGAGGAGAAACAGTGTCGTGCTATAGAACTTCATAATATGTGTCAATGACTTAAGTGTCATTGTTCTACTAAATAGGTTTTCTATGTTAATATAATGAGCGCAACTTTGATATAACGTTAAACCCTAACATTTTCTTATCATTTTCTTAAAAAAAAAGTAAAATTTTACGTTAATGCATCGATGTGATTTTTAGGCAGTTGACCACATCACAGGAAGTGAACAATGGTTCAGAATCTTCATTTGGTGTCAGATGCAACCATAAGAAAACTTATCCCACTTGTACGTAAAATATAGACACACATATATATGGCAGACACTGATTTCGTTCTGGAAGGTGAATTGGGGACTGATGAACTTATGTGTTTAGTTGCCTTCAATGTATAATCAAGAGCAATATATTTAGAAGCACTCGAGGAATGATATCTAACGTTAATATAATGTAAGACAATAATACCGACAAATTTCTAAGAATCGTATAGGTAACAAACTGAATGTGGAACCCATTTCTGAAAATAATATAAAAGACAATACGGGATATCGAAGTTAAAGAGTGTAACATGTATTGCTGCAAAACAGCTTTTCCAGCAAATGTTAGTTTTTATTCTAACAGAGACCAAAAATAACATTGCAGAAGAATTATCCTGGCATTTGCCTGAAGCGATTTAGGTAAGTAACAGAAAAATGCAAATATGAATGGCCAGATGCGAATCTCTCGAATGTGAGTCCACTGTGCCAAATACCTCATTTATCAACAGAGAGAATTTCAGGTTGTCGAAAAAGACTTACTGGATCAAATAACTGAGGTTATTACAAAGTCAACACACTTAGGTCTTTATATAGATTTCTAAAGTCAGACGTATTGGAAACGTTGAGATTTGACTTACCGACAGCCTGTATGGTCCTGCAAGCGGTGAAGGGGTCGCCAGAGGTGCCCTCCGGGCAGGAGCAGGTGGGTATGTGGTTGACAACGTCGCAGCGCGCGCCCTGGCCGCAGGTGCCAGCGCACGGGTCGACGCAGCGGAAGTTGCTGCAGGCTCTGTTGCGCGGGCAGTCGTTGTTGGTGGTGCACTCGGGTCGGCAGCCGGTGGCGGAGTACGGGTCGCCCTGGTACTCGGGCGGGCAGCTGCACGTGCCTTCGTCACAGCGCGCGCCCGGTCCACAAGGCGACGGGTTGCACGGGTCCTCAGGCGGTGGTTTCTCCACTGTGCACGTGAATACTGCTGTTAGCGCCGGAAATGTGCCCCACAGCAACACAAATATCATCCTGTCCCATCCCAATAACAATATTGTCCCTATGCTACTTTTGTTGTTAGTTGAAATAAAATCGACTTTGGCAGGCGAAAATGACATGATGCTAAGAGTTTATTGCAATAATGACCACATTTGCGAAACTTCACATAGATTTAGCACGTGTAAAATGCTGATGTTATAATTCTCTTCAAGGTGCAAGAAAATAATTGTCAGTTTTTAAATTTTGTTCTGATATGTTTAATCTGTAGATTAAGCGATTGAGACTACTGCTCTGCTTCCTCTTTATAACTAAATGAAACCCATTCTGTCTCAACACGAACATTATAGGAATGTCTGAGAAGGCGTCGAGAATGTAACGTAATGTTCGTTACCTGTCGATTGTCGCAATCGAGCATCATCATAAATAATAAATTTGATTCATCTTCAGGTATAGTTTACATTGCAAATAACAAACGGAAGCTCTTGGTTACTTGTCACAAGCATTGCTTACCTATTAGTTGTGTGCACTGAACGAACGGGTCTCCGGTCATTCCGGCAGGGCAGGTGCAGGTAGGAATGTGATTCTGCACGCGGCACTCGGCGCCAAAGCCACACGAGCCGACGCACGGGTCCCGACACTTCTCAGCCACGCACGCCTTGGTTGGTGCGCAGTCTGTGTTGACTACACACTCCGGTCGACATGAGGGCGGCACTCCGATGTAGCCAGGTCGGCAGGAACACGAAGGACGGTCTCCCTGTAGGTACACACAATGCTGGCTTACCTGTTTTGCAAGATGCCGAAGCAAGGGCGGCTATGCATCCCAAAATACGTTCACAATTATTTGAATGTGGAAACGTCCTTTAGATCGATCCTGCTATGGCTCCACACATACATTTATAGATGTTTTCATATCCATTATGTTCATCTAAATAAGTTATTGCCTCTCTCTTCCTGTTTTTGTTGTGTGAATTTATGGTAGTGCAGTCACGTTAAGGAACAATGAACACAAACAGTGAATTGGTATGTGCAGAAGAAAGACGCTTATGCACATATATGTAAATTTCACATGATTTTAACAGTATTAGAGAGAATCTTTTTTTTATCAGACAACCATGTATTTGAACCAGACTTTTATCAGGACGATATAACAGTTTTTTGGGTATAGCAGTCCCACAAACTAATTTCAAAACTTTCGCTGCTGTCATCTTTCTACTTATTCACCTAAATCATGCTGGTAATGCTTTAAATATTCTAGGACTTGGAGTTGGAGGATCGGGATGAAATAACGCTGGAATAGTGAAAGGGAAATATCATTACATACACGTCTGGGTAATGTAATGGTACTACAATAATAAAGATCTGTCAAATAAGTTAATTTGTTGTTTCGGAGGTCTTTCACATATGTATTGTGCAGTGTATAAATTCAAAACAAAAATTTCGTAAATGTAGGTCTCACCCTCAGCTCCTTTCCTATAACTATTGTATTAACTATATGATATTCCTGTACCGTTTTTATTCGTTCTGGAACATCACCTTATATCCGTTCTGTTTATCATGTGCTCTATTTTCTCAACATTTTACTGACACATTTAAACTTTTGTAGTTTACAACATTCAGTAACACTATTTTTATTATTTATATTTACTTATTCTGTTTTTAGTTTACTAAGCTCAGCAAATGTAATATGTATTCATTACAAGTTTCATTCAGAATGGGTAAATTCGTCATAAAGCATTGGGTTGATCTGAAGGACTGCAGTACTTTACGAGGATGTCATTGCCTTACTGTGGTCTTTAAAATGACTTACCCATTCAATTAGAGGCAGATCTACAGATTAACATGAACTCTGAACCATAGTGTAACTTGTAATTATGAATTTTTCTCACATGGTACAAATCATTAGGAGACACATCTTCTAGGGGGAGAGAGGGGGGGCAGAGGGAGGGAGGGAGAGAGAGAGAGAGATAGAGAGAGAGAGTGAGAGAGAGAGAGAGAGAGAGAGAGGAGAGAGAGAGAGAAGCAATTGAGAATGAAATCGTAGACTGCTGGGTTTGTAATGTAAGATTTAGACAATTAGCCAGAATTCTGTTAACAAGCCAAAATAATTCTCTGCTTACAGGCCAGAGCATGAAACGAGATTACATTTGTCTTGTCCATCGCTTGACTCGACAGCTTAAGCACGAAAGCATATGGAACTCTTGTGGAATAGTAGTAGCATAACATCGTCACACGATCTGAAGCAGGGACCACGAGAAATAAGAGCCCTGAACAAACTTACGAGATCACACTAGTTGTCTTTTCCGCTATATTCCGCGAAATTGCAGCTCTGGCCTGAGCCCACACAGGAAATCACTGTATTAATGAAAATAAAGCCTCTAAGCGTGTTAAGTGTATCATGCCTTATCGATGGCTTGCATGTATTGTAATATGCAGCTAGTAGTTTTTAAATTTGTCAGAATAAGTAGCTCAATCCCCTTTGGAGACAGTCGCTGGAAGTCATAAAGCCTATAGTGACAGATGCTGTGACGCCCTCCAGTTTGACCACATTGTGGTTGGCCCTAACTAGAAGACAAACAGAAGTGTCACAGGTGTAAATTTTGTTTGGACCAATACTAGAGTGACGTTTCCACATTGCGGGAGAAATGTAGCAGCAGCTCGGCCGACATACCTGCGGCTGGCATTCTGCGTTGGGCCCGCACGGTGAAGGCCTGCACGGGTCGACGGGCGTGGCGGGCTGCACGGGCTCCGCGGGCTGGCGGTAGCAGCGCGCGAACGGGTCGCCGGTGAAGCCGGGCGGGCAGGAGCAGATGGGGTTGTGGTTGATGACCTGGCAGCGCGCGCCCAGGCCGCAGGTGCCGGGGCACGGGTCGGCGCACTTGAAGCGGTGGCAGGCGCGCGTCTGCGGGCACTCGGCGTTGACGACGCACTCGGGCCGGCAGTTGGGCGGCGCGCCGCTGTAGCCCTGCTGGCACGAGCACACCGCCTGCCCGCCCACCGCGCGGCACGCAGAGTTGGGCCCGCACGGCGACGGCTGGCACGGCTCCCGCACCGTCTGCGGCGTCGTCACTGCCACGCACAACCACACCGCTCAAGCTCTGTCTCCGTAGCCTAACTGACGACTTTATTCGATGACTACTACAGCACAAATATATTATTTTTCCATCAGATCTATTTTGCTCATCTTCTACTCAGAAGTTTCATTCCTGCACCTTGTGTTCTGACAAAGGTCTTTTTTGTTAGTAGTGACGGAGGAAATAAAATTTTATAAAGTGTTTTAATAATTTTTTGTAGCTAAAGGTGCCTTCTCACTGACAACCAACTCAGGGAAACGCAGTTGACAACTCTTTTCAGCTAGAATTTTCACTTTGTTTCCAACAGTTGTCAACAATTGTTTGAAATCGTGAGTTTGAAAAACTTGTTGAGGGATGTTTTGTCTCGTGTTTGTAGTTTATGGCCACTGAATAAAAATAGCCGCGGTGGAGTAGCCGAGCGGTCTAAAGCGTCTCGCTGCGGAGCGCGTGGTTGCTCGCCGTGGAGGTTCGAGTCTCCCTGGGGCATGGGTGTGTGTGTTTCTCCTTAGGTTAGTTTACCTAGGTTTAAGTAGTTTGTATGCTACGGACTGATGACCACACAGTTTGATCCGATGGATTTACAAACATTTGAAACATTTTTGAACAAAAATACGGCAGAGTGGGGAAACTTGCGCATGCACATTGCCGTAGCATCTGCTGTGTCTCTTAGGCCAGTAATACACTGCAAGTATGAAGAATACGAAATATTTCGTAGTAGAAAGCACAGTGACTCGGTTAGAATCGTATAAAGAAAAAGCCACCGCAATCAATAGTATTCCAAGTGCCTCCCTGTGGATGATGATCAGGAAGATATTAAATGGACTAAAAGATTTATGGAGATACACTTTTATTTGAACTCTAACGTAATAAGTTTTATATTTTGGTTCACGTTCGTCTGGAATAACTCGTGAAATGGTTAACTGTAGTATTCGAGTACCTATTTTATTGCATTCTGGAATAGCTTTCATCTATTGCTGTAAATGACACGATCTTAAAATGGCATTCATGATTTTCATAATGCAATACTGCAACAGTTAGATTCGTAAGTTTTTCGTGCTTGGAACGATGCATTTTGAGATTTAACCACAAATGCAAGTATTTATGCAGATATTTTATGAGATTATTCGTAAAAATTAAACAAAATAATAGTAAGACAAAAGACTTCTGCGGTGCTTGAGGCAGAATAATGTACAAGCAAATGTCACATGAAGGAACTACGAAAAGATTTGCTCTTCTTAATTGTGATAACTGCACTATAGAGGTTATCTTAAGCTTGAAAAAGCCTGTAACTGTTTAAGTGTTTCATTATATATATACTAACATAGATTTAGCGCTTTGTCAAACTCGATTATGATAAATTTAACTTTTTAAAATATGTGGGTGATCTGACAAACAATTTGGGTGATCATCATTTTTTCGATTTCCGTCGTCCTTAGTTGCATATGAAATTGGTGGAGGTGTATTACCGTCTTTAGAAACTAAATGAAAGGCTTTTTTTGTGATGCAAGGGTTTTCATCAAGACAGAAAATACCATATCCCACTGAAGACCTCACAAACATCTCCATGAAGACATACATGGAATAACACAGAAAACCGCCACTTATGATGCTTCATAAATAAAGAAGCGAAACGCATATGGCACAAAAAAAGCCTTTCATTTAGTTGCTAAAGACGGTAATACACTTCCACCAATTCGGGTGATTTTGTAGTCGCAGTGTAGCTCCTGTAGTACATTTGTGTGAGCACTTTCTATCTTCTCCTCTTGCTATCCACAGTTCCACTTACAACTGTTTTAATTTTTCCTTCTTTTCAATGAACTTTGAATTAAATGCTGTTTTACAGACGGGTATTAAAATAAAAATGCCAAATGTGTGTTTCCAAATGTTTGAAACTGTTGTAAATTTGCCAAACTCTCAATTTTAACAAACTTGCAAAGTAGAACGTTTTTGTTTGCTGAAGTTGGTTTTCTGTGTGGAGGCACCTTAAGACTTTTGTGAGATTTAAGCCAAATACCTAATTAAAGAGAGTAGTTCCCCCCCCCCCCCCCCCCCGAGGAAACGATTTTCGAAATGTCGCTTACCTGCTGGTGGTGTCCGTGTGCACGTGGCGAAGGGGTCGCCCTCGTAGCCGGGCAGACAGGTGCAGGTTGGGATGTGGTTGATGACGGAGCACTGGGCGTTGAGGCCGCAGACGCCGGGGCAGGGGTCCTCGCAGCGGTTCCTCTGGCAGGCGCGGTCCGTCGGGCAGTCGGAGCTGAGCACGCACTCGGGCCGGCACGCCTCGTACGGGTTGCCCTGGTAGTCGGGCAGGCAGGCGCACGAGCCCGCGCCGTTGCGCTGCGTGCACACGGCGTTGGTGCCGCACGGCGACGGCTCGCACGGGTTCCGCGTCTCCTCAGCAGCTGCAACAGTCGTCAGTGCAATCGCTGACACCCAACACATTCCAGCAGCTACTGTTCACATGCCGCGCTCCAGGCCTTAAAACAAACTCGTTATACATAGATATACTACCAGCTGAAAACCTACCGTTTCTACCTTCTGTTACTTGACCTCATTCTCTTACGTCTCTCTAAATCCATCTCCTTCTACTACCTATGTATAAGAGATTATAAATAGCTGGCTATCGGTCAAACGATGTCGAACTCTGTTGTAAGATTGTGTGACATGCACTATAAGATGGTTCGCGAAGTGTACAAAACTTCCCTGACGATTACAAACACACAAAAAATGAGCCAAATATAACAGAACATTCTTAAGTGACGATATTTCGTATCCGTCCAGTTGATTTTTGTGCAGACAATCAGGAAAAGTGTGTGTATGTTTGTCACTCCTTCACGGTAACATGCCGGGTCGGATATGGATGGTATGTGCAGTAGAGTTAGCTTATACCTGGATTAACTCACAGGCAATGAAGTTTGGTGGATGATACTATACAACAGACTTTGATAGCATTTAAACGATCAACACGAAAGTTGAGACATGTATGTAATTTTAAACATTGCCTGACATAGCAGGTCGTGAAGCGGATCTGATAGATTCACTTTAAAAGTGAAACGCCAAGATCGCAAAAATATTTATTTAATGACGACCGGTTTCAGTGGGCTGTGCCACCAACATCTGGTCATATCAAATATTACAAGTTGGTCATCTTATTTAAAAATTGGAGATTAATAAGCGCAACAAAGGACTTAGTCTAAATATAAAAATACATAAGTTAAAACATCACAGCTTGTAAGATGATGGTGGCATACCTCACGGAAACCGGTCGTAATTAAATAAATATTTTACGATCTTGGCGTTTCACGTTTGAACATTATTTATGTAATTTTTAATAGATAACAGGGATAAGGACTGAGAGAGGCGGAGGAAGATGAGGATTAAGAGAAACAGAGCAACAGATGAGCGGAGTGGAGCAGGAAGAGGAAATTGACAAAGAGGTGAGAAAATGGGCAGAGAGAGCGTAAGGATGGGATGCACTGTGAGAGAGGGAAGGAGCAGGTGAACAGAGAAGAGGGACTAATGAAAGCCTAGAATAAATTCATAACCGAGGAATTACTGTGAATCACATCTTCCACTCTTTATGTCAGAAGGATCGGAGAAGTATATGGATACATAGAGGGGGTGGGTAGAGGGAGGATAAGAAGGAAAGGAGGAGCAGGAAGTGAAATTGGAAGAAGGATGCAGGAGATGTACTAATGAAAGACAGGAAGCAATAAATTATTCCATAATTTGATTTCTGCCATTTTACGAAATTCATACTTGAGTCCTGTTCAATGGAGACTTAATCAAAACGTTTGCAATTTAAGTGCATTAGTACGAACTATTATTGTATACATTTACTAGTGTCAGTACTCGGTATAAAGTTCACCTTGTGTATTGTACAATGAATTACTTGTGTCGGTACGGCGCAAATTATATTTTTGCTACGGCATAGGGGTGTCAACTTACGAATGTGTGGCGTGCACTGCACGAATGGGTCGCCGGTGTATCCGGGCGCGCAGATGCAGGTGACGGCGTGGCTGATGATCTGGCACTGGGCGTTGACGCCGCAGGAGCCGGGGCAGGGGTCGCGGCACTTGCCGTTGACGCAGGCCATGTTGGTGGGGCAGTCGGGGCTGATGACGCACTCGGGCCGGCAGTTGGGCGGCGAGCCCACGTAGCCCTCCAGGCACGAGCACGACGGCACGCTGCCCGCCGGCTGGCACGCCGCGTTCGGGCCGCACGGCGACGGCTCGCACGGGCTCACTGGCTCTTCCTTGGGCGGCGCTGTGGAACGGCCAACAGTCACACGTGCTATTCATCTACGCCCCCACCAGAAGGTACTAAACGCCCAGCACAGTACAATGCAGCTAACCATAAGGAGAGAAAAACCCCTATATTTTTAGGTATAATTTCATTCTTTCCTATTACATTGTTTAGCCCAAAGTTAACAAATTTCAGAATACATTGAATTTCGACATATGTATAACAACCATGTAACCAATTATGTTTTTATGTTCTCCAATACATCTAATTATTGTAAAATGCACGAATTGTAATTTGTTATTTTATAATTGTAGCAACAACTGTAAGCACTTGTATATATGTATTTTCTCTTTGCTTTTATTTCATTGTTTCTAGTTATCTTAAATACTCAAATTATGTAACATTAATGAACTAATGTATAACATGTAAAACTACAAATGTACGTCCTGCTTTATATTAAAAGGTAGCAGGATTATACATGGGAAATAAATATCAGAAGACTATTTTGCTGGCGGAGCCTTAGCTGAAGAACTATCTCGTTAAAGAAAATGATTCCACAAAGAAACTGTTTATATTTTATTTACTTCGCCTCTGCTACTACCCTCCCCTTATTTTTTTTAATAGCTGTTACTGTAATCTGTCAGGCTGGAATCCAGCATCACCAATGGCCATAGAGAAACTAAAATTCCATCCCAAATTCTGACGGCTTCGCTGATGGTGTCTGAAATTGGGGCTATGGCCCCGAACGAGAAGCAAGGACAAAAGGGAAATATATAAAACAAGAGGGGAACAGCTAAGAATTTTTACAAAGCAGAATGTAAGGAATGGGCTCCCCCCCAGTTGCAGATCAATCCTGAGTACCTACCAGGGATATTCCCCGCTACAATACTTTGATAAAGAATCGGAGTTCACATGTCAGTTTCTGATGAAGAGAACGGGTATTATCAAGACAAATCTTGTTGAGGTGGCTGCTGTAAGTAATCAAATCGAAAATACAGCAATGAATCAGTTGGTACTGGTTTATATCTGGTCATTGTCTATGTTAAGTCGAAAACAAAGCTGTGTTCACTGTTTCCACCTATACAGAAAAGAGATATGTGTTACTAAAGATTTTCTGTAAGTTCATTCGAAAGTCGTGTTTGTTGATATGTATGTCGCAAGAAACAGTGACTTCTCTGCCGACTACAGTCGGTAGCAACTGGAAAGTATTCAAAACCGAAGCACACGTTTCAAAACCTACGAAATAATCTACTCCCAAATAACTACACGAAATTCCTCTTAGATTACGCAAACAGTAACTATGACGCGGAATGTGTAATGACAAATAGGCACCATTGAGCTCACTATACTGATACATGCAAATTCACTAAATGTAATGACATGAAACATCTAAACTGTAGATGAGTTATGTACTTGCCATCTAAACTGGGCATTAAACACTCATTATCCTTGATCGGGCTACATGCTTGTCCAATTCAAATTCCTAGTGTATGCCAGAGTCTTTGACAAACGTCCAGTAGCTCTTAGCTGTCTGGTAAGGACTTAAGTGTTAAAAAAGAGTTATTTGTAGTTATAAATAGAAAAAGGAAGCAGGTAAAATATCAAATAATAACCCAGCTCAAATAAACTTCGTGAGTAAGTGTATGGAATCTGACGATGCTGATCAATGCTACTTCATCTTTTGCTTAAGGCAGCATCTACAGCTGTCCTAAACGCTCACAAAGAACATATCTTACTTCTGACTGGTAACGTTCTCTCGCGAAACTAAAGCCTCTACTTCTCCGCCGTGAACACATTTTAGCTCCCTTCACATTACTGAAAATGGAATGTAGTAAAGAGTGTCATCTTATTAGTGATGTCAGTAAAGTAAGAAGTGTACAGGAGCTGGAAGGCATACAAAACTTGACTTAATGTGCCAGATCTGAGTTTATTAGATGCATTTTGCATCTCATGCTGGCAGTATTGGAATATCAGTCACACATCTGAAGAAACAGGCAGGACTTAACCAATGAGTTATAAGGTTGGGTGCTATCAAAAAATGTAGTGTAATTAGAGGAAGAGCAAAGCTTAATCCAATCAGAAAGTGGTGTAATGTTATGAGAGCGTGCTGCTGGCACTCACGTGGCAGGTCCTGGCAGCTACGGAACGGGTCGCCCGTCTGTCCAGGTCGGCAGGAGCAGATGGGGCTGTGGTTGATGACTTCGCAGCGCGCGCCCAGGCCGCAGGAGCCCAGGCAGGGGTCGGTGCACTTCTTGTTGATGCAGGCGCGCGTCTGCGGGCACTCGGCGCTGACGACGCACTCGGGCCTGCAGGACGGCGGCGCGCCCACGTAGCCTTGCAGACAGGAGCACACGGCGTGTCCGTCTGAGGCGCGGCACTGGCTGTTGGGTCCGCACGGTGATGGCCTGCACGGGTCTGTCTGCGATGGCGGTCTCTCTGTAGCAAAACGCAGCATATGCACACATTACTACACACAGTGGAGAGACACTTCATTGAGTCTGAGAGAACCAAATAGTTGTCTCAGGAACAGTAAGGTGAGTACGGTGCATTTTAACTTCTCTGGCATGACTGCAGTGCTGAAGGAGTGTGGTCCTAGCTGCACACAAGCTCTGATTGTATCTGTAAGGGTGGGGAAGGAAACTGGCCATGCCTTTTTTGAAGTAACCATACAAATTCTATAATACATTTATCTTTTGTACACTACTTACAGTCCTACATTCCTCGAAAGGCCCATAGGTTCTGACCGAGAACCGTGTCATCCTCAGTTCAGAGGCGTCGGCAGATGCTGTGTAGTAGATCATGTGGTCAACACACCGCTTTCCTGGCATTTTTTTTTCTTGGCCGACGTAGCTAGTTTACAGTCAAGTAGCTCCTCAATTGGCCTCACAAGGGCTTGCCGACAGCGTTCACAGATCGATACGGAGACCCATTCAAGTAGAAGCCAAGTCCGATGGTACTTAACTTTGATGATCTAGTGTGATTATTAAAAATTTCGACACTTTGTATTTATGTTCCACAAATTTGTTTATTGTTTTGGTATGAACTACATAGATAGTCCACCCAGTTGTGTGAGTACTCAACTGCACACATATGGCAATCCAAAGACATGGGTATCTCTTTGGGTGGACTATCTATGTAGTACTAAGTTATCTGATGATGGCCTAACAAGCCGAAATCTGGTTCATACCAAAACAATAAACAAATTTGTGGAACATAAATACAAATTGTTGTAGTTTTTAATATGTCTTTGTTCCTCCACGTACCGACGGAATGTTCCACAAATGTGATCTGGTGTGAATTGATATCGTGCGTGCACCGCTTAATTTTAAACTCTTTCCCACCCCACTTCTGTCTTTCTAGCCCTGCTCCCCTCCTTTGTCCATCCTTCCCTCCTCCCCTCTCCCTCCCTCTCTCTATCCCTTACTTACACGCACCCAACGACAAGATGAATAACCAGAAGCAAATGAGCAATCCTGGTGCACAGTGACAGCGCACAGACAATGCGGAGTGGGTTACCACACAACTCAATGAAAATGTTATTGTAGTACTGCTTAATCTTTTCTTTTCTGTACTTGTTAAATATTTCGTCAAGCTGAATATCACGTTACACTAGTCTGGGGTTGCTCTATCAAATGGAGACAAAATCCCACTTTAAAGAACTGCAGTAGGAAAGCGAGTGACGTTTAAGGTTTGAACATAAAGAGAGGCATTTAATTAAAATGTATGCTGTGGCCGGGATTCGAACCCGGGACCTCCTACTTACTAGGTAGGTGCTGTAGACAACGCAACGTTGTAGCCAAAGCAACTACATCGGCTGTCTTAAAGAACGTCTCCCTCCACACCACATACTTTAATTCTACCTCATGTTCCCTGTGAAATGCGTATCAAATTGCCACGGCTCTCCTACATTGGAATAGCACCCCAGCAAAGAACGCAAATAGGAACTATCTCACCTTGTTCCTCAGGCCGAAGTGATATAAATACCAACAAATAATACAATTCCTCGAGACAACATTGTCTCGTTAGACCAAAGGTATTAACTATAAGGTGAGGCATTGAATTAAAATTTATGCTGTGACCGGGATAGTTCCTACTCGTTGATAGTTCCTATTTGTTGATGTTTTAGGTTTGCACTAGGTGTCCCATGAAACACTAAGAGCAGCATTTGTTTAAGCTGACTCCATGTACAAATAGCAAAAACGATCTTACAAATATCTGAAAAAATAAACCAAATCTATATGCAACTGTTGTCTCTTATTTCTGGTCATGTATGAACTGTCGTTTTTTTCGGTTTATGTTTTTGACTGTGGCACATTTTCATCCCCTTTATTAAAAAAACTGACTTTAACATAATATTCAGTTGAGTATAATTTTTGTCTCGTAAAATGTCATCTTTCTTCGTACAAAACGAGTATCAAAATTTCATATATCTATTGACACACAGTATGAGTTGTATGGAAGAAGGTGGTACAGGTGAAAGCAGGTGGGAGGGTCTCCGTCACTCACCTGTGAGAGCTATTCTGCAGTTGGTGAACGGATCGCCGGTGTAGCCGTCGAGGCAGGCGCAGACGGGTATGTGGTTGACGACGTCGCAGCGCGCGTTCTGCCCGCAGGTGCCGACACACGGGTCGCGGCACTTGCTGCGCAGGCACGCCTTGTCGCGCGGGCACTCGCCGTTCGTCACACACTCCGGCCGGCACTCCTCGTACGGATTGCCCTGCACACAACATTCCTCAGTAAACACTCACATAAACACTTATTTCCAGCATGCCGGATGATTTAGGCATCAACTTGATTAATTGGC
Source organism: Locusta migratoria (assembly GCA_026315105.1). Taxonomy (NCBI): domain Eukaryota; kingdom Metazoa; phylum Arthropoda; class Insecta; order Orthoptera; family Acrididae; genus Locusta; species Locusta migratoria. Next base: position 468,943,871 of record CM048744.1, on the reverse strand, counting down.
CACTTTTCTATGATTGTTGACGTTACATAGAAGTTAGTTTTTTTGTGTTAAATAATTGGTTTAGTTACTTTACAACAGACTTGGAAAATGTTTCAGAGATGAGCATAAAAGCGGGTAAGTATATGTAAAGAGAGGATTAGCAAGAGAGGGACCGAGAAGGCGAAGGTGGAGGTGGGCAGAATGACGAGGAGGAGATGGACAAAGACAGGAGGAGAAGAGGCTGTACAATATTTGGCCATTAGCTATTATCGTATATTCTTTACTATTAATATGAGATTATTTTCGTGTCAATCCATTTTCACTGTATGTAAGAATAAACGGATAAAGTGAATATGATTGGCCACTAAACGATCTGCTCTTAATAGTAAAGAATATACCATATATTGACGATCTTCATGTTTGGAAATGGCACACCTGTCTAAATAGGCAGTCCGGGTTCCAAATGGTACCATGTCTCAAATATTGTACCAGTTTGCCAGTTAAAAACAAGTTGTAAAGACATTGCCTTTCCGAAAAACATCCAGCATGCTGAACATCTCTAAAAATATTTCTAAGAGTGTTACTGACGTGACTAATCTTATCATACAGCAGCATGGCTTATGATTCAGAGATCTGAGTAAGACAAACAGTCTGTTTCCTCGTATCTACATTGGTAGAATATTTCAGGCATGGCACCATTTGGAACCTGGACTGCCTATTTAGACAGGTGTGCCATTTCCAATACATGAAGAGCGTCAATATGCCGTATATTCTTTACTATTAAGAGCAGATCGTTTAGTGGCCAATCATATTCACTTCATCTGTTTATTCTAACATACAGTGAAAATGGATCGACACCAGAATGATCTCCTCTTAATAGTAAACAATATATGATAATAGCTAATAGCCAAATATTTCCCAGCCTCTTCTCCTTCTGTCTTTGTCCATTTCCTCCTCGTCATTCTGCCCACCTCCACCTTCGCCTTCTCGGCCCATCTCTTCCTAATCCTCTCTTTATTTATAAATACCCACTTTTATGCTCATCTCTGAAACATTTTCCATGTCTGCTGAATAAATTTGGGATTCAGTTTCGATTTGCACCTTCTTTTGTAAAACTGTCACGAGTGACGAGTTTGACGCACCTGGTAGTCGGGCAGACAGGCGCACTCTCCTTGTCCGCTGCAGACGGCGTTAGGCCCGCAAGGCGACGGGTTGCACGGATCGGTGACAGTTGCCTCGGTGCTGGGCGTAATTGGGATGGGGTCGCAGCGTGAGAACGGGTCGCCGGTGAGTCCCGGTCCGCAGGTGCAGACAGGCACGTGGTTCTGGACTCTGCACTCGGCGCCGTGGCCGCACGAGCCGGGGCACGGGTCCTGGCAGCGCAGGCGCACGCACGCCAGCTGGCTGGGGCACTCGGAGCTGAGCACGCACTCGGGCCGGCAGTTGGGCGGCGTGCCGCGGTAGTCGGGCAGGCACGAACATGCAGGCACCCCACCCACCATCTGGCACTGCGCGTTGGGCCCGCACGGCGACGGCGTGCAAGACGGCGGCCGCGGGGTCACCGGCTGCTCCAGCACTGGCGCTGCGCACACACGAACAGGTCTCTCTCACCAGTGTTTCCAATCGCTATCTGTGCTACTGAGTGTCATAGCTGTACAGGTGATTGTGATAACTGTATGTGGAAGTTTAGGAAGTATTTATATCGCTGGTGGCGATGAGACAGAAGGGAGGAATGTGGTACCAAAGTAGGCATCTCTCATATGGTTCTGCAATTACAAGTTTTGTCAGTGTACTATTTTTTACAGGGATTGTAAGTGTCCATGTTGGGTAGAGATGATTGTGATGACAGTGTGTAGAGTGCTCAAGAAGTTGGTGGCGATAAGAGTGAGTGGAGAGGATGAAAATACAAGTGGGTCCCTCTCACCTAGTTTCCAGCTACGTATACAGACACTGTCCATGATACTGAGCGTACTGCGTGTGAATATTGTGTGCATATGATTATAAATGTCGACTTTTAGATCGAATATTATGTTACTTCTCAGAGAATGAGGATGGTTAAAACTGGTGCTTGGTACATAACCTCGTCCTCTTGACTAGAATCAGGGAAGCTGCTGAGGTCAATGTCTTCATCTCACGATTGGATGACAAAAGTGTGGCCATACCTTCCTGGCATAAGGCATTGAGGAGAATATTTAAAGTTAGCCTAGAATGTCGCTACAATCTCACTATCAGAAACAATATGGCTCCATAGCTCATTACCTTACTGGCCAAAATCTGGCGATGAAAAATTCTTCTAATAGCAGGATTTGAAACGGCTACTGCAGATAGGAGCACCATGTACAAGGACGCATTAGTGAGATTGTTTACAAATATGTGATAAAGTATAGGAGAGCACAGGAATCGATGCCAATCCTCAGTTATTGCCAGTTCTGTCTGGTGAATAGTACAGGCATGAAGAGGAAGAAAAACATGGTCTTAAGAAACTTGAACTGTCTGTGATGAGAATAATGTAAGAAGGTCTACATCGTCCATGACTGAGTGGCAGTAACAGCAGTAAAATATGCGAATTTTTGCCCTAATACTTTAAAAATCAGCAGCCATAGTTTGGATATATGCTGCTCTTCGATCTGTTATCGGACCACTCCTAACAAAAGGTACAGTTTCCTCTGTACTTATGTACCGATCTTGGATACTGCTCAGCCACACATGGCTCTGTGTTAAATGCAGTTGAGAACCTTTTCTCTATTCGTTGTAGCGTTTTGATCATGATCATTTTCCCCTCCCCCTCCCCCCAATGTTCACTTGACAAATTGAGAAATCAAAGCAGTGATGGAAAATCACATATGATTGCCACTCTATAATTCCGACTTGTATGACCCTGAAACACAAGATTGGCCCCAAAGTAAGGTAAGTGTCTCACCATAGTGAGAAATGTCTCATCTACTTCAATGCAGCTGTCCAGATGAATTGTATTTTCTTTTTGATTATGATTCTGGGGAATTAGTTTCTGTAGAACGGTGACATTACCTCTCAAGGCATGATTAATCGTATTTAAGGCAGTACAATAATTTATTCATACTGCAGATGACAATTTCGACATTCTCAAAAATCACTATCACATATATCTGTTAGCACAGTTCTTCTGAAAATGAAATAAATGGACCTACACACAAGGAAAAAAAGCAGCTAAGATAGAAATGAGTTACACATTCAAATATATACAGGCTACACCCATTTGAAAGCCTAAAGATGTAATTATAGAATGACTTCAGAAAACTTCTATAGACATTCTGAAGGTGACAACTGTTATTACTACATGTAATTATCCATAAGAAAAGGTAACTGTATGATCAGTCCCAGTGGACAAGCAGTATTTGGTGTACACCATAATATCTACTACGAAATAGCGTTATGGAGTGACATGGGCCAGCACACTGTTCTTCCAGTCACTGTTAGTTTTTCAGTTCTTGCAGTGACTACATCTCATTGAAGAACCTTTTTCAGTTTTGCTGGCGAGGCTGAGTGCATTATCAGGATCAGGAATGGAACACAGGGTTTCTGCTCAGTACCGAGGTACTCTGATTGCATACCAATGGAGTTTGATACGTTATTATTGCCGGCCGCGGTGGCCGAGGTGACTGAGGCGCTGCAGTCACGGTCAGTACGGCCACAACGGTCGGGGGTTCGAATCCCCCCTCGGGCATGGATATTTGTGCCGTCCTAGTTCGTAAGTAGTTCATAAGTAGTTTGTAAGTTTAGGGACTGATGACCCCGTAGTTAAGTCCCATAAGCTTAACAAACATTTGAACATTTGAACATACGTTATTATTCGTACAATGGAAATGGTATTAATCTCACATGTGAGAGTTATTTGTATTGTTGTCATCTTCAAAATTTCACCACAATTATAAGAAGGCAGTTCAATGCGTTTCTTTGCAGCGAAGGGAATGGGGTAGAAGAAATGTCGGCGTGAGTGGTGATGAAAATAGTGAATGGAAGTGTGAGGAGACTTACGTAGCCGCGTGCATCTGGAGAATGGGTCGCCGGTGGTGCCCTGCGGGCAGGCACAGATGGGGCTGTGGTTGCGCGCGCTGCAGCGGGCGCCCACGCCGCAGGTGTTGGGGCACGGGTCGGCGCACTTGTTGTTGATGCAGGCTTTGTCGTCCGGGCACTCGGAGTTGACGACGCACTCGGGCCGGCAGTTGGGCGGGGATCCGATGTAGCCTGCCAGGCACGAGCACACCGCCTGCTCGTTCACCACGCGGCACACACCATTGGGGCCACACGGGCTGGGCACGCACGGGTCCAACATTGACGGTGGAGCTGCGACACAGGAACACACGTTTCACTCACAAGGGAAATGACATTCGCATTGCACTTGAAACTGCAGATTTTAGTGTTAATAACACAAGTACACATGAAGACAGCAATGTCTTTGATCACATCAGTATGTCAGTTTCAGCACTGTTAACTATTCGTAGTTTTGCCAATGGCGAATGATAGGGACTGAAGGAAGAGTTTGATGCGAAGTTCATAGGAACCAGAGCATGTGCTCAGTTGGAGAAGGATGGGAATATGTGCCTCTAGACAACCATATTGAAGCTCGCCTTCGCTGATGGAGAGGGTAAATGGAAGTGTGGTGGTATTAACACCGCTTCTCCGGACGAAGACCAATATATCGTACACCAAATGAATCAATTTCATTGTTTAAATAACAAAGACATCTGTAATCTTCAAAACTAAATGTTATAAAAATGTCGGCTGCTGCTATGATTACAATTCAGTTTACTGTGGATGAAACAATTTCCCTCAAAAATTATAAGAAACGTGGTTGGAAAAGTTTAATTGCACATATTATTGTTGTTGTTCTCAGTGTACTCATGCCCTCATTTAGATCTTCGATTGTCTTGAAATTTATTGAAAATGCGTGTTTTCGAATAATTTGTACGATTTAGGACGAAACATAGTAAGGAAGAAAGGAGATTAGGGACCCAAACTTTGTAAAAGAAGTGATTCCACATGAGAGTACTTTTTAAAGTAATGTTTTTCATGCTGCATTTCGACTCCTATGGTCTACCATCTATTAAGTTTTGTGTGGTCCATATAGCCCCACTCAGACCACTTGGGCAGAAGCAACGACCCACAACTTGCAGCTCGTAAGCAGTTGCGCCTGTGAGCTCTGGTGCCGATCCAGCACCTCCTGTGAAGATCCTTTGTCCCTTTTCTGCGCGAAAAACGTGTTATTTCTTAAATTTATTGTGACATTTAGTTTTAAAGATTACATATGAGTTTGTTTTATTGTTTATCATTATACATTGAGAATGATTCGGTTTGTTTACTACGAAACGGTATGGTGTATTGATCTTCTTCTGGAAAAGCGATCTTCATTTACCCCACCTTCATTTACCTCCTCCATCACCCAAGGTCAGCTTCAGGATGGTCACCTAGAGGCATATATTTGCATCCTTCTCGAACTGAGCATACGCTGCGGTCGGGGCGATCTTGACATCAAACTCTAACCTTGCTTTCTTCTCTTCCTTTGTAATTCCAAATAATGTAATTGTACTGAAAAGCCGCAAGTATGATAATCTGTTTCCCTAATACTGTGCAGAATGTCGTTAAGGTCACATATCAAATAATTCGTAAAGATTTTTGACTCACAAAATCTTAGGTTGTTTGTTATGTTACCTCAAAATATGATTCCCTAGTACAGTGCGGAATGAAAACAAGCGAAGCCATCTCAGTTTTATATGACCTACATCTGACGCGATCTACATAAAGGAAACCACAAGAGGTGAATGGATGGAGAAAGAAAGGGGAGTGTATAAGATGAGTAAAGCGTAACTCACTGGTGACTGGCACCGGTCGGCAGGAGAAGAACGGGTCGCCGGTGAATCCGGGCGGGCAGTTGCAGACGGGCACGTGGTTGGCGACGGTGCAGACGGCGCCGACGCCGCAGGTGTTGGGGCAGGGGTCGGCGCAGCGGTAGGCGACGCAGGCTAGCTGCGGCGCGCAGTCGCTGGACGCCTCGCACTCGCGCCGGCAGCCGCGCGACGGCTCCTTGGCGTACGGGTCACCCTGGTAGCCGGGCAGGCACGCGCACGAGCCCGCACCCCCGCGCTCGCGACACTCCGCGTTGGGGCCGCACGGAGACGGCTTGCACGGCGTCGACGCGGGCGTGCGCTCCGTTGCTGAAAATGAAGTCGCACCTCACATCTCGTACCTCAATAGTTCCTCACTTCCACCAGGCTCAACCCGACACCGCCGAGATATGAGGCCTCACAGCAGTCCGTGTTACGACACACCGAGAGGCCACAATTCCTAGCTGACTGGCTGGCCGCTGTGGCACAGCCCACTGTCTCGTAGGGGCCGACCAGTCAGATAGCGATTGCGGCCTCTCGGTGTGTTCTGAAACGGACTGTTATGATGCCTTGTATCTAAGAGGTATTGCTCAACTTGCCTTCTGAACAGGTGAGAAGGATTGTTATGCCAGTTCCAGCAGAGCCCCTATAGGCCAGCAAACCACTTAACCGTTACTTGTTCCCGGCAGCCTACACCGAAGCATACCTCAAGCAACATACACTGAACCACGAATCCTAGCCAATTCTTGGTAGCCGCAGTGGAGTAACCGAGCGGTCTAAAGCGTCTCGCTGCGGAGCGCGCGGTTGCTCGCAGTGGAGGTACGAGTCCTCCCTGGGGCATGGGTGTGTGTGTTGTCCTTAGGTTAGTTTACCTAGGTTTAAGTAGTTTGTAAGCTGCGGGCTGATGACCACGCAGTTTGGTCCAACAGATTTATAAACATTTGAATTTGAATTTCTTGGTACGCCAAGGATGAAAATATCAACAACATGTATAACGTGCACTGTTTCTTGCAGGTGAAGCTAGAAGCAAACCGAGAGTGCTGTACGACAGCACTGCAGGAAGTATCAATACTCCCAAACCGGATTGGCTAGAGTCTGCTATACCTAGGCACGTAGCTGGCCCCAATGTCAGTTCACATCCGTATTCTAACTAAGACTTGCCTCCGAGCGAAGATCTAGAGTCCACGTCGAAGAGAGTCCTGAGGCGTAGCGAATACAGTCTTTGTCCGGAGGTATGTCTTTCTGTAATTTGTGAACTGACGCTGGGGCCAACTGTGTAAGTAGTAGTTCACGTTAAATATCTTGTTGTTGATGTTTCCGTTATTGGCGTACCCGGAAATGGCTAGGCTTCGTAGTGCAGCTTGTCGTGCGCCTTTGGTGTAGGCTGCCTGCAATAGTTATAGGTTAACGGGTTTGCCGGCCAATAGGGACTATCCTACAGTCGGCATAACAAGGACCACTGCTAATGTCTAGCGAGAGGCATTCATGCCAGAGGCTAACACAACAAAGTAACCACACACACACACACACACACACACACACACACACACACTGATGTACACTGATACACTAATGGCAAGAAGTACGCATATGATTCTTATACAGTTTTTTAAGAGAAATGACTTAAGCTTTTCTAGTTGCTTTAAACAAGTTCTACATTTGAGCTAATATTTGCATACTACTTGAATTGAATACATAAATCGTAGAATCGTGTTATGAGACGAACATCAAGCTACATGTGCACACGTTAAAAGCAGACTGCAGTTTTCGTACAAGCACTGAAGCAAATACAAAAAATCGTTAGCAATGACAAATAGCTCTCTCTACCTTCATGAACAATTTACAGTGAGTATGCTATTTGAAGAAACGATGAAGTTGATCTAAGCTGGCAACAGATTAATAAATACAGTAACACCACTAAATAAAAATTAATAGCAATTGTGACACCTGTGTTGACCACTATGCCAGAACTCTGTAGTGGTACAGTTACATCAGTTTATTTCTATTTATGATAACCGTTTTATCCCTACACAAAGAGTTAGTTACAAGAGCATACAATAGTAATATGGCTGCGAGCACAAATTTCGAGCTATATTAACATCAGTCACAAGTCATACATATTACAAATCTAATAATGCATGTCTGTGATTTCTTCATACATGTATGACATCCTATACACAGTTCACAGTACATGACACTATTTTGATTAGTTGTTAATAGCATAGTCAAAAATGACGTAGACTCACCTGTACTGCTGCACGTTGGGTTTAGAATTAGATTAAAAACCAAGTGGATATTTCCTGACTAGTGCAGCAGTAGGCAACAAATTGTTAATTGTTGAAGATTAACAGTAGCGTTGTCAGCATCTCCATATTTTACCCATTACCTTTAATTACTTGAGCCAATATGTCTTCATAAAATTATAACTGCGTATGAATCTTCGAAAATTTTTACACTGTAATCAGAATCAGTTTGTGCCATCATCTTTGCACTTAGCTAGAGCCTACCAAAGAATCCCTTGAATGCGAGGTCCCAAGTTTAGTCTCTAGTAAGGATCATTTGGAAGTTTTGTGCTAACGATTATGTCAGGAAATGCATAATCTGATAATGATTCACCTCATACATCAAGAGAGCACAAAAAATAATGTCCTGGAGGCGCAGGGATCAACAGTCTATGGGATGTATGTATTACACGTCACGAAATGGAGATCATCGACATCCAGCAAATGTACAAAATAAACCGAACGGGAAATGACGCGCCAAGTGATCACAAATGTTCGCACCATCAAGATGGGAGATGAACACCTTGGGAGCTACAAACGGTGCAGGGCGTTCGGGTACGTAACCACTCTTACAGAATGGATAGAGAATCGTATTGGTGTAAAGAAATGATGAACGTGATGGCATGCGACATACGAAACGATCTGTAGTGGGCTCTACGTGAAACTGGATGTCCTAAGTGTTCCAAAACGAGTCATCGAATAATAAATAAATTAATTTCGGTCTTGGCATTTTAGTACTTTAAGCAATATTATCAGTATCTTGCTGACAGTTCTGTTGCGGTTGTACGATCTAATATACAAAGCAGAGTGTCCGTATATTTGTACGTGTTGCATACAAATCTACAGTTTTGTTCCAATCTTTGCGAAATTTTGTACACGTAAGCTTCAATCCATAAGAACGGTCGCCGTAAATGTAAGAATCACATACGATATATAGTTCATGAGATATGAAGTCATAAATAATTAGATGCGCGGAAAACTGCTGCCATCAGCGAAAATGCTGCTCATTTTCTCCTAAACCACTGAACCGATTTCAACCAAATTTGGTACACATATTCCTTATGTGAGGCAACATATTCTGTAGGAGTACGAACCACATACGACACATGGTTCAAGAGATATAACTCCATAAACGATAGGAGTTGCAAGAAACTGCCATAATGCGTTGAGACTTTACAAATACACTATATGAGAATGAGAGTACTTAGCGACTTGCAACAATCTTTAAACATAATTTCAAACCTTTATTAAACTTTTACACGCTGGTAACCATAGTAAAATGATGAAAGGAAAAAAGTTTCCCGCTTACTACTTTTCCGCTGATTATGGAGTAAAACTACGGCATTCGGTATGACGTTAAAATTTGTAATTTCTACACTACAAATTGTAGCTGCAGGAAATTTTATAGGCAATGTACACACATATCGTTCAACATGCCTCCGAAATTGTAGCACAGTACGCCCTGTAGTTCATGCAGTAACGTTCATAGAAAACCGCCCTATCACACACCAAATAGTAATATATTACTTCTTTAACACCAATTGTATTCCCAAGAAATTTTACAGACATGCAGCACTTATACAAATGAATACATACCTGAAAAATTATACAATTGTGCCACATATAACTGAATAAATATGAGATCGTGCGAATTTTATATGTCATTTGTGTTTTGACTTCTACCTTTTTTTGTTTGAATAATGCACTTATAATTTTGACCATTATCCAAGACAGCGTTATTTCTTATATGTTCTCCGATAAAGATAACATATTTTTAGAAAAAAGAAGATGGACAGAGAGAGAAGGGTAGGAGAAGTACTAACTCCAGGCAGGAATAAATAAATACCCAGGCAATGCCAGATTTTCAGCTAGTAATAAATAATAGACAGTCCCGCCACTTTAGGTCTTCGTGTGAAATGCAAACAACGAATCTTTGCATTCATTGGTGATGATAATCGTTCGTTACATGCGTATAGAGGAAAGACAGCCAAGGAGAAGCAGTATCTAAAATACAGGTCATGCATTAAGACAAGAGATTGAAGGTGTAAGACAATTTAAGTGCGGTATACAAGACATTACAGCTTGGAGGTTAGAGTAGCGCAGGTGGCAGGGGCGCAGTGGGGGTGTCGGCTTACATGGCGGGGCGAGCACGCAGTTGGTGTTGGGGTCCCCTCGGTAGCCCTGCGGGCAGGTGCAGACGGCGCGGTGGTTGGCGGCGACGCACATGGCGAGGAAGCCGCAGGCGCCGCGGCACGGGTCGACGCAGCGCAGGTCCTGGCAGTGGCGGTTGGCCGGGCACTCGCCGTCCGACGTGCACTCGGGCCGGCAGTTGGGCGCGCGCCCCACGTAGTTGGGCAGGCACGAGCACGCGGGCTGGGAGCCCACGGCGCGGCACTGCGAGTTGGGCCCGCACGGCGACGGCGAGCACGGATCCCTCGGCGGCGAGGGGGGCGTCACCGGCTCTGCAAGGGTGCGGGCGGGCGCGGCTCAGACGGGGCGGAAACCTTACCGAGACCACCAGCTTCCACCAGACAACGTCCCTCCTCACTCACTGTCACAATTCTGGTATGACCACAAAATGCTCTGGGCCGACTGTTTGCTTTCGAAACCTACTTCCGCTACCGAAAGTCACTCAAATGACATTCCATGGGGCATATTAGAAATTAATGTAATAAATTTCTTTTCCACAGACACTGTGAAATCTCTTCTAAAAATTCGTGGCGGGCTAAAACTGGGTAGAGTTCATGCAGGGTAAAGTAGACGATGCGCAGATACGTGTTCTCGTCCGAAGCGCCGGGCGAGTTTGTTCCTTCGTTCGGAAGGGGAGGCCACATCAGTACACTTCCATCTGCCGGTCAGTGAGCTGCGCAGTTCCCCTCCAGTGCTTGCTCACTGCTCCGGCCGCTACTCCCACACCACCGCTCTCCCCTCTCTTGGCCAGCGGTCCGCGCATCTACCAGCCAATTTATCCTGCATGCACTCCACCGATCCGGGATTTCAGTCCAGAAAAACATTGCCTTTCACAGGCAAGCGCTCTACTGTCTCAGATAGCCTGACAAGCTTCATGGCCCATTCTTAGAGGATTTATTCTGCGAGTACCTTCCAAACTTCATGTAGGTTCTCCTGCAAACCTTGCAGGACTAGCGCTGCTACAAGATAATATTTTGTGGAGACACGGCTTAGCCACAACCTAAGGGATTTATCCGGATGAGACTTTCACTCTGCAGTGGAGTGTGCACTGATTTGAAACTTCTTGGCAGGTTGAAACTGTGTCACTGACATGGATTCGTAATAATAATATGTTTGTACAGCTTATGGGACTTAACTACAGAGTCATCAGTCCCTAAACGTACTTATGAACTACTTACGAACTAGGAAGGCACAAATATCCATGCCCGAGGGGGATTCGAACCCCCGACCGTAGTGGCCGTGCAGACCGTGACTGGAGCGCCTCAGTCCCCTCGGCCACCGCGGCCGGCATGGATTCGTACCCAAGACCTTATTCGTGGGGCAGCTCTCTAACCACTGTGCTACCCTGGCAAATGTCACAGCATGGGATTGACCTTGCGGTCCGGGGTGCCAACTCTCTCTCTTGCATGGGTCAGTGTGTGTGTTGTCCTTAGCGTAAGTAAGTTAAAGTACATTGAAAGTCCCTTAGGATTACAAACATTCGAACATTTCTATCCTAAATAGAGGCAGAGTACTGACATTAGTAAAGCTATGAACACAGGCAGTGAAATGTGTCAGGGTAGCTCAGTCGGTAGAGTACTTGCCACGAAAGGCAAACATCCCGAGTTCGAATCGTGGTCCTGCAAACAGTTAAAATTCGCCAAGAAGTTTCATATCAGTGCCCATTCCGCTGAGAGTGAAATATTATTCCATTAATCTCTTCTACCGCAAGCTCTTCAATTCCATATTTTGACAGGAGATAGTGTGGAGCAAATTGAGAAAAAGTTTCTAGTAAATATGAACTCATGAAATGCATGGTTTAAGAGCTATCAGTATGTCTTCGATACTATGAACACATCTCTTCTACTTGTCAAGTGACCCATACGTCATAAAGTAAGCATTTTACAGTCCATTTTTACTGGACGTTTCTTCTTTTTTAGCCCGTAGTATCTCCTCCCTAAATATGGAAAGCAAAGAGCTTACAGTAAAAAAGACTTATTTGACAGGTCAAAGATAATCAAGAGGCCTTAACTTCATTGTATGACGTTTCCGGACATGCTAACATGTGTTTCTTACCAAAATATTTCGTACTTACTCTTTTCTACCAGTCTTCTCCATTACTACATTCATTTCATTTCAACATATGGCCTCTCTACATCCCATTTTCTTACACTACTACAAATCACAAAAAATTTCCCATTGTAAAACGGAAAGCATCGCGAACAAGTTTTAAACTTGAATACGATATTTTTGCCCCAGAAGAGCAAATCTGTGTGAGATAAATTCATCTGATTTTTAATGGGCTGACAAAAAATTACGGAGTAGAAATACAATGAATGTAAAGGGGGGGGGGGGGGGTTATGCGTGTGCTACGACTGCACAACACACTCCTATTCTACTAATAGTTTCGAGACGTTCCGATACACAAGAACTGCTAAACTAACTAAAGGTGTTTTTACTGTGAATGTTACGACTGCTAGAAAAGTACTGATTTTCTGCAAATTTTCCTTTATACATAAGAACTACAGTCCGTTATTTAAACTGAAAAAATTAATTGACGAATATGCGGTACCTTAGGAGGTAAGTACTGACCTCTCACCATCTATTCACAAATTTACACGGACATGAAGTTCGCAAGCATGAATATCGACGATCCTTCTTATAGAGAAAATCGGATTGAATGGTGGAAGCATGGCTTTTTCTCGCAAGGAAGTTTGGACAGAGAAACAAGAATGTTTGAAAACAGAGAAAAGAAACCAAGAAAACAAAAAGCAGAATTGTCTTGTCTAGAATGCATACTCGTGGAAAAAATTTCTTCTTGTTCTAGGTGGTGTGGTTGTAAAAATTGCCTTCACATTGTTTTTATTTTGGTTTTAATTTAGTACTGAATATTTTGGCTATGGGTAAAACCTGCTGTAGGTATGAATTTGCACATAAACTTAATGGTAACGTGTGTGAGGAAATAAATTTCTAATAGCAGTTTATATGTACAAAGCATCTTCGTAATATAGCTGTAAATCATTGTGTTGTTATAATTTCACAATGTGCTACAAGATGGGAAGTGTTTGTGATGATGTTTATTCATATCTGGAAGTATGCTACAGGGCAGACAATGCATACCTCATGCTGCACCAGACTTGTTTGTGCACCACTCTTAATCAGTAAGTAAACTGTTCAGTCTCTTTCATTATGTGAACCTGTACCTGTATTTAAAATTTTCTGTGTTGTTGCCATCCATATTTGGCATTGAGAGGCACAGGTCTTTAAAAGTACGTAAATCATGAAAGAGGCAACTGAAAATGACCCTCAGGGCTCGAAATGCAACGTGCACTAACAAATCACCATTTTAGTGACTGAAGGTGAGTTAGTTTTATTTTACAGTAGCAAAACAGTCATGGAATAATCACTGACAACAATCGACAAAATTAAGATATGGCTGTTGGTTCCTATCAGTTCAACAAATTATTGTGACTGTATTAGCAACCGTGAGTTGTCTGAATCATATTCCAGTTATAATCAATTGAAACCTGTCACAGGGACAGTGTACTTCTTGAGTATTGGTATGCATTCTAGATAAGGACAGTTTTCATGTAACACAGGAAATGAGACTGGCAATAAGAAAGACATACTAAACAGATAACTGAAGAGAATAATGTAAATTTAGTAGAGAGACAGAGACAGAGAAGAAGAAGTGCGGCTTACGCTCTTTGACGCAGCGGGAGAAGGGGTCCCCGGTGTATCCCGGCGGGCAGGAGCAGATGGGGTTGTGGTTGACTACCTGGCAGCGCGCGGCGCGGCCGCAGGTGCCGGGGCACGGGTCTACGCACTTCTGGCGAGAGCATGCCCTGTTCTGCGGGCACTCGGAGCTGACGAGGCACTCGGGCCGGCAGTTGGGCGGCGCGCCCACGAAGTCGCTGCGGCACGAGCACACAGCGTGCCCGTCGGTCACGCGGCACACGCTGTTGGGCCCGCACGGCGACGGCTCGCACGGGTTGCGCGGCTTCTCCTGCACGACTGTAGGCGCGACGGTCAGGCTCGGCTAGAGCCGTCAGGGGCGGGACAGGCCGGGAAGAAGGGGGCAGGGGTGCGTCCGTGGATCACCAAGCTCTCTACTCTTACGCCTTGTACCAACATCTCTTAGAGACAAGTTCGTGTCAGCTCACAACGAGAGGCCTCAATCGCTAGCTCACTGGCTGGCCGCTGGGGCACAGCACACTGCCTCATAGTGACCAGCCAGTCAGTTAACGGTCGCGGCCTCTCGGTGTCTGGAGACAGGACCTCACGATAGTCTGCGTCGCACCACACCGAGAGGCTGCGATCGCTAGCTGACTAGCTGGCTGCTGGGGCACAGCACACTGTCTTGTAGTGGCCATCTAGTCAGCTAACGGTCGCAGCCTCTCAGTGTCTGGAGACAGGAACTCACAATAGTCTGTGTCACGCCACACCGAGAGGCTGCGATCGCTAGCTGACTGGCTGGCTGCTGGGGCACAGCATACTGTCTCGTAGTGGCCAGCTAGTCAGCTAGCGATCGCGGCCTCTCGGTATGTAGAGACAAAGCCTGACAACAGTCTTTGGTCACGTCACACCGAGAGGCTGTGATCGCTAGCTGACTGGCTGGGCAATGGAGTACAGCCCACTGCCTCGTAGTAGCAAGCCAGTCAACTAGTGGTCGCGGCCTTTCGGTGTGACACGACACAGACTATTGTGAGGTCTTATCTCTAGGAGGTGTCGCCTATACACACACCTCTGCTCTGGGACAAATACGAGGAGAGTGTCCATCACCCCATTCACATAGAGCTTTCAAACCCAGTTTTCGTAAGCAAATTTCCCAGTTTGGCATTTGATCGATAATGTATCCTGAAAATCCGCTTTCTTATAGCGGTTTTTCCACTTCCGCAATTGATTTTCATCCCCATTTACTCGATATTGGTTTGTCAGATTGCGTCTTCCTGGTGGGAATTACAGCTTGTTTGAACAGAGTGACTTTTTCTGCGGTAAAAGAGAAATCTGTCTATTTAAGTAAAGACCAATAGCATTGTGTTGACTAACTCAGGAACTGAAGCAGCTGTTTTCCCGACGCTGTATTTGAGTGGGAAAATGCGCTTCTGGCCTTAAGATACAAAATATGAAATTCGGCTTTCGTCTTCCAGAGTTTGTGTCGCATGTAAACGTAGTTCATAATAGCACTAAAGACTCAAAAAGGATTAATTAACTGATAATAAACGTGCTTACGAGAAAATGTCCATTTTGGAAACGCGTAGTGATGCCAATGTATCCTACTACAAAGAACACGCAGCTGCTTGATAATGCTGATCTGTCCCCCTAACACACACACTCTGCCCTTACGTGGTAATAAACAGCAAGTTACCCCTCCTGCGTGTTGGAAGGCTATAACTGCTTCGCAGGTTTTCCTTACCTATAGTACGAGTCGTGTAAATGGAGTGTCATTGATAGTAAAGCTTTGATATTTGAAGTTGTGTTAAGAGTAATTCAGCGTTTGAAAATTAGTTGATCTTATCACTGTTACATATTTTTGTGTACAACAAATTGACGAAATAGTTATAGTATTAGTGTTAGCATTTCTTGTACTTGGATCGTGGGTCCAATGACCACCCTGTTCAGTTCCTTTCCCGCTTCCCCCTCCAAATCAAACAACGAACTAACCAACCAGCTGTAATATATGTAGAACCATCTGCTGGTGGTAAATGGTGTCTGATACCGGTAACGACATGAAACATTTATTGACATCGTCCCTAACGAAAAAATTTATTGCGATGTATGTTTTCATTATACAATACCAAACATGAAAATACACAGTGAACAGTGAATGACTGTACCCGGGTTTTCCTTATTTATCCTGACACTGCCCTGTAAATCTATTGTGTAAAGAAAGAGTATCCCATCAGAAATGTTTTGTTTGATTGTGGGTGTTTTTTTTGAGTGTGCAAAAGGCCTGACGGTTTCATTTTTATGTAAAATATTTCCATGAATTATTCCTCTTTGTATGTGCTACGTGCACACTTCTGGGAACTCTTGGCGATGACAGATGCGCGAGTCATCCAAATATTCTATATAATGCCAAATTTGTCAACATGACGACATGTCTGAAACCTTACCGCCTATTGTAAACTCCGCGAAAACGCCAGAAATTTCATTTTTATGTGTCAAAAGTCAGTTACATATTCACGCTGCTGCAGACTATCTTTTAATTCGTCACTGAGGTGTCATTATTAGGTTTGACTAATGACAGTAAAAACTGATTACCGTTTTCGTCGAATAGCTTATCGTTTTGGTTCTCTTATATTCCCCTGCTTCATTCCGGGACGCACTCCTGAGTTTAGTTTGAAACAAGAAAAGTTGGAAAGGGAAGTGACAGAGAACAGCAAGAATTGGGAAAAACACACAGGAAAATCTTGAGTGGACCATATAGAGGAGAAAACACATAATGGAAGAGCAAAGACACTTAAAATCCCAATAGTACAGAATATGCAAGAAAAGACTGTAGTAAAACAAACACAATGACAATATGAATTCATGCAACTCATTTATTTTCCTGTCTCAGTGAAGAAATCAGCAGAGCAATCGCCATACTGTCTCAACTAGATCACGTGCAAATGAGTAAGGTATCGCATTTTTAAAGCAAACGTCAATAAGTTTTGGACAGCTGTTGAGCTTCGTGATGTGACTGAGTTGCAGGAAGACATAGTTTTGTAAAGTTAAGTCAAGACGAGTCACACGAGTAAAGGTTAGCCAAAACTTATATAAGTATAAAGTACAGATAGTAGAGATGAAGAAATCTTACTGGGCTCCTGAAGTACGCATGCAGTGAGGGGGTTTCCGGAGTATCCCGGCAGACAGGTGCAGGAAGGCGCGTGGTTGACGACTCGGCACTCGGCGTTGGTCCCGCAGGTGCCGGGACACGGGTCCCTGCACTTGTTGTTGACGCACGCCTTGCTACGGTCGCAGTCCGTGTTGAGCACGCACTCTGGCCTGCAGCCCGTGTACGGGTCTCCGAAGTACTCGGGCAGGCAAGTGCAAGAGCCCGCTCCCTGGCGCTCTTTGCACACGGCGTTCGCACCGCAAGGCGAGGGATTACACGGGTCTCGTGGACCTTCCGTCGAAGTTGGTACTGTAAGGATAAATAGTGCACCTGGTTTTGATTTTTTGCAATCTCTCACTAAAGTCTGCGCTTGTTGGACAGTGCTGTTTAACAATTTTTCTTCTTATGTGACTCATTTTCAACAAAAAGAGTAAATATATCGAAATACAATTAAATTGGTACAGCTGGAAGTCAACAGATTTGCACCGACACTGTGGTTGAAGGTATAGGTGGAAACGCATATGTTATGCACTAATAATAAACTGCAGTTCAGTGACAGTTGGAATATTTCTTTTGGCAGGTACCACTTTATAATTATAGTGTAAATAATAGATCTTCAGATAACTGTGTTAACAACTTGTTCATCTTATCAACTAGCAGAAATATTTTTCCATAGTATCAGACGCTAGATAAATACCTCCTCACGCATATAAAATTTACGTTGGGGGAAAATGTGCTATTTCAAGTAATCAATACGCCAAATATAGGTACCAACAGGAATTTTCTATCTTTTTTATACTTAATAACTAATTTTAGAAATGTTCTCTAAAGTCTAGCTTTACTATAAAATGCCGTCAGTTATTTTTGCTTTCTTGTTTTTGTCTATACACATTCAAAAATCAATTCCAGACACCTTGAAATTTTGAAATCTAGGAAAACATCTTAAACTTATTGGTTACAGAAACAAAGAGAACGAATTTAGCTCTGGAGAATTATATTTGCATAAGCATTTCTCATCCCATACCTACTCTATAGATCGTATCCAACACAATCAACCTTCTTAGCAGACAAAAGAAATTTGAAAATAAGTGATGGAACAAGACCGTGCAATGCCTTACAAGTGATGTGATTTGTCATCTAATCTAAACTGACGACCAACTCAACTTACCAACTGCCAACACAACTCTTTTGTCAGGACCTACTGAGTTCTTCTGCAGATCCCTTTACAGGCTCACACACTACAAATGACTGGAAAACTGTTAATGGAAAGTAAAAATCCTGACTGTTTACCTGACATCTAGGCCACATTAGGCACGTAGTTCATTCCATTGTTAACAGTCGAGTATTATATGACTTAATTTGGCAACGGTACTGGGTCTTGCATAGAAGACAATTTATATATAAATGGTCTTAATATTAAGAACCATGCGAGCAAGCTTTCCCAGGCGGTAACAACACATGTGCACGTCAGTGAACATAAACAATTCCTGATCAAAAGTATCTGGGCACCTATTTTTATGACGACTATAACTCTATTAGGGACACTTTCAGTGACGCTTTAGAACAGTCTGTGGAGGAATAGCAGCCTATTTTTCCTCAAGAGCCAAAGCCGCGCGGTTTGAGGCGCCATCTCACAGATTCAGCAGCCTCTCCCGTTGGAGGTTCGAGTCCTCCCTAGGGCATGGTGTGTATGTTCAAGGAGACATGTTTACACAGGTGAAACTGAATAACTAGTCCGCTTTCGACATCGATAATTTCTCCTGATATATCAATTATGCTGTTCTGGCTTTTCCACTGACACCACCTTTCGTAGTGGTGGGTCCACATTTAGTGACATCTTGTGGTCGATTTCGCAATACACAAGGGTGTTCCAGATACTTTTGATCAGATAGTGTAGCTGGTTATTTTTGTAGTACATGAAATGGCCCGTATTTGGAGTAGAAACTTTTGCTGTTTTCTCGTTAAGATTTGTACCGTTACCGCCGACGCAACGATGTCTACTCGCCAGCAGTAGTGAAGCGAGCGTTAACTAATGGATACGTGTGACGTGCCACAAGCTTACGTTGTAGGATCTGCGAGCAGCCGCTGAAGGGGTTGCCGGTGAAGCCGGGCCTGCAGAGGCACATGGGCGCGTGCTTGACGACGGTGCAGGTGGTCTGGGGCCCGCACGAGCCGGGGCAGGGGTCCCGGCAGCGCTCGGCCTGGCAGGCGAGCGCGCTCGGGCACTCCTCGTTGCGCGTGCACTCGGGCCGGCAGTTGGGCGGGCGGCCCACGTAGTTGGGCAGGCACGAGCACGCAGGCTGAGAGCCCACGGTGCGGCACTGCGAGTTGGGCCCGCACGGCGACGGCACGCACGGGTTGCCGCTCGGCGGTTGCGCCACGGGCTCTGAGGTGCAAGCGCGTACCGTGAGGGACCATGCCGCCGGACAGGGTACACAGAAACAAGACAGTGCGCAGTCCCAGCGACACATCACGGCAAGCGCGGACCATCGTCTAATCAATTGTCGTTTCCAGTAAAAGTTGGCCGTGCACTCTAATGCGGAGTGCGCGGTTACTCCCTGTCGGTGGTTCGAGTCCTCCCTCGGCCATGGCCGGGGGGGGGGAGAGGGTTGTCCTTAGCGTAATTTAGTTAAGTAGTTTGTAAGTCTAGGGACTGATAAAGGAAGTAAGCTAGGAACATCAGTGTTTAAAGCGCCGTCGACAGCGTGGTCATTAGAGACGGAGCTTACGCTCGGATTGTTTGGGTAAGGATGGGGAAGGAAATCGGTCGAGCCTCTTGAAAGGAACCATCCTAGTATTTACCCAGAGTGAAAATCACGGAAAAC
The DNA here is from genome assembly GCA_026315105.1 of Locusta migratoria. Taxonomy (NCBI): domain Eukaryota; kingdom Metazoa; phylum Arthropoda; class Insecta; order Orthoptera; family Acrididae; genus Locusta; species Locusta migratoria. The sequence continues at coordinate 468,923,935 of CM048744.1, read as the reverse complement.
GTAAATTGATTTGATTTGAACCACCATCCTCCTGAATGCGAGTCCAGTGTGTTACCACTGCGCCACCTCGCTCGGTAGGACTGATAACCACTGTACTTTAGTCCCATAGGTTTACAAAAATTTGAATATTTCAATAACAGTTGCTGCTCTTATTTCTTTTTGGCGAGAAGGAAGGAAGATTAGGGTTGAACATCCCATCAACATTCTTGTGATTAGAGGCGGAGCTGAAGTTCAGGTTTTTTGTTATTTATTTAGGCCTATTTATTTGGTGCTGGTGGGGACTGAGGCGCTCCAGTCACGGTCTGCACGGCCACTACGGTCGGGGGCTCGAATCCCCCCTCGGCCATGGGTATTTGTGCCGTCCTTAGTATTAGCTACCTCATAAGTAGTTTGAAAGTTTAGGGACTGATGACCCCGTAGTTAAGTCCCATAAGCTATACAAACATTTGAACATTTGATTTATTTGGCGATTAGGATTGGGAAGGAAATAGGTCTTGCCCTTCCAAAGGAACCAACTAGGCATTTTTTTTAGCTACCATCGTTTCAAATGCGAGACTAGTGTGTTACCATTAGCACCATCTTGCTCGGTCTTTTGGCTGCGGTAACATCCGGAATGTCATATTATTAGGGAGCGAGAGCGAGATGAGACAACCATGTCAAAATAATCGCATGAATAAATATTTTTAGATAATTGATTGAGAAGGAAACAGCGAACATTAAGTTCGATATTATTTCTTACAGTTTTGTAGAGAATAATTCATAATCTTCTGGGCTCACGGCGTATATATGTCATTTATATACACTATAAAGTATTAATTCCAAAGATGCTGCTTTTTAATAAGTTATTTAATTCGACAGACGTGTTTCGACTTGAATGCCATCGTCATGTTAAAGTGCTTCTTATGCTTGTAAGTAAAATAATTTTCAAGTGCAATTTCATATTTTCTTCGATAAAATAATGTTAAGTTTATGTGGTGCAAAACACTAGTAATATTCTATATATCATTAAGAAGCAAACTGCGTGGAACGGATCGCCACACGAGATAGGAGCAAGGTGTGTATACAGCTTTGTAAGTGCTATATTTAAGCCAAATATCGTACTAAAGAAATGTGGGAGTGCTCCATTAAATAAGATTTGAAATGTTTATAACTTTTAACGAGAAACAAACCGTGTGTTGGTAACGTTGGAAACTGAGTGAAACATTTGATAACACTACTTACGTGAGTTGACTCCGTCTACCCGATGCAATAATGATTTTGCCAGTAACTTTCAAAACACCAAAGTGAAAACGACTGATGACTCTTGAGAGAGACACTTGTTGTAAAAAATAAAGTCCCAAACTATATTTTTCCGGCAAATCTTGCTATCGGTAACGTTCGTGAGAAACATGAATCCGCATAACAGTTCAGATTTCGTGATAAATATCAAGTGGGCTATTACAGTGGTCAGGAAGGATGTTTTAGAGTTATATGTCACGTTGACAACGAAGTCACTAGGAACGAATCGATAACTTAGCTCAAACAGGATGGAGGAAAGGAATAGTCTGTGCCCTCTTTAAAGCAGCCATTCTAGTACGAGCATGCAACGATTTTACGAATTCACAGAAAACCCAAATCTGGATTCAGATTATTTCAAACCCAAAACGTGAATGTTTTGCCTCTGAGTTATGACCTTACCCAGCTGCTGTTGAACAAAATACACGGTTTTTTCGAATTCTGCAGCTCTTCATCTTTGAAATAAAGGCTGGGAAATGGACGCAAAAGAGAACGAAATGTTAAGAACATTAAAAATGCTGTTAGCTAAAAGATGGAAGCCTTTCGTGACAAGGCTGTGGATCTAGCTCGGATTGCTTTCGCGGTAATACTGCCGTGATCTGTCGCCAGAGGCTGTCAAAGTATAAGAAATGAAAGAGAGTTGATGCTTACTTTCTTCCTTGATACACCTAGTGAATGGATCTCCGGTAAAACCAGGGGCGCAAGAGCACAGAGGGTTGTGGTTGACGACTTGACAGCGCGCGTTAATGCCACAGGTGCCAGGGCAAGGGTCAGTGCACTTCTGCTTGACGCACGCCCTGTTCTGCGGGCATTCCGTGCTCACAACGCACTCCGGTTTGCAGGCTGGCGGGGCACCTACGTAGCCCTTCTGGCAAGAGCAGACGGCGTGGCCATTCGTCACTCGGCATACGCTGAATGGTCCGCACGGAGACGGCTTGCAAGGGTCTTTCGTCGGTTCTTCTTTCGGAACTGGCAAGACGAAAGAACAGATGCAAGAAACTGAAGAAGCAGAACAAGCTGCAAGAAAAACAGAATGTAGAGAACAGTTTAGGCGAGGAAGCAGGAGAAACAGAGCTCGCTGGTAGATATTACCGTGTGTTTAACCCTTTCTGCAACTGATTCGAAACGGGTTGGTTAAGTATTCCTGGCTTCTTTGAGCTTTCGAATGCTTCAATGATGCAAACTTACATTGCTTCGCATAGCTCCGAGTTAAAACGACGCAATTACGTGAAGCGATGCTAAATGCCAACATCGAAGCATCCGGAAGGTCAAAGAAGACAGGAATACTTATCTGTGCCATTTAGAATCATAGACGCAGGAAGGGTTGAGTTTAGAAGTAATTAGTGACACTTGTACACCGGAAGGCAAGAGGAAAAACAGGTGAAAGTAACGGCAAGCGTGAGATATTCGAGGCACATTGCTCCTGCCGCCTCTATGCAGATAAACAGGTAACACAAAAGGTATCAGATAAGAGTATAAAAAGAAAAAAGAGAAAAGTTGCTTACTAGACGGAGGGAGATGGCAAGAGCTTAGAGGGTTTCCAATGTATCCAGGCAAGCAGCTGCAAGAAGGTGCGTGGTTGACGACCCGGCATTCAGCATTGAGCCCGCAAGTGCCCGGACACGGGTCCTTGCACTTGTTGTTAACGCAAGCCTTGCTACGGTCGCAGTCCGTGTTGAGCACGCACTCTGGCCTGCATCCCGTGTACGGGTCTCCGAAGTACTCGGGAAGGCAGACGCAAGATCCAGCGCCTTGTCTTTCCTTACATACTGCGTTCGCGCCGCAAGGCGACGGATTGCAAGGATCTCTCGGCGCCTCGACGGGTGCTTGAGCTGCAACGGATGAAACCCTTAGCAGGTGCGATACACTCGCCACTCAGATCGTGTAGGGAGCTAATGGTAAGCATTCTTACATGGTACAGCTGCGCAGCCGGCAAATGGGTCTCCCGTGAAACCTGGCAGGCATGTGCAAATGGGGGCGTGCTTGACAACAGTGCAGGTAGTATGGGGCCCGCACGAGCCGGGGCAGGGGTCCCTGCAGCGTTCCGACTGACAAGCCTGGGCACTGGGGCACTCCTCGTTGAGGGTGCACTCAGGCCGGCAGTTGGGGGGCCGTCCCACGTAGTTGGGCAGGCAAGAACAGGCAGGGGACGCCCCGACAACTCGGCACTGGGAATTGGGCCCGCACGGTGACGGCACGCACGGGTTGCCACTAGGCGGCTGTGCTACAGGCTCTGCAGGAAGAAACAGTTCGTGAAGGCAGCAGAGGTAGCGAGAAGTAGAAACGTAAAGATATAAGCAGAAAATAACACTGAAATTAAGGGTCTAGAGGCCAAGTAATTGGTGTCTGTGACCTTTCAGCTACGTTATATTTGGTGGGGGTTATATTTTTTTAATATGCAGGGTATTTCACGAGAAATAATAGTATTTTTGAAGGTTGTAGCACAGATGAATTGCATTTAAAAATGCCATATAACATGAGTACAATTTTATTGAGTTCAGAGATACAGCTGTTGGTATGTAAATCAAACAAGCTGAAAGCCAATGAAAATGAGGGCATTTTCACTGATTATTCCGACGGTTCTTGGAAGAACACTCTTTGAAATCTGACGATGGTCTACTAAGCCGGATACCGGTTGCTGAATAAAAATAAACTTGTAGAAAGTACAAAAAATACACTGTTCATTCAATATGACGTTGATCTACCAAGAACCGACGGAAGAATCACAGAAAAAGTTCTCATTTACATTTCCTTTAAGTTTGTTTGGGTTACACATTAACAGCTGTATCTCTGTAGTCAACAAAAATTGGACACTTGTTGTATGCTATTTTTATTACAATTCGTCTACCACTCTTAAAATATTTACTATTGCTCCTGAAACATACTGTATTGAAGCTGCTAAATGGCTGAGTCAAATGTGTACACCAACTATTTGTTTCTGCCACAGAGAAAATTGACTATATTATATGGGGTGAAAGAATTTTTTTTTCAATTAAAATTGCGAACATAGCACTGATCTCTTAACTTCCCTTAAGACATTGGGCATGAAAAGAGTTATCACTGAACTACGTTTTTCTATTGTGAAGGAAATGAGTACTAGTGTCAGATTGCTGCGTGGGAATGGCCGCGCGGTTTAAGACGCCTTGCCATGGATTGCGCGACCGCTATGCGTTTAGGTTCGAGTCCTCTTTCGGGCATTGATGTGTCTTGATCTTAGCGTAAGTTAAAGTAGTTTGTAAATGTAGGGATCGATGACCTCAGTAAGTTGGTCGCTTAGGTCTACAACCATTTGAACATTTGACTCACACATCTATTTACAGAAGAGACGGAAATCTTTTTGAAAGTGATGTTTTATCCACTGTGCACTCATGGAGATACACTCGAATCTGACAACGGGAACTGATTGAACTTAGTAGGTAAAAACCATCTTTCTCTCGCGATGTAGAACATCATGTGTGAATCTTCAAGGCAGAGTCAAACTATGTGCCGGACAAGGACCCATGTTCTATCTCTCTTAGATGGTAGTTTTCACTCCTGTAAGAACAGATATTGAGAAGAATAGTCTCAGCCAATCCTCAGGAAAGTGATTTAAAATTAATCTTTCACTGCTATTTTGAAAGTTCCTGGGAAATCAAAACTAGGGGCCGTGCTGGGTTCGCGTCCCAGTTCAGCAGACAGTTTTGATCCGCCAGGAAGATTTTAAAGAGCGGATACTCCGCTTTAGAGTGAAAGATGGTCTTACTTGCAGAGAATCCATACAGGGCGCCCTTAAAACAATTTTCTCTTAATATTAACAGTGGCATCCAGACCCTTTCAGTTATGGTAATGAATATGTGATATTTTTAATGTCGGCAACTATATGTTGCCTTTCTAGAATAAAAATCTCACAACAGTTATTTTATATTAATGCAGCAATTTTGCCACGGACCAGTTTCTCATAATTGTTTTGGGTCACAGACAGAAAAGAAAATTCAATAAACAAAGTGACGAGTAGAGTAAACAGTAAGTAACAGATAAAAAGTTGTGAAGTTGAGCGAGAAAGTTGAGAGGCGCTTACTCTGCTCCTTAATGCATCTAGAGAAGGGGTCTCCGGTGTATCCAGGGGCGCAAGAGCAAATGGGGTTATGGTTGACGGCCTGGCAGCGGGCATTGAGCCCGCAGGTGCCGGGGCAAGGGTCGACACACTTCTGGTTGACGCACGCCTTGTCCTGCGGGCACTCGGTGCTGACGACGCACTCGGGCCGGCACGTGGGCGGCGCGCCGACGTAGCCGCTCTGGCACGAGCACACGGCGTGGCCATTGGTGACGCGGCACACGCTGTACGGGCCGCACGGCGAAGGCTTGCACGGGTCCCTGGGCGGCTCGGCCGTGGGGGCTGGCGTACGACAGACAGCGCGCGTACAGAAACAGGCGCACACGCTACAAGCTAAGCTGCGGTCGCTACTAAGAGAACACGCCAACACTGTCCAAAAATTACGAGGGAACGACTTCGGACACGGACCAACAATTTGGTTCATTTTTGACGAAACGCTTGTGTATGAATAAAAATGAAGAACTGTACGACATTTTGGCTCACTACCTCCGAGATTGTGAGAAAACCGCCCCTAAAGTTCGTGGCAAATGAATCAACTCAAAGCGACACCACCTAGAGACAAGGCCTCAACAGCCCGTGCCACCTCACAATGACCAGGCCGCGGCCGCCAGCTGAATGGCTGGCCGCTGGGGCACAGCCCACTGCCACGTAGCTGCCAGCGAGTAAGCTAGCGGCCGCGCCCTGGTCAGTGTGCGGTGGCACGGGCTGTTGTGAGGCCTTGTCTCTAGGCGATATTGCACAAAGTTAACTGGATCTATAGTTAATCGTAAGCTGAAGGAAGGGAAGGAAGGTTAGGGTTTAACGTCACGTCGATACCGTGGTCATTAGAGGCGGAGCTTAAGCTCGGATTTTTGGGGAAGGATGTGGGAGGAAATCGACTGTGGCCTTTGAAAGGAACATCACGTAATTTGCCTGGAGTGATTTAAGGAAATCACGGAAAACCTTAATCTGCATGGGTAGAGGTGGATTTGAACCACAGTCTTCCTGAATTCGAATCCACACAATAAAGGTCATATATGATGACATTTTTACTAAAGAAAGTTCCAAATTCGCTGCTAAGTTTGGATTTGTTTTTATTTCGTCAGTACAGACTGTTTCGTCGGATTATTGCCATTTTCGGGTAACTTCTAGATGGAATAACGTGGATATATCATCGTATTGGACTGTCTGATGTTTGTCAATTACCTTCTGGTATTATAAAAAGTTATTAAATGTCGTTTGACAATTTTGACATTCCAATGATATATGTTTACAAATAGGGTAATGATGAAATAAAAACAATTCGAAATTTAGCAACAAATTTGGAACTTTCTTTAGTAAAAATGTCTTTACGACTTTCGCTGCAAGGCAATGGTTCCCAACTAGCGGACTGTAAGTGATCCACAAGAGCTGAAGTATTGTCGACGATAGATACAAAATTGCAAATTTTTACTCATTTTAATTATCAATTCTTTCTTTTCTACTAAAATTTTATATTACAATAGTACCGATAATACATATTTATTTCGTGTTTAACAGGTTAAACGTTTTTATTGCAGTTTATTCATAGTTTGGCACAGTTTTTCTTGAACCTTGTGCTCCCTGCTCACAACACACGAATCACAGTGGAGCCTGGTCTAAAGAAGCTTCGGGGCCACTGCTGCAAGGTAACCATGCTTCAGCAAAGCCACCTAGGTTAAAAAGTCCTGTGCACTGTCTGCCAGCAGTAGACGCGCCAATAGAAAATGGATGATGGCGTGTATCATAGTTCTGAGTTTGGAAAAACGTGAATGTGCTTTTGGAATGATTTAATGTTATTTTTGAAGCATACTTCATGCCTTTGTTTTTAGAAGTCAAAATGCAAATATAATGGTCAGACAGTGAGGTCGTTAAGATAGGAAACTACTGTTCACAAATATATGATACCAACAAAATAACTTTAACATATAATGAAAGATTGTGCAACATTCACGTATCTCCACGCTCACAACAAGGCTACAAAAAGCTAGTCATTTGCTGTTATTATGACTACTCTTCGCAGGCAGCGCATAGGTCTTCTTAATCTAGGAAGCGGTGGCTTGTGCGAAATGCGGTGCTAGCCGAGTGAGGTGAAGCGGTAACTCAGCACCTCTATAAAATTAATTACATAAATAAATAAATCAAAACTTGAGCGAAGTACTCATCGATTAACATCGAACAAACATGATCCCATGAAAAATGCTATTTTTACAATCTACTGTCGATCCAGTTAATTTTTGTGTCGATTTAGTGCTCTGAACTTTAAGAGCAGTTTTCTCAAAATTTGCAGTCCTTCATTTTTATTCATAAATAAGCGACCTGTCCAAGATGAAGCGAACTGGTTGGCCGTGTCTGAGCTCCTTCCATTGTCACTGAAAGAGGATTCAAATAAGCGAACTCATGTCTCGGCCTATCCCTTTATGAGAAAACGATGGTCAAAGTTTTTGACATGCTTCAATTGCTTCCAGACTCCTTGTAGCGTATCATTAGTTTACTCACAGGGTGGAACAATGGATAGCGTCGCACTTCCACAGTCTTGTGCTCTGTGTTCGTATCGCGATTAACTTTTCATTTTTTCATTTATCTACCCATGTCCGCTATTCATGGTTTGGGGCGAAATTATTGCCTGCGCGTGAAATCTTCAGCAATATCTACGATATTTGTTACCGAACAAGATTCACGGGAAGAATGGTGATTGTGACAAACCTGCCTTCGCACGATGCTCAAAGTGTTCTGAATTTCTGTGTTTCGAATGTTTCTACAATTGCTATCGTGCAAGGTGCAATATAATGCACGAATTCTTCCTGAAGAATAACATATGGAAATTAAGGTATGAACTGATATAAGAATGATATGAAAGAAAATTGAGAAAGATATTAACCCGGAAAACAAGTAATAAATAATTCATCCTAGTTGTGTAACCCACTTCTAGTAGTAATTTTATTACTATTCTAATATAACGCCCTTGCATCTCCTAAATTGATAAGAATCTTTCTACGGACATGAGTAGCTATGTGATCATAAAAAATTAAAATCAAAAAGGTAACTGTAATCGGGTCTTGAACATAGGGCTCAAAATTGAGAATCCCTGACGCTGTCTACTGCCTCTACTCTAGAATCATTGTTAGTGCGCTTTGATTGGAATCTGAAGGCACCTTCTATACATAGAAAACTTTGAACGCCGTTTCCTCACAAACGGTTGAGTACCTATAGATAAGCCTAGATATGTTTTAACTTATTATGACCACTCGTCCTCTGAGCAACATTTCTGAGAAATAGGGTTTTGGCACTTGGCGTGTTCTCTCGTTAGGGACGGAAGAAAAAGCACAGAATTTTAAGAAGGTATTCATTTCACATTAGGAAAGCACATAACAAGAGAGAAATAAAAAAGAACAGAAAATGGTTACAGTTAGCAGAACTAAATAAAGCATGCACTGTAGACAAAACAGTTGTATTGAAGTAAAGTAATTTCAACAAAGAACATAACCTGTAAATGCAAGACAGGAAATGAAACAGTTTTTTTTCATGCTTAAAGTATAGCCAAGATTTTTGAATAACAGTTTCAAGGCAAAGAACATTTCACTCCACGTTCCGCTCATAGCTTTACAGTTAAAACTGACGAATAAATGAAGAGGTCCATATTTACAGGATTTGTGATGAGGAAAGACAGGGCAAATACTATCATTTACAAACGTTCAATATTTTTCTCAGTTTTCTACGCAAACCGATTGTTATTAGTGAATATTAGAGCACGTTCTACATAAGTCATACACCCCAGTAGTTAGGTGTAGGTAATAATTAATATGAAGGTAATTCATCCACAAAACGTATAAAATGTAAATTTCAATATTTAATTCTGCACAGTAATTTAGATGGATGCCTCGTATATTGAGAAACAGAAACGCAATTGTCTGTTGACTAGTGCTTCGGAAGAAATCGTTACTTAATCAAATTATTTTCATTACCTTTCAGGTATATGCAGGCACTGAAAAATATGACGGTCGTGTCTAATTCATGTAGTGTTAACTCAGTGACAGAAAAACAAACTCTCATAATTTTTGTAGCAACTACAACTTTTGAAAATAGTTATGAGACCGAAGCTAAAATAAAGATACTCGAATTTAGAAAAGGGGTTACTAATAATAATAATAAAAAAAAACACTGGTTCAGTTTTGTCTAAATTTCATCAAATATTGACAGCAAGTGCTTGCTTACTCTCTGCAGATTTGTCTTAATGAAAGCAATGCCCTCTAAAGGAAGTATAAACATTTCCCACCCCGTTTACAACTTTGATCACTTTCCTATTAGGTACCGCATATTTTGCGCATGGTAGGTAACTATGGACTGCTTCTGATAATTGTGAGTGAAATGTTCCTGGCCCTTATCAGACATGGCAGACAAGAAAGTAATAAAAATGTGAAAGAAAAAGTGAAGAGAGAGTAGCTTACTAGGAGGCAGATGGCAAGAGTTAAGAGGGTTTCCAATATAGCCGGGCAGACAGCTGCAAGAAGGCGCGTGGTTGACGACTCGGCACTCGGCGTTGATGCCGCAGGTGCCGGGACACGGGTCCCTGCACTTGTTGTTGACGCACGCCTTGCTACGGTCGCAGTCCGTGTTGAGCACGCACTCTGGCCTACATCCTGAGTACGGGTCCCCGAAATACTCCGGGAGACACACGCAAGAGCCAGCTCCTTGCCTTTCCTTGCACACCGCGTTCGCCCCGCAAGGCGACGGGTTGCACGGGTTTCGTGGCGCTTCGACGGGCGATTGAGCTGAAATTGATGAGCCCGGTCAGACACAAGCAGGAAACCTCGGAGACAGCTGAAATCACCCAGTGAAAGACGTACGAGAACTGTATCTTACTTGGTGTTGGTATGCATCCGGCGAATGGGTCTCCTGTAAAGCCTGGCAGGCATTTGCATATGGGTGCGTGTTTGACGACGACACATGTGGTGTGCGGTCCGCAAGAGCCTATGCACGGATCCCTGCATCGCTCAGACTGGCAAGCCAAGTTGCTGGGACACTCGGCGTTCAACGTGCACTCTGGCCGGCAGTTTGGAGGGCGGCCAATGTAATTCGCCAGGCATGAGCATGCAGGCTGGGTGCCCACTACGCGACACTGCGAGTTGGGACCACAGGGAGATGGAACACATGGATTGCCGCTCGGCGGACGAACTATAGGTTCTAGAGAGAGAGAAAGAGTACTGTAGAACTAATGACCGGACAGAGAAAACAAGAGTAGTAACGGTATTATTACAGTAAGCGAAGAAAGACAAACAAGGTAAAGTGCAAGATAGTAGTGACGTCGTGTGGAAGATCATGTACGTCTTGTGTGCTGTGTTCTGTTCTAATGTAGTATATATTAAAAGATTAACTCATTTCTTTAAAGTCGCTACCCCTGAGCTACACTTTGCTATTGGTACATATGTTCTTATGTATACTTTCAAAATTTCAAAGTCGATTTTCTCGAGAATTTATGAGTTGCGTCGATTTGATTTGGCAGATGTGTTCTGAACACGTACCATAAATATAAAAAAATTCTAAAATCCGATACCCATGTGGTATCCAAGTAAGAGGAAACCACGCATATTGTAAGTGTGGCTGCATGGTACAGCGCTTTTTAGAGCGCAGTCTTTGTATCAAATTGTGACTGAATAAATGGTTCCTAGTATGGAAATTACGCATTTGTGGACATACGTATCCCCTCCTCATACAATCCCTAGTGTTTGTACACGATGGAAAAAAATCATCCTTTGTAGTGATGTAATACCAGATGACAAATAGTCTGTTTGTGCTTAATTTGTCTGTTTCTTTTGCAAGCTGAAAATAGTGTAAGAAACGTGAAAATTACAGCTGAAAACAGTGAAATAATGCAATACATAACAAGCAGGTATATAAAAAGATCAAAACTAAAGATGAAACTAAGAACAAGTAATTAATGACAGTAAAGATAAGTGTAAATAATGTGAAAATAACAGCTGAATAAAGTGAAATAAGGTAATAAATAACAAGCAAGCATACAAAAAAGTAAGAACTAAATTTGAAACTAGGAACAAGTAATGACTGTAAAGATAAGTATAAGAAACTAGAAAATAATAGCTGAAAAAAGTGAAATAACGCAATAAATAACAAGCAAGAATAAAAAAAGTAAGAACTAAAGATAAAACTAGGAACAAGTAAGTAATGACTGCAAAAGATAAGTGTAAGAAATGCGAAAATAATAGCTGAAAAGTGAAATAACTTAATAAATAACAAGCAAGTATAAAAAAGGTAAGAACTAGAGATAAAAAATAGGAACAAGTAAGTAATGATAGCAAAGATAAGTGAGTAATTTGGTAGAACGCTTGAGAATCGAACTCGGAACGCTATATATCGATCGAGATGCCAAATCGATATATCGAAGAATGCACGGAATCCGTACGTATAAAACATTTTAGGGGTTCTGGCATGTCGTTGTACTACTACAACAGCTGACGGAAGGAAACTGTACATCACTTGTCAACAAGTTGAGTTATTTGTAAATGATCTTTATAGTGAAGTAAGTGGTGTTTCACATTTCTCGGTGTAAGTGTTGTATTTCGCGCGTCTCTCCATTCTTGTTTTGTAATTAATTGTTCCACTGACGACAGGGGTATATCGAAAACCTGTCAACCGTAGAGCAGGAACACCATTAATTATTTACTTCATTGTCTACACGAAAAATTAATCCCGTCACTGCATACGATTCTGAACACTCGACACTACCCCATGACACGAATTGTAAAATTTTACGGGACTAATTTTTCGTGCCTACCACGAACTATATAATTAATGCTGTTCCTGCTCTATGGTTGACAGATTTTCGACGTACCCTTGTCCGCTCAATAAATTAACTGTAATTGTTACCGGAATAATTCACAACGAAACATGGCTGACGCTCGAGCGGTGAGCTCGATCTGGTAGCTCGATTGATGTACAGCTTTCCGAATTAACACCTCCTAGAAGACAAGGCCTGACAACTGGCCGTGCCTACGTCACACCAAGATGGCGGCTGCCAGCTGACTGGCTGGCCGCTGGGGCACGCCCACCGCCTCGTAGCGGCCGGCCAGTCAGCTTGCGTCCGCCGTCTCTCGGAGTGACGTAGGCACAGCCACTTGTCAGGCGTTGTCTTCTAGGCGGTGTTGTCCGAATTCGATTCCCAAGCGTTCTACCAAATTCCCGATAAGTGAAATAACGTAATAAATTGGAAGAAAGTACACAAATAGGTAAGAATTAAAGAGGAAACTAGGCAGAAGTTGGTAATGAGAGTAAAGATAAGAAGGAAGAAGCCCCTTACTGTCTTCCTTGTGACAGCGCACAAACGGGTCGCCAGTGAGGCCTGCAGCACAGGAGCAGATAGGGTTGTGGTTGACGACCTGGCAGCGCGCGTTGAGGCCGCACGTGCCGGGGCAGGGGTCTACGCATCTCTGCCTGTTGCAGGCCTTGTCCTGGGGGCAGTCCGCGCTGACGATACACTCTGGGCGGCAGGTGGGCGGCGCGCCGATGTAGCCCTGCTGGCAGGAGCAGACGGCGTGGCCGGCGGACGCGCGGCACACGCCGAACTCTCCGCACGGCGACGGCCGGCACGGGTCTTCGGGCGCGGGCGGCGCTGCGGGCCGGAACGCACGCGATACACTCTACCCGCGGGCCGCCACTACCGAGTGCAAGGTCCCAGTCGCGTGCTGCTCACAGCACTGTTTTACAACGGGCTATAGCCCATGTCATACGCAATGGGGTAGTCTCCACTGCCGAGCCTAACAGAATCCGGCAGCTAGAGTTCATTCTACATACCGACTCAAGTCTCATACTACCCTCAACAGTATGGAGGTCCCCCATACGAGGGGCGCTTGAAAAGACCGTGCAAGAAAAAAAAACTACTAACGTGTTTGGGAAAAATCATTTTTATTTTTCGACATAGTCTCCTTTTGGACGTACACACGTCGTCCAACGCTGTTCTAATTCGTTGATCCCTTCCTAATAATAGCGTGCAAAATAGCTATTAGTTTCTGCAATCACCTCCTCGTTTGAATGAAATCTTACCTGGCACGTTACCTTTGTTATTTGTTATTTTTACTGACTGAAAATTTCGAGGCCATCAACAATAGACCCTAAAATGCTATAATTCAACCAAAAACCGAAGGTATATGTTAATCACGGCTATAAGGTTTATATACCTAATTTATTAATTATTCCTTATTATACTGTCAATCTTGATTTTCGTCGAGAGTAATAATACATCAAATTAAAGAAGTAAACTTTCACGTTGGAGCATTGGTATGATTTCAGGTAAATCTCTCCATCACAGCGCTGAGGGACAGGAAACAAGAGCGAGGCCTAACCGAAGCGAAGGAGTTGTGAATGTTACTTTTTAGTGCTAAGTAAGTAGGCACAGAAGCGGTGGTTAATGGGAGCAACCGTAAATGGAAAATGCCTTACGGTAGTTTCCATCAGCCACCGCCCCAAGTGTCAAAGATTCATTCCTGTGTGATACTAGATTTTAGCACAAAAAATAGCGCTGAAACTATGCAGTTTCACCAGTATCGAAGTGACTCATTCACATTAACCGTCCCCAGTCAACTGAACGATGCCGCGGTGGAGTAGCTGAGCGGTCTAATGCGTCTCGCTGCGGAGTTTCTCGCCGTGGAGTTTCGAGTCCTCCCTGGGACATGGGTGTGTGTGTGTGTTTGTCCTTAGGTTAGTTTTCCTAGGTTTAAGTAGTTTGTAAGCTACGGACTGATGACCACGCAGTTTGGTCCGATAGATTTACAAACATTTGAACATCTTGAACAACTGAACGATTACGTCTAAAGCTCTAACATCCCTGAGTAAAGAAGAAAGCTATTTTTATCATTACCAAAGGAATAGCGTTTGAATTTGCTCCATCAAAATGCAGACTGTTCTCACGCAGCTTCTAACAAATGAAATCCAGCTTAAATTAACCGCTTGAGCAGTAGAATTCAATGTGTAACGTTCTGATGGCAGTTCTATCATTCTACAGAATATCACAGTTGATGAAAAGCTTGAAGATGATTCCACCGCCGCAAATATTCATTCTACGTATTTAGGCAAATTGAGACATGTAACCTTGCACTCGGTTGTAGAAATTGACAGATACAGACAGAAGAAACGAATGCGACAGAGATAGTAAGCATAATAAGCTAAACTTTATTAAGTGAAAATAATGTCAAAGAAGACAGTGAAATAAATAAGAATTATTGACTAAAACAGATATGAAGTACTCTAGTGAAAACATAAACAAGCAGTAGAATGAAGAATACTTGTGAAACTGAAAACTGTGCACCATACTTTAAAATGATTTTCTGCCCGGGTGCTATTCCGGTTTTGTATTGCCAACAGCTGTCAAAGGAAGAATTGACGGAGTATTTTGAGATCCAATTGGTGTTCACGATTAAATCTGGAATATACTTGTGGCTCGACTGCGCAATACAACGTTTCGGTCTTTGAGACCAGAGCGAGATCAGAAGCATTTTAAAGTATGGTGCCGGACAGACAATAAAGCACACAGAAAGGTAAGAAAGAAAGTAGGTCTTACGAGTGACAGAAATAGCTTGGCAGCTTTTGAGAGGGTTGCCAATGAAGCCAGGAAGACAGCTGCAAGAAGGCGCGTGGTTGACGACTCGGCACTCGGCATTGAGCCCGCAGGTGCCGGGACACGGGTCCCTGCACTTGTTGTTGACGCACGCCTTGCTACGGTCGCAGTCCGTGTTGAGCACGCACTCTGGCCTGCAGCCCGTGTACGGGTCTCCGAAGTAGCCGGGCAGGCACGTGCAAGAGCCCGCACCGTGCCGGTCCTTGCACACGGCATTTGCCCCGCAGGGCGATGGGTTACATGGAGTCACCGGCTCGTGGTGGACAGCTGTAAGGTCATGCAATATAGTCTTAGTCTTCGTTTCGGCTGATCAGGAAAGCAATCAGAACCTTGGAAGTAAGCTTCTTAGAAAGTATTTGTAGGAAAAAAAAAAGTTATTATAACTAACTTCAGTATAATGCACCAAGAACTACGTCGCAGGGCACTTGTGGCACGTCACAAAGTTTGAATCCTAGCGGTATTAAAACAGACATGATCCTTCTTGGTCTCTTAGCTAGATTTTTTGTCTCTCGAGCATGAAATATATCTCGAACTATGAATCTTACACAAGAGTCCCATTAAGGGACACACCATAATGAAAGGCCTACTATAATATTGTAAATATATTGTTCATTTCTTTCCTGTAGATAATAAGTGAACTGCATCAAACAGTGTTTTAGAAGAAAACATGACTTAAATGTCTAATGGTCTGCTTAGCTCACACACAAAAAGAATTTTGGTTGCCATGTTAAGTCTTTTCTGGTAGATAGTATACAGCTATTTACGTGTTAATTCAAACTTTCCAATTACTTATGTAATATCTGTTCCTACAGGGCGGCCAAAATAAAGCTGGTTCGGAAACTAAACACGAAACTTACTGTATTTACTGATGCATAACAGCGTGCGCTATGAGTGTTCAAAGAGAGGAAGAATCAGGCCTCATCGAAATAAACAAAAATCTGAAGAACCAAATGTTCCAGTACCAGAAGCTAAAAGCAGGAATGAACACGCGCAGTTTGCCTAGAATCATTACGCACGCATAACAGAAAATTTCAAGGATAAAGGTGCAAATCATTTTGAATAATTTCCTGATACGTTTACTTTATAATTTCCATTTGTATACTCAAAATACATTTTTTATGCAAGTAAATATTTAGATCATATTGTCATTCAGTACCAAAAACGTTTCCCAACCAGTTTCATTTACGCTACCTTGTATACAAAATATCTAACGATGAACCTGAGTAGTTTTATCTACTAAATAAATGTACAACAGCAGTATAAAAAATAATCACAGTTACCATGAACAACAATTGTGAAAAATATGTGGCTACAACACAAGTCGCGTTACCAACGTAGTTTTAGTTTGTATGAATGGAATCATAGCACCAATACACTTATAATAAGGCATCAGTTACCAAAAGTCAAAGGTTCATCCCTTGTCTTCACTGTTTCCTTTACAGTTTCCCCAATTGTATAAATCGCAATTCATTCTAAGATAACAGTGGAAGCTGGTAATATAATCGAATGAACCACAATAACATTCACGTTTACCGAGATTGAGCACTAGATTGCTATTACCCTCGCGACTATTGGCCGTAATATATTTGTCCGTTTTGTAAAGATACTGTGATGATAAGGAAATCAAATAGCACACACATTTTATGTCAATCTCCCCATAGAATAGTAAAACTTTGACTTACATTAAAAATCTGTAATCCCAGAAATGTACAGATACGATACATTTTAGAAAATAATGCAATTTTTTTAATAAAAGCCGACGAAACTGTAGTTTCAAAATTCAAGGTTTTTTTTTTTTTTTTTTTTTTTTTTACAAATGTAGTCTTTTGTATGAATATCAATAAATAAATGAAAAGGGGCGTGGAGAATTTATTCTTTTGGTGTGGACGGTAGAGTTCAGTCCTTTTCTGGGGAAGGGGTCAGTTGTCCAGCAACTGGTGCGTAGTGAGCGAGTATAAAAAATAAATAAATAAAATATAATACAATAAGAAAATAAAAAAAATGAATGGTTTATGGATATCGCTCGAGGGGGGGGGGGGAGGTTGAGCACCCCCCCCCCCCCCCTACACGCCGGTATTTAGGCTCCTATAAATAAAAAAATATATGTCATCGAAGGTGCAATGAAAGCTTTGGATAAGCGAGGGTTTTTCTTATTTTTCTTTTTGTGTGTTGCATACAAAGACATCCATATATTTCATACTCATAGTCATTTCATTTGCTGCAAAAGTTAATTCTAAAAACAAGTTAGACGTTTAATAAACAGTATTTTTCATAAAGATGACTATTAAATGGTAAATACTCTGAAAAAAAAAGTTCTAGATATGATCGTGGCAAAATACAGGTGCCTTCTAACCAGACTGTGCAGTCTGATAACCATTTGCTGGAGTATCCGATGATGGAGCTGTAAGAATAAGACACATTGCAATACGAAACACGAAGAACAGCAGCGGTAGTGGTTGCTGGCGCACCACAGTGGCAGTCCGAGAGCTTACTTGGAGGGGCGATAGTGCAGCCAGAGAAAGGGTCGCCAATGTATCCGGGGATGCAGGTGCAGACGGGCCCGTGGTTGACTACCCTGCAGACGGCGAAGGGCCCGCAGGAGCCGGGGCAGGGGTCGCGGCAGCGCATGCCCTGGCAGGCGAGGTGCGCGGCGCACTGGCCGTCGATGGTGCACTCGGGCCGGCAGTTGGGCGCGCGCCCCACGTAGTTGGCCAGGCACGTGCACGCCGGCCGCCCGCCCACCGACCGGCACTGCGAGCTGGGCCCGCACGGGTTCGGCACGCACGGGTCGCCGCTCGCCGGCGCCGCCACCGCCGGCGCTACACCCAGTACGGCTGTCAGCTCTAATCTTAACTCTGGCTCTGGGTATCACGGCACTACCGGCGGGGGGACGTCGCGGGGGATACACGTCGGTATAACGCGGGTGTGGTGCAGGGACGGGACGTCGGGTATAGTTAATTTAGAAGTCAGAACTGTTTCTAGGAAGTATGTACAGAAAACTAAAGGATGACAGCCGTGCGAAGGGTGTATTATACAACACTACCAAGAAATTAAGGTGTTATCAAAAGCTATTCTTGAAAACGTGAAATACTTATTCGTACAAAACTTCAAACAGTTCATCTTTTCCACGCTCGCAGGCTCGTTGGTTTTTTTTCTTTTTTTTTTTTTAATTTCTCTTTTACCTCTAGGCGTAGTGGGTTCTAGAAATGACAGTTTTGTTATTGTATGCAGTATTTATAAACAGTTCAAGTCATTGAAACTTCCTGGCAGATTAAAATTGTGTGCCGCAACCGGGACTCGAACCTGGGACCTTTGCCTTTCGCGGGCAAGCGCACTACCGACTGTGCCATCCCGACACGACTCACGATGCCGCCCCACAACTTAACTTCCGCCAGTACCTCGCCTCCTACTTTCCAAACTTCACCGGGCGCTGTTTAGCGCCCTAGAACGCCCTACTTTCCTCCTACTTTGCCCGCGAAAGGCAAAGGTCCCAGGTTTGAGTTCCGGTACCGGTACACAATTTTAATCTGCCAGGAAGTTTCATATCAGCGCACATTCCGCTGCAGAGTGAAAGTTTCATTCTAGGTCAAGTCATTTTTCTTAAGTAAATATGCGGTTAATTACATTTTATTTTCTTATTGATTGATGAATCAGTCAATGATAGTAATATATATATATATATATATATATATATATATATATATATATATGATGACCAATTTCGGTCTATTACTGCTGTTACCAAGCAGCACAACAGTCCATCTTCTGCGTGGGGTCAAACCGGAGCCACATGCATTTAAAGATGGCCCATTAATAGACCGAAACCAGTCAATATATATATATATATATATATATATATATATATATATATATATATATATATATATATGTGTGTGTGTGTGTGTGTGTGTGTGACTGTCTGTGTCTGTGTGATCATTCTCTCATTCATCAATTAGTAATTAATGAAGATCGCTTATTCGTTGCAATGTTGCCAAAAATTTTCAATACTTCCGGGTTTCGGTTTTACTGTTCTGTCCATATGATCACAGCCTGACCCACTTATTTCACTTCTTGTGCCATGATTTACGTAGTGAACGAGTTATTTATCTGTCTCCCAGCTGTTACTCATTTTATATCTTTTTATATTTCATATATATTTGTGTTGTATGCTTTGCCAGCTTAAGCGGGTGTATATCGACTATACTCGTCACGTGTGTGAGTGTACGAAAATGGTGGCTTCAGGTTTTTTGATGTGTCTCTCCGTGTTTGTGCGTGCGTGTCCGTGTCCGTGTCCGTGTGTGTGTGTGTGTGTATTTTCACGTTTTTGCATTTGCGTGTGATTGCAATATCTGACAGATAATAGTAGATATTTTTGCTGTTTGGATGTTTTGAGTTTTTTTAATGCTTTTGCGTGTGTGCTTTGTGAGAGGGGAATAGGAAACTGACGAGAATGCGTGTTTTACTACTTTACCTTTTACTGTAAACGTGAGTTGATTGATATGTGTACTTGATAATTTAACAGGATTTCTTTGTTTTAGTTTTTTTGCATGTGACAGTTTTCTTTCTATTATTTATTTATAGTTCTTTCCTTGTCAGTTGACTATATCACTGCTGGTTCTGACATTCTCGATTGCTAAGGCACACAGTTTCATCGCGAGTTAAAGAGAACATAGGATTTAACATACATTCTTTCCTATATCAAAGCAAAGAATCTCTGAGGCTAGTTTGCTATTATACCAAATAGCTGGAACGCATCTTATTGTGATGAGATTCTGAAAGGGAAATCGTTAGCTCTTGATGTAACAATCTTCTTCAGTGCCCGGTGACGGATATGAAAAATCTAAATCACGATTTACGTATTTCCAACATGAAGTCAGAAAAGACTGGTAGTGTAAGACATTTGTTCTGTGTGTATTTGCTGTCGCCACAAAAGCACAGTTGGAGTAGTTTAAATAGGCTGATTTGAAGAAGAACCTGAGGCTTCGAAACTAATCGCCCTATAAGGCAAATGTAGCTCTGACTGAACTGTAATGAAGATTTTAAATCACGATTGTCATACAGCATAGACGCTAAATGCCTCTACCAATATTTGGTCGATGCGCCTCCATGCTAATATCATAATCAGAAGGCAGATTTCCGTAATTGCTGTTCCTATAATTTTGGAGATGGTTAATAAGTATTTCACGTTTTCTTCAATGCAATTAACTAGATGCTATCAGCAAGACAATTATATATTAGATAAAGTTTTAAAGAGTAAAAGCTACTGTATTGCTTGAAGTGAGAAACGATGCATATGAGGAGTAAGTAATATTTCAATTATTGTGAAGGATTTGCATTAAGTACAGCAAAAACATAAAAGATATTTAGGCAAGGTAAATAAATAAATACATAAACGAAGAACGTTAATTATTAATAGCAGACTGAGGCATAAGTCTTGGCAACAACAAGCTTTCTCGTTAGTGATGTGACTAAAATACAACAGATGTTGGGAACTTATCACCAATAATATACCAGAATGGCATTGGATAATCTCGAAGTGTAGTGAAAACGTATCGCTCAGATGACGTGTAAATGTTAGTGGTAATAAATATCTGTGCACGATCAATATTAACAGGGTGATGCAGTGTGGGGATGAATATATATTTGCAACACGGTATTAATAGTTGTTCAGTTACTCACAAATACATAATCATTCCATGATGCAGGCTACATATTCATTTTGACGGTAGCCATATTGTGAATGCAAAGTTTGGTGCCTGTTTCGTGCTCTCGAGAAAGAACCATACTTGCAATGACTTATGCTTCAGTCATTTTATAACAGACGAAAGGAAAGTAAAGGAAGTTTACAGGGAAGGAGTTTACTTATAATTAACTAAAACAGACTATTAAGGTACAAGAAAGATAATTTAGTCGTTTCAGTAATTTAGTAATCAGCTAAAGTATAAAGTTTACGAAGTGCAGTTTCATAGCTAAAATAGCAAGGACTTAAATAGCAGTATGAAGATTGATGTTGGTAACTACTACTCTGTTAATTAGATGACTAAGAAGTTTAAAGCTATTAAAACATTTGGAAACACAGTAAGTAGACTATTGTTTGTTTTAGAATAGTTAAGAATGAGGTAAGGAAAGTTGCAGCAAAGGCTTCTAAGAATTACACGCCATACAACCAAACAGAATGACAGTGTAGAAAGCGGATTCGAGATTTACTCGTATATTGTTGTAAGAAATAAAAATAAGTGGAGTTGGAGGAGACAGCATATGTAGTAACATATTACATGATTGAAGTAGATCTCTAGTCAGATATTTCGGTGCAATTTATGTACAGAGAAAGATTCTGGTGAAAAGGATGGCTGATTAAGAAAGGAAAGTGCAGCAGCAGCTGTATGCTATGGAGTACCTTGGTGTGCTGTCGCATCGTTCTGCTATGCCTCTAGTACTTTTATCACTGCGTGTTTCTGATTAAAAACAAGAAGCGACATCTTGAGTTTCTATTTCATGTTTTTTCGTAAACGGTTGGTCTAAGACATTCACACAAATTCGTTGATAAATTTTTACAACTATTTCCAGTGACATTGGTATAGATATTCTACTCTTCTACCATTAAATATTTTTGTTTTAGCGTTTTATTAAAATGACTCTTTCATAAGATTTGCGCATTCGCATTACGTTGATACAAATTTGGCTTTATTGAAAACTATCATCAGATACTATACCAAATAAAAACATGTAGAATTGAAACAAGAAGATTTACAGTAAGCTGTCACAAATATATGTAGGTATCACATATGGTATAACGGGTGCGATACCATGTAAATGGGATTCGCGTTGAGTGTGTATACCAAAACTTTTTGCAGGCGGAAATTATACCAAACTAAGGAAAAAAGAGGAAATACAAGTTCCTTATTTCAATCTGCAAAAACTAGGCAACCGTCTCAGTCGGTCAATTCATTTATATGCACGGCATTTCCAAAAAATTCCGCATGAAAATAAAGATACGAGAGGCAAGCAATTATGAACAATGCTATTAGCAGCACAATGCATGATTGTCAGCTAGGTACAGTAGTCCAGTGCATTACATGCAGCTACAGAGCTCAAAAACTCGGCATTTTGTACAGAAGATA
Source organism: Locusta migratoria (assembly GCA_026315105.1). Lineage (NCBI taxonomy): Eukaryota > Metazoa > Arthropoda > Insecta > Orthoptera > Acrididae > Locusta > Locusta migratoria. Next base: position 468,901,821 of record CM048744.1, on the reverse strand, counting down.
ACCATGCTTTATGCGAGATCAGATGCTATTGTTTCGAAAAGAGTTGGAAATTATTTTTTTTAAACACGAGGCAAGATTGAAGGATCGGATGAGAGATATCGATAAATGTAAGACTCTGCTTTTCACTACCTATGCTTTATGAAATCGCTAGCGTTCATAGCCATTTTCTCCCGGAATGATTTTGGTAGTATGGTGTGTTCGTTTGGTTTCCAGCTGCAATCTGGTTGACAAAATCAAAGAACACCTGTTAACATCCAATATTAATATAAATGTTAGGAAGTCCTTTCTGCCAGCCGCGGTGGCCGAGGGGACTAAGGCGCTCCAGTCTCGGTCTGCACGGCCACTACGGTCGGGGGTTCGAATCCCCCCTCGGGCATGGATATTTGTGCCGTCCTTAGGATAAGCTAGTTGATAAGTAGTTTGTAAGTTTAGGGACTGATGACCCCGTAGTTGAGTCCCATAAGCTATACAAGCATTTGAGCTTTTTTGAAGTCCTTTCTGAAAGCCTTTGTCTGGAGTGTAGCATTGTATGGGAGTGAAACTGGACGATAAGGAGTCCAGACAAAAAGATTATAGAAGCTTCTGAAATGTGGTGCTACAGACGAATGATGAAGATTAGATGAGTAGATCACGTAAGTAATGAGGAGGTGCTTAACCGAATTGGGGAGAAAAGGAGTTTCTGGCATATCCTGACTAAGTGAAGGGACAGTTTGGTAGGACACATTCTGAGACATCAAGGAATTGTCAACTTAGCATTGGAAGGAAGTGTGTGGGGTAAAAATTGTAGAGGGAGACCGAGGGACGAATACAGTAAGCAGATTCAAAAGAATGTAGGTTACCGAACGTATTCTCAGATGAAGAGACTTGCACAGGACAGTGTAGCGTGAAGAGCTGCATCAAATCAGTCTGCGGATTGAAGACCACAACAACAACAACGTGAGACCAACGATAAAAAAATTTGTTTGAGTAAGGATTGGCAAGGAAGTCAGACGTGCTCTTTGAAAGGAAACATCCCGGTATCTGCCTGGATGATAAAACCAAATCGGGATGGCCGGAGGTGGATCTAAACTGCCGTCCTTCCGAATGAGCGTCCAGTGTGTTCATTAAAGATGGAGCTCCCACTCAGATTTTTTGGGTAAGGACAGGGTAGGAAATCGGCCGTGCCATTTCAAAGGAACTATCCTGGCATCTGCCTGGAGTGATTTAGGGAAGTCACGAAAAACCTTAATCTGGATGGCAGGAGGTCGCCACCTCGCTCTGTACCAGAGATCAGTAGGACGATATTAACACGTAACCAGACTTTGACTAGGGTCAGGCTGGAAACCAAACATACCCTGCACAGTCACAATTTGGTTGTATGACGCTGCATCTGGGGGAGGGACGAAAGGAAAGGTGGAGATTGTGTTGTCTGAGGGGGGCCACAGGGGGACGCTTACTTTGAGGCCTGATGCAGCGAACGAAAGGGTCTCCCGTGAATCCGGGGGCACAGCTGCAGACGGGGCTGTGGTTGACGACTAGGCAACGCGCATGGCGGCCGCAGGTGCCCGGGCAGGGGTCGACGCAGCGCTGCGCGACGCACGCCCTGTTGAGCGCGCACTCGGCGCTGACGACGCACTCGGGCCGGCAGTTGGGCGGCGTGTTGACGCAGCCGGGCTTGCAGCTGCAGACCGCGTGCCCGTCCACGACGCGGCACTTGCTGTGCGGGCCGCACGTCCCGGCGGCGCACGGGTCGCGGGGCGCCGGCGGCGCTACGGGCCGCAACGTGTTAGGCCAAGCGCCGGCAAGCCTGTCTCGTCTGCGCGCTAGCGGGGGCGGCAAATGTCACTCTGTTCCCACAACCGGTCACTTACTCGCTGTGTGGAATGGATAAACTTAACGAGAAGCCCACTCTTTCTTTGTTCTCCTAACTTCACTGGGAGCGCGGAGCACATACTTATCGAATCATAGAATTCTTTCACACGTGTGTAACTAAATATATTGCAGGGCTCTGGGGATCCGATACATGAGAACCTGAGAACAAGCGGTACGTGTCCGGATATAAATGGTTTATTTGGCTTCGTTATCGTTTTACAGGTACTTACTGTGGTGTACCTAACACAGACCATTTCTTGTAATGTGATTCCGTTATGGATATTGTGCCAACCCACCACAATAATGCAATAAAAAGAAGACGTTTCAGCTTGGCGGGCGATATGAAATATCGATTTCGTTTCCATGATGGAACAACATCATTGCAGATTGCAAGTCATGATGACTCATGTACTCTGCATATATATATTATATATATTTCAGACTATTTCACTATGTAGGTTGCTCGTTTGTGTTACCTAACCGGACACGGTTATCACTTCCTGCCTCTGAATTTTAGCGCGGTTCGTACCTAGAAGAACTAGAGTACGAGGTCGCCTGTCGATGCATCGAAGTCTCCAAGCCTACATACGTATTACTGGCACATCCGCAAACCATGTGGCGCGATTCACAGAGATGCCCAGAGGTGCCTCACACATTGAGCATCCCAGGGTGCCCCCGAGAGCTGCAACACCAAAAGCTCCGCAATTGTGTGTGTGTTTTACCAATATCACACTAATATCACACTTTATTTGCGGTAATACAATGTACAATCTCCATCAAACTAAAATTCCCACAAACACCAGACCTTTTAGCCCAAATATATACACTCTCATGGTCATCTACCTTATGCCTACTAAGAGTGCTTAATGTATTACGTACAGTTCTCTGCATAAGATTCTCAAAGTGGCTACCAAGAGCTCTAATGCAGCAATATATGCGCCGTATCATTTACTGTCTCTCTCGTCTCTGTCGTTAGCTGCTGACTCGTTTATTCTATGCGCTGACGCAGCAATTCCAAGTTATGAATAGGTGCGGCATACACAATGGCATTCAAATTACCCCATACGTAGAACCAGTGGCACAGCCACGGCGGGGGAGGGGGGGGGGGAGAGGCTGATGGAACTGAAGTCCTCCCCCAGCACCTCCCAAAGATTTTTTAATTTTATTATTTTTTATTGTTTACATTTTTTATTTTTTTAAACAGGTCGGCACCGGAAATTGTTATTGCTATCTTGAAGTTACGAGCAGATTGTTCATATGCGGCATATCCTTTGCAGGAACGCTCTCGGACGGAAACTTTTTTATTATCCCTTGTACAACCAATATAAGTTACGGTAGTAAGAGAAACAGGTCCGTTTGACGAATTATACCACAAACTTCAAAATGGATATACAAACTAAACTATGTGGTGAAAGAGACATAGCAAAAGGATATTCTAATCAAAGTTATGATGGCTATTACGTATATTATTGTCATTCATCAGACTATGCGGTGACGACATTTCTACTCCAAAGGCTTTGAATTGGTAATCGGAAGTGAATCCGGATCGTCCATTCGATAGAGTACCTCAACCACTAGAACACTTACGATTACCGCACAATATTATCGCAAGATACCTTATACTCTCCTTAGTTTTCAAATTGTTATCTACTTACAGCCTAAATAAGTGGGCCAAATAGTACTAAACCATTTCCTTCCTTCTATATATCAAACTCTCTCAATACCGTTGACATCTTTAATCTTTGTATTAAACAATCCATTAATACGTCCACCGATCCGACAGATTTCTGGGAAATAAAACCGGTATCTTATATAGGAATTTTAGCACCAGTGTAATTAACTAATTTAAAATTTTAATGTTGATGTTAAATGCTGGCAACATGTTGTAAATTCAGAGAGTGGTATACCAAATGGCCCCTACCTACCGAACGTGCAAGCCAGTGGAAACGAAAGCTCACGGTGTTCGAAAATGGCACTATGTTATAGTTAATATGAGATAAATGGAAAAAGATTGTTTCGATTCTAAGAAACATTTCTATGTTCACTGCGATGTATTTGGAAATACTCTATGTGAACTGTTTGAAGATAATTAATTTCGCTTATTTGATTTACACTTATATTTAATGAACATCAAGGAAAACTGCGGTACTCTTTGCATTTATCATATTAGGTTTTTCCAACAATGCTTGTTTTAAAGGAATTGGAAAGCAGAGAATGTTAATTAGATACGACACTAAATGTATCGCATCATTTCAGGCGTAATTAGTATGTCGCAAGTTATCCATTCCACACATAGCTCTCGTAATATTTGGTACAGTTTAAAGACGTTAGTAACACGAGGGTCATTATCCCTAAGTGGTGAACAACATTAGATGGATGTTGTTCTAATGAGGAAGACCACAATTTCAAATGAGTCGCGTCGCAAGATATCTCTCAACAAAGAAGAGAACTGTAAATTCAGTTCAGCAATGTAAATGTCCTATAACGCTTATCATCTGAGGAAGTTAACATTTGCCGTTTACCCCGTTAATGTTCAGACGATTTGCTAGACAATTAGTTTGGTAGTAAGTGGTTTCAAGGAGCACTGGTTGAGAGGAAAGTTCAGGAAAGATGCAAGATGCACAGATGTCAATGTGGAAAGGAAATCAAGATACTTAAGAAGGAAGCAGCAAAGTTACATCTATTTGTGAAGATATTAATATTATGGAAACTAGTGCTGTTATTGTATTCACAGATTTACAGATTTACAAACTGTACAGCAGTTTATAAGTTATCTTAAGCACTGAGTGTGATATTAGCACAGTTGGTTTTAAGATATTAAAAAGTTTTTGAAATGCTATATCTAGAGATTTTAATTTGCAAGATAATGTGCTTTTAAAAAGTATATGGATTTGTTATCAGTGAAGTAATTAATTAGTGAACTAAGGTAAGAACTACTTAAGAATGAAAATAATAAATAGCTACAGTTATAGGTAAGATCTAGAACTTTTTACAGTAAGGACAGATTTACAAGAAACGACCACCTAGCATTGTGGGCTGCAGCTTTGACGGTAGGAATATACAAACGTGTCAGTTTAGTAAGTGTGACAGTTCCAGAATAAGCTTGTAATAGCATTGAAATACGTTTTAGATAATTAATGCGGAAGTACAGATTTAGACTTGAAGCATGGTTAGCAAATATCTGTAATTTTTTGTTGTTCCTATAGGTTTTACTACCGCGGTGGAGTGGCCGAGCGCATTGAGGCACTATGCTCCGATACGCGAGGCCGTTCCCCGTCGGGGGTTCGAATCTCCTCTCGGGCATGGATGTTTGTGCTGTCCTTAGTATAAGTTAGTTTATAAGTAGTTTGTAAGTTTAGGGGCTGATGAACCTGCAGTTAAGTCCCATAAGCTTAACAAACATTTGAACTTTTTTTTATACGTTTTACATCTCATTATCAAGTTGCTTCCACTTGAACTTTGTGTGACGCTCGTTTGCTGTTGATGGACGTGCATGGGCTACGGAGGGCCTCACAGTATACAAAACTGTTCCGTGCTCGAGGAATTCGATAGAATCTCGAAAGTCGATAAAAGACGGTGAGCATCACCTTACCTGCTGAAGGCACAGCCTTGATTTTTTTTAGCGGAAAGGTGGTGATGACACATGCTTCGCGTCCCTACCTATCGCACTACATTATCTCAAAGCGATATATTCAAATTTCAACTGGTTTGATTATTAAGACGTCTCGCACCTTTTCATTTTAACACGCCTTGTATTTTGACAGTTGTTGGCTTCACCAGCTGACAAATAAATTCTTGCCTTCCAACGTAACCTCACTCTATGGCTACGTTACAGTTCAGCCTCTCACAACAACAAGTTTTTCAAGTTTAGTATTTTCCGTGTGCCAATTGACTACCATATTAGCAGAGGCACTGCCAACATTTGCGCCATGAACGGCCCACAGTAAAGATTAGCCTCACCTTTATTTAAGTCATCGAAAGTTGTTAATACCGCTAGGTATTGACGTTTTCGAAGGTACTGATAGGTCAAAGGCTGCAGCCCATAACGCTAACGCGGCGAGAAATGGGGCAGGTGTGATAGAGTTAGCAAGCTTACTGGCAGGTATCGGGAAACAAGATCGGGTAGCGTCTCCGGTGAAGCCAGCGGGGCACCCGCAGGTGGGCACGTGGTTGGCGACGAGGCAGAGGGCGCGCACGCCGCACGTGCCGGGACACGGGTCCCGGCAGCGGTTGGCGGTGCAGGCGAGGTGGCGCGGGCAGTCGGACGACAGCACGCACTCGGGCCGGCAGCCCGCGTACGGGTCTCCGTGGTAGCCGGGCCGGCACGAGCAGGCGCCCGCGCCGCGCCTCTCGCGGCAGTCCGCGTTGGGGCCGCACGGCGAAGGGTGGCACGGCCGCCGCGGGGCCTCCACCGCCACCACTGCCACAGCGCAACACAGCTCACATACCCGCAGACCAGCTGCCACCAGTCTCTACACTGACGAGCCGAGCGCCACGGTTGCGAAATGGAGTACGGGTTGGGGCGGCGCGTGTTTGCTGCATTATCCCGTGATATTACAGTGCTCGAGCCGTACGGCCAGATGGACAGCCATTCACGAGAAAAACGCTCCGAAACTTTAGATCCTATGTCATATATCCCTACGTCTGCTCTGTGAACCCAAGCCGCGGTGGCCGAGGCTGATGACGGGACGCGTGGTGTAGTGGTTAGCGTCACAGATTGCTCAATTGGCGGTCCCCGGTTCAAATCCTGACAGTAGCACAAAAAAAAAAAATACTGTGCCCAGGCGCCGTGGCTCAGCGCGTTCGGTCAGAATACTGAACTCCCTCTTTAATTATAATAATAATAAAAAAAAAATAGAAATAGAAAAAAGCTGAGCCAAGAACACATCGAAGAACAATGAACTAATACGATCAACGACCGCAAAGAACAGATCTACTCTTAGAGAGAGAGAGAGAGACGGAGGGAGAGAGAGAGAGAGAGAGAGAGAAAAAAAGACTTAGCTGGTAAGTGTAGCAAGCCGAAGTTTCCGTGTTCAAACCATCAACCTGTGATTTTGTTTTAATCATGCTGTTTTTCCAGATATTTATTCATTTAAATGATCAATACATAAATCGACTATAATAATACTTATGCATGTAATATTGTTAACAATTCGTGCTTCGTAGTTTCAATGTATCTATTTGCTTTTTCTGTGTTGAAAAATAACAATACAACCACACTGAAGTTGAAAACTTGTGTTATTTCATCATGTTGAACGTTTTCGTCCCAGTTATTTCGCTCACATATTCGTTCCTTGTATTGTATTCTGACAACATTTCGTTTATGTCATGGATATTATATATTCAGTATACAATAGGAACGAATATTTCAAGGAAATGCACGGAAATATTCAAAATATTGATATAACACAAGTTTTCAATTTGAACATGGTTGTGTAGTTATTATTGAATAAAAAAAAGCAAATAGATACTTAGAAAATTCGAAGCACGAATTGTTAACAATATTTCATATATAAGTTTTATTATAGTCAATTAACATATTGATCGGTTAAATGAACAAGAAATCTGAAAGACGGAATAATTAAAAAAAATCCTGGGCTGAGGATTCGAACATGGAACCTTCGGCTTGCTAATGCCTACACTTGCCAGCTAAACCTCGGCAACGACGCCATTTCATTTGATTCACAGAACGGACATATGGGTATGTAACATAGCGTCGAATGTTTCGGTCAGATTTTCTCGTCAGTGGCTGGCCATCTGGTCGTATGGCTGGGGAATTGTAACACTATGGGTTAGTACTGCTTACACGCGCCGCCCCATCCCGAACTTCTTTTCTCAACCCATGGCTCTTCCCTCGTAAGTCACTCTTATTTCATAACATTTGGTTCACAGGTCATCCTCATCTCAGAGGCACCAATATTGCAGGAATAATCCGCTACACTTGCGTACTGTGCTTTATTAATCACCGATCATTTTCAGTACGTAGTGTCGCATCTTGAGGTTCACAAAAATGTTAAACTGGGTCATCCAATTGTTCGTGAAATGTGTAGAGTCTACCGCGTGGTTTTATGCCTCGTTTGACAACTCTAGTATACCTGAAGATGGTACTAAATCGCACAGAAAACCGTCGTGGCTTAATAAAGCACAGCATACAACTGAAGCGGGTTTTCTCTAGAATATCCAAGTTCTTTTTATTTATAAGCAAAATTTCTGCTAATAAGGAGAGGCATCGAATCGAAATTTGTGCCATGTCTGAGATTCGAACCAAGTTCTTCTGTATTCTAGGCAGTCGTTTCAACCATTCAGCCGCCGTGGCATTATGAACAGCGTGAATATACATGTACAAGCATAGAATAACCTAAGTACGTCTCCCTCCACAACACAAACTTCATTTCTGCCTCGATTTTACCTTGCATAATTCGCATCAATATAGCTGAGGGCCTACAATAGCAGAATATAGCACGTAAATGGGAACAATCATGTCTCTACCTCAGTTGTAGATGATATTAATATCAAATAAATTAATTTTCTAGATGACAGGTGCAGTCTCAATATATCAAAGAAATTGATTATAAGGTGAAGAATTGGATTAAAATTTATGCCACGGTTGGGGAATAGAACGCTGGTCTCTAGGCTTATAATCAATATCTTTGATATGTTGGCACAGCTTCTGCCAATGGAAAATGAATTTATTTGAAATAAAAATATTTCCTACTTGAGTTAGCCAGAGGGCGACCTATTCGACATAACAGGCTGCTCTACAAAATAATTCGAGCGTTAGTGTCATAATATATCACTGCTAAGCTTAACAGGTTTTGATAAGTGTTACTGTGCTACTGTCACTGCCTTTGATCCAGATACACAATGTCCCCCCCCCCTAATTATTCCGACATTTGTTCACAAGCTGTATCTGCTTAGACTGCTGAAATGCATGTTACTTACAGGATAATTCTCCGTTCTATTCCTAGATGAACCAAATGGAACTGAGCGGCCGCCGCCGTATCATCCTCTGTTGATGGGAACAATGGATGCTGTATACAGGCGCATGTAGTCAGAAAACTGCTCTACCGTTCGCTGTCGGGTTTCTTGACTTGGAACCGCTCCTACTCAGTTTACTCTCGAACTCAGTGTACCTTGTCCAGAAAAAATCCTTTGCGCTACTGGGAAGCGAAAGCACATCCTCCACATGGAAATGCGCTCTAACGAAATGGTTTAAAATTACAACGTTCACTAACCTCTTTTAAAAACCTTTTTTTTTCTCCTTGATAGATCCGAATGACAAAAATTGAGTGATATAACTTTTATGTGTATCTGAGATAACAAAATTGTAGTGACGCTGTTGACATTAAAATGATGATCTAAGTCATAACGAGATACTACTTTTGGAGTTTTTCAGCTTTTCTGTGAACGCGTATAAAATTAACAAAATTCTTGCAGATGACAGAACGGCAGAAGGATGAAGCCATAAATTATATCGTTGTGACATCTGCAGCTCTGCAATGTCACTTACCCAAATGAGAGGTGTAAGGTAATTAATTGGCACTGTGTCTTTTTTCCCATCACACTGTAGTACCGTTGCTTACATTTAGAATGTTATAGGCTAATCCAACTTTAAACAGATATAATACCTCAGTTGGTCGCAGACAAGTTATTCATATTGAGGAAACGCAACAATGAAATCAACACAAAGTAGATTAATGGAATTCTTAAACTCGATTAAGGGTAGTTGCCAAAACACGTCGTTAATTTGCAATATCCTTATCAATTGCTGATTGAGGTCTAAGGTTTGCCTTACCACTTATATTAGAGAGATTTGTCTCCAGTTTAGGTAATGAAACTTTTTGTTTTACGAAACACAAGATGTCCTAGTTACCAATAATTACAATGTTTCATATCCTGTAGACACCAATGCTCTTTTTAATGTTTTAATTTTCAAGAGAGAAAACGTCTACAACTAATAAGTGTTCACTGCCTGATATGTCTTCAAGAGCAACCAAATTCCATCTGTACCTCATCCAAGTCTTCTTCAGCTCGTACGCTCCAGAAGAGATACAAACCTCATTAAAAATATGTTACTGATCAAACAGTGAATGCAAGCTGGTGTGTCATTGTTCTACCGTCGTTATCAGCAGCGAACCGCCGAAACCGCCCAATACACCGATATTCAGTAGGAAAAATAATACTTACGTGCAGTGGAAGAACAGCTGAAACCTGAACTAGCATAGCAGAGTAAAATATCATTTCCAAGTGCACAGAATGACGATATATTCTGATAAGGCTTCTTGTCTGTAAGAAGAATGCAGCTCTGCAGTAGATCCGCAGCGAGTGCAGTCGTGTGCCTGCAGACGGCCGGTGTAGGGCTGAGAGAAGCGGCGCGCGGTCCTACCTTGCACGGGGTTGCAGCCGGAGAAGGGGTCCCCCTCGAAGCCGGGCAGGCAGGAGCAGACGGGCTGGTGCGCGCGCACCTCGCAGCGCGCGTTGAAGCCGCAGGAGCCGGCGCACGGGTCCTTGCAGGCGGCGCGCACGCACGCCAGCGTGGCGGGGCAGTCCTCGTGGATGACGCACTCGGGCCGGCACGACGGCGGCGTGCCCAGCATGCCCGCCGAGCAGCTGCACACGGCCCGCTCCCCGGACACGCGGCACTCCGCGTTCGGGCCGCACGGCGACGGCACGCACGGGTTCCGCGGCACCATCTCCGGCTCTGCAAGCGCGTGTCAAGCACTACATCTACCTGCCGTTTCTACCGACAGTTGTCAGGCACGTATGTTTCTGTTAGACTTGCGCATAATAGTTCGCGATTGGGAGCGCTCACTCGTCTGGTAGAACAATACTAACTTTTCTATGTATTCTGTTACGCCAATCTATATCTGTAAATGTGAATGTCTGTTCGGTGTACGTTTATCACGTCTGAACCACAAGGCATAAAGAGCTAAAAATTTGTACAGGTACTAATGTCTCCCCATGGAAGGCTTTAGGCACGGTTTTATGGCGATCGGATATATATATATATATATATATATATATATATATATATATATATATATATATATATATGTGAATGTCTGTTCGGTGTACGCTTATCACGACAAGACGCAGAGACTTGTACAGTTACTAATTTATACTTGAGGAAGGTTTCAGGCACGGATTTATAGCGATCTGATAGATATTTAGTAATTTGAAGAAAATAACGCTGAATGCAGAACAATAATTGCTCTTTGAAAATTATATTTACTCTTTGAAAATGGTTGTATTGGTTGCATTGTTGCTTGAGGGTTGATAATGATAAAAGAGTGGAGTATATTGGGATGGAAAGTTATCGGTGTATATAAAATTCTACGTGTGTGTGTTAATATTTCACTCTGCAGCGAAAACTACAGAACGCAAACGAATGGTCTTTGTGTAATTGTTGTCCGGAGTCTCCCGTTGTGCACCATAGCAGCTCCATGCCGATAGCTATAAGGGGGTGGAAGATGTGGTGGTTGAAAGTCGTCAAATTATAAAAAAATTCGGACTGAAGGTCAGCGATGACGTTTGCGACTCTATAGCAAGCAGGTTACATACAGCGAAACGTGATGCCACAGGCCCTATCTTTGGTCTATGCGTGCTACAATGTCTTCAGTTCCTTCTCTGTAAGGATAAGTATACGAATGAAGAAATATAAGAATAAATAAATAGAGCAGTAAAACACATCAAGAGAACAGGCTCTGTAAACGGTATACTATTCCTTCCACATCGCTTCAACGGGTTCTGTACAAATCTATAGTTTTGTTCCGATATTGATGAAATTTTGCACACTCTACCTCAAAAACAAGAGGAATGTCACTGTCTGTATAAAATTTCGTTCGGTGCATGGTGGAGGATACTTAACATACGGAATTTTACAAAATGCATAGTTTTGCTCCAATCTTCATGAATTTTTGCACACATGACCTTTGAACCAAAAGGAAGATCACTGGTTACATAAATGTTTGCATGGTACATGACAGAAGGTACCTTGCAGAAAAATTTGCCGGGAGATTGAAAGATGGAAACGAACAGAGAGATGGGTGAGAAAGAGGTGGATGCTGAGAGAGGGCGGAAGGGGATGTGGACTACAAGAGTGTAGGATAAATAAACACCCGGGCAAAGCCGGGTTTACAGCTAGAATGAAATCTTAGTCCTATATAAGGCACTTACCTTTAGCCTCTTGGCAGATGGTGAACGGATCTCCAGTATAGCCGGGCGGACAAGAGCAGATGGGGTTGTGGTTGACAACCTGGCACCGCGCGTTAAGGCCGCAGGTTCCCGGGCACGGATCGACACACTTGCGGTTGATGCAGGCCTTGTTCTGAGCGCACTCAGAGCTTACGACACATTCGGGTCTGCAGGATGGCGGCGACCCCAAGAAGCCTGGCTGGCAGGAGCACACGGCGTGTCCAGACACTGTGCGGCACACGCTGTTCGGTCCACAGGGCGATGGCTGGCATGGGTCGGTCACGACCACAGCTGCACAAAAAAAGGTTGTATTTCTTAGTTGAACTGCTCATGTAGGCTGTAATGAAGTGTGTTAAAAGGACACTGGTATAAACCTTTTCACTGATTGTACAACCGAAAACTGGAAGAGGTGGTAATTGTCCTTAATTTTAACTCGACAGTTAATAATGATCAACATACACTGGTTATAACAATTAGGAGATCAGTTGAGATAACTAGATTCTCAAGTATTCTCATCGGCAGAATGAACTGAAATGGTTCGACGTCTTTCTGTCGATTCTACGGACTGGAGACAACAACATTACGAAAAACGAGATAGTTATAATAACAGGAAGTTACTGCAGAGTGGGTTTGCTGTCAGCATGGAGTTGGTTTCAAATAGTGTAGTGATCAGGTAGTGCAATGCAACAACAACGTGACTTACCCGAAACTACGGCATGGAAGGTTGGAAGCGGGTCAGACACAGAGGGAGGTGGCTGCAGCTATTGGAGTGTCCCAAAGTGCAATGTCTAGGAACTGGTCGCGATTTCAGACAAGAACCGTCAAAAGAAGACAAGGCCACGATCATCCACTGGTGACATCAGCAAGAGAAGACCATTATCTCCGGTTAACAGCCCATCGAGGTAGGAGGCTGAATGCAACTCAGTTGCAACGCACCCTCCAGGCAGAGAAAGGACGCGCAATATCAACACAAACAGCCCTAAATAGCCTTCAGGAATGTAGCCTCTATGGACGGAGGCCTATGTTGTGTTTCCCATTAAAGTCAAGATATCCTTCAGTCTGCAGAAATTGGGCGGAGTAAAGGATGTCGCCAGATTCTGTTCACAGATAAGTCAAGATTATGTGTTGAGACGGACAATCATAGTTCCCTTATCGGGAGAGAACGTGGAAGTCGAAACAATCCAGCGTATGTGCAGGAAACATCAATGTATCATGATGGTGGAAGAATGGTGTGGGCAGAAGTCACTATTGGAGGACGTGTGGATCTCTATGTCGTTCAAAATGGCGCTTTGATTACTCAGAGGTATAGAGACGAGATCCTTTTGTTGTGCCGTAGGCTGGTACTATAGGGAATGTTCAAATGTTTGTTAAGCTTATGGGACTTAACTACGGGGTCATCAGTCCCTAAACTTACAAACTACTTATGAACTACTTACGAACTAGGACGGCACAAATATCCATGCCCGAGGGGGGATTCGAACCCCCGACCGTAGTGGCCGTGCTGACCGTGACTGGAGCGCCTCAGTCACCTCGGCCACTGCGGCCGGCCATAGGGAATGGGTTCCGTCTGGTGGACGATAATGCTTGTCCTCACAGAGTTGCACAGGTGGATAACATGCTTGAAGCTGAGGGAATTGAACGAATGGAGTGGCCAGCTTGTTCACCGGAGTGAAACCCTGTTGGGCATATCTGGGATGTAATTGGCAGACGCTTTTCAGGCAGACCAGCATCTCTCACAATGGTTGCAGAGCTGGATGTTACACTCACGGAAGACTCAACAAACATCCTTCAAGAGCTCGTTGATAACCTCATGCAGTCCATGCCACTGGCCATCCGAAGTTCACACCATATTAAAGGGTAACGAGAATGACTTTTTCATTATTATGGTGGCCTCATGGTGCCTCGCTCTAAGTAAACGCCAGTTAAAACTCAAAGACTTGAGAAAGCAAAATATTGTACTTTATCACACACGAATTACAATTGTAACCAGTATCTGAATAAAATCCGTTTCCATATTTTATATTATGTGTGATATTTCACCTGATCTCCTAATTGTTTTGAGCAGAGTTGTTACAGAAGAGAGAGGACTAAGATGGAGATCACAAGCTCCAGAATGAGTAATCATCGAGAAGGAAATTGGCTGTAGTCTGTTAGCTACCCAAAATTGTCAGTCGGTAATTATAGGACGTATCTGTTACGCAGAGTTGAAAGCTATTTGCGATTGAATGAGAAATGTTACTGATGCGTGGACGGAATGTGTAAGTACTTACGCGTGGTGACCTGGATCCTGCAGGCGCTGAAGGGGTCTCCCTGGAGGCCGGGCGGGCAGCTGCAGACGGCGACGTGGTTGACGACGTCGCAGCGCGCGCCGGCGCCGCACAGCCCCTGGCAGGGGTCTCGGCAGTGCTTGTTGACGCACGCCAGGTGCGCCGCGCAGTCCGAGCTGATGACGCACTCGGGCCGGCAGCCCGCGCCGTACGCGTCGCCGATGTTGGGCGGGATGCACGTGCAGCGCGCCGCGCCGTTCTGCGACGAGCACTGCGCGTTGATGCCGCACGGGTTCGGCGAACACGGGTCCGTTGGGATGTTCACGGGCTCTGTAACCGAAACCACACATGTAATGAGGGCCGGCGAGCGCACCACAATTCCGGAGATACCAAGGCACATGCATACACATTCACTGGACAAAATATTGTTCGGCCCTTAAAAGAAGACACTGGTCGCTTTGGAGTGCTGTAGATGCCATAGAGCGTGTAAAACAGTGTCACGAGACTTTTCTCCGCAAAGTCGTGGCATCGAGGAGGTGCGTACGTGCCGGTTGATTGTATGGAACCATCACAGTAAATTGGTGGATCTGCTTGACATTCTAAAATTCGCAGGCACGGACTAATAAACTGTAATGAAAATCTGCATAAGCATATGGGTCAAGAAACGAGTAACATTCTTTGAATTTTTATTGATTACGGTTTTGGCAAGTCCACATTGCCATATTCAGGTCTCTTAATGTTTAAATTTTATATAATAATATTTGGTCACTTTCTCTGTACAGTCTGGAGATTGGGCATGAGTATATGAAAAGAAAAAAAAAATCTCTATGTTTAATGCTTCACCCATTTCACAAGCCAAACCCTAGAAATAAAAAGTGATTTACTTTTGACATACTGATGACCAAGCCAAGACTGAAATTAGAAAGTAATTAACTAGTACGATGTAATGTTTAAATATTATGACTTGCCAAAACTGGTATCAATAAAATGCAAAGAAAGTGTCGTGTAATTATTTCCATTATGTAATAAACTGGGTCTACGTCGAGACGTGGTACATGACAGGCAGGACTTCTTGTGTTTACACGTGACCATGACCACACAGCGAATCAAGTTGACTGATGTGTAAGAGGTTTCAATGAAAAGTTTCGACCTTGAATAAGAAATTAGGTATCACGTACAGCATGTGACACTTCATAAGAACAATGGCCGTAAAATGATCATAACCGACATGGACCACAGGCGAGTGCCACGCCAGGAAAACCAGTTTCGAATCCGACGACAACTGGGGCTGTCAAATCCATTTTAGAGAGTTACCGAGGGCGCATTTTAAAGACAACTGTATGGAATCGACATCGGTACCTAGCTCAATGTTGCAGAATAAACTCTTCAGTGGGCTAAACATTTTTTTTTACCTCGATTTAGGCTGATTGATTCAGGTTGCTGTGGAAATGAAGCCGTATCTAAATTTCAGAATTTCTCGGTAACCGAAAGTAGCCCGGCGTGATACCCTCTTCTTCCAAATTTACTACAACTATGTACACATAAGTACCACAAATGTTCTTGATCTAAGATCAAGAAGTCTGCAAAATCACCCCATTTTGATTCCACAGAAAATGTTTGGGGATATTTGAAACAGTGGACGAAAAGTAGCAGTCAACATCCTCACAATTTTGTAGTCTCAGAGGATCTAATCGACAATGCATGGCTGCATATGGATATGGTACACGTGAAGCTAATTATGGATCCATCTCTTTGTCTAGATATGACATTATAAAGGCGGAAGGCCACGTTTCACAGTGTCTCCTGGGCGGCGATTAATTTTGTGTCTAGTGTCCTTAAGCTACCTCTACAAAACGTAAATGCAAAGATGGAAAGAAGTACTCACCTCGGACAGGCGTACATCCGACGAAGGCGTCTCCCTCGAAGCCGGGCAGGCAGGAGCAGAAGGGCGTGTGGTTGACGACGTCGCACTTGGCGTTGGAGCCGCAGACCTGGCGGCAGGGGTCCCGGCAGCGCTCGCCGATGCAGGCCTTGTTGGGCGGGCACTCCTGGCTGAGCACGCACTCGGGCCGGCAGAAGGGCGGGCTACCCAGGTAGCCGGCCTGGCACGAGCACACCGGCCGGCCCTGCTTCACGGAGCACTCCGAGTACGGCCCGCACGGCGTCGGCCGGCACGGGTCGCCGGTCGGCTGCTTCGGCTCGCCTTCCACTGCAACACCGCGCACCGACACATCACACTCGGCTCAACCCCACCCCCATAGTACTATGAATGACGCCTGCTCTACACATTTCCAGGTGACACCTACAGATAATTTTGGATTGTCCAGTTTCACGTAGTTAGTGTCCTTCGTTATCACAGTCACTTAACTGGCGTTACTTTAGCCAAAAGAAGGTTGCATCCAGTTTGGAGGTATGTATTTGCAGCTGCCACTTTGCTGATTAGTTTAGGATAAGAAGCTTCCTATACAAGGCTTGAAATAAACATGATAGTTCCTTTTCAATGTACAGGGTATTGCCAAAATAGCGTGCAAAAATTTAACAGGACACAAAGGATACTCTACTGAAGAATTTTAGGTAGGGAACGTAGGAGCCAAATCACAATGCTGTGTACTTTTTTATTTACATTTGTTGCAGTTAACGTCAATGCCATAATTGACACGATGAACGTACCATTTACACTGTATCTTTCAAAATGTGCTCAAACTGACTGCCATTAACTTTAATGCAAGCATGATATCCGCAAACAAGATCCTGACATCCCTGACAAATATCCGTGCTGTTTATCGAATCACATCAAAAGCAGCTACAATTCTGGCAACTAATTCTATCTGTATATCCACTGGCGTCTCACACACAAGTGATTATAGATATCTCCATAGGAAATAATCAAGGAGATTCATGTCAAATAACGTTGCAGGCCATGGAATACAACCTTCTCCGACACCAAGTCTCCTACCTAAAATTATTCAGTGGAGCATCGTCTAATGTTCTATTAATTTTTACTTCTTACGGAAACACCCCATATACCTTTTTTTACTTCGAAATATGACAAATGATACCTTATAACATTTGAATTAATATATATGTATACGGCAAGTTTCTATGAATAAGCACCCCTTTGCGGAAATTGAATTTCCCTCGTATTATTTAGTTTAGTGTTTCTCAACATTTTTCAATATGCGAGCCCCCTTTCAATCTGGCATTGCTCCCCAACCTAACTGAAACACAAGAGTGTGATCTGAAAGGCAACGAATTGTATTTTCTTCCTGTTGATACAAATCTCTTATGAAAAATGTACAGTAGTACACTTTATATGATGAAATTTTTGGGGTCTTGTTCGGAATAGAACATTATCCAGTTTCAATTTTTAGACGATTTCCGATGTATACATATATTTTGTATATCGAGCATTTCGGGTAAGACTTAGAAGTGAATTATGCTCGTTAAGCAAGAGCCTGGTGTAAAGTCAAGTTGTTAGGAAGTATATGTTATTTTTCCAAATTTCTCAAAATTAGATTCTGGATCATTTAGCTCTCGATTGGTTCTTGAAAATAGTTGTCAGGCTTTGCGTTTATTCACTGTTAACATAGTGTATTCTTTAGATTAAGAATTCTTATAAACAAAATTCAGTTTCATTATACTTATGTTTTGGTATTATGGAAACCCTACTATTGAGACATAAACAGGGCTAGTTGTCTTATAGTGGGACTACTTTCTTCTGTGAGAATAACTCCCCCTCCCTACAGCAAGACCTTGTGAGGCCCCCCCCCACACCTGGTGGTCGCGACCCACAGGATGAGAAATAGTGATCTAGGCCAATGGCAGTGAGCTAGTTGAAACAAGCCTCGAACGCTTACCTAGAGGAGCATGGCAGCTGGTGAATGGGTCACCCTCGTAGCCTGGTGGGCAGGAGCAGATGGGGTTGTGGTTGACGACCTGGCAGCGCGCGTTGAGTCCACAGGTGCCGGGGCAGGGGTCGGCGCACTTCTGGCTGAGGCACGCCTGCCACTGCGGGCAGTCAGAGCTGACGACACACTCGGGCTTGCAGACGGGCGGTGCGCCCACGTAGCCGGGCAGGCACGAGCACGCGGCGAAGCCCTGCGGCGACGGCAGGCACCGGCTGTTGGGCCCGCACGGAGACGGGTCGCACGGGTTCGTCGGCCTCGGCAGCGTCGGCTCTGTTCACCACCGACAGAGCATTCGTTAAGAATATGGCACAGGCTTTGGCTACAGTGAAATGAAGTGTACTTAACATTAGGCCCTCGAGAGAGTTTGTAGCAGGTACTGACCAGGCTTGAATGGGAAGCAGTTGACGAACGGGTCTCCAGATGTTGATGGCGGGCAGTAGCAGACGGCGACGTGGTTGATGCACTGGCACTGGGCGTTGAGGCCGCAGGCACCGACGCAGGGGTCGACGCACTTGCTGTTGACGCAGGCCTTGTCGCGCGGACAGTCGGAGTTGATGACGCACTCGGGCCGGCACGCCAGGTAGGGGTCGCCCGTGAAGCCGGTCACGCACTCGCAGGACACGGCACCTCCTCGCTCGCGGCATACGGCGTTGGCACCGCAGCGCACCGTCGCACACGTGTCAGTCTTGTCTCCGGCAACTGAAAAGCGCACAAGGACAAGATGAGGAGGGGCACTGTTGACTGCCTTCTATTACGTTGAACCGCCGACAACATTAGTGGGATGCACGGCATGTTTTTATAGCGAATAGTTTACTCTAAAAGTGGACTCTAAAATAATTCCAAAAAATCAATTGTATACAATGCAAATAATTCCAAAAAATCAATTGTATACAATGCAAATGCATGTTGAATCAATATGCTCAGACACGCTAGTACTATTTAAAGCCCGTTTTACGCGCTGTACTTTCTTGTCTCAACTGACTACTCGAGACAAATGAGTCTACTGAGGCGCCTCTGGGATGTTATACCCATACTGGAATGGAGGAGTCATTCTCACTCAGACGTTAACACCAAAGCTGCAGAACTTTGGCTGCTGCGCCCTTTTGCACCTGAATGATGGAATGAGATTATAAGGGCACGTTTTACCTAGGAACGAGCAATGATAAGAGTTTACTAATGAGCAACGGAAAATATAGTTGACATTCTTATCACAGGTAATTGAGATCTGAAAAATAGGAAATGTGGCATCGAAACATTTCAAAACGTAGACGTTTATTTGATTTAGAGAACAATATCTGAAACACAGTAAATAGCGATTTTTTACTTTATTTTTCACATTTATTTATGTATTTCTAAGTGTTAAATAACATCGGAAATTCATTTTCTCATCTAAACATTTGAGCTTCACTAGTAAATAATTTCATTAAAACACGTTTAGCAATTTGCGTTTGTGTTTATGCATAATGAAGGCTTTTTCTCTGCAAAACGTAGCTGATATTTCGTCTCTTTTGTAGGAGAAAATATACTATCTCGTAGCACAACCTTTGATTTCTATCGAGAGAACAAAGCAAACAGTAGAATAAGTTTCACGAAGATGCAAAATGTTTTCGATAATACTAATGAGGTAGAATAGGTTTACTCCGATGTTAGCACACGTGCGGTCGTGCTACCAGTCTGACTCAGGCTGCTGCACATGCAACAACACTGAACAGCTCACGAGATGCCTTGTTAGTTTTTTCGCAATTAGCAACACCACTTTTAATAGTGGTGATTATACTACGAAGATTACTATTGAAACTAAAGAAATAGGATCACAGGCTGTACTTGATGGGTCTTCTGTGTTTGTAGGAGCTACTTTGAATTTTAGTACAGAGAAGTATGAAACTACTCAAGGAGGCAGTGGATAGCCATCCCTAGAGATCGTTTATGTTCGTTCTTAGAGTTACTTTGCAGCGCTATAATGGTCGTGATGTTATTTATTACAGAAAAAGTAATATCGACGAATTGTTATTATTCTCGGGCATAGTTGTTTCTGCGAATGCACATTGTTCAACATACTCGTAAAATTTAGATCTCCACCTTCAGCACAATCTATAAAATAATGGACTAAGCTAGTGTGTAACAAGAATATACTGAGTAGTAGAAAGTAGGTGAGTCACTGACCAGGTGGTACGCAGTATTCGAAGGGGTTCCCGCGCAGCGGCGGCGGGCAGCTGCAGACGGGCTGGTGGCGCACGACTTGGCAGAGCGCGCGCAGGCCACAGGCGCCGGGGCACGGGTCCCTGCAGGCGCGGCCGACGCACGCCAGGTCGAACGGGCAGTCTGAGTCGGTGAGGCACTCCGGTCGGCAAAGCGGCCCGCGGCACGGCAGGCACGCCGCCACGCCGCCAGACACCGTGTCACACGTCTCGCCAGCCAGGCACGGCGATGGCGAGCACGGCTGCCACGCCGTCAGGTTCGCCTCTGGCGGCGGCGAAGCTGCAAACACAGACAGCGCTATGGCAACGCTGCTTACTCTGACACCCACCTCACTTCTTTCTCCAAATCTCAGTCTAAAAATGCTGAGAACAATCCTCGACGAAGTTTATGCCTATGTTTGTTACTTCTCTGCGCTGAAACGGCTGTAAGGATTTGGTTAAATGTGAACTGGAGATAGATTATACCCTGGATTAAAATGCAGAGTTCCTTGCTATGTTATAGGATTCGGCGGTGGGAGGGAGAGGGGAAGGGGTAGCATACCTTGCAACAGACTTTGGCACCATGTAAATGTTCACCGTAAAAGTTGGCAGATAAACATAATTCTTAATAAGTGGTGGTGGAGGAGGACAGGGAGGAGGAGAGGAAAGAGGAGGTGGAGGAGATGGACAGAGATGGAGGAGGAGAGGAGGAAAGGATATGGAAAGAGGAGGAGATGAAAGTTGAATAGTGAGAGTGATAGAGGAAGACTGACCAGAGAGAGTGGCAGGAGGAAATTAACGGCCTGATGGAAGAGGAGGCGATTGACATTGGGGGCGGTGGGGATAATAGGCAGATGAGAGGAGATGAAGGCAGGAGGAGACAGACTGAGACAGCAGGAGAAGTAGGTGAGCAGAAGATATCGAATAAAGGAAGATTGAAATAAATAGATAATGCGAGAAATGTTATTGTGAATTACATGCAGCATGCTTAACACCAGAAGGAGGAAAAGATGAGGTGGACAGAGAATGGGAGATGAATAGAGGGAGGAGGAAAAGAAACAGGAGGGGGAGGGGAATCATGCAACAGATTTCGGCACCGTTTAAGTGTTCACCATAAAAGTTGGCAGATAAATTTTTGTTAAATAGTGGGTAGAAGGAGGAGAGGGAGGAAGGGGAGAAGGAGGAGGAGGAGGAGGAGAGGAAAGAGGAGGCGCAGGAGATGGACAGAGAAAGCAGGAGGGAAGGATACAGAAAGAGAAGGGGAGGAGATGAAAGTTGAACAGTGAGAGTGAGAGAAGGAGATTGACTAAAAGAGTGTCAGGAGGTAATTAACAGTGCGACCAGAGAGGAGGAGACTGACAGAGAGGACAGTGGACAGTGCAGTCTCACATATGACCTGCAGTGGCCATTCGTAGTAATCGACATATGCAGCGTCTCGAGTAAGGAGTGTGCTGGTACTCACGTCTAGGCACGCACTGCAGGAAGGCACTGCCGATGTAGCCAGGCGGGCACTCGCAGACGGCGGTGTGGTCGCGCACATTGCAGACGGCGCCCAGGCCGCAGAGCGAGCCGCCGCCCGCGGCGCAAGGGTTGACGCAGCGCATGTCGAAGCAGGCCTTGTCGGGCGCGCAGTCCGAGTTGAGTGTGCATTCGGGCCGGCAGCCCGCCTGCGGGTCGCCGAAGAAGCCGTCCAGGCAGGTGCAGACGGCGCGCCCGCCCATCACCTGGCAGCGCGTGTTGCCGCCGCACGGGCTAGGCTCGCACGGCGACGCTGGCAGACCTGCGCATGGGTAACATACAACGTTCACCAGTTGCACGCAACTATCATCTTACCTAGCGACCAGGGCCAGATTCAGAGTTGTGAAGGCACTGCGGCAACAAAGGAGTGGCGGCCCCTCAACATTTTTAAATATATGTTAAACTATCTTAACTCACACGCAGAGACTGAATGGCATACATTGGCTGTTTCTATTTATAAATATAAATTTTCAAATATTTAGCTTTAAAAATCCTTTCCTAATCAAGTATTTTGATGCAACTTGCCACCTCCTATTGCACCATTAATTGCATAATTCAAAACATCCCTAAACACATTTAAAAAAAATTCTTACCATGGTTCCAAATCCAAACTTTCGCATTTCTAGCAGCAAAATAGTCTTAGTAGCACCCTTAAAATATTTTTCCCTTATTTCACCCGCTTGATGGTTGAATTTCCAAAAATATTAAAACACAAGTTTTTAAAATTCCAATCAAAAATCTAAATCGGAAGTTATGTATTTCTTACTTCAAAATTGCCTTAATAGCAATATATTTCCAAAAAACCGTACATCCCCAATTTCACCCCCTTAGGGATGAGAATATAAAAAAATCGTCGAGTGTAAGATGAACAACGTCACAAATTTCAAGTTTCTATAGTCTGTAGATTCACTTTTCAGTGCCGTTTTGTCATCTAGAAATGGATCGAGAACGCGAAACTTATTTCTTACACTTTGGCATCTTTCTTGGCAATTTTACTTTTCTAACTGCAATATACACTTATTTTTCTTGTTGCAGAAAAACCACCGAATAATGTGTATCGCGTTTCGCTGTATATCACCTCTTTGCTATTACAGTGTCAAAAGTCATCGCTGGTCTTCAATCGGAATTTTATATAAGCTGACAACTTTCAATCACCACATCTTCCACCCTCTTATAGCTTCGGCAGTACATATACTTATAGCTATCGACACGGAACTGCTATGGTGTACAACAGGAAACTGTATACTACAACACAGGGAGATCGTTCGTCTCCATTGTGTAGTTTTTATTGAAGAGCAAAATATTGACACCGACACACAGAATTTTATACAAGTCGGTCACATTCAAATCCCATAACTTCCAACCCCTTATCGTTATCAACTATCTACCACAATAGTGCACAATGGGAGACTGATACCTACTATCACAAACAAAAACTATTCGTTTGCGATGTATAGGTTTTTGCTGCAGCGTGAAATATAGCCACAAAAACCTTGACTACCGGTTTCAATGGGCTCTGCCAGTATCATCTAGTCATATAAAATAAACAATGCGGTCATCTTACGTTATTTAAAAAATGGAGGATAAATAGTACGTTGGACATAGCACTTGGTCGAGATATAAAGTACGTAAGTTAAAACATCAACAGCTGTGACTCACTTACAAGCTATAAGAATGTAAAAAAATGTAATGTGATGAAAATGAATAGAAGAAATCTCCTAATGTTCGAATACAGCAGTGTTTTTCAACCATTTCGATTATGTGACCACCTTCCGAATAAAAAAGTTATGACGAACGCCCCTCCCCCCGCTCCTCAAAAACCGTACAATTTGTAAAGAAGTAAATTTTTTTTCGAATTTTTCAGAATTGCTTATTGTATCACAATTATTTACCTATCGTTGGGTTCCTGAAAATAGTTATAAGTCTTGGCGCTTCTGCCATTCGTCTCGGGTGTATTAGGGAGTATGTGAAAGGCGCCTGTGTCAGCTGGGCAGCAAACTGACCTTGCGGAGGCGAGCAGCGCAGCAGTGGGTTGCCGACGAGTCCGTGCAGGCAGGTGCAGACGGGGTGGTGCTTCTCGACGCGGCAGGCGGCGCCGACGCCGCAGGAGCCGGGGCAGGGGTCCCTGCAGCGTAGGCCGGTGCACGCCAGCGCCAGCGGGCAGTCGTCGTCGGTGCGGCATTCGGGCCCGCCGCAGCCCTGCGGGCCGGTCGGGTCGCCCGACAGCCCGGCGGGGCACAGGCACATGGGCAGACCGCTAGCGGACACCTCGCAGCGCGCGCCCGGCCCGCACGGGCTGGGCTCGCACGGGCTGGCCGGCTGCGCCGAGCAGCCCGAGTACGCGTCTCCCGAGAAGCCGGGCCGGCAGTAGCACTCCTCGCGGCCGCCCGACACCACGTAGCACACGGCGTTCGCGCCGCACGGGCCGGGCTTACACAGCGTCTTGGGCCGCTCTGCAGACACACCCGGCATTATATGTAACTGCCAGCTTCGTGAAAGGCTAGTAAAACTAAGCATTGGAAGGAAAAAATGGAACAGCAGAATCTTTATAATAGTAAATTAAGTAAGTCAGGATAGAAATTGTAGAATCCATATTACAATCGAAAGTCAACGTCAACAGTTTAATCCCAATATCCATGAACATTCTTGAATTCATTACTAAATCAATGTAACTATTTCACTGATATATTTGTGGAATTGACACTGAAACTCAGCTACATTGATAATTTTCTCAGCGATACTAAAATCACTTTCGTACATTGCTTCAGATCTGTTGGTATTTCATATTTCAAATATCTCTATCTTTGGTCATCATTTCTTTACCGTTGTGGTCTTTTGAAAGCTTCACCTTACCTTTTTGTATTCTCCTGTGTCTTAATGCTCCAATATCTCAGAACTACTTTCTCTGGACTTGAACCGCTTGTGCTTTGTGTGCCTCATATATTGTCTCAAAATATCAAAGATTTCGAATAAAAATATTTTATTTAAGTTAGTTGCTTTTGGATTAAGGTCTGCCTTGAGCGATACACTGTTTTTTTTTATTTTTATTTATTTCTTTATTTTATGCCTATACATGTTTCACTTCAGTTGTAACATCTTCAATGGCTTCTTTTTTTTTATTGCTTCAAAGTGAACAAAAAATATTTTTAGCTTTTACAGTTATTACAAGATCATCCTGTTAATTATAAATATGTACAAGAATTTTATATATGCATATATACTTTGTTTTACATGTTGGATTTGTTGGTTTTCTTACATCATCCCTGTGGGTCTTTGCTTACAGTTTGTCATCTGCAACCATATGGCACTTATATACAAAACTGTTTATTGTTAAAATATTTAATCCGCTTTCTTGTGTTGTTTCGAGGTTAGGTGTACTACTTAATTTTATGTGAATGGCCTCTCTCTCTCTCTCTCTCTCTCTCTCTCTCTCTCTCTGTCTCTCTCTCTCTGTCTGTGTGTGTGTGTGTGTGTGTGTGTGTGTATTTATTGTTTGCTAGTGAAATATATTCACACACACACACACACACACACACACACAAACACACACACACACACACACACTAAGAGAGAGAGAGAGAGTAGTAGACTTAAAACAACACAAGAAAGCAGATCAAATATTTCAACAACGAACAGGGAAGATGCAAGAAAACCAAAAACTCCAACATGTAAAACAATTTATATATACATATATGAAATTCTTGTACATATTTATAATTAACAAAATGAACTTGTAATAACTGTAAAAACTGAAAATATTTTCTGTTTTTCACCTTAAAGCAATAAAAAAGGGCCCACGGAAGATGCTACAACTGTAGTAAAACATGTATAGGCATACAAAACAGAAAAAAAGAAAAATTACACTGTGTTTTGCTCAAGGCAGGCCCTAATCCAGAAGCAACTAGCTTAATTTTTTATAAAGCAAACACGGACCAAAACAGGGCTTCAACATAAAATGTATTGTCATTTAATGGTTCTCCTTGTATTCCACAACAGAGTATGTGAGGGGACCTAAAGAGCATTAAATAACGAAGAAGAGCTGCGCGACGTACCTGCGCAGCCGCGGTAGGGGTTGCCTACGGTGTTGTCCGGGCAGTAGCAGGGCGGGTCGCGGTCGGGGTTGCAGGCGGCGCCGGGCCCGCAGGGCGAGGGGTCGCAGCTGGAGCGGCGCGGTATGCAGCCGCGCACCGTGTTGGGGCTCTCGACGAAGCCGGGCAGGCAGGTGCAGCGCGCCACGCCGCTCTGCTGCACGGCGCACTGCGTGTTGGGCCCGCACGGCGACGGGTCGCACGGGCTGGCGGGCGGCCGGCACGGCCGCGCCGGCGGGCTGCCCTCGAACTCCGGCAGGCAGAAGCACACCGGGGAGCCGCCCACGCGGCGGCAGCCGGAGTTGGGCCCGCACGGGTTCGGCGCGCACGGCTCGCCCTCCGGAACTGCCGAGCACACACCACTCGCTTTCAGTGGGATACGCTACGTACTAATACAGTAACTAAGGAACTTACACGCTACTTAAACCAACTTATGCTAAGGACATCACACACACACAAACACACACACACACATGCAAGCCCCAAGGAGGAATCCAACGTCCAGCGTGAGCGGCCGCGCAGTCCGTGAAATGGCGCCTCTGACCGCGAGGCCATCCCCGAGCGGCGAAGGTTCTTAGATGCCCACTTCTTTATGTGGGATGAAGGGAAATTCGCGCACTAGGGTTTCACAGCGCGATTCTTCACATCCCCGCAATCTATATCTATAAATTTGAATGTCTGTTCGGTGTACGTTTATCACGTCTGAACCACAAGACATAAAGAGCTAGAAATTTGTACAGTTACTAAT
Source organism: Locusta migratoria (assembly GCA_026315105.1). NCBI lineage: Eukaryota > Metazoa > Arthropoda > Insecta > Orthoptera > Acrididae > Locusta > Locusta migratoria. The sequence goes on along the minus strand of CM048744.1, from coordinate 468,875,070 downwards.
GTCAACCCGTGGAAGGCCTTAGGCACGGTTTTATGGCGATCGGATAGCTATTTATCGCCGGCCGCGGTGGCCAAGGGGACTGAGGCGCTTCAGTCATGGTCTGCATGGCCACTACGGTCGGAGATTCGAATCCCCCCTCGGGCATGGATATTTCTGCCGTCCTTAGTCTTAGTTAGTTCATAAGTAGTTTGTAAGTTTAGGGACTGATGACCCGTTGCATTGGACTTTATGCGAACTTTCACACGAGAGACGCAGAGCTTCGACTTCGGCTCACTAAGCCGCATTGTGGCTTGTCAAGTGAATCGCCTGCTACTCGCTTTACACGGAGGCTTATGGGAGCGTTCACACGGGATACAGTTTAGAAACGTTGGCGACAGCAAGCAATCCCTCACCAAGCCCCGGCCATTCCCCTCCCACCCTTCCGACTGACAGAACCAGCATCTCCTCGCTAAAAGCCCTGTACAATGTAATTTTCAAGAAAGCTTACACTCGAAATGGTACGGCCTGAAATGATATATTTCGAACTGAAACCGCATACGTTGTCGAATTTCATGGCAACATCCTGAAGTAGTATAGGTGGTTCCTATTCCAAAAAATTCAATAATTGCGTCCATTCGACGAGTCGTCGATAAAATATGGACCAGTGTGTTTGTTCCCCTTGATCCCACACAATGTACACACATTGCTCTGGGCTTCCAATTTAATGTGAAAAACTTTAATAACTGTTGTTGTAAATCTTATGGGACTTAACTACGAGGTCATCAGTCCCTGTTTAATAATTGACATAAAACATAACCAAGTGAGCTCAACACTGACAATGTTGCACCTTCACTTTTATCATCAGTTTAGGGCCTTATACGCTCACATTGTAAAGACAAATTTATTTTTTATGTGATTCAGAATATGGTCTTTCTGTTGAAAACGTTTTGAAAGATTTCGCAGAAGACTCTTTTCCGTGAAAGCGTCCTAAAAATTCCCATTTATTGAGTTTTTTCCCCTACTAAAAGAGTCATTTTTGTCCTCCATTTGTAAACCACATAAAAGTAGTAGCAGACTAAAATTTTGCATTCTAAGACTTTGCATAAGTAAGTTATTACGTACAAAGTTTCAGGTTTATCTCACCATTACTTCCGGAGCTATAAATAGCAGGACTTGAAATATTCTTCAATTGCCTATTTTCTCGGCTGCTTGATCAAATTATCCATATGGAAATTGCTCAAGAAATAGGCGTCATGGTATCATTACGAGAGGCGTAAAAAGGCGTAAAAAGTTGTACAAGAAGGTGTAGGGTTAGTTTTGTTTATTTAAATATTGCAGAAGAGATTTTGTTTCAAATTTGCTAAAAAATCAGGGGTCCTACGTTAATAGCTGTGCCATACTGTCGATATCCCTGCAAGGTGTATATTGGCGAAAGTAAAACTTTACCATTATTCACTGAGAACGTTACAGAATATTCAACAAATATTTTTATTAAAATCCGAGATAGGTATGCGAGAACTTTTTTGCAATTGGTCCGCTAGGCGTGTAATTGCCCAATAAATAAATTTTCTGGTTAGAGAGTTTAAAATACGCAGGGTAATGTATCACTGAAAATGAAACGAAAGGTGGGTAAAATTTTACTTAACATCCCGGTGACCTAGCGCGACAATGTTGGCAACATCAACAACACGTTGGAAAATCTTTGCCAAGATGTTAATATTCTTAGAAATCCACACAGAATGCCTTCATTACTGTTTCATACAGCAAATAAATAATGCTGTTCCTGCTCTATTGTTAATAGGTTCTTGTATGCACTCTTGACCGTTCAGTAAAAGTAACTGCTCTCGTAAAATGAAGATTTTTCTTGACAAAACATTCGTGTTGTCACGCGATCGGCTAAAGCCAACGTGACATGATGGCCAACATTATCGCGCGAGGCAGTTAGGACGGCAACTAAAATTTAACCCGAAAAGCGATTGAACATAGACGGCAGAAAATAGAACCTGCTTTTGGACACACACACACACACATACACACACACACACACACACACACACACACACACACACACACACACATTGATCTCTATAGAGATCGCCAAATTTATAGGGCCAAGATGCAATTAGGAAAGTCAAAGTAACAACTACAAGCTTATGGGAGGAAGGAAGAAGAACCGTACAACAGAAATGGCCGGAGCAATGGATCCACGCTCACGTGATATGTGTAAAATAATAATGGTCTAAAAGGCAGGAGAACAAGTATTGTTTTTTCGTGACCCTTACCGACCTATTCACAACAGAAACAGATAAGCAATATATTACTTAAATGAGATTGAATAATTGTGAATATCTAATAACAATTTCGTCTAGATTACTTAATATATCTTGATTTACTACGACATGTTTCGGTTATTGTCACCGTCATATCCAAAACATACAACTAAGCGTCCCACATCAACACAGATTTTAGTTTCATCTGGCACTGAACCTGATTTGACGAGCTCTAACTTTTGTGTCTAACGATGGAAGTAGTCGAACATGTCATAATAAATGAAAATACATTAAAGGAGCTCAAAGGATTCTCTGCAAGTGAACAATTTCCAATTGCATATTGAATATCGGTATCATAAATACCTCAACGTTAGTTTTAAGATAGGTCTAAGCTTCTCGTCTCAGTGCGATTGTTTCCGAACAAGCGAAATGTAAAAGTTCTGGATAAAATACAAAATGTCACCTTCTGTTGAAAATTTAATTACGTTATAAGAAAGAAAAGGCCGAGAATAGGGTCTACAATATGATCAAGTATGCAATCTAAGGTAGTTGTTATAAATAAATTGTAAAAGCAAATTTAATAATGCCATACCAGAACCGGTATTGTCGTATTATTAATACCTGCGGTACTTTCTCGTAGCGAGCAATCTAATCCGTACATTATAGTGCATAGATACGTTACGTACAATTTGCAATCATTTGACGTATCTATTGTTTAGAGAAAATCGTTTCGCTCCCTTTTCTTTCTGAAGGGATAGATATCCTTACTGTTGAGTACTGTATAGACACTTTTTTAGAAAACTAATTTACTTTTCTACAACGCACAGAATGCAGGAAAACTGTGCAGGTGAAATGAAAAATAATAATTTACCTTTGTACACATTGCACGAAGGGAGAAAACAGTCACGTGAAGTTAACAAATATTATTTGTGTCATAATGAGTTCTCTCTATTTGAACAACGCGGCATTCATCTCACCCATGAAAATTCATTTGTTGCGCCAGCGATATATTATACCGTATTGTATTGCGCACCATCTATGGTCCAAGTTTTGCGCATCCTGTGTGCGTGTGACCACTGACGTAGCCTATATATCTGTGGTGTGATTTCTAGAGATCAATACTGATTTATAATGATTAATGTGTTGCAGTCCTCCAGTGTCTTCGTCTCACAAGAGTAGCCTAATTTTATGAACATCAAGCCAAAATGCCCTCTCCAATCTGGATATTTGTGGTAGGATATAGTTCTACACACTCCTATTTCGTTGCATTCTATTAAACATACAAGAGATTAACACAGATTCTTGGAATTTTGGTGGTGTGTTCGATATGAGCCATTAACTTTGAGCGGTGACGTACTGTAATGTCACTTCGTATTAAAAATGCAAATGTTGTGTTATGAAATGTTCACTTAATGAGGATAATTAATTTACTGTATAGACAAGGATCCGTAAAAGAAACTGTCAAAGATAGAGCAGGAACAGCATTAATTATTTACTTCATGGTCAGCAGAAAAGACAGTCGTAATTGGTGGTCATGTGTCAAAGCTGACTGCACGTATTGAACAGTCCTCTACATCCGAATCTTGCAGATGACCAAGAGAGAAAGGAAGGGAAAAAGGAGGAGGAGGAGGAGGATAGGGAGGGAGAGAGAAAGATAGATAGGTAGATAGAGATAGGGAGAGAAAGTGTTCTGTTAAATTGGTGGTTGGGCCTATAATATTACAACTTAGCAATACTTATTGAATGAAAAAGTACAGAAATACATACTGCAATTTTTGAATGGGTTGCCAGTCATTCCCTTAGGACAATAACATATTGGGTTTCCATTGTCTAGCTCACACTTAGCATTTGTGCCACATGGATTTGGATTGCAGGGATCCGATGGTGCTGAAAATAATTACAGACCTATTAAGTAATTTCACATGTAATAGCTTATAAGTTAGTTTATCAGGTATTGCTTTGTATACAGTTATAGTCTTTATGGAACAACAATCTTACATCTCATTTAATCATCATTTTTGTGTGCTGGTTACTCACCCCTACATTCTACTTCAGGATTTCCTGTATATCCCTGCAAACATTTACAGACTGGCTTATGTTTCAATACATTGCACACTGCATTAATTCCACACCGACACGGATTTCCACATCTGCCATTAACACAGGCCTCATTTGCAGGGCATTCATTGTCACTGCGGCATCCTGCAACTAAATGAATAAGACTTAATTGGTTTGAGAGATCATTACTGTGAATTAATGTTCCACAGAACAATACGTAGTATTCACTCCCATGTAATTATGATTTCAACTTACCTTTGTTGCACTGTACATAAGGATTTCCTGAGTAGCCATCTAAGCATTTGCAGTCAATAGCATGGTTTGTTGGAACACATTCAGCATTTTCACCACATGCATCTTCCAAGCAGGGATTTATGCAAACCCTATTCAGCCTATCACACAGCTTGTCCGGAGGACAGTCCTCATTATATTGGCAAACATTCTTCGGCCCTGTTACTGATGAGCAAATATGATTTTAAGTATACATTTTTCTTTTTTGCTTTAGCTTGATTATTGTCTTGTTATAGAATATATTTAAGCTGCTTTGTAACTAACCTGGTACACAGCCCACATATCCATTCCCATGATATCCCTCTGCACAACTGCAATCTGTGCCGTGATTTGTATTGACGCAGACAGCATTTTGAGCACAAGGATTGCGAACTTCACAAGGCCGTTGACATTTTTGGTCAATGCAAGCTTCAGTCAGGGGGCAGTCATCATTGCTAGTGCAACTCACTGTATTGTGTTGATAAAATAGACAGTTAACAGTTGTTCAAGAATATAGCATAATTTATAGGAGAGGAATAAGAAGTGAACTCCAGCTATGTACAAAGTTGATTGTACAACTACATTGTGAATTTCAAAAAGATTGAATATTTACACTAAAGTGAATGACCTACATCATAAAATTTACTGTACATAAAACTCTACAAATTAATATTTATTCATTTAGGAACTGTAAAACCATTCTAGTACTGTCAGACAAAGCACAGCTTTTGCAGATTATTCAGCATGTTATTTAATATTGACTAATATTACTGCCTTTGATTACTATATGCAGCAGATGTTAGACAGAACCATTAAATATAGGCCATATTTAAAATCCATTATTGAATGATGAATATTTGTTGAAGCATTTTTGACATTCACTGAAACTTTTGCATGTAGCTTTAATGGTTCTTTCCTTCCTTGTTTAATAATTAGCTGCTGAAGTTAGATAGGGGACTAGCAGTCAAATGGTAGATTAGCATGTGTTTTAACTGACTGTATAACCATTTCAATTCTTGTTTTTGAAGTCTGAAGACAGACGTATTCACTTTGGACAGACAATATTTAGTTGATTCAACTTTCAGTTGGGCATAGTTTTCATGAAATCTACCATTTGAGGAACCAGGTGCCCTTGCAAAAATATTAGTTTTCTTACATGGTTCTGACAGGAAGCACTTTACTGCAGGATCGCCTTCGTAGCCAGTAGGGCAAGTGCAGACTGGCCTATGTGCCTTTGGTTGACACTTAGCAGTGGGGGCACATGCCTTGGAAAACTCACACGGGTCTTGGCACAGTTGACCATAGCATGCCTCCGAGTCAAGGCAGTCACTGTCAGATTCACAGGGGCTGGGTGCCTTCGGCAATCCTGTGGGTTCTGGGAGGGGCATTTGAGAAGGGCTGCATTAGTGTGACTAAACAGTAATGCTGGTAATTTGTTAGACTATTCTGAATTGCTTTAAGGCATGCATTTATTTAGTGTAAGTAAACTATATACACCATTTACATGCTACGGTACTGTTTTATCCTCATACTTTTAAACACGAGGTGGAAATTCACATTTTAAAGGTTAAATGTGATGTACACTACTTTTCATGTTACAGTGGAACAGGTTTTGAAGAAATGTTTGACTCCTAGTTACAAGTTACTAACTATTTCACTTTTTAAAGTACAGTGAAGTACAGCTTTAGATAAGTTATTTTAAGTGCAATTTTATGTATAGTGCCACAAAAGAATGGAATGTGCTACATTTTAAGTTTACTACACTGAAAGCAAAGAGCAAGAAACTCATATATTTTACAAGATAAGGTAGAAAACTGAAATCATTCTGAAAGACAGGAATAGTCAAGAACTGAAGTACGACTGTATTTACAAAATAATTGTTTTCAGTATTAACTGTTTAATAGTATGGGCTGCATTAATTTTTAATACCTCCTTGGCAGTCCGTGGTTGCATTTCCAGGATGCCCCATTGGGCAAGTGCAAAGTGTGGTGTGGTTTGAGACTGTGCATATGGCACCGGATCCACAACCTCCCACACAAGGATTCAGACACAGGCCATCCCGACAGGCTTCAGTCTCAGGACAGTCTTTGTCAACAGTACAGGGAACAGTTGTAGTAGTCTCAAATCTATTGTCAGTGTCACTTTGAAAGGTAGAGGTTTCTGTTGTACTTGTAACTGTCTCACTTTCCATAAATTCTGATGTCATTTCTAGCATACTCTCAGTTGTTGTTGTTTCTGCACTCGTTTCTGTTAGAGGTGATTCAGTTACACTAGGGGTGGTATTTGGATTTTCTGTCTGCATGTCAGTAACTGTTGTTTCTGAGTCCGTCACTGTCACTTCATTAGGCAGTGTCGTTGTTGTTTCAGATGCTGATGACTCTGTTCTGTAATCATCTGTGGGCTCTGTGGTAGTGACTGTCACTACCTCAGGCTGTACTTCAGTTGTGATGGTCACTACCTCAGGCTGAACTTCTGTTGTGATGGTCACTACCTCAGGCTGTACTTCTGTTGTGATGGTCACTACCTCAGGCTGTACTTCTGTTGTAATTGTACTTCTTGTGGCCTGAGTTGTCATTTCTGTCAATAGTGTTGTCTGTTCATTCATTGTAGTTGTTTCAAATAATGATGGGCTAGTCTCAGTTGTTGTTGTTGTATTTTCCTCCTCATTTCCAGTAATTTGAGTAACTGTGTAAACTTCCATTGTTGTTGACTGTGTTTCCAAGACATTAGTCCTACTTTCTGTTGTGGTTTCCATTTCTTCCATCATAGTTACTTCCTCCGTTCTGGATTGGTTGATTTGCATTTGTTCTGTAGTTACTTCAACAGTGCCTTCAGATGAAGTAGTCGCCTGTGTGTCTCTTTCTGTTCCTTCAGTGCTCTGTGGAAGAGTACTTGTTTCTGGAATGCTACTTTTTGTGGTTTGATAATCTGTGGTTGTTGTATCTAATTCACGTGGTGAAATTTCTGTCTCAGTTACTGTATTTACTGTTGTGCTCTCTGATAATTGAAAGGATTCTGTAGTTACCTGCGTGCTGCTCTGAAGAGTAGTTTGACCCATTTCTTGGCTTCTCTCTGTAGTAAAAACCTCTGGTGTTGCTGTTGTAGTACTTATTTCAGATGGAAAAGCATTTTCATCTGTTGTTGTGGTTTCTTGGTTTGGAGTGGTTCTCATAACAATTTCAGTTGTGATAGTGAAATCAGGAGCAAGTGTTGTTGGAACCTGATCAGTGACACTTATATTTTGTGGGAAGCTAATTGTAGTAGTCGGCAGAGTTGTGTCTGTTGGCACATCAGTTACTTCATTTACTTTTGTGCTTGATGCACTGGTAGTGGTTTCCGTATCTAACAACTCTACATCATTTGATGAAGTGGTAGTTTCTGGTGATTGTGTAGCTTGCTCTGTAGTAGTTCCATCTGGTTGTCTTGTTTCAGAAAACTGTATTTGCATTTCTGTGGTCGTACCTTCTCTGAGTTCCACCTGAGTACTCCTCGATAATCCTTGTGTTGTCGTCTCTTCTTGAGGCATATTTGTCTCTTCAAACATTGATGGAACACTTGTCGGTTGCTGTGTTATACCAGTCTGTGTACTTTCTACAGAAAACTCAGGTTCTGTAATAAGATTCATAGCTTGTTCTGTTGTACCTTCTTCAGTGTTAAAATTCATTTCTGTAGTTGCCTTCTGTATCTCCTTTGTAGGTTCAGTTTGAGTATTTGAAATTTGTGTTTCAGTAACTGTTGGTAATGTAGTTCCTTCTGTTACGACTTCAGTAAAACTTGCCCCTTCTCTCACAGAAGTTGTTGGTAAATTTAAGTCTCTCCCAAAGGAAGACTGTGTGGTAATTGTCACTGATTCAAAGGAACCATCATTCTCTGTTGTAGTTACCTCTCCTGATTTTGTAATAAGAGATTCAGAGGCTGTTGTAGTATCAAATCCAATTGCCCTCTCTGTTACAACTACTTCTGTTACAGTTTCTGCTTCAGTAATTACTTTTGTAGTTTCAGAATCCTGTATTTGTGTTACAGTTGTAGAAGGTTCTGTTTGCAAAGTAGCAGGGGCAGATGTGCGTTCTTGTTCCCCTGGAACAGGTGTAACAGTAATAACCTCTTCATTGGTTGAGCTTTCCTCTGTAGCTTTTTCTGTTGTCATTAAATCTATAAGAGGTACACCTTCTGTCACTCCTACAGACACTGCCTTTGTTGTAATTTCATTAGTGGTTGACTCAGTGTCACCTGAAGAAGGGGATATGTCTGTATTTACTGCTGTTCTACTTATTATTTCTGTTGTAGATAATATTTGTGGTCCTGTGTCCGAAACATTATCTGTCGATGTCACTTCTGAGGGAGGTTCTATAGTCGTGCTTTCCTCATCATTGCTAAATGTAACAGATACTACTGTATTTGTTTCTGCAGTTCTTTCAGTGTTAAGTTCAGTTGTTTCACGTATTTCTGTCACTGTCAAGGTTTTAGTCTCAATTTCTGTTTCTGTAATGCTCGGGCTTGGCTGTGTAGTGATAGATGTGCCACTTTCCTGGTCGTCGGTTACTATAGATGAGTAAAAGCAAAGAAAAAAAAAGAAACAAACTTGTTAATTCTGCTGAGTAAATTGTAAAAGAAATTTTAAATTGTTAGAATAACAATGAAGTCCAAAGACAGTTCTGAGATCAAGTATATATGTACATCTACAATTTAAGTCAACTATGACTCTAATATACAAAGATTTAAAGAACAGATGAAAGTTGTTAAACATTAATGCAGAAGATAGATTACATAAAAATGTAACTTTTGTTCAAAGTACTCAGTTTTATTTAGGAAACAAAATATTTTAACAAAGAAAGACATTATATTTACAGTACGGGGTTTATGTTATTGTAGGTATAGAAATTAAATGCGTCCACAACATAAATCCCTGTCACAAAAGCGGTTTGTCATTTCAAGCAGAGAAGCAGTCAGGCAAAAGCCAACACCAAACCATCAACCATGCTGAAGTAAGAAATTAAACAGCAGTTTTTGCAAGAGAAATTTGCTAGAGTTTACAAATGTAGGTATTGCAGTCCCAAATGCTATTACTGTACAAATTGCATAGGTTATTTATTAATCAATAATACAGTATTGGAAAGGGAAGGTAGCCATAAAAATTAATAAAATAATAATGACAGTAACAATAATAATAATAATAATAATAATAATAATAATGGTAGACACAGTATGATTACAGAAACGAAAAGCTTTATAGAATTAAATAAAATAGCTTCTTATTTGTGTTATGTATGTGAGAGTGACAGTTTCATGTCTGTGAACTGTGCCTGTGTGATTGTGCAACTGGTGTATTTTTTCTAACGAAAGATGATGGTCAAAATCTTAAATTATGTGTGTATGAGTGTCTTTTTTATGTGCCTGTCACAGCTCAAGGTATGTCTTTGTGGTGAGTTGTAACCTATGATATTGTTTGAACATACAATATTTCTATAAGGTAAGAAATTACATGTCATGATAGGTACGAAAACAATACCTAGGGAGAAAAAAAGCAAAGCATGGAACATTCATGTAACAACTGTATTTGATCACTGACAGCTGTGCCATAAGGCTTCCCAAATAAATGCCGTTACATTGAAGAAAATTCAGACATTACCATTAAAAAACAGTAGTTTAGGATGACAATGGTAACTAATTGTGGTCTCGTCATTTGTTAGTTGTTTTAATCTGAATATGATAGACAAAGGAGATGCGATTGTGTGGGGTTTGCATAATTAATGGAAATTGTATGTCATAAATTGTTACTGCTTATATTCCAGTCCCAGCCAACATTAGCATTCTGGGAAAACGGGAGTCAATAATATCTGAAGTACCATGTGTAGTCAGGTTTGAAATTGTCTTATTTATTCACATATTGTATGCAGTATGTATAATATTGTCTGTTTGCTATCATTGGCTGTGATAAATAGATTCTCTATATGAGTTAAGTGATTAATTACATTTCAACTCAGGTAACTTAGTCAGTTATATCACTCAATGCCTTCTCATCGTGTGTATGTAGTATTTCTTTTCTGTAATCATATTGTCTTCCATCATACAAGTATGTTGTAATTCAGGATGTGTAATATTCTTTTAATGTAATTTCAAGCGTTACAGAAATATACCAAAATATTCATATTCATCTCATGCATTCTGGTATATAAATTTTCTAAATTTATTGAAATAATTTTCACCAATGAAAGCACTTCTTTCCATCTAATTCTATACATTAGCCAATAATGCAAGGAGGAATCAATTGAAAATAAGACTGGTAGAAGTAAGTGAACTGTTTATTATGTGCAAAGTAATCTCTATCGCTATTGACACATTTGTCCACTGTCAGTCACAGTGCTCACTGCCTTCATGGAAAAAATGTTTGCAGTTTCCTACTGACCCACTGAAGTAGCCAGGCTTCACCTCTATTTCTAAAGCAATTAATGTCTTTATTCAGGGCTCCACAAATGTGGGAATTACATGGGGAGAGATTAGGACTGTATGGATGATATGTAAGGGCTTCACAGCTTTCAGGATGATGCCTTAACATGTGTTGCCAAGGTAGTTTGGATTACCGTACAGTAGTTTTGCTGCAAAGCCTTTCACATCCTCCATATGGTCCCTATCTCTCCCTCTACAATTCCCATATTTTGGACATGCTCAATGTCAATTTGATTTAGAGAATAGGTGGATGCCTTGGTTCAATCATGGTTCTGCAGACAACTGTAAACATTTTTCCATGAAAGGATTCACCATCTTTGCCTCATTGTGGGATTAATGTATCAACAGTTTTGATAATTACTTTTGCAATAATAAACATTGATTTACTTTTTTCAATCTGTATCATTTGTATGTGTGTATCTCTTATATTTAATAACTTCTTATTAAATAGAATATGATAGGTGAATTTTCTTCTTTCACTATCATATTACAAAGTTAGGAAACACATTCTTCCACAAGCCCAGTTCAGGATCAGAGAGGTTTTGAACTTCTCACCGTTTATTAATAAAAATGTACAGTTGAATCCATTTATGTAAAATGAATGCTCAGAATAGGATGAAAATAATTTCGCTTTATTTTTTGTTGAGAAATAAAATATACTCAATATTTGCAATCTCAGGGATTATTTCTCAATAAAATTTGCAATAAACATTCTTTGCTACTTTAAGAAAATGTCACCTTTCTGTGTGAAATGAATTTATTCAATGATTTGTCGTGTAATGGGCTTGACAAGCTCTTTCTAACTTACCATGTGATATGATGTGTGATTGTGTGCTGTATGTAATATTACTAACACAGTAAATTCCATAAATTATCTATGTTCAGTCATGAAAATTATCACACAAATAAGAAACTAGATTACAATATGAATTGTTGCAAACTGTAATGACTTCTAAATTAGGACAACATAAGGGGTCACAACAATATGTCTGAATAACTCTATTATGATTAACACTTTACTGTACAATATGACTCTTGTACTTGTGGTGATGTGTCAAAATTATAGAGAACATAGCTTAGTCTTTCTATTACTGATTGAATGTCACTCTCCTTAGCTAAGACTTATTTTTGCAGAATTATGTTAGCCACAGTCTGACTATGAAGCTGTTTCTCAAATGTTTTTAATTCACAAACCATCTTATCAAAGCTCTTAGAGCTTAGTTATGGCTGTTTTTACCCCACCATTGTAATCTTAACTCAGCAGGAGTCTGAAATCGCAATAGTACACCACCAGTATTCAAAGCAATAATCCATCACCATAACGCCTGCAAGACATGCTTGCTGCCATGAAATGTACACATACAATTGTAGTGACAAAATGCTTCTGAATACTTTGTTTTGTTGTCTTGTCGATTTTCAGTGCCCAGAAAGCTAAAATGTGATACCACACCCTTCTACATGCTCTTTGAACTCGCCATGCAAGTATATTTACAAACTTGTACTGATAAGCAAATGTGTACAGTTTGAACAATTTGTAATTTAGTTGTTCAGTTGTAATGTACATGACAAAATAGTGTAATAAAATATTATTATTGGATAGGTTGATTTTGTACATTAATTATTTTGAAAGACTATCCCCAAGTACAAAACCATTCAAAATTTGTTTGTGTTGATTCTCTGAAATCATTATTTGTATGTCTGAGTACCTAGTGATAGAGAAAAGAAGATCAAAATATTTACAAAATGAAAAATGAATTTCAGGTAAAGACCCAAGATCATACAACTGCAAAAAAATTTTTTTTGTTGATGCTTATGTATCTGAAATTTCAAACTGCTTTAGTTGTGAAATAGTTCTGAAAATTAAAGTTTTTTACCTTTATATTTTTGTTCCGTGTGTATATTAGTACACCTTTGCAACATTTTGCATCTTAGAAAAGGCTTCATTCACCATACAGCATAGGGTAGTGGCATGAAGGGTATGAGTTGGTTCAAGGAAGTTGGGTAATCAATGCTTGGAAATCAATTTTTCAATGGTTATATGGGATGTCCCTTATTTAGAGGAAACTAAACAGCAACACACTGTACGTTTTAGTCTAAATGAATCAGGAAATTTTGTCCTACCTTTGTAGCAAGCACCAGTTGTTGGATTGCATAACATGCCAGGTGGGCAGTGTTCACAACCAGAAGGTACCACATTTGGTTCTGTACCTAACAAGGAGTAAACTCTAATTAGTTGAATGTTACTTTTGCTCTCTCCTACAACTGTAAATAAATTTCACGAATATTTTGATTCATAAGATGTTTCCAATAATAATTGTGGTTATATTATATTATAATAAAGTAAAGATACAAGTAACAGAACAAACTTGAAGAGCAGTGTAATAATTATGCTAGAATTGTACATCAATGGATAGAGGCTATATTGAAATCCACAAATATATTCTTCTGAGGTAATTTGCTTTCAGTTTTTGAACAATAGAATGTAATGTTGTTCTATCTCAATCTAATTTATTTATTCTTACTGACTGGTTGTTTAAAATTATTTCCTGTTTTAACTCCTTGGATTTGACTTGAAAATATTGCAGACATTTTCAGTTACTGTTTTCAAACAATACAAACGAAAACGTATGTTCAACACATGACAGTCGTTTGACATGCTGCTATTTGTAACAGTGAGTGCAACAGTGATAAAAAAGTCTTCAGTTACAGTTACACTTCTATTTGTGCCTTATCTACCACATTGTGGTTGAAGTAACGTCATCAGATCAGCCTATGATTAAAAGAAAAAAAAATAACAGTATGTTTTTAAAACATTCTTCAAGAAACTTTTACAAATCTTTTTCTTCTCTCTGATAGCAAAACGTGGAATAATGTACAACATTAAAATGTAGGCTGCACATTACCCCTGGTACACAATCATAAATATCATTGTTTTTATCGTAAAAGTTGGAAAATATGGCAGGCAGTTTTTTCTTCTTGTAATAATAAAATTATAGAAGGTGTGTCAAAAATTGTGGATGGTCTGATGGTGGTAACTGGTACTGAAACTGATTGTCAGTGCACAAAACAAAATAGTAAGCCTACTTAGAGTACTGAAGTTTTTTCTGACACCAATTTGGTGACAAATTTCATAGGAAATAGCTTTCAGAGTTGTTGAATTTGCAACAGGAAGAGCCATTTGAAGTCATACAGTTGGCAGTAGTTTGCATTTGTTAAAATGAGTACTGTGGCAGTTCAGAACCAGCACTCGTTTGTCAGTTATTACCAAATAATTTTATTTTTAGCTGTAATTATAGCTAAAATTTTCAGTTATTCTTCCGACAGTTTATTTTATCTCTTGGTTCTTATGAACTCATTTTAACCGACAGCTGTTGCTGAAGAAAAAACTGGTGATCATCTAACTGAATTGCTCAGCTATTGAGTGTTATTGGTGCTTTATTGATATGTCCATAGGTGTATCAAGAACTACAGTTACACTGTGAGTCTTATAATGATGTTGAGACTGATATTACTATTGTGAATGCTGTTTGCCATTGTGAACAAAAATGTAATTTTTAAACCACTTTGTATATCCAGTCAGTAGAAAACTGGAGTTTCAAATGAAAATACAGGATTGTTGTAGTGTACCTATATGAATAAATCACTAAAATGAAATAATTTTTGATAAAACTGTGTATTGTAGCCTTGAGACAGAAAACATAGTCAATTTTGAGCTTTAGAATTGTTATAAATCGGTATTTAAAAATCGAATGGTTTTCCAAAACATGAAATTCACTTTGAGTGTCTGTTATAGTGTTGTAAATATGAAGTGAACAAGAAGACAAAGTGAAATGTACTCTAAGAAAGGTGTCTTACTTTGAGGAACACAGTTGCAGCCATCACATGTAAGACCAGCTCTGCAGTCACTTGTTTTCTGGCAGGAACAAACTGTAGAAAAACAACAAAAAGAACAGTGCAGATGCAGCATTCGATAAATGATTTTATTTTTGGAATTATTTCCATTCTGACCTTTGCAATTGACATTAAATATTAGATAGTTGCAATCTATGTTGAATCTTGTGATGCTTTTGAGGCTACTAATATTATTTACTTAATTGGCACTTAACTGCTAAGTACAAAATATATGCCTTATTAAACACTACATTAACTACCCTTGAAATACAAGAAAGCTATTAGTAACAGTGCATAGTCTTGTCTTGGAGTCAAGTTCATTTTTGGTATGTTAATTTGAGGGATGGTTAAAACGTTATCTAAAGTAATAGCAAATTTTATTTTTTCTACAGAATCCGAATTGAGATCATAGGTGCAGCAATGAGTAATTTCCTTACTCTCAGAGAAGAAAATATTTTCCTATGAGTAATTTCTTTATTCTCAGAGAAGTAAATAGTTCCCAATAAATACTCATTTATAAAAAAAGGTAAAACTGTACATTTTATCAAAACATGTTCATTTAAAGACTGTTTCAAAAGTAAGGAAAAATTACCTGCTTATTGGAGATAGGACTAGTAAGATATGTTTTAAGTTAACATATAATTTATAGATATGCTTTATATCATACTTTATGTAACAAAAGAGCTTGTCACAGGATTTTGCAACCAAACCTCTTCCAATTTCTATTATAGCAACAAGATTTATTAACACTTACAGTAGTAAAATTGCCTTGACTTGACTTGAACGTCTCATTAACAGAACACATGTGGAACAAGGCAATGGATCACCATAATTATTTCCTTCCTAAATTAAAAAACATTTTCTTTGCCAATTATGTTCAAACTCATAATAATATAGTCTGTATCTTTGTGATGGTGAACTGAAAATGCTCCAGGAATTAAATAATTGATAATGTAGTGATTAAATGATGATGATGTGTATTTTTGCTCAGTTATGTTGTTTTATCCACTTCAAACATAATAATAACCTTGACAACATTATTGTACTAGTCTTGCCAGTAACACAATTTTGCATGTAGAAGTTTGCTTAGATTTGATAATAGTTTAATCAGACTAAAAATTGAACTGAAGGCAAAGAGAATTAAAACTACTTATTTCAAAATTTCGGAATAAAGGGTCTCAAAATCAAACTACTGTTTACCTTTTATGCAAACAGGTTGATGGTCACGCACTTCACAGTCATGTTGAGTGCTGCATGGATTCGAGACAGTGCATGGATTCTGACATTTTCCTTTGATGCATGCAAACTGAGCAGGGCACTGATTGTTGTTGATGCAGCCAATAACTGTCAGGCAAGATTAATTTAAAATATCTCCATATAGAAAGAGAAACAGTTAATAATTATGTTAAGCTGATACACATAAGTAGATCTAAAAACACATTGAGAACGCAAAATGTGGAAATCTAACTGATGAAAGTGGTTTGTTGCATGAAATATCTCTTATGATTTGCATTCAATGAATTGTTGCATATAAATAAAACAGTAGGTACACTATAGATTACTACAGTGTGTCACCAATACATGTCAGTCTTGAGAAAAACTAGAAGATTTGACTGCAAGTTTTATTTTTTTACCACATCAGTAGGTTATCCCTGATTGTTCTAATTTTAAATATGTCCAATGATATAAAGAAACATTATCTTGCTGGTTTGCTCACCAAGACGTTTCTTTCAGTAATTGGTATTTATTACGCCTAAAACCCACCTTATTGATGTGAACCTATAAGTTGGTCAACCAGACAATTCAATTTGATTACATCATGAGAGAATAATTTTTGTACTAAATTGATCTTATGTCTGAACTGTGTCATTTCATAGTTTATGAATGTGTTTGTTAAACAGAAAATAAGTGACAACTGAAAATATCATAGTTTTTTCTCAATAGGAGCTAGTACTCCAAACTTTATCAAAATGCTTTTGAGATTTATCAGAAGTCATTTATGCTAAATTGTCTGATTTCAGAATATTATTTAAGAATAACAAGAGATATTATAGTCTGTCATTGAAGAATTTTGTATGTAGAAGTAGAGCATCAAACCTGTGAACAAACACATGGTATTAAGTCTGAATAAAATTATTGTGAGCAAGATGTTTTACTTGATCTCTGTGCAAAAGAACACGGTTCTATGGATATCCTTTTGAACAAGAATCAATAATGTTTGCATAGCAACATTTTTAAATAGAAGTTTGACAGAAAATTCTTATCAATCATTTTGATGAAAGATACCACTAATTTTATTTACTAAACATATATTTAACTAAAATCAAGTATAAAAAAAGAATATGTACACATAACAGCAAAATAGCTGAATAGCAAGCATATTTAAGAAGCTTATTTACATAAGCAACTACATAAGCCAACAGCGAAAAGCATTTATGAGTTTTGTTCATGCAAAAGTTATGTACCACACCACATCATCAAAGCCATTGTTCCAGGTTACCTGCAGTTACCACATGGATTGCATCATAATTTTTTCCTAATAGCTTATTAATATAACAAAAATATGTGCAACATGTATTACATAAAAATACACGAGTTTAACTACAAAGCGAAATAAAAATGTACTGGAACAGCACTCCCATTCTGGATACATGTTTCCCCCCATTCCTTTCAGGAACTGGAATGAAAGCTGAGTAGGAAAACATAAAACATTTTAACTCAATGATTATAATTTCGTGTGAAAAGCTGGTATAGGCACTCATTTGAACTGTATGTGTCTGATGCAATGTGCTGCATGTAAAGAGCCCAAAGTACAATTCAGGACAAATACTGCATGCCGTTGAACTTGAAGGTATATGAAGCAAGTATTGGAAATCAAATAACCATAAACCACAGAAGGGACACAGTCTAATAGAATGTTGAAGGAATCATGTAACACTGCCAGTAGTGTACCGTCATGCAATGAGGAATGTTGTAGGGCTAGATACAACCAAGGAAGAATAAATAACTGGAATCCAAAGCTGCAGTTGAAGAAAAAGGGATTTATGTACTTCAGTTCACATAATTTTTTCAGTGAGACACAGTGAAGGAAGTGATATGATGCCCACATATTTATGAGGTAAGGGCTCCTGTCCGAAATAAGCTTTCTCCATCACAGTAGAATACAGTTATGACAGCAGACAAGACGACTGCAGGAAGCATTTCAGAGTTGCACTTACAGACTCATTGTTGCACAAAGTATAAGGAGATTGCATGAGATGGATATCTCATAAAGTAAAGGAAGTGTTTGAGAGGGATGTTGTGCAGTGTTGTGTTTACCTGGCAGTGTTCTACATTCAACAGTGGCTGTGGTCTGGTTCTCATGTGATGGGCAAAGGCACACTGGATAATGGTTTCTGACAACACAGGCTGCACCGTTTCTACATGGACTATTGACAAAGCAGGGGTTCTTACAACTTGCATTGATGCATGACGTATTATTTGAACAGTCACTATTAGACATGCATAATACAGCTTCTGTCTGCGGTGGAATGCTTTCTGTGTGTTCAGGAGTGTTTCCCATTGTGTAATCCAGTGTGTAGGAATTTTCTGTTATGACCTGTGTGGGCTGAGAGTCTGTAATGTGTGAATAAATGTAAGTGGTTTTATTCATCTGTTGAGTGTGTTCCATTGTAGCAGAAGTAGTTTGCATCATTACAGTCTCAGTTCTTAAGTTAGCTCGAGTGCTATCTTCTGTGAGTGTTTGCTTTATTGTTGAGTCTGGTACTGATGTCTGATATCGTGAAGTACTCTTGTCAGCTTCAATCAGTTGCTCTGTTGTTATTTCTGGGATACTTATATGAGTTTGTGCAAGGACTGTGCTAGAGTGTTTTCCATTCTGTGATCCTTCAGCCTGATCTTTAGCTGCTGAAGTAACTTGTGTTGTATCTTCTGTGATACCTGCTGTTGGTGCCTTTACTGTAATTTCTGTAGTTGGCACACTGTAAGTAGCTTCCTGTTGATTGTATTTTGTGTCATGTTTTTCACTTGAAACAATAATTTCATTTTTCTCTGTTGTGCTGTAGACCATACCTTCTGTATCATATTCAAGTAATGATGAAAATGTTGACTCCACCGTTTTGTCTGTCTCCTTTGGATCTGTAAAATGTTCATCTTCATTTGCAGCAGTACTTGCAGACTTTAGATGTTGCTCTGTGGTGGAAATGCTAGGTGAAAAATCTGTGGAATGAGGTCTGAATGATGAAGGTTCTGTAGTTACTGTATGTATGTTTGTTGTCTGTTCAGAAACAAATGTTTCACTATTTGATGATATAGACTCATACTGATTTGTTACTGAGGGTGATGAGTCAGGTTGCACTTCATTGTTGCTATCATTTGATCTGTCTCCATCAAAGTGAATGCTGATAGTGGATGTAATGCTCTCTCCTGTTGTGCTATGATAAATGTACTTTTCATCCTCTTCAGAAACGGGTGTAGTTGCTGGGACTTCATCATATTCCACTGTAATTGTTTTGGCGCCTTGGTTTTCGACAGATGAGCCCTGAGAATGATTTTCAGTTGTTGCTGAGAAACCAGGGTATGTATATTCCTCCCCTGACTGTTGCGTTTCAGATTCAGATTGACCTGTAGTGTTCTCCATATTATCTGGTGGCTTTGTTGTTATGCAATTAGCAATGTTTTCTTGAGAATCAGAGCAATATATTTTAACAGTTGAGTGAAATTCACGTAGAGTGGAAGTCATTGTTGGTGATTTAGTCACGTCTGTATCATTAGAGAAATCTTTCAACAGGTGGGCTGTGGTAATGGAAATAAATGAGTTGGTACTATTTTCTGTGATTATTTCTGGTGTTTTTGAATTCTCCTGAAATTCTGTTTGTACTGTAGCCTCTCTGTCAGTTGCAACAGGTTGTCTTGTAGTCTTCACTGTAAAATCAGTAGCTTCCTCTATTTTATTTGTAACCCTTGCACTCCCCGTAGTTCCTTGAACGTCTGTAGGTACAATGTTTCCTTCTGTTGTGTGTGGTAACAAATTATCTGTGACTTTGAAGTTATTTGTGCTTGTAATAATATCATTTTCATGCACAGATGTAGGAAATGGAGTTATATTTGCTTCCATAGTGACCTGTGCTAACGTTTCTGTAGTCTTCTCTTCCAATGATTCAGAGCTTTCTTTGAATTTTGTTGTATGTTGACGATCTGTCATATTTTCTTCGTGTGCACTAGAACCTCTCCTTCCAGACTGTGTTGTACCGAAAGTCTCGCGGAGAGGGTTGTCAGTGTATAGTTTTACATTTGCTGTGGTGCGGTGCTGTTGAGACGTTTCGGAAGAATCGTCCGGATATTGTGATGCAAGATTAGTGTTTGAAAGCTCAATCCTATCCGTAGCAATATTCACAGTAGTCAACGGCTTGGTGGATTCAGGGGTTGTACCAGGAAGTAGGCCTGCCGGTTTTTCAGTAAGATATGAATCTGCTTTAATTTCATTTTGGATTTGTGGATTCAATGTTGGTGGAAATGGCGCAAAAATTTGTGTTGAAGTTTTCTCTGTGCTTCCTGCCATCGTAACGGTAGTATCCGTGTAGTGAGAGACTTTTACTGTAGTTGCCGACGACATGCTTGGGGTTTTTTGCGTTGCGGTATCTTTTAATGTGACAAAATCGTGAGGAAATGTGTTTTTCGGAAACTGTGATTTATCGTCATTAATTTCAGTCGTACTCGGAAGTGAAGCTAAAGACGTACGTACTTTTTCCGCGTCACTGAATGACGATTCGAATGGTACAGTTGTTTTTGCAGTTTGTTGCGAAGTTGTTATGTCGACTCCCGTAAATATATGAGACTGGTTCTTTCTCCCAGATTCTCTGTCAGCGGCTGTATTAATATTTTCTTTACTAAATGTTTTAGTGTCTTCCTGAGTCTCACCAGGTAATTCTTCATTTGTGTACATGCTGGCGGCACTTGATGTGTGCGTCAATTCTGTAGGCTGTGAGTAATGTACTGCCATTGATTCTGTGGTACTCTTCTCTTGAACTTCCACTTTCTTTGCCGTTGATTCTGTGGTAGTCTTCTCTTGAACTTCCACTATCTCTGTATGTAGTGAGTGAACAAGTCCCGGTGTAAAGACACCTGTGTTATCTTTGGTCCTGAAAACAAACTCTGTAGAAGTATTTTCATCTAACGGACTGCGCGAAGTTCCTGCTTTTGTTGAAGATGAAGTAGTTTCTCCTCTTTGCTCTTGTCGAACCGTAACTGCATCTGGAAAGTTGTTTGTTGTTAATGCAGGTACCGTTTTATCAGACGTGTAAGGTGCGCTGTATTCCGTTAAGGCAATGTATTCTGTTGTAGGTGCAGCTGACGCATCTGTTAATACTTCGGTGTGTGGTTTTTGGTATGTTTCTTCTGTAATTCCATCATAAAATGTTGTTTCTTTTGGTACATACACGGTAGTGTAGCTTTCAATGTCTTCAATATTTTGGGTAGTGCTCTTCTCTTCTAAGTGAGTCACTGTTTTTACTGTATCAACAGTTGTCACATCCGAAACTGGTATCTTTCTTGTCGATTTTATAATTTCAGGTGACTGGTCTGTTATTGTTTCGGTACTTTCTTCGACAGTAGACTGCTTGGTCTGCGGAAGCTGATCCGTCGCTTTGTTAGTGACTGTTGGTAACTGGGTGTCCTTCTTAGCTGAAGGTGTTGTTGCAGATTCTCCACTTATTTGCTGTGTCCCATAAGTTTCCTCTTTTTTCGGAACAGTAATATGTTTCTGCGATGTGGACGTGGGGGTATTTGTGGTAATGAAGCTATAGGACGTCGGTGTTGCGTAGGTACGACTTGTTTCTTCAGTTATTTCTTCATCAATTTCTGGTGAAGCAGAGTAGCCTGTCTCAGCATACATCTTAGTAGTGTTTGTTGTTATCTCTGTTGTATCGTAATGAGTAGTTTGAGAAATAAACACGCTGCTCTTTTTGGCGAGCTCCGTGCTTATTTTTTGAACTGTAGTAGTTTCTGTAATTAATTCCGTTTTTCGGTTCTCATCTATGGTCGTGAATACTTCATCTTGTTCAGTTGTCTTCTGATCGTAATGTTGGTGTTCTTTCGAAACTGTTGGAATCTCTGTTGATAAGACTTGGCTTTCACCAACCACTGTAGACATTTCAGTACGCTCTGTCATTCGTTGCTGGAAATGTGTAACCTCTTCAACCATCGGGTTGTCTGTTGGAATAGTATCACTACCTATTGCAGGCTCTATGTTTGTTGGTATTGAAGACGGTGTCGTTTTCTCATTAAAGACCTGCATTTTTTCAGTTTGCATTTCTGGGTTTTTGTATGTTGTATCCAGTATTTCGTCTGTGTCCGTTATTCTGTACGTTTTTTGAGGTAATACGCCATTTTTATGCTCTTTTTGCAACAAATTGCCTTGTGGTAAAGGTGTTCCTTCACTGACTCGAGTAAACGAGTATTCTCGTGGAGTGTTAGTCGAAACATCAGCTGCATTTTCTGTCGGTTGGATGTCGTCGCCACTGGTGATGACGCCCTCTGTGGATGTAGTGTATGGTCTTTCAGGAAATGATTCCCTATCTCCGCTTTTCTCCTGCGTGATGTTTTGAGTTGAACCAAGATTTACCTGTGTCACTATTTCTTGAGTACGATGCTTCACCGCAGTTTCAGTGAAGCCATCAGTGGCTATCTGTACAGTGCTCTCTTTTTCTGTTGAGATTCTGCTTTTAGCATTGTCAGTTATGTGATCAGGAGTCACCGTGTACACCTGTTCGCGTGGCGTGTAATTCACAGGAGTCACTGTAACGACTGGTTCTCTGTCACGGCCATGCACTGGCGTTACAGTTATTATGCGGCCTTCGGTGGCATGTTCTGCCATAGTTGTATTGATCTCCACTTCACTGCTGTGTGTTTCGTGACCGGGGAAGTATTCTGTCGCTTCCGTGTCAACATGTACCTGGGTGCTCTGAGTGGTGTAGAAATCGTACTCTGGATTTTCCACTATTGGCAAAGTGCTTCCATACTCTGGTGATTTCACGTTTTCCGCAGTAGTGGATGAGTAATTACCGACGGAAGTGCTATAGGTCTCACCCTCAACCGAAGTCTTAGTTGCAGCCGTCTCTGTGAACTCTGATGTTATTGATTCTAATATAGTGGACGGTTCCGAGGTGGTCGCACTAGTCCCCTGTAGCTTCGTAGAGGTGTCCGTTCCTACATTATGATCTATAGAAACTTCATTGATAGACACCTTGCTTGACGAAAAGTGCACTGTGGTACTTTCTTGACCAGATTCTGCTGTGCTTACAGTGGTGTATGCACTAGTGACAGAGGGTGGTGGTCCTATAGTCCTCTGCGAGGGTGAATGTTCCACTCCTGTAACAGTCGTTGTTAATGAAATAGTCTGGGTCATTAGCTCAGTTTCCGTGTTTGCTTCAGGAGCATCTGAGTGCTCAGTTTCTCTTTCTAATTGGTCATAGTTTACAGATGTCGTTTCAGGTACTTGCTGATCTGGGACGCTTATTGTTGACGATTCTTGATAATTTTTGGGAAGTGTAACTTCTTTACTGTCCGTCATATCTTTGTAATCTGTGTAGTACTTTTCTGTGGAAGTTTCGGGTTTCGGTGAGAGCTGTGTGGATATTTGCCCTCTACTGACGTCAGATACAGCGGAACGACTGGGATATGATTCAGTGGTTTGATATTCCTTTTCTTCCGAATGTTGTGTGGTAGAGCTAGGTTCTTCATATAATGTCGCCCTACTCTCAGTATTTGTTTCTTCAGCTGACGTGCTTAGCAGAGTGGTGGTTCGTGTGTCATAATTTCTTTGTTCAGTTGCTTCACGTACATCAGACGTCACTGTACTGTGATAGGTAGCGTCCGTTACTGCCGCATCTGATTCTCGTGTTGTTTCTTCCCTCTGTGGCAGTATATTGCTCGAAGATGTAGAAGAAGTAACAATTTCCTGACTTGCAGTGGTGTGCGTTTCGTCAGAGACGATTTCAGTCGTGAATGGAGGAATTTTAGTAGTTGGGAATTTATCAGCCACTTTTAAGGGCGATTCAGTAGTTCTGGGAGCGGAAGGAAGATCACCGTTAAAGGACAGATTGAGACGTTCAGTAAAAGGCGAGACCTCCAGATCAACATACAACCTCAGCGTCGTTTCTGATTCATTTGGCACGACTGTCGATGACTCTGTGGCAATCACCGTACGCCCCTGCAGTGTTTCCTGCGAAGCAGAAAGCGTAGTTGCTTCTGTCGCTTGCAACTCATTTGTCGAAGTTTCATAAGGTACCTCGTTTACACCTGCAGGATACGTCGTCGTTTCAGTATTTCTGGCAGTGTCGGCTAGAAAGTCTGCTGTCGTTATGGACTGTAACGTGGTGTTCAGTACACCTGGTTGTGTTTTGGGATTCTCCAGATCATAATTCAGCGTTGTTTCTGATTCGTTTCGTATGGTGGTCGATAGCTCTTTGGGAATCACCGTCTGCCCCTGCAGTGTTTCCTGCGAAGCAGAAGAAGGCGTTGTTGCTTCTTTCACTTGAAACTCATCTGTCGAGGTTGTATAAGGTACCTCATTTACACCTGCAGGATACGTCGTTGTTTCAATATTTTTGGCAGTGTCGACAAGGTAGCGTGCTGTCGTTATGGACTGTAACGTGGTGTGTAATACACCTGTTTGTGCTTTGGGAATCTCCAGATCAATATTCAGTGTTGTTTCTGATTCGTTTGGCATGGTGGTCGACAGCTCTTTGGGAATCACCGTCTGCCCCTGCAGTGTTTCCTGCGAAGCAGAAGAAGGCGTTGTTGCTTCTTTCACTTGAAACTCATCTGTCGAAGTTTCGTGAGGTACCTCATTTACACCTGCAGGATACGTCGTTGTTTCAGTATTTCTGGCAGTGTCGTCGAGGATGTGTGCTGTCGTTATAGACTGTAACTTGGTGTGTAATACATCTGTTTGTGTCGTGCGACTCTCCAGATCAAAATTCAGTGTTGTTTCTGATTCGTCTGGTACGGCTGTCGATGGCTCTTTGGGAATCACCGTACGCCCTTGCTGTGTTTCCTGCGAAGCAGCAGAAGGAGTTGTTGCTTCTTTCACTTGAAACACATCTGTCGAAGTTTCGTAATGTACCTCATTTACACCTGCAGGATACGTCGTCGTTTCAGCATTTTTGGCAGTGTCGGCGAGGATGTGTGCTGTCGTTATAGACTGTAACGTGGTGTCTAACACATCTGATTGTGTTTTGGGACTCTCCAGATCAAAATTCAGTGTTGTTTCTGATTCGTTTGGTACGGTGGTCGACAGCTCTGCGGGAATCACTGTACGCCCTTGCAGTGTTTCTTGCGAAGCAGGTGTTGTTGCTTCCGGCGCTTGAAACTGATCTGTCGAGGTTTTATAAGGTACCTCATTTACACCTGCAGGATACGTCGTTGTTTCAGTATTTCTGGCAGTGTCGGCGAGGATGTGTGCTGTCGTTATGGACTGTAACGTGGTATGTAATACATCTGTTTTTGCCTTTGAAGTCTCCAGATCAAAATTCAGTGTTGTTTCTGCTTCGTTTGGTACGGTGGTCGATAGCTCTTTGGGAATTACCGTCTGCCCCTGCAGTGTTTCCTGTGAAGCAGAAGAAGGCGTTGTTGCTTCTTTCACTTGAAACTCATCTGTCGAAGTTTCGTGAGTTACCTCATTTACATCTGCAGGATACGTCGTTGTTTCAGTATTTTTGGTAGTGTCGGCAAGGATGTGTGCTGTCGTTATGGACTGTAACGTGGTGCGTAATACATCTCTTTGTGTTGTGGGAGTCTCCAGATCAAAATTCAGTGTTGTTTCTGATTCGTTTGGTACGTCTGTCGATGGCTCTTTGGGAATCACCGTACGCCCCTGCAGTGTTTCCTGCGAAGCAGAAGAAGGCGTCGTTGCTTCTCTCACTTGAAACTCATCTGTCGTAGTTTCGTGAGGTACCTCATTTACACCTGCGGGATACGTTGTCGTTTCAGTATTTTGGGCAGCGGCTGCGAGAATGTCTGCTGTCGTTAAGGACTCTAACGTGGTGTGTAATACATCTGTTTGTGTTGTGGGATTCTCTGTTTCCAGTTGAAACGGTAGTGTAGTCTCTGAAGAGGTGCCTGTATGCGGAGTGGGTGTTGGCGGTGCAGCCTGAGTGTCGTTAGGGGCCAGTGGGCTATCGGTGGGCGTGCAGCGGATCCGTGCATCCCCCCGGTAGCCCGCGGGGCAGAAACACACGGGCCTGTGCGCCTCCACCCTGCACCGAGCGCCCAGACCACACTTGTTGGTGCAAGGATCTACGCATTCTCCTCTAATGCACGCCAGCGCACCTGTGCACTCGTCATCCAACGTGCACTGAGCCGGTGCCCTCGTGCTTGTGCTGACACCTGCTGTGAATAACCAACATAATATACATATATACACACACTTACATATATTTACAAACTCAATATTTACAGAATGTTAATTTAGGGGAAAGGTGTTAGCCAGAACTAAGAGAAACTGAGCGTTACTGTTACTACATTAATACTGTGTTATAAATTGGATGCAATGTAAATAAATAAAGTATTTACAACAATGTATCTACAGGTAAAATACTGAGTGGTACATATTTACAGGACTGATCAAGTGAGTGACAAGGATTTTAAGAGAAAAGAAAAAATAATATATATCTAGTCGAACAGGGAAGAGGAAGAGGATATGTCTACCTCAAAGGTCTGTGTCTTTTTTTTTTTTTTTTTTTTTTTTTTTTTTTTTTTTTTTAATTACCTTCCACCTGTCTCGCGATGTTTAAACGGAAAACACCTGTTAATTTGCCGGTGAATTTGTCAGAACGACAGTCTCGAGAATAGCTTTTATCTTTGTAAATCTGTGAGATTTGTGAATCTTTATGTTTTATTTGCTTTTTATGCGCTTATCTTTTTCTTTATTTATTCTAGTTAGTTCCGCTCCGGGTCAGTCATCCGTAACCAATATAATTGTGTTTAGAGCATTAGTCTATTCTCTGATTTAGACAGGTGACTATTAACATTGTTACATATTTTATAAAATGCATTTTAACCGTAAGCTGTTTTATTAAAACATTTATTATATACCGGTTTCGGTCATGGACCATCATCACAGGACAGAACATTTAACACGTTGGCTGCCGTGTGCCCGCTGGCGGCCACAGCAGGCGGCTGTGGCGCACCTCTGACGTCATCGTGGCAGCCCACGTGTTAAAACAGATCAGGGGAATACACAGTATAAAGGTATAACATGGTGATACCAGCGACAGTACACTGGACGTTCAGCTTAACGTCCCATCTATATAATTAACTTATGAACAGCTCCAGTAGCCTTTCATAAATGTTACCTTTATAAAGCATGTATGAAGGTTACTGGATCTGCTCATAAGTTAATTTTTTTTTGTATATGACGGTACATACCACACCTTTTAATTAGAACATAACGATGGACTGTAGTTTGTATTATGCACTAGCTGAAAACTCGACGTTGCCCGGAGTTTATTTATCTGAATCTTCTGTTAGTTCACTACCTCTTTCCCTCCTCTGCCTGTCCATCGCCTCTTCTTCCCTGTCTTTATTCATCGTCTACTCCACATCTTTCATTTCACCTCCCATCCCAGTATCTACTACTTTTCGTGGCAATCGGTGAAACGCTGTCGAAAATTATTGGAAGACACCCTTCACCATACATCTTAAGAAATTCTGTGTACACAACGATGTTTCCCTTATTTCGAAACTAAAAGATACAAAATTACATCAACATCGGAATAAAACATTTTATAGCCATGCCTTGCGATTGGATATGTAAAACCTGAAATGTTTCAATTGGATTGTGCATGTTGTACAGAGGATGACTGTTCCATTGTCGAAATCGATTTGAAATAACAAATAAACGTTAATTTATGACAAATGCTGAAATTTCTCTTGATTGTTACAATACTGTCACTTTACTAGCGTGTAAAGGGCAGCGGTCAGTGAGGAATCTTCAGAGCAGATTTCGTACAGGAGGACGCCACCTAAAGGACGTAATTAAAAAAAAAAAAAAAAAAAAAAAAAAAAAAAAAAAAAAAAAAAAAAAAAAAAAAAAAAAACGGTAAATGACGTCAATGTTTCGTAAATGGTAAAGTTGTAAGATATGAATTAATACGAATTAAATTAGTTTCCTTCATCACTTCTACCTTTATTGGATTGTATAAATGAGCTCGTTTTTCTGTATTTTAGGAGCACCCTATATACAGGGTGTTACAACAAGGTACGGCCAAACTTTCAGGAAACATTCTTCACACACAAAGAAAGAAAATATATTATGTGGACATGTGTCCGGAAACGCTTAATTTCCATGTTTGAGCTCATTTTAGAATTTCTCTTTAAATATAAATTGAAATAATTAGTGCAGACAATTGTCAAAATACCCAATTGTTTCGTTAGTATGTACTGTACTTCCTCGATTCACCGCCAGTTAGCCTAATTGAAGGAAGGTAATGTTGACTTCAGTGCTTGTGTTGACATGCGACGTATTGCTCTACAGTACTAGCATCAAGCACATTAGTACGTAGTATCAAATGGTTAGTGTTTATGACGAATGTGGTATTGCAGTCAGTGCAGTGTTTACAAATGCAGAGTTGGCAGATGCCCATTTGATGTATGGATTAGCACGGAGCAATAGCCGTGGCGCCGTACGTTTGTATCGAAACAGATTTCCACAACGAAGGTGTCCAGACAGGAAGACGTTCCAAGCAATTGATCAGCGTCTTAGGGAGCACGGAACATTCCAGCCTATGACTCGCGACTGGGATGACCTAGAACGACGAGGATACCTGCAATGGACGAGGCAATTCTTCGTGCAGTTGACGATAACCTCAATGTCAGCGTCGGAGAAGTTGGAGGTGTACAAGGTAATGTTGACCACGTCACTGTATGGAGAGTGCTACGGGAGAACCAGTTGTTTCCGTACCATGTACAGCGTGTGGAGACACTGTCAGCAGCTGATTGGCCTCCACGGATACACTTCTGTGAGTGGTTCATGCAACAATGTGTCACTCCTCATTTCAGTGCAAATGTTCTATTTACGGATGAGGCTGCATTCCAACGTGATCAAAGTTGTAAATTTTCACAATCAACATGTGTGGGCTGACGAGAATCGGCACGCAATTCTGCAATCACGTCATCAACACAGATTTGCTGTGAACTTTTGGGCAGGAATTGTTGGTGATGTCTTGATTGGGCCTTACGTTCCTCCACATACGCTCACTGGAACACATTATCATTATTTAATACGGGGTACTTTACCTGTGCTGCTAGAACATGTGCCTTTACAAGTACGACGCAACATGTGGTTCATGCATGATGGAGCTCCTGCACATTTCAGTCGACGTGTTCGTACGCTTCTCAACAACAGATTCGGTGACCGATAGGATTGGTAGAGGCGGACCAATTCCATGGCCTCCACGCTCTCCTGACCTCAACCCTCTTGACTTTCATTTATGGGGGCATTTGAAAGCTCTTGTCTAAGCAACCCCGGTACCAAAAGTAGAGACTCTTCGTGCTCGTTATTGTGGACGGCTGTGATACAATACGCCATTCTCCAGGGCTGCATCAGCGCATCAGGGATTCCATGCGACGGAGGGTGGATGCATGTATCCTCGCCAACGGAAGACATTTTGAACATTTCGCGTAAGAAACGACACAACATGTGGTTCATGCACGATGGAGCTGCTGCACATTTCAGTCGACGTGTTCGTAAGCTTCTCAACAACAGATTCCGTGACCGTTGAATTGGTAGAGGCGGACCAATTCCATTGCCTCCACGCTCTCCTGACCTCAACCCTCTTGACTTTCATTTTTGGGGAATTTGAAAGCTCTTGTCTACGCAACCCCGGTACCAAATGTAGAGACTCTTCGTGCTCGTATTGTGGACGGCTGTGATACAATACGCCATTCTCCAGGGCTGCATCAGCGCATAAGGAATTCCATGCGACGGAGGGCGGATGCATGTATCCTCGCTAACGGAGGACATTTTGAACATTTCCCGTAAGAAAGTGTTTGAAGTCACGCTAGTACGTTCTGTTGCAGTGCGTTTCCATTCCATGATTAATGTGATTTCAAGAGCAGTAATAAAATGACCTCTAACATGGAATTTAAGCGTTTCCGGACACATGTCCACATAACACATTTTCTTTCTTTGTGTGTGAGGACTGTTTCCTGAAAGTTTGGCCGTACCTTTTTGTAGCACTCTGTATATAAGAAGATAACTGATCTGAGTTAAAACTTGTAACTTGTGTTGACGGTCAATGGTCGAAACCGGTAGATAATGAAGGTTTTAATAAAACAGCTTACGGTTGAAATGTATTTCATAAAATATTAGTCTAATCTAAATGCCCGCTTGTGGTCCCGGCCAACGGTCGTGAGTCAGCAGTCGTGTGTCGCGCCGTCCGTCCGTTTACCTTTGAGGCATCCGTATTTCGCGTCAGGGACAAATCCTGCGGGACAGAACTTGCAGACGGGCGTGTGGTCCTCGACGCGGCAGGGCGCGCCGGGCGCGCAGCCCGCGCCCTCGCACGGGTCGACGCAGCGGAAGTTGCGGCAGGCGAGGTGCGGCGGGCAGCCGGCGTCGCGCAGGCAGATGGAGAGCGCGGGGCTGCAGCGGCGCAGGCAGATGCAGACGGGCCGGTGGTCGAGCACGTCGCACGCCTGGTCGGGCTCGCGGCACGGCGGCGGCAGCGCGGCGCACGGGTCGACGCAGCGGCCGGCGGCGCACGCGCGGTTGGACGCGCAGTCGGCGTCGGCGGCGCAGGCGGGCGGGCCCGCCGCGCACGCCAGCTCGCCCGCGTCGCTCAGCACGAAGCCGGCGGCGCACACGCAGACGGGCCGGTGCGCGCGCACCTCGCAGCGCTTGCCCGGGCCGCAGGGGCGCGCGCAGGGGTCGGCGCAGCGGCCGCGGACGCAGGCCTCGGCCGGCCCGCAGTCCGCGTCCGCCGCGCACGGGCCCCCGCCCGGCCGCGCCGGCTGCGCCGCCGGCTGCTCGGGCCCGCAGCGCGGGTCGGGGTCGCGCACGCACTGCACGTGCGGCGAACCCACGTGGCACTGCGGGCACGAGCAGCGCGCGCGGTGCATCAGCGGCCGGCACAGCGCGCCGCGGCCGCACGCGCCCCGCACCGAGCACGGGTCCACGCACTCGCCGCCCGCGCAAGCCTTCTCACTCGGACAGTCTACGTCACTCGCACACGTGTTCTCTGTTGGTTGTTGTGTAGGTTCGTTGTTGGTTGGTAGTTTTTTTTTTTCGTGTCGAGTCGGGCCGGGGTCGAGAGAGGAGAGACAGAAACAAACACAGCGTGTGGTGAGTGGGGAGAAAATTAAAAAAAGAGTAGAACAGTCGTCGTAAGAACTGTGAAAGGAAACGAAATTCTCACGTGCACAAGACGGGCCGAGGAAAATAAATAAACACACAGGCTCTGAAGGAGGTCAGCCCACATCTCCACGGAAAAAGAAAATTTAGACAACACAAATCTACATAGGCTTTTCACAAGCAGGAAAAATACTATTTACAAAAATAAACACAGACATCCGGGTGAGTGCTATGACGGAAAGATGATTTCTACTGTAAATGTAATGTGAGAATGCTCCTTTCACAGTTCCCAATCTGACTTATCGGTTATATAATTTAACCCCTTCAGACTCTATGGAGAAAGGTTCCTGTATGTCACTGTAAGAGATGATATCTGTAATATCTCAACTGTAATATCTCTGTAATACTATCTGTGAGTAGCTCAGCTGCGTGTATTTGTACCTCTGGCACTGCGACGCTAGTAATAACTGATCAATCGGCAGTCTCTGTTGCAATTTTATGTTTTTATTACATCAATTACTCGTTTCGCGCGGTTACCACATCATCAGACAGGAACAATGGGCAGATTTTAATGTCCGTCTACCTAGCGGACAGCGAATCTAACACGGATCAGGTGAGTAACATCGAAAAAAGTTTGGGACTTACTTGGTTGGAGAGACGTGGCTTCTTAGCATTGAAGTGTTGGTGGAAGCAGTTGGACTGTTTATTGTTACAGCTGTTAAGAGGTTTGCCTCTTTTGTAGAGGTGTTTAACGGCAGTAACAATAAACAGTTAAACTCCTCCCACCAACGCTTCAAATAAATAAAACGCCACATCTCTCCATGCAACTTAGTTCCAATTTTTTTCCAATATTATTCACCTTAGCCGTATTATTTTCGCTGCCTGCTAGGTACATGGATTTGACATAAAAATTTGCTTGTTGGTCCAGACTGATCATGCCGTAAACTGCGCGAAACGTGAAGTTGGTTATAATGAAAACACCACTATGGCTGCACCAGTCACTACCATGGAATAAAATGTCAGTAGTAATCATAGAATAGTGGCGAGAAAGTAGTTGTTGACTCCGCAGAGGAACGACCTCTGGAGGTAAAGCATTTCATTCCTTTCTTCGTATCTGCATTGTGGCTGCAGTTTTTGTTTCCAGGATAGTCGTGACAAAAGTCTTTTGTAAACTGATTTCGGTCTTTGTTATAAAGTTTAAAATTTGTCTTCCGTAAAAATTTGTAAATCAAATCGCTAACAATTTACGACATGATTGTAGACTGCCTTTGTCGCAAAACAGTATAGTTACTTAAAAAATGTTGAGCGACAAAAAAATTGCTACACTGCAACAAAAAATGGTCTACAATCATAATGTAAATTATTAGTAGCGTTGATTTACAATTGTTTACAGAGGACAAATTTTAAACATTTAAAACAAATACCGAAATCAAATTACAAATGTCTTTCGCCACAAACATCCTGGGGAAAAAAATTTCGGCCACAATACCGATAACAAGAAAGAAGTGCAATGCTTCAACTGCAGAGGTCCTTCCTTTGCGGTGTCAAGTCAACAAATACATTCTCGCCACAACTCTATGATTGATTATCAGTGGCGTCGCAGTGCCAGAGGCACTAATACACGCAGCTGAGGCGCTCACAGATATTATTACATAGATCTTGCAGTTCACATATTACAAATATAATCTCTTAGTGACATACAGGAACCTTTCAATGTGCACAATTACACCCCACTATACTGCATGCGAGCAACACTTTGTTATGCATTGAAAGTATATGTGCATATTTATTTTTTGACATTTGAGAAAGATTGTGGACACTTTGAGTGTCAACTCCGCATAACAACGTACTTCTCGCATGCAGAGATCATTAAAGCTAGTGGGGCGTATTGTTTCACGTAGGGTGTGAAGGGGCCAACACAGCGGCGGCGATCGCAGTGTATTTGTTTTACTATGTCAGGGAACATTATTTATGAAATAACACAAACAAAATCTGAGAACGCGTCGACGTACAAATGAAGAAAGAACGCCGTTCTAAATACGCATTTACCAGTGGTATTTCAAGAATTATATAAAGTGCTGTGGAAATCTTTCCGAAAATTGCAGGGAGACACTGTACAGATTACATGGACTACAATTAAAGAGGGTGGTGAGGAAATTTCCATGTCACTCGGTTCTTTTTTTTTATTTTTTTGGTGTATGTGCTTTACAGCATACCATGTGACAAGACAGATTGGAATACTGTGGCAACATTCTGCACGTGAGCCTACTAATGTGCTACGAGGTTATACGAAGAAAACAGTGAGTATTTACAACCTGAAACATGAAACATGATGACAAAAGGCGTAATGCTGCAGACTGTTATACAAGTGAGTGCCAAAACAACAATTTGCGGTCAGTATTAGTGTTATTCAAATACCCATTTTCTAACCAGCAGAATATATGTATATATATATTCACATGTTATTCCCAGTGCACAATAAAAAAAAAAAATACCAGCGGGTTAATCGGACGTGCTTACCGTACTCGAGCAGCAAAACTGCACCGAAAACGTAGAAGCATGCTCTCTTCATAAACAAAATCACAACCTCATTGTGCATGCCCAGTTCTGTGGTTAAACTCGGCGGCTTACGGTGTACAGGGTACCGTCATCAAACCCTGTACGCTCATCTGTACAGCAGTTACGCCGTTAATTCGCCGTGCAGAATAATGGCGGAAACCCGTAGGTATTTACAAGGTATGTTGCTGAGAGCTTAGGCTCTAATATTAATTTACGGCAGCGTTTGACAGCTGCCGCGGACGAACTCCGGTTCTGGTGGTGAGGTCCACAGTTGTTATAGCGAGAGGGTGGCGAACGGGAGCCGTCCGCGGCGACAGAGCGTTCAGGCAGCAGCGTAGCAGAAAGAGGAAAGGTGAGAGCACCTACCTTTGCGGCAGCCGACCTCGGGTCGGCCCGTCGTCCCGGGCGGGCAGCGGCAGACGAAGGCAGTACCGTCGCGGATACACTCGGCACCCGACCCGCAGCCGCGAGTGCGGCAGTCCACGCCGGAGCGGTCCGACACGCCTGCGGAACCACCGGCCACTCTTACTCACACCAGTCCACTTACCTCGTGCCTCCCGAGAGAAAAATGCGAGTGCTGCTGCTATAATCACAGCCGACTCCCTTCTCAGTCATATTATGTCGTAATACTTGAGTGAGGGCCAAAATTAAATTTCAGTACAGTCTGCAATTGACTGTAATAGCATACAGGATGACTTAGACAAAATTTCTAGTCGGTGTGAAGAATGCCAGCTAGCTCTAAATGGAGTAAAATGTAAGGTGAGCCGCGCGGGAGTAGCCGAGCGGTCTGGAGCGCCACGTTACGGATCTCGCGGCCTCCCGCGTCGGAGGTTTGAATCCTCACTCGGGCATGGATGTGTGTGTTGTCCTTAGGTTAGTTTAACTTAGTTTAAGTAGTTTGTAAGACTAGCGACTGATGACCAACGAAACAATAAAGGTGGTAGATGAGTTTTGTTACTTGGGCAGTGAAATAACATAGATGGTCGCAATACAGAGGATATAAAATGCAGAATGACAATGGGAAGAAAAGCGTTTATGAAAAAGAGATTTTTTTTAAACATCGAATATTAAATTAAGCTTAAGGGCGTCCTTTCTGAAGACCTTTGTGTGGAGTGTTGCCTTGTATGGGAGTGAAACATGGACGATAAACAGTGCGGACAGAAAGAAGATAGAGGCTTTTGACAATACAACGAGAAAAGTCAGTAAAACAGATTGTTATCGTGAAACAATTTTAAATTGAAAATCGTTGAAGGACAAGACGACACACCAGGAAAAAGTTTTCTGTAAAACTTTAAAATGTTTGTTAAGCTTAAGGGACTTATCTGCTTGGTCATGAGTCCCTAAACTTACAAAATAGTTGTGGACTAGATTATACTAAAGACGGCACAAACATCCATGCCCTAGGGGAATTCGAACCACCGACTGGGAACGGCCTCCCGCATCGTAGCATAGCGCCTCAATGCGCTCGGCCGCGACCTGCATAACTTCACGTCCGGTAATACTGCCAAGGAAACTTTCGAGGGGAATGCGGAAGTGAATAAGTATAAATGGTATGTGAAACATCTACGAGGATATTTCAATATTTTTATGAATTAACAGCTACGAATAATTGTAAAAATGACTGATTAGACCGAATGAAAGAGAATGAAGCTTCACAAAGATGATGATTTCTTGTTTTTCCTTCTGGTAATAGAGTACCGTACACGGCAAGAGTAAACAAAATCGTAATCCATATCATATCATAGCTTTGACAGATACTGATAGACCTTTCAAATTTCCTCGTCTCATTCATTTCTCAATATTACAGATCTCTTAGTAGCTTCCTTATTGCTATAGCAAAAGAACATCACTCTCTCGTTACTGCTTGAGATAGTGTACAGTAGTTCACGATAGTTAGAATGATAGTTGCACTAAAGTTATTTTGTACTTGATGATTTTTATCTTCTTCCTAAAAGAATTCTTCGTATTAGCACGAATCGAAAGTGTCAGTCTGGGGTAGTGACTTACCTGTTGTGTGACCTTCCATACTACCAGCTGTTGCTGAAAGATCTGATGAAATGTATCGTTCGTGAACGTATTAAGTTCTCTAATATCTCAAATATATTGACAGTTTACTTGTCACTGGAATTAGAAAAATATATACTAACGTTTCTGTCTCACAACAGTTGTTCTTTATGCAATACACTAGAACTTAGCTCCTCAATTTACAGGCGTTCTCTGAACAGTACGGAAGAACATATGTTGTAAGGGAATTTGCATTTTTTTAAAAGTATCTGCTACTTGAGATGATTCATCCATGAGCTGAAATAAATTACAATTATGAAGAAGATAAACTACCTTTCAGTGAGTACGTTATGGATTGACTACTGCAAGTAAATGACTAGTATGTCATAGTATACACCCTACTGTTTTCTTATTAAAGCTACATCGCAGCTTCTGACTCGGAAACGCTACCCAGACTGACATTCCTGTTTGAAGGTAAGAGTTGTCCTGTAAAGCAAAGTGTACAGATGGAGAAGAGGTACTCACATTCGCGCTGCGGGTTTCCGACCGGAAAGTTGGCGGGGCAGTAGCACTCTGGCGCGCCGGCCGCGGTGACCCTGCAGAGGGCGTTGGTGCCGCAGCGGTGTCCGGCGCAGGCGTTCTTGAGGCCGTCCTCGCAGAGGCAGCCGCGGTACGGGTCTCCGGTGCAGCCGGGCGGGCACGAGCACTCGAAGCCGCCGGCCACGTCGCGGCAGCGCGCGTTCTCGCCGCACGGGTTCCGCAGGCAGTCGCCGCCACCTCCTGTAACCGCAACGTTTCTTTCCCAGCTGCACTGCGCAAGCGCTCTATCGCTCACCATGTGATTCACTCCATGTCGAGGGGTATAGGATGTGAAACGGGCCGACTTGGGGCAGGAAAGGCACTACAAGACATTTTAAATTCATAAAACTTTGGCAGAATCACCAGGTAAGATTCAGGATTCACACTCAAAGCAGTGTAAGTTCAAGAACATAGCATATACATATAAATTTCATCATTTTTCACTCTGTCCAGAAATGATTCCAGCAATATCCAATTGAGGTCGCCACCGCGGAGCTCAGATTTGAACCCATCGAACACATCTGGGATGTCATGGAACGCAGGCTCCATGACATGGATTCGGCGCTGACTAACAGACTATGACTGGGTGCCGCTCTGAAACGATTTGATGCCTGCTGCGTCTGGAGGAGTACCAGCCAGTTGTAGATACCCTTCCATGGCGTCTCACTGCAGCTGGTAGGGCCAGAGCGATATTAGGTGCCTATGCTATGACATTTGCTAAGTCCATCGAGTGAGTAAGAGTTCAACAAAGCGGCCTAATAAAACAGTGGTACAATGTTCAACGTTACGAAAGAAGGTACTGCATCGTGTAAAACCCTCATCATATGCTAACAATGAAATATATCGCAATTTGGGACAAGTTATGGCTTCACTGTACTTGGTTTAAATGGAATACCAATGTGCGGCGAATGAAAATTTGTGCCTGGCCGGGATTCGAACCCGGGATCTCCTGCTTACTAGGCAGACGCGTTGACCACTCCGCCATCGAGGACACTGTGCAGCCCGACTGCAGAGGACCTTCCTGCACGTCTCCCGCCATACCCAAATCTCCATTCGCCACGCGGTCTCTTTCCTACAGAACAAATAGGCTGTGGTATAGGAAAGAGACAGCGTGGCGAATGGAGATTTGGGTATGGCGGGAGACGTGCAGGGAAGAGTCCTCTGCAGTCGGGCTGGTCACTGTGTCCTCGGTGGCGGAGTGGCCAACGCGACTGCCTAGTAAGCAGGAGATCCCGGGTTCGAATCCCTGCCGGGCACAAATTTTCATTCGCCGCACATTTGGTATTCCATCTAAACCTAGTACAATGAAGCCGTAACTGATCGCAAAGTGCGATATATTTCATTCTTTGAACGGAGGAATGTCATCGAAAAATATATATAATTGTATGCTAACAATGGTTGTCCTGTTAAGTTTCTAAACTAGAAATACCAATTTATGTGCAAGTGAATGACGGCATTGTTTCCCTTCAGGTTCTATATTCTTAAGTGGGTAGGTCGTAAAGCGGGCCGACTTGGAACAGGAGTGGCACCACAGGATATTTTATTTTCCTTTGTCCATACGTTTACAAAGAAATTGATTTAACTTTTTTCCGCATGATCAGGAAGGATTCAGACTCACAGTACTAAAAGTTCAAAACGTAACAAAACAAATTCTTGTGTGGTGCTACTGGCTAGACGCGAGGACAAATGGAACGTACCTTGCTTGCATTCGAGCTTGGGGTTTCCGTAGTATCCGGGCGGGCAGGAGCAGACGGCGCGGCGGTCGGCGACGCGGCACTGCGCGTTGGTCCCGCAGGCGTCGCTCTGTAGGCAAGGGTTGCGGCAGGCGCCGTCGGCGGGCGAGCAGAACTGGTCCGGCGGGCAGTCGGCGTCCGCGGCGCACTGTCCGGCGGGCAGGCAGGCCTTGCTGGGCTCTCCGCGGTGGCCGGGCGGGCACAGGCAGACTGCGCGGTGGTCGGCGGCGCGGCACAGCGCGTTGCTGCCACACGCGTCCGGCCCGCACGGGTCGCGGCACTGGCCGCCCGAGCACGCGCGGTCCTGCGGGCAGTCCGCGTGCGACAGGCAGCCGGGCACGCACGCCCCGCTGTCGCTGCACACCTGGCCCTGCAAGACCAGCACACGTGTCGGTGGCCGCCACCACACATACCGGTGCAACACAAATAGAGCTCCTATGTCTGCAGGATATTTTCCACAGTGTACGAACTCTACAGATTCATCGAGGAGATTGTAGTGGAAATCTGGAGATCGACGGATGGGTAAAATACAGTGCTTCAAAATTATCTACCAAAGTACAGTGCTTCGGTTGTAATATATATCAGAGACTGCTGTTTTGTCAAAGAGCATCTAACAAAGTACAGTGCTTCGATTGTAAAACTACTATTCTGCTATTCTGTTAGATTGATTAGATGACAAATACGGTGCTTCGAAAGCACCTACCAAAGAACAGTGCTGCGATTGTAACATATCAGAAACTGATATCATATTATAGAGATTGCATGATTATTCTGAGATTATTGTGATATTGTTTATCCTTGCTCTGTCTTTCACCACACATACGGTTGCAACAGAAATAGAGCCCTACTCATTGTCTAAGACACTATTAAAATGTCAACCTCATATGGTTACAAGAGCAGTGTGTCTACAGGATGATTTTTCCACCGTGTACGATCTCTAGAATTCATTGAGGAGAATATAATGGAATTGTGGACTTTGATGAATGGGTTAAATAAAGTGCTTCGAAAGCATCTACTAAAGTAAAGTGCTTCGATTGTAACATGTCAAAGACTACGACTTTGTCAAACAGATTACATGAAAAATACTGTGCTTCGAAAGCATCTACCAAACTACAGTGCTGCGATTGTAATGTATAAGAGAATTTTATCATATCAAAGAGATTACACGATTATTCTGAGACTGTTGTGATTTTGTTTATTTCCCCTCTTTCTTCTGTTTCTGATTGTGAGGGGATTAAGCTGGTTTTTCGTTACTCTGATAGAAAGCTATTATTTGATTTGTATCAAAATAAATATAATAAAAGATATGGTCAAACAAATTCACGTTACGCGTTTCTCTTCTATGTAAATTAATAGTATCAAGAAAGAAGACGCCCTTGTATTGAGTCTGCATATTTAATTAAGAGAAATAAGAAAAAAAAAAGACTTTACGAAACCCTCATCTAATCATTCAAGAACGTTCCAGAAAACCAGAAAAATCCTACGACGTTCTTATCAGCGAATGTTGAACAGATGGGGCATAACAGCTTTGAGATAATTGCAGAACGACATATTGAACATAGCTGCTTATTTTATCTCAGTGCTACCGGTTTCGGTCATTTACCATTATCAAGCGTTAGCAGAGATTAGCTAATAGCTTAACATGTCGTTATACAAGACATCAAAATTATAACATAAGTATTTGCTGTCATTGCTCTAGTCGTTGATAGTATCACAGTGGCTGACTGTTCCAGATTGATACTATCAATGACTAGAGCAATGACAGCATATACTTATGTTATAATTTTGATTTCTTGTATAACGACACGTTAAGCTATTAACTAATCTCTGCTAACGCTTGATAACGGTAAATGACCGAAACCGGTAGCAATGAGAAAAAATAAACAGCTATGGTCAATATATCGTTCTGCAAATATCAGCGCACAGCTAGAAGACGATCTATGAAGGAACCTTGGTCTTAGGTTAATTTGGAAAGGAACTCTTTGGTTTTGAATTGGTGAAATCAGTGAATGTGTTATTATAACTGTAAGAAGTGTTGTGGAGTGTATTTTCCACACAGTGATTGCCAGTATGTGGCTTATGTCCACTGTGAGAAGACGTGGTGTTTTTGGTGGTGTGTCGTACCTGCGGGCAGGCGCCGGCGGGTCCGCAGCGGGCGCGGCAGCGGCCCTGCACGCAGGCCTCCCCGCAGGCGCAGGCGGCGTCGGCGCCGCAGGGCTGCGCGCAGAAGCCGCCCTCGTCGCAGTCGGCGGGGTCGCAGCCGGGCGCCGGGCAGCGCGCCGCCGGCTTGGAGCAGGCGGACAGCGGGTCGCCCGCGAAGCCCGCCGGGCACGAGCACTGCATGCCGTGCTTGGACACGCGGCACTCGGCGCACGCCCCGCACGCGTTCGGCGCGTCGCACGGGTCTGTAACGACAACAACACCTCGTGTCACACTCGCCTCGCGGCCATCACCTACACAATAACGTAGTTGTTAGTATTCCATCGTAGTTCCCAGCAGGTGATGTTTCTACGCAGAGGAAGACGAAGAACAGTGCTGTCAGCGTGTTTCCAACATTACATGATCCACGCATAGTGACATATAACGAATTATGACGTAACATACACCGCCAAAAAAAAAAAAAAAACACCTGTAAGGACGACGTCGATTTTGATCTGATTACAGCGGATGCCACCTGGGAGATAGTAGATGTACTTATACCAGTTTCAACGTTGTCCGTTAACAGAGACCGTTGTGACATGGCTTCCAGACCCCCATTGTGTGCACTCTCTAATAAGGAGTGTTCACAGCCACATGGCTTGATGTGATATCAACAAGTCAAGCAACTGGGCGATATGCCGTGGAGACGAACTCCTGCTACCTACAGCCAACTGAGCGAGTCTGTAAGGTCTAAAATTATGGCCTTCCAAGTGTCGGGAGTAGTTGTTAGTATTCCATCATAGTTCCCAGCAGGTGATGTCTCTCTTGTCTAGAGTCGTGTTCTACGCAGAGACAGACGAAGAACAGTGCTGTCAATGTCTTTCCAACATTACATGATCCACGCATAGTAACATATAACGAATTATGACATAAAAAGTATACCTGGAAGGACGACGTCGATTTTGATCTGATTACAGCGGATGCCAGCTGGAAGATAACAGATGTACTTATACCGGTTTTAACGTCGTCCATTAACAGAAACCGCCGTAACATGGCTGCCAGACCGCCACTGTGTGCACTCTCTAATAGGGAGTGTTTGCAGCCACAAAGCTTAATGTGATTATCAACATGTCAAGCAGCCGGGTGGTATGCCATGGAGACGAACTCGTGCTACGAGTAGCCAACTGAGCGAGTCTGAAAGGAGTAAAATTATGGCCTTCCA
The DNA here is from genome assembly GCA_026315105.1 of Locusta migratoria. Lineage (NCBI taxonomy): Eukaryota > Metazoa > Arthropoda > Insecta > Orthoptera > Acrididae > Locusta > Locusta migratoria. The sequence continues at coordinate 468,833,568 of CM048744.1, read as the reverse complement.
AGTGTCGGGATGGTCCTTTCGGAGGATTGCCACACAATTTGGACGTTTTGCGTCACTTGGGGCAACGATGCTGCCCACAATTGTCAGCCGCTCGGGTACGGCCGTGAAGTCTTCGGGCGTCAGTTTGCGGCCTCTTCAGCCAAAGTTGTCCTCAGTGTGAAATAATTTAAGTAGATTGCAAGTCTAGGGACCGATGACCTGAGTAGTTTGGTCCCCTGCATCTACCATCATTTGAACATTTTTCAGTGATCAACGCGAACATTCTCACACCTGTAGACGAGGTTCTGGACGACTACGTCCGCAAGATCGTCGTGCTGTAAGGGCAATAGCACCAGATTGTAGAGCTACCACAATACAGATAAGACGGTTTTGATCCTGGAAGTGTCAACAAGAACTGTCGCGAACAGATTACTTGCACTGGGACCACGGGCAAGCACACCTGTAGCCCGTCTTCCATTCAGACCATGACATCGACGTCCACGGCTACACTGGTGCCGGCAGATGATCCACTAGGAATGTAGGGCTGGGCTCTTCAGCGTTGAAAGCAGATTCTGCCTGCAACTAAGTGATGGCCATTTCCGCTTACGACGTGGAGCTAAAGAGTTCTATCTCATAGAGTGCATTCGTCCAAGACACTTTGGCCCTACCCGAGGCCTGAAGGTGTGATAAGCTACAAATCTGGGTCATCTTTGGTGTTCGTGGAGGAACACTGACCACACTTTTACGAATTTTGCAACAGGAAAGTGAAGCGTTGTTCCAACAGAATAATGCTCGCCAACACACTGCGCGGAAACTCTACGTGCTCTTCAATACCTGCAGCAAGTTTCCTGACCAGCACGGTCTACGGGCAACTGACACGCACGACTTGTCAACCAACATATCTTGCACAACTATGTAAATAAGTCACGCAGGCGTGAAATAATGTATCCGGAGACGGTATTCGCCATTGTACGACCGAATGGATACTAGAATCAGAGTGCTTGAATTGCCGTCCGTGGAAGCTACACCAGATACTAATATGGGTGTTTCAGCATTGATCGATACCTGGAACCTCATTACCGCTTGAGCTATTCATCTGTAAATGTAATCAGTTCATGTACTCCATTATGCACTGCTTCAACAATAAATTTCGAGAGAATTGAAAAACCCTATAACAGGGTGTACTGAATTTTATTTCTGGCAATGCACTTTGTCAGTCGGTCTTGTCCATAGAGATAATTTCCCTATCCCACAGCCAACGAAAACATTTTATGAATCCATGGACCTAATATTTACTTGACCAAATGAATTCTAGGCATACTTCACTTGTTCCCTATAACATTTTATCTGTCTTGCACTAACTACCGCCTGAACAAGACGCGTCATTGCAGACTGCTGATGTATTCCTGTAATTAGTGTGAGTTCGCATGGTTCTACCATTAAAATAATTTTTCGTAAATTTTCTTGAGCCTTTTACTTCTTTCTTTATAACCTTCATAGCCAGATCGCTCAGTAAATCACGAACTGTAATTTACGTTACGAATTAGAAATATTAAAACTGGAGGTATGGTGTGCAAAATCTCATTAAGATGGTCTTAGAATGAGATTATGAATTTTATCTGGAAGATGGTCTTCTGTACGATAGGATATGATAGGGTTTCATATGATTACACTGGGCGACTTACTGATGCACTTGTTGTCCACGCAAGCCTGGTTGTCGGCACAGACGTTGTCACTTCGGCAGCCCACGACACACAGCCGGTTTTCACAGATCTGACCGGATCCGCAAGCAGCGTCACTGTTGCACACAGTTTTACACAGCCCTGCGACGCAGCGTTCATCAGACAAGCAGGATAAGTCGCTGAAAAAATACAAAGAAACGATATTTAACAAAGAGGGTGATAAATATAAGCCTGACAGTTTAACGGCAATATTTAAACCGACGGAAATGGAGATTATCCACATGGAGACACTCACTTTCTGCAGGTGGTGTGGCAGATGCCGACGTAGCACGTCTGGCCGTCAGAGCACTCTGCGTCAGACTGACACGTGGTGGTGGGCTGGCGACAGCTGACGTTCGGGTCTCCGACCAGAGGATCCGGACACTCACACTGCTTGCCGTGGTTCGACATGGAGCACACTGCATTTGTACCGCAGGCAGTTGGCGAGGCGCACAGGTCTGTACAGGCAGGAGCAAACGATGTCAAGAGATTAGATATATTTTATTTGCTGCAAATTACAAATTACTGCCTCCTAGTTACTAAGGAAAGTCGTCATTTCACTATATTAAATTGTACCTGAACCTAATATTTTTCAATTATGTTTTTTCTTTTTTTAGAAAAAGTTTCATCTTCAAAATACTTGACTGATAAGAACTCCACTGAAAGCTGTGAAGGAAAGAAAGGAGAAAACTGGATAGATAATTAAAGTTCAAGGGCAAGAAATGAAACTTCGTGTTCTGTCGATGACATTGTAGCCAAGGACGCGGAGAGTAGTTGAACGGAAGGGACAGTGTCGTGAAAGGAAGAATATGATAAATATTAACAAGAGCAAATAAGGCAAATGGAAAGTACTCAAATTAAAATAGGCGATGGTAAAAGAATTAAAATAAAAAAGGTAGCCGAGGTTTGTTGTGTGGGGAGTAAAATAATTTCTGTCCGAAATAGAGAAGATATAACTTGCAAAATGGCAATGGGAGAGGAAGCATTTCTGAAGAAAAGAAATTTGTTAATATAAAATATTAACTTGAATGTTAGGAAGTCTTTTCTGAAGGCTTTTGTATGGAGTGTCGCCCAGTACGGTCGTGAAAGGTTGACGATGAGCAGTTGAACCAAGAAGAGGATAGAAGCTTTTAAAACGTGATGCTACAGAAAAATGCTGAAGACTGGATGGATAGATGGCATAACTAATGAAGAGGTACTGAAGGGAGCTGGGAAAAAGAAAATCATTACCTTCACTGAAAGGAAGGATTGATTGGTAGGACACATTCCAGGACTCACGGAATCGTTTGGTGTTGGAGGGAAATGTAGGGGGAGGGTGGGTAAAACTGAAGAGGGAACTCATGGGAGGAGTACACACAACAGGTACAAATGGATGTGAGTTACCGATATTTTTCGGGGATCAACAAGATTGCTCAAGGCAGAGTAGTATAGAGAGCCGCGTAGTACGAGACTTCGGGCTGAAGGCCACAAGAGAAATTCAAACGAATTAGGGAAGGGAATGAGTTCAAAATTAAAGGTTTATGTATCAAAAAGGTAAGAAATTGGAAACAGTTCAGATTTATAGACTACCACCAGAGATGCTGTCCAGGAGGTCACAAATTATCATATCTACATAGTGTTCGGAAATTTTCGATAGAAAGTTTGAGGCTTGTAGAGGAGAGTGAGTACAAAATGGTTTCACAAGAAACCTTTATCCGGAAATGTCACCCGGTGATGCTAAGAGGACTTCTTTATCTTTGAGAATGAAACAAATCTTTTTTCCCATAGTTTAGAGGAGATAGTATGGACCAAAAGAATAAGTAAATGTATAAAAAAACATGGGTCTAAAATGGATGCTTTAAGAGCAATCAGCACGTGTGCATCTTCGATACTGTGAACATTTGTTCACCTCATGGCGAATTTTCGACATCTTTAATAAAAAAAGAGAGAATTGGAACTGTAAATAGTGTAATTGTAAATAGGGAACGGAAATGGCAATGTGCTACGAGAAACACATGAAGAGGCCAACACAGAAAACTTGACCACTGAAGACGCTTTAAAATAAAGCGAAACGCGTCTGGTCTAAAGTGTACTAATTTACAGCTGCAAAAGTCGGCAACGTAACCTGTACGGATATCAAGCAAAACAGAAGACAACTGACATCTAGTTGCTATTATATAAATTAGACTATGTATTCGTTTCGTCAATAGCCGAGCCGAGGCGCAGCGATCGATAGTTTGGACAAAATAACATATTGTAATAAGTTTATTCGTTTTGAAACACCCTGCGCTATGTACTCACTCTCTTTTGGAAGGTCTCGATGTCTGTATCGGGAATTTCCAAACACTGTGCATTACTACTGGTCACTGAGGCAGAGGACGCCTCCCCTCAGAGGTTAGGCTACTGTGTGTTGCGGCGCTCACCTTGGCACTGTCCGTTGACGCAGGCGGCGCTGTCGGGGCAGCCGGCGTCGGCGCGGCAGCCGGCGACGCAGACGAGCCCCTCGCAGACCTCGCCGCGGCGGCAGGCGTCGTCGCGGCTGCAGGCGGGGCGGCAGACGCCGGCGAGCGCGTCGCAGCGCTCGTTGCCCAGGCAGCCGCCGTCGGCGGCGCACAGCGGCCGGCACACGCCCGACAGGCACGTCAGGCCCGGCGCGCAGCCGCGGCTCTCCAGGCACGGCGCCGCGGGCGCGCGCACGCACGCCACCTGACACACACCACACCACATCCGTTAACACTCACACATATCCACAGTTTTGGAGATATGGCAATGAAATTTTGTACCACGCTTCACATTGAAGGAACAAATCTCTATCTACAGGGTGTCCCATTTATGTGATTCCGGGAGGCGAGCGCTCCGTTGCCCGGCGATTCAAATGCCCCGGCGCCCACTACTGCTACCGCAGTACTAAATTTGAAATATGTCCAACTAAATTTTGTACTCACCCATGTCATGCAAGGAGATGCTTGAACTGTTTTCCATTGTTTTCGATGCATTTCTGGAATCTACTCAAGAAATTGTTCGTTACCCGTCGTAATTCTCTTTGAGAAATGGGATTAATAGACTCGCGGATGTTATCCTTCAGTTCCTGTAAAGTATGCCGATTTGTTGCGTATACTTTATCCTTTAGTGCTCCCCAAAGATAGAAATCACACGGGATTAAATCAGGACTTCGAGATGATGATTCTGTCATGGAATACTTCGCGAACTGCGTGCAAAGAAACAATCGCTGTATGAGCCCTTGCTGAATCTTGTTGAAAAACGCGAAGCTTCGTTATCTTTCTCTGAGTTCATTACAAAAGGGTTGTAAAATGTTTTGCACATGTCGTTCACTGTTAATCGTGTCATTAAAAAATTGGGCCTATTATTTTTTCACCGCTAACTGCACACCACACTCCTATTTTCTGGTCGTGAAGGGGTTCCTCATGAAGCTGAATAGGTCTTTCATCACTCCAGCGTCGACAGTTTTGAGAATTAACATACCCGTGTAAATGGAACCAGCGCTCGTCTGAAAACAGAATGAGGTAAGGATTCATTTCACCGTCATGCCCTTGTTTCAAAACCCATTTGCAAAATCTAACTCTGCACGCGGGATCAGCAGGTTTAAGTTCCTACACAACTGTTACTTTATACGGCCTTGGCCCAAGTAACTTAGTAGCTCTTTGTACAGAGCCGGAAGAAATTTGTGTTGGCTGAGAAAGTCGTCGAAGAGCCTTTTTAGGTAAATTTTGCAAGCGGTAAGCAATGTCATCGAGCTGAGGTTCTGAGAGCACTGTTCGTCGTCGTTTACGCTTCATTAATTTGTGAATTGCATTACGAATCGGAATTCTAACACCTGGAAATTTCTGTTCAAACAGTCTACGGACAGTACGAGCCGACTCAGTGTGCACATACTAATCGTAAATAGACACTCGTTGTGCCACAGAATAATTAGATCTTGCCATCGTTGTGTTCGCAGAGCTGACTGTTACACTCGTGATGGTTGCTTCACTGTGGGAACGACACTGGGTGAGTTGCCCTTGTCTCCCGGCCTTGCGAGGTTGCAGGGTTGCGAGGTTGCGAAGTTGCAGGGACACGCGGAACCCATTTGACCGGACAGTGCGGCGCCGGTGGCAGTATATGAGTGCCGCGGCATCTGAATTGCCGGGCAACGGAGCGCTCGCCTCCCGACATCTGGTGCGCCGCGCGTGCGGTCATCGGATAAATGAGCGAAAGGAAACTCATTCACTCATTCATTCACTCACTCACTGACTAAACACGAAATCTCGAAAACCACTTCACCTATGGGCCAGTCAACACCGACATTGGACTGTTGGCGACTGGTAACATGTTGCCTAATCTGACGAGTCTCATTTCCGATTGTATTGGGCGAATGGAAATGTAAGGGTATGGAGGCAATCTCAGGAATCCAAGGACCTTGCACGTCAGAAGGGTACAGATCAAGCTGGTGCAGACTCTGTAATGGTGTGCTGCGTGTCCAATTGCAGTGATATGGGATGTTGTTACGTCTATATACGAGTCTGACACATTAGTGGTGTGAAGCATCCTGGCGGATCACCTGCATCCGTTCCTGTTCATTGTAGATTCCGACGGATTTGGGTGATTCCAGCAGAACAATGCGACACCCCAAACGTCCAGAATTGCTACACAGTGACTCCGGGAAAACTCTTTTGAGTTTAAACACCCCAGCTGGCCACAAAACTCTCAGACATGGACATTATTGAGCATATATGGAATGTTAATGAGTTTGGAGATAATTATTTCCTTTAGGGAAGCAGCAAGCTGGCATATGATTCGAAATGAAAACTTCATTCAAGTTCGTAGAAAGTTGATACAGTTTATTTATAATGAGGCGACCGGTTTCAGTCTACGTAGAGGTCATCATCAGACCGAATTCGTCTCGACGTTGGTACCGAGGTGACGAGCGTGTGGCGCTCCATGCAGAATGTGCGATAATTCCTGATGGCTGAGAAAAGGCAGGAAGGAAGGTTAGGGTTTCACGTCCCGTCGAGAGCGGGGTTATTAGAGACGAATTTTTGGGTAAGGATATGGAAGGAAATCAGCCGTGCCCTTTGAGAGGAACCATCCCGGCATTTGCCTGGAGTGATTTAGGGAATTCACGGAAAACCTAAATCTGGATGGCCGGAGGTGGATTTGAATCACCTTCCTCCCGAATGCGAGTCCAGTGTGTTACCAATGCACCACCTCGCTCGGTTGATGTCTGAGAAAAAGGGTAGCTGAGAATGCAGGTGCTGAGAGCTTTGGTTAGCTCACGGTATAAAGACGTACCTGTGCTGTTGGGCTCGGCACGAGTCCGGGCGGGCAGGAGCAGACAGCCCTCTGGTTGGAGGTGGAGCAGATGGCGTTGGGCCCGCACGGCTTGGAGGCGCACGGGTCGACGCAGCGGCCGCCCATGCACTGCTCGCTGGCCGAGCAGTCCTCATCAGACTTGCAGCCGAATATGCACATGTTGTTCAGGCAGATGTGGCCCAGGAAGCAGTCGTTGTGGACGCGGCACGTCACTGCGGGCGAGAAAGGCTCCCGTGAGCGCACTGAATAGCGTCTGGTTACTCACTAAATGCGTCGATGTACAAACACACTTACGCATGCAGTTGCCCTTGAGGCACTTCTCGTTGAGGGCGCAGTCGGTGTCGGCTTTGCACACGGGCAGGCACATGCTGTCCCTGCACGAGTTGCCTTCGGAGCAGTCCTTGTTCGATTCGCACGAGACAGGTACTGTAAAAGAGGAAGGCGACATGTATCAAGGTGTCAGGTACGCTGGTACGGGTGTCTGTGGTGATTCTGGGGCTACTTACTCCTGACGCACTCGACGGCCTGGTTGCCGGTGAAGCCGGGCGGGCAGCTGCACTGCTTGCCGTGGTTGAGCACGCGGCACTCGGCGTTCATGCCGCACGCGCCGCGCGCCTCGCACGGGTTCACGCACTGCCCTTCTACGCAGTTCTCCGTCAGGTTGCACTCTCCGTCCGACTGGCACAGAGCTGCAACCACAAAGCCCACCGTTACTCCGCTGATTCTCGTCATAAGTGCGTAGCCTTACTGCTAAATAGAAGTAAATCTGTTTCTCAGCAGAAAGTCATCTTCGAGTGCTATAAAACAGTCCTCTCTTTCCTAATTTTTCTTCCTATTGTATGTTGCCAATTTTGGTGTGTTGGTCAGCGGTTAACTGCTATTTAAATTTGCTTTTGAAATCTTCCCAATCCGTGTTACACTTCTAAAGTTAACTAGACACAAGTTTAAAAGCTACATATTTGCTATGAATGGCTGACGCTTAAATACCTGAGGCATCAAAAAAATTGTTTCATTTTTCCATCTCATTTTGAAACATTAAATGAATGAAATATAAAACTCTTCCGTCTACGTCGCAATGAAAAACTTGCCTATGACGCTCTCATAAAAATATTAGTGCCACGTTTCTATTGTCATCTTTTTTTTCTGTGGCGGTAATCTGCTTTTTTTAATTAATAAATCGACGGTCGGCCGCGGTGGCCGAGGGGACTGAGGCGCTCCAGTCACGGTCTGCACAGCCACTACGGTTGGGGGTTCGAATCCCCCCTCGGGCATGGATATTTGTGCCGTCTTTAGTCTTAGCTAGTTCATAAGTAGTTTGTTAGCTTAGGGACTGATGACCCCGTAGTTAAGTCCCATAAATTGTACAAACATTTGAACTTTTGAATAAATCGACGTTTTGTTTTTTAATGAGTTAATCTGGACTTCCCCCGATACTGTACCACATTCTAAACGTCAAATTACAACAGTTGTAAGATACACTATGTGATTAAAAGTATCTGGACACTGCCCGAAAATGACTTACAAGTTCGTGGAGCCCTCCATCGGTAATGCTGGATTCAATATAATGTTGGCCCACTCTTAATCTTGATGACAGCTTCCACTGTCGCAGTCATACGTTCAGTCAGATTCTGGAACGTTTCTTGGATAATAGCCCATTCTTCAGGGAGTGCTACACCGAGTAGAGGTGAAGTCTGTCACGAAGTCGGCGTTCCAATACATCCCAAAGGTATGCTACAGGATTCAAGTCAGGACTCGTGCAAGCCAATCCATTACTGGGATGTTAGTGTAGTGTAACCACTCTGCCACAAGCCGTGCATTATAAACAGGTGCTCGATCGCATTGAAAGTTGCAATCGTCATCTCCGAATGGCTCTTCAACAGTGGGAAGCAAGAAGGTGCTTACAGCAATGTAGGTCTGTGGTGTGATAGTGGTACACGAAACAATAAGGGGTACAAGCGCCCTCCATGAAAAGGACGACCACACCATAACACCACCGACTCCGAATTTTACTGTCGGCTCTTTGCAAGCGAGCAGATGACGTTCCCCGGGCATTCGCCATACCCACACCCTGCCATCGGATCGCCACATTATCTACTGTGATTCGTCACTCTAAACAACTTTTTCCACTTTTCAGTCGTGTAATGTTTAAGCACCGTACACGGAGCAAGGCGTCGTTTCGCATTGACCTGGATGATGTGTTGCTTATGGGTAGCCGCTCGACCATGAAATCCAAATATTCTCACCTCATGCCTAGCTGTCATAGTACTTGGCGCGGATCCTGATGCAATTTGGAATTCATATGTGATGGTCTGGATAATGCCTGACTATTACACTGTACGACCCTCTCCAACTTTCGGTCTCTGTCAGTCAACAGAGGAGGTCGCCCTGTACGCTTTGGTGCTGTACATGTTCTTTCACGTTTCCTCTTGACTATCACATCAGAAACAGTGGACCTAGGGATGCGTAGAAGAGTGGAAATCTCGCGTATAGACTTCTGACACAAGTGACCCCCAATCACCTGACCACGTTCGAAGTCCGTGAGTTTCGCGGATCGCCCCATTCTGTTCTCTCGCGATGTCTAAGGAGTGCTGAGTTTGCTGATATGGAATACCTGGCAGTAGGTGGCAGCACAATGCACCTAATATGAAAAACGTATGTTTCTTTGGGGGTGTCCGGATACTGTTGATCACATAGTGTAACAGATAACTGACGCAGGAAGGGAAGAGTTTACAGTAAGTGCATGTGGTACTGACGCTTGCAGATCTGTCCGTAACAGTAGGTGTTGGCGGGGCACTCGGCGGTGGTCTGGCAGGGCAGCGGGCGCGGCCGGCAGCCGACGCGCTGGTCGTTGGCGTCGCCCTCGTAGCCGTCGCGGCACCTGCACGACGCCGCGTGTCCGGAAGCCACGCACTCCGCGTTCTGGCCGCACAGCGTGCTCTCGCACACGTCTGTAACAATTATGAGTCGTTAATTTAGACAACACTGTCGATGGAGAAGAACAGCGATCTATTTAGTACAATTAATAATACGAAAACAGTCCCAATCGCAAAATTTGTTTTTATTGACCGGTTTTGACCTGATGTAGGTCATCTTCGGAATAAAATGTAGCCCATGTGGCCAGTGCTGGACTCGTAAAGGCTGGGCTGTCCTGGCTGTTCTCCTGTCAGCTGGTAACTGTTACCAGCTGGCAGGAGAACAACCAAGACAGCTCAGCCTAGCCGAGTCCAGCACTGGCCACATGGGCTACATTTTATTCCGAAGATGACCTACAACAAGTCCAAACCGGTCAATAAAAACTGTTAATTTTTGTGATTGGGATGTTCTTGTATTATTAATTATCAGCCGGCTTAGCATGGAACACCGCAGGCGCCACCAATGTGGGTAGGTACCAGGGGGCATAAGTAATTTTTTTTGGTTGGGGGAGAAGGAAGCTGGTTGGATCCTCTATTAAGGAGGGTGGGTTAAATCGTTATTCGGGAGGGGGCGGCAGGTCACCATCACAAGAAATTCATTCAAATCAATATACGACGTACTGTGAGGAAAAAGAAAAAAAAAGTTTTCTGGATATTGGCTATATCTCTGCGGGAGGGGAACGGGTTTGAACTCCCGTCGTTCTTAGTTTGCATTGTTCAAACATAGCAGTAGTGTGGAAGCAGAGAGAGAGAGAGAGAGAGAGAGAGAGAGAGAGAGAGAGAGAGCACTGACCTCTGCACTTGGGCACGCCGGTGACGGTGGAGCACTGCGTGGCGGCCGGGCAGTCGTCGTCCACCTGGCACTCGACGGGCGCGCGGCAGCCCTCCTGGGCGGCGTCGCCCACCGTGCCCGGCGGGCAGGAGCAGCGGTAGGAGCCGCGCGAGTTCTCGCACAGCGCGCCGGGCCCGCAGGGCGAGCTGGCGCACGCGTCCACCGGCTCGCAGCCGCTCGACGCGTCGCCCGTGAAGCCCGGCTGACAGTGGCACACCTGCCAACGCAACCGTTCACATTCAGTGCGCCGCTCTCTGCTGCCGGGTACTACCCCGTACTCAACACTACGTGGCTGGTTTGATAACTCTGGTAAATTTGTATGAAAGGGCGGGAAATTTTCGGAACCTGCACTGTTGTTGGTAAGCCTGATATTTCCACGGATATTACAGCAAGTTTCGAACGGCAGCTGTTATTAGTTGATTTTTTGCTGCCGGCTGAAGTTCTAACGCGTAGTTAGTTCCTTAGGATGGAGGAAAACGAATTTCGTGCGTTCATTACACATTTTCATTTGAAGGGTTGGACAGCTCCACAGATCAAATCCAAGTTGGACGAAGTCAATGAGGGTTATGCATCAAGACCATTTACTTTTGGATCAATGAGTTTAAACGTGGTCGGAGAAGCACGGAAGTTGGAGCACGTTACAGTCAGCCCGTTGAAGTCATCACACAGGCAGGATAAGGTGCATGATATGGCAGTGGAACATCAAAGATAAAAGTTTGCGAGATAGCTAACATTGTAGGCATCTCAAATGAACGAGTGCATTACATCCTCCGTGAAAAACTGGCAATGAAGAAACTCTGTGCGCGATGGGTGCCACGCCTGCTCATTTTGGACCAAAAACGGGAACGAAAGAACATTTCTGCTCAGAATCTCACACTGTTCAGGCGCAATCCACAGGACTTTTTGCGCAGATTGTGGATGAAACTTGGATCCACATTACAATCCAGAGACCAAACAACAGTCAAAACAATGGACGAAGAGTGGGGAGAGTGCACGAAAGAAGGCGAAGACTGTTTTGTCAGATGGAAAAGTATTGGGATTCCCAGGGTGTAATACTGATAGATTATTGGGAAAAAAGGCAGATACATAACTAGGTCCTACTGTGCTGCTCTGCTGGATAGTTTGACACAGGAATTACTTGAAAAACGTCCAAAATTGGCACGGAAGAAAGTGCTGTTTCATCAGGAGAATACTCCACTCCACACAGCGGCTAACGCAATTGCAAAAGTGTACGACTTGGGATTGGAATTGGTTCCTCACCCACCCTATTCACCAGACTTGGCTCCGACTGACTTCTTCCTAATCCCAAACTTGAAAATTTGGCTAGGTGGGAAGAAATTTTCATCGAATGAGGAAGTGTCCGTTGCTGTGACAGACTATTTTGCAGAGTTTGACAAAGCCTGCTTTACCGCTGGGTTGAAATGTCGGAAACTCGCTAGCCTTGCAAGGAGACTAAGTCGAGAAATAAAGTGAGTTTTCTCCTTTAAAACAATGTTTTATTCTATTTTTACGAGACTTATCAAACTGCCGTCGTCTTTCACGATTTCCTTGTTGGCATACTTATACTACTCCTACTAGTCGTATTGACTAAAAACATAAAAGTAATACAAGGCGACCCAGAAAAACTGGAACATTTCTACAATCTAAGAAATCTAGAAGTGACGAAGAAAACAAATTTAATTCATACTAATTGAAATCTTACAACTCTGACATTTACGAAACATTGATGTCATTTATCATTTATTAAAAAAAAATTACGTCCCTTAAATGGCGTCTTCCTGAAGGAATGCATTAGTGAAATCTGCTTTGGAGATTTCTTTTTGACCACTTAAATATGTGATTTGCACCCTATTTTAATGCTTTCAGAACTTGATAATGTCGCCCCGAAACATGTAGAGCTGACAACTGGTGCTTGATTTGCGGCAATATTTACCTGATGTGATTTGGGAAAATCACAGAACTAAATCAGGATGGCCAGAGGCGGGTTAGAACCACCGTCCTCCCGAATGCTACGACTGGCGCCACCTTGTCCGGTTAGGTTGAGAGAGAGAGAGAGAGGGAGAGAGAGAGAGAGAGAGAGAGAGAGATTGGATACTCACGGGTCGGTGGTTCTCGGCGGAACAGAGCGCGTTGGTGCCGCAGGAGGCGGCGGGCGGCGCGCAGGCGGGCCTGCAGGAGTAGTCGTCGCAGCGGCGGTCGGCGGGGCAGTCGTCGTCAGTCTGGCACTCCTCGCGCCGGCAGCCGGCCAGCGGGTCTCCGCGGAAGCCGGCCAGGCACGAACACACGGGCCGGTGCAGCTGCGACACGCACTGTGCGTTGCGCCCGCACGCTGCGGATCCGTCGCAAGCGTCGCGGCACTCAGCCTGCAACACCACGCCGCCACTCACTACAGTCTGCGCAGGATAAGGTGGACGATGCGCAGAGACGAGTTTTCGTCTGAAGCGCTGGGCGAGTTCATTCCTTCCTTCGGAAGGGGAAGCTGCGTCAATCCACTTCCGCCTGCCGGCCAGTGAGCTGGGTACTTTCCTTCCAGCGCTCGTTCACTGCTCCGGCCGCTACCCCACCACTAGCCCTCTCCCCACGCTTGCCCTGCCGTCGGCGCATCTACCGGCCAATTTATCCTGCACTACTGTACTGGCAGGGAATGAAGTCCTTTACACCATCTGTCGGTGTATTCTTGTAACTGGAGTGTGTGCTGCCCTAGGCAGTGATGAGTAACTGTTACTGTCAACTGTGAAGCAGACTGTGAAATGTATTTGAGCACAACTTACTGCGTCCTTTAATCACTAGTGTGTAGCAACAAACATCAAGTTTAAGGCCAGCACCAGGCTTTCATTGTGGACATCATTCATCTGTCGCTTAGTCCAATAATATCGACGACTGTTTCTTAGATATGCGGTAGTGTCATCGTTGTGCACATTCTTTAGTATTGTATAATACACTCTGAGGTGATAAAAGTACTGGGCTACCTCCTAATATCGTGTCTAGTGACCTTTTGCCCAGCAACTCAACGTGACATGGACTGTATGAGTCGTTGGAAGTCCCCTGTAGGAATTTACCTCCGAAAAGACCATGAGGGTAAATACAGAATAGGTTTGGGGTAGTTTTATTTCAGCTGCTGGTATGTGTTTTACAACATGGAAAGGTGAAAATTTGTGCCTGATCTTCTCCAGTCCCACCTCTCCCAGTTCGTCACATGGTACAACCAGTGGCTCCTCTCTGTCAACCCGGATACATTCCAAGCAATCATCATAAGTCGTAGTATCAGCTCCTTCCTTCACCATGATCTTTACCTCACCCTCCATGACTGTCATATCCGCCAAACCCCCACCTACAAGTACATCGGCCTAACTCGGGGAGGCTCCCTCAGCCGGCCGCGGTGGCCGAGGAGACTGAGGCGCTCCAGTCACGCTATGAACGGCCACTACGGTCGGGGGTTCGAATCCCCCCTCGGGCATGGATATTTGTGCCGTCCTAGTTCGTAAGTAGTTCATAAGTAGTTTGTAAGTTTAGGGACTGATGAACCCGTAGTTAAGTCCCATAGACTTTACAACCATTTGAACATTTGAATTTTGAACGCTCCCTCAACTGGGAGGACGTCCGTCAGAAAGCCTTCTACTGTCTTAACCTCCTCAAGTTCCTCTCTGGACGTACATGGGGATTCAGCCACTCTCCTATCCTTTACACCTAGCCTCCTTAATGAATCCCATCCTTTCCAGCTTCCACCCCACCTGGGCCTCCACCTCCCCACCTACTATAAATCTCTCCAAATCCTTGAGTGCCACGCCCTCCGCCTCGCTTACCTCATCTCCCTCCACTCGCCCACATGGATCCTATACGATGTTACTCCTGCTACCAACCTTCTTAAGTTCCAGGAGCATATCCGTATCCTTTACCTCACCCACCAGACAGATTCTCGTCATCTTCGGGTCTCTCCCATCCTCTTAACCACAGACGACACAGTGACTGTTGAGAGGTGATGCATGACGTTTGGTAATCCCAACTATTTCCCAGTCCCCAACTATTTCCGGAATGGAATTTCCCATTTGACTAGACCCAACTTGTATTCCGCATTCAATGTGTGTTAAGTCTTAAACTCCACCGAGCGGCTGTAATCACGCTGTGATCTTTTTCACATGAATAGGTGGAGTACAAATGACAGCTCTATCAATGCCCAGTCCCTGTGTAACGTCATGGTAGTTCCGAGGAACTTTATCGGTATTTCACCTACCTGCCTATTCCTGAGCACGTTATTTAGAAATATCGGAAAAAGCGCCTTTCCTTACACCTATTCAGTGTTCATCTGCACGATAATATGCCACCCCCTTCTGACTGGGACGTGTCCACTCTTAGTGCTACCGTCAGCGGGAAGCTTACCTGTCCGAGGGCGTTCTCGATGCACTTCTCGTTGTCGGCGCAGTCCTTGTCGGCGCGGCAGCGCACCTCTTGTATGCAGATGCTGTTCTGGCACAGCTGCTTCTCCGGGCAGTCCGAGTTGGCCTTACAGGTGGGTTGGCACACACCTTGAATACACAGCTGGTCCGTGAGGCACTCGCGGGCCGAAGTACATTGTGCTGCGGAAACAGAAAAAAAAAAAAAAAACGTCAGTCAGAATGTTCTGCTGGACGCTGAAGAATGTTTTGTGGACAATGAACGTTGTTGCTGATTGTAGGAAAATTCCTGTGTCGTGAATAAAAAACGCTTATTCCTTTCATTCTCCACTCTGAGGAGTGGTTCGGGTTGTTTGAGATCCGGCCCATAAAGAGTGGCTGTTCTACTCAGCCAAGTCTCAGAAAGGCTGATAATGCGATAAAGGGAAATCCCAATAGGGAATAAGTAGGTAAATATCTTTTTTTATGTGGCTTTTAACTGTTTCTTTATGTGAGACAGAAGTAGCAAAGCAGCACCCCCCCCCCCCCCCGCCCCGATCGCTTTGTATTGAGAAGAGTGGTTGAGCAAGGCAAATGGATAACCATTCACGTCAGGGACCATATTCCATCTTGACTAATGGGCTTTCTACGGAAACAATTACATTCTGATGTCCGAGCAATTATGTATTCCCTTGCCAATAGCACTGCTTTGTTCTCAGTAGTGAAAAAACTAACGAAATTGATGTTACTTCGTATATCTCGAAGAGGTGGACAATATCAAACTGTAACGACGTGCCTTGGTTGGTCAAACATACGAACTGAACTTTGTTATCCATTTGATGTGAATTTATGTAACATCTCGCCACTTTCGTCAGTTTCAGTGTCAGGACTGTAAGAGATGCATCCAGAAAGTAAGCCCCCCTCCCTTGTTTTTAAATCAAAATAGTTAGATGAAAAACTTTATTGGAAACAGGTACACGAATGCTTGAACTGCTTTTCGACATCACGAGAAAAATAACTGAGACTTTTTCATATCGTTGGATCATGTAGTCCGTATCGATTGTGTCTGCCGCCTGTGAACGGAAACAGCGTGCCGCAGTCGCTTTCAGCTCTTCGTCGTTAACAAAACGTTGTCCGGAGATCGTGCCATTCTCAACAAGAGACGTGGAATGCTCACTAGAGGAGTTGTGCTGCTCCACGACAATGGTCGTCCCAATGCGATTTGCCACCCAGCAACTGTTTTGCAGATGTTCCGCTGGGAAAATTTTGATCATCCAGCATAAAGTCGTAATCTTGCTCCCAAGGGTTTCCATTTTTTTTGCACCTCAAAAAAGTTTAGTCCTACAGGAAACATTTTGAGAACTTTAAAGAGCTGAAGACAATTCTGGTCCCATTTACGGGACAGAAGACACAGCAATGCAGAAGTTAACAAGTGGTTCACTTCTTTTTGTGACTGCGTCGAAAAGTAGCTCAAACCAATGCTGTACCTGTTGCCAATAAATTTTTCCATGTCAGTATGTTGTCTTTGAAACTTCCTAGGAGGTTCTCGCAGCTTTAGGTCCGTCAGTATCTCGCCTCTTAGCTTCCAAATTTCACAGACGTTCTCCCGCGAACGTTGCGAGACTAGCATGTGTATTGTGGAGACATGACCTATACACGGCCTGGGGGACATTTCCACAATAAACGGCCAAGATGCTGGGTTGGATTCCCTGGCTGTCACACAGTTTTAATCTGCTAGGAAGTATCATATCAGCTCACACTCCACCCGAGAGTGAAAATTCCCTGTTATTTTTGTGAGTAAAAAAAGAAAACTTGCCATTACTGTCTGGATGCGCCTTGTATATCTGACTTAAGACAATATTTAATACAGCGGATAAAAGTAAGTGTTGGGGGTACTCACACTTGCAGAGGCCGTTGTTGCAGGCGGCGCCGGCGGCGCACTGCGCGTCGCTGGCGCAGTACTGCAGCGCGACGCAGCCGAGGCGCGGGTCGCCGGTGGTGCCGGGCCGGCACGAGCACACGCCCGCGTGGTTGTCGGCCACACAGTCCGCCTGCTCGCCGCACACGCTCGCCACCGAGCACGGGTCCACGCAGCGCGAGTCCACGCACGCGCGCGACGCCGGGCAGTCCGCGTTCTCAGAGCACTCCAGCTTCACGCACTCAACCTGCGCACCGACAACACGCCGCCGGTAAGTAAACCAGCTAAATAGGGAGACCAAGGTCTCCGACAGGAAGAAAAACTGCTGTTTGTCCGTATAGTTATTATGCAGTTTCTGATTCATTAGCAAGACCTCAGTGCAAGAAACGTGTTCTTTGGAATTAGAATACAACCGTTTAGATATACGAGGGTGAGTGAAATGACTTAGCCTGCGGTTTCTCTGCTGCGGAGGAATCGCATCAGTTTGGTAGTGCACTCTCTCATAAGGCAGCGTGAAAGCTGTTTATAGGCATGGCTGCAGCTGTTGACCCTCCACACTTCCGCTGCGGCGTCAAAATACCTGCACTTCCAAACCGCTGTGGTTGTGTGGTGCCGCAGCCAGCGCCTGTGTACACGGCGACTTATGTGGCTGTTCAGTGCGTGCGGTTCCACCGTGCGTCCCTTGTTTCCCCCGCCAGATAGGAACAGGGTCCTCAAGGTCACTGCGGCTGAACCGCCTGCAGTGTGAGTAACATGCAGATCCTCCGCAAAATCAAAGCGGTTCCTCTACAGTGGAGGAACTGCAGTCTATAAACGCAACCTTAGAAGTGGAAATCTGAGTCAGTGCCTCATTCTCTGGCAACGTTTTGCCAAATTTCCTACTTTCCAACTTCAGGCGAAGTGTTGGGTTCATGTCGTGTCCAGGTCTATATAGCCGCTGGACCAGCAGCCTCCCTACGGCTACTGCATTTAAACTTAACGTTATTAAAATGGAAAAGACAACACAAAACACGCTTGGTCTAATTACGACCAGCTATATACCTAAAGGCAGCTGGTCTGTATCAAGGACATATGGACACTAAGTGTTTTGGCCAATCTGAACTTTAAATGTGTATCATAAATGTATTCAGAACAAACGTACCAATAAATGTGTATATTTCTTTGTGTTAAAAACATCTACTGCGTCTGACGGGCCAATCATGCACGCTAGGAACTGGCTCTTCCGGCGCAGTAGGTGTAGAGAGACTGCTGGTCCAGCGGCCATATAGACCTGAACACGACATGAACCCGAAACTTCACCTGATGATGGCAAATAGAAAACTTGCCGAAACGTTGCCAGAGAATGAGGCACTCACTCGGCTGTCAACCTGAGAAGATTTACTCACCGAGATCCGCCGACAAAGTCTACATTCACATATCACAACCTTAGAAGTTACACAAAATTTCAAATTCAAATGTCTGTAAATCTATGGGATCAAACTACCATGGTAATCGGTGCCTAGCTTACAAACGAAGTAACTTAAACTAACCTAAGGATAACACACACAACCATGCCCGAGGGAGGAGTCGAACCTCCGGCGGGAACGGCCGCGCAGTCCGAGACCTGGTACCTCGAACAGAGCAGCCATCCCCGCGCGACTCATTCCCTTTCGTCAAGAAAGAGCTCAGATACACATTCATACAATCAGACGAGCATAGCTCGCACAGGCACGTCTGCGATCTCCGTCAGCCGTGTGCTGAGTGCTTTTACTGCTGTAGCCGGAGTGGCGTACCTTGGGGTCGCCCCTGGTCTGCTGCGGACAGCGGCAGAGCGGCACGTGGTCCTGCACGACGCACTCGGCGTTGACGCCGCAGGCGGCGGCGGGCGCCTCGCAGGGGCTGCGGCAGCGGTTGTCGACGCAGGCGGCGCTGGCGGGGCAGTCGGCGTCGCCCAGGCACTCGCCCGGCTTGCGGCAGCCGGTCGCCGGGTCGCCCACCAGGCCCTCGGCGCACTCGCACGAGAAGCTGCCCGGCGCGTTCCGGCACCTGCGCAAAGTACGCGAGTCCGCGGTCACACTCCCTGCACGCGCCACCGCGCCGCCACGCCTACCGCGCGCTCTCGACGTAGATACTTACACGGCAGTGCTGTGGCACGGGCTAGACGAGCATTCGTCGATGTCGACGCACTTTCCGTTGACCAGCTCGTATCCTTCGAAACAGGAACATGCCGCTTCGTGGTTCTGAACTTTGCAAGATCCTCTGCCGCAGTTGACTTGGTCGCACGGGTCTATCACAAAGGAAAAGAAGAAATATTACAGCTCCTGTAGTGTGGCTTATCGTTCTTAAGAAAGCTACGTGTTATATTTACCATCAATATAATTGTATTGTTAATCCTAAGTAATATTATTAATATAAATGTGAACTTTGTTTGTTACACTTTTAAGCTTTTTCTATTAACAATAAAGTTTTGCATATACGTTGCCAGGGGTACAGAATAGGAAGTACAGTAACATTTATAAAAGAAAAGAACTCGTCGTTTTCCACTCGAGCGCCTTACCCCGAGACCAACAGGCCCTAAAAGTAATTTTGAAGTAAAATGACAAGTGTTGGATGTTTGCACAAGTCGTGACAGATAGAATGTTCCAGTGGCGTAACTATGGGTGGGGGGATGAGGGGGTAGAAACTCCCCCCCCCCAGAACAGTATAAAAAATTATTAAAAAAAAATGTATAACAGCAATCTGGCAAAGGTAAAGATTGGACACTTGGGGTGTTTTACCATAAACTTTCATTAGATGGGAGTGAATTGGTTTCTTCAATAGGAGTGGTGGTTGGTAGTCTGTATGGAAACTGACTATAATTTTGCACGTCAAGCAAATCTATCCCCCCTTCCCCCAAAGCCAAGTCCTAGTTTCGCCACTGGAATGTACTGAACTGATTATGCGAGTTAGCACAATCAACTCGTGACTCGCGAGTGAAGGGTAGGGGTGAAGGTTGTGCGCGTGACGTAGGCGCAACTCACCGACACACTTGTAGCTGCGCTGGTCGCAGGCCTTGTCCCGGGCGCAGTCCTCGCTGCCGGTGCACTCCACCTTGAAGCAGCCGACGTCGGAGTCGGTGGGGTCGCCCAGGTGTCCGGGCGGGCAGCTGCAGACGGCGGCGTGGTCGAAGACGTTGCAGAGCGCGGAGGGCCCGCAGGGCGCGTCGGCGCAGGGGTCTGAGCAGCGGCCGGCGCGGCACGCCAGGTTGTCGGCGCAGTCGGCGGCGTCGTCGCAGGAGCCGGGCGCGCGGCAGCCGGGCTCCAGGAAGGGGTCTCCCACGCTGCCCGCGGGGCACTGGCAGCGGAACGAGCCCGCCGTGTTGACGCACTGCGCGCTGTGGTGGCACGGCGCGTCCTCGCACTCGTCTACGTCCACGCAGCCGCCCGCCGGGCCCGACGTGAAGCCCACGCCGCACCTGCCGCACACCGCTCGTAACGCCACTGACCACTCAGGTATGCACATGTTGTGAAACGGAATAGTTCATCAGAAGATCAAAAGCAACTGCAAACTCTAGGGCTATAGCTCTGACAATAGTCAGATCCAGAATTTTTCAACAAGTTTCATGTTCCAATATTACGTCATTTCTGGAGACCAGAACTCTCTTTTGTAGGAAAGAACATAGTTTTCGAAAGCAACGATAGTGTGAAATGCAATTCGCGTTATTCAGGAATGGAAGGAGAAATTTGGAGAGGGCATTAAAGAGCAGGGAGAAGAAAAAACATTGTAGTAATTGTGTCAGAAATCGCAAAAGATCTGGAAGAGCAATTGAATGGGATGGACAGTGTCTTGAAAGGAAGATATACAATGAACATTAACAGGAGTAAAACGAAGGTAATGGAATGCAATGTCAGAAAATCAGGCGATGCTGAAGGTATTAGGTTAGGTAATGAGACAATAAAAGTAATAGATGAATTTAGTTATTTGGTAGCAAGATACAGGGAATCATTTTTCTGACGAACCATTCGCCACTGGAAGAGAAGGAAGTGACAATGATTTATGAAGACCACTACAATTGTCATGACTTTGTAAATTGCGAATTTACTTCATTATAAAAATATACATCTGCATCGTCACCAATGTGTGTTCCTTTGGGACAGATGTAGTAAATATAGAAAGAAAAAACATGTACTACTTATGCTATCAATAAGGTAGAGATTACTTCAAGTAGGAATGTATTGTAAATCACGGACCAAAATTAATGTACGAAGACCGTTGAAGATGTGGTGAGTTCGGAACCCTAGGGCTAGCAGGAAAAGTAGGAGAAGAATACGAAGAAAATTCGGTGGTAAAAACTTCATTTGATTCTAGACGCGACTGGCATATGATGAGCATACTGCAGTGAAGAATTTATTTACTTATTTATTTATTTTTGAGGTATCATCTGTGATTTGGTTTGCCGTCTTTACGTTTCGGTGACATCAGTTTGTGAGCATATGGGAAGCGCAGCGAAACCCAAACCTGAAGACGACAAACCAACCTACTGATGATGCCTTCAAGTAAAAAGAGGACGAAACGCTTCTGGACTTGATGAATAATTTGTAGCAGTAAATTTGAAATAAAGAAGGTGGAACAGGAAGCAAGTTGTTAGAAGTGAGAACGCTCGGCGGTATACGCACCTGCACTTTCCGCGGAGACACACTTGTCCGAGCGAGCAGTCCTGGTCGGTGGCGCAGCCGGGCCGGCAGACGCCCTCGTCGCAGATCTCGGCGGGCAGGCAGTTGCTGGCGGCGTGGCAGACGCGCACGCACTGGCCTTGGTCGCCGCAGCGCTCGCCGAGCGCGCAGCCGCGGTCGCACGGCCACACGCACAGGCCGGCGGCCGAGCAGGCGTAGCCGGGCGCGGGGCAGTCGCCGGGCGCGTGGCAGGCGGCCGGCTGGCGCACGCAGCCCTGCTGCGGCGCCGGGCTGCCCGAGAAGCCGGCCGGGCACCGGCACTCCGTCGCGTGCTCCACGCACCGGCACTCCGCGTTCGGGCCGCACGCGCCCTCGCGCAGGCACGGGTCTGCGCGACACGACACACTTCAGCGCGTGCGCCAGGGGCTCCTAACGTAGAGTTCGCACAGGATAAGGTGGACGGTGCGCAGAGACCAGTTTTCGTCCGAAGCGCTGGGCGAGTTCTTTCCTCCGTTCGGAAGGGGATGCCGCGTCAGTCCACTTCCGCCTGCCGGCCAATGAGCTGGGCGCTTCCTCTCCAGCGCTCGCTCACTGCTCTGTCGCTACCCCCACCACTACCGCTCTCCCCACGCTCGCCCAGCGGTCTGCGCATCTACCGGCCAATTTATCCTACGCGCACTCTACCGCACTCTGATTACATTCCACCACTCTCTTTCCTCTCATAATCTCTCATCCGTACTGATACAAGAAACTGCGATTCACACGTTTCAGAATAAATGAGTAGCTTGTTATCAATGGCAGGCATCTGTCGTTTGCAAATAACTGAGATAAACGCCATTTTTTATTACGAAACGTGCGAATTTATACGTATGCATGATAGTTTGGTGATCATTTGCAACTAAATGATGAGCAAACTAGCATGCATACGTGTTAACTCCACATTTCGTAATAAAAATGGCATTTATCTCAGTTATTTGCAAACGACAGATGTCCGTCTTTGATAACAAGCTACTCAAATGAATAAAAACATTTGATTGACAAAAGTAATATAACAATGATGTGAGCAGATACAGATGGCGATAGTATCTCATACACAAGTTAGAAAAGGGCGGTACACTGGTACAGCTATCAGAATTTCAACCACCTCCTACTCCCCAAAAACTCAATACGTCGAGCAGTGCCCCTTCATTAACCCTTTAATGCATAGTGTAGCTAATCAGCTACATACCTTATTTTTTCCATTATCTCTCAAACTGATCAACATTTTACCACAAATTCATTTCTAGCTGCTTGTATACATACTGTTGTATATGCCAATAGCTCGTCCCAAAAATTGTAAATTTCAAAGTGCTATGAATCAATTCGACAGTTAACTGCATTGATTTACTCCTAAAATGTTGGTTTGTTTACTTTCGTATTCCTCCTTTGCCAATAATAATATACTACTCTTGCATTATGAGTTACTTTCTGGAAAGATGAAACGCATAATAGTGATATTTACTGCATCGAGTACACTATATCATGAAAGCACTACATAGCTGATCAGCTATGAACGTTTTGTTAGTAGTAGTGCAAAAATCTTTTTGATTTAAATAAAATATTTTTATCAGTATATAACGCACTATACATTAATCGTGGTAGTTTCTATAGCTTCAAATAAAAAGTCGTGCATTAAAGGGTTAAGATCATTACTTCCACATTAATCACAACCGTAATTACTATAAATATCACCAGGACCACATCACACAATGTCATGACTCCATTGAATCAATTGTACTCATTATCATCAGTCACTCAATTATAAAATTAAAATATAAAATTCGTCAAACAATAATTAAAAACTACCTTATTTAATAAAATCGTGTCATCACCTAGTTTTATGTAAAGATCGTAAATGTCTAACACCAATTTGTTTTACGACGCCAATTATTATCACCATTTTATACGACGGGTGTTCCACTGAAAAGGTACGAAACGACACTGTGGGTATAACTGAAGTCTGTTTTCAAAAGTAATCGCCAGAGGGTGACTACAACTATCCGACTGTTTAACGAGCACGAGGATTCCCTGTACCCAGAATGCCTGCGGCCGTGGCAAGATCCAGTCCTCTACTGTACCCTTCAATTCGTCGTCCAAGTTGAAGCGATTCCCTTTGAGAATTTTATTTATTTTTTTACTTTATTTATTTTTTTAGTGGATGAAGCAGGTGAAAGTCCCAGGGCAACATGTCCGCACTGTAGGGTGGGTGTTCAAACTGCTCCCACTTGCGTTTGGCCAGAACACTTTTGTGTGGCCCTGCAGACATGTAGATGCTCGTTATCGTGGAGTAGAATCAGTCCCTTCGTGGGCAGCCCAGACCGTTCTCTCTTGATGGTCTTGCATAGGTTAAGGAGTGTCTCACAGTACACGTCACTTTTAATGATTTTTCCGTGCTCGAGGAATTCGATGCGTATCGGTCCTCTGACGTCGATACAAACTTCATGTTATTTTATTCGACTTGAGCACAACATTCACGAATTGTTTACATGTCATGTAATAATTTTGTACTTTGATAAAGACGCCATTAGATGGTGTTGAAATGTGGATAAAGTGTATTTACTTCAAAGCAACTTTTGGGGCTGGTTGCTTGTTTCCTTTCACAGTATAATGGAAAGAGGATATAAAACTGTATTGAAATCTTTATTTTTCGTATAACGCCTCTCAACTATATAAAAAACAAAGTTTTTTATTTACATTTAATTTTTTATTTTAGTGTTATGTTATGATGTTCCCTTCGCTATTTCTCGCCTGTAAGCTGTAATAGTTATTTTTCCCTTAGATCCAGTACCAGAAAACTCATTCTCTATGTGATATGCCGGACCCGCATTATTTAAGTGCTCTGACAAACCGAAGATAATCTACTTGGCAGTTATCAAAACATGTGTATCATCCTTAGGTTCGAATGAGTGAGTGACTTCCTCTATGTGTAATTTTGTATAACATTACCTAGAAATGTCGAAAATATTTAGTAAAATTATATTTTTACTTGCACTAACAGTTCCGATTTCGACAGGCAACTTGTCATTGAGGGAAGTTGCCACGGTTGCCTGCTCATCAGGATAAAGTTTGGTAGCGTTCTTAGACAACGCCAAATAGGGTTTGTGCAAGTTACATATCAGCTAATAACATTCAAATGTTAATTGAACTTTACAGTAAATATACTTAATTGTAATAAAACTACAGATTGTTTCTGACATGTCATTAAATGATGACTTGGTAGAGCAAGTGATGAGGATGTGGATGAAAACGAAATTATACTTCAGGTAATCCTGGATGTAGCACTTTCTTCATATTCTACATATTTCACCCACATTTTTTTCGCCAGCATCTGCATTGTAATACTAATATAATATGTTCTTTTTCATCAAATAGGAATTATTATTGCTCTTCAACAGCGCAATAACTTTCTATTTTTCGCATTTTCTCTCCGGTCGCTCATTATTTTACTCCTAATATTGAAAACATTCTGAAAGCTTTTCAAACAGAAATAATACTGAATCAGCGTAAAGCGGTCTGTTTCTTCATCACGACAATAATAAACAAGCCTGTGTCATACAACTGTGGCTACCCTATTGGTTATGACTCTTCTTCTGTGGTGACGCAACTTGCAGACTCACTCACCTTGACATTTTGCGTTGATGCAAGCCTGGTTGCTGGGACACTCTTTGCTTGAGCGGCAGCCGAGGAGACAGGAGCCGTTGGTGCAGGCAAGACCTTGAGGACATTGCGTGTGGCCCACGCACGGTAGCACGCATAGGCTGAGTACGCACTTCTCACCATTAGAACAGTCGTCAGAGTTTCTGCAGGCAACTGTAAAAACAAGACTCTCATTAATTTGCTAGTCATGGAACTCAATGAGCAGAAAACAATACGCTTTTTTAAGAATATTCTCCAGTTTTGTTTTTGATAATCAGTCACACAATTTTGCAGTAATAATCGATAGCTAGATTTTTTGAGGTCTCATTTGAAAGATGAAGTTATGAAAAAAAATGTCTTCATGTCACCAAGTGTACCTATCGCAAACGTACGTTGAATGATTGCATTTGTATATTTATGTAGCACAGGTGTAGAATTAGGAGCTATTGAAATCTTGAATTCGTGACGAGCCCAGAAATGTACGTAAATTAAATGATGAACCTTTTTGCTGAACCATATTCTACTCCAGACAAGTCTCCACGTGTAGTGTGCTAAATGATGTCATGCAACGGACAGATCACCACCAATATTGTAATGTTTTCGTACTTCCTTGGATACAATTGCAACTACGATTTAATCAGAATACTGGAGGATAACCAGGCGATGAGTAATTATACCAAACTCTTTCCTCCTAATGGACAAAGCCTTTTCTCCTTTTCTTGTCTATTTTCTTATAGTTGTACATCAGTTTTTCAACTAGTCGAATATTGCTACCCCTTTTTTTTTTATTTGAGTAAATCTGCTACACCAAACATACTTAATGATCATTATTATGTATCATCATATCTTTCACGTAAATTTTGTTGAATACTTCCTGGAATTTCCATTATGAATTTTGGTTCTTGTTATAAATACTATGCTGATAAAGAACGGGGTGACAGCTAGCTGCAAATGTGCGGATCCCTCCTACCAACTCTAATCCTGTCTCCTCCCCTTTTTTTAATAAGCAATTGAATGGGATGGACAGTGTCTTGAAAGGAAGATATAAGATGGACATTAATAAGAGTAAAACGAAGATAATGGAATGCAATGTCAGAAAATCAGGCGATGCTGAAGGAATTAGATTAGGTAATGAAACAATAAAAGTAGTAGATGAAGTTTGTTATTTGGGTGGCAGATGGCCGAAGTAAAGAAGATATAAAATTCAGAATGGCTATGGGAAGAAAAGCGTTTCTAAAGAAGCGACATTTGTTAACATCCAATATTAATTTAAATGTTAGGAAGTCCTTTCTGAAAGCATTTGTGTGGAGCGTAGCATTGTATGGGAGTGAAACATGGACGATAAGGAGTTCACAGAAAAAGATAATATAAGCTTTTGAAATGTGGTGTACAGACGAATGATGAAAGTTAGATAGGTAGATCACGGAACTAATGACGAGGAGCTTAACCGAATCGGGGAGAAAAGGAGTTTCTGGCATATCCTGACTAAGAGAACGGGTAGATTGGTTGGACACATTCTGAGACATCAAGAAATTGTCAACTTAGCATTAGAAGGAAGCGTGTGGGGTAAAAATCGTAGAGGGAGACCGAGGGACGAATATAGTAATCAGATTCTAAAGGATGTACTTTGCCGAACGAATTCTCAGATGAAAAGAGTTGCACAGGACAGGGTAGCGTGGAGGGCTGCATCAAACCAGTCTGGGGACTGAAGACAACAACAATAACAACAACAGTGGTTCATAAAATGACCCGACGAAAAACTGTGCTGGCGAGCTACTGAAGTAAAACACAATGCGAAATCCGTAATTTTAGTTGAGGCTCCAGTAACACCGTACATTTGGCCTAGAAATCGTGATAATTACGTACAAATCGTAACACTTGACATCTCTGTCATTTGTCACAAAGTTGACCATTTTAATTGTACAGCCTATCGGCCGAAGAGCGGTGTATGATGCTGCTGTCGGGCTGCCCCATGCGCCGTGAAAATAACATTGAAGAGGGAAAAAAATGTGCGGAAGGATGTAGTAATATGAATGCAGACGACTAAGGTGGAGTACTGTTGCAGGTAGGAGGAGAGGGGCATACCTTTGCACTGTCCGCCGTGGCAGATGTCTCCGAGGCAGTCCTGGTCGCTGGTGCAGGGCGCGGGCGAGCGGATGCAGCCGCCCTGCACGCCGTAGGGCCCGGGCTGGAACTTGGCGGGGCAGGAGCAGACGGGGCGGTGGTCGCGCACCTCGCAGCGCGCGTTGGGCCCGCAGGGGCGGCCGGCCTCGCACGGGTTGAGGCAGCGGCCGCCCTGGCAGGCGGCGGTGGGCGGGCAGTCGCGGTCGCCGGCGGGGCAGCGGCCCTCGGGCCGGCAGCCCGTCGTGTACGGGTCGCCCACCTGGCCGGCCGGGCACCGGCACACGTGCCCGTCGCCGCCCGGCGCCGCCTCGCACGTCGCGCTCGGGTGGCACGGGCTGGGCTGGCACACCGCGCCCGGCGAGCACTCGATCTGCCGGCACACCCACCAACAAGTGCTTATTACATTAGATTAGATTAATACTTGTTCCATAGATCATATATACGATATTTCGTAATGATGTGGAACGTGTCAGTTTAGTAAATGTTGTCTACACTTGACAATCAACATTTTAAGGATTTTTTTTAATTTTTTTAATTTTTTCTTTTTAAGTTTTATCTAAAAATTCTTCTACATTGTAGAAGGAGTTGCCATTCAGAAATTCCTTTAATTTCTTTTTAAATAGTAGTTGGCTATCTGTCAGTCTTTTGATGCTACTAGGTAAGTGACCAAAGACTTTTGTGGCAGCATAATTCACCCCTTTCTGAGCGAAAGTTAGATTTAACCTTGAATAGTGAATATCATCCTTTCTCCTAGTGTTGCAACTTCCCTGACACTGCCTATCTCCCGAAGATACATCCGTAAACAGCGAGAAACATTACCTTATCTACAGTGACAGACTACTGAATACCTACCATAGATACGACATATACAGTGATACTCAATGTGCAGCAATGGTTCTCACCACTGGTGGCATCGTTCTATGAGGCAGG
Source organism: Locusta migratoria (assembly GCA_026315105.1). Taxonomy (NCBI): domain Eukaryota; kingdom Metazoa; phylum Arthropoda; class Insecta; order Orthoptera; family Acrididae; genus Locusta; species Locusta migratoria. The sequence goes on along the minus strand of CM048744.1, from coordinate 468,805,187 downwards.
ACTAGGTAAGCTCATCGACCGCTACGAAAATGCATCAAGATCGGTGGCAACTATGTGGAAAAGTAGTTTAATATATGCTGCAGAGCATGCTGATGCAATAGCTCCGTACTTAGCTATAATTTACAACCGATCACTCAGCGAAAGATCCGTACCCAAAGGCTGGAAAGTTGCCCAAGTTACTCCAATATTCAAGAAAGGCAATAGGAGTAATCCCCAAAATTACAGGCCTATCTCATTGACGTCGATTTGCAGTAGGATTTTGGAACATATACTTTGTTCGAATATTATGAACTACCTCGAAGAGAACGACCTATTAACCAATAGTCAACACGGATTCAGAAAGTATCGCTCTTGCGAAACACAGCTTGCCCTTTATTCACATGAAGTGTTAAGTGCCATCGACAAGGGATCTCAAATCGATTCCATATTTTTGGATTTCAGGAAGGCTTTTGACACTGTACCCCACAAGCGGCTTCTTATAAAATTGCGTGCTTATGGAAGATCTCCCAAATTGTGCGATTGGATTCACGATTTTCTGTCAGAAAGAACACAGTTCGTTGTAATTGACGGTAAATCATTGAGTAAAACAGAAGTGATATCTGGCGTTCCTCAGGGAATCGTTATAGGTCCCCTACTCTTCCTCGTGTTTATAAACGATTTAGGAGACAATCTGAATAGCTCTCTTAGACTGTTCCCGGATGATGCTGTCGTTTATCGGTTAGTGAAGTCAACAGAGGATCAAAAGCGACTGCAAAGCGATTTAGACAAAATTTCTGCATGGTGCGAAAATTGGCAATTGACACTAAATAAAGAAAAGTGTTAAGTAATAAACATGACCACTAAAAGAAATCCGCTGAACTTTAATTACGCAATAGATCAGTCAAACCTTAAGGTCGTTGATTCTACCATATACCTAGGAGTTACAATTACGAACAACTTTGACTGGAGAGAACACACAGAAAATATTTCATCGGCAGAACCCTTCGAAGATGCACCAGCTCCACCAAAGAGACTGCCTACATCACACTTGTGCGTCCTCTCCTGGAGTACTGTAGCCCCTTGTGGGACCCTCACCAGGTGGGACTGACGGAAGACATTGAAAAGGTTCAGAGAAGGGCAGCTCGTTTTGTTTTATCACGTTACGGGGGGGGGGGGGGAGCGTCACGGAAATGTTGCACGAATTGTGGGGTGGAAATCATTAAAAGAAAGACGTTATTCATTGCGGCGTGATCTGTTTGCGAAGTTTCAATCACCGACTTTTAGTTCTGAATGTGAAAATATTTTGCTAGCACCCACCTACTTAGAGAGACATGACCATCCCAATAAAATAAGAGAAATCAGATCGAAAACGGAACGATTTAGGTGTTCTTTCTTCCCGCGCGCTATTAGAGAAAGTTACGAAAGTGGTTAATGAACCCTGTGCCAGGCATTTGAATGTGATTTGCAGAGTATCTATGTAGATGTAGATGCTCTTTCTTGTGACAGTAAAAAGATTTTTCAAAAATAAATGTTTGCTATATTTTTTTTTCCAAAACAGTAGTTACTTTCCAGGTAGACCTCGTATTACGGGAATATTGATCAGTCTTCTCCAGGCTGAGCGGACGCCCTGTGGTGTTGATTATAGAGAAAGGTACGTTACCTCTGGGTTGCCTCTGTAGCCGGGCGGGCACTGGCAGACGGCCTTGTGGTCCTCGGCGACGCAGACGGCGTCGGTGCCGCAGGAGTCCTCGCTGCAGACGTCCATGCAGGTGTGCGAGAGGCGGTCGCACAGCTGGCTGGGCGGGCAGTCGATGTTGTAGACGCAGGGCACGGTGCGGCAGCCGGCAGACAGGTCGTAGGGGTCTCCCGCGAAGGGCCCGGGCGGGCAGCGGCACTGCGCCACGTGGTTCTGCGCCGTGCACACCGCGCCGGGCCCGCAGCGCACCGCCTGGCACGCCGGCCGGCACGAGAACGAGCCCGTCTCAGAGTCCAGGCGGCACACCTGCAAACGCCGCACCGTCACTAAGGCTGAAGCTGCAGCTATCTTTAATGCACGTCAACTAGATGTCAAATAAATGGGGAAGTAAACGAAATAATTCTCGAAACTTACTGGCACATCAAAACTATGTCCCAGACCTGGTTTCAACTCTAGCACCTTTGCTTTTGGCGGGAAAGCGCTTTACCCACTGAGCTATCCAGGCACGCCCCACGTGCATTATTTCCACACATAGGCGTAGCGAAAGGAGAAGGGGTTCTGGGTTTCAAAGCCATCTCGAAATGATGACAAAAAACAAAAAGTGGCATCATTCGGTATCAGCGTAGAGGTCGTCTACATTTTGCCGAGGCTGGGAAGCCGTTACACCAGTTCCATACAGTCCCCAAATTTCCCAATGCTATTCCCATACTTTTTTTTGCACTGAAGAAAGACACTGTTGACCATTGGTAAGTTTTGAACCAACAGGTAGCTTACACACCTACACAAAAGTCATAGGTCCTGTAACTAACTGCAAACATTTGTGCATGGATGAATTGACCGACTTGTTTCGCAGTGGTGATTACTACTTAGATAATGAGCAGTTTATATAATTTTTCCCTGGAGGATTCATTTCAATTTTCTGCTCCTTATAGATGAGCGTGGCTTGCCGTTTCCAAAACACCAAGAAGGATCCCTTCCTCAAGGCACCCATGGTAAATTATGGTAAAGAGGGGGACAAAATCCGACGGAGAGTCGCTATGGAAACTGTCACTGTCTGCTTGAGGATTTATAAGTTTCACGCTCTGCCTTGCTGATTGAAATCCGTGTTTCGATCTGCGTTTGCCTGTTGTTGTTGTTGTTGTTGTTGTGGTCTTGAGTCCGGAGACTGGTTTGATGCAGCTCTTCACAATACCCTATCCTGAACAAACCTCATCAACTCCACATAAGAACAGCAACCTACATCTGTCTGAATCTGCTTACTGTTTGCATCTCTTGGTCTTCCTCTACGGTTTTTACCCCACACACTTCCCTCGAACGCTAAATTGACAATTCCTTGATGTCTAAGAATGTGTTCTATCAATTGGTCCCTTCTTTTAGTCAAGGTATGCAAAAAATACCTTTTCTCCCCAATTCTGTTCAGTACCTCCTCATTAGTTACGCAATCCACCCACCTAATCTTCAGCATTCTTCTGTAGAACCATATTTCAAAAGCCTCTATCCTCTTCCTGTCCGCACTGTTTATCGTCCACGTTTCACTCCCATACAAGACAACACTCCACACAAATGCCTTCAGAAAGGACTTCCTTAGGCTTAAATCAACATTCGATGTTAACAAATTTCTCTTTTTTGTCATTTGTTATTTTACTGCCGAAGTAACAAACTCATCTACCTCCTTTATTGTTTCGTTACCTAATCTAATTCCTTCAGCATCACCTGAATTTATTAGACTGCACTCCATTACCCTAGTTTTGCTCTTGTTAATGTTCATCTTAAAAAATGTTCAAATGTTTGTAAATCTATCGGACCAAACTGCGTCGTCATAAGTCCGTAGCTTACAAACTACTTAAACCTAGGTAAACTAACTTACGGACAAACACACACAGCCATGCCCCAGGGAGGACTCGAACCTCCACGGCGAGCAACCGCGCGCTCCGCAGCGAGACGCTTTAGACCGCTCGGCTACTCCACTGCTGCTGTTTATCTTATATGCGCCTTTCAGCACACTGTCCATTCCGTCCATTGCCTATATTCATGATATGATTTTCCTTGTTCGTATTTCAGAGAATATGCTCATTCTTAAGAAGTTTACTTTGTTTCTATACTATAGTGACTTCCTACTATACAACCCTTTGGAATGAAATATACTACAATATATACAGTATTAATGGTGTTTGCAATTCTATTAAAAGTACACATTGCTGTAATGTCCATTCATTGAAAACCCCTCCCGAAATCATATCCTGGCTTCGCCTATGGGCGGAAGAAAAGGTGTGAAGGTGGGGCGTCAGACGTGCCAGGATAGCTCAGTCTGTAGACCACTTGCAAGCGAAAGGTAAATATCCCGGTTTGGAATGCCAGCTGGTTACAGTTTTAAAATGTGAGGATGTTCGGTACAGATATAGTTTACGCCAGATGGTTTGAGGTGTGTGCAGCTCACCTCGGCCTCTGCGCAGTTGGCGTCGCTGGTGCAGGAGTTCCTGGTGGCGGACAGGCAGCCGGCGCGGTCGGCCGGGTTGCCGGTGTAGCCGGGCAGGCAGCGGCAGGCGGCGCGGTGCGCGGCCGCCTCGCAGCGGCTGTGCGCCGGGCAGGAGAGCGCGGCGCACGCGTCCGCGCAGCGCAGCACGCCCAGCGCGTCGGGCCGGCACGCCGCCGCCGCGCCGCAGTCCGCGTCCGTCGCGCAGTCGGGCAGCGACGGCTTCTCGCACGCCGACGACACCGGGTTCCACACGAAGCCGTCGCGGCAGTGGCACACCGGCCCGTGCTGCGCGTCCAGTCGGCACACCTGCACACCCACCAACACCGCACCGTCACACTTCTACTTATACAGGATGCAATCTTATTTTTATATTTGTGACTCTTTGTGAGGTTGTTGATAAAACTCTTCTGGGTAATGGACCGCATCGTCAATATAGCATGTATTTCACCGACGTTTCGGCCACTGTTACAAGTGACCATCTTCTGGGTATTACGTAACATCCCACAAGATGGCCGCTTGCAATAGTGGCCGAAACGTCGGTGAAATACTTGATATATTGACGATGCGGTCCAATACCCAGAAGAGTTTTGTCAACAATGACAACGGCCGCGGAAGCCTTCGTTTACATTTACTCTTATGAGATCTTTATTTGCCATAGATCGCCTATATACATTGATTTTACATTGATGACTAGTTTTGACTCGTGAAAGAGTCATTATCAAATCTGTAACAGTTCAAACACAATACTACAGTGGATAAACAGTGTCTAACTCTACAATAAATGTACAGCCCTGGTCATTAAAATCGCTGCATCACGAAGATAACGTGCTACAGACGCGAAATTTAAGCGACAGGAAGAAGATGCTGTGATATGCAAATGATTAGCTTTTCGGGGCATTCACACAAAGTCGGCACCGGCGACGACACCTACAAGGTGCTGAGATGAGGAAAGTTTCCAACGACTTCTCGCACACAAACAGCAGTAGACCGGCGTTGCCTGGTGAAACGTTGTGATGCCTCGTGTAAGGAGGATAGATGAATACCATCACGTTTCCGACTTTGAAAAAGTTCGGATTGTAGCCTATCGCGATGGCGGTTTATCGTATCGCGACATTGCTGCTCGCGTTCGTCGCGACTGTTAGCAGAATGTGGAATCGGTAGGTTCAGGAGGGCAATACGGAACACCAGGTTGGATCCCAACGGCCTCGTATCACTAGGAATAGAGATAACAGGCATGTTATCCGCACGGCTATAACGGATCGTTCAGCCACGTCTCGATCGCTGAGTCAGCAGATGGAGACCTTTGCAAGACAACAACCATCTGCAAGAACAGTTCGACGACGTTTGCAGCAGCACGGACTATCAGATCGGAGACCATGACTGCGAATACACTTGACGTTGCATCACAGACAGGAGCGCCTGCCATGGTGTACGCAAAACAACGAACCTGGATGCACGAATGTCAAAACGTCATTTCTTCGGATGAATTCAGGTTCTGTTTATAGCATCATGATGGTCCCATCCGTGTTTGGCGACATAGCGGTGAACGCATATTGGAAGCGTGTATTCGTCATCGCCATACTGGCGTATCACCCGGCGTGATGTTATGGGGTACCATTGGTTACACGTGTCCGTCATCTCTTGTTCGCATCGACGGCATTGAACAGTGGCTGTTACATTCAGATATGTTACGACCCGTGGCTCTACCCCTCATTCGATGGCTGCGAAACACTACATTTCAGCAAGATAATGCACGACCGCATGTTGCAGGTCCTGTACTGGCCCTTTCTAGATACGGAAAACATTCGACTGCTGCCCTGGCCAGCACATTCTCCAGATCTCTCACCAACTAAAAACGTCTGGTCAATGTTGGCTGAGCAACTCGCTCGTCACGATACGCCAGTCTCTACTCTTGATGAACTGTGGTATCGTGTTGAAGCTGCATGGGCATCTGTACCTGTACACACCATCCAAGCTCTGTTTGAATCATTGCCCAGGCGTATCAAGGCCGTTATTACGGCCAGATGTGGTTGTTCTTGGTACTGATTTCTGAGGATCTATGCATGCAAATTGCGTGAAAATGTAATCACATGTCAGTTCTAGTATAATATATTTGTCCAATGAATACCCGTGTATCATCTGAATTTCTTCTTGGTGTAGCAATTTTAATGGCCAGTAGTGTAATACATTATTTAATATAGATGTTATCCGTGTCAACTACACAATATAATAGAAAACAGTCAGGTTGAAGATAGCTGTAAGTCGAATGTAACGCATCAGAATTTAAAGTCATTGGTTCGGTCCTATTAATGAGCAAGATGGTCGCAATGATGCTGCATGACTCGAAGTCTCAATGACAAGTGATGAAACACCGTACCTCATTGATGGCGCAGGCGACGCTGAGGCAGGGGTCTACGCAGGCTCTGCTTGCGTCCAGTCCCAGGGTGCAGGCGAGCCCCGGCGGGCAGTCGGCGTCGGTGAGGCAGCCTCTCTTGGGCTGGCCCTGGTCTTCGGGCCGGCAGCCCACCACCAGGTCGCTGGGGTCGCCGCTCGTGCCCTCGGCGCAGATGCAAGAAGATCGGTGTTGTTCGGACACGCAGAGCGCGTTCGGCCCGCACTGAGCCTTGCTGCACGCGTCCACGCACTTGCGCACTCCGCCCGAACCCTGAAACATGTCAATGAACACCGTCAGCTGGCGGCATCTACATCTTCTCTGTGCGTCGGTAGCAGGGTCAGCAATGGTGCGAGGTGCAGGGACCGACAGTGGCGGACTCAGATTTTGGTCTAGGAGGAGCTTGATACAGTTAATCTAAAAGTCAGTACTTTTTTTATAGTGTAGAGTGGACGATGGGCCTCAACAAGGCAAACACGAAAAAATAGGTACCTTTTGGAGATGGGGGGCCTTGAGCTCTCTTCCGAATAGGGTCTAGTCTGATATATTAAGCATTGTGGTATTAGTAGGCAGTGCACTAATCATACTTAACTGGAAGGGTGCAGAAATTTCAAAAAAGTGGTTCTGGTGTTCTACAAAAATCTACTGATGCCTCAAACTGGGGACTATCAAGAATGATATCCTACAGGGTTCAGTCTTGGGTCCTTTGCTATTCTTGATATATATGGATGATTGGCCGTGCTAGTTATTTTTGCTGGTGACAAAAGTATAGTAATCATACTCAACAGATAAGAATTAACTGATGAAACTGTAAATAATGTCTTTCAGAAAACTGATTCTCTGCAAATGGACTCTTATTAAACTTCGATAAAATACAACACAAACAGTTCCATGTGGTAAATGGCATGGCACCAAATTAAAAGAATTTCTGAATGGTAACTCCTTCTGTTCAGTAGATGAACTTTTCCAAAACTGATTTTATTAATTTGTCTAACAGAGCTTCATGAAAATAACAACATAATTTTTCCAAAGATTCCCATTAAATTCCCTCAAATGTCTCCTTTACATTTAAACCTTCGCTTCCCCAACAACGCCCATCCGAATTCTTTCGACACCTGTTGTTATGCGTACGGCTTAACTGATATGCACCTGGAATAGGAATACTAGCGTCTTATCGGTGGTTTATTTATGGATGTACATCTAGTCTTCCGATTACTCCCAAGTATAAGCCTTCAATTTCATTTTTGTACCTACTACTGATACCACGTACTCGTTCCATTACATGTTGGTTCGAACTACCACTATGGATTTTTATGCGGTCTGACACACTTAAGAAACTTCCCGAAAACATTTAAATAGAGTACTATCGAATTATTTCTACATTTTGTGGATAGTATCTTCCTATTCATCCAATTTTAAAGATAGCGGCAACATATTGCACTAGCTGCAGACGCTGTCAAAATCGTTTTAAAATTATTTTATATGAAACTACGTGCAGAAGGCATTCCTGCCTTTTCATATTTCTTACATCTCTATTGGTGTACAAAGAAACAGAATCGAATTTTGAGTGTGCCGACACAAGAAATGCAGCAGGAGTGAACTAAAATGTATTCGATGTTGGAGAACAGTGTGTCATATCTGGAGCCAATAGTGTAATGCTGTTTTGGTTGTAGTGTCCTGGATAAAGAAATTTTTATCTGCTTGCTTAGCTGTTCCATTACTGATACAGTTAACGTATAAGGCTCTTAATGAAGCTGATACTTTTCGCCGAAGATGGACATGAAGGGAACTTCTGCGATTCCGAGGTTTTGTTAATAAACTAATGGCCATGTATAAGAGTTGCCTTTATAGACGTTTTTTAATGTTTAACATTGACAGAGAAAGGCAAGAAATAATTAAATGTAGATTTTTTTAAATGCACTTACCGTAACGCCAAGGAAGTGGAAGCATATCTCTGAAGAGGCACAGTCGAGGTCGTTGTTACAGTGGCCTTGCGGCTTGCAGGCCTTGCTGGAGACGTCCAGGTTGTAGCCCGCGGGGCAGACGCACTTGCCGGAGTCGCAGGCCGCCATGGCGCCACACTTCACTCCGGCGCACAGGTCGCGGCACTTGCCCTTCTCGCAGGAGAACCTGGACACGCCAGCGTAGCCCTCATGAATACGCAGCCGACTCAACATTGCCGGTTTCTGTTGCTACTTTATTAATCACAAAGAAATATTGTTACACCCGTATGTTCAGATGTCCCTGATATGATGCCTCCTTTGAAGGCTGTAGTACACCAGTTATCTCAAATTTAGTTTTTTAAAGTTGTTTCCAATTATTTGACATTTTTTTCTTTTAAAAACAATTAAGACTAATTCGTATAATACTATGCTCACCTCATATAAAATTTATACGACACGGTGTTTTAAAAATCTCTGAAAAGCAAAGATGTATCTAATAAAGCCCTTAGATTGTTTTAAAAACTTATAGAAAGAGCTACAAACATTTTACGTGAATCACGTCGACTTTGTTCTACGAACCGACAGGTATTTAAGTGCTTTTATTTTATTTCTTATCTAATAATGTGAATTATACTTTAAGCAGAGTTTGATTTGTGTATCATCTTTATAAAATGGTACCTAATGTCACTGACTAACTTTATTTTCTCAGCTTCATTAACTGATCTTGTCTTGTAATAGAGAGTTAAGATTGGTTAGGTGCACAATAAATTTAGACAGTTTCAGCGGATGACTGTAAATTTCTTTCGATATGCAGTGTCCGCTAATTGTAGAATGTTCATATCTGCTATAGTTTCGTCTGATGCCATATTTTTATCCACAGTTTACGCTATTTTAGTGTTGCATTTTAATTAATCAGACTAATTTAAAATATGTGCTGCCACACCAAGACCAACAAACTTTTCAACTTTGGTTTGGGCAACAAACTTTATATTAAAGTACCTCTAACAATAAAGTCAGCTGAATAGTCCTGTAACATTAACGTAGATGAACTACAAACTACAGTTACCTACTGTCCATCAAAATAGTCATCCCCCATAACTATGCACCGCTAAGCTCTGTCCTGGAAACTTTCTCCCCAGGGGGCTATCGGTTCTGTCGTGAGTACGTGCGTGACGAGCACGGGGCTCCAAGGTAATGCAGTCTTTCTGCCTTCTTTCCTCCCTCGACTACATTTCCTTTCGATTCCCCTCCTTTCTTATCCTCACTCCTTCCCGTCCACACTGGGGGATTGATGACCTTAGCAGTTTAGTCCCCCTGTCCCAAATCACCAACCAAACTGGAAACTTTGCACGAAGTCTTCCTTTAAGATGGTGATCAAAAGCCTCGACGCGTTTCATTGGATGTCAGGAATACTGTCAAATCTCTTTCCTTGCAAAGCGAGTTTTAGTCGAGCGAATACGAAGAATCTCGAGGATTGCGATCCGGCGAGTATGGTTGTTGTTTAAGATGCTCCACCCCCTTTTTTTGCCAGGAACTGTTTGACGATATTGGCTGTCTGTGGATGAACATTGACGTGCAACTTGAACGTCCACCACACTCGCCATATCTCAGTTCTCTAGACATCTTCCTATTCCCTCGACTTCAACTCGCTTTAGAAGGAAAGAAATTTGACAATATTTCTGACATTCAATGAAATGCGGCGACGCTTTTGAAAACTATCCTAAAGAAAGACTTCGTGCAAAGTTTCTAGGACTTGTATCGCTAAACTTAGCGGTGAATAGTTACGAGAGGTGACTATTTCTAAGGGCAGTAAGGTGTCTTTAGTTCATGGTTCATCTACGTTATGTTACAGGACTATTCACCAAACTTTATTATCAGATGATTGTAGTAAAAGAAAATATATGAATAATGCAATTTCAATCGTAAAGTAAAATAATAATAAACGATTTACCAAAATATCCACGGGTGTACTGCCGGTCTATAGTGTCCAACGGGCACAATATTTCGGCGATCATACATGACGCCATCATCAGGTGAACTGACGGACTGAGCTCATGGAAACGCGCCGGCACGGAGATCCGCACGCTACGGTTTCGAGCCGCCGTAGCGTGCGGATCTCCGTGCCGGCGCGTTTCCATGATCTCAGTCCGTCAGTTCACCTGATGATGGCGACATGTATGATCGCCGAAATACTGTACCCGATGGACACTATAGTCCGGCAGTACATCCGTGGATATTTTGATTATCAAATACGCCGGGAGAAACTCAGTAATCACATAAAAGATGGATTTGAGACACAGCGCACAATTTCGATATTGTTGACAGTTGGATGACATTTTATAAATCTTTGTAGCTGATGAATCTGTACATTTATGCACACGAGTATCTTGTCTCCTGTAACGAGCCTTTGTAGTGTATGAGAGGTGTTAAACACTTGTTGTGAGTCGCTCACCCTGGCGGGCAGGGCACGTCGCGGCCGCACTTGCAGGTGTTGGGGTCGGTGCAGGGCCCCGGTCGCACGCGCAGACACACGGCGAACGGGTTGCCGGCGTAGCCCTCCTGGCAGCGGCAGTCGTAGCCGCCCGCCGTGTTGATGCACACCGCGTGCGCGCCGCACGCTCCCGCGCTGCTGCACTCGTCCACGTCTGCCGGCAAACACCCACACGTCAGGCACCTGAAACTCTGCACATTAAGCTGTGGAACAGAGGAAACGATGGACTGCTGCACGGGGTGCCAGGGAGTGAACAGTAGCAACACTGCTTTGCAGGTAGTTATTGGCAAGTAACCTTCGATTATATGTTCACTGTAGGTGCACACCAGGCAGGAGTTCCTACGGGTAATCGCCGACATGCCGCGAGCAGTGAGTGAAATTAGACAGGGCCATTACGTCAGTAGTGTGTGGGTACAGTTGAGAATTTACATCTTACTATACTTGCATATCACTTGCATACGGTTCCTAATATTTCTTTTTATTACAATTTTGTCTCAAATGAGGTCAATTATTTTTTATCTTTTCTCAAAATACGTATGCAGGAACAACAACCACGGGCTTGCGGGGTTGTCGCCCGCGGTGGCCGAGGAGACTGAGGCGCTCCAGTCACGGTCTGCACGGCCACTACGGTCGAGGGTTCGAATCCCCCCTCGGGCATGGATATTTGTGCCGCCGTTAGTATAAGGTAGTTGATAAGTAGTTTGTAAGTTTAGGGGCTGATGACCCCATAGTTAAGTCCCATAAGCTTAGCAAACATTTTTTAGCTTACGGGGTTGCAGTCTCCTGTGATATGCAAGTATAGTAAATAACAGTGTTATTCTGATTTGTATTTCACAATGTTTAGACAATAGGCTTGGTATGACGCATATTTCAGGCATAACGATTAGAAATTTTAATTTATGATGTCACATTATCTATAGGTTTACATTTGTTTCTGAAGAAGACGGGTTTATATCTGTCAAAAGTTTATTAAACTACTATTACTGCAACTGGTCGGCTGCTTATTAATTTGCTGTGATACTACCGTCATATTGAAAATTTTTCGTGGTATTTCACTGGTACTGTAACGGAATAACGTAAAATGAGTTATACTGGTTGAAATAAGTCTAGATCGCGTGAAATATTCTTTATTTAACCGGTTTCGACCTCTATACGGTCATCCTGAGAAATTTATGGCCCATCTGGCTGGTACTGCAGCTACTTGGATGCAAGAGATGTTCGTGGCATGATTATAGTTGCAGTTAAAATTGTGCCACGAACATCTGTTGCAGCAAGTAGCTACAGAACCAGCCAGACAGGCCGTAATTTTGCAGGATGAGCGTCACGTAGGTAGAAACCCCGTTAAATAAAGAACGTCTCCTGGTATCTAGACAGTTATTTCATCCAGTACAATTGACGGCAGACTGCTCCCATAGAAGTGAGTTGCCTAGTGGGAGTGTACCTTGGCAGAGGATGTAGGGGTTTCCGGCGAATCCCGGCGGGCAGGCGCACTGCATGCCGAGCGGGCCCTGCGAGCAGGTGGCGCCGCGGCCGCAGGCGGCGCTGGCGCAGCTGGCCTTGCCCTGCGGCGCGCAGCCCTGGTAGGGGTTGCCCTCGTGGCCCGCGTCGCACGCGCACACGTTCACCACGCCGTACTCGCAGTGCGCGTTCTGCCCGCACCCCGGCTCGCAGTGCGGCGGCAGTATGGCTGCAAAATAAAACACACACTAGTTACTGCGCTTCTGACACCACCGGCGTCACAGTCAGGGAATCTGTAAGTAACAAAAATTAGAAGCTCAGTTTCACTGACGTCAACCACCCCTGCACAACATTAAGTGAATGGTGAATCCATAGGGGGCGAGGGCGGAAGAAGCATGTGGAAAACTCCTTAATAGTTCTTATTATTATTTTTGTTTTCTGAAATGAGGTTATTATTTTTTGTCTTTTCTCAAAATTCGTAAGGCAGGACCAACAACCAAGAGCCTACGGGGCTGCAGTCCCCCCTCCCCCACTACAGTACTACAAAGAAAAAAGAAGAAAAAAGAGTTTATATAATCAACAACTTCTTTTTTTAGACAGTTTGAGGTACGATACTACAAAACTTGTACGAGCTCAGCCCCCAGGACCAAAATCATGGATTCGCCACTGTTCAGATATATTTTCCGTATAGTGTTTTTATCACCGACGGACAGAAATAGAATACCATTTTCCACGTACGTGACCACTTCCCCATAGTTCAAAGGACTACTAGAAAAACAGGCAGCTAACTTTCACCCTTGTGAAGGAACACTCTTGGATTGTGACAAGATTTAAGAAGTGCTCTCAAAACGCAATAAGGTTAGAGTGAACGTCTATAAGCGGTTAATTAACTTTATCTCCAGTTCCTTGAATAGTTTGGTAAACTGTGGCACTTTCTCTATTAATTTGATAAGTGACGTTTTTCGAAAGTGGTTCCTTTCAGAGATACTTTCTTCAAGAAGAATTACGGATGAGCTTACTTCCATCTAAAAGAGGTACAGCTCTAACACCCAATTCTTTTTGTCTTTGGTCATGTTCCCGCATATGCAGTCGGCTTTGTAAAATCCGGATTTGGCGTGTTAAAATTCACGGGGTGGCCGAATGCTCTTCCTGTCACCACCCAATGTCCCCCAGGAGGAACTGTATACCCCAAATGTCTACGTATAGTGTTATATGTGTGAAAGTGTAAAGTATTACGAAACGTTTGCGAATTGTGTAACTGAGGTGGGACTTGCGGACCAGCCCGGTATTCACGTAGGGACATGTGGGAAACCGCCTAAAAAGTCCATCTAGGCTGACCGACACTCCGACCCCCTTCGTTGATACCCCGGGCGGATTCTAACCGGGACCGGTAGGCATCCCCGTCTCGGAAAGCGGTGCGTTAGACCACACGACTAACCGAGCGGGTTCAGCTCTAACACCCAATACTATACAAAAGTTTCCCATGAGTGAGCCCCCATTATGCTGTTACCTATAAGGTTACCATACCTCATCATACCTATTGACACAGTGGTTAGCAAACTGGTCTGACATTCGGAAAGCCTCCAAACATCCAGATATGCCTTATCCCGCGATTTCCCTGAATCGGTTGAAAGAAATGCCGGGGTGATTTCGTTGAAAGATCCCGGCCAATTTCTTTCCCGATCCTTAAGATAACAATCCGAGCTCCTCCTCCGTCTCTAATGACCACGTTGCCGACCCGGCGTTAAACATAATCGTTCTTACTTCCTTTCACGAAGAGCTGTTCAAAATGATTTTCACACTTCAGAAAACACTGACGATTATGCTCCATAAAATTATTCCCCATGCCGAGACCTACGTCACCAGAAGAAGGTGAATTGCGAAGACTTGCCAGTAAGTATGAGAATGGAGTGGGTATGAACAGTCTTACTATAGTTCGACCCACGAGCGATGGCGGGTGGTGCATGTCTAGGCGCAGAAGGGAAATGAATTGCTGCCGTTTCCAAGCAACAATTGCGTTATACGTTTACACGTGCTTAGAGCTTAAAGAAATCTTAAATGGTGCAATAATGACTGCAGCTTGCCTATGTATAACGTGTCGCATACCATCATCAACAACTTACACCAAATAGAACAAAATGTAAGACATTAATCGCAGAGAGCTCAGACCAATACTGATCGCTCATTGGCTGTTGGAAACTGCGTGAGTGCGCAGGACAAGTGTAAACTCGCCGGCCTCGTTCCTACTATAACAATAACGAGTATATAGAGGTGTGTGTGAGTACTCACGCGGCATGCAGATGAGGTCCGGGTTGCCGACGAAGAAGGGGTCGCAGACGCACTTGTTGGTGGCGCGGTCGCAGCTGGCGCCGACGCCGCACACGACGCCCTCGCAGCGCTCCTTGCAGCGGCCGCCGATGCAGACGCTGGGCTCCGCACACGGGTTGCTGGCCGAGCAGACGTCGGGCACGCACAGGCCGCCGGGGAACGGGTTGCCGATGAAGCCCTCGACGCACTTGCACGTCGCGCCCAGCGCCGTCACGATGCACTGCGCGCCGCGCCCGCACACCACGCCCTCGCACACTGCGCATGCGCACACAACTCGTCACACCCTCCGTCACATACAAAGACATTACAAACTTATCTAGACCAACAGATTAGGTTAGACTACAGGGAGACGCCCTTACGCAGAGGCAGAGCACTTACCGGAGACGCACTCGCCGTTGGCGGCCTCGGTGTAGCCGACGGCGCAGCGGCACCAGGCGGCGTGGTTGTCGGCCTCGCAGTAGGCGTGCGGCCCGCACGGCAGGCGCGAGCACGGGTTGACGCACGCGCCCGACACGCAAGCCAGCTGGCCCGCGCAGTCCGCGTCGCTGGAGCACTCCGCCTTGCCGGCGCCGTCCGCCGTCACGCCTGCCAAACACACACACTCACTCAGCTTATAAATGTCGCACTATCTATACCTATAAATGTGAATGTCTGTTCTGTGTACGTTTATAATGTCTGAACCACAAGACATAAGGAGCTAAAAATTTGTACAGTTACTAATGTCTACCCGGGGAAGGCTTTAGGCACGGTTTTATGGTGATCGGATAGCTATATATATATATATATATATATATATATATATATATATATATATATTAATGTGAATGTCTGTTCGGTGTATGCTTATCACGTCAGAACAACAAGACACAGATACTAAAATATTTGTACAGTTACTAATTTGTACCTGAGGAAGGTTTTAGGCACGATTTTATAGAGATGTGATAAATATTTAGTAATTTGAATAATATGACACGAAATGCGAAACAATAATTAATCTTTGAATATTATATTTACTCTTTGAAAATGGTTTTATTGGTAGCATTGTTGCTTGAGGGTTGGTAATGATAATAGGAGAGTATATTGGGATGGAAAGTTATCGTTGTATATAAAATTATACGTGTGTGTGTGTGTGTGTGTGTGTGTGTGTGTGTGTGTGTGTTAATATTTCGCTCTGCAGCGAAAAGTCTCCCGTTGTACACCATAGCAGTTCCATGCCGATAGCTATAAGGGGGTGGAAGATATGGTGGTTGAAAGTCGTCAGATTATAAAAAATTTCGGACTGAAGGCCAGCGATGACGTTTGCGACTCTATAGCAAGGAGGTTACATACCGCGAAACGTGATGCCACAGACCATATCTTTGGTCTATGCATGATACAATGTCTTCAGTTCTTTCTCTGTAAGGATAAGCATACGAATATGTTTTTTATTTGAATGTTGATTAAAAATATTTGTTTCTATAGAAGGTATTGTATTTCATTTCATCCTCCAAAACCAGTGTCATAGCACACTACTGAAAGATAACTTATCTGTCATAATCAACCAACACGCGAGCAGAGCCGCGGGTTTAAGCTAGTAACCGATAAACACCACACTAAAATAACCATCACGTTAACGTTGCAGGTTTTTTTTTTATTTTCTTGATTCCTAAGATAAACCAGAGAGGAATTCCACCTCATGCACGAATCCTTTTAGTATTTATTTGCCCACTTGCTGAAAAACTCGTTGACCGATTGTTTGTTTATTTATTTATTCAAACCTTAAGTTAGTACTTCTCCCATTCCTTCTCTCTCTCACAATATCCTCTTTTTCTGAAAACGTTCTATATTTATGGGACAAAATAAGAAATACAGCAAACTTCCATAAGATATTAAATTATAAGTGCAGTATCCAAACGAAGAAAAGTAGTAATCGAAATACTAATGACATGAAACATCCATACACTCAAAACCTGAGCATAAACAATATTTATTGTTAGCTGTCCAGGATCTAATATGAATAATCTCTTTGGGGAGCCCACCACTGAGCAAGCGACACAGTGTTATCCGTGTGAGAAACAAGGAAAAGTGAAATGTACTCCCTAATATTAATAGATTGCCATCTGATTTATTAATCGTAATAGGAAATACAAACCCCACTGGAAACTGCAGTCTCTTGAAGTTAAAATGTATATCTGTCGGCAATAATAGATAGTTGTCCGATGTACACTGTTTCATTCTGTTCCTTTATTTGTATGTCTACAAAAGTTTATGTTTTCACCTGCAGCCGTATGCGCTTCAGAGTTTACGGTTATTAACAAAGATGTCAGCATTCAGGAATTTCCTTAAGCTGACTGGAATACATGTGTTTCTTAGTGGTAAATAAGAAATGAATTATAATGTTGTGTATGATGTAACAGGTTTTCAACCACCCATAGTATATATGACCTCATATTTATTGAATTATGTGTTCTGCAATAGTATAATTTTGCATATATATATAAAGTGGTGTAGGTCTAAAAGAATCTGTTGCGAATACAGTTAGTAATAAAGAAGTTATAGATTAAAACTTGGTGCATGATGGTGTAGTTTTCCATGAACGTTGCTGTTTATATCCTCATAGCTCGTGATAAGAGAAATTAAGGCTCGTACTGAGGTAGATAGACATTCTTTTTTTCCTCGTTCTATTTGGGGGTGGAGAAGGAAAGGAGAAGCCTGTTAGTGGTACAGTGTACCCTCCACCACGCACTTTACGTTGGATTGCAGAGTATATATGTAGATGACCTACATGTCGTACTGGAACATAACGTCGAAGATAGATTGAGCGTGTATGTGTGTATACTGTCCGTAAAATTTCCTGCGAGTACAATTTGTAGTGTAGGTATCATAAATTGTAGAATCATACCGAATGCTGTACTTTTACTCCACGAATAGCGGAGAAGTAGTAACCGAGAAACATTTCTACTTCAATCATTTTGCCGTGATTGTTAGCGAGTAAAATTATAATAAAGGTATGAAATTATATTTAAATTTCGTCGTCATTCTCACACTCGTGCTGGGAAGGTGTAAGAAGTAGTTGGGCGGGTGTACTTACATCCAGAGCGGTAGGGGTCTCCAGTCATGCCGGTGGCGCAGACGCACTTGTAGCCGCCCTTGTGGTTGAGGCAGTGCGCGCCGTACGCGCACGGGTTGTCGAGGCACTCGTCCACGTCGGAGCAGCCGGTCAGCGGGTCTCCCTTGTAGCCGGGCTCGCACATGCAGCGCGGAGGGTCGCTCGGCGTGCACTTGGCGTTCAGGCCGCACGGGAAGCGCTCACACGGGCCTGCGGGCAAGCGCAAGCAAACACGTTATCCTCACTGGTGCTCCATCACCTACCTCACTAGCTGCACCGTTTACTCATTACACTAGTACACACTGTACAAGCGACATGTTTGCTATTATATACTTCTGATTTTAAAGTCATTGTATATTAAAACCTTGAACAGTTTGTGTTTGTAGTTATTAGTTCGTCATGAACCGACTTTCGGCATTTTAGGCCATCGTCAGATAACAGTGAACACATAGTTTACACAGTTATAGTCTCACGTTTATTTAAAGATTTTTTTGCCGAAGATATGTGAATTTTACGGCAACTGTTCGGACTGTACCGTCAAATAAATGGTGTTATAACTATCGAACCACAACTGCTACATCGAATCTGTTTACGGAAAAGAACTCAGAAAATGCTAATGTTATTTGATACATCACACGACCCCCTTTCCATTAATAGTCCCATTTATCTTGACTACCCAAAATATCTCTGGGACAACGGCAGCTATTGTAAAACGACTTTCACCAGTATCAAGTAATGCACGGGCTCATGAATCTAAATACTATGAAACATTCTAAGCGAAAGCGTATGTGTTTTTTAACACAAACCTGTGTTTTTAAATGGAGACCTTGTATTATTTAATCAGCAATCTGTAGCATGACAAATCGCATAAACAATGGCGTTGCTAGCGCACGTCCTGAGACGGGCGAGAGCCCCATACTGCTCAGGACGTGCGCTAGCCGCACGTTTCCCGTATTTCGAGCGTCAACGCCACTTCGCAATATCTCGGGATTTAATTGACGTATTGCGATGCAATAGACACCATTCAATAGACACCATTGTTTATGCGATTTGTCATGTTACAAATTGCTAATTAAATAATACAAGGTCTCCATTTAAAAAAACACAGGTTTCTGTTAAAAATACATATGCTTTCGTTATAGAAAGTTTCAAAGTATTTAGATTCATGAGCTCCTGTGTTACATTAACACCGCTGAAAGTCGTTTTACAATAGCTATTGTTCCAGAGATAGAGATATTTTGGGTGGTCAAGGTAAATGGAACACTGACAAATGGCCGACGCACAACGACGCCTGTGTTCCGTATTCCATACGGTAAAAACTGACTGGATTATCGAGATTTCCCAGTTCCTGCAGAGTTTTTGAAATCAAAGGGTGTACTGTGACTTTTGCCTCACACTGTAATTTGGCTGTAGATATTAAGAAAAAGATGTTTGTAAAGTCAAGGGACCTAACTACAATCGTCATCGGTCGCTAAACTTACAAACAAAATAACTTATCCTAAAAATAATACACACACCCATGCCCGAGGGAGGACTCGGACCTCCGACAGCGAAAGGCCACGAGCACCGCAGCAAGGCGCCTTAGCGTGTACGGCTATTCCGCCGCGGCTGATATTAGGAGAACATGTCAGATTAGGGCACTTTTATTTCCAGTGGAGTTGTGGTGGGTAGGAGTACTCACTCTTGCACTTGTTGCCGTCGAGCGCGTCGACGAAGAAGGGCGGCGGGCAGACGCACTCCCCGGGCTGCACGCACTTCTCGTTGGCGGAGCAGTCGGCGTGGCTGACGCAGCGCACCTGGTCGGGCGAGCAGACGCCGTTGTAGGGGTCCCCGCTGTAGCCGCGCGGGCACACGCAGCGGTGCGAGCCCGCGCTGTTGACGCACTCGGCGCCGTAGCCGCACACCTGCCGTCCCTCCGAGCACTCGTCCACGTCTGACTCACACCACAAACACCGCTACAGCAACCACTCGACCAAGACAACACTGTGCAAGCTCAGCGCTAAACTAAACAGGTCGTAAATGATGAATATACAGAAAACAATTATTTTAACCCTGTGGAGGATGAATTATTAAAAAAATTGGAGAAATAATACAAATTATATTTTTCAACAGTCTCTACTTTAATGTTAGCTATAGTTCCACTATAAGCTTGTTTCTGCTAAGAAGCCATCTTCAGGTATTTCGCCTGCAATACATAACCTTTTCATAATATTTCGTAGTATGTAGCCTATATACAGGGTGTTACAAAAAGGTACGGCCAAACTTTCAGGAAACATTCCTCACACACAAAGAAAGAAAATATGTTAAGTGGACATGTGTCCGGAAACGCGTAATTTCCATGATAGAGCCCATTTTAGTATTTCTCTTTAAATGTAAATTGAAATAGTTCGTGTAGACAATTGTCAAAATACCCAATTGTTTCGTTAGTATGTACTGCACTTCCTCGATTCACTGCCAGTTGGCCCAATTGAAGGAAGGTAATGTTGACTTCAGTGATTGTGCTGACATGCGACTCATTGCTCTACAGTACTAGCATCAAGCACATCAGTACGTAGCATCAACTGGTTTTGCAGTCAGTGCAATATTTACAAATGCGGAGTTGGCAGATGGCCATTTGATGTATGGATTAGCACGGTGCAATAGCCTTGGCGCGGTACGTTTGTATGGAGAGACAGATTTCCAGAACGAAGGTGTCCCGACAGGAAGACGTTCGAAGGAATTGATCGGCGTCTTAGAGAGCACGGAACTTTCCAGCCTATGACTCGCGACTGGGGAAGATCTAGAACGACGAGGACACCTGCAATGGGCGAGACCATTCTTCGTGCAGTTGACGATAACCCTAATGTCAGAGAAGTTGCAGCTGTATAAGGTAACGTTGACCACGTCACTGTACGGAGAGTGCTACGGGAGAACCAGTTGTTTCCGTACCATGTGCAGCGTGTGCAGGCACTATCAGCAGCTGATTGGCCTCAACGGGTACACTTCTGCGAATGGTTCATCCAAAAATCCAAATACTAAAATGAGCCCTAACATGGAAGTTAAGCGTTTCCGGACACATGACCACATAACATATTTTATTTCGTTGTGTGGGAGGAATGTTTCCTGAAAGTTTGGCCGTACCTTTTTGTAACACCCTGTATATATTCATTTATTACGAAATATTGTGAGAAATGTATGTATTGCAGGCAAAACACCTGGGTCGAAACTAGTCGGAAATCAGTAATCAACTTTGCTCTCTAGACTATTTTTATATATAAAATTATCATAAACTGGTTTTTATGTTGTTATCTCTAAATAACGAAAGATGTTTCCAACAATACGTGAAAGGGGATAAACAGTTCAAAGTGCAGGGTGGTGGTTTGAGACAGAGAAGCGGGTAAGAGAGCGTGGTAGTGACCTTCGCAGGAGCCGTCCTGTCGGGTGCGGAAGCCCTTGGGGCAGGCGCAGTAGCTGACGCCGCCCGCGATGGTGATGCACTCTGCGCCGGGCGGGCACTTCTCGCCCTTGGAGCAGCCCGCCAGCACGCAGTTGCCGTCCAGCAGCTGGTACGGCGGCTGGCACTGGCACTCCAGCGAGTTGCACTCTGCAACAAAGAAAACACACGCACGCGGGTTAACGCGCTACTTGACAATGGGTTACATTTATGTAAAGTAAATAAATAAAATAAAAATGATTGAATACCGGATTAGCAGTGAAATACTTTTACAGTGATTCTGAACCACGTATGATTACTTGATGTGGCCTTTGTTGACATGTCTGCTGCGTATGACACTAAACCATAATCAATCCTGAAAAATTTTATGAGATCACCAAAAACTCCATTCTCACAGCACAGTCTCGGGAGAAACCAGCTGTGGGCTTAATGTATTTCAAACGTCAACTTCGCGTCGCAAATTTTCCGGATGTAATTCATGCGTTGCGATGCAACCGACGCCATTAGTTTTGTGATTCCTCATGCTGTTCATTGCATAAGAGATAATATGGGATATTCCTTCCAAAAAACATAAGTTTGTGTAGAAAGTAATATTTTTTTACGAGTTAGATTTTGTCGCGGTACTTACTTTGTTGTTGTTTAGAGGGGACTAGACCCCTTGCCGTACGTTCATGACCGTGAAAGTTGTTTTTCAATATGTATTGTGGTTCCGGAGATATCTGGGATGAGAAAGTTTATGTAAAAATAAAACTGCATGCTAACTGTAATGCGTTAAATGTAGTCCACGTCTGGACGAAAATAATAAACAAGTGACTGGAAGACCGGCATTAACATATAAAATGAAAAAAAAAGACAAATCAGTAATTAAATTACTTGTAGGCGACTGCATCCGGAATCTGGTGCAGAGTGACCACTTAAAATTATTAAAATTGGAAGAACCAGCTTTGGCCGCATTGAAATCTTTATTTTTTTATACAATACAGATCGATTTCCATCAGTGTCTGACCATTCTCAGTGCTTGAATCCAAGCCCTGTGGGCCGATAGAAAAAAAAGAAAAGAAAAAAAAAAGCACTTTGCATATTAACATCAAGTACGTAGTACATAAGTTGAATGTAAATAAGTCCACGTCGACTTATGTACTGCCTACTTGATGTTAATATGCACAATGCAATCGATCTGTATTGTATATAAAAAATAAAGATTTTAATGTGGCCAAATTTTAATGTTGTCGATATGCACCAGATTCCGGATGGAGTCGCCTACATGTAATTTAATTGCTGATTTGTCTTTTTTTTCATTTTATATGTTAATGCCTGTTGTCCAGTCACTTGTCTATTCTGTAGCTGGTAAGGTTTCTTATGATTTCCTTGTAAGTGATGCTTTTGACACGGATTAAAAAAATTATAAAGTGAAATAGTTATAAGCTGCAGGGGGATGAATTGTGTATAACATGAGGTCGGGTGTATTTCGGGCAGTGGCGGTTACCTTCGCAGAGCAGGAAGGGGTTTCCGTTGAATCCGGGCGGGCACTGGCACTCGTAGCTGCCGGGCAGGTTCTTGCAGATGGCGTTGAGGCCGCAGGCGGGCCGGTCACTGAGCTCGCGGCACTCGTCGACGTCGCGGCAGCGGCCGGAGGCGGGGTCCCTGGTGAAGCCGCGCTGGCACAGGCAGACGCTGGTGCCGGCGAACTGGTCGGCGACGCAGTGCTCGCCCTGCGGGCACGGCTTCTGCCGGGAGCAGGCGGCGGCCGGCGGGCCGAGCGGGCGCGCGCAGCCCGCGCCGCGGTACGGGTCGCCCGCCCAGCCGCCGGGGCACTCGCACGAGAAGCCGCCCGGCTCGTTGCGGCACACGGCGCCCGGCGCGCACGGCGACGCCGCGCACTCGTCCACGTCGACGCAGCCGGCCGCGGGCGCCGCCGCCGAAGTGTAGCCGCTGGCGCACAGGCAGCGCGCCGCGCCGTTCAGCAGCAGGCACTGCGCGTTCGGGCCGCACACCACCGACTCGCACGGGTCTGAAAGCCGACAACCGCGACACTCAGCGAGCGCACGTCAGCTGGACCACGCTCAACATTTCATTGCACCAGTCTTCACTCTCATAATTTCCCTATGATTTCTAGTATTAAAAACAAAAGTTTGGAAAGTAGGAGGCGAGGTACTGGCGGAAGTAAGGTTGTGAGGCGGCATCGTGAGTCGTGTCGCGGTAGCACAGTCGGTAGTGCGCTTGCCCGCGAAAGGCAAAGGTCCCAGGTCCGAGTCCCGGTTCCGGCACACAATTTTAATCTGCCAGGAAATTTCAAAAGAAAACCTATTCCAAAACAGATTAATATGTTTAAATTGGATTCCATTATCTGGAGGGATGTGCTCAACGGCCACAAAATCACTTTTATCAATAATGGAAGGAGCAGCATTAGCCGTAAAATCTTTTGCTTTATTCAGGCAAATCGATTTCCTTTCTCCAAGAAACCATCTTCAGTGCTGTCAGCAACAGCATTTTTGTGAAATGTACAATGACATTTACGTCTAAAATATCCGTTGACAGCATAGCTACATACAGACTCCAGTTTGACTTCGTATGACAACAGATAATATCACCTGTATGTAGCTATGTTGTCAACGGATATAGTAGACGTTTCACAAAAATGCTGTTTTGAACTTGCTGACAGCACTGAAGATTGTTTCTTGGAAAACCGAAATCGATTTGCCTGAATAAAGCAAAAGATTTTACGGCTAATGCTGCTCCTTTCATTATTGATAAAAAATTATTGTCAGGTCTCCAGCCAAATGAAACTCTCATCTGCACGCAGTATTTCCGCGGTTGACCTGACCGCCATCATCAGGTGAGGAAAACTTATGTTACGGCGAAAGCAAGATAACTTCTCTCGCCTGATGATGGCAGCCATGTGAACACCGAAGTAGTGAATGGAGATGACAGTTTGATTCGCCTGAAGACCCAACAAGAATTAGATCTGTTGATACGCCGGGAAAGTCTACATCCCCACAGTAATTCTGGGGGGCGGCGTGATCTTGTGCTTTTGATGTACGGAAACCAAACATCCAGATAGAGTCGAGGGAGCACAAAGAGAGACGAGAGAGAGAGAGAGAGAGAGAGATGAGAGAGAAGTACTCACGCCTGCAGTCGGGTCCGACGTTGGGCTCCGGGCAGAGGCAGCGCTTGTGCGGGTCGCAGACGGCGTTGCCGGGGCAGTCGGCGTCGGCGGCGCACGTCACGACGGCCACGCACTTGACCTTGGGGTCGGGGTCGGGCACGGAGCCGGGCGGACAGGCGCAGCTGTACGACCCCACCACGTTGGTGCACACCGCGCCGGCGCCGCACGGGCTGCCCGTCGCGCACTCGTCGATGTCTGCAACAGGAGGCTAGTGAACCGCTGCTCCCCACACACCGGCCACTGCTGCCGTTAAAGAGGCCGGCAGGCAGCGAGTTAAAGTGTGAACCTTAATAGTTTCTCACAGAGAAACTCCCCCACAAATTCGAAGGTCGATAGCCCTTCAAAACTGGACAGAGATCAAGCATGGAAACAACAAGAAGGTGACCGGTACTGTGATAAAAGAAACAAAACAGAAACAGTGAACGGTCCGAACTCAAGATGTCCGAGATCTGGCTGAAGCACCGCGTGGCCACGTTGCTGGACCGCAAAGTGGGAAACAAGTGTTCAAATCTTCCTCGTGTTCCAATGTTTTTGGTTCACAAAATCATGAACTATCAGATCATTTTTACACACTACAGTCGTTTATGTAAAGCTTTTTCCCTCCTTTGTTCCACCCTTTCTTCCACGGTCGTATTTGTTTCCGCCATGTTACGTGTACTTGTTTCCGAGAAGATAGAAATACGTCTCTGTTTTTAATGAGACTTCCTGCATTTTTATATTAAATAAGAGGTTTTTCCTTTCGTCTTTTTAACTCATATGCTGTAATATGTGTGCTATTCACTTCATTGGACTTGTTTTCCAGTATTTCCTTACATTCGTAGACTACCATTCTACTTTTATTTACACATTAAATTTTCTTTCTATTTTCTCATAGAAACGCCGAAATATGTCACAACTGTTGAAATAAACATCAAAAGCTTCCTTCACTTATTTTAGAAATGTATTCCTTAAACACTAATGTATATTGCTCTGGCTCTAATAACCACGTTGTCGACGGTGCATCGAACTCTAAGCTTCCTTCTTCCCTTCAATTTATTTTTTGTGTTTTCTACCCCTCTGTTACAGTTGTTAAACTTCAAAGATTTGATATAATGTAACCTTTTTGAAGATTTTTCTAACTTCATCTAATCTCACGAGTTTTATCGCTTCATAATTCGTCCAGTTAGTAAATAAATCGAAAATGATCTTTATCCAGAATCTTTGCCGTTTAATCTGTATAATATGTAATACCGAGTGCTTCCAGAATGCTACTCTTGTCAGTAACTTCACTGGATATAAGAGTCCAGAATCCGCCGCATTTACTTGTGTGTGCTGTCTTCAGTAATATCAAGGCATGATTTTCTTCAAGACTTGTGATAAGTCTCCCACTTTCCTAAATTCTCGGAAATCGTATATGTGACGACAAGTGTACAAGAGAAAGTAGGGCTTCTACTGAGACATATAGAAAGTTATTTTCCCCTCCTTCTGCTTACGAGAGGAACAAGAAAGGTAATTATTAGAAGCGTATGGTTCCATGTAGATAATTCCTATTATTAAATGGTCTTCTGGTTCTCCCCCACCTCACAGTGATTTCTTCACAGACATATCATAGACTCCAGCTGTTACTCACATTTGCCATTTCAAATTATTCTTGGAAGAAGTTTTAACGCCTTAGATGAAGGCTGTCGCATTATATTTCTACCCCTATTTTATTATCATTTTAATGAGGTGCGTAATTTTCTCGAGGAGCTAGGTACGAAATACTGTAATTAGAATTAATTTTTGTTGCAATATAGATTTAATCCCACGATATGACTGACTAGCACACCATAGAAACATCTTGACAATCATAGAAAGAAACAGGCCCTGGGATCGTCCTTACCTAGACACTGTTTGAATGCATTTCCGGTGAGTCCAGGCGGGCACTGGCAGTTGAAACCGCCAGGCGTGTTGGTACACAGTGCATTTACACCGCAGCGCCCGAACGGCCCGTTGATCTTGTCACACTCGTCGATGTCTGAGAACAGAAACTCACCAGTAAGCACAACAGGTGAAAACATCACAGAACAAAATCACGCGTACTCCGTGTGTTGCTGGACCACTTACCAACACATCCCGCAGTTATATCCAGTGGGTTGAACGACCAGCCGTCCTCACAGATGCAGTAGGCTTCTTGGCCGTCGGGTTTGCAGAAGGCGTGGTCTCCACACTTCACATCTTCACACGGTGCTGCAAAAAGTAAGGAAATATTTGCTGAAAATTGTATTAATTACGCAATACATATGGAATATATATTACCTGTAGTATCAGGAGTTATCAATTGAGATACTAAACTCGTCCGGATAATTGCTCCCTAGATAATGCTTGAAACTGACCATTTCCTGGCAGGGATACAAAATATTTTTTGGGGAAGTGTAGAACCGTTATGTAACAACGTTATAAAATGGACGTAATGAAGAGCAGTGGTAGCACATCAGTTAAAAATCAATTGCACTGTTTGGTTTCTCAAGATTCTTTACAGTAATTATGTCTGATTAATGCTTCATGTTAATAGTTAAGAGACAAGTAGTTCAGAATAAAAAGTTCCCATATACGAAATGGCGTGAGGTTTTCGAGGTACAAACATTTTCTGCTACAAATTACAGCAAAATTTGAATTATACCTTTCAATTTTTTGGTATTAGGAATTAATAACTAATTGTTAGTAAGGTTTGTTTTTGCACTTTAATGTCATACAAAAGAAAATGTTTGAGTAATTTTAGTTAAGTAAGTTTGTGACAGGACTAGCATTTTCAGTGCTTAATATTTGAGGCTTTCCTCCTGGATTTTTGAAAAGTACAAAGATTGCCTTGAGCAAAAATATTTAGGAGTGACTAATAAATAATTGTACATAACCTCATCTTTTGTAATCTTTACAAGTTCCTTGTTAAAGAGAGTACGGATGAAATTTAGAGTTTAAAGTCACATTACGTGATTTGGAAAATCTAGATAAGATTATTCATCTTGATGAGTGTAATGTGGCAGTAAGTTTTTAAAATCGGCGCATAATAAAGCTAGTTTCTGAAACTAGAACTTTTCTTCCCAGTGGAAGTCGTTACTTAGAGAGATGGCGAAAACAATATGAACAAAATGCATTATATTCGTATTAAATCTTGTTGTGAGTTGAAATCACAGTGTAAGTGTTAACACAGTGGCGCGAGCGCAGTGCACAACTGACGTGTTCAGTCTTGGACGTTAGCTTGCAGCATATTACACATTTTGTTGTGCGACGGTTAATACAAGTGATCTGTGAAGTGGGTGATCTCTAAGGGGGCCAAGTCGATGGTGCGCAGTTAGTGGCAGCATCTGTGAAGTACATGTCTTGTAAACTGTGTGACGCTTCTTTAGGGAATGTGTCCTCGGTAATGTCAGCGTGCAAAAAACAAGTTAAAACAACAATCGGTACTATTGGACGAAACCCTTACTTGACTGACAACGATCGACGAGCATTAAGAACGATTGTGATCAGACAACATAAAACTACCACGGCAAAAGAGACTGCAAAACACAACCCTCATTTGAGTGATAATGTTTCGATTCCCGGAATATATGCAGCAGCTCAATCATTTATAACAAAAGCCGACCTAAAACCTACGAAGGAAGTGATGCCACGATGATAGAAGTTGGACGCTTGGTAAGTGGAAGTATGTGGTACGGTCCGATGAATCATCGTTGACATTGATTGCTACAAACAGCCAACCTGTTTTTATTATTTATTTATTTATTTTATTTTTTTTAAATCGAAAGCTCCAACTGACGCTCCCAATATTACATGCCTGTTTCCTTTAGTCTAGCATGGGGAGGTTCCGTCATTATTTGGATACGTATATCATGATATTCAATTATTTCTATCGAAGTCGACTCAGAATTAGTATAACGTGTCACGCCGCGTGGGAGTAGCCGAGCGGTAAGGAGCGTCACGTTACGGATCGCGCGGCCTCCCGCGTCGGAGGTTCGAATCCTCCGTCGGGCGTGGAAGTTTGTGTTGTCTTTAGTATAAGTTAGTTCACAAGTAGTTTGTAAGTTTAGGGACTGGTGACCCCGCAGTTGAGTCCCGTAAGCTTTACAAAGATTTCAACATTTGAATTTATCGTGTCACCATCCTCGAAAACAAACTGTTTACTGCGACTGCTGTTATACCAACTGCGGGATAGCACCTATGTGCCGGCAAACCGCTAAGTGTTCCCGGCTGCCTGCATCGAAGGCGTACCTCAAATTGCATACAGCCAACTACGAAGCCTAGCAGACATTAGCCGTTACCGAGTACGCCAAGGATAACAACAACAAAATATCTAACGTGCACTGCTTCTTCCAGGTGGAGCTTGAAGCAAAGAGAGAGCGCTGCAGGACAGCCTTGCAGGAAGTATTACCACTCTCGCACCGGACTGGCTGTAGTCGTCTATATCTAGGCATGCAGCCGGCTCTGGCGACCGTTCGCCTCCGTATCTCAATTACAGAAAGACACGCCTGCGGACGAAGATTACCCTCGCTACGCCAGCCCGCACTGGCGTGTCTAGCTTAGTTTGCGACTGTTTACTGACTCGCCCTCGTAATAAATGAATATTGTGCCTTTGGTAGGTGTTCACCCCTCAGTACATGGCGCGCAGCAGGTGTTGGTGTGTGCAGACGCACCTTTGCAGGGCAGCCGCGGCGGCGATCCGACGAATCCCGGCTCGCACTCGCAGTGGTATCCGCCCTGGACGTTGGTGCAGCGCGCCGACGCGCCGCACGGCTGGCCTTGCGAGCACTCGTCGATGTCGACGCAGTCGGCGCCGCGCGCCTCGAAGCCCTTCTGGCAGAAGCACTGGCCGTCCACGCACTCGCCGTTGTTGGCGCAGTCGAAGTTGGTGCGGCACAGCACGTTCACGTCCACCTGCTCGCACGCCACCTTGGGGTCCGGCTTGCCGGCGTAGCCCTGCGGGCACACGCACGTGTAGCCCGGCACCGCGTTCTGGCACAGCGCGTTCGTGCCGCACGGCCGGTCCAGCGCCACGCACTCGTTGATGTCTGCAACACGCAAGCACGCACCCACTCTCAGCGTGCCGTCAGATATCTGACCAACTCCAAATCCACCTTCCCATATCACACCTACATCCTCTCTCCTGTCACTCTTTTCCCTTTCCTCTCAACAGTTCTCCTATTTCGTCATCCTCCCGTACAAGTAATCCATCACCATCACCTCCACTAATATCCAATTTCCCTCCATAACCTCATTTCCTTCCATAATATCAGGATATTTCTTAATTTTTTCCATTGTGTCAATGATTCTTCCGTGACTTGCCTTCACTTACTAAAATTATTATTTATTAGTCCACGGTGCAATTAGACCTCATAAGTCTCATTCTCAGGTGCCTCTATGTACCTTTACATATATTTAACCATTTAATGCATGACTTTTTATCTGAAGCTGTTAAAGCTAGCACGATTAATGTATAGCTCCTATATACTGAGAAAAATGTTGGAAAAAAGTTCCTTAATGTTATTACGCATTACTAGCAACAAAAAGTTCATAGCTGGTCAGCTATATAGTGCGTCCATGATGTACATGATATAGTACATGTCACTATTATTTCTCTCATCTTTCCAGAGAGTAATTCATAATGAAACAGTAGTATGCGATAGACTACTTCTACATGGCAAAGGAGGAATACTAATGTAAAGAAACGCACATGTTAGGAGTAACTCAATGCAGCTAACTGCTGAAATGATTCAGTAGCACTCTGCAATTTATAATTTCTAGGACAAGCTACTAGCATATGTAATATTATGTATAAAACAGCTACTAATAATTTGTGGTAAAATGTTGGTTAGTTTGACAGATAATGGAAAAAATAGGATATGTAGCTGATCAACTGCACTATGCATTAAATGGTTAAGTACCTTGGCCTGTCAAGACCAAAATCATCATCACAAACACTTCCCATCTTGAAGTAATTTGTGAAATCATAACAACCCAAAGACTTCCAGGTATGAAGATGTTCCACTTCTATAATTACAGCACGCTCTATACATAGAATTTTATATACGTAAAGATGCATTTTTTTGTTATGATCTCACAATGTACTTCAAGACGGGAAGTGTTTGTGATGATGTTTGTTTATACCTGCACGTGTGCTGCAGAACAGACAATGCATATATATCATAAGGTACCAGACTTGTTTGTACACCACTATCAATAGATAAGTTAATTGTTCAATCTCTTTAATTACGTGAACCTGTATTTCAAATTTGCCATATTGTTACCACCTAAATTTGGTCTTGACAGGCCTAGTTCTTTAAATGTATGTAAATAAATATAGTGGCACCCGAAGATGAGCTTTCACTGCTAGAAATTCATCGTGCACCAATAAACCACAATTTTAGTGATTGAAGTACGTTTTATTTTACATAGAATATTTAATTTTGTGATGAGGTGGGGCTTTTTTCTAACCTCTTCTAACCTAATTTGAAATGAAAAACTTTGATACAGATGGAAATACATTATTAACATTATAAGAACGTCAACTCGAAGATAAGATGATATTTTAAATAGCACACGTGACAATACAATTCTAACTAACTTCTCTTTCTTGTTTCTCTAAATGGATAGCGAAAATCCCTATACCGACCAAATTCAAGAAATTCAAGATTTTGAACCACAACAATCTCTTCTTTTATTGTTCTAATATGAAACTAATCCTATTAAGTTTTCTACCTTCGAATAACTATTAGCCTGCAACAGAATGATAGGAGCTGGAAGTGGAATATAACTACAAGTAATTATCATTAAACTATACAACAGGAAATCAAAGATATCAAACTGTCGAGAAAAATAATCCGAGGATATTCTATATTTTAACTTTTATTTATCTGTAAAATTCATTTTGTTTATAAATTTTCTTGATATTAAACAATTTGCCTGTGTTGTACCTCTATTTCCTTCCCCTCCCTAGCCTGCTAGCTGGCGATGCCATTGCTGTACATTGCCGTCCTACAATCTGCTTTATGAAGAAAACCATATCTGTCATCCAAATCATCAATATTATATTCTTAATGGTGATGGTATTGGTACGAAAAGGCTTAGTCACATATCATCTTTTGTCTTTTCTACCTGGCGTTGGAAGAAGTCATCAGATGTATCACTAAAATGCCTACATGCGAGTGACTGTCGTTTCTGTAGTTAACTCTTCTCAAGAAAGATGTCCTGCCCTTGATCTATCTATTTTAATCGTACACTCCGCCTCAGATCGCGTAGTAGCCAACCATGTATTAGATCAGATATGAAACAAATTAGTGGAGAGAACTATTACTTCTAAGTATTTTAACATTTACTTTGCGACTTCTCGTATTACATCTCACCTAAGCAATAACTATGATTCATAGATTTTGAAGCAGTTTTTATAAAAGCCAACATATACTAGGAATGTAATGGCTTACGTGCCTTCCACTGTAGTAGCCAGTAGCAGATGTAAGTATAACTTACCAGTGCAGCCCTTGAAGGCGTCTCCAGTGTAGTCTTCCTTGCAGGTACAGATAAAGCTGCCGACTGTGTCAGTACATATAGCGTTCTCTCCACAAGGGCTGTCTTTGCATTCGTTGACGTCTGGAATTTTCGCAAAAGTCAACAGTTAGTACTCGAGTTGGGAACAATGTAAGTCTAACATATTGAAGCGAAAGGCGTCGTGAAGAGGATTACATCTGCCCAAAACCGGTCCTAGGCTTATGAAACAAGAAGTGAGAAACGTAAGGGTAACAGAAGTACAATGCGTTCATAAGCAAGCTCGTAAAGAATCATCTGTCTTATTTCCAAGGCCTCAATACC
Organism: Locusta migratoria; assembly: GCA_026315105.1. Taxonomy (NCBI): domain Eukaryota; kingdom Metazoa; phylum Arthropoda; class Insecta; order Orthoptera; family Acrididae; genus Locusta; species Locusta migratoria. The sequence goes on along the minus strand of CM048744.1, from coordinate 468,772,919 downwards.
AGACAATAAAGACTGAGGAAAGTGAAATTCAAAGACAATTAATTTAAAATGAAAACTAGCTGACATTGCTGAACAAGAAATGTACGAGAAAAATTTTAATATACACCTATTTCTAAAGGTAAACAACAATGATCACCACCACTGCTACAATAAAATTGTTTAATTTTGTACCAAAAGCTCAAATCATATTGCTCTGATTAAAAAGAAAAACCAGGCACTTAAATGTGATTTGCAGAGAATCTATGTAGATCTAGATTAGGCGGTTGACATTGTTATCTACTTTCTAATCCTAGAATCCTAGAATCCTAGTCGAAAATCTAAAAGCAAAGAGAACACAAGCATACACAAAGCTTCATAGGAAACATATTGAAAAAGATTACTCTAAGAAAAAGTCAGTTCTGGAAAAGAAAAGACACTTATTACCTTTCTTCAAATAAAGCACAGTGTTCTTATAAGTATACGAAAAAAGCACAGATAATAGAAGTTTGATTTTTAATAAATATCATTCTCAAGCTGAACTGTAAAAGAAATACATGTCTGGAAATAAGTATATTAGTTAAAAGAGACAAACGTAAAGGCACCTGGAAAAAACATGCGTTAAATAGCAAAACAATTACATGTAATATACAGATTGTCGTCATTGTAGCCACAGGAAGCGACAAAGAATCGACAGTGACTACAGAAATAAGAAAAGCACAAGAACTCACCCCTAACCACATCAGAGAGAAGCGACGCTGTGTACACATTGACGAATACAGATCTTGGATGTTAGTCAATAGTTATAGACGAATGTAACATATTCACAAACATATACACAGGAATTTCTATATGTTGGCAGGGAGAAAAGGGTGCTAAAAGGTAAAGATGAAGAGAAAACAGTACCGTAGGAGGAGTAAGAAATGTAGTTTAATGCGAAAGGTATAAAGATCGTTAGTAAAGGAGAGCAGAGTACTTGTCGACTTGTATCATTCTATTTCAACGTTAATGGCAGAAGCTTTTACTATCGCACTGTCTGCAGTGCGAGTAAATAAAATAGAAAAATTTACACATCATCATCGTTCAAAAAACCAAGGAAATAAGAGAAAAGACATAGATGTGGAGGCGATATGACAAACGAATAAATGAAGAAAAACATTTGGAGAATTCAGGAAAGACAAACAAGTACACTGAAAGGCAAATTGAGAAAAATAGTCCAAACGCCAGTCCCGCAGCTACTAAAACGAGCACTGAAAATGGTTCATACTGTGGAGAGCAGCACATAGGGCACCACAACCTGTAACTGACCGTGGTTCTCTACTTTCCGTTGTTCGTACGTACAGAAGTTTATAGGATATTTGCTTTCAATGGATGGGCGAGTTTGGTCCATGTATGCGAGGCTAACTAATAAAAATGGCTATCAAACGAAACAGTATTGTAATCTGTTCACATAATTCCGTAATGATTACCATATTTTCTATTACACAGATTCCATATTTTACGATTATATAAGGGGAAACGTTTTGGAACCGTTGTTTCTTTCTAAACTAATGCTTTAGAGAAAGTCATTAAACGAAGATTCATGCTACATAGTGTCTCGTTTTATGTATGGAATGTAGCATACTCCAAACAAAGAAGAATGGAATACGCAGTGTGGACAATGTATTTTTGTATTTGTGCTAATCCTTTTGGTGGTGTAAATACTGTTCAGTTAAGACACCATTTTACGTAAGGTGTTTCATAATTCATATTAAACACTTTTACAGGTTGTATAGGAGACTTAGTACATTAAATTTTACATAGGAAACCATGTCAGGGAATGTCATCCAAGACGTTATGGGCACTTACTTGATACTATGAAAGAAATCTCTTCTACTGCAGTCTCTTTACTTTCTATATATTGCGAGGAGGCATTATGAAACAAAACAAACAAAATGTCCAGAAAACGGGGCATCTGAAATGTACATCTCAAGACATAAGAGTAATTCAGTTCTTCATCTTCCACAAGACAGTCACATCTCCTCTACTGCTAAAGTGCACATAGCTCCTAAGGTATGCGTTTTGGAGCCTGTGTTTACTGGACATTTTTGTTTGTTTTAGTTCATACTACCTTCTTCCAAAATGTGGAAAGAAAAGAAGTTTATGTAGAAGCGATTTGCTTCACAGAATCAATGTTGAATAAGTACTCATAGCGGCGTTGAATGACTTTATCGGACATGAGTACCTTTGTAAAACTTCATCAAATAAGTCACCTTTACAACCTCTAGAAGTGTGTCACAGGAATTCGGTCGCACGAAATTTCAATACAAAAGTGGAATGGAATTTTCGAAATATATTGTAAATAATGAACAATATGAGTTGCCTACAATGCTGCAAACTTTCTGTCGGTTCTATCGGTGTTGAAACTACGTTGTCATACCATGTCGTACTGAACTTTAAACGTCTCAAAACTTCTAAGGTTAAACATTAATCTTACTATAATCTGTTTTGACGTTATCGTCCTGCCGTGTTTCGAAGTATTGAGGCAAATCACGCCCGGTGTCAATTACATCAAAGTATTTTTCTGGACGACACGTTTCCAGACTTTTCAGTCATTTACGAAACTGTAAACAAAGAGGAAAAAAATATCAAAATAGATAACATGATTTCTTAAAATGTGACTTTTACAGGGATGAATGAAATGTCATGCCTTTTAAAAACAATGCAATTACAATCTTTTGTTTTAGTAAAAATTAATAATCCTTCGTTGAAACAGCATAAAAGAAGAGTGTATCCCAGTTGGCAAGAGCCTATTAACTATCTTTAACGCTTTACAGTTAACAGGCTCTTGCCAACTGGGATACACTCTCCTTTTATGGTGTCTTAATGAATGATTATTAATTTTTACTAAGACAAAAGATCGTAAATGCATTGTTTTGAAAAGTATGACATTTCATTCATCCCTGTAAAAATCACAGTTTAATACTCCATGTAATCTATTTTCGGATTTGTTCCTTTGCAAGCTTACAGGTTCGTAAATGGCTGAAAAGTCGAAACAGGTCACCACTTTGTAAAAAAAAAAAATTCACTTTGCGGTCTAGGCTATTTTATGAATTTTAAATAAATTGTTTAAAATTTTATGAATTTTAACTGATTTTAAGACCGCCCAATCTTTGTCCTGACAATGGTTTTACATTAATATTTCTAGTTTCAAGATTTCAAGTTTCGATCCACTTGGTAGTTGTCTTCATCAGTAGTCATCCGCTATCACTGGGTGGCCGAACTGTTTGAGATATTAGTGTCAATAACACTTAGAAAAGACTTCCGTGAAATTGACGGGAGAAAAGCGTTTCATGAAATGCGACTTTCTCCATTGTTCAGCCACCCGAGGACACCAGAAGACCACTGAAAAAATTCCACCAGAGGGGTCGAAGTGTCAGAGTTTTCAGAAGGACGAAGAGGATATGTCGCCACCTACAATTTAATGTCATCGCGAATGACATTGGCTATTTTGAAGAATTAATCACTGTTACGCTCCTCCGAATGCAGGAAAGGAAAATACGAGATTAGTTTTCTTTTAAAAGTTGAGGAGGTTTGAAATACTAGTGATGTAGGTCCCCCTAGGCGTGGTGCCCGGTGCTGTTCCCGCAGTACTACTAACTTTCGCAGAAGATGTTGCCGTGTCCCGAGAAGCCCTGCGGGCAGATGCACTTGTAGGAGCCGGGCACGTTGATGCACTTGGCGTTGACGCCGCAGGAGGCGGCACCCGCGGCGCACTCGTTGACGTCGTGGCAGGCCACCTGGGGGTCGCCCGTGTAGCCGGCGGGGCAGGCGCACCTGGCAGGGCCCTCGCTCTCGCTGCGGCACTCGGCGCCCTCGCCGCACGCCGCCGCCGCGCACGCGTCCTTCGCCTCCGGTTCTGCGCAACGCCAACACACCTGCCACCACCTGCCGTCTGCTGCTTCGCCAACAGTCACTCCCAAACATACCCTTTAAGATCCTACATTGGAAGTGTAGGGAACATACGCTGCAGATTTTTGGATCATAAAAGAAGTAGTGACCATTCGGCTCTACACAAAGTCAACATACCTGCCAGCACCTGCCATCTGCTTATCAACAATACCTCATACACATATTCCACAGTGGAAGTGCTGCAGAGTTTGCCATCATGACAAGGACTGCATTCCAACGATCTCTTGCGCCTCCGGTTCTACACAGCAACAACACACCTGCCACCCTATGTCAGTTGCTGCACATATCGCCCAGCCAGGCCATCGACAATTCATCTCAATCAAACGCTTTCAGATTTTACAATGGAAGTGAAGGAGACATTGCTTCAGAACTTCGGATCATAGCAAGAACTGCGTTCCCATGATATCGTGAGACTACGGCTCCGCTGAACACACCAGCAACCACCTGCCGTCTACTGCCTCAGCCACCTCACCAACAATGACTCCCAAAGGTACGCTTTCAGTTTCTACATTGGTAGTGTAGAACATATATGCTGCAGAGTTTTGGATCATAAAAAGTTGTATTTTCCAGTGATGTGAGAATTCGACTCTGCCCAAAGCCAACATACCTGCCAGCACCTGCTATCTGCTGCCCTTTCCGCATAGTCAGCTTATCAACAATACCTCCTAGACATGTTCCCCAGCGGAACCGCTGCAGAGTTTCACTTCATAACAAGGACTGCATTCCGAAGATGTTGTGCGCTTCCGGCTCTGCAGAGCAACGACACACCTGCCACCATGTATCATCTGCTGCTCTTATCGACAAGCCGGGTCATCAACAATGCATCTTATTGAAACACTCTCTTTTCTACAATGGAAGTGCAGGAGACATTGCTCCAGAGTTTTGGACCACTGGAAGAACTGCGTTCCAGTGATTTCGTGAGCCTACGGCTCTGCCAAACACACCTGCTACCACCTGCCTTCTACTGTCTAAGCCAACTCACCAACAATGGCTTTCATACATAAGTTTCATTTGTTACAATGGACCTGTAGGGCACACGCTTCAGAGTTTATGATCATATAAAGGAGTGTGTTTCAATGATGTCATGGGGCTTTAGCTGTGCCCATTGTTTACACACCTGCCACAAACTGTCATCTGCTGACGGCACCGCCTAGCCATCTCATCGACAATGCCTCAAAAACAGTTTCTTTTCCTCAACTGGAGTACTGCAAAGTTCCACATCATAGCAAGGACTGAAATCCAGAGATGTCACGAGCCTCCAAGTCTTCACAGCAACAACAAAACACACCTACCGCCCCCTGAATAAGCCAGCTAACCAACAATGACTCCAAAATACGCTTTCAATTTCTACAATGAAAGTTTAGGAGAAATATGATGCAGAGTTTTGAATCATAACAAGGAGTGTCTTCCAGTGATGTCGAGAGCCTCTGGGTATGCACACAGTGAACATACCTGCCACCAAATGCCATCTGATGACCTTACTGCCCAGACAGCTCATCAACAATGCCTCCTTACAGTGCAATTTATTGTCTGCAACAGAACCGCAGCAAAGGTCCACATCATAGCAAAGAGTGCTCCCTAACGATGTTACGAACCTCCAACTCAGCGCAAGAACGACACTCCTGTTACCACCTGCCGTAATTTACCTACGGCAGCCTACTAACAATGGCTCCCAAACTTACTCTTCCAGTTTCCACAATGGGACATTTCAGGCAGAGTTTTGGATCATAACAACGAGTGTATTCCAGTGCTGTCGTTATCCTCTGGTTCTGCCCAATGGCTATACACCTTCCACCACTTGCCATCTGCTGCTTTTAGCACATAGCCAGCTCATCAACAATGCCTCCTAAACATACCGTTTCGTTTTCTACAATGGAAGTACTACAAAGGATTACATTCCAACAATGTCCTGAGCCTTTGGCTCTGCACGCCAGCACAACTACCACTACCTGCCATCTGCTATGACAGCTGATCAAAAATGTCTCCCAAACATACTCTTTTAGTTTGTACAATATGTCGAATCCTAAAGCTGTGAATACTAAAGGGCTTAACGAAATCTTATAGTTCAGCACAGTTAATACTGGGTAGCTGTAGGAAGACTTCTCTGTGTGCTGGGTGTTATGACGTATAAGACAAAGATATTTTAGCTGCGAATGTATCTCTTAGCTATTTTGGAATGCAAGCTAGTGATTTGCAGATGCTTAAAAAATCCAACTGTAACCCAAGTTTGGTTGTTCAAATCCACCTCTGGCCATCCAGATTTAGGTTTTCCGTGATTTCCCTAAATCACATATAGTTTTCTTTGGAAATGTCGTAGGTCGCTGTTTTAACAACAGTAGTGGATTTTTTGTTTCGCATAGAAGGTCGAGACGATAAAAGAATTTCTACAATGGCAGGTAACATATATACTTACGTGAAAAACCCCTATAACTGCAAATGAGAGGAATATGTCAGAAGTTACGAAGTATTGCCGTTGGGTGGCCGCCAAAACTGGTTACTGTGTGAGTGGCAGAAAGAGTGGCTTACCTTGGCAGGCGACGTTGGGGTCTCCGTCGAATCCGGGCGGGCAGGTGCACCTGAAGCCGAGGTCGTGGTTGGTGCAGATGGCGCCGCGGCCGCAGGGGCTGCGCGCGCACGCGTCCGGCCCCGCGCAGCCCTCGGAGTAGGGGTCGCCGCCCACCGAGCCCGGCGGGCAGTGGCACTCGTGGCCGTCCAGCGTCGCGATGCACAGCGCGCCGGGGCCGCACGCGCCCGGCAGCGAGCATTCGTCCTGCCGCACGCACTGCGCACACGCACAAACGCACCTCAGACACTGCACTCGCCTCTAATGTTGTGATGCTGCACGAAAGCGCCATGTTGTTATGACCGCCTCTATGGCGGTCATCTGGGGGCTACCTTGGAGCAGTTTCTCAACATCAAGCTGGAAGTGACTGCAAGAGATACACTGACGGAAATGTAAAGTACACTACTGGCCATCCAAAACGCAACATCTAGAAGGTCTACACAAATCACAGTCAAATTTATTTGGGAGGTAAGACATTGACAAGAATCGGGATTAGTTGGTAAAAAAATAAAAAAAATAAATAAATAAAAAGATCGTTTCAACCCTGATTTTGCACAAAGATTGTTGGATTAAACTGTCGAGACAATCTTGTGACAAACTGTTGCCTATACATCGTAAGACTGGTGCTGCAACCGGAATTATGGTTTTGGGTGGTACTGGATTCCATTCGCGCATCTCCCAGTAGGAATTACGATTTACTGGCCAGGCAACACTACACGAGTGAAGTGTCCCCCCATACCTTCGGGACTTACCACAACAGCCCACCCAGCGCCTCTTTGATTCAATGACGAGTTGTACAACAGCGTCGTCTATAGGCAATAATGATGGCAACACTCAGTAGCGATTTTATCATCTTCCTCACTACACTGTGCAGTAATTTCAATTGTGTGTTATAAGCCTTCAAAATACATTTGGGCGTGATATCTGCTTTACGTTTTGGTGTCGCATTTTCGATGGCCATCAGTGTATTTTACATTGTGAAGTGCAGCTCCGGAGTTTACCAAACTTCATGGGGATTTTAATCAAGAAAATTGTTTATCTTGGTTCCATTCGGTGCTGATCTTCGAAATAAACCTCAGCATAAATAGCAAAACTTATAGGAACAATTATTTTCTTGTTTTTATCGCGGAATGGCAAGTAACGTCTCCTGATTGACAACATGTGTGAATTAAGTTCAGTAAGTACTCTATATTTAGACATAAAATTCAAACTCAGAGATTTTACAATATCCTTTTGTTGCCATTTTAATGAACTGTATCGTCGTTACTTTGCTTTATACCGGTAAAAATTGCAAAGTAATGCTGAGAGACTTGAAATAAACTTACCCCATCATACGGATTTCCAACAAAGCCTTCCAAACAAGTACACGTGTAATTTCCAGGCAGGTTAGTACAGTGCGTGTTGATTCCGCAAGCACCAGGCAGTTCACATTCGTTTATATCTGTGAATAGAAAACAAGGGTGATACGGTAATTTTGTAAGTAAACACATTAACCTTAATATCTGCTCTCTCTCTCTCTATCTCTCTCCATCTCTCACTCACTCTTTTCCTCTCTCTCCCTCTCTCTCCCACTCTCTCCCTATATACATCTTTGTAACCCTTTCTCTTTTTGAATCTCTTTACCTCTGTCTTTCTGTTACTCTCACACTCTCCTATCTCTTTCTATGTCAGACACACGTACACACACTCACATACATATGAATTAACAAACAAAAAAATATTTTTTTTAATCAAGACATTTAACCAATGTATTTATTGCCACAGTCGCTATATTACTTATAATATTCCTTTATTTTGTACAACTTGTTTCAGAGAAGCTATGTCACTATTTTCACTTACTTATGTATCACCGGAGACATTTTTTTTCCTTTACAAAAAAACCTCTTCACAAAATTAAAGTACAGGAATTATGTAACAACCTGATGTAGGAATCCATTGTTTTAGACAAGATATTTTATTTTTATTATTTTTATTTTTTATAATTACTTGTATTAGTACAGAGTCAGTACTTTAATTCTGTGAAGATGTTTTTGTAGAGGATAATTGCAGGAATGGTGTAACAACCTGATGTAGGTTTTTGTAGAGCATAAAAAAAGTCTCTGGTGATACAGAAGTAATTGAAAATCGTGACATAGCTTCACTGAAACTAGTACAAAATAAAATAAAAAAATTATAAGTAATATAGCGACTGTGGCACGTAAGTACATTGTCAAAATGTCTTCACAAAAAAAAATAAAAAAAAAAATAAATAAATAACTTTTCCAGTCGCACTCCTCATTGACAATGTCTGATGTTACAATAAAAATGAATGTCAAACAACGATTCATATCAGCTTTGAGTGTAGAATGTACACAAGTGTAAACAATGGAATTATCAGTGAAAACAGATAGTGAAGAAATCAGACGTTCAATTCTTATTCACACCTTCAATTCCACAATCAGGTATATCCCTCTCTTAAAAGTAATGAAATCAGTATATGTGTAAACTGGGCAGTGTCGCAGAAAATGTTGCCTCGCTGACATACACCTGCTGGCGGGCCCTTTGATGTTTGTCGGCTGCATTAGCGACCCCTGGAGTGGCCGCGGCGCACAGCCTGTAATTTCGAGTCCGCGCAGGATTGTTTGTCAGCTGAGTAACCAGCGCTGACTCGTCGGTATTTCGGGAGAGGACCTCGCTCGCCGGGCTGGCGTTACGTCCGAGCGGCCTTCAGGAATGTCGCGTCACCGGCGATGACTGCGGGGTCGCGGCGGCCTCTTTACCGCAGGCTCTGTCTGCCGCATCCGCCAGAGCGCAACTTGCTGCCTTTTACTGTGTACAACTTTTTATTGAAAAAAAAAGGTCATTCCGACAATTATGGGCGTCTAATTTTAAAAGGTACAAGACGACCCACGTTTTTCTAGCTACTAAAGCAGACTGTAAATGGACGTGGCAGGGAAAACTGTCGAGAATTAAGTTTTCTCTCGGTTTATTTTAGCTTTAAGTGCGAGGTGGTACAGACTGTCATATACTAAGAAAATATCCTTCCTACCAAGTCTGTGAAGCATTAATAATAGCTCTTGAAATATCCTTTCTGTATATGTAGAAAACAAGAGTCAATCGTTCAGAGGAGTAAGTAATTTCAGCCACATTAGTGGCGGACATCGTTTAAATATTTAGGGATAGTTTACAGCGCTCTCGCTTCTCGTTCGCAGAGAGGTGGTACTCTCCAAGCTGCCGCAAACGGTCACTTATTGATATCTTTGGTTCAAATAAAAGTTTGTTAACACCGCACACCATATTTCCTAATGCGAACTTTACATAAGAATGAACGCCAGAACGTGTAAGTTTAGTGGTGAGATCCGCATCGGTGCGCCGTAATACCCCTTCTGTTTCGTGAGCGATTTTTAAATCGAAGTTTTCCACATATGATCGTTGACAGTCACAGTGTGACTCATAGTTTTGTAATAAGTTTGTCTTAATTCTTGTATTAACAGATGCATGAAGCAACGACATACTTTTATATTGATTATAATGTTCTAACTGTTATTATAGATTACATTTACTACTCCTGTAAGTAAAAAGCAGACATGGTATGCTCGTCTAACAACGACATTGGCACAAAATTCATCTGATGACGGCCATCTTGTTATTTCTGCACAATTTTAACTTCATTCGAATGCATTTGAAAACGTTACTAGAGTGATGTAGTGACTGTCAACATTGGCGTTAAATCTTCAAACCAAATTATCCGAGAATGGTGCTACAATTGAAAGATAAGTCTGCCTGAGTAAGCTACTGAGATGTAAACACCAGCAAATCGAGCTCTCGCGCTTTTCAAATTTTTAGCTGTTTCCACGACAGCTGTTCACGTTAAAAAGGTTTCCTAATACCCTTTTAATTATCTTAACATCAGTATACAGTTCTATTTACGCCGTATTTCATGACCCTGCATCTATGTAATTGAGAGGAAATACGTGCAGTTAGTCGCTATAACGATGGAGCCTAGCATAAGAGCTGTTTTCTGTCCTTTCAATTTTAACATGTTTCTTATATACTTCTTCGAAACATTTGAGCTCCAATACTAATGGGCATTATATTACTGGACTCGTCTACTCTCGCTATATCTTTCTAATGTCACTGACAAAATTCCTTGCTTCAATCTCATATGATACTTGATCAATATTAGGTATTTGTTTATATTCAAAAAATGTAGCGAGGTAGTGACTGTTATTATAATGACAGACGTCATTTTCTACTCGTGTAGTTGGGGTGTAACAAGGACAGGGCGCTTACCTCTGCACTCGACCTCTCCGTCCCCCTCGTATCCCGGGTTGCACTTGCAGAAGAAGTGTGCCGGCAGGTTGCAGCACTCGGCGTTGGCGACGCAGCGAGCCCTGATGGCCGGGTCCTCACACTCGTCGATATCTGCACACACCGCAACACAACACATTGCAGTCACCATCAACTAAATTCGTAGGAGACATTCTGTATGAAAAAAAAAATAAATAAAAAAAAAAAAAAATCTGCGACGATGTTTGGTGTAGCTATGTATAACTCGAAACCACAGCCTGGCCACATGCTTTCCTGATCTTTTTACTCCCTGAATGAGCTCGAATGTCTCTAATATTTATGGTCTTTACGCGAAATATACTCTCGTAGAGGCAATATTTTGGCTGACACTAATAGAAACGTAAACTTTCGGAAAACCCACTCCCCCAACCTCTCCCTATCCCTTCCCCCGCTTGGCCTCTCCTTCTTTCCTTCATCGTTCCGCATCTCCTTCCCCTCCCTTCCCCCGCGCTTCCTAGCCCTTTTCTTCTTCCCTCCTTCCACCCCCTCCCTCTGCGGGGCCCACAGTGCAACGGTTTTTCAATACTTGTGAACTGTTATTAGTGTCGTGACAGTGCGTCCATTAATTGTCTTTTAAGTAGGGGCGACCGCCGCATCTAATACACTAATACACATGTCGCTAGTGTATTTTCTTCGCAACCAAAGTTAGTGTCCATCATTGTACTTTTAACGCCACCGTGGCCATTATTTTACGAGCTACGTGTTTTTTTTTCTTTTTTTCTTTTTTTTTTTTTAAATCGTCTATGACTATTTTGCTATCTTAGAAATTCCTCCTTGTCTTTTTTAAATTTCACTGTTTTAATCTCCATTGTATTTTATTTATTCATCATGCTCATCATTCAAAGTCTGTAGGCTGAAGAGCGGCGCTAATTCTACTGCCAGCGTACCACCAATAAAGGAGAAAAAAATCGGTAAACCCTCATCTGTTCCGTCCTCACCTACTCCAACGTGGCCTGTATCTCCACCTCTTCTGAATTCAACAAGTCCCTCGAAATCATGGAGAGAAATGCACTCCGCCTCGTCTTCCTTATTCGCCTTCCTTCTCCATTTCATATCCTCTACCAGCTTATCCACTTCCCATATATTCTCTCTATAGAACACCTTTGAGTATGGTTCTTCAATCGGAAAATCCTTTGCAGCAAAATTCCTCCCACTTACTAATCACCAATCCACCCTTTTGCGCCACTACATTCATATTCCACCTTCCATGAAAGTTCGTGCTTCATCTGCTCTCCACCTCCGGATTTTCAACTGCATCCCACAACGAAATGCGTCCCGCCACACAAACTTCTTTTCAAACATAATAATAACCTCCATCTCCTACCATCCTTTGTTGCCTCCTTTCAATTTCCTTTAACTTGATAATTTTTCATCGCTACGTGTGGTTCCGCACGACCCCACAATTATACTCAGGTCCTCTACATTCTAACCATATCATTCTATGTGTCACTAGCGTCACCGTCAGACCATGGTATTACTCTCGCTAACATCAGTGACTCAAATATGTATATACTAACTCGTTAAACGAGTATTAATAAATTATATTTAATTCAACATGTGTGCTATTTATAGCACGTTTACTTGTTATTATATATTTATATGTAAAAATAGTGAATGTCATTCACGGTGCATTTTACAAAATCATCTATTATTGTCACCACTTTATATATCATAACCACACTTTTAATTTATGTAACCGTTGACTGAAGAGTAGCCTTTATCCACTACTAGACTGACCCTTTTGAGGGGAACTGAAATAACAATAAACGGAAATAATCTTAAGTCAGAGTCATGTGCAACAACAATCTTGCAGCCTTTGGTACTTGAGTGGTAAAAGCATGTCTCTTACGCTTTGGCGTTTACTAAAAGAGCCTGTCATTTTACTTTTAATTTGTAGAGAATATGGTTCTTAGATTCTAGTCTATACTTTTGGGATTCTCGTCAGATCAGACTCCTTAACTGTCAGATACATTTGACTACTGGTTTATTTAGGCCCTTGAATGTTATGATAGTGGGATTTGCAGTCTTATCTTCTGAATGCATAAACCCAGGAAGCTGGAAACTTTAACAACCCTTTGGGTTCACCACAGGATACATCCCGTGTTTAGGTGACCGCGTGCGTCGTGCTCGAACAGCTCCAGACTCAACAACTGTCACGCAGCCACTCCGCAATCTACACACGTCGTCGACCGGGTTTCGTGTGAAGCAATGGGTGCCTGAGGACTTTCCCAGTGGCAGTCGGCCAATCGAGTGGCATCACCGGCTTATTTATGAAGCGGAGACAGGAAGTGTCCGTGACCCAAGCGGGAGACGAGCAGCTCGGTGGCCGGCGAGTTTACGGCGTGAGACGGCGTGGCAGAGCACGGCTAGCGGCCGCGCGTGCCAAGGACGGGCGCTTCTGCCTGGCACTGCCGGCTCCGGCCTGTGCGCCGGGTTGCCTGCGCACCAGGCGTTACCTGCTGCGACAAAGGTCCGTGCCGTGACATTCCTACTTTCTACACTCGTATCCACGGAATTATTTAAATGCCCTAGTGTAGCACACGATAATAATTTTCCTATTCCTTCTTCCCTCTAATAATTTCCCGAACCACACGAAATTAATATAGGGGATAAGTAATAGGGAAATTAACTAGGGCATTGAAATGATCCGTGGCGAAGAGTGAAAATTTGCGCCTGATCGAGTTTTGAACCCGGTATTCCCGCCTTGGGCCTGCAGTCACCTTAAACTCTGTGCAGTCTGGTGCACGGCTCCCGTCCGACACAAATTTTCACAAATCGCGCGCAAAAGTATCGTCTCTATCGACCATTTTCCGCACTCCTCGCCATCCGGATTTACAGCATCTGTGTGAAGAAATGAGCCCTTACGCCATTTTCGCGTAAACATACATTTATATAATAGCGCCGTGTCTGTTCTTTCAGATATGTCATTCTGAACTTGTTTGCGTCAGTTTCCAGTATAGTTCCGTCGGTATTAGGCCGTTCCTTAGTGTCCTAATCAGAGTAGTCACACTCGTAATAATACTCCCGTCAGTATGAACAAATAGGCGACTGAATATTCGCACTCGGGTGCTTCGTTTGGATAGTCGGATGAGTGCGTTTTATTGCCAACTTAACTAGTGACACTGCTAAAAGGAAGTTTTCAACGCTAAGATCGCTACATTATTTTATTAGTCTCACATCAATGGTTTCGACAGACTTGCTGTCATCATCAAAGTGGAGTTTGAATGGTATAATGTTCGTTGTCATGCCTCACTGGGGCGTACAATCGTGGCGCCATGTACGTTGTAATTCATTTTAGTTCTGACAACCCAATGTTCTGCGCTACTGATGAACAGGAAGTGCGCTCAACAGTTTAACCCTATCCATGTAAGATAAAAGTTGTGAAGATGCGATGATGTCAGGAAGTATGTCGATACTGGTCATGATAGACAAGTAAAAAATAAATAAATAAATATAAAAAAAGGTTGAGATCTTGGTGTTCTAAACTACTTTTTAAAAGTAAACAGTTGGATCCCAGTACACAAAAGTGTATGACTGTCTTTATCATCTTCACATCATACGTGTCATACCAAAATACTTCATGACACACTAAGAACACCGTGTTGTTGATGTAACCATCATTATGTCCCTCTCACCATATTAACCATTTGCTTGTATTTGTTTCTGTTCATTTTAGAGATTATAATATGTAATGCGAATATTCTTGTTTCGCCTGTTCATTTGCTCCTAAGAATTTTCCGTCGAAGATTTTCTTTTCCACTATTAGGCTACGTCAGGTATCAATTGAGTTACTTTTGTTTTAATTCCTTTACTATTTGCTCATTGGATTTTTCTTTCGGTTTTTGGGAGCTCTCTATGAAAAACCAAATGTTTGATATGCTCAAAATCATCGTGCCACGTCAATGTGAAGACTACAATTTATATAAATCTGTATTTTACATAAAATTTAAAATAAAGGTTATTCACCTACTAATGTGAACGATGTAGGCAACAAATTCATTGTACTTCAGCTGGTAATCCATGACGTGAAAAAATTTGATAAAAAGGAACTCTAAACGAAAATGCTTGTATCCATTCATTGCATTAACCCTGAGCTTACGTATTACGACGAGCAAAAACTGGTACAAAATCTTTCAGATCATGTGATCAACACTAAGCAATGATGATAGACTTAGTGTCATTGGTAGGTTACGCAGTCGTGCTAAACATAAAAAGAGGAACCCGCTTTGAACGTGAGAAGTCGATGTATGCATACTGTTAGAAAAAGCACTGCATATTTTGAGAAGTGGTAGAATGGAACAAAGCAAACTGAGTAATCAAGGGTTCTAAAATGCTTTCCTCGCGAGTTATGAACACTTGTTCGTCTTCGATAGCATGGAACACATTAGTTCCACTTAACAAATGCTTTTACTACTTGAGGTATGTACTTTAGAACCGGAATTTCGTAAACGCCTTTTTTTCTTGTCTTAGTTCATATTACAACCTCTAAAAATAAAGAACATTGTTTTCAATACCCTGTACGCCGCGTCAAAAGATGAAAGATCATTATAAGATAGGTAATTACAGAAGCTTATTATATACACAAGTGTAAGAGACGGGAACGTTAGAGAAATAGTACGAAAGTGGTTCGATGGACTTCTGCCAGACACTTAAGTGTGAATATCAGAGTAGACATGTAAATTTAGATGTATAAAAATGTACAATGAAGTAGACAAAGTGGTGCTCTTTCAGTAAGAAGCCGAAAATCCTTACGTTTGCCGATTTCGGAGATAAACTGCAGCCACTATCTATTCTTTCTAGAAATCTGGGTCGTCACAGAGGAAGAACACGAGAAGCAAACGAGCTTGCGAGCGCGCCCGGTGCTTGGGAGGTGTAACTGGTGCTGTGCGGCTCGGCCCAGCGCGGTATCGGTAGATAAATCGCTCTCTCTCTCTCTCTTCGCCACTTCCTCGGCAGCGCTTGGCGCTCGTTAGCAGTGCACGGGTATCTGGGGAATCAGTACAGTTACCAGGCAGCCGCCCCGCTACTTCCTGGCACTTAGCGGGAAATGACATCCACCAGTTTCTGTTTTTCCAGCCTCACAAAATTTAATCTAATCAATCGACGGAAACTTTATTTGCTGAGATTCGTAATTACGGGACTGAGCAAACGATATTATGAACTTACAAATGTATTCCAGATCTTTCTCCTCCCCCCCCCCTCTCCGCGAAATATCGGTCATTTACTTCTCTGCTGTGCAACAGACGAGATGTCTGAAAATTTCAAATCAGTATCAGATCATTGATGAAAGGCTAGTTACTTTTTATACATTTCAATTTGAGTTTTGTTACTTGGGCAGTAAACTAACATATGACGGCAATGAGAAGAGAAGCGGTTTTGAAACAGAGAAATTTGTTAATATCGAATATTAATTTAAGAGTAAGGAAGTCTTTTCTGAAGGGATTTGGTGGAGTGTTGCTTTGTACGGGAGTGACACATGCACGATAAATACTTCGGACAGGAAGAGCATAGAAGTTTTTGAAATGTAGTGCTACAGAAGAACGCTGAAGATAAGCTGGGTGGATCGCGTAACTAATGAGGAGGTACTGAATTGGGGAGAAAGGAATTTTTGGCATACCTTGACTAAAAGAAAGAATCGATTGGTAGGCCACATTCTTCGGCATCAAACTCAAACTAAACTCCGTCCGACAGGCCTCGAGAGGCTCACTGAGTACTGACCGGCCGCCGAGTTGTCCTCTACCCGAAGGCGTAACCGGATGCGGTATATAGAGGGACGTGGTCAGCGACCCGCACTCCCGGCCGCTATGTCAGTTTTCGTGACCGGAGCCGCTACTTCCCCATCAAGTAGCTCCTCAGTCTCACAAGGGCTGAGTGCTCCAGGCTCGCCAACAGCGCTCGGCAGATTCGGACGGTTACCCATCCTAGTGGTAGCCAAGCCCGACAGTACTAATGAAATAAATCGCAATTTGGGGTCACTTATGGCTTCACTGTACTAGGTTTAGATGTAATACCAATGTGCAGCGAATGAAAATTTGTGCCCGGCCGGGATTAGAACCCGGGATCTCCTGCTAACTAGGCAGACGCGTTGACCACTCCGCCACCGAGGACACAGTGACCAACCCGACTGCAAAGGACTCTTCCCTGCACGTCTCCCGCCACACGCAAATCTCCATTCGCCACACTGTGGCTGTGGTAATAGGAAAGAGAGAGTGTGGCGAACGGAGATTTGCGTGTGGCGGGAGACGTGCAGGGAAGAGTCCTTTGCAGTCGGGTTGGTCACTGTGTCCTCGGTGGCGGAGTGGTCAACGCGTCTGCCTAGTTAGCAGGAGATCCCGGGTTCTAATCCCGACCGGGCACAAATTTTCATTCGCTTCACATTGGTATTACATCTAAACCTAGTACAGTGAAGCCATAAGTGATCCCAAATTGCGATTTATTTCATTAAAAAATGAACGCTGTGACGTCGTCAAACATTTATAAATGTCGACAGTACTAACTTCGGTGATCTAACGGGAACCGGTGTATCCACTACGGCGCGGCCGTTGGCTGTTAGTCATCAAGGAACCGTGAATTTAGCGTTGGGGGGAAGTGTGTGGGGTAAAAATCGCAGAGGGAAACCAAGAGATGAATACAATAAACAGATTCAAACGAATGTAGGTTGCGGTGGTTGAGAGGCTTGCTTGATGATAGGGTAGGGTGGGGAGCTGCATCAAAGCAGTCTCCGGACTGAAGACCACAACAACAGCAACAACAACAAGAGGTGCAAGGTGGTAAAGAGACGGGTGTTGGAAGGGTGAGCAGTGTACCGCTTCGGAGAGAACGCGCCGTCAGCCGGTGCCGGAGTCTGCGTAACAGGTTTGAGCTGGGACCGCTGGTGCTGGTCTGGCGCGGGTCAAGGAAATCCGCCTCTGCGCCCGCCTGTTGCCGGACCGTTACAGCCGCCTGATATACACCGGCGCCGCGTCCGCTGCAGAATTAACGCAAGTGCTCGCCGGCTCCGGCAGTGTTTTATTGCTCTGACAGATGCTCAGCCAGCGCGAGACGAAGCGCCGACCTTTCGTTTAGCGACAGGGGAAATGGCGCGGCGGCAAAAACGACCGTCTAAAATCACGTGTGCTTTCCGTTCCGACCGTAGTTCACAGTCACCAGCTAAAGCGACACGGTGATAAAGTCTTAAGAAGGATCGTCATTAGATTTGAGATCCGGTAAGCGTCATAACACGAGCGCGATGAAGTTCTGCTGGGCCTGGTCGGTAAGACGGCAAATTAGCAACCGGTTGGGTGACTCGACGTAAGAAATACTCCGAAAGTTGCAAACAACATTATTTGTTCGTAATGATGGCGTTTGTTCTATGCATTCTAGTTTGTCTTCTTATACGGTTCTTACACTCTGCTTTTTTTTTCAATAATATGGAAGCTGTCGACTGCCTGAGATTTATTAAGAAATGTGCAGTCATGCAGCCCATTATTCTAATCGTACCTAAAGTATTCTTCTCCCCGTCGATTCTGCGGAGGACCCCATATAATCTTATCAGCCTATTTAATCCTTCTGTATGATATTTGAGATGCGGCAGAAATATATTTCCCAAATTGAGGCGTATATTTGGTATTATTAATTAAAGTCTGCAAACCTTTGTCACTTACGATAGAATCCTGGGAATTGTGAGATACGTGCGCATCACTCCTACGTGGGAGACACAAGAATAAGTCTCTCAGTACAGACGTATTTTTCATCACTTGGATTATCAACCTGAGGAAGGAAATTTATTCCCACTATAAAGAAAATTCTAAATAAAGATACAAAATGTGTTAGCTGTTATTGATTTATCGTCACAACATACATTTTAAAGATGTAGTGATATGTAAGTAGAGTCTATAACTTGAAAACATCGTTTATCAACTCGGACCCATCCCAACACATTTTCAATAACGTGTATTATGAAGGTGGGGAGCACCTTAGGATCAGCATAAAAAAGTTTTAAAATACTATTTCGGACCCTTTTTCTTGATATATACGTGCAATTTACTTTTCAATTTCAAAGGAAAATGTGTGTCTAAATACGATCCTGTAACTAAAAAAAAAAAAAAAAAAAAAATACTATGACATTCATTCTGATGTTTCATGTACTAATATAACTTAAATGTTTGACTTATGCATAACTGAAAAGTTTAAAGCATCGAAACCATCATGAAAAACTTTCAGAATTTTAAAAGTGCAATTTACCTGACTATATTGCAATATTTTCAGAAGATGGACATAATAACCACACCCTCCCCTATCCTCGTCCTCTTGTTATTGCAAGCAGTAATCCTGATGAAGAACTGGTTACAGGAGGTCGAAACGCCAAGAATCCAAAAAAGTTTGAAGTCAGTGACATAGATTTTTGTACCACTCTTAGGATTGTCTTGGCGAGAAATGCTTTTTGCAAACCTACATATAGTTTACGCTTAGCTTTGGCTGTTGTATAATATTTTCCTCTCAAGATCGTGAATTACTTCGTCTACTACCTGGTCATCAATCTTCAAGTTAAATTGATTTGATCTATAGTATTCCCCCTTGCTTCCGTTTATTCGCATACCACATTCCGTGCTTTTTTCCCCCTTTACTCTTCATTTTAGTCAATTATTCTCTTTAATAGAGGACATCACAGACATCGCTGATGCCATTTTTTTAATTTTTTCCTTGAATTTTACACTCATTATTGAATTACCATCCTAGCACCCAATGCTCTTCATGTCATCTGCACCTCATTTTATACGAGAAGCTATCCAGACTGCTGTAGTATTTAGAGTGGTCAGTCCGCAGTGGGGTGTCCGTCAGTCGTGACTGCGACTGGGCGCTATGAATCATGGGGCCTGGTCGTTGGCGGCGCGCACACTTTCACCCGTTGCCAGGCGCGACCGCGCCCACACCACAATTACCTGTGGAAAGCTACACTACAGCTGGACGAAAATCACTAGACACCAAACACACTGCGCATTGTAAGGGAACTACTGATATGATCACCCCTAGAAGATACCGTACGCCTAACCTTGATAATGTCCTCATTTCCGGGAGGAAGTGTGCCCACAAGGTTCTTCATTCATCTAGAGCCACTCATTGGTGGTTAGATTCCGTAGAGGTATCAAATGACTGGGTCGTTCATTGTGAAGGTCCAACCACTGTTGCAAACAGTCGCAGGCTTTTTCTATGCAATTAAGATCTTGTGACTTTCGAGTCAGTAGAAGTACTAGGGCCTATAGGCTCTGTGAATTTTCGTTAAACCGCGATCGCATGTCTGGAGTCCTGTCTATCTGTATGATGTCATCTTCACACACGAGTGTCAACAGCATGCCCGTCATCAAGGTGTAAAGAAAGGAAAACATCTGGGTCATCTGAAAGGGTGGTTCCGCGTAACTAAGGAAAACATCCCCCAAACCTGACAGAACTTCACACGGGGCTGTGGCAGCACACAATGCCTTGCACAATTTGAAAACAAGCGAAACTGCTATTCATTGTATCGTACCATGTGGCTACAATCAGCTGAGTGTTCAGTTTCTGTGCTGTTTTAATCCGTTGAAGACGCTCAGGTTGATGTATCAATGTGTGCAATTGCCTTTCGTTACGTGGTTTAGCGAAGTTACTTTTGGAGGAAACGCATTCCGTAATTATCTACTGTTCAGTAGTGTACATTTTTGTGAGCTGTTGATCAATGGTCGTCTTCACAGGTTAGAATCGATTGCCTTAACACTAGAAGTACCGGATTTTTCTGTATCCTTAGTAGTACCATGTGGGTGAATTTTGACCCACATTAGGACACTATCAATTAATTACTACGTGGATGGTGTTTTGGGTTTCTACATGTTCACATTACATTCAAGAAGACTCTAATGTGCAAGAAAAATATTATTTCTTCTCTAAAATGAATAGTATATAGTCAAAACTATATTTTCAGAAATAATTGTTATTTTCATTTTGCGTTTTACAAAAGAAATTCTACAGTCTTCTATCAAAAATCATTCAGACAAGTAAGCAAAACAATTTTACAATGTTTATCTTCATAGAAAAAGTCAAAACATTCAATTTATTTTTACCTTTACTGACATATAAGGTAAGTACCGAGTACTTGGAAAAAGAGTCTAAAATGCAATATGTTTCTTGCTTATTGCAATTAAGAGACAAAAATATAAGAACAAACAATTTCAGTTTATATTTGTAAGTGTTTGGAAATATTTAGGAACAAACAGTTGATAGTATTTTATAAGGTGGTCTGGATTCACAATTCAGACATTGGACAAGAGTTTTGGCTTGGCAGCTTTCGCACGCATACTTGTTCGAGTTGAAACATAAGTTCGATGTTTCATTCCCTTGCTGTTTATACGAAACATAATTTTGACAATTCCTTCTATTTCCATATTAGCCATTTTCGGTGCCAGATGCTTGTAAGGAGAGATTGGCTCCTCTATGCAGTTTGTAGGGTTGAGAAAGCTCATCTGCTACCCTGAGAGTGAATTCTCGCCGTGAAGTCTCCTTACATGTACAAAACTTCAAAATTATGCGAGCATTGATTATTGCAAGGTCGACCGATTTTTTCGTATTTCTCGTTGTTTTCGACCTAAAGTGTCATAATATACTACAGCATCTCGTGTATAACGTTGAGAGACGCCCAAAAATTATTTCCCGTTTAAAAACTGGCTTTCGTGATATCAGATTTTGTCAAATAGTGTATGGGTCATAGAATTCTATAAATGATAAAGTCACGAGAGGGCTTGGTCCTACGAAGAATATGGTGGCGGGCAGGGCTCTCGAAACACCCATATGGGTCAAAAATGACTCATGTAGTACTTCTAGTGTTAAACACTAGTAAAATTCGTTCGCTGAGTAATACTGAAGACATAGCAGGTGAAGAGCAAGACTATGTCCACACGAACTTCTTGTTGACCGACAGGCGACGGAGCGAGAGGAATACGCTTGGTGTGTGCGACATTCTCAGGTGTGATGAAATGTGTGCTGGTTGTGACAGCGGGTGATTCACGCAGCAGAAGCAAGCGGCGCCCTAGTAAGGCGAGCAGCAGGTGGACGTGGCGCAGGTTCCCGCTGCCGACCTTGGCAGTCCGTCAGGCCGGAACCGCACGGAGCACTCCCACGTGCTCCCAGATCGTGATACCTGTCTGCGTCACCGCTACTTACCTCCTCCCTCTCCCCCTCCTCCCGGCCGCGGTGGCCGAGGAGACTGAGGCACTCCAGTCACGGTCTGCACGGCCACTACGGTCGGGGGTTCGAATCCCCCCTCGGCCATGGATATTTGTGCCGTCCTAGTTCGTAAGTAGTTCATAAGTAGTTTGTAAGTTTAGGGACTGATGACCCCGTAGTTAAGTCCCATAAACTATACAAACATTTTAATAATAAATTTCTCCCCCTCCCTCCCACACGCAGACACTTACGCTCTCCTACACATAAACACATAGACTCTTCAGAAGTTGTCAATGAACACCTGGGTAAGCCTTGTAAAACTTAAATGACCGATTAATTATTACCTTTACGGAAAGAGAAGAACGGATTTGGAACGGGGTGTGGTGAGCAAATGAAGAAAGCTCCGTCCACAGGATTTAAATACGAGGGGCGAGGGACGTTAGGAGCGAACAAACCAAGACTGTGTAACGTAACCATCCGATGGCCGCCGTAATAGCTGCTACGTATTGCCACAGCCGTAGCTAACAAAATTGATAATTGAAAGAGTCATAGTGGTTGGGAGCGGAGTAAGACAGGGTTGTAGCCTTGCCCCAATGTTGTTCAATCTGTACATTGAGCAAGCTGTGAAGGAATGCAAGGAGAAGTTTGGAGAGGGAATTGTAGTCCAGGGAGATGGAATATAAACCTACGACAGCTTAGCTGACTGGCTGCTGGTCATGAGACAGTGGGCCGTGCCCCAGAGGATAGCCACTCGGCGAGTCAGCTACGCTATCGCAGCCTCTGCCCCCGGAACTTTGAAGGGTTGTAGCTCTCAAACTAACAGTGATAGTAATGTAGTTTAAATTGATTTGGACGCAGCTGGTTTAAAGGATCCCAATACACGATAGAAAAAAAACTATTGTTCCATTTAAAAAATTATATCTTTGTGGTGTAACTCTTTGGAAAAGGATACAATAAACTATGTTCATAGCTCCTCAGAAAGTGTAAAATTTCTTGTGTTGACCTACCGCATTAATATTTCCCGTCACCTATCATTTTATAAGTTACAGAGGCAAACACACTTAGTGAAACACCCTGTATATATATGAAAGGTCATTCACTTACTGACTAAACATGAAAACTCGAAAACTATTACACCTATGAAGCTGAAATTTTGCAGGTCCGTAGTTTATAGGTATAAAACGTTAGCTAAGAAAGTATTCTGTCATAGGGCCGAATTTAAGTGCATGGCGGGGATACTTTTCCTAATGATTGACGAAATCTATAGTTTAATTCCAATTTTCATGAAATTTTGCACGATTTTCATGAAATTTTGCACGCTTGACCTCCCTATATTGCTCCGAAGCTGGTAACGACATTTAGTTACGCTCAGATCTGTATTAGCACAATACTGTGTTTCCGATCCAGTGACGAGGCATTTCTGAACCCTTGTCGAGGCAAAGAGCGTGGTTTCGACTGTTATCTTCTCTTTGTTTTTAGAGTATAGCAAAAAGAGAAGTAGTTCTGCTAGCTCTCTGAGGCATTTAGAACAAAGGCGAGGCTTTGAAGCAGCGACTTTCGGGCAAGCGCAGTAACAGTACGGCAAAGCGGCGCCAATTGCTGAACAAACAGGTAGAGCGTAAAGCGCGAAGTGTTCTCCGGACGGGCGCGGTCTGCGGCAGCGGCAGAGAGCAACGACATTGGCAAACAGCGAGCGGCTGCCCAGGTGGGAACTGCACACAGGGCGGGGCCTGCAGGGGCCCAAGGCCGCCGCCTGCTCTCCACACCTGTCCCACAACGGTGCGGGATTCACTGCACGCAAGTCAAGCGAAAAAACAAGTCCGCCGCTTTGTTCCCGTGTAATTATAGCGCGGGTTGTCCGCATTTTCTTAGGGAGGGACTGTCGGGGATATATGTTGCGTCAGAGACTCGCTGAAAAAGAGTAATTACCTTCGGTAACGGGTGAAATTGGTGCTGTTAGTTCGCAACTCGTGAATCCGATAATAGGGAGGCTAGCGTGTCGACGAGAAACTCATTAAATATGTGTTAATACTGTGCTGTACAGAGACGGGACTGTAATTAATGCGACTTACCAAAATAAATTCCAGTTCAGAAAGAACACCCTGAGAAACTAGAGACATGATGTTCTTATTAACGGCACATGTTCATAAGTATGTTGTGAAGAAATGATTAGCATTTCAGTCACCGCAGTTCAGTATGTTTCCTATTGCCTAATAGTCACTGGGTCCAGCATAGATCCAGATAACCTCTCCCACGCGTGACGCATCGACACATATATAAGACGTGCTGTGATATAGCCATCCACGTTGCTTTCACCTACTTGAATAGTTCATGTGTGGTGGCTGGAACTTGGCCTCAGTGCTGCACCATTTCACCACAGCCGACACATTTTCCACTACCGATGTCTGCTATCGGGGCAAAAGGCTGACATTCTGTGACACCAAGAAAGTGTGTGCTCGTGTAGCAACATGTGGTCGTTCAACCTCTTGCTGAAACATGACGTCTGGGATGTCGTGCAGAAAAAATTCGGTTACGGGTCTCAAGATGACATCCACATAGATCAAATTGGCTACAGTGGCCTAGACAGCCATCAACTGTGATTTTTAGCACTTCACACCATAGGACCCGGAGTTGGGGCTGCGTGTCTTATGCGAATGTAGACACTGCGATGCCGCTCCCCCTGTGTGGCGAATAATTGACAAACGTGAAAAGTGAAAGAAATAGCGAAGTACTGTGCCATAGCAGATGGTTTCCTTCTGGTGGACGATAACGCTCGTTCCCACTGGTGGGCAACATGCTTGAAGCTGGGGAATTGAACGAGTGGAGTGGCCAGCTTGTTCACTGGACTCAAACCCAATTGCGATGCACTTGGCAGACACATTGCAGCCAGACCAGCACGTCCCGCAACGATTGCAGAGTTGGGTATTGCACTCATGGAAGAATGGCCAAATATGTCAAGAGCTGATTGATAAGCTCATACTGTCCATGAAAATATGTGCAAGTTTACTAGCCGTCCGAGGTGACTACACACCCTATTGGAGGGCAACGAGAATGACTCATTATTATGGTAGCCCCATGGTGCCTCACTCTAAGGAAACGCCAAGTGAACCTCAAGCAAAGAGTTGAGATGACCAAATATCGTACTGTATCACACACAATTTACAGTTGTAACCAATATCTGAATAAAATATATTACCATATGTATATTGTGTGTGTGTGATATCTCAGCTGATCCGTAATTGTTTTGAGCAGTGTATTTTCCGTGTGCCACTTGCGTAATGTGTGCACAATAGCTGCTTCAAAATTTGGAATGTAAAAAATAGTTGTAGATGGAACTAAAGCTGGTGGATCGTGAGTTTCACAGTCGACTTCCGAACCGAGCACAGTTTGATATTGTCGGGTAGTTTTGGAAAAAACACTACCCTGCAAACTGAAGGCGTCAGTTTGGCCGGCCGCGGTGGCCGAGGGGATTGAGGCGCTCCAGTCACGGTCCGCACGGCCACTACGGTCGGGGGTTCGAATCCCCCCTCGGGCATGGATATTTGTGCCGTCCTTAGTTGTAAGTAGTTCATAAGTAGTTTGTAAGTTTAGGGACTGATGACCCCGTAGTTAAGTCCCTTTACAAACATTTGAACATTTGCGTCAGTTTGGAATCATGTGGAGGCAGGGCCATGAGGTGGTTCTGCAGTTGTGCCAGTAACTTTGCCTTCTGGAAGCGGCCACGTGTAGCAGAGCAGAGGAGTAACGGCAGCCTCGGCGCCGGAGACTTCCGCTCGAGATGGCAGCGACGGCTTCGTAGCGTGTCGGCGTCGGCGCTGTGCGTGGAGGCGTGCGCTCAGGTGCCGGAAGCGCGTCGCTCTGCAAGCAGGCCACGAGCGAGCGCGGGCTGCGCGGGCCCTGCTGATTGCTCACCGTACTACGCATCCTCCCAGACAGCACCTGCCTGTCACTTCGTCACGCACTGACACGCCAAACCTTTAGTCCGTGTTCTCTCGTCTTGCAATCATTCATTGCCCTCGTAATTGACAATTTTTCTATTGTGACCGTGTTGCATTTTCATTGACAGCAGTAACACCAAATGTGGATTGTTTCTGTCTCATAGTCATTTATTTAGAACTAGCGAATCCGACAGTTTCGTAATTACTAAATATGTGTGGGACTTGGATATACTTCCAACACTCCTTACCTAGTCGCTCTGCCCATCGCTTTCTCCGTCTTTATGTCAGTTTCTTACCTTTCTCTTTGTTCTCTTAGGCGTCTCTCTCTGTATTTCCTTGCTGTAAAGTTCGCCGTTCCTCGGGAATTTATTTTTCCAATTTCCGTTAATCGCGCGGCCGTTCGCCGTCGGGGGTTCGAGTTCTCCCTCAGGCAAGGGTATTTCTGTTGTCCTTAACGTAAGTTACTTCAAGTTAGTGTAAGTAGTTTGTAAGCCTAGCGACTGACGACCAACGCAGGTACGTCCCTTAGATTTACAAAAAACATTCTGTTAGTCCCTGTACTATACTCTCTCTCTCTCTCTGTCGATCTCTTCCTTCCTCATTTCTCTGTCCATCTCCGCCTCCCCCTCTATGAATATCTGCCCCCTCCTTCTCGTCCCCACTCTGTATCTACCTATCCATACCGTGCCTCTGCATTTACCTCCCTCCGTTCTCTGCCGATCTCTCTGTTCGTCTCCTCTTTCCCCTTGAAAATAATAAAATTACATATATCTGTCAGATTTCATGGTGATCGGGGCTGAAGTCTGGAGCAATGTAACCTCCGCTCTGCACCGAACGAAATCTTTTGTAGACACTGACCTTCTCCTTCTTTTAAAGGTCAGGTGTCCAACATTTCACTAAGATCGGAATAAACTGTATACTTGTTTCGGAATCTGTTGTAAAGTACTCTCCGCCATCCACTGTACGAATTGTTATGTCCAAAGTACCGTTCCTCTTGTTTTCAGTGTCAAATGTGAAACCTTTTCTGTCGGATATCAGGGTGGAACCAAGTTCTATCGGACAGTCGGAAATTTTATGGAATACGTAATCGTGTTTAGCGTAATGACCCGGTGAAAACAACGCTTTAGTTACCAGATGTAGGAGTTGACAGCTTATAAAAGAATTGCAACCATCTGCCTTTTTGGATGTTTTTTATTTAATCCAGAACTAGTTATCGAGCCACTGCAGGATAATCTTCGGCCTTCCAAAAAGGCAGCTGGTTGCAATTCTTTTACAAACCGTCAATTTACGCTACAACTGCAGTTCGTGTCCAACGTGGATATGTTGAAATTGAGATGTAGAAGTTTATCACAGTGCAGTCGAATTACTTCCGGGTAGTGGTAAGTTGTGTGCAGTTTGACCCTCGAATATTGCTTCTCAAGTAAATACAAGGTATGCAACCTTCATCCGTATTATTTCTGCAATATAACGACTGAAAGTTGAGACGGAACTGCCGATTGAGAATTTCTTCACAGACAGTGATGCAATTGTCTGGCGAAGTAGGATTGCGTGTCCCAAAGACGTGGATGGCGACACGAACGTACTCACGCGATGTCACTCTCTTGAGGAAGCGGGGAAGCAGACTGTTACAAGCTAAAATTAACGCGGAAGGTATACCGAGAAGTCCAGTTAGGGACCCAGAAAAGTGCTGAGGATATGCATTTACAATATGAAGTGAGGTGACTTGATATCTTGCTGGACAAGCGATGAAAGCGGTGAAGTGAAACAAGTAGCGTTGTTCTTTCAGGGCTAGTCTTTAGCTGGAAAATTGCCAACAAAACGTTTGTCTCTCGCAAAACCCAACAGTCGTACGTCATGCATGGGGCATGGTATTAACCCGTCGTTGGCTACGAAAAGACCTTCAAAGCTTTCAGTTTGTCTTTAAGGCTGAACACTTTCTCCTAGTCACATATGCTTACAGTTCGTTGTCAACATTGTAATGTCACAGATAGTGGCCTCACCAAAGACAACTAACGACAGTCGTGGCCGCGGGAACATTTCAGCGTTGGTAACACCAGTTCTTGGATTCCCACAAGACGCCGCGCCCTTGAGAAGATCACGTGTGTGCAGTGTGATTGGCTGGACTGTAGTTCAATAGCCGACACTTCCGGCCGGTCGACAGTGTGCACGGTGTCAGTAGTGTGTGCATCGATTCAAGTCAGATTTGTCAGAAAATGCATCGCTTTACCGAGTAATGTCCTCACCTTGACACGTATAGAGACTTAGAAATTGTCGCGGACTGCCTAGCAAACTTAGAAGTATTCACTCAAATGTCTGGACTTTAATTTTATCAGTGTGGAATTATTGTACTCCTCCAATACCCAAAGATGAGTTTTCATTTATTTGCTACAAATTTCATATGTTACTAACGTTGTGAGATCTTTCCGTTAAAGAAACCCCTACAAGAAACATTAAGTATCAACGCAGCAGGAGTTCTGTGGACAGACAACTTATTTAATAACCGACTCGAACGCGTTCCTTAGCGCTAGGTATGACTTCGCTTCTTCGAGCACATGAATCCTTATGATTTATGATTTCAGATATTACAGATCAGAACTTGTCGCACTGAGTGAGCGAAATATACAGACGGACTGAGATCTCCCTTCAAGATGGTGCAAGTTCTCAGTCGTGAGATCGTGAAGGTGTCAGCTTGCCTTTATTCTCCAGTTACGTAGTTCCCCACTTACAGCACATCATAGTTTGCATGATGGATGCTGATTGTGCTCTGAACGTTGAGGCGCGCGTCGTATCGCAATCTCTGCAGTACTCGTCGAGACACTGGCTCGCCACACGGCGCGGCGCCATAACGATTTCCCTCACAAATAACAGCCGTCGGCAATAACAGGAAACGGCGCCTACCCTTTCCCCACTGTGCGCCTCATTAGCTGGCTCGCTGCAGCTCTTTCGGTGTCCGGAATGTCTCCTCCATCACCAAGCGCACGCCGCTCGTTTACACGCCAATATGAGCTGCTCGTCTGTTGCCGAGTCGGTAAGCAGTTTCTCGCTGGTGGCCAGGTAATGATTCTTCCGAACCCTCCAATTATCGGAACTACCAACCCGTCGACTAACTTATATTAAGTGCCCCTCTACTTTAGGAAGAAAATTTTATTAACACTTAATCTAAATAAACGTAAGTAAAAATAAATGCTGCTAAAACATATTCGCCATTGCTTGAATATTTGAGTTGTCCGTGTTTATTAGTGCAAGTAACGATAATATGACTGCTATTTCAGCGTTCCATTGCTAACGAGAAAGTGTTTCCTCCAGTTAAGTATGATTGGTCAAGTTACTATCAGATTGCTTTCGTTGAGTATTACATTCGCCATTTCCATACTGAGGTAGTCATGGGAGAGCGATATGCAGAGATATAGATGACGGTAGTATAGCGTACGTCATTGGCTAGACCATCTTGACAGAAGATTGTAGCAGTGTACGTGTGGTTATGAGTTACATTTTTTCGTTTCGCTTATCCAGTCAATGGCAGCACGGCATCTCTTGCCGCATTTACCACAAGTATACTTAGCTGCTGAGGGAGGAGCAGTGATAGTATCGCGAAGCTATTTCTGCCTTAATCTGTCTGACAAGCTTTCGTCATGCTTCGACTTTCTAGATGACGTATCTTGACGGCACTCTTGTCTCATGCTAGCCCGTGTCTTCCAAATGTTGATGCCAAAAATCTCCATTTTTTTCTTATAGGAATTCTTGAATCTCAATAAAGGGCATCCTACGAAGATTTTGGCTATAGAAGTCTCTGCAAGCATCACGTCACGTGGTAATCTCTCATGGACTGTAAGTACAGGAGGTACAAAATAACGGTGCTTTCGCCCAGCTATAAAATATCCTGTGACCAGACCGCTGACAACTTAAGCTACCGATCTTCGACTGTCGTGATTCCTGTGTGGAAGAGTCGAACGACGAGAGTGGGTGTTCTTTAAAATGCGCGCCCGCTGTTCCCACATTACTGTGGTGAGTCAGGCTGCACTTAAAGCTGCAGATGTGGCGTTTCGAAGACACTGCGTGTATTGCAGCGGCTAGTTAAGTGCTTTTCCACTGACTCGGGCCAATAATCGATAAGGCGAGGAAAGCGGACCCGCCGCGGGATGTGGGCCAAGGACCTCCGCCGAACCAAGGTCCGCCCAGGCACGGACCTCCCTCCACGCTGCACAGCTGGCGTCTCGTGAGTGGCTCTGTAAACGGAACACTGCTCTCCAGCGACCAGCTGAAAATTACGCAACAAGCGCAAGCGCATGAAACGGTGTCCGGCTTTCGTGCTACAAGCAGCAGACTTAGAAATTTAGCTTTTTTTTAATCGCACCGAAGAGGAAACAATAGAAATCACTCAACCTCCGTCCTTCCCTCCTTTGCTATTGACCAACGAGACGGGGGATGCAGGAGATTAACGATATCATTGTTTAAAGAATCTTGTCGTACTCACCTTGACAGGAGAAGCCATCGCCGGTGTACCCAGGGAAGCAGGAACAGTGGAAGCTGCCTAACGTGTTTGTGCAGTGCGCGAAGACATCGCAAGGTCGGTACTTGCACTCGTTCTCATCTGAAACAAAACGTGACAAACCGCGTTGCTAATAGTGCACTCTGCAGGCTACAGCTTAACGCTCAGTATGAAATTATTAGTTGGTTTCCATTAGCTTCAAAAGTGACCACTGCTGCGACATTGAACAGAAAGTAAACTTGGTTCGGTAAGGTCCTTTCTATCGTTATGGAGAATACATGAAAAAGTGACTGAATCCCGGAAGAAATTATGAAACTTCCCTCCCCTCAGCACGAATTATAGATCACCAGAGTGATAAAAATGAGGAACTAAAAGGCAGTAGTTCGAGAATGTAAGTAGACCCCCACTTGGAGAAGTATATAAACGGAAATATCACGAGCGAAATGCTCGAATCAGGCAAAAAATTTCTGCGACATCATTCTAAATGGAAAGAACGATGCATTTCCTTGAACTTTGGACATACAAATGGAGGTCAGGCTTGGAAGTGAAACCTGAGGAGGAGGAAAATTTACCTACACTAAGGAAATTTAAAAGGAAATTTACTGCTCATTAAGTTGTAACAGTGTTGTTTGTGGGCTCACTTGTAAGGAAACAAAGCAACCTGAGTAACGTTGCCGACGAGAGAGCTATAAAAAAACCTGTTGAAAGTAACTGCTAAAACTCCAATGTCTATAAAAGTCGCTCATAGTGACAAAACCATATACGAACATAAAATAGCATGAAGGAACAAAGTGATCAAATTTGGCAATGTTAGTAAATTGTCTCAATAAAAATACTAAATAAAATATTTCTAATAACTTGGAAAATTATAAAATGTAAATTATGCATGACGGACATGGTTGTAGGCTATAGGACTAATAAAGATATTTGACTTTGTTAGGAAGAAAATGCTTTGCAGTTAATGGAGACGAAATGCTATTATATGTTCACCAATTAATTTCTGTGTTTGGAAATCAGAAAGAAATTTTACGTTATAGAAAACGCGTTTTCTTTTTGAACAACTGTTTTTTTCTTTTTTCAGTATTCTTTAAGAGTACTACCTGGAGAAGAAAGGGGAAAGGCCGGTTCAACTACTACATTACGCGTTGTCAAAGGCGGAGGAAAACAGATACGTAATTAAGATAATGTTTCGCTAAAGTCTGATACAGTAAAACTGGTAAAGAGGGCGATGGGCAAATTGTACTTCAGAAGCGAAGGGTGGTTAATTGATCAGATTACCTGGTGATAACTGCATTTTCTAACCGAGTCGTGTCTTGGAACACTCAGTTTCAACAGTTATGGCTGGAGTTGTAATTCAACATGAATTAATTTGGCTGTAGGTGCCCTATATACAAAGTGGTTACTACCAAAAGAGTATGTCTGTGAAGGAGCTTGAGAATAAAATGAATAGGCAGTGATAAGGAAGTTGGGGTTTAGCTCACCTGGAACTTCGCAGCCGCAGCCCCCAAAGCCGTCGTTGCAGTGGCACTGGGAGTCGAGGCAGGCGCCGTTCTGGCACTTCACCTGGCACGTCGGGTGGTCTGGCAGCAGGCCGCAGTCGTCTGCAAACAACAACAACAACAACACGGTCACACTTCCACCCAAGAACTGGTAGCCGTCAGCAGCCTTGTTAAACTTATCGCTAAACTATATGCTACGTTCAGAATGGGTTCGGAAAATGTTATAAGCGGAGAAGATCAATCAACAAGATATCAATTCGTCGTAGTGACCATCACAGCAGCAATGTAACATCCACTAAACGTTTCTCACTTTTCATGCGTTATGGTCTGCGCATCTGTATCATCCCAGCATGCTAATTGATGCCCTATACCAAGCTTTCATCATATCATCTACTCGTTTCCTCATCTTTAGAAATAAGTAGAGAACTCCTTTCTACCGTCTAACATCCAGTCGCCTGTCTGAATATACTATCTTCCTATCTCCATTTCTATTAATTTCCACCCGCAGTTTCCTTTTCATGCAACACAATCCTTGCGTGTTCTCCAATAACAAAACCAAGTAAGTTTAGTGGAATATTATAAAACTGTCTGTGAAGTGTGTTTCAAATAGAGCTACTATTAAAGACGTGATAAATTAAACACCAAATCGCTGATGGATTGATTTTTTATGAAACTTATTATTTATGATCTCATACCTCGTGAATTACGAGTTGCAATACGATATAATTTTTGAGGCAGCTTCAGTGGTATAAGTGTACACTGTCTGCAAAATTTCTTTTAGTGGTCATGGGTGTTATACCTTTCTTTATTTAGTGTCAATTGCCAATTTTCGCACCATGTAGAAATTTTGTCTAAATCGCTTTGCAGTTGCTTTTGATCCTCTGATGACTTCACTGACCGATAAACGATAGCGTCATCCGTGAACGGTCTAAGGGAGCTATTCAGATTGTCTCCTAAATCGTTTATAAACACAGGGAAGAGTTTTAGTCGATGACTTACCGTCAATTACTACGAACTGTGTCGTTTCTGATAGGAAATCGTGAATCCACCCGCACAATTGTGGCGATATTCCATAAGCACGCAATTTCATTAGAAGCCGCTTGTGAGGTACAGTGTCAAAAGCCTTTCGGAAATCCAGAAATATGGAATCGGTTTGAGATCCCTTGTCGATGGCACTTATCGCTTCATGTGAATAAAGAGCAAGCTGTGTTTCGCAAGAGCGATACTTTCTGAATCCGTGTTGACTGTTGGTTAATAGGTCGTTCTCTTCGAGGTAGTTCATAATGTTCGAACAAAGTATATGCTCCAAAATCCTACTGCAAATCGACGTCAATGAGATTGGCCTGTTATTTTGGGGATCACTCCTACTGCCTTTCTTGAATATTGAATATTTGACTTGAGAAACTGTCCAGTCTTTGGGTACGGATCTTTCGCTGAGTGAACGGTTGTATATGATAGCTAAGTATGGAGCTATATAATGGCGTTGTGATTCCTTACGCGGTCACCGTCGGGTTTACGTACATTAAAGGCGCAAGCAATTATTATTATTGATCAAGTGTTTGTAAATCTATCGGACCAATGTGCGTGGTCAACAGTCCGTAGCTTACAAACCATTTAAACTAAGGTAAACTAACCTACGGACAACACACACACACACCCATGCCCCAGGGAGGACTCGAACCTCCGACGGCGAGCAACCGCGCGCTTCGCAGCGAGGCGCCTTAGACCGCTCGGCTACTCCACCGCGGCTATTATTATTATTATTATTATCATTTTCAATGCACGCTCCAGTTTACATAGTAAAGATAAACTGGAAACATACATGTGTGCCCAGAATGGGGTCCATTCCCTATTGCCTTCGCGTTACGATGCGAGATACTAGGAACAGCTCACGGCGGCTGGCTACGTCAAGGGGAGGCGAGTCAGTGTGAAGCTGAATGGCGGCCGTCGCGGCGGCTGACAGCTGTCCCGCGCTGTCTCGTCCGCACCGCGGAATCCACCGCGGCCAGAAGAACCTGCCGCCAGGCCGCGCCGCGCCGCTCCGCCTGAGCGCGAAAACGCTTTCTCCGCGCCGCGCGTGCTTCTGTCGGCCGGCTACACGCGGCTCACTTACGTTCCGCGGCGCCTCCATTGATAGTGCCGCTTTCGCGGGAACTCCTTACGCCCGCGATACGTCGTTACGACACCGCTCAACACGCACTTCGTGTCTGCCACTTACTCTTATCTCCCAATTTGTTCCTAACTCATACGATCTTATCAACATTTTGTTACACCGTTGACCTTCAGCACGAGCGGAAGGTCAATGTCTACATAAGATATCGCACGGTGCATGGCGGAGGGTACATTACGACAGAATTCGTCACGGTCTGACTGATCAGCATAAAAGTCGGAACAGATATTTAAGTTGCACAGTGTCCATTTTTGATAATGTGGCCACTGTAAGTTTTCATAAAATGCATTTTTAAAAACCATCGGCTGTTTATTCAAAACCTTATATATCTACTAGTTTCGGTCAATAGACCTTCTTCGTGGATAAAAAGGTGTTAAAACTGAATGGTAAAATGCATCAAGTAAAATACATCTAGCTGAGACAAACAGGAGTCAGTATAACTAAAAGTGTTTTGTTTGACTGATGGGTTTTATCTAAGATGACCACTGTATTTTTAACACTTTTTGAATAAACAGCCGATGGTTTTAAAACATGCATTTTATGAAATATATTGCGATTGTTGACACTCGCCTTACAAGAGCACTGTGTTTTGTTTGTAATTCTATGGGACTTAACTACTTACCTAAGTTAAACTAACCTAATGACAACACACACATCCATGCCCGAGGGAGGATTCCAACCCCCGGCGTGGGAGGCCGCGCGATTCGTAACAAGGTGCTCCAGACCGCTCGGCTACTCCCACCCGGCCAACTATAAATGTCCTTCGGACATGCTTTTATGTCTCAAGGTCATCTGCATTGGTTACACACTAAACATGGACACTGTACAACTGTACAACCAAGGCATTCGACGTTTGTAACAAAAGTCTCTCCCTGTGTGAGAATTACATAATATACCGAACGAGGTGGCACAGTGGTAACGCACTGGACTCGTATTCGGGAGGATGGTGGTTCAAATCTACCTCCGGCCATCCAGGTTTAGGTTTTCCGTGATTTCCCTAAATCACTCCAGGCAAATGCAGGGATGGTTCCTTTCAAAGGGCACGGTTGATTTCCTCCCCAATCCTTACCCAAAACTCCGAGCGTTTGCTCCGTCTCTAATGACCAAGCTGTCGACGGGACGTTAAACCCTAAGCTTCCTTCCTTCCTTCAATTACATAATAGAAGGCACAAGCACTCTGTTGCCTATGGTAGTTTGGGGCAGTCCTGGAGGCATACACGTATATAGTATCGATTAATGCGACTTCTCGCGGAAAGGCGGGAAATCTGGGCTCAAATCGCGGTCCGCCATAAAATGTACAACTCATACTGATTCATGTTCGCAACTGCGATTACGTATTATGTTGTTGGAGAAGGTTTTTATATTCAGCAAGCGAGCGTCTAGTGCAGTGCACGAATACCTTGCAATAAAGTTCGGAAACGATTCACCGATCACTATGAAAGTTGGTAAATACATGTAATTTTGTTGACAAGGGCAGGAAGTGATAGTCTGATGTGGTGGAGGATGGAAGAGGGGAAGATGAACAGTGAGAGACAGGAGAAGGATAGAGGCCAGAGGGGGAGGAGACAGGCAGACAGAGAGAATGAAACAGAGAGGACGCGCAGATAAACTGAGAGGGGCGAGGGAAATGAACAGAAAGATAATGCTGGATTCCCCACGGTTCTTTCGTACGTATGAGGTGAGCACGGGGCACTGAGCTAATGCAGTGTATTTCCTCCTTTACTCCCTGGACTCCATTTCCATTCGCTTCTTTCCTATCCTCACTACTTCCCCTCCTCACCTCAGCAGTTGTTCCCCCCTATCGCAAACAAACAATCAACCACCCAAACGTGGATGCGACGGATTTACAAAAGATTGGAATAAATAATGCAGCACTATATCAATAATGACTCTTAGCATTTAGTGATTTGGCTACTCAGTACGTAAGAAGTCTTCTACCAACACGTCAAAAAGGTTTCAATATATCTCTATCATTTCTAACTACATATTTATTCTTAATGCCTTGTTAATAAGTGTGGATCCACCTGCGCACGGCCAGTGGGAGGCCGGTTCAGCTGCCGGCTCGGGCAGCAATTTCTACTGTGTGCAGACGACTGGAATGGCGCCCATTCAGCCTTGATAAGCCTATTGAGGGACTACTTGCATGACATCTGGCGGCTGCTTTTGTAATGACAACGCCTGGAAGACTGGTGTGCTGGCCCCCTGCCAGTCGATACGGCATACAAATGGCGCCATTGGCTCAGGACGATACGGCGACCAGTTGACAATGCATGGTCCTCAGAATATGAAGGAGAGCCTTTTTAAATCTGACGCATCGTCACTGGTACACTGCACTCATTCACGACGACGCCACCTCAAACCCACCTCCGGCCATCGAGGTTTAGGTTTTCCTTGATTTTCCTAAATCTCTCCAGTCGAATTCCGGGATGGTTCCTTGGAAATGGTAAGGCCGATTTCCTTCCCTGTCCGTGACAAAAATTGTTCGAGCGTTTTCTCCGTCTGTAATGACCACGATGTCAACAGGATGCTTTTTCTTTTTCTTTCTTTCGTCACTGGCATATTTCCCACAGTGGTTTTGAACAGAGCTTGTTCAAAATGGTCAAATTTTTTGTATAGCTTATGGGACTTAACTACGGGGTCATCAGTTCCTAAACCTACAAACTACGTATGAACTAGCTAATCCTAAGGACGGCACAAATATCGATGCCCGAGGGAGGATTCGAACCCCCGACCGTAGTGGCCGGCAGCGGTGGCCGAGGGGACTGAGGCGCTCCAGTCACGGTCTGCACGGCCATGACTGGACTGGAGTGCCTCAGTCCCCTCGGCAACCGCGGCCGGCTGAACAGAGCTGGTGCACGGTTTGGGCAGTGACTCAGGCTGGGTGTGCCCTCTCTGGCTGTAGTGCTTGCGGGAGCGGCGAGTGTTGACAGCGGTGGCACGCAGTCACGACGGTCCTGGGCGGGCTGCGCGGTGCGCGGCTGCTGAACCCGCGTCCCGTTAGCTGGCCGCCGGTAATGACGGCGCGCATCACGCAGCCCGCTTC
The DNA here is from genome assembly GCA_026315105.1 of Locusta migratoria. NCBI lineage: Eukaryota > Metazoa > Arthropoda > Insecta > Orthoptera > Acrididae > Locusta > Locusta migratoria. Next base: position 468,735,789 of record CM048744.1, on the reverse strand, counting down.
CTGCCACCGCCCAGCCTGGGACAAGACGCACTCCCACCGGGGCGCTCCTGGCATCCGCTGGAGGCTGTTGCTGCTCAGCTAGAGGCCCTGCCGTCCGCTCTGCCGTTTGCACCAAATACACCACGCGTCTAAACTGAACAGCTGTTGGCGTGTGTCACGTCTACGGAATGTAAGACGTGGGTGTAACAGGGTATTGTACAGGGTGTAACATGAAAAATGGAAGATTAGGGTTTAATGTTCCGTCGACATCGTGGTCATTGGAGGTAGAGGCCGGCCGCGGTGGCCGAGAGGATTGAGGCGTGCCAGTCATGGTCTGTACGGCCACTACGGTCGAGGGTTCGAATCCCCCCTCGGGCATGGATATTTGTACCGTCCTTAGAATTAGTTAGTTCATAAGTAGTTTGTAAGTTTAGGGACTGATGACCCCGTAGTTAAGTCCCATAAGCTATACAAACATTTGGACATTTAAACATTTTGCAGATAGAGCACACGCTCGGATAGTTTTTGTCAGGGATGGAAATGGTAATCAGCTGTCCCGGCATTTCCCTGGAGTGATTTAGGGAAATCACTTCTTCTTTTTCCTTGGTTCTACAGCTCATGATGAGCCTCGACCTCTTCCACAATTTCCTTCCATTTCTCTCTGTCCTTTGCCAGTACTCTCCAGTTTCTATAGCCCCATCTTCGTAAGATCTTCGATTACCCCATCTTCGCATTTTGCTCTTGGTCGACCACGTCCTCTCTGCCCTACTGGCTTTCCTTGTAACAATCTTTTTGGTACTTATGTATCATTCATGCCAGCCTCGTGTCGTTCCCACCTCAATCTAGATGATTTCACTATCCTTCCGATGGGTTGACCTTTGTATATGATATACAACTCATGGTTGTATCTCCTCCTCATTCTTTCTCTTACACAGACTGGGCCGATAGCCGCGGTGGAGTAGCCGAGCGGTCTAAAGCACCTCGCTGCGGGGCGCACGGTTGCTCGCCGTGGAGCTTCGAGTCCACCCTGAGGCATGGGTGTGTGTGTTTGTCCGTAGGTTAGTTTACCTAGGTTTAAGTAGTTTGTAAGCTACGGACTGGTGACCACGCATTTTGGTCCGATAGATTTACAGATATTTGAACAGACTGGGCCGATAATTCATCTGAGTACCTTTCTTTCAAGTGCGTCCAGTATTTCACTATCTTTAGTTGTTAATGCCCATGTTTCACGTTTAGGAAAATCACGGAAAACCTAAATCGGGATGGCTGGAGCCGGGTTTGAACCGCTGTCCTCCCAAATGCAAGTCCAGTGTGACACCACTGCTCACCACGCTCGGTGGGGGTTGTTCCTTCTGTAAGTGCAAATATTTCTAGAGGTGACTCAGAATGGCCAAACACCTGCAAAAAGGAAGGAATCTTAGGGTTTAACGACAGCGTAGTCATTAGAGACGGAGCTAAAGCTCGGATTTTTGGGTAAGGATGAGGGAAGGAATTCGGCCGTGCCCTTTCAAAGGAACCATCCCGGCATTTGCCTGGTGTGATTTAGGGAAATCACGGAAAACCTAAATATGGATGGCCGGAGGTGCATTTGAACCACCTTCCTTCCGAATACGAGTCCAGTGCGTTACCACTGCGCCACCTCGCTCGGTCAAACACCAGCACTTCCACCCAGGGTTTTTGGAGGTTAAATCGTAATGCGAATGACGGAAGTCCCCCACTTGTTCAGCAACTGGTCCGTAAGTACTTGTTCCGTGTGGAAATAGGAGAAAATAAAAACATTTTTTGTGAAAGTGTTCTGTGCCAGTAAGTGTTTGAAAAATTGCTGCACAAAAGTTTGTGCATATGCTGACTCTCTTTGGGTAAATGAATGCTGCTTTTTCATCTGTGCTTGCAGCAAACAATACTGTTGTTAATTAAAGAAAATATGTGTGATAGCACAGATTTTTTTATCAAACTGCTTCACCATGAGAAGCTAATTTAGACGAATAGAAAGCAAGAGGTAGTAATTAATCGAATAATCGATAATCGAAATACAATTAATCGATCAATTTAATTAATCGAAAATATCGATTCATTTTCAAATAACCCATCCCTAGCACGAGCGTAATCCCTTCAACTAAAGGTGGAACGTCCAAGTTACCGGCATTGCGAGTACTAGCAGAGATCTGCTCTACCGATCTGCAATCGACGAGACTTTTCCTGGAACATCCGCTTACAGAAGCGCGGGATCTTTTGCATCCAATGATGAAAGGATATGTATGAATGGGTCCGTAAAAAGCGCTTGACCGGTAAGGTGGCAGCGAGCGTGGACACGTACGCAGACGATGCGGAAGGAAGAGCAGGCGCGTCATATTAGGCGTGCCACCGTTACGGCGGCGATCATTTTGGCGCGGCCAGTATAACGGCAGGTGGCCGCCGGAAGACAAAGGCGTGCCGGCACGTCGCACGTAGCAGCCGCAGCCGCCTGGACCAGCGACGAACAATGGCCGGCAGGCGCGGCACGCACGGCGAATACTAAGCGCCCGGCACAGGATGCAGCCGGGGGGGGGGGGGGGCTCTTCCTCACTGCCTCACTGGAGAAAGAAACACTGCACCACACCCCAGAGACTCTGCGCGTCAACCAAAGATTACGTTTCATTGGCAGAAAGCTTCGGAGATGCAACAGCTCCGCCAAAGAGACTGTCTACTTCACACTTGTGCGCCCTCTCCTGGAGTACCGTTGCCCATTGTGGGACCTTCACCAGGCGGGACTGACGGAAGATATTGAGAAGGTTTAGAGAAGGACAGCTCGTTTTGTTTTATCACGTTACTGGGGGGAAAGCATCACGGAAATGTTGCACGGATTGGCGTGGAAATCATTAAAAGAAAGGCGTTATTCATTGCGGCGTGGTCTGTTTGTGAAGTTTCAATCACCGACTTTTACTTCTGAATGTGAACATATTTTGCTAGCACGCACCTACTTAGGGAGACGTGACAATCCCAATAAAATAAGAGAAATCAGATCGAAAACGGAACGATTCAGGTGTTCTTTCTTCCCGCGCGCTATTAGAGAATGGAACGGTAGAGAAAAGTTATGAAAGTGGTTAATGGCCGACCGCGGTGGCCGAGGGGACTGAGGCGCTCCAGTCACGGTCTGCACGGCCACTACGGTCGGGGGTTCGAATCCCCCCTCGGGCACGGATATTTGTGCCGTCCTTAGTATAAGGTAGTTGATACGTAGTTTATAAGTTTAGGGACTGATGACCCCGTAGTTAAGTTCCATAAGCTTAACAAACATTTGAACATTTTTTTAGTGGTTAATTAACCCTCTGACAGGCACTTAAATGCGATTTGCAGAGTATCTATGTAGATGTAGATGTACTCGAACCCAGGGCTAACTCTCCCTGCTTATCATTAAGCGCGATAATTTTTTTAAAAAACATTTGCTGTAGAAATGCGGTTTGCCGAGGACATAGCAATTCTGTCAGAGACAATCAAGGACGTGGAAGAGCAACTGAACGGAATGGACGGAGTCTTGAAAGGAAGGTATAAGATGGATATTAACAAGAGTAAAACAAGGGTAATGGAAAGCAGTGTAAGAAACTCAGGCGATGTTGAAAGAATGAGATTATGTAATGAGACGAAGTAGCAGATGAGTTTTTCTATTCTGGTAGGAAAATTACATATGATAGCCGAAGTAAAGAAGATATAAAATGCAGAAAGGCTTTGGGAAGAAAAGCGTTTCTGAAGAAGCCAATATTAATTTAAATGTTAGGAAGTCCCTTCTGAAGTCATTTGTCTGGAGTGCAGCATTCTATAGGAGTGAAACGTGGACAGTACTGAGTACAGACAAAAAACTAAGAGAAGCTTTTGAAATGTGGTGCTACACACACGAATGATGAAGATTATTTGGGTAGATGTCATAAGTAATGAGGAGGTGCTCAACAGAGTTGGTAAGAAAAGGAATGTCTTGCATAGTTTGACTAAGAGAAGGAATAGGTTGGTGAAACACATTATGAGACATCAAGGTATCGTCATCTTAGCATTAGAAGAAGTCGTAAAATTAATGGCGAAATTGGACACTGTCCAGCAGGAAAAATGAAAGAATTGTGTCACATTGGAATGAAAATAATGATTGTCATACGAACCGAGGAAAACACAAAAAGCAAATCAGAATAGGAAAAGAGAACATACTGGTCACGTGAATACTATCAACAAATCTAGGCTTCAGATTGAGGAAGTAATTTCTGGAACAGAAAATGACATGGAGCTGATAGTACGAAAACTTGAAAAGATGTGTTTTTCTTACAGGGTTATGGTGATAATTATGTGCACTGATAAGAAATATTGATATCCTATGCTTAATCGGTGTGGGAAGGAAAATGTTAATAAAAAATGTTCAAATGTTTGTTAAGCTTAAGCGACTTAACTGTGGGGTCATCAGTCCCTAAACTTACAAACTACTTATGTACTACCTTATAATAAAGACGACAAACATCCATGCCCGAGGAGGGATTCGAACCCCCGACGGGGGAAAATGTTAATATGTGAAGAAGTATAAGAGGCGTCATGACGATATGGCATAAAATATCAGAGAATAATATCCAATGAACTAGTGGGTTGTATTTAGGCCAAAACGTAGGACAGATATAGATTAAAAACAATTAAGTGCTGGTGGTTAGTATCAATTCTAAATATGAAGAGAGTGGCACAGGAGAGCATATATTGGCGAAGCATTTCAAGTCGGAAAAGTCAAGACGCAAAGAAGAACAGTTTTGATTATGATGAGTGTTTGTGCTCTGTCGTGTGTTGCATCCGCCGCTAATGTAAATGACAGGGAGAAGGCAGCATATAGCATACAGTCTACTTGCCAATTAAAGTTGGAAAATAAAATATCTTTCTCCATCAGAATCAGAACCGCTTATGCACTCTTCGAACTCTTCCTCATTAGCGTATGACAGCAAGCTCGTCTTCTAAGGAAGTGCTAAAGGGATCATAATGAAGCATACAGCGTACGGTGTGTCCACTTTTAAGCTATGCAGAGAAATACAAATACTTTAACGTCTGTGCCAGTTAGGCCTGGCACATGTAGCACCTATCTAATAAGTTAACTTAATGGCAGTTGTAGAGCTCTCAAAAAGAAATACAAGTAGTAGCACCCGCTGAACGCCCTGAAACAGGTTTGTAGAAGCAATTCGGGACCCACACGATTACAACATGAAATCAATCTTCAATTTAGGCGGAATGTAGTCTCATCAGAATTACAGATTACAGCTCCAGAATATGTTCTTGCGTTCTCAGAAATGCAATCACTGTAGCCGAAGCTATCTCTTAGATACTACGCTCAATGCTACATTTAATTGAAGACGAAGAATAAACAATATAGTACGCGCCTTCGAAAAGATAAGGTGCGCTTACTAACTAGTTACCTTAAAGGAGAGAACGTTACAGACAAAAACTCTTGGTGCGGATGACAAAGACGGTTACATGTACAGCAGATTATTGTATAATTTTAATGTAATACGCAACTAATTGTTGCTACGGGATCAAAGAAGATGAAATACTGAGAATTTTGAGTGGTACTCTGATCTTTGACCTATACGTGCAACTCAAATAATGGAACTGGCTTACTAGTAACTACTGAGATAACTATTGAGATAAGACAGATATTAAAATACTTTGTTTTAGGAAAGTGGAAAACGAGGCTACAAACTAAAACTGTGTGGATGGGCCGTGAGGTAATTTAGTCGGTGACCGCCAGGTAGCTGAGCACGCTTGGTCAGAGGGCTACTAGCTAGCCGTCTTCTGTCTTGAGTAGACCGATCAAGGATTAACTAGATCAAGCATTAACTAGATCAGTGTTTTTCAACCTTTTAGAATCCGCGATCCCCTTTCCGAAGAAAAAGTCAGGTCCTTAATAAAGCTACGTCAGTGAGTCGAAAGGGAAAGTATTTAATTTTCTTTCTTAGATGCATAATCTAAGACTGCGCAGCCATCCACGTCTAGCGTAAGCTGCAGAAGTGAAAAAGAATCAAAACTGAAAAAAACTATAACTACAATTATTTGATGAATGGGTTTGCTGTCATGAATAATAAATCTAAATGTGTAATTTGTGGATACGTGTTCTTATGCGAGTATGAAATCATCAAAGCTGATACATGACTTCTTAATATTTCATGGAAGTTCATAAACTTCAGTTTTCTTCGAAAGGATATTGGAAGACCTTAACCAGCAGCAAATTACTATGACCCAGTAATGAAATGGTATTGTTATAAAAAATACTGAACTGAAAACTCGTTACCAGCTGCAAACTTCTATGATCTAGTAGTAAAAAAGTGTTCTTATGTACTGAATAAAAATAATATTAAATTAATGATTGTTTTTCTGACATGCCGACGATATTTGAATATGTGACAAAGTGATAAAAGCAGATTGCGACCATTGTAAACAACTGTAGCAGTACTGCACAAACGCTTAATTAACAAGCCGTCATCAGATGGAAAAATGGCCTCAGTGTTTCGCGTTTATGTCGGCATCAGAAATCAAAAGTGCCATAGGTTCATCTAAGACCTGTGACACTTTTTACGTCTGTGTAAGGGCTACTCTAAACGTGTCACAACAAAGCCATTTGTCTACGTACGGATGACTTGTTAATTAAAGAGACTTTCAAAAAACCCTGTCACTTTCGTGTGGCACTTCTGACACAGTAGCTGCACGTCACGCAACGTAGGTTTGTTATCGAATATGCTGCTACTCCATGCTCCAACGACCGCGACCCCTCCGAGCATGTCTTTGCGACCCACTAGTTGAAAAACACTTACCTAGATCAAGCACTAACAAACACGATCCCACGTCCTTAAAGGTTCGAATTCTCCGAAGAAAAGAAAAGAAAAATCGGTAGAGCACTTGTCGGAGAAAGGTGTAAGTCCTGGGTTCGAGTTCCGGTCAGGCACACAGTTTAAATCTGCCAGGAAGATTCAACTTTTAGCATGACTGTTTCCATCTAGTGAATACGCGCTCCATACTGGAATGAAATTCTAGAGGATGTCAGAGGATGTCTAGAGGATCTCGGTCCATTCTTACAGATATAGTAATTTATCTATAAAGCTTAAGGCAAATACTGAAACGATTCCTCTGAAAGTGCATAGTCGACCTTTTGCCCCATTGATTCCACTTACAAGCTAGGGCTTCATTTTTAAAGATCTTGCTTTAAATGCTGTTTACGCCTGAATTCATCATCACGAACTTCGATTTCAGCGTTCATCTACGATGAGACGCAGTTTATATTGGCGAAGCTCTTGGAGGCAATGAAAAAAAAAAAAAAAATAAAAAAAAGAAAAAAAAAAAAAGCCAGCCACCCACCTGAACACTTTAGCTCGCGCCGCAGCTCGTCGGATGCCTGGAAACAGTCCGGAACTCCGTCGCAGAGTTTGGACAGTTCGTACAGTTGCAGCACATCGGTCGATTCGTTCACCTGGCATCCGAAGTAACCGTCTTCCAAGTTCAAGAAGAATATTTCGTGTTTGATTCCATGGCCAAGTCCGTTATAGGATAATACCTGAAAACGAAAGAAAACACAGAAATTAAAAATACTGCTACAAAAAGTATAATTTATGACATACATTTTATTGTAGATGCACTCTATTATTGAATATCATATGTAGTTCATCAGCTTATAAACTTATATTTGCGACATTGACACGAAAAACTGTAATTTAGTAAATCATCAATTATGCAGCATACAAAGGATAGTCAAATGAAAACGAGACGAGGAGAAAAGGAAGCAAAATGGTTTTCAAGGGTAATCGTCGTAGGTGTATGTAGATTCATCCCATTGTGAGAAAAGGTTGTCTATGCCTGCATAGAAAAGTGTTTGCAATTGTCTAGGGAATCATAACTGTATCTAGGCGTGCTGTATCTTTGTCCGAAGCTAACTATCGAATACTGGAGTTCTTTATTTTTAATTAATTAATTTATTTATTTCGTTATGTTTCAAGACCTACACCATTTAAGTATGAAAATAATATCTCACTTAACACATATCTAATCGTAATTTCATCACAAATATACGCCTTTTGTTTATTCTTAATTTTCAGTGTTTTATAAAAGGCTGTTAAAATGGTTTCTGTGCAATAAACATTATGCATTACATTTTGAAGCAATACCGGAAAACGTGTGTCAAAGCGAACAAAGAAAGGCAAACGTCGTCATTTAATAATGAAGTGCATACTGTAAAAATGTAACTGGCACCATCTTATTAAGAACCTTTCATAAAACATTGAAAATCAACAATAAGCAGAAGTTCATTTCAGTCCAAAATTCCAATTAAATAAATGATAACTTCCAGATATAAGATTAATTTTTAAAATTTAAATCCAATACGTATTTAAAAGTAACGGAAAAAAGGAATCGCAAAAATCGAACCATCCACCTAAAAAATTGTTATATTCGTTGCGTGTAAGTATTCTGCCAGAAACACCTAGTCTTTACGTCGCCTTCGATGCAAGATTTTATACTTGCTGGCTCTAGTTGTTCATAACTGAAGCAGCTAGGTAGGTCTATTTAGCTGACTGAATACGAACCCTACAAATTTGATTTCTTGTGAAATCTAACATCAATGAAGTTTGTAGCACTCGACTGGCGTACCTCACACACATTATTGTTAAGTGTCAGCTGCACTTTTCGTCTGATCTAAATGATTTTGTTAATGGCTCTTTTCTCGTGATGACATTGCTGAATAGTTACGACAGAATTATGTAATATAATTTGACATGCGAAATCTTGGGATAATGCTACTCTCTGTAGTGATAACCCCCAATGCATGATGGGGCACAAAGTAACCCTAGCACAGGCAATGCGATTCATAATTCATAGGTACCTTCCTAAGATATTTACCTTTAATATGGATTCTGAATAGTTTATTTGCATTTTTATTTCTGTCTATGAACGTATTGTTGTCTTTCACATGAAGGTAACATGAGGTATACTTTAGGTCGGGAAAGCGTGTCGTACACAGTGCAATAAAAGGTATTCTTTTACGTGATTTGGGACTTAAAAGTTCAATATGCTGATTTTACCGTATAGCGATATACAGGGTGTTACAAAAAGGTACGGCCAAACTTTCAGGAAACATTCCTCACATACAAAGAAAGAAAATATGTTATGTGGACATGTGTCCGGAAACGCTTAATTTCCATGTTAGAGCTCATTTTAGTATGGATAAGGCTTCATTCCAACGCGATATAATTGTAAATTTTCACAATCAGTATGTATGGGCTGACGAGAATCCGCACGCAGTTGTGCAATCACGTCATCAACACATTTTCTGTGAACGTTTGGGCAGGAATTGTTGACGATGTCTTGATTGGGCCTCATGTTCTTCCACCTACGCTCACTGGAGCACGTTATCATGATTTCATAGGGGATACTCTACCTGTCCTGTAACAAAGTGTTTGAAGTCACGCTGGTACGTTCTGTTGCTGTGTATTTCCATTCCATGATTAATGTGATTTGAAGAGAAGTAATAAAATGAACTCTAACATGGAAATTAAGCGTTTCCGGACACAGGTCCACATATTTTCTCTCTTTGTGTGTGAGGAATATTTCCTGAAAGTTTGGCGGTACCTTTTTGTAACACCCTGTATAAAAGGAAGCATAGCCCTGAACACAACGATTTATTTCGCGCCACTGTAAAAATTTATTTGCAGCAGGAGCATGTAACCCGTCTGTGTGATACTCTTGAAATAATTTAGCGATAATGGAACCTCGCCCTTAGACATAGGGGCGAACAAAGGCCATCAGCTTTGGTTACGTAGGATGAAGAGCCTCAGAAGGCTGGGAAAGGAGCGGGCGGTGTTGGGACGCCACGATGGACGGCGTCGTGCGGCGCCGAGCCGAGTTTTTACGAGGACGCCACAGTGAGAACGCGCGAGCACTGAATCGCAGCCACCATTCCTGCTCGCCTTGCTGCGGTTTTTCCACGCCTCTAGCATTTCGCGAGCCATTTCCCTCACAAATGCGCATGCGGGTGCCTGCTTCTAGGAATGTAAGAAACATGGAACTGTTGCAAATGCTCGTTCCGGCTGGACAAAGTAGATGTCTCAATCGTTTCCCAATGACTGTGTTATCAGAATATTCGTCGCTAACTCCATTAAAGTGGGCACATTTTAAAAATCCTGTCAGTCATAACCCATTACAAATTACAGGTGAAAAGGCAAACAATGTGAAAGGCAGAGAATTGGAAAACCGGAAGAACTATAAAAACAGTTTGAATGCATCAGTCGTATTTCAAATCAAATGTTCAAATGTTCGTATAGCTTATGGGACTTAACTACGGGGTCATCATTCCTTAAACTTACAAACTACTGACGAACTAGCTAATACTAAGGACGGCACAAATATCCATGCCCGAGAGGGGATTCGAACCCCCGACCGTAGTGGCCGTGCAGACCGTGACTGGAGCGCCTCAGTCCCCTTGGCCACCGCGGCCGGAGTCGTATTTCAAGGGAAGGGCCGAAGAACACTTCTACAAATTAAAGTCATGAAAAAGCGTCGGGATGAAGACATTACTCTAGCAGATAATACTTTCCGATGCTCTACAATGCAAGATATAGTATGTAATTAATTAGTAAAATACTGGAAAGTTTGTACTTGACTGTTTTCAAAGCTGTACAGATTTATCTTAAACAGTTCTACATCGTCACTGATGAAATACTACTGTAGAGCTACTATTGCCAGATTTTCCCCGAGGGGAGAAGATTCCATGTTGCACTATCTCGATCGTTGCCGACCGCTACGACGACTATCGACGGTTCAGGTATACCATACAGTGAAAGGAGCCAAGTGGTTGCAAACGAGGAGAGTAGAAAGAACTCCATTAGTGGTGACCTAAGTAGGAAAAGAGGGAAAGAATTCAGCTGCGTGTTTAACCAAGGAAAAATGTCATTCATCCTTTGTAGTTCATGACACCCATTAGAGAAACCAAATGTGAAAGCCAAACGAGGATTTGTAACTCGCTGGACCAGCTTTAATCTTGCATCATATGATTAGTCTAAAGAACACACACTATGGATTGAGAGTAATCCGCGCAGTATGTCCGCGTGGGCTAAGGACTCATGCTACGGACTGGGCGGCCGTTTCCACCGGAGTTTCGAGTCCTCCCTTGCTCATGGATGTGTATCTTGTCCTTACTGTACATTAGTTTAAGTAGTTTGTAAGTCTAGTGACTGATAACCGTAGCAGTTTGGTCGAATAGGTTTACAAACATTTGATTGATTGTGAGTAAACCAAAGAAAGAGGAAAGTACTTTAGCAGACTTTTGCTACCTAGGAAGCAAAATACCACATGAAAGAATACATGCAATACCTGCTTCAAACAAACACCCGTCCTAGCTGCCCACTTCCCACCATAAACACACACCGCACTTAAATTCGGAAAGATAGCGCTTCGAACCCTTATCCGGCCATCCTCAGCTTTTCTGTGATTTCTCTAAACTAGTCCACGAAAACACAGAACTGTTTCCTCTGAAATTGCGCGGCCGACTTACTAACCCATCCTTTCTTAATCCGTTCCTGAGCTCACCTTCTATAGTCGTCCTTATCGACAGGACGTTAAACACTAATATTCCTTAATTTTTTCCACCAGAGAGATACAGCCTTGGTCCTCTTGCAGTGATTTTGTTTTTTACATACCTGGTGTGAAGTAAATACATATCGATAGTGACATATTTACGAAACAACATGGAGATCAATAAAATATACATATAAACGATTAATATCATATACCGAATACGTTCTAACAAGGACGGAGACGTACTGAAAATTAAAACGCACGTGGGTATCTAAGACGGGTTTGCTGCCGCGGCTTCGCTCTCGAAGCGTTGACATTAAAAACGGAGCAACTGAAGAGTAGAGGAACTGAATACGGCGATTTATTGGAAGAAAAGGCAATATACGGCTCGCAAATATCATTCACCGAGGCGAATGAGGAGCAAAATGCGTACAAAACCGGATCTAGATCAGTGCCTGGCTGACTGATGGTTGGCCGTTACTGCGGCGAGTTTTTCTCTTGTGCGAGCGATCCAACGACTGTGCCCACCTGCGCTGTCCCCGTGCTCTACCTCAGACGGAAAGCTGGCGTCACAGGACTCCACCCAGTCTACAGATCTTGTAGCGTAATGAACCGGCAGCTTCCTTGCTACAAGCATAAATCTTTGGGGGTAATATCATCAGGAAATCCAGAACTTCTATGTACTGCGTTTAGATCATCATCATCATCATTATAGACTGATTATGCCTTTCAGCGTTCAGCTTCATGGTGTGGGTTCCTGTAGTCATGTCCTAGTTCATGAACCACGGACAACGTATGAGTGGCCAAGTAAGTGGTCCTGACAGTTGGGATACCAGTTAGTTTGGAATAAGGTTGGGCATCTCGGACATATTATGAGTCTTGGGAATGAACATCATGGATGAATCAGAGCGAACAGGCTTCTAGTGAAATCAGGTTACACGCATGGGATAAGCGAGGTTATCTAAGAGACTCGTAGGTTCAACAGTAGAGGTAAGAGGAGTCGAGGTAGACGAAGTAGAAAGTACTTGCATTGGGTGAGGAATGATTTCGAAGTAACAGGCGTAACATCAGACGAGGCATCAATGTTAGCGTTGAATAGGGGACCATGGAAGAATTTTATTAGGGGGTGTATGCTCCAGACTGAACGCTGAAAGGCATAATCAGTTTCTAATGATGATGATGATGATGATGACGATGAAATTTCCGGACGTAAAAGTTTACATTTTGCAGCTTGAAGAGGTATTCAGTATTAGCTTTCGGTAGAGGTTCTTCTTAGCTGTACTCATGAGGTCTTCTCCAATCTTTTAGCCGCGGTTTGTTTCTTACAACCTCCGGTAATAATGCAGAAATGCCGCTTCAAATGTTTGTAAAGCTTAGCCGGCAGCGGTGGCCGAGGGGACTGAGGCGCTCCAGTCACGGTCTGCACGGCCACTACGGTCGGGGGTTCGAATCCCACCTCGGGCATGGATATTTGTGACGTCCTTAGTGTAAGTTAGTTCATAAGTAGTTTGTAAGTTTAGGGACTGATGACCCCGTAGTTAAGTCCTATAAGCTATACAAACATTTGAACATTTATAAAGCTTATGGGACTTAACTACGGGGTCATCAGTCCCTAAACTTACAAACTACTTATGAACTAGCTTATCCTAAGGACGGCACAAATATCCATGCCCGGGGGGGGGGGGGATTCGAACCCACGACCGTAGTGGCCGTGCAGACCGTGACTGAAGCGCATCGGCCACCGCGGCCGGCAATGCCAATTCCTCAGTCCGTGATGCACACAAGAATGACTTAATCGAGTAAAAAAAAATATTGTGTTATTACGCATGGTATGATAAGGTATTTAGGACTCCACAACTGTAGTCCCAGTAAATAGTTTTCGCTTCGTGATGGTCGCAAATTAAGCGGAACAGCCCTCTAAACAAGTTAGCGTGTTACCAACAGGAAGCAACGAGCATCGGGAAAGTTGTACATTCACTGGACAAGACACGACTGCAAGAGCCGAGGGGGGATGACACAGCACTGTCGGTACCTGAAGTGATTGCGTCACAGGCACTGGAGGTACAGAATACTGCTTCGGGCAGCGAGTTCGTGACACCATCACGAGGCTCGAGTGTCGGTGCAAGGCGTTTAGCGCAAAGTAAGAGGGACGGACTATGTCGGGGGCGATCATACAGTTGAGTGAGGGAAATATCATGGCGAAGGGGGGGAGGGAGAGGGGGGAGGGACATAGGGAGAGCGGTTGCGGCTACGTGATCCTGTGCGGGAGGCCGGGCGGCGGGTTACGTAAGGCGCTCACCGTTAGGCCAGGCCGGGCGGTGACGTCGGCGCCGGCCTTTGCGATGCACTCACACTCGCCAGGTGAGCGAGGCCCTCCGCCCCTTTCGCGCAGCGCTCAATCGTCTCTTTCCCCACTCTGCTCTCCGCGGTCAATGCCGCGCAGTCTTCCGGCCATCTGATACGCCCATCGGTTCCGCTGGCGGCGTTGCTTGACTGTTCTGCTGGACGACTGCGCGAAATGCGGTCGCCGCTTCAGTCAGTCGCCGCCTTCTGCTACGTGCCAGAAACCTGCTCCTAATCGCCAGCCCGTCCCCATCCGTCATACTCGAACGGTAGATGACTGCCTTCCTGATGCAACTGCTAACGTGTCGAAACGTTTTCTCTCGTTGGTCATTACAACCCGTACACCGCATAACCTGAACAAAGCACATTCAACGTGCGTTCATTACTATTTGGGATGGAACTGGTCCACTTTCAGAGCTAACGGGGGCGATGTAGGAGGGGTGTTCAAATGAAATGGCACGAAACGACCCAGTAGGTATAATTGATGTCTTCATTCAAAAGTAATCACCAGAAGCTTGAGCACAACTATCCCACCGTTTAACGAGCCGAAGAATTTTTTTTTAAGTTGCTTCGGACATGTCCGAAAGAACGGACGCCACTTGTGATCCAGCAGTTACTATCTATTGATATTCACGGAATGTATGACATTAACTGCAAATGGGTAAAGTTGAAAATATGTACCCAGCCGAGACTCAAACACTGGTCTTTGCTTCTTTCGGAATTGTCCGAAAGAATAGGTGCCAAATAAATATAACTTATATGAATGCCGATGACGGGCAATGATCCTTTCTGCAGTGAGGAGGCACTCCTACGCCCTTACTTTTACAGGAGTTAGTTTACATTAACTACAAGTTTGAGTTCTAGTGAGCAGAGGTAGAGTTGAGAATTTCCGTCTGACGGGAGGCGTACTTGAGTAATTCCGTGCAGGTGTGGTGATCGCTGTGTCCCTAGTGGTGTAGGGGACAGCGAGACTGCCTAGAAAGTAGGAAACCCGCGTTCCAGTCGCGGCTGTGTAAACATTTTCAACTTTACCCATTTGTAGTTAATGTCATACATTCCGCGAATATGGAAGAATTTGCTGTTCCCGGAATTCCTTTGGCTGTGACACGAGCCAGTCATCCATCTACCGAGTCCTTCAGTTGTCAATGTCATCTTGTTTCTCAGCGCTCTGGGAACTGTCGTTTTCGACTATGAAAATTGTGGCACCAATGCCCCAAGGGTAGGGATGGCTTTACTGACGCCCCTATGCCACCCTGTCAGGCCTGTTCGCGGCGATTTTGAGCTGCGGTGTGTGTGTGAAATGTTTCCTCAGCCGTCCCAAGGAAGGCGCGTGGTTTTAACGCCTTGTGTCGCGTTTCAGAACGCCATAGCAGAGTCGTCAAAGAAAGGGTCATTCTGAGCTCTGGCCTTTTATTCGTGAAGCGTCGACACTTGTTTACTGAAGTGTCGTCAAGCCGAAGGCTTACTTCGCAGGATGCGATGTTTTTGCACAATTACAGAACAAGCTTATAGCTATCTTTGGGAGAAAGGTCAAACTTCTGCCTTACAGTTGGAGATAATTACGGAATTTAGAAAAACTGAAACTTTAATTTTGTTGCCGAGCGTAGTTACCCTCGCTGGTGTTCCACACGGACGTGTGTGCCTTTCCAGTTTCCTGCTGAACGCAAAGGTCAGCCGCTGAGCGACATTCAGCGCACAGCAGCTGCTCTGTGTCCAGTTATGGCTTTTTGCGCCAGTGAGTCAAGTATTGTGATCGGCGTCTGTTCTGTTTGCAGCGCGGCGGGTTGCCCGTTACCCAGAAGGTCGCGAGCGAAAGGTAAGAGCAGAGCGGACGCCAGCCAGCCTTGTGGCCGCAGCCGCCACACAGCTGGCTGAGTGGCGAGTCAGTGTCTGCTGCTCTGTTTGTCGCATTCTCACACCAGCCGTATAAATAGACGCGGCGCACAAAAGGCGACACTACCAAAGGCGCAGCTCTCTGTGCAAACTGTGTCACGATTCTGTAATTAACTAGAATTCTCAGGTGTCTCGCAACGGCTTATGTTTCAGAGTAATGGATGCATTTAGGTTTGTTTTCCTAATTTATTTGAAATTATATGTATATACGGAATTAAGGCTAAAGATGAATAAGGAATAAGACTAATGAATTCCTCCCACATTACATCAACACAGGTTAAAGAGAAATCGATTTTGACGGACGATATATTCAATCATTCCTTTCTCTTCAATATGCTCTGTTATGTTTTTTCGTATTTCGCACCGTTTCAGGGATATTTGCAACAATAAGGCTATTGGAGACTGTCACTTGATTTTACGTAAACCAGTACAGGCAAAGGAAGAAAGTTTGAAAGAGAGGACAAACTACCACGGCAAGACAGGTGATAATATCTTAACGGAAAAAGAATATTGAAAATATGGGAGAGATAATAGTTTAAAGAGGTAAACGTTCGAAAAAAGTGTATGCTTGTCAAAGCTAAACTCAAATATCGAATAATTTTGGCTGTTTGGTAAAATACGCTCAGAGAGAATATTACGTGTTGAGTCCGTAGATATTATCACAGTAGTAGAGTCGTAATCGTATCGTCCATAATTTTATATATTAGAAGAATCTATGAAAACTAAAGTCAGTCGGCCAGACCAAACGACCATTTAAACTATGTTTTAAACGAAATGTATTCGTCCACAGATTTGTCAACAAATATCATAATTTACATAACTGTCGCCTTCCTTTTCCTATACTCAAACGCGATTTATTTCTGTATATTTCTTATGGGGATGTCCTTGCTGTAAACTAAAGCCTGTCGGTCAGGCCGTTCTATACGTCCGATGTCCTTCATTTTTTGCTTTAAACGAAAGGTATTCATTCGCAGATTTGTTATCAAGTATGAGAATTAAGTCAACCTATCCTTTATTTTTATTCAAACGCGGTATTGAATATTTTAATCGGTTTGTTTTACGATATCTTCGGTTTCAATTAAGGTACGCAGTTATTTTTGACCTAACAACACTCGGCGGATCGAGCTCTTTCATTTGCGCTTTTAAACACTTGCATTGATTGATTCTGAAGAAAGCTATGCGTGAACATTCAAATTCACTTCAATTTTTCCCAACTTTTTGCCATTCCACCTACGGTGCGAAGTATTCGCACGGAGCCTCTAGTAGTTTTACTATATTTGTCCGAAATGTTCGCAAAAAAATCATAATACTACAGTGGACCATAAAACACGCCAGTGCGACTATTTTTCTCTTACACGACATTGGCGACCCTTCTGTTTTACGATCTCTGGATTTGGTGCATAGTAAAAGAAACTTTTGCGAAAAATTTATCAGAAGGAAAATCTCGACGCGTACGCAGACAAGAAATTGCACTCGGAAGAGCGCTCGGCCTGGCAGTAGAGACCGTGACGTCTGGAGGAGGCAGGGGTGAGGGGACGGCGGGATGCGCGCACGCAACGGCGATTTGTGTAACGAGAGTGAAAATGCTCTGCTCTGCGCTGCGGCCGCTTCCGACTGCCTCTTTGTGTTGCCGGCCCGCCTGCGCTGGACTTCGCTAGCCGCTAGCCGCTCTTGTGTCACTGCGGCATCAGATTACCGCCCGCTAGCCGGGCTGTCGGAAGTCGCCGCTCCATCACGCCACCTTGTCGTACTCTCCCTCGGTATACCCTCAACACAGGCCACGCTTTCAAGAATTCTGTCCTCAGTCCGGAATAAAGTGGACAGCCTCCATGTCTCTCTGGCCTCTGGACATCTTCCTTAATTTCTTTCACATCTGTTGAAGCACCAAACCTTCTACTTCCCCTCCCTCTTTTTTCTTCTAATTTTTCCTCCATTATCCTCTGCATTAGAGAGTTCCTGGGCCCCACCCTAGACGTTTTCCTCTACTGTATCATACCAATAAGTTATTTTCCTCTTTCACACATGCAAAGCTGCAAACATATTTATTTATTTATTTATTTATTTTTTAAATCAGCATTCCGTCTCCCGGCAACAAAGAGACTAGACTTGTCATGTCTCCCGCGATCAAAGTATCTCTTCTCCAAGGAAGTCACAAAGTACTAGAATACTTGAACTTAGGAAACCAGCGTAGATGTTTCTTGGCAGGGGCGACAAATTTTCTCCGATTTATATGTCTAAAGTGTAGTCCATTACAAACGTGGTCTGACATTCAAAACAGCACACTACTGGTTTCTTAACTTTGAGTTACGAGGTACGTCCAGAAAGTAAGTTCCGTTTGGTTATATAAAACAAACGTGTACAGATACAGAAAAAATATTTATTGTACAAAAATCTCCAACTGTTAAACTATTTTTCTACATAGCTGGTAAAATTTTGTTGGCACTTGTCACAGTGTGGCACAAGTTTCTGTACGCCTTCTTCATAGAAGGTTGCCGCCTGTGTATTCAGCCATGTCGTAGCATGTTCTTTCAGCTCGTCATCATCGTTGAAATGTTGACCACCAAGGACAGATTTTTAGGTGTAAGAAGAGGTGAAAGTGGCTAGGAGAGAGGCCCGGGCTGTACGGATGATGATCAAACACGTCCCAGTGAAATTCCCGTAAGAGTTATTTGGTCACATTCGTCACATGAGGTCGGGCACTATCGTGGAAACAAACACCACCTTTTAATGAAAATCCTCTTCTTACACCTAAAATTTGTCCTGTCAACACTTGAGGATGTAACTTAAAAGTTATTTTTACAGTTGCATCGGTGTCTTCTTTTAATATGTTCTCATTTAGATAAATCCTGCTCCTAATTGTAGCCTACTTTTTTGAGGCAAAAGTCTGTCATAAGGGATTTTTTTACATGTATATTTCCAAAATGTTAGAAGTGCTAGTATTCCTCCCTGTCTTTGCTGAATAGGTGAAGACTGGTTTGGACAGTGTCATCTGTCATTTGTCCCTTGTGGAAAGGACGGTAACGGCAGCCAACGTGACATGCAATTTAGGACGAAACAAGCACTGAGCTATATTTTTTTGGCGTGCGTAAGAGAGTGAAGCGAAGTGCCGATCGCGTGTGACGTTGAGTCTCAATTCCACTTTAGTTGGTTCTCAAGCAAGATTGGATATCACAAGACGAGAGACTGATACAGAAAACCATAGCCGTCCGATTTGCCACCTTGAACAGTTAACAAGTCTCGAAGTCTCAGTTGTACAAGCACAGGATAAGACGCAATGAAGGCATTAGCTTTTTTTCTTTACAACAGATGCGGTAACATCGACCTATATCCCCTATATCTTTTGAAATTAATCGGACACCATTTTATGTTTGAGTTGTCCTCTCTAGAAAAAGAACGCTAACTTTTAAGGGGTACTTAGAAACAATGTCGAATGCGCATCCTTTGTTTGAGGTTTGAATCCTCATACGATAAAAGTCGGTGAAGAGCTTAGCTACGTTTGCGGCACTTCAGAATGAAATGAAAGACTTAAGGTGGCGTGACTCTAGTATGGCTAGCACCTGTCGCAGTGACTTGTAGCAGTGATGGTAGCTATTTATGTGACAGATCCTGTGGTTTCCGGGTTTGAGGTTCGGCTGCTCCGTCTGCCCACTAGAAGGCTTCATTGTGATTCCCGAACTCTCCTCGTAATGTAAGTGGACGCTTTTGGACGTTCAGTATAAAAAATGTTGTGCATGGCGTACGTAATTTGCTGTAATTATAAAAGTATTTGGTTTCGTATGGACAGACACTGTTGCTACGATGTGGGTAGTCGTGGGTGTGCAACTCTGAAAGAGTGCAAAACATGCCGTCTGGAACTTTTTGGAGAAGACATTTCAGGTACATACCAGAGGCAGTAGAATCGCACATACGTAGCAGCGTAAGGTGGGAGAATCGTTGGTACAGAGTCGGCGGGAGCTGAGGCCAAGGCCAGCCGCAAGATGGCGGCGCGGCGCTGCCGGCTAACGGGACAAACCGGCGGCCGCACATGCAAAACTCCTGCACACGGTCAACGCTCCACGCCTCCGCGACCCTTCCGCAACATCTGCCTTCAGCCGCGCCTTCCGGTCCACGTGCCTGAGAAACCAATCTCCGCGCCATCTCCAATCTTGTTATTACGAGTCTCCTCACTTTTGGCCACGTTCCTCCACGTTGACGAAATTAAGGAAGATCGTGGCGTTCTCTTAGACGCCTTTTTCAGCAGGTGACATTCCACAGTTCCTGTTTAGGACAAGGTCAGGTGTTCGTGAGAAGTAAGTTAAGCTTTATTTGGTAGGGACCAGGTTGTGCGGTCGTTTTTCTTTACGCATATACAGAGTCGATCGTTGAGGTGCGCGAAACGAGTAGTCCGCAAGGAGCGACGCCGAGTTAACGTCTACACCCGCAGTCGGGGGCGCCTTCTGTGTTATGTCGTCGCTGTCGTGAATGTCACGGAGCAGCGGCCCTCTCCAAGATTGTAAGAACCAAAATGTGTTCAAATATCTGTAACTCTATCGGACCAAACTGCATGGTCATTAGTCCGTAGCTTACAAACTACTTAAACCTAGGTAAACTAACCTACGGACAAACACACACACCTATGCCCCAGGCAGGACTCGAATCTCCACGGCGAGCAACCGCGCGCTCCGCAGCGAGGTGCTTTAGACCGCTCGGCTACTCCATCGCAGCGGGTGTTGTAAGAACCCATGAAGTTCATGATATGCCACTTACTAACTCCGTGTGTGTTAAATTACATATACTCCAAGCCGTCTCGTGGTTCTGACCTGTACACTCTTTAAAACAAATTCACGACACTTAATGAAGGACTAGTTGGCGCCAATGCGTAATCAGACAATGGATTCCTTCCTTATCTGTAACAGCTGCAGCAGCGAAGAAATCAAATAGCCGAGGCTACACACGGATCAATGGGGTCACTGCAATGCAGGTCCTGCAGAAAAAGAAGAGATGCAACGGCGAACGAAAGGTAAATTATGTCATACAATGCAGGGTGACATCGAAAGAGTGTGCTCCGACTCAGTCCCCAAAGAACACGAAATAGAACCGGAAATTCAGTGGCAAAATGACTGTGTATGTTACAGAGATTGGCTTCTCAAACATCTGCACCAGAAGGAGTGTCTGAACGTAGATAGACTGGGAGATGCAGGATTGTAGGGAAAAAAAAAAAAAAAAAAAAAAAAAAAAAAAAAAAAAAAAAAAAAAAAAAAAAAAGGAGCGTCAAGGGAAGGAATCGAACAGACACTGCTATTCTGAAAATATAATCTACGTCGAGGATTGATACTTATTTCAGTGCGGTTGCACAGGAGGATCAGGTTCCAGGCGGGAATAAAGCGTTTCCTACGAGCCATGGAGTACAGTTAATTTTTTAAAGAAACACCTAAACCATTAATATTATGAAACCTTTTAATGAATAGTTTCGGTAATACAATATTACTATCTTCAGACCCTTGCTCAGCACACGGTGTATATAATAATGATAACAATAATAATTGAATTTTTCTGTTCTGCAGGACCTAACTGAGGAGTAAGATCCGCGACCATGGAACAAAAAAGAGGAATTAGCTTAATTGTATAAATATTGTATAACTAATCACTTCTCAGATCTGGAAGTATAACATCGTTAGGCAGGTCCACGTATTAATTAACCTGTTTAATGACATTATTCAACACACCTAAATTTACGAGCTGAGCACGGGTCTGAATATGGTAATATTGTATCACCGAAACTAGTCATTAAGAGGTAGCATAATATTGATGGTTGAAGGTGTTTATTTATCAAATTAATAATACAGCCGTTGCCTTAAATCATCTTTGGTCAAGATGAACACACAAAGAATGCATTACAGTGGTGAAAGAAGGAGGACCCTGGGAATTAAGCTCCGACGGGCTAAGTGCTAGAGTAGTGCGCGCAGTTGTGCGAGGCCCCTGGGCCTAGTTGGTGCAAGGGTTACCATGGCTGCCTAGTAAGAAAGAGACCCGGATTCGAGTGCCGGCCCTGGCGAAAATTTTCATACATCCGTGTTGTTTCATTATTACATCTATCAACAGCCGAGACAAACATACCGCGACACTAAAAGTAGACAGTGACAGATCGTGAGGCCTGGATGGTCCTTCGCAGAAGGATGTTTACGCCGCCCTTGAGCGAATTAACTGTCTACCTGGAAGAGACAGGTGTTTGAGTGGGTACTACGTGACGTTCTTATAACAGCAGAAAGGGGGAGCCCATCTTGTTGAAAAATGATTCTCTGATTGCACTCTCCCACCGTGAATTGCGGCGTTAACCCGAGATACAAAGTACGCTTCGAAATAGTTCTTTCGGCAAGATAAATGACTTTCACGGGTAGACAGACGTCCTCCAAACAGTGAAAATGAAAGACTGTCTCTTCCGACATATATAAGAGTGCACAGCATCTATTAATGTGTAACGACGCAAGCTTCGACATCACTGACCGTTACACATTTACCGCACATGAATTCGTACGTTAAAATTGAATTTTGAAACTACCCTCTTTGACCTGGGTGTGTAATTTCGTAATTATGAGAAACTTGGTGAAAATTTAGCATTATTAAATTCGTCCAACAACTTTTAATCACTCTTTACAAGAATATCACTCAGCTGTTAATAAGGTCCAGAAAATTAGTTATTATTCCATTTCAAGACCTGTAATTGTTTTCGGAGTGTAACGACTATGGAGATGACGTACTATCTCACACCCAACCTCAATATAAGTTTTTTTCGTATTTTATGATTCAAACAGAAATAAACAAGAGCAATAAAATAATATAAACCATACATTTAAGCAAAGACCTCAATATGAGTTCTGAGAATCATTTACGTGCAAGGAGCTTCCTCAACCTATGGCAAGTAATTTTATGCACAAATCCAGTATTCACTTGCAGCCTTCTGGCTCAGAACCAGCCTTACTTGTACGTGGTTTGTCTCTCTACTTACGTTCCATCCACGTGAGTTGCATGCAGTGGCAGTACCGTTGCAAACGCCGATTCTTCTAGGAGACAATAGCCGTGTGCGTGGGTACGTGCGCATACGTGTGTGTCTACGCGGTGGAGCTCGTCTTGTCAGGAGGAGGTACCGTAATACTTCTTCTTTGTTGCATTTATGTGACTCTAATACACGTCTACAGCACGATAGTTGGGACTAAACACCAACTTAGTTTTGAATGTGTTCTCGTACAAGGGGTGGGTTAAAAGAAAAACTTTAGTGCGTTCTCAATAAAAATGACTTCTTTGTTAACTTCGAAGTTTTTTATCGCACCCACGATTGTCAAATTGGATGCAATTAACATTTTTCAGTTACTCATGCTTTCGTTCAACTCAAAATATTCATACATTTTTTCCCGCGCTTTTTCTTTCTAGTACCTGGCCTTTTCGTAGTTCGTCATTCCCTTTTCTTAGCGTTATTCTCTAGTAATAATTTCCAAGTGTATTAGATTTTTCTCTTGCATAGTTTTGTTCAAGTCCACAGATTCGTGTGAACTACTCCAACAGAAATATTGCTCTAAGATGTGTGTCGTTATCTAGAAGCAGTACGACTCTTTTGTTAAAGAAATAACTCATCACTTCTCTGAATAGGTTGCACGTGACTTTCTTGCGTCTGCCGCCTTCCATAACGTTTTCATTCATTTCAGTTCATATATTTGTGTGACTTTCTCAGTGGTGAGGTTCACAATAAGCTCTCAAACGTTCCAAACTCTTCCTCTAGCTGTAATAAAAAAAATAACGGTGGAAGAGACGAGTGGAGAGTTTTGCAAAAGTAAGCGCGAAAAAATGCGCCGCGCTGGAGTGGCCGTGCACCCTAAGGCGCCTTACTGCGGAGTGCGCATCTGCTACCCGTCAGAAGTTTGAGTCCTCTCTCAGGCGTGGGTGTTGGTGTGCATACGTTACCTTAAGTAGTTTGAAAGACTAGGGACTGATGACCACTGCAGTTTAGTCCCATATGTTACGCTGTGAGGATAGCTGCAATATTACAGATGACGATAAGCTGCCCGTCCAAGATAGAAGCGAAGTCTTCAGTGACGTTTTGAAACTCGGTGGCAGATTCAAACTGTCTACCTCACCATGACACAAATCCCGAATCCTAGCTTTTGAAGTCCAAAAGCTTCATTTTGTATGCACCATTTCGCGTATTGTAAAAACTGATTTCAGTGCGTATTTAATCAACATGTTTCGAGTGTAGTACGAGGGGTGTTCTGATGAAAGGGTACGGCACTTCTTAACAACGAAACCGGATGAAAATTGAATATGTTACTTTGGGAAAATATAGTGCGACATCTAGGGGACGCGAAGCATGCGTCGTCACCTCCTACTAAAAAAATTCAAGGTTGTTCCCTCAGCAGGTAAGATGATGCTCACCGTCTATTTCGTCGTTCGAGGTCCGATACTCATCGAATTACTCGAGCACGAAAAAACCATTAACAGTGACGTGTACTGCGAGACACCCCGTAGCCTACGCAACTCCATCAAGAGCAAACGGCCTAAAAAAGGGGGGGGGGAGGCTCAAAGGGAAGCGTTTCAACTCGGACGACGAACTGAATGGCATAGTAGAGAATTGGTTCTTCCAACAGCCACAAGAATTTTGGGAACAGGAAGCACTTCGGCTCGATAAACAGTGCGACAGTTGTGTTCAGGCGTTTGGTGGTACATTTTGAATAAAGACTTCGATTATAGCACAGTGCCGTTTCGTACCTTTTCATTTGAACAGACCTCGTAATACGATATTCATTGCTAGGGCAGGTGTAGGTAATAAAACGGGTAGAGTTACATAGTTACTGGAGTGTTATGGTGGCGAGAGTCGTATGATTGGACTCGACGGAGTGCAGTAACGAGCGGTACCGCCGACGGATCCGGTTTGGCTAGCAGGAGGTGGGGCGGCGTTGCGGACAATGGAGTGAGCGAGGTTCGAGACCCGGCGTGGGCTTTTTGTGGCGGCGCGGCTGACCTCGGCAGGCACCTGACCAGCGCGCACGGACGGCCTTTCTCCGCAACGCGTTCGGCTGCAGCCCAGCCGGCAACAGCGGTCTGCCGGTCTCGTCACTGTGTCGCGCCGTGACCCGTCTGGTCATGTGGCGAGGGAAAGGGAGCCAGTTTCGCGTATAACGCACATCGAGGCCAGTGGAGAAGAAACGGGAGTTCTCACAGAAAGAGGCCTTGCTGTAGGATCCAAGTCAGCATTTACACCCTATAGTGTAGGATGGCCGTACGGTAATTTATTGCCAATTATAAGACCTGTTCCTAAGCTCCTAAACCACTGAACCACCTTAAAGCCGAAATCTGGATGACGCAGGATAGCGACATTTCCATATCATCCACAATCTATTTCATTTGAAACTGAGATGATCTGCTGTATCGACAGTACTCTTGATGCTGTGTTTTATACTTCGAAGATTGAATTGATGCAATAAAAAAATGTTTGTAATCCTATCGGACCAAACTGCATGGTCATCAGTCCGTAGCTTACAAACTACTTAAACCTAGGTAAACTAACCTAAGGAAAACACACACACACCCATGCCCCGTGGAGGACTCGAACCTCCACGGCGAGTAACCGCGCGCTCCGCAGCGAGACGTTTTAGACCGCTCGGCTAGCCGGCCGCGGTGGCCGAGTAGACTAACTGCACGGCCACTACGGTCGGGGGTTCGAATCCCCCCTCGGGCATGGATATTTGTGCCGTCCTAGTTCGTAAGTAGTTCATAAGTAGTTTGTAAGTTTAGGGACTGATAACCCCGTTGTTAAGTCCCATAGACTATACAAACATTTGAACCGCTCGGCTACTCCACCGCGGCCTTGCTGCAACAGTTGGCTTTCTTTTCCAGGTCTATTAATCTCTTCCAGACTGCTTCATCCTTGTATCCTACCCGTAACCCACACACAGACAGACACACACATACACACATACACACACACACACACACACACACACAAACACACACACACACACACGCTATGGATATGGCTTTGGCGGAGGGGTGGCGAAATTGGACTCTCTCACCCCACTAACCAATCCAATCTTATACTGAAGCTGTGTCATTAATTTCTTCTCCGGTTAAGTGCTTTTCATTAATATTCCAATTTACGATTGCTAGGACACATCCTTAGACGTCAAGCAATCATGAATTTAGCGTTGGAGGGAAGTACGTGGGGGGGTACAATTCGCATCGGGAGACCAAGAAACGGATACATGTTCAAATAGTTGTGGGTTGCCGTTCTTATGGGGAGATGAAGAAGCTTGCTCAGGATGGAGTAGGGTGGAGGCCTATATTAAACCGGTCTCCGGACTGAAGACCACAACAATCCAATCTAACTAATCTTTTTCTCTCCTTTGCAACACTACATAACAAAACCTTCTATCACGTCTTCCTTTTTTCTCTACCGTTTAAGTTATATAGAAATTGGATTTATTAATGGTGACCAGTTTCGGACATATTTTTGTCCATTTTCAAGTCAACCAACAAGTCCTACAATAACAATGAACACCATCGCTAGCAACATGGCATGTGTCATTGGACAGGCGACTATACTGTACCGCTTGCAAGGAAATGTTTGGTAACGTTTATGTATTCCACCAAAAATGCCTGCTTTATACTATAGACGCCTCTCGAACCACACAAAAAAGCTATGTGACCAACTGTTGCGTGTAATATTGGTCTAGGACATATTAGTTGAAAATTGACAAAAATATGTTTGAAAAATCCTACTATGTACCACTTCCAGGCTTATTTAAAAAATAGTAGAATAATTCAAATTAATGCCTATGTCATTCGGCGTGACGAAAATAAGTTGTGTGATTTCTTCTCTTTTCTATTTTAAGCTAACTCCCCCCCCCCCCCCCCCGCCATTCCTCCGGGAAACCAAATATTAATTTCTATTAAACGCAAACAGCAGGTCAGCTCCCACGAGTAGTTGGGGTTCCGTTTATGTATTTAACCAAAAACCTGTTTCGGATAACACCCATTGGGTACATGTTTAGTCGCTAAAGGATTAAATCAGCAGCAGGAAGCTATTTTTAGATTTTAGAAATAGGAAAAGTACCCACTTGCAAATTTGTACTATCTGTTCTGGTTTGGCCATTTTCTGGAATGCCAAGGTTTTTGTACATTCAGGAATGTCGCTGTGGAGAACTCATATCTGTATTTCGTCGTTGCGTTTTTGGCTTCAGACAAGTAAAAGCTGTACACTATGAGTGCTTCAAAAATCGTTTTAGTCCTGAAATTAAGTGCCATAACGAAACAGCACTTCACCTAAGTTTTATTGGCTTTATACATCTTGATAGCTCTGTACGACTAGAGCTCAGATTGGGTAAAAGCCTGCTGGAGAAAGCTAAGCTTAAGATGCGCGTAAGAGTGGAGATTACCAGAGGCCAAGTGAAAATAACAGCAACAATTACTTCTTACGTGTAGCGTTCGAAGCAGCACCCATCAACGAATACCGGAACTCCGCAACAATCTTTCTTGCTCAACTACCCACGCCGAGAAAATAAAATAACACCTTTCGATTATAAAAACTCTGGCAGACTTACGAAAGAATTTTGAAGCTCACTGAAGGACTATAGAATAAGGTGTTCCAGTGCGTGTGTTGCAAGCGTTTCGAATACCTTGTAAGCTAAGTGATGGTCTTATAACATCTCAGTTCACCGGCAGAAGACGACTTTCAAATGTGGCAACCCGCCTTTCCAGAGAGCACGGTGTTGCAATCGCGCCCGCAATAAAACTCGTTCTCTCGAGTGCCTTCGTACAGGTCATTCGTCGCCGTTTCTTACCGGTGATCTTCGAGTTTATAAAGGGTTGCAAGTGCTAGTTGCGGAACTCCTGACGTAAGTTAAAACATAATGCGTGACGGAGTAATTCTGTGGCGGTGTGCAGAGCGGAGGCGACGTGACAGGCGTGTGCGTCCACGCACCGGCGAGGTATGCGCTGAAGAATCGAGGCCGCCGACTCACCCGTCTGTCTGTCTGTCTGATTAACGAGCACCGCTCCAAATACCACTCGGTTCACACAGCATTTCGCAGTGTCCAGACTGAAGCACGAGGAAATTCCGACTCTGCGACTATCAGAAACCACTCGGCATTAGCTGTTGCAGAGGTGTCTCTAAATGGTTTCAAATACAAACCAGGGTCTTGTCCACACCTTACAGTAAATATTAAGTGTTGTATGTGAACGACTTATCGCATTTCTTTAAATGAAGTTAACATCATTTGACTGTTTTGGTTAATGTATTATACCAAAACGACGATGTCGGCTATGTCCCATATTCAAGTGTCTTCATTGCAAATTACAAAGTGCAAAGGTAACGTTCCCATCGGAGGTTCGATCGTCCCTCGGGCATGGGTATATATATATATATATATATATATATAAGAGTAATTCGCCTACTCGGGCTTCGCAGCGCGATAGCTCACATACCAGCAAAAAAAAAGGTCTCTCACATAATTTCGTCCTGCGCATATTTCCGGCAGTAAATGGACGTCGAAGGCTGAGATGGGTGTGTGTTTCAAAAGTCAGTGTGTTTCAGAATTACACCAACAAAGTACTAGGGGATGTACATTAGAAGGCGTCTTGAGGAGCAAAATAAACATAGAAACCCATGCCTGGAAACACCATTGAACGATGCTACGGAGTTAGAGGCACCGGTGCCTGCCGCTAGGCACCCACTCGGGCAACTTCGACGCTCTGTAGCGCCGTTGGATGACGTTTACGGGCATGGATTTCTACGATCAATTTTTTCTTCAAGGTGCTTTCCACCGTACATCCCGCAGTAGTTTGTTGATGGAATTGTTTAATTCTGCAACACACTGACGTATGGAAAACACACCCATCTCAGTCTTCGACGTCCATTTACTTCCGGAAATATGCGCAGGACGAAATTTTGTCACAGACTTCTTTTTTTTATTGCTTACATGTGAGGAAGCCCGAGTACGCGAATTTCACTTCGCTAAAAGGTAAAGCAGACAACAATCCGAAGATTGGTGAACACCACAGTGCTTTACTAGGCATGGTCCTGTTTGGAGGTGGTATGCCGTTGCCTTCCTCCGACCTTCGAACTGACTTACCCAGCCAGTTAAAGGGAGACCTACAGTTTAACTTGGGTTCCGAACTACGGTGCTACTCGGTATTTTTCACATGAGCAATACTGCCAGAGGTGAAAGAAGTGGAAAGTGACAGATAAAAATACTAGGACCTGCCGGGGATCGAACCCGCGACCTTTGGATTTGTAGTCTGACACTCTACCACTGTGCAACCGAGGAGCACTTCGCCATGCCGTGAAAAATGTTTACGGGATATTGTCGGTCCTAATAGAAATAAGTTTGGGAACTACCCTTCTGGTCTTGTCAAAGGGCAGGTGGGCGAGCTTCTTTTATCAGTACAGGAAAGCTTTTAGGCGAGCTGCTGTACAGAATTAGTTGGATGCCCTGCTGTCGTTGATAGTGCAGCGGCAGATGCCGTTTGGACCGGGCGCCCTTCTCGGACGGCGCTCCTGGCGTCGACTACGTGGCGCGTGACGTCACGGTGCGAATATGGCTGCGACCACTTGAGCGGAAAAACCGCCTGCAGCCCGCAGCCCGCTAATGGAGTGGAGGCGCAGGCTTGGCGTTTCCGCTGGCCGGCCGCTTTCTTCGCGAGAGATGGCGCCGCCAGAAGCCACGGGCGCGACAGTCCGTCCAGTCTCCAGAGACACGCCACTCTGCCTTTCTACCGGCGGTCTTTCACTGTGCAGCCGGGAGAGCGTCATAACGACGCCTCGTGACAGATACAAAGCTGCCTGCAGCGAGTGCTTTCTCTGCGGAAGGTTGAAGCCCGGATTAGAGCCGAGGTGCAGGCAGGTAGACCACATCCCGTCGACAAGATTAGCGACTGCTTCCTTTTTCAGTGCGGATTCGCACCCGATGGGCAGTCCTGTGTCTTACCACTGCGTCTCTCTCAATTAGTCGCGTTGAGGCGAAGGACACCGCTAATCTGCCAGTAAGTTTTATACCTACCAGCGGTCACTCCACTGCGTAGTAAAAAGATCATTCTGAAAACATCACCGAGGCTGTATCCAGTATCTTTTCATCTGGGAGTGCTACTCCGGCAAGTTTCGCAGGAGAACTTCCGTGAAGATTGGGAGTTGTCTGCGAAATGCAAAGGTTCCGTGTTCGAATCCTGGTGTGGCACACAGTTTTAATCTGCCAAGTAGTTTCACAATTATGACCTGCTTGTAACTTTCATTACAAAGTACACAACACTGGAGACCGGAACGGCCTCCGAGTGCGTTATCCCACCAAAGTAAGCAGGAGAAATCCTGTGGAATGTGGAATGAAGTTTAGGCAATATTCAAGGCAGTTCGTTAGGATGTGTTTCGGAATAAAAATGTCAAAATGTTTGTAAAGCTTAAGGTACTTAACTGCGGGGTCATCAGTCCCTAAACTTACAAACTACTTATGAACTAGTTTGTACGAAATACGGCACAAACATCCATGTCCGAGGGGGGATTCGAACCCCCGACAGCGGACGGCCGCGCGCACCGCAACACGGCGCTCCAGTACGCGCGGCTAATTCGACGCGACGTTTCGGAATAAGTAATAAAAAACTTCCCTTGCTGCTATTCGCAAACACCGTTTCATTTCTTTATTTTTTCCCCTTGTATTTGAGTTTGGCGTGACGTTTACACATTGAGAGCTACAAATGAAGTTCTTTCTAATGTCTGGTGGAATACGATAGAAGAGGTGGTGTTGAAGGACTTATCGGTCGCTAGAGTGACATGTTTCTATCACCACCGACGTAATCGGTCTTACAGAAGCCACACCCCTCATCTTAATTGTACCTCTTTTTAATTTAAAATCTTGCTTTGGACGCAAACAGTACTGCAAGAGGTTTCTCTGAATTATTGTAATCGCCAGACATTCTTATTAGTGTCTCTTCTTTCGAGGATGTCCGAAATTTCAATTTCACAACAATGGGATTTTTAAGTGGATCACTGACATCTCTTCTTTTGGGAATACCATTGATCGAATTGAAAGTCTCATTTTTACAATGTCGACATTTCTGTCTTCGTGACTGTTCCAGAGCGTTGAACTCTATCCAACGATGATAACTGCACCGAAAAGGGACTCTAGACGAATCACCTCGGCCATCAGGACATGGTTGCCGTCCTATCCATTTCTCAACTTTCTGCAAGCTACTATTATTGTCTCGCCCCGCCAATTTTCTCTCTTTCTCGCTACTATACCTGCATTCCCGGCAAGAGGTCGGAAGATTTTTGTGCATCTGTGTTAAAACTGTCGTCTACGCGTCGGAGCATATATAAAATCAGTTGTTTGGTATCTCTTGTTTCAGATACTTCCAAGAATTTCAGTAGGACGTGAAGCACGACCGGATGAACGAGGTGGTAACAAAGGTTCGAGGGGCGGCCCGGCACAACTTTTCAACTCGCCGTTAAATGTATTTGAACGATCTGGAACAGCGAAGAAGTTAGAAATTTCAGGCCAAATATTCTTCCGTAGACTTAACAGTTTGGCATTGTTCTATCGGGTGTTACTTCATCTGAGAAAGCTACAACAAAGATACAACGTTTTAAACTCCCGAGCTACAATTTATTAACGATGGGGCTTCACTCTTTTTTTGGAAGTTGGACAGATTGAAGAGAGAGAGAGAGAGAGAGAGAGAGAGAGAGAGAGTGTGTCCAAGACGACTTACATTTTGCGAGATAAAAAGCTGTTTTACGAAAACGTTTTTCGCACGGTGTTACATTTCAGTGGTTACTCGTGTGAAGCTGTGTAGCAGAAAAATTGTTATTTCTCGTACCAATCCGGTAATAAGTCATAAAACACTTAAAATTTCTTCAGAAGCTCCCAGAATGAAATTTTCACTCTGCAGCGGAGTGTGCGCTGATATGAAACTTCCTGGCAAATTAAAATTGTGTGCCGGAACCATGACTCGAACCTGGGACCTTTGCCTTTCGTGGGCAAGCGCTCTACCGACTGAGCTATTCCGAGACGACTCACGATGCCGCCCAACAACTTTACTTCCGCCAGTACCTCGCCTCCTACTTTCTAAACTTCACAGAAGCTCTCCTTCGAACAATGCAAGCCTAGCACTCCTGGAAGAAAGGATATGGTGGAGACATGCCTTAAACACAGCCTAAGGGATGTTTCCAGATTGAAACTTTCACACTGACAGGAAGTTTCATATCAGCACCCACTCCGCTGCAAGAGTGAGAATTTCATTCTGGAAACATCCCTTAGGCTGTGGCTAAGCCATGTCTCCACCACATCCTTTCTTCCAGGAGTTCTAGTCTTGCATGGTTCGCAGGAGAGCTTCTGTGAAGTTTGGAAAGTAGGAGGCGAGGTACCGGCGGAAGTAAAGTTGTGAGGCGGCATCGTGAGTCGTGTCGGGATAGTTCAGTAGGAAGAGCGCTTGCCCGCGAAAGTCAAAGGTCCTACGTTCGAGTCCCGGTTCCGGCACACAACTTTAATCTGCTAGGAAGTTTCATATTCAGAAGCTGTTCTTTTTGTAACGGTTTGTTAGGAATATAGTTCTGAGAAATAGTGATCACCAGTAAGTATTATCAAAATTAGATTCTCAGTAAGTATAAGATTAGAACGTCAGTAAATTCCACGAGAGAGTTATTGCACTTGCAAAGGCCTTTATTATGGAAGGGTGCCAGTGACGTGTCCATCTTGCAAGTTGGTACAAGTTCAGAAAAATCGCCGGTCCTTACGACAGGTCGTGTGCTGCAAGAGGCGAGGTTACGCAGTGCCATTCGGATTTCCCTTGCGAGTTGCGTAAAGGACGGTGAGATCAGCGGGACAGAAGAGCGTCGCGCGCGCCGCCTGCGGTGCTCCTGAGTGACGGGGGGCGGGGAGGACGAGGGCGAGGGCGCTTTCCCTCACTGACACCGCAACTGCACTTCCAGCTGCGCCGGGTCACCGTCTGCGCAGCCAGTGCCATCACCAATAACAACTAACTTACATGCTTGTCTTTAAAAATACGAGCATCGTATCAGCATCCTCAGGGTTTGGGTGCCGAAACAATTGCTATCAAGTGACAAAGTGATAGACAAAATATTCACATAGCGGTGTCCCAGTTCCACATTCGAATCTTCTGTTGTGATAATCAGTGAAATTTTCGAACTAAAAAGAAAAATATTAGCTGTGAATATACGTTCTTCTTTATGAACGGTGGACAAGAAGTAAGACTCATAGCGGAATGTTGGCTGGAAGGACAAGAGACGGGATTAAGCTATTTTCCTGGAAAGGAGACCGTAGGGTCTATTTCGCTAATAACACCTATGTTAATGATGTGGTATGTTCCACGTATATCTGTTTTGGGACGATTGTGATGTATGTATGTGGGGTGTAGCATTGCACTGTTGATAAAAAAGCGAGCAGGTGATCCGAGGTGACATCAATGCAGTTTTCCTGTTGAAAATCACGACAGGGGCCATGGAATCTACGTTTCCCTTGAGCGGGTAGGCTTTTAACATTAACGCGGGACGGAAGTGCACAGACTACAGTCCGTAGCTTACAAACTACTTAAACTAAGGTAAACTAACCTAAGGACAAACACACACACACATACACACACACACACACACACACACACACACACACATGCCCCAGGAAAGACTCGAACCTCCGATCGCGAGCAACCGCGCGCTCCGCAGCGAGGCGCCTTATACCGCTCGGCTACTCCACCGCGGCTGCACAGACTGATGAACTCTCAGTGTATATGAACATATTTTTCTCTTTTCAAAGGCAAACCTGGACTTCCAAATCAAGTATTTTTTTTAGGTGGTAATCTACAGCCGCGATGTATTTTGAAAAAAATCATTCTTATGACAAGACTGCAAAATACTTTTATTTGTTATATTATACCGGTTTTTGTACTTGTTGCCATCAACAGGAAATCAGCAAGCTAAATGGAAGAGAAATACATGACAGTTACAATTACACAACATGAAGTTACATATAAAATTTTGAAAATAATGTTGGTACCAACTATATGTAAGTACCAATATGAAAGTTCCTGTTGATGCCAGCAACTGCCGATACCAGTAGAGTATAACAAATAAAAATGTTTTGCAGTCCCGGCATGGGAATGATTGTTAGAAAGTACTCCAAATCAAGGATTAGAACCAGCTGCCTCCGTAACTGGCGTTTCATTATATGCAAATATGCCGACTAAAATTACACTAGTACTTTCGTAATTCACAGCTTGCTTCTCTAACCGTAACGATAACAATAATATTCTGAAATCGAAAACTTATAGACTATAGAAAAAATTCTGCGAATCTGTTTAAACCGTGACGGTCCAATTGGATTAAGTAATGATTATTTCAGTCTTTTCCTATGACCATTTCAACGCTGAAACTTTTCTTTTGTGTGAATGACTCTACTTGCAATACTTGTAATAACAAAGTATCTCTCTCTTCGTAATACACAGATTCCTTTCTATTGTGAAGTGATTGCTGAGTGAAAACAAAGACGATGAATTTCTTATTACTTTTCTCTGCTAGAATAATGGTTTTACTAGTGCTTATATTCGGAGGTTCTAGCCAACAACAGTAATGTCATGAATATCGTACCCTTTACATGTGATCTATGAAGACGAGACATGGCATGTGATCATACGGTTTCCTGATAGCCTTTCCTCTGGTGCGGTGCAGTTGACTGATGTTTTCTCAGTTGTTCATAATTTGTTAACGCTATGATACTTACTTACACACGGAAAATCACATACGCTGATGACAGTGAGGACAGAGAACGTCCAACGAAATTCGTCGCAGGTACGCGTCATGGACACGTTCGTGTTGCCTGCCATGTATGCTACGCGCAACACGTGTGTGATATTTGGGCTGCGGACAGATCGCATCGCGGAGGGAAGGATGCAGCAGAGAGAAAAGAGGAAATCAGCTAGGTATGTCTATTTATGCAATTATCTGCTTTGTTTCGTTAGATTGTAAATAATTCGCCGATTTCTTTCAAGTGATACAGAAGCAAACTGGAATAAATGATTTACTAAAATAGCAGTATAATTTTAGCTTCATTCAATTTCATAAGAAATTTTGTGAAATACTAATCCATTATACCAGGTTATTAATTCGTTGTAGAAAATTAAACTGTACGTTATTACCAACAGAGTCCATGAAGGGTGGCTTGAAATGCGAAAAGAGAAGGACCTGAAAGAATTGCATGAACCATGTGACAATTGCAAAATTTAAAAGTAAGTTGCACTGAAACTATAAAATCAACAGCTGCTCACCAGAGAAGAACCTATGACCAAATGGATAAGCTTTCTTCAGCTGCAATGCAATTGGCTGAAGTTTTTTTCAGTTGTACACTACTAGTTAACGGTAGAATCCTGTCGTCTGTAGCGCTGTAATGAAATGTATAACATTGTTCTAACATGTAAAAATGCAAACGGAAGCCTTGCACCCACACACACACTTGACAAAGCGATAGTCGTACCTATAAAGCAGACAACACATCGATCACGTGACGCTCCGAAAAAGGAATTACATTTGGCCTAGCAGACCGCTGGCCTCTACTACTATACACCCTGGAACATCAATCACAGGAGACTTTGCTGCTACTACTATAAGAATACGCTCATTTATTTAATGTTGGTCGGGATTGAGTGAATATATTGTGATAAAGGCAAATTGGTGGCAGATCTCTCCAAGTCTGATGACCACGCTACCCGGTCCACAATGTGACTCACTTATAAACTCAACAGGCTCGGCAGCCGCAAGTTGGTTTGCGTCAGCTTGTCCAATACATGCGCAATCGCGTGCGACTGGTCACTTGCTACAGTCGGCATTGCAAGCGAAGCCGGTCGTTGCCCAAGTGACGGACTGCCACTTGACCAACAGGGGGAGAGAGGGAGGCGGTGCCGTGGGCGCGACCCGCCCAGCGAACCACTCACACATAATTAAGATGGCAGACCGATCAATTAATTAAGGCTGCGGGAACCTGTTCTCAGGCTCACGCCGATTCAGGGAAAATATACAAGTTCCAATCAGTGATAATGAGGGAAGCAAAACCACACTAGTAATGAATTTTCAATGTGCTCCTATTCCCAGTAGAAGAGAATAGATATTGGGGGAAAATGAGAGATGCCTAGAGATAATTTATTACTAACTTATGCGATGTATCTAACTGCTAGAGTACTCTGAAAGACGAAAGTTTGCTACGTGAAACGGCAAATTATAGCCCCTTAGAGACCAGCGAGCCATATATGTCACACGAACAAATTTATTTCTCTGAGTTAACATGGAAATGAAATCTCAGATATGTAACGTGGTATCATCTAGCGATGAATGTATCAACTGCTGGGAGGCAGCGTACTCATTGTTTGGGTCTATCACGTGTTTGTGTTTTGACGGTTAACGTACTTTTTTTCCTATTTAGAATTGATAAGCCCAATAAGGGTATTTATTGAGTTTGTTTACATTGTTTCCTAGAATTATACAGACTTGTGCGCGTGTTTATTTTTAAAAACACGTTGAAATTCAGTTAATGGCTGTACCTTATGGCCTGTGTATATAGAGGATTTGTATTTGCGATCTTCTATTGATGTTTACGTCTACATTTTTTATGTTTATGTAGTTATTCCGCGTTAGATATGCTATTGACAGTAAGTTACTCAAATGATGGTATCAGCTTCTATATTTTATTTAGTACTTCGCAACAGTAAACAGATTCATCAACCGGAATCTTAATAACGGAGGAAAAGTGGCCAAATTTCGTTTTGCTTCGCAGCTTTCAGATGGTAGAAAGAGAAAGGAAAAGCAAGCATTGTTAAAAAATAAATAAAGAAGAAGAAATCCATGAGTTGGTGGAGTTTCTCAGAGGCAATTATATGCAGTTGTAATGCAGCTGTAAAACAGAAGAAGTCGATGCAGTTATTGCAGGACATGGATGCCAGGGGTAAGAACTAACTGCAAGTTACTACAAAAAAAAAAAAAGTTCAAATTGTTTGTGTAGTCTATGGGACTTAACTACGGGGTCATCAGTCCCTAAACTTACAAACTACTTATGAACTAACTAAGGACGGCACAAATATCCATGCCCAAGGGGGGATTCGATCCCCCGACCGTAGTGACCGTGCAGAACGTGACTGAAGCGCCTCAGTCCCCTCGGCCACCGCGGCCGGCAAGTTACTACCATGTATTCAACTATGTTTCTGAAAATTTCATTAAAAAAATTAAGTTAAAGTAATTGGTTCCCTAAATTTATTCCTATTCAATTCCAATGGGACATGTAAGTCCCTCTAACAATTATTGAAAAACTAAAAACAACATTCAAAATTTAACACCTGCAATATTTCAATTAGTGCGATGACGGTGGGGTTAACATTGTTTTCTGGTGTTAGAACTGGGTGCCCTGAACAGCTGGTGCTGGTGCTGTACAGCCTTCAGGGCAGGAAGAAGGGGCGGAGCGGCGAACTCGCAGCCAGGGCGGGCCACGCTCACGCCGCAGAGTTTGTTGACCCCGATGACCGGCGGCGGCAGCGGCGGCGGCGGCGGCGGCGGGCAGCGCCTCCTGACGCCAAAGTGGCCGCCAACGCCTGCCAAAGTTCCCGCGCTGCGGCTCTGCCCACGGGGCTAACAATTGCGCGTCAACTCCTAATGGGTAGCAGCGGGTGGAAATTTACTGATCTTAATCATGTCCGAAGCCTGTCGTGCTTTTTCGGGGAGGCTGTGGCGGTTAACGTCTATGTACTACTATCTCAGTGTGAGCTCCAATATTAACAAGCCAGCACGGTTACCTTCTCTACTTGAGAATATCTGCTGCCACATCTACATACATACTACTGCATGGCGGAGGGTACTACTACTAATTTACTTTCTTTTCTTCGATACTGTAAAAAATTTCGTTCACTAAACAAGTGTTCATAGTTCTTAAGGTATACATTTGAGAGCCCCTGTTCTCTGTACGAATTTTTTATCGCCCATACTATCAAATCCCAAAATATGAAAAAAAAGCAATTTCATCTGCAAATTATTATTGAAAGACGGGAAGGAAGAAGGATTAGGAAGGAAAGGATTGACATTGGCTGCATTAGGACAATGAAATTAAACAATGGCGATAAGTGAAAATGTAAGCTGGGCTGGGAATCAAACCCTGGTCTCACCCTTCTGACCAGCGGTCCCTCAACCTCTTAGCTACCAGTGCTCGCCTCCCGTCTGTCTCAAATTCCCACGAACCGCACGCTATAACTGTGGCGATGCCCTCTTACACTCGCCGTGACGGATTCCCGTGCAAGATCGAACGTATGACCGCATCTGCGGTGAAGTAAATGAACCTAACGGAGTCGTCGCGTTTAAATACTTATTATGATACCAAATAATGAAAAGCAGTTTCAGTGGAATTATATTGATAATTACCGTGTTGCTTTTGTCCGTATATAGCAACTGTAATAAACCAGTATTTTCTGCTTTATGATCTCCAAGCCATGTTCAGTGTCCTGAACTACACATTAATTTCATTATAAACGATTTGTGTTACATTATGGATTTTCTGTAGGGAGTTTAGCAACAGATCTGGTACATACTGCCGCGGTGGAGTAGCCGAGCGGTCTAAAGCGTCTCCCTGCGGAGAGCGCGGTTGCTCGCCGTGGAGGTTCGAGTCCTCCCTGGAGCATGGGTGTGTGTGTTGTCCTTAGGTTAGTTTACCTACACTTGAACATTTGGTACATACTACTTTACTGTGGTGCCAGAACTTTACAAGCCTTCTTAAAAAATCCAGAATCAAAAGAATATCGTTTATGATAACGTATATTTCAGGCGACTGAAGATTCCTTGCACACAACAAAGGCGAAACGCTTATGGAAATTCGAAAATATTGGTTTATTTCATTTGCAAAAGACGGACAAAAGCAATAATTATGAATATAATATTACACAATTGCAGAATAATTCTTTTATTCGAATGATCATTACTGTCATTACATCGAATATTCCACCTGGAAAATCCTATATAACCAGAGATCATCAAATTTACGCTTATAAAAAATGTTAAAATGACTAGACAAATCACTACATGCAGGAAATGAACGCCAAATATTCCTTTAACAGACCTCCAGGAATTTCACAGAATACATGTACTCGTGTTTACTGGTACAGTTGCAACTAGAGAAGATAGTCATTGTCACCCATATTTAATGCAGAAAGGTGCCTATTCGAATCGTGTGTAGCAAGCTGATTACGCTCTGTTGCTTATTAGAAGAAATGAAAAGGATGATTTAGGTCAATGTTAAGGAGCTAAGAAAAAGTACATTTCCGTGTGTAATTCCCTAAATTTTTTCGTTGGTATTTCGTGATACATTTTCACCTTAGAAACAGGAAAGATTCGCACGAGTTGTCAAGATTCTGGCAGCAAAACTTTTATCGCAAGGATCTGCGACGAGACCGCTTCCTCGACTGCTGGTGGAAATAATTGCTACGCATGGCGGCTGTTATGGCAAAGACCGCGCCATTACGTTTTCGCGAGCACTTGGCCGTTCACTGACCCCGCCGTGCCGCCTCCTCCCGGCATGAGCCAACCACAGCACGCCGGCCTGACTGCCCCTCAACAACAGGCGACGTTAAACTAGCAACATGTTTTTACGTCTACAAGTATAGGTAATAGCAAACCTAGCTTTAAAAAAATTTGCGAATTTTTTTACCCCACCGAGCAATATAGGCAAATTCCACTGATTTTATTCACAGTTTTGTTGGCTATTTCTTTATCCTAGTTCAAGGGTCGTCATTCTCAAATACAGACAGCTTTTCTGCAATGTTTAATATATTCCTCCGTAACCGAAAAAAATGCAACACTTTAGTTTTTGTACGCCACGCGACTTGATTCGAATCAGAATAGTTAATCATAACTTTAAAAGAGTGAAATGATGTGGTATGAATGACTGGCGGATGTCAAAGGGCGCTTCAGCCGCTTATCTGGAAACATGTTTCCTAGCCTTCGGGTCCATAGGCACCTCTTCGCGGAGAACTGTTTCAGTTAATATGTTGTATGTAGGTGACTGAGTTGTGTGTATTTGGTGCACATTTTGATCTATGACAGTGTGTCTCAAATCTGTTCTACTGCAAGCTCTTAGATTTCCAGATTTTCGGATAAGGTTGTATCGACAAGAGTTAAAAAAAATAAAAAAAAGTGAACATGGAGTCTGAAATTCTTATAAGCTATTAGCACTTGACTGGTAGTTGAAATATGCTCACACTATGATGAAGACACAACCCATTAAAGTACGGCTTTTAGAAGCCGTGTTCATAAGACTTTTTTGTTGTTGTTTTGGACCTTAATTGCTAGAGCTGTTCAAATGGAAAGGTACGAAACGTAACAAACAAACCTGTTGAAATTTCAATATGCCGCTTTGGGATGAGTGCGAAATCTAGGGATACCTCCCCGTAAAAAAATGAAGGCTGTGCACTCAGCAAGTAAGGTGATGCTCACAGACACTTTTCGACGTCCGAGGTCCGATACTTACTGAATTCCTCGAGTACGGGAAAAGTATTAAAAACTGCCTGAGTTGCTCACGGAGTGCTCCTTCAGGGTCACACAACGTGTACTGGCAAATTTCAGGTGGGATCAGCTTGAGCATCCGCTCTAAAGCCCGGACATGTGTTCAGGCCTCTGGTGGTTACATTTTGAATAAAGACTTCGATTACATCTACAGTGTCGTTTCGTACCTTTTCATTTCAACACTCCAACTGTTCAATTGTTTGTAAAGTCTATGGGACTTAACTACGGGGCTATCAGTCCCTAAACTTACAAACTACTTATGAACTAACTAAGGACGGCACAAATATCCATGCTCGAGGGGGGATTCGAACCCCCGACCGTAGTTGAACACTCCCCGTACCTCCTTCCAAAAAAAATGGAAAGCAAAGAGATTCCAGTAGAAGGTAGTTCACAATGTTAAAGATAAAGAAGCGCTCATAACATCAGTGAATTTTTATTTCCGGGTGTAAGTTTCTTATCAAAATACTACGTATTGACCCTCCCTCTATAAGTGCTGGAAGCATTTAACGGATTTTTCGAAACATCTTGTATCTTCATTTGCGAAGTGCTAGTCTCGGAAATTGATACTGTGGAACTTCTGTGAAACGGAAGAGTGGTATTAGAAGAAGTAGCGCTGCGAGGAGAAGACGGGGAGGGGGGGAGTAAGGAGCGTTGCGTACTGTGCTTGTGCAGCTCAGTCGTTACGTTCTTGGCACTT
This sequence comes from Locusta migratoria, assembly GCA_026315105.1. Classification (NCBI taxonomy): domain Eukaryota; kingdom Metazoa; phylum Arthropoda; class Insecta; order Orthoptera; family Acrididae; genus Locusta; species Locusta migratoria. The sequence goes on along the minus strand of CM048744.1, from coordinate 468,694,783 downwards.
AGCTTCAAACTGCTGGGAAGTTTCAGCGACCATGCCACTTTACCATCCGACGTAGAGCCAATCGCGAATCTACCACCTCTAACGAGCGAAGTGGCCAGTAGGAGACATCACTCCCCTGCCCACCTTTTCTGCCAAACATGTGTGCGTCATGGGACTTCTCCTCTATAGCCGTATGACGGATGCAGCCGTGAGTCACTGATCGTTGGCCGTCAGTGTGACAGAGTGCTAGGAGTCGTCGATATGGGCCAAGGCCGGCAGAGCCTGGTCACGTGGTGCGGCCACGAGCCCCGCAGCTTCCCACCGCCTCGTGTGAAGAAGACACGCGCGACCTTCAGTCGCCGAGTCACAGCCCGCGGGAAAACACACCTCTGTCTACGGAGAGCCACTCTTTGGCACTATCTTTCAAATAACTCGTTACACTCTCATCGTATAAGGAATATGCAGACGATCGTTGTTTAATTGAATCTCGGACACTTGCTTTAATATCACGTTGTGGTCTTCACATCACTAGTTTCGACAGCTCATTGCCGTCTTCAGATGTGATTCGTCCAATAACAGCTTCATGATGATATAAGCTCCTTCAACATAATGTTAAAAGGCATCGTCCCAACCTCCTTTTACCCCAAGAAGACTCTCAGTTCTCATTTTGACAGCAGGCTGACAAGTACATCTACCCAAGTGCCATTCGCCGATTCCAATACACTTCTGTTATGTTGTAGTCTAGGTCAAAATACAAGACACGTAACCACACGAGAATGGCTGCGCGGTATAGGGTGCTTTGTTACGGACTGCGCGGTCGTTCGCGTCGAAGGTCCTCCTTTGGGCATGAATGTGTGTATTGCTTTTAGCATCAGAGTTAGATTTTACAAACATTTTGACAGAGGTTTTATTTATTTATGTATTTTTGAACGTGCCCATAAGGCCGTTGAAGTGTTGAAAACCGTCCCATAAAAAATGCGAGAGCTATCTTTCTGGACACATCTCGTCCCAACTGCAGGAGATGTAACAAAAATGTTGAAACATGATTTCCATCGTTGCCACTGTACTTCACCACTGTGAAATTACATCTTCAAACATTTCGAACTCTTCCTTTAAAAAAATAAAACAAAGACACGAAATAAACGAGAATACTCTCACTACCTCCACTTTGGTTATTCCCTGCTTCAATTAAATCCTTCATGAACCTGTCTTTTGTGGTTGCACTCTGAAAATGCAAACAACACAATCTCTACGTATGAGATGCCTCATATAGCGAACACGACGTGCCTATATCAATGTATAGGGGTATTTCCAATTTATATTTGACTACAGCGACTTTGAGTGTAAATTTATCATATATGGTTCAATTGTTTGTTAATAGTATTAGATTTACTACACATGAAATTTTTACCATTTCAAAAATTGTAAAATAAGTGGAGGATTTCGAAGTATTTGTGTCTAGTGAGGATTTTAACCACTTCAAAGGTCGTATGGGAATGTAAAAAATAAATAAATAAAAATTACGTGTCTCATATTTCGACCTATACTACAACACATTCTGAGTGAGTTCACCCTGGAGAGACTGGAGCGACGAAAAATTCCCACCCGTACTCGGAAGTGAAACAGGGACCTCTAGGTATGAAGTCCTCTATCCACTAAAGCACCAAGCCCACTTGAACACCATTAAGGCGTATAAAATATTCAAATGAATTAGACATCGTGACGTGACAGATTCGTGTCCTGATGTTGAAGTTATTAACTTGCTTTATACGACTTCTTGCTCTTCATACTTCGTAACTAGAGCTATTTTATATCATGACGCATTAATTACAGCTGAAGATGGCAATCAATTGCCGAAACCGGTTATATGAAACTTGTTAAGTGATCTTGATGAAATAAATTATCATATAAGTACGTAAAACGACACATACTTACGTTTAGAAAATATTTCTTTTTTGTTTAAGTTGCCTGCATTTGTGTAAAGCGGTTTGGAGTGCTGTGAATTATTTACTGTGGTGAGTATAGAGATGAATTGCTTAAAAGCCTTTGTACGTGCTGGTGAAGGAAATTTTGAAGTCCAGATGGATTAGCAAGTAAGGAATGATGACAGGACTGCACGAGGAAAAAGAGTGGGTAACAACAAACATAACAAAACTAAAAGAGAAATCCGTTGCTCACATGATTATTATAACAATCATTGCTAAGAAAAACGCAGTTGGAGGGATGCAGGGGGAGGACTTGCATCATCGCCGATGCTATGGGATGTAGTAATAATGTTGAAATTAAGTGGGTAGCTGGCAAGCGACAGGAGTGGAGGGGTGCAGCAAACAACAGTATCATATGCTAGTGATAATAAAAAGCTGGTGTACTCGAATAATGTCAAGCGCATGTGGGATTTTCATGTGAAAAACGTTTTGCAAAATCTTTGCCTCTGATAAATCTCATTCGAAAAGAATAGACCAAATGTAATATGCAGAAAAAAGGGACGAAAGCTCAGCTACTTACGATAATCTCCATAATAAAGTATTATTCGTTTTTCAGTCATCAGTTCAGTTATTTCAGAGTCTATGAAACTGTTGAGTTGAACTAAAGAAATGAAAAACCAAGAACTTCGTGAATGACGAATACAAATATACAGTGTTCTGTTGCGTTACAGTACTATTTTTTTCATATCAGAACGTAGCATTATTTAGATAGCGATATCGGTCGTGATAAGGAGCAGGATAAGTTCTCTTTTCCTGTAGCTGATGAGGGACAAGGAAATACAAAAACACAGGAGCAGAGTGCCCTTCCAGCTGTTGAACTGCTGGCGATATCTGCCGTTCGATCGTTCTCGCGGCGGCCAGGTGGACATCCGCCTTAATGGTTTGTTGTCTACGGGCATCTGCCAATACTAGATACCCGAGGAGCTACGAGAGCTGCAACTCTCTACGAGCTTCTGGCAGAGGCGCCCTCATTTCTAATTCTGCTACGTGAACCACAGTTCTCCTAGTGTAATGTAGTCATTCGGAACTCAATGTTTTTGGAACAGCATAGGTACTTATCACGATGCATGCTAAAAATGTTCAAATGTTTGTAAAGCATATGTGACTTAACTGCGGGGTCATCAGCCCCTAATCTTACAAACTATTCATGAACTAACTTATACTAAAGACAACACAAACATCCATGCCCGAGGAAGAATTCGAACCTCCGACGCGGGAGGCCGCGCGATCCGCAACGTGGCACTCCAGACCGCTCGGCTACTCTCGCGAGGCACAATACAAGGTCCTTACATTTAGAATGAGATGTTACACTGCGTGAACAACTTAATAGCAGAAGTTATGGCAATCTGAAGAAAAATTATGAATACGACATATTTGCTCAAAATGTTACGTACATAATTCTCTTAGGAAATAGCTGCGCATCGTGGAGTTTAGCTACAATTTAAGACAGCAGAAAACTACAGTTTACTCTTCCTTAAATAAATCGACTTTTTTGGCACTGAGATTTCACAGCAACGACTTAAGTTTCATAGACGCGCCTGATTTTTCAGCATCCAGCGCGCCACTACTTTTGCATCCGTTAACGCCCAGCTGTTTAGAGAAAGTTGCTCGTCCTACTCATGCGTTGCTCAAGAGGGAGCCACTTCCTGAACGCCACGCACCTGTCACCAACGTTGCGCTCATAAGCAGCGCCCCAGTTTCCAAAAGTATTTGTAAAAGTGCTTAGACCACTCTGTCTGAAAGGTGAAAACCCATGTCCTGTAACAGGCATATGCTATGTCAGATTCTGTCTTGCCTAAATGTAGAACTTACGTTAAAGATGAAAGTTTATTTCCTCTCACATATAAGGCAGTAAGGAGAAGATGAGCGACGGAGAGAAATCTTGGCGTACCGGTAGTACAGGATCCACCAGTATTAAGACAGAAATTCTATTACTTACACGTACGAATATCCACTCGTCTTACTTTATACATTACTATTTTTCATCCATACCAGCTATTAGCCGTGTTTAACGTGACAATACCATGATTCTGTTAATTTCCCCTTTCTTCAGTCAGCTTTTGCGTGAGGCAAATTGATTTAAATCTATATACCTTTAAAAATTGCCGTTTTCACCTAAATATTGCTCCTGCTTTAGTTAATGGAGCAGCGACGTAAATTCTCTCGGAATTATTGTGCTCCCTCTATATCTGTTCTCGTGTGTTTGAGTCTTCGCTGAATTGGGGGTAAGAGAAAATTCCGGTACGTATCATTAGACTTTTAACCGATAAATACAGTTGCATGAGAGTGTTACTTAGAATGCTCGCGTTTGTTACTACGAACAACTTTCTATTACAAGAATCTATTCAAAGAGTTTAACTTTTGAACCGCTATGCAACGCAGTTCTACTACTAGTATTCTGTGTAATTTACAAGAACCGAAAGGGCATATGTAACTATTAGGTATAATGCTATATACATTGATTGGTGCGTTTACAATAATGCCAAATCGTAATGCATTAACTGAAGACGGAAGTCACAGTAAACACTTTAGAAAACGAATAGTCACTGCACTGTGTAATTTTAGGAAGGAATAAAGTGGCAACAATAAAATAGTTGTACAATTATAATACGTGGCGTATGACTATTCTAGTTTGAGAATAAACGTTTAAACTGACTGCAGTTGCTAGGGATGTCACAACAAATGCTTGTGGACGAGGTTGAACAAGATATCTTCTAAAGTTTTGTCGGACAGATAAAAGAGCATTACAGTTTTTAAACTTATGGCTCGGTTAGCGTGTTCACTCTTTCTGTGATGCAAAAAATGAGTATTATGTTCCTTACTCAGTTTTAGTTTACAGTAGTTGGATGGAATAACAGTTTCAATACTATTACCGAAACAGAGACCGAATGCATCATAAAGGGCTACTGATTTAGAATTTCAACATATGCGGTGACGTACAACACACTCAAAGTCTGCTGCTTACTTTATACTTTGCATTAGTTAGTATTTGGTTTCTTCTACTTTTTACCTTAGCTTGTCAAAGAAACGTACAAAAATCCTCCTGTAGGTCTCGCCTACGTCTTGGTTCCACTTCTGGCTATGTGACACTATTTGAGAGGGTTATTCCAGCCGTCAGTACAGGCTGTTAAATGTCACTTCCGCCTTTGTTGTTGTGAAGAGCACTGACGCTCGTCTAACACAGGTAATTAGTTTTAATTAAGCTCTGAAGTAATTATCGGTGATGTTGTCGCTTCGTTTCGTAGGCCAAGTCGTTTCCATCCTTCTCTCAAATTTCTCGTAACGACTTTGTTTACGTATTATGTAATATGCTTCCTCTTAACAAAGAGCTTGGCCTATTGGAGAGCATTGCCGTATTTTCATTTCTTCGTCGCCGAACATAGTACCGAGTTCTATTCTTGGGAGGATGTCAAAAAATTATGCTTAAGGTATGAAGTTCGCTTACGGCTATTAATGGAACACAGCATATTCGAAGTGAACAAATTCATCAGCTGTCTGTGAACTTTCTCATAACGCTTGTAGAAATTTGAAGTTTACATAGTTCAATATCTGTTTCAAATAACCTACATTAACCTGCCGACAACCAAACATTGCCGCCACGTTCAGTTTCTGGAACAGCGGAGCATGTTCATCTGAGACATTTGATCCGGCTGGGAAGTGTGCAGTGGCTTTATCAGGATCTCTGCTTTTTCCGTGAGCGTGTCCGTGCTTACTACTTTCAGACAAGCGAACGACCTCGAAAGCTGATTCAGTTGTTCCTTGCGCAACGTGTTCACCCGAGGCATGATCAGTACACTACAGAAGGCCGAACATTTACTTGTCGGAGCTACACCACTTACACAACGCTTGCCCCCCAGCGTCGCTCTGGCAAACGTCTATCCAAAGGACACCAGAAACGGTTTCTCTGCGTAACGACTTTCACAGTACTCCCTAAATTACACGTCAGTAAGCCAGTTACCGCAGAGCGAAAGGAAAAGTACTGATATCAAAACATATTTATGACGAACAGAAAACTTTTACTGCTATTCAATTTCACTGTCTCTTTTAGAAATAATGGTTATTGATAATCCGTACAAAAACAATGCTTTAGTTTCAGACGATATTATTAAATGGGACGGGGAAGCTAAAACACAACGTGAGGAACTAAACGAAGTTGCTCAGATACTTGGTACATCAGTAAGTCACTATGACGGTTATATAATTCTCGCCGGCCGCGTTGGCCGAGGTGACTGAGGCGCTCCAGTCACGGTCAGCACGGCCACTACGGTCGGGGGTTCGAATCCCCCCTCGGGCATGGATATTTGTGCCGTCCTAGTTCGTAAGTAGTTCATAAGTAGTTTGTAAGTTTAGGGACTGATGACCCCGTAGTTAAGTCCCATAAGCTTAACAAACATTTGAACATTTTTATATAATTCTCTGGTCAAAAAACTACTCCACCCAGCCATTGGATTCAACTTTGCTTTCGTTCAGCTGACTAGTGATACCGTTTTTAAACATCGTCACAACTGTGCGTCGAGTAATAACCTCAATAAAAGTTTCCATGTTCAGCGAGGACGGGTGTACCGATAATCAGGATTTTGCACTTATAGTAATAATACGAAAATACCACGTCATTGTGTAATATTCTAACACCTCTACACCATGGTTGCAGTTCCACCAGAACAAAATGTTGGTCTTCAGTTTTCCAGTAAACAATAGGAAAAACTGGTGATGACGTAGAGGAGCCCAGTTACCGCATGTCGGGAGAAGAGCGGAAGCAAAAGAGAGCACAGAAGAAGGACGACGTAGAGAGGTCATACTGCAAATATTTTTTAATTGCTGTTACGAATATAGTCTTTTGAGGTCGCCGTACGATCTCCGGTTGCTGAGAAAACAGGAAATACAAAATGTCTCATCACGAAAATGGAAACTGATCATGACTTTTGTGTTGTTATCATCATCAGAATATACTTTCCGATGCTCTACTTCAAAATATCTCAAGAAACATATGGAAAAAAAAAATTTAACAAAGAATTGTCATGATAGAGGTTCGCACCTGGAGCTTCGGATTGACAGTCCACGCCCTGAACCACTCGACCGGCGAAAGGGCTCAAAGAGTTACTGAAGTTTACGAGTACCGAAGCTACAGTATGAAAACACAAAAACGTTAATTACTCAAACGTCATTAACTTTTGATCCCATATACATATTAATAAAAATGCTCATCTTTAGACGATCTTTCAATCAATAATATTGAAAACGCGGTTTTCCATCATTAACTTTGATCTCGATTTTTTTTAAATTACTGTTTAGGAATAATCCAAAACGCCTATCTCCCTACAATTTGTATATGTTAAGTGACCGTTTTATGCAATTTACATTAGTCTACTTAGACCAGAGGAGTTTCGCGTTATTGTAATGCATCTTCAGTGGTCAACTGTACAGGAAATATATTTTTTTACAATATTTGTTTTCAAATGTTTGTTAATCTTAATGGACGTAACTGTGGGGTCAGTGCCTAAACTTACAAAGTTCTTATGAACTACCTTATACTAAAGACGACACAAACACCCATGCCCGAGGGGGGATTCGAACCCCCGAAGGAGAACGGCCTCGCGTACCGGAGCATGGTGCCTCAATGCGCTAGGCCACTGCGCCGCGGCGGCTTTTACTAAATTCGATCGATTACAGTTGTCATGCAATAATAGTGAATAAAATGAACTATTTATACTAATCACGTATTTTTATGTTATCCTCTTCATGTGTGTTTTATGGAGGACAACAAAATATAATATTAAAAGATCATTTTATTCAGAATTAAATTTCTCCCATTGCATGATAACTGTTATCGATCTAATTTAGTAAAAAACAAAACAAATAGTATAAAACAAAAAATATTTCCTTATAGTTGTCCACTGAAGATGCTTTAAAAAAAAAAAGGCGAAACGCGTCGGGTCTCAAGTAGACTAATTTACAGTTGAATAAGACGGTACGCTAACGTACACAAACTATATAAATGGAACTGCAGAAAAGGGCGCCAAAACCAGAAAGACGAATTCTGGACGTGTCTCTTTTATTCAATACTAGCTTAAACCCGCGGCTCCGCTCGTGTGTTGGTTGATTATGATAGATAACCTATTTTTCAGTAGTGTGCTATTCATTTGTTCTTATATTTCCTTATTCCTTACAGAGAAAGAGCTGAAGACATTGTAGCACCACAGACCGAAGGTATAGTCTGTGACATGACGTTTCGCTGTATGTAACCTCCTTGCTATAGAGTCGCAAAGGTCATCGCTGGCCTTAACTCCGAATTTTTTTTTATAATTTGACGACTTTCAACCACCATATCTTCCACCCCGTTATAGCTATCGGTATGGAACTTCTATGGTGTACAACGGGAGACTTCGGACAAGAATTACACACAGACCATTCATTTGCATTCTTTAATTTTCGCTGCAGAGCGAAATATGAACACTCATACACGTAGAATTTTATATACACCGATAACTTTCCATCCCAATATACTCCACCCTTTTATCATTATCAACCCTCAAGCAACAATGCAACCAATAAAACCATTTTCAAATAGTAAATATAATTTTCAAAGAGTAATTATTGTTTCGCATTTCGCGTTATAGTCTTCAAATTACTAAATATCTGTCAGATCGCTATAAAACCGTGCCTATAACATCTCTCAGGTATAAATTAGTAATTGTAAAAATATTTAAGTCTCTGCGTCTTGTCGTTCGGACGTGATAAGCGTACACCGAACAGACATTCACATTAATATATATAGATAAATAGCTATTCGATCGCCATAAAACCATGCCTAAAGCCTTCCCCGGGTAGACATTTGTACAAATTTTTAGCTCTTTACGTGTTGCCGGCCGCGGTGGCCGAGGAGACTGAGGCGCTCCAGTCACGGTCTGCACGGCCACTACGGTCGGGGGTTCGAATCCCCCCTCGGGCATGGATATTTGTGCCGTCCTAGTTCGTAAGTAGTTCCTAAGTAGTTTGTAAGTTTAGGGACTGATGACCCCGTAGTTAAGTCCCATAGACTGTACAAACATTTGAACATTTGAACTTTACGTGTTGTGGTTCAGACATTATAAACGTACACCGAACAGACATTCACATTTATAGATATAGATAGAACGTATATGCAAAACTCGATCGAAATCGGTGAGCCACATGGCAGAAATATTTGTTTGTTGAGCTTATGGGACTTAACTACAGGGGTTATCAGTCCCTAAACTTACAAACTACTTATCAACTACCTACAACTAAGGACGGCACAAATATCCATGCCCGAGGGGGGATTCGAACCCCCGACCGTAGTGGCCGTGTAGACCGTGACTGGAGTGCCTCAGACTCCTCGGCCACCGCGGCCGGCCCACATGTCAGAACGTGCCTTTAACCACTAAACGACACAACCGACACTGGGCCTTGCCACAGTAAGTCCTCGTGCCAAGTCGTGGGGACCGCGGAGAGTCGGGGCCCCGCCGGGTGGCGGGCGCACGCAGGCCCACTCGAGCAGTTATAACGGTGCGGCCACGCCAGGAATCCTGCGAGCCGTGCCAATCTGCGCTGCCATCAGCCGCCTAATCCTCGCACAATGCGGAAGCGCACCTGCTGCTCTGCTCCCGTCTCTTTACTGCCGACGTTTCCCTCGTTACAGCAGATCGCACGCACCAACGGTGCATTTTACCGTTTCTCAGCGCGCCCACTGCAATAGTAGTATCCCAGCTTGCCATTCTGAGGTGGGGGTTCCATTCATGGACCTAGGTCAACACTGGCAATTTTTGACAACGATACTGATGTCTGGGAAAGGTATTGCAAAAAATTAGGAAATTATTTATCAATATTTATTCGCAATAGTGAATTTCTCACAGCTTTACTGTATGAGGTAAAGATGTACTACCAAATGGCGCCACACGAATATTTGTGCCGGGCCGGGACTCGAACCCGGGTTTCCCGCTTTTCGCGAGCGGTCTCCTTACCAATAGGCTACCCGGACACGACTACAGGACCGACCCAAACTTCCGTATGTCACACTGACTGCTCGTTGTTTTCTTTGTACCTGGAGGGGGAATACAGTATGAGCTGCGAGTGTTAATGGGTGAATGTAGTTGACTCATATGTGCAGTAAGTGTGGGACAGGGAAGTTTGTGTTGATCCTGGAGTCGTGTCCGGGTAGCCTAATGATAAAGCGACCGCTCGTGAAAAGCGGGATACCCGGGTTCGAGTCTCGGCCCGGCACAAATTTTCGTATGTCACCGTTTGGTAGGACATCTATACCTCATACAGTGAAGCTGTGAGACATTCGCTATTGCGAATAAATATTGATAAATATTTCATCACTGTAATTCTTCACCATACAATAATTTAAGACCTTGTACTCGTCTTTGGAACGAATGCAGTTTAAATCCTAGTACGTAGATTGCATTACGTTTTTACTCCCGATGAATAGTGACATGACTCATTCGATAAGGCCGGCCGCGGTGGCCGAGGGAACTGCGGCGCGCCAGTCATGGTCTGCACGGCCACTACGGTCGGGAGCTCTAATGCCCTCTCGGGCATGGATATTTGTGCCGTCCTTAGTTTTAGCTAGTTCATAAGTAGTTTATAAGTTTGGAGACTGATGACCCCGTAGTTAAGTCCCATAAGCTCTACAAACATTTGAACATTCGATAAGGTTACGTTGAGTTTTTCGCTCAATCCCGTCTTATCGGCGCTTGTCCTGACTTCATGCATTGGCGCCTTAGTTTCTTTCCTTTTTACACTGTGACTACGTTGTACAGTGCGAATTAGACCGCTGTTTCTGCAACAATGCATGATTGAATAAAAGATCTCTAGCATGGAAACCATGCATTTCCGGGGAAAAGGTCATGAGACTTTTTTGTTCCGCATCCCCTCGTCGATTGCTCTCAGGAGTTCGTATACGGTGGAAAAAATCACCCTTTTTCTTCTCGTGAGCTGTAGCGACGCGTGGTGTCGGGCGAGGCTACGTCGCTTAGCTGGTCGCCCCGCCTGTGCTGGGGCGCTGTTGGCCGCTCGCCATTCGCACCGGCGCTAATGGCAAATTGGAGGCGCGGACAATCGCGGTGACGGGCGCGCAGTGGTGCGAAAGCCATCTGGCACGGCGCGGCGTCTGCTGCGTGCGCCGGGGGGCGGGCCGCTTCGCACGCGCGAGGATGCGCGCTTTCCAGGGCCTGCGGCCGCCTTTGTTCCGCTGCCAGGGGGCCGGTCGCAGTTTAGGTGAGAAACAAGAGAAGCGCGACCTCGCCGCTTTCCCTCGGGCGCGCCGGACGTGGGCGTGTCTGCGCGCCATCCCACAAACACCCGCAAACCTCCCCTGCCAGAGCTATCGGCCCGCAGTCCTTTGTGCGCAATTATTTTCGAAGCATTAATGCGTTTCCTCATTCCGTCAGGGTGGAAAGTAGTCTAAATCAAATGTTCAAATGTCTGTAAATCTATCGGACCAAACTGCGTGGTCATCAGTCCGTAGCTTACAAACTACTTAAACCTAGGTAAACTAACCTACGGACAAACACACACACCCATGCCCCAGGTAGGACTCGAACCTCCACGGCGAACAACCGCGCGCTCCGCAGCGAGGTGCTTTAGACCGCTCGGCTACTCCACGGCGGCGGAAAGTAGTCTCCGCCATGCGGTTGGCTCCGATTAGAACAGTGTGTTTATAGAAATACTGCTGGCCATCCAAAATGGAACACGTAGAATAATCGGAGATATCGCAGGCAAGTTCCAAATGTGACATGAATTCCAGTTTTCGTTATTAAACAGTGCTATAAGGGATGCGCCCAGTCGTTTGTGCGCAATTATTTTCGAAGTATTAATGCGTTTTCTCATTCCGTCATGGTGGAAAGTAGTCTCCGCCATGCGGTTTGCTCGGATTAGAACAGTGTGTTTACAGAAACACTGCTGGCCATCCAAAATGAAACACGTAGAAGAATCGGAGATATCACAAGCAAGTTTCAAATGTGGCATGAGGTCATCGATGAGGTATGCGCCCATTTCCACTTTTCGTTGTTAAACAGTGCTATAAGGGATGCTGTATAAATACAAAGCCACAGGTAGTGATGCGGCCGTTCATTTATTTACGCGTTTCGAACTCGTCACCGTCAGAATCTGCAGTTTTATAACCATCAATTTGCATGGTGTTACAAAAAGGGAATTATTAAAAGAGATTAACGTAATACATCGTAACTACAGTGAAACAAGTAAATACGTAAACCTGGGTTAAAGATTCATACAATTGTACAACGTCATCGCTCTGCTGAACTACGCTAAAGCGAAGTGGAAAAGTAGGTACCATATAAAAATCATAAAAGTAGCAAAACTAAGTTACCCTGAGTAATTAAATTAAAAAAAAAGTAAGATGGAGGAAATGTGGATACGAAATGTTATTAAATGCAGCCTCAACAATTAGAGGCACATACCTATGGCGGTGACCAGTGGCACGACAGGAATGGGAGGGCGGGAGAAAGGACGGCATTCAAATAGGCACCAACTAGTGAAGAATGTCATTTAATACAAAATACAATGACCCTAAGACTGTCACGATAAAAAAATGCCTACGTTAGATTAGTAGGCTTACAAAAAAATCATGTTTTTCTCCATCTTACCTTTAAATATTTTTAAAGTTATGTCACTGCTACGGTTTTTATATGGTACTACTCTTACATCCTTTATCATGTATACTAATGCTACCTGTCGACACCTTTCGTTTATTTGGACGGTGATGTCCGCTACTTTGCTTTAGCATAGTTCAGCAGTCCATGACATTATACAATTGTATGAAACTTTGCCCCAGGTTTAGGTATATACTTGTTTTATTGTATTTACGGTATATTATTTCAATCTCTTTTAATAATTCTCTTTTTGTAACACCATGCAAATTGATGGTTATAAAATTGCAGATTCTAACGACGACGAATTCGAAACGCGTAAATAAATGAACAGCAGCATCACCACCTATGGCCTTTGTCTTTATACAAAGATAGCACTGTTTAATAACGAAAACGGCCGAATTTATTTGGAGATAACACCTTATACAAAGATAACGCGATTATAAATAGAGGAAGATAATGAAATCAGAATTGAGTGTTGCTGTTATGTTGCCTGTATCCGCTGCTACACGTCTCGGCATTCAGACAAAGAGAATTTGGGTGTGTCTCTCGAGTATAGCAGTCCGTGCTGCTTCCAAATAGTACCAAAGTCGATGTGGTAAAATTGCGGATGATGTATATAGGGGCCAGTCTATTCACAATTATTGACTAGACGTTTTCCATAGCCATAGGGATCGGGAAAACAGGATTTCTAAGACAGCAACCGGGACTGGAACGATGCAGTTTTTTCAGACGAATTCCGTTTCTGCCTCGACCACTATGATGGTCGGATTAGAGTACGCAAATATCTCGGAGAAAGACTGTTGCAGAGACTTTCATACATCGATGTAATGGTCCCGCACCCGGTATTACGGTTTGACGGTGGTATTGTATTCTAGTCTCCCCCCCCCCCCCCGCCTTCCCCTTAACCGTAGTACGCACTACTGGTTCACTAAGCAGCCAGCGTTCCATCTCTTGAGTGTAGTAGCCTCTTGCTCTTGTCCTCCCGTAGCTTCTGAGCTTGCCGGCGGCCACAGTGCAGCAGGATAATGCACCACTACATGTGGCACGCAAAGTTAAAGACTTTTCCGTCACCCATCGATTTACATTGCTGCCTTTACTTCCCCGCTCTCTAGAGCTCTCACCTACAGGAAACGTGTGGTCGACGATTACGGGACAACTGGCCCGGGACGAACACATCACTGATACACCAGATCACATGCGAAGCAACGTGGTACTCTATACCCCGACAACACATGCAGAGTCCCTTTGCCAACGTGTGTAGCAACGGTTATAGCTAGAAATGACGGCAACACACAATACTGATTTCATTATCTTCCTCACTTCACACGGGTCTGCATTTTCTGTCATGTGATCTTTGTACAACGTGTTTTCGCTCTAATGAATTAGGATAAATTAGACTGTGATATCTACGGTGCTTCTTCGTGTTGCATCATGGATGCACAGCCATGTATTTACTGGTTCGACGAAATGTCAGGAACTGGTATTATGATAAGACAGATGACAATTACAGAACTACTGCATATTTTGAACAGGGACAAATGAATTTCGGTGATATGAATCCCAATTATCATTCATAGGAGAATATTTGAGGCATTGTAATTTTGTTAGTACGCTGGTATGACCTCAATATGAGGATTTCAATCTTTAGTGTACACGTTTGTCAGGTTCTCGCTCTCTCCGCTCCGCGACAGCCGCTTGATGTCCGAGCGCGAAGTTTCTACACTGGAGTGTGTAAGAGGTTTCCGATGTACCGTTTTCACATCGCTAACACGCTTTTTCATTGCGACAAAGTGCGCGATTTCTAACCTCTAGTTGGTGCCGGACATCTCTCTGCCTCGAACATTCTTACGCTTGATTTACATATGCTGTCTATCAAAAACAAAGAAAATAAATAAATGAAATAAATTAAAAAAAGAGTTTAAATCAGTTAACTAGCATAGCGCTATCAATTACTAACATCGCAGTTGCGCGTTATTTTCTTTGATTTCAAGGCTGATGATGTTAAAGGGAGGTAAATTTGAAGGTGGTGTGCAATTCCTCAACTTACTAACCCGAAAATCGAAATCATTAACCCCCTTTCGCAATAATTCCAAAGTTGCTAAGTTTTATTCACTCTGATTTTGAGGCGTATACACAGGTGTAGAATATTGGCGCGAGAATATATTGAACGTATGGGTAGCTGAATTTAACAAATTACATACACATATTAATTACCTATAATTCGTGCAGGACATGGCGTATTCTTGAACAAGATCACAAAACACACAGTGTTTAAAATATCTAGAGTATATAATTCATGGTTTGCGGTGCTTTTCATGCTATATGAACGTCCCCACACCTCGTCCTCATCACTACAGCAGTATATGATTCACCTGCAATATTATTGTGCTTGAAGTTTAATACAGAATCAGGCGTATTAAATGCTGGTGCGAGTATAACGTTGAAGAGTGGAATCGCCATCTCGGTGTTACTTTCATCTAATGCTAACTACCAGTTTTTTTGATACCGAGACGCGCTGAATCGTGAACAACAGGACGACCCGTGAAACTTATATTATCTATACAGTGTTATTAAAACACTTTATCATTTAGCTACACTATAGCAGGTCAGCGACTGGAATCATTTAATTACATAAATTACCTGGGAGTAGTCATTAGGAGGGATTTAAAATGGAACGACCATATAAAATCAATCGTCGGTAAAGCAGGTGCCAGATTTAGATTCATTGGGATAATTCTAAGGAAATGCAGTCCAAAAAAAAGGGAGTAGGTTACAGTACATTTGTTCGCCCTCAGCTTGAATATTGCTCACCGGTGTCGGATCCGTACCAGGTGGGATTGATAGAGGAAGTGGAGAAGATCCATCGGAGAGCAGCGCGCTTCGTTACAGGATCACCTAGTAATCGTGAAAGCGTTACGGAGATGATCGCTAAACTCCAGTGGAAGACTCTGCAGGAGAGACGGTCTTCGCTCGGTACGGGCTTTTGTCGAAGTTTCGGGAACTTACCTTTACTGAGGAGTCTAGCAGTATATTGCTCCCTCCTACGCATATCTCGCGAAGAGATCGTGAGGATAAAATTGGAGAGATTAGAGCCCACACAGAGGCATACCGACAATCCTTCTTACCGCGAACAATACGTGACTAGTATAGGAGGGAAAATCGGTAATGGTACCCAAGGTACCCTCCGCCACACACCGTCGGATGGCTTGCGGAGTATGGTTGTAGATGTAAATGTAAATGTGGATGTAGTGTCCACTTGGAAACGTAACGAGAATGTCATTACAACAAAAGATAAATAGTTATTTCAATTAAACGTGGATTATCTTGATTGGTGTTCAGTAATGGAACTGCGCTAATTCGTTGTAAAAATTAATTACACATGTTACTGCGTTTGTAAATCAGAATTAATGGCTTCCTCATTTGCATAACAGTGTTAGTCCTTCACCGAAGCAAGAAATTATAAAGTTTATTATTATTTTTTTATGGAGATGATGCATGTGCCTGTGAGCCCCACTACGTTGGCTACGGGTGGAGGGGTTTAGGCTGATGGGACACCTTGCGTGGCGCGCCAGGGGCCGTTGACTCCGGCACACACGCAGCGGTGAGGCAGCCATTCCGACAGGACATTGACTTCGCATGCGAGGGCCCGGACCACCCGTTCCCCGACCCGCGCCATGCCGGCGTTTCTGCGCCTAGTCACTGCAGTGGCCAGCCACCTCTTCCAGGAGACGAGCGCCTTATAGATTTCAATAAGTCTGACAAACAGCTCTCTGGAAGGTTGCCAGTACTATTTTAATAATTCATAAAATGTCAGTAAGAAGTCATTTTTCTGTACAAAACGAAATGCAATGCCCTGGCATCGACTGCATACCGTCAGTGATCCTCTTCTGTTCGTGCATCGAAGTCTCCAGATTTCATTCTTGAGACGACAGAAAAGAAATTAACACTTGAACCACGAAGAATAACGGACGGTACAAAAGTAGCAGTTACAGATTTCAGTATGATAAACTTTGTCATTTGTAGTAACAGTTCTGTGCCAGTGATTAGCGATGCTCCTCTCCTCTCCTGGCGTCGATGTATCCAAGATTCGTTTTTGCAGTAGTCGTGGAGAACACGTGAGCAGTACTAGAAACCTGAACGTATCATAAATCCCAATACGTTTAGATTTGGCAGTAGGAAGTCTTCCTGGACTGAAATGTGTTATATTAGTGATACATGACAACAGTACACCCTACAACGATACATCTCACCAGTGTATGTTTGTCGCGAAAGGTTTCGCTTTCCGTTCACTTTTTAATGATGTAGAACATTCGTTTGGTTTGATACACATCTTGCTCCAGAAGCTACGGGTAGATAAAATAACAGAGAATGACCGAGAGAATGGCTGACTCCAGTTTCGAATCGGGAGGACTGGTGTTGCAGCACTTGGCGATAAGGACTAATTCCATACGTAACGCCATTTTCAACCGTCAGGAAGCTTCATTGTCATTTACTCTACACTCTAGAGTAGGCTCGGCAGGTTTTAAAATTGTAAATACGGGAAATTTTGGCGATGGCGGGCTCAATAGTCCCATGGTGACTAGAAAGCTTTCAGGAGGACGTTATATACTTCGTTAATATAGTCATAGACCTGGGATATAAACAAAAAAATACTATAATTAATGCATTCTACGGATATAACAATATAATAAATTACACACATTGTGGTAGTTTCTTTACTGCTTCGGAACAAAGCTATGATATCATTTGGCAGTGGATCGACCGCTCAGAAGATTTCAATAATAGAAGTTGAATCTTTAAAACAAAATATTTTACTCGCAACCTCTCAGTACTATATTTCAATGAAATACGGGAGAAATTTTCTTAAATACGTGAGCCAGGAGACTGGAAAAAATTAGATCAAAATACGTAAAAACCCAGGAAATACGGAGGACCTGGCAACAGTACGAAAACGTGTAAATTTGATGCTGGTATCTGTCATTAAGACAAAACAGGTATTATCCTTATGATTCATTTGTAGTATCTCTTAATTTTCTGCTGAGTCTAACAGGACGCTCCTGCTGCGACGCAGGTAGCTGCAACAATTGGAGGAATTAGCAGTAGCAGTGAGAGAGGGGGGGGGGGAGGGAGCGACCCCTGCGGGTGGGTTCTGGGCGAGAGTCTGGGGAGCCGCCCCCCCTCCCCGCCCTGAGGCTGCGTCTCGCCAAAGGTGCGAAAACTGCCTGCAGCGGTATTTACGAGCTGAGGGCGTGGATCTGCAACCTCCGGGGCTCCGCAGGAGAGCCGACAACCGTGCTGATTTGTGGCCTACAACAAAGGAACTTTCTGCCAGCCAGGTATTTCCCTGTTCTTGGAACGCCAGACAGGTTTGCAGATCTCTCTCCCTCTCTTTCGCCTGTACCAACTGTTGCTGTGTCAGGGTTGCTGAAGATGCAACGTGGGACTATTCTTATTCGACAGCGACTTCTTGTACACCCGACTTGGAATATACGGGAAAATTATTGAAACAGTGTTTTAATGAGAAAAACGCTGTTGTGACGTGTTTGCATAAACTAACAGAAGACCGACTGCTGGTTGTGTAGATGGATTTCTCACGACGGAGTTGTGGATTTCGCGGTGTGAACATGCTAGAAATGACAGGATCAGACAGATGAGGAATAGTGGAAAGCATAATGCTAGGTTGCATAGAAAGGAAGCGCGTACTCTAGTATAGTCACTGTCAATGTATACCAGACACAAGATGGCCAAAACGAATATATCAATGAACGCCACATCAAAGAAAAAGGTGTGGCAGATGCTTGAGATGTTAGAAAGATGACGTCACGAAGCAATGGCGGCGAAAGATCTTAATGAAGCAGACTGCAACGACCGTAAACCGTGGAAATTGGGATACGACAAGTCGTCGACACCTCACTGATATATGTTTGATTTGTGTGCTCCATACTCATCCCCACGTATAACTTTAGTATTAACTCTACAGTAAAGATCGTTCAGAAGTCACATCACACGGATTACTTCATGTTGTTCAAAAAATATTAGGGTAAGTGTTCCAGTTATCTTGAGGGGATTCTCATTAAATATCATGTGTAAATCGTATTTAGTTGTACAATATCACGTGTAAATCCTTTTTAATTCTACAATATTGGTTGTAACTTATTGTGACATGCCACATAAATCCATCTGGTTTCGGATGGATACGCGCAGGATCTTGTAATAACAGACAGTTCAATTTAAAATAATTACATTTACAGTAGTGTTGCTCCACAAGAGTAGGGCCAGCTCTTCACCAAGGATGTACCAGCTATAATTTTATTATTGTAGTTAGTCTTACAAGGGGACCACCAAGTATGGTACCAAAGGATTTTGATGGGTCGCAGGTATGTTGTGAGGGAATTCCTCCAGACCATCAAGCTAATAGGATTTGTTCCAATGGGCCTTGATCCCCACGAAAATCGTGATCAAATTCGCATGTGTATACTTGTATACGGCAATTACCGCTCATCGAGTCAGTGTGGTGTAGTGGCAAGGCGCTCGGCTCTCGCGTAAATGACCCGGGTTTGATTCCTGATGACAGAACTATTTTTACAAATTATACTTGGCGGTATGTTCGTGAGCAGATTCCGATTGCGAAGCAAACGTTCGGCGTTTTTTAAGGCGTTTGTGAGTTCAACTTTTTAGTGCTCATCACAGACATCCATTTCTGAAGAAGTTTCGTGTGATGGGCCTGCTTTTATCATAGCGCATTCTTTCTCCATGTTGCACTTCTTGTTGCACGCATGAACGACACGCTGCGCATGACTAACTGACTGGCCGTAGCATAATAGTCCACTGGGACGCGTCGCGTGGGTACACACGGCATAAGAGGGGATAAAAACAGCACAGTCAGGAACTGTAAACATAGGTACTTAATGTTGTCCAAATATTATAGGCGTTAACAACAGACTGTTTACTGATTTCGAAATATGCTTCAATCGCCTTAAAAGTGTGCTTCGAAATAATAAAATAAATAACTTATTCGTCGCGCAATACATAACATATTGAGCGAATGTTAAATGTTATTATCCTGACCATTTACTCCAACGTTTCCATAAGAATGCTTATAAAAATATATAATTATGCACAATGAATCATCGGACAGGTGTGAAAAAATACTTGACCCACGTAGTACTTGAACCCAAGTCGCCTGCATGGGAGCTTCGCATTTTGACGATTACAGCACGCTGACTCGCTGAGCGGTAACTGCCATGTACAAGTATACACATTACTTTGGGAATTTGATGCGAATGTTATCACGATTTTCATGGATATCAAGACCCATTGGAAGAAATCCTTTTAACTTGATGGTCTGGAGGAATTTCCTCACAACATACCTGCGACCCATCAAAATCCGTTGGTATCATACTTGGTGTTCCCCTTACTCTGAGGTAGTTCTGCCATGCGTCCTGATATGTAATAGGTGAGCGTGTGCGGCGAAGGCGGGAGACAGCGTTTCAACGTGTGAGCTGGCAGCCGTCCGCATGACGTAAGGCTCCGGCTGTGGAGGCGACCCCAGGCATGCCGAGCGTCCGTGCCTCCAGACTGGTTCCCATCGTCTTCGCGCCCACATACAGCTGTCTATCCCCTGTTTTACAACGCGTCAACCAGAAACTGCTTTCTACTCGCGCGTCCTCAGTAACGCGGTGGAACTCACGCGAAAGCGTGCAGCGAAGCTTGCATGCATGTATGCACATTACCTCTCACAGTTGACGCGCAACACTATTGCTATGGAGCAAAGGTTCTACATCTACATAGATACGCTGCAAATCACATTTAAGTCCCTGGCAGAGGATTCATTAGCCACTTGCATAACCTTTCTCTACCGTTCCATTCTCCAATAGAGCGCGGGAAGAAAGAACTCCTAAATCGTCCAGTTTTCGATTTCATTTTATTGGAATGGTCATGTCTCCCTACGTAGGTGGGTGCTAGCAAAATACTTTCACATTCAGAAGTAGAAGTCTGTCTGTAAATTAAATGTCTGTAAATCTATCGGACCAAACTGCGTGATCATGAGTCCGTAGCTTACAAACTACTTAAACCTAGATAAACTAACCTAAGGACAACACACACACCCATGCCCCAGGGAGGACTCGAACCTCCACGGCGAGCAACCGCGCGCTTCGCAGCGAGGCGCCTTAGACCGTTCGGCTACTCCACCGCGGCTAGAAGTCGGTGATTGAAATTTCGCAAATAGAACTCGCCGCAACGAATAACGTAGTTCTTTTAATGATTTCCACCTCATATCGTGCAACATGCCCGTGACGCTTTCCCCCCTGTAACATGATAAAACAAGGTTGTAAATTGAAAAGTTAGTCTTCGATACTTGCAGATAAAGGTTTGTAATCTTCTGATAATACTTGTGGAGTCCTTTACATGTTGTTGGCAATTCAGTGGCAAAGTTACTTTGTTGCTTAAAGGATGTATCTTTAGAATGACAATTATCAGTGACTGGTTGAAACGGGTTATGACATTATTTTTCATTTCCAAATACAGTACAATTATACATTAAACATGTTTTCAGAGATACAAAACTATTCAATACTGTTATGAATTTATCACTATGATCGCTTATTTCATATAAAGAGAAGATTTTTTTCCGTTTTTGACTTGAGAGCACCGCATCTGTTTCCGTAATAATACTGTAGTGAATAAAGATGAGAATTGTTTTGTTTTATGTCAACACAATTTTTTGTTTTGAATTTAATAGTATCTTGGTGCTATTTCTCGACACCTTGGAGTGACGGATAACCAAGTTTGCATATCTCTGATTTAATGTTTTACACGTACGAGTACTCAGTTTCTCGTCGATTAAGCAGACATCCTCATTTCCTGCTTTACAATTCTGCCTAATCTCTAAATCGTTCTGTAACATCACATTTTCAGCGCATGTCCAATGTTGACTTCCTCCTTAACCATTCATACGTCATTATGCATCCGAGTGAGCAGAATGCCCTCACAGTGTCCATCACTTGGTACCGCACTATGATGTAACGTTTCTCGCTTTACAAGTTGCACTTCAAGTAGTTGATTTTCACCTGCAAGGCACTCGTATAAAACGGGCTTAATATCATTTCTGACTCTTATGAGCACTTTCGTCGGTATAATCTCAACTTGTGTCCTGTGTTAACTATATTAACTGTATTCAACAGCTGCAATTATTCCTCATTTCAGCAGAGGACCATATAGAACACTAGTGCTATCCATTCTTTAGTACTACATCTACATACATACTCCGCAATTCGCCGTAAGGTGCGTGGCGGAGGGTACACTGTAAATGTTTTGGATACTCAGCAGATTAGGTTAAAGGAAGACATAGAAACAATTGACTGGCGGGCTGTCAGATTTGTTAATGCTAGGTTTCATCAACACGCAAGTGTGACGGAGGTGTTTCTGAAACTCAAATAGGAATCCCTGAAATGAAGACGGCGTTCTTTCCGGCTACAGCACAAATTTTAATTCCTCTCCTTATATTCAATATCTTGGAACAGTAAAATATGGTAGAGGAAAAAGGTACCCTCCGCCACGCACAATGAACAGTACAGGAGAAAAATGTCGTCTCTGCCTTAGGAAGGTGTGCAGATCACGCTGTATCGTCCCGTCGACATCGTGGTCGATTCAAACGGAGCACATGCTCGGATTGTTTTCGTCAGGGAAGGGAAAGGATATATCGGTTGTGCCCTTTTAGCCCCGAATTTACCTAATTTAGGGACATCACCGAAAGCCTAAATCTGGATGGCCGGAGGTGGATTTGACTCGCTGTTCTCCCGAATGCGAATCCAGTGTGTTACCACTGCGCCACCTCGCTCAGTTCTGCACCTGAGGTCGTGTTTAATTTGAAGTAAGCTGAGAAAGTGTCAATTGTCGTGCGGCGCCTGGCAACAGCGTCGGGCGGCTCCGCGAGCCCCGCAGATGGCCGGCAGTGCCCGCTGTCGCAGCCGCCGTCGGCTGACCGTCGGCCGGCGCGTTTGTTCTGCAGCCTCCCGCAAACCTGTCGGCGTCTGCCGCGCGGCTATTTATAGTCCACACCTCCGCCTCCTCCTCCTCCGCCTGTGTCTCCTCCTTTGGTCAACTCTGCGCCGACAACCGCGCAACAGTGCCGCGTCCCCTGATGGATTATCCGCGGGAACTTCGCCGTCGCCGCAACCTTTGTCTCACACCACCAAATGGTTTCAAATACCTGAGCGGTTGTCAATATCGTACTGGTTTTACCACTTTCTTCACATTAAGGGAAGTCAATTTCAATTTCAAAGGTTCTAAAAAACTGAACAGCTCTTTTTGATACTGAGATAGTATCTATCAGAATCAGAAATTGTTTTGCCAAGTTTATAGTATCTCTATATCTGAACTAGTCAAAACAGTTAGGGGATCAGTTGATATATCTAGTTTCTGAAGTACTGCAACCAACAGAAAAAACGGTAATTTCCTAGACCCCGTGTACATCGAAGGAAACGGCATTGCCTTCGATATAAATCGAATATTCGATATAGTGTTTCTGAACCGGAGATTCGGGCACTACGCGCCTTCACGAACTAAAAAAAAAAAAAACAAAAAAAAAAAAAAAAAAAAAAAAAAACAACTTCTTGTTTAACCTATACCTAACCTTTTTAAGGCTACGCTACAGATCACTTTTTTAAAGTCAAAGTTAGGTTAGGTATAGGTTAAACAAAAAGGTTTTTTTTTGTTTTGTTTTCTTCTCCCCCTTCCCCCCCCCCCCCCCCCCAGTACGTGAGGGCGCGTAGCGCTTGAACTGCAAGTTCAGAAACACTATATCGAACATTCGATATATATCGATTATATCGATGGCAATGCCGTTTCCTTCGATGTACACGGAGTCTAGAAATTACCGAAAAAACTAAAATGGTTTGACGTCTTGCTGTATGTTCTACGGAGAGGAGACAACAATACTACGGGAACAGAGATAGTGATAATAACAGAAAGTTTGCTGCAAAGAGGACTGGTGTTGACTTGTGTTTACTCTAACAAACGAATTACACAAACAGTTGGGTTACGATGGTGTAGTGAGCAGGTAGTGCATGGAGGTTGGGGGCGGGGCAGCTATTGAAGTGTCCTAAAGTGTAATTTCCAGGACCTGAGCGCGATTTCAGACAGCAGGAACCGTTAAAAGAAGGCAAGGCGAAGGTCGCCCACGGGTAACAGCAGCAAGAGATAGATGACCGCTTTCTCCGGTTAATTGCCCGCCGAGACAGGAGGCTGAATACAACTCAGTTGCAACGCTCCTTCCAGAACAACAGGAGGCGCAATATCAACACGAACAACCCTAAGTCACCTTCGGAAATGAGGCCTCTATGCACGGAAGCCTACAGCGTGTGTCCCAACCGCGACACCGTTTGGCTCGCAAAAACTGGGCGGAGGAACATCGCGATTGTAGTCGTAACGAATGGCGCCGGTTTCTGTTCAAAGGTGAGTCAAGATTTGGGGTTGAGCCGAACAAATGTCATTCCCACATCTGGAGAGAAGGTGGAACTCGGAACAGTCCCCATTCTGTGTGGGAAACATCACCGTATCATGGTGGTGGACGAATGGTGTGAGCAGGAGTCAGTACTGGCGGACGTGCGGACCTCTGTGTCGTTCAGAATGTCTAGAGGCGACAATCTTGGACCTTTTGTTGTGCCCTACGCTGGTTCCATAGGAGATGTTGTAAGGCAACGAGAATGCCTTTTTGGCTATTATGGAAAACCCATGGTGTCTAAGTAAACGCTATGTAACCCTCAAGTAAAGATTTAAGAAGCAAAATATCGTACTGTTTAAGACACAAATTATAATTGTAACCTCTATCTGAATAGAACACGTTACCGTATGTATATTGTGTATGATATCTCTTCCGATGTAAAATCAAAATCAGGAAATTGTGCTAGTTTTCTTGTGACTATTTCAAGGAATAATTGAAAGGGAAATGCTCTACCAGACTTTTTCACTTCCTAGTTGTTTTATGGCACCCTTCCCTTAGATAGATCTATTCAGGAATTACATGCACTTATGACCTTCCCATACAACGGTGTAGCAGGAAAAAGGATTTTACTAATTTGACAAATCGAAAAAATCTAAGCGGACTCAAAAAAGTTAAGATGTATTCTGAACAGACGGTGTAGTACACAGTATTTTCCTTCGTCTGCTGCGGACGCCGAAGTTACGCAGCCAGAGCTGGTCGCTATTTGCTACGGTGTGAAAATTGTTGGTGGGACTCGTTATGATTACGAAGAAAGCGTGACCGCTGCGGTTTAAGCGGAGAGTCTGAAACGGAAAGAAATTCTGGCGGCCACGCTCACCCGCAGCGCTTCGGCAAAACGGCTGCGGCTTCAAGAAAAAAAGCAATCAGAAACACATCAATCACTTTCGATGGCGCACGGTCTCTGAAACTTTTGAGCTGCGTACGAGTCATATTTTGTCTCTATCGTCCTCGCAAATTATAACGGCTAGTTTTAAGCGCGATCGACATGGCATAAGATACTAGTCAGGAAGGATTTTCTGCAACCATTCACTATTTAAGTTATAAAATTTAGCATTTAAGAAATGTTTCCTCTTAGTTCATTACATTAAAAAAAAAAAAAAAATAGCAGGTACAGTTTCTGTTCTCAACTCAACTCTACGGCCGGCCGCGGTGGCCGAGGTGACTAAGGCGCTCCAGTCACGGTCAGCACGGCCACTACGGTCGGGGGTTCGAATCCCCCCTCGGGCATGGATATTTGTGCCGTCTGTAGTATTAGCTAGTTCATAAGTAGTTTGTAAGCTTAGGGGCTGATGACCCCGTAGTTAAGTCCCATAAGTTGTACAAACATTTGAACATTTCAACTCTATGTTTCCTCTTCTGCAGTTACCGAAATATGAACACGATGAACGTAAGAAAGGGGTATGCACGATAAAACTTTAGCACTGTTAATAATTACAAGGAAATGTATTCGTTGAAATGAAATATCAAACCTATTTTTTGTTTTGTTTCAGATAATATACTGAATGGAGACTTTTCATAAATAAATATGAGCACACACGAAACTGGTAAAGGATTATAAATAATAATAGAATTAAGATAATAATTAATTTGTGGAGGTTTAATGCTTTAGAATTTCCCTGTCTCCAAACTTCTAACAAGGAGACATTCAATGTTAACCTTGATGTAGAATGATGTTTCACAACTCCGGCCACACATCAATATCCCATCAAAAAGCATTTAACACGCGATTTATGGGACACAGTGCCTGGTCTTTTCTCCGGACAATTTTCAGGACGCTCCCCCGGATGATTACTATAACTGCATCGATAGTGCTACTCTGCCAGTCCCATTCTGGAGCTCTTACGTCCCCCACTTCCCCCACTCCCCCCACTCCCCCCTCGACTGATAAGGAAAGTAGCTGTGCTCGAACAAACCCAAATACACCAAAATCGTGTCAGAGAGAAGGTAAAGGTTCCTTATTGCACTAGTGATAACTCTGCAGTCGTCCGTTAGAGGCCTCTGCGTGTGCCATGTCGCACTGCACATTGGCCTGCTGGTACACCAGTCGGGACCAGAAGGGAATCAATGCTTCGTTGGCTACGGTATTGGTGAAACAGTGCACAGCGTCAAAAGTGTCAATGACGTGCCACACGATTTTCATACATTTGGGTTTGTTCGGGACCTAGTACTTTCCTTGTGAGTAAGACGGCGCTGGGCTAAGATTCAATGGATTCGTATTCGGAGAAAAATGTTCATCTAGGTTTAGATTTTCTATGATGTCCTAAAATTTATTTGCTAAAGGGGAATGCCAGGATGGTTTCATTCAAAGGGCACTATCGGTTTCGTTCTCCGTGCTTCCCCATACTAACTTCTGTTTCTCCTATAATGACCGCGACATCGATTGGTTGTTAAACCCTGATCCTCCTCCTCTTTCTCCTGCCAATAAATATCAGTGATAAAAGAAAGTATTCACATCTGCGAATATGATTAATCATCAACTGTACATATTGATAATACAGATAATTCCGAAATGCATTTTATTTGATGCCTATAAGTGCGGGAATAGGCCTATTTCGACTCTCTTGATAAAGACCTTAGGTTAAAATAACTAAAATAGAAATACTTACAATTTTGGTAAAAATTGTCGTGCATCGTGGAGGTATAATTTTATTTCAATAACTGCATATAATTGTAGTGTAAATAAATAAACAAACTGTAGCCATAGAACATCGCTGGAGGAACTACCAATCACAAATGCCAGAATAGCAAAATAATAATAATAATAATAATCTGACAAGTACGAAGTAATATAAATACGATCTTAAGAATATTTAAAGTGCAGGTAGTCTTATGATGGCCACAGATCAAAAATAGGCCTATTGCTATATTTATAAGCATTAAATAACATCTACCACGTAAAGCAGCATTTCGGTATTATTTGTATTATGATCAATGTGTCCTTAAAAGATATACACAATGCTTCAGGCCCAAATGAAATGAAATCTTCATTTTATGAGTGAGATGTGATATTATATGCAGGGTAAGACTCGACTCTTTTGGTTTGTCTCAAACAAATTTTACAGCTGATGCTTCAACGCAATTGCGAATACATTTATTGTATTCTTGACAGCTGTAGTCGTTGCAATCTCCGTTTCCTCAGACATGCGTGCTTGTCAGAAGGACGTTGTACTGGTTAAATTGTAAAAATATCGCTACTGTGGACTGAACCTATGATTGCATTAAAGTTCATTGTCGAAGCATCGTCTAAACCTCGTAAGGAAAGAAGAAGCAACCTAATGCAGCATCTTGAAGTAACTATTTAATGAATTTGTTGCAGCTGCTTTGGAATATATTCCCGAAAACCTTAAATCACGATATTCCAATTTGTAGTCTTCCGATTACGACACGTGTAACTGAGATCTTGCAATTTCCTAGATCGGTGCCTCTTCGTAGTGGTCATGCTGTAGTAGGAACCTCTGTAAGTTCGGTTTCGCACGTGATGTGTACCCGACGTGTTGGGACAGTGAGCCCTTGAATGCTTGGCTGGCGCCGCAGCACGCGTCAGCTCCTGCGGTTTCGCTTCCAGCGACCAGCTGCGCATAAGTGACAGCGGCGATACAATCAGTGGGGCGCGACTGTGCGGCAGCGGCTGTGGCAGCGGTTTCACTTTTGGCCAGTCCCGTTAGCGGCTTTACTTGTGCCACGCCTCCAGTCGCTACTAGCCGTTCCAGCAGAATCGCCAGACCAGACCGATATTTTCGAGTCGAGCTGTATCGTTGCAGCTTAGCACTTTCACTCTGACGGTGAACGATTGCAAACGAGCGCAGAGCCGGTGTCGGCATTGTAACCAGTTCTTTCGTGGTATTCTCGAGATCACCCGGTTAAGAATTCCGACACACTTTTGTTGCTGTCGAAGGGGAACGTTAGAGGTTGGAATCTCGAGTGTTGGCGAGGAGAACTCATATTATTTTACAAAAGGATGCATAACGAATTAACAACTCAGATAGCTCAGAGCATTGCTCCCTAGCCGGTAAGTCTTGTTCTGTTGAGATGACTGCACTGTCAAAGTAGACGTTGTTACGACTTACGAATCGATAACGGCACAGTCGACAATTTCGGTAGTACGATCAAGGGTATCAAAGCCGTTTAAGGTGGTTATTGTGGGCGCTGAAATAAATTCAATGAGGCAATTGAAAATTTGTGTCCAAACAGAGGGCACTAAGCCACCTGGTACACGGAGGATATCGCAGTTGCATGCAACTCTGACAAGCTCTCAACAAGCCAAAAATTCTCAACTACTATTGCATTGTCCCTTGGCTATTAATCTTATTTACTAGCCGCTGTGGTTAGTCGATTCCCGTAAACAGACAGAGAATCGTCTACACCGGCTTTACATACATGAATGCAGTGCATGTTCTTTTGGAGATACATATTTCGTCAGTAGAATCGGTACATATACAGCGTAGCTTGACAAATATAAGCTTATATACCTGGTGATCAAAAAGTCAGTATAAAAATGAAAACTTAATAAACCACGGATTAATGTAGATAGAGAGGTAAAAATTGATACCCATGCTTGGAATGACATGGGTAACGGAAAGTGCGATTGATGTGCGGTTTTCACAGAATGGATTGGTAGTCAAGGACTCGTATTGTTAGTCAGTAAACAGAATGTAATATTACTAAGAAAGTGTATTTTTATGCAAACACACAGTTTTTAAAGTCGAACAATGGTTGTTTCTATCATGCACTGGAATTTTTGACACGAGCTGTGTACAAAGAATTTTGAACGACATTTTTTATTACGTTTAGTTCGGCACCTACAACCATTCAAAGTTTTGGGGGTGGAGACTACGACAGCGTAGCTGACTGGCTGGTGGTCTTGAGACAATTTGCCGTGCCCCAGCGGCTAGCCACTCTACTTCTTTACAAATTATCAATACAGTGGGATCTTTCCTAATGAGGCTAATTCGCTTCCGAGGCTTGCCTGAAATGGGGAACACTCTTTAAGGGAAATATTTTTTCTGTTGGGAATCATTTACAGAATAGGGTGTGTTCCATTCCGAAAAATGCCCTCTCTCCTCGGAAAAAAATAAATAAAATTCGTCCAGCAGTTTAAAAGAAAGCTGAAGCAAAAGAAAGAAGATTAAATTCGTTTCCTCTGAGATAACCTAGTTTGGTTATAGTTCGCCTGTCGCGGTGGCCGAGGGGACTGAGGCGCGTCAGTCACAGTCTGCACGGCCACTACGGTCAGGGGTTCGAATCCCCCCTCGTGCATGGATATTTGTGCCGTCCTTAGTGTTAGCTCGTTCATAAGTAGTTTGTAAGTTTAAGGACTGATGACCACGTAGTTAAGTCCCATAAGCTATACAAACATTTTGAACGTTTTTAGTTATAGTTCGTGAGGAGGGAGTGAGGGTTCGACAGAATATTTTTATTTTGAAGAGGGTCGCCAACTTATTTTTACTTGGAAGGGGGTGGCATATTCGAAAAATTTGGAAAGCACTGCTTTAGGTATTCAACCAAGAGCTTAACAGCGAATGAGGTGCAGGAATTCCCATATAAAATGAAAATGAAACCTGCGATGCTATTACATTTTTAACACAGACATTTCTAAGCCAGGAACCTCGTCTCCCGCATTGTCCGGCGCTGTAAATAGGGCCTTGTGACACACGCTTCAGCCAATACAGCAGTGCAGCAGGGGCGTGTACCTGTTGTCCCTAGCGACAATAGGTAGCCTACTGAACGCCCCGCGTGGCGCCGCTGCCGCCGCCGCCGCCGGGGCGTCTGTGGAGAAGTGGGCCGCGTCCACGTCCACATTCTTTCCGGTAGCCTACTTTCAGAGGAAGCCGCCGTCCCATTCACCGCCGCGTATTAGTTCACGGGGCCATTAACTGTCGTAATCCCATCTCCGTGGAGAAATTTAGCGCCCGTTTCTGACCGCAGAAAAGCACGCAGAAACGGCACAATAACCGCACGCGGCCGAGGAGACGGGCACCCGTGAATTAGTTCCACGACCGCAGCCACGCGACAGCAGGGCGGCTGTGAATCACGGCGGCAAAACAATGGACACTCGCTTCTGGACGCGTCTCAGTGCATCTTAGCCCCACCCAAGTTTCTGAGCTGTGAGAGTAACAAAAAGATTCGTATCCGCACGTATTCCGTTACTGAAAGAAACAGTACTCGTTACAAAAATGTCTGTAAATCTATCGGACCAAACTGCGTGGTCATCAGTCCGTAGCTTACAAACTACTTAAACCTAGGTAAACTAACCTACGGACACACACACACACCCATGCCCCAGGGAGGACTCGAACCTCTACGGCGAGCAAACGCGACTCGTTACAAACGTATCGTTACTCGTTATTCTCGTTACCAGTGACACCCAGAAATACGGCCGCTACACTGTCCATGAAATCGCGAACAAATTTTAACTGTGACTATTAATGTTACTTTACAATTTAAATTTGCCACGTAGATACTGTGTGACTGTTTTTTGGGACAATTGTACTACTGAGGAAGTCCATTTCCCTCGTGATTAAAATACAATCGTCACACAAATTGAACAAAATTAGTGAGACCCGCCCGCGACCTCCATTTTAAATACTGTTCCCACGCTTAGAGGCTTGGAATTTAAGAATCAACGGGAATATTTCGTGATGAATGTCATTGTGACCGATAATAGTGCTAGCTCTACATTTGCGTGACATTAACAATTAAGATAATTCCGTCATGAATGAAAATGTGAAGATGATATCTTTTGAGTACTTTTTAGAAAACTTTTTTATAGCAGACAAAGCCGCGGCGGATTAGCTGTGCGCACTGGGGTGCCATACTGCGGTGCGCCGTCGGGGGTTCGAGTCCCCCCCCCCCGCGGGCATGGATGTTTGTGTTATACTTAGGTCAGTTTACCTTAGTTTAAGTAGTTTGTAAGCTACGGACTAATAACCACGCAGTTGAGTCCGATAGATTTACAAAAATTCAAATGTTTGTAATTCTATCGGACTAAACTTCGTGGTCATCAGTCTGTAGCTTACAAACTACTTAAACCTAGGTAAAATAACCTAAGGACAACACACACACACCCATGCCCCAGGGAGGACTCAAACCTCCACGGCGAGCAACCGCGCGCTCCGCAGCGAGACGCTTTAGTCCGCTCGGCTACTCCACCGCGGCGATAGATTTACAAACGAACAACAACAACAACAACAACTTAGGGTTGACATGATCATAAACAAATTAAACTGAAACCTTTACAGTTAAAAAGAATACTATAAAACTTATGTTTGCGTTAAACGCGGACGTCAGATAATCGAGGATTAACTTGCAAACACGGGCCAAAAAGTATAATCCAAGATATTTCAGAACAAAAACACCCATTTAAAATCGTAGAGGTACTCTGTGTGCACTTGAAGTTCGTCACTGATGTCTATAAAAATTACTCATCTCATAATAAATAGTATCACTAAATATATGCATTCTCAGTGTTGGTTTTCGTTACAGGGTTCGTATCGATACGGTTGATGCGAATAATGAAATGTATGCATTAGTAAGTTTCGTATCGATACGGTAGATGCGAGTGACGAAATGTATTCTTGAGTAACGATTCAGTATTTCGTATCAGCCAAAGTATTCGTTACTCAGAACCGAATACATACGGTTTGCTACAGCTCTATTGCGTATTGTAGTACTTACTCCAGTCGCGCATCCTTTTACATCGATAATTGTCTCTTTTCTTAATATTCAAATGAATTTGTATAACGAATCGCTTGTATTAATTTTACTAGATGTTTCCTAGTGTCCAATCTCCATAATCAAGAAGATTGATTTATACGCCAGTCTATGTATGGCGCAAGCTGTTTTGCGAGTGACATATTGAGCCCCATGACTGTATAAACAGCTAGTTAAAGAACAGAAACCTCCTATGCTGAAGTAATTAAATTGGACAAAGATAAGACAAAGATAATGAACAGCAATGTCGACTTCTTCGACTGTAGTTACCCAAGCACAATTGATACAAAAACATTTCGGTTTATCTCAGTGGATTATCATTGAACACTAACTGACTTTTTCTACTAACTTAAACGAGTTTCTAAACAGAATTTGTGCTCTGTACTACTCTCATTACTTTCCTCTTACGTCGTTCGTAGTCATGCATTAGTTTTCAGTTGGACTCCACACAGTACTTAAGCGTACTTTACTGTATTTCGTAATGGAGCACTGCAACCAGAAATTACGAGAGTTTATGCGGAGGAATGACAGGAACAAGGTCTTACATTATGTATAGTGTACTGTTATGTCTAGCCAAAAGCTAATCCGTGTGTGTGGAAGAAGAAATATGTGATGTAAGATGACAGTAAACGTGTGTAACATAAAGACAAAATTACGCGTAAGAAGTATTTCTAGCATCATTTGACCAAATTACAGGCGAAAGGGTAACTTTTTTAGTGTCCACTGATTACGCTGTGGAACGACTTTACCTACTGCAGTTTGAAAATGTAGCGTAACGAAGTATGCTATTGGCTGTAATGCGATCGTAAGGGCACGAGAGCAAACAATTAGTATGGTAACGCTGTACCTCTGAATTTAAAAACTTAATTGAATGATATTACTATATATTTGTGAGAAGTATCTCGTGTGTAAAACATATGAATGTACAGTCACGTTTCAAGTCTATGCTCAGACACCAGAGTTATACATCCAGTTTCAATAGAGATCTTTGACTTCAGTATGTGTTCTCTGTGGAAGTATACGCGATGTTCCTGTTTGTGAAGTGTTTGATGTGCCAGAGATTGCAATGATCAGTCGCATAAGACGTAAGTGAAATGCTTTATTTCCCTGATATTAATTAATATTGCTTTTTACCTTTCTTGGCTTTTATAGTTTTTATTCCCTCGTATGGGATCTGCTGTTCTCATGATCCAAAATGAGGTCTCGATCTCAAAGTTTAGTTTTTAAATTTTTAACAAATTTGTTATAAAGTTTGCTATGCCTTAAGCGCCATTTGTTCAATCTAGTTGTATCTATAAAAACAGTACGTAGAATTTCTAAGACTGTATTACTTGCCAGTCACGTTTTCCATCTCGAATGACGTCATTGTAGGCCGAAGGTAAATTCTTTTTGAGGAATGGACGCGCGGTCTGAGGCACCATGTCACGGATTGCACTGCCGCTTCCATCGGACGTTCGAGTCCTCTCTCAGGCAACGATATATGTGTGTGTGTGTTGTCCTTAGCATGAGTTAGTTTAAGTGCAAATGTTCAAATGTTTTTAAATCTATCGGACCAAACTGCGTGGTCATCAGTCCGTAGCTTACAAACTACTTAAACTAAGATAACCTAACCTAAAGACAATACACACACACCCATGCCCCAGGGAGGACTCGAACCTCTGACGGCGAGCAACCGCGCGCTCCGCAGCGAGGCGCCTTAGACCGCTCGGCTACTTCACCGCGGCGGTTTAAGTAGTTTGTAAGTTCACGGACCTATGAACTCAGTAGCTTGTCCCTTATTTTATTTACTTATTTATTTTTGTGATACATCTCATTTATGGATATGATACATTTCCTATGAGTATTACTCCAATGAATCTGGCATCTGCCATATGGGCGTTCCACTTCAAATTGCTCCGTAGGCATACTCGTAGATATTTTATTGAAATAACTCCTTCCTTTGATAGTTGTGCAATCATACAATAAGTCTTCCGTGTATGTGTGTCAGGGGCTCACAATGTAACCTATCTTCCAGTTTCACACGTTGGAACGGCTGCAAATATGTTTGACAGATGTGGACCTTTCTATTCAGTATTCCTTCTTACGCAACGAATGGACGTGGTTGCACAAACCATGCAAATTGGTTAGATTTTCTCTTTTTTCCTCAAACCGCGAGTGTTTGTGGTTTTCCTGATTTCATTCCGGTCCTTTAGATTTGGAGATCGTAATTCTTTCAGGTCTTTTTCTGTCTGTTTGTACCAGTTCGGCCTAGCAGTTCTTTAAGAATGTATAAATATTGTGATTCAATCTGTTTGAGTCCATTCTTTCTAAATACCCCATAAATTGCATCTTCGCACGCACATTGTGACTGAGATTTTTTGAGAGGTTATTAAATAATTTCTGCATTGGGCTTTAGTTTTTGTCTTTTTTTCCTTGTTACCCAAACACGGTTCGCCACTGTTTTTTTTATTTTTATTGTTATTTTTAATTTAGCTGCGGTGGAATGGTCGACCGCTCGAACGCGTCCTGCTGCGGAGCGCGCGGTTGCTCACGGTGGGAGATTCGAGTCCTCATTCGGGAATGGGTGTGTGCGTTGTCCTTAAGTTATTTTAAGTTGTTTAGAAGGGACTGATAATCTCAGTAGTTAAGTCCTAAAGATTTTCAAACATTTGAACAATTTTAAAAATGTATTTAGAGATTTACACTGTACGATCATGCAGGACCATTTTTACAACCTCCGATAACGGTAGATTTGTCATACAGGGTGGTTTGAAATTCCCATTACAAACTTCTAGTAGAGGGTAGTAAGTACATAACATTTTGAATAGGAACGCATGTGCGGAAACGTATCGTTTCCATTCTACGACAGTTTCATTTCAGATGTTTAACTCGTCAACGTGTGCTTAGGGACAGAGAAACGTCTGAGTGTTCCCTGTCCTGGTATGCAACAGCGTAGACACGATGACGTGTACTACGTCAAACGATCACGAGATGTCACTTATCGTCGTCTGCTTTGCTCTGAGACCGAGTCAAAACTTGTACACCACCTCACTTTCCACTGGCTGTCCGTAGACATCTCAACAGGCGATTTGGTGAACATAGATAGGCCGTGATGGTCCAACCGCGAGGCCGGCACGATCGCCGGGTTTAACCGCTATGGACTACTTTTTGTGGGATCATATGAAGAGCCTAATTTACGAGACACCTTTAGAGACAGAGGAAGATCTGCTGACACGAATTCTGGGCGCTGCACAAGACACTGAAGAGACACCAGGTGGGATGGAGAGAGTGTACCAGAACATGCTTTGGAGGTACAATGTCTGTAACGACGTTGGTGGTCGCCACATCGAGCCGCTGTTGTAATGCAGGAGCACGTTGCGGCTGGTGTCATAGATGCTTGTTGTTGTCGACTAATGTAAAACATAAGGTCTAAATTGTAATGAAAATGCGTAAAAACGGAACGATTCAGTATTCTTTTCAAACAGATTGCAACAATTGAACTGAGCCAAGACTAATTACATTCCTCGAGTAGCAGTGGATGAGATAATCATCTGAATTGAAACCGTCGTGGAACGGGAACGATACGTTTGCGGACATGGGTTCCCATTCAAAATGTTACGTACTCATTACCCTCTACCAAGTCCTAAGGTTCGGGGGTTCGAATCCCCCCTCGGGCATGGATATTTGTGCCGTCCTTAGTCTTAGTTAGTTTATAAGTAGTTTGTAAGTTTAGGGACTGATGACCCCGTAGTTAAGTCCCATAAGCTATACAAACATTTGAATTTTCACAACTGTATGAACTATCGCACTAAGGTTTCCGCTCCAGTTGTCACAATGTAAAACTGTCCGAAGGACATGTTTCGGGCCTACATTAGCCCATTTTCAAGTTCTTGAATTCTAAAACATATCTGCCCTAAGGCAACGTCAAGCGTATATATGCCGCAAATAATTTGCGCTTGATGTTGCCTTAGGGCAGATATGTTTTAGAATTCAAGAACTTGAGAATGGGCTAATGTAGGCTCGAAACATATCGTTCGGACAGTTTTACATTGTGACAGCTGGAGCGGAAACCTTAGTGCGATAGTTCATACAGTTGTGAAAATTCAAATGTTTGTATACCTTATGGGACTTAACTACGGCGTCATCAGTCCCTAAACTTACAAACTACTTATGAACTAACTAAGACTAAGGACGGCACAAATATCCATGCCCGAGGAGGGATTCGAACCCCCGACCGTAGTGGCCGTGCAGACCGTGACTGAAGCGCCTCAGTCCCCTCGGCCACCGCAGCCGGCCATACAGTTGTGAGATGGCATCCAAACAAAAGATCGTAGAAGGTTGTAACGGGAATTTTCGACCACCCTGTAGATGTTTTTGGCGTATAACAATCCTCCTGCGTTTTTGTGAGCCATACACAAACAATACACACATTCCGTAAACTTATTAATGTCACAATAACATTACACATTAGCAAAAACAGACTGAAATTTTGTTGTTGTGCGTCCGTGCTAGTCCTAAATTCGTATGCTTTTTCATTAGCTGGCAGTGCGGAAGTATCTCTAACGCCTTCCGGAAGTCAAGGAACTCTTCAAAATAGATTACTGCTTCAGTGCTGGAAAATTAGCCACGTTTCAGTTACGCGAGTGTAAAGTGAGAGCTTCAATTAGGTGCCAGCACCAAGGGCGCGCGGCCAGCTGTTGCAGTATTCCCCGGCCACTGGGGTAACAGTGGTTGCAGTAATAATAGTTTGATGTACGGGTCCGGCAGAGCACGTTTTTTTTGTTTCGTTGCCGGCGGGAAGGAAAACGAGTTTGGTGGGCGGCCTGAGTTTGGCAGCGACAAGTCCGTGGAGGCCGCGCGCCTGTCTGCGGGGCAGGGCGTGTGTGAAGTGAAGGCTGCTGCCGGCTGCTGCGGCCACACCCAGCCCAGCCCAGCCGTCCTGTCGCTGACCCACTTCGCGCCAACCCGCACACCCCCCGCAAACGCTATCGCCACCATCGCCACTCGTTTAGCGACACATGTCCTCCTACACGCCCACTCACCACCAGTGCTCGTTAAGCTATCTGGAAGTATTTTCTAAATCAACTGATTTCTATATATGGAGTCTCAAAGCCACGATTTCAACATTAGACAAGTATCCGCAATACTAAGGTGCCATTGTCAGATGATCAGGAACTACCACTGGATACTTGTGAAACACATTGTTTTATTAATTAACGACGCGTTTCGCCCTTTAGCAAGGCATCTTCAGATTATCTGCGTGACAGAATGTACACAAAATTACAAGGCGGAATTACAATCGGGTATAATGGTACATGGGCTTATTTTGTGTTGAGAAGACAGTATAAATGGTAAATAAAGCTTACAATGCGCTCTCCGTGGTGTTACACCGTAAGTTGTTTTTGCGGTGTTACTATTTTTCTGGAATTTTTGGATTTCCTTGTAGCCCTACAAATGATCGGGTAACAATGAATGACAGTTGGAACATACTCGGTAAAGATGCGAAAAACATAAAACAGATTTTTAAGGTTACCTTAATAGAAGCGGTGGTCTCTGGTGATACAAGATAAGCCCATGTTTACAATTGCGCTCACAGGCGGTGGGCGGGTGTGGTGTGCTGCTCCGCCGACTTGTACAGACTAAGGGAATGTGGGTAGGGAGTGACATAGGAAGCCGGTGTGCTTCTTTCATCTTTCTGTTTGAAATCCGTATCGTCTACATTTCACTCTCGTACAGTGCTGCACTCCAGATAAATGCTATCAGAAAAGATTCCATAACATTTAGGCCAATACTGAATGTCAACAAATTTTGCTTCTTCAAAAATTCTTTCCTTCCCAAAGCCAATCTGCATTATATCTTCCTTAGCTGTACCATCAGAAATTATTTTGCCAACCAAATAACATAACTTATCGACTACTTTTATTGTGTCATTGAAATGCCTTCAGCATAGTTGGTTTAAAGTGCAGCTAAATTTAGAATGCACTGAGATTCATTGGACTTCCAGACAGTGGTGTTCTTCATAGTATTTTGTAAATTAATAATCGTTTCGTTGTTTGTACACTAATTTCAGTAAGCTTTTAAATAAGTGCAGTGGAATAATCGTAAAGAAGGCCTTAATTTAATTTTACGCGAAGAAATGTTGAAGAACTAATTTAGAACTTCTGTCGACTACAACAGGTAATGAACTATGGTAGAAAAACTTTTAGCTGACGTTTTCCAGACTACTGTTGGGATATGAAACACATTAGAACTAAGGGAATCGAGGATACTATCAGAATGAATAATTCGTATCGAAACGACCTGAAATTCTTTTTTCCTTTTTTATTCTTTGTTAAGAAATGCTCTTTGTTATTTATTGTTATCATTATCCTAGTTTTAAAAACATCACAACACACGAATTCATAAGCCGTAAAGTCGATGGAGTTTTAGAGCTACATTTATTTAAGTAATTTAAACTAATAAGAAAGCATACTCAATACATAATTTTCCAGTTAGGGTAAGGTGGTACAATTTCGATATAGGTACAATTCCGATAAATAAAGGTTTCGCGCCAGTAGGTTACTAGCACTTTCCTTTGTGTGGAGTTGTTGTGTATCTTTTCCAAGAGTACACCACTTTGTGCTACGGAGATATAAATTTTTTCCTGTTAAGAGGTAAATGAAGCTACTTAGTCTAACGCGTTCTTATAAATCGGTAACTAAGGGTGACAGGAATCGCTACAAAAAATGATATGTCTCGTACCACTAACTATGCGTTGGTGCTCGAGGGAAAAAATTGCTTTTTATTTGGAAGATGCAGTGATCAAAATTGGACCACGAAGTGATCACAATTGTACCTAGTGTGGTCCATTTTCGATCGATTTTTCTCAATTCTGTAACCTTTTTTGTGTTTATAACAACATCTATAATAATCTAATATTTGTGTTACATATTCTTTAAACATCCAAGACAAAGCGCCATAGTTAAAATTATTTCTTTTCTCAATATATTTCCAGTTACAATTACATTTGTCCGAAGTGATCGCAATTGTACCACCTTACCTTATATTTCTTACATCTAATTCATATACAGTCTATAAGATGGTCTAGTGTTGGCTATTTTCATGTATTCGTCGAGCAGCAGCGTAAAATGGAATCGAAAATATGAAAATAGCCATCACTGTGCCCAAGTATTGATAAATTGTCAACAGTACTCACGTTTGTTGTTGCTAGCGTTAACCAAACTACTAAGGCGAGTAGTGCCCTCATTTTTGCTGCAAAAGAAGAAGAATAGACATTAGAATTATACTAGAAAAACAATGCACTTAATTTCATGACAGAAAATAATTATGAAA
This sequence comes from Locusta migratoria, assembly GCA_026315105.1. Lineage (NCBI taxonomy): Eukaryota > Metazoa > Arthropoda > Insecta > Orthoptera > Acrididae > Locusta > Locusta migratoria. The sequence goes on along the minus strand of CM048744.1, from coordinate 468,655,661 downwards.
TGAATACATATAAACGAGCTTTTCATTTTGTGCTTGACACATTGTCATTTTGTGGGTTAGTGTATGTGATTCGTCCTCCTTTTTAGAAGGTAAAAAGTGAAAGACTTCTAAGGTTTAGATAGGGACCATCAATCTTCACTGAAGGAAGTTAGCATAATAGAAAGTTAATTACCGCCAACAGTGGGAATTTCTGCTGTCCAGGGAATACCTTGTTAACTACAGCGACAGTGAAAACTGTTATCTCGAATAAAATCAAGTGTTTTCCTTTTCTTCCTGCATAAAAATGTGAGCTTCCAAGGTTCCGAATAGTTCTCTATGTGAAGGCGAGAGATAAATATAGATGTGTCTGGTGCAAACATCCTTCTGCAAATTAGTGGCTGAGGCATATGGAAAGATGGACTGTTGAAAAATGTGAACAGTTACTACACAGAAGAGCAAATACGCGTTGATTACAGTGTTTGGACTATCCTTATGCATTATGTCAATATACGACATTTCTAACACTGTGGGCCCGAGATATAACAAGTTAAAATATTCTAGTTATACTTCGTACATTTATAATATATTTAGGACCACGTTTGCGTTTCTCTGTTGTCGGAAGAACGTTTCTTTCTTCTCTATAGTTGCGATCTCAAACAAAAGAATGACCCCGGAGATTTTGTGTTTTTTATACTCCTTCCCCTTTCCGTCTATTACGGTAAAGCAATATAGATTATATATTTAAAAAAACCAACAACACTGAAGGTCGAATATAATAGAGTGGCAATCTAGAGAGAGATCGTTAGCAGTATAAAATTGAATAGGCAATTAAAGTGCAGTGGAGAAGTGTAGTGTTAGTTAGCAAGAAGCAAGGTTATTTACTTGAAATTTTTTGGTCGCGTGTTAATGGCGAGACGATACTTTGATAAAAGTCGTTAATACTAGTGACATTATCCTTTTCCCCTAGTGATATTATGGACTATTGTACAGGGAAACACGTGGATGTAGTGTGCATTTATTCTGGAAAGAAAATGAGCAGTGAAGCATAAGCTCAATCAATAAGCAAGAAGAAACACTTTTTGACGTTTTTAGTCATATGTAGTTCGACCGAAATGGCACGAGAAGCAAAGCTGGCACATATTCAGTAAAAACAAAAATTTAGCTGTGAAGGCTAGATGCGCAACAACCAGGCGATTTGTGATCGTGATTAGCTGGATTCGATCTCCCATGTTTCGCTAAACCACTAACGGAATAAATATCAACAAATAGTACAATTCCTTGAGACAACATTATCTCGTTATACCAAAGGTATTAAACATAAGGAGAGGCATTGAATTAAAATTTATGCTGTGGCCGGGATTCGAACCAGGGACATCCTACTTCCTAGGTAGGTGCTTTAGACCACTTTTTTTTTTTTTTTTTTTTTTTTTTTTTTTTTTTTGTTCTATGGATAGATCAGTTCATTGCGGTCGTTGTTCCTTTTTGTTCGTTGTCGTTCGATGAGTTCTTAGCTCAGCTTTTTTGTTACAGAGAGGCGTTCAGCCCTCTGACCGGGCGCGCTGAGCCACGGCACCCGGCTGGCCACTCAGCTAACACAGAGTTGGAACCAAAGCAACTAACGGACTGTCTTAGAGCACGTCTCCCTCCACACCCCACTCTTTAATTCTGCCTCATGTTCCCTATGAAATGCATATCAAATTGCCAGGGCTCTCCTACATTTCACATGGTACATGAGGCAGAATTAAAGTATGTGGTGTGGAGGGAGGCGTGCTCTAACACAGTCCGTGTAGTTGCTTCGACTATCACCCTGTGTTAGCTGAGTGCTGTAAGTCTCCTACCTAGTAACTAGGAGGTCCTGGGTTCGAATCCCGGCCACAGCATAAATTTTAATTCAATGCCTCTCCTTATGTTTAACACTAACGGAATATTTGGGATTTCTGCTGGAAGAAGAAAGCGGCGGATGGTCTTCCCAATTCAAATTCAAATTAGCTCTTCCTCTGTCGTCAACGTCGCATACGTGAACGAGTTACCAGATCTTAACATTCCCTTTGTATATCGATTGTGCAACAGGAAAGCTTTCTGTGAAGTAGATCAGTTCGCAGTGTTGTCAGGAGGCCTGACGGCGGTGGGAATCGCTCCACTGCGGCACTGTTTCCAGTCTCGGCTGTTCAGGCGGCGCATCTCCGCTCCAGCGGAGACAATTTGTGCCCGGCTGCGCTTAATTTCAGGCGAATCACGACGAGTCGCGGCGCGGCGCTCTTTTTGGCCTAGCCTCTTCAGGCTGAGGGTCACGGCCACGGCCGTGTCAGGGGAATGAGAGCGATGAGGCAGGACTATTCGCAGTCCTACCTGATGGCTCGATGTAGTCGCTGTCGCATAAATCAGGGAAGATGCTAAAGCTGCGGAGGGGCAGTGACAGGACATGTTTTTCAGTCACGACAACGCTGACGTTACAGCGGCACAGTTCTATTTCTATATCCAGCTACAAGAATGCATGTTATCGATTCACTTACAGAAAAGTGTATCTGAAGTTCATTCCGCACCACGTTATAAATCGCATTACATTTGTCTTCCTCAGACTCCGAAAAAGACCGAAACACTACTGTAACTTTTTTGCGCATTGGAGAAGGAATTAAAGTTCAGGGTGAAGAATTAAAAACATTGCGTTTTGACGACGACATAGTAATTCTGTCAGATACAGCAAAGGACCTGGAAGAGCAATTGAACGGAATGGACAGTATGCTGAAAGGTGCATATAAGATGAACATCAACAAGAGAAAAACTAGGGTAATGGAGTGCAGTGTAAGAAAATCAGGTGATGCTGAAGGAATTAGATTGGGAAACGAAGCGATAAAGGAGGTAGATGAGTTTTGTTACTTGGGCATAAAATAACAAATGATGGTAGCAGTACAGAGGATATAAAATACAGAATGGCAATGGGTAGAAAAGCGTTCTTGAAACAGAGAAATTTGTTAACATCGAATATTGATTTAATAAGGAAGTCCTTTCTGAAAGCATTTGTATGGAGTGTTGCCTTGTATGGGAATGAGACATGGACGATAAACAGTGCTGACAGGAAGAGGATTGAGGCTTTTGAAATATGGTGCTACAGAAGAATGCTGAAGATTAGGTGGGTGGATCGCGTAACTAATGAGGAGGTACTGAACAGAATTGGGGAGAAAAGAAATTTCTGGCATACCTTGACTAAAAGAAGGGATAGATTGGTAGGACACATTCTTAGACATCAAGGAATTGTGATTATAGCGTTGGAGGGAAGTGTGTGGGGGTAAAAACCGCAGAAGAAGACCAAGAGATGGATACAGTAAGCAGATTCAGAAATATGTAGGGTGCCGTTCTTATGTGGAGATGAAAGGGCTTGCTCAGGACAGGGTATTGTGGAGAGCTGCATCAAACCAGTCTCCGGACTGAAGACCACAACAACAGTCATTAGTCAACTGAGACATCTAATATAATTTTTGCGACAGAGGTCCACATTAGAGGAGAGGCTGCTAATGCAACAGATACTAATCTAGTCCTAACTCGGTGCATGTTCTCAACGTGAAGCATCCCAATTGCTTTTCAAACAACTTACGGGTATGCTGCCGGGTGACGTCGTCGACAACCGCCGATATTTCGGCAGGAGGACATCCTGCCATTCTCAGCACACAACTGCACATAAGGAAGCAATGTGCAAGCGTATTTAAAACCTCGGTTTGCAAAGGGTAAACAAGGAAGATAACACACACAGTACAAGTCTACAAGTCACTGCAGAGTCAACACAACCAAAGATAAGCAAACATCAAAAATATCGATAGTGACTTAATCAACAGGTGAGGCAGCATTAATTTTGTCCCTATGTTTTTTGACGAGAGAAGGTGCCGGATTCCAAGCAGAATTTAAACAAAAACCACCATCTCTGTTTATAAGGTCGCTTGCTAGTTTAATTTCAACAGCTTCCTTAATAAAACTATCCCAATAGGTGGAAGTGCATGCCAGAATCTCCGTGTTGTTGTATTCCATCGGATGACCGGTGCCGAGACAGTGTTCTGCAACAGCGGATTTGTTTGGCTGTTGTAAGCGCGTGTAACGTTTATGTTCAATACACCGGTCTTCCACAGTCCTGATTGTCTGACAAATATACGACATGCCTTGCAGTTGTGATGTTGAGGATCCAAGACACGTACCCGCGACAACGGGAGAGCTCACACTGTGTCCTGAAGTGCTGCTGCTGCCGATTTGCAGTATCTTCGTGAGTCACGTGACGAGGGACCTGGCAGGCGGATGTGCGCAGCGCCAGAGGTGGGTCGCGTTGGCGTCGGGAGTGGAGCAGCAGGACCGCGCCTACCGTGCGTAGGCCCGCAGCCGCGGCTGCAGCCGCTATCCGTGGCGCAACGCCTCAGCCTTTCACCACTTGCCGCCGAGGCCATCTTCGCACAAATTGATTGCGGGGGAAGACGACTCCTGACATTTTGTGGTGCAGCCGGTAATCGTCTCTCCAGTAAGCGATGTAACGAGATCTTGCAACTGAGTCTTCATTTTACAGTTATAACCGTACTGTCTTCTGCCAACTACGACACTGCCTCATCAGTGACAATCTTTACATCTACATCCGTACTCCACAAGCCACTTCTAGATGTGTGGTAGATGTTTTTTTTTTTTTTTTTTTTTTTTTTTTTTTTTTTTTTTTTTTTTTTTTTTTTTTTTTTGTGCAATTTTCACTTAACTGCGTGATTGGATAAGTAAACCGGCCGTAAGTACGTTGATAATGAATATATTTTCCGAGGCAGGCAGCGTCTTAACGCCTGCTTTGAAGCGTGGAGCTGTTAGCACTATTGGGACCGAGTGGTCGTGTTATGACGGCGGTAGGTCAGCGCGCTTGCTCGTGAAAGTAGGTGTCAGGTGTTGCGACGCGGCGAAGGGAAGGGAAGGGTAGGGCAGCCCAGCGGCGTCTGCCTTTCAGGAAGTGCGCTGGGTTGCAGTGGGCCAGGTCCTTCCGGGCAACCAGGCCTCTGCTACGCGGCTGCGCTTACGTCACGAGAAACACGAGCTCTGGGAGTGACCGCGTGGTCTAAGGCATTATGCTGCGGACTAGCCGGCCGTTCCCACCGGAGGTTCGAGTCCTCCCTCGGGCGTACACACACACACACACACACACACACACACACACACACACACACACACACACACACATATATAATCATCAGTCCCTAGAGTTACAAACGACACCAACGACAACAAACACACACACACACACACACACACACACACACACACACACACATATATATATATATATATATATATATATATATATATATATATATGTGTGTGTGTGTGTGTTTGTGTGTTTGTTGTCGTTGGTGTAAGTCGTTTGTAACTCCAGGGACTGATGATCATAGCAGTTTGGTCCAATAGGTTTACTAACATTTGAACACTTGATCTGCGCTCTGCACCGCATTTCATCTGAAGGCGGTGCGACTGATGGCGGTGAACTGCTCAGCGGAGAATAATATTCAGGTAATGGGAATTTTTTAAATAGCAGCAACCAGCTGCACTTAAATTGATTTTATTAGTCCTGTTTCTGCAATTTGGTACCCTTCTTTAGACATATATTGGTTCCTTTATGTATCCGAACTGAACGTGGTTGAAAGTCACGAGATAATGGAGCCAATACTTGTCTGAAGAAGGCCATACGTGCCCGAAACAGGACTAATAAAAACAATGTAAGGTCTACTGGTTGTTGCTATTTTAAACACTAAATGAATACCAGTTGCTATCATAAAACATACATAATACCTTCTTGGAAAAATCGTTGCATATCTCAAATCTGTGGTTCCGATTCTTTTTTGTTTTTTTGTTTTTCCTTTTTTGTCAGAGGTACCGATACGGCGTACCAGTGCTTACCATCAGTAATCAAGCACTACAAGATGGTCAGTGTTCCCTGCAGTTAGAATGCACACTATGCTTGAACTCTCAAAATGAATGACTGAAAAGGGAAGCAGCATTACGTCAACACAGTGTGACAAAATTGAATATTTGTTGGCTAGGGTAGAGTGGTAACCTCTGTGTCAAGGCGGCGTAGTGGACAACACAACTGCCCAGCAAGCAGGAGAACTTAGTTCGAAATCCAGCCTGGCGCCAATTTTCAAATGTCTCCATTAATTAAATGCCCACTGGCAACTAATATAGCGAATTCCTTTGTTTCTCACAACATGTTGTATCCATTTAGGCTAAGTTCCAAGCTTGGGTATGATGGATGCAGCCTAACAGCTCAAAGCTGCATGATTACTAGGTAAGTATTAGCTTTCGGAAATGAAAATTAATTTAAATATTCCAGCTGTTTCACAGAATGTAGAAGCCTGTATAAAATGGACTCGCGTTAGCGATTATATCTAACCTCTTCTGGTTTAGAGAATCCATTCGTGCACCAGAAACTGCTCATTTCCACATGACCACCACATCGGCTGAAACATTCATAGGCGGCTGCAAAACGCGATCAACACGCCCGCATCCGAAAATTCATTCCACCTGCTTGACGTCCGAGGGCACTAATGCTGACGAGGCGACAATGACTAAACTCAGTTTTTAAGCGCATGAACAGTTCCGCTACTAACCACTACCGAGTTCTCACTAATAAGTCTGTAGATATTCATCAGAAGTATAATTCTAAAATGAATTTACTTCGTTAAGAAAGGTGAATGCTCTTGAAAACGTAAATATGTTGCAGTTTTGTAGAAGGCTTCTAAGAGGCAGCAACCATAACAGATTTCTATTCCAACAAATACAAACAGCCCACAAATCCCGTAGTAAAATTGTGTATATTAAAAAAAGAATTATTGGTTGTATCATTTGCTCGGGTATGAAGACGTGGTCCATAGCATAATTCACTGTGTGTCGTTTCATCTTCCATTGTTGAACAGTTCTGTTTACTGAGCTGCACAGAGTGCGTACAAGTCTCCGATGATGTCTTTAGCAGTGACGAAACGTCAGTCAGGGAATTATGCTATGGCCTCGTACCAACACGTCTGAGCTATCATGTCCCTACAGTCGAGCATACCTCAGCGACGAGCCAGTCAGCTACGCTGTCGCGGCCTACTGTGTTTGACGTGGCACATCAGCGCTCAGGCCCTGTGTCTGGACGGTGTTGCTCGTACGCAAGAAAGTAATATCACCACTCATTAAATTACCGATCGTCATTACGTTCAATGGTACTTTTAACGTCTTATGTATTAAAGGAATCTACGAAAACTAAAGTCAGTCGGCCAGACCAAACTTCGCGGCTTATTTCCTTCATTTTTATTTTAAACGAAAGGTATTCATCCACAGAATTGTCATCAAGTATCAGAATTTGTATAGCTCTCGCCTTGTTTTTTTCTATACTCAAACGCGATTTCCTTCTGTGTATTTCTTATGGGGATGACCTAGCTGTAAACTGAAGTCATTTTGCTTTAATCGAAAGGTAGGCTATACATTCGCAGATTTGCCATCGAGTATCAGAATTAACTAAAGTCTCTCTATCCTTATTCAAACGCGGAACTCTTCTGCTCTTGCACTGAATATTTTAATCGGATTGTTTTACGATGTCTTCGGAATTAAGGTACGCAGTTCTTTTTGACCTAACAACACTTAGCGGATCAAGCTCTTTCATTTGCGCTTTGAAACACTTGCATTGATTGATTCTGAAGAGAGCTGTGCGAGAACATTCAACTTTACTTCCATTTTTTCCAACTTTTTTGTCATTCCACTAACGGTGCGAAGTATTCGCACGGGTCCTCTAGTTATGTATAATTTTCAGTGAAGTAGAACGTCCAGACAGCCAGACAGCCACATCCTTTTGAACCTGCTTACTATATTCGTCCCTCGGTCTCCCTCTACGATTTTTACCCCACATGCTTCCTTCTAATGCTAATTTGACAATTCCTTGATGTCTCGATGTCTCAGAATGTGTCCAACCAATCTATCCCTTCTCTTAGTCAGGATATGCCAGGAACTCCTTTTCTCCCCGATTCGGTTAAGCACCTCCTCATTAGTTATGTGATCTACCCATCTAATTTTCATCAATCGTCTGTTGCACCAAATTTCAAAAGCTTTTATCATCTTTTTATCTGAACTCCTAATCGTCCACGTTTCACTCCCATACAATGCTACACTCCAGACAAATGCTTTCAGAAAGGAATTCCTAACATTTAAATTAATATTGGATGTTAACAAGTTTCGCTTCTTTAGAAACGCTTTTCTTCCCATAGCCATTCTGCATTTTATATCTTCTTTACTTCGGCCATCAGAAGTTATCATGTTGAGGTTGTAGGAGAAAGATTGGGTAACTCCTTGCCTGCCATGCGCCTAGATAATAAATATTATTGACTGCCAGTGCGGTAATGGAAGGGGATGCGCAGAAGGGCTGAAAACTGGGTCGCCTTCCTACGTGATGCGGACTATAGTAGTACAAAAATTGCAGGCCCAATATCCAGAATGATTTTGCTCAAACATTAGGAGTGAGTAGCACAGGCTGCGTCTAGCACAGGCTCTTTTTTACAGGTACCGCCGAATTGCCGGAGCTCGCAGTCGGCCTGACAGCGATAGTACGGGATTGGTTCCGCGGGTCGTCAGTAGGCACAAAGCGCCTATAATAGAGCGGCGCCGGTGGTGAGAGGCGGATCCGGCAGCGCGCGTCCCATTGTCGGCCACAAAACCGCGATTGTCGGCGCGGCCGCAAGAAGCGCGCGGCCCGCTCACTCTTGCCGGCCGCAGCGCGATTGGGCACGTCCGGTAATGGACTTTCACAGCGAATTTGCTCCGAGCCGGCGTCCCGCTGTCAGCCGCCGCATTGCGACCTAGCCACGAGCCAATGTTTTCAAAACAGTCTCATTCACTTCTCTTTTACGGATATGAGTTCTGTGCGGAATCTCGTGATGCAAAAACACAAGACAACGGTTATCCTGTCCGTGGGGTGTTCGGCTCTGTTTTACAGCCGAAGGATTTATAAATATACCTGAAATCAAAGATATAGGACTGAAGGAGAGGAAATGAACTAAAATTTGTGCCACAGGATTCGAACCTGAGGCCTCCTGATTACTAGGCAAGCACTGTAACCACTAAGCCACCGCGATCTAGTCGACTCAGAGACAGTTTTAAAGCACGTCTACCTCCACGACAAATTTTAATTTATTTCCTCTCCTTCATTTCTGTATCTTCGATATATATCGACACAAAAGTGCCTCTGGACATTAATTTATTATTTCATGTTAATACTTAAAATCGTACGAGTGATTCGCTGAACTAGTGTTTGGACAGAAAACATTATGACAAACGGTGCCGCGGTGGAGTAGCCGAGCGGTCTAAGGCGCCTCGCTGCGGAGCGTGCGGTTGCTCGCCGTTGGAGGTTCGAGTCCTCCCTGGGGCATGGGTGTGAGTGTTGTCCTTAGGTTAGTTTACCTTAGTGTAAGTAGTTTGTAAGCTACGAACTGATGACCACGCAGTTTGGTCTGATAGATTTACAAACATTTGAACATTTTTTTGATTTTCAGCAAACAGCGTTGTTCCTGTCTCACTGAGTGAAAACATTATGGCAAACGTTGTACCGTAAAAAGCCTTACAAGATTCACAGCATACAGAAGATGCCAATAAATGATGACATGAAATCATCTGTGGAAGCGAAATTTGTCTACGACATAAATTTCTTAAACACTAGCTTCGACTGTGGTTAAGTGGAAGAGAGATAGTAATTTAACATGATTATGGGAAATATGAAGAGACTTGCTCAGGATAGATTAGGGTGGAGAGCTGCATCAACCCAGTCTCCGGACAAAGACCACAACAACAACATGGGAAATACAGTTTTTGTAACAGACTGACTAATTTAGTGGCACTCTCCAAAGCTAATGTATGCCTTAAATTTACGTGTGGCACAGCATTCTCGCTGCTTATTTCTTCTACTGACGTCTACATCCTGTTCTATTACTTCATCAGCAATTAGCGTCAATCGTATACACCACATTAACTGCAAATGAAACAGTCTGTAGGCTCACTGCTAAACATTACCGTTCTTCTACACTACAGATATAGCTGAGTGGCACATGATGTTATACAAGTTTAGCTGCAGCACGATACTTGGTCGACGCGGAATTCTCTTCACCCTATTTTGTACCCAAAACTAGCCACACGATGCAGGAACCCTTAAGTGTATAACAACAACAGTCTGTACTGTGACAAGGATCGCCATCCTTTCCCCTCCCACAGCCCTCCACATCTTCAAGTTCAAAAGTTCAAATGTTTGTAAACTTCTTGGACCAAACTGAAATTGTCATCAGTCCTTAGACTTACATACTACTTTAACTTACACTAAGGACAATATACACATCCAAAACAGAGGGAGGACTCCAACCTCCGACGGCGAGCAACCGTGCGCACCACAGCAAGGCGCCTTAGAGCGCACGGCCACTCCACCGCGGCTGTCGACAAGTGAATGTCTTACTAGTCATAATGTCATAATTTTATACGTCTCTATCAGTATATACATCTAAAAGCAATGAGAGATTGTAATTATAATCACAACATTTCTTTTACGCTTTAATAACACAAGCGAACAACTACCACGAAATACGTCAACTGAAACATGTTTACTTCTACGTCACAGCTTATTTATATTCACTATGCGTTTCAGAGGTTTAAACATCCACCATCAGGTGGATTATTGCGGTTGTACATTTATATGTTGTGTTACTACTATGAGAAAAAAATCTTAGTAATTTTTTTCACAATTGATAATGACGTTTATTATTACATGTTTTCATGAGTCTATTGGGCTTAGTACTGTTTTAGCACTAATGATGGTTACTATGTGATCCAAATCGATTTTATGAATAATAAAAGCCAAACAATTACGAAGAATGCTGATTTCTCTGTTGATATTACAAGTAACAAATGACTCAGAAATGACTCTTTTCCTTGACAGTTTTCTGGTGAAATTAAACGTTCGTTATAACAAGCGTGTCTGAGAGGTACGACACCGCCCTGCTACGCAAACGAACCGGTGACCAAATTGTAAAGTAAAGCTCTAAAATTACTTGAAACCAATTTTATAACTACTGTAGATTTTCTTTTCTTTTTGCAAGATTGTAGATGCGAATTATTTTTTTCCAAATGTGTATTTCACTAATTTTTAGTAATAACCGAAGGGGCTACATATCTTCTCAAATAAAAAGAGCTCGTTTCGGGAAACACTTTACAATTTATGAGGTACTCATAACTCTTTAGGCTCAAAATCAGGTTGTTTAAATAAAATCTTGTAGTTATGTAGTTATGGTGAAACTCAGTGTTGGAAAAGTGTTGAAATGACATATCCGCTACGTTTCGATGGTGAAATGTTTGGACGATGTTTTCGGTCCTGTTTCCTACAGCGCAGCGAGGCGAGTGCTATACCCAGAGCAGGCCCCAGCTGTTGCGCGATCCCCGTCGCCTGTTCTGCCTACCTCCTACCCACCAGCTACCTTATAAGTCAGCCCGGAGAAAGCGACACTTGGCAATCCATACTGCGTTTCGCGGCGTGACCTCAGCATTTAGGAGGAGGCGTCTCACACGTACGTTCCGTTAAGAATAAGAAGAAGAAAAAAAAAGAAAGATCCTCCACTCTCAACCCGCCGATCAACAACAAGGTTCTGGAGAGGACACTCATGCATACCTGCAGTCATGGCCTTTTCATTTTATAGTTCGTCACAACTGTGACTAGCTTTAACTTCATACGGTGAAAGAGAGAAAGAAGTAGACAGAGAGAGAGACAGAGATTGAGAGAAAGCAGCACCTAAATTTATAGAAAGAAATCTGGATATCTCAGTAATTTTGGGCAACAATCTGCGAACGATCGTTAAAACAGATTGTTTGGCAACAATTGCAAATTGTGATGAAACGCCGTTGTAATTGATAGCAGGATCCTGGTAGAACAGCTGGTGCTTACTTCTGTCTGTGGGCCGGTGGTGAAAGCAGAGACCCTCGTCTCCCAAAAAGCCGCCTACACTTTCTTTCGAGCACGGCGCGAGATGTACACAATAACCTCTTCAAAATATTCAAATGTTTGTAGCACTTATGGGTCATCAGTCCCTAAGCTTACAAACTACTTATGAACTAGCTAAGACTAAGGACGGCACAAATATCCATGCCCGAGGGGGGATTCGAACCCCCGACCGTAGTGGCCGTGCAGACCGTGACTGAAGCGCCTCAGTCCCCGCGGCCACCGCGGCCGGCCAATCACCTCTGCTGTATCACCAGCGATTCCCTACATCGGCGACTATCAGGGCAAAAACATCATTTACTCGCTTTCGACCTGCACTATGATAAAAAGATAAATAAGTTAAATTTTGAATTTTGGCTTGGCAGACAAAATAACAGTGTCAGATTCGAGTTCCAGTTTGATGGAAACTTAATTTTTGTGAGTTCATTTAAATCTCTACGTTTGAAGCAGTGCGTTATCCTCTTCTGTTGATTATCACGTTTATGAAACTTATTGTCGGTCGTGTTCAATTTCAGTATCTGGAAGGAACTAGAAATATTTTACTGTTTCTGTCAGTAAATATCATAAAAAATAAATAAAAAAAATAAAAAAAATAAAAAATAAAGCGCTCCTGGCCAGCCAAAATGCAACACCCTGAAGGTGTAGCGTGAGTTTCCGACCACGAGACATGCACGTAATTAGCATTTCAGTACAGGCACACATCACGGGCCAGAAGCGCCACCTATAATCTCTGTATAAAGGGGGAACAGAAAGTCATGTGGACATACTGGTACGGTTCTTTCGTGCGGCTGTTTAGCGTAAATATCTTCAGTAAGTTCGCAGAAGACAATGAGCGCCTTTCGAGCACATTTACGAATTCGCCCAAGGAAGAACAGTTGACTATAGGGATTGCATATTATGCTTCAGAGAAATCGTATCGGACGTAATCAAACAACTATGATGCGCATCTGTAATCGCTGGATGCAGGAGGGAACGGCGGACTGCCAGAAGCGATTGCATCCACCTCCTTGCACCGCATAACGTGATGTCAGGCATGTGCCGTTAGTTCTCCAGTGCTACGTTTACAATTAAATCAACGCCAAAGGCGATGTCGCCGAGGAACGGTGTAATGGACGATCGAATGGAACGTCATTGTTTTTACCGATGAATCCCAATTCTGTCTCCACCGGGACGATTATCAGATAAGAGTCTGAAGGCTCTGTGGTCCAAATTTGAGCAGTAATTATTCAGGCATATCGAAACAGGAAGAAATCATAATTCTTGATACAAAGAGAAGAACTTTTCATTGGTCTGTATAGTATGGGTGGAGATGTACCTGTAGAAACAAATGTCATTAAATATCGAAGGCTTGTGCAAATTAAACAGTACTTCTCAGGTGACGAAGATTACAGGAGTTGTGATCCTGAAGTGTTCTAGCAGCGTTTCAGACTTCACTTGAGACCTGTAAGTCGATACGGGTGGAGTCGCGAGGTGTGAGTGCCAGTTTATCGCCGAACTTCCGGCGGTGACAGTAGTTATTAATTCCGATCAGACGCGTGAGGTGGCGCCCACCGGCCCATTGTGTGTGGGGACAATGTGCCCGGTGGGGGAAGCCCACACTGTCTGCGTCAGCCGGCACTGGCGTACTGCCCGGGTAGCTCGGCTCGTATCGCTCACGTCTAGTCTTCTTCACGCTGTTTGTCTTGTGCGTACAAAGAATCTCAGATTCATAGTTTCAATTTTTATTACACGAAAGAAAGTCACCCACATACGGGCAACTGCAACAGCAGCCTACTCGTTCGTGTAATACTTGTCGTTTTTCTTGTTGACCGCAGAGTGTGGAAGACAAAGGAAAACTGACCATATTGTCGACAGTTGAAGTGACAGGGCTTTACTAGGATTGAGGAGGTATGTTATAGCTTTACGCTGAATTGTGAGGTAATTACACTGTAAATCGCGGGGCACCTATAGTGTAACGGAGAATCCGTAACATGATAAAACCTGAGAATTTTAATAGATGTAATGCATAGATAGACGTACTAGTCGCGTTAAGTGCGAGCGGAAATTTCAAAGAATGAATTGAGCAAAACTGTTGACCAGTGTATTTGCTCCCTGTTACCCAAAAGGCTAAAGTGTCACTATAAGTCGAAGGTCCTGGTTTCGAATTCCGTTCTGACACACAACTTTAATTTGCCACGAAGTTCCATATCAATGCACACTCGGCTGCAGAGTGAAAATTTCTTCTTGTCTCCAACAATAAAAGAAATTTTTGTAGCCCTTGCCCACGAAAGGCATAGGTCCTGGTTTCGAATTCTCGTTTGCTGCATTGGAGTAGCAGCGTGGTCTAAGTCATCATGTTACGGATTGGGTGGCCGCTCCTGTCGGAGGTTCGAGTCATCCCTCGGACATGGTTGTGTGTGTCGATCTTAGCGTAAGGTAGTTTACGTAGTTCGTAAGTCTAGGGACTGATGACTATAGCAGTTGGGTCCAATAGTTATACAAACATTTGAATCCCGTCTGACACAGTTTTAATCTGCCAGAAACCTTCAAAGAGATGTTTTACTTTATCATTATACCAAATAGTAATGAACGATGAAGAATTAAGACATAAACTCAGTTTGAAAAACCAACCGGTGTGATTTGAAATATGGTCTCTTAGAACGAAATGTATCTTTAAGCGATTTAGTTAAATCAACCCCCTCTCTATTTCATCATGCATCAGGCCTACGCCATTTCTCCTGCAACTGGACTAGTGCTCGCAGAGGTGTCACAGGAGAGGGGGGATGGGGGCATGACGCAAACTGCGTCATTGAAATTTCTGGGGGGAGGGGGGTGAAAAATTAGTACTTTTGGCCAGCCTGGGGGGAGGGGGAACAAGTTATAAAACAATTTAACAATTTACAAACAATAAACCAATGTTTATATACAAATTAAATTTAACTTCCGGCGGGTTTGGTCGCAGATTGGGGGGGGGGGAGTAATTGGCCAAGGGAGGGCACGTCAGAGCTCCGTCTCTGACGAGATTAATATTAGAAAAATTTTAAATGAGTTCAACCTGCTCATAAAGTCTAACAGAGTAGGCACCATTACTTTATTTCAGGTACAACAATAAGCGACGGTTGCATCATTGGTAGTACACACACGTGCAGTGCCATGTGTCGCAGGAAAGCGAGAGAAAAGCGGCGGACGTCCGAATAGGAGAGACAGCACAACACGGCACAGCAGGGGCCATCTGTCGCGACACGACGCGACACGGCAGCTGGTCGAGCAGCCGGCGGCCGGCAGCGGGGCTGTGCTTTTACATAAGCCGGCTCGCTGGCCCGCCTTTCACCGCGTGGTGACGGGCGGCTGGCGCCACGGCTGCGCTGTCTGCCGCTCATCTCACTCTGCTCTTCCTGCCTCAACACCTGCACCACTCCTACCGCACTACCTTGCAGTTGTTACCTTACCTTTCGTACAAGCAATTGTTTTACTCATGTAGAGACAGATGTGGGCGAATGTCACTGTGGGGACTGAGGCGCTTCAGTCACGGTCTGCACGGCCACTACGGTCGGGGGTTCCAATCCCCCCTCGGGCATGGATATTTGTGCCGTCCTAGTTCGTAAGTAGTTCATAAGTAGTTTGTAAGTTTAGGGACTGATGACCCCGTAGTTAAGTCCCATAGACTCTACAAACATTTGAACATTTTGAAATATTGGAACTGCATCCAGGACCGACTCTGAGGAAAAAGGAGTGGGGGGGGGGGGGGGGGGGGGCGGTACTGTGCCACCGCGAGTTCGGCTTCTTTTTGAGGGGACGGGAATTTTTTTATTTGGACATGGTCCCAAAAAAAGATGATTTAACAAGACAGTGAAACAAGAAGTCGCAGAATAAGTAGAACATACAAATCGCTCATAACAATCATATCTTACTGCAAATTATGTATGATGATGTGAAACCAAAGATGACACATGAACCACTGGAGATAGTCACCTTGGGGGGGGGGGGGGGAGGGGGGCGGTTTTAGTTTTCTTTGTAGTGGAAGTGGCAAGTCAGTTTCTACCACACGCCTACAACGCAATTGAAGTATGTAGGTTGATTTTGTCCGTCTTATGTATGGACACTGGAGCTTCAGCCGTATATATAGCAATAATATATTGCAATGAAACTGGTTGCCAATAAATAATAAAATGAAAATAGAGCTGACGGTGTTATTATTCGCCGGCCGCGGTGGCCGAGGGGATTGAGGCGCTCCAGTCACGGACCGCACGGCCACTACGGTCGGGGGTTCGAATCCCCCCTCGGGCATGGATATTTGTGCCGTCCTTAGTTGTAAGTAGTTCATAAGTAGTTTGTAAGTTTATGGACTGATGACCCCGTAGTTAAGTCCCATAAGCTTAACAAACATTTCAACATGTTTTTTGTTATTATTCATTGCTATTGAAATATCTGTTCGTTAGCTATACAGCCCTTACTAAAGTGAAAAATTTCTAACGAAAAAATTAACATTAGTATCATGGGGAAAGAAGCTTCATATCCTTCCCCTATCCTCCCTTTCCATCTTCCATTAACACCATTTAATTCATCTAGATACAGTCACGCTCCTTTTTATGAATCATTGTGCTTTGTAACTTCATTTGAGTGTTCCTTTTTTCATGCCATTGAAGCCACAGTTCGTAGGTATTAAGATCATAAAAACCTGTACTGACCGTATAAAAAGAACGTTGACACGAATTGTCACCGGATCATATCACGATAGTCACGAAAACATTGAAAAATTGAATGGAAATAATTTTTAAGTGAAGAATACAGAAATATTCTTCAGCTATCGTAGTGAAGCCAAAATTGAATTAACTAAAGTGCACTAAAGTATTTTTAACAGTCATTCCGCCCGTCTCCTAAGTGCGTGTGGAACACTTAAAAACCTGTGGTAAAACGCCATGTCATGTCATGTACGTCACAGCATTTTGCAGATTATACAAAAAGATGTTGATTTAATATTGTAACGAGATAATCACTTATTGCTTGGTATTGTATCTAGGGACAGATCGACAGCTAAATTATTTTACGAGTCATCTCGTCTTGTCCGCGGGGAATGCCCGCTTCGTCTAATGCACCATGCTACGGACTGGGCGGCCATTCACGCCGGAGATTCGAGTCTTCCCCTGGGCATGGGAAGGAGGGTGTTGTCCTTATTGTTAAGTTAGTTTAAGTAGTTCGTAAGTCTAGGGACTGATTACATAAGAGTTAGGTCCGACAGTTTTACAAACATTCGAAAAGAACTCGTTTTAGTATCGGAGTAATGACACCAAGAGGTTTTCGAACACAGAATGTACCACCGATGACAGATCTCAGCCAAAAAAATTCACGCCTTTTGCGTTCACTTGCGGAAAAATCCCCTGTCTGTTAAACTATACCTAACTATAAGATAGAGGCTACAGATCAAATTTTAAACACAAAATCGTGATCTATAATCTACGTTCTGCTTGTAAATAAACTATCGTCTTTAACTCAGATATCCGCGGCAGAGTGTCTGAGCGCATTAAAGCGCTATGCTCCGATGCGCGAGGCCGTTCCCCGTCGGGGGTTCGAATCCCCCCCTCGGGCATGGATGTTTGTGCTGTATAGTGTAAGCTAGTTCATAAGTAGCTTAGGGACTGATGACCCCGCAGTTAAGTTCAAATGTTTGTAAATCTATCGGACCAAACTGCGTGGTCATCAGTCCGTAGCTTACAAACTACTTAAACCTAGGTAAACTAACCTAAGGACAAACACGCACACCCATGCCCCAGGGAGGACTCGAACCTCCACGACGAGTAACCGCGCGCTCCGCAACGAGGCGCCTTAGACCGCTCGGCTACTCCACTGCGGCCGCAGTTAAGTTCCTTAAGCTTAACAAACATTTAAAAATAAAATAAAAAATAAAAAAAACCTCAGATATGACGTCATTTGTCAAAGCCGACTGGACGTATCGCGGACTTCAGTTGACCCCTGCACATTTCATCTGGATACTGTCAGCCATCTTAGTCTACACATCACTCAATAATGTCAGGCGTGCCTCTCTTGCCCCCATCGAGCTGTTTCGCAGCCGTGAGAACGACGAGTGGAATTTTGCTGTCGCAAAGGACAGCGACTAAGCAGGCAGCTGCGAGCAGTACTCGTACCATTGGCAATAGCGCCCTGTGCAGCCGTGCCTAACTCGCCGCAGGTGGATGTTGACACGCGTGCCTCACAGCACTGCAGGCAGCGGGTTACCCCGGAAACGCCGGCGCACAAAGGCGCCTCAGCCCGCCATACAAGTGCTCCGCGAGTCTTGGCGGGTCCCGCCGCCATTCTGCACGCATGCCGTACGTCCGCTCGCCAGCGTTCCCACGGCCCTTTGTGCACTGGAATTCCAAGGTACGGACGTTCAAATCCAAGTCCAGTCATCCCGATTTCGATTATTCCTCGGTTTTCCTTCATTCCTTAAGGCAAATGCGGGGACAATTCCATTAAAAAAGAAACTGCCCATTTCCTTTTCCATCTTTTCGCCCATCGGACTTCGTGCTCCGTCTCTGGCGATTTCGCTGTTCATCACTCTCCGAGACTTGTCAGAAAGCTCGTGTTTTGTGTCATTTTTTCGTATTTGAGAATTCATCTATGAAGTGTACTAGAAATGGAATAAAGAGCTAACAGAGTAACAGTTCCTTTTCATGATCATCTTGTCATGGTCCAGCTCTTGTATCTTCCGTGTTTGCTGTATTAGATTTGTGGTTGAATCCGCCTTATGCAACACATTTTTTTGTGTGTTTGTTTTAATACCCGAACATGTTTCGGCACTTACTGTGCCATCTTCCGTGGTTTTCTGGCTTTTATTTTATAGAATAATTCAAATGTTCAAATGTTTGTATAGCTTATGGGACTGCGGGGTCATCAGTCCCTAAACTTACAAACTACTTATGAACTAGCTAACCCTAAGGACGGCACAAATATCCATGCCCGAGGGGGGATTCGAACCCCCGACCGTATTGGCCGTGCAGACCGTGACTGGAGCGCCTCAGTCCCTTCGGCCACCGCGGCCGGCTTATAGAATAACATGTTACATATTTTGGTTATACAACCATTTGGACAACTTGTTTGGTTTGACAATTTTGTTACATGTATTAGCCTAAATTTATTTAAGGTCATTCGCAGGATTTGCATATGCATTAATTACGAATTAATTCTTTTCAGTTGCTTATAGGTAGATGGGAGAAATAAAAGTATTCAGGGACAACCCACAATAAATTTCCCGAGGGTAGTGTAACGGCTAAAACGTGTGCCTAATAAGCTGAGCGCGTTCGGCCAGAAGAGAAAGGACTGAATTAACCACTCAACGATGAACATAGTACAAAACGAATCAACGTGCACAAAGAGACACTAATTAGATCTTCAAGAAAAGCAATTTGAGCAATATAACGTCTCCATACGTGGCGCCGTGATAAGTGATTTTCGACAATGTTTTAGTGAGGCGAGGTGTATGAACAGAAACGCAGCTGAGACAGAATGCAGCCAGCTTTCCTGTTGGCATTTGGCTCAGTGTCGGTGACTCAATCATCTGCCCATGTAGCAGACGAGTTCGGCCGGTGTGGAAGGCCGCTCCGGTGGTTAGCGCGGCTCTGTTAACAGCGTGGTGGGCCGCCGAAGGCCGACGGTAGCCGCGCTGGTGGATGTGTGCGTTCCGGAGGCTGGCCGGGCCTCGGGTTTCCCCGCGTGCTGCTCCTCTTCTGCGGCGACTGTTTGCCGCAGACACAGGTGGCCGCTGTTTGCCGCCGCCATTAAGGGAAAGCCTTCCTGTTCCTGCCAGTGCTTTCAGTGACATCCAGCCGCAGCCGCGGCGGCGGCAACACAAACAACAGCGAACCCTGCTTGTTCTCGAGTGGACCCACGACAGCTTCAGCATTGTATATTATGTTTCCGGAGGGCTCTTCACGCAGGAGTTGCAGAGCGAGAAAGCACAGCAACCCCGCGGAAATGGTCGTGCGCTCTAAGGAGCCTTGCTGCGGAGTGCGAGGCTATTCACGTCGGAGGTTCGAGTCATCCCTCAGGCTCGAGTGTGTATGTTGTCCTTACCGTAAATTGGTTTAAGTAGTTTGTAAGTCTATGGACTAATGACCACTGCAGTTTGGTCCCATAGCTTTACAAGCATTTGAACATTTGAAAGCACAGTGATTAAAAGCTCTACTCGGGGAACTGTCATGCCATGGGGAACCGGACGACGACAGGCAAAAAATCCTTAAATATCGGTTCGGATACACACGAGGCTCGATCTATTTACGGAAATCGGAAAACCGTGAGCAAGGGATTTGTGTCTGGCTGAGAGTGTTCCAGGCCTGTGCTGCTGCTGCTATATCCATCGTGTCCCAGTTGGCTTAGTGGAATGTTTGGTCAGAGGTTAGTCACCATCTGTAATAAGGGAAAACTGAGCTAGGAACTCGTTGATTAACATAGGACAAAAAGTACCCAAGTCCGCAACGAGCCGGCCTACCAGAAATAGAAGTGGGTAGAGAATTTACGGAGTAAGTAGAAGACTCGGATTCGATCCTCGTGCCTGGGCACAAATTTTCAATTGCCTCATTGATTTTATTTCAACACCCACAATAAGTAGTTAAACGTCTTTGACATCCTTGACTGTATTAGCTGCAAAGTATCTATATATATCTGGAGAAACCACAGCAAGCCTCTCTCTGAATCACTCGAATAGACCACTTCGTTGTTCCATCCGTGATGGAAAACTAGAACATGCCAATTATTAACACAGAATTCTAAATTATTTTTCATATTCGAAGTAGTTCTTGTGCAACCGCTGCTTTGTTTTCACTCGCAAATTGAGTACTGGTTCTTGCAACCTTTGTCCTCTGCGTAGGGTCGAAGGAACCGTTGGCCTCGATTGAACAAGACCGGTGGCTGTTACCATCCTAAACTAAAACGCTGCAAGCATCGAACTAGACGACTGTTAAACTGTTTCGTTACTAACAGGTGAAAAAGAACCTACTTCCTGAAGAAGACTACGAGAATCCGCGATGCCTTAGGTTTTGGTAAGAATTCAACACAGTGGGTAAGACCAATCGTTGAATTATGCTTGTTCTCAGTATCATTATTCTCTTATTAACATTTCCTATTTTATCGGCATTTTCAGGAACCAACTGCACAAAACCACTGATCAACTGTTGAGTCAAGTTTTGACTGGAGGAATCCTATTGATAACTATCATTAAACACGTCTATTACTGGCCGCTTTCCATTCCAATTAAATAACATATAAAATATTTCAGAAGTACATAAATATGACATTTTAGATATTGATTTAATGAAATGCAGCCTAATAAAGGAAAAGCAAAATACTGTGGATTTTACATTCAGGTTCCTCTGATTTGAAAATAAAGTTTACTTTTTTATAATTCTACAATGGACATTTAGAGAAATTGTTTTAACTACATACCAAGCAATTTATCACTAAATCTCCAGCACATCGGAGTTGCAGAGCTTATAAATCATACGCAGTACTATACAATTAAATAACAGCGTAGGAATCCACCTGAGAAATGAATGTAAAAAATTGCTACTGGTGTCTCCATAATCCGACAGCAGATGTAATGACACAGTTTCATCAAGTTAAACGACGACTTTCTATCAGCATACGGCCCTAACTACCGAGCCAACAACAATATCTGGGAGGTGGCCCGTTTATGGCGCTGCCGCCGCCCTTTGATCAGGTGTTAGCAGCGGCGGGCGGCTTGGAAAGTGCTCCACAACGGCCGCCCAGTTCCGCCCAGAGAGAGCAGAGCACTGCGGGCCAGATTTCTATCCGCCGCCCATGTATTGTCTCCGCAGCAGGCCCCGCCTTACATACTGCCCCCTTCTGGGTCCGCTTTCATCACCCACGGTCTCAAAAAATCTCACTGCAGACACCACGGTGGAAATGTACACCGCATATCATGGCCATCACCCTGGTCGATACCGTTTGCTCTCGGTGTGCTGTTTGAGTCCATTCTCTATGAGAATCCAAACACTCAGCAATCACGTCATTTTCTTCTTTAGCTAAACATAAGACTTCCGAGGAGGTAATGTGAGCCGGCCACGGTGGCCGAGCTGTCTGCGGCGTGTCAGTCGCGGTCTGCACGGCCACTGCGGTCGGGGGTTCTAATCCCCCCTCGGGCATGGATGTTTGTGCCGTCTTTACTATAAGCTAGTTCGTAAGTAGTTTGTAAGTTTAGGGACTGATGACCCTGCAGTTAAGTTCCATAAGCTCTACAAACATTGCAACATTTTTGAGGTAATGTGATGCATACTTCAACCAAAGATTGAATTGGCACCTACAATTATGGGGTACATGATAATACAATGAGAATGATAGAGGAATTCTAAAGGAAATTTATTAAAGAAAGAAATGAAAGCCTTAATATTTCCGTGATGGGAATATTTTTTTAGCAGTTTGCTGAATCCGGTTAAAGGAAGTCAGTAGAGATCTCTATCACCCATTTAAGCCAACACCAGAAAAGCAAACAAAGTTTCCGTTATGGTCCCAGATTGGGCAATCTCTCGCGACCAGTCGCCGAATCCTCTGCCGGAGGAGCCACCGGATGCAAGCACGGAGGTACAAGAAGGAAGCTTAGGGCTTAATGTCCCGTCGACATCGGGTTTTTGGGGAAGGATTAAGGGAGGAAATTCGGCCGTGCCCCTTGAAAGGAACCATCCCGGCATTTGCCTAGAGTGATTATCACACAAAACCCAAATCTGGATGGCCAGAGGTGGATTTGAACCACCGTCCATCCGAATGCAAGTGCAGTGTCTCACCACTGCGCCGCCTCGCTCGGTTTACGGAGATACAGGCAGTTAGCAAACTGCGCTCGTGGTCGCGGTTGGGTTTCCTGACTCGGAATCACTACTGCTCGGTCAAGTATACCCTAACTGGTCTCACGATGTTGAGTGCCACCTGTCCCACTTCTTGGCAGTACCGGCAATCGAACCCGGGTCTTTTGTTTCTCAGTCCAGCCACGCAGGGCCACTTATATGTACCGAGGCGGCCGAGCCAAAACTACTTTGCCATCAAATGGAGAAACGGATGTCGTTTTAGAACTGGCTGCTGGAACTGACTCGGAGCAGTAAATGTACCTCGTCGTTGCAGGACTGCAGAAAACAGTTGTAATAAATAGAAGGTGAGCTGTCTCAGAAGGCAACCCCACCTCTGGAGAGACGATGTTGCAAGGAATAAATAAACCTTTTATAGGCCGATCTGCGATAGGCGTGGGCGGTCGGTGGAGGTGTGTGAGGGTGGGAACGGCGCCAGCCGCGGAGGCGGTAGCCACGTGGGCGGCGAGCGAGGACGGCGGCTGCCCGGCCAGCCAGAGCTGCCCTATACGGCGGACACGTAATTGCTGGTCGACTCGTCGAGGCCGAGCCGCGGCCAAATCACTCAAACCAATTCCACTATGTAGATCACCTTGCATCAGTCTGAATGCACGGCCTTTCCAGCGTGCTCTAAGGCGCCACGTCATACATTCCGCGGCCGCTCCCGCTGGATGTTCGAGTCCTTCCGCGAACATGGGTATGTGTGTGTGTGTGTGTGTGTGTGTGTGTGTGTGTGTGTGTGTGTGTGTGTGTTGGCCTCCGTAGTCCACATAGTCCAGTGGACAGCCTGGTGGGTTATCCCGCAAGGGGTCCGGGTTCGATTCCCAGCCTGGTTGGGGATTTTCTTTGCTCGGGAACTGGGTGTTGGTTGTCCTCATCATCATCGACACGCAATTCGTCCCAATGCCGTCACTTAGTCTTGCACCAGGCAGGCCGAGCACGATCCCACCTGGGGTGTAACGGCCAAAAATGTCACATGGAATCATCATCATGTGTGGTGTATGTGTGTGTGTGTGTGTATCTGTGTGTATTGTTCTCAGCATAACTTACTAGTAGTTTGTAAGTCTGATATAATAATATTTTCCTATGTCTCAGTGTCCTGGTGCAACCTCTTCAACTGCACACCATTTCGGACACTTTAGTGTCCCTAATCTACTTCAGCTGTCTAACCATGGAAAGGGGGCCCACAGTTTAACATAGACTCGCAATCACGTCGTTTCTGGTGACTCCACACAACGTAGAGTGAGAGGTGAAAGGTTAAAACGCAGACTGAAAACTTCCGTAATCCGACGTGGTAGACCGACGACCTTTAGGTTTACAAACATATGAACATCTGTTTTGAGTTGGGAACACATATTCTTCCCCGAGGTAGTAAGGTGGCGGCAGGAAGGACATTACTGCCCCCCCCCCCCAGACCCCGTTAACAAACCACGCTAAAACAAAACGTGCTGATTCCGTCAAAGAGGGATGAAGACATGATAAAGAGGAAAAAAGTGTTGTGGGTATTGCATCGTAAATGGATACGTTATTGAGAATAATTTTGACTCTGGATTGCGACTTCCTGTAGCAATTAAATTCTCCAAATCTCTTCTGCGGCAACGGTAGACTGTTAATGTTTCTGAATTTAACAAAATTGCCGGCCGCAGTGGCCGAGCGGTCTGCGGTGCGCCTGTCACAGTCTGCACGGTCGCTACGGTCGGGGATTCGAATCCCACCTCGGAAATGGATGTTTGTGTCGTCTTTAGTATAAGGTACTTCATAAGTAGTTTGTAAGTTTAGGCACTCATGACCCCGCAGTTAAATCCCTTAAGCTTAAGAAACATTTGAACATTTCAACAAAGTTACAAATGTTTGTAAATCTATGGGACTTAACTGGTTAATTATTAGTCGGTGTCTGTTCTTTCGGACATACCATTCCTGGTTCAGAGCCAAATTGCATTTTAAATGCCGAACCGGCACACATTTTCACTTGTCACTGAGTAATTTGAGTGTCCCTAGTGCAGCTAAAGTTATTCCTTTTAGGGTTGAGAATAAAAACTGCAATATCTCGCCCACATCATGAGAAGTATGAGACTCTCAAACTCATGATACAGTGGAAGATAGAAAGGAAGAGATCTGTTGGAAGGAGAAGAATGTCGTGGTTTGGGAACCTGCAGAAATGGTTTAATGTCTCGACATCTGACCTATTTAAGGCCGCAACTTCCAAAACTAAAATCAAATGTTCAAATGTTTGTACAGCTTATGGGACTTAACTACGGGGTCATCAGTCCCTAAACTTACAAACTACTTATGAACTACTTACGAACTAGGACGGCACAAATATCCATGCCCGAGGGGGGATTCGAACCCCCGACTGTAGTGGCCGTGCAGACCGTGACTGAAGCGCCACCGCGGCCGGCCAAAACTATGATTATGGCCAACCTCCTAAATGGAGACGGTACATGAAGAAGAAGTCCCTTAACTCCCTCCTACCCACCCGAGTTGTGACCCCTGTGACGTGCCGGGGCCTCCCCGGACAGCTAACTGTGCGATGTGCGGCTAGTGGCTCGCTTGCTGTGGCTGGCCCCGCCCCTGCCGCCGTCCTTGGCGCAGCGGGATCCGGTTTTAATTTGGCGGCCGCAGCGCAGCCCACGTCGTCTGGCAAGGCCGCAGCCGCCGCCGCTGCTGCCGATGCCGATGCGCGGGTTTCCCACAGGAGACCGTTATCCGCCGCTTGTCGCCAGCCGCGAGTCGCACTCGCTATCACAAGAGGATGCCCGGCCAGCCGCAGAGTGCGCCACTACTCTTCAGCAGTCTTCTCCCAGCTGCTCTGAAGGACCTAGATTCACGATTTCTAAGTCCTACCCAAGAAAATCAAATGTTCAAATGTTTTTACAACTTATGGGACTTAACTACGGGGTCATCAGTCCCTAAGCTTACAAACTACGTCCCCTCGGCCACCGCGGCCGGCAAGTCCTCCCCCCACCCCATTCCCAGTGTCAGGAAATAAACTGGATGAACAACGAATGAAAATGTTGTAAATTTTCTTTGTAGTATACAACTACACACAACAATATACGTATAGTATAGTTAGCACAATATCCGAATTTCCATGGTGGCTTCATCAGGAGGGTGAACAGGAGTTACGTCAGATATGGCCCATGACGATGATGGAGACAGTCATCGAAATCTCTGGATTTTACCCAAATTCATGGATAACGATTTAGCCACAGACTCTGACGAGAAAGGCAACGTAGCCGTTCTTCAGTGATTTGCTGTACGTATTCCACATCTTCCTCCCCCCAATGCATTTCCACTCTTTTCAGCTCTTTAGCGTCGGTGACAGTATTCCCTCACGTCTTGACATAAGTCCTATTAACTGCCGGCCGCGGTGGCCGAGGGGACTGCGACTCGCCAGTCACGTTCTGCACGGTCACTACGGTCGGGTGTTCGAATCCCCCTTCGGGCACGGATATTTGTGCCGTCCTTAGCTAGTTCATAAGTAGTTTGTAAGTTTAGGGACTGATGACCCCATAGTTAAGTCCCATAAGCTATACAAACATTTGAGCCGGCCGCGGTGGCCGAGGAGACTGAGGCGCTCCAGTCACGGTCTGCACGGCCACTACGGTCGGGGGTTCGAATCCCCCCTCGGGCATGGATATTTGTGTCGTCCTAGTTCGTAAGTAGTTTGTAAGTTTAGGGACTGATGACCCCGTAGTTAAGTCCCATAAACTATACAAACATTTGAACCTTTTTTTTTTGAACAAACATTTGAACATTTTTCCTGTTAACTTGTCTTTGTTTGCCATATCGTCTATGCCCTGCGAAGAACCTACTCATTTGTTATCAGCCCAGGTAATTTTCAACATTCTACTCTAGGCCCACATCTGCAACGCTTCGATTCTGTTATAATCGTACCCAGTCTTTAACACGAGATGATAATATATGTACGTATCTCAAGCCCCTCAATTAAACAGAAGCTGTGATATACTCGTGAACCTAAAGTCTAGACTAACTTTCTTAATGGTTGAAGAACCAAAAAGGATTGCAGTCATAGAAGAAAAGAAATTTAGCCCACATTAAACCAATACCATAATGTTATTATGAATTAACTGCATAGTGTTGATGGAGGAATGTGTGCATACAATCTGTGAGTGCCCCCTCTGCTTTAAATGTGAAAAAGAGTTTACTCTATGTTAATATACAGCAGTTCATTATGATGTAGTTGTCCTAATGTGAAAAGTGTCATGTACCATCCTCAACTAGCAAAACTACTAACTATAGGTTGCCATTTTGACGGTGTATTGCTGTAGCTGTACTCACTTATATAACCAAGACGGATCCAGTTGCAGAAAACTACAGTAGGCAGAAAAGTACAGCAAGGTAATTTTTGTGACAACGTTTCTTTCTTTGTATTAGTAGGTATTCCGTGTCAGACCATTTTAATGTTCAAATGTTTGTAAAGCTTATGGGACTTAACTACGGGGTCATCAGTCCCTAAACTTACAAACTACTTATGAACTACTTACGGACTAGGACGGCACAAATATCCATGCCCGAGGGGGGATTCGAACCCCCGACCGTAGTGGCCGTGCTGACCGTGACTGGAGCGCCTCAGTCACCTCGGCCACCGCGGCCGGCCAGACCATTTTAATATGTGGCTCTGTGCACCCTCTGTAATTGGAGATGTATGTTGAATTACCGATAACTCTTAATGTGTTCTGGTAATTCATTTGGTTTGATTCGTATACTGTTGGTTATTTACTAGACTGGGGAAGAATAATTGTCTTCGTAAATGTGCAAGAAGTATTTAGTAAATACACATTAATTCCCCACATTTTTCTTTTTGTACAATGATCTAGACCGAAATAATATGATAAAATGTGATTCGTATAGGAAATTGAAAAATAAAAGTAAAAATCGTAAATATTTAAATAATTTTAGCAATTGTAAACCGATATAATGTTCTGATTAATGAAGAGCCAATGATCAATTAAAAAGAATTCGATCCGAAAACGCAGTTTCACCGAGAAAAGAGGAAAACGAGATTATTTTGCAGAAGCAATGTAAGAGTCCTCTGCCACTTTTCTCGGTGGCGGCTTGGGCGTCGTGAAGGCTGTCAGCAGGTGTGTCGGGCACAATGGGAACTGACAACAACAGACCAGCAGGCGCCGCCGCAAGGGTTGGCCGGGAGGAGGAGTCGTGAGGAAAGTGAAGGTGGAGGGAGGGAAGGGGTGGCTGCCAAGGCCGCGGCGGCGAGGGCGGGGGCGGAACCCCACTCCAGACTGGTCTGCCGCCAGAGGGACGCGTCGATACTGTCTTACGTCATCTCACTGAAATCGAACACCGTTTCCGCAACAACACGCAGTGCACTCGACCCTGCAACTCCGCGTCAAAATGTTATTTACGGTGGGGATAGATTAGTTGATACAGTAAATGTGTAAATATTACATGTCATGTCTATGGTGATACACTGGTCATGACCAGGTGAATTTGTATCACCACATGCATTACCAACGGACGGTAAATTATATCCCCTTAACTAGCTTCGAAGTGCGGCAGCCGGAGGTGATGGTTGTATGACTGTGTTGTGTGCCTGTGTGATTGCATGAGTGTTCTATTTTCTGAAGAAGGCCATGGCCGACAGCTGAATGTGTTGTATGTGTGTGTCTTTTGTATGTGCCTGTCGCAGCTCGTCGCCATGTCTTTGCGGTGAAGAGTAAAGTATCTTAGAAATTACTCACTGGATTTACACAACACCTTGTTATTGAAATTATTTAAATGTGATACTTTTGTAACTACTCTGAATTGTGTGCCCGCTGCGGTGGAGTGGCCGAGCGTTCTAAGGTCCCTTGCTGCGGAGATCGCGGTTGCTCGCCGTCGGGCGTTCGAGTCCTCCCTCGGGTATGGGTGTTTGAGTTGTCCTTAGCATACGTTAAATTAGTGTAAGTAGTTTGTAAGCCTAGGGACTGATGACCAACGTAGTTAAGTCTCGTAGATTTACAAACATTTACATTTACAATTGTGTGATCCATTGTAGGGAGGCATACAGGGGGAAAAAACATCATTTTTCTAATTACGTAATTGTTACGTTTATCCAATTTGGTAAACGAAATTATATTTTTTTGCCATTGACTAAACTGCGGATATTGTTGAAAAATATATGCAGGGAAAACATTATTTGTTTTTATGACCTATTTTGGGCTATGTTAAACAATGGGCTATTAAGCTGAAATCTTAGTTTCAATCAAAATAGATAATAAACAAGTTTGAAAAAGAAGATTTTCTTCAGCATAAAAAAGATAATTAGTCATGGTCTTTCTAATTTCATGTACTTATAATTACTCAATCTAGGCTTAAATATTTTATCTGGAGCAGTGACATCTCTGCAACAAATTTAGTAATTCAAATGGTGCCAACCCCTCACCAGTTGTGAATACGTTCACTATTTAAATCGCTCCACCAGCAAATATAATGTTTGCATCCCCCTACATTTTGTACGTCTCGCTGGTCGGGCCGTTTGAGAGAGTCATGCCGGAATTCGCCGCTCCGCTAGCTCTGAACAATGCCGGAGCGAAAGCGAATCTCGCGCAGGAAAACAACCTCTGCCAGGTACGGCATCCTCACCACCGGCCAATTACACCCACGGAAAGAATGTCAATACCCGCAGCTTAACCGAACCAATAATCACAGGTCTGTAGGTAACTTCTTTCCTAGCATAGGAAATCACAGAGAAAAGTCATGATGCTACAGACATATTGATAAGGTCTCATGTTTTTATTTTTTATTTTTTTTTCGTGTCTTTCAACTTCACTCAGCTAATGAAACCAACCTCCTCAGATATGTTTTGAATTCGTTTCGGAACAGTTCATTTCAAAATAAGTACATTGGTTTACAGACGATGTGCCACATTTAGGTAACGCATCTATCAAACGTACCACTTGACTGATGTGTTCAATAGTTGTGTCAGGTTCTCTTACAATAGACATTGGTTCACCATCACACAGCCTGGCATTGATTTTATGTTTTTAATTAAGACTTGACGCTTAGTGACGTCTTATTTATTTTTATTGTGTGACATGCATGCGAGTATGCATAAGGAGGCATATAATGCACCTGTTTGATCAGTCTGTGTAGTTCTGGCCGGCCGCGGTGGCCGAGGGGACTGAGGCGCTTCAGTCACGGTCTGCACGACCACTACGGTCGGAGGTTCGAATCCCCCCCTCGGGCATGGATATTTGTGCCGTCCTAGTTCGTAAGTAAATCATAAGTAGTTTGTAAGTTTAGAGACTGATGACCCCGTAGTTAAGTCCCATAAGCTGTACGAAAATTTGAACATTTTTGTGTAGTTCTCTTCCGTGAAGATGGTTTATAATCGAAACCGGTAGAAGAGTGAAAAATAATAAACATCTGATGGTTTACAGTATGCATTTCCTCAAATATCTTACGCCTGTTGAACCACATCTCAATAAAAAATTTGTACCATACGACCATTTCAGAGGAAGACAACACGAGGCAGCTAGCG
The DNA here is from genome assembly GCA_026315105.1 of Locusta migratoria. NCBI lineage: Eukaryota > Metazoa > Arthropoda > Insecta > Orthoptera > Acrididae > Locusta > Locusta migratoria. The sequence goes on along the minus strand of CM048744.1, from coordinate 468,625,345 downwards.
TGCCGGTACAGAATGGCTTATTTTGGAGTGGTGCGTGCGACACGTGCATTGCGCAACGCGTGCGCGCTGTTTGTGCGTGGAGACAGAGGCGGGAATGCGCCGCCTGCTCGGCACGCCGTGCGTGTACGCAAACGCGCAGCCCGCCTCCCCTCCCCCCGCCGCCCCCTCCTAAACGCCGCCCACGCCAGGTACAGTCGCGGCGCTAAAAGCAGACAACTATAATTACCACGCCGCGCCGCGACGACCGCACACGTCAACAGGTATGAATTCCGCGCGCCGGTATGAGCACGCCGATGCGGCTCGTCATTGCTTACCTGAGTACCGCGGCCGACTCGTAAAACAGGTCGGTCGAAGCACCGCACCCAACTACCAGAACTAAACGCGACCGACTTATACGACCGCGCCGAGGAAGGCGGCAATGGGTTTACTGCCGTGAACACGCCAGTCCCATACGGTCAGTACCGCACATCTAAACACTGGCGTCTTGGTCGTCGTCGGAAAAAAGAATCGGTGATCCACATCCATAAACGTTTGAGTGCAATGCACTGTAGTGTTGCAATTCATAGGAGTACTGTTAAGCGACGGGTAAAGAGAGTTACAGCTTCAGGAAGCGTATAAGATATATGATCGGCCGGGTTGCGACTTTTACGTTGCCACTACTACCGAAATGGACAGTGATTCGGTTGCCGCCGGCTGTTACACCTCAGCTCGTCAATTGGCTAGCTTTTGAATTTTTACAGCTGACTACAAAGCCATTTGACGGCGATGGAGAGGCCTCTGTCACGGACAGTCACAGCTGAAAGAACTTGGCCGCATCACTTTGACCCGGAAAAAAAATAAAAATAAAATAAAATAAAATAAAATAAAAACCACTGTCAGTCAGCACAAGATAAGAGATTCAACGCAGTTCCTTCACCTGGCATAGCCATGAGAACAGGTTTTTCCCCCATTCTTTTTTCTTAAGATAGTGGAAATGTTGTTCTAGGGGCTGTGTTGCCAAAAAGGTCAACGATTAAAAAGGAAGCATTGTTTAGACTCTAAAGAAGGAAAAAAAAAAAAAGAAAGAAACTGTTCCGCTTGAAAATCACCCGTAAGAAATCTTGCTCCAAATCGAAAAATCACTACTACACCTAAGACTCATAACCCGAAAATAGATCGTCAAATTGGGTCCGACATTAAACAAATGTTTGTAGAGGTTATGGGACTGAACTACGGGGTCATCAGTCCCTAAACTTACAAACTACTTGTGAACTAACTTATACTAAAGACAACACAAACATCCATGCCCGAGGGAGGATTCGAACCTCCGACGCACTCCAGACCGCTCGGCTACTCCCGCGCGGCCCGACATTAATGACTGTTCACCTTCTCGAGCAGACGTGGCGTCCTCGAACTTCCATCTTCGTCATTCGGGGATTCGATACGTAGGGCACTTTTGCACATTAAGAAAATGGCGAGAGCATAATTCATGCGGTGAAAACATGGTTACGAGCACGAGGGCTTTTACCAAAAGAGACACATAGTCTTACACAACACTGCCGGGATGGCACAGAACGTGATGCAACCTATGGTTAGGATTATTGCGTGTAAAGTACAGTCTCTATACTCTGCCTGTTAAGAATAAATACCCGCTGAAAAAATATAAAAATGTTCAAATGTTTGTATAGCTTATGGGACTTAACTACGGGCCATCAGTCCCTAAACTTACAAACTACTTACGAACTAACTAACGCTAAGGACGGCACAAATATCCATGCCCGAGGGGGGGATTCGAACCCCCGACCGAGGTGGCCGTGCAGACCGTGACTGCAACGCCTGTCCCCTCGGCCACCGCGGCCGGCGCTGAAAAAATACTGGGGTATTATTTATTGGTTGACCACAGTATATTTAGGAAAATATCGATGTCGAAACATCATTCTAAATTGGAATTTCAGTTACCAGAACGCGAGTTTTTATAGGGGAAGTAATTGCACTCACAGTTTTGGGCAATATTATTAGTAACGTTGTTAGATGACTCGTTACTAATCACCAATTGTTAGCGAGCTATCAGGAATAAACAGGAGACACGCTTGGGAGCGACAAGTGGACACGTATTAAGTGGCGGTCGGTGAGGGCAGGTCGCCTCCCCGGCGCACGGTACGGAACAGTTTCCGCTTTGCTGCCTGCCGACACTGGGATACAGGGTGTGAGCGACACGCACGGCCGCAGCTCCCCCAACTGTGGCTGACAGCTGCCAAGGGGCGCAACGGCGGGTGCGATCCACACGTTCTCACTTCCCCACACCGCCTCCCTTTTCTGATAATTACACCTTAATTTCAGAATTTATCCCCTTGGCCACCAAAAACCAGCTGAAAAACGAATTCCGTTAAACTGCATATGACAGGCGTGCGTATTAAAACTTGCATTGTGTCTTTCCTCCGGGTTACAGCTAATTGGTGTAGAGCAGCTCTATATGGCTATTTCTGCTAACTTCTTGCAAGTCATTCGTGTATCATGTGCTCCTTGCATTAGAAGTGTAATCAAACGTCGCTTACATCATCGAATAACTTCAATGACGTAAAAATCTGTGGCTTTTCATTCTGACTAATTATCACGTAGTGCACAAGAACCAAGGATCGTAATCCTTGATTTTGAAAAGTGTTTGCAGGATGTTCGGAAGTTTCCGTTGCAGACTTAGATAAAAATGTTGAAATGTTTGTTAAGCTTATGGGACTTAACTACGGGGCCATCAGTCCCTAAACTTACAAACTACTTATGAACGACTTACGAACTAGGACGGCACAAATATCCATGCCCGAGGGGGGATTCGGACCCCCGACCGTGCAGAACGTGATAGGAGCGCCTCAGTCCCCTCGGCCACCGCGACCGGCACTTAGATAAATTGTAGAGTTCAGCGGTATATAATATTGTAAGGAACCCATGTCCGAAAATGTCATCCAGTGACGCTATGCAATAAATCTTTTCTACTGTAAGCTCTTTGTTTTCCATATTTCATCAAGGACATAGAATGGACCAAAACAAAAATAAAATATGTAGTAAACATGGGCACTAAATGGGTTATCTTAAGTCCTATGAGCACGTCTTTATCTTCGATACAATGGTCACGTGTCATATGTTTATAGAGTGCTCATAGCTCTTAAGGTATGCATGTTAGAGTCCATGTTTGCTAGACATTTTTCCCTTCTTTTAGTCCACACGACCTCCTCCCAAAGTATGGAAAGCAAAGAGCTTGAAGAAGAGATTTTCTTCACAGTGACAAAAATAAAGAAGTGAACATAAAGGAACTGGATGACATTTCCGGCTATGGGTTCCTTATCAAAATATTATGTACTCTATCCCTTCGACAATGATTCGAAGTTTGTAAAGGGAATTTCCGAAAAACCAGTAGATTCACGGTTTGTGTCGCGGCTGAGGAAAGTACGTGCGAATTTTCCGATATGTCATTATGGAGAAGGCTGCCTTACGCCAATGAAAAGCCAGATGATGTTTTACCATGAATGCTTTTTAAATTATGTGCGTAAATTTAATACTGAATAACCTTTCGCTTTCGAAGAGGAGTGCCGATGATATTCAATGCTTGAGAACAAAATAGCACGGAAAAAAGAATTATACTGTGACCGGAGCCAATGTTGATTTTTACTGTTAGATGTTGGAAATATTGCTGGTCCATGTTTGAATTACTACTATCATCCAGAAATATTCATAACGAAAAATTTCGATGTTGTGCAGATGTAGACGTTGTGTAGATGTTGTGCAGATGTAGACGTAGATGAAAGGTCGCTTTCATGAAGACAGTGCGAATTATGTATCCAGTCCACAAAAGAAGAAAGAAACTGTCCACAATAAGTGTTCCATTGACAATATGCATAAGTGCGCTATTAGGCAGAAATTTATGCAACATTGTGAGCAAATTAAGGCACTACAAACTGTGGGAAAACTTCACACATTTTGCCTTGCATACTGGATTTCAAGGTTAGTGGCTCTTAGCTTAATTACTGGAAGTAATTCAGGTATGTAGGAATAAATCAAAATCTGTGAAGGGTAAGACATATTTTCGAAAATGGTATTTCGGATCTAAATTAGATGTATACAAGGGGGTAAAGCACTGGAATTCAAGAGACCTGTAGAGTTATCGAAAGGAAGTGTTAATGTTTATTTTTGTCAAAAGTGTAATGTTCAACTAGTCTTCGTTTATAATAATATTAGTTGGTACGGTATTTCATGTCTCTCTTCTTTCTCGGCTGCAGCCACACCAGTGTTATCGTACTGATCGAAACTTCAGTACCTCTTGCCTTGTTGTACTTCCGCGAAGAGATAGTGTCAAGTTCAGATTGATGACGGTTGAACACGTGAAAACCCCACGTAATCGATTCCCATCACCGTGTACTCTTGTTTTTCGCTCTACGGTTATATTCCAGTCTTTAATTCCAGACCACTAAGTTGTACGTTGTTTTGTAGTTATGCGTTTCCTTCACCATATTTTCTTCATTGATAACTACATTTTCAGACACCAGTGAAGAAAGGAGGTGCAATCCCATGTGCGATAGACTACAGCTATCTAGAAATATCAGTGTGTTTTACCTACCATAATGAACTGTGATACTGGAAACTATTTATTGACGACAGCAGGAGTCGAAATACATGTCGCTCAACGGAAACAGGAAGAATCATTGTTTTTACTCCTCGAAATTAACGATTTGGAGTTATTGGCAGAGATGTCTCGTGACCTGGTGGCGCCAAGAACCATCCAGCCTGCCCGACTTTCCCTTTCATTCTTCTGATTGTAGGAGCCTCCGTCTGACCTACATCCCTGAAGTGGGGAGGGGAGGCGTCTGGGGATGTTTTTTACTGCCGCCAGACTGCCTGCGGCGAGGGTGAAAGCGACTGAGGGTTGCCTCGGACGCTCGGGGCCTTATCGCTTTATGTCGTCAAGAGGGGTAACGTATACTTCACGCATGGCCACCTCCACTACCAAATGTTCGGCTCCCTTTAACGATAGTACGGGTGTAGTTAAAAGCCAGATTCTAGTAAAATTTTTCTTAATTCATCGGAAAAGATGCTATGCATATTTCTTGGAGTATCTCCACTTGTATCACTGTCAAAATCTCAAGTTCGTTTCTTTACCTCGCGTCGAAGTCTTCAAAATTTTACTGCGCAAGAGAGCTTAGCGGTACATACAAATGTATGGAATGCATTAAGCATTGATGTACGAATTATTTATGAATGGTGGCATCGGAGCTAAGCCAATTAACGGCTGTGAGTTGCATCACGTTTCCGACGTTTTACCTGACGGAGTGACGAGCTTACTGCCTGTCTTTTGTGGGAAATTTTGCCCCGTTGAGGGCAGTTAAGCCTGTGAATATCCAGCACTGTGGCAAGGTCGATATTGTTGCGGGGGCGGCGATGCGGTGCGAAGGAAGGCCGAGTCTATTACCGCCGTCTGGTAGCGAAGTGGCCGCTTTCGTAACAGCGGCCTGCGGCCTGAGAGCCCTTGCCACCGCGCGTCCTCACATACTGGCTACTCAAACGGATATCCACATGGAACGACGAAGTAACTACTAATAGTGTACTTTGGGTATTATGAACGAGTGTTCTTGTGTTTGTAAGTGCTGTGTCGGGATAGCCATTGTCGTTCGTTAATTATATAAATTATAATGTTCAAATGTTTGTAAATTATGTGTCTTAACGGCTTGGTTATAAGTTCCTAGATTTGCAAACTACTTAAACTAAGTTAAATTTACCTAGGGACAACTCAAACATCCATGCCCGAGGGAGGACTCGAACCTCCACGGGGAACGGCCACGAGCACCGCAGCATGGCCCTCATTGCACACGGCTATTCCGACGCGGCCCAGTTTTAATCCATTGGATTTTTGGGCACTGCAACCTGAACACCTTAAGTCATGAACTGCTCAAATTTAGTAGTTAGGAGACTGATGGCAGTCAGAAACTGACGCAAGCTTTGCTACGTTTCGAGAGGAATGTCCAGCTAGTTCAGACATTGTTCATCCACTATCTAAGACCAAATTACGGCCATTCATACTCTTTTCAGTATGCCACGGCTGAGTGCAGAAGGTTATACAGGGAGGAATTTCCCATCATTGAGATGACGTGAATTATATTATGTCAATTATTTCGGGTCAATAAAGGAAGAAAGCTTAGGGTTTAACGTCCCGTCGACAGCGTGGTCATTAGAGACGGAGCTTACGCTCGGAGTGTTTAGGTAAGGATGGGGAAGGAATTCGGCTACGCACTTTCAAAGGAACCATCCCGGCATTTGCCAGGAATGATTTAGGGTATATCACGGAAAACTTAAATCTCGATGGCCGGAGGTGATTTGAACCACCGTCCTCCCGAATGCAAGTCCAGTGTCTTACCACTGCGCCACCTCACTCGGTCATTTCGTGTAAAATGTGCGAAGCATGATGGTTAGAGAGACACAATATACTTTAAGAGAGCATGATAAGAAGTTCACTTGCATATTCCCATGAATAAAATACTGTAATCTGAGAGTACAAAAATCTCACACGGCAATTTTGTTATGAGAGAAGTTCACTATATTTCTTCCTTTAAATGTGACGTGCCGCTACCGTTGATTCGGATGGGAAGTGGCGATTGAACTGTTGACTTATGCATCGCCATACTGGTACTGAACCGGTACTATAGTTGGAGGTGGTATTGTAAAAATGTTCAAATGTTTGTGAAGCTTATGGGGGCTTAACTGAGGGTTCATCAGTCCCTAAACTTGCAAACTACTAATAAAGTAACTTATACTAAAGACAACACCAACATCCATGTCCGAGGGAGGATTCGAACTCCTGAAGGGGAACGGCCTCACGCATCGGAGCAGAGCGCCTCAATGCGCTTGGCCACTCCGCTGCGGCTTGGTATTTTATTCCACTCCCACATCCCCGCATTGGGGCAGTACCATTCAGCCAGCATTAGGTCTGTGAAGTGTTGGAACATATTCTCCTGCCATACCTCCGGGGGTTACTAACAGCCACAGTGCAATAGGATAATGATTGACCAGACGTGGTACGCAATGTTCAATTATTCATCGGATTTAATTGTTACCCTGGCCTTCACGTTGTTTCAATCTCCCGACAGACGTATCGAAAATGACTATTCGATGATTGCGGAACGAATGGACGAAGATATGCCACCCGCTGGCGATTTGTCGAAACAACAAGGACTGCTGTTCCTCAACATCAAATCTAGAACATCTTTGATTCAATGCCAAGACGTATATTTGCAGCAACAGTCAATATTGATTTCACCATCTTTCTAACATCGCAAGGAGCTGTATTTTGAATCACGCAATTGTAGCACATGTTACGTCCCAAATAAATTTTTTATGATATCGCCAGTACTTGTTTGTGTTGCCTTTTGGTTGGCCTGGAGTGTGGTAGAATATGACTTCCGAAGACTGCGTCTCGGTGCACTACATGCCATCTCTGTATATATAAAAATACATATGTAATTTACAGAGTTTGTAACATATGTTGCTGTTAACAGTTTTTGCTTCAGACACTCATCTCTGATGCAGGACTAACACAGTACACCAATTAGCAGATACTGTATCGTACTTTCGTGTCTACTGCAAGTTGTTCGTACAGTTAACGAGGTCGTAGCTCGGAGGAAGTCTAATGACCTATTAACATGCACTACGATCCCTTTCTCGGCTTCCGTAGGAAGCCGTAATGGAACGCTTTTAATATTGTAATGGGCGTGTTTCTGAGAAGGCGCTGCCCCGGTGAGCTGTTTTTCACGCGGTGGGAGCTGTCGCGCTCAGAGAAATGCGGCAGGCGGCACGTACGCAGGAGGGCCGTGTCTCTCCGCGTGTGCGTGAGCGCGCGTGTATGCGTGAGCCGAGGTATGCCGCAGCAAGAGCAAAGCGACGGCGCGGCGCGGCGCGGCGGCGTGCCGGCGCCCAACCCGTTCCAGCCGGCGCGCCGGGCCTCTGCAGCGGGCCTCGTGGCATGCTTGGACAGCAGACGCGTCTGGGCCGCAGCGCCTAATGCGCCACCCACACACTGGCCATCAATCAACACCCCCACAATACCTGCTGCTGTGCTGGCGGAACGCCCAGCCCTACTGAACTCTCCGTACAGCTGCTCCTTAGTCAAATAATCATACAGGTACTTTGCGACGACGAATATCGCCTCCGCTCTTGTAGACTGTTCGAGATGAAAACCCAGTGGTAACACACTGGACTCGCATTCGGAAGGATAGCGGTTCAAATCCACCTCCGGCCATCGAGATTTAAGTTTTCTGTGATTTTCCTAAATCACTCCAGGCAACCGTACAGCTGCTCAGGAGCTCCTTAGTCAAATAATCAAACAGGTACTTTGCGACAACGAATATCTCCTCCGCTCTTATAGACTGTTCCAGATGAAAACCCAGTGGTAACGCACTCGACTCGCATTCGGAAGGATGGTGGTTCAAATCTACCTCCGGCCATCCAGATTTAGGTTTTTCCGTGATTTCCCTAAATCACTCCAGGCAAATGCCGGGATGGTTCCTTTCAAAGGGCACGGCCGATTTCCTTCCACATCCTTACCCAAACCTTCAGAGCGTAAGCTCCGTCTCTAATGACCACGCTGTCGACGGGACGTAAAACACCAAGCTTCCTACCTTCCTGAAAACCCAACGTTGTCGAAATATTCATTTATTCACATCTTCTATTAGTTCACCTCCTTTTCGTTCTTTGTCCATCTTCTCCTACCTCTTTTGCTCTAAACCTCCCCATCTTCCTCCATCTTTCTCCCTCTAATCAATCCTCCCGTCTCTATACGTCATCTGATCCCCCTCTCTCCTCACCTCCTCCTCTCTCACACCTCATTCTTGTCCTTCTCCCCTCTCAGTCCATTTCCGTCTGATCTCAATCATTTCTATCTCATACTCTGCCTCCTAGCTACTTTGTTTTTGTTGAACACACAATCCTTACACAGTTTTCTTATCACGGGACATCCACAAGTGTTGATCTAGTGACCAAGTAACCTCTTCCGAGTGCGAACATATTTTGTTAGCACCCACATAGATAGGGAGATATTATCATCTTAATCAAATAACAGAAATCAGTTCGCCGCGGCGGAGTGGCCGAGCCCATTGAGGCACTATGCTCCATTGCGCGAGGCAGTTCCCCGTCGGGGGTTCGAATCCTCCCTCCGTCATGGATCTTTGTGTTGTCTTTAGTACAATGTAGTTTATAAGTAATTTGTAAGTTTATGGACTGATGACCCCGCAGTTAAGCCCCGTAAGCTTAACAAACATTTGAACAGAAATCAGATCGAAAAGGGAATGATTCAGAAGTGCCTTTTTTTCCCGCGGGCTATTGGGTAATGGAACGGCAGAGAAAAGTCATAAAAACGTTTGGATGGAGCCTCCGCCATGCATTTAAATGTGATTAGCGGAGTATTTATGTAAATGTAGATCTTCATAATGAATAATAAATTCAGCTACAGTAGTACAAAATTACAAATATATATATATATAAAAGGTATCCACGAGCCGGATTTCATAATGCCCAAAAATAATGGGTTATACGTACAAAAGTACGCCATAAAAACTTGGTTAGATATTAACAGAGCCGGCCCTAGCTTGAGCTGGGCCCTGTGCAAAACTTTCGTGCAGGACTCCGCCACAACGTCCTCCCTTCCTACACCCCCACCCCCTACCATCCACCACGGGTTGTACACCTTCGTCACGTTCAAAAGGAACCTAAATTTCGTCATTAACAAACTCCAGTGGTCATAGTCATATCCCAATTGGTTCGACATTAAAAAAGATTAAAATAGTGGAACCCTGGTACAAGTTAAAAATAGGCGGGAGGATCCCCTCAATTCTTAGGCCTGATATCCTCACACAGGGCAGGGTCCACATGAGAAAAAGGTAGGGTCCAAAATCAAGCGCGGGCGGGGGGGGGGGGGTTGTCAGGCCTAAGAAGAGAACGGGTCTCCACCCCTTTTCTTAACGTTTATCGGAGACTTTTTATTTCAATTTGTTTTAATCTCCATCAGAGTTTGTTTGTATAACCTTTTGTTTCCTGAGGATTTTTAGTTTTCGGTTAGCTTCTTTATCAATTGCTCACACGTCACTTTGGTATTATAACTTTACATATGCACCTGCTGATGGGGCATCGGTCCTTAATCCCAGTCATGCCTATCTTTTACGAAATAATTTTTTGCAATTTTTACGATAGTAGCGGATTCTATTGTTCATTATGACACAATCCCCAGATGAATAGTTTTCATTTTGAGACTATTTATGTTTGTAACGAATGAATTGGACACCCTACAACAACAGTACATTCTAGGTGGGCGAGCGGCTGCACTTGCTGTTGCTGTACTGTAGCCCAGCACGTGTGACACTCGTCGCCGTTCCTGTCAGTTACATAGTCGGCAGCGAGTTTCCTCGCGGAGGCGTTCGTTTGTGTAGGGCGGCAGGTAAAGAAATGCGTCATTCTGAGCGCGTTTCTGGTCTGGCGGTTGGCAGCTGCGGCAGCGGCAGAGAGCGCAAACAGGAACTGGTGTACACGGCCAGGCGGCCAGATGGCGAATTTGGAACAGCTGCGCGCCACGGCGCCGCAGCACTGTCTGCTCAGCAGCCTCGTGTCTATGTTGCGCAAGTTATGTAGCTAGCGGCCAGCACCGGCTGCCTCACTAACCAGCAGCAACGCCTGACACTCTCAAATGTATAACACGGTTGCTATACTAGTCATTTGTTCTAGATTATCGGTTTCGGTGAGCAATGTTACCATCATCTGACCGTTTATTTTTTACATTCTGAAAAAGTACACTAAGGTCGGTACACGTTTAGAGAATGTCATAAATACCAGGCGCGTCCAGAAAGTAAGTTCCGTTTGGTAATAAAACGAAATTGTACACAGATACAAAATAAATTTATATTGCACAAAATTCTACAACTCTTAAACTACTTTTCCACATAACTGCCGAAATTTTGTAGGCCCTTGTCATAGCGTGCCACAAGTTTTTGCATGCATCCTTCACAGAAGGTTGCCGCCTGTGTATTCAACCATGTGGTAACAGCTCTTTATCATCGTTGAAGTGTTGACCACCGAGGACAGATTTTACGGGTAAGAAGAGATAAAAGTCGCTAAGAGAGAGGTCCTAGCTGTGTGGAGGATGATCAAACAGGTCCCATTGAAATTTCCGTAAAAATTGTTTGGTCACATTCGGTGCGTGAGGACAGGCATTATCGTGAAAAAATAATCTTTTGACAGTAATCCTCTTCTTACACCTAAAATCTGTCCTTGGTGGACAACACTTCAACGATGATAACGAGCTGAAAGAACATGTTACCACATGGTTGAATACACAGGCGGCAACATTGTATGAAAAAGACACACAAAACCTTCTGCCATGCTATAACAATTGCCTACAAAATTTCGGAAGCTATGTAGAAAAGTAGTTTAACAGTTGTAGATTTTTGTACAATCAATATTTTTTGGTATCTGTACCCGTTCGTTTTATATAACCAAACGGAACTTACTATCTGGACGCGCCTCGTATTAAAAAAAATTAACTTCATTAAAAATATAAATACATCAAAATGAGACGTTAAGTGATGGTAACATTACTTACCGAAACCGATGATCTCGATTAATGAGCAATACAGCTATCTTGAATACGCAATGATTTTCTTCTACTGTAATTTAATATCGCCGCTGGCTCCAATAGGAGGACATTATCTGTAATGTATTTTCGATTAACGTAACTATAAAAGGAAATGAATTTGAAGAAGAAATAGGAGATACGATACTGCAACAGAATTTGACGGAGCGCTGAAAGACCTAAGTCGAAGCAAGGCCTCTGTAGTAGACTAGACATATTCCCACTGCTTTCCTTAGGAGAGCCAGCCATGACGAACCTTTCCACCTGGTGTGCAACACGTATGAGACAAGTGAAATACCTACAGACTTAAATGACAAAAAAAAAAAAAAACTGTGTAATTCCTACTCCAAAGAAAGCAAAAGAATGCAAAAACTGGTAGATGTCGAGGTAGAGGAAGATCAGTTAGGATTCTGGGGCAATTCTCACCTTACGGCTTATCTTAGAAGATATGTTGCCTATTCGTTTACGATAACAACTTCTAGCTGGAAATTAAACAAGTAAACTATGAAATTTATCATGTACCTGTACATTTTTTACAGTACTTTAAAAACATCGTTAAAAGCATGCCAAATTTCGCTCGGTCTCGACAGGAACTGTCATTTACTGCCAATAGCATCCTTATACGGTTCAATATATTGCTCAGTATGTTGAACGACCGTCAAAATCGGCCGTCTTCTTCAATATATTCCCCAAAACGCCAAAACTCAGACGGTCAATAACGTTACGTATCTGTCTCGTAGGACGGAGGTAGTTGATTAAAGAACACTGGATTGAACTCAGCCATGATTTTATGCACTTGTCAAACACGTACAGGAGCACAGAAAGAAGTGACTCCGGCCGCAGGTTTACGCAGTATATAAACACACTCACAGAAACGTCTGGAATATAATTTCTTAATACATCTAGAAGGTACTAGAACAGTATATTCGACGTAAAATGTACATACATGGTTAGGCTCGAATTCAGGACCCTTCGCTTCTGCGACCAACACTTTACCCACTATTCTTCGCTGTCTTTCGAGGCTTCAATTGCGATATATTATTGTGCAATACCGAGTATTACGCAAGACATATTTAGCGTCTATGGACTCCTTAAGAAGTACGGCTATTGTAACAAGTAAAGCGGAGCTACTTCGGTCGATCAAGACGCCGTCTTGCACGCTGCTGCAGACCGAGAAGTGGCTACTCTGTAGTCCGCTGGTCGCTCATCCCGGAGTGCTTCACGGCGGTGGAATCTTGGAAAGAGTCCACCAAGGCCGGGTTTCACGGGATGGGCACGCCGTATTTGTGAACGGGCTGGCGCTGGCCGCCAGCCTTGGGCGCCTACGTCACGCGTTTTCTCTGTTGTTCCAGCGTCACGGACCAGCCGGCCGAGCGCTGCGCTCTGCTGTGCTGTGCTTAGCCCGCCGGTCGTCTACTCCAGGGCCCCATCTTACCGAGAATCTCAGGAAATGGCCTAGAACTCATTGCATGGTTATCTTCTCCCTCATTCCGAGCTCCAGCGGATACTTCTTGCTTCGTAATTTACCGCTGACCATCCAAAATTCAGCACGAAGTACGACCGGAGATGGCCAAATTTGTTTGAAAGATAACAAGTTCTGCAAAAGTCAGGTAAAACCTTATGTAAAGGGAGAAAGATTATGAAATCTGTATAGATTGTTTACGCCATTGCTGGCTATTTCCGCTGCTACATCGCCGTGCAGGAGTAACCGAGCGGTTTCTAGGCGCCTCGTCAGGGACTGAGAGACTGCTCCCGCTGGAGGTTCAAGTCCTCCCTCGGGCACGTATATGTGTGTGTGTGTGTGTGTGTGTGTGTGTGTGTGTGTGTGTGTGTGTGTGTTGTCCTTAAGTTGGTTGGGACTAATCAAATGTTTATAAACCTATTGGACTTAACTGTTACGATCATCAGTCTCTAGACTGTTCAGGGGGTCCCCATCACGGAAGGATGTGCCTGCATCATTAAACAACCAGCCCGATGAATGTTTGATTACTAGGGTTCCGTAACGCAAATCATACGTCTAACAAAATTAAAACCGTGATAACAGTGAAGAAACGAAAAACCAGTAAACTGTTTTCAGAAACCAATCGATACTTAAATTAATAAGATGCAGTCACTAATTTTGAGAAATCCGGACAAAAAGATCTATTTATTTACGAATTGACTTTACACTAGGACAATTCGTTTCTGCGTCGTGTCTACGTTGCGTAACACGCGTTGTGTATCAAATATTTTTCTGTCGGAATTAATCTGAAATAAGGATAATGCGTTGTATTTTGATAAAAAAAAGAACCTTCCTGTAATGTATAACACTGCACATTTTTTCCTTACAAGAAAGTTGCATCAACAGAAGCGAATTACATTTCTTGTATTTGAAATCCTGAACCTAGTGATGATGGTGACACAGTCCACCGAAACCGGTCGTCATTTAATAAATTGTTAATGTGCGATCTTGGCTTGTGATTTTGAAAACTATAAACCGTATTAAGCTTTGGCGTGCAAATTAGGTGATTGAAACGCTAGTGACTGATTTGTCGTTTCATAGATTGTTTAGTTTAGCGATCACTTAAATTCTGTTATACACAACAAATTACACGAACAATATTTAGGGTCCATTGTTGTACAAAATTAGGTAAGGTATATCTTAAATATTCTTAACTTTTGAATCGTCGCGCTTCATAACGGTAAAGTTTATGAAGATTCCAGAATGAAACTTTCGCTCTGCAGCGGAGTGTGCGCTGATATGAAACTTCCTGGCAGATTAAAATTGCGTGCCGGAACCGGGACTCGAACCTGGGACCTTTGCCTTTCGCGGGCAAGCGCACTACCGACTGTGCCATCCCGACACGACTCACGATGCCGCCTCAAATCTTTACTTCCGCCAGTACCTCGCCTCCTACTTTCCAAACTTCACAAAAGCTCTCCTGCGAACCATGCAAGACTAGCACTCCTGGAAGAAAGGATATGGTGGAGACATGGCTTAGCCACAGCCTAAGGGATGTTTCCAGAATGAAACTTTCACTCTGCAGCGGAGTGTGCGCTGATATGAAACTTCCTGGCAGATTAAAATTGCGTGCCGGAACCGGGACTCGAACCTGGGACCTTTGCCTTTCGCGGGCAAGCGCACTACCGACTGTGTCATCCCGACACGACTCACGATGCCGCCTCACAACTTCACTTCCGCCAGTACCTCGCCTCCTACTTTCCAAACTTCACAGAAGCTCTCCTGCGAAATCAATCCACAATGTAGATTCATCTGGAAGTAATTCTCTTAAAATTAACAGTTTTCAGTAAGTGATGAAATATGACCGTCTAGGTAAACATGATTTTGTCGTCCCGGACCTGAGAGAAGTGCATTACGTTTTGCCTCTTCGGTAATCAGACTTCTTTCACTTCCGCTGTGGGAATTTGTAATGCCCACGGCAGCTCAGCAAGGCTAACGAGATCATTAAAAAACGAAACTGTTTAATAAGCGTGAACGGCGTTTTCTAATTAAACTCACACGTGTGCCGCCGTAATTGCGACTAACGGCAGGGGCGGTGAGACTCTGGGCGAACTGCATTCAATGCAGTGAAGCAGTGCACCCTCTGCAGTGATTCGTACAACAGCGTCCGGGAAAACTTATGATTTCTTTCATATTTTTCACTTTTCATTCATAGGACCCATGCTTGGTCGACTATATTTAATTAACTTATTCAGCAGATGATCATACCAAGTCAGTGTGAACATAGTAATCTTACATTTATTAAGGTCAGTACGTTGTCGTCGTACTATGATAACATTGCTTTTTCATCAACAGATCTGACTACCGTATTGCAGTTGACCTCAGTATGTTGGTTTAATACTTTGGAAGCGGTAATACAAAAACTTGATAATATATAATGTTTGAGAAAATAGTCGCAACTATTTGTTGTTTAGGCTATTGGCTGCCGGTTTTTGTACTCAGGACGATCTTCAGGCAGGCAGTTGTTTCGTTCGCGTCTCAAGCAGTTGAAAAGTAACTGTCGTTTGAAGCAGCGACGAACACCACACACACACACACACACACACACACACACACACACACACAAATTGTTTTATTTTAATCTATGCTTGTAAATGTTGTATATTAAGTCAGGAATATGTAACGTATGTGGAAGTGTATAATAATAAACATTATGTTAAGCGATATAATAGTCACGGTCTTCTCTATGCGATGGAGATGTTTTTGATCTGCCCTTACTTTGACTTTTCTCGCATTAGCGAGGGGTCGGCACGGTTACTATGATTGTGGCGTGGTTATTTTCAAAAGGTGGCCGGCTGCCCTAGTCTCTATTCCATCTGGTCCGGATCGTACAGCAACCAATGGAAGTTGATTTGTGAAAGACTGCCTCGATTGAAAATATTATATTTATTAATGCGTTTCGCCCTTTTGGGGCATCATCATAAATTTTAAACTACTGCTTCGATATCAGTCATCTTATACGACGGGTGTTCAAATGAAAAGGTACCAAACGTTTTTTTAACAAACAATCCCGTTGAATTTTTAATACGTAGTGCGACATCTAGGGACGCGAAGCATGCGTTGTCATCTCCCCCTCAAAATTTAAAGGCTGTGCTTTCAGCGGTGATGCTCACCGTCTTTTTCGACGTCTGAGGTCCGATAGTCATCGAATACCTAGATCCCGGAAAAACCATTAATACTGACGTGTAGTGTGAGACACTCCGTAGCCTACGCAAGTCCATCAACAGCAAACGGCTGCACTGGACTCGCATTCGGAAGGATGGTGGTTCAAATCCACCTGCGGCCATCCAGATTTAGGTTTTCCGTGATTTCCCTAAATCACTCCAGGCAAATGCCGGGATGGCTCCTTTCAAAAGGGCACGGCCCTTACCCAAAACTCCGAGCATCAGCTCCATCTCTAATGATCAAGCTGTCGACGGGAGCCGGCCGCGGTGGCCAAGGGGACTGAGGCGCTTTAGTCACGGTCTGCACGGCCACTACTGTCGAGGGATCGAATCCCCCCTCGGGCATGGATATTTGTGCCGTCCTTAGTCTTAGCTAGTTCATAAGTAGTTTGTAAGCTTAGGTACTGATGACCCCGTAGTTAAGTCCCATAAGTTCTACAAACATTTGAACATTTTGTCGACGGGATGTTAAACCCTAAGCTTCCTTTCTTCTGCAGCAAACGGCTAGAGCTGCTCGCGGAGGGAGTGTTTCTGCTCCACGATAAACGTGCGTCCAAACGTCTGCAGGGTCACACAAAGTGCACTGGCCAAGTTCTCGTGGGATTTCATGATGCGGGACTGGAAGGGTTAAGAGCTGGCTGTGTCGGCAGGTGCCCCGTTCGCCTGGTGGTGGCGGGTTCGGCGCCCTGGCCGGCAGCACAGCCCCCGTTACGCGCGGGGCGGTGGCCGGCACGCGGGCCGCGCCCTCTCGCTGCAAGGCCGGCCTCAATGTCGCAACGCGATCGCATTGCCTCGGCCGTAAGCGGCCGCCGCCGCCTGCCACGTGTCCATACCGGCTGCTTCCGGCGCATGCGACGGCCATCCGTCCATCGGCGTCACCACAGCCACTCTGCTCATGCAGCATTCAACAGCTGTCTGACGTCCACTGCACTGCCCCACTCCCAATCATCTACACCTGCATCTACATTCATACTCGACAAGCCACCATATGGTGCGTGCTGGAGGACACTTCGTACTGATACTAGTCTTCCCCGTCCTGATCCACTCCCAAGCAGAGAGAGAGGAGAAACGAATGATCCTATGCCTTCGTTTCAGCCCTAATTTTTCTTATCTTTTTTGTTCATTTCACGAAATGTAAGTTTGCGGCGATAGAATTGCCCAGCTATCAGCGTCAAATGGCGGTCCCAAAAATTTCGTCAATAGGGAAGAACGTCGTCAAAATGTTCAAATGTTTGTAAATCTATCGGACCAAACTGCGTGGTCATCAGTCCGTAGCTTACAAAGTACTTAACCTAACTTAAACCAACGTAAGGACAACACACACACACACACACACACACACACACACACACACACATGCCGCAGGGAGGACTCGAACCTCCGACGACGAGCAAACGCGCGCTCCGCAGCGAGGCACCTTAGACCGCTCGGCTACTGCACCGCGGCAAGAACATCGTCCTCCCTCCAAGGACTTCAATTTGTGTACCCGAACCACCTCCGTAGCCCTCGCGTCCTGGTCGAACTTACCAGCAACAAACCTAGTAGTCCGCCTCTTTCAATTGCTTTCTTGAAACCGATCGATTGAAGATCCCAGACACTTGAGCAGTATTCAAAAGCGGGTCGCACAATGTAGTATTACTGAAATTACACGCAGACTAACAATAATCTGTCTGAAATATTTTCTTCATAGAACTTGGTTCAGAACACTTACGGCAGTTTAGTGCCACTATTTCCTGAAAAATGAGTTGTATTTCCTTTATACATTAATATCGCTTGCTGTGATTTCTACTTATCTTCCTGTCATTGATACAACCACATGTCTTGCTCTTCGTCTAGTAGAGATGACACGAAGTACTGTTCATTCCGTGCCCAATTACAAGAAACACTTATATATGACAAACTTTTTTTTTTTTTTTTTTTTTTTTTTTTTTTTTTTTAACACTCACTTGTAAACATATTGAATCACTGGAAATTATAATGTTTTCCGGTAGCAGAATAAATGTTCGTTCTTTCCGCAATGCATTTCTAAAATTGAAATAAATTTCTTTTACCAAAGTAGTTGAAACGACTCATTCGCACTAGCTATCAGGAAGGTCGCAAAATTATTTCTTGCTATACTCTACACGTTACTCATATTTCGCAGCATTCTTTCGTATTAGAGATTGCCAGAAATCTGACTGCTCTGTGAACTATTTCGCGTTCTTTGATGTGTGGAGAGTTTTTGCACATCTTTTCCTCTCTTCTGTTTGTCCTCATAGTATTATGAACTTATGTGGCAAATTTTAGAAACAGAGTCACGTTTTATTTGATAGGTAGATTACTGGGTAGACGGCTCGTCTTTTATCGGTCCTCGGATTTTTCCTGTAATAAAACGCTTTGTTGATAAAAAAAAAGATTATTTGTAGCGTGATTTGGAGATTGTATTGAAGTGTATGTCCTCTTATAATTGTACTGCAAAGTTAGTTGAAAGTCGCCATGGCACTTCCAGTACTGTCGTAAGCAGTAAATTACTCCGATGTTGACACCAGAGTTCAGGTTCACAACAGTTTACTTGTTTAACATGTGATGCGCAAACGTATTGAGGAGAGACGATATTATAATGGTATGTAGCTCTTAATAGGTGGACCAATTTCTATCTAATACAGTTTACTATCACAACAACATTTAGAAAATTAGAAAAAGAACATACATGATATTTAGTTTGTGTTTTTAAATGCAATGCCTTCAATGTTCTACGTGTGGGTTTCAAGGAGATTTACGTAGTTTTCCTTATAATGTTCTTCCTTAAGCATTGTCTAGTAGATATTTATTTATTATGCTGGTATTGTTTCAGGCAGATGACAAGTATTACAAAAAACTAACTGTATAAAATTTTAGTATTAACAAAAATGTATAAGGTCTTTTTGCATATTTTTATTGCATTCACTTTCGTACTTGTTAGTTTGCATGAGACATATTAGTGTTAAACACGATTTTTGAAAGCCAGATCAGTGCACTTCAACCCACAATTTCCTTCCTTTTTTCCTATGTTAAGCGTAAATACTGCATATGACATAGCTACCTCATTTACTTTTTACTTTCATGTCGTTTTGACAAAGAGTGTACTGAGACAAAAGGTCGAGTGTCATTCTTTCGTAACATTTGCGCAGCCGGTAAATCAGACTCCATGCGTGACAGTTGAAACAAAACCCGTGAAATCGCATTTACACAGTTGCTCCACGAGAACGTATATTTTTTGCGCAATTTTTGTCGCGGCAAGGAAAATGAGACTGACGTGGAATGTAGGAGGGGAAAGTAAATCAAATACAGGAAGGGGAGAGGTAGCAAACGGTGTGAGGAAGGATGGACAAAAGAGGAGTGTGCCCCTTTCACGAGAACGTCACAAGAACGTGCCTCGGTTGACTACACGAAGCGAGTGGGTCTACTGCGGCGCCCTTAGCGTGTTATTTCCGTACCGAGTTTCGTCTGTTTCGGGTACTTATTTTCATTTAGACGTCAACACAAAATTTGGAGAGTTGTCTGTTCTGCAGTTTTACATCTGAACGGTGAAGTGAGGTTATGAAGACACTTTTTACGCGGCAGCAAGCAAAGACATTAGAAATTATTAAAGACAAATAAAAGTACGTAGTGGATGTTCTTGTAGAAAGTCGCGTGTTACTTTTCTACTCTCTGGAGTGCTGAAAAATAGGAAAATATTATTAACAGTCTATAATGTTGTAAGATGTCAGAAAGAAGAAGCTTGAGATAGTTGCACGAAAACTCGAGAGTCTGATGCCAGGACTTCAAAAAATGTTCAAATGTTCAAATGTTTGTATAGCTTATGGGACTTAACTACGGGTCATCAGTCCCTAAACTTACAAACTACTTATGAACTAGCTAATCCTAAGGACGACACAAATATCCATGCCCGAGGGGGGATTCGAACCCCCGACCGTAGTGGCCGTGCAGACCGTGACTGTAGCGCCTCAGTCCCCTCGGCCACCGCGGCCGGCCAGGACTTCCACTGCAAATGCGTACAGAATTTAGTTCACTGAGAACCATTACGGAGCAAAAATTAAAGAAAACAAAAATGAAGAATAGTTGCAAAATGCTCTTTCTTATTACCGTATTTTGGCGTCCGCTGCCGTAATCTAGTGGACAGCTTGGTATATTGACACGCAGAGGGCCCTGGTTCGATTCCGGGACCACGCAGAGATTTTGTCTACTCGGGGACTGGGTGTTGTGTCGTCCTAATCATCATCATCGACGCGCAAGTCACCTTAAAACCTGCATCAGGCAGGCCGAACACGATCCCAGCTAGGGTCTAGTGACCAAAAATGCCACACGAAATCATCATCATCACCGTATTTTTCCATTGAATTTGTCCGTGTACGAACGAAAGCATCTCGGTATAACAATCAACTTTTATTTGTTAGATATTTCTGAATTCATTGGTGTCCTAAGGCATGAGTTCCTTCATTCGCTTGCAGTATCCTTATTAACCAAGGAAGCTTCCAACTTGTATTTCTTCTTCTCTGTTGTGTTGTAACACTAATACAGCGATTGCAACCGCCGACAGTGTGAACTTCGTATGTCGAATACTATCAGCCACGGCATACAACGAAATGTAAGTAATTCGCGCACAGAAACAGTAGTACCGACGAATTTTCGCAACCAGTGGTAAACCCATGTTTACACGGAAGCTTATTATGTAAACACAACCCAGCCTTCTATGACGACTCGCGATTAGTACGGAGTTAGTACGCTTGGAACTCTGCAGTAGACCACAATCTTTCTCGTGAGCTTCCGATCGTGGTGTAAACTGGGCTTGAGGCAGGCGGTAGGCCGGGGCCCCGCGCTGTCGCCGCGTGTCTCTGGCGCTGGCAGGAAGCGAGGCGTCGCCCCGCGCCGGTTTTGTCTTACGCCGCGCCGTGCCGGGGTTTTTGTCGCGCGCACCTGTAGGGCGGGAGAGGGCTGGGCAGCCGCCGCGCTCTGGCGCTCACGACAAAGCTGGACTCTGCCACGCCACGCGGTAATGACCTACCGCCGCACAGCGGGACAGCGCTGCCTCACTACGGCGCGCAGTCGGACATGGAGGGCGCCAAATGAACTACAGCTGCAAAGGGAAGGAGCGTCCACACCATGCCGAGCAACTGAACATTACTGAAAACATGTTTGGAGAACAGAGATCTGGATGAATAATTAAATTTTCATCCCCTCTAGATAAAATTTGTTTTATCGGTTTCCATCTTTTATAAGATCATCTTCAGACACCTGATCACCGCAGCATACACGGAGAATACTCACAGTATTTACGGAAAGTTAGAACTCCACACTCGGCACTGACATGTTTTAACTTATTTAATTTTATATGATAACTACGAGCCATGTTGCACTTATTATTTTATTTCTAGTTTTTCAGTAAGATGGCCAGCTTATATTCAATATCTCCGAATTTTACAGCTATGTTAACAGGTCATGGGAAACTGAAAGCCTACTATCAGCGGTTCAAAATAATTATGAGTAACGACTGTGAACATTCGTTCATCACAGGACAGGTTACTCTGTAACTTCAAAATTTGATCTGAAGATGGGCAGCTGTCCCGAAACCGGTCATGTTTTAGAAAATATAAGCGATCTGGAGACGGATATTCAAGAATTTTATTTTAAAATAATTGAAGACGGAACGTGCACATGTAACAGTGCTGTCCAAACTATTGACCACTTGCTTTTTGACTGCTGCAATTTCAAATTCACTACAGACTTTTACAATTTTTGTAATTCAATAAGATTTCCTGATGTATAAAATTGTTTGTTCCTTTGTAAACCCTATCAACTTATGTACTGTACTTGTGTTTGCAAAAATATCTGATGTAACCGCCTGAATCTAACCATCGAACATGTAATATTACTATGTAATGGGGCAGGTTAAATAATAAATAAATAAAAAAAGGGTCAGATGACGGTGGCAAAATCGGTCTTCAATAAATACCGTGTGATCTAAAAGTCAGTATAAATTTGAAAACTTAATAAATCACAGAATAATATAGATAGAGGTAAAAATTGACACACATGCTTGGAATGACGTGGGGTTTTATTAGAACCAAAGATCTACCGTTATCGGGCCTTTTTTCTTCGAGGAACTGCGTGATTCTGGTTTTGTAACTGCTACCGTGACGGGTGAGAGATACGCCGATATGTTGCAGAAACACCTCATCCCTAGTCTGGCTGATAAACACCTGCTGGAAAGTACGATTTTTATGCAAGATGGCACTCCACCCCATATTCCTACACGCGTGAAAGATCTCTTGCGCGCGTCGTTTGGTGATGATCGTGTGCTCAGTCGCCACTTTCGTCATGCTTGGCCTCCTAGGTTCCCAGACCTCAGTCCGTGCGATTACTTGCTTTGGGGTTACCTGAAGTCGCAAGTGTATCGTAATCGACCGAGATCTCTAGGGTTGCTGAAAGACAACATCCGACGCCAATGCCTCACCATAACTCTGGACGTGCTTTACAGTGCTGTGCACATTATTCCTCGACTACAGCTATTGTTGAGGAATGATGGTGAACATATTAAGCATTTCCTGTAAAGAACATCATCTTCGCTTTGTCTTAATTTGTTATGCTAAGTATTGCTTTTCTAATGAGATGAAGCGCCATCTGGCGGACATTTTGAAACCTCTTTTTTTTTTTTTTTTCTTCTTTTTGTTCTAATAAAACCCCATGTCACTCCAAGCATGTGTGTCAACTTTTACCTATCTACATTATTCCGTGATTTATTAAGTTTACAAATTTTTACTGACTCTTTGATCACCCGGTAAATTATTAATTCGCAATCTTGGCGTTTCATTTTTGTCGAGTATAAAAGTATTAGATCACCTCCTAATTCGGCAGTGTCATGCAATGTTAACGAAAAATATTTTCTGTAAATTATTTAAACTTTTAAGTTAGCAAGTATAGTGCTACGCAGATCAGTTGTCTGGAACCATTCAGAAACAGAAAATACGTAGGGACAACAGTGCAAGGGAAGCAGGTTAATAAGGGAACGCGTTGAAAGGAGTGTAACAATGGAGCGGTGCTGCGGTTGTTAGCAGCAGCGCCCGCCTGCAGAGGAAGTGGCGGGCCACAGTGCGCGTCCTGCGGTCCCCAGCCACTCGACGGCGCTTTTTACTGGCCTACGCGGAACAGCGGCAAGCGAACGGCACTTGCCGCACGCAACAGGTAGTCTTCCCGCCAAGGCCCACTTGTTGCGATTAGCCGGGCTGCCGTGGAGAGGAAAGAAAGTGTCGCCCGCGGAGCGGAGCTTTCACCGGGCGTCAGGACAACAACAGGCAGAGTGGGCGGCGACAAGTGGAGCAGAGAGATGGGACTCCCGCTTCCTGGAGAGCGCCAGGCGCCGCTGCTCTAAACGCTCGGCGAAGGGGCCAAGTCTAACAACGCCACAAACGAAACAAGTGTCAGATCAGCACGGTAATCTTCACTTGAATACGTGGGGAATCTACACATATAGAGTGTAAGTATTTGTTTGTGTCTTTGTACTGCACACTAGCTGAAAACCTGGGTCGCGATGGAATGGCCATGAGCTCTAAGGCACTTTGCTGTTGAGATCGGCGTTGCTCTCCGTCGTAGGTTCGATTACACCCTCGGGAATGCATGTGTGTGTTGTGTTTAGATTTGTTTAATTTACTCCAAGTAGTTTGTAAGCCGAGAGACGATAACCACTATAGTTAAGACGCACAGGTTTACAAACAATTGAATTGTAAACCTGGCGTTGCTCGGATGTTTATTTATTCAGTCCATCTCTTTTTTCTATTCATCTTCTTCTCTTCCCGCTTTCTGTTCATCATCTCTTCCTATCTCTCGGCCGATCTCATCTTCTCTCGTAACCCTTTAATGCATGACTTTTAATTTGAAGCTATAAAAAAGACCACGATAATGTGATTCTTAAGTTTCTCCTGGCGTATTTGATAATCAAAATATCCACGGGTGTACTGCCGGTCTATAGTGTCCAACGGCCACTATAGACCGGCAGTACACCCGTGGATATTTTGATTACCACGATTAATGTTTAGTGCCTATACACTGGGAAATATATTGAAAAAAAAATCCTTAAAATTATTATGCACTACTAGCAACAAAAAGGTCATATTTTTAAAGTAATTCAGTGGCATTTGACTGAAATAATTGTTTATTTCCTCAACCTGGTTTCTGCCTTAGGCCATTATCAAGTGATAAAACTCTTTTGACACGTTTTTCTAAGTCATTGTTATGCAAATAAAATCTTTAGGACAAATTGATAAGTCCATGTCATTAACATAAAATAGGTACCACATTTGTACCCGCTTGTTTGTTTGAAATAATTATACAGATGTGTATTCCTTATCACGTTACAAAAGCAATAAAAGCAAAGTTGCTTTTGTAACGTTATAACGAATACACATCTGTATAATAGGTTACAAAAGCAATAAAAGCAAAGTTGCTTTTGTAACGTTATAACGAATACCTATCTGTATAATTATTTTAAACAAACATGCGGTTTAAAGGTGGTACCTATGTTATGTTAATGACATGGACTTATCAGTTTGTCCTAACAATTTTAGTGCCGTGACAATGACACTTGGACATCAACCTAAAGTTTTATTCCAATCCTGAAGAAATTAATTTGATCATCAAAGACGACGATATCGACAGGTTAAACGCTTCCATAATCGTGATAAATTAGGGAAGGTGATATTTCAACACAGTGGGAGAGTAATTAAATCTCGGAGACGAATTAGACAAGATGATCATGCTAAAATCGGTCTGTCATTGTCGAAGTGGAGGATATCTGAGGACGAACACTAGGCAATATACTTATGGGAGAAGAAAATGGTGGTAGCATTGGAAGATTTGCTAGAATATTCTCTTCAGTGGTTTTGGGGACAGGCGCGGAAAACTGAAAGTGTGTCCCCCGACGTGACTTTGTAGTCAGCTGCCTCCGAATACGATTGCAGTGCTGTGTCCACTAAACCACGTCGCTCGCTGTAGAACACATCGGTGGTGCAAGAGAGAAAATCGGTGTGATTTATGCACCGTACGGCGGAGCTTTCGGCCAGAGAGCCATACGGACACGTGGAAATATTGCCCGCGCACGCAGCTGCGCGCCGGATTAGAAAGCTGGATCGGCCGGTCCGAAACGCCCGCGCCGGAAGGCGAGGGTGCCAAACCACGCCCCCTCCCACGCGCACAGCGCCGCAGCCACGCAGCGGCTCTTCTGCGAACTATTGCAGACTCAGATTTCGCTAACGTAGTTGAGGGATAAAAGAAGCTCGCGTCATGTTTTCGTTGGAAGGTGTGGAAACATGTCTTCCGTCTTGTAGTACTTATCGATTCCTCGTAAGCTTTTTCAAAAGTATTTGATCACGCTTAGCCACAAAACTGACGCAAAGACAATACGTGAAAGAAATATGAATCACACCACTGAGTTCTTAAACAAGTTTCCGAAGGGCCAAATTAACATCACGTCATCATTTGTTTTGGAGAGTTTAGTTTTCGCGATCGACAGTATTTTTGAATTGGTGAAGAAGTTGTTGCTAAACAAAAATAGTGATGCTTCCTGAAGGTGTGTTCTAGTTCGGTATACATACATACCACTGATGTGTGAGCAAATAATTAGATTTATACCGCTCTGTCATGTGTAGAACGCTCACCAGAATGCACTCGTTGTGTCACCACTCTTTTGTTCCGAATTTGGTACCGGTCAACTGCCGTGAGTCAAAGAGTGAAGTAAGATGTTCATATACTGTACGAAGCACCCGGAATGCCTCACAGAGACGTTAGACAATCTGGCGACCAAGTGAATGGACTTAACAGAAGCCGCGTCGGTAGACTTCGTGAAGCGAGGTTGGCAATTATGCGACCCATTCAGAGTGGCCCCATGGCCCCATGTTGGAATCAGTGGGTACGTGAGGGCACCTAGTCACGTCATGGAAGTTAGCGTCGACCACATTGTGCGCGAAGCGCTACGGGGTACCATGACGTCAGCACCCAGCACCCTGTGAGTTCCAAAACAGTGCCTTGATGCCTCCCATCTGCCGGACTGTGGTCGCACCGCGCCATGCGTCGGTTGTCGTGTGCTGTTGAAACACTGTCCCAGTGTGGTGTGCCATCAACGACAGGTCGTGCAGACGCAGAATGTCTGTGACGTATCGCTGGCGACTGCTAGTGTGCCCGAGAAGGCATGGACGGGGGACGAATGGTGTCTCAACACGTTCAGTGATGAGTCCCGTCTCCGATGAGCATGGTATTCGCAGTTTAGCGGAGTCAAGAGCAGAGGACACATACTATCAATGTTGTGAAGTGACCCACAGGTGTCACCCATATCATCATGATTTGGAAGCCCATGGTACATACACTGCTCGAAACATTTAGGGGGATTATACACAATATACATATAGTAATGTATTTTACTCAGATATCGGTTACAAATGTAATTTGGGTGTAATACTCGTACAGTACGATATTTTGTTGTCTCAACTCTTTACTTGAAGTTTACATGGCATTTACTCCGAGAGAGGCACCATGGGGCTTCCATAGTAGTGATAAAGTCATTCTCGTTGTCCTTTAATACGGTATGTGATCATCTCGGACTGCCACTACAGTTGCACACATGCTTAGCATGGACAGTAAGAGATTATCAATCAGCTATTAAGAGATATTTGGTCATTCTTCCATGATTGCAATATCCAACTCGTCACCCGTTGGGGAAGGTGCTGGTCTGGACGCAATGCATCTGCCAAGTGCATCCCAGACATGCTTAAGGAAATCGTTTGGAACAGTATACGCAAGTCAAGATCAACCTCCTGTGCAGCAACATTCTGGTATTACCAGTATTTAGGTTGCCGTATTGTTGTTGTCTGCACTCCGTAGAACATACAGAAAGACGTCGAACGGTTTTAGTTCATTCTGCCGATGACAATACTTGAGAACCTACATATCTCAACCGATCCCCTAATTGTTTTGACCAGCGTTCTTTTAGGCCGCCTCTAGTCGCCATTCGGCAGACATCGACGGCGCAGCGATGCGTCACAGACATTCTGCGTCTGCACGACCTGCCGTTGATGGCACACCACCCTGGGACAGTGTTTTAACAGCACACGCCCACTCAAAATACGTGTGTGTATGTACTGCCTACAGCATGTTGAGGTGCTCACATGGCTATTAAAATTCCCCAGACCTCTGTATGATAGAGCACGTGCGATATGACACTGGAAGGCGCCTCCGTCCCAGTATCTGGAGGAACAATTGGAACAACTGTGGACAAACTCGCCTCATCGGCGGATCCAAAGGAGATTTTCCTTCATTACGAACCCCTTAAGAGCACGAATTTCAGCCAGAGGTGATGCGACACACTACGGACCTGGCACCAGCTTTCCAACTATAACTGCTAACGGATTTGTCTCTTCCATTGAACGTTGTAATCAGTTCCTAAAAGCTACTTTATCATATGTAATTTCATTAGCATCCAGCCAATCCTTCCTGGTGCAACATTTTTATTTTTATTATTATTATTATTTTTTTTGTCGGGCAGTGTATACTGTGTTTACTACGTTCGGACAATCTACATCTACATGGGATACTCAGCAAATCACATTTAAGTGCCTGGCAGAGTGTTCATCGAACCACCATTATACTATTTATCTCCCATTTCATTCTCGAATAGCGCGCGGGAAGAAAGAACACCTGAATCTCTCTGTTAGAGCTCTGATTTCTCGTATTTTATTCTGATGATCATTTCTATCTATGTAAGTGGGAGTCAACAATATATTTTCGCATTCGGAGGAGAATGTTGGCGATTGTAGTTTCGTAAGTAGCCCATACCGCAGCAATAAGCGCCGTTGTTGTAATGATTCCCATTCCAGATCCTGTATTATTTCCGTAACGCTCTCTCTCCTGTATCGTGACAATACGAAACGAGCTGCCCTTTTTTGGACTCTTTCGATGTCCTTCGTTAAACCCACCTGATAACGATTCCACACTGGACTGCAATACTCCAAAAATGGACGGACAAGCGTAGTGTATGCAGTTTCTTGTGTAGTTCTGTTGCATGTTTTAAAGATTTTCCCAATAAAACGCAGTCTCTGGTTCGCCTTTCGCACGATATTATCTACGTGTTCTTTCCAATTTAAGTCTGAAGTAATAGTAATTCGTAGGTATTTTGTGGAGTTTACGGCCTTTACTTTTGATTGATTTATCTTGTAAACAAAGTTTAACGGATTTCTTTTCGTACTCATTATTTAGAGTCAATTGCCAATTTTTACATCATAATGATATCTTATTCAGATCGTACTGCAGTTGGTTTTGATCTTCAGATGATTTTACTAGACGGTAAATGACGGCGTCATCTGCGAACAACCTAAGAGATCTGCACGAGCTTTTATTTTGCTAACTCAGAAACCCAATGTTTGATTTTGTTGCTAAATATTGTAGTGATAAGGTACACTTTTGACCTCGAAGTCACGTAACTGCTTGTTGTTAACTAAGGGTGAACAAGTAAGCGTGTGTGTTTTAGTGTAGTGTAGTGGGGCGAGAAGCGAGATGAGCCGAGCCGGCGCCAGCTGCAGAGAGCTGGGCCACTTTTGCCGGGTTTGTAGGTCGCGGCGCGGCGCGGCGCGGCGCTTGCAACAGACGCCTCCGCAACGCTCGTCCCCACTCCACGGGGCTGCTGGTGACGTCACTGGCCGTTCTGCACGCGCCGCACACTCCCATTCAGTGCGGGGTGCAGCAGACAGCTGTCTGCGACCCCTACACGCGCCGACTGCTGATCTGCCCCTGCCCTAGTGACGTGACTTCTACCCGAGGGACGTTACCCACACTGCTGGCATATCTTAGTCTTCATCGGCAATTTCTTTACTTCAGCGTTTGCAGTTAATCCTCTGTGCTGTGTGCAATTTGCATAAACGTTAATTGCTTAAGCTACAACCGTATGGTTTCAATGCATCACACGTGATTTAATGCCATGCGTGACTAAAGAATGGAAAGTGAGAAGTGCTTTTTATCGGCTGTAGGAACAATTACAAATGGGGTCCAGACCATTGGTTTATGAGACTATAAAAGAACTGAAGTTATTATTTGCAGTCTGCACGTCGTTAACGCAAATTAAAGTCCGACAGGCTCTGGGCACCAACGTCTTTCAAATTTTCCTTTTTAAAAAGTGTAAAGAAAATAATCAGCACCTAAGCAACCTATAAATAGTTGCATAATTCATACATCAAGATGTACTACGCTCGTAAATGATGATGTTAAAGAATGAAATGTGTTGATAATCTGATCCTCACTGGTAAATATAATGTAGTGTGATATGAACGCCACCACGGTCGGGGGTTCGAATCCCTCCTCGGGCATGGATATTTGTGTCGTCCTTAGTATTAGTTAGTTCATAAGTAGTCCGTAGTTAAGTCGTATAAGCTATACAAACATTTGATATGAACGTCAGCACTTGTTGCATAGACTTTCCGCCTGTCTCATTGCCATAAAACACAAGGGTTCTCTTATATCTCTTCTGTGAGAAACTGAACGCAATTATTAGTTTATATAAAGTGTTATAGTCTTTGATGCACTCTTTGTCTGCGACCGTTTGCAATTTACACTGAAGGAAGAGTTGAAAAATATTGAAACATGTGTCTGTTGAGCATTTGTAAACTAGCTACAAAGTGTGACAGATAGTAGGCCCTACAAACAGCAAGTTGGATGAAATAATTTATGTCCCTTTATTTTGAAACGAGTGCTCTTGCAGTTTTCTGAGTAACGCTCTCAGTGATGGACATGACATTTATACCAATTTTTCCACCGCAGATTGCTTAGCTCAGAAATGCTCAACAAATCCATAACGAAACGTGTAGCTCTCGTTTGAATATTTTCTAGCTTTCCCGTCAGTGGTACTTACTAAGGGTCCCAGACGCATAAACAGTGCTGGAGAATGGATGAAACAACCTTTTATGCGCGAGCTCTCTCGTGCGTCAGTTACACTGCCTTGGTATTCCTGAAGCAAATGGGATTCTGCCACGTGTCTTGCCAATGGTTAAATTCCGCTTTAACGAAATACGGATAGAAACTCCCAGATTAACGTGGCGTACAAGCCGGTGTAGGAGATTGGGAAGGACAAGTAGTTAATGATGTTAATAAACTGAACTCGAATACTGCCCCAACAAGAAGGTACTATTTCGTATCAGTTTCTTGAAAGACTCAACGCGTATGAGTATACAGAAATACATGTCGTGAAGTACTTACAGTGTTTTGTTGCTGTCTGAGATCTTCAGACTCTGCCCCCTTCCCTTCTTTTCCCCTTTGCCATGTAAAAGTAGTCAATCACATATTACTGTTGTATTATGAGTTACTTTCTGGAAAGATTAGATGCATAATAGTGACATTTACTACATCGGGTACAACATGGAAGCAGTATGTAGCTCACTAACTATGAGCTTTTTGTTGCTAGTAGTGCATGATAATTTTAAGGAATATTTTTTCAATATTTTCTCATTATATACGCACTATACATTAATCGTCGTAATTTTTATAGCTTCAAATAAAAAGTCATGCATTACAGGGTTAAAAACGTGAGGTAAGGGGAGTATTTCGAAATACATAAAAGTGTTTAAAGATGTGAGTGCATAATTGTAAAGTACAGCAGCAACCATTGAGATTATGTGTCAACAGTTTTCTTTCGTATCTCCCGCACTTTCGACGATACCTGCTCAAAAGATATCTGTGTTTTCTTCGGGAGGATGTTCACCACTTTAACGGCCGTATGGGCAAATATAAAAAGATATATTGACCTAGAATACAACAATTTTAATGTGTAACGCAAACGGCGAGTGGCAATTGGGGAGTATTAGTAGTTCGTTCGTTTCTTCACGTTTAGAATGAGCTGGCTATCTTTGGTCCAGGCGATGATCGTCCTCAGTCCTAGTGTCGAACGAATGGTGTGTCGCGGTGGAATGGCCGAGCGCTCTAAGGCGCCTTGCTCCGGAGCTCTCGGCTGCTCCCAATCGAAGTTTCGAGACCTCCTTCTGGCATGAGTGTGTGTGTTGTCCCTAGGTTATTTTAAGTAGTTTGTAAGCCTAGGGACTGACAACGCCAGTAGTTAAGTGCCATAGATTTGCAAAGACTTGAATGAGCGCTGCAGCGGTGTTTGTTGTGAGGAGAGCGGCAGGCAGGGGCAGGCGGCAGCCCGCGCAGCTGGAGAAAGCCGGGGCCGCCACACAGCGCAGCGCAGCAGAGCTAGAGGTAGAGGCACAGCACGGCATAGGCGAGCGCCGCTGGCCGGCTGGTTTCTCCGACACTTTCAACACCGCGCGCTCGCCTTAACGGTCCACGGTCCAGCCGCAGCCTGGCCTTGCCGCGCCGCGCCGCGTCTCACTCTGTTCCGCGGATCACACTCCTCACCACCGGCCCCTCCTACTGCAACGGCACTCACCGCCACTTACGTCACGCCTAAGTGCACTCTCGAGACAGTCTAAATCCTTGTTTTTCCCCTTGCAAGTAAAAATATTCCGGCAGGAGGGATCGCCAGATCATATCGTATACGAGTGTCCCGCATTCGACGACGTGGTTGCGGACTTAAGAAGGGCATTGCCCAGTAACAACACATACGAATTAATAAGGGCCTCGCACACTTTCCAAACACTTGACACCATTGCAAAAAACATCTCACGCAAGGTCCTACGAGACTTCTTGCAAGATCATGACTGATACACCGATTACGACAATAACACCCGACTAGACAGACACATCTGGCGGCCTCGGGTTTCGGGGGTTAGATGTGGCCACACACCGATAAAGACCAGACGTAGAGTAGTGACTTAGTTAGTAGGCTAACACTTTTTGTGGGGATATTTCTTTGTGTGGGGGGGGGGGGGGGCTGTGGTGACAACAGAATTGGCCGCCCAGTCCCAGAGGCATGCTCACTGGGTCTCGTTAAGTGAGCTGACCACCTTAAAGTAGGTTTGTACCGACTGGCACACCTGTAACGCCACAGCAGTAGCTTAGTTGGGGTAGTAGTAACAACAAAGTAGTGTAGCATAAAATCAAAACACAAGGTTGACCAGTAGTTTTCATATCAAACAATAATAAATAATTATTAGTAACTTAGTCGCTAACTCTAGCCCATAGTAATAATAGTTGAACATTTAATATTAAGACCCATTTTTAACGTAGGTGATGGGTTGTTATGTATCATTGAAATCATTAAAATAATATTACGGCCACATCCTTCCGAGAATAAACATCCTGCAGACCCCCACACCCCGTCATTATTACGTACCCTAACATATCTATTTTGGCATCATAAAGGCGGCGAATTCAATTTTCTTTCTCTAGATACAACATTCTCGTACATTTTTGATCGTTGTTTTTGTGTATTTTTCGGAATGGAAAGAATCATGTCTATTTTTAGTTAATTACAAACAGAAATATATATTTTGCACGAGTGTTTCGCATTTCGGGCATGACTCAAAAGCGCATTATGGTCACTTATCAAGATCCCATTGTATAAACACTTCGCAAAGATGCAGATCTTTTTCCGAATTTCGTAGATTTAATTATTGTATATTGTTCATTTACATATGGATTGGTTCCTGAAAACAGTTTTGATGCTTTCAGCTTATTCATAATTAACACACTGAATTTACCATAAAACAAACTACTTTCTATCCAAAGAAGAATTAACGTCTAAGAATACTCGTAGATTAAGTACTGTGTTTCTGTATCGCAGAATCCGTAGTAATTAGACATCTAGAGGGCTGGTAGTTTGATGGTGGAAATACTTCCTCCGGTGATCGCGACCCCAGAGCAAGACTTTGCGACTCCCCTGGGGGTCGCGACCCACAGGTTGAAAAACATTGGTCTAAACGACAGCGTGACCTACTCATTTCTGCGTGAGTGGATGATTTATATGCAAACTGGACTATACCGGGTGTATATAAATAAACTTTCGCAATTTAACAAGTTGTAACACAGTAACTAATTACCTTGCGAGTACCAATCTTGGTAGCATTAATTTTCAGTGTATGGGGTGCACGATTTACATGTGTCATTGTGCCTTCATCCAGTTTCAGCAACGGACGCCAGGTGCCGTCATCACCATCGTGATTGATAGTGTCAAACACCTGACCAGTCGCAGTGGAATTGTTAGCGTGTCAACTTGTGCTTGGACAAAAGCAGCAGGCTATTACTGCTGAAGCTGTATTATAAAAGCAACAGTAATGCTGCTGCTGCACTTCGAGAATATCGCCGGGTGAAAGGTTTACGCAGTAGCGAATATACCAGCTTATTTATTCATTCATTTATTTAGGCACGATTAACCTTCAGCCCAGACCATAATCCTCCTTAAGGTACACAAACTGTGCACTCAGTCTTGAAGACCGGGTGCCATTTCTTTCACTTCTTCCAGTTTCTTTAGGCATTTTTACCATCTAATTGTTTTAAAATCCATTTAATGCACCATTCGTTCTCCTCCATCCCCACCATACCCCCCCCCCTCTAGTTTTCTCACAGACTAGATGTGTAGATTTTTCCAAATTTTGCAGACTTCCATTTAACTGTGAAAGGAAAAACACAGAACCGGAGGGTATACGGGGTACTTTGGACCCGGAAAAAATAAAGACATTCCGCGTACATCTCGGTCTTTTTGACCGAGAGCGGAGAGCGCCATTCATTAATTACAGAACTTCAAACAGAAGCAGAACAAAGAAAGGACCTACCTCGACTTCCTCTTCAGCGGCCTTGAGGCTACTGTGGAGGGCAGAGCGCTGATACGCAGAGAGAAGGGGAGGGGATACCGGTGTACGGGCTAAAGGTCAACGCAAAGATAAGTTATTTTAAGTAGACATCCCATGATATTTTGTATCAGTTTTGCTGCTCATAGTCAGAGCATAATTTGCGCTGAAGATCCTTTACATTACCGGGATCAAGCTTTTTTATTCTTGACATTAAATCATAAGAAATATAGCGATTGCTGTTGATTTCTTTATATTCATTATCTATGGTGTTGGGGGGCAGGCCCCCTCGGTTCAGCATCATACACGCCCCTGGGATTACGGAAGGGCGCTCTTTCTCCACCTGGTGTGTGGAGCGTGATGAAGAAGTCCGAATCAGTTGGAGAACTGGCCGTCGCTCCGGGAACAGGCCGACGGTCGGTTGCACCACAGGTGGTTGATGAAACTGCTGTTACTATGGCAGTCAACGCTGCGCGCAATTGCCGATCCTCAAGTAGTGCACGCGCTGCGTCACGACAGTTGATCTGCCCGTGGTCAACTGTGCGGAAGCTGCTTCCAACCACGCAATCCAGCGCTTTGAGACTATTCTGGACTTTTACGGGCCCTATATTGATCCCTTTTTGTAGCAGTAATGGTATGACGTACCGTAACAGCACATCAAATTTGTTTCGTCTGAATTGATTCTTCATTATTTCTCTTCTGCATCTGCTTGACATTAATGCTGCCATGTTTGGTACTCGTACGGTAAATAGTCTCCGTAGTATAACGTGTTAAATACGAAAATTTAATTATAACCACCCAGTACATCCTAACAAAAGTATGTGGACTCCTCACGGGATTCAGGACTACTCAGTGCAGATTGCGTAGATAATTTATTCTTCTGGTATTCTGGGTGTGTGGGGATAGGAGGGGGAAGTTCCTTCTTTTGGTGGGAGGTCCAGTTGTCAAATACTAAAAGTTTACTCAGATTGGTATCTAAAATATCTGTAGATGAACTGTCAAACCATTGCCATTTCAAAGGTTAAAACTGAAACACAAGTCGCACTGTGAGTGAAAAAAATTTAAAAAACCTCAATGGATATCGCTTTGCCCCATTTAATACTCACTCTTACTACTACTAGGTACTGATAAACACAATTACCTCAGTTAAGACGTGCAAAATGCGTGTACGCAATTTCTCTAACATTCTTAATCCATAAAGCCATAAGTGTACGTTTATCGCTGATATACAAGTTTGGTGCTATTATTATGTTAACATGTTGTGGAACAGGAAAGGATTACGTACTGACTGCTAGGCGTTATCATAACGTTTAATAAAGGACTAAATAGGTTAGATGCTGGCATTGTGTCGCCTATACAAAAGTTAGTTGACCATAAAAGGACACAATCAGGGTAGGACAGCTTATTGGTTTCAGAAGGTCCGTCTAATACTAAATCTAGACGACAAGTAAGGACTGCTGCTTTATCGCTTCGGTTGCGAACGTGACCGGTCACACTCGCGGACGAATGTCAGCGATGTTACACCCCCACCCTCTTCACTCTCCAACATCTGCGTCTCTGCTTCCTTTACAGAGCTGTATTCCCTTTCCACGCCACATACCTCCCTCTGGCTTAGTCGAGAGATTTAGAAAGTGGTGGAAGTCCAAGGAGTAATGTACAGAAGTCAGCTTTGTAATTACTCATTTCCCATAGTTTAAGGCACCTGTAATTATTTGTTTGGGAATACCTATAATGAATAAAATTTTTACACAATACAGCAGCAAAGATCGTTAATTCTCTTTTATTAAGATTTCCCTTTTCGGCAGGTTATACTACTCTTCAGATCAGCCGTCATGACTGTTGTTAAGCCTCTAGATCAGATCGTCCCCAACTTCAGAATGACAAACTTTTATACAATAGACTTTTATTTGTCGGCTACCTTACTTTGAGTCACTCCAGGGTTGACATTAGGTGATGCAATTTCCAACGGTGCCTAATGAATCTTAGTAAAATGTCATGCTACCAACTTAAGCATTTCATAGCATCGCAATGACCTCAGCGAATGCTGTAATTACCAGTAACTGAAGGACAGCCCGCTATGGAATGGAACTTGGCTAATGAGCAAATAGAAACGTTTCGTGTACATTTACATGCGTTTGACAGCAGTATGCTTGCTAATCACAGCGGTATTCTAACCACAGACTGAACGCTTAAACTGGTTAAGTCACATTCTGAGCAACTTCTCTACTCTTCTAAAGTGTACTAGTGCCCTGAATATCGGACTGGCGTTTGCTAAGTGTTCATATTCCTTCCTTTTCCACGTAGCATTTTAAGTTGATGTGTCTGTTCATCAATTTAACATTGACAAATAGCTGAAAAAATAGTAAAAAGCTACACGAAATAGTACGAACGTGTGAAATTAGTAGTATAGCCGGCGAATGGTCAGTGTGATATTTATGGGGAGTATTTTGATTAAGTGCGGCACATCTGTGAGGGAGACCACCTACAAGACACTAGGATGACAAATTGCACAGTACTGCACAAGTAGTCATGAAAGCAGGTATCGGAGATACGTTGCCAGGATTGCAGGAGGACAATCAAAGAGTAAAAGAGGTGCTCAGGATATTGGAATGTCTGTTTATTTATACCCTCATGAGTGCAACTAAAGAAGTGCTTTTCCAGGAGACTTGGGGAACGCAGAATATCCTCTGTCTAGATAAAATGGATGGCATACGGCACTGCTGTGTTTACGTTTCCCAGTGCACAGTGCTCTAACAAAGCAGAGCAGGATCTCATTAATACCGGCAGCCTGGCTGTTGCTGTCTACACCGCGGTTTGCAGATTGCGTAATATTTGTAAGGACTGACGGACCAGATCCTGTTAGACTGTTGAGGTAACTAACAAAGAAATTTACCATTCTTCCTAAGATTATGTCACCGAGAGAGGTGGCGCAATGGAAACACATTGGACTCGCCTTCGGGAAGACGGTTTTTTCACATCTACTTCCTGACAATCAGATTTAGGTTTTCTGTGGTTCCCTAAATCACTCCTTGAAAGTTCCGAGATGGTTCTTTTGAAAGGGCACGGTCGATTTCCTCCCCCATCCTAACCCAAAAATCAGAGGACGAGTTCGGTGTCTAATGACCACGCTGTCGACGGAACGTTAAACCCTAAGATTCCTTTCTTCCTTTTTTAAGACTATTTCTTGTATGTCGTCCCATTGCTACTACTAACACTACAATACTGCCACTATTATAGTTATTGTTATTATTATTGTTTCAGTATTGACCTTCAAGTTGACGCTCACATCTTCAAAAGTTTTAATTTTACGTGGTTCAGTATTTAAAGAGGCGTAACTAGATTACTTGGTTCAGAAGATTCATGCAATAAAATGTTCAAATATTTGTAAATCTATCGGACCAAACTGGGTGGTCATCAGTCCGCAGCTTACAAAATACTTAATTTAAGGTAAACTAACCTAAGGACAACACACACACACCCATGCCACAGGGAGGACTCTAACCTCCTACGGCAAGCAACCGCGCGCTCCGCAGCGAGGTGCCTTAGACCGGTCGGCTACTCCACCGCGGCGTTTCATGCAATACGGAGCCTTTAATCTTCGTTATAGTGTGTCCACTATAGCTTTACAGCCGTTCTACAGACTTTCGCTTGGATTTTGAGATTACAGCATGGATGTAGCGTGCAAAGGTTCAGATGGTCGACGAAAGCGTTGTATGATCGCTGAAAATGTTGGCTTTAATGACAAGAGTGTCGAGTAACGGATCATTTGAAAAATTCTGACAGTTTTTCGACTTCCTGCCGATGGATTAATAGTAGAATACATTCTGTAGTATTGGTTTTGCTTGATGACACAATCTCAACTACGCGTTTTTATTAAAATAAAGAGGCGTTTTGAAACAATAAAAGACGCAATTTGCATCTTAGCACATATCTTCCACCAGTCTGAGCGAGTCCTACTACGACGAAGATGCCTCTTTTAGTCACTAGGTTTTTCCTAAAATACTGTATCTGAACGAAATATGTTCGACAAAGGTTTCTTTCTGCATAAGATCATAAAATGAGGGCGACGGACGATATAAAAAATTATTTACGTGCTAACAGTCTTAGCGTGTTCAGCACAGCAATTAGACAGGATGAGGCAACGTTGAGTCGTCAGTTCCAAAAAGGGTAAAATGTTCGAATAATGTTGCTATTGCGTAAAAGAGCGCTCGTAAATAACTGAAATATGTTTCCCAGCGTAACAGAGCTTTGAACTATAAGGTTAAGATACAAATAACGGGAGTACTATAAATGAAATTTAGTGCTTATACTCACCAATACGGAACCCAAGTAGACAAAGTGTAGACGAATAGGTGAGGCTTATTTTACACATTTGTACATGCGACCGCATGCGTCGCTATGCATTTCATACAAAATAAATTCATCATATTTACTATAGGTGATGACGATATTTCTTCTCCAATGATTACAGTAATTAATGATTATGAACTTCTGAGATTGAAGACGTGTGGTGTTCACAAAGTAATCAACGAATGTTTGCCGACTATGGGTTCACTAGATTATAATTTCTTTCGATCCAGGCAGTGTGTTACCAAAAGTATATACCTGGTATATATTCTCATTTTTAAGCTCTTGTATGTTACGTAACATGATAAAAGGCGGTTACAGTTACGGTTGTCGAACAACGAACTACAGTAATTTAAGAGTGCTAAATGCTTGATAAATTAATAAGATTTTAATCTTGATCCTCAGTACTATGAAACGCACTAACAACGTCAGATAAGGGGAAACTCCATTGTGTAATTCACGGTCAGTAAAGCATTTTGATATTGAGAACTAAATACCAATAAGGATGATTCTTGTTCTAAATAAAAAGTAGCAGAAAATAGAATGTAGCTTTACAATATCTCTCAGTACAACCCAGAATTTAGACGATTATCGGTTTGTACAGCTTAGCGATGTATCTTGCATCATTCACTTGCGCAAGGGAACGTTCACAGTCGTGGAGCACCAAAAACCTTCTGGAACTAACCGAATGTTCTAGCACTTACGTAATTGGTATTTATATACTACTTTCAGCCCGAGAGACTTCGATGACTATTTTCAGCGTGCCAGTTAATGTCTCGCATTTTCTGTAGATTTACGTAGAGCCAGCAGTACATAGCATTTGTGAAAACAGTCCTTAAAGAGAGATTAGTGTAATTTTCGCAATGTAAGACTTTTTTGAGAGAAGATTAAACATGGTTAGGAGATACGCTAGTAGATTAGCATCTAATAAGCATGAGACGAGCGTTAATTGTTAGTATCACTTTTTCGTAGAGTTAATAGCCGAAAATACATATGGTTAAGTACAGTCCACAAAGTAGTCTTATAGAAGCCCTATTTGCAGAGCTGTTCCGGTTGAATTTGCTTCGGGATTATCTGCCAACGGAGGATTTTGCGTGATTTATCATTGCTGTGTGGTTTGCGTTACCATGGTATCAGTATATCGTACAATATAATGTTCCCAAAAATAATACAAAGAAGGCAGAAATCCAACTTTAGTTTACCCTCAGGAAATTGGTCCTGATGACCCCAACCATTCAATAACTGGCAAAAAATTAATTCGTGCTGTTACTTACTGTCTCCCACGACAGCTATTTCGACAATCAATGCAAGTATTCTTTTCTTAATTGAACAAAATAACGTTGCAAATTCGATGAAGCACGACAGAAATTTCTTAGATTAGCGATGCAATTCGATGTAACTGTTTGGTACAGGTTTGCCTTTGCACTATGGCGAGCCACGAAGCTAATACAAATAGTTTTTTTTTAAAATTTTTGATACGAATTGCTTGAATTATCTCTTGATAAACAGCATTTAGAACATTAATTTTAATTTTTGCTTGCTTCTCTCTATCTTTTGTTAACAATTACAGTGTTAACGTTTCTTTTCGTTTCATATGGTATATACCCTGAACGAAGTTTTATGAATATTACCACGTACTGATTCTGATAACCTTTTAAGTGTCGTGTCGTGAACAAGTTGATACACACAGAAATTTCGTTATTTTGCTGTTTCCTATAGCTCCAACTAAGTTCAGATTATACAATACGTAATTCGGTATCTTACAGCAACATGTGGGACCATCTGTAAAAGCACTCGTTCAGTATGCGAAAGATTTATTATTCTTAACATCTGTAGTTCGACGTGGTCGTAAGTTTGTCCTTCTTCATTAATTCCTCATTTGAGATTACGTTCGTGACATATCTTTCCGAAGATCTGTCCATTCATACCACTAGCAGAGGATCCACGGCTCCTGACCTCTACGTCTTGAACTCGACAGAACATTCCTAGTCTCTACCTGCATAAAGAAGAATAACTTAGGTTCCGCTAGCATTTTTATACACAGACATGCTACAGTCACACGGAATGTGTCACTAGAACCGCCCATTAGTACTCCCTATCAGTATTACCTTGTTGCTTCTATGGGCCTTCAAAACGGTCAACGGGTATCTGGCCGATATTATTACTTCACAGGTGTGTTGGCAACGATGTCATCGAGTTTTAATATTTATTTTCACATGCACTTATGAAATTTAAACGTGGAGAAGAGTATCGATATTTTTCGCAAAAGTGATGTCTTCTTATGTACACTTATAGGTTGTTTCACAATGTATGTCTTCTAGAGGTTTTAGAGGGGTGAATTTTGACATAGGAATCCATATCTGGAAATGTCATCCAAAGACGCTTTGAGCATTTTTTTTCTTCGAGAGTGTGAAACAAGTATCTTCTACTGAGAGCTCTTTGCTTTCTATATTTTGGATGTATTGCTATTGTGATCCTCAACCAGAGACTGGTCTGTTGTAGCTCTCCGCACTACCCTATCCTCTTCATCTCTCAATAGCAACAGCAGCCTACATCCTTTGGAAGCTGCTAACTGTATTCGTTTCTCGATCTCACTCTGCGATTTTTACACCACTCACTTCCCTCCAATGGTAAATTGATGATTCCTTGATGTCTCAAATCAAAATGTGTCCCACACTATGGACCGAAATAACTAAAAAAAAAAAAAAAAAAAAAAAAAACTAGCAATTCTGGGCCCTAAAATGTACACCTTAACGAGTTATAAGCAGTTCTTTATCTTGGATATTGTGGGACACATATCTTGTTTTAGTCAAGTGCACTTAGGTCTTAACATATCAATTTCAGATTGTAGGTATGGCACACATTTTTGCTGTTGTAGTCAGCAGTATCTTCTCCAAAATATGGAAAGCAAAAAGCTTGTAGTAGAAGATATTTAATTCACAGAATCAAAGTGGTATAAGTGCTTAGACTGTCGTCGGATGACATTTCCAGAAACTATTTTATACATAAAATTTGATCTAGTAAGTCTCTACAAATCTGTAAAATGAGTTGTAAAACATCCTCTATAATAGTGTAGTCAGTACTCGTGTGATATTCCTATATTTTGAACTTTGATTACATGTTGAATCCACCTGCTCAGAGACTGTTATGTGGATGACGGACAGCAGTAAGTGGCAAATACTGCCTTATTGCCACAAATCTAGATTTTTGGCCACTGTGTGACCATTATCAATGCTTAAAACATAGTTTAAAACATACACATTTTTTCCAGTTTTCATGTTTGAAGATTACTTTCACACTGAGGCTGCCCCGTAATCTTCAAACATGAAAACTGAAAATTTTTGTATGTTTTAAGAGCTGTTAATGGTCAGACAGTGGTCGAAATCTAGAATTGTGGCAATAAAAACATGTTTGCCAATAACTGCTGATCGTGATTCACATTCCTATATGTTGCGTCCAGTTCCCGCGACATTTCGGAATTTCACACTGCCGTCGCGGATAGTGCACTTGTACTTGTACCAGTAGTTTGCGACGGTCCGTACCGACGAATTATTTTTTTACAGTTTTTTCGATCACTGCACAAAACTTCACCTCTGTCATTTTTCACATATCCATGCCTCGTGGGAGTTGCCGTTAGGGTTCTATCTAACAACACATTTAGAAAATCGTCTACGGTAGGGTTAGAAGTAATAATTACTCGGTTTTCTCTTCCGTCTTACGACCTGTGGCGGTAATTAATTTTTTTTTTTTTTTTTTGCACCATGAGGCTGTTTAGATAGCGAGAACCACACTCTGGAGGGCTGCAGCGTGTTATCTTGCGGCACACAGGCATGGGGGGACAAGCAGTCACAGGGCTGGCACTAGCGTCGTCACCGGTTTAGTCGCACTGTAAGCACAGACACTGCTCGGCGGGCTTACCCGTGGAGGCCATGGCCCGGTTCGCCACAGCTGCAGCGCGGCCCTGGGTCGCCTCCCGTCCTGCTGGTGGCCGGCACTCGCAAAGTCTTCGGACAGACTGGCGCTGGCGCACCGCCGCCGCCGCCGCCGCACCTCTCGCCGCGGCTCCCGCTGACGTCACGCGGCCGCGCGCGCCCATTGGCCGGCCGGGCGCGCCGCCTTCGCATCGCCTTGTACGTCCCGCGACCGGTCCTCGGCCGGCCTCTTCCTCCGCGGCGAGTCTTTTACGAAATTTATTTCTGCAAGTCTTTAAATTTGTGGCTGCGGCCAGTCCGGCTTCGGCTGCGACACGCAGGCTCCGGCAATACCTCTGGGCGAAACCAGCGGCGATAGCGGCGGAAAAGCACGGCCGCAACCGCTAACTGCACGTCTCCCTCTAATAAACGGCAGTGCGACTCGGCGACAACGACACCTCTTCAGGTCACGTACAAATCCTTTCAGTCATTGTTCACAGCAATTTTTCCCTTTCTACAACTTTGTCTTTGTTTCACACCACCAAATTGTTTCAAATACCTGAGTGGTTTTACCACTCTCTTCACATTAATGGAAGTCTTTCAATTCCAAAAAAAAAAAAAAAAAAAAAAAAAAAAAAAAAAAAAAAAAAAAAAAAAAAATTGAACAGCACTTTTCGATACCGAGATACTCTCTTCTGCAAGAAGGAAGTAAGTACCAAGACTACGTTAGCAGTGCACCGCTCTATCTTTCGACCAACTTTGTTGTATGGGAGTGAAAGTTGGGTGGATACAGGATACCTTATTCATAAGATAGAGGTTACAGATATGAAAATAGCAAGAATGATTGCGGGTACCAATAGATGGGAACAATGGCAGGAGGGTGTCCATAATGAGGAATTCAAAGAAAAGCTGGGAATGAACACCGTAGATGAAGCAGTTAGAGCGAACAGACTGAGATGGTGGGGTCATGTTACACGCATGGGAGAAGCAAGGGTTACCTAAGAGACGCATGAGCGCGTCAATGGAGGTTAAGAAATGTTCAAATGTTTGTATAGGCTATGGGACTTAACTACGGGGCCACGTCCCTAATCTTACAAACTACTTATGAACTAGCTAATCCTAAGGACGGCACAAATATCCATGCCCGAGAGGGGATTCGAACCCCCGACCGTAGTGGCCGCTCAGACCGTGACTGGAGCGCCTCAGTCCCCTCGGCCACCGCGGCCGGCGGAGGGTAAGAGGAGTCGAGGTAGACCAAGAAGAAACTACTTAGATTCGGTGCAGAATGATTTTGAAGTGAAAGGCATAACATCAGACGAGGCATCAATGTTAGCATTGAATAGGGGATCATGCAGGAATTTTATTAGAGGTACTATGCTCCAGACCGAACGCTGAAAGGCATAATCAGTCTCTAATGATGATTATGATGATGATGATGAGTATGGCATTCTCACTCTCTAGCGGAGTGTACGCTGATATGAAACTTCGTGGCAGATTAAAACTGTGTGCCGCCTCGGGATTCGAACCTGGGACCTTTGCCTTTCGCAGGCAAGAGCTACACAGACGGAGCTATCCCGGCACGCTTCGCACCCGTTTTCACATTAGATCCGCTACTACCTCACCTCATACCTTTCAAACTTAGTTTCCCTGTGCAGGACTATCCCTCCTAGAAGAAAGTACGAGGCACGTCCAAAAAGTAAGTTCCGTTTCAATTTATCTCCGCTGCAGCGCTGCGACTGCATTTCCG
The DNA here is from genome assembly GCA_026315105.1 of Locusta migratoria. Taxonomy (NCBI): domain Eukaryota; kingdom Metazoa; phylum Arthropoda; class Insecta; order Orthoptera; family Acrididae; genus Locusta; species Locusta migratoria. The sequence goes on along the minus strand of CM048744.1, from coordinate 468,581,311 downwards.
CACATGCGCTGTAGACGATCTGTATCGAGGAGTAGAACGTGCGCCTTTTGGAGATCGCTGTAGTTATGTACGCTTTGTTGTGCTTGTTTGAAATGTCAGCGTTGATTGAAAATCCCGCCGCCTGTGAAATCAGGTCGGTGATTCGGTTTCTGAATGCGAGGAAAGTAAAACCAAAAGAAATTTATCGGCAAATTTGCCATGTTTACGGACCAAATGCGATGAGTGATTCGATGGTGAGAAGATGGGTCCGACAGTTAAATGGCGGGCGTAGTATGTGCACGTTGAAGAACGAAGTAGGCGTCCACCTTTGGTTACAGAAGAACTGGTTCACGCGATTGGTGACAAGATCTAGGAAAACCGTAGGTTTACAATTAGTGCTCTCGATATGGACTGCCCCAAATTTCACTGTTTCCAACTGGTTGAAGACACAGGCGGCAGATTTCTTATGAAGAAAGTATACAAACCCCGGTGTCATGCTATGACAAATGCCTGCAAAATTTCGGCAGTTATGTGGAAAAGTAGTTTAAGAGTTGTAGAATTTTGTGCAATAAAAATTTCTTCTGTGTCTGTGTACAATTTCATTTTATTACCAAACGGAACTTACTTTCTGGACGCGCCTCGTATACTGTTGAAACGTGGCTTAACCACAACCTAGGGCAATGGTGTACAACCCGCGACCCGTATGTGGTCCAAGGCAACTATCAGTCCGGACCAACAAGCATCTTTTGTATAAGCCCGTGTTGTACGCGAGTGACAAAAGCGAGCGACAGCGCTCGACAGCTTCAAGCAACAAATCTCAACCGCATGTCTGGATTCGGTTCTGTCCTACGTGAGCGACATCTGCTGCGCCGCGTGACAGACGCGGCAACGAGCGACGTTTGAGATTCAAATCTGCTTGAACCTTGTCGCTGTCGCATGCGCTACAAAGTGTCGAATGAAATAAATCGCAATTTGCGATCACTTATAGCATCACTGTACTAGGTTTAGATGGAATACCAAAGGGCCGCGAATGAAAATTTGTGCCCGGCCGGGATTCGAACCAGGGATATCCTGCTTACTAGGCAGACGCGTTGACCACTCCGCCATCGAGTACACAGTGACCAGCCCAACTGCAGAGGACTCTATCCTGCACGTCTCCCGCCACTCCCAAACCTCCATTCGCCACGCCGTCTCTTTCCTATTACCACAGTCTACAGTGATGCCATAAGTGATCAAAAATTGCGATTTATCTCATTAAATGAACGCTGTAACGTCGTCAAAATATGTAATTGTATACAAGCCGAGGCTGGGCTCCTGACGACAATTAATTGTGTCTCGATACCTCATAGTCTGTTCTCTCTGATGCGGGAATACAGTATTGTCGCTGTGATCATTACAGAACAAATAGGCACAAATTTTTATTCCCCGCCCTTTGGTATTCTAACTAAACCTAGTACAGTGATCGCAAATTGCGATTTATTTCATTAAATGAACGCTGTAACGCCGTCAAAATATATAATTGTACAAAGTGTCGTGGTTCGTTGAGAATAGTTTGCTGGTAGAGGTTATAAAGGATGTCACAAGAATTCTACGAGCTGTTAATCCCTGAAGTTTATGAAATTGCTACTGTTTCTGACATAACGGAAAATAAAATTGAAGTTGTACATATACTGAAGAATTTTTCTTCGGATAACTATCCCGTAAATTCTCTTTTGGCTTTTATAGACGACTGAAGTTAAATTTTTAAATAGTTAGTAATATATCAGTCTTCTGTATTTTTATTCTGACTGATAGTTTGGTTTACATCACGATGAAATGAACAATTATTCAAATTTGTGTGCTTTGTGCATTTGCTGCAACAACAAAGTTACTCCAAAGACAAAGAGAACATTGGGATATCAAACGAAATGCGTGTAAATTACGTTTCTGAATGAAATATCATGATATAATGTGTCAGTAGGAATTTAATTTGTTTGATAGGTCTACAGTGGATATGCGTGTTTGCAAAGAAGATGAACTATGTTGGTAAAAACTTTAATTTGAGGTGCTTTGTAAGGAGAATACATAAAACCTTGCACAAATAACAGTTGAAATGATTGTAATTGCAGGAATTAAAATATAAGATGAAACTGGCAGTGAACCAGCGACCGCAAAAATTACACTGTTATAGCCGCGGTCGTTACCCTTATTCTACGACGACTAATTGCAAATCTGTCCAGATTTATATGACTTATTTCGTATTTATGCAGTTGTTGATGCATTGTAGTCACAAAATTTCATCGAGGACATAGTCTAAAGTATCTGTCCTTGTCGATGTATTTTCGAAGAATTTGGCTGGTGATGTTCATAGTCTATTTTCGTATTTGAAGTTATGAATGAAATAGTCCACGGACATTACTCGATTTGTAAATTTAATGCACAGTACTCGTTTTACAAATTATTTCGTAAAGTAAATAAAACTTCATATCTTTACTCTGGAGATATCATTATTTTACGGTTTACGGGTGCCAAATTAAAAACAAAAAATCCTTAGCATAAATTGACTGTTTTCAACTTCAAACGTCTGGTCAGACACGCAGGTCTATTACCTTATAGTTTCTTGTAACTGCGAAACTAGAGGCTTAGAGAAGTATATGCAGCCATATTTTCTTTCATGCAAAAATCTGAAAATACATTTCAGGATTTTCGAAAAAATCATCAAAATTTTTGTATTTATGTGACACCTTTTACAAGCACAGTATAGATATATTGGCAAAATATTTTCAGATGGAATGCGGAGTTGCAGTCTTAAACCCAGTTAAAAGTAAAATTTGATCATTAATTCTATGATTGTTAATGATATCTCATGCATAAAATTAGCTCCATTTCGCTCTTTTGGCATACGTATATTAACAAATCAGTAAATTCTAAATTACATGCGTCAACTTAAATTGGATAAATTCTATGAGCGCTACAGTTAGTGTTTATTTTATTTATTTTCTGATTGTGCTACGCTTAGTGCGGACTAAAAATCCTCGCCTTTTTCCATTATGGCCCGGGTAAGCTGAAAGGCTAGGGCATGTTTCCAGAATGATATTTTTACTTTGCAGCCGACAGTGCGCTGATGTGAAACTTCCTGAAGATTAAAAGTTTGGAGGGCAGGAGGCAAGGTACTGGCGAAAGTGAAGTTGTAACGACGTGTCGTTGGGTCTACCGGAGTAGCTTGGTCGGTGGAGCACTTTACGGCGAATTGCAAAGGTACCAGGTTCGAATTCCGGTGCGGCACAAAATTTCAGTCTGTCAGGAAGTTTCATATCAGCGCACACTCCACTGTAGAGTGAAAATATCATTCTGGAAACATACCCTCGGCTGCGGTTGAGGCATGTCTCCACAATATCCTTTATTCCAGTAGTGATCTGCAAGTTTCGCAGGAGAACTTCTGTCAAGTTCGGAAGGTAGCGGCGAAGTACTGGCGGATCTAAGGCTGTGAGGACGGGTTGTGCAGCGTGCCAGGAGAGATCGTCGGTGAAGCGCTTGCCCGCAAAAGACAAAGAAAGGTCCCAGGCTCGAGTCCCGGTCCGGCACACAGTTTTAATCTGTCAGGGAATTTCAATTTTTTATTTCATATCTTTTTCCCCTCTTCCTACAGTTATGGCAATAAAGACATAATATCATAGAATTTTCGATTAGTAATCAGCAAGTAATTAATTTATTTCGTTTGCAGCAGTTGCTACGCTAGAAACATTACTATGTGAACAACGAAAACAAGTTGTACGTCAGTTGAGGTTCGATTTTGGTCTCATAATTTATGTTAGTTTCCTCGTGATGGGAGGCAGGGGTGATCTTAATTTACTTGACAAAAGATATTAATGCTTTCTCAGATCGCAAAAAAGACTTTTATTTCATGGACCGGTTTCAGTTCTTTCAATTACCATCACTTTCTCTGATGACAACTTCATGTGTATAGCCATTGAAGTAGATTTGCTCGCTATCTTACTATATTATGAAATCGGTACAAACATCATATTTATTTATTTTATTTACTCATTTATTTCAAATGTTCAAATGTTTGTAGAACTTATGGGACTTAACTACGGGGTCATCAGTCCATAAGCTTACAAACTACTTATGAACTAGCTAAGACTAAGGACGGCACAAATATCCATGCCCGAGGGGAGATTCGAACCCCCGACCGTAGTGCCCGTGCAGACCGTGACTGGAGCGCCTCAGTCCCCTCGGCCACCGCGGACGGCACTCATTTATTTAACCTGGTTAGATTAGGGCATTCAAGCCCTCTCTTACACCTACCAGGCGTTCTACAAATTTTATATTTCCAATATTACAGTAGTTACATTAAATCTACAAAAATTAAATTTTTTATCGGTATAGGTAACAAAAGGATATACACAAAATATATATTCGTTTTTGAAAAATAAGAAACAAGGCAAGTATTACAATTCAGAAAGGTTTTAATTATGGCCGCTAGCAGCTATAGGCATGGAGGCAAGGGTGAGAAAGGGGGAGAAAAATGAGTGTAATAATCCTCAAATAAGGACATATAGCGGAAGAGCAGATTATGGTGAAAGAAAGACGAGGAAGAGAAATAACGGAGAGAAGTGCATTGATTTTACTATCACAAACTTGAGTGTATACGTAAGTTTTGGCGAGAGTTTTAAGAGGGTCCCATAAGGAAGTGTTTCAACTTTTCTTAAACGTAGCAGAAGACTGAATCGTGCGAAGAGAACAGGGCAGCTTGTTCCAGAGGCGAAAAACAGAGACAGCGAAGGAGTTTGCAAATATAGTACTGGGCGAACTAGTACTTTATCAGCTACTTCCTTTGTTTATAGGCAATACTTCCTGAGTATTCCCCTATGAATCTGTCTGGCATCTGCATTACTCACGACTATTATTATGTGCTCGTTTAAATTCAAATACCTCCTTACGCCTACTCCCAGGTATTTCATGGAAGTTACTGACTGCTCCCAGCAATCGTTCTGCAATTACGGAATCATACAGTTGAGGATGTAAGCAGGAAGAAAGCGTGCCTGCAGAGCCTAAATGGTTAAGACGACTGCTGGCCCGGAGCGGGAAATTAGGGTTCGAATCCCGGACCAGCACAATTTTTAAACTCTGGCGCTGAATTTATTTCAACGCCCGGAAACGGTCGATGTATTTGAAAATCTCGAAGTCATAAAATAAAGGCTCATTCTACATATACATAAATACTCTGCAAGTAACATTGAAGTACATGGCTTAAGGTTCATTCAACCGCTTTTATATTTCTCTACAGTTCCATACTGTAATAGCTCGCGGGAAAAAAAGCACATAAATCTTTCCGGTTTCGATCTGATTTCTCTCATTTTTTTTGATGATCACGTCTTCCTATGTAGGTGGGTGCTAACAAAATATGTTTGTAGTCTGAAGACAAAGTTACAGAAAAAAAAAATTTCGCTAGTAGATCTCGTCGCAATGAATAATGCCTTTCTTAATGATTTCCACCCCAACTCGTGCATCATTTTCGTGACACTCTCTCTCCTATATCGCGATAATACAAAAAGAGCTTCTCTGAACTTTCTCTAAATCGTCTGTCAGTGCCACTTGGCGAGGATCGCACAAATTCAGAAATGTTCAAATATTTGTATAGCTTATGGGACTTAACTACGGGGTCATCAGTTCCTAAACTTACAAACTACTTATGAACTAACTAATACTAAGGATGGAACAAATATCCATGCCCGAGGGGGGATTCGAACCCCCGCCCGTAGTTGCCGTGCTGACCGTGACTTGCGCGCCTCAGTACCCTCGGCCACCACGGCCGGCTATCGCACAACTGTGCTGTGAGCAGTTTCTTCAGTAGAACTGTTACAATGAATTCATACTACGTTATATTTCTTCATATTGATGGCCAATTGCCAATCCCTGTACCAAGCGTGGATACGCTGAACTTCCTCCTGCGTTTTGCTAGAATTTTTCAGTGTTGCAACTTCTTAATATACTATAGCATCATCCGCGAAAAGTCTCATGGAATTTCCTGCGCTACGCCATAGGTAATGTTTATTTATTCTGAAAAGTAACGGTCTCATAACACTTCCCTTGGATACACCGGAAATTACTTCTACATCAGGAGACTTCTATCCATTGAGATCACAGTGTTCAAATGTTTGTAAATCTATCGGACTAAACTGCGTGGTCATCAGTCCGTAGCTTACAAACTACTTAAACCTAGGTAAACTAACCTAAGGACAACACACACACCCATGCCCCAGGGAGAACTCGAACCTTCACGGCGAGCAACCGCACGCTCCGCAGCGAGACGCCTTAGACCGTCGGCTACTCCACTGCGGCTATCCATTGAGAATGATGTATTATGTTCTGTTCACTAGAAACTCTTCAACCCTGTCTCTGGTGTGACATTCTGTATGCTCGTACTTTGTTCATACTGTTACCGTACGTGACTGTTACCACTCACAAACGCAAATGCAGTGGACTACAGTGAGAGTTCCTACAGGTCAGTTTCGAGATGGAAAATATCTTTGCTGAATTCCCTGCTCAGCAAACGGATTTTATTTGAAATTACCTTCTATTACTTCATAGTCATAAAAGAAAGGCAAAATTTGCCAAAGGGAAAAAAGCAAAGTATTTTTATGCATTTTTGACAATAGTCATAGTATTGTTAGGTTTTGCAAATTCATCACAAATTAAGCATTACATTTGCAGTAGAATGCTTCCGAGAGTTTCCTCCAGTGGTGTTCTTATTCAGTTAATAATTATCCCATTAGGAAATCCCATCGTAGCTCATGAAAGCTACGTTCTGTTGAGATACATTCTGTGAGGATTCACCACCACACTGGTACACGCACTATGCATTTATCGGCAGAGTAATCCATTAGCAGGACATGATAATCAACAAGAAAGGTACGCCAGTAAAATTTGTCGGTGTTCTGAGACACTTGTGAGTGCAGCCATATTGCTAGAGCTAGTGTAGGCTGGCCTAGCGGTGTGTTCTAGCGATGACGCACTATGCTTATGAAAGGGGAAAGCAAAACCGTGGTAAGGATCAGTCGGTGTCTCAGCGCTACGGCACACATAATCGTTATTTCTGTCTCCATTCCCAAGAAAAGCAGTCAGAATTACAGAAGTGCGATTATTTCTGGGCTGATAGACGAATAATACAGAAGCATAAAGAATTAATTATTTGGTTTTTTTAGATTTAAGAACTGAGTTGGTGAACTATATGGTCTCGAGGTATTGGTTGCCCATGTTGCAAGTACAGATAGCTATTGTGCAACTGAACGAGACCGTTATATATTTCAGTTATAAGGTCTTCGTACAGTATTTAGATCTTTATGAAACATGCTTATTCTCAGATTCTGTTGGCAATGCAGTCTAATTAGCATCCATCAATTTCAAACACACAGAAAAACTGGGAAGACTTTCCTGACTACCTCTTCATATGCACTGTTAAGGGGACATGCTCGTGAAAATCACCAAAAATTTGCAATGTTTTTTTTTTATCTGTAGGAAAGAGCTTTTCATGCTGATTTCAAAAATGTATAGTTTATAGGCATTATCATTTTCCGTTCGTTCTAAAATTGACGTAGAGCGTAATGGTGCACAGGGGCCACGCCCATCTGTCAGTTTGAAGTGAGGCATACAATATACAGACAAGCATTCCTTGCCACTTGCTGTAATGGAGGCAATTAAGCCTATATATATAGGGATCTGGGAAATAAAAATCTGCTTAGGAAATATATGCACGGTCTCTCGCAGAATGCAAATGAAAGCTTCAACAGTTGTATACGGGGAAAATACCCAAAACTGTATTTGTTGGGCTGACAGCGTTGAAGATTGGTGTAATGGATGCAATAATAACATTCAATGATGGTGAAATTTCAAGGATCAATGTTATGAAGAAACTGAACATCCAGACGGGAAGGAATATGGCTTTGGCTCTAACTGCTATTGATAAGCGACGGGTAACCGAAGCAGAGACAACTGCAAAAGCTGCTACCAAGGAGTCAAGGATAAAAGAAAGAATGAAGAGAAAGAGTATGGAGGATAAGGAAACAGGACAACAACTGGATTATGCAGCTGGAATGTTCTAAACCACCATAGTGGTAAGTTAATAAATCTGTAAATCTTCGTTTTCGAATTACCGAAAACTTGAATTTTCATCTTTCAGGTATACTTTTCTCCTAAATGACTGAAGTTAAACTCACAAAAATTTGTACAGATATTTAGAATGACCTTTACCTCCCTTGCCTATTATTTCTTTGAAAAACTTATATCATGATGATGATATCGGTGATATTTTAGCTACTTTTTATAAATATTTTTGTTGTTGTAAAATAAATTACTTGTCTTTTTCACAGATCAACATCAGGGAAGGAAATTGGAGGCATAAAACATTTATGTGAATGTTGTGTGTACTGTGATTCTGTTTTCCAAGCTGTGAGGACAGTAGTTCCAGAGAAAATGGTACCGCAGTGAAATAGTGTTCCGTTTTTTATACTATTGTAAACATTTTTGTCAGTACCAAACTATAATAAATATTCCAATAATTTTTTGGAAACTGCTTTGCCTAATGACCCTAACTGTTTGTAAAAAGTTTGAGCTATCTCTCATTTATAGATCAGTAGCAACGTGAGGGAGAATATAAAGCTAAAAATGCAGCCCGTTCAGGGGCGTGTCCGCTTAAAGCGACCTGTCTTCTATGGCAAAGGATACTTTTAATACGATAGTTTCTTACTTATATATGTGGTTTCCAGTTTTGTACTTTCCTGTTCTATTTGAGAATGGTTGAGCAGGAAGTTATACTTTTCCTGACACTTCTCTGAGAATATGCTATTTGATTTTTAACAGTAAACCTCTCCGCAATGCACAACACTTTTCTTGTAATCTTCCAGTAGAGTATGACCCTCAACTCAATCACGACATTGTTTTTTATCGTGTAATTATGTATCTGTCTAACACGTCTCTTGTTGAAAATTACGAGCAGTACTTTTTTATGAGACTTCCAAAATCATCGCCTTGTTGGTAACATAGTTCACAGATTTCTCCGCTGCCTCATCTGATACTATTTGATTTTTAAATTTGTGTATGTCTACTTATGTCTATTTTACACAACAAACATATAAATATGAGAATTGACAGTAAAGCTGTCAGACGTGAATTGATCGACGTTGACATAAGAAAATATGTGCCTGGGCCGGGGTACGAACCCTGACCTCGTGCGTACTAGGCAATTGCGCTAACCATTTCCACCACGCAGGCTCCGTGTTATTCCACAATGACACAGACTATCCTTGGAAGCCTCCCGCCAGACTGATACTGCCGTATGTCGCACTTTACCGCAGTAATGCCCTAACCATGTCCCACAAGAGGTCAAATCTGGAAATGCATCATATGTTTGTTGAAAAATGGTAGTTCCACAATTACGGCATACTCTGTATATTAAGAGTGCTCAAAATATACAAGGCATGAGGTTCCTACCAAATTTTATATCGAACACCTCACAGAATACGTCAGCTTTCTAACTCTCTCTCTCTCTCTTTTTATTTATTTTTTTTTTATTTTTTTTTTTTTTTTATAGCAAGAATCTCTACCACTGTAAAACGTCTCAAGTGACTTCAGGTTACGTACAGGGACGTACAGTAGATGTAGGTATACATGTAAATGTATAATCACGGCCTCGACAGCAACCGTCGGTTGTGTAATTCATCTCAGGGAACTTAACGGGTCCCGACAATTCTACAACCTCCACAATATACCTTGCATGGTTATCACAAGGATATGCGAGATCTGTTGCGGGAGAGGATCACAGCAACTTTTATTCACGCGAGAAGCAATTTGAATATGACAGAAAATTGTTTATATTGGTATCCTGAGTCTTTACGAAGCAATTTACAGCAGCTTTTGAAGAATATTTTTATCAAATGTTCAAATGCGTGTAAATCTATCGGACGTAACTACGTTGTCATCGGTCCGTAGCTTACAAACTACTTAAACTACAGTAAATTAACCTAAGGACAACACAAACATCAATGCCCGAGGAAAGATTCGAACCCCCGACGGCGAACGACTACGCGCACTGCAGCACGGCGCTCCAATGCGCACGGCTAATCCGCAGCGGCCGTATTTTGATGTAGATGTGCATTATTCGGAACATATCAGTACAGCGTACAAGCGTAACATCACTGCTGGTGCAAAACTTAATTAATGTGAAAACGAAAACTAACGGAAGTAATCGGAAATGAATAAAACTGAAGTACTCTGTAATTTATTTGAATAAATATAATATTTATATAGTTCTTTATTTAAAAATAAATAAAGCGCACAATGACGCAAGAACATGAACACAAAGTGTATTCTGTTTCGTTTCTCGCTGTCCTATAGTTTCAGCTAACAAGGAAGAGGGAAAACATACTAAATCTTGAAGCATCCTTAACTGAGATTACATCACCAGTACAGAAAGGTTATAATTAATTTAAAAAAAACATTCTTATGCCAAGGTTGCAAAATATTTTTTTATTTGTTATATTCTACCGGTTTAGGTAGTTGCTGCCATCAACAGGAAACCAACAAAATATTTTACAACAAAGTCAATAAGGTAACAATTTTACTATGTACCACAACACCTACTTTATAACAAAATATTGCTATCGTTTCTAAAAGCACTTTCATTTTACATCATGTAGTGGGTATACCTATTACGATTACGAAAAATGGAATACAGAATAAATACTGTCTAATGTTTTAAAGTATGAGCTCGTAGTGAGACAAGCAGTGGCGAATGACGAGTCTTAGCCCACTCTTTCCTTGTCATTCTCTTAGAACGAGTGACCTCAGATAGTGATGAAACTTCGTTGTAGTGCTTAGGATATTGATGATGAAATCTATGCTGATGACACTGAATAGGGAGGGAATACACGAAAGTTCGGTGTCACTGAATGTGTCTGATATTTTCAGCAGTCGCCGGTTTGCGATTGGATGTGGAGACTGTTTTGACATTAAAACGAATGATTCAGCAGTGACATACATGAGCGCTGGCAGCCACAAACAATGCCGACTCTTCATCTCTGCCTCCCGATCGGGCAAACATAATACCACGGTCTTGACACGATTGCCATGCTGTTTCTCACAACAGTGCAGCAAAAGATGGCTACTCATTTCACTCGTATTTCCTTTCTCAGACACGTGCCTGTCATGTTAATAAAATATGAGAAAAATGACCTGTAGAATATTAATAATAATAGCACAACAGGAACAGATCTAACAGTTATGAGTAGGAAATGCCATAAGGCAACAATGAGTAAAAATACCATACAGAAAACTCAATGCATTACAGTCAACTATCCGCTGTAGCTGCTGATAATTTCAGCAAAGCCTGCATCGATTAATCGACCGGCAAAATTATAGATCGTATACATCGGTGTACTTGGGGCAGACGTGCATAAATTTCACAAAAATTCATACAGACACCTAATAGAACAAAGATAAAGAACCCATGCACCACATTTGCAAACCACGTTATAGCACTTGAATAAGCAACGTAGAACTAGGCATGCAGATCCTAAAACAAAGCTGTCAAGTACACCACTTGTAAGAAATAATAGAAAAATACCACGTTAAAAACAGTAACAATACCAGAACCATATTGCATTTTCTAATAAACACTGTTTAACAAACAGGTTTATCGAGCAATAAACAATTGACACACGGTGACCTTCTTGTTACTCATTCCCTCCTCCCATTCAGCAGACACATGCGCATGCAAGCTTCAAAGCAAAAGGTAAAATTTAATGTACAACAGAAAAGTGCAAAGAAGGGAATTGACTTTTGAATTATCATATAGTGGAGCAGGAAGTATCACGGATGTAATAAATGAGTTGGGGTGGAATTAATTAAATAAATTCGTTTTTCGTTTCGTCGAGATCGATTTACGAAATTTCAGTCAGCAGCTTTCTCTTTCTAATGCGAAAATAGTTTGTTTCGATGGTCATGAAAACAAATTAAGAGAAATAGAGAAATCAGACTCCAGCGAAAAGATTTAGGAGTTGGAGAGTGAAGCGGTAGAGAAATAGTCTGAGAATGGTTCAATGAACTTCCTGCCAGACAGAGTTGTCATGTAGATGTAGATGAGCCGTAAAAGTGAAGTCCAGTGTAGAAAGCACGCAGGTTTGCTGAAAGGGAAAATATTTCAGGCGCCACCTCCGCTCAGAATCTTCATGAAAAGTCCTCAGGAGCTCCCATAAAGGGCGTCAGTAAGACAGTCCCTTCGCTGAGGGGTGCATGATGAAAGCATTAAGTTCCTTGCAAAATCATCTGACAAAATTTGAACGTGACCAGAATTGCCAAGTTTGTTAACGCTTTTTCAATCCTCCTGTTTCGCGCCCTCCAATGTCGTGGTCACAGGGTTACGCAACATTGGCACTCGAGTGATTAAAACGCTAAGTGGTTCAAGACACTCAAGTCACCCTCGATGCCACCCGCACACCTGTTACAAGGATCATACAGTTGACTGGCGCTCAACTGCTGCTCTCGCGCCTGAGTGACAGCAACACAGTCGATAATCTTATGACTTCGCATGACCGCAAACAGAGGCTAGAGGCTAGAGCAACAATTAACAGAATGGTTGCCGAGGACTGTGTAAGCCTACATTTTAAAGTGCTTAAGAAACGTGCATGGCTGCAACTTGTGTGTGAGAATGGGAGACAAGTACAGGGTTTCGAAGTGTAGTCTATTAATTTTGTTGAGTAATGTACTTTTATATTTTACTTACACTGAAGACCCAAAGAAACAGGTACACCTGCATAATACTATGTAGCGTTCCCGCAAACACATAAAAGTGATGCAACACGACTTGGGGTGGACTCGACTAATGTCTGAAGACTGCTGGAGAGAATTGATACCATGTATCCTTCAGAGCCGTCCACAAATCGGCAAGAGTACGATGGGATAGAGATCTCTTCTGAACAGTGTGTTGCAAGGTATCCCAAATATGCTCAATAATGTTCATGTCTAGGGAGTTTGGTGGCCATAGCAGGTGTTTATAGTCAGAAGAACGTTCCTGAAGCCACTCTGTAGCAGTTATAGACCTGTGGGGCGTCGCAGTGTCCTGATGGAATTTCTCAAGTCCACCGTAATTCAGAATGAACATAGATGGATTGCAGGTGATCAGGCAGGATGGGCATTTAGACTATCAAGGGCTCATGTCACTCCAACTGCACATGCCCCTCACCATTACAGAATCTCCAACAGTTTGAACGGTCTCCTGCTGACATCAAAAGTCCATGGATTCAAGGGGTTGTCGCCATACCTGTATACGTCCATCCGCTCGATGAAATTGGAAACGAGGCGCGTCACTCTAGGCAACATCTTTCCAGTCATGAAGAATCCGCTGTTGGTGGGCCCAGATAAGGCTTAAAGCTTTTCATTGTGTAGTTAGGAAGGATACACTAGTGGACCTATGGCTCCAAAAGCCCATGTAGATGATGTTTCGCTGAATGGTCCGTACTCTGACACTTGCTGTTGGTCCAACACTGAAACTACAGACGTAAATGGCTTCTTCAGTGTTTCTATTGAGGTATGCTGTCGAAAGCTGAAACAGATAGATAACTGGCAGCTGGTGGTGGCTGAGGCCACGCACCTGGAGCTCGGCTAGTCCAGCACTTGCTGACAGGAGGCCGCCGCCGAGATGTTATCGGGTGTGGCGTGGGCGGCTGTGAGCCGGCTGGCGGGGGCGTCTGGTGTCTGGTGTCTGGCGCCCGGCGGCTTGGCTTGTCGCGGCTTGGCGGACACCCTGTGCGGCTGCGGCTGCGGCTGCGGCGTGGCGCAGGCACTTTCAATTTCCCCGCTGGCGGCTGGCGGCTGGCGGCTGGCGTCGCTTCCTGTGGGGCCGCCTGGGCCCCGCCATGCGCATCGCCGGCACACACGCACCTGCCGTGGCCTTGACACCCATCCTTCCTCCCCAATCTCTTTGCTGTTAGCGCGCGCTCAACGCGCAGGACGCCGTCCATCATAGCCAGCGCGCCCTGTCAACTGGAGGGAACACGACGCGTCTATCCAGCTGATTTAATCAATAGCATCGGTTTCGTGTTCCTACAGACGAGCCCAAAGAGCAGGTTGGTGCAGTGGCTAGCACACTGTACGGGCATTCAGGTGGACGGCGGTTCAAATCCGTCTCCAGCTATCCACATTTAATCTTTCCGTCATTTCCCTAAGCCACTCAAGGTGGATATCGCCGCACGTGCTTTGTCTCTAATAATCACTCTTCAACCAGACGTTAAACATTAGTTTATCTTTCTTGAAAAATCATCATAATGACAATCATTTGAGACGCATTATGCCTTTCACTGTTCAATATGGAGAGTAGTACTCCTTACGAAATTTCTCCTCGATTCCCTATTCATTGCTACCATTCATGCCTCGTTCGATGTTAAGTCTGTTACTTCAAAATAATTCTTGATCTAATCCGAGTACTATCTTCTTGGTCTACCTCGACTACTCCTGTCCTCTACTACCGAACCCATGACTCTCATAGATAGTCTTGCTTCTCCCTGATCCCACCATCTCAGTTTGTTTGGTCTACCGGCTTCATATATGGTCTTCATTTCTAGTTTTTGTTTGATTTTTTTTCATTATGGATGCCTTCCAGTCATTGTTCCAATCTATTAGTACCTGCAGTCATCCTTGCTACTTTCACGTCGCCGCGGTGGAGTAGCCGAGCGGTCTAAGGCGCCTCGCTGCAGAGCGCGCGGTTGCTCGCCGTCGGAGGTTCGAGTCCTCCCTAGGGCATGGGTGTGTATGTGTTGTCCTTAGGATAGTTTACCTTAGTTTAAGTAGTTTGTAAGCTACGGACTGATAACCACGCAGTTTGGTCCGATAGATTTACAAACATTTGAACATTTGAATTTTTCACGTCTGTAACTTAAAATGAATAAAGGAACCACCTTGTGGAGTGTGGCAAGGGTACTAGCTGTAGTTATGCACCTACCTATGAACTCCGCAAAGCCACATTAAAACGAACAGGCTTGGACTGTGGGGTTATGTTACACGCATGGGAAAACAAGGTTATCCAAGAGTCTAATGGGTTCGGCAGTAGTGGTTTGAGGAAGACTACGGAGGAAGTTCTTGGATTCGGTCAAGAATGATTTTGAAGTAACAGGCTAAACATTAGATGAGGCATCAATGTTAGGGATCACGAAGAAATTTCATAAGGGGTGCTATGGGCTAAAGACTGAACGCTCTAAGGCATAATCAGTCTTTAATTATGATGTTTAAACTGCAGAGGAATTCCGTCGCATGTAAGACACCTTTTTGTATTTACACAAACATGCTTCAGCACTAATATGCTTTCGTCAGTGGTTTATTGTCTTTAATTTCAGAATATAGTTGTTTCATGTTTCACTTTTTGTGTGGTTGCATAAATATTTGACTAAATTGTTTAAATTTGTTTAGTGAGTTTCAAATACACTCATATCTTTTTATAACAATTTTCATAAAGTAACAAAGCGTTCTCGTATATCATTGAGCTGGTGATTAGAATAAGTTTATACCAGTGGTTCCCAAATTGTGGATCGCTATATACTATCATCCATTCATGAAAAAAAAAAAGGGGGGGGGGGTGGAAGTGTGTTTTTATAAGACTTACTAGTTTCACGAAATTATTGTTCATCACCTAAACAAAGTAACAGTTAAGCTGCATAGCTTGTTTATCTTCTGTCTAGAAATGGAATGTAATACAAATGCGAAGAGTTAACAATTTAACAAATATGTTTGATCTTAATATTTATTTTGTACAAATCATACAACAAAGTAGTCTTTTGGACCTGTAATATGTTCCGTTATATATATTATGGGAGTTACTGACTGCTCCCAGCGATCGTTCTGCAATTACGGTATCATACAGTTCAGAATGTAAGCAGGTAGGAAAGCGTGCTTGCATAGCCTAAATGGCTAAGGCTATACACCAGGTACCGGCCGAACGCCGTCCTTTTATGACATTAGTTAATCCCGGATACCACAGACGCCGGAAGGATTGCCTAACCAGATTAGTAAACGAGACTCCAAATCAACACGGAGGAGACATTTCTAATCCTAATACTGGCGCATGAAAACACATAATTTACTGCTACAATTTCTC
Organism: Locusta migratoria; assembly: GCA_026315105.1. Taxonomy (NCBI): domain Eukaryota; kingdom Metazoa; phylum Arthropoda; class Insecta; order Orthoptera; family Acrididae; genus Locusta; species Locusta migratoria. The sequence continues at coordinate 468,565,209 of CM048744.1, read as the reverse complement.
CTACAGTTCGTCACTAGACAACTTGCTTATTGTAGGAGGGATCCTACTTTATAAACAGCACTAATTTATAAGCAGCATATGATGCAACAATTCTTGATTCACAATGAGCAATATGAAATAAATGATATTCTGTTTTTAATTTCAATAAAGAGTAATGAATATAATGCACGTGCGACAACGTTTGTTATGGACTGACATATTTTCTTTATTATGTTAGTCATAATACAAACATTCAAATGCATTTTTGGATACGCTTGTGTAAGCACCTCTCGGTATTAGCATGGACAACTCTTAAAATTTCTGCTGGCACGGAAGTGCAAGCAAGACGTATTCGTTCTTTCAACACGTCCTGTTTTTCCGATTCCGTGTCGTAAATCCTGGATTTGATATATCCCCATAAGAAAAAATCGAAGGGCGTTAAATCAGGCGATCACGCTGGCCATTGAATGAAACCACCACGACCTATCCACCGTTCGGGGTACACATTGTTCAGATATTCCCCAACCCCTCGACAATAACGTGGTGGTGCACCATCGTGTTGAAACCGGTGCCTCACAGTTAACTGAAGTGGGATGTCTTCTAGGAGACGTTCAAGGTCCAGCTCATTCCGTAGGAACTGCAAATACTGCCGACCAGTTAGTCTGGGAGTCAATTTAGGTGGTACAATGATGTGTCTCCTAGACTCCCGAACCATGCGTTAACGTCCCAGTACGCTTGCGTGTGATGTGATCGTAACCAGTGAGGATTTGCAGGAGCCCAGTAATGTAGATTATGTATATTCACAATGGCGTCATTGGTGAAATAGCATTCATCTCACCATAAAAATCTGTCTGATGAAATTCTGATTTACGCCTATTTTATTTAACGAAATCTGCAGAACTATACCCGATTTTGGAAACCGTTTCAATACACTGTTGGTGTAGGTGCACCTTAAAGGGATGCCATTTTCGATCCTTCAGTATCCCTTAAACCGAAGATCTCGAACTCCTAGCTCTGCTGAACTCTTCTGTGTCCTAATTACGATGGGAAATAGGTATTAGTGGGTGATAGCTAATGACTTGTGTAATATTAATAACAATGATCATATTATTTTTATAATGATGAGTACAAGTAATACTGTAACCTATATTAAGTAGCACGATAACATTTTTGTTTACATTACGTAGTTATTACGTATTATTTTCATTTAAGTTATGCTTACCTTGCGTGGATCTGCTTCAAAACACTCGATAACGTTCTGGGAAACGTCAGATGTGTCGAGGATTGGTCTTTCCACGACACGTTTGACCTGGAAAGCACCCTCGGTTCTTCACCCTTTCTGTCCCACATTATGAAATCAGTTTTAGAAAATTAAATTCCATATTTTCTGTATTAATACAGTGTAGTAAACATCAAAATATGTGTTTTAAAATTTTTGGTCGAACTATTGAGTTTTTATGGCATGCATTTCATGCACGGCAAATACGTTTGTATCGAGGTATTTTATTACTTGGACGTTATTTTGTTTATAGTTAATACTGCCAGATCAATAATGCTAGCATAATTTTCGCCACAGTACCAAAGACAATTCACTGCTGGAATAAAATAATAGGAACCACACTCACGCTCACACTCTCAGCCACGTACAGATGGCAACGCAACACAACCTATAAGATGGACAGATTAATGCCTCAGAAGTGGCTACACACCATCCCAAGCGGCAAAATGTTGTACTAGAAGCATGTAGTTCATCAACAAAAATGCAACTTTAAGGATTGATGCACAAAATACGGTATATATCAACAACACCAGGAATTAAAGGGTTAAACGCATCTCTGTACTCCTGAAAACGTGCGTAGAACGTAGACGTCGCACTGGAAAAAGTTGTAATGTAGCCTTCGGGCCGAGGATACACCTCAGTGCGTCTCCCCATATTAACAGTGTCATATCTGTGTAGTCTTCGCTGGAATACATTGCAATAGTTACTTGTTTGACTGTAAGACCTCACTCGAACTAATACCAGACGGTCGCGCGACCCTGTCAGAGCTAAACGAGGAGGAAACTTACACAGATAGCGACACAGCTCAGTGCAGGTTCGCTTATAAGTGCACTTCCCCTTTGGAAAAGGCACTACCACTTGCACTGACGTATGCGGCAAACATAAAACTAAAAAGGACGATGTCCCCTACCCACCTGTTGTATATATATTAGATCGAGAAATTTTCTGCAGGAAGATTGTGGCCGGCCGCGTTTGTCGACGGGACTGAGGCGCTCCAGTCACGGTCTGCACGGCCACTACGGTCGGGGGTTCGAATCCCCCCTCGGGCATGGATATTTGTGCCGTCCTAGTTCGTAAGTAGTTTGTAAGTTTAGGGACGGATGACCCCGTAGTTAAGTCCCATAAGCTTAACAAACATTTGAACATTTTTTTGAAGATTATGGGTCCCACTATAAAAAACATGGCAACCACTGGTTTATAGAATTTTAGGTCTACAGCGAACGTTCAGGAATTATGCCGAATTTTCTTAGGCCTCCTTTTATTTACATGTGTAGTCCTATAAAATCTAGCTAATTCTTAAAACATTCGTTTCGTAAATGACTAACTCTAAGAGACGCAATAGAGTCTCGTTATTTTATGAAAACTGATGTAAAAAGATATAAGTACATATGAAACGCCATTAACAAAATGTTAACGGAATAAAATCTAAATGTAAACAGTTTAACCAAATGTTTATACAACCACATAAAAACTGTAACAACAATTTTCAGAAATGTAAGGCAAATAACTCATTAAAGATACCACATAACTTTTGAAACATTCTTGAGTGAATAAAAAAAAAAAATGTTTTGCGTAAGGTGGAATTCCTCTCCAGTTCATCTTAAGAAGCACATAAATAAGAATAACAACATCCTTAAGGTGATTAATTCTGTAGTTTACTGATATAAGAATTCGAGTATAGAAAAATTAAACCGTTCTCTCCCACCTGACTTTTGGACAAGTATGGTTTACCCAGCAAAAGACGTGGCAGCTGGAGACAAGAAGCAAATAAAGCTACTTGGTGTCTCAGTCAAAGTAGTTCCCTATTCTTGGAATGAGCGTAAGGAAGCAAACAGAGAACCCCGAAATCGCCATGGTTCTATTGGAGATGGTTTACAGTTGCCCTTCTCTGACCTGTTGCAAAATGACAAGTGTTTACATCTCTCTTGTGGATCATTGTGACGATTGCTTCTTCAGTGTAGTGATGCGTCTGGATTGTTATGGATAAGAGGAAGGAAGGCGATAAAATCTAAAACGCCGGTACCGGACACGTCATCTCAGCAGTGTCACATGCCCCATTTTATCAAACAGTGTGTGTGTGTGTGTGTGTGTGTGTGTGTGTGTGTGCGTGGGTGTAGGGGGGGGTATTTGAAATTTAATGCAGGATATTGGCGCAAAGATGGGGATCCAGGGACTGACTCCATCGCCCTCTCCCTCCCTTGCCAGCCAAATGCTGGCTGTGAAAATATTTCAGCGCCAGGATTCGTACCCGCGTATCTTGAAGTGCATCACTTGCTTACGTCTGTGACCTGCGCTGCGGAGGTCTGGGTAAGTACAGGGTGAGTCAAAAGTCGCAGTACACTCTTAGACCCTTTTATTTCAAAACCTCAGGAGGAACTGAGAAAGCTGAATATTCCATTAAGGTATCGGTGGGGTTGTCTATCTTTTACGGTATGTTCCAAACATGGGCGCCATCTTGAAACTGGCCACCTTGAATACAACTCACTTTTTGTTTGATGGAAACGGGTCATGTGGTTTATCTAATAAAATAATGTTTTCTGACAAGTTCATTCCTATAAACAAATTCGACATTGGAGTTATGCCTCAAAAGTTAATAAATTTTTGAGGTACAAACTGGACTATTATCCATAAATAACAGACATTTACTGAGTTCCACATGCTGTTCCTCGTGGTCAACGCACATTCGAAGACGCTGAACCCAGTCATCGTGCACTCGCAGAACGATTTCCGCAGAAATGCTGGCACCCGCTTCTTCAATGCGTTGCTCGGGATGGAGTCTGCTTCTTACCTTCTCTGCATATACGGTTTACTTTTAATGACCAAATGTTCAAATGTTTATAAATCTATCGGACCAAACTGCGTGATCATCAATCCGTACCTTACAAACTAATTAAACTAATGTAAACTAATCTAAGGACAACACACACACCCATGTCCCAGGGAGGATTCTAACCTCCGACAGCGAGCAACCGCGGCGAGGCGCCTTAGACCGCGGCTTTAAATGACACCACATATTAGAGTCACGTGGTGTCAGATCAGGCGATCTTTGTGGCGTGCCACACAACCACGTTGGTAAGTGCAGTGACCAGGAATGAGGGTGGGGTATCCGTGTAATTAGAGTATTTTCATTGACCAGAACATAAATACTCAAAGATACATGAAAATGCCTGGAAAGATGGCAGCTTTCATTCTTAGCTGCAACAGGATGGCGCTCCCCTACACTACGGAGCAGTTGTTCATCAGCAGAACGGTATAGAAGTTATAACAAAATGGCATAGTAGATCTCCATCTGAACAGGTCTGCAGATGTGTATCTGCAAGTAAACCTAAAAGTTTTTAAGTTGTTTTATATTTTTGACTAAGTGAGGTGGCACAGTGGTTAGCAGACTCACATTTGGGAGGACAGCAGTTTAAATCAACCTCCATGCTGTACATATCACTACGCTGCCAACGGCCGAAAACTCAGCGGCCGTCATCACGCGCAGCCGTCAGCCTACAGCGCAAGCCACACTAGGGAAGAGTCGCGCACGGAGGATAGGCTCGCCGGCCGACCGCCCAAGCCAGTTCGAGTAAACCACTAGAGGGCTAGTGTCGCGGGATGGAAGTGAGTCTCAGCTAGGCATCCCTCGCGCCACCCCATGTCAAGTAAACATACGACCACGAGTGTATACAGGCTGCCGCGCGGGACCTAGCAGTCAGTTCTGCCACAGCATGAATGCTCGCCATATTTTGGGAACTCGGCTGCAACGAGCAACTGACAGGCCCAACCAATGGGCCACGAAATGGAGGCTGAAACTCAAGGGAGCTAAGACACAGACTGTCATCGTCTCCAGGAAACGTGTCCTGGTCGATCTTCCACGTCTCTCTGTGCGGGGTGTAGCTGTTCCCTAGGGCATGACTGCTAAATATCTCGGAGTGACGTTGGACAGGCGGCTTACGTCACCACATCGATGACGTCATCGGCAAGGCTCGGGGACGGCTGAAGGCTTTGTACCCCTTCCTCAACCCGACATCTACCCTCTCGCCTCAGCTTCGTGTTGCCATATACACCACAATCACCCGCCCCATCTTTGACTATGCGGCGGTGGTCTTGGGGAATGCGGCGCAGTCGCACATCGACCGGTTCCAAAGCCTACAAAACCGGGTGCTTCGACTTGCCCTTCATCTACCACAGGAGTTCCCAACGGGAGACCACCTCAGGAATTCCGAAGTCCCCACTCTGATGGACTTCAACAAGCTGCGCGGATCTTCTATCAGAAGGCCGCACAGTCGTCCAACGCCCTCATTCGATCACTCGGCTACCGAGTGCAGCGGCTCAATGCCACATGATGGCCACACCTACTCCGCAACAATTACGTGCAGGTAGTATGTAAGGGAAACCGATAAGACGACTGCAAACGTTAGGACAATCACACTCGCTAGGACATCTCATTCCACCACGTCATCTTGGAGGCATAGCCCAGAGGCTTGAACTCCACAGCCATTCGGAAAACCAGTTGTTTCCGTCATGCAGCCATCGCGCGAGCTAGTAGTCAGTGTACTCCTGACTTTGCCTGTGAAGTCGTCACTCTGTTGAAGTGTGAAAGTGCGCGCCATAACTCCGCCGACGTCTCTGGAATACTGGAATTGCCTGTTCTGGAACCTTGGACTTCATACGGAATTGAATGGCTCTGTTATGATGACTTCGCCTGACTTGAACTTTAGTGAACTTTGTACTGTGCTTAAAACGATATTGTACCAATAAATGTAAGTGGGTAATCACTTGATTGTGTTATCATTTATAACACAATAAAATGGCGACGAGGCAGACGGACCCAGTGACGTTGGAAGCACTCATCTTGAAGTTGATTCAACAACAAGCTGAGAATCAGTAATTTATGGCCACTCTGCAGCTGCTTCCCGCCAGTATGTTGCAACAACAGCCAATATGTCAAATTACGGCCTTCCCTTCTCTTGATGAAGCCTTTGAAGAATGGGAATCTTATGAAACCAAACTCAAGGAGCATTTCCAGGCATTACAGTTAACGGACATCAAACTAATGAAATCTCTGTTACTTTCATGGTCGAAAATAGTATTTTATCGCCTTCTTTGCAAATTGGCTCCGCTATCCACGCCTTCGGACTTATCATTTACGGAAATATGTGCTGCGTTAACACAGTTTTACCAACGCCATTCTCACGTTATATCTTCACGAGTGGCGTTCTACTAGTGCCAGAAACAGCCGTCACAATCCTATCGCGAGTGGGCAGCTGATGTCTATTTGCCACAGCCCAGAATAAGGAATCGTATGCTGACGAAATTATTCGAGATATGATTATCCGTGGGGCCCCAGACAGGGAATGTCAACATGATGCCTTACAACTGGTCGCCCAGTCCTTAGATAAGGTGTTGAAACTGGCTCAAACATTTGAAGTATCTCGTGCAGATGGAAAAAAGTTGGAGACTCGGTCGGATATTGCTGCAGTCGAGGCTTCCCCACCCGGCTCCGCTGTTGGTGAACGCCCACCAGTCGATGACGTCGAAGTTTCGGTGGTCCAGCCAGGGCGTCGTTCTTCGCGACACAACAGACACAGATTCGTTTCACCCATCAATGGATGCCACGTCGCATTCCTTCATGTCCGGACTGTTACAAACATCATTCGCGAGATGACTGTCCAGATCGTTGGGCTTACTGCACCATTTGCTCCTTACATCTATCGTCGGTTTGTCGTTTTGCTAAGACTAAGCCTAAGCGTGATGCCTATGAAACGCCAATGCACATAATTCTGGTAGCCGGCATTAAGGTCCAGGATTCTTCTCATAAATTGTTTGTGGATATGTCGATCCATGCCAGGACGATCAGATTACAGGTGGATACTGGAGCAGCAGCCAGCTAGCTCAACCATATGATTTATATACACCCTTTGCAGTCAACACCTCGCCAGCTGGTGGTATATAACGGACATAGTATTCCCCTTCTGAGCTAGGTGGAGCTTCTTACGACTTATCATGAAGTGACGCGAATGATTACCTTCCTTAGTGTTCACAGTTATACCACCGCCTGGACGCCTTTCGTGCTATTGGATTCTCCATCAAAGATGAGGAAAATCTGATCTCCGAAGAAGTTCCATATGTCACACTGGATGATCTTTGTCAGGAATACCAAGATCTCTTCCGTGAAGAACTGGGGAGAGCACTCCATTTTCAGGCACATATCACACTCAAGCCTAACGCCCGCCCTAGTTATTTTCGAGCTTGACCAGTCCCTCCCGCTCTCCGCGACCAAGTCGAGGAAGTATTGGATCGCCTTACTACAGAAGGCGTCCTGGAGTCCATATCTTCAAGCTCATGGGCTACACCTCTTCTCATTATCAGAAAGCCTTCAAGGAAACTTCGCCTCTGTGGAAATTTTAAAGTTACAGTCAACACACTATTGGAAGTCGACACTTACCCTCTCCCTAGTCCTGACGAAATACTGGTCAAACTCCAAGACCGCCAGTACTTTTCAAAGGTTGATTTAGCTGAAACATATCTACAGTTACCCTTAGATGAAGTTCCCCAAGGACTTCTTTCATTCAATACTCCACATGGACTTTATCGCCTCAAACGCCTTATGTATGGCATTGCGAGTGCACCGGCTATATTTCAGCGTTTCCTTGAACAACTGGTTACCTCTGTCAAGGGCTGTATAAATTATCTTGATGATGTGATTGTTACAGGATGTACAAAAGATGAACATCTCAAGAACCTTCGCCAACTCTTTCAGGAGCTCCGGGGCAATAACCTCCGCTACCGGAAAGACAAATGCTGTTTCTTTCAGCAGGAGATTGAATATCTGGGACACATGATTTCCAGAGAAGAGATCAAGCCATTGGACCGTCTTCTACAGGCCATCATTCAAATTCCCCAACCGACGTCCCTCATGCAACTTCGATCCCTCTTGGGCAAAGTATCCTACTACGAGAAGTTCCTGATGGCTGCAGCAACGGCTACAGAACCTCTTTCCCATCGCTGTAGAAAAGGTGCCCCCTTTGTTTGGTCCCCAGCTTTCCAGACTTTAAAATCGCAACTACTCATGGCCCTGTGCTTCACACGCTTTGACCCATAGAAATAACTGGTCCTGGCAACAGATGCATCGGATATTGGCATTGCGGCAGTAAGGCTGCATCGCTTTGATGATGGCTCTGAATGCTGTATTGCTTATGCATCTAAAACATTTACTGACACCCATAGAAAGTACTCCCAGATCGAGAAGGAGGCCCTTACTATTGTCTTGGCACTTAAGAAATTACACAAGTTCCTTAATGGCACCAAATTCCACCTCATCACAGACCACAGACCACTCATAGCATTGTTGAACCCGGCCTCCAAAATTACGGATCGCACAGCTCACTATCTCAAACAGAGGGCTCTGTTCCTGTCCCGTTACCAATATGAAATCCATTATCGACTTACCTCTAACCATGCTAATGCTGACAGCCTTTCTCACTTTCCATGGCGGTCTGGTCCTGAGTTTGACAATGAGGAGATTCTCTGTTTTCAGATCGACGATGATGTCCAGTCCACAGTAAACTCTTTTTCCCTCACTACCGCCACGGTCGCTGACGCTACAGGCCGGCATGCTAATTTCCAGTGGGTTCACATCAGCATTCACCATGGGTGACCAGAACAGCAATCTTTCCACTCCTCTGCTGCCTGCCGACAATTCTTTACCATGTACCATCCGTTAATGGTCGTCGATTGGGTGGTCCTCCTAATACCTGATGATGGGCCAATGAAGGTGGTTGTTCCTACTGACGTACATCCCAAGGTCTTTCAACTTCTTCATGAAGGCCATTGGGGTATCACCCGCACATCGTCAGTCATCGTTTCATGTACTGGCCCGGCATGAGCCACACCATTGAAAGGATCGTTCAGACCTGCCTGACCTACCAGAACCAATAAGCAGGCCTTTTCATGGCCTCCCTGCTCCCGCCCATGGGCACGCTTACATCTGGATTTTGCAGGACCCTTGTTTGATGACACGTACCTCATTGTTGCCAATGCCTATTCCCAGTTCCCCTACATCATCTGCTCCACAACTACATCAGTCACTGTGTCTGCTTTAGAACGCATATTTGCCATTGAAGGCCTTCCTGATATTATGGTGACTGACAATGGCCCCCAGTTCCGTAGCCGTGAATTCCAAACTTTCTGCCTCCACCATGGTATTCGACATATTCCTACACCTCCCTTTCACGCACAGCAGTCAAATGGTGAGGCAGGACGCATGGTGAGTACTTTCAAGAGCCAAATGCAAAAGTACCTCAAGGATCATTCCTCCGCTAATGCCCTCACCTTATTTCTCAGTTCATACAGGACCACACCATTGAGTGACAAGAGCCTGGCCGAGCTCTTGCATGGACGGCAGCCATGTATAATGTTAAATCTTCTCTTCCCTGTTCCTAGACGAGCGCTGAGCCCACCTGTGCATCGCTTCCATCCCGGATCAACTGTTTGGGCTTGGGGGTTTGGCCGTCAACCCAAGTTGTTACCAGCTGAGGTGATACGACAGCAGGGCCGCAAGATGTTCCAGGTCCGAGTCCAGGACAGGGAAGCAATCCGGCATGTCAATCAGCTTCGTCTCCAGTTCTCCTCGCTGTCCTCGACTGCCCTCTGGACGGATACTCGCATTCTGCCGACTCCTGGCCTCCGTGCCTGGGCCCCTCCGCCGAATGCTCCTGACATGCTGGTTCCTCCAGGGGGTCTCTCATTCACACTACCACCTCCACCTGCTGAAGAGTCACTGTCTCTGACGCCAGCTGGTGTTCCGGCCGTGCCCTACGTCCAGCAGTCGCCCGATACCAGACAACCTTCACCAGGTTCTCCAACCGCTGTGTCACAGTTTCCCGAGGGGGAAGGGGTTCTGCAAGCGGCACCACAAAATAGTCGCACACCGAGCCTAGGCTCGCCGGCCGACCGCTCGAGGCAGTTCGATTAGACCACTAGAGGACTAGTGTCGCGAGATGGAAGTGAGTCTCAGCTAGGCGTCTCTCGCGCCACCTCATGTCAAGTAAACAAACGACCACGACTGTATATAGGCTGTCACGCGGGACGTAGTAGTCAGTGTACCCCTGCCTTCGCCTGTGAAGTCGTCTGTTGAAGATTGAAAGTGCGCGCCATAACTCCGTCTCTGGAATACTGGAAATGCCTGCTCTGGAACCTTGGACTTCATACGGACTTGAATGGCTCTGTTATGCTGATTTCACCTGACTTACACTTGAGTGAACTTTGTATTGTGTTTAAAACGGTACTGTACCAATACATTTAAGTGAGTTATCACTTTATCGTGTTATTATTTATAACAATCCATCCATCGTTATTTAGGTTTTCAGTGATTCCCTTATCAAGGGGACCATCATAAGTGTAAATGATGAATTTTGATAGGTTTCGGATATTCTGTAGAGGGAAATGCCCTGAGTATCGGACTACCTGTTGTTTTAGTGACGGGCCTTAGTTTTCGAGGAAATTGAAGTTCAATTCACGCTGTAAGACGCATAACATTTGCCTTGTTCTAACAAAGTGAGCGTGGCGCAGTGCTTAAGTTACAACTGTTGCACTGCAGGTACCGTGTTCGGGTCCTCTCCGTCTTTTTGGTTTCTTAAAAATCTGAATAGTTCAACATCTTTCCATTATATTATATAGAATATCAACAAACAGTATAAATTATGTGAAACTATTAAGAAGCGTACACAGAAGTTTTGCAAAGTGTGAAGTGATTGCTTGTTTGTTGACCACAGAAACGCGGAAGAGAAAGTGTGCTCCAGAACAAATCATGACGACGCTACCATTGTCAAATTATGTAAAAGAGGTCTTACATGACTACGAAATATAAAACCAAGCCATCAATCAGTATGACAAACCTCTGATGATAGCACAAGGGTGCTGGAACACGTTTTGGTGAAAAGTAAAACAGTCGGACCTCTTCCCCAAAAATTTATACTCATTAATTTTTCATGAATTCATTGCACCTGCTTTTTCAGAGGTAATAAAATACGAATGTTCGCATTGAAATTAACTGATGAAAGAGAACCCCTTTTTAATGTAGATGAGTAATGTTTTCCAGTATCGCACTTAAAACGTGCGTTCGCCTGCAAGACAGTAGCTTTTATGAAGTATGATTGGCACTGAAAACCATTGTGTTTCGGTTGATTTTACGATAATTATGATCTGAATTTCTGTTGTGGCATAGCAAGTGCTGCAGGCGACAATGAGTAATTGCAAAGTAAAGTACTGGAGGAAATTGTATATTTCTTACTATTTCACACAAAGTACATTGTCTTTTGATAGACTACAAAACATAATGGAAGAAAATATATATATATATATATATATATATATATATATATATATATATAAAACACGGAGAGGAGCCGAATACTGTACCTCCAGTGAGGGAACTGTGGACCCTAGCCGCTGCCCTACGCTCACTTGTTAGAACACGGCTAACGTCTTCAGCGCAAAGTGAACTTCAACATAAATTTTTTGAAAAAAACAGAGGCCCGTCGCTAAGAAATCAGGTAGCCTGATACTCAGGGTAAGGTCTTCTACAACATATCCGAGGGACTGATAACCTAGCTGTTTAGTCCCCTTGAAACAACCAACAACAACATATCCGAGACCCATCAAAATCAATTATTTACACCATTAGTGGTCCCCTTAAAAGTGAAATAGTTTGTATACCAATTTCGTAATTAGTTTTAAATTACAAGTATTTAAACTACAAAACCATTATATTTAACTGACTACCCGCTCTGGCTTCGCATGCTTGAAATTTATATTTATGAAAATCATTTTACGTACGTGTTTTATTGGTTGCTGTGTTCTACATAATTTGATCAAGCACAATGACTACTGTGCTTATATAATACCCAGTGTATTTAATCCATATTTACATACTAATATCGCAATCTAACGTATATGTAAAAGTTTGTGTGTGGCACTAGAAACGACAATAGCGCCCCTAGCCGAGAAAGCGTCAATTGTAGTAGTACTATCGATGTACTAAATAACACCAAGTTACAGAAGCAACGCTACCGCTTCAAGCGGCAGCACGGCAGTTACTGAAAACGACATGATGCAAATGGTTGCCTCTTTCTTCGTTAGCTTGCATTGTGTGCACCAGCGCATTGTCGTGCAAAATGAAAGGCGGGTTGCGCAGGAAGTGTTGCTGCTTCTTTCGCAAAGTTGGTGGCAGGTGATGCTCCAAAAACGAACAGTAATACTGTTCATTGAGGTTATGATAACACCATCATAATCGTACATAGTTACGCCGTTACGTTAGACCACTCGCTCAGGAGTGACTATTCCCCTCGATTGTGCGCATGCCGGTAACGTGGGTAGGGCGATTCCATTTGCTCGGAGGTGAGGCAGGTAGATCAACAACGTGTGCTCGCAGCGACAAAGTATATTCCATTGCATAGTGTCTCCACAGCAGTGTTGCCATTATTTAAGTTCCACCAGTGCTTTATATACAGGGTGTCCCAGCTATCTTGCTCACCCAAAATATCTCTGGAACAACAACAGCTATTGTAAAACTACTTTCACCGGTATCAATATAAGGCCGGGCCTCATGAATGTACATATTTTGAAACATTCTAAAACGAATGGTGACGTGACTGGTTGCTGTTATTTCTGATTTCTTTGAAAGAACATTTGTTTTTTAACACAAACTTATGTTTTTTTTCTTTTTTTTTTTTTAAATGGACACCCTATATTATTTTTTCAGCAATCTATTGCATCACAGATCACATAAACAATGGAGTTGATTGCATCGCAATATGCCAATTACATTCCGAGATATTGCGAAGCGAAGTTGATGCTAGAAATACGGGAAACGCTCGGCTAGCGCACTTCCTGAGCAGCATGGAGTTCTCGCCTGTGTCTCAGGACGCGCACTAGCCACGCGATTCGCCTATTTCAAGCGTCAGCTTCGCTTCGCAATATCTGGGGATGTAATTGACGTATTGCTATACAATCAACGCCATTGTTGGGCCCTTTGCTGTTGTTAATATATATTAATGACTTGCCATTCTATATTCATGAAGATGCAAAGTTGGTTCTTTTTGCTGATGATACAAGTATAGTTATCACACCTGACAGACAAGAACTAACTGATGAAATTATAAACGACGCCTTTCATAAAATCATTAAGTGGCTCTCAGCAAATTGACTGTCATTAAATTTTGATAAAACACAGTACATACAGTTCAATATACTAAATGGAATGACACCATCAATAAATATAGACTCTGATCAGAAATCTGTAGCAAAGGTAAAATATTCAAAATTTTTAGGTGTAAGCATTGATGAGGGGTTGAACTGAAAATAACAACAACAACAACAACAACACTGAAGATCTGTTGAAACGTTTGAGTTCAGCAACTTATACTATTAGGGTAATTGCAAATTTTGGTGATATACATCTCAGTAAATTAGCTTACTATGTCTATTTTTATTCTCTGGTTTCGTATGGAATCATTTTCTGGGGTAATTCATCATTGAGTAAAAAAGTATTCATTGCACAAAAGCGTGTGATCAGAATAATTGCCGGAGTCCATCCAAGATCATCCTGCAGGCACTTATTTAAAGAGCTTCACTGTAGCTTCTCAGTATATATATTCACTTATGCAATTTATTATTACCAATCCCATCGAATTCAAAAGCAACTAAAACAGTAGGAGAAAGAATGATCTTCACTATTCAAGGTTAAATCTAGCTTTGGCACAGAAAGGGGTGAATTATGCTGCCACAAAAGTCTTTGGTCACCTACCGAACAGCATCAAAAGCCTGACAGATAGCCAACTAGCATTTAAAAATAAATTAAAAGAATTTCTGCATGGCGACTCCTTCTACACTATAGATGAAATTTAGATACAAATTAGTAAATTTGAAAAAAAAAGAAATAAATAATAAATAAATAAATTGTGTCATGTAATATTTAGTACAAAGTAATAATTTGTAGAGATACCTTTCATTGACCTGACACGTTCCACGTCAACACGAAGTGTCGTATTCATAATGTATGGAACAAGTACTAATCTAATCTAATCTAATCTGTTTATGTGATTTGTCATACTATAGATTGCTGAAGAAATAGTATGGGGTCTCCATTTAAAAGAAACATAAGTTTGAGTTAATAAATAGATATGCTTTCGTTTTAGAATGTATCAAAATATGTACATTCATGAGCCTCCAGCCTTACAATGAAACCGGTGAAAGTAGTTTTAGAATAGCTTTTGTTGCTCCAGAGATAGTTTGGGTGAACAAGATAGCTGGGATATCATATATGACATGGTTTCTTTGAAAAGGCACAGTCGATTTCCTTACCCATCCTTATCAAAACAATCCGACCTTATGCTCCGTCTGTAACTGCCACGCTGTTGCCGCGTGTTACTAGCCAGTATGGCAGGAAGTGTGCGGCCTCAGGTAGTGACTGTGCTGTGCTGTGCTGGTTATGTGGCGTCCGTCACTAGCTCCAGAAGAGAAATTATTGTGTCCAGCGGCTACTGCGGAAAGCTGCTGCAGTTCTGCGGTAGTAGCGTTGTGACTGTAATCGCAGCTGTAGTTTCACTCACAAGTTACGTTCCATTTAAAGTGCTTTCGTTTCCTCTTTCGCTCTACGTTGATCAGCCGGAACATAATGGGCCAACCTGTTTACACCAATTTCATTCAACCCAATCGAGAAAAACAGCTGCACTGCACAGTAAGTCCTTTAATTCTGACCGTAAGTGGATTACACGTGACATGGACGCAAGATTAAGTAACTCGTGAAATTTACCGGAAAATGATTTGCGAGATTTGCGCTTGCACATCATGAATTTACAGACGGTGTCCTGTAAGTACAGGCTTTTTACAATTTACTGCGGTCACGTTACCATTACAAATTATACAGGGTGTTTCAATAAGTGTGTTTGCCTCTGTAACTTATAAAGTAATAGGTGACGGGAAATTTTAATGCGGTAGGTCAACACAAGAAATGTTACACTTTCTGCGGAGCTATGAACATAGTTTATTGTATCATTTTCCAAAGAGTTACAGCACAAAGATATAATTTTTTAAATGGAACAATAGTTTTTTCTATCGTGCATTGGAATCGTTGCAACCAGCTGCGTCCAAATCAATTTAAACTACATTCCTATCACTGTTAGTTTGTGAGCTACAACCCTTAAAAGTTTAGGGGGCGGAGGCTACGACAGCGTAGCTGACTGGCTGGTGGTCATGAGACAGTGGGCCGTGCCCCAGGGGATAGCCACTCGGCCAGTCAGCTACGCTATCGCAGCCTCCGCCCCCGGAACTTTGAAGGGTTGTAGTTCCCAAACTAACAGTGATATGAATGTAATTTAAACTGATTTGGACGCAGCTGGTTTGAACGAATCCAATACACGATAGAAAAAACTATTGTTCCATTTAAAAAATTATATCTTTGTGGTGTAACTCTTTGGAAAATGATACAATAAACTATGTTCATAGCCCCACAGAACGTGTAACATTCAACGTGTAACGTGTGTTGACCTACCGCATTAAAATTTCCCGTCACCTATTATAAGTTACAGAGGCAAACACACTTAGTGAAACACCCTGTATATCAAATGAACGAGCAACTCAGACAGTTTGTGATACAAGTGTCAGTACGAGTGCGCACGCCCTGGCTCCTCCGTATTCCGGTAGAAGCGCTAGTAGCCAAGATGGCAACTGGGGAGCAGACAGCTTTTTGTGTGTTTCAGATGAAGCTTGCACAGGTTAGACTAGGTTCGAGATCCGTATAAAACCACTCTCCAGACTGAAGATCACAACAACAGTATGCAAAGATTGAATCTATAGTTAGAGTGCAACGTGCGTTCGATATTAGGTTCCGCTGTACTCCTCCAAGTGTTTGAAGACACAGGCTGCCTTTGCAAAGGAAAGAAGAGTGGATGAACACGCATCAATGATGAACGTGTCGAACGAGTGAATGATGCTTTCGGACGCGTAGCCACAATAAATCAGGTCGGAGGGCTATTGGTGAATTAGCAATTCCAGTGATGTCTGTGTGGGGTCTTTTACGGAGACTCTTGAAACTACGTCCATATGGTTTGTAGTTGTTACAAGCTCTTAAACCTAAAGAACGTGGTGGACGTGCCAACTATGCAAATGATATTTTTTGCACACCAATGATAATTTTCGGGAATAGGGTTATCTGCAGTGATGAATCGACATTTCACTTAAGTGGACTTGTGAACAGTAATAATGTTTGCTTATCTGTGGGTCAGCAAATCCCCACGAGATGTTGCAGTTGCAACGAGACTCCCCTAAATTAAATGTTTTTTGAGTCGTATCATGGCGGAAAATTTGTGGGCTTTTATGTTGAAACAACTGTAACGAGTTTTTCTTATCTTGCTGTGCTACAAGAATGGCTCTTTACTAAATTACAGTTTGGCAGCAAGATGATGGAACACGTCATCGGCAAGCCTTCGTACTCGATTGGTTAAACAACGTTGTTCCCGACCCCTGGATGCCGCAAGGGCCGGATGACAGAACCTGTTTCGCATGATGCCTTGCGGTATTTACCCTTCGGGTTTTTTTAAAGGACCCACTACCAGCTGACCTAAAAGACCTACGACACAGTACTGAAGCTGCAGTTAGACCAATATTCCAGACACACTGAGCAATGTTTGGGTCGAACTCGGCTGTCTGCTCACATTGAGCAGGTAAACGCACGGCCCAACACTGACAAGCCCCTCTCCCTACTCCAAATTCTCATTGCGCTTCAGTGTACGTGACGTTCCCCCTCAAATTTCACAAACATTGGAAATTATCTCCACGGGTAATGGAATGGCACCATTGCATAAAACGACACGGTGATCCTACGTGAAACACAAGCATCGGTGTCTTCATTGAAATTAAACTATACGTCTCGTGGAAAATAGGATTTTTGAGGGTCCCATATCTTAGGTTTTATTGATCACAAAGATAATGGGTCAAGTATTTCGGATAACCATTGGGTAAGGTGGTACAATTGCGATAATTTCGGACAAATATTATAGCTGTAAAGATATTGAAAAAGGAAATAATTTTAACTATGGCACTTGTTCTTGGATATTTAATGAATATATAACACAAATATTAGACAATTACAAATGTTGGTATAAACACAAAAAAGGTTACAGAATTGAGAAACATCGATCGAAAATGTACCACATTATGTACAATTGTGATCCCTTCCTGGTACAATTTTAATCACTGGCATGTTCCTCCAAGCAACAACAGGATACGCAATATCAAGATAAACAGTCCGATATCGTCTTCGGGAATTTGGCCTATCGAATGTGTCCTATTAAAACCATGACACCGTTTAGTCCACAGAAACTGGGCGGAAGAACATCAGGATTGGAGTCTTAACTAATGGCGCCAGGTTCTGTTCGTACACGAGTCAAGATTTTGTTTTCAGTCGGACAAGTGCCTTTCCCTCATCTGGAGAGAACTTGGAACTCGAAAAAATTTTGCTAATGTGCAGGAAACATCACAATATCATGGTGGTGGATGAATGGTGTGGTCAGGACGCACGGACCTCTATGTTGTTCAGAATGGCGCTTTGACTGCTCAGACGTATAGAGACGAGATCCTTCGACTTTTTGTTGTGCTCTAAGCTGATGCCCTGGAAGATGGGTTCCTTCTGGTGGACGACAACGCTCGTACCCACAAGGCTGCAGTGGTGGACAACATGCTTGAAGCTGAGGGAATTGAACGAATGGAGTAGCCAGCTTGTTCACCGGAGTTATACCCGATTGAGCATGTCTGGTATGCACTTGACAGAAGCTTTACAGTCAGACCACCAATCGGTTTCAGAGCTGTACATTGCACTCATGGAAAAATCGTCAAATGTCCTCAGTAGCTGATTGATAACCTCATACTGTCCATGCCACGCGGGTACGTAGCTGTACATTTTGGAGGTAACAAGAATGGCCTTTCCACTATTATGGGAGCTCCTGGGTACCTCGCTTTAAGTAAACGCCAGACAGTGAAATATCGTACTGTATCACATGCCAATTGTAGTATGACTGCTATATCCTACGACACAAGGGTCAACCGAGCGCCCCCTGGCGCCACCTAGCGCGAGCCCGGAGAGAGACGGCTCAGAACTCGCTCAATGTATTGATGTCCACGCAAGCAAACAGGACAGACATTGCCAGACGGTGCTTAGTGGCTCGCAAGAAGTATTAGCTAGCCAGCCGCCGAGTTCGCCATCACCTCGCGACCCACACCTAAACGACATGCTAAAGTTAAGTTCTTGTTCAACTCATTGTAAATAGTATTTGATTAAGAAATAGATCTTTGTTCTAGAAGCGACAATCCTCATTTCGTGACCTACGCATAAATCTTCTCAGATATTGGCCAGAACACCAATTACAATTGTATCCAATATCTGAATAAAGTACGTTACTATGACTATATTGTATGCGATATCGCACATGATCCTCTAATTGGTTTGAGGAGTGCATTTATCAGGGATGCATTTTCCTGGTCTGGAATGGGCTCCCTAGTTGTTCTGGAAGGGGCGTGGAATGTTGAGCTGCTCGGTGATATGCCCACCCAGTTTTAGCCTTCCGATATCGAAAGGGTTCTATGGTGATTTAAAATGATAACAGACCGCCTTCTCGCTCTCACACCACCCGGAAATGGTTACAGGAACTTGCAGGGACAGACAAAAAACTGCGATGGCCGTCCCGGAACCCATTGAGCATATACGCATTGCAGGTTCCGCGCTGTGGGTCGTACGCCCACGAACAGACCAAAATTGGCTGCCGCTCTGCAAACAGTTGGTGTCAGCTGCGTCCATATGAGTACCAAGGTCTTGTAAACTCACTTTCATAAAGTATCGTCGCAGCCGGAAGGATCAGAGAAGGCCCCACACCGTATTAGTTTCCTGTCTCATTACATTTTATAAGTCAGTGTAAGGGCATAGTATATAAAGTTTTTCAGGACGGTTGCGAATAAATAAGATTTATTTGTTCTCAACGAATGGTTTTGTGTTGATACGATCCATAGTCTACCACTTTCCTAATAAAGAAGCCCTTCGTGAGGGTAACGTGGCGGCGGCCAGCAAATTCAAATTGTTTGTAAATCTATCGGACCCAACTGCGTGGTCATCAGCCCGTAGCTTACAAACTACTTTAACTAAGGTAAACTAACCTAAGGACAACACTCACACCCATGACCCAGGGAAGACTCGAACCTCCGACGGTGTGCAACAGTGCGCTCCGCAGCATGGCGCCTTAGACCGCTCGGCAACTCCACCGCGGCAGCGGCTAGCAGTCTAAAAGCTGCAGACTCGGAATTGCGTTCTTTTTGTTTGCTAAAAATGTTCAAATGTTTGTATAGTCTATGGGACTTAACTACGGCGTCATCAGTTCCTAAACTTACAAACTACTTATGAACTACCTACGAACTAGGACGGCACAAATATCCATGGCCGGGGGGGGGGGATTCGAACCCCCGACCGTAGTGGCCGTGCAGACCGTGAGTGGAGCGCTGCAGTCCCCTCGGCCACCGCGGCCGGCTTTTGTTTGCTGTACGCCGGAACGCAGTGCGGCTGCCGCAGGCAGTAAACTTTTTCAACTTAACAACATTCACACCCATGAGCCAGGGAAGACTCGAACCTCTAACGGTGTGCAACAGCGCGCTCCGCAGCGAGGCGCCTTAGACCGCTCGGCCACTCCACCGCGGCAGCGGCTAGCAGTCTAAAAGTTGCAGACTCGGAATTGCGTTCTTCTTGTTTGCAGTCCGCCGGAACGCAGTGGGGCCGCCGCAGGCAGTAAAATTTTTCAATTTAAATCGGCTTCCTGTTTGCAGGAGGGGCGCTGCCAGACGCGCCTTCCCGCCGCAGTAAACGCAGACGCAGCCGCAGACAAAGGAGCGGCGCGCACACCGGCCGCGGAATGCGCTTCCCCACTGTACTGCTGCTCTGCCGGCATCTGACACCCCACTCACCTGAACAACGCACCAGGCGTGGCTACATCGGAAATGGTAAACCACATCACGGATGCTGCATCACACACACTGCACGTTTTCATACGATCACGCACATACCGCAGAACACAAACACAGGCTGGCACCTACACGAATACGAGCACAAGTAGGACAACAGGAGTCAATAGAATCCACCACACCTGTAAGACAAACACGTAGAAAAAAAAAAAGTTAACTGCGGGATCGTCAGTCCCTAAACTTACAAACTACTTATCAACTAGCTTATACTAAAGACGACACAAACATCCATATCAAGCCGACTGCGGTGGCCTAGCGCTCTGCGGCGCGTCAGTCACGGTCTGCATGGCCACTACGGTTGGGGGTTCGCATCCTCCCTAGGGCATGGATATTTGTGCCGTCCTTATAGTTCTTAAGTAGTTTGTAAGTTTAGGGACTGATGACCCCGTAGTTAAGTCCATAAGCGATACAAACATTTGAACATCCACTCCCGATGGAGGATTCGAACCTCCGACTCGGGAGGCCGTGCGTACCGCAACGTGGTGCTGCACACCGCTCGGATACTCCCGCACGGCAAACACGTAGAGTTACAAAACAGGAAGGACGGCAGATCATTGTTTAACGCTCCGTCGACAGCGTGGTCATTAGAGCTGGAGCTTACGTTCGGGTTGTTTGGGTAAGGATGGGGAAGGAAATCTGTCGTGCCCTTTCAAAGGAACCATCACGGAATGTGCCTGGAGTGATTTAGGGAAATCACGGAAAACCCTAAATCTGGATGGCCGGAGGTGGATTTGAAACACCATTCTTCCGGGTGCGAGTTACAAAACGTTTAGATACTAAGTTTAACACATATCTAGTTAAAGACAGATGTAAACATTTGGTCATCATCAACATCATGACTAGACTGATAATGCCTTTCAGCGTTTAGTCTGGAGCATACTACGTCTAATAGAATTCCTCCATGATCACCTATTCAAAGAACCCTCGTCTGATGTTAAGACTTTTACTTCAAAATCATTCTTCACCGAATCTACTTTCTTTATGGTCTTACCCACCGCTGCCGAGCTATGAGTCTCTTAGGCCCTTATTACACCAGTATAGGCCCCCAAGCGGCGCAGTCAACTGCGCCACCAGCGACGCAGTGGTGGTTGTTCCGGCTACAGTTGTTCTCGTCAGTCGACCAGTCTCCTGTTTTCTGTTTTCCCCTTATTCTTGCCTGTACTAGTGAAGTGTCTAGTTTAATTCAGACTGAAACGAGGGTAAGTGTAGATATGACGAAAGAGAAAAACACGAAGCTGCAAGGAAGCCTGAATGATTGCCAGAAGTTATACCTTGAAACAATCTTCTTTCGACGTATTAGGATATAAATATTGAACTTCCTTATGAATAAGGTAACCTGTATCCAGCCAACATTTACTTCCATTGGTTGAAAGATAGAGCGGTGCACTGCTAATTTAGTTTTGGTACTTATTTACTTCCTTCTTGCAGAAGAGAGTAGACATTAGCTGAGCACTCACTGCATTTGATACACCTCGAAAAAGTCTTTCACTATGTTGCCATACTGTAAGAAAATACACTACTGGCTATTCAAACCGCTACACCAATAAGAAATGCAGATGTTAAACGGATATTCATTGGACAAATATACTAGAACTGACAAGTTGGGTGCATAGATCGTGAGAAACCAGTATTCAGAACAACCACCTCTGGCCGCAATAACGGCCTTGAGTCAAACAGAGCTTGGATGGCGTGTACAGGTACATATGCCCATGCACCTTCAATACGATACCACAGTTCATCAAGAGTAGTGACTGGCGTATTGCGACGAGCCAGTTGTTCGGCCACCATTGACCAGACGTTTTCAGTTGATGAGAGATCTGGAGAATGTGCTGGGCAGGGCAGCAGTCGAACATTTTCCGTATCCAGAAAGGCCAGTACAGGACCTGCAACATACGGTCGTGCTTTATCCTGCTGAAATGTAGGGTTTCGTAGGGTCCGAATGAAGGGTAGAGCCACGGATCGTAACACGTCTGAAATGTAACGGCCACTGTTCAAAGTGCCGTCGATGCCGTAGAGAGGTGACTGAGACGTGTAACCAATGGCACCCCATACCATCACGCCAGGTGATACGCAAGTATAGCGATGACGAATACACGCTTGCAATGTGCGTTCATCGCTATGTCGCCATACAAGGATGCGACCATCATGATGATATAAAAAGAACCTGGATTCATCCGGTAAAATGACTTTTGCCATTCGTGCACCCAGGTTCGTCGTTACGTACACCATCGCAGGCGCTCCTGACTGTGATGCAACGTCAAGGATAACCGCAGCCATGGTCTCCGAGCTGATAGTCCATGCTGCTGCAAACGTCGTCGAACTGATTGTGCAGATGGTTGTTGTCTTGCAAACGTCCCCATCTGTTGACTCAGGGATCGAGACGTGGCTGCACGATCCGTTATAGCCATGCGAATGTCTGTCATCTCGACTGCTAGTGATACGAGGTCGTTGGGATCCAGCACGGCGTTCCGTATTGCCCTCCTGAACCTACAGATTCCATATTCTGCTAACAGTCATTGGATCGCGACCAACGCGAGCAGCAATGTCGCGATACGATAAACCGCAATCGCGATAGGCTACATACAATCCGACGTTTATCAAAGTTATGGTACGCATTTCTCCTTCTTACACGAGGCATCACAGCAACGTTTCACCAGGCAACGCCGGTCAACTGCTGTTTGTGTATAAGAAATCGGTTGGAAACTCCTAATGTCAGCACGTTGCAGGTGTCACCACCTTCGCCAACCTTGTGTGAATGTTCTGAAAAGCTAATCATTTGCATATCACAGCCTCTTCTTCCAGGCGGTTAAATTTCCCGTCTGTAGCACGTCATCTTCGTGGTGTACCAATTTTAATGGCCAGGAGTGTATATTCCAGGTACTTGAAACAGTCTACCTGTTCTAACTTTGTTCCCCCTATTTGGCACCCAATGAGTTTAAATCTTTTTTCCATAGACATTACTTTCGTTTTGGAGATGCTGATCTTCATATCATAACCCTTAAAACTCTGATCGAGCTCTGAAATATTATTTTTCTCCGAAAACTGTCTTGAGCAGTTAAACCTGCAACCCACGGGCAATGGAAATATTATAGACCTTATAGCCACAAACAGGCCTGACCTCATTAACGATGTCTGTGTGGAGACAGGAATTAGTGATCATGATATCGTCATAGCGTCGATGGTGACCAAAGTTCATAAACCAATAAAGAAGGCTAGGAGCGTGTTTTTGTTGGAAAGAGCCGATAAGCAAATGTTAGGATCGCACTTAGAAAATGAATTGGCATCGTTTAATTTCGGGACTATGGATGTAGAGGAACTGTGGACTAAATTTAAGTGCATTGTTAATAACGGGTTAGAGAAATATGTGCCAGTAAAGACAATTAAGGATGGAAAAGATCCACCGTAGTAGAATAATAATGTTAGAAAGCTGCTGAGAAAGCAAAGGCTGTTGCACTCTCGATTCAAAAAAGAACACGCAAATGATGACAGGCAAAAGTTAGTAGAGATTCGTGCGACTATAAAAAGATCGATGCGCGAAGCATACAATAATTATCACAGCCATACCTTAGCAAGGTCCTATGTAAAATCGATAAGCGGGTCAAAGCCCACTGTCCCGTCACTCGTTGATCATTCCGGGGCAGTAATAGAAGAAAGCAAACGGAAAGCTGAAGTTCTAAATTTAACCTTTAAGAAATCTTTCACGCCGGAGGACCGCACAAATGTACCATCATTTGATCAACGTACTAATTCCGAAATGGGGGACATAGCAATAGGTATTGCCGGTGTAAAGAAGAAGCTGAGAGAGCTAAATACGAAAAAGTCTGCTGGTCCGGATGGAATACCAGTTCGGTTTTACAAAGACTATTCTGTGGCATTGGCCCCCGACTTAGCTTGCATTTATCGTGAATCTTTAATTCAGCGCAAAGTTCCTAGTGATTGGAAAAAAGCGCAGGTGACTCCCGTGTATAAGAAAGGAAAGAGAACTGACCCATACAATTACAGGCCAATATCGTTGACATCGGTTTCATGTAGAATTTTGGAGCATATTCTCAGTTCGAATATAGTAAATTTCCTTGAAACGGAAACGCTTCTTTCCATGAATCAGCACGGGTTTAGGAAACATCGTTCATGTGAAACTCAGCTTGCCCTTTTCTCACATGACATCTTGCGAGCCATGGATGAAGGGCAACAGGCGGATTGTGTTTTTCTCGACTTCAAAAAGGCATTCGACGCGGTGCCACACTGCAGACTGCTAACGAAGATACGAGCTTATGGAATAGGTTCACAGATTTGTGACTGGCTGGAAGGCTTTCTAAGTAATAGAACGCAGTACGTTGTTCTCGACGGCGAGTGTTCATCGGATACGAGTGTATCGTCAGGCGTGCCCCAGGGAAGTGTGATAGGACCGCTATTATTTTCTATCTATATAAATGATCTGATGGACAGAGTAAGTTGTAATTTGCGGCAGTTTGCTGATGATTCTGTGGTGTATGGGAGGGTGTTGTCTGTAACTGACTGTAGTAGCATACAGGATGACTTAGACAAAATTTCTAGTTGGTGCGAAGAATGCCAGCTAGCTGTCAATGTGAGGTGATACGCATGATTAGAAAAAACAATCCTATAATGTTCGAATACAGCATTAGTAGTGAGCTTCTTGATGCTGTCGCGTCGTTCAAATATCTAGGCGTAACATTGCAGAGCGATATGAAATGGATCGAACATCTAAGGACAGTTGTGAGTAAGGTGGACAGCCGACTTCGGTTCATTGGAAGAATTTTGGGAAGATGTACTTCATCTGTAAAGGAGACCACGTATAAAACGCTTGTACGACCACGTCTTGAGTATTGCTCAAGTGTTTGGGACCCGCAGTAGATCAGTTTAAAGGAAGACATAGAGGCGGTTCAGAGGCGAGCAGCTAGATTTGTTACCGGGTTTTCCGACCAATGCGCGAGTGTCACGGAAATGCTCCGGCAACTCAATTGGGGATCGCTGGAAGAAAGACGACGTTCTTTTCTTGAATTTCTGTTAAGTAAATTTAGAGGGACGGAATTTGAAGCTGAGTGTAGTACGATCTTGTTGCCACCTACTTACATTTCGCGTAAAGATCACAAAGACAAGATAAGAGAAATTAGGGCTCGTACGGAGGCATATAGGCATTCTTTTTTTCCTCGTTCAATTTGGAAGTGGAATAGGAAAGGAAATGCCTAGTAGTGATACAGTGTACCCTTAGACACGCACCTTACGGTGGATTGCGGAGTATGTATGTAGATGTAGATGTAGTATCCAACCTTTCAATCGAATCTGCCATTACAACTAAGTCATCCGCTTTTTTGTTTTCACCTATTTCAATTCTGCCGTGACAATTTACTGTTTCAACATATAACATTATGGTAAGGATAAAAATTAATACCGTAAGCTAGATAATCTGCTCTAATTTTAAGTAATGGTCTCAGACTTCAGTAGTTGTCTCAATTCTCTTGTCTGACTCTATGTACAATTTGTGTTTAAAGAAGTGTAAGATTACCTGACTATTTGATAAGATTTTGGTGTCCACACTCTCTCCATCTATAAAACCTTCCCTACCGATGGAGGAAGCAGGTTTTAGATCTAAGAGAATTTCTATGATCAAGTTCAAAAATGTTCAAATGTTCAAACTTATGGTACTTAACTACGGGGTTATCAGTCCCTAAGCTTACAAACTACTTATGAACTACCTAAGACTAAGGACGGCACAAATATCCATGCCCGAGGGGGGATTCGAACCCCCGACCGTAGTGGCCGTGCAGACCGTGACTGGAGCGCCTTAGTCCCCTCGGCCACTGCGGCCGGCTATGATTAAGTCCTTTCTCTCACAATGTACATCAAAACAGGGTAGCACGATGAAAAAACCGGTATTGTCCTGTTGGATCTATCATCAGCATATGATACAATGTGGAGGGATGGCCTACGTTGCAAACTGATAGAAAAAACTCAATGCAACGAGATTTGTAAACTGATGAAGAACATTTTAACTGGAAGAAAAATAAGAATAACTCTTAAGGCCAAGACTAGCAGTTGTATAGCGCTCAACAATAAACTCCCGCAGGGTGCATTGGCCCCCTCATTGCTTAACTTGTACATCGCAGATTTTCCGGACACAGCGTCTCGCAAGTTTATTTATGATGACGATATGGCAATAGCTTATCAGAGTAAAGCTTTCGAAGAAATAGAGCAAAAACCGAACGAAGATCTAAATCTGGAGCACCGTGTATCATATTAAATGGAATCTTCAACCCAATCCAGAAAAAACAGTCTGTGTAAACATGCGTCTCAATAACGGAGAAGCCAAAAGAGGAGTAAAGTTTGATGGAATTCTAACGTACAGAGCCCATATAGAGGATACAAAATAAAAACTGAAAGCTAGGAATGACATCCTTTCTTGGGGGTGTAATGCAAATATCTTGCTAACTTCAACCTTGGCACTGATATGTAGCGTGGCCGAGTATTGTACACCTGTATTGGCCAGAAGTACACACGTATCAAATATCTATATCCATCCAGGACAAGCAATAAGGCTAATATCTGGAACACTTAGACCTACATTTTTTCAAGTTTCAAAATAAAATTTGCGTGAGAATGATTTACTCCTAAAATCGATTCAATCTAGGTAGGGAAAGTATGATAACAATTTCAGAAACATCACTGTGTTTACCAATTGTATGCAGTAAATTTCTTATCGAACATAATATTGTTCGTTTTCTTTAATAATGTTCTTTTCACAGTTTTCAAAATTGTTACTCCAAAGACATGTCCTTATAATAATGACTTCAGTGTGTTATTACGTATCATTTTTATATTCCTCACAGTTGCTTTGTATTCGTTGTGTATACTGGGTCGCGACAATTTTTCGAGAAACGGTGGAGTCCCATAACAAGAAAACATTGGGAATCATTGATCCAGCGTATAAGCATTACAAGTTTCAACTAAACCCGTGCATCCGTTTCAGTGTGAAAGAGTAACTAACACAGAAATAAAATTTGCGGTACACAAAGGTGCGCGCGCGTGCTTGCGCGCGCGCTCGCACACACACACACACACACACACACACACAGCACAACAAAATTATAAGGTCATTTGTTAGGAAGCCCAAAATTGTCTCCCGTTGTGACGCAGAAATTTGAAATTCGGCTCAAAGGTGTCTGCTGCCTTCTGTAATGGTGCAAAAGCATGACGCCTTGGGACGTCACCCTTGGTCTCGGAGACACTTGAAACAGCAACGCGTGACTCTTTCGGAAAAAAGGCCAGACTCAAAATTTCATTTGAGCATTAAGGTGCCTTAATGATGTCACTTTAGCATTAAATTTCAATACAATCATGCCCAATGTATGATGCCCTATCTTATCCACATTTAACCTCTTAGTGTGACAGCTCTGCGAATTAGGTTATAATAGTGAAGCACAGATATGAAATAAAGTGTTTTTTCTTCTTTGTGGGTGGTTCAGAAAAACATTTCAACCACACTGCCTCTCAGAGAGGAAACGAAAATACCTCGAGGGTTACCATGAAAGGCGTCACTGAAAGAAAGAAACTCCTCTTGGAATGGTGATTCCCACACATTTCACAGTCACACTACTATCAGCAACAGGACGACACTCTTAACTTAGTCACTGCTGAAATCTGTTCTCTGAGAACATCATAGAGTTGCAAGTCCACTGAGTGTGATCTAAGCGTAGTGCAACACGATGTTAACACTAGACACCGCACAAGAAGACCATACGATGACATTTAAAAGTGATCCAATTAGCAAAAGGCTGTTATACTTTTTCTGCCCTTCTGTTTCACCCCGTCGTGTGCCGCAACTCCCCACTCCAAAGTTCGTCAAAAACCTGGATGCTACTCGACCACCTATGTATAGAACTTTCATATCAGTGATTTAGACAGACATTCGCCTAAGTAGCTCTACATTACTTTATTTTACCTGAGATCGAGCAACTCTTTACCTCTAAGAAAAAAACTGGACAAGAAATCGAACTAACTTAGATCAATGGTTACCAAGCTCACTGAGTTGAATATGCTCAACAAAGGAGCATGGGTAGCACAAGGTAGTTCCTGAACATGGGCGTCTTAGACGAGCTGTTTACTGTTTTAGTCTTGCTTTTGTTAATAGTGGGTGATGAGCCAATAAGCCAGATAGCTTAATACTCATAATAAGATCATACAACCGAGAATACTGAAATTGCTCCGGGGACTTAACAGTAGCGTCTCAATGAAAAAAGGAGCATGACTTAAACACGATTGAACATGTCTGGCATGCACTTGGCAGAGTATCATCATCCCACAACGGTGGATATTGCACTCATGGCTGAATGGCCAAATATCCCGCAAGAGCTGGCTGAAAACCTCATACTGCCCATGCCACTAAGGTATGCTACTGTACTTGCCGTCGGAGGTGACCATACATCCTCTTAGAGGGCAACGAAAATGGCCTTTTTACTATTATCGTAGCCCCATGGTGCCTCGCTCTACGTAAATGCCGTGTAAATCTTATGTATGACACAGAAATTACAATTGGAACCAATATCTGAATAACTTCGTTACCATGTGTATACCGTGTATGATATCTCGGCTCTTCTCCTAATTGTTTTTGGCAGTGTAGATGAAAGAAGTGCTTAAGCGGCGTATGAAAATTTTAAGGCTGCCCGGGTATAGAACCCCAGACTTTTCAGATGGATAGTCTTGATTTTTACTATGTGCATACTGTATATACTCATATATATTATCGAGGCCCGCAACAATCCATCTCAATGGGAACATACTGCTGAGTGTGTCAAGTGGTGGCTAGCTGTACGCAAAGGGCTCATGCTAGCAGAGGACGAACGATTGCAAGCAGAAACAACGAAGAGGACAAGACGGAAGGAGAGAGCGGCCTCTGCTCAAAGACCTTCAGATTTCAAGTGTCCAAACTACAGCAGGGATTGCCGCTCTCGAGTGCCACTTTTCAGTCGTAACAGTCGTTGTATGCTCTGAGGCAAGTATGCTACGCCATTATCCTTAAGGATGGATGGATGCCAGTCACACTGAGTATGGTATCTCGGCTGACCTAATTGTTTTCGGCAGTGCAGTTGTTAGAACTGCTCAGTTGGTGCATGAAAATTTTAAGTCTGCCCGGGTATAAACCCCAGACTTTTCAGGTGCATGGTATTGCTTTTTTACTAGTGATCCACCGAACTACACCATAAACTAAATCACTTACTTCTTCACAGTTCCTCAAGCAATGATGACTTTCATACGTACACGAATACAGCAGTACTCTTGCAGAGGCTAAAAGGGTTCATTCTGCTTCGTTACCATTAACAGTAATAGACACACCTGTTCATGATAGACATATATTCTGTGTCGAGAACGAGTAGTATAATATTGCGTGGAAACAACGACAAGATACTGGACAGTTTAAATCACTGACAACACTGTAAAATGCTGAGAGAACTCACTTTCTGGTTTTTCACACTTAATCGGCTGTTTTAACTTTATGGTTGTTGATCTCTCCTTAATGTCTGCTTTGTAGCCAGCGGAAGTGCAGCAGGTAAGGTGATTATTGTCATTATTCCGTTGCTGTTTGTATATAGAAGGGGATCATAAAATTAGAGGTTTTCTTTTTTTCGAGAGCAGCTGTGTGGTATTACTGGATCGTTACAGGGATGTAAACGTGCACATTACCCGTCGTAAAGCCGGTAACTCTCAGGGGGGAAAGCACATATCGGGGCTGTCCAGACACCCTGCAGGTACACAGTCGCCCGGTGGACGCTCCCACACCTTGCCTCTCCACCAATCTGCTCCTCTCTAGTCAAACTTCTTGCACGTGCCGTGCAATACTCATCCAAAAATTGTATTTTTTTTTTTCAAGAAACACAAAGACGATACATTTATCTGAAAGCAGTTGCGAATGAAAACAAAATTGACCACCAGATCACTTTTGGCAAAAAATCAGTAAAATATTGTCAACGGTGAAATACATAATCAGCACCTGCATCTGCACCAACTCCACTTGTCTTCCTCTTATATTCCCATGTTTCACGTTGTACACATTATGCATATTCAAATGTTTACTTGGGCATTCTTTCGGAGATAATAGGTTCTGTTGTTGTTGTTGGTGTGGTCTTCAGTCCGTAGACTGGTCTGATGCAGCTCTCCACGCTACCCTGTCCTGTGCAAGTCTCTTCATCTGAGAATACGTTCGACAACCTACATCCTTTTGAATATGCTTACTATATTCGTCCCTCGGTCTCCCTCTACGATTTTTACCCCACACGCTTCCTTCCAATGCTAAGTTGACAATTCCTTGATGTCTCTGAATGTGTCCAACCAATTTATCCCTTCTCTTAGTCAGGATATGCCAGAAACACCTTTTCTCCCCGATTCGGTTAAGCACCTCCTCATTAGTTACGTGATCTACCTATCTAATTTTCATAATTCGTCTGTAGCACCACATTGCAAAAGCTTTTATCATCTTTTTATCTGAACTCCTTATCGTCCACGTTTCACTCCCATACAATTCTACACTCCAGACAAATATTTTCAGAAAGGACTTTCTAACATTTAAATTAATATTGGATGTTAACAAGTTTCGCTTTTTTAGAAAAGCTTTCCCTCCCATAACCATTCTGCATTTTATATCATCTTTACTTCTGATCAGTAATCCATCAGAAGTAATCTTGCTACCCAAATAACAAAATTCATTTACTACTTTTATTGTCTCATTACCTAATCTAATTCCTTCAGCATCGCCTGATTTTCTGTCATTGCATTCCATTACCTTCGTTCAACTCTTGTTAATGTTCATCTTCTATCTTCCTTTCAAGACACTGTCCATTCCATTCAATTGCTCTTCCATATCTTTTGCGGTCTCTGACAGAATTACTATGTCATCAGCAAACCGCAATGTTTTTATTTCTTCTCCCTGGACTTTACTGCCCTCCCCATAAATTTAACTTGTTAATTGTTAATACACTCGGGACAACGACTCGGCTCGACAATGTTCGTTGTGATGATTTTTGCTTTTAGTATTGCAGCTAAACACTGTTTCTCCTTTATTGCGTCTGCTTCTGTAACACACGCTAGCCATGTTCTCTCTCTGAACTATTCCAACACTGTACTGAAATGCAACAGAATTCAAGCACCGTGGGGAAAACCGAGCGATGTAGGGTCCTGCCTTGAAATTTGTTGGTTCTTGTGCCCTAGCACGAAAACCTCAACAAATTCTCTCGTGGACAGAGTTCGTTCTTGTTTCTAATAAATAACGTCGAATACCGGATATAATAATGGTACTGAATTAACAAATAAGTTAAGTAAACCATAATTAAACCAAATCGTTAAAAAATATCTGGGTAGATGGAAACCAATTACTTACGTATCTTTTCCTCCATACCTAGTGACGCTAACCACCATGGTAATACGTCGTCTTAAAAAGAAATAATAACGAATATCGGGTATTATACTTAAATTAGGAAGAACGGAAACATGTTGTAATATTTGTGTATGACGTAGCATCATAAAGACGCTTATTGTATAAATTGGCGTTATATCGCCGCGGCGGATTAGCCGCGCGTACTGGAGCGCCGTGTTGCGGTGCGCGCGGCCGTCCGCCGTCGAGGGTTCGAATCCCCCCTCGGGCATGGATGTTTGTGCCGTCTTTAGTATAAGCTAGTTCATAAGTAGTATCTTAGTTTATGGACTGATGATCCCGTAGTTAAGTCCGATAAGCTGTACAAACATTTGAACATTTGATTTGTGAAGAAAATTAACAAGGAGATGGAAGGTGAACCGTATCAACAGCTCTACACAGTGCAGAAACGTTGATTGAGGATAATTACAAGTTCTTTAATTTTCATCGAGTTTCGACGAAATTATTCGATGAGCTTCGCTGAAAGTTCGCCATTGTATATCTGTGAATCTAAAACTATTTGAGGGTCTGTAGATTTCAAAAGCTCAAATGTTTGTACACTTATTGGACCAAACTGTTATGGTCGTCAGTCCCTGGACTTATAAGCTACTTAAACTAACTTACACTAAGGACAACACGCACACCCATGCCAAAGGGAGGACTGCAAACTCCGGCGGGAACGGCCGCCCAGTCCTTACCATGACGTCTTAGACCACGCGCTATTCCGCGTGGCTCTGCAATTTTCTACTGGGGAGATGCTATGCTTAACTATTTGATAGAATTATTCAAGCGATGGTCGGCAAATTGCGCCCGCCAAGGTTTTTCGAGCATTATGTAGGATGTAAAATGTTTTTCCGTGAATAAGCTATCGTCGATTTTACATCTAAATCTGTGATGCGAACTATAATTAGGACTGATCATTTGGAAATACATTTTAAGAATGTGTCTGTTGTATCGGATGTGTCCAAAAGAACAGATATCACTATTGATCTTACAGTTATTATCGGCCGGCCGCGGTGGCCGAGGGGACTGAGGCGCTCCAGTCACGGTCTGCACGGCCACTAAGGTCGGGGATTCGAATCCCCCTCGGGCATGGATATTTGTGCTGTCCTATTAGCTAGTTCATAAGTAGTTTGTAAGTTTAGGGACTGATGATCCCGTAGTTAAGTCCCATTAACTATACAATCATTTGAACATTTTGAGTTATTATCGATTCGTACCCACGGAATGTATGACATTTCCTGTGGATGGATAAAGTTGAAAATGTGTATTCAGCTTAAATTCAAACTCGAACGGACACCACATATACAGGGTGGTCCATTGATAGTGACCGGGCCAAATATCTCTTTTTCTCGCGTCTAAAAAGTTCGGTGAATGATGTCAGGAAATATATGAAACATGAGTTACAGACAAAATACCTTTAGAGGCCTTCAACGTAATCGCCATTGGCTACAATACACTTCTGACATCGGTTGTACAGCTGTTGGAAACTGTCAGCAAACGCTTCTTGTGGAATCGCTCGAAGTACTGAGGTCACGCGTTGCTGGATCTCGACAACTATTCAAACACACACTTTTTACTCACTGCTTGAACACCATACACTTGCACTAACATCCCATGGGTCTCTGTCGCCATTTTGTCTAATTTGAAACAAAACTTGATGTTAGCGCTTTGCACCATATTGCGTCCATGTCGCAATGACACGAATTATCGCACTGACCCTCTTAGCTGGGTCGCAGCGGGTACCATCACTTCAATTCAACGCTGTGCACAATAGGGGGCGCTTGTTGACATGTCCCTCAATGTGCATGGGCTGGCATCTCATCATCACCAGCGCGGTTTGTAAAATATGGGACTATTCAGCTAAGTTTTCAGACGCACCTTTCTCTCGCCACCCATGCCCCCCGGTAGAAAATGTGAACCCCAAATGTCCGCGTATAGTGTTATTTGTGGAAAGTGGAAAGTATTACGAAATGTTTGTGAATCGTGTAACTGAACCGGGACTTGGGTACCAGCCCGGTACTCACCTAGGGGATGTGGAAAACCGCCTAAAAATCACAGCCAGGCTGGCCGGCATTCCGACCTCTTTCGTTAATCCACCCTTAATCCTCCGAAGCCGGTACGCGGTGCATTAGAGAAAAGGGGTAACCGAGTGGTTTTTCAGAGGCACCTTGTATTGAGAATATGAGGAGCTGGTGCGGACAAGCGTGAACGTGTATCGTGCCTTGGACTATGGACGTATATTCTACGGATCGGCAACGGACAACCTCCTACAAAAACTTAATACCGTACAATACGAAGCGCTTATAGTGTGTCTTGGTATCAAGAAGTCAACTCCAACTAATGCATTACTTGTGGAAAGCAACGAACCGCCTCTACACTTACGACGCAAATACTGAAGCATAAAATTTCTAATGAAGAGGGCGCGATTTTCAGAAGACGTCTTATTCTCTGTCGCCACGGCTGAGCGGCCGAGCGCATTGAGGCGCTATGCTACGATGCGCGAGGCCGTTCCCCATCGGGGGTTCGAATCCTCCTTCTGTCATGGATGTTTGTGCTGTCTTTAGTACAAGCTAGTTCATAAGTAGTTTGTAAGTTTAGGGACTGATGACCCCGCAGTTAAGTCCCATAAACTTCACAAACATTTGAACATTTGAACTTTCTCTTTTATGCTGCACTGCTCGTTATTGACTGTGTAAGAAGCTGCCTCCACTTGCAAAGGAATATGTGGAGGTAGAGCCGAACATCCGATTAGCCCTCTCAAATCGACGACTGCTCATGTTTGAACGAAGCTACTAATGTACTGGTGTTCAACCTGACGTGACATGTGATCTCCCAGCTTCCTCACCTCTGCCAAATAACGCATTGCTAGAGTTCCGAGAAAAATATTCACAGGCGAGGATTCTTTACCCAGACGGTTCCAAAACCAAGGACGGAACTAGATGTTCTTTTTGCGATACCAATGCCCAAACAGAATGTAAATACAAAATTTGGTGGGAGATTAAAATTGTGTGCCGGAACCGGGATTCGAATCTAGGACCTGTGCCTTTCGGGGTCAAGCGCTCTACCGACTGAGCTATCCCGACACGATGTGATGCGCTTGCCCGCGAAAGGCAAAGGTCCCAGTTTCGAGTCCCGGTTCCGGCACACAATTTTAATCTACCAGGAAGTTTCATATCAGCGCACACTCCGCTGCAGAGTGATAGTTTGATTCAGGATGTAAATAAAAACTGCCAAAAGAAATGACAATAATGACCGCTGAACCAAAAGTCATCTTGGAAGCCCTGAAGTACTGTCTTACGGTCCCTGAGGAACATGTTATCAATTTCTCGGACTCTGCGCTCATACTTCTTAAATATTTTCGTCGAGGGCATAAAAAAACCACCCAATATCCTAAGAGATAATGGCACACACAAATCGCCGGCCGCGGTGGCCGCGGTGGCCGCGGGGACTGCGGCGCTTCAGTCACGGTCTGCACGGCCACTACGGTCGGGGGTTCCAATCCCCCCTTGGGCATGGATATTTGTGCCGACCTTAGTTGTACCTAGTTAATAAGTAGTTTGTAAGTTTAGGGACTGATGACCCCGTAGTTAAGTCCCATAAGCTCTACAAACATTTGAACATTGGCACACACAAATCACTTGGAAAGGAATGGACGCAGTGTCTGCATGTCTTTGATTAAAGCACACAAGTCCTGGGGAACTAGATCGCTGACACTATTTCCAAGGAAGCAGCCAACATTGGTATGGAAGAATCTACTCAGGTTCCAGCGGAGGATCTTTTACCAGAGTACAGAAAGAGGATTCAGACTGAATGGTACATATAGTGGCACGCTTCCCAAACGATCTAGAGTGCAAAAATTTATTACTATCCGACTAGTTTCGGTCTTCTCTTAGACCACCTTCAGGAAATATAGCTCCATTGATGTTGTGGAGCTGGCAGGAAACTTGGAGCCTTGAAGTGCGTCACTATAAAGGAAAATATTATGCACAAATAACTTCAGTGCTACCAACCAGTTTGTGGTACAATCGACTTAGTTGTTCACGGAAGCTTACAGTGCCCATAGCGCGGCTGAAATTTAGCCACTGTCGAACTGCGCAGCATCTACATCACATTGGCATAGACATATCTCCACTGTCTGACTGCGGCGAAGCGGAAGACACAAATCACATTTTTTTGGATGAATGAACAGATGTGAGCTCACATCAAAGTAGCTAAGGTATGTTGTGAGCAGGAACTAGCAGTTACCAATATCTGTGTCAACATTACAACATTATTGGCAAGTACAGACTTTCAGTGTACAAAGAACTTACCTCCTTTCTAACGGCGGCGAAGAAAAATTTATGAACTGATTTGTAAAAGATAAAACCATGTTTAATCACAATGGGTTACGTCAAATTGCTCTTGTCTTTGATTTCCGTCACATCTACGAGGTATGTCCACAAAGTAAGTTCCGTTTGGTTATATAAACCAAACGTTTACAGATACAGAAAAAATATTTATTGTATAAAATCTACAACTGTCCTACTACTTTTCTACATAACTTCCGAAATTTTGTAGACACTTGTAATAGCGTGGTACAAGTTTTTGTGTGCGTTCTTCATAGAAGGTTGCCGCCTGTGTATTAAACTATGTGGTAACATGTTCTTTCAGCTCGTCATCGTTGAACTGTTGACCACCAAGGACAGATTTTAGGTGTAAGAAGAGATGAAAGGAGATTTCTTTTTCCCTTCACGTTACCGCCCGATCTCACAAGGCGAATGTGACCAAACAACTCTTACGGGAATTCCAATGGGACGTGTTTGATCATCCTCCGTACAGCCTAGCTCCTAGCGGCTTTCTTCAAAAAATGTTCAAATGTCTGTAAATCTATCGGACCAAACTGCGTGGTCATCAGTCCGTAGCTTACAAACTACTTAAACCTAGGTAAGCTAACCTAAGGACAACACACACACCCATGCCCCAGGGAGGACTCCAACCTCCACGGCGAGCAACCGCGCGCTCCGGCTTTTTTCTTACACCTAAAACTTGTCCATGGTGATCAACACTTCAGCGATGATAACGAGATGAAAGAACATGTTACCACACGGTTGAATACACAGGCGGCAATCGTCTACGAAGAAGGCATACAAAGACTTCTGCCATGCTGTGACAAATGCTTACAAAATTTCAGAAGCTATGTAGAAAAGTAATTTAATTGTTGTATATTTCTGTGCAAAAAATATTTTTTCTGTATCTGTACACGTTTATTTTATATAACCAAACGGAACTTACTTTGTGGACATACCTCGAATAATGTTTGTTACGTTATTTCAAATTGCTCGTGCCTTTTTAATGTTTGTTTGTTCGCTTTTGCCAACTTTCTTTCATAAATGTACCAGAGGATGTCATTATGATTATTTATGTGGATGGCTGTATAGGGATTACTCAAAGGCCAATAATTTACTAAAATTAACAATACAAATAATTTTCGTTTAAAAATTGAACCATGCATGATCAAACTCAAGATCTTCCATTCATGAAGCTAATATTTAACCGCTGCAGTTGTACATAATATTTTGTAAGAGTCAATATAACAGAACACACAGCACATGCAACGTTAAATAACTTCTTGTAGGAAAGAATCCAGTAGCGAGTGCTTAGTGTTGTGTATGAGTACGTATTTCGCTAGTATTGTTGTCCATATCTTGTTTTTTTTATTGTTGTCATTATGTTATGTGAGCCGTGCCGGCTTTTGAATCTTCCGCCGCGCCTCTGTTTGGCGGAGCTTTCATTCGTCTGGCGCGCTCCTTTCGGTGGTGGCGCGCGTGTGTGCAGGGGGCGCCACGCGAGCGCCGTGCAGCTGTACTGGGCCTGTGGTTTTGGTTTGAGAGGAGAGTTTTGCTTTTCGGGAGCCCCAGAGGAAGGTTCCGAAAACTCACGAGGCTCCTGGTGGTCTACTTTGGGTCTAGTTATCTTCTGAGTTGTTTCGAGAACTAGTCAGTACTGTAGTTGGGCGTCAACACTGGTGTGGGGTCCATGTAAAAACGTACTGGATTTGGTGTCAGAAAAGGGTGTGCGTCCGTGTGATGATCTTATGCTCCGACGCGCCCTTAGTCTGTTGCAGCACGAGGCCCTTGGGTGTTGGTGGACACCGTAGATGCTGCCAACTGTGACGGTGCAGAAAGAACACATACGTGCACACAGGCACAAGGAGCAGAGGCCAAGCACTCCGAATTTTTCGGCGGATCCTGGAGTACACCAGTCGAACACTTTAAGTTACGAAAACGTTCCCTGTAATTATTTGTAAATGTGTGCCCTTTAAAAGGTTGAAAGACTCGGAGGGACGTTGTGCATCCTTGGACAGCTGTTTGAACGTAGTTTATAACTGAACTTTCCTGCTATTATTTGTACTGTTCCTTTTAATGTTGTGTGAAACTGTTAAAGTTTTAGTAGAACGGATTATGTTTGGCACTCCTTCAGGGTGGCTTAGGTGTGTTGTGCATTAAGGTTTAATTTTTAAATTTAAAATGATATATAACTAGAGAGTCTTCATTCTTTTCGTGTAACTCAAATTTGGCGCGAGGCAGCAATTCCGATTAGCACTCTCAGACTTGATTTTGATTCCGAGCGTTGCTCGACTTGAAAGTTTTAGAGCATTCTAGTCTACAAGTTGATTTTACTCCATGAGTGCTCATAGGTGACGTAGGCCAGGTTAAGGGTAGTTCTTGTCGGCTTCGGCCGCCTGGAACTTGTGTTACGAGAATTGCTTCCCGGCTGGTCGCACGTCCTTTCGTGACTTCATGAACTGTGTTGTTTATAATAGAGGGTTTTTATACACTAGCTTTAGGGTTAGTAATTCTGCACGAACTATCTTTGTATTTGCGTGTTAAATGTTTTCATTAAGCCACGTAATCTTTGTTGAATGTACTGTTTGTTAATACAGTTGTTCCATTCATGGAATTGTTTTCTAATTGCTATAAATTTTGAAATGTGAATTCCTGTTTACGTTAACCCGTCTTAAATGTACTGTTTGTTAACATAGTTATTCCGTTAATGGAATTGTTTTCTAATTGCTATAATTTTTGGAGTGTGAATTCCTGTTTTCGTAAATCCTTGTTGACTGTACTGTTTGTTAACACAGTTGTTCTAATCATGGAATTGTTTTCAATTCGCTATAATTTCTGAAGTGTGAATTCCTGTTTTCGAATTTGAGCGTAACTCAGTTGTAGTTTTTGGAACACTTTCTTTTGATGTTCTATCTTAATAATAAAGACTGTTCAAATGCTGAATTACCTTTGGTGTAACCCCGGGCCAGTACTTACAGGTTTCCCTGTCAGCGGAGCTACTGCTCCGTTAGATTATGAAATGCGAAATAAAAGCGGCAGACCAATGAATCGGGTACAAAAACAAATCAAGACAGCGCGCCAGACATGGAAACGGATGTGAATGGATCACTTGATGCTGCAGTATGGCAACGCTTAACGGCTCAGACGTGACGTTGACCGCTGTGACTGGAGGAAAGCATCCCCAGAGCGTGAACTGTCAACTAGGAAGTAATTTTAATCGGACTGTATCGAGAGGCCATATAGCGCTGCGGAAGAAGAGGGACCCAATGCCGTTGTGCGCAGTGGGTCTGCCGGTACGCCGACCGCGGCCACAGGGGTTGGTAGTCCTGCAATTACCCGAGTGCCTGGCCCGGTCCCGCACGGCCATCTTCGGACGGTCCGCGCCGTTTAATTGCCCTTCCTTGTTATCCAGAATTACAGTCGTGCCTTGCTCCGCCCGAAAATTCCATAGACTTACGTTCAGGGTGAACCAATTGCGGGTCGATACTCTCTGGATTGTCTTTCTTTTTCTTCCTGAAGCGTCTCTGTGTCTTTTTATTCTCTCCTTACAAGAAGTCATTGTTCCCTGCAGAATGAATTTTCTTCTCAACTACACACAAAATTAGAGGGTAACGCTTTTACACTGGGATCTCTGCTTCCACTGAATATTCACGCTTCAAGGTCGCATGGTCAAAGACGTCCTGCTATGGACTGGGCGGCAGTTACCGCCGGAGGTCCGACTCTTCCCTCAGGCGTGGGTGTATGTATGGTCCTTAGTGTAACCTAGTTTAAGTAGTTTGTTAGTCCAGGGACTGATGACCATAGCAGGTTGGTCCAACAGGTTTACAAACATATTAATATTTTTAACTCATGCTCCGACTCATAAAATTGCACTTCAAGTTATACGAAGAAAGAGAGCAGAGGAAGAAAGGCCATGGCTCTAGCTGCACTACAGCACTGAAACAGTTGAATGGCGAGTAATAAAAATTTGTACCCAACAGGGATTGGAACCCGGGTTTCCCGCTTTTGACCAGCGGTCGTCTTAACCACTTGGCATCCGAGCATCCGTTCGTGTTCTCTCATGCTCGATGCAACTATACGTTTGGGGCGATCTGTTCAATTGAGTTATTACGGCAAAAAGCTAAGATCGCTAATTATGATGGCCGGTTTCGGCATATCTAATTTCCATCATCGGCTATTTTATTTAAACGTGGCACATCACAGAGGAAACCTATCATCCACATTTTGCTTCATTTTTATGACGTCACAATTAAGTTAAAAATATTTAAATTAACCATAACCACATCACAATGAAGCAAGATGTGGGTGACATTTTATTCCTGTTGTGAAATTCAAACAATAATGTTGGAGAACAAGTACATTTTTAAAAGGTTTGCTGTGTGATGTACCACTTTTAAATGAAAATAGCCGATGATGGCACTTTAATCTTCCAAACCAATATCTAAATAATTGATAATTAGCCATATTGGCGGCTTTTTACATGTTGTGATCTTTAGACCGCAGACTGGTTTGATGCTACCCTGTCCTGTGCAAGCCTCTTCATCTCAGAATACGAACGGCAACCTACATCCTTCTGAATCTGCTTGCTGTATTCGTCCCTCGGTCTCCCTCTACGGTTCTTATTCCACATACTTCCTTCTAATATTAATCTGACGATTCCTTGTTGTCTCAGAATGTGTCCCACCCACATATCCCTTCCCTTAGTTAGGGTATGCCAGAAACATCTTTTCTGCCCATTTCTGTTGAGCACCCAAATAACAAAACTCACCTTCTACGTTTATTGTTTCATTAACTAAACTGATTTCTTCAGCATCGCCTGATTTTCTGACACTACATTCCATGGCCCTCGTTTTACTCTTGTTAATGCACATCTTATATCCTCCTTTCAAGACACTGTCTCCGACAGAATTACTATGTCACCAGCAAACCGCAAGGCTTTTATTCCCTCTCCCTGGACTTTAATGTCCTATCCAAACTTCTCCTTGCATTCCTTCACAGCTTGCTCAATGTACAGATTGAAAGACATTAGGAAAATGCTGTCTTACTCCCTTCCCAACCATTGCGAATGTGTCATGCCCTTCGACACTAATAACTGCTGTCTGGTTTTTGAACAAGTTGAATGTAACTTTTCGCTCCCTATATTTTACCTCTTCTCCCTTCAGAATTTGAAAGAGTGTATTGCAGTCAACATTGTTAAAAGCTTTCTTCAGACCCACAAATGCTAAATAATAATAATAATAATAATAAAAGGGGTTTCCTTTTCTAAGATAAGTCGTAATGTATTACCTCACGTGTTCATACTTTTCTACTAAATCCAAGTTGATCTTTCGCAAGGTCGGATTCCACCAGTTTTCCCATTCGTCTGTATATAATTTGTGTTAGTATTTTGCAACCATGGCTGATAGTTTTATGATTTTCACATTTGTCTGCACTGCCTGATGGCAGTATTCTAGAAAAAAAGCTTAGTTGAAATGTGTTGGGCCACTACGGTCGGGGGTTCGAATCCCCCCTCGGGCGTGGATATTTGTGCCGTCCTAGTTCGTAAGTAGTTCATAAGTAGTTTGTAAGTTTAGGGACTGATGACCCCGTAGTTAAGTCCCATAGACGATACAAACACTTGAACTTGAACTTGAAATGTGTTGAATTTGTGTAACTTTTATTATATCAGTAGTTGGGTACAGTCTGCCATAGTCGACCGTATAACACATTATTTTTTGAGGGTCGAAACACATAATACATCGAATACCATTGATTTTCTCCAGCCACTAATTTTGGTTGTTATTCCAAACTTATCATGAGTTCTTAAACTTATTCATAGAAAATTTTATTTATGGAATTAAGTCCACGATATAATAAAGAAATTCTCTTGGTCATCCCAAGACCACGAAAATGCGTAGTGGACATTAAAAGAAGTTACTGAAGCAAGGAACTGTGTTTTATTGTATATTAGTTGTGTGAATACACTTAGTGGCACGAAGTCTACGTAATCTGGCTGTGCACGCGCCTGCAATCGCGACACAATTGGTCCCACAGACCATTGCAGTTTCTAAAACTTTTAATTTGATTTGTGATACATACTGTGGAGAGAAACGTTAGTAAAGGAAGCACTACCATAAACCACTACTGAAATTATTACATTAAAAATAAGCAGTCAAAAGCATTTACACAAAATGGAGATACACTATGTGATCAAAACCATCCGGACACTCCAAGAAAGAGATGTTTTTCATATTAGGTGCATTGTGCTGCCACCTACTGCCATGTATCTCAAATCAGCGACCTTACTAGCCATTAGACATCGTGATAGAGCAGAATGCGGCGCTCCGCGGAACTCACGGGCTTCGATCGTGGCTAGGTGATTGGACTTCACTTGTGTACGCGAGATTTCCACACTCCTAAACATCCCTAGGTCCACTGTTTCTGATGTGATAGTTAAGTGGAAACATGAATGAACACGTACAGCACGAAAGCGAACAGGCCGATCGCGTCTGTTGATTGACATAATTTATTAGTCACAAACAACGAGAAATTATCAGGGATTTTGAGGGTCAGCAATACCTTTTATCGCTCTCGTACCATCCATACTTTCTTAAACACCCGACAACTTTACATTTGGCGATTCCTGTCAGGACCCAAATCCAATGTTCAAATGTTTGTTAAGCTTATGGGACTTAAACGTGCGGTCATCAGTACAAAAACTTAGAAACTACTTATGAACTACCTCATACTAAAGACAGCACAAACATCCATGCCCGAGGGGGGATTCGAATCCCCGACGGGGAACGGCCTCGCGCATCGGAGCGTAGTGCCTCAATGCGCTCGGCCACTCCGCCGCGGCCAGGATCCCTTTCTCCATGGTTATTCTCCGCCACAACAATCTTTCAAGATCCAGTCATAGCACCAGCAAAGAAGTACACTACTTGTGTGACTGTTCTGCTATGTCTAAATGCTCAATTCCGAAGTTTGATCTTATCCGAGGTTTTCCTTCGTCTCAGGAGGGACGCTCATCAAAAGAAGCGTATAGTATTATATTGGTGAGTCCGAGTAGTGAAAATTGATAGATTGTGATAGTCGGTGTATTAAAATCGGACTGTGGTATAGCAAACTCCCTCCTGAAAACATGCGGACACCACTGGACGAAATGAGTGCCTGGATCTTTCTTACGCATCTATAAAACATACTATCCAATTATCTGCAGCTACACCTTAATGTATAGCCGACAATCCACGTTTCGCATTCGGTTGTATGCCATCACATTCCATCAGTTCTGATAACTTGTAACCTAGAACTTCACGCGTTTCTTTTGAGAAATACAGGGTGTCCCGAAAAAAGAATGGCAGGATTTTAAATAGAATTATT
Organism: Locusta migratoria; assembly: GCA_026315105.1. Classification (NCBI taxonomy): domain Eukaryota; kingdom Metazoa; phylum Arthropoda; class Insecta; order Orthoptera; family Acrididae; genus Locusta; species Locusta migratoria. Next base: position 468,521,801 of record CM048744.1, on the reverse strand, counting down.
TATCAGGAAGAAGCGCTTAACACCAACAAATTGCATACTGAATTACTCACAAAAGGCATAAGTTTATCGAAATTCTTCATAAATGTTCAATATGTCCTCCATTGGCTGCAAGGGCGACATGTAGCCGATAGCAGAATTCATCCCAAACTGAGCGTAAGGTATCTTCTGTCACTGAAGCTTCAGCAGCGGATATTGTGGTGGTGCTCCATCTTACGGATATATGAAATTGTCAGCGTTGTGGGAATAACCAGTTCTGTAGCATTGCAAGGTATGATTGTATTGTTACGATTTCTTCCTCAAAAAAGTAGAGCCCATAAACATTGCTTTGCGAAACTGCACAAAAATATTGACATTTGGTGAATCACGTTCGTGTTCAATTGTTTGATGAAGATCTTCGAGCCCCCATATACACACATTATGATGGTGAAACATACCGCTTATATGCAAAGTTGCCTCATCGGTGAATATCAATCGTAACATATAAATGCCCTCCAGAATAGCATTGGTACAGCCCACTCGCTTCACTTTGTCAGTATCTCGAAGAGCTTGTACCAGTTGTAATTGATATGGTTTGAGAGATAAACGACGCCGTAACACACGCCAAGCTGATATGCGTAGTATTGAAAGCTCTCGCCTAGCTCGACGCGTAGATTGCGGAGCCCCGTTCAAATGCCCGTCGGATCAGTTCCACTTTTTGTCCAGTAACGCGTGACCGGCCAGGACTTTTGCTCTTACAGATGCACCCTGTTTCTTCAAACCGTTTTTACCATCGTCGAATGTTCTTTGGTGATGGTAGCATAGCACGAAATAGAATATGAAACGCCCTCTGCACTGCGATCACTGATTGCATACGACTAAATTCAATAACACAATACTGATAATTCAGTCTTGCTCAATCTTACCAGGAGAGGTCACAAGATGATTCTAAAGATTTGGCTCCAACTGTGTGAGAAGAAACAGCTAGGTGAACCACTTAAATTCCTAAAATATCTGGCCTAAATAGGCCATAGGAAAAGAGAAAACTCTCACGAAAGACTTCCGATTACAGTATACGAGAAGATTACGCACGTTTGGATGACCATTGAAGTATGCTTTGCACAGGCGCACTTTCCGGAAGAAAATCTCTTGCAGAAAAATGTTTTGATAACATCTGAATGGTTCAAATATTATGTTATTAACGATGATCACGCAAAATAAATGCAACTTTCGTAGATAATTGCTAGAATTTTACTAAAAAAGAAATTTTGTGAACGCTTCATCAAATAATAAAAATAGTTTAGCTACATTAATTACCGTAATCAAAGTAATTATAACTGAAATTAATTCTGGTTTTATTTAAATAAATTTCGGTTTCGTAATTTCTCACTTGGTGCAATGACTTTCTTGGACTTCTGCTACCTTTTCCATTTGGGTAATGTCTTATCATAGGAAACGCAGACACAACGAAAACTTCATATGAATGGAAGTCGACATTCCATGTAAGATTCTGTTCACGGATAGTTCAACACAAGAAACTTTCGTTCATTCTTCGTCTATACCATACCATGGAAACTTGAGAAAAAAAAAAAAAAAAAAGAATTAGGAGAAAACAAGTATAGCCTTGTGTTACACAGATACGATTGCAGGAAAGAAAAATTTTGAAACTTCCTGGAAGATTAAAATTGTGTATCGGAACCGGGACTCCAACCTGGGACCTTTGCCTTTCGCGGGCAAGCGCTCTACCGACTGAGCTGTCCCGACACGACTCACGATGCCGCCTCAAACTTTACTTCCGCCAGTTGTGAGGCTGCATCGTGAGTCGTGTCGGGATAGCTCAGTCGGTAGAGCGCTTCCCCGCGAAAGGCAAAGGTCCCAGGATCGAGTCCCGGTTCCGGCACACAATTTTAATCTGCCAGGAAGTTTCATTACATCGCACACTCCGCTGCAGAGTGAAAGTTTCATTCTGAAGAAAAATTTTGTTAAAGGCCAGTTTTTTCCTCACAGTAGTAGTTCCATCTTCAGTCATATCAAGTATACATTACAATGAGAAAGGATATGGCTACATTCGCTGTAACCTGCATACTCCGTCGCAATTTTACATTCCCTGCTTCAATCAACTAACACCTTCTAGTCACAAACACTATACGAACACAGTATGCTACAGCCTTGTTTAAGAACAAAAATGGCCGTCATCGCAAAGGATCACGGTAGCAGAGTGAAAGTTTCATTCTGAAGAAAAATTTTGTTAATGGCCAGTTTTTTCCTCACAGTAGTAGTTCCATCTTCAGTCATATCTAGTATACATTGCAATGCTGTAACCTGCATACTCCGTCGCAATTTTACATTCCCTGCTTCAATCAACTAACACCTTCTAGTCACAAACACTATACGAACACAGTATGCTACAGCCTTGTTTAAGAACAAAAATGGCCGTCATCGCAAAGGATCACGGTAGCAGAGTGAAAGTTTCATTCTGAAGAAAAATTTTGTTAATGGCCAGTTTTTTCCTCACAGTAGTAGTTCCATCTTCAGTCATATCTAGTATACATTGCAATGCTGTAACCTGCATACTCCGTCGCAATTTTACATTCCCTGCTTCAATCAACTAACACCTTCTAGTCACAAACACTATACGAACACAGTATGCTACAGCCTTGTTTAAGAACAAAAATGGCCGTCATCGCAAAGGATCACGGTAGCAGAGTGAAAGTTTCATTCTGAAGAAAAATTTTGTTAATGGCCAGTTTTTTCCTCACAGTAGTAGTTCCATCTTCAGTCATATCTAGTATACATTGCAATGCTGTAACCTGCATACTCCGTCACAATTTTACATTCCCTGCTTCAATCAACTAACACCTTCTAGTCACAAACACTATACGAACACAGTATGCTACAGCCTTGTTTAAGAACAAAAATGGCCGTCATCGCAAAGGATCACGGTAGCAGAGTGAAAGTTTCATTCTGAAGAAAAATTTTGTTAATGGCCAGTTTTTTCCTCACAGTAGTAGTTCCATCTTCAGTCATATCTAGTATACATTGCAATGCTGTAACCTGCATACTCCGTCACAATTTTACATTCCCTGCTTCAATCAACTAACACCTTCTAGTCACAAACACTATACGAACACAGTATGCTACAGCCTTGTTTAAGAACAAAAATGGCCGTCATCGCAAAGGATCACGGTAGCAGAGTGAAAGTTTCATTCTGAAGAAAAATTTTGTTAATGGCCAGTTTTTTCCTCACAGTAGTAGTTCCATCTTCAGTCATATCTAGTATACATTGCAATGCTGTAACCTGCATACTCCGTCGCAATTTTACATTCCCTGCTTCAATCAACTAACACCTTCTAGTCACAAACACTATACGAACACAGTATGCTACAGCCTTGTTTAAGAACAAAAATGGCCGTCATCGCAAAGGATCACGGTAGCAGAGTGAAAGTTTCATTCTGAAGAAAAATTTTGTTAATGGCCAGTTTTTTCCTCACAGTAGTAGTTCCATCTTCAGTCATATCTAGTATACATTGCAATGCTGTAACCTGCATACTCCGTCGCAATTTTACATTCCCTGCTTCAATCAACTAACACCTTCTAGTCACAAACACTATACGAACACAGTATGCTACAGCCTTGTTTAAGAACAAAAATGGCCGTCATCGCAAAGGATCACGGTAGCAGAGTGAAAGTTTCATTCTGAAGAAAAATTTTGTTAATGGCCAGTTTTTTCCTCACAGTAGTAGTTCCATCTTCAGTCATATCTAGTATACATTGCAATGCTGTAACCTGCATACTCCGTCGCAATTTTACATTCCCTGCTTCAATCAACTAACACCTTCTAGTCACAAACACTATACGAACACAGTATGCTACAGCCTTGTTTAAGAACAAAAATGGCCGTCATCGCAAAGGATCACGGTAGCAGAGTGAAAGTTTCATTCTGAAGAAAAATTTTGTTAATGGCCAGTTTTTTCCTCACAGTAGTAGTTCCATCTTCAGTCATATCTAGTATACATTGCAATGCTGTAACCTGCATACTCCGTCGCAATTTTACATTCCCTGCTTCAATCAACTAACACCTTCTAGTCACAAACACTATACGAACACAGTATGCTACAGCCTTGTTTAAGAACAAAAATGGCCGTCATCGCAAAGGATCACGGTAGCAGAGTGAAAGTTTCATTCTGAAGAAAAATTTTGTTAATGGCCAGTTTTTTCCTCACAGTAGTAGTTCCATCTTCAGTCATATCTAGTATACATTGCAATGCTGTAACCTGCATACTCCGTCGCAATTTTACATTCCCTGCTTCAATCAACTAACACCTTCTAGTCACAAACACTATACGAACACAGTATGCTACAGCCTTGTTTAAGAACAAAAATGGCCGTCATCGCAAAGGATCACGGTGTTGTTATGGTCTTCAGTCCGGAGACTGGTTTGATGCAGCTCTCCATAATACCCTATCCTGAGCAAGCCTTTTCATCTCCTCATAAGAACGGCAACCCACATCCACTTGAATCTGCTTACTATACGCGTCTCTTGGTCTCCCTCTGCGATTTTTACCCCACACACTTCCCTCCAATGCTAAATTTACAATTCCCCGATGTCTAAGAATGTGTCCTACCAAGCGATCCCTTCTTTTAGTCAGGGTATGCCAAAAATTCCTTTTCTCACCAATTCTGTCCAGTACCTCTTCATTAGTTATGCGATCTACCCACCTGATCTTCAGCATTCTTCTGTAGCACCACATTTCAAAAGCCTCTATTCTTTTCCTGTCCGCATTGCTTATCGTCCATGTTTCACTCCCGTACAAGGCAACACTCCACACAAACGCCTTCAGAAAAGACTTCCCTACACTTAAATTAATATTTGATGTTAACAAATTTCTCTTTTTCAAAAATGCTTTTCTTCCCATTGCCATTCTGCATTTTATATCCTCTGTACTGCGACCATCGCATGTTATTTTACTACCCAAGTAACAAAACTCATCTACCACCTTCATTGTTTCGTTACCTAATCTAATTCCTTCAGCATCGCCTGACTTTCTAAGACCGCATTCCATTATTTTTGTTTTGCTCTTGTTAATGTTCATTTTATACGCTCTCTTCAACACGCTGTCCATTCCATTCAACTGCTCTTCCAGGTCCTTTGCTGTCTCTGACAGAATTACAATGTCGTCAGCAAAACGCAATGTTTTTATTTCTTCCCCCTGAACTTTAATCCCTATTCCAAATTTTTCCTTGCTTTCCTTCATCGCCTGCTCGATGTACAAATTGAATAGCATCGGAGAAAGGCTACAGCCCTGTCTTACTCCCTTCCCAACTGATGCTTCCCTTTCATGCCCTTCGAGTCTAATAACTGCGGTCTGGCATCACGGTAGCAGAGTGAAAGTTTCATTCTGAAGAAAAATTTTGTTAATGGCCAGTTTTTTCCTCACAGTAGTAGTTCCATCTTCAGTCATATCTAGTATACATTGCAATGCTGTAACCTGCATACTCCGTCGCAATTTTACATTCCCTGCTTCAATCAACTAACACCTTCTAGTCACAAACACTATACGAACACAGTATGCTACAGCCTTGTTTAAGAACAAAAATGGCCGTCATCGCAAAGGATCACGGTAGCAGAGTGAAAGTTTCATTCTGAAGAAAAATTTTGTTAATGGCCAGTTTTTTCCTCACAGTAGTAGTTCCATCTTCAGTCATATCTAGTATACATTGCAATGCTGTAACCTGCATACTCCGTCGCAATTTTACATTCCCTGCTTCAATCAACTAACACCTTCTAGTCACAAACACTATACGAACACAGTATGCTACAGCCTTGTTTAAGAACAAAAATGGCCGTCATCGCAAAGGATCACGGTAGCAGAGTGAAAGTTTCATTCTGAAGAAAAATTTTGTTAATGGCCAGTTTTTTCCTCACAGTAGTAGTTCCATCTTCAGTCATATCTAGTATACATTGAAATGCTGTAACCTGCATACTCCGTCGCAATTTTACATTCCCTGCTTCAATCAACTAACACCTTCTAGTCACAAACACTATACGAACACAGTATGCTACAGCCTTGTTTAAGAACAAAAATGGCCGTCATCGCAAAGGATCACGGTAGCAGAGTGAAAGTTTCATTCTGAAGAAAAATTTTGTTAATGGCCAGTTTTTTCCTCACAGTAGTAGTTCCATCTTCAGTCATATCTAGTATACATTGCAATGCTGTAACCTGCATACTCCGTCGCAATTTTACATTCCCTGCTTCAATCAACTAACACCTTCTAGTCACAAACACTATACGAACACAGTATGCTACAGCCTTGTTTAAGAACAAAAATGGCCGTCATCGCAAAGGATCACGGTAGCAGAGTGAAAGTTTCATTCTGAAGAAAAATTTTGTTAATGGCCAGTTTTTTCCTCACAGTAGTAGTTCCATCTTCAGTCATATCTAGTATACATTGCAATGCTGTAACCTGCATACTCCGTCGCAATTTTACATTCCCTGCTTCAATCAACTAACACCTTCTAGTCACAAACACTATACGAACACAGTATGCTACAGCCTTGTTTAAGAACAAAAATGGCCGTCATCGCAAAGGATCACGGTAGCAGAGTGAAAGTTTCATTCTGAAGGCCGGCTGCGGTGGCCGAGGTGACTGAGGCGCTCCAGTCATGGTCTGCTCGGCCACTACGGTCGGGGGTTCGAATCCCCCCTCGGGCATGGATATTTGTGCCGTCCTTAGTTGTAGGTAGTTCATAAGTAGTTTGTAAGTTTAGGGACTGATGACCCCGTAGTTAAGTCCCATAAGCTTAACAAACATTTGAACATTTTTTTTCATTCTGAAGAAAAATTTTGTTAATGGCCAGTTTTTTCCTCACAGTAGTAGTTCCATCTTCAGTCATATCTAGTATACATTGCAATGCTGTAACCTGCATACTCCGTCACAATTTTACATTCCCTGATTCAATCAACTAACACCTTCTAGTCACAAACACTACACGAACACAGTATGCTACAGCCTTGTTTAAGAACAAAAATGGCCGTCATCGCAAAGGATCACGGTAGCAGAGTGAAAGTTTCATTCTGAAGAAAAATTTTGTTAATGGCCAGTTTTTTCCTCACAGTAGTAGTTCCATCTTCAGTCATATCTAGTATACATTGCAATGCTGTAACCTGCATACTCCGTCACAATTTTACATTCCCTGCTTCAATCAACTAACACCTTCTAGTCACAAACACTATACGAACACAGTATGCTACAGCCTTGTTTAAGAACAAAAATGGCCGTCATCGCAAAGGATCACGGTAGCAGAGTGAAAGTTTCATTCTGAAGAAAAATTTTGTTAATGGCCAGTTTTTTCCTCACAGTAGTAGTTCCATCTTCAGTCATATCTAGTATACATTGCAATGCTGTAACCTGCATACTCCGTCACAATTTTACATTCCCTGCTTCAATCAACTAACACCTTCTAGTCACAAACACTATACGAACACAGTATGCTACAGCCTTGTTTAAGAACAAAAATGGCCGTCATCGCAAAGGATCACGGTAGCAGAGTGAAAGTTTCATTCTGAAGAAAAATTTTGTTAATGGCCAGTTTTTTCCTCACAGTAGTAGTTCCATCTTCAGTCATATCTAGTATACATTGCAATGCTGTAACCTGCATACTCCGTCGCAATTTTACATTCCCTGCTTCAATCAACTAACACCTTCTAGTCACAAACACTATACGAACACAGTATGCTACAGCCTTGTTTAAGAACAAAAATGGCCGTCATCGCAAAGGATCACGGTAGCAGAGTGAAAGTTTCATTCTGAAGAAAAATTTTGTTAATGGCCAGTTTTTTCCTCACAGTAGTAGTTCCATCTTCAGTCATATCTAGTATACATTGCAATGCTGTAACCTGCATACTCCGTCACAATTTTACATTCCCTGCTTCAATCAACTAACACCTTCTAGTCACAAACACTATACGAACACAGTATGCTACAGCCTTGTTTAAGAACAAAAATGGCCGTCATCGCAAAGGATCACGGTAGCAGAGTGAAAGTTTCATTCTGAAGAAAAATTTTGTTAATGGCCAGTTTTTTCCTCACAGTAGTAGTTCCATCTTCAGTCATATCTAGTATACATTGCAATGCTGTAACCTGCATACTCCGTCACAATTTTACATTCCCTGCTTCAATCAACTAACACCTTCTAGTCACAAACACTATACGAACACAGTATGCTACAGCCTTGTTTAAGAACAAAAATGGCCGTCATCGCAAAGGATCACGGTAGCAGAGTGAAAGTTTCATTCTGAAGAAAAATTTTGTTAATGGCCAGTTTTTTCCTCACAGTAGTAGTTCCATCTTCAGTCATATCTAGTATACATTGCAATGCTGTAACCTGCATACTCCGTCGCAATTTTACATTCCCTGCTTCAATCAACTAACACCTTCTAGTCACAAACACTATACGAACACAGTATGCTACAGCCTTGTTTAAGAACAAAAATGGCCGTCATCGCAAAGGATCACGGTAGCAGAGTGAAAGTTTCATTCTGAAGAAAAATTTTGTTAATGGCCAGTTTTTTCCTCACAGTAGTAGTTCCATCTTCAGTCATATCTAGTATACATTGCAATGCTGTAACCTGCATACTCCGTCACAATTTTACATTCCCTGCTTCAATCAACTAACACCTTCTAGGCACAAACACTATACGAACACAGAATGCTACAGCCTTGTTTAAGAACAAAAATGGCCGCTTCGCAAAGGATCACGGTAGCGTGACCAGACCTTTCCTATATAGACCTTGCTCCAGGTCAGCGCTCGTAGCGACATCTAGCAGATTTTTTCTGAAACTTTAGATCGTGCCGATTACATCTAGCGCTGTTTCAGTTACCTAGTGGCGTTAGTCGCAATATTATTACAAGTCGGGTGCAACCAAGTTACCAATGCTCTTATATAGGCAGGGTGCTAGGAAACTGCGTGGGATTCCCTCACTGTGAGAGTGTACAAAGTGAATGGAGACTTTGGCTAAAAGTTTTGTCGGTCGCCTTTCGTGTGTCTGGTGTCTTTGAGAACGCAGCAGTTGGTACGACGGCTGCGGGTGTCGCAACTGGGTCTGTCCGGCGTCACAGCTGCTGGAGAAAGGCGGCCGGTCACCTGGAACAACGGGGCTCCAGCTGGACACTGGCACCGCCACCGACACCGACACAGCACGCACCGGAAGTCTGACCGCGCTTTCCAGCAACCTCACAGCGAGCAACAGTATCCTCTATCTACTGAGTACAGATACTGCTTTGATGCATCTCTACACCCGACTGTATCCAGAGCAAACCTCTTCTTCACTGAGTATGAACGCCAAACCAAACCCATTTGAACCTGCTTAGTATATTCGTCTCTCGTTCTCCCTCCCTCATATACACTTTCTCCCAATACTAAATTGACGATTTCTTTATGTCTAAGAATGTGTTCTATCAATCTACTTCTTTTCTCAGTCAAAATTTGCCACAAATTTCTCTTCTCCCCAGTTCTGTTCAGTACCTCCTCATTAATTACCCCATCTATCCATCTAATCTTCATATTATTAATGCAAATCACGCCCAGGTGTCAATAATCAAATTTATAAGCTTTATATGTCAGCACGACATGTTTCAGGAAGATATTAACCCATTATGAAGTTCTGTAAACCAAGGAAACATAAAATAAAATAGCGCGCTATATATCGACGACTCGACTACAAATATTCAAATTAAACTAACATACTAACTTTCCATATCTGCCGTCAGGCTACATCATCAAACACAATAATAGCTGCTTATGTACTTCGTCAAAAACAAATCGTCGAGCTGAAAAACATGTTCATCGGATGGCACACAGTTGTGCACTAACGTACAGCAATTCTCAACTTCAAAGATTATCCATTTGCATAACAGTTGTCATTAGTGACCAAATATGTTATTGTCAACACATCTCACAGTTATTCACAAAGTCATTCACAAAAATTGAAGGTGTTGTAATGGAAAAACTCCCTAAATTACTCACTGATGTTAAAAGCAGACGTCGATATTTAAAACAGGAGAACGTGTCAGTGATTCTCAAGGAGTAGATTGCTAAAATGTGCCCAATAATGGCTTTTAGATAGTTTTGTCTTCTCATTGATCACGTTTCTGGAATGAATGAGCCATTCTCTCTATTATTGTGCTCTTAAAAACGAACTTTAAAATTCCTTCCCGTTTGTCATACATACTTCATACCACAATCTTGACACTTTATTTGATATAATTCCGCTTCTCCCATCCAGTTCTCCCCCGCATCAGTCTTATGCTTCAGCCTGTTCCAATTTATTGTCGGTCTTAAAGGCAATGTTAACGTCTCTCTTTTTAAATAGTCTCGCCAGTTTGTACGAGACGTGCCCCCGGAATGGTATAACTCTATATATGTGCAAGTTTTCCTCGGGTATTTGATTCTTACGTGTTATCGTCTTTTCCATTATGTCTATACTTGTAGTCAAGTCCTCGATACATAGCGCCCGATTGTAATTTATGTTTCCTTGGTTTACAGAACTTCATAATGAAATAATGTCGTCTTGAAACATGTCGTGCTGACATATAAATTTTATAAATGTGATTATTGACAATGGTGCGTGATTTACATTAATAATTAGTGAAACAGTTAAACGATGCCCTCAAAACAGATGACATCTAATCTTCACCATTCCTCTGTATTCCCACATTTCAAAATCTTCTATTCTCTTGTTGTCTGAACCATCTGACATTCTTGTTTCACTGACGTACAAGGCAACGATCCACACACATACTTTCAGAAATGACTTCCCACGCTCGCCAATAACCTCATTCGAAGTTTAAAAAAATCCTGTTTTTCAGAAACGCTTTCCTTTCCATTGTCATTCTGCATTTTATGTCATCCATACTGCCATCATCGTAATTTATTATGCTACCCAAGCAACAAAACTCATCTACCACCTGTATTATCAGGTTAAATAATCTAGTTCCTTCAGTATCGCCTGATTTTCTACGACTACAGTACATTATTATTGTTATCTTCTTGTTAATGTTCACCTCATAAGCTACTTTTATGACACTTAACTAGGTCATTTGCTGTTTCTGACAAAACCACAGTGTCATCGGCAAACTGCAAATTTTTTATTTCTTCTCCGTGAGCCTCAATTCCCTCACGAAATTTCTCCTTGCTTTTCTTCACAGGTGGCTCAATGTACAGATCGAATGACATTGAATAAAGGCTAGAACTGCGTCTTACTTCCTTCCCAACCACTGCCTTCCTTTCATGCACCATCGACTCTTATAACCCCTGTCTGTTTTTCACAAGTTGAACATACGGTTTTAGTTCCCCTTACTCCTCAGAATTAGTGTTTTACAGTCAACAGTGTCTTAGGCTTTCAACAAAACTAGAAATGAAATTTTGTTTTACCTTAACCTATTATCCTCAGTAAAAATTACACTAAGTTAACTGTTCTGTTATGTACTGTCTCATATATCAAAGGATCTAGAATCCATAAGAAGCAAAAGAAATACAAGCGTGTGGCTATCTTTTTATTGATTGTTGATTCTGTCGCACTACATAAGGTCCCTATTTTAATGTCTATGTCACAAATGGACATAAACGATATCGTATTGAAGTGTTACTTGCTGGTCGCTTGGAGCATTACCATTGTAGGACAGCGTGCCGCGACTATTAAGTAGTAAGTCTATGAAGTATTCTTAGAATTACTTCGTGCCAGCCAGACAACTCACAAACCATCAAGCTAAGAATGCTGTAACATGACTTTGGAGAAGGCATTCCTACGAATTCTGGCGATCTTACTAGAGATTAATTTTATGCTGGTTGATGCGGCTGGTCGGCGTTTGCAGCTCTGCTGTGTGTAAGACGTACTTTGATGGCGTGCGTTTTTAGAAAATTTATAGTATAAATTGTGACTCATAACATGAAAAACATCACGTTCATACGTAATGATCTTCTTCTTCCGTATCGCGAAATTGAAGTTACAGAATTGCAGTGAAAGTTTCATCGACTGAAGTCGTTTATTCCACGTATCCGCTCATTGTGCTTTTGTGAGGAGAGTAGGTTCCGATACTGTGTACAGAATCTGTTTCCAAATCATCTGCCTGTTAGATCATATAATTACGACACACTCTCTTTTAAGGAATTCTAGCCCGTATCATGCGAGATGTATTGAATATATTTCTTGTTCAATTTTCTTTCATGTTGTAATATCTAATTTTTGAAAATCTTTTTATTCGTTTATTCCACGTATCCGCTCATTGTGCTTTTGTGAGGAGAGTAGGTTCCGATACTGTGTACAGAATCTGTTTCCAAATCATCTGCCTGTTAGATCATATAATTACGACACACTCTCTTTTAAGGAATTCTAGCCCGTATCATGCGAGATGTATTGAATATATTTCTTGTTCAATTTTCTTTCATGTTGTAATATCTAATTTTTGAAAATCTTACACGTGGAATCGTTAATTTACTATTTTTGGAGACAATTATATGGATTTTTGTTGCCAGTCACTTTTCTATTTAGCCAAATGTATGCCGACTCGCACGCAGCATTCAGCATTCCATCACTAAATACGGAAATGGCATTTGCTTTCAGGATTAGTAAAACCCTTTAATGTTTTTTCGCAGCTGTTGATGGCCACACTAAACTCATTCAATGTAAACATTATACATAGCGTTTAAATCCATATCTTTCAGTAGAAAATATGTGTTCAACGCACTGCAGCTGGCGGAGTGGCAGTTTTTCATTCTATATAATGTGTGATTTTAAAGACACCTTGTATTTCTCAGAATTATACAGTCTGGGTTACATGAATGCTCATGGATATAAGCCACATTGATAACACATTTTCACCCAAAGTAATATGTTCGTTACTCTTAACGCACTAAAGTCACTTGTGTATGGTACCCCAGTGGATACGGCGATGGAATCATTCGCCAGAACTGTAGCCGCTTGTGACGTGATTCGAAACGATCCAGGAATATTTGTCAGGTTGCACCAGAATCTTTTCACCGGCATCATGCTTCCATTGAGGTTAAGGACCGTCAATTTCATCACATTTTGTAAGTTACAGCGCAAATGGTAAATTCACTGTGTGATGCATGGTATTTGTAAGTAATGTAAATAAAAAAGTACACAATGTGTTCGTATTTATCCTTAAGCTGGCTGCTGCGACCCTATGTCCCATGCCTCTAACGATTCAGTCTAGCATCACCTGTGACCTGTTAAATTTATTACGCTCTTACGGAAACATCCTGTATGTTTCTCCAAGCTACTACGCTCAAGTTACTTGCGAAAGCTCCGTGCAGTTTCGTTATAAATTACAATATTTTCGTTTTCTATGATATGATTGTCATGAAATAATGCTGACTCATACTACAATGAAGTTACCTTCGATTACATACATAAAGTAGCCATCTAGTTGTGCAGATAATTTTAATGACGTTTTAAAAGTTTATTTAAATGTAGAAGGTAAGCGGTATTTTTAACGTGAATGGCAAACACGAAGAACAACAATCAATCCAAAAGCGACTGAGTACATGGTGTAGACGTTCACGCGAGACGACAAGACGCAAGTCTGGCAGAGAGGAAGTGGCGAGTTAAGTTTTACCGATCTTTCGATGTCTATCCATCGTTATAGACTTCATTAGAGACTAATCAAAAGCAGGGCACACAGTCACAGTGCTAATGCAACCACCAGCAGAATCGCGTTACATACACTTTGCCAGAAATGGTCTCATGTTCCATTCTCCACATCCCTTGATGTGTTTTAATCAGGATAAAAATAAAGATCCATGTCAATTTTCTCTAGAACTCGTGATATTGCTTACACCGTATCTGCCTGGCCAGCCTTGCCCAAGCTTTCCTGGTGCCAGACTGCGACAAGCTGTCTAGTAGTTTCTTGCAGCAGCACCTCTCACTCACTGCAGCACTGACTGATTGACTTCAGCGTTTTGCTCTTCCTGTTAATACTGGTCGCAGTTGACCGAGTTGCAATTGATCTACTGACATCTTGCGTGCCATGGTTGAAGGACAACAGGCAGACCGCATATTTCTCTATTTTCGAAAGTCGTTTGACACGGTACCGCACTACAGACTATTAAAGTAGGTAAGAGCTTAGGGAATAGGTATCCAAAAATGTGAGTGGCTCGAGGACTGCTTAAGTAATAGAACCCAGAACGTTGTCCTCGATGGCGAGTGTTCATCAGAGACTAGGGTATCGTCAAGGGTGCCCTAGGGAAGTGTGATAGGACTGCTATTATATCTATATAAAAGAACTGAAAGACAGAGTGAATTGCAATCTGCGGTTGTTTGCTGATGATGCTGTGGTGTACAACAGGGTGTCGTCATTGAATGAATGTAGTAGGACGCAGGATGACTTTGGACGAAATTTCTAGATGGTACGAGTAATGGCAGCTACCTCTAAATGTAGAAAAATATAAGGTGATGCAGATGAGTAGAAGAAATAATTCGATAATTTTCGAATACGACATTAGTAGTGTGCTGCTTGTCAGAGTCGCGTCAATTAAATATCTAGGTGTAAAGCTTCCCTGCGATATGAAATGGAACGAGCATATAAGGACAGTCGTGGGGAAGGCAGAATGTACGACTTCGGTTTATTGGGAGAACTTTTGGGAAGCTGTGATTCGTCTGTAAAGAAGACCGCATATGAAAAGCTTGTATGATCCCGTCTTGAGTATTGCTCATGAGTTTGGGAACCCCATCAGATCGGTTTAAAGTAGGACTTAGAGGCACTTAAGAGGCAGGCGTCTAGGCTTGTAACTGGTAGATTTGATCAATGCGTGAGTGTTACTGAAATGTTTCGGGAACTCAAGTAGGAGTCGCTGGAGGGAAGGCGACGTTCTTTTCGAGAAGCACTGTTGAAGGAATTTAGAGGTCCGAAATTTGAGACGGACTACAGAACGATTCTACAGCCGCCAACTTACATTTCGCGTAAAGACCACAAAGATAAGATCAGAGAGATTGGGGCTCGCACGTGATGCATACAAGCATTCGTTTTTGCCTCATTCAACATGGGAGTGGAACAGGAAAGCAAGTAACCAGTAGTGGTACTGACTACCCTCCGCCAGGCATCTTTAGGTGGATTGCGGAGTGTGTATGTAGATGTAGACCATGCGGCTTGAAAGAACATTTTTGTTAGTAATGAGAAACTATTGACGTTTTACCATTGACGCTACAAATCGCAAGATAAACGTGATGAGCAATACATCTTCGGTCTGAGTCCACCTACATCATCATCATCATCATCATCTTCATCAGCATCATCATTAAAGATTGATTGTGCCTTTCAGCGTTCAGTCTGGAGCATAGTACCTCTAATAAAATTCCTCCATTATCCCCTATTCAATGCTAACATTGATGCCTCGTCTGATGTTATGCCTTTCACTTCAAAATCATTCTGCACCGAATCTAAGTACTTTCTTCTTGGTCTACCTCGACTCCTCTTACCCTCCACTGACGCGCTCATGGGTCTCTTAGGTAACCTTGCTTCTCCCATGCGTCTAACATGACCCCACCAATTCAGTCTTTTCGCTCTAACTGCTTCTTCTATGGTGTTCAATCGCAGTTTTTCTTTGATTTCCTCATTATGGACACCCTCCTGCCATTGATCCCATCTATTAGTACCTGCAATCATTCTTGCTACTTTCATATCTGTAACCTCTACCTTATGAATAAGGTAACCTGTATCATCCCAACTTTCGCTCCCATACAACAAAGTTGGTCGAAAGATACAGCGATGCACTGCTAACTTAGTCTTGGTCCTTACTTCCTTCTTGCAGAAGAGAGTAGCCACCTACATATTGAGAAAATAAATAAATGAAATTGAATTGTAAATAACTGTCGAAACAGCAGAAAGACTTTGCTGGAAGTTTTTTTGGGAGAGACATCCGGTTTACGTTAATGATAAGTGAGGAAGAATTACAAAGTAAGATTGCATTTTAACGCAACTGAGAAATAAATTTGACTGCATATCATGTTTCCCACAATCTGCATGTATTGTACACCTCTTTATGTCTTAGCCACTAAATATTCCAAGGACGAATAATAATAATAATAATTATTATTATTATTACTTTTATCATCATAATGCTGTTTGAAGTTTCCTGGCGCATTAAAATTGTGTGCTGGAGCAAGACTCGTAGTGCCTCAGTACGCAAAAAAAAAAATTTATCTGACAGCAAATTTATCACTGCACACTCCGCTGCAAAGGACAATTTTATTCTGGATTATTATTGTTAATGTTATGCCAGGAGGAGAAGGAACTTCTCAGAAATAAATAAATAAGAGGCAAAAAGTGGGAAAAAGAGTGGTGTTTACGCGCTGTCGTCGGTGATCTAACATGGCAGAAGCCACAGTGTGGGGCACTTAATTCCAGTGGTAGGCTCTTCTTGCAGCTCTGGTGGCCAAGGTCCCGGCAGCCCTCAAGGCTCCCGAGGCACGCAATTAGTGACGGCGCCGGAAGAAAGGTCTCGCCGAGGCACCTACGCGAAGGTTGGTGACGTCACCGTACTCCGCGCTCCCAGCGCCTGTCTGGTTTGTGGCCAGAGGAACGCAGCGCTCCGTGACCACTCAGACGTCTTCCATCACCATCACAGCTCGAGTTTGCAGGAACATGCTAATCGTATATTACGAACATCTTGTCCCATTAGAAAATGTTTTCGATTTTGGTGCTCTCGACATCAAATGAGAGGGTACTCTCTTTTTTATCGAGTCAGGTCAAGAACAAAAATGTACTGGCCAGAGACATTTAATGTGAGGGTTTAGTTTTTTCTGGGATAAGTAGCCGTTTCAGCAGCAGATTAGTTTGTGTCAATAGTTTGCCATTTAAATTTTGGAGTTGAATTAATTTATATAATTATTATATAAAACAACAGCCAAGGTCACTAATTCACATATTCTTTTTTCTCTTTATTACCCGGTTTCGGTAGGTAGTACTGCAATTATCGGATCAGTAAACATCCATGCAAATTAGTACTCAATTTACTATAATAACAGAGAAGTAGATATCCTTTATATACTGGTACATTCCAATCCTGTTAAACTCATCGGTCTTTAACATACAAAACATCCCGTAGGAAACATAATACAGAGTTAAGATGACCTGTCATAGTCGGGTCTGGAGGCAATCTAATCGTTTTATAGTTTTCAAAATGACAAGCCAAGATCGCACACTAACAATTTATTAAATGACGACCGGTTTCGGTGCACTGTGTTACCATCATCTGGTCACATATATGTTACAATCTTGTTAAAAAAATTGGATATAAAATAACAAGTGCAACCCAATTTTTTTAACAAGATTATAACATATATGTGACCAGATGATGGTGACACAGTGCACCGAAACCGGTCGTCGTTTCATAAATTGTTAGTGTGCGATCTTGGCTTGTCATTTTGAAAACTATAATACAGAGTGTACGTAGAGTCCGGGAACATTTTCAGTTATTTATTACACAAGAACTTAACACTGTACAGATGTGAAACACATTGCATTTTGAAGAGGATTTCCGAACTTTTTTCAAACATTCGAATGCGAACCACGAGTGACCCGGCAGACGTCCATACGGTAATGGAATTCTTGCCCTACTAGCCCCAGCACGGCATCGACGACTGTGGCAGTCGCTTCCCGTATTCTCTCCCGGAGCTCTGCTAAATCACGTGGTAGAGGCGACACATACACCAGATCTTTAATGTGACCCCACAGAAAAAACTCACACCTAATGACAAGGAGACTACGTGGGTATCGGATTTTAGAATTTTTTGATATTTATGGCACGTGAAGGTCAGAACTCAAATGACAATCAGCCAAAGTCATTGGACGCAACTCTATAAAATTCTCAAGACAATCGACTTTGCAGTCTCGTAAGTACACATAAGTACCAATAATTAAATCAACTGCATCATCTGTCGGTAGCATTCTGGAGCTAAACCATAGAGTCGGTGGTTCAAACCCCGCTGTGACAGTTTCTTTTTCTTTTTTTCAAATTCAGTATGTAAAACATTATGGGATCTCTAATCCCACGTGTTATAAGTTTGTGTTTATGTGCATTTAAACGAACTAAACACCTTGTTGCCACCTAAAACAATGGTTGAGTAGATTAGCTACTTTGGAAGCTATTAGTAGCTATGGAGATGACTTTCCAAAAACAGCGTCTTAGCTCTTCACAAACTGAACAATCCAAGACTACCGTCGTCAACTAATAGTGACGCCAATACCGTAAGAATATGTAACTTATGTTTTTTTACTGAAACCATTATTATTAACAATCTTTTATAAAATACATAAAATTACGAAGAAACAAAAACACGTGAATTTTTCGTAAAAATTAACATTAGATATTAAAATTGTGTAATCATTCGATCACAACGAAAAAACAAATATGTAACGGCAGGATTCGAACCATCCACCCTATGGTTGCAAGGCCAGAACTTATCACCTAAGCTACACCGACAGATTGTGCAACTGATTTAGTTATTGGTACTTACGTGTACTTACAAAACTTCAAAGTCGTTTTTGTCGAGAATTTTTCGAGAGACGCGTCGAATGGCTTTGGCTAATTGTTATTTAAGTTCTGAACTTCACGCACGGTAAATATAGGGGAATTCTAAAATCCGATACACATGTGGTCTCTTTGTGAGATGTGGTCTTTGGGGAGGCCATTTCACGAAACATTTGTCTCCTTCTGTAGCACGGCCGATCCATCGATGTGGCAGCTCAGTGTTCACGTACCCACGAACTTCACGATGAAATCGTGGTGGAGCCCCATCCTGCTGAAAGATGAACAGGCATCAGCCATTGCTGCAACATGTCCAAGTAGGAATAAAATGTTCAAATGTTTGGGCTATGGGACCAAATTGCGTTTGTCATCAGTCCCTAGGCTTACAAACTACTTAAACTTAGTTGAACTAACCTAAGGACAAAACACACATCCATGCCCGAGGGAGGATTCGAACGTCGGACGCGGGAGGCCGCGCGACCCGTAACGTGGCGCTCCACACCGATCGGCTACTCCCTCGCTGCCCAAGTAAGAATTTCCAGTGACAGTACTCTCGGCGAAGAAGAATGGCCCGTATAGGTTTCGACGTGACAAGGCACAAAAAGTATTTACCTTTGGGGAATCACGTTCAATTTCATTGCATTCGTGTGGATGCTTTGTGGTCCAGATTCGACAATTATGCCTGTTCTGCACTTGCCCATTAGTGACAAAAGTGGCTTCGTCGCTAAAATTAAGCTCTCAACAATGACATTCCCATCCTCATTAAACTGTTGCAACCGCAAACAAAACTCAAAACGCTCGTCGTCGTCACTGAGTTTCTGCACTAGCTCCAATTTGAATGGTTTCATAGACAGCTTCTGTCGCAGGACTTTCCACACTGTCATTGGAGTCGTTTCCAGTTCACGCGATGCACGACGCACCGATTTCTTTGGACTCCTTATGTGTCTCTCGTACGAGTTCCACATTCACTTCACTCACAGTGGGACGTTCGCTTCTGTCGAACTCAAGCAACCCGCCGTAACGAATTTGTTGTGACACTAGTAAATTGCCTTGATTGTTGGTGCCTTCTTACCATACTTGGTTCCAAACATCCGTTGAACAGATGTAGCACACTTGTTTTTGTCGAACTCCAACACACAGAAAGCTCGCTTTTCACCTGAACTCGCCATGTTTGCGACTAGCGCTATCTGCAAATTACCAAACTATGCTGTGGCGGTATACATAAAAAACACTTTCAAGGTTTCTCTTCAAAATGATATAAACATGATATCTGTGCAATGTTTGGTTCTTGTGCTTTCAATAACTTCTATAACTGAGAATGCAGAGAAACAGAGAATACAGAGAAACATCAGTCGAAAAATTGTGACTATGTGCACAACTTGTATAAATGACGTTTTCTCGAAGACATGCCAATGATAAAAGAGTTGACGAAACTTCATTTTTATTATGTTTCTTACGTGATGCATCGTATGTTGAAGATAGGTGGGTTTAACAAGACTGGAATGTATATTGAGGAATTGCATTTCCCTGATTATTATAAGAAGGTGAGTCCGATTATACATTACAAACTATAATTAGCAATGACGGTTTCTTAAGCAGAACTTGGGACTTGGTACCGGGGTCTGAGTCCACGTCCACTAAAAAAAAAAAAAAAAAAAAAAAACAAAACCATTTAATGTCTAACCTGAAACAGCCCAGAATTAGCAATGAAAGTAACTGATTCATCCTCAACAGCAGATATCACTGGTATCACTCACAGTACAGAGAAACATGAAGCGAAAAATTGTGGTAATGATACTGTTATTTTTTTATAATTAGTTTTACAAGTCATATACAGTCGATAATATAAAAGTACTTTGAAAGTGATTAATTGTGCACTTTCGCCAATAAATTAGGGTGACTGCAGGATAATTGCACAAGGTGGATTGTGAAAGACCTCTCTTTAATTGGCAGCTATAATGAGGCAAGAACCCAAAGTAAGTATTCAGACATTTATAATGATAGGTGAAGCTCCAGTTGGAATAAAACTTTTTAGTTATCAACTATTCTGCCTTTATGGGTTGTATTGCTTGCGGACTTCACGAAACTACGTAAGATCAAAACCATGATTTATTTTGGCAACTAATATATTTTAAAGATGTATCATAGAAAACGTTTCACGGGCGTCAAATATTAGAAAGAAGTCTATTTCTTCCTTGTGACGGTAAAAACCTTTTCTCGGAAAAAAATTCTCGAACACATCAGCTACCGTCTAGCCTTTAGGAGTGGATGCATTAGTAAGTCCAGGAAAAGTTTCTTTTTCAGAAGCTTCCTAATCACTTCATAGGAATTTTCCTTTGAACATTACTAACGCAAGGAGTTTATACCGGTTTGCAGGGAAAGTAAACAGGAAGATTATCCTTTCCTGAAGAATTGTTATTCTTGAGGAAAGTAATTCCCTACCTCCCACAACTTGTAGTATCTCTAGCGAATCCTGTCTCGTCTAAACTGAAAATCATATTTGGTGTCTTTATAGTAATTTAAAGGAGATTCAAATTGGTGTGGACAACGAATGGGCCGACACAGTTTTTCTGCACAATTCAATGCTCTGAAATGTTTAATAGAGAATTATTGTTCCGTTTAATGAATGCGTAGAGCCAGTAACAGCTTGGTTTTTCATTTGTAAATGGCATTTTCAGTTTATTGCTTTTAACAAAATCTCCTACTAAGGACAAAGTATTTTGTCTTGAAAGTCCAAACCATAGTTTTCCATGGCAGTTATTTCTGCTGTCATGCTCTATTAGACGCCAGGGAACAATGTGATTGAGTTACTCTGAGATGAGGATTTGGCCCCTCTTTTACCTTTGAAATGATCTATTAATATAAAATACGGTGCATTGTATATCTTAAAAGCCAGATTGCATCTCCTCAACAGTAACTTCTAGATTTGTAGATTTACACTGCTTTCTCCGCCTTCCTCCCATAGTTTGTCACCATTTCGTTACTTTAAAACGTTGACAGAAGTTAAAAGGGCAATATCTGAAAACTCTATGTATTAGCTGCTCATTCAGTTTCGCCTTACTGCGCACTTTAATGGGGCAATTGCAAAGTACTTTCACTTCCCCGTGAAATTAGAGTGCAGTTTCGCCACGTATAATTTTCTTGGTGAAACAGCACAGCAAGGGCTAAGTCTCGAAATGTTTAAATGTTTGTATAGCTAAGGGTCTAAACTGCAGTAACCATCAGCTCCGAGAGACAATTCGAATCTCCGACGGGGGGCACTCGCGCTTAAGTCTCAACAACAAGAAGACGTTAAAGCTACTTACTTACGTTCCGAAAACTGAAATACTGAATTCAATCACGTGATGATTATAGATCCGAGAAATGCACTTCGTCTTACCAACCGTTGTGTAATGGAATGTATGCATTGGAGTGCTTCTGGAAATGTAACTCCTGACACCGACACGGTCTAACTATGACATGAGAGAACAAGCGGCTTCTAATGAAATTGCGTGCTTATGGAATATCTCCCCAATTGTGCGGTTGGATTCACGATTTCCTATCAGAAAGAACACAGTTCGTTGTAATTGACGGCAAGTCATCGAGTAAAACAGAAGTGATATCTGGCGTTCCACAGGGAAGCGTTATAGGTCCCCTACTCTTCCTCGTGTTTATAAACGATTTAGGAGACAATCTGAATAGCTCCCTTAGACTGTTCGCGGATGATGCTGTCGTTTATCGGTTAGTGAAATCAACAGAGTTTCAAAAGCAACTGCAAAGCGATTTAGACAAAATTTCTGCATGGTGCGAAAATTGGCAATTGACACTAAATAAAGAAAAGTGTGTAGTAATACACATGACCACTAAAAGAAATCCGCTGAACTTTAATTACGCGATAAATCAGTCAAACCTTAAGGTCGTAGATTCTACCAAATACCTAGGAGTTACAATTACGAACAACTTTGACTGGAGAGAACACATAGAAAATATTGTGGGGAAGGCGAACCAAAGGTTACGTTTCATCGGCAGAACGCTTCGAAGATGCACCAGCTCCACCAAAGAGACTGCCTACACCACACTTGTGCGTCCTCTCCTGGAGTACTGTTGCCCCTTGTGGGACCCTCAACAGGTGGGACTGACGGAAGAAAAGAATATATATATATATATATATATATATATATATATATATATATATTCAAATGTTTGTATAGTGTATGGGACTTAACTACGGGGTCATCAGTCCCTAAACTTACAAACTACTTACGAACTAGGACGGCACAAATATCCATGCCCGAGGGGGGATTCGAACCCCCGACCGTTGTGGCCGTGCAGACTGTGACTGGAGCGCCTCAGTCTCATCGGCCACCGCGGCCGGCCTGACGGAAGACATTGAGAAGGTTCACTGCACGATCACGCGGTAGCAGCTCTGTAAGAAACATTTTACGGAAGCTGTGATGTAATTGTGCACTTTCCCTAAAAGTGCAGTCGCCCCACCTTACCCTACAGGCCTTATAACATTACGATACGTGTTAAAACTATAAAGTCTTGCCATTATCACGTAGAATAATCATGTCTACAGTTTAGCTAGTTGTGTCTGACATAGAAAGTAGCTAACCCATCAGCAATACAGCCACACCATCAGCAATGTAGTCACACTATCAAAAAATGCGTGAAACACTGATCATACAACCTCCCGACTACAACTGAAACCTCAAGCTTGCGAATACCCGCGTAAATAAGTAATAACCCTCTGTCACACGACGGAAAGGTCGCTCCGCAACATGTCTTCCTCGTTTCCGCGTTCCGCGTTCCGCCGCTCCGTTAACGGTATATAACTATTCGCCAAACTTCCAAAGTCGTCAAACATTCCTCTAGCGCTGCTAGTTCCGCGGTTTCCAACCTTTATGGCTGTGCGGCCCACCAGTTTTGTAAAAGGGGTAACTAAGTATTCAAGACAAAAGGTAAATACACGCAAATAGAAACCCATATACGTACGCCACGTATGTCTGTTATGTCTCTACAGTTTCCAAATCTCATTATATCTGCGGCTGCATGCAGAATATGCCGGCGTTAATCCTTGCTCTGCTGGAGTTTTGCATAGAACTGACAAAGCCAGAGAAAGGTACTTGGAGGTGTCGGCTTTCAGATATGAAAGTGCGTAAGTCACATACTAACATTTCAGTGATTCTGGAAAAAAATGTTTAAATGTTTGTAAATCTAAGGGACTTAATTTCTGTAGTTATTAGTACCTAGAGTTAGAAACTACTTAAACTAACCTAAGGACAATACACACACACCCACACACACACACACACACACACACACACACACACACATACATCCATGCCCCAGGGAGGACTCGTACCTCCGACGGCCAGCAGGATTCTGAAATCTTACCTTTGAAACTTACAGACAATACTGAGAAACGATATTGTTTTTTGTCTCTCTGTATTCATTTGCAACGGCTTAGCTATAAAAATTATAATAAAAATAACAACTTTTCAGCTTGGTAATGTGATATGAAGTGTTTATTAAAAAAATAAAAAATGTCGGCCTCCTTAACTCAGTGGCAGCTTGGCTGACCGCCGATGCAAGGGGCCCGGGTTCGATTCCCGGGAGGCGAATGGGTGTTGTGTGTTTGTCCTCGCAATCACTTTCAACATCATCGAGAAGCAGGTCGCCGAAGTGACGTCACTAGAAAGACTTGCATTCGGTGGCCGAACCCCTCTGTGGATATCTCGGCCACTAAAACAGCCATACGATGACACACACACAGACATATATAACACATCGATTTCGTTCACATGATGGAACATCATCAGTGCATATTTCGAGTCATGAGGACTCATATACTCCACATAAAACATTTAACATTGAGATCCATAAAAGATATAAATAAAAAAAGACTTTCTAGAGAATGTTACAATTTTAAAATTTTTATTTTTATTGTAATATTGTGGTGGTCTAGCATATTATCCATTATGTAGTCGACATACTATAACAATTATGTACCTGCTGAAGTTCTAGTATATCAATACCAGTTCTGCAAACTTGGGAAATACAAATTCTGTAGCCGCGGCGGAGTGACCGAGCGCATTGAGGTGCTATGCTCCGATGCGCGAGACCGTTCCCAGTCGGGGATTCGAATGCCCCCTCGGGCATGGATGTTTGTGCTCTCTTTAGTATAAGTTAGTTTATAAGTAGTTTGTAAGTTTAAGGACTAATGCCCCCGTAGTTAAGTCACGTAAGTTTAAGAAACATTTGAACAAATTCTGTTATCAGACAGATATCAATAAAACACCGAAGACAGTGAGCGCATTCGAGGGAATCGAGTTGACTTCTGAGTCACCGTTCACATATAGGTTTTTACACATACTCAGATGATTCCATAGAGACGCTGACATTGTTCCTTACAAAATCCATGACCGCTTCCTTTCCTACCAGTAATAAGAAATATAAACAAAGCTCCGTCTCTAACAATCTTAGCTGTCGATTTTAAATATATCTTGTCAAAAATTCCAGCAACCGTACTAAATTTACAATAATTGTAGAATAAAGCAGCCCAACAAATTGCACTTTGTTTAGATACTTGATTTAGATTTCGGCACCAACTATGGGTGCCTTCAGCAGAAGATTAAAATTATTACAAGAGACCTAAACTTATCGCTCATATAATAATAAGTTTACGTCTCATGTAATAATTTTAATTTTCTGATGAAGGCACCCACAGTTGGTGGTGAAATCTAGATCAAGTATCGAAACACAGTGCAACTTGTTGGGCTGCTTTAGTCTACAATTATTGTGACTCTTAGCTGTGGACGTGATATGTCACCAATCTTGCTCCGCTGCTTCTTATCGTGTTTGAATATTAAATGATTAAATACATTAGAGTAGTTTATGAGAACACCTGTGTCTGATAAACTAGCGACCCGACAAATCACGATCGTATTGTATTATGTGTTTTCACCCTGAGCAGCAATCCAGGATCACTGTCTGGCGGAAGGGTTGCAGGTGTGTTTGACAGAATAGACCAATGTCTTGATGACTGTTACAGAATAGCGACTTGGTGTTTCAGCTTTTAGTTAATTCTGTACCGGCGGACAGGGCTACTGACGAGCGAGTGGAATCCCGGAAGCTGCAGATGATTTTTATCTCGTTTTCGACTCTGTCAGCGATCGCGTCCCAGTGTTATGCGGCCCGCTGTCCACTAGTTGCGTTCTCTTCCTGAAGCGCAATGTTTCTGAACCTCTTAAAATAAGTGACCCCTTTACAAGTAAATTATCCTGCCGTCCCCAATTCCCTGAACCTTAATATAATAATTTATCTGGCTTCAAAGACAACGAATTAATTTTACTTTATGGTAATAAGGAATGTACAGTATTATACACAATATCACTACTTTATAAATTGTTTTAGTATGTTTTTCGGAATGAAACACAGTGTCCTGTTCTTACATGAATACCTACAAAAGAATACTTTTTATTTGACGATGTTTCAAATGTTCAAATGTTTGTATAACTTATGGGACTTAACTACGGGGTTATCAATCCCTAAGCTTACAAACTACTTATGAACTAGCTAAGACTAAGGACAGCACAAATATCCATGCCCGAGGGGGGATTCGAAGCCCCGACCGTAGTGGTCGGGCAGACCGTGACTGGAGCGCCTCAGTCCCCTCGGCCACCGTGGCCGGTGACGATGTTTCGCAATGCTCGTTAAGCAGGGTTACATTATAGTCAATTTGTAATGAAGTAGTAATTTTTTCGGAATTGCTTATAATTATTTATTGGGTTATCGATCAATTAGTGAAAAGTGAGAACAGTTTCCAGGCTTGCGTTTATTCACTGTTAATGAACATAAAAAAATCTACGTTCTATTCAAATCAGAATTAATATTAAACGAAGAATTACGCTATTTTAATAAAAAACGTACTTGCTACATTTATAAGTCCTATGTTTTTGTCTTACGATCATCCCAGGATTTATTAATGAACTTACCCGGTTGATTTATGGTGCAACCACATTCTCCTGTGGCCGCGAAACTCCGAGCCAGATTTTGCGACCCCCAAAGACACTGCTCTAGCGCACTGCGTGCATGCAGATAAACACTCGCTTCCCAGTGAGACAGAACACACTCGCCAGCGGCAAGGTACCGGCAGTGGTGCTAACCGGCAAAGGCTTAGCAATATATGCTATCCATAGCGCTGTAATTACGTACTCTGAAATGAACAAATAAATGCAGCAGTAAGTAAATGATACAGCTTATTGATTTGTATTTGTTTTTTAAGATGTCACGTTATTATACTGCTAAATAACAATGGAATAAATCAGGTAGACTTAGACAGACGTGAGAATTTGGACAGGGTAGGGAGGCATGTCACGGCAAATCCGTGGAAGGTACTGTGTCCAGGGTGACACAGTGGCCACCGCAATTTCAGGGTGAGCCGGTCACCCGGGTTCGAACCCTAAACTTGCTTCAAATTTTTATTAGATTCTTCATTCTGTGTAAGTACACAATATAACAACTCATTCCAAAGAAAATAAATGAAAGCATATGAAAATGTCGTGTAAACGTATTTAATCGTAATTGACAAGCACAAAAAATCTCTGAGGATAACTTATATCCACACAATTATTATGTTACTGCGACACTTGGTTCCAAGGTTAATTTTACATTGCAAAAAGTTGCTGGAACCCAAATTTTAAAATGAAATCATATTTTGAAATATATATTGCAAATTACTGGTTATATAAAATAAGGTAGACGGACTACCAGGCATGCATGTCCTCAATAGCAGTGTAGTAAAGACGAATAGTTACCATAACTACTAAAGAATGAACAAAGGCAATCAGCATCTTTGGAAGGAGACTCAACAAATTAATTTCAATGATTTGGAAATCTGACATTTTCTAAATCTACATCTAAACAGCAACTCTGCAATTCACATCTGCCTGGCAGACGTTTCATCCAAACGTTTTCAGACTATTTCTCAACCGTTCCATTCTCGAATAGCCCGGAAAAAATGAACCTTGTAATATTTTCGTCTTACATCTGATTTCTCTTTTTTTCTGATGATCATGTCGCCCTATGTAAGTGGCTGCAAACAGGAAATGTTTCTTACGAAGTGGGCGTCCACCTTTGGTTACAGAAGAACTGGTTCACGCGATTGATGACAAGGTCCAGGAAAACCGTAGGTTTACAATTAGTGCTCTCGCTATGGACTTCCCCAAAATTTCACTGTTTCCAACTGGTTGAAGGCAGATTTCTATGAAGAAGGTATACCAAAGGTACCAAAAATTTAGTGATTGCCGGCCGCGGTGGTCTAGGGACTGCGGCGCGTCAGTCACGGTCTGCACGGCCACGGACACTACGGTCGGGGGTTCGAATCCCCCCTGGGGCTTGGTTACTTGTGCCGTCCTTAGTGTTAGCTAGTTCATAAGTAGTTTGTAAGTTTAGGGACTGATGACCCCGTAGTTAAGTCCCATAAGCTCTACAAACATTTGAACATTTGATTTGAATTTAGTGATTTCCACACCAACTGGAGAATGATTTATGTGACAAATTTTTATCGTTGGGATGAGAAAATTACATGAGTTTAATACAGTGGCAGAGGATTAGTCCATGATGTCTCATAATGTGTCCTGCGAATTAGTCCCTTCGTTTAGTCAAGAAAATCTGGACGTTTTTCACCCCCAGTTGTGTTTCTCGCCAATTCTGTTCAGTACCTCTTCATTATTTACGCGATCTATCCATCCAAATTTCTTCTGTAGTAGCAAATTTCAATAACTTCCATCCCCTTCCGGTATGAAATGTTAATTGCTCACTTTTAACTCCCATAGAAAACAACACTACAGATCAGTGTCTTCAGAAAAGACTTTCTAACACTTAAATCTATATTCGATGTTGACTCTCTTCTTAAGAAATGCTTTTCTTCCCATTGCCATTCTGTATTTAATGTCTTCTCTACTCCGGACAAATAATAAAAATTATCTACTAATTTTATTATCCCGTTTTCTGATCAAATTTCCTCATCATTTCGAATACATTCTATTTACAATTGTTTTGATCTTGTTAATGCTCATCTTATACTCTCGTTTCAGTACACTGCCCATTCCAGTTGCTCTTCCTAGTCCTTTGCTATCTCTGACAGGATAATAATGTCATAGGAAAACCGCAGTGTTTTAACTCTTCTTCCTGAACTTCCGTTTCAAAATTTCTCCTTGCTGTCCTTTCGCAGATTGCTCACTGTACAGTATATATGACAGTGGAGAAGGCTACAACCCTGTCTTACTCCATTCCAAACTACTGCGTTCCTGAATGAAACTTTCACTCTGCAGTGGAGTGTGCGCTGATATGAAACTTACTGACAGATTAAAATTGTGTGCCGGAACCGGGTCTCGAACCTGGGAGCTTTGCTTTTCGCGGGCAAGCGCTCTACTAGTGAACTATTCCGACACGACTGACAGTCCGTCCTCACAACCTCAATTCCTCCAGTATCTCGCCTACTACTTTCCAAACGTCACAGAAGTTTTCCTGCGAACTTGTGAGGACGGACCGTGAGTCGTATCGGGATAGCTCTGTGCAGAGCGTTTGTCCACGAAAGGCAAACGTCCCAGGTTCGTGTCCCGGTTCCGGCACACAATTTTAATCTGCCAGGAAATTTCAACAGCGTTCCTCTTCGAGGCTTACAGTATAAGTACTGTCTGGTTTATGTACAAGTTATACATAACTTTTCATTCCCTACATTTTACCCTGCCACCATAAAAATTTTAAAGACTGTATTTCATTCAACATTGTCAAAAGATTTTTCCACATGTACAAAAGATGCAAAAGTAGATTTGTCCTTCCTTGCCGCTCGGGACTAGCCGAGCGGCCTGGAGTGTCACGGATCGCGAGTCCCCCCCGTCGGAGGTTCGAATTCTCCCTCGGGCATGGATGTGTGTGTTGTCCTTGTTAGTTTACCTTAGCTTAAGTATTTTATAAGTCTAGGGACTTATGACCAAAGTAGTTTCATCCCGTTCGATTTTTTGTCCTTCCTTAAATCGTATGGTTAATATTGCCTCGCGTCTTCCTATATTTCTCCTAAAACCAAACTGGTTTTCCCTGAGGTCACATTCTACCATTTTTCCACCCTTCTGTAAATAATTCGTGTTAGTATTTTTCAACCACGACTCACTGAAATAATAGTTCTGTGATTTCTATTGCTGTTTGCACTTGCTTTCTTTGGAACTGGAATTGAAGAAATATGGACGTAGATCGTCATTTGTACGTTTAATGGTTCTACAAAGAAGTGTGCTCAAAGAAACATTGCCAAACAAGCGGCGTTCGAAGAAATTTTGCCTAGCTATAACTTCAGGAAATAATTCAGTGCATTTCGGTGAATACTTAATCACAGTTAAACTGAACCGTAAAGCAAGTATAAACTTGAAAAGATCATGAAATGACGGAAAACTATTGTACAGTTATTTTTTCGTATTACGCAGGTACCGTATGCATTAGTTTCATTTTTCCTCAATAGCTAACGCCTTTGGCAGATGTCGTTGTCGAAATACTGGGTCCGTACGCTGTATCGTTTATAACGACAGTGCGTTGTGCAGCCTGCTCTGCAACTCGCCGACCTCGTTCAAATGCGTTGCGGAGAAATTATGGGCCCTGCGATTACGGGGTGTCACGCAGTCCACATCCCGGTTTGTTGAACCCTATGGCACCTGGCGGCCCTGCGCAACTGCCGGTTGCGAAGCCCGTGCGGTCCTGTTCCCTACACTCATTCTCCGGCTTCTTGCAACACTGTTCATTTGAGCCGCATGAGTAATGGAAATAAGAATAGAAAATAATAAAACTTTTCACTTCTTGTAGATGGAAGGCAATGTTCCTTTGATATAAAATTTTCATTTCCTTTTATAATAAATCACGTATTAACTGAAGTTGCGTCATTCAATTCGATCGCTGGGAGCTCATTTCTGTTGTACTCCCGTAATGTATAAAAATGCAGCTACGTAACGAAAATAAACCTTTGCGAATTTTTTAGTACGTATACACGATTGAGGCTCGAATAATTTAGCACTTTTTTGCGTATTGTACCGTACTTTGTTTTATAGAGTAAACTTGTGTGAAATTACAGCAACAGTGCACTAGAAAGCAATTCTAAGACAATATTATATTTGTGATTCTTGATTTTCTCCCGGCGTATTTGATAATCAAAATATCCACGGGTGTACTGCCGGTCTATAGTGTCCAACGGGCACTGGACGCGCCTCGTACTTTCAGTTCCGTTCGTCCCCACTTCTTTCATGCTGCAGTAAAACAACTAACACACTCAACTATTAATATAATCATACACCATCCTTCTTTACTTCAAGACAACGGTCGAATCAAACAAGTACTACATCGTACACTAAGTCACGTCCAAATACAGACGTAAGCCATCCTCTTCAAAAGTCTATGCTGTGAAAGTAAATATAATATTAATCAAAATAACCACGGGTGTACTGCTGGTCTATAGTGTCCAACGGTCACTGGATCTTGTCATCAATCGCGTGAACCAGTTATTCTGTAACCAAAGGTGGAGGCCCACTTCGTTCTTCATCCTGCACATCAGTACGCCCGCCATTGAACTGACATTTTCAATCAACGCCGACATTTCAAACAAGCACAACAAAGCGTACGTAACTGATAGCGATCTCCAAATGGCGCACGTTTTTCTCCTTGATACACATCGTCTACAGCGCTTGTGCGGAATTTCAATCGCAGCTTTGCAGGGAGATAAATTGAAACGGGACTTACTTTCTGGACGGGCCTTGTAATATACGTATATACCAGACATTAGTTACGGGCATGAAAGGAATGCATCAGCTGGGAAACGAATAAGACGGGGTTGTAGCCTTTTCGCAGTGTTGATCATTCTCTACATTGTCCAAGTACTCAAGAAAAGAGAGGAGATATTTTAAGGGGAATTTAAGTTCAGCGCGAAGAAATATAAACTTTTACCGCTTGTCGACGATATTGTAATTGTGTCAGAGACGGCTAAGGACTTGAGAGGCCATTTAAGAGCAACGTAAACAATAGCAACAAGGGTCATGACTAGTGTACGGATCGATATGCACTTAAAACCCACGAAATATACGTGAAAACCCCTCGAAATATGCAGTTAAAATATGTTCTTACTCCCAGTATATGCCTTTGAATATGCAGCTAAATTTATTTAACTATGCATTTCTCTTAGATGATTTTTTAAAAATATACATCTTACCTGAGAAAATTAATTCAATAATCACTGTAAGTCAATGAATAAAATTAAGTATAACGTAAGTACTTACACGATAAGTTTGATAAATTATAAAAAATAGTTTGTTTGAACTACAAACATTTCTTTCATATTCTATGCATGAAAATTTTTCCTGTGGTCCGATAAACATTTTCAATCTTGTAAATGATCGTTCAATATCTCATAATACTTCTGGTAAAAATTTAAGATCAGCGCCATCAGACGACATGAAATCATCTAGATTCTAGGAGCGTTCCTCTCCTTTCGGGAACTGAGAGATTTCCCGAATCGTAGGCCACCAACTATTTCTATGAAGAACTGCATCCAGTTTTCTTTCTAAGTCTCTCGCCGATCGGACGTGGCCAACTCTTGCTCTGTGTCCTGAATCCTTCACGAGAGCCACTGCCTTCGTAACGTCCATGTTAAGAATCTCAAGTTCCTCAATTAGGTCTGAAAGGCCACCCAAGTTCGCTCGGATGGAAGATAGGCTGCGTAACACGCTGGAATTCTTCAGGGCGTCCTTGGCTTTTGGTATGGCTAAATATTTGCTATCTTTAAAGCCCCTTAGGATCTGGAACAAGAAAGTATTAATCTACTGAATGTCGGTTTCAAGCTGAAAACTGCCGCACAGAGAAATGCGTTTATATTGGAATTCTGTGTTATGTTCCTTTTCTTTACTTATTCAATTTATCGAGAACTACATACGCATCCATATTTAAACTTTTCTGTGGTTGCCTGCATAATGTTTGCAGCTGAAATTCACGTTCCCCACCTTGTCAAAAGTGGTTCAGGTAGCCGTCAGGGTGAGCAGTCTTGAAAGCTCTCACTCGACTTGGTGCCATGATGAATATCATCTTTGCCGAAGATATAAGGACGTTGAATTCTGGCAATGTAGCAGTGACCTCGATGGATGTCATGAGCCAGATATGCAGCACTATCCGTCACAATGGCCAAAACCTTGTTTTCCTCACGTATGAGGTGTCCTCGTCCAGCCTTGTCAGCATAGACTTTTCCCACTATGACGTGAACCATATACCGACCGCAGAAATCAGTGTTTCGTCTACGGATAGCCTGTCTGGAGAATCGTCTGTAATACAGAAACTAAATTAAAAAAATACACGTAGAGATGTGGATACTGCACAGGAGACATACACACGAAAACAAACTATATCCGTTTTAGCAACTGCCTGTATTTTGACTATTTTCTTATGTATATATATTGACCAAAATAACAGTCGTTTAATTAGCACAAAAATATATTTAAAAAAAAAAAATTTACTTTCTTTTTTTGCGGAGATCGTTTCGAGACAGACTGTGTCCACCTCTGGTCCTTTCTTCATTTGTCTTTTTCTTTCTTGAAAAACTTCACTCACTTCAAATTAAGGTTTCTTTTCTCTTTTATGTATTTATTTATGTTTTTTTACGTTCAAGTAACAATGTTCATATTACAAAAGTAAACATACAAACATAATTTAAATTTATTTTCAGATTTTTTAAAAAGTGAAACAACTATTATTTTGGCCTAGGTGTATACCAAATTATATCTATCGACTTTCACAAACCTACGTTCATAAAAATAACCGTAAAACCTTACGTTTTCACACAATGTGTCCATATGGTTCTTTCTGGGCGCTGACTCGTGATGAATATATTTTGCTGTTGATTTTAAACATAGCTTGTCGACTGCAGTAACTGTAGGTTTACAAATATTTGAAAAAGTTCAGCCCAACAAGTTGCAAAATTTGATAAAATACCTTGATCTAGATTTCGGCACCATCTAAGAGCGCCTTCATCAGAAGAATTAAAATTAAAACATAAGACGTGCAATTACGAGCAGTGTGCTCAATTCCAAACTTATAAAATTATGCAACATGCTTGCAAAAGGCTAGCAAATCAAAAATAAAATAAAGGCAGCTGGCCTGTGTTAGTA
Source organism: Locusta migratoria (assembly GCA_026315105.1). Taxonomy (NCBI): domain Eukaryota; kingdom Metazoa; phylum Arthropoda; class Insecta; order Orthoptera; family Acrididae; genus Locusta; species Locusta migratoria. Next base: position 468,488,105 of record CM048744.1, on the reverse strand, counting down.
TTACAGTGCTGCTCAACAGCCAACCGAACGCCATCCCCGTGGCGTTTGACCCGATAAATTTTCAAACATTTGAACATCTGAACAGAAGTAAAATAACTGGATTACATATGCCGTATGAGGATTTCATACATTCCGTTAACCATAAATAATAGCGCAATGCTTAAGGAAAATGTCTCGTACTGGTGTGGAGCGAGATAGAGACTCCGTTTTACAGACTTCCCATAAATAAATCTAGGAAGGAATTTGTGCTCTGTGTATGGAAAACTTCCTGATTTCTCACATCGGACAAAGATGAGACTTTGAACCCTACTGTTCCTTTCTTCTCTTTCTTCAGATTTCATTGCCATCAACACTTTTCTATCTATATTGCTCGTGTTTTCATTTTTTTTTTTTTTTGACAGTGTTAAGTTTGCAAACATATGTGACAACGGAAAATTCTACATTGATCGAGGATATTATATTGAAATTGGGATACGACGTAAAGTAGTACAACACTCAGGTGCTTCTCACGTCCAGTTCAGAAGCTGCTTAAATTACGAACGGCTTAGTCCTTCAAACATAATGCCAGGTAAGTATGCTGACTCTGGCGTGGTAACCGTATATTTGCCAGTCACAGGTCCCATTATCAATTTCGGAAGTAATCTGCCCTTCATTGCGCGCAATGTATGTAGAGTAAAAACTTCTCCACCTACGTTAAACCGCCCATCAGATGTTCAAAAGTGTTACTGCTGCATAGTCATGGTTCTTAAGAGCCAGCCACTCAACTCGTGACAATTTTCAGCTTACGTCGTTCTTAAAGTATCTCGTGGTAGAATTTGCGTTAGTATAACACATTATAGGACCTGACTCATATATTAATCATTTAACTTTACTCTGCTGTATTTCTCCGCCGACCGCAGTGGCCGAGCGCTTTGCGGCACGCCAGTCACGATCTGCACGGCCACTACAGTCGGGGATTCGAATCTCCCCTCGGGAATGGATGTTTGTGTCGTCTTTAGTATAAGGTAGTTCATGAGTAGTTTGTAAGTTAGGGACTGATGACCCCGCAGTTAAGTTCCATAAGCTTAACAAACATTTGAACATCTGCTTTTTTTATGTGGTGTAAATTGTGGTAACTACCGCTCCCAGATCCCCAGAAAATCTGATCTGAACTAGAACATATCCAAATTATGAAATTACTATAAATGACTATTTAACTGACAGGAAGTGCGCGTGTCACAGCTACTGTGAAAAGCAAGTGCACGGCATATTGCTTGCCGTTGTTGCATCAGTTTCACTTCCATAGAGGTTAATGAATATACATGATTTGTACCGAAGTTGTGAATAAGATTTGAAAAGTTTTTCGTGACTAATGCGACATAAACTAATTCAAAAGTATTATAAGGTGAAAAAAGTGCATCTTAATGACATGTAAGTTGCAACAGAATTATGGATATCGAAATGTGCATATTATTAAGAATATCCTTCTGAGTCTTGTACACGTGGGAACACTGATTTATAACTTTCCTCCCAAACGTACTGGTATTATATGATTGCAAAATTTCTCGGCGTATTCCTGCTATTCAATCTTCACGGGTCGTCTAATAACAACGTTTCAATGGATTGCGTATTCGTCATCTTCAGGCCAAGTATTTACAGTTTTTTTTCCTGCAGACTTTCACATTTTTCAAACGGTGAAGGGACACTGTCTGACATGCAGAGAATGATAGCGATTCGTGCGCCGTTTCTGTAACATGTTTATCCCATACTAACAGTTGTCAGCCACTCTGTCACAGGCAAGATGTCGACGACTGAAAGCAATGGTCATACGACTGTAGGCGAAGTAGACAACTCATCGTGCCAGGGGCAGCATAGACGGCACTGTTAGGGAGCAGTAAGGAAGCTACCGCATCTAATGTCTATGCAACTTGAACTGGTGACACCGGCGTCATTTTTGGCCGAAAGTTTTTGCCATCTTCTGACGTGCAGCACACCATTTGGATTAATCGTTTATCATCTCTAGGGGTTTCACTGTGGTAAGTCATAATGCTATAGCTGTGTTTGTTTTATCACCTTCTATGGGGCCGGGGGAGAGGGTTGGGAAGGATTATCTTCGGCCGTATTAGAGCATTGAAATATTCACTCCGATAAGTGGAAATTTGTGGTGGACGAGAACTGGAGCTTTGAGTCTTCCAACTTTGAGCCGGTGGTCGTCTCAACTCCTTGTCTCCCAGATACGCCTGCCGTCGGCACCAATTCCCTAGACGTCCCACGCTAAGGAAGTAGCGACCTTTTCGTCCATTGTCTTCTTATGTTCGTCCTATCGAATTCCTGCACGATCTGCGGTGTACTGAGTGTCGCCGCCCTTACTTCCTATAACTGCCGCTACACGCTTCGCATTGAATCATGCCGGTCCATGGTGCTTCAACAGATTGTTAAAGCTGATCTGTTGTAACAGCGGCTGGTGTATTCTGGGCCAGTCGTAATGTAGACATAGACCATACGATTTCGCTAGTCGAGAGGTAGAAAGAACAGGGATGTTAAGGCACAGTGCAGTCCGTTTAGCGAAAAAACCGTCTGGAACATTCCGTACAACGTGTAGTCGCGCATTACCATCGGCAACCACCGAACGTTTGGGAGAATAACAGACTCCAACACTACAATCCTGGCTGGTTAGCGTACTGGCAGTGTGAACTACGGGGGTGTGGCAGTGGAATCCAGTACCATAATACTGGGAAGAAAACTGGTATAGTTTATTCGTGCCTGGACGTTAATAACAGCCTAATAGTCCGCCACTCGAAAGAAAAACAGAAACCTAAGGAATGACTCCACGGGAAGTTAAACTCTGTTTTTAATTTTTATTGTATTTTTAAAAAAATGACTACACACTTAGTTTTACTATAAACGTACTAAATTTACGTTTGTATCTTGACATTAGTTAGGATTATTGAAAAAGGTGTTGACGTAGTAAAATCCGCAGTTCGCATTACAACGTCCGGAATTCCTAAAATGAATTCAGTACCTTACCACTGTACCATAAAATTGGAGTTTTGTAGTTCACCAATGACGATATTATTATAAAATCACATGATTCGTATACAAGAGTGGGACAGAAATTAGGCATTACAGAATTCATTTGATGTAATACTGATGAAGTTTCTTCCTTATTTCATAATGGTCGTTCTTCTGATGTGGTCGTGCAGGACATGTTAGCTGTAATTTCATTCGTTGACAGTCTCTACTTTTTGTAGTCTTTACAACATTTTAGATAATTCATATCCCTTCCATTGAATCCTCAAAATGTTCAAATGTTTGTAGAACTTATGGGACTTAACTACTGGGTCATCAGTTCCTAAGCTTACAAACTACTTATGAACTAGCTAAGACTAAGAACGGCACAAATATCCATGCCCGACGGGGGATTCGAATCCCCTACCGTAGTGGCTGTGCAGACCGTGACTGGAGCGACTCAGTCCCCTCGGCCACCGCGGCCGCCATTGAATCCTCTCTTTGATTGAGGAATATGACTAGGTGGATAGACCAATAACTACAGATTTCGCAATATTTCAAAGCTCTAAAAATGTAATTAGTAAATATGTATGAAAGTATAAAGTACACAGCGATTCAGTTATAACATTTCTTTACATGTGACCCCCTGACTTGATCAATCTGGTACTATCAGTAATCAATACGTACATAAATCGTAATTATGATTTATTTAAAGGGTATCTGTAAGTGGGGTGAGACGTTATATTTTGAGGGCTTGATGTGAGTTTGCTTGATGATCTCTGATCCTACAGTTCCTGACGAAAAGAATATATAAAAATAATATCAGAACTCCAACAAAGATTTCTTGTAATACTCGTTATTACTTTCAACCGAAACAATTGTGCACATCACATTATTATAATCACTAAAACAAATGAAAAAGTTTTGCATCACCTGTGTGCGCCATAAACAAATTCTTCCTGGACCTTCGTTGACAAGATACGAAAAACAGGGTTGTTTGAGCTGTCATAAAATTTAAATACACTTGCCTATTGCCCCATTCATAGAAATTGTACACATTTTGTTGAATGTAGGTGACGGACTAACATTAGTACCTGCATTCAATAAGCAGTGTAAATGTTGTATGGACGCTCTACGGTGGCAAGAGTAAGAACAAGACGGAACTTACTGCAGCCAGATCATTTATATTATGGCTTTAGAAGAACACTGCAGCCTGTCGGTGTTACAGTAATTAAATTGTAAGAATACAGCTGTAGTGGTGTTCAACAATCGATATAACCATCACCTGTAATGTTCAACATGATCGAGATCATAGATAGAAAAAAAGTAATAAAACGAGAGTTTTTAACTAGTAGTGAAGCATTCAAAGCACAGCTATTGAAATGCATTATCTGAGGTATCGAAAGGTATTGAGGGATTAATAAAGTTGCTATGTGATAGAATTACTTTTCCCGTTCGCTGTGACTGTGAAATGTCTTAACTCTCAATCTACTTCAACATCAATGTTGCAAAATGCAGCAACATAGAAGGCAATAACGAATGCTGAAGTATGCTTAAATGTGTCATTTTGGAAACAGCAGATTAAAATCAGTAGCTTCTACAGCGGTGTAAAAATACTGCTTGTGTTTAAGCGCATGGTAAGTAAGAGCCGCGTGGGAATTGTCGTGTGGTCTAAGGCATCATGCTACAGATTGGATGGGCCGCTCCAGGTAAAGGTTCGAGTCCTCCTTCGGGCGTGTGTGTCCGCGCGTATGTGTGTGTGGGTTGTACTTAATGTAAGTTAATTTAAGTAGTTCGTAAATCTAGGGACTGAGGGCCATAGCAGTTTGAGTCAATAGATTTACAAAAATGTTTACATTTGTAAGTAAGGTTAGTAACGTAAGGAACGATGAAACCGATATTCGGAGCGAGGTGACGCACTGGTAACACACTGGACTCGCATACGGGAGGAAGACGCGGCCATTATGATTTAGGTTTTCCGTGAAAATATACAACAATTTATATGAATGGTGGGTGTGTTCAGAAATGATAGCCAATAATTCACATGTGGACAGTACAGGAAAAAGCGGCTAAAAAGTGACGATAAACAGGGTTCAGCAAATCAACCGCTACGGAGTTATCGCATTAATTCGAGTTGGGAACCAACTCTAAACGTTCTTGGACATATGACCGAATGAAACAGCGCCTGAAAATGTGGTTCATGCATGACGATTGAGGATGCTCTAATACTTTTTCCTTCTTCATTTACAAGTCGCCGTCTTCTAACTCCGACATATGGTCCACACTGGTTAGGTAGAGGAGGGTCAGTGCCATGATCTCCAACGTCTTCGGGTTTAAATGCCATGGATTTTGTGTGCTGCGGAGCCATGTCAAATGCCTGGTCTACGCTGAGGTCAACACTCTCGAGGAATTAGCTTGCGGATTGAAGCAGCCTTCCAGCGTTTACAGGATTCTCCAGGACTGCGTGAGAGGATTCGCAACTCATTTCAGAGACGTGTTCAGTGTTGCATTCAGAAGCATTTCGTGTACGCTAACCTTTAGAGGTACGATGGTTCCTGATGAACCGCAACAGAATCTGTGATGTATCTCGACAACGGTTGAATTGAAGATCCATGTTTATTAAAGGGTTTTAGATACTTTTGGCTTGAAGTTTCCATGTGTGAATTATTGACCATAACTTCTAAAACAAAAATGAAGGAATAAATTAATGACCAGGGACATAATTGTCTTTCATCTAAATAAAAAATATTTAATTGAATGAGACGCATTGAATTAAAATTTGTGCCGTTTACAAGGCACGCATTATAACCACTAAGCCACCGCGACCTTATGGATGAAGGGATTGCACAGACTCTTTTAAGCACATCTCCCTCTGCAACACAAACTTAAATTCCGCCTCAAGTTCTTCTTTATAAATGAAGACTACACGGAAATAAGGGGTTAAGTCAATTTTATAGACTTTTCAGGAGAGTAATTTCAAAGTTTAAAACGTTACAGTTTCATTGGTTATTGACATACGCTTCTGTAATTTATACAGTACATTCTACGACCTTTCTTTAGTATTCCCTGAAAGTATAAAACAATATATTTTTTTTTAAAACTGTACCCTTTACGTCTTTTTATCTGTATATCTATTTTTTTAATTTCTTAGTGTAACGCACAAATCGCCAGTTGATACACCGTCCTCAGTTGGATATCACAAGAAATTCAATCTACTACACCACAAAGAATTCAAGTGAATATCAAGGCTACTCTGTGATAGCACAAATCACGACACGATATTCGGTTCTGCCACAGCATAAAGCAAAGAAGCTAATGAGAAATCTGCTCCGTGTTTGTTTCGATAATACATATGAAAATCAACAATGATATTGCATTTAACGATGTCAACAATGATACTGCCGTAACAGCAGAAAAAAAAAATACAGCTGACTGCTGAGAAATCGACACCGGCTGGACTTCACCGTTTCTTTCCGTGTTTCGAATGGACTTGACCCGTTTTCTAAGTGTATACCATATTTTGATCTCGCTGTAACTCATTGACTAAACCCATTACATTCATTTACGTTTTCCCAACTGAAAGTACATCTGATGAACTTCATAATGATACCAGTGCTCAATCGACCTGTGTGTGGACGGGCTCCACAATTTTATGCTGTGACATTGTTTTTAAATTTTACTTTTTAATCTATTGACATTGAGTCAGCCAAATTTTATTTAACAACTTTTTTAATGTGAGCTTTATGTATACTTCTGAAGAAGGCAAAATTACTTTTGCCGAAACCTAGGTAAAGGTTTATACATGTAAAGCAGTTTATGCAACTGGTCGGCTGAAACTGTGTTGAGTTTTGGATACCAGTAACTCATTTTCGTGAAATTTGGAGTTAACCCCTTCTTTCCGTGTAGTCTTCAAATACGTTTCAATGTTTCCGTGGCTCTGCGTTAGCGACTTGCGCTCTAGCAATGAACGTTAATGGGGAAAATACTGCCTTGTACCTCAGAAACAGTGATATAAATATCAAATAATAATTCAATTTCTAGAGACATATTTTGTCTCGATATATTTCAACGACATTGAACTGAATTAAAAGTTTTCTGCAGCTGGGATTCGAACCCAGAAGCTCCTGCTTACGAGGCAAACACTATAAGGTTATGCTGTGGAAGTTGTTACCACGTGACTGTTGCAACGACACTAGCGCTCCTAGCGGTGGTCAAGCCGCCGAAGGAGTAATGTTTGTTTATAATTAGATTTGTGTATAATTAACGAAATAGTATAATTTTTGTGTTACAACACATAACACGGAAATTAATGTAGAAACAGCCGAGTGTCACTGATTCAGTGGTATAAAGAACAACTTCGTCATCAACAAATACTTACGAATATGCGTATATTTGCGGCTTATTCCGCAGAAAGTAAGCAGAATATAAGCATTAGAGAAACATAAGTTTCTATTATGGTCTATTTTTACCATGACAGGCAGTTTTTTTGACGCGTATCAATTCGGCATTGAGTCTAATGATTCGCACATTTCTACACCTCACTCGACTTCCTTATACGCGCATATTCTTTTCAGTGTAATTACTTTCGCTTGGGAAACCAATCTTTTGAAGATTCTTATCGTTTGTGGTTTAGCTGTGGGAACAATTGTGGAACTGGATTCTTCTTTGTTGAAAAACAGTTTGAATGCTTTTGCCGTTTTATTGCCACGTCTGTGACGTTTTTCCTTCAGCTACAGCTGTGGTGGATGATTTATTACGTTATTGCATTCTGTATGCGTTTCCTACGTTCCACCCTCACCGATTTTACTGGAATTGAAGTGAAGAAACGTTAACGTTCGTGAGTAAAAAAGCGATGTTTTTCTGTAAAAGATAGGTCTTCTGGTGTTTCCTAGTCATTTGTTATTTTCAATAGAAAAAGAAATTATTCGATAGAATCCTATAGATTGCAAGATAATTTTAAATAAACTGTCCTGTAACGTACCGTTTCGTACCTTGTCAGGGATCTTAGGAAATCTAAGAAAGACAAAAGTGGAGCTATTTTTAAGATATCAGGTACTTTTATCGCTCTACCTACGTTTCCTAATGTAAAGTGTATGTTAAAAGCAATATAAACGATACTATTCGCAATCAACCAATATCGTATTCAGAAATGTAGCTTGTCGGACGTTTGGGGCGCTGCTGTCACGTTGTATAGCAAAATATGCGGGTGTGTCGTGACTGTATATATTGGACTGTGCTATAGCCATTGAGCCACCGCGACCTAATGTATACAGCAAATGCTGTGGCACAAATTTTAGTTTAGTTCATCTCATTCAAGTCACTATCTTTGATATAGATCGAGACAAAATATGTCTCTGGACATTAATGAATGATCTGTTCCTGCGGCACAAGGCGGGATCGTTCCCAAAAATGTTCAGATGTTTGTAAAGCTTATGTGACTTAACTGCGGGGTAATCAGTGCCTAAACTTACAAACTATGAAACTTACAAATTATGAAATAACTTATACTAAGGACAACACAAACATCCACGCCCGAGGGAGAATTCGAACCTCCGACGCGGTAAGCCGCTCGATCCGAAACGTAGCGCTCCAGACAGCGCGGCGGATCTTTCCAGATTAACGTTCGTTGCTAGGGTACTTTAAAATAGACCGTGCAATCACCGTAGGTAATAGGTCGCAGTGGCTTCGTGGTTATAGTGCTTGGATAATAAGCAGGAGGCCCCTGGTTCGAATCCTAGTCGCAGCATATATTTTAATTCAAAGCCTCTCATTCAGTTCAATAATTTCTGAAACACTCTGTATGTGTATCTATGCGACGACGGCGCATGGTACCGCAGATGAGATAAATATCTTTCGACGTTGTGCGGGAAACCGAACGGCACGTATAAAATGACATGGACGATAGAGGCGCTAGTTCCATAGTGTGTGAGTTGAGAGAATTTGGAGGCCCTCAGTGGGAAACCCTGTTTCGAATCATGGTCCACACAAATTTTCACTTGTCGCCTCAGAGTTATTTTAACGCTCCAGTGCAGCTAGAGTCCTTCCTTTCCTCTTCTTCCATTTTCCATCGTGTCATTAAAGTGCAATTACAAGGACCTTTTTTCTGCAGACAGTAAAAACTGCGGGAAAGGGGAAAAATATGAATATACACCTTATCAGCTCGAATGCTGTCATTGTAATCGACGGAGTGCTTATACTTCACTACATGTGGCAAAATCTGAAGATTTTGAAAAGAACTGACGTGTAAAGCTGGAACTGCAGTATGGGTGGTGTAGTGGGACAGATTTGTGAGCTCCTACTCTCCCATATCAGCTTTGTTTTGAAGGAGATGAAAATTAAAGAATACGTATTAATAAAAACGATTTATTGAATGTTGAGTAATGATTTTTATGATATGATACTTAAGAAGAATGTTTTGTGTTTGTTTCTGTTTGTTTCATGGTCGATCGAAGTACTGCAATAAACAAGAGCAGCGTCGCCGCAGCACCGACCGGCGTCATATGCTCAAATGTCTGTAAATCTATCGGACCAAACTGCGTAGTCATGTCAGTAGCTTACAAACTACTTAAACCTAGGTAAACTAACCAAAGGACAAACTCACACACCCATGCCCCAGGGAGGACTCGAACCTCCACGGCGAGCAACCGCGTGCTCCGAAGCGAGACGCTTTAGACCGCTCGGCTACTCCACCGCGGCCCCGGCTTCATAGAGCTGGTCGTTATATGAAGTTAGCCGACGGTCACGGGGCAGCGGACGTCTCTGCGCCTTCTTTATTGCGGGACATCGATCGTCCTCTAAGAAGAATATTTAACATTATTATTGCTATGGATGTTTGTCAGTTCAGATTTTGTCCTTGTAAATGTATCGTCGGATCAGAAGCAAATAGCATATGCTTGTATTGCAAGAAGACCAATAAACATGTGATGTTTGACTGAAGAAAAGTTTTAAATATTACATCATGTATATGGGATGATTTATTATTTAATGTGAAATATGGAAAAGTTCAATACATTATTTGATCTTCTACATCTAGGAAGAAAGCAGCATCAGTTTGAAAAGTTTATAACAGGCTATTGAATTTCAAGACGCATTCAAATGAAACAGTGGTATTGTAAATGTGAAACTAAAATATAGTAGGCTGTGGATTTTCACTCGAACGCTAGTTTCATGAGGGAACTGGTGGTAAAGAGTTTAAACTTTGAATGTGAATGTAGTTTGATGTGAAGTTACATACTGGCCTTTTATCTTCCCCCCGCGGGTATAAGGACCTGTTCGTGTTTAAGATAAGACAGAAATTATATATATATATATACAGGGTGTTTCACTAAGTGTGTTTGCCTCTGTAACTTATAAAATAATAGGTGACGGGAAATTTTAATGCGGTAGGTCTACACAATAAATGTTACACTTTCTGCGGAGCTATGAACATGGTTTATTGTATCATTTTCCAAAGAGCTACACCACAAAGATGTAATTTTTAAATGGAACAATAGTTTTTTCCATCTTGTATTGGATTCGTTTAAACCAGCTGCGTCCAAATCAATTTAAACTACAATCCTATCACTGTTAGTTTGGGAGCTACAGCCCTTCAAAGTTCCGGAGGCAGAGGCTACGATAGCGTAGCTGACTGGCCAAATGGCTATCCCCTGGGGCACGGCCCACTGTCTCATGACCACCAGCCAGTCAGCTACGCTGTCGTAGCCTACGCCCCCTAAACTTTGGCGGTGGACATAGACTTCGGAGGGAAGTTCGGTGCCACGGTTCACGGGAGGTGTTAAGTTGCTAGGTGACGTTAGAAAAACATATAAATATTGACTTAGCAACTGACTATAAGGGCTATGAGCAGGTTTTCTTAATAAGACTGAACCAAATTTAGGACGAGTTTAGTATGATACGAGATTATTTTGACAATTTGAAGTTCTTGATCAGCTTTTCCCTTTGGCCCACCGCAGTGGGTCGACGGTCAGCGAGTCATATTGGGCCGCTTCAGCTGCCCGCGCCGGCCGAAGTGAAAGTCCGGCCGGCATGTCTGGAATTAAAAGCACCGACCGGATGGTGTTTTCCCAGCGTTGCGCCAGATGATGCAAAAAGAACGCCGCCTCCTCGTGCAAGAGCGTTTTCATTCTCCTTGTACACAGGGCGTGAGGAAAAAAGCATAGCAAGAGCTGTACTCATCACAAACGTGTAAAAATAGAAGTATCGAAATACGGCGATTTTGCTCAGAGGGCAACGTGATACAGACCGGCCGTCTTTCATGCTCTAATATTTGACCTCATTTGGATGTCTTATAAGAAGGCATTGGTTTAGCAGACTTCCTTTTTTCAGAACTTGCAGTCACTACTTCTGAATCAGTTCACTATTCCATTTATGGATAAGTGAATTCAACAATAGTAGAACGAAGTGACCGTTCAGAATTGACACAAATTACAGAAAAGTCTCTGTGGCAAGATTCTATATTACCAGTTACGAGTTCGAATGCTGATCACGAGGCTTAAACCGCGGAAAAATATTTGTAATGAGACTTTTGTATCCCAGCTTCGTCGCACTTTTGTGTCTCGTTTCCGCCGGTTGTCCTGGGTGTCGGAGGTCGAGTAGAGAGAGACCGACACAGGAAAATAGGATGCACGCGTGGCGGGTTCGGAATCTGGGGTGACCAGCCAGTGGGACAGCAGAAACTAGAAACACCAAGCTAGATTAGAAAAAAGTAGTATATTTCTTAGAAATATGATACTAAACTTTTACAAAGTTCATGACTGCCAACTAAGTGTACTGCTGAGACATAAGTTAACTAGTTAGAGACCTGCCTACTGATGAGACTCCTAATCGGTGCCTGTCCTAATCCCAGTTCTTAACTGGTGCCTATCTGATTCCCAAGTGAACGACGCAGTTCAGTGGTGGCCACGAGCGGAGTTGCAGCAGAGGGCGCTCGTGGCTGACGTCGTAAGAACGCCGCGTCGTGCGTGCATGGCGACGCGCAGCGAAAGTACGTGGCGCGCACTTCAGACTTGTGCGATACTACAGAGACCTGGTATATACTTGACAAAGAAGTGCAAACTTTAGAAATAATGATATAATCAGAACCTTACTTACATGTAACGTTAGTGAAAAACTCAATGAATGAAGCACATACTCAATATACAAGAGTAAAATTTCTTTTCTTGTAAAGGATATATGTGATGCTATTCCAATCATAGAAACGCGAAACTGACTGTAGGAAGTGTTAAGCTAATACGTAGGTTAATATCGACGGTAGATGGGATGAGTATTAATCTAGACAATCAAGATCAATGATTTATGGTAAAAGTTACATTACAATAAATTGTACGACGATTCACGACCACTACAAAATTATAATAAAAATAACAAATTTACATCTTGATGGTGTCATATGAAATATTTATTTAAAAAAATCACGTATTGATTTCGTTGCCACGTTGGAACAACATCAGTGGAGATTTCGAGTCACGAGGACTCATGTACTCTGTATAAAACATTTAACATTCAGATCAATAAAACATATGAAAAAGATCTCTCCAGTGCACGTTAGACGTTCAAATTTTAAACTTGTAACATGAACTGGAGAGACCATTTTATTTATATGTTTTATAGAGCTGACTGTTAAATGTTTTATACTGAGTCTTTATGACTCGAAATCTGCACTGATGATGTTCAGTCATGTAAACGAAATCGATATGTGATTTTCAAAAGAAATATTTCATATAAAATCATCAAGCTGGAAAATTGTTATTTTTAAAATAAAATGTAGGCCTAGGTCACAACATACAACTTTCGAAAGTAAGTAAAAAATAATTAGTAAGTGGCATTACTTTCTTAGGTTATGTAGCAAAAGTTATTTTACCATGTAAATTTTATTGTAATATACCTTTCAGCATTTCTTTGACCTGGATTCTCTATGGTCTATGTTCACGACGTCTACTTTTGGCTGTTTAATTCTGTGACTGCTTTGCACGCCATCTTCAGTTTGGCAGTTATATTCGTCGAAAGAGCATCACCAAATATACAGTTTACATGAAACAAAATTTATATGCTTGTATGTACTCAATTCATTACGCTTTTCACTTCATTTGAATGTAAGTAATAATATGTCGTGCAGGGTATTATGTTAGAAAACGGCGCGTAGGAAGTTGCGATTATTCAGTTTAGTTTTTTATTTTAGTTTGGTGATCATTGGTATATGATCAGAAGGTATCCTACAGCACAGTGTCAACATTTAAACATTACACATTTCCTGCAGTCTATTCTAATTGAGCATATGGGTTACTTATTATACATTACATGTGACTTAGAATGGGCTTTGTACGGCTTATAAAAGCACCATTTGTTCGTGAGCGGTTCCTGAGAATACCACAGAAATAATAATTGCGGGATTGGGCACTTTTATGCATTTTATTGGTTGCAAATCGTCTACGTTTTTACCATTTGTTCTTCAGATAATATTTTCAAACTAATTTTAACTTTTTTCGATATTTTTATCCGTTTTTAAGATTCAGGATGTTCAAACTTACTGTTCTTAAGCACAAAATTTCGAAAACTGGTTTTAACCGTTTTTACATCGTGGATCGCAAATATCTAAACAATTAACCATAGAAGTCGCTCAAATTTTGACAATTTATTGTGTAGACATTCATCTAAAAACACTATTTCACAGTTTTCAAAAAACTTTATCAAGATATACTCGATGATGTTTGGGTACCAAAAGTGTCGATTGTGCTCAGTGACGGCACTCTGCTCACTATGCAACTAACCATCCGATTTCACGATAAATACTAGACGAAAACATTTGAGTTTTGCATATCAGTTGGATATGTTGGCTCTACGAGGACGTGATTTTACATTCGTTATGCGTCACAGTTACTACACAGCAGCGAATAAAGTTAATTGTTGCAACATACGTTACAGAATTTGCAAAGGTAAATTTTGCATATGGCTGATTTCAGCTCATACAGGAGAAGCATATTAAAGTTAGAGGAGATATTAATTTTTTTTAAAATTTAGAGAAGAACAATATCTCTTTCCCTTCTCGAGACAAGGGTTCATATCTGGTGGTCGAAACCGCATCGTGTTCTCAATAGAACGCCCATGTAGTTGGCAGCTATTACGAAATATTCGCACTCCTTTTTAAGATAACTAAAATGCGAAGAAAATTGATTTTTGACATCGTAACGATTGATATCTTCTTTCTGGTGTTATTTGCCATAAGTTGTACGTAAATCTGTTCCAGCATACAAACAAACTGTAAAATTCCTACTTATCCACAGCATTTTTCTTATATGTGCAGAACACCCTGATGTACTAAAAAACCAAGGAAAGTAGTTAAAAATGTTCCTGACACAAAAAAGACAAGCTTATTCCAGTTTAAAAGACTGTGGCTTCAAAGAGGGGAAACAGCTGTTTCAGTCTACATGCCACCTTCTTGTTTTTCTGTGCCGAAAGAGAATAGCAGAGAGTGGTGGTGGAAAAGAGTGGCACAGGGATAGAATAGAGCAGACAGTCACGGTGGGAGAGAGTGGCAGTAAAAAAGAGAACTGGATGGCGATAGCAGCTGCGGCAGTTGAAGGGAGACAGTGAAAATGCAAAAGATGGGTGGAGATCATAGCTTAAGTTTGGGAGTGTGGATGTCCCAGATCGGCGAACAGCAATAAGAAAAAATTTGTCCACTTTTCCCCATTCCCTATACCCACTTATATGGGTGTGGATTTTGGAACAGTCATTTCAAGGATTAATTTATTTTCTAACGCTCGAATTTTGCGTATTCGTTTTAGGAAAGTTGAACTTGTTGTGTTAAGTAATACATTACGACTTACTATATTCTCGCGACAGGAACATTTCAACAATCAAAGCACATTAATTGTGAACTAAAGGATTTTGAACGAAAGTGCTCTCACAGAATTCGTCAGAACTAGCGTCTGAGTGGAAAAATTGGGCAATAAAAATCACATATTTTAGCAAGACTAAAGGATCCGTGAGTGTGTCTATTAGAGGTAACCCTTACAGTGGTAATTTATTGACCTGTGTTTTTTTTTATAAAATGTAAATGATATTGGGTGCTGAAGTGAGGTTTGTATAGTTCGCCCCTTAATTTGAAAACGAATCCAAACTCGTACTTAGAAATACAATTGTATCACTTTGCCCGTGCTGGAATAGTGCAGCCTGGACAAACTATTTTATTTATTGGCCACAGTGTGCTGGGGCCTCAAGCTACAATTTCTCTACATACATATAAAATGAAATATCATATCACTCGAGCGAGGTAGCGCAGTGGTAACATACTGGACTCGTATTCGGAAGAATGGAGGTTCAAATCCACCTAGGGCCATCCAGATTTAGGTTTTCCGTGATTTCCCAAAAGACTCCAGGAAAATTCCGGGATGGTTCCTTTCAAACCGCACTGCCGATTTCCTCCCCCATCCTTCCCCAAAAATCCGAGCGTAAGCTCCGTCTCTAATGACCACGCTGTCGATGGGACGTTAAACAAATGTTCAAATGTTTGTAAATCTATCGGACCAAACTGCGTGGTCATCAGTCCGTAGCTTATAAACTACTTAAACGTAGATAAACTAACCTAAAGGCAACACACACACACACACACACACACACACACACACACACACACACACATGCTCGAGGGAGGACTCGAACTTCCACGGCGAGCAACCGCGCGCTCCGCAGCGAGACGCTTTAGACCGCTCGGCTACTCCACCGTGGCGGACGTTAAACCCCAAGATTCCTTCCTTCCTTCGAAATATCATATTATGTAAATAAACTTTTTTTGTAGCAGCAGAAGGAAAGGTTCAAACAAGCGATCCACATGAAAATGTCAAAAGCTACAGTGAACATATGTGAAGTTAGACCTTGGGTTCTGGGAAGTATGGAGCATCATTTTCAGGACTGGTTTTTAAACGATCTATTGCGGTAGTGTTAAGGAATGATGTACAAGCTTCAAGTACCCTAAGTAACATGGTAGCAAGTCAGAGAGAGGAACAGTAGCACGCTACTTCTGACTGCCAATAGACCAAAATGAGTGGATTTTTCCTCCTTCTGTGCAGAACTGCGTGTTAATAAGACGAATTAATGGGCTGAGGATTTCGGACTTTGATGCAAGAGAAGAATCTATATAATGCATTTGAAATTTGTTAAATAGACCGACGCCGTGTACTGCATTCATACACCAGAAATCGTACCTCCACGAGCGACCCAAATTAATATTAACTCATAAATGACAAGTATCCCAAACAAGATAGCCTTCTTGTTTAGACAGATGAAGCGAATCTTATTTCGAAAATTATTAATAAAATCATGGTTTGTTGTTGGTGTACTCTGAAATGTCTTTGCGTAATAGCACATCTAATCTGCGTCAGACGCATTTCGTAATATTGTGTGAGGTGAAGTTCTTGCCATGAAACACAATATCAAACCTCCCATGGTGTGAGGACACTGATAAAAACAGTACGTCACTATTTTACTGCCAGTCATTTACCGAAAAACTGACAAGGTATATTAGCCGATTAAGAAAGATCCAAGCACAGTTTTTCAACTGACAGTAATATAATGTAATGACAGTCTCGACCTTGAACTTGAACATGCAACGTCTTAGTCGGCTTTACACAAATAAAAAGCTGCCATATTGTTACAGCGAGCACCTGCTTTGTTCATTTAAAGGTGTATTTGTCTCATTGTTCGTCATCTGAAGCCACTTTTATTTCTGTTTATGGCATAGCTCTGTCACTTTTCTTATTTGCTGCAATTAACTTGCCTGAAGCTACAAGCTCTGCAATTGGCACAATGGATGAGAGTTATTCAGGTGAAAGAATAAAATTAGCCATTTCCGGCTGGAATGAATTTTAAATGTGACATTCTGAAATGAATCCCCATCACAATATAACAGCCTGAACAACACTAAACGCAAAACTAGTACAACGGCTACAGATTGACAAAAAAAGGTTCTACAGAATGGCAAATAAAGAATTTTTGAGCGCTTTGCATCGCTTCTTAGGCGCTTTTCTAAGGCGATTGCGGTTTGAGTCTGATTTAACATCAATGATTAATGAAGTTACTCAACGATCCAGAAAGTTCAGTGCTCAGTTAGTAAATAACCACAGAAACAATGACAAAAGGAATATGATGAACAAGGACTATATTCCGTTGGACAAGGAAACTAAAAACTATGAGGCCGCTTGTCGGTACTACTATGAGATGAAGTCGTGACGAGTCTCATCAATTCAGTGAAAAAAAGAAAACTGGTGATTACGGAGGAGCGATGCGTTGCTAGTGACTGGAAAAAAGCGCTGGACTTCCCCGTTTTGAACAAAGGTCGTGCAACCAGTGCGCATAATTTATGAGCCTATATCCCTGAGGAAGATATGTTGTAGCATTTTGAAACTGCCGGCCGCAGTGGTCGAGCGTTCTGCGGCGCGCCAGTCACGTTCTGCACGGCCACTACGGTCGGGGATTCGAATCCCCCCTCGGGCATGGATATTTGTGCCGTCTTTAGTCTTAGTTAGTTCATAAGTAGTTTGTAGGTTTAGGGACTGATGACCACGTAGTTAAGTTCCATAAGCTCTACAAATATTTGAACATTTTGAATTTTGAAACTACTTAAGCTCGCGTCTTATAACATTTCTGTTGAACGAAGATCTCTGCAGGAATTAACATGTGTATCGAAACCAACGATTGTGTGGAACGCTACATGCCCTATTAGGCTACCCAGATAAAAGACGAAAATCGGCCTAGGTTTATTGGAGGAGGCATCAAAACGAAGGGGCCATCTTGCCCGAAAGGGACCAATTTATGCCACAACAGTTAGATTTAATTTAATCGAATTTGAGTCTATTAAAACTTCAAAAGGAAGATTACACGTGCAAAGAATGAATTTTTACTCTATGTAATTGAGCTGATTTGCGCCTTTTAGCAAAAGATACTTTCATAACAAAAATCATTAAAATCGCCGGCCGCGGTGGCCGAGCGGACTGCGGCGCGCCCGTCACGGTCTACACGGCCACTACGCTCGGGGGTTCGAATCCCCCCTCGGGCATGGATATTTGTGCCGTTCTTAGTGTTAGATAGTTCACAAGTAGTTTGTAAGTTTAGGGTCTGATGACCCCCTAGTTGAGTCCCATAAGCTATGCAAACATTTGAGCATTAAAATCGTTTAACTAATCTCTAAGCTATCGCAATTTTCTCCATTTTCGCCCCCATTTTGCAGGTTTCGTTTCACCCCTTAACTATGTTTCACCACCGCTAAAAAGGAGCCCCTTAGTTTTTCATATATTATAACTTAAAGCCTCCGAAGAAAGGAGAGTTATTAGAATGTGCTAACTAGAGAGGGATAACTCTCCTTTCAATACCAAGTAAGGTACTCTCAAGAGTAATTGTAGAAAGAATAAAAAAGAAAGTTAACTCAAGGCTGAGAGAAGTACAAGAAGGATTCAGAGGTTATTCCTGTTTAGATCAGATCAACAAACTGCGCATATATATGTCTCTTTGATCACATTTTACCATCTTATAAGCAACTATCCTGGCTCCGTGCTGACAAGCGCAGAGATTTTCATACACTCTGTTTCCTCTACTCTCTTATCAACGTACACTGTCCCTCATATCTTTCCTCGACCGTAACACTCTTATCTGATCATCATAACAGAACTACTCGTTCCTGTCAGAGCAAAATCCTTTCTGTCCCTATCCATCACTCAGCCGGTTTCTCAAAATCCTTTTCAGTAGCAGGAACCAGGCTCTGGAACAATCTACCTCAGTATATCAGCGAACTGAATAACACTGCCAGCTTCAAACGACAGTTAATGGATTATCTACTAAAGCAATAATTACGCCAGTCCTTATTACCCTACGGTCCAGGTACGTCGCATCTATTCCTCCTCCCAGATATTCTCCGACTGCCATTGCTCTCGCCAGGTACAGCTTTCTTAACTTCCTTCTGTCAGAATTCGCCATGCCTTAACCAGTCGCGATTATTCAAAAGTACATCTTGTATCTGCTAATATCAATGTTGTTACTTCTACTATTACACCAGCAGCAGCAGAAGGTGTCTCAGTGGTACTACTAGTATTAATCCTATTAAAGTCAGTACCTTTTATTTACATCCTTTTACATATAATCAACCTGTATAAATTATGTTATTAATTGTTTATCTGTAAAAATCATTTTTATGTTATAGGTAACTCACATGTAAAGAAATACTGTATGTGTAAAGCCCTGGTCCGATGTAAGAGAGGGCCTGATGGCCCTAATCTGATCAGGCTAAATAAACAAATAAATAAATAAATAAATAAAATAAATAATTATAGAACAATCCACGGACCTGCAATCATTATTGTATCTACTCTTTGTAGACTTCGAACAGGCGTTTAACAGTGTATTGCGGAAGAAGACGTGGAAAGCCATGAAAGACTTTGGAATCCCTAAGAAAACTATACAAATAACTCAAGATATGTATGAGAACTACACTTGTCAAGATTTACATCATGGGATGCTATCGGAACCCATCCCAGTAGATACAGGAGTTAAGCAACGTTGTTTTCTGTCACCTATTCTACTTATGAAGATGCTCGATCTTGAAGCTGGATCTGAAGGCAATTAATCGCCGAAGAGGAATGCAATAGGGGATTGACAGGCAGGTTGGAGGACTTTTCAGATGACCTGTGTTTGCTAGCCAGCGGTTTCAAGGATATGGAAGCAAAGCTGAATGATTTAAAATCGAAGCATCAGGGGTGGGATTGAAGATAAAACTAAGGAGATGCACTGTAATAACCGAAATGAAGCACCGTTTTTTGTAGGAAACTAAGAGGTTGAACGAGTCAAGCAGTTTTGCTACCTGGGAAGTATAGTCACCCCTTGACGGAGGAGCTATCGAGGATATAGGATACAGAATAAATAAGGCTAAAGGGTCATTTGGAATGCTGAGACCAATCTGCAAATCAAGGGATCCTAACACCTACAAAAACTACGCAACTTCAATACAAATGTTACGTCAGTACTGCTGTAAGGGTGTGAATCATGGAAAATTAACAAACAGCAGATTAGCAGACTTCAAACATATGTGAAGTTTGAGGTTATGTTGGTCACGAGTAATCTCCAATGAAGAACTATGGAGAAGAACCCATCAAACACCCACTGATACTGAGATACGCCGTAGGAAATGGATTGGGCATACATTACGGCGTGATAAAGACAAGGTGGCAAGACAAACCCTGGAATGAAACCCGCAAGGTAGCAGGTGAAGAGGCAGAGTAAGGAGTACATGGAGGAGGAGTGTAATAACAGAAGGGACCGAGAAAGGACGATAGACCTGGACTGAGATCAACACAGTGGCGCAGAACAGAGTCCGAGGGCGGAAGTTAAAAAGAAAAAAAAAAGTTCAAATGTTTGTAAATCTATCGGACCAAACTGCGTGGTCATCAGTCCGTATCTTACAAACTAATTAAACTAAGGTAAATTAACCTAAGGGCAACACACACACACACACACACACACACACACACACTATGCCCCAGGGAGGACTCGAACCTCCAACGGCTAGCGACCGCGCACTCCGCAGCGAGGCGCCTTAGACCGCTTGGCTGCTCCACCGCGGCGGTGGAAGTTCATTGATGCCCTATGCTCCACTTAGGAGATACAGGAAATAATTCAAGTAAGTCAATAACATATCCAAATTTCAGAAAAATCGGAGAGTGACACTTTTGTATGTTTACGTTGTAAGTGGCAGTTGGCCTACCACTCGAAATGGCGCTGGGGCCGACTGCGTACCAAGATATAGTCGGCTCCAGCCAATCCAGTGCGAGATATTTAATGCAGTGCTGTCCTGAAGCGCTCTCTATTTGCTCCCAGCACCACTTGTAACAAGTAGTGCCCGTTAGATACGTAGTTGTTTTTATTGTTATCCCTGACGTACACAGAAACGACTATCATCTGCTACACAGAAACGACTATAATCTGCTGTGGAAAGCTTCATGGAATCGGCGAACAACGATTACAGGAAACACGACTCGCTCATTTAGAATATAGCTGCACCCAGATTCGTGTCACGTTCCTTGACTTTCAGAAGGCGATCGGTACAGTTACAAGCTGATGAGTGAAGAGCAAAATGAAGTGTCTCGAATATCATAAGACCCTTGTGATTGGATAGCTGAGCGAAGAGGACAAAGCATGTCATTGTAAAAGGACAGCAATATTCTGACAAAAGTTAGCTGCGTGGATAACCATAGGGAGTTATTGTAGGACAATTGCTTCATACAGTTCACATAACTGACGTATTTTTTGTATATGATACAGTTGTCTACAGAGGAGTTGCTTAAAAAATCGCTGCTAAATAGAAGACTGCAGAGATCAAAGCTCGGTGCATGGGCGGGCTGTTGACCTTCAGCATAAATCAGTGTAATGTATTTTGCATAAATAGGAACATCATAGAATCGTTACACGATTGTAGAACAATCACTGAATGTAGCTACTTCCATAAAAATCAAAGAGTAGGTATACGGAGGAACTAAGAGTTGAACGACCACTAAATACTGTAAAGGCAGGTTTAAATCAAAGCTCAAGCGGAAGAATCCTCAAGAAATGTACTCCGTCAACAAAGGAGGCAGCTTATACAACTGTCGTTCCAGCAACACTTTAACATTGTTTGACAGTCGGTTATACTTAATTCATAAAGGAAATAGGGAACAGCAGCATTTTTCGTTACAGGATTGTTTAGTAGGTCTGAAAGCGTCACGGCAGTCCTCTGCCAACTTCAGTGGCAGTCACTGCAAGGGAAGCGATGCAGATTACAGTGTGGATTAAAATTCCTACAGCGTAGTTACTAGACAAGTAAACCAATATTTTGCTTCTTCTTGCATATGTCTCGCAAAAAATTTAGGTACAGTTTCGAACAATCGAGTGCACACGAAAAATCTTCCTGCTGGTGAGTCCCAAATGGAAACGGAAGAGGCGAAAGTGCCAGTGGTAGAAAAAGTACCGCCGCTACCACCCAAGATGACTTGCAGGGTTCAGAGGTACTAGGGAGAACCAAAAGAAACCGGATTAGTTTTGTGGTGCGCAGAGGTTTTATACTACCGCATTTTGACGCTAGATGCGCACAGAGGCATAGAGTGCATCTTTCTCACTCATTAAGCTGAGTAGCGTCACTGAAGTTCGGAACTAGTTTGGCAGAGTTGTATTGTTTGTATAGCTTATGGGGCTTAACTATGGGGTCATCAGTTCCTAAACGCCAGCCGCGGTGGCCGAGGGGACTGAGGCGCTTCAGTCACGGTCTGCACGGCCACTACGGTCGGGGTTCGAATCCCCCCTCGGGCATGGATATTTGTGCCGTCCTTAGGATTAGCTAGTTCATAAGTAGTTTGTAAGTTTATGGACTGATGACCCCATAGTTAAGTCCCATAAGCTATACAAACATTTTTTTTTTTAGTTCCTAAACTTACAAACTACTTATGAACTAGCTAACACTAAGGACGGCACAAATATCCATGCCCGAGGGGGGATTCGAACCCCCGACCGTAGTGGCCGTGCAGACCGTGACTGGCACGCCGCAGTCCCCTCGGCCACCACGGCTGGCTTAGCAGAGTTCATGGTCACAACTGTTTTGTGTAATCGTCGTTTTTTCAAATGATTTTTTCCGTGAACAGCGTCAGGTGATGAAATTCTGCTTTCTGCTAGGAAAAAGTAGAACGGAATTGTAGAAATGATAAAAATAAATTTCAAGGACGTTGCTATGTAGAAAACTTAAGCGTGAGAATGGTTTTCCCGTTTCAAAAATGGTGAAACGCCAGTTCACGACAAACCTCGTTCTGATCGTCCTATCACAGACGAACATACATAAAAATGTTGAAAAATTTCTTGGAATCATCAACGAAGGTCGACTACGGAATACCACGAAAGAAATTGTGGAGCTGTCGAGACTGACTTCAATTCGGAAAATTATTATCGAAGATTTGGGAATGAAAAGGTTGGCTGTCAAATTTGTGCCACGCCTGCCGACTGATGGGCAAAAACAAGGTCGACTGGAAGCGTGCTTCGCTTTGAAAGAAGACCATTTTTATCATCGTCATTAGAGAGTGATTATGATGGAAAAAGTTTGTTTTTCAAACATTAACACGAGTCAAGAGAGTTAGTACTACGCTTAAGATCTAGAATCGCAGCAACAATAAAGCCAGTGGCAAAGTTAAAGTTAGCCTTGCCCAAGAAAGGTCGTCAGGTGAAATAACACGATAAAAAATGCTGATTTGTTATTGATGTGGGAGGAGTTGTTCGTTCGGAATTCGTTCTGCTGGGCCATACAGTTAACCTGACTTTGGATTGGGAATTTTGAAAAAAAAAGAAAAAAAATATGCAGCACGTGCAGAGGAATTAGGTTCATTTGTGGCACTCGGTTGACAGGTTTTTCAGTTATCACAATGCCACAGCTGATATAACACTTTCAATACGACAATTCTTGAGCATGGTGTGACCCATGTTGATCAACTCCATCTCTCCATATTCACGCGGTAGGAATGAAAAAGCCTCGGCGGAATAGCCGTGCGCAGTGAGGCGCCGTGCTGCGGTGCGCGCGGCCGTTCGGTGTGGAGGTTCGAGTCTTCCGTTGGGCATGGCTGTGTGCGTGTGTGTATATGTGTGCTCTCCTTAGGTTAGTTTAACTAAGTTTAAGTAGTTTGTAAGCCTAGGGACTAATAACCAAGCAGGTAAGTCTCATAGATTTACAACCAATTGAACATTTGAATGAAAAGAGACCTGAGAGGAAACCGTTTTGCTGATGTTGCTAAGATGAAAAATCGAAAATAAAATAAAATAATAAAATAAAATAAAAAATAAAGCGACCGAGGCACTGTCAAGCATCGTAAGATACTTTCAAACAGTGTTTTCAAAAACGAAATGAAATGTTAAACAATCATGTTAATGCAAGTCTAGAGTGAGAGGGACTGAATGTTGTGCTTAATATGTGAATAAATGAGTTAATGAGTTTAAAAAATAAGTAAACGGTTTTTTTGGGTACCCAGTCGTAGTTGAAGAAAGTGACAGAGGAATCATAGAGTTCCAGTCACTGAGTACAATGTGATGTTCATTTAATAGGGTACTCACCTGATGTCATGGTAGATGTAACAAATGTGGTGCTACAGGAGAATGCGCAAGTATAGGTAGATGGCATGTACCATAGACACTACTGAGGTGGGGCGGTTTAGGTGCTTGAACGATACAAGTAACCGTACCGAGGGTGAAACCACGTGAAAGGGTATGTGTGGAGAGGCCATCCTTTTAGGCAGTTGTACGAATAACAATCTGGATAAATGATTGATTTAGCCTTGTAACATCAGCTAACGTAGCATTTCCATAGCTGAAATCAAGGGGAAATTTTCCAAGGACATGATGATGGCGTCCACTTTGGTAAAATCTTCCGAACGTAAAATAGATCCCTCAATAGGGTTAGAGCATTCGAAAAGCGAAATGGATAGTTGAAGTTTGATATAGAAAAGTTCGATGGAAAAATGAACAGGACTTCTGATGAGGTGAATACAGGGTTATAAATACAAAATCAGTTGAGGGTACTGACCAGAATTGGGGAGAATGGGATAGATTGGTAGGGCACATTCTGAGGTATCAAGGAATCACCAATTTGGTATTAGAGAGAAGTGTGAGGAATGGTGGGAGAAAAGGATTTCAGGAAGGAGCCCAAGAGACGAATACAGTAAGCAATACGATGGACATTGGGAGTCGTTCTGCACGGCAGCTACGGTCGGGGGTTCGAATCCACCCTCGGACATGGATATTTGTGCCGAACATCATTAGTATTAGTTCATAAGTAGTTTGTAAATTTAGGGACTGATGACCCCGTAGTTAAGTCCCATAAACGCTTCAAACATTTGAACAAAAAAAAAAAAAAAAAAAAAAAAAAAAAAAAAAAAAAAAAAAAAAGCAAAAAAAAACAACAACAGGTAGGCAACTTGGATATTGTAGTGGGGAAGAGTTTAAACGAAATGGGGGGAAAATTAATTCATAGCAGAAATAGACTAAGAAAGAAGTTTGGATTTCATTTGCTAATGAAAAGTCGCAAAGGGAAAAGTAGACTGGACTAAAGAAAGCATGGATGAAAATTGCAGTAGTTATTCACAAATGAAGATACTTGCACGAGACTGAGTAGCGTGGTGAACTGCGTGAAAATACGTCTACAGACAATGGAAACAATAGTAGCATCCACTAGCTTGCTAGCCTTCAGCGGACAGGAAACGGTAGTGTTAAGATTCATAAAGACAGAAGTAACGGTGGCGTGGACATTTATCAGGTGTCCTTGAGGGCGCAGCAGTGCGGCAGTCTGGTGCGGACCGCCGCCGCTGCCCGCGGCTGGGCGCTGGCGTGAGCTCATCCTCTGCAGAACGCCGCGTCACGCCCTTGGCCGCTTCTCGCCGAGCCTGGGCCTTGTAGTAAGACTGCAAGCAAACGCGGAATTGTTTGCCCAGCGGTACCAGCAAGACAAATTCCGCGTTCTAGCCCTAGAGGGGCCACTTGCGTACAACCGACCGCTGTGGGCGTAGACTACACACCGATTTCCAGATCGCTTTTCGGATTTCTTGATTTGGGACCGCTATTACTCGGTTTTTAGCCTCTCAGATGGCTTCTCGAGGAGTCCATCACTGCAGGTACTCTACAAAAGAGATAAAATAAACTGCTCAAAACAATTAGGCGATCAGGTGAGATACACCATATACATATGGTCACGAAAATTAGTCAGATATTGGTTAGAATTGTAATTTGTGTGTCGTACAGTACGATATTCTGCTGTATCTTTACTTGAAGTTTACATGGTGTTTACTTAGAGCGACGCACCATGGGCCTACCATAATTGTGAAAAAGTTATTCTCATTGTCCTTTCATTTGGCGTGTGATCATCTCGGACGGCCAGTACAGTTGCACACCTGCGTGGCATGGACAGTATGAGGTTATGAATCAGCTCTTGAGGAATATTTCGCCATTCTTCCATGGATGCAAAATCCAGCTCTGCGTCCGTTGTAGAAGGTGCTGGTCTGGTTGCAATGCGTCTGCCAAGCGCATCTCAGACATACTCAATCGGGTTTAAGTCTGGTGGCCACTCCATTAGTTCAGTTCCCTTCCACCAGTGCAACTCGGTGGGGACGAGCATTATCGTATATCAGAAAGAACCCATCTGCTATGGCTTCAACATATGGCGCAACGAAAGGTCTAATTATCTGATCTTTATACTTCTTAGCAGTCACAGCACCATTCTCAACGACATATAGATCCGTACGTCCCCTAATACCGACTCCACGCCATTCGTTCACCACCATGATATGGTGATGTTTCCTGTATATAAACAGCATTTTTCTGATTTCCTCGTTCTTTCCAGATGAGAAAATGACTATTGTCAGGATGAACACAAAAATCTTGATTTATCTGTGAACAGAACCCGGCTTCATTCGTTATGACTCCAATCCTGATGTTCCTCCACCCAGTTTTTGCGGGCTAAACGGTATCGTGTTTTAATTAGGCACCCATCAGAGACCACCGTGGGTAAAGGTCAAATTGCCGAAGACGATTTCGAATTATTCTTCGTTTGTGTGGCCTGTGTCGGACTGTTTATCGTGATATTGCGCGTGCTGTTACTGCCTGGAGGAGACGTTTCAGCTGAGTTGCATTCAACCTCCTGTCTAGATGGGCTGTTAACAGGAGATAACGGTAACCTTTTGCTGATGTTACCTGTGGACGACCTTGGCGTTGCCTTCTTTTAACGGTGCTGTTGTCTTAAATCGCGTCCATGTTCTGGAATTGCACTTTGGAACACTCCAATAGTTGTGCCGCTTCCAACCTTCCTATGACTCACCATGCCTTACCATCGGGTAAGTCACGTTGTTGTTGCATTTCACTACCTGCTCACTACGCTATCTGAACCCAACTGCTTGTGTAATTCGTTTGGTGGAGTGAACACAAGTTAACACAACCCCATCTGCAGCAACTTTCTGTTATCACCGCCATCTCGGTTACCGTAATGTTGTTGTCTCCACTCCGTAGAACCAAGGGAAAGATGTCGAACCATTTTAGTTCATTCTGTCGCTGACTGATATCTCAACTGATCTACTAGCAATTGACCCTTAATAATGAGAAGTGTGAGGTCATCCACATGACCACTAAAAGAAATCCGTTAAACTTCATTTACACGATAAATCAGTCAAACCTTGAGGCCGTAAATTCAACTAAATACCTAGGAGTGAAAATTACGAACAACTTAAATTGGAAATAACACATAGAAAACACTGTAGGGAAGTTGAACCATAGACTACGTTTCATTTGCAGGACAGTTAGTACATGCAACAGTTCTACTAAAGAAAGTGCTTAAACTACACTTGTGCGTCCTATTTTGGAGTATTGCTGCGCATTGTAGGATCCACACGAGATGAGACTGACGATTGATTTAGAGTAAATTCAGAGAAGGGCAGCTCGTTTTGTTTTATCGGGTTATAGGGGAGAGTGTCACGGAAATGATGCACGAGTTAAGGTGGAAAGCATTAATAGAAAGGCGTTATTTGTTGTGGCGAGATCTATTTGTGAAATTCCTTTCGCCAACTTTCTCTTCAGAATGAGAACATATATTGTTAGCACCCACCTACTTGGAGAGACATGACCATCATAATAAAATATGAGAAATCAGATCGAAAACAAAGATTTAGGTGGTTCTTTTTTCTGCGAGCTATTAGAGAGTAGAACTGTAAAGAAATCATAAATGTGGTTCGATGAACCTTCTGCCATGCACTTCATTGTGCTTTGCAGAGTAGATGTAGACTAATTGTTTTGATCAGAACTGCTTATTTCTGCAACGTTACTGTGCAACTCGCAACAGAAGTGCCTAAGAAGGGTTCACCTAACCAGTTTCATATCACTTACCAACTATTGCATTATCGAGTAGCACGGAGCTGAAAAAAGCGCCTACATCTTTCTTATTTGGTTTTGGATGACAATTTCTTCATCTGTAGGTGGGATCAACAACATATTTTTGCGTTCGGCTATCGAAATTTCGTCTCACCGCAATGAGAAAAAAATGTGCCAATATAACGATTTAAGATTCGTCGATGAGATCAAAAGATACGGTTGTTTATTGTACATATTTTGTTATTCGCAAATTCGTCGTGCTGAATTAAGCAGGGCCATGACGCTATACTCTTATTTATGGAGTTTTAGCCCAGGCCTGGATTCTGATAATGAAAAAAATTGACTGCGTCAATAAACATAGTCACTGGTGACCTCTGGCAATTATATTTGAGCAAAAGCGTCCTTATTAATACTGCCTAAATATTTGAAATTCACTTCTTACGGCGCGTAAAATGGCCGTGTGGCCTAAGGCGTCATGCTACGGCCTGGGCGAAAGTCCCCGTTCGGGTATGCCCTCGGGCATGTGTGTGTGTGTGTGTGTGTGTGTGTGTGTGTGTGTGTGTGTGTGTGTGTGTGTGTGTCTGTGGTGTGTGTATGTATGTGTTGTCCTTAGTGTAAATTAGTTTAAGTACATACAGACGACTCCATCTGGAGCCACGAACAAAGCGACCACATTAATAATGCAGGAAACAGCTTTGGTCGCATGAAATCTTTATTTGACCATTGCATATCGATTTCGCTTACTGAGTGGCCATCTTCAGTGCTAGAAACGAACGCCTATGGACCCCATAGACTTGACATCGACTGTATACAGTCACACTCGCGTGTTAAAATGCAAATTGCTAGTCTATGTGGACCCATAGGGCTTCGTTTCTAGCATTGAAGATGGCCACTCAATGACCGAAATCGATATGCAATAATCAGATAAAGATTCCATGTGACCAAAGCTGTTTCCTGCATTATTAAATTAGTTCGTAAGTCTGGGGTTAGATGGCCGTAGAGTTTCGTCCAATAGATTTACAAACATTTGAACATTTCACTTCTTTAGTTTTCAAACAGAACCTAAAATATTCTTGAGGTACTCCCATTCTGTAGCAGCCTCATTCAATAAACTGTACCTTCCAAGAATGAAAGCCTGCATCCTACGTCGACGGCATCCACTACTCCTGATCTAATTTGTTCCACTCTGAATGGCAATCCAGCGTAGCTCCTGTAGACTTTGTGGTTCGTTTGGACATGCTCTTTTTAATATTTCCCATACATTTTCAATTGGTTCCCTATTGGGGAAACAGGCAGACCAATCCAGTCGTGTAAGACCGCCATGATTCATGAAATAGTTGACAATGTCGACGGAATTAGGAGTGTCCATAAAACTGCATTCTTCCTCATGAAATGGTTCAACGATGTACCGGAGAATATTGTCCTAGTGTTGTGGAGAGTAGAGCTTGCCCTAGAAGAGCAATAATGGCATCCGAATACCCCACTTGTGGTCCAGCCTACAATATCATTGACCCACCACCGAACTGTTCTTGATTGACGATGTGCTTCTGGCGTGTAGCGTTACCGGGTACCCTCTTGTATCAGACATAATTATGCGGCATTCATCTGTGAAGACAACGTTGCGCTAATTTCAGTAGTCCATTCTTGTCGATTTTGGCCACCATGTACTGTGTAACATGTTGTCTGGGTTTAAGAGACGGGCCTCCCGATGTCGTTCTAGAATGCGAAGTGTTGAAGTGTGTTTCGTACAGTCTGATTTGACATTTGATTTCCGGTGGCCCTCACACAGTCATTGTGGACCATGGTGACCGGTTAGGCTTGTTTCGGAGGAGACGTTGCAAATACCGGTCGTCTAGCGCAGTTGTTGCTCTAGGAGGACTGCTGTGGGGCAAATAATGAACACTACCTGCAGCGTGGAAACGATTCCAGGTCATTACCACATCCCTTTGAATCACCATCATGCGCCTTGAAAAATCTCTTCACGAAAGCCCTTGTTGACATAAAGCAACAATCCAAGTGCGATCGGACGTTGACATTCCTCTTTTTACCATCTTAGAACATCCCTACAATTTCTACAAATGCCCTATGTTGTTTCTACACAGTGTACTGAATGACGGTACAAATTCAAAGAAATGGGTCTGCTTTCGTTAGGTGGGATTACAGGCAAATTAAATTATACCTCTCCATAATTAATTGACTGGGGCTACAGCTGAGATAATTGTGTAGATTGAAAAAGTTACCAGCAATTGTATTTATATTTTTCAATTAATTAAGCGACCGGTTTCGGTGCTATATTAGTACCATCTTCAGGTCCCCGTTACGTAACTGTCACAAGTAATAGCGCATTTGAAAGGGGATGGCCGTTGACACCGATGACTGTATATTTCTTAGTCCTTGCATGACAGGTATCAAAAAACATTCTCGTCATTCTTGTTGTTATTTCCCCATGAGCCCTTTTGATTTTTGTTATAGACATTCCCTCATTAGTCCTCCAATTTTCATTCAAGTTCCTCTCTCTGTTATAACCTTGCTTTTTATTTCCCTTATGTTGTCGTTAGATACCTGTCATACAAGGACGAAGAAATGTACGGTTAACGGTGGCAACGGCCACCCTTTTAAATGCGCTATTCCTAGTGACAGTTTCGCAACGCGGACCTGAATATGGTGCAAATACAGCACCGAAACTGGTTGCTTCATTAATTACAAAATATAAACACAGCTGCTGGTACTTTCTTTCAATCTATAGAGGCAAATTAGTTTACTTTTTACGACAATTCAAATTAACAAGTTTTTCGAATCATGTGAACGTGGGTATAAGAGGAATGTATTCATGGTATACACGGGGGAGGCAATTTTTTTAATTTAATTTTATTTATTGATTTATTTTATTTTTTTATGCATGCCCATTTACGAAAATCTTGCGGTTCCTATGAACGCTTTCTTGCCAATATCGATATCGACGGAAGACAAAAATTGTCGAGATTCTGAATTATGCATGAAGTATTTAAGCACTTAACTAAGTTTGAATGGTATATTGCGTACGCTAGTGCTAATCGAACTTACTCAGAGTTTGTATTTAATTTTTTGGCCATCTCCTATTTAATCTTGAGAGTTCGTCAAGCACAGCCTCCAGTAAAAGCAAATACAAATTCTCGTCAGGTTGCAGAAAAGCGGATTGCGTGTGTTATGCGGCTTGTGTACGCTGTTCAATTTATCAAAATGTCTCGAAGCGTAGCCTGAAGATTAGAACTTGGACGAATTGGAACTGCAAGAAGGGTTTTCACCGCGGGAACTCGCCCGGAAAATTACCGTGCACCACAGGTGCGTCATCCGGATATTCAGTCACTGTTATTAGGCGCTAAACGTAATCCCGCAGAGGTCATTAGTGAGCAATAATACCAGCTGAAGGTAAGCTACCTTCTAATAAAGGGTCGTAGGTATCTCGAGGAGATTTCCACAGATCACTACACACCGTATGTTACTTTGGGAAGGCCCTGTTTTGAAGGTAATACAATAGATTTGCATGAATAATGCCTATTTTGTGTTTCATTGACCAGTTCCCGGTACTTTCTTGACACAGCTGTACATTAGAACCTGGATCAGTGACGGAGAATTCTTTCCTAGAACGTGTGCAAGATTTGTCTGATGCCTGAGGAGGTGTCTCAGGGGGAAACTCGAGTGCTACGTTGCAACTTCAGACTCCTCTAAGGCTCCTTTGAAAGCGTTAACAATTATGACAGGAAAAGAAATTGAAACTGCGACACAAAGTCACGTAGGATGCAGGTGACCATTGTCAAATTAATCGATAGTACTGCGAGGGAACTGAATTGGTCGCAGTATTGAAGTTTGATAGTTTGCATATATCTGTACAGCGAACATCTTATTGACTGCCCATGTACCTGTATCTGTTACATGTCTAACAAATAGATCACATGGATATCGGATTTCAAGATTTCTTGATATTTATGGTACGTGAAGTTCAGTACTCAAATAACAATTAGCCAAAGCCATTGGACGCAACTCTAAAAAATTCTCGAGAAAATCGAATTCGAAGTTTTGCAAGTACGTGTAATTACTAATAGTTAAAGCGGATGCAGCATCAATCGGTGTAACTCAGCTGGTAACATTCTGGCCTGATAATCATAGGATCGATGGTTCGAATCCTGCCCTGAGAGATTTTTTTTCCATGTTGTGTTCGAATACTTATGCTATTTTAATATCTAATGTTAATTTTTACGAAAAATTCACGTATTTTAGTTTATTCCTAATTTTTTGTTTTGTTTTATAAAAGGATGTTAATAATTATGGTTTCAATCAAATAGCATAAGTTACATATTTTGCAGAATTGGCTTCACTATTAGTCGACGACAGTAGTCTTTGTTCAGTTTGTGAAGAGCTACGACGCTGTTTTTTGGAAAGTTATCTTCATAGCTTCTAATGGCTTTCCAAGCATCTAACCAACTCATTCATTTTAGGTGACGACAAGGGTGTTTAGCTCGTCTACATACACATAAAAACTGACAAGACACGTGGAATTGTAGATCCCAAAATGTTTCATATAAATCAATTAGAAAACATCGAAAAAAATCTGTTACAGTGGAATTCGAACCACCGACTCTATGGCTGTGAAGTTAGAACGCTACCATCTGAGCTACACCGAAACAAATTGTTTCAATTATTGGTACTTACGAGTACTTGTAGAACTTTAAAGTCGGGTTGCTCGAGAATTTTCTAGAGTTGCATCGAATGTCTTTGGCTGATTATCTTCACGTACCACAAAATATATATATATATAAAAATAAAATAAAATACGATACCCATGTTGTCTTCTTGTGTACCTGTCACTCACAAAAACAGATGTATAGCTGATGATGGGAAAAATTTCGAAACGCTTCAAAATAAAGTCATGTAGTTCCTGAAGTGACCTTTAATTATTGCGACCTATTCAGCTTCTTTGAAGGAAATAGGAAATATATTAGCTGCTAATGACTCGCCATGTGCATTAGGAGTGAGCAACAGACATCACCCTTATGTGAAATACGTGTGTTACACTCGACTAATGAACATCGTCGGCATCCAAGAAATGTTCAAAGTAAACCATTAACGCAACGAAGATCACAAAGTTCGCACCATGAAGATGGAAGACAAACTCACTGGGAGTTAAAGATCGTGCAGGGATCCAATCATAAAAACGCATATAAACTGTATATAGAACATGGGCGTAACGGAGTGATGAGAACTGATAGTAAGTCGTGGAGCTTACTGTGAGCAGCTGCATGTCATTACACTACCTGAATTCTCATCACACTGTTACACCATATGATTGTACTACAGACTTTTAGGATATCTAGCTGCACGGTTTGCAACTCCAGAGGATTTGGTTTTCGATATTGATGGCAAATAGTTTTGTAATCACTGTGACACGCCATTTTTTATTCTGCGCTCATGGTGGAAGTAAATGGGTTGTTTTGAACATTTCTTGTATTTCAACGATGTTCCTTTCGTGAAATGTAAATCATACACCCTATAGAAGGTTATTTCAGCACCTTCCTGACATTCATTTTCTGTCACCCTACTGATGCACATGACGAGTCATTAGCAGCTGATATTTTTAACTTTTCTTAGCACTTTCAAATGCTTCTTAGAAGACATTCAACTTGTGACTTCCCAGTCAGTTGGTGCCCTGTCAAGTATAATTCCCACGGGACGTC
Organism: Locusta migratoria; assembly: GCA_026315105.1. Classification (NCBI taxonomy): domain Eukaryota; kingdom Metazoa; phylum Arthropoda; class Insecta; order Orthoptera; family Acrididae; genus Locusta; species Locusta migratoria. The sequence continues at coordinate 468,454,509 of CM048744.1, read as the reverse complement.
CTCAGCTGATATATATTTTTTTTTTTTTTTTTACATTTACGAACCCTTTCAAATGCATTTTTGTAGAGATTCAACTTGTGACTTGGCAGTCAATTGGTACCCTGTCAAACATAATTCCCACGGGACGTGTGCCAGCCGCACTTTGTGCCGCTATCAGGTCAGATCACTATCACTAACCACGGTAGTTTGAAGGCTGTGCAGCTCTTTTCTCCAGATCTACAACCAACATTTTATGAAGTCGTCTTCGAATCCTGTGGCAGAGCTCACACACCAGGTAACACAACGCTAGAAGAGGGGCTAAGAATGGGTTGCATTACCTGCTAACATGAACCTGATTGAGTTTATTTGGGACGTTCGACTATTTGAAGTTTCGAACTGCTATGGCTAGTGTCTTGGACTACTAGGAGCAATGTCATAACTAGAATGAAACTTTCATTCTGCAGCGGAGTGTGCGCTGATATGAAACTCCCTGGCAGTTTGCAATTGTGTGCCGGAACCGGGATTTGAACCTGATACCTCTACCTTTTGTGGGCAAGCACGATAGCGACTGAGCTATCTCGGCACGCTTCATGGTCCGTCCTCACAACTTAACTTCTGCCAGCAACTTGCCTCCGACTTTCCATGTCTCCGCCATTTCCTTTCTTCCTGGAGTGCTAGTTCTGCAAGTTACGCAGGAGAACTTCTGTGTAGTTTGGTAAGTAGGAGGAGAGGTACTGGCAGAAGTAAAGTTGTGGGATCGTGAGTCGTGTCGGGATAGCTCAGTCGGTACAGCGCTTGCCCGCAAAAGGCAAAGGTCCGAGGTTCGAGTCCCGGTTACGGCACACAATTTTAATCTGCCAGGAAGTTTCAATCTCATAACTAGTTTGATGCGGCCTTCTGCACCAACCTCCTCGTTTCAGACTAGCACTTACATACAACGTGCTCATTTTATTTCCTGAATGTTTTCCAATCTTCCCCTACAGTTTTACACTCCCTTTAGTACCATTAAAGTTATTCCGTGATGTATTAACAGTTCCTATTATCCTGTCAATTCTAATCTCCAGTATTTACAATATTTTCCTCCTTGGTCTATTTTACGGAGCACTGTTTCATTGTTATCAGCGAAAAAAAATTTCAACAACCTTCTGCGGCACCACATCTCAAACGCTTGTATTTTGTTCTCTTCCGGTTTTCCAGCTGGTTATGTTTCACTTTCATACAAAGTTGTGCTCCTAACTGACGTTCTCAGAAATTCCATTTTCATATTGAGGCGGGTAGTTGATATTACTAGACTTCCCTTGGACAAGAATGCCACATTTGCCTTCGCTAAATGCAATTATACTCTTTATGTTTTTGATTCGTCCGTAGTTAATTTTGATTCCTTAACTTCGTCTACTTCTTCAGTAACTCCCATGATATCATTCTACTTATTTTCATTTTTGGTACTTCTCATTTCTTTTTTCCTTTTGTGGCTCATTCTCAGTTTATATTATGTATCATTGAAAAGAAATCGAGACAAGAGATTGGATATTCAAGATATATTCTCGTTCTCTGTACGCCAGAAGATAAACAAAAGCCGGTAGAATTTTTATCAGCAACCGCACGAGGATGCAGAGTTTAGTAAACATTTCTCCAAACACAAAAATTAGCACCATGTGAGTGGCAGTTTTGCATCTCTTCCTCATAAAAAGATTGAAGGGGTCAAATATTTCCAAGTTCGAACTGTCATGTGTAGATTACTCAAGAGAATTACGAAGAGATTGAAGTAAATTAACATTGCACTAATGGAAGTATGATATATAAGAAGTTTGAATGTAAAGATACTAGAGGATGTGGAGAAAGATTTGATTAGGTTAGATTAAGCAGGAACTGAAATAGTGAGGAGGCTGACATTCCTAGTTTTATGCCGATGAATGCAACCCCGTTGAAATATTAATAGTGCGATGAAGCACATGGGTAAGTAAGAGCGTGGAATTTGATAAAGAAAAGGAAGTAATTAAGCCACGTCATTACATCGTGGGTCTAGGGAAAGCGTATGCAAAGGCACCACGGGTGAATCAGCAGATACTCACGCTGCTGGATGCAAGAGTTGGCGCTGCGAAACTGGTGGTAAATAAAAGTATTCTTATTATAATAAGTCTAGTGCAAAGGAAGAGAAGTGTATGCTGTGGAAACGGTACTTATACTGTCGCAGAAGAGTTTTAGCTTTGAATAAGCTGTTTATGACACTAACGTATCCCGAATAAGTGTTGCGATGTGTTACGAAAAAAACGGTAATTGTGTTGCACTCTACACTAAGATTTCTGTACGTTCCTCAAATTACTTCAGGCGAATGCCAGAGTAATTTCGCCGAGAATTTTACGACTTTTAGTCAAAACTTGTGGAATTCAAATACTTCTCCATCATTAAAACACTCACTCTAGAAGAGGTTGCCATGCGGAATTGCCGCGTGGTCTGAGACGCATTGTAACGGACTGCGGTTGCTCCACCGGAGGTTCGAATCCTCCTTCGGAAGTCGGTGTTTGTGTAGCTTTTAGCATAAGACAGTTTAAGTAGTGTGCAAGTTCAGTGGCCGATGACCTCAGTAGTTTCGTCCCTTCTCTTTTTTCCTTCATTTGTCATTTTATGCCCGGATGAGCAGGATGGCATCAGCCTATTACGTCGCTTTTCAGCCAGAAAGATACAATGATTGCACAAGAAGTTAAAAGAATCATATAAAGGGAGACAACAGATGCAGAATTTTAAAATACAATGGTGATAAAAACTGGCGCATAATATACAATGAAAGTGGAAATGTTGACATATATTCAGTATTGAATACTGCACGTTGGCTAAAAAAGAATTGAAGTTAGATAACGGTGATAAGCACTGAGAAACTGGTATAGGCACACGGCAACACACTGTTCTGCCTGTTCGTCGGCTGCTAAAATCTTTCGTCCCTTACGCCTTACAAAAATTTAAGAATTATAAGTCAAAGTTTATTTAAGATCAGAAATTATACAAATAAATAAAATTACAGGTATTCAGTTGTAACCATTTACTTTTTTTTGTTAATATTTAGGCTGTATATCATTCAGCCATCATAGGGGGAACTGTGAAGACTACTATATTGCTGGCAAAGTGTTCTCGTTCACTTTATACACTGTGTAGGCGTAGCAAATCGACGGCAAAAATGTATGAGACTATAGTGCCCACCATGGAGATGATATATAATCATAATCTGTGGTTAACTGTAACGGCAGATAAGTACTAAGCCGTAATGCCATCTATGGAGAGTATGTGGAACCACACTCTTAGTTGACAGTGTCGTTGTCTTTGATTGTGTGCCGGCCGCGGTGGCCGAGGAGACTGAGGCGCTCCAGTCACGGTCTGCACAGCCACTGCGGTCGGGGGTTCGAATCCCCTCTCGGGCATGGATATTTGTGCCGTCCTTAGTCTTAGCTGGTTCATAAGTAGTTTGTAAGCTTAGGGACTGATGACCCTGTAGTTAAGTCCCATAAGTTCTACAAACATTTGAATGTTTGAATTTTTTGATTGTGTACAATTGTGAGAGCCAGATTCCAAATTTTATCAACAATAAAATCATCATTCCGATTAATTAATTACTTGCCAGCCGATTTTCAATGGCTCCTCTAAAAACCGAATCCCAGAAGAATGATACAGACGATAATATCTGAAGATTCTCATAATGCATGTTTGTTCAAATGTTTGTAGATCTTATGGGACTTAACTACGGGGTCATCAGTCCCTAAGGTTACATACTACTTATGAACTAGCTAAGACTAAGAACGGCACAAATATCCATGCCCGAGGGGGGATTCGAACCCCGACCGTAGTGGCCGTGCAGACCGTGACTGGAGCGCCTCAGTCCCCTCGGCCATCGCGGCCGGCCATAATGCATGTTGTAGCGTGTTTGAATACAATGTTCAATCGCTTGCTACAACGCGATAGCGGCTTTGGAATGGCTGAGAGCTCTAAGGCACCTTACTGCGCTGTTGATCCCCGTCGGAGGTTGTAGTCCCCTCTCGGGCGTGGTGTGTGTGTTGTCCTTAGGTTAGTTTAAGCTAAGGTGAGACTGTAGGCCCTATACCAACAATGTTAAATTAAGCAATTCATACCCCATTTTCTCAGGAACTACTGAACAGATTTGTCTGGAATTTTCACTGAAAATTATATGATATTTGTGCAACTCACTTAACCGAAATCGTTGTTGTATTATAATTAATTTAATTGCCGTGCATTAAATCTTTTTTCTGAAAAAAGTCATGAATGTTTTTATTGTAGCAGGACATGACTGCGGTTCCACAACTGTAATGCAGTGTTGTTTACAATCTGTGAAATTTTCATTAAAGTTTCTCTGATAGTTTCTGAGAAAACGGGGCAATGTTTCAAAATTTATGGTTTTGAAAAAAATGAGATAAAGTTTTACAACATGTTTATTCTAGGAGAAACTTACAGATCTGTCCCCAATAAGTGGTTAGAAGCAGCCTGCACCATAATCCGGGTCCCCATTATCTTTGCCTGTTTCCTTTCCCTGCTTCTCGACTCTTTAGATATTAGAGAAGCAGTAAAATCTGAAACACATTTTTAGGAATGCGGGTCCACAGGATGTTGTTGAAAGCCTCATTTACGTTTTGAGTTTTTCCATGCAAGCAGTTCCTCAGTAGATCAGGGCGGGCAAGGTGTCTGTTGGTTGGTTTGATTTGATGCATAATTTGTTCAGAGATAGGGTGCTTGTGTGTGAATGTTTTGAGATTACCAGCTACCTGTGCTTTCCTAAATTTGCACCATATATCAGTGGCTGGTGGGCATAGAAAATGTTGTGGAAGAACGTGGCCCACACTGCTTTCTTCATTGCATCCAGATCTCTAGAGTTCATCCTAATGGCATTCTCATGATATTACTGCAACTCATTGGTGATCTTATCTGTCAACTATTTGCATAGACTTGTTCCACCAAGTTTGCTGTTGAGTGTACGAAGGCGGGTGCCCATCTTCTTTCAAACATGCCCCAAACATTCTACTTTTGTTACTGGAACATCATAAGGTTTATTCTGGCAGACAGCATTGAATGTCTTGCTATCTACATCCATCGCCTAGGTATTCAGAACATCGTACACCTCAGTCAGACTCAGACCTATGGAAGACTGCTGCAGCAGCAAAAAATTCCATCTCCCTCCCCCTTGAGCCATCATAGTTTTTCTGTTACGTTTGTGAAGAGCCATTCTGTGTCGATCTGTGCCTGTTACTGAGCTTCCATGGCAATACTTAGTATGTATCTGAAATTCAACAACTTACATGTGTCAAATGTTGTTGCTGTAGGACAGCCATTCTTTGAAGTGTGCCCCCTCTTCTGCCAACTTCCATCAAAGGCAACAGAAATATAATTTTCATTATCATTAATTTCTGCTGCTTCTTTAGCTGCATATTTCATGGAATATTCTGCTAATGTAGTGATGCCATCCAATATGTAATCAGTGTATCTGTGACATTTTGTAGGTTATTTTGGCAAATTCATTACTGCACATAGCACTTTACCACTGGTGAGACCCTTCGAAGACCATATACTAAACTCACATTAGTGTCATATAAATCACTCTAAGAACAATGTATTCTTATTCACAAACAATAACAATCAACGAGACTCGTTTTTTAAAAGAGAACTTTTGTATAGAAGCGCGACTGCAGAAATTTGAATATCGAAATGCGCTCCAGCAGGTTAACCAACATATGAACCGTACATTTCTGTACAAAACACAGAAAAACCTGACTCTCTAAGTGCAAAAGTGCCGGAGGTACAATCCTGTTTACGAAAAGGGGCGTAAATTATTACAGAGTGACAGATGTCATATATTAAAAAAATGCAGTTCAAACTGGTGGACAGGAATAAAAAATACATACAAATGTTCACGAAAGACCATAGTACCTAATATACAAAAAATTCAAATTGATTAAGAAAAAAAAAAAAAAAACGAAAAGCCTACCGTCTTACCTTAAAATAGTTTGTAAGCCTAGGGGCTGATAACCACAGTAGTTAAGTCCTATAGATTTACAGACATTTGAACATCTGAACAATTATGATTATATTTAATCTGCAGGGAGGGCACTACAGCCTTATACATGTTTGCCGTCAGTTTGTTACGCTTACACAGAAGCTGGGCAGGAACACTGCTGAGAGCCTACTAGTCTTCACAATCTCTCTGATTATGGCTGAACGATATACAACCGAAATATTAGAAACAGGAAGTAATTTGTTACGACTAAATACCCATAATTTTATTAATATATTATTAAAATATCAAAGTAATTTTGCTGTTTACGTCCACATTTGTGTTTTACTGATGTATTTGACAAAATTATATCATCACTTAAAACTCCTTACCGGAATTAAAGATGCCTTTCTGCTCCATTAATGCATAAAACATCTAAAAGTAAAAAATCTTTGGGAATTCGTTTCCTCGTTGAAAGTAGCTTGTTAAATTTTCTATGTAAGATCTCGGACAGTTGAGATCCGCAAATGCAAGTTAAAACACTCATTGCTGCTATAAATTACATGCGAGTGACCATAGTACTTGTGCAGCAGAAATTTATCTAACTGCTCACTCCTTAAGGGAACAGCCAACTTTTAACAAACACAAGATTAATGTTAAGAAAAGGAATGGATAATTAAACATGTGATAGGGAGCATGAAATTATAAAGCAGCGGTTTGATACTTTAAATTATGATCTATTCAATAACATGAACAAGCAAATAAATGTGGGGAGACTAAATAATCACAATAAAGCACAAACCTTGTACAAAAGTGAATTAAATCAGAAAGTTACTGCCTGTAATAAATTTGTTTCTGCCCTTTATGAATATGGAGGTAACGTGGGAGAAAATTTGCAAATACACAGTTGATTCATTCACTCACAGACATGTGCAAATTACTCATGCGGGAACACTTTATAGCAGTGGCAAACGAAGCTTCGGTGCCATTTTGATGAGATGGGGGCTGTATTCAAGCACAATTACAATCAAACTATGCACCAAACAAACTCATGTGTGGGGAGGCAGTGGCATACTAACCTTAAATACCACGTGGTGTGTGACCACAATGAATTACATAAAATTTACAAAAAGAAAATTTAGAATAAGAGAGTAAAGCATATGCGAAAATTTCATATAGAAGAAAGTTAGTATCAGTAAAAGCATGGCTGATGGCCGAAGTAAAGATCATTACGAAAGTAAACTGCGCAATTAGTCATACCAAGACAGGAAAGATGGAATCAATCCAGAAAATCTGAGAAAAATTTAGTTGAAAACTAAAAATATTAGTTGAAAACAGCAAGGGAATTCAAGCATATTAAGTTTACACAAAGGCTGAAGGCCACTCACATGTGTATTCTAACTTGAGAAAACCGGACACAAAATCATCATCGGAATGAAAATACAAATGTTCAAATGTCTGTAAATCTATCAGACCAAACTGTGTGGTCGTCAGTCCGTAGCTTACAAACTACTTAAACCTAAGTAAACTTACGTATGGACAAACACACACACCCATGCCCCAGGGAGGACTCGAACCTCCACGGCGAGCAACCGCGCGCTCCGCAGCGAGGTGCTTTAGACCGAATGAAAATATTTACACTGAATTACTCGAGTTCTGTAAATCAAGAAACACTTCACCTCTCAAAGCAAAAGAATTAATCAAGAAAAACTGTCACTAATAAACCAAGACTGCCTGGTCACGAACAAAGTAAAGTTCTAACAGCATGCCATGCCCTCAGCATGATTCGATGATATACTCAGTTCGGTGGTTGCAGCAAGAGTGAAGCCTTAGGCCACCCGCATAGCCTTCCCCTCCACTCGCCGGATGTAGGGCGCGCTAAAAGCGATGCAGAGTACGTTCAGAGCCTACTGTCTACCAACCCTTGCTACCTGAAGAAGATAATACCTTCTACTAGAGCTCCAGAGAGGTCTCTTTTGTCATCTCTGATCCATGATTATGCTGGTACTACACTAAGAATAGGCCACCTCGCCATCTTGCCAAGAAATCTTGTCTCTGGTTACCCAGCAAACGGCAGTGCAGACAACGTATGAAGCATTGCGTTCTTAACTAAAGTAAACAAGGACTAAAGTGCGAGGCGGCGAGTGTAAGCCATTGCGCGGCAGTCAATATTAAAAGCAACCTTCCACATTCATACGAACACACAAGTTCAATCATACTGTTGGAAACATATATAAAGATGGGCATCGATCATTAATAAAGGAATAAAATAATTGACATACAAATAGACAATATTAATGGCGAAAAAAAAACTTAAGAGTAATGAATAACTCAAAAGGGAGCACGACCACACATTCAATGCTAACTTTGCCGTATTGTGAAACACAGCGTAATCGGTAATCACTCTGATGCACCACGAATTCTTTTCCTGCGTGAACCTCTCCATTTCACCATGGCACTTCCGCACTACGTTAACTATTTTTTTACTCCATGTATTGCAACCTTTGCCTTCGCTAGAGCTTTAACCCCCTACATCTCTCTTTAGCGCCATTAGAGTTCCCTGGTAATTTATGTGCAATCATTCTGTCCCTTCCTCATGTCGTTGCTTTACATATGTCCTTTTCTTCGACGATCCTGTGGAAAACCATGTCATTCACTCCTAGATGTCCGCCCCCAGAGCTCAGTCGACAGTGTCGCTGACTACCAGACAGTGGGGCTCGGATTCGATTCCCGGCAGGGGACTGTGTGTTGTCGGCATCGTCGTTTTCATCATCATCGACGCTCAAGTCGCCGAAGTAGTGTCAAGTAAAAAGACTTGCACTAGGTCGTCGAACAATCCCATGCGGGTTCTCCCGGCCAAAAATGCCATACGATCATTTCATTTCACTACTAGATCATCTAATTTTCAATATTACTCTCCAGAAGTTCTCAAGCAATTCAGCCGTTTTCTCCTATTGTCCATTACAACGCTGTGGTCGAAACGTTTCCTAAGAAATGTTTGATATTAGTAAACTTCGTTGGACAGGAATTTCTTGTTTTACTGTGCTATTCTTTTCATCCATCATGGATTATTTTGCTTCCAAAATAGTTTAATTCCGTAACTTCATCTACTTGGTAGTCACTAATTTTAACTTTACGTTTTTCGGTATTCCCATTCCTGCTGCTTCTAATTGTTTATGTTTTTCTGTCGGTTACTCTCAGATCATTTTCACTTCTCAGATATATCCATTCTTCAGTTGAAGTGGGTACTCTGGTAACCCCTATCAGAGTATTTACATCCTCAGCATTCTGCAAACACGTGTGATCCTTCTTTTGTAGTTCCGTGTCCTATTTCCTATCATAATGGTTCTTCCTGTCGATTCTGTTACACTTCAGTGTACTCTTCATAATTATTCTGTTTTTATGTCTGCTCCTGGATACGCCTTACAATATAATATCAGATTTAGAAATCTCTTACCATTGTGTAATCGACTGGAGTCTTTTTATGTGTTAGTGTGTTTACCAAGGATATCTTCTCTCGCGATAGTTGAACAGAGTAGTCGCTATTACCAACAGAAATTTATAACAATGATTCTCCTTTCTCATTCCTGCTGTCAAACCCATATCCTCCAACACTCTTTCCTCCTATACCTTTCCTTATAACCTCGTTACAAACCACTTTGACTACTAGATCTCCATCTTCCTTTATGAATGCTTTTTCAGGCAATTGTTATCAGTATGTAAATTTTTATAAAACTCATTTCACATTGATTGCTTCAACATATTTTGTTTATTCTTTGCCTGTTTCGGTCGAGGACCATCATCTGGTGGCTGTATGGTATATAATGCACTTACCTTTCGTATTTTATGAGATGTATTGTTACATTTGATTTTTTCTTACGCCCGGTACAGCCACCAGATGATTCCTAGAGCGAAGCCGGTAGTGAACACACAAAATTTGTTGAAGTAGTAAATGTGAAATACATATAAAAATATCTCCCTTTACATACTAAATTAGTATGTTTGATATCTTCTTGTACTTTCTCTACCTTATATATCTGAACTATCGAAGTCCCATTGGTGTGAAATCGAATGTGTTCAAAGTAGCTAATACTCTCCACAACTTTCCTATTCATAACGAATCTTACTCCCCTAATATCATTTTTAGCTGCTCCTGATATTGTCCTATGTTAGTTTGACTAATAATCATTGTCTTCTATTTATTTCACTACACTGACCCTGTATGAATCTACTTGAACCTTTGTATTCCTCTTTTCAGATTTGCTCACTTTCTTAGTACATTCCAATTTCTGAAATTTTAAGCTTCCACTCATAGAATGTTGTCATTTCGATGGTTATTTCATTTTCTCATAGTCACCTTCCTCTTGGGAGCTGTTTTCTTCTTTTATTTTCACTTCTGAGTCACCATTCTGAAGGTTGGTCTGACACGGACTACCACTAATTCTTCTCCTTAGCGAATCTCTTCATATAAGAACAGCACTTGCACCATGTGTCACCAATTGTTTGCTGATTGTATTCCAATCTTTGTCTCCCACAACCGTTTTTACTTTGCTGTTTACTGATTCCCTGCTGTTTTATTGATACGCACTGCTCAAAACTATTAGGGTTTCAGGTGAGATATCATACAGAATACACATATGGTAACGTATATTATTCACATATTCGTTACAATTGCAATTTAGTGTGTTATTATACGATATTTTTCTGTCTCAGCTCCTTACTACAGATATACATAGCGTTTACTTAGAGTGAGGCTACCATAATAATGAAAAGGTCATTTTCGTTGCCCTCTCATATGATGTGTGATCACTTCGGACGCCAGTACAGTTGCACACCTGCGTGGCATGAACAGTATAAGGTTATCAATCAGCTCCTGAGAGATATTCGGCCATTCTTCCGTGACTGCAAATCCAAATCTGCAACCGTTGTGGGAGGTGCTGCAATGCGTTTGCCAAGTGCATCCCAAACATTCTCAATGGGTTTGAGTTTGGTGAACAAGCTGACCACTCCATTCGTTCAAATCCCTCAGCTTCAAGTATGTTATCCACCAGTGTAACTCTGTGGAGCCGAGCGTTATCGTCCATCAGAAGGAACGCATGTGATATGGCACCAACTTAGGGCACTACAAAAGGTCGAAGAATCTCGTCTCTATACCTCTGCGTAGTCAAAGCGCCACCCTGAAAGACTTATAGGTCCGTAAGACCGCAAATACTCCTTCTCACACCATTCATCCACCATGATGAAATGGTCATATTTCCTGCACATAAGTATGATTGTTCCGAGTTCCACGTTCTCTCCACATGAAGGATAGACGATTGTCCGGCTGAACACAGAACCTGGACTTATCTGTGAACAGAGCCCGGCGTCATTCGTTACAATCCTTATGTTCTTACGCTCTATTAATGTGGGCTATACGGTGTCATGGTTGTAATGGGACACACACCGTCCTTAGCGGTTACAATCTCGAAGGCGATTTCGGACTGACTGTGGATATTGCGCGTCCTGTTGCTACCTGGAGCGTGCGTAGCAACTGAGTTGCCTGTCTCGACGGACTGTTTACCAGGAGATGTCATTTCTTGCTGTGTTACCCGTGGACGACCTTAACGTTGCATTCTTTTAAAGGTTCCTGTTGTTTGAAATCGCGTCCAGGTCCTCCAAATGACACTTTGGGCCATTCCAATAGCTCCAGCCCCCACCCTCTATGTCTGTCCCGCTTCCAACCTTCCTATAGCTCTCCATGCCATAGCTTCTAGTAAGTCACATTGTTTCTGCATTTCACTACCTGCTCACTACACTATGTGAACCCAACTGCTTGTATAACTCGTTTGGTAAAGTAAAAACAAATCAACACCAACCCCCTGCTATTACCACTAACTCGATTGCCGTAATGTTGTTGCCCCCACTCCGTAGAACCGACAGAGAGACGTCGAACCATTTTAGTTCATTACGCCAATGCCAATAATCCAGAACTTGATTTTTTTTCTTTTCCAAGTCAGTGTAATCCAAATGTTCCCATCTTCGCAGATTCTACGGAGAACCTCGTCATTCACTGTGAGTCCACATAATTGTGAATATTCATTGTAGACCAGGTCTGAAATGCTTAGATTCTCTTCTGTCACGGTTTTCCCACTGTCCTTGCCTTACTTCCATACAAATCTGTGCTGAAAACGCACGGCTTCACTAAATTATTCCTCACATTAAGGCCAGTGTTTCATACCAGTAGACTTCTCTTGGCTATGAGTGCCCTGTTTTCCTTTACCAATCTACTGTTTATGTCCTGATTGCTTCTTCGTATCGGGTTTTATTCCTTAATTTCAGCTACACCGTGCTCATATTAAGTTTCTCACTACTCTCATGTCCATTACTTCTCATTACTTTAGGTTTTATGCAGTTCACCGTACACTCGGATATGTTTTGCGAATAGAGAGATCATTAATCCCCTTTTTATTCAGTTAGAGACCTCATTTCCGTGGCTAGAAAGTGTGTGTATTTAACTTAATGAGTGGTTTCCATTACCTTCTGTATCCTCGCTCCGTTGATCTTTGCTGATTCATTCTCACTGTAGGGCCACTTTCCCACCCCAAGTGGCTGCCATAAATTTCTGTTCGGCCCTCTGATCTCATTCGCAAGGCTGCTGTCCGAAGAAGTTTGATTTCCTATGACGCAAGTCATCGAACACTTCACTCTGAGACATAAGTGATTTTTGTCAGTTTAAGTTTGTTATCAAATGGATCGGCCTCGATATTAAAATAACAAAAAGTTAGTATTCATATCAACAGATGTTTATTTTTGTGGCAAACGTCTTGCGTCATATAAATATCATATTCAGACCAATGATGACGTGCGGACATTGGATATATTGCATACAAGAGACGGTGAGTGACTTTGTTTATTTGGTTATACAAGCTGTTACGTAAAATCATAACCAGTTTCAGCTACATCTTCAGATGATAAAAGCGGACTTTAGTGAACAAAACATCATGCCTTTTCGAAAAATAAGGCACGGATTTTCATTTTGAATGAAACACAGGAGATAATGGATAAATACATGGGTTTTTTTTATTCGCTAAATGTTACTTTTAGCATCTGATCTGAAGATGGCCTGCGTGACTGAAATTGGGGTGGCTTCTGGCGGTACGTAGACGATACGTTTGTGGTATGGCCCCACGGAGTAGACACATTACCTATGTTCCTTCAACATCTGAATTTGCTCCATGCAAATATCCAGTTCACTATGGTCAGAAGAATTGCTTGTAGTTGGAGCTCCAACATTACGCAGGTAATGAAGCCCATTAGGGATACGGCTAGTAGGGAGGGGAAGAAGGCCTGATGTGGAACGGGTCCTTCCTGATGCCATGAGGAGTACAGGCTACCGCAAATTGAAGGTGGTGGCTCATGTTGGTACCAACGATGTGTGTCGCATTCAATTGGAAGAGATTTTCTCCAGTTTTGACCGGCTATCTAAAATGGAAAATGCCAGTCCAGCTTGCAAGATGAAGGCAGATCTCACTGTCTGCAGCATAGTTGACACGATCGACTGCGAAACTCTTGAACAGAGCCGAGTGGAAGGTTTGAATCAGAGGCTCAGACGGTTCTCCGACCGTGTAGGCTGCAGATTTCTCGACTTGCGCCATCGGGTGGTAGAGGTTATACATGACAACCGGATTACATTAATAATTCGTTCTTTTTACCGACCCCCTGTCTTAGAAAATTCGATTGCAGAAGTGTTCAAAGAAATATTGGCTCAAATTTTAAAAACGCGCCCAAAGCATACAATTTTAATTGCTGGTGACTTTAACTTACCCTCAAAACTGGAGGCAAGCATAAAACATGGTCCGAAATTGTATTAAACGCATTCTCCGGATAACTTCTCGAGCAATCAGATCATGAACCCGCTAGAATAGTAAATACTTGTGATAACAGATAATCGGGAGCTAATAAAGAGCATCAAATCAGGCATTAGTGAACACAGAGAGTAGTCGTAGTGAGAATGAAATCCAATTCCCAAATCCATCAAAATTAGACGAAAAAATAGCTATTTCAAACAGATAAATTCCCTTAACGCTCCCCTGAGTAAGAAACTCCAGTCTTTCGAAACTAACAATGTAAGTTTATATCGGATGTGGCTTACATTATATCGCCAGCTATTGAGGGTATTATACCAAATAAAATAACAAAAGACGGCTCTGATCCGCCGTGCTACGCAAAACACCTTAGATCAGTCTTGCCAAAGCAACGAAAAAAGCATGCCAAATTTAAACAGACAAAGAATCCCCTTGGGAATGAAGTCTTTCGCGACGGCATGCTTGTATACAACATTTGCAATTTCTTGCTGCGTCAAATGTTGATAAACTTGCTTAATTTAGAAGGGGATATCCCTGAAGTATTAAAGCAACTGAAATCACTGAGGGAAAGTAAGTTTACCGGTCCTAATTATATACCAATTAGGTTCCTTTCAGAGTATGTTGATGTAATAGCACCATAAGAGGCTATCATATACAACCGCTCGCTCAGTGAAGGATATGAACCTATAGAGTGGAAAGATGCACAGGTCAATCCAATATTCAAGAATGGAAATAGGACAAATTCGCAGAATTACAAGCCTATATCATAGACGTCGGTTTGCAGCAGGATTTTAGAACATATTTTTTCCTGAAACATTATGGGTACTTCTGCGAGAAAGATCTATTGACCCATAGTCAATACGCATTCAGATAGTATTGTTCTTGTGAAATGTAGCTGGCTCTTTCCTAACATGAAGTGGTGCTATCAACTAAGGTTCTCAAATCGAGTCCATATTTCTAGATTTCCGGGAAGGTTTTGACACTGTACCTGACAAGCGGCTTCTAATCAAGTTTCTTGTTTATGTTATATCGCCACAGTTGTGCGATTGTATTCGCGATTTCCTGTCAGAAAGGACACAGTACGTTGTAATTGACAGAAAGTCATCAAGTAAAACAGAAGTGATATCCGGCATTACCAGGCCACTACTGTTCCTTACGTTAGTAAACAATTCAGGACATAATATGAACAGCTCTCTTAAAACATTTGTGGATAATGCTACCGTTTATTGGTTAGTAATGTCATCCGGAGATCAAAAGTAGCTTCAAACTGATCTGTGCATGGTGCAAAAATGACGCAAAACAATGAAAAGTGTGAAATCATCTATATGAGCACTACTAGAAATTCGTAGAACTTCATTTACACGGCACCTAAATCAATTATATTTACAGATCGTAAATTCAATCAAATAACTAGGAATTATAACTATGAACAAATTTAAGTGGAGAGAACAGAGAATGAGTTAGGGAAGGTGAACCAAAGACGTAATTTCATTGGTAGAACACTTAGAAGATGGAACAGTTCTACTGCAGAATATTCTTACGCTACACTTGTGCGTCCTACTTTGGAATATTGCTGTACATTCTGGGATGTCCACTATGTGCGACTGACGGAGGATATAGAGAAAGTTCAGAGAAGGGCAGCTCTTTGCACATATCCTATAAATACACGCGCTGTTTTTGGTAACGTACTGTCACGTGTAGGGTCTAGAAGCTTAGGTGTATTTATAAGCAATTATTGGTAATAACTTCAATATTTACATATTTACGTAATAAAAGACAACATATTTATTATTTAAATCGTTTATTGGGCTTATAATAATCAGTGTTAACAGAAACCTAATTTACGAAGACCAGTCTTTTTTTTATAGCTGAGATAAAATGACAAAAATTCTACTCATAACCGACTTATAATTAAACTCTTTGTTTTTATAATAGAACAGCCCATAAATGAAATTAAAATTACAAAAAATTACTAATAAAAATGACAGCACATTCTTAGGTGCCTACAAGAATATTCATTTCCTTTGAGTTCACAGGACACAAAATAACTGATTGACTTTGAATGAGGCTTAAAAATTATTTTTTAGCAAGTTTTCCATATTAGGAATCTCTTCTTATCTCTCGGCAAAAATAACATCTTCGATTTTTAAGTTTATCAGTATTAGGCGTTGTTAAAGTTTGATCTCTACCAACCAATTTGCACATAATTTCCTGTTTACATTTGGCCAGATTGGGTTATTTTTTAATTGAAACATATGGATTTTTAGAAAACTCATTGCAATTTGACTTCCCCTCAGGGGCTCAGCATTAACTTGCTGAGTACGGGCTTGGCGAACCCGGGGTCCTGAGCTGTGGGCTGTGTCGCGCCAACAGTCCGCTACACCGTCAGCTCTGTGCGTGCCTCAACGACCATCGTTCGGCGCGACGGTGGAACGTTGTACGTTTCAGAGCCCGGGGATCTTGGCTTAATCGCCCGGGTCGCGAGGACGGTACAAACCTCTATAAAAAAAAAACCTCAATCTCAATGTGTGCTACGTGCCGAGGAGATGCATGGCTGTTGAGGTTGAACAGCCGCTAGCGAGCAACCTCTGAGGAACCTGCCGCACCTCAGTTGTATAAGGCTTACCCAGGCAAGCGGGGCTCTGTCTGGGTGGACCATTATTTCCCTAGCTGCTCGTGGGAACGAAATGAAACGAGCAAAAGATCACGTTGGTGGACGTACAACCACCGTCTCTAAGCGTGGAAAGTTTCATGCCTCTTCTTATGACCCCAAGTCCTTCCTTGGCCACGCCCTGGGAGGAACGCAGGGCTGCTACCGGAAATGAGCAATATTCACCTCGATATTTAGTGTGTACAAGGACTGATGGGGAATCTTTTACGGCAGTGACGCCTCAGTTCTTTGTTGACCACCTGGAGGACAGGTTTGGGGAAGTGGACTCAATTTCTAAAATGCGCAACGGTTCTGTACTCATCCACACAGCATCCCCAGCCCAGTCACGGGCGCCGTGACAAGCTGGGTGACGTTGCGGTGACCATCACTCCCCACAAGTCGCTGAATATGGTTCAGGGAGTAATTTTCCACCGGTATTTGTTGCTCCAGACAGACGACGAGCTACGGACGAACCTTGAACGGCGAGGCGTTCATTTTGTCCGGCGCATCCATAGGGGCCCAAAGGATAATAGGGTCGCAACTGGTGCCTTCATCTTGGCCTTTGAGGGTGATACGTTGCCCGAAAAGGTCAAGGTGATGGTTTACCGTGTTGATTTGCGGCCTTATATTCCTCCCCCTGTGCGGTGCTTCCAATGCTGGAAGTTCGGCCACATGTCTTCCCGTTGTATGTCCAGTGCTACATGTAGGGACTGCGGGCGTCCAGCACATCCGGGCGCCTCATGTACTCCGCCTCCCATCTGCGTCAACTGTGGTCAGAACCATCCTCCCTGCTCGTCGCAATGTCCCGCACTTCAACGGGAGCGGAAAATTACGGAGTATAAAACCCTGGACCGTATATCCTATAACGAGGCCAAGAAAAAGTTTGATCGTTTGCACCCGGTAACAATGACAAAAAGTTCGCAGCAGTGACGTCGTCGCCACTCTCCTTGGCGGCGACAGTAGTTTCTACTTCCTCTGTTCCTGTGGGCCCCCAGGGCCGCCAACCTAAGCCTGCCCCCACGGAGGTTGGGGGCCATCCTTCCAAAGCTCCCAAGGCGAAAGCCTCGGGATCAGCTACCACCTCTCCGCCGGAGAAAGAACAACCTTCTCCGGCTTCCCTCACACGGAAGGGGTCCCTTGGGACGCTCCCTTCCGCCAGTGTCGGTAGCGACACTAACCAGCAGCGAGCGCGCTCGCAGACTGCTGGTCGTAGGGCTTCGCGCTCCTCCTCAGTCCCTGTGGCTGAGTCCGAGGAGCACCTCCCACCGGCGAAGCCCCCGAGGGAACGGAGGGGAAAACAAAGGCCAAAGAAAGGCCAATCACAAGAGTCCATGGTGGCTTCAGTGCCACCACCCCCCTCTGCCTCCGCCTCTACTTCTGAGGATGAGGTGGAGATTCTTGCGTCACCCGAGGACCTCGCTCTCGGGGACGCCCTTGACAAACCGATGACTGAAACTGATAAACCTCCATCGGTGGATGCAAGTGATGCTGAAGTATGACCTGCTCATTTGTCTCATTCATGTCTTCCCAGCACTCGAACAATGTCATTCTCCAGTGGAACTGCGGCGGTTTCTTTCCCCACCTGGCTGAGCTACGGCAGCTTCTGAGCACGACACCTGCTCTCTGCATTGCTCTTCAGGAAACTTGGTTTCCAGCAATGCGGACCCCTGCCCTTCGTGGCTACAGGGGATTTTACTGCAACCGTAGCTCATATAATCGGGTCTCAGGTGGAGTGTGTGTTTATGTCCTCACCTCTGTGTATAGTGAACCCGTGCCCCTTCGAACACCATTAGAAGCAGTGGCTGTCAGGGTGAGGACCACGCAGGAGTTGACCATCTGCAGTATCTACTTGCCGCCAGATGGTGACATATCTGTGAACGTCTTGGCTGCACTCGTTGCTCAACTACCCCCACCTTTCTTACTGTTGGGCGACTTCAATGCCCACAGTCCCTTGTGGGGTGGTTCTACGATCTCAGGTCACGGCAGGGTTGTCGAGGATTTCCTAACTCAACTCGACCTCTGCCTCTTAAATACAGGTGCCCCCACACACTTTAGTGTGGCACATGGCACATTTTCGGCCATTGATCTGTCGATCTGCAGCCACGGCCTTCCACCATCTGTTCACTGGAGAGCCCATGACGACTTGTGTGGCAGTGACCATTTCCCTGTCTTTTTGTCACTCCCACAACGCGAGTCCCCAGCGCGCCCACCTCGGTGGGTTCTGCACAGGGCTAACTGGGAAGACTATGCTTCTGCTGCCATCGTTGGCCCTCCCCCACTCGAGGAAATCGATGTGGTGGTCGAGAGCGCCACACATTCCATCATTTCTGCTGCGAACGCGACCATTCCGCGTACATCAGGGTGCCCACGGCGTAAGACAGTGCCGTGGTGGTCGCCGGAGATCGCTGAGGCCATTAAAGACCGCAGGCGGGCCTTACAGCGATACAAACGGCACCCCTCTCAGGAGCACCTAATCAATTTTAAACGGCTTCGCGCTCGTGCTCGCCAGCTTATAAGAAGACGGAAACGGGAGTGCTGGGAGAGGTACGTTTCCACTATTGGGACAGGTACCTCAGCTTCGCAGGTCTGGAGTAAGATCAGGCGGCTACAGGGAATACAGACTACATCGGGAATCCCTGGGATCTCCACGAATGGAGTCCTATGTACGGACCCGGCCACTCTTGCAGAGATGTTTGCCGAGCATTATGCTCGTGCCTTTGCCTCTGCAAATTATCCACCG
This sequence comes from Locusta migratoria, assembly GCA_026315105.1. Lineage (NCBI taxonomy): Eukaryota > Metazoa > Arthropoda > Insecta > Orthoptera > Acrididae > Locusta > Locusta migratoria. The sequence continues at coordinate 468,435,307 of CM048744.1, read as the reverse complement.
GCCTTCCGTGCAGTAAAGGAGAGGGTAGAACGCCAGTCTCTCTTCTTTCGTATCAGCCGCTCTGAATCTTACAACACTCCTTTTACAGAGTGGGAGCTCCTCAGTGCTCTTCAACAATGTCCCAACACGGCGCCTGGGCCTGATGGCATCCATAGCAACATGCTGCAACATCTCTCAGCAGATAGTCGGCGTAATCTACTTGCGGTCTATAACCGCATTTGGTGTGATGGTGTTTTCCCGTCACAGTGGCGGGAGAGTATCATCATCCCAGTGCTTAAGCCCGACAAACATCCTCTTTCCTTGGATAGCTATCGGCCCATTAACCTGACTAACGTGCCATGCAAACTGTTGGAGCGGATGGTCAGTCGGCGGTTGTGTTGGATTCTTGAGACTCGGGGTTATTGGCTCCGTGCCAGGGCGGTTTTCGCCAGGGTCGATCTACCACCGATAATCTGGTGTACCTCGAGTCTGCAATCCGTACAGCCTTTTCCCGGCGCCAATACCTTGTTGCCGTCTTCTTCGATATGCACAAAGCATATGATACAACCTGGCGACGACACATCCTCAACACTTTATATGACTGGGGCCTCCGGGGCTCCCTACCGATTTTTATTCAGAATTTTTTAGCCGTCCGTACCTTTCGTGTTCAAATTGGTGCTTCTCTGAGCTCCTCTCATGTCCAGGAAAATGGGGTTCCTCAGGGTTCCGTTTTAAGCGTCCCATTATTTTTAATCGCCATCAACGGTTTAGCCGCAGCGGTTGGATCGTCGGTGTCCCCCTCTCTTTATGCTGACGACTTTTGTCTCTCTTTTAGTTCCTCCAGCACCCAAGTTGCCGAGCGCAGGTTGCAAGGTGCTATTCGGAAGGCGCAGAACTGGGCGCTTACCCATGGCTTTCAGTTTTCTGCCTCCAAGACCAGAGTGATGCACTTCTGCCGGCGTCGGACCGTCCACCCACACCCTGAACTTTATCTGAATGACGAACCACTTACGGTAGTGGAAACTCACCGTTTTTTAGGACTGGTCTTTGACGCCCGGCTGATGTGGCTCCCCCACATTCGTCAGCTGAAACGGAAGTGCTGGCGCCATCTCAACCTTCCCCGCCACCTGGGTCATACGACCTGGGGTGCTGATCGCTCGACACTGTTGTGGCTTTACACGGCGCTGGTGCAGTCCCGTCTTGATTTTGGGTGCATTTCCTATGGGTCTGCGGCACCTTCGGCACTGCATCTCCTGGACCCCATTCACAACTGTGGGGTTCGCATCGCGACGGGTGCCTTCAGCACCAGCCCAGTGAACAGCTTACTAGTGGAGGCAGGGATTCCACCCTTGGGGATCCGCCGCCAACACCTGCTCGCGGCTTATGCAGCGAACGTATATTGCTCCCCAGGCCACCCAAACCGTCGTCTTCTCTTTTCTAATTTGGTCGTCCCTCACCATCAGCGATGCCCCAGGTCAGGTCATACAATAGCCTATAGAGTTCGGTCCCTCCTCCTGGAACTCGAGTCTTTGCCCCTTCCGTCTCCATATCGGGTCCAGGTGCACACACCTCCATGGTGTTTGCCAAGGCCGTCTATTCGGCTGGACTTGGCCCATGGGCCCAAAGACTCAGTACCACTGGAGGCGCTCCGTCGTCAGTTCTCGGCTGTCATAGCGGAGTTCCGTGGCTATGACCTGATCTACACCGATGGCTCAATGGTGGATGACCGTATCGGATTTGCCTATACACACGGTGACCATGTGGAACAGCACTCTCTGCCGAATGGCTGCAGTGTTTACACTGCAGAGCTGGTGGCCATTCACAGAGCTCTTGTGCATATCCGGTCTTGCTCAGGCGAGTCTTTTGTTGTTTGCAGCGACTCCCTGAGCAGCCTCCGAGCTCTGGAGCAGTGTTACCCACGGTCTACGGTGGTGTTGGCCGTTCAGGAGACACTTTATGCCATTACACGGTCCGGGCGATCGGTGGTGTTCATCTGGTCTCCGGGTCATGTTGGTATCCCGGGCAATGAACGTGTTGACAGGCTTGCCAAGCAGGCTGTAGGTATGTCCTGTCTAGAGATCGGCCTCCCGGCTTCTGGTCTCCGTTCATTGTTGCGCCAGCAAGTACGTCAGCTTTGGGATACTGAGTGGCGTAGCCTGCGCACGCCCAACAAGCTCCGGGTGGTCAAGGAAACGACGGTTGCATGGCGCTCCTCCATGCGTGGTTCACGACGGGACTCAGTGGTTTTATGTCGCCTCCGCATTGGGCATACGTGGCTCACCCATGGACATCTCCTTCGGGGTGAGGACCCAGCCCAATGTCGGTGTGGCTCCAATTTGACAGTCGTCCACATATTGTTGGACTGCCCCCTTTTAGCCGCCTTGCGGAGACATTTTAACCTCCCTGCTGTTTTATCGGAAGTTTTAGGTGACGTTGCCACAATGGCAGATACCGTTTTACGTTTTATTCGAGCAGGGGGATTTTATCGTTCTCTCTAACTGGAGATTTCTTTGTGAAACCGAGTGGTTGACTTTTCCTTTTTTATTCTTATGGTCGGTCAACCACGGCCATCGGTTTCCTTGTTGTAAGTTGTCTCTGTGTATCCGTCTTTTCGTTTTGTCTTGTTATTCTTGATGATGTTTTATTGACTCAGTGGGACTCCTCTCCCACATCGTAACTTTAAACTCTGTGCGTGATATCTTTAACGTGTATGGTTTTTCTTTTGTCGCCTAGAGGTGGAATGGGGGACTGATGACCATTGCAGTTTTGTCCCCCTTAAACAACCAACAACAACAGCAATTTGACTTCATGTATCCTCTACGGCAGATTTTCTTCTAACAGACGTAAGATATCCTCATTACGGAGCAAGCGAGCCATTGTTTTAAATATATTGCTCTCCTTAAAAGCAAGCGTGGGATCTACGGAAAGCCCAACAATGTAAAACAGGTACTTACCGCAGGAAGAGACCCATGCATCTATTGCAAGCATTCGTGGCGTACTGATAGTAAGGAAAGTGACGAGTCTATAGAGCGCTAAGAATGCAAATACAAATTGGAAACACAAAATATCTCGTGGGGTCTTCTCAGACCCCGCCCGTGTAGTTAAAGAATATAGAGGAGAGTGCCACGGAAATGATGTTCGAGTTGGGTTGGAAATCATTAAAAGAAAGGCGTTATTCGTTGCGGCGAGATCTGATTGCGAAATTCCTTTTATAAATGCTAGCACCCACCAACATTGGAAGACACGACGAAAACTGAAAGTTTCATGCATTCCTTCTTTCACGCCCCCTATTAAAGAGTGGAACAGTAGATAAATATCATAAAAGCGGTTCGATGAACCCTTTGCCATGTACTTAAATGTGATTTTCAGAGTAATGCTGTAAATGTAGAATCAGATGTGTTACGTCCCACGTTTAAATATTCGAGCGCAATTCATCGTTATCGGTTGCTGCTGTCTGCTGTTGCCATCGTCCAATGATTCAGCAACTGAATCTAGACGTCCTTGGATTTCACGTCCTCCTTCTTGGAGTGTTTCTATGGCCCCTCTATATTGCATTTCATGGTACCGTCTTGTGGCTGTCAGTATCCGAGTTGTATCAAATTAAATGTGATTGCCCTCCGCTACAGTTGATATGACAATCTCTTCCCTTGTACAATCCCCCTATGCTCTTCTAGTCTTTTATCACCGTTATTTTCGTACATATCCTCACAACTCTGCGGAATCCTGTAAATAACAGCTCTTGGCAGTGGTTTGCGACCATTTTTTGCCAGTTTTAGGTGATCCGTGTCTTCCGTGTGCATCTGCCCTGTAGATTACGGTGATGTTATTTTTCGGTCGTTAACGCCCTGATGAAAGGCTATTGTGGAGCATGCTTTGAAACCAGCGGACCATCAGATACAATTTGTTAGCATTCAAGTACTGGCTGCCAGAAGCGAGAACCATGAAAGGCTGAGGTCTTAGAAATATCTAAACACTCCAACAATTTCAGTTGGTGTGAAGCTAAACATTGGGATTCCAGTGCTGAAGTAGATCTAGAACCACCATTGGGCAATAGCAACAGCAAGTGGGGTTCGAATGTTCAAAACGTGTTACTTCATGCCTCCGTGTGGGAGCACGCGAAAACGTAATTTTTCTGCAGTCGATAGCGAGCCAGACGTTCAAAGACGTTCCCCCTTGATAACGTCCTTCGCAGATGGGGCGGAACGATGGGTTTCAATTATGAATTCATACAGCATAAGAGCCCAGAATGTTTTAGTAGTTGTGAGATTTCCGATAATGAAAGTTTACGTCTTACATTTGCAATGTACGTGTTCCCCTAAAGAATCTACCGTCTATAAGTCTCTCTAGTACCGTGGAGTTTGTTTCTTGATGTCTTACCGCATATGCTTTCAACCTGTACTTTCTTCTGTTTACAGTTAATTCGTTTCTTCGCCGTTTCTGCAGAGCACTAGGTCATTTCATTCCTTAGATTAAGAATCCACCTTGCTTCCAAAATTCGTCTATAACACCGAACTTTATATGCTTTATTATTCTATCTTCTGGTTTTGTCATTATCCACGATTAATTGAGGAAGAACGTACTTTGTCTTGCGCGCAGCACTTCACTAAGAATGTAGGGTCTTTATTTGTAGTCGGCAGTGGGATTTCAGATCGACGGCACAGAAGCTCCGAAGACCAACTGAAGGGTTGTTTCAGAGTCTCTAAAAGCTATTCACCCTTCTACTGCATACCCGCTGGAGCGGCGGCCAAAACAAAGTTATCTTATCAGTGAAGGTCGCTGGTCGAGAGCCAGGCAAGGCCGACTCTTAATATGTAATCAATGACGATGCATAACTTCATCATGCCTCCTCTATAACCCCCAATTTAATGTTACTAAAACAAACTATTGCATCCTTGAACCCCTGGTTTGCGATGTACATTAATTGTTCTCGGCTAACGCAACAGTTTTGTATCTGCATACTTTAATCTGCATTATGTTATATTCTTGTGTCTGCGATTTTTCATCATATTTCATCTTGGATTTTTTTTTTTTTTTTTTTTTTTTTTTTTTTTTTTTTTTTTTTTTTTTTTTTAGGGAAAAAAGGGGGATAGCACATACTACATTATTTCATATAATAGTGCGCGACATCACCAATTATTTTAATATTTGAGCATACACCAAATCCTCTATACCAGATGGCAACAGACTCCAAGTCATTAATCTTGCGGCGATTGATTGTTCTGATAACGAATGACATGTTTGATGGCAGACATGATTTACCATAGTCCTTATTACCTAATTCAATAACAGTAAAAGTACGATCTCTACTGGTAGCACTATCCAAACCGCCAAGGCTTTCACAGTAGCGCCATTACAACGAACAACAGCAACAGTTAACCACCGTTTCCATCGTTGTTGACTCCGTGCATTCCGGTGGTGTTATGCGCCGCCAGTGCTGGGGTCTGATTTGAATCCTGACGAAGCACAATATGCTGAGTACCTTTCTGCGTAGACACGGTTACAAGGGAAGTAACCACGTTTTCTTTTATTACGTTTTAGATTTTTATTGTTTAGGTTTTAAGATTCTTGAGAAGATTATCTGATGATAATGGCTTGACCCTTGAAAAGCGTCATATTTTAGTGTTTTTACACGATTTCTGTGGTTGAGCCTACTTGACAAAATAATTCACCGTTTCCATGTTGAGCAATCGCAACCTTGTTAAATAAGGCGATATTCACTACACATCATTGATTACGTATGAAGAGTCGGCCTTGCCTGGCGCTCCGCCAGCGACCTTCAAAGATAACTTTGCTTTGGCCGGCGCTCCAGCGGGGACGCGTGCTGCGAGCATGACTACAGCACGCGTACGCTATAGCAGTAGCACCACCACGAAAATCTTATAAGTCCAATGTTTACACTTTGATGCGCCCTGTATAAGTAATGAAACTGGAAAGACGACATCAGTCGTTGGCTGTCTACTAACATGCTTCGTTACAGGACATACAGAAGATCGCTTTCGCCGGTTTATAACGTACTAGCTGAAAATCGGGCGTTGCCCGAGTATTTAATTATTTATTCAAGCTCTGAGTTAGTAATTCTCATATCCCTTTTCTCTCTGTTCATGGGAGAGTAGACAAGAAGTAAGGCTGTCTTGCATAATGTAGAAAATAATAACTGCAGTATCCAAACAAGGAAAGGTTATCATCAAGATGCAAATGATATGTAACCTTCATACTTTCATTTAATTCGAAACTATAATTTGATCCTGAAGGTATCAGGGGTAAAACATAGGGAGCGAATAGTTATATTCAACCTATGCAAAAACCAGACAGCGGTTATTAGAGTCGAAGGGCAAGAAAGGTTGGGAAGGGAGTAAGACAGGGATGTAGCCTTTCCCCAATGTTGTTCAATCTGTACATTGAGCAGGCAGTGAAGGAATGGAAAGAGAAATTTGGAGAGGGCATTAAAGTGCAGGGAGAAGAAATAAAACATTGCGGTTTGCCGATGGCATATTAATTCTGTCAGAGACCGCAAAAGATCTGGAAGAGCAATTGAATGGGATAGACAGTGTCTTGAAAGGAAGATATAAGATGAACATTAACAAGAGTAAAACGAAGGCAATGGAATGTAATGTCACAAAATCAGGCGATGCTGAAGAATTAGATTAGGTAATGAGACAATAAAAGTAGCAGATAAATTTTGCTATTTGGGTAGCAAGATAACTTTTGATGGACGAAGTAAAGAAGATATAAAATGCAAAATGACTATCGGAAGAAAAACGTTTTTAAAGAAGCGAAACTTGTTAACATCCAATATTAATTTAAATGTTAGTAAGTCCTTTCTGAAAACATTTGTCTGGAGGGTAGCATTGTATGGGAGTGAAACGTGGATGATTAGGAGTTAAGATAAAAAGATGATAGAAGCTTTTGAAATGTGGTGCTACAGACGAATGATTAAAATTAGATGGGTACATCACGTAACTAATGAGGACGAAGAGACTTGCACAGGACAGGGTAGCGCGGAGAGCTGCATCAAACCAGTATGCGGACTGAAGACTACAACAACAACGATATGAATTAATTCTTTAGGTACTGCACCCCTGAGCAAGCGACATGTAGTTGTCTGTGTGAGAACCATGGAGATATCAAAAACACTCTGCAGTATTTAATAGGTTGCCCTGTGAGTTATTAATCGTAGAAAATGCAAGCCTCACTGAAATCGACAGTCTCCAGAAGTTAAAAGATAGGTCTGCCGGAAATAGTGGGTACTCGTTGGATGTACAGTGTTTCATTCTCTTCCTTTCCCTGTAGCTCTATAGATGTCTCTTCCCTTAGCCTACAGCCGAGTATGCTCCAAAGTTGCTTCACAGTTGTCAACAGCATAGTCAGCTTTCAGGAATTTCTTTCAGTTGGCTGGAATACAGGAGGTAAATTTTGAAACGTGGTGCATGATGTGAGTTTTACTTATAGCAGTGTGTAGGATCTCGTATTTATTGAATTATATGTTGTAAAATAGTATAATAGTGACGGCTCTTTCTATTCTACTGGTACTCTCTCCCAACTATGCCACTGTGCCATTCTGAAAAATAAACGCGAATATAATCACATGCAAAAGTGTTCATGCAGATAGCGGAATGACGACTGAAATCTCGTTCCCTACTTCTTTGTCAGTGACCTTTTAACAGGAACATATTCATATTTGTACTCTGACAGAACCATTTTTGAAGCTGGTTCCCTTCTTTTTCCTGCTACAGTATCGCTTGTTGGTCACATAAAGCAAATTCTGCAGGTCATTTAATTCTTGACAAGTTATTTATTCATTTCAGCGTATTTATAACTATGTTGTTAGGGACAAAGAAATTCAATCAGTTATCGTGGTGTGTCGGCTGTTGGTGGATGAAAATAAGGAAAATAAGGAAGCGGACTCGGCAGCAAAGCTAGAAGATCCATACTAATTAACAGAACAAATATATTTAGAAGTACAAAAACAAATATTTACTCCTTCAGACTTCAAGAGGGATAGTAAGAAGGAAGACTGCTGTTACACAAGTAACGAGTGATGCCTCATGGGTACGGAGGCGGCGGCCGCGGGTGGACGCGCGTCTTCTCGTAACTGGAACGTACTGGTGGTGCTGCGCTGGTCAGTGTGCAGCCGGTGCGATAGGACTGCACATATCAAGTGTAGGTATCAGATGCTTGACCTGCCACAATAAATATTTTCCATCATATAGTCAAGTTGGATTGCCAAGTAAATTGGGTGCCAAGTGTTGACAGAAATCATATCATGACATTAAAAAATATATCGAGAATCCAGATATCAGTGTGTTCTTAATTTTAAATAATACTAGCTGAAACCCGGTGTCGCCTGGATATTTATTTATTGAAGCCTTGAGTTAGTACTTTTCCTATTCTTTCTCTCTCTTTCTCCCATGTCCTTCTTTTTTCTAAATTCATGTCATATTATAGGGAGAGTATTTAAGAAATAAGGCTTTCTTTCATAATGTACAAACTAATAACTGTACTCTCCAAGCAAAGAAAGGTAGTCATCAGTAAGTATGTATTATTCATGAATTCATTTAATTCAAAAATTGATTATAAACGATACTTCTGGTTACTTGTCCATGAATAAATTGTTTTCTCAGCCCAGCCATGAGCAAGACACAAAGTTGTCCGTGTGAGAAACATGGGGATGTCAAATCCACTCCGCAATGTTTAATAAATTGCCCTTTGATTATTAACCGTAATAGAAAATGTAAGTCCCACAGGAAATTACAGTCTCTTGATGCTAAAAGGTAGATCTGTCGGAAATAAAAGGTATTCTTTGGATGTACACTGTTTCATTCTCTTCCTTTCCCTGTAGCTCTATAGATGTCTCTTGCCTTAGCCTGCAGCCGAGTATGCTCCAAAGTTGCTTCACAGTTGTCAACAGCATAGTCAGCATTCAGGAATTTCTTTCAGTTGGCTGGAATACAGGAGGTAAATTTTGAAACGTGTTGCATGATGTGAAAGTGTTTTACTTATCGCAGTGTGTAGGATCTCGTATTTATTGAATTATATGTTGTAAAATAGTATAATTTTGTAGGTATCTATTCATTTGTATAAGTGCTGCACGTTGGTAAAATCTGTTACGAACACAGTCAGTAGTAAAGAAGTAGTAAATTAAAACCTAGTGCGTGATGGGGCGGTTTTCCATGAACGTTACTGTTTATGTGCTCATATATCATGAACTATGTGTTGTACTGTGATACGATTTAGAAGTCACACTCAACTATATGTGTGTATACTGTTTGTAAAACTTCCTGCGGCTACAATTTATAGCGTACAAATTATAAATTGTAACGTCATACCGAAAGACGTAGTTTCAGTCCGTAAACAGCGGAAAACTAGTTTGCGAGAAACTTTTTGCTTTCATCATTTTGATAAGGTTGTCAGCGATAAAAAGTTTAATAAAGGTTTGAAATTATGTTTAAAGTTTGTTGCAAGTCGATAAGTACTCTCACTTAGCGTATTTATAAAGTCTCGCCCCATTGGTAGTTTTTTTGAGATTCCTATTGTTTATGACGTCATATCTTCTGAACCACGTGTTATATGCGATTCTTAACCCTGCAGCAATTGTTATCTCACGGTAAGGAATGTGTGTACCAAATTTGGTTGAAATCGGTCCAGTGGTTTAAAAGAAAATGAGCAGCATTTTCGCTAAATGCAGCAGTTTCTCGCGTCATATCTCGTGAACCGAGGCCGACGAGAGAGACAGGCCGCGGCGCGCACGTCATATCCTCTTCAATCCTGTTGTAGCATATATGCTACAGTCATTCCAGATTTTTTTCCTCATGAAATAGCAGCAGCAGGTAGCGAACGCCGACTGTATACTGTTCTCTGAGGTTGGCGCAACACGATGCTTGTTTGTCAACTTTTCTGTCACGCCAACAGGTGGCAGGAGCAGTCAAAAGTTGTGAGTTTTCAACAACATTGTTGAGTCACAAAAGACGATGTATAAATTGTGTTAATTTTGTATTTTGGATATAGTTTGTGCATTTACAAAACACTGTATAGTTATAGATTACGCAAACCCACAAACTATAGCTTTATTATTAGTTTTTACTATGATTTTCTTCAGTTGTTTCCCATGTAGAATATGTGCTACATTCGGCAGTTAACATTACAAAGTGCCATTGAGTAAAATTGATGAAAATGTAAACGTGGAAATGTTTTTTCGTGCAATGTACAGCAGTTAAACATAGATTACACATAAAGTACGTTGCTAATTACAATTAAACTGTTAATTGTTTTATAGTGAAATGTAAATATGCAGAAAACTGTGAATATTTCAGATTTCTTGATTTGCACGTGTGTCAGCAGAAGAAATTTTGGATCTTATGGAGACATTCGACCCATGTTACTATGTTTTGGAAATTGAAGACGATGAAGAAGATGATGAAACTCTTCCAGCAAGTTTAGTGGACGAACTTTGACAGAGGAAGGGGATGAAGAGATAGAAGAAATGTAATGTAATGTAATGTAATGAAACTGAAAATCTAGGAAGGGAATCATTGTGCCCACACAGGATCAGGGATGAAACACAAAAGTGGAGGCACAATTCAGAAACATTACTGACTGACAGGAAAATCGTAGCTACTGGTACAATCACGGGGAACCGAATACCTAAACAATTCCAGTTCAAGGAGGATATATTATGGAAGGAGAGGGTAGGGGAAGCAATGACAAATTAGTCAGAGGAGATGAAAAAGTGACATTAATAAAAAGGGTTGATAACAAAGCAATATACTTATCATTCACAAACCAAGGAATTTTACCAGTTGAGAACTGTCGGAGGTAGTTGAAGAAGGACAATGCCTACATTCACGTTCCACGACCAATCGTTGTGAAGTTATATACTAACAGGAACATGGGAGGAGTAAATCTACTGGATAGAGGAAAAGGTAAATATCCAATGATAAATAGAACCCAAAAAATGGACAGTTAGGACTGTTCACCAGTTTTTTTATTTTTGCATAGCAGTACAGAGAAACTGCTCAAATATTAGGATGGCGTAAAAGACATTTGTCATACTTAAAAAAATTTAAAAAAATAATAAAAATAATTTTAAAAAGTCCTTGCAGTAGCAGAACATTTGATCTATTTCCAAAGAGATATGAAGTGGCAGGTGAAACTTGTAAAATGCGCAAACATACTCAACCTTAACGCAAACTTGTGCGTATGCCAGTAATGAAACCTGATCAAAGGATTTACTTTTGTAATGTGTTCTACATGTAAAGTCAATCTTTGTTTCACTTCGGCTTGTAACTGTGTTTATGAATTTTATAGAAAATAGTGAGTAATGCATTTCAATTTTCTATTAAAATCAGTTTGGTATTTAAGAAACAGTTCAATAAATCTTTATTTGCTGTTTATTTTCTCTTGTAACAAGTATCCTCCATCTTTTCAATCTAAGCAGTATGTATGAGTAGTGACCCAATGTATCACTATAAAAAGTTACTATAATTCGGAAAACAAATTTTGGTGCCTGTTTCCATTATTTTGTACCTATTGGAACTATTAAAACTGAATCAAGTGATATTTTTTCATTAAATATGATCTTGGGTCTGAAGAGGATGTCACGTGATCAAGTGAGGCCTGAGCCGGCGCGATCGCTAGCGGAGTGGCTAGTCGGTATGAGGCAGTGGGCTGTGCCCCAGCGGCCGGCCAATCTGCTAGCGGTCGCGCCGGCTCAGGCCTCACTTGATCACGTGACATGACGTGCACGCCGCGGCCTGTCTTTCTCGTCGTTCTCGTCGTGAACTGTGTGTTAGAGGTCTGCAAATCGCCGGTTTCGCTCGCTCGTACTCGGTCGAGTGCGCAACGCTCGTCGGTGGCGCACCGAGTGTGTTACGCTCGCAGCGAGCGAGTTGACACTCGAACGAGGCTGCGTGGGGCGGGGCGGGCACAGGCCGCACAGCGTGGCGCTGCCGCTGTACTCACAAGGAAACCTACCCAAGTGTCACTCTCCGATTTTTATTAAATTTGCATATAATACATGAAAAACTATGGGACACGTAACTTTTTAGCGGCGGAGAAACATATTTAAGGGATGAAACGGTCCCTCCAAAATTGTCGCTAAAATAGAAACATGGCGATAACTTAGAGACTAGTGAAGCGATTTTCAGGATTTTTGGTATGAAAGTATCTTTTGATAAAGGACAAATTTCATAAACTTCGATTAAATCAAAATAATTTTGAGCACAAAAAATTGGTCACTTTAGGGGTACCTGTCCCTCTAATTGTTACTCCCCCTGCAATGTACCTAGGCCGATCTCTTATCAAGAGATACTTTCATACCAAAAATTATTAAAATCGCTTCACTAGTCTCTAAGTTATCGCAATTTTTCTATTTTAGCGACAATTTTAGAGGGACCGTTTCCCCACTCAAATATGTTTTTCCGCCGCTAAAAAAAATTCGTGTCCCACAGTTTTTCATGTATTATAAGATATCCAAATTTCATAAAAATCGGTGACACTTGGGTAGGTTTCCTTGTCAGTGGCTATGGCAGCGGCTCTGTGGCTCTGAGGTGTGGGCTGCTGTTGCGTCTGACGAACCCCCACTAACTAAAGGAACCAAAATCAGTTATGCTGTAGACGTGTATTCATGTATAGTAGCATGTAACCACAATATCATTATACCGCAACGAGACAAAAAGGTTGTTTTCACCAACTACAACATCTGGAAGTAATGTAAAGGATCCAAAGAGAAACTACGGAACGAACGACGTTTTCATTGCAATGCACAAAAGTGAATGTTACCGTACAACGAAGTATACATGAAAAGTAACAACACTATCCCCAAACTATTCGTTGGTGGCATTGTAATTGCAATGTATTGTTAAATATCGTTGACACGTTGTAGATCGAGTCGAGATATAAAATACAATCACTTCCTCGATAAGACGGCAAGTAACACCTACCACTAAACAGACACTAACAGTCCCCAAAATGGGAACAAGAAAGAAAGAAAGATCCTGGAAAAATCATTTAGTAAATGATCTTAGTACAGAAACTTTATAGTAATCACGTATAATAACCTGTATGGTAAAGTATAAAATGCGAAATTGAATGGCTAATTCAACTGGATCGAGAGAACAGCTTTCAAAGCACCCGGGAAAGGAAATAATTCCAAATTTCGCAGTCAGGATGTATTCTCTAGCGTCTAGTTTGCTCCTGACACTCGGCTTGGACTCGAGTGTCGCTGCGGTGGGCGACCGAGTGGCGAGCGGGCAGTGTGGACGGTCGGGCCAGTCGAGCGTGCGCCGCTCGAACGAGCGTGGAGGAAGTCGAGCGTAGCCACACGCCTTGCCGCAAGCTGCAGTACCGACACCTGTCGGACTGTCATAGAACGACATGTATCTCGCGATTCGAGCGAGCAACCGAGCGACGTGCAGATCTCTACTGTGTGTCGTATGTGATTCTTACACTTATGGCGACCGTCCTCATGGGTTGAAGCTTACGTGAACAAAATTTGAAAAAGACTGGATCAAAATTGTAGATTTGTATGCAACACGTACACACAAACACATAAACATAAGGACACTCTGGTTCATATATAAAGATGAAGTTTCTTCAGTTCTGCTTCGATTAGCGAAATTCAAGGGGGAGATTTCGAAAATATTTTCCACGCTTCCACAACTGTCTGAAGAATAATAAGATTACCCGACGTAGTCGGATTTGGAGGCGATCTAATCGTTTTATAGTTTTCAAAATGACAAGCCAAGATCGCACATTAATAATTTATTAAATGACGACCGGTTTCGGTGCACTGTATCACCATCATCCGGTCACATATGTTATAATATGGTCATCTTGTTAAAACAGTTGGTATAAAATAACAAGTGCAACATTGCACTTAGTCATAAATGTTTGTAAATCTTTTGGGACTTAACTACGGGGTCATCAGTCCCTAAGCTTACAAACTACTTATGAACTACTTACGAACTAGGACGGCACAAATATCCATGCCCGAGGGGGGATTCGAACCCCCGACCGTAGTGGCCGTGCAGACCGTGACTGGAGCGCCTCAGTCTCCTCGGCCACCGCGGCCGGCAACACTTAGTCACTATATAAAATGTGACTAAGTGCAATGTTGCACTTGTTATTTTATACCCAATTTTTTTTAACAAGATGACCAGATTATAATGTATATGTGACCAGATGATGGTGACGCAGTGCACCGAAACCGGTCGTCATTTAATAAATTATCAATGTGCTATCTTGGCTTGTCATTTTGAAAACTATTGTCTGAAGAATAATGATTAAAATTGTAGACTCGGTACTAGAATTTACATGCCTTTTTTCGATTTCAGTTTGTATTTTCGTGGTTTTGTATAGCCAGTCAGCTCTCCCATTTGAGGCGCTACTCGCCAATTGAAAAGCGACGTTTAGAGCAGCGACGATTATGCTGTCTGGTTGGGGTGTCTCAGCAGCAGAGCAGAGCGGCCGTGGCTCATTGAATGCAGCCAGCGGACGCGGTCGTTAATTAGCAGTAATGTATGGACGCCACTGGGCCGCGGCCACGCATTGTCTTCAGGGTAATTGGCTCATTTGCTTCAGCCTACATGGCCAGTTTCGCGTGTGCTAAAGCGGGGAAATGCTTTCAAGCTTTTACACACTTTCTCGTTAGCCAGGAATCTTGGCTACCGAACAGAGAATTTCTCACGGTTTTACTTGTGTTAGAAGAGAAGAGTGTTCTTCCGCTTAGCATGTTTATCACTTTAAGAAGTGCTGTGATATTGTAAAGCAGTGCTTCCCAATTCTCTTTTGTAGTGGGACCTACATAAGCAGTCAACAATCCGAAGATTGGTTTGAACACCACAGTGCTTTACTAGGCATGGTCCTGGTTGGAGGTGGTATGCCATTGCCTTCCTCCGACCTTTGACTTACCCAGCCAGTTATAGGGGGACCTACAGTTTAACGTGGGTTCCGAACCACGGTGCTACTCGGCATTTTTCACATGAGCAATACTGCCGGAGGTGAAAGACGTGGAAAGTGACAGATAAAAATCCTAGGACCTACGCCTCCACTTCTTTCACCTCTGGCAGTATTGCTCATGTGAAAAATACCGAGTAGCACCGTGGTTCGGAACCCACGTTAAACTGTAGGTCCCCCTATAACTGGCTGGGTAAGTCATTTCGAAGGTCGGAGGAAGGCAACGGCATACCATCTCCAAACAGGACCATGCCTAGTAAAGCACTGTGGTGTTCAAACCAATCTTCGGGTTGTTGACTGCTTTCTATATATATATATATATATATATATATATATATATATATATATATATATACTTACTAATGTAAATAGTGTATGTAGTGTGAAACTAGAGTTATTATTAAATGTAAATGCTTTTCTAAGACGTTTGAACCTGGTGAAACGAACATCTATACAAAAAAAAAAGTAAATTTTTTAAAGTCACTGAAATTTGTGGTTGTATTTAGGCTTGGTGTTAAGGTTACTTCCTATATCTTGATTGAAACTTGTAGTTTTAGTCGAAGATCGTTTACTATGTAATTTTTTAGAATCAAACTAGGAAATGCATGCTGGAATAACTAAGTAACTGTGGAAACCATTAATTTCTTCATAGCTATAGTTAACACTCGAAATTCTCCTTCCCCACTTTATACGGGACGATACAGTATCAATCAACATGATCATAGAGAAATAAATACAAAATAGAAATATGGTATAGAATAAAAGAAACCTGTACTTTAACAACGGGTACACACTAAACAACAAGCAAATAAGGGACGAGTTCGCCGACAGAGGAAGAATAAATCGTCGGAAAGTCACTCATGTTACACTTGTGGCAAGTGGAAGAAGACGCAGCGTAGCAACATCGCAACTGCGAACGAGTGTTACGACTGCATTGTTCTCGTAGCGCTCTGAGTACTTTATTAGCCTCATTGGTTTCATTGCTCTTAACATACTGTAGCTGAAACATTTTTTTAATAAACTCTCCTTCGATATGATGACATCAAGCGTGGACACGTGTGCACGTGCGAGCTTTTTCTCTCTATTTCTCTCTCTTACATGCACACACACACACACACACACACACACACACACACACACATACAAAGAGAGACACACATCATGTGATTTACAGGGTAGATATCGTCATAAACATGAAGGTTCTCTCTGGTTGGCGAAGAAATCGAGCAAGATAATAACAGCAGTAAGTAAGTTAACTTCTATATTAAGTTAATTTTTATAATTTCCCTAGGAGCCATTTATTTGTGATATGATTCGGCCGGAAATTCTATTCGCACTTCTGACTTGATAAAATTATTCATTGGAGCGATCTCGAAAATTTGGAGGTATGTATGCCTTTAATGACAAAAAATGTTCAAATGTTTGTAAATCTATCGGACCAAACTGCGTGGTTATCAGTCCGTAGCTTACAAACTACTTAAACCTAGGTAAACTAACCTACGGACAAACACACACACCCATGCCCTAGGGAGGACTCGAACCTCCACGGCGAGCAACCGCGCGCTCCGCAGCAAGACGCTTTAGACCGCTCGGATACTCCACCGCGGCTTTAATGACATATGCCCTATCATCAGTGCCATCGATTTGTCATTTTAGACAGAAACGATTGTATTTTCAAATTTACGGAATGAATCTCTTGCAATTGTCTTCATAAAAGTCATATCATTGTTCATAGATAAAACTGGAAGTAGTAAAAGTTGTAGCTTATGGACCCATTTATCGGGAACTGTGGTATCCGACGCTAAGAAAGCCTTCCAGTTTCTATGACCGTTGCAATTTGAATGGAATATGAGAATGCGAATATACTAATGATTTGGAGAATGCTATAAGGCACAAGGCACTATGCACTGTCTGTAATAGGCTTAAGCTACACGATTTCGGCACAACCTGTAGATGACCATACCACCTGTTAAAATCTGGCGGTAATATCCTTAAAAAGTGTTTTATAAATTAAGATCCTTTTCATTTCTAGTTTTCTTTTATTCAGCTGGAAATTGGAAATCTCTTGGACACCGTAGTCGTTGTGGTTCTCGTAACAAACTGCGTGTTCGCTTTCTTGAAGTATAATTTTATGCGCTCATTCCACAGAGGATAGAACAGCATTCAGTTCAAGGATATTTATTGCCGGTCAGAGCACAATGAATAATCAGCTGCTCTGGCTGCTATTAAGCCGCCTGCTGGCTGCAGTCACGTCTTGTAGCGGTCGTACTGGAAACATTATTCTGCACAGGTTTCCTTTAACGTTAGCAAACACTTTTGAACCGGGTGTAATTACATTCTAATTTAATTCTGTTCCAGCAACTGACGACACGGATTTGCACATTAAAATATAATTTTATATAATAAGTACAAAAACGACTCTTCTATCGAGCGAGCGAGGTGCCACAGTACTATACTAAGCTACTGACACATTACATAGGACAGTGGTTCAAATCCGTGCCCGATCATCTCGATTTAATGGTTTCATCATTTATATATGAAACTCGAGAGAAATGACGGAATGGTTCTTTTGAAATTGATTGGTTTGATGTCATTCGCAGGCCGAAGGAGGGAAGTTAAATGAGGATTTAATGTTCCATCGACAGCGTGGTCATTAGAGCTCACGAGGGGATTTTTGTGTAAGACTGTGGAAGGAAACTAGCCGTTCCCTTATACAGGAACCACCTGGGAATTTGCCTGATGTGATTTGGAAAAGTCATGGAAAACCTAACTCTAGACGGCTGAAGCTGAATTTGATCAACTGTACTCGCGAATGCAAGTCCAGTGTGTTACCATGGCGCTAGCTCGCTGGGTTTCGAAAGCCCAACTTATGTACTGTCTTTAATGATCCCGTTGTCGATCAGACAATAAAACCGATGTTCAAATGAAGTACTCGATGAGGCCATTTTTGGGTTGGGATGGGACATGGGCAGTGGGTTACTACATATACCTACATAATGAAATAAAATAATAATAATAATAAAAACTTACAAAACGTCAGAGAAGTGAGACTTTTCTTAGTGGAGAACACAGTATGTGAAATACCGATTTGCCTGTGTTTCTAAAATCTTGGTAGCAAATTATATTTATGCATTTTGTGCTACATACTGTACATACAGTATATTTGTTTTATCACATGTTCAAATGTTTGTAAATCTGTCGGACCAAACTGCATGCTCATCAGAACGTAGCTTACAAACTACTAAACCTAGGTAACGTAACCTAAGGACAACATACACACAAACACCCATGCCCTAGGGAGGACTCTAACCTCCGACGGCGAGCAACTGCGAGCTCCGCATCGAGGCGCCTTAGACCGATCGGCTACTCCACCGCGGTCTTGTTTTATCATCTACACATTTTGCTCATAGAGAAAAGAGAGAGAGAGAGAGAAACAGTGCTTGGGTGTTGATGTTCTACGAGTTACACAGATAGCTCACACATAGCTCAGATTTTACATTTAACATTCAACAAAATTTATTGCTCGTTTTGATTAAAGTTCTGTTTGTGCATTTAACCCCTTCTTGCTCAGAGGCGAGATGCATCTGAGTAGAGAAAAGACGTGAGTAAACCTTCGATGCACAACAGTTGAATACAGAAGATACGTAGAATATGTACTCGACAAGGAAAAAATCAAACTAAAAATGTAATTGACTACCTTTCTTCAAATAATAAACAATCTTCACTGTAGCTGACAATCAAGAAATTCTTTCGATTTGGAAGTGATTATACGATTATTAGTAGGAAACAGAAAGAGATCGGCGAAAGGAAGAGCTAACCCTCAATTTACTAATAATTAGTCTGGTCAACTTTCACATGTTGAAAGCCGGCCGCGGTGGCCGAGGAGACTAAGGCGCTCCAGTCACGGTCTGCACGGCCACTACGGTCGGGGGTTCGAATCCCCCCTCGGGCATGGATATTTGTGCCGTCCTAGTTCGTAAGTAGTTCATAAGTAGTTTGTAAGTTTGGGGACTGATGACCCCGTAGTTAAGTCCCATAAGCTGTACAAACATTTGAACATTTTTGAACATGTTGAAAACAAATAGTTCTGAATTTACCGCTAGAAATGCTAAATTTTATTGGCGTTCCTTATTATATCACTTCATATCTCTGAAAATAACCACGCGTATAACGTGCATTAACACGAAATAGGCTCTTCTGGATCACCTCTTTTTCCGTAGGCGGGCACAGTACATCAATGTCAGTAGGAAAATTAAGTAGGATTATGTATTAATAGATTATTAGAATTTGCTGAAGCGGACGGAGCTATACCAAACTAAAGTACAGAATAATTTCCGGAAAGTATGTAGGCTAGTTTGTTGTCTCAGCATGAAACCGTCAGTCTACTGTGGAGGTACGCGTACAGGGTTCAACGAAGAGTCTGTTCTACGACTTTGTGCCATCACTTATCGTTTATTCCACTTCTGCCAATAATTTGTGTACATAAGGATGTCAGTTGCATTGTATTTTGGGATTGTAGGCAATGTAACCCTATAAACAACTGAAACCCTAAACAAGAAAAATTAATTAGCTGATAGCTATTTATGGAAAATATTTCAACACTTTAATGTCAGTAACGAGACTTACATTTTTGCCTACAGGTAATCTTTTAGAATTAAGAATAGAGGTTTTTGGAGAAGGTTTGTATTTAGAGCAACTGAACTGACTTGAAAGTGAAATAAATTATGAGTAAAAGCTGAGTAAATTGCTTCTGCTAAATCAATAGCTAAACACTAGGTTTTTCATGCTCCTGAAAGGGATACCTTACTGTCACTGTTTATAACCAGCAGGGTAGTTCTACTATAAAAATTTTTCGGAAAGCTTATTCAAAGAGCAATTGGGGAATGCATGTTGGGAAATACATGGAGATACAGGAAAATAACTAAGTTAACCAAGGGAGAAAGTGGAGTGGAAGTTAATATAAGTGTAATGAAAGAGGAAAAATACGGTAGGTACAAGTAAGCAGGCAAGTAACTGATAAATGGACCAATGATCTTCTAACCGGATGCTTACACATTAGAAATAATCGGCTCGATGAATTACGGAAACTGGGTGGATCAGTAAACGCGAAGGAGCCATGTAATTTACTGTCGGTGTATACTGTAATGAATGACAGGGGAAGTCTAGCAAGAAATAAAATAAATAAATAAATAAATAAAATAAACGTTTGTAAATCAATTGGAGCAAACTGATATGGTCATCAGTCCCTAGACTTAGAAACTACTTAAACTAACTTACACTAAGGACAACACACACACACACACACACACACACACACACACACACACACACACAACGTAAGAGAGGATTCGAACGTCTGGTAGGCACGTGTGCCTTGTCCATAGTATGACGCCTTAGACCACGCAGCCATTCCGCGCAGCAGTAGGTAATATAAATGGCATTTATTGATGGTATATGTTGTTTTCGGGAAAACGGACGCTTGATGATTGCAGACTTTTCTATATCAAGGTGAAGTTGGTAAATGTAAGAGTTGTTCTTGTATTGATCTTGTACGTGCCCAGGTAAGGGGAAGATAGTGCTTAGATCTAAATTATCTACCAAAGAGATACTATACAGCACACAAGAAAAGTGTAAAGAAAAGCTACAGTGCCATTAAAGTACATGTTCGTTGACGCCTGTGCCTTGCCGCTTGGACAAAAAGCAACAGCTCACGTTATAGGTGGCAGGCAAACAAGGTTAAAGCTCTGTACAGGGAAAGTATGGTCACGTTGCCAGTGGTGGCCGTATTGTGCCGTTCGCGCTGCTGTTTCTACATTGACCGCTTTAGCGTTCTGCCCGCTATGAGATCCGATTTTAAGAAAACTTTACAGTTAAATAAAATTATTTCTACCCATCTTACAGTCTCATATCTTCTCTCAAATAAGATATTTTAGTTACTCGTAGCAGTCACTGGAATGCATAAAATTTAATAAACCATTATGTCAAGTTTCAGAGAGACAGAAATACCTTGTCTAGACTTGGTGTAAACTTGTTTTTCGTTTATACATAGCAGCGAACGAGATACAGATAAGTTATCAAAATTTTATTCAAACTGGAGAGCAGAACAATAGCTCATTTTTTCTCGGTACCGTATATTACCTTTTATATGACGGACGGTTTTGCGAAGTGTGCCCAGTTCCATCCGAGCAGACTTTCCGGTTGGCTATTATCGTATTTTCAGAAAACTAATGATGAATATATATATTCCACATCTTACAGTCTAAAGTCCTTGCTCGCTAAAGGACTGTATTTCGTTTCGTCATTCGCCACAATTACTGTATAGCATCAAATTAAGGAATGTCCTTCGGGAATTATTAAAGAAGCGATCTACGGTACCTGACGTATTGATACGGTAAAACACAATCTTCAAGCTTAAAGACTCAGAATGTAAGCAACAAAAAACAGAAGAATTTTGTGACACACTGGAAGATAAATAATTTATATAATTCCGTATTAAGAGCTATTTTAGAAACCTTCTGTGTCATTAAGCGTGATGACATAGTTTTTTTTAAGCCAAGATTATGTAAATTATTTATCCACCAGTATGTGTCTTAGTCTTGTGTACGTTAATTTGTTTTATAGCAAAACGTAGTCTTGAAAGATGTTAAGGTAAATCAACACTCGTTTCAATCTGGTGCGTGACATTCACAGTACTTATTCAGGAAGCAGTTATGGGATGACAGGGAAAAGAATGACAGAAGGAAAAATAAGAGAAAAATTCAACAGCGGTTACACAACGACACGACGGAGTATTAAAAATATTACTATAATACCAGTTAACTAACGAAATACTATTCATTCATTTTCACTGGATTGAAAATACCTTGCACTTAACGAGATTAGAACCTACAATGTTCAGCACATTACGCTCTTACTATCAGCACTGTGCTACTTCCTTACACCATGTATTTATACTGACTTTTTGATCACTCGGTAAATAATAAAGTTTGTCGATGAAATAACGATAATGTATCAATCTTTTAACAACCTCATCAAAATGACACACCTGCGTTTAGAAAACTATTACAACCACTACCTGGTGTGTAGGAATGTGTTTGCGCAACTATAATTACTTTAAGCAGACGCTTTTTGTCACTGTTGATTGAAAACGTAATGATAAATGGACGTCACCGTATTGAGAATAAATTCCTCCTATGGTACTCATACGTTGTTATTTTATTATTCTCTATTCAAATGTCACCCGTCGTAGACTGCGTAGCATAGACACAAACAGCTTTTTTTTTTTTTTTTTTTTTTTTTTTTTGTATGATCTGGTTTTATTATAAGCATTGGTTTCTTGCGTTCTAGGTCGAAAGTATTCCCTATCAGTCTAGCCTTCGAAGAGTACGGCTTCACGCACTGTTATCTGAGGGTCATCTAAGGCAAGTCGATCATTGGGATTATCTTCTTCTATAAATGTGAATGTCTGTTCGGTGTACGTTTATCATGTCTGAACCACAAGACAAAAAGAGCTAAAAATTTATACTGTTACTAATGTCTACCCGGGGAAGGCTTTAGGCACGGTTTCGTGGCGATCGGATAGCTATTTATCTATATATATATTAATGTGGATGTCTGTTCGGTGTACGCTTATCACGTCCGAACGACAAGGAGCAGAGACTTAAATAATTGTAAAGTTACGAATTTATACCTGAGGAAGGTTTTAGGCGCGGTTTTATAGCGATCTAATGGATATTTAGTAATTTGAAGAATATAACGCGAAATGCGGAACAATAATTACTCTTTGAAAATTATATTTACTCTTTGAAAATGGTTTTATTTGTTGAATTGTTGCTTGAGGGTTGATAATGATAAAAAGGTGGAGTATGTTGGGATGGAAGGTTATCGGTGTATATAAAATTTTACGCGTGTGTGTGTTAATATTCCGCTCTGCAGCGAAACCTACAGAAAGCAAACGAATGGCCTGTGTGTAATTGTTGTCCGAAGTCTCCCGTTGTACACCATAGCAGTTCCATGCCGATAGCTGTAAGGGTGTGGAAGATATGGTGGTTGAAAATCGTCAAATTATAAAAAAATACGGACTGAAGGCCAGCGATGACGTTTGGGACTCTATAGCAACGAGGTTACATACAGCGAAACGTGATGCCACAGACCATATCTTTGGTCTATGCCTGCTACAATGTCTTCAGCTCTTTCTCTGTAAGGATAGCATACGAATAATTTTATGGTTTTACTTGAACGTTGATTAAAAATATTTGTTTCTAAAGAAGGTATCGTATTTCATTTCATCCTTCAAAAGTCTCATAGAACACTACTGAAAGATAGCTTATCTATTATAATCAACTAACACGCGAGCGGAGCCGCGGGTTTAAGCTAGTAATAAATATGTACATGACGGCAAATCACCGCTTGTATGAAAGGATCCAATAGTGCTTTGTTGTGTTTGAACGTTACCTTTGCTGTGTTTGTGTGGGTTGTTTTTCGTGTGATTATTATGTTTTATTGATGTGGATGACAAAAAGAAAGAGATCCGGACTTAGAACTGGGAGTGAAGTTAACAAATGTTGTGGCAGTTTGGCAACGGCGAACGGTTCGAAAGTGACGTTGTGGGTTCCGACTGCAGGCAGCCACTCCCAAGGCGTCAAGTGTCAGCTAATAACAAAAAGCTGACAGGTGGCTTTAATCGGCCTGCGGAGTGGCTGGCCCATCCCGGCTCGCCTGGGAACCCCCAGGCCAGCCTCAGCTAAAAGCCCGGCCCGTCGCCGCCGCCTTGCGCTTGGGCGCGCGCACGGAACGCCGCGTAGCGGTAACTCGCAGAGTTACTGACCTCTCCGCTGTTTGCGTTTCCTTCTCCGTCACCGACGATGACATCTCTTCCTGTTGCTTTTCAGTTTAGCCGCCGTTAGCAGGTGAGTTACAACGAGCCATATTCCCCCGCTCGGGCGACGCCCTTTAACGTCCACTACTCCAAGACTTAGATGAACCTTATTCCAATATCTGATTTCCCATTCGGCTGAATCGTCTCTCATAAAAAGGTAAAGCAGTCAACAATCCGAAGATTGGTTTGAACACCACAGTGCTTTACTAGGCGTGGTCCTGCTTGGAGGTGGTATGCCGTTGCCTTCCTCCGACCTTCGAACTGACTTACCCAGGGGGACCTACAGTTTAACGTGGGTTCCGAACTACGGTGCTACTCGGCATTTTTCACATGAGCAATACAGCCAGAGGTGAAAGAAGTGGAAAGTAACAGATAAAAATCCTAGGACCTGGCGGGGATCGAACCCGCGACCTTTGAATTTATAGTCTGGTACTCTACCACTCTGCAACCGAGGCGCACCATAAACAACATATTAAACCAAACGACAAGTGCAAAATCACCGTCATCGTTATTATCGTCATCATGATCAAATACGCGATCGAGGACCCTGTCACCATGCACCGAACT
The DNA here is from genome assembly GCA_026315105.1 of Locusta migratoria. Lineage (NCBI taxonomy): Eukaryota > Metazoa > Arthropoda > Insecta > Orthoptera > Acrididae > Locusta > Locusta migratoria. The sequence continues at coordinate 468,410,931 of CM048744.1, read as the reverse complement.
CACAATGAACCTCCATAGATGGCGATCTTATGCACTTTAGATGTTGTCGTGGACTCATAGCCCACGTCTTTAGGTAGCTGATCCTCCAATCTATTTCTTGGTCTTCCAATTGGAAGGTTACCATTAGGTCTTCCTACAAGTGCGGCTTTTGTTCGAAATGTATCTGGTCTCTCGCTTTCCGTTTTTGGACGATGTTTGGTTGTCTCATCACTTACAACTCTTGGTTCGTTCCCCTCCACGAGTTCACGGACTTGCCCAAAGATCTTCTTTATGATTTACTTTATTTTTTTCGAAAAGCAACGAGTTTTCTTCATATCTCGTTGTTGTGATTAAGGTTCCTATTCCTTATAACAACGTTGATACTATCACTGCCTTGTCTTTATTGACAGATTCTTTGACGACATTATTTACCTCAGAATAATATTAGTTTTAGACCCATTTACAATGCGTCGGTTAATTTCCTGTTTTGATTATTTTGGCTATTGAATCATATACCCATGACTTAAAATTTTCGACTTTTCCAAAGTTACAAATGCCTACCTGTAATGACATTTCGTTACGGGCTTTTCTAGATATCTCTAGCAACTCAGTTTAATCCGTAGCCCGATATTACTTGTATTTTGCGATAGGTCCTCCACAGTCTGACATTTTTTCCTCTGACTCTGCTAGCACTGAAATGTATGCATATTCCAATAAATCTGTTCCACCACGTAGCCTAGTCCTTTCCGTTTCTATTTTCATTTTTTCGGACTGACTTCTATAGGACCACGCCGAGCGAGGAAGAAATGCTTTAATGAAGTGGAGATCTGCACCGTTCTCATCATACAGTAACCATGAGAAGTCCTCCTCTAATCCTACATCTACTATTAATCTACATATTTACTCTGTAAATCACATTTAAATACCTAGCTGAGGGTTTATCAAACCGCTTTTATAATATTTCTTTACTGTTACATTGCCTAATAGCACGCGTGAAAAAAGAAACCGCCAAATATTTCAGTTTTCGATTTAATCTATGTATTTTTATTACGTTGATTATGTCTCTCTATGTAGGTGGATGCTAGCAAAACATGTTCGCAAGTTGGTGAAAGAAATTTCGCAAGTAAGTCTCGCAGCAATTACTACCGCCTCTACACCGCAACTCGTGCATCATTTCCAAGTCTCTCTTCTCTATATCGCAATAATACAGAACAAGCTGCTCTTCTTTGAACTTCCTCTATATTCTCTGTCGGTCCCGCTTTGTGGGATCCAAATTCAAATGTTCAAATTTTTGTATAGCTTATGGTACTTAACTACGGGGTCATCAGTCCCTAAACTTACAAACTAGTTACGAACTAGCTAACACTAAGGACAGCACAAATATCCATGCCCGAGGGGGGATTCGAGCCCCCGGCCGTAGTGGCCGTACAGAACGTGACTGGAGCGCCTCAGTCCCCTCGGCCACCGCGACCGGCGCTTTGTGGGATCCCACAAGTCGCAGCAGTACTCCAAAATAGGGCGCACAAGTATCGTGTAGGCAGTTTATTTAGTGCTACTGTTGCATGGTTCGTCTTCCCCTTCGAATTAAAGTTGTTTGTAATTGATTCTTAGGTTGAATTTACGGCCTTTATATTTCACTGACTTACGTATCTTGTAAATGTAGTTTAACTGATTTCTTTCAGAGCTCATATGGATGACTTCGTACTTTTCATTATTTATGGCCAGTTACCAATTTTGCACCATGCAGATATGTTAATCATTTGCAACTGCATTTATAAACGACAGCATCATGCGCGAAGATTCTAAGAGATGTGCTCAGATTGTGTCCTAAACAGTTAATAAAGTCAAGGAGTAGTAGAGGTGCGTAACATTTCCCTCTGGAAATTACTACATTCTGACAGGAAATAGAGAATCAAATCACGCAGCTGTGGCGATGTTTCATAAGCAGGAAATTTGGTTAGAAGTCATCTGTCAGGTAATGTGTTAGAAGTCTTCCGAATATCTAAAAATATGGAATAGATTTGAGATCCCTTGTCGATAGTATTCATCACTCCATGTGTGTTTCATAATAATGATACTTTCTGAATGTGTGTTGACTACAGATAGTGTAATATGTGTTAAATATACTGATGAGAGCTTCATAATTTGTAAAATATTTACCAGATGAATTTTCATATAAGTTACAAAGAAAAGTTGAGAACAAAACTGTGTGTTTCAAACGAAACCTTGGTGCTTTGGGAAGTTGAAAGTCAGAGGCGCCTGTTCGCCTTACTTAGCTTTACGGCTGTAAACATTCTCTATTAAAAGATACACACAGTTGACGCTCCAGTAACACCGTCCAGAGACAAGGCGTCGCAACAGTTTGTGTCACGTCCGCGACCGCTACTGACTGGCCTGCTGGTACATGGCTCGAGGCAGTGGGCTGAGCCCCAGCGGCCAGCCAGTCAGTTAGCGATTCGGGGCTCCTCAGTGTGACGTGACACAGACTGTTGTGAGGCCTTGTTTTTAGAAGGTGTTGGTTCTGGCTGCTATGTCTCTGCGCTGCTGGCGGTCGGCGTTGAAACTATTACTTCCACGCCTATTACCTCTCTCCCGCTTGTCTGAAGTGGCACCTGTCATCTTCGAATCAAACTCGACGTCGCCTTTCCAGGAATACCATCCTCCCCCCCCCCTCCCAGACGCCCAAATCACGACTAAATCTCCCCAGTGCTTGGCTGTAGGAAGCAGGTGGTCGTATCGTAAGCTTCTTTGCGGGTATACGATAGATAAACCAGGCTACTTGTAGGAAACAATGTGAACGATGATTCATCGGACCGCAGCTCATACTTGCAGTAATCCAGTGTGCAGCTTTTATAGTCGTGGCACCACATCCTTCGCAGCTTTGTGCAGGCTTCTAATATTAAGGGTTTAGAAATTGCAGCCTTTCCATTAATGTTGAGTTACATTCATTTTAGTTTTATCAAAACTATATTACTTATGTGAGTGTTGATTTTTGTCGTCACCTTTGCCGTGGAAGTTTTATGTTGTCTGGCCAGAATAGTTTTCAATGTTCATCGGGAGTGGTCAGGTAGCTTTGTGTGTCGTCCGCTATTTCGCTTCACCAATCACCTTGTTTGGTGTACGCTGTCATTACCGAGGCCCTGTCGCCAGTGGAAAGTTAAACCGTGCAGCCTTTTACGTCACAGATACTCCCTGTAGTTGCGCACCATGGAGTTGTCCTCTGTGGGCGTCTGAGACGTCACGCATTGGACCAGTTGTGTTGACCGGTATCAGAACAAAACGTATTTGATAGGGTAAGGTAACGTCGAAGGCTTCGTATGTCGACTGTGCAGTGCTGTCGCGTCTCAGCGTTCAGACGTAAAAGTGCTGACAGCTTGCATCAAGATGTGGTTCACAGCAGGGCGTTCATGTTATATTACCATCCCCAGTATTAGTCAAGGATTTTGTTATCCCTATCGCGAATCTTATATTAATGAGGTACGAGAGAATACGTTAAACCATAATTTTGCTTTTTCCTTTCTTACGAAAGAGTAGAACACAAAAGAAAGTGCGCAAAAGACCTGTTGACTCGTGCAGTTTGCACCAAAGGAGTAGTATTGCCACGGAGGACTCTAAGCTACGCGCGTAGGAAGGAAACAGAGAATTAATTAACGTTGCTTCACATGAATGGGAGACTAAATAATAAACGTTCCGTCAACTTTGCTCAGAAAAAACTTACTGACATATTTAAAACGTCTCCTAAAAACAAAAGAAATAAGACAAGAGTTACAATGCTGTAAGAGGACCTCATCGCAAGCAATGAAAGCAAGCGTAGGAATGTGAAGACTAGCCAACCACCACTCGTCACCGCCTAAGTATTTGCTGTGGCCACGCCAACATGCACAAGTCACAGTAGTCAGTGGAGTCAAGCGTCAACATCAATGTCTCTACAGAGGGATGTTTAGCCATAGGCCTGTGCTTTAATTGCCAATTAAATTTCACAACGTCCTATTACCAAGGACTCCTGAAATAGGCACATATCACCATAAAACAATTTCACTGTGTTCATTGGTCAGGGCCATTTTCCCCTCAGGGGGTCACAGTTCTTTCGTACGCGCGTGGCCAACACGGGGCTCCGAGATAATGCAGTCTTCTTTCCTTCCTTACTTCCCGGACTGAATTTCCTTTCCCCCTCCCCTCCTTTCATATCCTCACTCCTTCCTCTCCCCACCGGGGACATAACCTTAGCAGTTTAGTCTCCCTATCCCCACCAAACAACCCAACATCAATCTCCCAGGGCCATTTCTTGATCTGTGAGTGTTCTGAGAAGTGTGTTATGGCTCGCAGTCTGCCTCTCTACTCTCTTCTGGCACCTGTCGGGTTGGTGAAATTGTTAGCACACTGTATTCGCATTCGGGATGTCTGTGGTTCAAATCCACTTCCGGCTATCCAGATTTGGGTTTTCCGTGGTTTCACTAAATCACTCCAGGCACATGCCTCGGTGGATCCTTAAAAAGGATACGGCCGAATTCCTTCCTCATCATTTCCAAAATAAATCCTAGTGTAAGCTCCATCTCTAATGACCACACTGTAGACGGGACGATAAAACCCTAATCCTCCTTCCTTTTCTCTTATGGCGCTGAAAATACAAGTCTCTTCTACAAGTCTACGGCACCATCAGGGACAGTATCATTTCTCCCTCTCTGTGATGCATTGAAGATCGTCTTGCACCCGTTTTGCAATAATATTACAGTACATCTACATCTACATACATACTCCGCAATTCACCGTAAGGTGCGTGGCGGAGGGTACACTGTACCACTACAAGACATTTCCTTTCCTATTCCACTCGCGTGGAATAGGAATCTCTGTGATAGTGTTCATATCTACTGCATACATTTTGTACAGCACTCTATAATTATGCTTCATTTCAGTTCGTTAAGTGTAGAACGTTTTATACCTTTTAGTAATTTTTCAATTACCTCTTTCGAGCTGTACACAGCACTTATCTCTTTTTATAAAAACAAGACTTCCCAATAAGTTATAGTACCACAGCCATCCAATTATAATGAAGCAACTACCTTCAAAATTAGCTTTCTTTATTGTGGTCTCACCCATACGAACAAGACAACTTTTCAGAAACCCTCATATCTAATTTTTTCTGTCTTTTCACCCAGGTCTTTTATGAACAATTACCTATTATTCTGTATTTTATTTCTTGTATATGCAGCCTATAGCGGAAGGAAGGAAGTTTAGGGTTTAACGTCCCGTCGACAGCTTGGTCATTAGAGACAGAGCTAACGCTCAGAATTTTGGGTAAGGATGGGGAAGGAAATCGGCGGTGCCCTTTGAAAGGAACCATCCCGGCATTTGTCTGTAGTGATTTAGGGAAATCACGGGAAACCTAAATCTGGATGGCCGGAGTTGGGTTTGAATCACCGTCCTCCTGAATGCAGCCTACAAATTAGTTTTAAATTAGTTTTACTTCAAAGAGCAGGATTTTCGTCATCACGATAACGGTACGTAGGTGTAACAGTATGATAGTTCATCGACGTTCTGACTCAGGTTCACAGTCGTCCTTGCCGCAGTATAGTAATAAAATGTCCTTTATAAATAAAAAAGTGAAGTTCAGGTTTTTTCACACAGAGATAGAGTGAGTGACATAAGCTGGAATGGAAAATGATGGGAACATGACTGTTACTTCGATGCAGGAAACATTTCAATATTGTTCTTAAGAGATTCTTTGCAATAAAGAAATTGTTGAATCGCAGACAGAAGAATTCTCCTCGTTCCGCCCCCTCCCCTCTCCACTCCTTCTTCTCTGTCTCCGCTTATATGTTTCTTGACTGAAGTAGTGATTTCAACCCACTGAAGTTACGTAACTTGTTTCATTACCTTTGATTATTCCTCCACGACAATTACTTTTTGTATTCTTTGTCAATAATACCATGTTTATTCACTTATGAAGGATCTTAATTAACTGATGGAATTTTTCATCAATTTTCTCACTAAAATAACGGTAAACGTAATTTGACTAGTCACACTGGAATAGATGATGCCGGAATGCATGCGAGACGCCAGAATAAAGCCATCGGCACAGCGACCATGTAAGGGAACGCGCACACTCAGCGTGTCGAGTTTCTGATGTCACAACATGCCAACCGTACGTTGGAGAGGCTTTCCAAACGTGCAGAGGAATATCAAGCATCTCAGGTAGTTTGAATGTGTGTCTGAGCGTTCACCAGTGAGATGGCAGGACGCCATATACGCCACACGCAAGTTATTCTTGCCACCATATTGGCTGTCGGTAATGTCCGTATTTGGTATGTTTATGTAGATCTTATGAAACATGCCATTAACTATATAAGCCGAGGATCTCTCGAAAACCGGTCCCTCACGGCTATTGTATTAAAGGACTAAAAACTTCTTATTGGTAACTGGTGGTCAAAGAATTTTCGAGTTGTGAAACTTTTTCTTTTTCAAGGCAACGGCACATTGATGATCCATTAAAATGCATTGTTCTTGATACGATTTGTTGTAATTGCATTCCCGTTGACAACGTATCTACGGTTAGTATATCAGACACTAAAATGTAAAATGGAGACCATTTTAACGACTGTTTGGTGTAGCATTTGGAGTCGCGGTCACAAAAGTGAATGTTGTCGATTCCCGTCTCAGTTCGTTCAAATATTTTTTTCTGGTATTGGCGTCTTCTGATGAGTTCAAAGACTTTGATATTAAATTGATAGAAGTATATTGTATAATATTCGATTTTGTGTGAGTGTGAATGAGCGTGCTCTGTGGAAATGTTCAAATGTTTGTAGAACTTATGGGACTTGACTACGGGATCATCAGTCCCTAAGCTTACAAACTACTTATGAACTATCTAAGACTAAGGACGGCACAAATATTCATGCCCGAGGGGGGGATTCGAACCCCCGACCGTAGAGGCCGTGCAGACCGTGACTGGAGCGCCTCAGTATCCTCTGCCACCGCGGCCGGCTGCTCTGTGGAGTGAGTTTGTTCGAATTGGATTTATATTCAGGTCAGCATGTACCTAACTTGCAGTAAAATTTTCACACTTTATTGTTTGAAGTCTTGATTTGTTAATAAAATCCTTACATCGAATAGTAACAGTGAACTTTAAGTTTTAATAAAAAGCAAGGCTGAAGCAATACATTTGTCTTATGTGAAGACCTATTCAAATATTCTGTCGCATTAACTTTTACAAATTTCTGCCCTTATCGACTGCTGATGGAACTGTCATTTAGCAATGTTCATTGACATTGAAGTTTTTAGGTAAGTATACCACAGACAGAACAACATTACTAGCAAATGCAAAGACGTGAAGAAGTCAATATGTCCATTTCATAAACGGTGTAACTGAGAACTTGGTGCAAGAGATAACTGTCTGTGAAACGTGCTGCGATGGATTGTGTAGCACGTTGAGGCACACTTCTCGTATGCACAGCTCGTACTTTCACGAGCGTTCTGCAGGACGTTGGACTCAGCACGCTGAACTTTGTCGTTCAGATGGACGTTCCGAACCCCACGAGTGGCTTCTAAACAAATTGCATGGTTACAGAAGATCGTCTCATTTGTGCGATTTGATTCGCGATTTCCTGTCTGAAACGACACGGGTCATAGTAATTGATGGAAAGTTGTCGAGTAAAACATAACTCATATCTAGTGTTCCCATGGAAATGTTACAAAGCACCTACTATTCTTTGACTTTATAAACGACGTAGATGACAATCTGAATGGCTCTCTTAGAATTTTCGCAAATGATGCTGTCGTCTTTGGATTAGTAAAATCATCGGAAAACCAAAAGCTACTGCAAAAAATCTAGATAAGACTTCTGCATGGTGGTGAAATTGTGAATTGACCCTAAAAACGAGAAGTGTGAAGTAATTCATGTGAACGCTAAAAGAAATCCGTGAAACCGGATTTACGAGAAAAATCAGTCATATCTAAAGGCCGTAAATTTATGTAGTATGCTAGGAATTACAATATGAACAATTTAAATTGAAAGAACGGATAAAAATTATTGTGTGGAAGGGAAACCACAGGCTGCGATTCAGACAGAACACTTAGAAGATGCAACAGTTCTACTAAACAAATTGCTTACACTACACTAGTCCGTTCTGTTTTGGAGTTTTGTTGCACAGTGTCGGTCCCTCATCAGGTGGGACTGACGTAGTATATAGAAAAACTTCAGAGAAAAACAGCTGTTTCGGACTATCGCGATACAAGGACGAGAGTTTCAAGGAAATTATGCACAAGCCCGGGGTGGAAATAATTAGAAGAAAGGCGTTATTTGTTTCCGCGAGTTCTATTTACAAAATTTTTTTCACCAACTTTCTTCTCCGAATGCAAATATATTTTGTTAGTACCCATCTATACACGGAGACATGATTATCGTAATAAAATAGCAGAAATCAGATCAGAAACGGAAGGATTTAGGTGTTCCTTTTTCTTGCGCGCTATAAGTGAATGGTAGAGAAATATTATGAAATTGGTTAGATGAACCGTTTACCAGGCAACTGAATGTGGTTCGCGGAGAAAGTATGTAGACGTAGATGATCTATTATCATAATAGCGCAGCCACCAAAAGGGAGATTAACCATTGGAGCTGGGAGAGGGAGTGAAGCACCTGGGTAACAGTCCAATTGCGAGTGAGATTTGAGCGGAAATGCAGCTAGTTGGTGCTAGAGGCGCCTAGGAGCGACTGTGCCACTGTGTCACGTCACGTAGTTTCCACGACGCTGGCAGCTCGTTGCGACCGCTGCACTACTTGGCTGCCGTCGCCCTGCTTTGCCTGTGTAATGCGCGGTTTGGCGAGTTCCGTTCCGTCTGGCAAAGTGGCGCAAGGTCACTGTACCGTAGCGACAGCCAGTGCTCGCCAAAAGCGATACGTGATCTCTGCCCGACAACTGTTCCTCAACGGTACTTTTTGTTTTTACCTCCCTTTCGCGTAAAGGAAAAAAATAAAAATAAAATAAACCGGAAATAAAACTCCACTTGGCACACGCCACTCTGATCCCTCCGTGCAGGCGTGCAGCCCATAGTGGCTAGCCTTATCTAAAAATTTCTTTTTAAATTTTGTGATGTAAGCTTCACAGCTGAGTTGTATATTTAATTATGTGCCTTTTTTATTTTATTTCTGATGAAGGCAATTATGGTTATTGCCGAAACCATGTTAAATAATTTTAAATTTAGCGACCGAGGGCTGTATTTTCATCCTTTGACCCTATTAGTAGAACGTGTTAGCCTCCATGGGCAGAAATGCGGGCTCTCAGTTGGCATCCACTGGAACAAATACATGTGGCGAATACTGACTTGGGACACGTTATTCCACTCTTGCACGATCTGTACGTGCCAACTGTCGTGTTCGATTGGAGACAAGTCCGAATATCGTGCTGGCTAGGAAAGTTCCGGTACATCTTGCAGAGCATGATGAGTTTCACGCGGAGCTTGTAGGCGAGCATTTTGCTGTGGAACGACATCTCACCTTCATATCGCAAGAGTGGTCAAAGAGCGGGTTTTACAACATTATGCAAGTACCGATTGCTGGTGAATGTTCATTTCACAAACATCAAAGTTGAGCGAAAGCCAGTTTGTATTGGACGAGTGCACTGTACGTGACAGTTCATCATGTCTACCTAGTACGAGCAAACGACCATCACTTGCATGCCGGCAGAATATGCTTCCATCGCTGAAGGCCATAATACGCTATTCCAAGTTATCCTCTGACGACAGTAGTCGAATCGTACACGTTGAAGACTGCTAATAATTACTTGCCAACAGTTCATGTATACTTAAGGGCTAACAAATCCTGTTAACATGCAAAAAAAAAAAAAAAAAAAAAAAAAAAAAAAAAAAAAAAGAGAGAACACACGACGCGTTTCGCCACTTCTAGGCTTCGTCAGACGTTGAAGGGGAAATTTACAGACTTGTTGAAAGGACAGGAGTTAATTAATGTTATATACTTTTAGTTAACTCCTGTTTTTGAACAAGTTTGTAAATTTCCCCTTCAACGTCTGATGATGCCCAGACGAGGCGAAACGCGTCATGTGTAAATAAGTGAAACGTCGCCTTTTGTGCAACCAACAATAGTTTTTACCAAAATCTCTATTACGATTGCAGTGACAGCGCCACAAAAATATAGAGTGATTTCAGAATCCTCTTATCTGTGCTGTGGTAGCTGTACTATCTGCCGCTTCGGCCCTTGAAATACAACGATTATGGCAGATGCCTGTGCAACGTGGACGTCGAGAACCTCGTCTACGGTTGTGAGAATGTTGACGTGACCTCGGCAACCAGAATCATTTCACAACTGATGCAGCACTCCCATCACGTGTTGAATTATCCGAAAGGACGATCTGGCCACTCGGGCCCTTTCAAACTCGCACAGATGGCTTTAGAAGCTCGAGCGCTGCTTTTTGGTTTGGGCCTGTTTCCTTCACACTTTGGTATCGCAGCGAATCTTTGTCTATAAGGCCGTGTTCAGACACGGCGATAATTGCGCGGTTACAGAATCGCGCGATGCCCACGCGGATTTTACTTACTAGAGTATCGTCGTAACTGTTCACAAGTGACCGCGCGGCTAGTCCAATCGCGCGGTAGCCGCATTTCAACCGACGGAAAATGTAATCGATCGGCGCCCGCGCGATTTTGTTTCTGTGGAATCCTATAGGAGCGTTTAGTTTGGATGCGGGCACCGGGTGGTATGGATGTCACAGTGCCACAAGCTTGCAACGAATCGCTTCGGTACTGAATTATTTATTGACGAAGTGGAAAAACGATCTGCATTATGGGATCTTCAGTGCGATGAATATTGTAATAAAACTGCCAAAAACCCAGCAGGGCAACAGTTGGGAGTTATATTTGGAAATGATGAACCAAGGTTTGGAAAAAATAATTTTTTTTTTTTTTTTTTTTTTTTTTTTTTTTTTTTTTTTTTTTTTTTTTTTTTTTTTTTTTTTTTTTTTTTTTTTTGGAAAGTAGGTGTTTATTGAACAAAAATGAATTTACATAGAATCACATTTCTGTCTCATGTGTGCTTCAGGGCTTGAAGTATCTTTCGTGACTAATTGAAGTAGCTCGTCAAAAGAATTTATTGACGTTCTCAAACAGTCAGAAATGTTTTCTCTATACGTTCTTAAAGTAGGATACAACGTTACGAATTGGCCATGTACGAGCCAATCATTTAGTATGGGATGCACCAAATATTCAAATGTCTATAAATCTATCGGTCCAAACTGCGTGGTCATCAGTCCGTAGCTTACAAACTACTTAAATCTAGGTAAACTAAACTACGGACAAACACAGACACCCATGCCCCAGGGAGGACTCGAACCTCCACGGCGAGCAACCGCGCACTCCTCAGCGAGGTGCTTTAGACCGCTCGGCTACTCCACCGCGGCTGGGATGCACCCAATACTGCATTTTCCTTACTCTCGGTCTCTTTCTTTTAAGCAACCAGAGTAAACACAATATTTCTTCTTTGACTTCTGTTTAGACACTGTCAGTTCCCGCTACGCAGTGTGAACGACAACCGCTTACTAAACGCGGCGGGACAGCGCCTGTCTGAACACAAAGGTTCAAAACCGCGCGGTTCCCGCATGTCTGAACGCGGCCTAAACATCCCCTATTAAAGGGAACATACAGGTGGCTGCGCTATGTATGACGGAAGACATTTACTACCGCCTAGGCGTTATCTGTCGTCATCCAATAGAAATTGGCGTCGTCTATCGATGTGAATTGATTTGTTTTCTGGCTGTGTGTAACGACAATTAGTGCTAATATATTCTCTGCTACACTACTTTGATTACTGTATCGGATATGGTATACCATTCAAGTGTACATTGTAACGCAATTCACACATAGATATTCATGAAGAGTGGCGGGTTTAAAGTGTAATCCACTAAACAATGCTACCATAAAGCAATGCTCTATTACCTGCACGATTCGAAACTCAGCCCTTTGGACAGATCGAAACTGCATTCTCATAGTTGTAGATTTTTTAAAATACTTAATGTTACTTGCGATGGAACACACTGCGAAAAGGAATGTAGTGTGGCCATTTCAACTTATTGCTCTTTTCGACCTCAAGGGATTTGAGAAAAAATTTTCAAACATAAAGGGTCATTCAAAAAGCGAGACAGTTTCGTACATCAAATTATGGACGCTGTTTTACCAAATAGACTAACAAAGTCCGTAATCATGTTCATTACACCTGATTTCAAGTATGGTGAATGACGTCGGACGTAGATCTGCGTTGGCATGTAAGAAATGTCTGTAAAATTCGCTATGAGTCAGAAGTTTCCACTTGGATTTCGCCAACGACTCATCGAATATCCCCCTTTAAATCACGATTGAAATGGGGGTTATTGACATGCATGTATGACTGAGGAGTACTCCGAAGAAAAAAAGTTACAATGATTTAAGTCGCATGACATTGGAGGCCATTGATGCTGCATTACAGTGAGGCGATCCGGGAGCCGCTTTAGCAGCAATTGGATTGTTTCACAAACAGCATAGCAGTTAGTATTATCTTACAACTACTGAATGTTCATTCAGCTAAAATGGCGAAAAAAAAATTACTTATCATCGAACGACATCGGTTTCTGGTAACAGTTGCGGCTTATCCAGCCTCCTTCTCTTCAAAAACTGAGTGCCGCTGACACCGCATGCGAACAATCTGACTCACACTGTCACTCATCTCGAATGCATTTCCTTTTTTTCGAATCATGCGAAGATTTTATAACTCCGAGATACGGCAATTCTGCCTATTCACAAACCCATTTACGTCGAAATGCGCCTCGTTACTAAGGATGATGTAACTCGCAAATTCGTCCTCCTCCTATCTTCTCAGAAACTAATCAACCAAATTTCACCTTTCGCGCAAAGAAGCAGATGAGTTAATTTCTTTTTGTAAGGGTACTAATGGACATTAAAACGGAGAATTTTCTGTACTGAAGAACATGTGCGTCTAATTCTAAGGAACGACGATGAAACGATGTTTTGAATGACCAGCCACAATGTCACGAATCACCGCTGCCAGTCACAGTTTGCACGGCCACTACGGTCGGGGGTTCAAATCGGGCTTGGATATTTGTGCCGTCCTTAGTATTAGCTATTAGCTCGTTCATAAGTAGTTTGTAAGTTTAGGGACTGATGACCCCGTAGTTAAATTCCTTAAGCTCTACAAACATTTAAACATTTGAACGAATCACAACATTGTTTTCCTCAGGTCGTCCAATATGACGACGGCCAAGAATTTTAATGTTCACTGTCAAACAAGTTTCACTGAACTCTTTCATACGTCTGCGAAATATTGATTAATTTGCTGCCGCCATTCGCCCTAAAAGCGTGAGAAGTCCAATTGCTTCTGCATTACTTTCTCTGCGATGATAAAACGTTTTATCTTTTAGCACACGTTGCGCAATTGTAAACTGCTTCATGGCTAAAAACAGACTGCAGAAATGCAAGAAATTTAGACTAGGACTACAATCGGACTCGGACTGTTTCTGAATACAACAATAATAGAAAACAGTGCTGGCAACAGAGGAAGAAAAATTCACCAAACGATCCGAAAACAGCGCGCTTTTTCAGTTTCCCTTTATATATCGATAGCTCCACGTCTGTAAAAATACATTTTACAACACGGGACACGCAGCAGTAAATGGTGGTAACGGTAGCGAGGTGCCATGATGTGACCTACAGTAGGGAATCGATATTTTCCATATGGTGCTAATCAGATCTGTAACTGCGGTGTCATGGCATAGCAAAACCTATCAATGAGTGCAAATCAAACTTGATTAACTGGAAGTGGAATCTTAAAGAAAAGCAAGCATTTATTCACTCAAGCACATTGAAAATTCGATGAGTTACTTCTGCGGCTCCTAAGACTCTGCGATACTCGTGGTTTCAAATAAAACAGACTCTCAGCATATTGCGTTGATATGATTGGCTTCACCGGGATGGCGAGTACTGGAGGCGCCATTGTCGTAAGAAATCCAGTATGAATTTAGAAAGCCGCAAGTACTCTCAGAATGCATTGCCGTCAGAACGGAAGTCTAGAGTGAAATAGTCTTAGCTGTTAAGAACCCAATGTAATTTTTTTGCAGTAACAGAACTGGTGCGCTCCTTCCTCACGTAAAAAACCCGCTAGCCGAGTATAGACAAAATTGCGACTTCGGAACAATGAGAACTGTGAAAGCAAGTAGCACAGACCCTGACTCTTAAGCCTTTTAAAGGGATTAGTCATTGGTGTGAGATTTTAGAAAAACGTGGTTGGAAATACTGAAGTCTTTGCAAAACAAAGCAAAACTCGTTGTTATGGCCAATGAGAACGGGTAACCGTGATAGAGGTGTGGAAGAGGGTAGTCGGTGTTCAGTCTTCGGAGAGTGCAGCGTGGGCTGTTGGAGTGAGCAGTTTGGTAACAGCACGGTTGTTATAGCATTATCTGTGGTTTTTTGGTTGAAGACGTATGATGTCTAATTGACTTGGTATCATTAGTGACGGATATTAATGAATTGTTTTGAACTTGACTAAGGTATGTTCTGTTTTTCTAATTACTTTACTGCAGTGCGCATTGTTAAGTAGGATCAACCATTCATGTAATTACAAGATTTTAGTAATTGTTAATTCAAACTAGATGGATAAATGAAAGCCTTATATAAAAAACAAATTAAGTGTAGATTTTTAAAGATATTGTTTTGCTTCCCGTGTGTTACGGTTAGACAATGCATCTTACCTACTGTAGATGTTTGTAGAGCTTATGGGACTTACGTACGGGGTCATCAGTCCCTAAACTTACAAACTACTTACGAACTACCTAATAATAAGGACGGCACAAATATCCATGCCTGAGGGAGGATTCGAACCCCCGACCGTAGTGGCCGTGCAGACCTTGACTGGAGCGCCTCAGTCCCCTCGGCCACTGCGGCCGGCACCTACTGTAGCATTGTTCTGTTGCACATGAATTTAGATACAGCTTATTATAATTGATTTGATCTTAATTTTTGAGCAGCATTGATAGGACTAATTAATGAAAGAAACACTTTATTGTTGCACTGTGATATGCAAACAGATAATATTTGACAATTACAATTAAACAGTTTATTTTTTATTTATTTATTTATTTTAATTCATGTTGGAAAGTCATTTACCACCTTTTTAATATTCAAAGATTATTACCAATCTCATTCTCATAAATTACATGCTTTTTTATTGCATGTGATCTGCATGTGCTGGGCAACAACGCAAAGAGATGAGTGGAATTTAATGGTTTTATGTTTGACATCAGGAATAGGAAAGGCCGTTTACTTGTAAGTTTACGTATTCGTTCTACACAATTTTTGACTAGATACTTAATCTCGGACTTACTATCTTGTCCGGCAGTTTCCATAATTTCTTATCAGTTTGTGATTAATTACATCACTTGATTAGGGCAGTAGTAGTATTTGTTAATGAAATTAAATATCAGTCTTACCGTGATTCTTCCGACACAAAAATCGCCTGTCATATATATGTTTCATATGTTTGTAATGCTTATGGGACTTAACTACGGGATCATCAGTCCCTAAACTTACAAACTACTTATGAACTAGCTAAAACTAAGGACGGCACAAATATCCATGCCCGAGGGGGGATTCAAACCCCCGACCGTAGTGGCCGTGCAGACCGTGACTGGCGCGCCGCAGAAAAGTCACCTGTCCTGCCAGCTAAGTACAAATATTTGCTCTCATATTCGAATTTAACATTTAGTAAATGTACTCAGTTCAGTTCACGAATTTTCGCGATTGTCAACTTAAGCGATTCCACTTTGTGCTACACCCGTTCATCCTATTCTGTTGCTATCAGTCACTGTTAGACATTATCTGCCGCGCCACCCATGATCACATTATTTTATATTCAGTATCACACTTTTGATAAAAATTGGTCTGTACTCTGTTTAATTGATGAATTACTTCAGTGTCAAATGAACGAATTCTACTTTGTGCTACAACCGCACTTATCATTCAGTGAGATTATCATTTAGCTTGACTGATGTTCTGGATAATGAAGCGCATTAACTGGGCCATACATTAGATTTATATCAGTCAATATCAGGCTGATTAGTCATAATATTTATCCTAACTTTAATCACAGACATTCAGATCAATTTTTATATTCACAATGCAGTGGCGCTGTTACACACAGATAATAGTACACATACACACGCATTTAGTCGTAGTTTTAGATTTTATTTTATTTTATTTATACATGCATGTTTCCGTAAATCGAGAAGTCACAACGCTAGAAAATTATGGTGAAATGCAGTGGGATCTGCAACGTTTCGGTGCTTGCTGCAGGGAATGGCAATTGACTTAACATAAACAAAGGTATCGTATTACGAGAAGATAGAAAAGCCCCTGCTACACGATTATGCAATGGCGGAATATCTGTAAGCTACTTGTGTAAAATATCGCTAGAAGTGAAACGACGACATAAAATTAATTGAGGATGAGGCAGATGCCAGACTGAAATTCATTGGAAGAATCCTCACCAATTGTAGTCTATCAGCAGAGGAAGAAGCATACAAAACACTCGTTCAGGCAGTATTCGAATATTGCTCATCTGTGTGGGATCAGTACTACATAGGTGTGAGTCAGGGATATCCCATTTACCATTGTATGGATTGTATTAATTTTCTGTATTTGGCATATTGGATACATGTTGCTATTAATTTTTTGTCCCCTACAATGTGAAAACGGTTATCACTTCCCTTTAACAGGCGAATTATTTCTTTTCATTGAGCAGCTTCTCTAGTAGAGATAGTAGTGGCAAGGTGTTTCTGGAGCACCCATTTTTCGTGGATTGTTTTAATTTATTTGCAGGCAGTGAGCATCTTCCTCTATTTATCATCCGATACTGGCTTTGTTCGTTTCATTCACGTAGGAAAGCTCCTGCTGTAGCTTTAAGTTTCCTTGTTTACGTTTTAAAGATCTCTTAATGTTCGCCTTTTATAATAAATAAATATTTTAAAAAAATGTTCATTTACCTTCCTTTGCTGGCTTTGTTTCTGTGGTTATAGTAAGTAGAGGTTCTGCTTAAACCTTAAATTTCCTTTCATAAGTTCTAAGGATCTCTCAGTGTTCACCTGTTACCAGAATATTGCTTATTTTGATTCAGTTTAATGCACAGGAAAGTGCACTTGATTTCCGTTGTTTGACACTGGAGTCATTAATTTACAGAAGTTTTCTTTAGTTTTCGTTAAATTTCTAATGGTGTGTATTAGGCAGGGTTGAAGGGGAGGACGGAGACACTGCGCTGCAGTAGAGACGATCTACATCACGATACGTACTTCTGACATTCTTGAAGTATCGGCCGATATATTGCGCCCATACCACACTGGAACAGTGAAAGGCGGACGTGACGGTGGTATACAAAGTACTCTCGGCTACACACCGTGATGTGTCTTGCTGAGCATTGATGGAGATGTACGTCATGTAGTGCTGAGCTATTGCGATAGAATAATTGGCATAAGAAAAAAAAAATATCGACTAGTTGCTAATGAAGCTGCCACAAAGATGATAAATGATCACCTTTGCACGAAACCTGTCATTTATAATGGGCAAGTCATTCACTAAGTGTCAGTAATTGGCCTTAAAGTTTATACCATACATTAAAAAAATCAGATTTATGAACATGCATTACTTCTTGCAGTTGTACAACAAGACATTCTGAATATGATGTAAAATTAACTCACGCCTGTCTGTTGATATGATAAAGAATAGAAAATGTGTTAAAAAAACAAGTATAGTATAATTAACAGCGCTAATGACTCAATTCAGTCGAAAATAATGTAGAGTGGGCTGTGTAAAAACGAATAATTTTGTGGGAGGCGTGGTAATTGAAGCGGAATTCGAGCGACGCATTTCCTGGCTACAACCCACGGACATTCGTCATATTTATCCTGCGGTCTATTTGCACGATCCACGCAGTTCACCGAAAAAAATTCTAACGACAGAAAAGTTAGTTTTATACACCTAGTTTAAAATGCACCTGTTGTTTTTTCCCATCAAGATGGCTTTTCCCCAAGAGACATAAGGACGCAGAATTGCAGAGAACTGTTCGTTGCTTAAATTCCGTTTAGCAAGAGAAATATTGGACGTGGCTGCAACCAGTCACGACGGGAGTCTCCTGTTTGCTTGGACCAAGACCACATTTTATTCATTGTGACGAACCACCCTTCCATAAGTAATTTCAGAAATATTTTTTTCGTTGATACTTCTGCGTTCGGTCTCACAGTACAGCTACGTTCTTCAAATCGACACCACCTTATTCTTCTACAAGTTATTTCACGTCCTCTTCTTCATAGAAACATTAAATGTGCTCTTGTCTCACATTCTGCCTTGTAATTTTGGTTGTTGGATTCCAATTGAACTATTGATGTTGATGCCTTTGCCTTTGATTTCAACTTAGGTTATTTTGCCTTTTTTATATGTTAAGTCTGTCCTTCTGAAGACTATTTTTTTTGGTTTTTTGTTTTTGTTTAGATAGATTCACAGTTTTCCTCCGGTTGTTTCCGGACTGCACTTCCTACTGATTTCATTTATAAACTAACAATGCTATATATCTCATTTGTTCCGAATATTCTTGACTTTTCTTCCATCACGGACATTGGTATCCTCGGATGGGTCGTACTAGAGAGGCTGTCTCACCAGGAAAAGAAAACTGTAACTCAACAGATCAGAGGTAGGTAACTCAGAGAATTTAAAAAATGGAATTGATAAGTTAATGTTAAATATATTTTAAATTCTTTAATTGCTGTCGCTGGGAGACTTGTGCTAAGGTGATAATGAATAAGAAAACATTAGTGTAAGTAAGTTACAAAGAAGAGCATAGTAACTCCTTCATTGTAAAACACGATACTTACAAAGTTAACACATGTCTGATATGAAGAATAAAATAAAATAATATGTACAAAAATAAAATAAATTATTTAGGATTGTTAAAGGAATATGAGAATTGTGATTTGGAACTGTAAGAAACTGAAAATTAGTATTACACCATCGACTGAAGGAAATGAATGAAATGGAGAATCTGCCCGGTAAAATTTTGCACTGAGCTCGATTTAATCATTGATAACATTTTTTAAATGAATTTTGAAAGGTTTTATACATGGAAGTGATTTGGAGGACTAGGGAGTTTCCCTAACCCGATTTAAAAAGGTATAACATTTCCTATGACAGATGTAGGCCATTATTTCCATTATTTGTTGGTTATTAACTGCAGATTAAAACAAAAGGTACTGTAGAAAGCAAGAAAATCAAGGAAATGGAACTTGAATAAAGTGGAAAATCTAAAAGTTAATGAAACTTTCAAGGCAGCACTAGAAAACGATTGACTGAAACAAGAGTAATCTACGCATTAGAGATGTGATATAATGGTGGCAGAAAATATCAAATGCCCCCTCCCCCGCCGCGAAAGAAACAACAGATTAAATAGTATACGTTAATTGGTATAGGTTAATGGGTAATACGAATTACTCAGGTTAATTGTTATTAGGAGAAGCAAACAAAAAGGATTCAAGAGTACAAGAGTAAAACAAATTTTTAAAAAATTAGATTGTCAGAAAGGACAAAATGATAAAGGAGAAATTTTTAGGTGAGACAAAACTTTTGAAGGTGAGAAATACAAAAGTTTTGAAGCTTGAATGATTATGGAATTGAAAGATGACCTCAATAAAAAACTGAAAAGTTCATTGTGGGAGGAGGTACTCGTTTATGAATGCAATTTTGAGTCAATAAATGTTGCACACTGAGGCAGAAACACAACAAGGTACTGCGTTTACTAGCCTAAGAATTACTTTCAACCGAGTCCTGCTGTAACCTAAGAATTGCTTTCAACCGAGTCCTGCTGTAAATTTAAACACGTATCCGATCGTTCGACAAGACCTTACAGCCTTGCAGCATGGAATTTTTGTGATAGCTTTCGCATTCAACGAGTGACACTGTTGGCCAACAGCTTCAATTGGTTCCTTAAAATTTTGCAAACAAATTCAAATGTTCAAATGTTTGTTAAGCTTAAGGGACTTAACTACGGGGTCAACAGTCCCTAAAATTACAAACTACTTATGAACTACCTACAACTAAGGACGACACAAATATCCATGCCCGAGGGGGGATTCGAACCCCCGACCGTACTGGCCGTGTAGACCGTGACTGAAGCGCCTCAGTCCCCTCGGCCACCGCGGCCGGCATTTTGCAAACCACAGGACCGATGTGTCATGGGGGTAGAGGAAATTATGTGGGATCACCAGATAAACTGAGCGGACAGGACGTTATTTATTTATACATCTTATTTCCATTCTTTTTTTCGAATTCCCGTATGCAGCTGAATATAGCTTTTCATGAAATACGGTTTTAACTACACACGAAACGAAGTTGACTGTGCACGTGCAGTGTGGAATGTCTTTTGTTCCTCAAAAATCGCGTTTTTCTAGTCGGCTGCTAACTTGAAGGGCATCTGCCATCATAGTCGGAATGTGTTGGCTGCAGAACGCTGCATGTAGGCTACCTTCCACGAGCTCTATTCTAACATCTAGATATTTATCGGCGCTAATTTTGGGACTACAGACAGTATTCTGGCATATGATACTTATGTATTCACTGATTCTCCTGTTAAGGGCTCTGATGGAAATCCAGTAATTATACGGATATCTCATCTAGATCATTTTGCAGTTGCGTTTGATTTCTGGTGACTTTCCCAACAGATAAATGATGGCAACATCCGTGAACAGTCTAAGCGAGCTGTTTACGTTGTCTCCTAAATCGTTTATAAATATAATGAACAAGAGGGATCCTATAACAGTTCCTTGCGGAACGCCATATACCACTTCTGTTTTAATCGATTAATTTCCGCCAATACAACATACTATGTCCTTTCTGATAGGAAGTCGAGAATCCAATCGCATATCTGTGGCAATATTCCTCAAGCAATTTGATCAAAAGACGCTTATGAAGTACAGTGTTAAAGAAGAGGAAACAAAGAAACTGCCTACAATAGAGTGTCCTGTTTTGGAGTATTGCTGCGCATTGTAGGACCACGTTTGAGAAATCTAGCTTTCCCTACTTTCCTACATGCTATCTGATATCACAGAAAATACGCCTGTCACATAGCCACAGTGTCTTCGCAAGTGTAAAAACGTCATGGATTAAGTACCTTTTAGAATTAAGTTGTAGGGTTAGAGCTACAGCACTTTACGAAGGATGGAACTGCCAGATTTCTGCTTCTATCATCCTTTTATCTGATCTACTTATCGTCCTCGTTTCACCTTCATACAATGTTACACTCCAGACAAATGATTTCAGAAATGACTTACTAACATTTGAATTAATATTGGATGTTAGTAAATTGCACTTCTTCAGAAAAGTTTTTCTTCCCACAGCCATTCTGTATTTCATAAGAAAGCAAGTAAGTTACTGCGAACAGCAAAGTGCACCCATTATCGTAGCAAACATAGACACGAAGCCAACACCCACCACTGAAAAAGAAGTTTATATGCCAACTAGCTCTGCCGATGTTGAGGTGATCGAAGACCATGTATGAGGTGATACAATAAATTACTCTGACAGATAAAAGAGACGAAAATTTGACTGCGATGGGGGACTGAAACTCGGTAGTAGGAAAGGAAAGAGAAAAAAAATTTAGTAGGTGAATATGGATTGGGGAAAAGGTATGAAAGAGGAGATCGCCTGGCAGAATTTCAGTCACACAAATACTTTTGGATATAATAGGCACTGAAATTCGTCTTTTCATTTCTTTATTGTCTCACTGGAGCACATAGCAATTTTTACACACACACACACACACACACACACACACACACACACACATATATATATATATATATATATATATATATATATATATATATATATATATATATATATATATACCAGTGAGACAGAAAGTATTTTTCAGTGTCTTTCAAAGAGTACTCTAATTTTGAATTTTTAACATTTATTATTACACTAATATTACAATTTATTTCTTCTTCTTCTTACTATTATTAACTAAAGCCGAAACATTTATTTTTTCGTTTTATGCAAAATTAATATGTACATTACATATAGCAAGTCTTTTTATTTCTCATTATATTGAAAAAGACAGTTTTTAACAGCTAGGCGCAACCGACATGACACAGATTGCTCGACCAGCTCGTCCTATGTGACTTCTTTTTTGAACTATGATTTGCGAACCATCTCGATTTGCTATGAACAGGCAAATGCGATTCATTGGATTGTCTTTTGTCCACAGAAACTTTCATATTAAATGTCTTTTTAGGGCTTTAGGGTGAGAAGGCGGTTTCACACTGAGTCACCTATGTAACAAGGGGATACGACGCAGCAAGAAGTGGTTTCGTAGTGAAACAACTGAGACGAAAAGGGTTTATAATCATGAAAGAAGGTGCATAAATAGAAGAGACTAGGAAACACTGGAAGTTACCAGATTGACTTTGTAATGGTAAGACATAGGTTTAGAAACTAGGTTTTAAACCGTGAGACATATACAGGGGCAGATATAGATTCTGACCATAACTTATTGCTTATGTACTGTAGACCCCAATAAAGTATATTAAGGAAACGGAACCTGGACAAATTGAAAGAACCATAGGTTGTTGAGAGTTTCAGAAGAATATATAACTAGGCGAAATATAGATACCGCGTACAGGGAAATAAAAGATACATTTGGAGACAAGAAAAGTAGCGACATGAATACCAAGAACTCAGAGGGAAAACCAGTACTAACCAAAGAAAGGAAAGCTGGAGGGAGAAAGAAATATGTAGAGGGCTTATACAAAGAAAATGAACTCGAGGACAGTATTCTAGAAGTGGAAGATGAGATAGGAGACATGATACTGCGAGAAGTTGATAGAGCACTGAAAGATACGAGTCGAAACAAAGACCCTGGAGTAGATGATATTCCGTCTGAATTGCCGATATCGCTGGGAGAGCTAGTCATGAAGAAATTCTTTCAACTGCAACGCAGGATGTATGAGCCATGGAAAATATCGCTCGGGTTAAATAAGAATATAATAATTTCATTTCGGAAGAAAGGTGTGAAAATTATAGAACTATCAGTTTAATAAGCCAAGGTTACAAAATATTCTACTAACGTGGATTATTTATAGATGAATGCAAAAACTGATGGAATCCAACCGTGGGGATGATCAATTTGGAATTAGAAGAAATGTAGGAACACGCGAGGCAATACTCACATCAGGACTTACAAGTTAAGGAAAGGTAAACTTACGGTTTTAGCGTTTGTAGATGCTGAGGGAATGAAAGGGACGCAGTGGTTGGGAAGGCAGTAAGATAGGATTGTAGCCTTTCCCCAATGTATCTTCAACTTAGAGCAAGCTGTGAAGGAAAGCAAGGAGAAGTTTCAAAACACGGAGAAATGTAGAGAGGGAATTAACGTCCATGAATACGGAATAAAACCATGCGGTTTGCTGATGACATAGTAATTCTGTCAGCAAAGGACCTGGAAGAACAATTCACTGTCTGAGGATCAGAAGAACGTAAATCAATTTCAGCTGCTTCAAAGGAGAGACGAAGAGAGGTATTTTAAGATGAAAATTTCTTGTTTCAATGACATAATATTAATTTTATTGGAAACTAAGTTTATATTACGGCATTGAAACAAGAAATTTACATCTGAAAATACCTTTTTTCGAATCTCCTGTGAAGTAGCTGAAATGGAATTACGTTCTTCTGATCTTCACACGAGGAATTTAATGGAATTGACAGTGTCTTGAAAGGAAGATATAAGATGGACATTCACAAGAGTAAAACGAGGGTAATGGAATGTAGTGTCAGAAAATCAGGCGATACTGAAGGAATTATATTAGGTAATGAGATTAAGAAGTATCAAATGAACTTTGCTATTTGGATAGCAAGGTAACTTTTGATGGCTGGAGTAAAGAAGATGTACCTATATCTACATAACTACTCTGCAAGTCACATTGAAGTGCATGGCAGAAGGTTCATAGAACCGCTTTTATGATGTTTCTCTGCAGTTACATTCTCTAATAGCTCGTGGAAAGAAGGAACACCTAAATCTTTTCGTTTTCGATCTGATTTCTCTTATTTTGAAGATCATGTCTTCGTATGTAGGTGGGTGCTAAAAACATATGTTCTCATTCGGAAGAGAAGGTTGGTGAAAGAAATTTCGCAAATAAATTTCGTCGCAACGAATAAAGCCTTGCTTTTAATGATTTCCAGCCCAACTCGTGCAAAACGAGCTGCCCTTCTCTGAACTTTCTCTAAATGGTCTGTTAGTCCCATTTGGTGGGAACGCCACAGAGAGCAAGAATACTCAAAAATAGGTCACACAAGTGTAGGGTAGGCAGTTTCTTTAGTAGAACTGTTGCATCTTCTAAGTATTCTGAAAACGAAACGTAGTCTTTGGTTCGCTTTCCCCACTATATTTTCTGTGTGTTCTTTCCAATTTAAGTGATTTGTAATTTTTACTCCTAGGTAATCCAATATTTGTTTAAATGTCAGGAAGTCCTTTCTGAAAGCATTTTTCTAGAGTTTTCCATTGTATGGGAATGAAATGTGGACGATAAGGAGTTCAGATAAAAAGATGATAGAAGCTTCTGAAATATTGTGCTACGGACGAATGATGAAGATTAGATAGGTAGATCATGTAACTAATGAGGAGGTGCTTAACAGAATTGTGGAGAAAATGAGTTTCTGGCATATCCTGACTTAGTGAAGAGATAGGTTGGTGGGACACATTCTGAGACATCAAGGAATAGTCAACTTAGTGTTAGAAGGGTGTGTGGGGTAAAAATCGTAAAGGGAGACCTAGAAACGAATAGAAGAAGCAGGTTCAAAAGGATGTAGCCATGTAGATTGCCTTTCTTATTCGGAGATGATGTGGCTTGCACAAGAGAGGGTAGCTTATATAGCTACATCAAACCAGTCTGCGCGCTGAAGACTACAACAAAATAATTTTAATATGAAAATTTTTATTGTAACTGTGTATAACAGATTCTGAATACCCACTTCATTTCTTCTCATTCCCAAAATTCCTAAATGAAGTTTACATGACATGTTCTGAAAGACAACTTGTGCTCCTAAACACAGTCACGTTAGTGACAAGCTTGGTGGAAACATTGTTTGTCCCCATACTTGTTGTTCACTTTCAGGCTCTATACTGTCCAGTTAAGGCCAGAAGTGCACGTGCTCTACAATGATATACTACTCCAATTTCTCGAGGCCAGTTATTTTCTTCTCAATTAATGGAACACATCTTTCGTGTGCTTCTGCAGTTGGTACAGCTACTGATTTGGATAAATCAATATGCGTGCGTCATTATCATTCAATGTGCGGTTTTGCAATCACATTCCCACTACACTCACTATTGTATTCAAATTCTGTGAATTATGATACGCTGAAAGATGTTTTTTATTCCTTTGATCACTTTGCTGTTCATTGTTACAATTTTGGCCACCAGTTTTTGAAGAACATTAAAAAACTCTGTTAAAGTACCTTTAATTGGTATCCTACACCTTGGTTTGCTTGTGCCTTCTTGTTTTACTCTTTTCCGCCTTCTAGAAATAGAAATCAATCGTTGGAGATAAAAAATCCTGTGCATCCTTTGAAGTCATGTCGTAGAAAAGTAAAAAATATTTCAATTCTTTCTTCTTCAGAAATTCTTTCAAATCAGTTTGTACGACATCTAGAATGTTACACAGAGAATTCAGTCACACAATAAAACCATGATTTCTACTTTAATGATACATCGCTCTCCGTATCAGAACATTACTTACTTGCAGCGTACACCAATGCTTTTCTTTCACACTTAATTGCCACTGTAGTTTTTGTACACTAAACCATTTATTCGCGATCTTTTTATGATTCCATGTTGATACTCGAAATTCTTTACAACCTTTTTTCTTCTTTACACTTTCACCTCACCACCAACATACACCTCCATATCTACTATGCTTGACATTGTTTTGCATAACAATAAAAAAGCGCGTGCTTCCAGAGATGATTTTTTGATATGACACAAGGCTAGCCAAAGTTGACTGCAGAAATATCACTAGTTCCGGACTGTTGTTTCTCCTCTCACTCATGACTTCGGCATATTATTTTCTCTTAACTCAATATAGCAAAAGACTACTGTTGGTTCTGCGATAAGTGATCCATTTAACATCAACAGTGCACCAGTTTAGACCAACTCATTTGGTATTGTTTCAATGGAACATGAGATTTCAGATAGTTTGGATACTAGGCAGATAACAGAAGACGTTTCAAATACAAGGGCAAGAACAATTCAGTTTTAAGGAAACTTATGTTCACAAACTCATCAAACATCAGGAAATTAAATATTTTTGTATTGGGTAAAATTATAATTTTCATTCACGGGAAGTACCTAATAAATCGCATCTAATAGGAATCTTTTTTACGAAAATTGTTATAATTGTTATATTGTCTCATTTACGCACCTTTAAATAATAAGTGAAATTCCTTCATACGTTTCTTTTCTTGGACTTTTATTTTATTTTTTTAATTTTTTATTTATTTCTTTTTTTTTATTTTTTTGAGAGGGTGGGTG
Organism: Locusta migratoria; assembly: GCA_026315105.1. Classification (NCBI taxonomy): domain Eukaryota; kingdom Metazoa; phylum Arthropoda; class Insecta; order Orthoptera; family Acrididae; genus Locusta; species Locusta migratoria. The sequence goes on along the minus strand of CM048744.1, from coordinate 468,384,344 downwards.
CGACGGCATATTCTTGTGGCCACACGGGTGCCAGACGGCTTCTAATGGGCCTACTGGTATTGGAGGTATCACGCATCAACATTAATTTACCTAGTATGAAATTATATAGGGTTTTCTGTCTGCAAGTAATTTTGCTGACACAAAACAGTATAATGTCCTTATACTGTGTAACTTAATGTTGACGCGTGTCACCTCCAATAGCAGATAATAAGACTGATGTATTTTTCGATCCGAAGATGTCTAAACACTTTGAAACTGGTCATCATTCGAAAATACTACACCTAGCGTACTACAATGAATATCAAGGTTAAATCTATACATCTTAGAAAACTGGCTGTATGTGTGTATGTAAGTTCCACATCTCCTCCTAAACTACTGGACCGATTTCAACGAAACTTGGTACACATATTCCATATCTACGGCATTTACTTTACAAGTTATTACTTCTACACGTTGGCGAGATATTTCACAGACAGTACACATACATAACACGGAATGTTCTTTCGATATTATATCACAGTGCATGAGATATGAAGTCACAAACAATTCGGTTACTGAAAAACCACACCGTTATGCATGAGGTTTAGATTTATTACGTCTTCACTACTAACACCATTCATGATGTCTTTTGCAAACATTAGGCACATATATCACTGTATGTACCTCAAATTTATATCATAGTACGGCACATATTTCAGGATATATGACGTCACATATAATGAAATTTTCGAATAACTGCTACAGCATGCGATGTTTCCCACATCTCCTCCTAGAATAATGGACCGATTTAAACTAAATTTCGTATACATATTACTTACTATCAGGCAACAAAACTATCAGAATTTAAACTGGTTGCGAGAAAGGGCTATTATTGCTCCTAAAAACGAAGAACTCACTGAATCCAAGTCCATCGATACCATGATAAATGGCGACGAGGTCGCCAATTTCCCAACAGAGTTCCTTAACTGAATTAACCCAGCTGGTTTGCCACCACATAGAATTTTGGATCACGAGCTACGTTACTACGAAATCCTCGATCTGTCAAAACTTTGCAATGATACAAGGGTGTATATCAGATATCAGGAAGATATGTGATTGAGGCAATCGTTCTACGAGGAAAGGAAGAGTATGCAACAGTGCATATCCCACGAATACCCCTTTGCCGACAGATCTATCTTTTAACTTCAAGAGACTACAGTTTCCAATGAGACATTTTCTATTACGATTAACAAATCACAAGATCAATATTTTAAATCCTGCGTAGGGGATTTAATATATCCATGTTTCTCACATAGACAACTCTGTCGCCTGCTCAAGTGTGGGGTCACCAAAGAATTTATTCATACTAGCTTCTGGACGAGTAAAAAGAAATTTTGTTTATAGTCAAGTTTTGAATTAATGTTATACATCATTTCATTACCAATTTTCTTTGGAACCACACTATAATTATCTACATTATGCATATTTCTTTATTTATTGTTTCATTATTTTTAAGCTGTTTTCATGAATACATGAAGATGAATTTTTTTCGAATTTTTATTTTCGTTTCTAATATAAGACTGGAAAATGTATATGCCCCGGTTTTAGCAGCTAGTTACGTATAAAAAGAAAGAGCACCTCAGTTTCTGCTACAAGTGTTCGTGAGCGTGCGTATGCTCTTGTTCCTCCGTCTACGGTTAGAAGTACTGTTAGCGAAGATGGCAACAGGCGATCAGAATGTTTCCGTTTGATCAGTCTGCAAAGATGAATCTATAATAGAATCGATAAAATCAGAAACACCTCATGTCCAGTAGGAAAAACTTTTCAGGAGAAGCATAAATGTGATTATTAGAAGCAAAAATACTTGAAAATTGTTGAAAAAATTCACATTTTCAGCAATATGGAGTCTGATTCTAGACGAAAAATGTTGCACATATCTATTATACGAACCGAAGTATTAACATAAATAGCTACTGGATATGAGGTGTTTCTGCTCGAAAATGTATCTGCTCGAAAAAGTATCTGCCAGGAAGTTTCATTATCAAGTTCACACAGGTTTATTTGATTAAAGATGAGAATGGTACCAATGTTGGACTTTGTAAAAATGGTCCTACATGGCTATTCATACTTTAGGCCTTATTTTCACACATTAGTACTAAAATATATGCTTATTTTCACAGCCAAAAATAAATAGAAATTGAATTTGTATCTGACGGGAGGCATGCATGGGTAGTCCTTGCAGGTGCGGTGATCACTGTGTCCCCAGTGGTGTAGGGGTCAGCGCAACTGCCTAGAAAGCAGGAGACCTGGGTTCGAATCCCGGCTGGGTACATATTTTCAGCTTTGCCCAATCGCAGTTGATGTCATATATTCCATGAATATTAAATAATAACAGCTGCAGGATCAGTAGTGACGTCTGTTCTTTCGGAACAGACGCCACATGTATATGTAAATAGAAAAGATCCACTGATGACGTCACAGAAGTGCTGCAACATGTTTGCGTAACAAGAAAATATTTTCATATTTTCACGGCGTGTATCTTGGACCAAATTTTCTTCTGCCGATATTTCGGCTGCAAACCGTCCAAACATCCTCGGACTCGCTCCGAAGATGGCTGCACGGTATGAAGCCGAAATATGAGTAGAAGAAAATATGTGTTTACGGCTGAATTCCCGTAATTTTATGGACCAACAAGGAAATACAGTATTTTCCATACCAAGCGGCCCTCATACCCACAGGGTAGTGTTATTGGTCCTCTGCTGTCCATTATTTACATAAACGATTTAGGGGGAAATCTAAGTAGCTCTCTTAGGTTGTTTGCAGATGACGCCGTCATTTAGCGTCTAGTAAAATCATCTGAAGAGCAAAACCAACTACAGATGATCTGAATAAGATATCAGTATGGTGTAAAACTTGCCAATTGACTCTAAATAATGAGAAGTGTGAAGTCGTCCACATGAGTACGAAAAGAAATCCGTTAAACTTTGACATAAAAGTTTTCTGGGTATGGTACCGCGTCATGATGTAAGGCTATTACTTAAACAACCAACGTTTCGGCCAACGTTACAGTGGCCTTCATCTGGGTAACTGGTGTGAGCTGGTTGTTACTACACTTTATATTATTTTCATTTAGACATTACGTCATAACGGCTAACCCCCACCCCTTCCACCTCAGCATCCTATCAAAAATAAAGTTCCACTCTTCCGCAATACATTCACCAATAACATCGCTTATTTTAAAAAATTATGACGTAATGTCTAAATGAAAATAATATAAAGTGTAGTAACAACCAGCTCACACCAGTTACCCAGATGAAGGCCACTGTAACGTTGGCCGAAACGTTGGTTGTTTACATCATGACGCGGTACCATACCCAGAAAACTTTTATGTCATCTGACTCTGGCCGCGGAAGCCTACGTAATTATACCGTTAAACTTTGTTTACAAGATAAATCAATCAAAAGTGAAGGCCGTAAACTCCACAAAATACCTAGGAGTTACTATTACTTCAGTCTTAAATTGGAAAGAACACCTAGATAATATCGTGGGAAAGGCGAACCAGAGACTCTTAAAAGATGCAACAGAACTACAAAAGAAACTGTATACACTACGCTTGTCCGTCCAGTTTTGGAGTATTGTTGCCCAGTGTGGGATCCTTATCAGGTGGGTTTGACGGAGGACATCGAAAGAGTTCAAAGAAGGGCAGCTCGTTTCGTATTGTCACGATACAGGGGAGAGAGCGTACGGAAATGATACAGGATCTGGGATGGGAATCATTACAACAACGGCGCTTATCGCTGCGGCGTGGGCTACTTGTGAAACTCCAATCGCCAACATCCTCCTCCGAATGTGAAAATATATTGTTGACTCCCACTTACATAGGTAGGAATCATCATCAGTATAAAATACCGAAAATCAGAGCTCGAACAGAGAGATTCAGGTGTTCTTTCTTCCCGGGCGCTATTCGAGAATGGAATGGGAGATAAATAGTATAGTTGTGGTTCGATGAACCCTCTGCCAGGCACTTAAATGTGATTTGCATGTAGATGTAGATATTTGTGCAAAATTGATTGTTTATGCTTGGATTGCGTGCCGCTGGCTCCTAGCAGGACCCCTCAGGATGCTAAACCACTGCGCCAATAGTGCCCGCTTAGGATGGCCAGCAGATGGGGCGCCGCCCACGGGCCACCAGCTGAAGTTGGCGGCGCCGCGGCTGTCTTTGTTCGCAGCGCGCCTGCCGTGGGAGGTGGCGAGCTGACGCTTCTGCCCAGCCTGAGGGCGGCGGCGCGTCTGCCCAACACCTGCGTCCCCAAACCAGCGCACCGTCGCCCTGTCGGCAGTTCAGCTAGCCCCTTCTACAACAAGACCTTCCATTCTCAGCGAAGTAACTAGTGTCATCTTTTCAAACACTGTTGATGAGTCCCTTCTTCATCGTATAGTTGTCCTACCCTGAGACATCAAATTTACCAATTAGAGGGAAAAAAGAAAGGAGGAAATTTTATTTACACATTCTTGAGGTGGTATACAACACACGATCATACAGGCAGGGCCGTATGCACGTGAGTACAGTCACCAGAGTGTCTGCAATGTTCGAATTAGTACCGTGCATTGCAGCAAAGCAAGCTGTAATTCTTTCATGGAAACGATCGTAGAAGTTCCAAATGTTGTTAAGTGGAATGGCCTGCCATGCATTTTCCATCTGGTGCCTCAGGTGGGCCAGATTTCGTGCCGCTCATGCAGACCGCCCAACATGACGTTTCATGCTGTCCCAAACATGCTCAATGGGGGAGCGAACTGGGGATCTTGCTGGCCTGGGTGGTTGACGTAAACCTTGAAGAGCACGTTGAGTGGTATGGGATCTGCACTGTCCTGTTGGAAAAGCATATCATCTTGTTGGTGCATGAGTGGTAGCAAGATAGGCTAAATGATGGTTTCAGTTTACTGGCGGGGAACAATAAAATCAATTGCTAATTAATCAACAATTTATTAAAATGAATAGCTTTTAGGATTCTAATTTCAAACTAGCGAAGTACTGAAAAATTGATATTGTACGCAACGAAGAAAATACTTGCCGCGTCCAGAAAGTTAGTTCCGTTTGGCAATAAAATGAAATTGTACACAGATACAGAAGAAATTTTTATTGCACAAAATTCTACAACTCTTAAACTACTTTTCCACATAACTGCCGAAATTTTGTAGCCATTTGTCATAGCGTGGCACCAGGTTTTGATTACCTTCTTCATAGAAATCTGCCGCCTGTGTCTTCAACCAGTTGGAAACACTTTCTTTCAGTTCGTCGTCATTGGTGAAGTGATGACCGCCAAGGAAAGACTTGAGGGACTGATGACCCCGTAGTTGAGTCCCATAAAAAAAAAAAAAAAAAAAAAAAAAAAAAAGACTTGAGATGTAACAACAGATGAAAGTGAACCAGTTCTTCTGTAACCAAAGGTGGACGTCCACGTCGTTCTTCATCGTGCACATCACTACGCCTCACCATGGAATCACTCATCGCATTTGGTCCGTAAACATCGCAAATTTGCCGATAAATTTCACTTGGTTGCACTTTCCTCGCATTCAGAAACCGAAACACAGACCTGATTTCACAGGCGGCGGGATTTTCAATCAACGCCGACATTTCAAACAAGCACAACAAAGCGTACGTAACTGACAGCGATCTCCAAATGGCGCACTTTCTTCTCCTTGATGCACATCGTCTACAGCGCATGTGCGGAACTGCAATCGCAGCGCTGCAGCGGAGATAAATTGAAACGGAACTTACTTTCTGGACGCGCCTCGTATAAAACGAACGGGTACAGATACAGAAAAGATATTGATTGTACAGAAATCTACAACTGTTAAACTATTTTTCTACATAGCTTCCGAAATTTTGAAGGCATTTGTCATAGCATGGCAGAAGTCTTTGTATGCCTTTTTCATAGAATGTTGCCGCCTGTGTATTCAACCATGTGGTAACATGTTCTTTCAGCTTCTCATCATCGTTGAAGTGTTGTTCACCAAGAACAGATTTTTAGGTGTAAGAAGAGGATTACTGTCAAAAGATTTTTTTTTCACGATAATGCCTAACCTCACACACCGAATGTGACCAAACAATTCTTACGGAAATTTCAATGGCACCTGTTTGATCAACCTCCATACAGCTCGGACCTCTCTCCTAGTGACTTTCATCTCTTCTTACACCTTAAATCTGTCCTTGGTAGTCAACACTTCAACGATGTTAAAGAGCTGTTACCACATGGTTGAATACACAGGCGGCAACCTTCTGTTAAGATGCATGCAAGAACTCGTGGCATGCTATGACAAGTGCCTACAAAATTTCGGCAGTTATGTAGAAAAGTAGTTTAAGAGTTGTAGAATTTTGTGCAATAAAAAATTCTTCTGTATCTGTGTACAATTTCATTTTATTACCAAACGGAACTTACTTTCTGGACGCGGCTCGTATTTTCTTTGTTGCGTACAATGTCAATTTTTCAGTACTTCGCTAGTTTGAAATTAGAATCCTAAAAGCTATTCATTTTAATAAATTGTTGATTAATTAGCAATTGATTTTATTGTTCCCCGCCAGTAAACTGAAACCATCATTTAGCCTATCTTGCTACCACTCATGCACCAACAAGATGATATGGTTTTCCAACAGGACAGTGCAGATCCCATACCACTCAACGTGCTTTTCAAGGTTTACGTCAACTACCCAGGCCAGCAAAATCCCCAGTTCGCTCCCCCATTGAGCATGTTTGGGACAGCATGAAACGTCATGTTGGGCGGTCTGCACGAGTGGCACGAAATCTGGCCCACCTGAGGCACCAGATGGAAACTGCATGGCAGGCCATTCCACTTAACCACATTTGGAACTTCTACGATCGTTTCCATGAAAGAATTACAGCTTGCATTGCTGCAAAATGCACGGTACTAATTCGAGCATTGCATACGCTCTGGTGACTGTACTCACGTGCATACGGCCCTGCCTGTATGATCGTGTGTTGTATACCACCTCAAGAATGTGTAAATAAAATTTCCCTCTGTTGGATCGGCCAATTTATGGTGTTCTTTTTTCATTTTCCAGGAGTTTAGTTCAAAAGAATCACACATTAAATTATTAGAATGTGGCATGACCTGGTAAGTTAGCCACAGTTTAAACCATCAAGAAGCTTCAGTTTTCTTAAGAACCACAAATTGAAGTTTAAAAAACAATTTAAAAGAATCACACATATCAATGCCCTTGTAAATTGGCAACCTTTAAGTCAAAGTATTAACAAGGACAAAATTTCAAATTTTAAGCCGCGGTGGAGTAGCCGAGCGGTCTAAAGCGTCTCGCTGCGGGGCGCGCGGTTGCTCACCGTGGAGGTTCGAGTCCTCCCTGGGGCATGGGTGTGTGTGTTTGTTCTTAGGTTAGTTTACCTAGGTTTAAGTAGTTTGTAAGCTACGGACTGATGACCACGCAATTTGGTCCGATAGATTTACAAACATTTTTTTTTCAAATTTTAAATGAATTTAACACAGAATAACCAATTAAGATGAAATAGGAGACACTATATTAAGAGAAGAATTTGACAGAGCACTGAAAGGCCCAAGTCGAAACAAGACCTGGTGCGAATTAGTTGTAGGAGACTGGGGAAATACACTAAGACTTTAAGAAAAGTGTAATAGTTTCCATTCTGAAGAAAGCAGGCGCAAACAAGTGTGAAAATTACAGGACCATCAGTTTGCATAAGTCATGGTTGCAAAATTTTAACACGAATTATTTACAGAAGGACGGAAAAGCTGGCAGAAGACGACCTTGAGGAAGATCAGTTGGATACAGGAAAATGTAGGAACACAATAGGCAATACTCATTTTATGGTTTATCTTGGAAGATAGGTTAAGGAAAGGCAAACCTACATTACCAGCTTTTGTAGATTTGGAGAAAGCTTTTTACAATGTCAATTGGAATACAGATTCTGATATTCGCAGGAGTAATATATAGGAAACGGAAGGTTCTTTAGAACTCGTACATAAACAAGACAGCAGTTATCAAAGTTGAAGGCCATGAAAGGGATGCAGAGGTCGGAAAGGGAGTAAGATATGATTGTAGATTTTCTGCAATGTTTTTCAGTTTGTACCTTGAGCAAGCTATAAACGAAAGCAAGGAAAAATTTGGAGAAGGAATTAAAATTCCGGGAGAAGAAATAAAAACTTTTACGATGTGCAGATGAAATAGTAATTCTGTCAGAGACAGCAAAAGACCTGGAGAAGCTGTTGAAAGGAATGGACAGTGTGTTGAAAGGTGCGTATAAGATGAACATTAACAAGAGCAAAACAAGGTTTATTGGAGTGTAGTCTAAGAAAATCAGGTGAGACTAAAGGAATTAGATTAGGTAACGAAATAATAAAGACGGTAGATGAGTTTTGCTACTTGGGCAGTAAAATAACGTATCATGGTCGCTGTACAGAGGATATAAAATGCAGAAAGGTAATGGGAAGAAAAGCGTTTTTGAAAAACAGAAATTTATTAACATCGAATATTAATTTAAGCGGGAAGTCGTTTCTGAAGGTATTTATGTGGAATGTTGACTTGTATGGGGGTGAAACATGGCCGACGAACAATGCGGACAGGAATAGGATGGAGGCTTTGAAATGTGGTGCTACAGAAGAACGATGAAGAATAGGTGGGTGTATCGCGTAACTAATGAGGTGGTACTGAACAGAAATGGGGAGAAAAGGAATTTCTTGAATACCATGACTAAAAAACAGGATCGACTGATAGGACACATTCTTAGACATCAAGGAATTGTGAATTTAGCGTTGGAGGGAAGTGTGTGGGGTAAAAATCGCAGAGGGAGACCAAGAGATGAATCCAGTAAGCAGATTAAAATTGATGTAGGTTGCCGTTCTTATGAGATGAAGAGGCTTGCTCAGGATAGAGTAGGGTGGAGAGCTGCAACAAACTAGTCTGTGAACTGAAGACTACAACAACAACCACCACCAATACAATGCCTTTCTAATTTTTGTTCAAGTGAACTATATGAGATCTCATGTTGGTAACATCTTTACGCACACACTAATGGGCATGTAATAACATTCGAAATATTTTATCTTTAACTTGCACAGTGACCCAAGTTAGCTCTAACCATGACGATGTCCTGAGAACACCTGACATCAATGGTACAATATTTGAAAGAAGAAAGAAAGTAAAACGCTATAGGTGATAGGTTGCGATAACCATTAAACATCGACAGGTAACAGTCCTGTACTGTAAATCTATCGGACCAAACTGCTTGGTCATCAGTCCGTAGCTTACAATCTACTTAAACCTAGGTAAACTAACCTTAGGACAAACACACACACCCATGCCCCAGGGAGGACTCGAACCTCCACGGCGAGCAACCGCGCGCTCCGCAGCGAGACGCTTTAGACCGCTCAGCTACTCCACCGCGGCGGTAACAGTCCTTTTAGGCCGGCCGCGGTTGCCGAGGGGACTAAGGCGCTACAGTCACGGTCTGCACGGCCACTACGGTCGGGGGTTCGAATCCCCCCTCGGGCATGGATATTTGTGCCGTCCTAGTTCGTAAGTAGTTCATAAGTAGTTTGTAAGTTTAGGGACTGATGACCCCGTAGTTATGTCCCATAGACAATACAAACATTTGCACATTTGAGTCCTTTTAGGAAACAATATGTATAGGATGGTAGCCAGATCCCAGAATACCATGTCGTCAGACGGAAGTTTGACTGCAGTCTGCTAAGCCCAGACACGAACGATTAAACAGAGAGAACGACGGGCCCCTTATGAAGTTAACGCCATTCTGGGTAGAAGTACGTCAAAATACAGGATTATATACCAAAATAATGAAGACAAAATACATCCTCTCGACAGGCAGTTTCGAACGAGGGGAGGAATATTACCGTGCCAAAAGGTACCCTGGCGCCCAGTGCTGCTATGTGGCAAGCGAGCTGCTACACAGCAGAGGATACACTGGTTGCTGACCCATGTAGGCTTTTGTGTCTTTAAATAACCGAGAGGGAAATTTTATATATTTCAAAATGGGTATAACATTGAGCCGTTTCGGCTTGTTCTAGTGCCTAACGTGGTCTTTAATACAAAGATCGAGTAGTTTTATATTTCCATGTTCGGGTTTGACGTGGGGAGATTAAGCCCTGGTGACTCCTCCGTTGCTTTCGTTTTAAAGTACCTCTCCCTCCCTATTTTACCTAATATTGTTACTACATCTACATTGTGGTTTTTATTTATGACACATTCGTTGATGAACCCGTTGTATGTACTTCATTCAATGATCGATTTTACAGCGCCTTTTATGCTTAGCGTTCGTGCATGTAGAGTTTGATTGCTTGTTAGTACTGCTACCATTGAGGGCATCCTTGTTGTTATTGATGCTCGGTTGTGCATGCGTGCTCACCAGTAAAGCCTGGCTCGGCCGGTCCTGGTTAGTCCAGCCACGTGTTAGAAGTGTCTGTGGGCCGCCTCACGCTGCGCTGCCAGTGAGCCGATGGTGTTTGTGGCAGCACCGGGCGCAGAGGCAGTTCGATAGCTGTCGCATCCCGTATTACACCGAGGTAATCGTGGCTAGTGCACCAACCTGTGTGAAGTGTGGGCCGCCATGCATTACGGGGCTTCTGAGCTGAAGGTGTTGTGGTAGCATCGGGAATAGCTGTTGTATGCCAGATTCCACCAATGGCTATGGCTGTTTATCAGACTCTGGACATGGGGAAACGACAGTGACAGCCCGTGACCTTCACAGAATAACTCTGGCACACTTGGGCGTTAGTCGCTATCCAGTCGACCGTCTAACGTAACTCAAATTCAAATGTTCAAATGTTTGTATAGCTTATGGGACTTAACTACGGGGTCTCAGTCCCTAAACTTACAAACTATTTATCAACTAGCTTATCCTAAGGACGTCAAAAATATCCTTGCTCGAGGGGGGGGATTCGAATCCCCGACCGTAGTGACCGTGCAGACCGTGCCTGGAGCGCCCCAGTCCCCTCGGCCACCGCGACCGGCTCTAACGTAGGGATGGCGGTTATCGCTGAAACAACCGGTTTTCGGTTATACCGGTTCTTTTCATCTCCAGTTTAACCGCACTGTAAAAACTGCTCAAGATAACCGGTTTTTTAAATAAACGGTTTTCGGTGTTTTTTTGCTATTATTTCCAGTAGAGTTCGACCGAAACATTATTTGTGGTCGAAACAGAAACCGTAATCGAAGTTACGGTTCTTCAAGTTTCGGCCGAAAGCGAAACTTACGAAATTCAGTTAAAATTTAGGTAAATGTAGGTTATAAGACAAATCACTAGTCTTTCCGTATTTTGCATGATTCCCTCCCAATATTACGCCTTCTTGAGTATGTGTAAGCCTATCCAGGAGGCCGTAGAAGACGATATACGAAGCATAAATATTTACAGGCGACAGTTGACAATATTGAGCCAACCACTACGTAAGTTGGACTTGTGAGCCAGAGCATACGAATATTTCGTATAAAGTCAGTAAATGAACTTCAGTCAGTGCTGCAGAAGTATTTCGAAAGATAAAGTCACATTTCCGACTAAAAGTATGATTGCTGTCAGTGTAAATTTACGCAAATTGAACTAGAAAAGCTGTGTACCACATGATCAAAGAATGTTCAAATGGGTGTGAGTTCTTATGAGACCTAACTGCTTAGGTCATCGGTCCCTAGACTTACAAACTACTTAATCTAACTTAAACTAACTTACGCTAAGGACAACATACACGCCCATGACCGAGGGAGGAGGGAGGAGGGAGGACTCGAACCTGAGACTGGAGATGCCGCTCAGTCCGTGACATGGAGCCGCAGACCGCACGGCCACCTCGCGAGGCACCACATGATCAATGTTACCTAAACCCGTATTGGTTATTAAAGAAGCCCCTCGCTTTCAAGGAATCACATTAATTAAACTTATTAGCATAACAATATGATAATGCATTTAAAGTTATTATTCCAAGCTTATAGTACATCACATACATAATAGGTATATGAATCGAATTTAGCTTCTCTTCCAAGGAACATTTTGGATGCTTTCTCCTTAAATGACACAGCATGTTTGTAGTACCTCCACCCGTTTTCAGCTTTTTAAAGCAAATGGAGCATTGTACTTCGTGAAGTACTTCCACACTGGGGATGGTACCATTTAAGACACAACCGATGTCTGGCGACGACAGCAAGGAACTGCCGCGTGACCAGACGGAGGCAAGTCTCGTACACTGCCGATGCACTCGCGTCGTCTAATAGGCTACGCCACACGGCAACAGGTGCATCGATGCCTCAGTATCTGCACCAGTTCTTAAGTACTTATACCACGCGTCTGTTGCGCGTTTCTGACTGCCGGGATTTTCTTAAATTATCAATGATCGCTTTTCTTAGTTTCTGCGATTATCTAATATTTCACAGCAGTGGAAATTTTACGAATAGCCCTAAATATTAGGATCTACTAGTTTTAATTTTTTTAAATTATTTACAAAAAACACATTTTGAACCACTACTACAGGAAGTAGCCGTACCGGTTTTTTTACCCGGTTCTTGGCAATAACAAAACAAAACCGGTTACAACCGACACCAAATAAATACCGAAAAACATCGGTTATTTAAAACTAAAATACCGGTATCGGTTTTAACCGGTCGGTTTTTCCCATCCCTACTCTAACGTAACTAATTCAGGAGTAGCAGCATCTTCACCAATGCGGAACCTATTATAAGTTGCAATGTTGTCTCATCTTTCGAGGCAATTTCCTTTCCAGAATTACTTCCGCTGATAGTAGATATGCGTCAGCGTTGTTCTGTGTCTTGTTGTTGTTGTGTTGCTGCGTATCATAATATTTGCGGTTCTGTTTATGCCTGTTGTTTTGTTTTGCTAATTGCAAACTGTGCATCTTGTACTTAGTACTGCTAGTTGGCTGCTCTGGTCTCGGCGTGAAATATGACAGCATTATTTTCCTGCTCTTGTTCGAAACTGCCCAGCGAGAGGGTGTAATTTGTCAGTCTAATCTTAATCGTGTTTGTTGATTTGGTATTCTGCTGTCGTAATTTTAATGTTACTCTTCCAATTATTTTATGTGTGTTGCGCAATGGAATGATCTAACGATGTACGCTTGGCACCTGCAAGCAAGACATCAACAGCACGTTCTGCAAAATTCAGAAAGATGTTCCTCATTTATCAACAAACGATGAAACTTTATCACTTATGCAATGATAAACTTACACGACATCTGTAAGAAAAAACATTAAAAAAAAGGTGTAACCAGTGAGGATCAGTTTGGGTAATAAAGTAATTTCACTAGTACTGAAAGAAAACAGTAAATAAAGTCAAATCTAGATGATCATTAAGGACGATTTATGTGTAAAATGATGAAGTTAAGATTTAGTATTATTAATAATTCCAGGTATCAGGATGGAAATCACTGTTATTATGAACAATTTTAAAGAAATAAAAATTGGCAGAATGGCTGAAGTGTCTCACCTACTTGACTTTAAACTAATTCAATTCCTTAAGTTAGGGTCGAGACTGTCGCATCCTATGAAATGTTGTGAAGTATCGGAAAAATGTGGTCTGTAATTACTGACTGGACGGGATGGGTGGAATTCGCCTGAGGCGTTCGCACACTGTAGCATTAACTGTGACGCCTGGCCGCTGACTGCGTCGTCTCCGCTGAAACCAAAACTCCTGTTTTCCTCTGCCTTGGTCGACTACTGTCGATCGCAGTTTTTCTACGTCTTGATGAAGTCAAGAACGTCCTCTATCTATTGGCGTGGTTAGGTGGAAAGGGTTCCCATTCTGTTGCTCGCCTAACACCTGCCTTTTCAAAAAAATTCAAATGTTTGTAAAGTCTATGGGACTTAACTACGGGGTCATCAGTCCCTAAACTTACAAACTACTTATGAACTACTTACGAACTAGGACGGCACAAATATCCATGCCTGAGGGGGGATTCGAACTCCCGACCGTAGTGGCCATGCAGACCGTGACTGGAGCGCCTTAGTCTCCTCGGCCACCGCGGCCGGCCCTGCCTTTTCGTATGTGTCAACAACTCAGTGCTCCAGCCTCGAATTTAAATACGAGGCGCGTCCAGAAAGTAAGTTCCGTTTGGTAATAAAATGAAATTCTACACAGATACAGGAGAAATATTTATTGCACAAAATTCTACAACTCTTAAACTACTTTTCCACATAACTGCCGAAATTTTGCAGGCATTTGTCATAGCGTAGCACCAGGTTTTGTATACCTTCTTCATAGAAATCTGCCGCCCGTGTCTTCTAGCAGTTGGAAACAGTTTCTTTCAGCTCGTCGTCATTGGTGAAGTGATGACCGCCAAGGAAACACTGGAGATGTAAGAACAGCTGAAAGTCGCTAGGAGCGAGGTCAGGGCTGTAAGCAGGATGGTCAAACACGTCCCAGCCAAATCCCTGTAGGAGGTTTTTCGTCACATTGAACTGTCAGACCCATCTTCTCACCATCGAATCACTCATCGCATTTGGTCAGTAAATATCGCAAATTTGCCGATAAATTACACTTGGTTTCACTTTCCTCGCATTCAGAAACCGAATCATCGACCTGATTTCACAGGCGGCGGGATTTTCAATCAACGCCGACGTTTCAAACAAGCACAACAAAGCGTACGTAACTGACAGCGATCTCCAAATGGCGCAAGTTATTCTCCTTGATGCACATCGTCTACAGCGCATGTGCGGAACTGCAATCGCAGCGCTGCAGCGGAGACAAAATTGAAACTGAACTTACTTTCTGGACGCGCCTCGTATATTGTCGTTCTTGTGACGTGATCCCCATATATATATATATATGAAATAATCGTAACCCACCTTGTTTAGGCTCAAATGACATGTCTTGATGAGTAGAATATGATTACGAGTTCAGAATATGCAGGGACAAAGTCTGAAGAACGCGACTCCTTACAGTATACAGCCGTGTATTTGGACGTGTGCCTACCACAATCGGCCAGTGTGTCTTTGACCAATGCACTCTACGACGCAGTACTCGCCGGATTTCGTCGTACTTGCAAACGACCACCACTTACGTGCAGCCAGTATTTGTTTTGATCGCTGAAGACCGCGGACCGCCATTACAAGTGTTAGGGCACCAGTAAAGCCGGGCACGTCGACTCTGTGGCGAGAGTGGAAGGCGGGATAGAGTTGTTCACGTCCGTAATCTCGCTGTTATTAATATAACTTATACTAAACGTGTGTTTGTTTCGTGCACATTAGCGTCATTAGCGTATCGCGTATGGATTTACAATAAATCTACCTCAAATTTTTGATATTTTTGCTAAGAACCTTTTCTCGTATACGAGGGTCGTCCATAAAGTAAGTTCCGTTTCTATTTCTATCCGCGGCAGCGCTACGATCGCAGCTCCGAGCGAAATACTCTGACTCAAGGAGAAGACATGTAAGCCATTTTCAGATAGCTGCTGCTGACGTATGCTTTGTGTGCTTCTTTATAATGTCAGCATTAACTGAAAATGCCACCGTGTATGAAATCAGATCTGTGACTCGTTTTCTAAATGCAAAGAAAGTTATACCAAAAGAAATTCATCGGCAATTCTGCGAGGTTTACGGACAAAATGCTTATTTTATTTTAATGAAACTGTTTCTGATCTGAAAAAAGACGTCGTAGTTTACATACTAATTCTTCAGATAATTTTTCTAAAAGCTTTCCGGGAGTACTTAAAGAAGTTGTTCTTCCAACTTTTGAATTAGTACAAATATTTTTATGAATAACCTGTTGCTAGCTCTAATTTCAGTAACTGTTACGGATGTCGGTAAGAATTGATTGTGAAGATAGCTTACGAGTAACGTGACAATTTTTATCTACTTAGAACGAAACTAAATTACAATATTTTGTTGTTGTTGTTGTTGTTGTTGTCTCTGAGGGGGAAAAAAGACAAAGTGTCTAGTCACTTATTATATTAAAGCAAAAGTGTGCAGACTTGTTATTTCACATCAGTTGTTTCACAAATATTCATTTTATGCGATGAAAACAATTGCAACAGTGTATTTATACGAAAAAAATATTTACAGAATTTATTTTGAAACATAGTTCTCCATTGATTTAATAGTTACTTTGGTGTTTGACTCAATTTTTGTTGTAAAATGGCGCTAAATTGACTAAACAAATAGTGAGCAAGTCTTATGCTGGGATTTGTTTAAGGTGTTTAATATGTAAAAGTTTGTTCACATAAAAAGTCTAAGTCGACCGACAGAGACTAGGCATTTTATTTTATTATCTAAAAATGAAATTTGTTTCCGTCAACAGTTTTCCTTCCTTCAGTTTAATTCTTGTTATCTCATCGTTTTGAATGTCGAGGAATTACAACTGCTTCGGTTATGGTAAAAAATATCCTTGGGGAAGATCAGCTTGGGTTCTGGAGAAAGATAGGAACACGCGGGCCAGTACTGACAATACAGTAAAGGAAATCATAAAGCAATTAATAAACCAATTAAAATAATTTATATAAAAATTTGAAGCAATAGAGAGAGACTGTCATATCAGTGTTGCCCTCACAGGTAGTACGGGGCTTGGTCTGTGCATCCCTGCGTTTTATGTTCAGTTTGATGAAGGACGGAACGTTTCATGTAGTTATTTTATTTTCAGTTAGTGATATGAAATGTTCTACGACAAGACAGTCACATATAGTGATTTTGGACTACTGTACGATTTATACTGGTAAAGTTGGACAATGGTAATAACGAACACGAGGTGGCATTCAGTACAATAGTGATTCACTGAAATTGTAACCTAAATAAATGACTCGTTGGTCTTAATTTTAGAAAAGGCACATATTAATAACAGTATTTCTTAAGCCGATTAAAGCATACCTTGACAGATGTCTTGAAAAGTTATCAATTGATTTGAATCTATGTCAATGGCGGAGCATCCTGTGTATTCACAGGTTCAGTGAACCCCCAGGAATAATGATGTATATTTAAACTAATTATCATTCGTCGTTGCATTCTTGTACTAGATAATTTTATTTTCAAAGTAGTTTTGGGACATGACCACAGTAGTTTTGTCCCCCTAAAACACAACAAACCAACCAAACCAAAGTATTTTTATCTCATGAGAAACATTTAAGTCGAGCATATAACTCGCATAAGTGCAACAGTGTTGCCGAGACAATACTGAGGTTTAGATTCTCTTCTGATCCTCCTGAGTCAACCATTGGGCTCCATCGGCAGGGTGTTTCGTCGAGAATTTTCGCTAGTAACATGAGCGTAAACGCTGGTCAGTGCATCATCTTCTATGCTAATCTTACTCTGACGGAAACACACGAATTGATCCGAACGCATCTCACCTTGCGCATGCGCAAAACTGCCCTGAAGGTTACATCTGCGCCACACAGTTGTCTTTTGCGCTATGAAGACTTATCAAAAATACATCGTATTTGGTTAAAACTTTTTATAACTAAAAAGTCAAATAATTATGCTCAAGCTGTAAAAGCCCACAGAAAATTTTAATATGAACAGTAACTACGAGAATGGCCCTATGGCTAAAGACATCTCAATATAAAATAAGCGGGACAGGGTTCGCGTCTGGCTAGAAGCTATATATTTTCCGTCTTTATAACAGATTGGGAAATCAGCAGTGAGTTTAGTTTGTTACTTGACAAAAATATTTGGTCGTATTTTCATTTGAACAACCCGAGGCGAAGGATTTCAATCGCTAGAGCGCTTGCCCGCGAAAGGCAAATGTGTCAGGTTCGAGTCCCGGTTCCGGCACACAATTTTAATCTGCCAGGAAGTTTCATATCAGCGCATACTCCGCTGCAGGGTTAAAGTTTCAATCTGGAAACATCCCTTAGACTGTGGCTATGTCTCCACCAAAGCCTTTCTTCCAACAGTGCTATTCCTGTAAGTTTCGCAGGAGAACATCTGTGAAGTTTTTGAAAGTAGGAGGCTAGGAACTGGGAGAAGTAAAGTTGTGAGGACGGATCGGGAAGCGTGCCGGGATAGCTCAGTCGGTAGAGCGCTTGCCCGCGAAAGGCAAAAGTCCCAGGTGTGAATCCCGGTTCCGGCACACAGTTTTAATCTGCCAGGAAGTTTGGAAGGATTTCCTGTTCTGTAGCTATGACAAGAGTCAGTCCTCTACTTTTTTTTTTTTTTTTTTTTTTTTTTTTGAATGGGGCACTGTAGGGTGGATGCTAAATCTGATTCCTCTTCAACTTGCCCAGTACTCTTTGTGTGGCCCTGGCGACTTGTGGACGCGTGTTATCATGGAGCAGAATCACTGAGCAGTCCACGCCGTTTGCTCTCGATGGACTTGCGTAGGCTACGGAGTTTATCACAGTGCACGTCACTGTTAATGGGGTTTCCTTGCTCGAGTAATTCAATGAATGTCGGACCTCAGACGTCGGAAAAGACGGTGAGCATCACCATGCCTGCCAAGGGCACAGCCGTGAATATTTTAGTGGGAGGTGACGACGCATTCTTCGCGTCCCTACATGTCACACTACGTTATCCCAAAGCGGTATTTAAATTTTCAACCGGTTTGGTTGTTAAGA
This sequence comes from Locusta migratoria, assembly GCA_026315105.1. Classification (NCBI taxonomy): domain Eukaryota; kingdom Metazoa; phylum Arthropoda; class Insecta; order Orthoptera; family Acrididae; genus Locusta; species Locusta migratoria. Next base: position 468,365,828 of record CM048744.1, on the reverse strand, counting down.
CGTTTCATACTTTATCATTTAAACACCTTTCGTATATTAATATGTTCTTCGTCGTCGCTAAAATTTAGCTGTTGAGGAGTGCCATCAGTTGAAATTTCACCAATTTTAGGCATTTCCAGAATACGGCATACTTTAATACTACACAGAGATTACAATGCTCAGTATTTTCTGTAGCCACCTAAATGGTGTGTTCAAGGCAGTAGACATGGAAAGCGCAAGAATCACAATTTCGCAAAAACTGGAAACGGACGGTTGTCGTGCTCAATGATTCAGTTATTTGGGTTAATTTCGTAATGGTGTATAAGTAGTGAACCCCTAGCATAGGCGTAGCAAAATGTTCAAATGTTTGTATAGTCTATGGGACTTAACTACGGGGTCATCAGTCCCTAAACTGACAAACTACTTATGAACTACTTACGAACTAGGACGGCACAAATATCCATGCCCGAGGGGGGATTCGAACCCCCGACCGTAGTGGCCGTGCAGACCGTGACTGGAGCGCATTAGTCCTCTCGGCCACCGCGGCCGGCATAGGCGTAGCCAGGATATGATTTCGTGAGGGGCGTTTCAATGAATAGACAATGTAATAACGTGTATTCTTAATAGAACTATAAACGGCTCTAACATTGCATATGTTATACTTCTTTCAAAAGGACTGCGTACTACTGTCTGCAGGATATCGAAACTAAATTAGTAAAATTTTCATATATTATGTATGTATTCTCCAAACTAGGAGCAAGGCAAAATATATCAAGAAGATAGGCAAATGCGAATTCGAACACGAATGGCAGAAAAACAAGCTTTCAGTAACATGTGAAGCATTATCAGAGAAGCACTCCCTAAGTCAAATTTTTGCGACAAGTGAAAGATGTAAATGACAAAAAATAAGTCTACAGACACTCTTTGACTAGACAGGAACCTTCATTCGTTTACATAGGAATATCAAGAAATATTAATGACTGACGTTTGTAATAAATGACTGACATTGCAATTAGTGGTGTTAAAAAACCAGCTCAAATCTCTACACACGTGTTCACACGTTTGTAAATCTATCGGACCAAACTGCGTGGTCATCAGTCCGTAGCTTACAAACTACTTAAACTAAGTTAAACTAACCTAAAGGACAACCCTTGCCCCAGGGAAGACTCGAACTTCCGACGGCAAGCAACCGCGCGCTCCGCAGCGAAGCGATTTATACCGCTCGGCTACTCTACCGCGGCTCAAATCTCTAGAGCACAATGATGCGCTAGGATTCGACAGGGGTATTGACAGTTTTTGCACAGAATCTCCGCGGATTTAGTCCCCATCTTTGCCATACTTTATCGTGCTTGCTTTGAGCAAGGAATTGTTCCTAATGATTTGGAAATAGTGCAAATCACACTCAAACTCATCTATAAGGTGCAGACAAATTATAAGACATCTGAAAATAACTAAGTAAACTGCTCATTATGTTAGTAGTAATCACTATAACTGTTAATAAAGTTTGCCCGTGGTGTTAAAAGTCTGTTGATTCCTTCATGCACAAATATTTCAGTTAGCTACAGCTCTTCGTCCGAAACATACTGATGGCCATGAATGTCTTTCTTAAGGCACCAAAAATATGGGAATCGCATGGGGAAAATCGGTACAGTATATTTATTCATTTATTTATTATTTCACATGCCCCATTACATAGTAATATAACAAGTTTGATGGTTACATTCAGGCGGTTACATAAAGTATTTTTGCAAACACAAGTACAGTATATAAGTTGACAGGGTTTACAAAGAAACAAACGATTTTATACATCAGGAAATCTTATTGAATTACAAGAATTGTAAAAGTCTGTAGTGATTTATGTACCAAATCATATTTAATGACGGGCCATCCTCCTCCTTTGGGAGCTATTTTTTTCCTGAGATGGTCCGTCTCTTTCAATAAATTGCAGCAGTCAAAAAGCACGTGGTCAATAGTTTGGACAGCTCTGTTACATATGCACGTTCCATCTTCAATTATTTTGAACCGCTGATAATAGGCTTTCATAGCTGTAAAATTCGGTGATATTGGGAGTTTAATCAATGAACGTTGTTGGATCATAGGAAAATACGGTTTAGTACTTCCCCCGTTTTTTGTTCTTTTCCACTCAATGTCCCATTTGTTCCTAAACTCTTCTCGAAGTTTCTTCTTTACGGCACTTGTAGGAATTTTGTTGTAGCGTATTGATTGTCGTGATCGAGCTGCTCTTTTAGCAAGGTTGTCAGCTAGTTCATTTCCCCATGTCCCTTAACCCATTCGAAATGCACCAGCCAGTTGTGTGTCTGCAACCTTCTGATTTTACATCTTATTTCTTCAATCAAGAAGTTGTGGTTCTTCGGATTTCGCAAAGAGTCCAAAGTAATCCTGCTGTCGGTGTGAATTACCGCAGTTGTATCAGTATTCGAGAGATTGTTTGTGAACTCAAGAGCATTTAGAATGGCAAATTGTTCCGCGGGCATATGTAACGCCTTTCCAGCCTTGGCAAGGCGGGCTTTATCCTGATAACAGAATCATGCCAGTTTTTATTAGCTTTGTCAACATTTCGGGAAAGGTTTAAACACCATACCCCCCACCCCTCTCTGACTACGCCCAAGACATTTTAAGAATCAATCGCCACTGGTCTAAGATTCAGTTTTAAAAGACGCAAGAGTGAGAAGGTGTAGGTAGCAGTGGTGCTCTTTGAGCAACAAGAGCCCATACGTCACGTCCCCTAGTTTACAAGTAGTCTGCTACGATAAAGAATGCAAAACGTGAAAGTGCTTGGCGGCGCCTGGGCAGACAATGGCCGCCCGCAGCTCCGCCCACCGGGTCTGCAGCGGTGAGTCAGGAGGACCGCGGCCGCCTCGCCCACCCAAGGACATCCTCTGCCTGGCTGGCCCTCTACAGTTAGATGGGCACGGCTGCGTGGGAATCGTTACGTAACACCCGAGCTCGCCTCCCAAGGACTACTCCGCAAAGCGTACGCGTTTTATGAAGTTGCTGCATTGTGTTCCTGTCCTAACCACCCATTGAAATCTCCCCAGTACTTTCCTCTTCGCTGTCTGACGTGTGTAGTGGGATGACGGCAAAGCACTGATTCTCATTCAGTATGAGGCTGCCTGGAAACTGTTAACTATCCTTACTTTAAAGTTTTCATTATAACAGGATAGAAATTGTTTATGGCAGGCCTACAAACTTAAGCTTCGTCCCTGGATTGATACACTTATTTTCATAGACGGGTCTGCTACACTGGGGTACAGGTGTACCCCAAATAAAAACGGATTTTTAAAATGATAAAAAATAAATTTTATTTCAAAGTAATACATTAACATTTAAAAAAAATGCCCAGAAGGAAACATTTAATAGAAGCTACTACCCCTAGTAGCATTCCAGGGTTAACCGTGGATTGACTTCGTTTCCGATTTTTGCCGCCCACTAACACACACACACACACACACACACACACACACACACACACACAAAACGTACTGACGTATTTTCTGGCCCATTTAAGATTTGTAGTTTAATGAGTTTTTTCAAACATTTTGTACCAAAATATTAATCTAAATAATAAAAAATGATGGTGATAAGATTACGACTCTACTATTGTGGCAATATCTGTGCACCCAACACGTAATATTCTTTCTGACCGTATTTTAACAAACAGCCAAAATTATATGATGTTTGAGTTTAGCTTTGACAAACATTCTCTTTTTTAAACTTTTACCTCTATGAATTATCATTTTCATATCTCTCCCACATTTTCATTATATTTTTCCGTTAAAATATTATTACCTTTCTTGCATCGGTAGTTGTAAGTTTATTTTCTTTGCCTGTACTGGTTACGAATGGCCATAGGATGGTTTTCGTTAATTCGTTAATTCAATGGAGGGTGTCAAATCTCAGTTATTTTTGCAAATTTCTCTCAAACGACGAAAAAAACATAAGGGCACAGAGTTGTAGAGAATTTCCTCCTCTACAAATTCGGTTATTCAATTTTCGCGTCAGATGAACGGTTTATTTGCAATTAAAATTACATTAAAAACTTTTTTTTGGTATTACTAACGTATTTCTTGTCCGAAATATTTGAAAATTCGAGGTCTCTGGTAGACAAAAGTTATGTCTGTAACATTTGGTGCTGATCGGTTGAAAGGTTCGTCTTAAAAACAGGGAGCACTTTACTGACAGACAAACAGACAGACATCCCAATATCGCGGTTATTTTGGCAAATATCTCTGAAACGATACGAGATACGGAAAAAACACAAGAGAGCAAAGTTGTAGAGAATTTTCTCCTCTACAAATTCGGTTATTCAATTTTCGTGTCAGATTAATGATTAAGCCGTTATTTCAATTTAAATTTCGGGCTGTCAAAACACGATCGCAAAGGCCCATTTTAGTGTCACTACCGTAACCTAAAGTAGGCCAATATTAGTAAGTTCTTCGTCTCTAAGAAGTACTAACACTCAAAGAGGAATTAAAGTTCATTTAACGAATAGGTTAATGTGCACAACAACCAGAACCCAAAAGCTCATATCATGACGTTTTTTCCCTCAAAAAATACTATCAGATAAATAACAATTTCGTGAGTTGATGCAAGAGTTTCTCAAGTTTGTCGCTCTATTCTTTAAACCATCAACGATAATATCTCAATGAACTTTTGTAACCGAGGAGGTAAGAATACAGGGAGACGCCCTTACGCTGAAAAAGTGGAGCCTGCCTCTGTTTTGGAGAAGTGTTCGTATTGTAGAGCCAATGTTATACGTCACTCAAAACAGGAATAAAACGTCCGACGGTTTTGCTGTGATGTACAAGTGTTAAAATAGTGCAAATTAGCCGTTAAAATTAAGTTTTTTTATATATTATGAGTATTTATTACTATTTATTCAAGAAAGTATATTGTTTCAGTTCAATGTCTTAACAGTAAGACCATCGACTTAACGCATAGTTTTAACGGAGAAATAGCATTCCAAAACTGACCAAAATGGCGGACAGGGTTGAACTGACGTACCTGCTCGGCATAGATAATGCCATCTCCCTTTATTTTAACCTCTTTGCTCGTAACTATCAATTTGTATTAAAGTAATTTCTACTAAAGTCAATTAATGCCCCATAAAAATTTCGGTAAGATTCTAATCATGGCAATAACTCCAATAAATCAAAATCATTTCAATCTAAACTGTCTACCCGCTTCAATAAGAATTCACACGTCTCAATACAATGCAACAAAACGTGTACATTCATTAAAACAAAACGATCGGTATAGTTTGACATGACACTGGCATCCTCAACATTTTCCAATGAATGTTTTTATCCCATTACTTATTACAAAGAGAAATTCAATTTATTTTCAAATACATGTCTTCTTCAATCACGACGTAACAGCGCGCTTAGTTCCTCCATACGCCGCATGGCCGTCGACTCGCGACGGTTGATGGTGAGCAATCACATCTTTGCTTCCGACGTAGAGGACTATGCTGACCGCGTTGTGAAGCTCTCGTCGAAACATAAAACAGAAGAAACAAATACAAACTTATAATTCACAATTTACATAAATTAATAACACAATTACAGGACATCTAATGAAATAACCAAGTTAACACTGGCAAACTGGGCTTATAAATCTGATTGTGATGAGGCGTTGTCCCACTACACGTGACACAGGAAAGCCACTTCCAAACACTGATGATGACTCGATAATGGAAAACATAATTTTGGACGATCTAAGCTTAGATGTCGCGCATTCAAAGCTTTAGAAGTCGAAAAAATTTCTCAGTGAAGTACTGCGTAGGTGTCTGACAACGGTACTCTGCTACAAGATGCAATTTGAGAGTTGATCACTGAGATTTTGACCATTGTGTGCTCGAAGGTAACAGATGTCGGAGATGAAAGCAACGTGCCACAGTGAATAGAAACCTGTTTCTTTAGAGTGGTGTGGTTGAAAAGTCTTGCTCAGGGAGTCGCCATCATGGAGGAAGTACTTCATCATAAAATAACTAGGGGCTCAGGGTAATACAAAAACATATGCCTAAGTGAAATTTATTTAGTGTTAAAATTACGGAGTTCCTTATGTAACATTAAATATGAATTGAATATATCACAGATTGTTTTATAATACCATGTGTTAATGATCAATAAGTGCAAAATCTGAAAACTGTTTGGATGATAAAATATGTAATTCTGGAAGATTCGAAAAATATCTACTACTTTAGAAATTGTCTATGCAGTGCGAACTTTCTTAATGAGTATAATTCGAGTCTTATATTCAAATGTTTGTTAAGCTTACAGTACTTAACTGCATACAACAGTCATACAACCATCACCTCAGGCTGCCACACTTCGGAGGTGACGGTAGCATGACTGTGTTGTGTACCTGTGTGATTGCGTGAAAGCTCTGTTTTCTGAAGAAGGCCATGGCCGATGGCAGAAAGTGTTGTATGTGTGTGTCTTTTGTATGTGCCTGTCGCAGCTTGTCGCCACGTCTTTTCGGTGAGTTGTAAGCTGACCTTATTACTATGTTATTAATTCCAACCTGAACTTTCCATTATTACATTATACTCAAAAGAAGTTAGATCGCTTTCAGTTGGGTTGATTCAACATGTGGGTGTCTCAGCATCAGCAGTGTCAAGGACTGGTGATAAAGTAGTCATGTTACTCATCACGCATCACGCTGTGAACTAACTTTGAATGTATGCCACTGAAGGGAAGGGACGATTTCATTGATACTCTTTGTACCACCCCACTAGGACTCTTCGTCTTATGTCAGGCATTTGAAATGTTTCTCTCGGTAATTCATTACGAAAACTGCTTTGTTTAACGCTGTTTCGTATTTCTCACCTCCATTACACAGCCGTCCAGAGAAGGGGTGGCTGAAAGGGGTTTGACTACTTTCCCATCGAGTGACACGTCCGCGACAGCTTTGGTAGGAACTGTGGTGAAATTTCGTGCGAACGTTACATGATTAATCCCACATTAGACGGCAGATGAAATTCTGACCTTTGACTTTTTCTATTTTTACTTCTTACTTATATAACAAAAAGAGACAAGTCGCTGTTTGAGCGCCATGCTTTTCCACCTAGAGAGAAAGAACAAATTTCAAACTTTCACGACGGTAGGAGACAAGTCAATCGCTTTCGAAAAAAAAAATCTCTTAATTTTATTAAAAAGTTTTAAGCGCAGTGCATGTCATAAAAATAACTGCCTAAAGTCCCACTGTAGTCGGAACGTTAAACTCCATTTAATTATTTATTCACATTACACATTGTATAAACGCGATACCTTTACTCCTTATCTGGTTTCGGCTTCTGCGAGGCTACGCGCAGTCTTCTAGTTAGTTATGACAGAGGTAATACTTTCCGTACTGTGTCAGAGAACATCGTGTTAGGCCATTTCTGTTCGCAGATATTCCATTGTTGCCACAATAACAAATAATAAAGCAACGGTTCGAAATTGAGTTCTTTTCCGAATTATCGACTGACAGCACAATTACACGTTGGAGCATCCTCAATGAGCCTCATTGAATATTCCTTAATCAGCGAGAAAATGACAGTTTGATGGTTACTTTCAACTATACAACACGTTTGTAATAGTACAGTCTTTTTTTCTTTTTGTTTGGTTTCCGGAGGGGAACACGTATTAACTGTGAGTTAATCAAACAGCAATGTTTGTCTGAAAAAGTTCCAATAGAAAGTGTGACTGCGCCTCAGGGGCGGCGACTCCGTCGGTGCTCCGGGGCTCGTGCACCCCCAAGAATTTTTTTGAGGGCGCTGAGCACCCACATAAAATTGAGGTGGAAAATAAAAATGTATAAAATAAAAAAAAAAAAAAATGGGAAAAATCAAAACCTATCTTATGACTCAATAGGTAATTCAGAACGTGACCATAGCGAGAGACGATATTTCATAAGTGAAAGAAATTATCAGTATTGTACGCGGGTAGTAATGAGTGTCCGTGTTTTATCCACTACGCTAGCTTTATTCATCCTGAAGCACGTCGGTCCTTTTGACCTTTCAGGTGTACTTATTTGTGAACATTCAATTGTGTTCTTTCAGGAATTTAGCTTGAAGAATCTGATGCTGATGTTGAAGTTAATCTTTTTTTTTATTATTTATCATTGTCACTTCCCTTGTTATTAAAATTATAGATTCGGTTGAAATTTGTAATGCTTTTCTCTCAGGCTTAAAAAAAACTTTGGACTGTATTAATACTGCCAGAGATGTCATGAAGTTATCTCGAAGTGATGAAAGTTTCGATGAAGTATACAGCTCTTGCTTGGAACTGACCAAAAAAATTTGATGTCGGACTTCAAACTCTCAAAATATTTCAAAGATTTCTTTAAACCTTGGTGATTTACCAAACGTTTGTGTCAGAAAGAATAGCTTCTCAGAAAAAGTGTTAGATTAGTGTAAAGTGAAAAAGTATTTCATTGGTCGTGTAGAAGTTTTGGGGTGTTACTTATATCGAAATATCCACTTCCACCAATTAGATCGCTTTATTGTAGTGTCCTAATGCAGCCATGCTTTCCTTTTCTCTCCCCCCCCCCTTCTTCCTTTTATCTTTAAAAGGCCACACAACTGCATATTTACTTTTATCAAGTATTGCTCATTCAAAAATGCATGAACATGATTTTCAGGAGGATTGGTTTCGAATATTTGTGAAGCGTGATATAGAGCACCACACTGATTTTCAAAAGTCAGAGCCTCTGTTGCGGCTGCTTGTAGCACCAGTAATACTGTTCGCTTTTCCGTTTCGTGGCTTGGGTTAAAATGCGCTGACTCACCCGCTGAACCCCAAAAATGTTGTTTGCCGCATGGTGACTGGTATTCAGGCTTATCAGCTCAGTTGAGCAGCACATACGGCGGCGTGTTCAGATTCGCTGCCACTGCCGCGTGCGCCGGCCGTCTTCCTCGAGCGCCGCCTCGACGCCTGCAACGCGGCCTGCGAAGGTCACCGCGATTGTCACGGGCGCGTGCGCACCAACAGCCAAACACACTCGCCGCTACTTGCGGGGGAAGTGGACGAAGGACAGCGAACCCGATCGCTCGCAAGGCCAGGGGTGAAGGGTATCAGCACGAATCACGGCGCGCCGCGGGCTGTTACCAGGTGTGATACGAAACAGCCAGAGATAGTGATAGAATTTGAAGTGTTCGTGTAGGTGCTGCATTCATTCTACGAGTTACGTCCACAAAGTAAGTTTCGTTTGGTTATATAAAACAAACTTGTACAGATACAGAAAAAATATTTAGTGTACAAAAATATACAACTATTAAACTACTTTTCTACATAGCTTCCGAAGTTTTGTAGGCATTAGTCATAGCGTGGCAGAAGTCTTTGTATGCCTTCTTCGTAGAAGGTTGCCGCCTGTGTATTCAACGATGTGGTAACATGTTGTTTCAGCTCGTCATCATCGCTGAAGTGTTAACCACCATGGACAGGTTTTAGGTGTAAGAAGAAAGTCGCTAGGAGCGAGACTGTACGGAGGATGATAAAACTCGTCCCAGCGAAATTCCCGTAAGGGTTTTTTGGTCACATTCGCCTTGTGAGGTCGGGCGGCAACGTAAAGGGAAGAAGAAGACTCCTTTCATCTCTTCTTACACCTAAAATCTGTCCTTGGTGGTCAACACTTCAACGATGATGAGCTGAAAGAATATGTTTGCTACATGGTTAAATACACAGGCGGCAACCTTCTTTGAAGAAGGCACACAAAATTTGTCCCACGCTATGACAAGTGCCTACAGAATTTCGGAAGTTATGAAGACATTGTGGACATGCCTCGTATTTTAGAATTACTGGAGAATTTTTTTCCCCACTACCTGAGTAAAAGAAAGTCACCGGTTGATAACGGATAGAATACGACCGAATGCGCCAAGTAAATTACTAGTTCTTTATTTACGTCCACATTTCGCCGTCCACCGCAATGTGCTTGGCGGAGGGTACCCTGTAACACTACTGTAACACACGCAAAGAGGGAGAAACGAATGGCTTTATGCCCCTGCACCAACCCTAATCTCCCTTTGTCGTCCTCACATGAAATGCCGCCTTCCCTTCAGCGATTTCCTTTTCAGCTCCCGAATCATCTCCGTAACACTCGAGCATTGATCGAATATACCAGTAACAAACCTAGCAGACCGCCTCTGAATTACTCGTTCCGTTTCATATCACTCTGAACTTTAAGCGTAGATATTGAATCCACGCGACTGTCTCAAACAGCACACTACAAATGATCTATTGGAACATTATGGGATTGCTTTTCCTACTCATCTGAATCATCTTACATTTGTGTGCATCTAGAGATAGCTGTCATTCTACACAACAACTAGAAAATTTTTTGTAAGTCATACTTCATCGTAGTACTTTCTTTCAATTACGATTCCTTCCCTACATCAAAGCATCACCAAAAAATACCCACAGTTTAGTATTCGTTCTGATCGTCAGATAATTTATGTAATGGTCCTATCACAATACCCTGGGGCACTCCGGACGAGCCCTAGACTGTGATGGACACTCGACGTTGAGGACACCGTACTAGGTTCTATTTCTAAGCATTTAGTAATGATATAGGAAGATTACGGGTGTGGGAGGGAGAGGGAGGGGTGGCAGGAAACACACACACACACACACACACACACACACACACACACACAGAGAGAGAGAGAGAGAGAGAGAGAGAGAGAGAGAGAGAGAGAGAGAGAGAGAGAGAGAGAGAGAGACAGACAGACAGACAGACAGAGACAGACGAAAGCTTGGAGCCTTCACTGCAGTAACAGTTTCAGATATATTATGAATGAAACTCACAAGATGACTGTGAAATATTCTGCAATTTTCAGCTGCTACGCCATCAGGTAAAAAATACTAGTTTAATATCGAATATATTTATTTGCTAGATATATAACTTTCAAGAGACACTAGTGCTTTGGTTTAAAACTAAGCTGAGGGAAATTATTACAAGTTATGATGTAAATTCCTGGTGTTGATAAAGTACAAGAAGGCAGAATATATGTAACTAGAAGGTTAAAAACACCATTTTTAAAAATAATGTAGAAATACCATGCAACTGTAGTCGTATTTTATTCAAACTATTCTCAGATTGCAGTATCATGTCAAAACCACATGACAAGAGATACATAGCACCACAAATGGAGACATCACAATAAATACAAATTATGTAACTAAAAGTATTTGAATATGGGAATAAATTCTCGAAACGTTTAATGCTGAGCATTAAAAGCAAGTAACTGGTGCATTTTCTTTAGCAAATTGTGACTAATTCAGTTACAGGCTTCCAAAAAAACATCGTTATGATGAATGAAATTAAGAAAGAGTATATTCCAGTCAACATTGTTAAAACCATGTATTCCTCTTAAAAGATGAGATGGAATATCTCTGCTTTTTATTATTTACCTCAGCTTGTTTCAATTGATTTTATCAAACGTCTTTTCGTAGTCAACGAAGGCAAGATATTACTTATGGACTCTTCCGTCGGTTCTTGATGGGACATAGAGATGTTAAATAACAGTGATACACTATAAATTTGTTCCAGAATAACAGTTATTTTGTTGTAAACTTGTTTTCGGCTTCTTAGCCCATCGTCAGACAACTTAAGTTGGGAAACAAATATTTATTGTATCACAGTTATTTTAGGCAAGATATGTTGATATGTGTTGAATTGCCGCCATCATACAACCGTTTGTCAATTTGTATCATACAATTTCGCACCAGTTGTCAATATGATAACACTTTAGTCCTGACGACATGTTTCCAGACCACATTGTCCCATTTTCAAGTGCTAAAAACTTATAAATTAAATAACCATTCTGCCAATGAGCAACGTCAAACTCTAAACCGTAGGTGAGTTTCGTGCATGTTCATCATAAAAATTAATTTAGCATACACTGTAAATTATTTTTTATTATGGACATGCACGAAACTCACGTACGTTTTAGAGTTTTACGTTGCTCATTCGTAGAATGGTTATTTATGTTTTTAGCACTTGAACATGGGACAATATGGTCTCGAAACATGTCTTCACGACTAGAGTGTTATAGTATTGACAATTGGTGCCGGCGTTGGCCGGGTATTTATTTATTTATTCCTGCCTCGAGCTAGTACTTCTATCCCTTCTCCCACTGTCCATCTCCTTTCTTCTAAAATCATGTTATATTTATCAGAGAATATATAAGAAATAACATTGTCTTTCATAATCTACAAATCATAAGTGCAGTATCCAAACAAAGAGAGATGGTTTTCAAAAAGAAGTTACATATAAAATTCGTACGATCTCATATTTATTGAATTATATCTTGTACAATTGTATAATTTTTCAGGTATATATTCATTTTTATAAGTCCTGTATGACTGCGTAATCTCTTGGGAATATAATTAGTAGTAAAGAAGTAATAGATTAAAACTTGGTGCATGATGGGGCGGTTTTCCATGAACGTTACTGTTAATGTCCTTATATCTCATGAACTACGTTTCGTACTGTAATACAATTTAGAAGGTATATTCAAACATATGTGTGTATACTGTCTGTAAAATTTACTGCGGCTGTAATCTGTAGTGTAGAAATTATAAATTGTAACGTCATACCGAATGCCGTAGTTTTAGTCCATGAAGAGGGGAAAAGTAGTAAGCGAGGACCTTTATTCCTTTCATAATTTTGCTATGGTTGTCAGCGAGAAATAGTTCAATAAAGGTTTGAAATTAATTTTTAAATTTTGTTGTAAGTCGCTAAGTAATCTCGTTTTCATACACAGTATTCATAAAGTCTCGTCGCATTATGTGGCAGTTTCTTGCAATTCCTGTTGTTTATGATGTTATATCTCCTGAACCATGTGTCGCATGGCGTTCTTACCATTATAGAATTGGTACCTCACGGTAAGGAAGATATTTACCAAATTTGGTTGAAATTGGTCCCGTGGTCTGGGTATTCTCACGCGGTGGCCTGTCATTATTTATGACGTCATATCTCATATATGTCGTGCTTTTGTTTCTGGGTCAGGAACCATCGTGAGCATACGGTGAACAGTTCTCCAAAGTTTCATAGCAATTGAATGAATGGTTTGTGAAAGCATAGACATACAGACAAACATTCGTTTTTATACGAGGTATGTCCACAAAGTAAGTTCCGTTTGGTTATATAAACCAGATACTGAAAAAAATTTTTATTGTATAAAAATCTGGATCTGTTCAACTACTTTTCTACATGACTTCCGAAATTTTTTAGGCACTTGTCATAGCGTGGGACAAGTTTTTGCGTGCCTTCTTCATAAAAGGTTGCCGCCTGTGTATTCAACCATGTGGCAAACATGTTCATTCAGCTCATCATCGTTGAAGTGTTGACCACCAAGGACAGATTTTAGGTGTAAGAAGAGATGAAAGGAGTCTTTTTCTTCCCTTCACGTTGCCGCCCGACCTCACAAGGCGAATGTGACCAAACAACTCTTACGGGAATTTCACTGGGACGTGTTTGATTATCCTCCGTACAGTCTCGCTCCTAGCGACTTTCTTCTTACACCTAATACCTGTCCATGGTGGTCAACACTTCAGCGATGATGACGAGCTGAAAGAACATGTTACCACATGGTTGAATACACAGGCGGCAACCTTCTACGAAGAAGGCATACAAAGACTTCTGCCACGCTATGACAAATGCCTTCAAAATTTCGGAAGCTATGTAGAAAAGTAGTTTAATAGTTGTATATTTCTGTACAATAAATATTTTTTCTGTATCTGTACACGTTTGTTTTATATAACCAAAAGGAAATTACTTTGTGGACATACCTCGTATATAAAGATATGTTGATATATTCAAATGTTTGTGAAGCTTATGGGACCTAACTGCGGGGTCATCAGTCCCTAAAGTTACATACTAGTAATGAACTACCTTATACTACAGAGGACACAAACAGCTATGCTCGAGGGGGGGGGGATTCGAACCCCCGACGGGGAATGGCCTCGCGCGTTGGAGCATAGCTCCTTAATGCGCTTGGCACTCCGCGGCGGCGATATGTTGATAGATGGCGGTATTTCTCTGTTAGTTGCCTTATGGTGAAGATACAGTCCTTTTCGAAGTGAAAATGCGGGCACGATGTAAGCTTGAAAAAACTGTTTGACAGCCGTCACGGCCGCGATCAGCAGGCCCGCTATGCTGGCGAGGATGAGCCGCACGTCGGTCGGTCGGTCGGTCGCTGCCAACCGGACCGCGAGCTGGCTGTCTCACCGTAGCGCGCCGTCATCGACCAGTTTGGCGGCGCGTGGCATCTAAAGCACCAGCCCGAGGAAATACCAAGCACCTTGCTTTCCTTCCACAGGTACATCGAGTTAGTCATTCTGCAAGCTGAAGCGCGCCTGTGCATTGCGACACACAATCACAACGGACAGCGCAGACCAGAGAAAAACACATAACTTGAGCTTCAAAGTTAACGTTAGGTAAACAACCGTAAATTCAGTGAAATACCTGTGTTCGTCTTTGTTGCATGCATGAAGTTACGTTCTGTCACCACTAGATGTGGTGTCGCACAAGTCTGAAGTGCGCGCTACGTACTTTCGCCTCGCGCCGCCATGCAAGCACGGCGCGGCGTTCTTACGACGCAACCACGAGCGCCCTCTGCTGCAATCCCGCTCGTGGTTACCACTGAACTGTATCGGTCACTTGGCAATAGGACAGGCACTAGAACAGACTCTCATCAGAAGGCAGGCCTCTATCTAGTTAAACTATCTACCAGCATTTCACTTATCTGTAGTCATCGATCTTGTAAAAGTTAAGTATTACCATGTTTCTACGAAATCTATATCTTGTTCTAATCTAGTTTAGTGTTTCTAGTTTCTGCTGTCCCATTGGCTGGTCACCTCAGGACTCTGTACCCGCACACGCGTGCATCCTACTTTCCTGTGTCGGTCTCTCTCTACTCGGCCACCGACACCTAGGACAACCGGCGGCAACGAGACACAAAACTAGAACACTCCTATATGGTAACACAGTCATATATAACGTCATATTGGCGAAACAGGAAGAAAGAAATTTTCACATATAAAGAGCAGTGGAAGAATTGAGAATGTAATGCGATTGTGTTTTATTACTCATGTGCAACACTTTCCATTGTTCTAAATTTAGAGCTGGCTGCAATTCCTCACACCAGCGACAAATTTTGTCTAACGAGACCTCATGGGTGTCGGATGTTTGAAATTTTTGATAGTTATGGTATGTGAAGTTCAGAACTCAAATAATTTCAGCCAAAGCTATTCGCCCCAACTCTCAAAAATTCTCGAGAAAATCGACTTTGAAGTTTTGCAAGTTAGCGTAAGTCCCAATCGCCAAATAAACTGCAGCGTTTGTCGGTGTAGCTTAGGTGGTAGCGTTCTGGCCATTACAACCATAGGGTTGCTGGTTCGAATTCTGTCAGGACAGGATTTTTTTTCATTGCGTTCGAATACGTGTGCAATTTTAATATCCAATGATAATTTTTTACGAAAAGTGAACGTATTTTTGTTTATTCCTAATTTTCTATATTTTATAGAAAGTTGTTAATAATGATGGATTCAATCGAAAAACATGTTATATTTTTTACAGCATTGGCTCCAGTATTAGTTGACGACGGTAGTCTTCGATTATTCAGTTCGTGAAGAGCTACGACACTGCTTTTGGAAAGTTGTCTCCATAGCTACTGATGGCTTTCCAAAAAGCTACAATTCACCACCGTTTTACGTGACGACAAGGTGTTCAGCTCGTCTACATGAACATAAACAAAAACTGATACAACACGTGGAGTTAAATATCCCCAAATGTTTTACATAAAAAATTGTCACAGAAGGACTCGAACCACTAATCCTATGGTTATAAAGCCAGAACGCTACCACATGTGCTACAGCGAGGCGTGCTGCAAATTTTTTAATGATTGGTATTTACGTATACTTTGCAAAACTTCAAAGTCGATTTTCTCGAGAATTTTTAAGAGTTCTGTCGAGTGGCTTTAGCTGATTGTAATTTAAGTTCTGAAATTGACATACCATAAGTATGAATTAATTCTAAAATCCGAAACCCATGTGGTCTCCTTATAAATCATTTTGTACCCTAATAATGTCACTCATCGAAACTAATAGCGGTTCTATCACGCTTCCATGACTCACAATGATACCATTGTCTCTGATGAAAACTCCCCGTCCAGGACAACATAATGGGTTCTAATACACTGCTCTAAACAAAAATGTTCAAATGTTTGTAATCTTATGGGAGCAAACTACGTTGGTCATCAGTCCCTAGTCTTACAAACTACTCAAACTAAGTTGAACTAACCTAAGAACAACTCACAAATCCATGTCCGAGGGAGGATATGAACCTCCGAAGCGGGAGGTCGCACGATCCGTAACGTGGCGCTCCAGATCGCTCGGCTACTCCCGCGCTGCTGCTCCAAACAATTACGGGATCAGTTGAGATATCTATTTCTGAAGCATTGTCATCGGAAGAATGAAGTAAATGGTTCGATTTCTTCCTGTCAGTTCTACGGAGTGGTGACAACAAATACATTGTGGCAACCGAGATGTAATAACAAACTTTCTGCAGAGGGAGTGGTGTTTACCGAACGAATTACACAAATAGTCGGATTCAGAGCGATACGAAGGCTGGAAGCGGGACAGACAAAAAGGAAGGTAGCTGCTGCTATTGAGGTGTCACAAAGAGTAATTTTCAGGACCTACACGCGATTTCAGACGTCAAGAACCGTTAAAAGAAGGCAAGGCCAAGGTCGTCCACGGGAGAGCAAAAAGAAATGACTTACCTCAACAGCCCGTCGAGAAAGGAGGCTGAATGCGGCTCAGCTGCAAGGCCCTCTCCAGGCAGCAACAAGACGCGCAATATCAACACAAACAGCCTTCGGGAATGAGGCCTCTACGCACTGAGGCTTATGGTGCTAGGTCCATTAAAACCACGACACCGTTTAGCAAAAAAATGTTCAAATGTTTGTAGAACTTATGGGACTTAACTACGGGGTCATCAGTTCCTAAACTTACAAACTACTTATGAACTAACTAATACTAAGGACGGCACAAATGTACATGCCCGAGGGGGGATTCGAACCCCCGACCGTAGTGGCCGTGCAGACCGAGACTGGAGCGCCTCAGTCCCCTCGGCCAGCGCGGCCGGCCACCGTTTAGCCCACAGATACTGGGCGGAGGAACATAAGAATTATAATAAATAATCTACTAACAACATCTAGTGAGTATTCAAGAAATCTCTGAGCAATTTTAGAATCATTAAAAAAAATTAAGTTGTATATGATATCTCACCTGATCCTCTAATTGTTTTGAACAGTGTAGTTGAGAAGTCTTCCAGACTTTTAGGTACCTGAGAATATTCGTACCATTGTTTATATTGCGGCACCGAGTCAAACGCCTTTCGGAAGTCAAGGAAAATGTAGTCTGTGGCCCTTCATGAACGATTCGACTAAAGAAAATATCCATGCCCGAGGGGGGATTCGAACCCCCGACCGTAGTGGCCGTCACCGCGGCCGGCTATGGGTATTTAAGAAATTTGTACGCAAACGAAGAGGAAAATGGCGCGACAATTAATTTCAAAAAGTTGGATAAGGCATAAAAAATTGAAATGAATGTGTGTTAATTGTACCTTATTCAAGACATCTTGTTTTGCACCCAAACACGTTTCGGTAATTACTGTGCCATCTTCCGTGGGATTTTGTCTTTTATTTTCTAGAATAACTTGTAACGGATTTTGGTTATAGGATCATTTGAATGAGCTATTTGATTTGACAGTTTTGTTGGAGGTATTAGGCCTATTTTATTTACGATACTAACATTTTCTCATTCGCAGGATCTTAATCTGCTTTAATTGAAGAATGACAAGTTTTCACACCTTTTCATCTGCACACAACAAGTTTTTATTTACGAAAACTAACTGATTTACTGTAGCTACATTCGCCTGGAAGTTATGTTGAGAAATAGATCTATATGGCTGTTTAGTGGCTTACTTACATTCGAGCAGTGGTGTTGCTGCTTGCTTGTTTGTGGCGTGTTCTTTTGTTTTATGATGTTTACTGCGTTTATTTTGCTGTGAACTGGCACTGTTTATATCGCCATTTATCTTGTTATGGTGGCTATATCGTGTTCATTTGTTTGTGAGGTGAATCTGTGATGTGGCGCGCGATTTTTGAATGATTTTTGATACCGGCGATGCTTTGTGTGTGTGTTTTTGTTGTGTATAAATGTGGCGAGATATTTATTTCATGCATTTGTGTTTTATTAAATTCTCAAAACCAGTAGCATCTTATGCCAAAAACTAACAATAGAGGAAAACTTTCACATCCAGAAAGCAATAGCCCAAGGTAAAAAAATATATTTTACGAAGGTACATCACTATGCAACAAAATCCCCTTTGAGACCATAAAAGAAGTATATAAATAAATCCCACCGCCATATTACACCTGACAGCCCCTAACCCCCCCCCCCCCCCCCCATACCCACACACAATATTTTCTCTCTCTCTCTGTCTCTCTGTTTCACACACACACACACACACACACACACAATCAATCAATCAATATTTGGCCTAGCCCATGTGTTATTATGTAACTTTTCTATACTGTGATTTAGTGCTGGCTAATGTTTGTGATGTTAGAGTCAGGAATATGTTGAAATGTCAAAACTTTTTTAGAGAATATCGTCAGAAGTTGTCAGGAAGCAGCTAAACGCAATTAAGACTTACATGAAAAGTGTGAATGGTTTCAGACCGCGGCTTGCTGTGAGGCTTCGCACGACGTTACAGGAGCTCCGAGAACAAGTAGGTAGGCCGTTTCAAGGCAGACTACATTTTGTTTCAGGTTGGAGGAACGGAACACCGAATAATCCTTATAACGATTTGCACGAACAGCAGTGGAGAATTTATTAATAGTCAACGTTTTTATCACAACTTTGATATTAATGCCGTATCAACAACGGGATGGCGTGTAAATGTCTCTTTCGAATTTTTAGTTGGGCGATGGAAACTGGTTAAGTCATCCGTTTCTTTTACTATATTGGAGCAAGTTGGTGTTATAGATAAAGCACGACTGGCATTCGTGAAGGCGATGGTTAAAATCCATCGTGGAGATATCTCACATTTAGGCTCTTTACATTTGCTGGGATGATTAATTTGAAAATCACATCGTTTTCTTTCCCGATCTTCCTCTATTAGTGCAGTAGCTCCATCTTTAATAATGATCTCATTCACGATCGGAGCTTTATCTATGGTCGCCCTTCTGGAATGATAGTTTATAACATTTGTAAACTCTAGTACGAATAGATTTTTGATAAACCAGGTTATGGCTGAACTTTCCTATTTAACGTGTTACAACTTCTGGTAGAAGGTGCTTACTTTTTAAAAATAAAACCTATTGAATTTATTAATCTAAGACTTATTTTTACACCTTGTATAATTTAACAAATTATACTACGAAAACAATTGCAGAAATAAAATGAGTAGGCCGCGGCAGAGTGGACGAGCGCATTGAGGCGCTATGCTGCGATGCGTGAGGTCGGTCGTTCCCCGTCGGGTGTTCGAATCCTCCCTCGGCGGTGGATGCTTGTGCTCTCTTTAATATAAGGTAGTTCATAAGTAGTTTGAAAGTTTAGGGACTGATGATTCCGCATTTAAATCCTATAAGCTTAAAAAAACATTTGAACATTTGAATAAAATGTGTAGGTTCGCATTAATTTGAAAGTAGAAGAGTAGCAACGTGGTCGAAATGGAGGGTATATAATCAGCTCGTAAAAGAAGCAGCTTCTATGTTACTAGACAAAGAGAAAGATCTTTAGTGTAACATGAGACACTTTGTATAAAAACTGAACTAAAATAACACTATTGTTGTTCATAAGATTCCACTCGGTGGCACCGCTGACTTGCTAAGTAGCGGGTCGCCGCGTATGAACAATCGGCTCGTAACTTCAGCATAGCTGTAACAATAGCGGCAGCATCAAACCTGGTCGCGGAGGCATAAAAACAGCTCACAGCAACAGCAGCACACGTTCTCAGTGGCGGCAGCACGTTGGCGACCCAAGGTCACGTTCGCTTGTGCTTGGCAAATTATAGTTATGTTGTGATTTATTACATGTGTACTATTTCAAAATTCCGGTGTCGACCTGTTAAAAAAAATTAAAAGTTAAAACAATAAAAATAAAATAAAATTTTCTTTCGGAGGTGCCATGAGAGGCCTCCCTCCCCCCGCCCCACCAGCTACCGTGTTGAGTCGTCATGATTAGTAGTCTTACCCACTTGACCCACTGCAGTGTACTTGTTGACGTATCTACATAAGCCTGGAATGGACAAAAGGAGCAGGGCATTATTGATGAAGCTCTATTATGTAAACAACAGTAATGTCGCTGCTATACTTCGAGAATATCGCTGAAAGGAATTCTCCACCTGCTGTACGGAGCGTGATGAAGAAGTTTCAGTCAACTGGAGAACTGAGCGTCGCTCCGGGAACAGGCCGACGATCGGTTGCACCGCAGGTGGTTGATGAAATCGCTGTTTCTATGGCAGGCAACGCTGCGCGCAATTCCCGATCGTCAAGCAGAGCGCGTGCTGCGTCACGACAGTTCAAGAGACCCAGATCCACAGTACAGAAGGCGCTCCCGAGCCATTCTCGAAAGGTATCCGTGCAAGTCCATACTGTACAGCAGCAAGCACAACGTGACGCACAGCGAATTCTTGACTTCTCTATCCATCGAATGATGTACCCTAGCAGCACATTAAAAGTTCTGAATTGTAAATTTTTTTTAACATGGACCTTAAGACAGCAACCATTCGTGAAAGAAAAACACTTAAAACACAACTCATCGGTTTCAAAGCCAGTAATTGCTTACGAGACCATGGTTTCGGCCACGACCAGGAAAGCCTTCATCAGAAGTAAAAATTGAGTTACCAGTCAGATTAATAATTGACTTAGAGAAGATCCAGCGAATAGCAATAAGCTCCGATACGGGCTCATTTAGCAAGCACGAAAGCGTCACTAAGATGATCTACATCTACATCTACATGGGATACTCTGCAAATCACATTTAAGTGGCCGAGGGGATTGAGGCGCTCCAGTCACGGTCTGCACGGCCACTACGGTCGGGGGTTCGAATCCCCCTCGGGCATGGAAATTTGTGCCGTCCTCGTTCGTAAGTAGTTTGTAAGTTTAGGGCCTGATGACCCCGTAGTTAAGTCCCATAAGCTATACAAACATTGGAACTTTTTTATATTTTTTTATTTTGAACATTGAAGTGCCTGGCAGAGGGTTCATCGAACCACCTTTATCTCCCATTCCATTCTCGAATAGCGCGCGGGAAGAAAGAACACCTGAATTTCTCCGTTCGAGCTCTGATTTATCTTATTTTATTCTGATGATCTTTTCTACTATCCTCGCACTTTTACCTGACTCTTGAGCCGTGACTGCCAGGAACGGATGTTTACATTCGCCTCGTAGGGCATTGGCTGTTTGGTTAGGCCCTGCCTCCTTCTCCCAGTGTTGCCAGTTCATACCGTATAGCTTACAGCTTTTAAATGGAAGTGTAATGGCTTAATGTGTCGTACAAGGGACATGAAATTAAGCATCAGTTTAATGTACGACTAATCGAAAACATTAACTTATGCTACTAATTATGAACACTAAAGTAAAAACTTAATGAAATTACGAGCTCATTCCACACCTTATCGTCCGCGGCTGTCAGTGCTGTGTGTGTGTCCATTCAGTTTTAGTAATCGAAAACGGAAACTTATTTGAATAAAACTGCCATACTGCCACAAAATAACTGTTACTTATGAAACTACAATGACGAACAACATTCACGAATCAACAATAAGGACACAATGGCTACAGCGCAAACTGCTGTTTACGTCTGTAATGTTGGTAGAGAGCATAAACACTCCGGAGCTGACTTCCGCCGATCGCCCGGGGCTCAGGTAAAAGTGCGAGGATAATATCTATGTAAGTGACAGTCAACACTATATTTTTGCATTCGGAGGAGAATGTTGGCGATTGGAGTTTTGTAAGTAGACCACATCGCAGCGATAAACGCCATTGTTGTAATGATTCCCATCCCAGATCATGTATCATTTCCTAACGCTGTCTCTCCTGTATCGTGACAATACAAAACGAGCTGCCCTTCTTTGGATTCTTTCGATGTCTTCCATCAAACCCACCTGATAAGGATCCCACACTGGACTTCACTGGGCAGCAATACTCCAAAAAAAGGACGGACCAGTGTAGCATACGCAGTTTCTTTAATGTTGCATCTTTTAAGGGTTCTGCCAATAAAACGCAGTCTCTGGTTCGCCTTTACTATGAAATATTCTATGTATTCTTTCCAGTTTAAGTCTGAAGTAATAATAATTACTAGGTATTTAGTGGAGTTCACGTAAACATAGTTTAACGGATTTCCTTTCGTACTCATGTGGACGACTTCACACTTCTCATTATTTAGAATCAACTGCCAATTTTTACACCGTACTGATATCTTATTTAGATCGTTCTGCAGTTGGTTTCGATCTTCATATAATTTTAATAGACGGTAAATGACGGCGTCGTCTGCAAACAACCTAAGAGAGCTACTTAGATTTTCACCTAAATCGTCTATGTAAATAAGGAACAGCAGAGGACCAATAACACTACCCTGTGGAACGCCCAATATCATTTCTGTTTTAGTCGATGCTTTAGTATCGATTACTACAAACTGTGTTCTCTCTGATAGAAAATCTCCTATCCAGTCGCAAACTTGCGGCGATATAACATAACCACGCAATTTGATTAAAAGCCCTTTGTGAGGTACGATGTGAAAAGCCTTCTGGAAATAAAGAAATACGGAATCAATTTGAGAATCCTTGTCGGTGGCACTCATTAATTCGTGTTAGTAAAGAGTTAGTTGTGTTTCGAATGTACGATATTTTCTAAATCCGTGTTGGCTGACGCTGGAAGATAGACGTTCACTATCGCGCTTTCGCGGTACGAGCTTCTGTCGAAGTTCTTAGATTGTACGTTTGATGAAGAGTCAACCAATGTATTGCTTCTACCTATGTACGAGGATCGTCCACGAAGTACGTTCCATTTCTATTTCTATCCGCGGCAGCGCTACGATCGCAGTTTCGAGAATGCACGGCAGTTACTCTGACTCAAGAAGACATGTACACCATTTTCAGATTGCTGCTGACGACGTGTGCTTTGTAGTGCTTCTTTGCGATGTCCGGCGTAATTGAAAATGCCGCCGCGTTTGAAATCAGATCTGTGATTCATTTTATAAATGCAAAGAAAGTTTAACCAAAAGAAATTCATCGACAAATCTGCGAAGTTTATGGACAAATTGCTATGAGTGATTAAATAATTAGAAGATGGGATTCTCTTCAATAAAGGACGTGATAAAGTACACTATGAAGAACGAAGTGGACGCCCGTCTATGGTTACTGATGAACTGGTTCACACAATTGAAGAGAAGTTGAAGCGACATTCATCTCTTTTTACACCTAAAAGTCGTCCTTGGTGGTTAACACTTCAACGATGATGACGAGCTGAAAGAACATCTAACTACAAGGTTGAATACACAGCCGCAACCTTCTGTTAAGAAGGCGTACAAAAACTTGCGCCACGCTATGACAAGTGCCTACAAGATTTCGGAAGCTATGTAGAAAAGTAGTTTAACAGTAGTACTTATATAATAAACATTTTTACTGTATCTGTACACATTTGTTCTATATAGCCAAACAGAACTTAGTGGACATATCTCGTATACGAAGGGCGCTTGAAAAGTCCGTTTAAAGTCTCAGAGATGGAACCACCAGTTCATATTGAGGTCAAGTTTAGTTGGTAGATTCTTTGGAAAGAACACACCAAGTTTCACCCATATTGGTCTATTTCTTTCTGTTTCGCATTCGTGTGAATCAAGGACGTCGAGTGACTGTCAAAGAATGGACGAAAAAGAATTTCGTGTCGTGATTAAGCATTATTTTATGAAAGACAAAACGCTTCAGGAGACTAAAGAGAAGGTTGAGAAACATTACGGTGACTCTGAAACTTCGATTAGAATAGTTTATAGGTGGTTTCAAAATTTTCTGAGTGGCCATGTTCGTACAAGTGACGCTGAACGTTCTGGACGCTCTGTGGAAGTCAGAGGTCTTTGATAAAATCCACGATATGGCGATGGCTAACGGAAGAGTTAAGGTGCATGAGATTACTGATGCTGTGGGCATTTTGAATGAACAGGTACATAATATTTTGCATAAACATTTGGACATGGAAAAGTTATCCGCAAGTTGGGTGCCGCGATTGCTCACGCTTGAACGAAAACGGAATCGCATGAAGTGTTACAAGGAAGGTTTGTAGCTGTTCAGGAAGAATACGCAGGACTTTTAAACGTCGTTTTGTCACTGAGAATGAATCATAGATACATTACTACACTCATGAGAACAAAGAACAGTCTAAACTGGTAACTAAGGGAGAATCTGCACCAAACAAGGCGAAGACCGGCCCTTCGGCTGGAAACGTTATGGCGACCGAGCGGTCTGCGGCGCGCCAGTCACGTTCGGCACGGCCACTACGGTCGGGGGTTCGAATAAGATTGATGACCTTGTGGTTAAGTCCCATAAGCTCTACAAACATTTGAACAGTTCTTTTGGTTATTGCGACGGTCTTTTGGGATTCGCTAGGAATAATCTTCATCGACTATCTGGAACAGGCTCAAACTATTACAGAAGCATATTATACATCAGTATTGGACCGTTGAAAACCGCCGCTGCAAGCCGGCGATTTGCCCACGAAGAAGTCCTTTTCCATCACGACAATGCACCGGTACACACCTCAGCAGTTGTGATCGCATCCCCCCTATTCTCCAAACTTGGCTCCCTCAGACTAATGTTCATTCCCCGATTTGAAGAAATGGCTGTCGGGACGAAGATTACGTTCTAAACTGACAAGTTAGATATATGTGCAATATTCAATAATCTGAATATAGAAGGTAAACTAAACAAAATCCTAGTTTCTACAGGTAATCATATAACATTTTTAGTAAATACTTTTCCGAGGCTGGTACCTGAAATGGTCCTTCATGATACTTCCATAGGGGAGATTGAATCAATAATTAAATCACTGAAGACTAAGGACTCTTGTGGATATGATGGGGTATCTAGCAGAATTCTACTGTTCTCCATTTTTTAGCCCAGTACTAAGCCATATTTGTAATTTTTCCTTTCAGAATGGTCAGTTTCCTGACAGATTAAAGTAGTAACCACTTCATAAAAAAGGAGAAAGGGATGATGTACACAACTACAGACCTATTTCTATGCCATCGGTTTTTCTAAAGTTATTGAAAAGATTGTATATTCAAGATTAATGGATCATTCCAGTTCACACAATTTGATGTCAAACGTACAGTTTGGTTTTAGAATTGGTTTAACGACTGAAAATGCTATATTTTCGTTTCTCTGTGAGGCACTTGATGGGTTAAATAAGAGGCTACGGACTTTAGGCGTCTTCTTTGATTTAACAAAAGCGTTTGATTGTATTGATCACAAAATATTGTTGCAGAAGTTGGAACATTATGGAACACGAGTAGTAGCTCACAACTGGTTCACCTCTTACTTTAATAATAGACAACAGAAGGTAATTCTCCGCAGTGTAGAAAATGGCTATGACGTGCAATCGCAATGGGGCACAATTAACTGTGGGGTGCCCCAGGGGTCTGTTTTGGGACCATTGCTGTTTCTTATTTATATAAATGATATGTCTTTGAGTGATTGTAAAATATTTCTGTTTGCTGATGACACCAGCGTGGTAGTGAAGGATGTTGTTCGTAATATTGACACAATATCAAATAATGCAGTTCAAGAGATAA
Source organism: Locusta migratoria (assembly GCA_026315105.1). NCBI lineage: Eukaryota > Metazoa > Arthropoda > Insecta > Orthoptera > Acrididae > Locusta > Locusta migratoria. The sequence goes on along the minus strand of CM048744.1, from coordinate 468,339,987 downwards.
GTTCATGGCTTGTAAAAACAAGTTGTTGTTAAATCACAGTAAAACTCAGTTTTTACAATTTCTAACACATAATTTAACAAAAGCTGACATTTTGATTACACATAATGGGCATATGATAAGTGAGACTGAACAGTTCAAATTTCTAGGTGTTCATATAGACAGTAAGCTGTCGTGGAAAGCCCATGTTCAGGATCTTGTTCCAAAACTAAATTCTTCTATATTTATCACTAGAACAATATCTGAAAGACGTGGTTTTCAACACGAAAAGTAGTCTATTACGCTTAGTTTCACTCACTTATGACGCACGGCATTATTTTTTGGGGTAACTCGCCTGATCAAAAAGGATATTTCTGGCCCGGAAACGGGCGGTTCGAGCAATATCTGGTGTAAGTTCACGAACGTCCTGTCGACCTCTTTTCAGTAGTCTGGGAATTTTGACACTGGCGTCACAATACGTTTTTTCTTTAATGTCGTTTGTTGTTAATAATATCAGCTTATTCCCACGAGTTAGTAGCTTTCACTCGGTGTATCCTAGACAGAAGTCGAATCTACATTTGCATCACACCACCTTAACACTTGTGCAGAAAGGAGTACAGTATTCTGCGGCATCCATTTTCAATAAGCTGCCACAAGCACTTAAGAATCTTAGCACTAATCCACACGCTTTCAAATCTAAATTGAAGAGTTACCTCATGGCTCACTCCTTTTATTCTGTCGAGGAACTCCTAGAAAAGTTAAACAATTAAGCTAATTCGTTTTTTTTTCTTTATTTATTCTTTTCACTTTGTCTTAAGATTGTCGTGTGCATAGGACCATTTAAAAATTTTCTATTACCATTCTTTCTGTTAAACTTCATGTATTGACTCGTTCCATGACCATGGAGTCTCATTCCTCAATTAGGTCCTGTGGAACAGAAAACCATACTATATTATATAATAATAGCTATTTTGCAGGCTTGGACAATTTCTATTATTCGGAAGGAATCGGCAAATTATGTCAGTGTTGGACGAAGTGCATAAGTCTAAAAGGAGACGGCGTTCCCCAAACACTTCAGCACTTTTCAAATGCCCTTCGTATCTTGCAAAGCGTCCATATGGATTAGAGACATTTTAGGATCAACACGGAAGCATACAACAATCATTTTTCCGAGCACCATACAGGACTGGAATAGGAGGTACTGACAAATGGTAAGCAAAGTACCGTGCACTACCGTAAGGTGGCTTGCGGAGTATGGTTGTAGATGTAGTTTGGAAGAATAAATGTTTGAAGTCTGTTCCGTCTTTTGAATAGCCCTTTATTTCTAAATGCCAATCAACCTACGAAACTTCGCACATTTCAGCAGTTGAACGCATGACGATGGCCACGTTGTAGGGGCCACTAGGTTTTGTCCAATGTTAATGGAATCAAATCACCGCGTAACTTGAGAGGCGGCACTGCTTCGCTGGTAGGTTGCCTCCAGAGTGTCGTCAGCGGCTCGTGATGGGACAGAACAGAACAGAGGAGTGTGACGTGTGTTGGCCGTGACTCCGTGTACAGGTGGGGCCAGTCGCGGCCGCCGAGCTGCATCACGACACCGCGCTCCTCCTTTTGTACCCTCTGCCCGTGCTCTTCCCACCTTGAGGCTGACAGCGCGCATACTCTATTACGCTTATTTCACTCTTATTACGCCTATTAAGGTGAGCATATAGTCAGTAATGCGTCTTTAATTGAAGGGCTGAGTGATTCATAAGATAATTACACAAAAACAGTAACTGGAGACACAAAAAGCAGCTAGTACTAAAAGGGATTATCAGACAGTCGATCCGAATTATAGGGTACAGTTTATGAGGTACCAAAATTCCACTAAATCAAAAAAAGTATTCGCGATTGCGAATATGAATCAGCATCAAAGGTACAATTTATTTGTGCCATATAAACCGAGCGAGATTCGAACCCAGACTTCGCACTTTTCGCGGTGGTATCGTTAACCAATACTCTATACGAGCACATCTCCTGGACCGACACAAATTTCCATACATATCTGATACTTGTATTGGTTTCATCGTTAAACACGATCACTATACTCAAAATAGGTTGAGCGATTCTTGTGTCATTTACCTAATAAGTACTTCAATTGTTGCAGCCGCAAACACAAACAGACTACCCTTCAATAAAATTTAATCAAAAGTTATCTGACATATGGTGCCATTCAGAATTATGAATGTCAGTAGAGGCACATGTTAAAGTTATCAGAGTGTATACATTTACGAATGATATGATCGGAATCTACACGGAAGCCATGAAGAAACAAACGGACTTTGAAATAACTGAATATTTGCTCACTTCAGTTCTCCTTGCATTTCCATTACACTGTCGTATGGCCTGTATTGATCTTTACCGATCCTAAAAGAACGTTTTTAAATTCATCCGTCTTGTGATCTCAAGACTGTTTGATACGAAATGAGATTAGATTAGCTCTTCGTTGCAAGATGAAGTAGTAATACTATTAATAAGGATATATAAAATATATAATTATTTCCATTAAAAACTCGTCAAAGGAGTAGGAGGAGTTAACCACTAGTAAATATTTCAGGCTTCTCCTAAAGTGATCTTTTATTTGTAGCTAATTTTTTATGGTTGCTGTCAAAGTATTGAAAATCTGTCTTCCTGAATAGTGGACCCCTTTTGAACTAAAGTCTTTTAAGTCCTTTTGTAACTCTTTGTTGTTCCTACTGTATGTATGAACTGAGCTGTTTGTTGGCGAAAGGGATGTATTATTTACGACAAATTTCATTGAAGGATAAATATACTCAGAGGCAGTAGTTAGTATAGGTAGGATGTCCGTGAATTTACTCCACAAATAATAAGTATTACACACTCTTGAAAACTTTTGTTTGGCTTGAAGAGTCATACCATATGACATTATGGAACGAAAGTAAAGAACGTATGCTAGCTTTTGTTTTGTCTCGCCTACATCTGCTAACACTTGAATTGCAAATACAGCTTTTTTTAGACGTTTCTGCTGTTCTTCGGTTTCCTCCTCCAAATTTAACTTATTGACTAGTTGTAATCCCACACATTAAATAGTGTCAACCATTCTACCTGCTCTTGCTTTATAAAAATGCTGGCTGGAAACCTCTTACAGATTCTGAACTGTTTGTACTGAGCTTTTTCATAGTTTAATGTTAGTGAGTTGGCTTTAATCCATTTATTGAGATGCATCAAAATCATTGTCAGGCAGGAAAAAAACTCTGGCATAGGTTGCACTAATGTCTTGAAGGCCCCTTCCCAGAAACTTTCCAGCAAACCAGTCTCCCACTGGCTTCGCTACCAGTTATTTCACGCTTCCATCTGATTTCATAACGCTACATTGCTTTTTGTTAGTCAAACGACTTGTAAGTTTCCACTTACCACGGACGTAGCCAGATACTTTGGTTCCGTCTTCCGTGGACAGTTTCTACAAACCAATCGCACGGAAAGTGAGCTTGAAAATACCGTGTACAATTTGTGGGTTCTCTTACTGTTACGTAGTACAGACAACAGTATCGTCGAGCAGTATGGAAATGCAGCTGACGATCTATGACAAGTGTTTCGAAGTAGTTTGTTCATATTGAAAACATAATCGATCCTTTACTACTCCTCTGTAGTTCTGTTTTACTTTCGTCTCAGTTGAAAATTTGTCATGTGTTAGCAGACTATTCTTGGAGCCATTCGCATATTTGAAATGTTCAAGTGTTTGTAAATTTATGGGACTTAACGTCGCCGACCGCGGTGACCGAGCGGTTTGCGGCGCGCCAGTCACAGTCTGCACGGCCGGTACGGTCGGGGGTTCGAATCCCCCCTCGGGCATGGATATTTGTGTCGTCTTTAGTATAAGGTAGTTCGTAAGTAGTTTGTAAGTTTAGGGACTGATGACCCCGTAGTTAAGTCCCATAAGCTCTACAATTTGAACATTTTTGAAGGACTGATGACCCTCGCAGTTAAGTCCCTTAATCTTCATAAACATTTGAACATTTGACTTAACGTCTTTGGCTATTAGTCCCAAGGCTTACAAACTACTTAAACGAAGTTAAACTAACTTAAGATCGAAACACACACACACACACACACACACACACACACACACACACACAAACACACGCCCCTGGGATGACTCGAATCTCCGACGGCGAGAAACCGCGCTCTCCGCAGCAAGGCGTTTTAGAAAGTTCGGCCACTCCACCTTGGCTTATATAAGATACCTCGTACGATTGTGTCTTGGTTGTCACCTTTGTATGATTTACATTAATTGCAAGTAGTCGAAAAATGTTTTTAACATTTTCTTTATATGCAAGCTTTGAGTCTTTTATGGAGGTCCTTATTTTTTACAGTGATCCAGAGGTTTAAATTACCTGGAAGACGCTTAACAGACTTCGCTCAGGAGTTGGAAGAACGAACATGAGAAGATGGGCTATTTCCCTGCGACTTGACCATATGTGAATGTGGCGAAGAACTGACAGTCATCCATCTTCTCGAATGCAAACTGTGTCCCAATAGATGCTCTTCCAAAAATGTGATTGACGCTACCAGGGAGACATGTGAAGTGCCGCAAACTGGGCGCGACACATTTAATTTGTTTAATTTACTCATCTTAGGGAGCGAACTTATTATATAAATAGGAGGATAGATGCCAAGATCGCAATTTTTTATATTATTTATTCAAGATGATCGGGTTCGATACTCTATGGTGTCTTATGTGATCTCATTGACATTAAACTCATTTTTATAGTGCTCCACATAAAATCTGGAGGGGTATTGTATTGGATGATAGTTATATATGAAATCATGTGCTGGTGGATTGTCAGATATAAAATGGTAGGCTGGTCAAAATTAAAACAGTAAAATATACGTGGAGGTGCTCAACCAGACATGTGCACTATGGTGGTTATTATTTTATGTATATTTTACTGTTTTAATTAATTTTGACCACCCATCCATTTTATATCAGACTATACACCAGCACACGATTTTATATTTAACTATCATTCAGTACACCTACCAGATTTGATGTGGAGAACTATAATAAGCAGTTTAATGTCAATGAGACTAGATGATGACACCATAGTGTCGAAACCGATCGTCTTGAATAAACAAAATAAGAATTGCGAACATGGCATCTATCCTAATTACATTTGTGTTAATACAAGAAATGTATTCGCAATTGCGAATATTAATCAGCATCAGCTGTATGGTGTAATGGTGGCATATGAAAATTTGTGCCGGGCCGGGACTCGAACCCGGATTTCCCGCTTATCGCGAGCGGTCGCGTTGCCATTACGCTACCCGCGCACGCTTCCCGGAACGACCCAAACCTTCATATGCCACACATTGTCTACCGCCCATGAGAGCTCGTACATTCTATGATGTAATTCCCGCACAGGGTGAGACTTTTTAGTACATTTGTCGCAAGCCTTGCTATGACTGATTTGAAATATGATGTGCAGTGTCCGTGTTTATCGAGAGAACTAAGTAATTGTCCTTCAGACATGCATGCATGTCGCAATTGCGAATACATTTCTTGTATTTACAATAGCAGCTGTAGTCGCCGCAGTGTCCGTTCCTTCAGACATGCATGCATGTCTGAAGGACATTTGCTTAGTTCTATCGATAAACACGGACACTGCACATCATATTTCATATCACATTTGTGTTAGCTATAATTATTCCCAGAAATTATAACGATTGCAGTACCAATATTTGGATTTTTACTTTGTTTTGTATTTTTACTGCTTTCTTGTCTTGTTGTATATAACTCTGAGAGTTTTTGTGTTTCTGACACGATTAAATAAAAACGGCATTTCTAACATGCAAGCCGTCCACTTCTCCGCGTAACTTTGACTGGTTTGCGGAAACATGCTTGATAGCAATGGGGTATAGAAGAATGTCAGTGGGGACAGGAATTATATCATATATCGTTTTTGTGGCGAATGCAGTTCTTGTTTAAAATGTCGGTCGCACTTTGATTTACCTCAAACAGTGGGAGCGCCTGCAATTACACAAGCCATACAGGCCTGATGGTGTGGTGTGTTGTTGCGTACGAGTGCAAATCATAGTTGGTATGTGTCCAGGTTGCTATGACCAGTTTTGACCTATGTGAATGACATTCTGCGACTCCTAGCCATACCCTTTCTGAACCGCATCCCAATTTTCAACAAGACAATGCATGGCCACATGTTGATGTGCGGTCACGTGCCCTCGTAGGATGTCAGCCCTCTGCCCTAGTCTGGCACATCGCCAATCGAAAATGTGGGGGCATTGTGGAAAGACACAGCTGTCACTCAATGCCAGTCACCAGACATTAATTTTGGAACGAGGTGAATGCGGTACAGATGACTGCACCACAGAACTTAGCTATAATTTACAACCGATCACTCAGCGAAAGATCCGTACCCAAAGATTGGAAAGTTGCCCAAGTTACTCCATTATTCAAGAAAGGCAATAGGAGTGATCCCCAAAATTACAGGCCTATCTCATTGATGTCAATTTGCAGTAGGATTTTGGAACATGTACTTTGTTCGAATATTATGAACTACCTCGAAGAGAACGACCTACTAACCAGTAGTCAACACGGATTCAGAAAGTATCACTCTTGCGAAACACAGCTTGCCCTTTATTCACATGAAGTGATAAGTGCCATCAACAAGGGATCTCATATCGATTCCATATTTCTGGATTTCAGGAAGGCTTTTGACACTGTACCCCACAAGCGGCTTCTTATGAAATTGTGTGCTTATGGAATATCTCCCCAATTGTGCGACTGGATTCACCATTTCCTATCAGAAAGAAAACAGTTCGTTGTAATTGACGGTAAGTCATCGAGTAAAACAGAAGTGATATCTGGCATTCCACAGGGAAGCGTTATAGGTCCATTACTCTTCCTCGTGTTTATAAACCATTTAGGAGACAATCTGAATAGCTCCCTTAGACTGTTCGCGGATGATGCTGTCGTTTATTGGTTAGTGAAGTCAATTGAGGATCAAAAGCAACTGCAAAGCGATTTAGACAAAATTTCTGCATGGTGTGAAAATTGGCAATTGACACTAAATAAAGAAAAGTGTGAAGTAATACACATGTCCACTAAAAGAAATCCGCTGCACTTTAATTACGCAATAAATCAGTCAACCTTAAGGTCGTAGATTCTACCAAATACCTAGGAGTTACAATTACGAACAACTTTGACTGGAGAGAACACACAGAAAATATTGTGGGGCAGGCGAACCAAAGGTTACGTTTCATCGGCAGAACGCTTCGAAGATGCACCAGCTCCACCAAAGAGACTGTCTACACCACACTTATGCGTCCTCTCCTGGACTACTGTTGACCCTTGTGGGACCCTCACCAGGTGAGGCTGACGGAAGACATTGAGAAGGTTCAGAGAAGGGCAGCTCGTTTTGTTTTATCACGTTACGGGGGGGGGGGGGGAGGGTGGAGGAAGCGTCATGGAAATGTTGCAAGAATTGAGGTAGAAATCATTAAAAGAAAGACGTTATTCATTGCGGCGTGATCTGTTTGCGAAGTTTCAATCACCGACTTTTAGTTCTGAATGTGAAAATATTTTGCTAGCACCCACCTACTTAGGGATACATGACCATCCCAATAAAATAAGAGAAATCAGATCGAAAACGGAACGATTTATGTGTTCTTTCTTCCCGCGCTCTATTAGAGAATGGAACGGTAGAGAAAAGTTATGAAAGTGGTTAATGAACCCTCTGCCAGGCACTTTAATGTGATTTGCAGAGTATCTATGTAGATGTAGATGTAGAACACCATTCGTGCCTTATACGCGTCGATGTCATCACGCATGGAACAATTGATTAGGGCTCATGGCGGACAGTGTGTCTACTAGACAACCTGAAACATGTTTTTTTTCCTGCAGATGAAAGTGCATATCTTCGCATTCCATAGTAATATGAAAACCGCGCCGCGCGGGAGTAGCCGAGCGGTCTGGCGCGCCACATTACGGATCGCGAGCTCTCCCGCGTCACAGGTTCGAATCCTTCCTCGGATATGGATGTGTGTGTTGTCCTTAGGTTAGGTTAACTTACATTAAGTAGTTGCGTAGACTTTCCCGGCGTAGTAACTGATAATATTGATCTCGGGTATGCAGCCGGATACCGTCGTCAACCAGACACGATATTTCAACAGACCAACTGGCTGCCATCTTCAGGTGAGAGCGCAGAACACTAACTCGCCGGAAACTGATAAAGAACAAGAAACAGCAGCCCCTTTATACACTGCTGACGACCCACCGCGCGTGCGCGAACCAAAGTAGAAGCCACCTAGGCGCAATAGAACCAGTGGCGCGCCGGTGGAGAAAAACGGCAAAAACTGTGGGTCGAAAACAAGGCTAGTTTAAAGAAACAGCAGGTCGAAATGAAGACCGTTGTTGCTTGATGTCAGATAAAATCGGGTTCCAAGTTTTACTTAGTGGAAAACCCTTGTCCCTATTAATAATATTATCGGCCATACGAATTTCCATTGATTCTTTGAGAACACATTCCCGGTAGCGGGAAGCAGGAGCAATCAGTTTAGTTTCATCGGATAACATCTTGTGTCCCTCATTCAAACAATGTTCAGCAACAGCCGACTTTTCAGGTTGGAGCAAACGAGTATGACGGTGGTGTTCCACACACCGATCCTGAACTGTGCGGATCGTTTGGCCAATGTAAGTTTTACCACAATAACAAGGAATACTATAAACACCGGGTTTCCTCAGTCCTAAATGATCTTTGACTGACCCAAGGAGGGCCCTAGTCTTAGGTGGGGGCATAAAAACACATTTAATGTCGAATCTTCTTAAAATTCTTGAAATTTTCGAGGAAATATTCCCGACGAAAAGCAAAAAGGCAATAGACTTGTAATTGTCTTCTAATGGTTCACCTTTTGGACCAAATTGAAATGCACGACAAATTTGTTGAGCAGTGTACCCATTCTGTTGAAAGACCACTTTGAGATGCTGCAGTTCTTCTCCCAGACGTTCAGCATCAGAAATGGCGTACGCTCTTTTTACTAAAGTACGCAATACCCCCATACGTTGGTGTGGCGGATGACAGCTCGTCGCATGAAGGTAGAGATCGGTATGCGTTGGCTTGCGATACACTCCATGTCCTAAGGTCCCATCACTGTTCTTTTGAACCAAAACATCCAGGAAAGGAAGTTTCCCATCGTTCTCTACCTCCATCGTAAATTTAATATTGGGATGGAGATAATTAAAATGGTCTAAAAATCAATATTACATTAAGTAGTTTGTAAGAATAGGGACTGATGACCAACGTAGTTTGATCCCATAGGATTACAAACATTTGAACATGAAAACTTCCTCAAAAACATTCTATTTAATACAAATACGAGATATGTGCACAAAGTAAGTTCCGTTTGGTTATATAATAGATAGGTGTTCAGATGTATTGTTAAAAAATCTACAACTGTTTAACTATTTGTCTACATAGCTTCCGAAATTTTGTAGGCCCTTGTCATAGCGTGGCACAAGTTTTTGTTGCCTTCTTTATAGAAGGTTGCCGCCTGTGTATTCACACATGTGGTAATATGTTATTTCAGCTTGTCATCGTCGTTGAAGTATTGAAGAAGGACAGATTTTAGGTGTAAGAAGAGATGAAAGTCGCTAAGAGCGAGGTTCGGGCTGTACGGAGGAATCTCAAACACATCCCAGTGAAATTCCCGTAAGAGTCGTTTGGTCACATTGGCCGTGTGAGATCGGGTATTATTGTCGGAAAACACCTTTTTGACAGTACTCCTCGGTGCTTGCTCGATATTACGCAACGCAATTTCTTAATGGTCTTGCGGTAACCATATCCATTCATTGTTTGGTCTCCTTGTAAGAAATCAATCTGCAAAACACATTTTCTTTCCCAAAAAAACTGTGCACATGACTTTTCGAGTTGTCAAGATTTGCCTAGGCTTATAACCTTCGTTGTGGATGAAGTGTGCCTCCATTCCATTGATTGCCGTTTTGTTTCAGCGTCGTCGTACGATACCCAAGTTTGTTTCCCCGTAACTATCCGACAGTGAAAACCATCGCCTTCTTCATTGTAGCGCGTCAAAAACTGAAGTGCACTGCCCATCCGTTGCTTTTGTGTTGTTCAGTAAGTATTTTGGGTACCCAAAGTTAGCAAAGTTTTGGAAATTTCAGATTTTCAGTAACAATTTCATGAGTTAGGGATCGTAAGATTTGCGGAACTTAGCAAGGGCACTAAGTGTAAACTTACGGTTGCGCTTAATCTTCTCTTCAATTGTGTGAACCAGTTCATCAGTAATCTCAGACGGGCGTCCACTTCGTTCCTCATCAAGCACTTCATCATGTCCTTCATTGAACAGTGTTCTAAGTATTGAACCACTCACAGCTGATTTGCCAATGAATTTCCTTTGGTTTAACTTTCTTTGCGTTTAGAAAACGAATAACAGCTCTGATTTCACAAGCGGTGGAATTTTCAATTACGGCTGACATTATTAAAGAAGCACTACAAAGCACACGTTGGCAGCAGCGATCTGGAAATGGCGTCCTTGACTCAAAGTAACTGCCAAGCATGCCCTGAACTGCGATCGTAGTGCTGCCGCGGATAGAAATGGAACTTACTTTGTAAACGATCCTCGTAATAATGTCTAATCAACCAATACAAATCGCATTCTACTGTGGGTATAACATACGTAACATTACTTTCCAGTGTTGCACGCCAAAGGTCAAATATGAACAAACTGAAAATGAACATAGTATCAACCTCATCAATGCATAACAATGTGTTTGCCTATTCATTTTAATTAGATGCATAAATTTCGGTGGATAGTAGTACTGTTCAGCAACATCTTTTTCCGTGGCAGTTGGAAGATATTCGCTTCAACTGTCAATTAATCCTTGTTAGACCACACTTGCCAACGATTCTGCAAACTCCTGACATGTGGTGTACTATCTTCGTAAAACATCAGTTGTTTAAAACATTTATCTACGTCCACCTACAATATAACTATGTCAGTACGTCTTGCCTAGTTACCGGGTGTAACAAAGAGCGAAATTAATGTTTATATATATATATATATATATATATATATATATATATATGTCTCATGCTCGTGGCAATTAATTTTGCCATACTTCAGATTAATGTACGGTTTCATCACTTTCCAGCTAATTTAAATGTTTTCAGAACTTGTTAATTTGCTTATAACTATTCATCAATTTCTCGTATATATTGCACTATAAAGGGTCCATCTCAGAAGAAGAGTAACTTTTTCTTCTTTTGAACGGAGGATGAACAATCAAGGAATTTCCTAAAAACGTGTACTATTTATTTTCTTTGTCCAGTCATACAAAGTATTCTGCATTTCTCGATACAAAATCGAGGAGTTGTAGGGCGGAGGCGGGGAAAATAAGTATTTTGAAGTATTTTGTAATATTCTGACAACCCATTTTTGGAAATGTTCTCCAGTGACTCTTTTCTCTACCTCTTTGACTATAAAGTAAATGTATTCTAACGAAAGATCTTCGACTTTTTAATATCTTGCAAGGACCTATTATGGACCAAACCAAGAGCAAAATGTGTAATAATGATGAGCTCTAAAACGCATACCATAAGAGCTACGAACACTTCGTAGATACTCTGAATTCGTCTCTTCCAGTGTTAAAGTGCTCATGGGTCCTAAGGTATGTAATTTAGAGTCCGTGTTTACTGGATACTTACGAGGAACTGGTGACGTCAATTTTATTTGACCTTGCTGCCATAAGGTCCTAAGGTCCTCCTCCAAAAGTATTTAAAGCAAAGAGCTTGTAGTAGAAGCGATTTGTTTCAAAGATGCTCATAGCGTCACTCGATTATATCTTAGTATATGGCTTCCTGTCACTCGCCTCCACAAATACTTGAAATTTATAACGGGAATTTCCGGATAACCTGTATAGTTACGTATGACGTCTATACCGATTTAGACTCAAGAAAGGTATATTAGTCTACCTGAGTACGTGCTTATTTTGCATTCTGCGTTTGTCAGAAGTATTTTTTACTAAGAAACGTGTCATTAGTGCCTTACAATGTAAGTATTGCTGACGACATTCCACGCACTTCCGCAGGTTTTGTGTGTGGACAGAAGTTAAGCTTTTAGCGTGAAGTTCAGTGCGTGGTTGACTATAAAGAAGACTGAATATATGCGGACAAATCTTAAAACATCGTCACAAAAATCGCGGTCAATTCTAGTATCCGATACCACCCTTCGGCTTTGACCAAAGACTTCATATGATACGTCATTTTAGCCGTCGCCGATTACATTTGTATTATTACAAGTGATAAATAATATTATTGTATATAAATATATTTTATTGGATATCAAAGCTATATGTACAAAATGTTCAAATGTTTGTACATCTTAAGGGACTTAACTACGGGGTCATCAGTCCCTAAACTTACAAACTACTTATGAACTAGCTAATACTAAGGACGGCACAAATATCCATGCCCGAGGGGGGATTCGAACCCCCGACCGTAGTGGGCGTGCAGATCGTGACTGGAGCGCCTCAGTCTCCTCGGCCACCGCGGCCGGCTCAAAGCTATATCACGCTATATAAATGCTTTTTGGCATGAGCTTAAATTGTGATTTTAATTTTCTGCCTAACGAAGCCGACGGGTGGTAGCGGATAGGAATACTTTTTATATCGTTTAATCCTAGTTACCGATACCAGCTCTTCGTATTTTCTAAAGCAATAGTTGGTATCGGCAACAGGAGTTTACCTATGTAGCTCAATTCTGGTTACCGATACCAGGTCTTCATCTTTACTAGTGACAATAATATTTTTGTGTAGGTACCGTTGAAAATGCTAAGTCTAGTTACTGATTTCCAGATTGGTTTCTTCTGATTTTGTGATAGTTTCATTATTGTCGTGCTATATTTAACGACTTTCAATATCATCGGCACGTTCTATATGTCTGAGTTTAATTTGTCAACAGGTTGCGAACGAGCACTTAAAGTTCAAGAAACCCTCGTAATGAATGAAGATACTCTGTGGAGTCTACCGTTCGTGAGTGTGGAGTACCATAAATAGCTGCATGTACGTTCTGCTGCTTACTGTGTCCCGTCAAATGTACTACAGAGGACCTTGTGGCAGCAAAGCCAAATACAATTGACGTCACCCGTTCCTCGGAAATGTATATTTAGCTTATAATTCATAGTTTCATATTTGTATGGTCTGTATACATAGTTTACATTTAAAATTCTTTTGGGCAAGTCATCTTTACCTCTGCGCTACATTTTTTCCTTTATTTTATTTTATTTTATTTTATTTTTTTAAGTTTTACTATTATCCATACCCAGTTTTATATCAAATATTTAATACCCACTTTGTAAATACCCTATGTATATATGTTGGAGTAATAATATCCATAAAAATTCTATGTATGTTAGAGCTATAATATGTAAACTTATAATTTGGTGGTAACTGTGACACGAATAAATAAATAATTAATCTCAGGCCAAAACCTCCACATTCCATCTGCAGTTACATTCGAAGCATATAATTAAACATTTTTCATATCAAATACTTTATAATACTATTATATTTTGACGACACGTGATGTATTATATTCAAATGTACTCTTTCGTTCTTTTAAGTAATGCTAGACAATTTTGTTTCAGAAATGTTTTATTTTCATATTTCTCTCTTTTCCATTCTTTAATTCAATTTCATTTCGATATATTTTTTTGGAAATTATTTAATTACGCATGTATGCCATCGAAATAACTTATTTCACGTGCCACATTCGATTATTTAAAATTCATCGTTACTTCCGAACAGTGATCTCTATACAATATGGATGTCTGAACAAAGAACTGTAGCGTGCATACAATTTCATGTATTTGGCACACGGCTTCGCATTGCCAGCCATGTTGTTATAAGGCAAATAAATTTCCATCGGTGAGTACGTGATAAGTAATTGCTTTTTTACTTCTTGTTTTGAAATTTATGTCAATATGCGATGTAATAGGCCGGTATAGGAGAGGAATCGAAACGTAATTACTATTTTGCTTTTCTTGTAATACTTCGTAGCAACCATGTTATAATTAGGTAAGAAGAGGAATCAGTGATTTTAGAAAGCATGATGGAAAAACAGCGACTCGCCGTGTTGACCGCCACCACCTGCCACCATGGTGCTAGTCAGTTTATGATGGTCTATGTTGACTGAAACCGCTCATTAAATAAAAAAATAACAATTTTGCGATCTGGACTGTTTTAGTTTTAATAAAAAGATATGAATGAACACCATAGATGAAGCTGTTAGAGCGAACAGACTGAGGTGTTGGTGTCATGTTACACTCATGGGAGAAGCAAGGTTACGTAAGAGACTCGTGAGCTCGGCAGCGGAGGGTAAGAGGAGTCGAGGTAGACCAAGAAGACCAAGAAGAAAGTACTTAGATTCGGTGCAGAATGATTTTGAAGTAAAAGGCATAACATCAGAAGAGGCATCAATGTTAGCATTGAATAGGGGATCATGGAGGAATTTTATTAGAGATACTATGCTTCTGACTGAACGCTGAAAGGCATAATCATTCTCTAATGATGATGATGATGATGAAAAATAATAGTAAGATGTTTGGCTAACACCCCGAGACATCTGAAATTCAAGATCCAGGTAGTATAGAGAGCAATGCTTCCAAATACATCGTATGCGTATGGTATGTAGATCAGATATGACGTCATTTTTCAAAACCTAATTTATCCAGAAATCAACATTGATTCAAGCATTGATTCACACTCTCACTCCTTCTCGTGAGCATGTAAGCATTTATAACTCTTGAACACTTTTGCGATATCGTGGCCAGAAACAGTTTTATTTGAAAGGTGAAAATTTAGTATCGAATGGGGCACATTTGCAGAGTATTGTAGTGAAGTCGCTCACTTCTGAGGTTCGAAGCGACTAGGAAGCTTTCAACCCAGTCTACACAATTACCAGCCAGCCACCATAAATGTTGTCTAGCTTTCATCTGAAATTGCGGAGTGGAAAGTAAGAGTCGGGTAGGTGTGAAAGAGCAGTTGCTCGCTTTCCACAACCCCCACGCTGCGAAGAAAGCGGCAGCCGCGGGGTGTTCTGGGGGCGTCGCCGGCCCAGGCGTGACTCACGGGCCCACGCGACCGCCCGCCTTATGTTGCGTAACGCAAGGCCCGCAGCGCGGGGCCCGCCACGGCTAGGGTGGCATAGGTCCGGGAAGCACCTAACAGTCCTTAAAGGCAAGCGCCCAAATACATTTTATTTTCATCAACAGTTTCACCTCTTTAACGTAACATAAAACATAACTGTTATTATAGAAAACAACATCATCATATATATTATTCATCATTCGTCTTTTTGTGGGTACGCTATATCTCCCAAATTACTTATCCAAAATTAATAATTGAAGTATCATTTTCAAGGATTTGTTCTCCACTAATGACGAAAAATACAAAGATAGTTTAAAGTTATTGTTTTCACACCACAAACTGTATTTTGAAGAAATTAGTACTGTTCGTACAGTCTAAGTAGATACCCAGCGAACAATCGTAATTGGGACGTATTTACGGTTGCTCCCATCAGCCACCGTGCCGAATATGAACTTTGAGCGGCGTGTATAAAAGCAATGTAGAGGGTGCCATCTATTGACAATGTGTTTACCTAACATGAATAACAGGTCTTGCAGTTTTTTAGATTCTTTATACGAACCAAAGACCTTTGATGCAAGCATAGTTTATTACAAGATGTTGGTTATACACGTCGATGTAAAGACGAAAAATACACAAATAATTTAATTTAACTAACAGGCATAGAGCCCTTGCAGTTGTTTAGATTCTACACGCAACCGTAGTTTATCACGAGATTTCTGTATCACACGTCGATGCACAAGAGCTGTTGGAACTTTTCACTTTATTGCACCAAGCGTTGTGTACTGTGCGAATGAGTTACGTACTTAAATTCAGTAACGGTGATTTAAAAATTCAAACAGATTACTTCAACGAAGTGAAGAAATTTCCTAAAAAATGTTAATTGTAATTACAGTAGTTTCATTACCACCGTATTCAAAAATCAATGAACAATGGTTCGCAATTCTATTCAACGGCGATTCTATGTCCAAAACATGACAATTTTACTGCAGTTAATGAATTCGTCGTTTCCAATTTCTTACCTGGAGAGGCAAAGATTTACCTTTGTTCTGATTCTGTCCAACTTGAGGAAACAAACGATGTTCAATTGTAGAATTCTTGAACTCTTTAAATCCTTCTAGTTTACCACCTCATCACTTGCATTTAAAAGAAAATGTTATAATTATGTTAATTAGAAATCTTAAAACTAATCAGGGATTAATTAATGGTGGAAGATTAGTGGCGATTCAGTTATGTGAGTACATAACTGCCAAATTCATTGACTCCAATAAAACTGTACTAATACCCCGCATGAACCTCACACCTTTCTATCCAACCATGCCTTTCCAAATGATTAGAAAACAATTCCCAATACAAGGTGCCTTCTCTGTGACATTAATAAAGCACAAAGTCAGATGCTTCAAAGGGCAGGATTATGTTTACCAGAACCTGTTCTTTTGCTTGACAGTTTTTGTGACTTTTTCACGACTTCTTTCCGTGATATTTACGTTTGCGCTAAAGATCTCATATCAGCCAAAAAGTAAACGTGATTGCATTACAACACTGACATTGTTTTCAAAGACTTTTGTAAAATAAATAAATTTCCAAAAAATAAAATAAACATGAAAAAATTATTATCAGATTTTTATGTATTTCACAATTAATCATATTGTATTTAATTATATAAATTTTCTTACAATGAGACTAATATTTGTTACTACTATTAAACGTTTATTATCTTTAACACATATGTAATTGCATCTGCCTTTTCTCCATTACTATCTTACCTATCTTTGACTGATAAGGATAAGAGTGCGAATTATTCGCACAGGTCATATAGGTATGAAATTTTCAGGAATTCATCAGATTAGCCCAGCGAGTGATTCTGTAAAGTTGGGATCGAGATGTTTATGCACTAACGGAGTATTTCGTAATTATTTCTTTACTACTGACCACATCGTGTGTTGATCATTGAATGCACATTGATGAATAAAACACAACTACGCTTTTATGCATGTACTATTAACGATTACACAACGGGCGAATGTGATGGTGGCTAAGCAGTTGCGTCGTAGACACGGTTATAAAGTAAAAGTTGTTATATTCATGGAGCGAGCCGTTCAATCAATTTATCACGGACAACAGCCAAGGTCGCTTATAATTTTTATTTAGGTTTCTAGATTTCATTCATCGCAAATAAAAACTTTTTAAAACTTGTTTACTCGTCAATATTATAGGCTTGCCAATTACATACTTTTCCCGCCCCTATCAAAAATTGACCCTGTGTATCGGCCAAAATAATTATAAGAACGTTACAATGATATAACACACTACTGCATTACTTAAGGATACTGTTATTTTTCACGGCATTCTAGGCTACTGTTGGGCAATATAACTAATTCACATTTTTGTTTTAGAATATGCAAGGCTTGCTGAAATATAAAATGCACCGTAATAATTGTAAGAAGGGGGGAGGGGGTTAAAACAAAAAATATCCGTTCATATGGCCCTTTTCTTAATATCTTCATAACACTCTTTAAAAATCTTCTTCTCAAGATCTCTGTCGACAATGGACGAATATAAATCAGCCGAAACGTCTTTCCATACTTCATTTTTCTTTCTATTGTGTCCTTATATCGCCCCAAAACGATTTCTAGAAGTATATATTTTTCGGTCCGAGGTTCGAGTTCACCCTCCGCCGTCTGTGTGTGTGTGTGTGTGTGTGTGTGTGTGTGTGTGTGTGTGTGTGTGTGTTTGTGTATGTTGCCCTTATCTTAGTTTAGGTAGTTGGTAAGCGTAGAGACTGATAACCTTACTAGTTCCATAGATTTTTTTCTTGTTGATGAAAGTTTCAAGATAGCTCTAATGTAATGTTAATTCCTTCTTTGTTTTGAGGAGACGATCCACCAACCAATCTGAGAGATGTACGCTGAATCGCTGTTTATGAGTGGATAATCTGGGCCAACAGTCCCCTTGATGATCTTGTGGACAGATGTGCCGCGACGAATACAGGCATGCATGCGTGCAAGAGGACATGTAACCGGGTATTATGGGTACTGGTGTATGCTGAAATCTGGTCACTAATTAAGAATGTCTGGGTTATTCTTGTACGTCTTCTCAATTTCTGTTTTCGTGAGCAATAAAGAGAACTGAAATGTTGTTTTTGTAAACATTTGAAAATTTGGTAATCCTAATACAAATCAAATCAAATGTTTGTAAATCTATCGGACCAAACTACATGGTCATCAGTCCGTAGCTTACAAACTACTTAAACCTAGATAAACTAACCTAAGGACAGCACACACACCCAGGCCCCAGGGAGGACTCGAACCTCCACGGCGAGCAACCGCGCGCTCCGCAGCGAGACGCTTTAGACCGCTCGGCTACTCCACCGCGGCAGCGGTCAGGATTCGAACCCAGGTTTGCCTGCCTACTAGTCAGGCAATAAGAAAAATTATTTTGCTACCTGGATTGATCGGTCGTTTGCGGACGTTGATTCGTTTTGTTCTATGCTCACAGTTTCGTCGTTGACTTTATTATTATTATTATTATTATTATTATTACAGAGAGCGTTGACTGTTTGTTGTTCGACGTGTTTTTGGCTCAACTTTTTTATTACAGAGAGCATTCTGACCGGGCGCGCTGAGCCACGGCGGCCGGCTGCCATTAGGCCACTATAACTGCACGGATATGGCGACTGCACTGACTGTCTTAAGCCACGTCTCCCTCTTCAACACAAACTTCAATTCTGCCTCATGTTTCCCTATTCAAATGCTTATCAACTTTGTCGACACTCTTCAACAGCGGCGTAACACCCCAGCAATGAGCGTTAATTGGAACGATCCTGCCTTCTTCCTCAAACACAGATGATATATATAAATACAAAATAATGAACGGAAGGATAACCGCCAAGATAGCATTTTTTTCACTTATTGAAGACGACCGGTTTCGACACACTATGGTTCATCATGTGGTCTCATTGACACTCTACTGCATATTACAGTGCGCCACATCAAATCTGGTAAGTTTACTGGATGACAGTTACATATAAAATAATAATAAGCAGTTTAGTGTCAATGAGACAAGATGATAACACCATAGAGCGTCGAAACCGGTCGTCTTGAATAAATGGAAAAATTTGCAATCTTCCGTTACACAATCAGATTGCTCCCTAAGATGAGTGAATCAAATAATAAATCATTTTACAGAGACATATTTTGTCTCAGTATCTATTAGAGAGCTATTGAATTAAAATTTCAATTCACTGCCTCTCATTCGGTTTCATATCTCTGAAAAAAATTCATTTTTATACGTTAGACTAGATGACCTGGTGAACTTCGTATTACTTACCTCTTAATATAAAACTATATTATTTTAAATTATATGTATTTTAGACCCAGTAGCTTTATAAAGGCATTTGCTTTGAAAGTCAAATGATCAAAATTTTATCGCAATTGGATGAAGGGTTCTCAACGTATAGTGTTGAGTACATTTAGAAACACATTGAAAAAGAAACTTCGTTCGAATTTTGCGTCTTTCGTTTTAACTATACCTATTTTTTATTGAAAACTTTTCCAAGACTATAGTGAACAAAACAACAAAAGAATTACCCCTCTCCGTCGTGCGAATAGTCAGTTATAGTGCTGGTTGCAATCAAAAATTCATTGAAAAACAGACTTTAAGTTTTTCTCAAATTTTCCAATTTTCCGGTAGATTTTACAAAAAAATATATTTCATACAAACCTCGTCCTGTCAAGTCCTAGTCAAGTGATATTGTTACAACCATGTGGCAATTGATTTTTTTCATAGAAAAAAAAATCTCTTTCGGTTTCTCTTAAATTTTCCTACTTTCCGGACGACTTTTCCAAATTTTTATTTGATGAGAACCTTCATCTTGCTTTCAACATGAAATGTACAAAATTTTATCGCAATTGGACGAACATATTGATAGCTCACTGGAAAAAGCTGTTTCAGTTTTTACGGATTTTCTTCTTTTCCGGACAATTTTTCCATATTTTATCACAGTTTAAACCTTCCCTGGACTTACACGAATATTTCAAGACCAAAATTAGGCAAATCGGTTAAGCCGTTCTCGAGTTTTATCGAGACTAACGAACAGCAATTCATTTA
Source organism: Locusta migratoria (assembly GCA_026315105.1). Classification (NCBI taxonomy): domain Eukaryota; kingdom Metazoa; phylum Arthropoda; class Insecta; order Orthoptera; family Acrididae; genus Locusta; species Locusta migratoria. The sequence goes on along the minus strand of CM048744.1, from coordinate 468,319,730 downwards.
TCTATATCTATAAATGTGAATGTCTGGTCGGTGTACGCTTATGAGGTCCGAACGACAAGACGCAAAGACTTAAATATTTCTCCAGTTACTAATTTATACATGAGGAAGATTTTAGGCTCTGTTTTATAGCGATCTGATAGATATTCAGTAATCTGAAGTAAATAACGCGAAATGCGGTACAATAATTACTCTTTGAAAATTATATTTACTCTTTGAAAAGGGTTTTATTGGTTGCATTGTTACTTGAGGGTTGATCATGAAAAAAGGTTGGAGTGTATTAGGATGGAAAGTTATCGGTTTATATAAAATTCTACGTGCGTGTGTGTTAATATTTCGCTCTGCAGTGAAAACTACAGAACGCAAACGAATGGTCTGTGTGTAACTGTTGTCCGAAGTCTCCCGTTGTATACTATAGCAGTTCCATGCCATGCCGATAGCTATAAGGGGTGGGATATATGGTGGTTGAAAGTCGTCAAATTATAAAAAAAATTGGACTGAAGGCCAGCGATAACGTTTGCGACTCTATAGCAAGGAGGTTACATACAGCGAAACGTGATGCCACAGACCATATCTTTGGTCTATGCGTGCTACAATGTCTTCAGCTCTTTCTCTGTAAGGATAAGCATACGGATAAGGAAATATAAGAATAAATAAATAAAGCAGTAAAAATAAATTTCTTTAATACATCTCTTTAAAGAAATCGATTTGACGTTTCGCGCATCACATCAAATGATCGATCTGTGACAATATCATTGTCGAATTTCGTGATTGGATTCTTCGAAACGAGTGCAATTTTACGTGTGATTTGATCTACACTACTTACTTTCCTGATAAATGGCAGGTGCATAGACTTCTGCAATCTGATAGGAATATTTTTCAGTTTCGCTTTATCAGCGACATTTTCTCAAAAATGAGTGAAATTAATTAAATTGTTGTAATTCAATAAATATGACCTCGTACGAATTTTGTAAGTCATTTGCATTTTGTTTACTATCTTTCTTTGTTTGGATATTACGCTTACAATTTTGTACATTATGCAAGACAGCGTTATTTCTTATATATTCTCTAAGAAATATAACATCATTTTAGAAAAACCGAAATGGACAGAGCGAGAAGGGAGAAGAGAAGTACTGACTCAAGGCAGGAATAAATAAATAAACACCCGGGCAACGCCGGGTTTTCAGCTATGTGTGTGTGTGTGTGTGTGTGTGTGTGTGTGTGTTTTAATGAACTAGGTGCCGGCTATAATAGTACTGTTCTAATTGTAATTTTGTGTAATGTGTTGTCGTAATGTACACAGACACATTAATAGAACCAGTTTTTTTCTTTTTTTTTTTTTTTTTTTTTTTTTTTTTTGCCAGATTCTGCACTTCTGTTATAGGCTGAAAGAAGAAAGAAAATTTATAGGATGACTTGTAAACAATTCTTGAAAGATGTTCGTTGCCGTGTATAATGCAGGTTCGTGGATCTCTTCGTTCAGCGCCGCACAGACACACTGCTGACGAGGTCTTCTGTAACTTGCTTCAATCTGATTAGTAAATAAGAGTATCTAGAACACTGGATTATATGTCACCTTCATCAAATTCTTGAAGTGGTCGTTTGAAGTTGTTATATAAAAAATGACTTCGCAGACTCTCATTAATTTCAGGTTAATATTCTTTTATTGTTGCTTCGTAAATAATAATAATAGTTTTTGCTTAACCAAACGTACATTCAGTTTTAGAACATGCCACAACAAGAGAACAAACATTTTTCTCTGACAAAGAGTCTTAAGCTCCACAGTTCACAGCACTATACGAAATATATTAAGGAATATCTCTGCCACTATATATTCGAAATCACTGTCACATGAATTACTAAGTTTACTAAATGTACTACTACACGGCCTTGGCAGTGCTGTGCTCGGGCCTCTGTGGCAGGGGGCGGCGCCCCTTGCGCCACTCCTGGCCTGCGCGGCGTGGGATGGTCGCGCCGCGCCGCGCCTTGGCCTGCTTGCCGAAGGTTCCGCGTGAGTCGCCCGTCCGACTCCGCCGCTCACCCTGCAAGCACCACCAGCACCGCCGCTGCAGTCGCCGGCCACGTCACTCTGCGGTTCTGCAGCCGATGACTGCATTCCACCGCTTTCCTGAAATACAAGGATGACACGGGAAAATCCCTAGCCACAGACGAGTTTCGCATTCTGATTAAATTTCCTGCTTTGTGAACCATTGATTTTTCCCTGTTCCAGTCGCGTACGCGCCGCGAAAAATGAGGTAAAAGGCAGAAAATAGAACTGTATGTGCGCTCCAATCACTCTAATTTTATGCTCATGGTTTTTTTCGCGAGATGGACAGGGTGACAATAGCTCAACTATTTTTTTTAAATAAAGACATTTAAACAATGTACTTATGTGCCACAGTCGCTATATTACTTACAATATTTCTCTATTATGCACATCTAGTTTCCGTGAAGCTATGTCACCATTTTCAAGTACTTCTGTAAAAAAAAATCCTATTCCCAAAATTACGTACTGACACTATACTAATACAAATGATTATAGAAATAATTAAATTAAACATCTTAATTAAAATAATGGATTCCTACATCAGGTAGTTACATCATTCCTGTAATAAGAGAACATGTCAGGGCTGAATTATTATAAACTTTGTTCCTATGAACACCTGTTACTTCTCTCCACAGGAAATCTGTTTGTTCTCATGACAGGACTGTCAAATGCAAACTTGCAAAATGGTTTCAATGTCTGATGTTACAATTATTTAACAATATGAAACCGTACTAACTCATGGCGGTTTACGTGAGGAGATTCAAACTGCACAGGTGGCCACTGGGAATGGTGGGAATTGGCATACACATGCGCACTTTCATTCGGATGAGTTCGTCAATAAGCACAATTGCCACATCTGGGGGACAGATAATCCACCTTTAGCGATCGGGCAGTCTCTTCACCCTCAATGGGTGACTGTGCGATGTGCAACGTTCTGTCACAGAATAATTTGCTCGATATTCGTTGATGCCACGGAGAGTACCGAATCAAGGTGTTGGAAGATGATTCCATCCCCATTATTCAAAGTGACTCCGATTTCCACAAGAACAGGAGGTATTTGATGTCCTGGAGGACCACTCGGGGGACCGCAGGCTGGGTCTTGGGTGTCCAGAGGCCACTGGTATGGGCGTGGATTAGCCGCCAAGGTGTACAGCAATAATACCAAAACAGCTAGTGAACCGCAAACAGCCATTAGGGAGGTCATCGTCGGCATCGATGTTCCGGTAATTCGGCGGGTCATGCAGAGTTCGCCAATCGTCTGCGCCATATCATCGAAACGGAAGGCAGGCATACTGAACGTGTCATAACCTAAATCCAAGTATCTGTAGTGACAACTATTTTATAATTTGGGCATCCACAACTGAAATACAATATTGTTAAGAAATTCCAGAAGGTAACACATTGCGCTAAGGAGAACCGGTACTACACTACTGGCCAAGAAGAAATGCACATGATAAACCGGTATTCATTGGACAAATATATTATACTGGATCTGCTAATCGTACAGCTAGTGTGCCTAGACGAATGAAATTACTAATTGTTTCAATTAAAACTATGAATGATATTAATGCTAATGATTTGCATATCACAGCATCTTCTACGTGTCGGTTAAATTTCGCGTCTGTAGCACGTCATCTTCGTGGTGTAGCAATTTTAATGGCTAGGAGTGTAATTTACATGGTTGTTCCACTCTCTTAGGTTTTTAACGACAATAACACTTTTATGCCTAACGTGCACCTAATGGTCTTAGTAATTATGATACATCAAAATGCGGACTTTCGTCTACAAAACGCTTCTCGTGAGACAAAAAATTCATTCTACGTAAGATAGGTTTATTATTATTCCCGCCCTTGCCGTTTTTTAATGCCTTACATTTTCACGTTTGTTAGGATTTTATTAATAATTTTAACCAGATATGACGTGAATATAATGGTGCAACCAAATTTTACTACAGATTCAGGGGTGATGCATCACGCTCCCAACATTCATTCTGATAAAGCATTTTATGTAGTGAACTCGGTGAGTAGCGCTCCTCTTACTACACTCTTCTTTAATGATTTCGCCTTCGAAATTCTAGCTCATGGCGACTTCCATACCCACTAGGCTGAATCAACAGTGACCTCAATCCAATAGACGACCACTTAATGATGTCACAAACAAACCTATTTACGTTTTAAGAAAGTCGGCACCCAACAGGAATGTTGGGACGTCGAAGTAAGTCCTCCCACCTCATGTACTAAAGAAGGTTGGTGTAGAGCAGTTTTTTCTAATTTTGTAAATATTAATTATTATAAACTCTAAGCATAATAAGTTATTTCATTAGTATAGGTACCTGAAGATGCACCTTTAACGGTGCGAAACCGGCCGGACCTAATAAAGCTATAAAAGACAGATCTGGCGGATTTGAAAATTCATTGGAAGCAATCCTGCCGTATTTGTCTGTGTTACCTTCTGGATTTCTTAACAATTTACGTTTTCATATTGAATAAAGTGTTTGCACATCCCAGAATGAAACTAATTTACGTTTAGTTTCGTAAGATTCAATAACTGGCACCCACTACGTAGTAAGAAATGAGATATTGCATACCTCTTTGAGAAACATGCGTTCTAGTAACTTTCACAGTAGCTCATACTGTGGCACAGAAACCTCTCATGTAATGTCTAACAATGTAGCTGGCCGATCATCCCTATGACGCTTTCAAGCTTGCTAAATAGATGTGCTCCTACCCCTTGTATCTTCCCCACGTCGTCTATCAGTCTTGTCTGATGTGGCCTCCACAAAGGAGCCTGTATCTAATGATTTCTGGGTGTCGTGGTCGAACAAAGCGAGCTGTTTTTCACATCGTCAGTTCTTTCGGAAACAATGTGGGTTCCTAGAAAGGTTTTCGCTCTCCAGAAATAATACCAGCGCATAAAACACGTTTCCAAATTCTACAACGGATGTTAGAGGCCTGCGCATCTGATCGAAGATCCTTCTTAGAAACGGGAATTACGTGCACTCTCGTGTCATTAGGAACGCTTCCTGCCTTCTAGAGAGGATCGGTTCCCTCGCAGACTCTGCACAGAATCAAGCTGGTAACCCTCGGGTGCAGTCGCATCTCCTCTGTTCAGCGATTTTAGTTGCTTTTCTATCCGTCGATAATGTATTTTGATATTTTCGAGTTTGTCGTTCGTGTGAAAGTTTAGAGAAAGAAGTATTGTGTGGTCTTACCCTGTCAAACAGCTTCGGAAAAAGATATTTAATATTGCCGCAAGACGTTAAGTTAACCGACTGCCGGCGTGGCGCAACGGATAACGTCACCGATAGCGGTGCTGAAGGTCGCCGGTTCAGCCCCGTCCACCAGCATTTCCAGAATGTTCTACATGTTTCTTATGTTAACTATTCTACTAATTTCTGGTACATTCTGTTTGTGTATAAATAGAAAAGCACTCTGCCCGAGAGGCAATCAGTGCTGCGTGTATGTTTCAGTTCACTGCTTTCAGTATGTGCTGTGTTCAGTTAACAACCCTGCCTTCGAATTCAAGCCTGCTTCCATTTCAACTCGACAATATTTGGACTTTTGCGTGTACTGCTCAGTGCGGTGAACAAAAGGAAAAATCTGGAGAAGGGATTGAAGTTCAGAGCGAAGAAATCAAAATTTTTCTTTTTTCTGTGGTGGATTTTTCTCTTCTGTCACATCCTCGTATAAAGCATATTGTACGATTCACTTGGAATTTGTTAACTGATGCTCTGACTGCAGAAGAGGATAAAATGTTTATAAAATCCTCATCATTTTTATAGTTGTCGCGCAGAAAGGCGCTTCCGCGCATCGAGGCAGAGCGATAGGGAAAGCATGGAGGGGAGGCGTTACAGCTGGGCGCCAACAGTTCTACATCTACATGGGATACTCTGCAAATCACATTTAAGTGCCTGGCAGAGGGTTCATCGAACCACTATTATATTCTTTATCTCCCACTCCATTCTCCAAGAAAGAACACCTGAATCTCTCCGTTCGAGCTCTGATTTCTCGTATTTTATTCTGTTGATCATTTCTACCTATGTAAGTGGGAGTCAACAATGTATTTTCGCAATTGGAGGAGAATGTTGGCGATTGGAGTTTCGTGAGTAGCCCACGCCGCAGCGATAAGCGCCTTTGTTGTAATGATTGCAATCCCAGATCCTGTATCATTTCCGTAACGCTGTGTCCCCTGTATCGTGACAATACGGAACGAGCTGCCCTTCTTTGGACTCTTTCGATGTCCTCCCTCAAACCCACGTGATAAGGATCCCATACTGGGCAGCAATACTCCAAAAATTGACGGACAAGCGTAGTGTATGCAGTTTCTTTTGTAGTTCTGTTGCATCTTTTAAGGGTTCTGCCAATAAAACTCAGTCTCTGGTTCGCCTTTCCCACGACATTATCTACGTGTTCTTTCCAATTTAAGTCTGAAGTAAAAGTAATTCCTAGGTATTTTGTGGACTTTACGGCTTTCACTTTTGATTGATTTATCTTGTAAACAAAGTTTAACGGATTTATTTTCGTACTCATGTGGACGACTTGCCAATTTTTACACCATAGTGATGTTCAGATCGTTCTGCAGTTGGTTTTGATCTACAAATTAGACGGTAAATGACGGCGTCATCTGCAAACAACCTAACAGAGCTACTTAAATTTTCCCCTAAATAATGTAAATAAGGAACAGCAGAGGACCAATAATACTACTCTGTGGAACGCCCGATATCACCTCTGTTTAGTCGATGCCTTACCATCGATTACTACGAATTGTGTCCTCTCTGACAGGAAATCCCCTATACAGTCGCAAATTTGGGGCGATATACCATAACCGCGCAATTTGATTAAAAGCCGTTTGTGAGGTACGGTGTCAAAAGCCTTCTGGAAATCAAGAAACACGGAATCGATTTGGGAACCCTTGTCGATAGATCCCATCACTTCGTGTGAATAAAGAGCTAGTTGTGTTTGATATGAACGATATTTTCTATATCCGTGTTGACCTTGGGTCAATAGATCATTCTGTTCGAGATAATTCATAATATTTGAATACAGGATATGTTTGAAAACCTTGCTGCAAATTGACGTCAATGAAAAGGTCTGTAGTTGGGTTACTCCTACTGCCTTTCTTGAATATAGGTGTGACCTGTGCAACTTTCCAGTCTTTTGGTACAGATCCTTCTATGAGAGAGCGGTTGTATATGGCTGTTAAGTAAGTAGCTATCGCTTCAGCATAATCAGAAATCTAATGGGTATACAATCCGGACCAGAAAACTTGTTCTTGTTAAGTGATTTTAGTTGCTGCACTACTCCGATGATATCTACTTCTATCTTACTCATTACGGCTTCTGTTCGTAATTCGAAATCTGGAATACTGGTTTCATCTTCTTTGGTGAATGAGCCTGCAGGCCAGCCACACGCCTAGAGAATGAATGTTATTGGATGCCAGTGCGATAATGGAGTGGGTGCGCAGAACGGTTGAAAAATGGGCCAACTTCCTTTGTGACGCGGACTAAAGAGGAGAGGTACTGGTGGAAGTAAGCCTCGTGGACAGGATGCACAGACGTTTTTTCGACTTATGGTCTGGTGCACAGTTTTAATCTGACAAGTAGTTTCTTATTTGAGCACACTCTGCTCTAGTGATAATTTCATTCTGCATCGCTACTGAGCTCGGCAGGAAACGTCAGTCTCTAACCTGCCTTTCCTCCAGGCGGAAAAAATAATATTACAATCGATGTTGCAGATATGCAACACCATAAATTTTATTGCTAACATTGAGATTTGACTGCAGTGCACAATTGATGTACGAAATACTGGACGTTACCTCGCGTTTTGATCTGTGACGGTCAGTGGAAATGATCGGATAAATGCGTGATGTCTCAGACTTTCAAAGAGGCCAACTCAGTGGTGTCCAGTAGGTGGGAGCATCTGTCACGAAAACGGCTGCACTGTATAAGGTTTCATTAGCGACAGAATCTTCTGTAATGACAGCGTACACAAAAACAACGGAAAACAGAATTGACGTAGACGATCAGTGGGCGAAACCCGAAGTTAACAGACAAAGATCGACGAACATTAAGAACGCCTGTGACTAGACAATATAAAAGACTGTAAAGGCGACTTTAAAACTGAGCAATCATTTGACTAATATTGTTTCGATAAAATCAGTACGGATGGAGATTAACATTAATGGAAGCCAAAGCAAAGCTGCGAGGGAAGTGGTCCAAGATCATCAAATCTGGAAAATTACTGATTGGAAGTATGCGGTATAGTCCAATCAATCAAACATCCTGGTTAATGTAGTGAAAACCCCAAACAAGCCTACGATATGGCATACTTCTCACAGTCAATCATAGTGGAAGATTTTGTCATGATTTGCGTATCTATGCTGTGATATTCTACTGTTTTTATCATCACACTCACTCAACGGACACCTGTGAATACCGTATTCCATAATGATAATAGTTCCACATCCACAACTTAAAAGCTTCAGGAGTGCATTGTATTGCATCAGAAAATTATAATACATTTTCCTGAACAGAAAATTGTAACTGGTCCAACATAAGTGCACTGTTGTGGAGAGTATAAGCAGAAAAGTAGGACCAAATTCACAGCCTCAATATATGTAGCTTAAATAATTGTCGGATTTCTTAGAATAAGAATGGATAACATTCCAATGGAAACTGTGAAGATCTTTAGGTAATCTATTCCCCGACGAGTTTCACTTGTTCATGGAACCAATGCTGGACCAACGCAGCACTAAAAATGGTGATTATTCTGATGATCCTTTGTCCACCGCCTGTGAATGGATAAGAATGGGAGGTCCTGTGAGCTGGCCGGACAGATTCTCGAGTTAATGCCGTTTAACTTCTTACTGTAACAAAACAACGTTCGTTTCAGTAACCCTCAACGAAACCAGATCATATCCGATAATGCTCATTCGTTTACCGTCTACACATCATATGTTTAGGTAACGCAGGGCCGCAGCGGAGCGGCCTAGCGCATTGAGGCGCTGTGCTACGATGTGCGACGCCGTTCTCCGTCGGGGGTTCGAATCCCCCCGTATTGGGCATGGATGTTTGTGTCTTTTTAGTATAAAGTAGTTCATAAGTAGTTTGTAAGTTTAGGGACTGATGACCCCGCAGTTAAGTCCCTTAAGCTTGACACACATTTGAACATTTTTTTTTAAATTTATTTATTTGGTAACGCAGGTTCATCGAACCGATTATTACAGGTTCTTCATAAGTGCGTTTTGTGTGCTCAGTAACATTCACAAACTTGAGGTTTCTGTAGGCTATAAGTCAACAATAATTGTTTTTACGTCACTGGAACAACGTCGTGTCACTAAATTGTACCTCTAGTTTTCGTTTCCGTAGATAAAATGTACATGTGCCATTTAAATGAACGTAACAGTGCGCTGAAACGGATGCGTTTACTTGTATGGATTGTGTGTTCCTGTCCATTGTGTGAGCCTCCCGACAACAGGCTGCTAGATGGTACAGAAAAGTCTCGCGCAAGTCCTGATTATACGGGTCTCCAGGTGGACAAGGAGTACCTAATCTGATTTTTTCCATCCTTTTTGAAAGTTACGTATTTCATTTCAATCATGGCATGGTTGATGTCATTGAACTAAGTGAGTTTTCTGTATTTCCACAGATATTTATTGTTCGTTCATGAAGTCAGTGTGCCCACCCCCTCTCCTAGTGTTCGCCCTCGCTCTTGACCTGCGCATTACAGCAGACATCGTAGTTACACTGACATTCTGTCAAGTCCACTATTGCAGAATGTATGAGGCTTATCCAGTGAAACGAAGTCTGCCACGGCTAATTGAATCTCCAGCTTTAATTTCTTTAGAGAAAACAGCATGCGGCTTGCTGAGCACTTCCCCAACAAAAGAGCACCCCTTTTTCCCTCAGAGTGTTCAAGGGTGCATGTCACTAAATTTGGTGTTTTCCTTCTTATCGATGGCATGGGGTAGTTCTCGCAACGCCTTGGTGCACTTTTGAAATCAAGTGGCTTAAGAAGGAATCTTGACGTCGAGCGAAAGTAATCTTGGTAGGTTTGAGAGTAAGCCCCGCCTTACGCTATGTTTATATTTGGGATAGATGGTGGCAAAGTTCCTCAAAGGTCTTGTTGTAAATTATTAAATTATCAAGGTAACTGAAAACGCAGGATACCTTGAGCTCACCTAGAATGTGTTCGAGAAGACGGGAGAGGACCGCCGCCCCAGCGGCCAGGTCAAACAGCACCCTGTTAAATTAGAAAAAATTCCAAACAGCACACACTACAGTGACGTGCTTATACCCATCCGTTAATGGAATCTGGTAGTACGCTTGATTAAGATCAAGGACGGTGAACCGTCTCACCACTGCAAACCGAGTAAGCGAATTATATAAATCCGGCAAAGGAAATTATTCCTAAATTACCCTGTCATTCAGCCGCCGAAAATCAATAACCGGTTGATAATCCTGCCCACTATCCTTAGGAACTAGAAAAATCAGCGACGCATAAGAAGGAGTAGACGACCGAATTACTCCTTGCTCCATCATTTTGTCCAACTTTACCTGCAGAATTTTTAATTTGGCAGGTGCCAACCAATAAGAGGATCGTCTAACCAGTAGTTATCATTTAACTGATGTGGTTCTAGATGGCATCGATCTTGCCCAACTAATCAGAGAGCACACCAGGAAGCGACCCAAAACGTCACTTATTTGCCTAGCTTGACAAGTCTGTAAATGTGCAACCTCGAATACACCCAAACATAACAAAACGTTTCCATGGGGTCAGGCCACCTACACACGCATAAACCGAATTGCTGCTTAGGAGCTAAGCCAAAGGTAAATGTGACACTCGCAAAAGGAAGGATCAATCTCATGTACTTGATACAGTCGCAACCCAAAATAATGGGAACAGATAAATTCTTCACTAAGCCCTTGTGACCGGCCACGCAAACTCTGGCACCACAAGACTTCCCTCAACAAATCCCACTGCTCACCGTCGGCCACGCATCTCCGGAGACTTGAGGAACATATTACAACCTAAGGAAATGAGCAAATTCAGCATACCACTCATAATTTAGGAGAGAGATTGAGCTGCTGGATTCCAAGACAGCGAAAATCAGACAAAGATAGGGAATAAAGACGTCCTGCTCTCACTTCACCGCATCAGAAAAGCTCCCCAGAGGATGTCCTTATCCTACCTTTCTTCTGGCGTCATCTATTGTTACGGAGGGGCCTCAGCCCAAGGCACTCTCTAACTAGACGATCAAACGCCCAGCACCGATAACACTTCAGCAATCCTGAACTACTCCTTGTTCCCAAAAGGGTAGCTACGTCCTGATTCTTAGAACCATCACCAAACAAAACCAACATCAAACAAAATCAACACCAAACAAAAACAACATCAAAGAAACCAAACAGTTAGCAACGACAAATAGCGAAACTCCCCTAGAAGTATCCCCGTGCGTACCGCACCGCTCCCGTAGTTCCAGAGACTTGCAAAGCCAGCCTCTAAGCTGTCATCACAAGCGCGTGCCTCGCTTGCGCCGGCGGAGAACCAGGTCACTTAGTTCCCTTCCTCGTCCACAAACGAAGCGCAATTTAGTTAAACCCCAGGGGTCAGCCCCTGCGACCCCATGACGCCACACGTCTATCAGAGGGCCACGAAGACCCTGTCGGAAGATCCTGGAAGATGTCTCCCGCAGTTGTAGAAAAAACGTCGGAAGGAAGTTATACACCTGACCACCGCCTGAAGGTTATATATTACTGATATACAAAGATTGTATATACCAGTCACTTATTGCATATTACCCTATTTAAAATAATTACATAACTTTTTATGTTTAAATATCGTGTAATAACGATCACTCATGTTTAATTTTCATCTTTGCTTGAACGTGGGTATCTCGAAAATGAAACGTTTTTATGTCTAGGGTAAAATGTGCAACACCATCAATCAGAATGTCTGTTTACAAACGGAAAGTCGTTGCAATGTGGTATCAGAGATCTTCTATAATTGCAAACTCGATGTATATTGTACAGTGACGTCGGACTTTAAAATAATCTATGTAAAACAATGATTTACCTATTGTGTACTTATGCAATATTACATTTATTTGGTATTTTCAATGTCATGAATAAAATAACCCGTTAAAACGGTATTGCCGTTCACTTAGTTATGGATAAAAGACAACGTAAAAACAACGTTTTTGTAAACCTTCGGGAGCAAACTGCAAATCTCATCGGTCCATAGACTTACAAACAACGCCGCGGCGTAGAAGCCGAGCGCATTGAGGCGCCATGATCCGATGCTTGAGGCCGTTGCCCGTCGGGGGTTCGAATCGTCCCTCGGGCATAGATGGTTTTGTTGTCTTTAGTGTAAGTTAGTTTATAAGTTTAGGGACTGATGACCCCGCAGTTAAGTCCCATAAGCTTAACAAACAATTGTATATTTTTTACAAACAACTTTAATGTATGCTAAGCTCACATACCCTTGCCCCAGGGAGGACTCGAATCTCCACGCGAGCGGTAGAGCATTCCATAACGTGGCGCCTCAGAGTGCGCCGCCATTCCCGTGGGGCAAATTAAAAGACTATTACCGTTGTCTCAGTATAAAAATTGATGATGTAATAGAAGCAGAGTGATGGGCTGGCTACTCTAGCAATAAAAATGTTTAATTTTTGACATATCTGTGATTAAGCACAGACGCAAAGCAAACATGACGAAATATGGCTTTGCGAAATTCAAAGGATGTTATCATTTTAAATGTGGTACTACGAAATATGATACAGTTGTATACAATTTGTGTGTAGTAGGGTCCAATAATTATTTCTTATAGGCTTGAAGATGCCAACATACACTCCTGTAAAATGAAAAAGGAACACCATTGATTCGTCATCGCAGCAGAGGGAAATTTTATCGACAAATTCTTGAAAGCTGTAATTCTTCAAATGTTCAAATGTTTGTAGAGTTTATGGGGCTCAACTACGGGGTCATTAGTCCCTAAAATTACAAAATACTTATGAACTAGGGGTGATTCGAGCCCCAGACCGCTGTGGCCGTGCAGACCGTGACTGACATGCCGCAGACCGCTCGGCCACCGCGGCCGGCTGTAATTCTTTCATAGAGACGATTGTAGAGGTGCCGTATTTAAGCTTTCGGAATACCCTACCATGCAGTTTCCACCTGGTGCCTCAAATGGACCAGATTTCATGCCGCTCATGAAGACCGCGCAAAATGACGTTTCATCCGGTCCCATACCTGCTCAATGGAGGACAGATCTGGGGATAATAATGGGCAGAGCAGTTGACGTACACCTGAAGAGCACGTTAGGTTGTACGGGATACGTGTGGACGTGCACTGTCCTGTTGGAAAAGTATATCGCGTTGTTGGTGGTTGACTGTAGCGTGAACTATTCAATGTTCTCTAGACGATCTCCGGATGAGAACGGCTAGTGCAGGATGTGGCTCCCCACACCATGATGCCAGGTGTCGGTCCCGTTTGCTTCCGTCGCGTACACTCCAGATTTTTGCGCTCTCCTGCAGGGCACCACATGCGAACGACCGTCATTGGTACCGAGCCAGCAGCGACTCTCATCACTGAAGACGACATGTGTGCATTCGTCCTTTGATGTCTACCGTGACGCCACTGGAGGCGGTCAACGATATTGGAGTGCGGTACGCATGATCCCGCATCATTTCTTGGGGAGTCATATCCTACACTGGCCGTTCTCCTCTGGTGATCGTCTAGAGAACAGTGTACGGTACATTCAAACCAGCCACCTGTCTTGGTTTCATTCATGCACCAACAAGGCGATATGCTTTTACAAAAGGACAGTGCACGTCCATTGAATCCCATACCACCCAACGTATTCAAGGTGTACGTCAACTACCCTGGCTAGCAAGATCCCCAGATTTGTTCCCCCTTCAGCATCTTTGGGAGCGCATGAAACATCATGTTGGGCGGTCTGCATGAACGGCACGAAATGTGGCCCATCTGAGGCATCAGTTGGAAATTTCGTGGTTGGCCATTCCAGAAGACCACATTCGGCACGTCTACGATCGTTCCCGTAGAAGAATTACAGCTTGCATTGCTGTGAAAGGAGGGTATACACGGTACTAACGCCAACATAGCGCACGCGCTGGTGACTGTATTCACGTGCGTATGGCTCTGCCCGTGGGATCGAGTGCTGTACACATCCTCAAGAACATGTAAATAAAATTTCCCTCTGCTGGGTCAACGAACCCATGGTGTCCTTCTTTCATTTTCCAGGAGTTAATACCTGTTGGTATCAATAATGTTAAACAAGCAATCTAGTCTCCTGAGCGTACGCAGGTTCGCACTAGAAGGTTTTTGATCGCGTCCTCGGCTTGAATTATGGCAGGCACATACATGTACTGTAAAAGCGCTGCCAGGTAAGTCGAGAAGCTAGCCTATCGTTTTTCACATCTTTGTTTAGGAGATAATCGCCTTTTGTTGCACCGTGACAGGTGCATTTTTCAGCCGACGTGAAATTTATAGAGAGTGCGGCTTGTAATAACGAGGTAGCAGTACAGAGTTGCTTGCAGCAGAGCGCGCGACCACCCGTACGGCACAAAGCGTGGCCGCCGCGCCGGCGTCCATCACGCTGCCAGCCTCCAGGACGCACTGTGCGTGCTCTGCACCGCCGAGGCGCGCAGCCGGCGCCATCCAACAGGCGCCGAAGTGAGTTGAACGATACCCAGGCCGCACTGGAAGACAGCTCGGAGCCATCTGGTAATTAACACCTGCGCTGTCATCAAACAAGGTCTGCGATTGTTGATATTCATTATACTAAAGAAATTCCAGTTTAGATCTGCTTTCATTTTGTCACTACTGTTTCGTCGCATTATTGCCATTTTGAAGTGACCTGCAGATATAGGTAATATCTTTTACATAGTATTTCGTATTTTAAAATATAATTCTTATTCTGAAAGTAATAACAAAGGTTTTTTACTTACGTCTAGATGGAATGACGTGCATATAGCATGGTATTAGACTGTCTGATGTATGTCAATTAACTTTTGGTATCATAAAAAAAATTAATTTCGTTTGACAGTTACGACGATATATGTTTACAGATTGCAGTTTTATGCTGACAAAGATGTTTATATCGCTATCTGCTGTAGTTCTGATCTCTGGATGTTGCATTATGTTTAAGTGCATCGATTTTGTAATTAATATATGTAAACGTCGAAAAATCGGCGAAAAATAGATATTATTGCTGTTATATATATCGTAGTTCTACAGTTTGGTTTATATTCTCGTATGGTGTGGCCGGGAATCGAACCCGAACCTCCATGCTTACTAGGCAGACGTCTTAACCGTTTTTTTTTTTTTTCCAGGTTGATCTATGATCTGCGGTCGTGTTTATTGTTCGTATTTGGTCGTTCGTTGATCATTTGGCTCAACAAAAAAAGCTGAGCCAAATGATCAACGAACGACCAAATACGAACAATAAACACGACCGCAAATCATAGATCTACCTGAAAAAAAAAAAAAAAAAAAAAAAAAAAAAACCGTTAGACTACCACACCACTAACGATTAAGGCGCCTCGGAATGGTCTATGTACGATTTCCCTCCACAACACAAACTTTAATTCAGCTTCTTTGTTCCAAAAATAATTGCCACTACTGCCAAGGCTCTCCATGCAGCGGAATAGCACCTCAGCAATGGACATGGTGGAACAATCCTGTTATGGTGATATAAATATCAATTAATAGAAATAAAGAATCCCTGAGACGGATTTGTGGAGGGAAATCGTACATAGACCATTCCGAGGCGCCTTAATCGTTAGTGGTGTGGTAGTCTAACGGCGGCAGTCTGCTTTAGGCAGCGGTGCGGTGAGGTGGACGTGTTTACGTCCCGCCGCGGAGTCTCGGGCGCGCGCGCGGCTGTTTACCGTTTGTGTTTCTCGCGAGTGACTACTTATTGACACGCAATGGAACACTCATACAGGAAAGCAACTATCAAGATCACTTTCACGTCTGGCTACGCACGACCCAAAGCATTTGAAATCGAACGTTTCATAGAGGAAGAGCTAAAAATCGATCCCGAGTATGTGATTGGAATTCATTTCTCTATCACGAGCAGTGTGGTATATCTGAAATTGAGCAACGACACAGTATGTGACAAACTTGTACGTGACCATGCGGATGGACTAAAATTTAAACATGCCGATGGCAATGTTGGAGCAGTTTCGATCGACCACGCAGGAATCCGCACTATACGAGTCTTTGAGCTGCCCTTCGAGGTTCCGGAACATGTAGTGGTCAATGCCTTACAACCGTATGGACGTGTTATCAGCCATGTTCACGAAAAATGGACCACATTTACGAAATACCCCGTGCTGAATGGGGTGCGACAAGTACGGATTGACCTTACAAAGCACGTTCCGTCTTACCTCACTATCGGAGGTTGCAGAGCCATAATTATATACGACGGTCAGCCCAAGACCTGTTCTGGGTGCGGCAAGGAGGGCCATCTACGATCGCAATGCATCCAAAGGAGGATCACACAAGTTCCGGCGGGCGAAACTGCACCACCACCCACGACCGTTTCTATGCCTCTTACCTACTCTGCCGTTACTCGACGAGATGTTCCGTCGCACGATACCGAGTATCAAGTGGTGGATGATTCCACAGTAGAGGTGACACAAGATGATGACAACGCTGCCAAGATGACAGTCGTAGAACCCGCTCCGGACCAACCACAACAGACTAATGTGGCTACAACGGAGGCGTCTATGGACGTCGATCGGCTGGTGCCACCCACGGCCGCTTTTGTGCCCAACGCACCGGACGACCAAGCCTCTGCACAGGATGCGGATGCGGATGTACGACAACGCAAGCAGAGATCCCCCAAACGACGGAGGAAACGACGTCGCACACCATCCGATGATAGTTTCCTACGTACAGACCGGGCAGATGATGAGGACGCCACGATGGAGAGTACCGGAGCCTCTGACGACGAACAACAACACAACGCTGAACTTGAGGACCCAGGACACACCAGTGAGACCATCTCTGACGTCCCGCAAGAAGTCCCACAACTTCGTACGATAAACGAAAATACGGTGCCAGCGGCTGTGGCTGCAAAGTTCCGGACACAGGGCCCCTCTTGGACAAGTGAACTCGACGACGTCGATGAAATCCAGGCTCCGCTAACCGCGAGCACCGCGGTTGCGATGACACCGCCCACGGAGTCCCGTCATAACTAAAGTTTGCCGCTTCACTGGCACCACGGAAGGAGAACGCGCCAGCAATAACAATGCACGCTTACTATGCACGCCCAACAACGAGTAGGACAGCAACAAGCCTACCGCATAGCATCCATCAACACCAATAATATAAGGTCGCAAATCAAGACTACCCTCCTAAAGGATATGCTGCGCGCAGCAGACATAGACATCGCTCTATTACAAGAAGTATACGTCGGCGACTTCCCGTCTTTCTATGGCTACAACATCTTCATGTCACCAGCTTCAGACACTGGTAGCGGCGTAGCGATGCTCCTAAAGGAAGGTCTTGTAGCGGAGGATGTCATATACTTATCATCGGCACGAGGAATGGCTATAACAGTACTTGGAGTGCGCTTTATCAACATCTACGCACCGTCCGGCACGGACAAACGAAGAGAACGATCCCACTTCTTTGCAGAAGAAATAGCTCCGCTCTTTCTAGGGCGACACGCTGAATGCATCCTTGGCGGCGATTTCAACTGTGTGCTGTCGCCGAAGGACCAGTTCCCACACTAAAATCCATGTCCAGAATTGAGAACTTTAACACAGGAACTTCGGATGGTAGATACGTGGGAATATGTACATGGAGATCGAACCGGGTACACTTACGTAACCAGCCATTCCGGCAGCCGCATAGATCGCGTTTACGTTACGCGCTGCCTCCAACGTGACATCCATGACGCAGAGCTATGGCCAGCGGCCTTCACTGACCACTCGGTTTATATCTGCACGATCGGCCTCCAAAGACAACAAGTGTGGCGAGGCCATGGCATATGGAAGATGAACGTGGCCCATCTTAAAGCTCCGGAGTGTCATCAAGTTATTGAAGAAGTTTGGAATAATTGCATAAGGCGACGACGGACTTACCCTACGACATTAAGATGGTGGTTAGAATGCACAAAACCGGCGATACGGCTTGCATTCATTGCGTTGGGGCGCGAACAATCACGGTGGAAATGGCAAACTTTAAACTTTTATTTCACTATACTAAGAGAATGCACATATCAGGCCCCTTCACCGGAACGACAAATGATGGTTCAACGAGCTAAGGCTAAAATCGTCGCTCTTATGCGCTCACATCTGGAAGGTGCAGCGGTCCGTGCGAGGATAATGGATCGTGTTGCGGGTGAACATCCATCGATGCACCATATTATTCAGGAACGTAAGCGACGTCGCAGGGGCCTAATACATACCGTTGACACTGATGATGGCTCCCATCTCACGTCACAAAATGACATAGCACGTGCCTTCGCTGATTATTATACCCGATTATACAATGCAGAAGAACTAGAGCGGGAGGCCCTCCATGAAGTCACTAACACGCTATTCGGGACTCTAGATCAAGAGGCGCAAGCGATACTGCTGGAGGACATTACTGAGGACGAAGTGATCGATGCCATAGGCAAGGGCGCACTCAATAAGTCGCCAGGGCCTGACGGAATACCTTTGGAATTTTATCGGGCTTTCCAACACTTGATTGCTCCCTATTGGACGGAAATTTGTCGCGAACTCATGTCTCCTGAAGAGCCACTTCCGCCAGCATTTGTAGAGGGCGTCATCATCCCAATACCTAAAACACCACGCAGCACAAGAATCGGAGAATATCGCCCCCTAACACTACTTAACTGTGATTTCAAGATTTTCACTCGACTGATGGCGACACGAATTAAAAAAGTTCTGCATCGCGTGGTGTCATCAGACCAGACATCTCTCGGCAGTGCCAACAACATCCAGACGGCGCTTAGTGAATACCGCGATTCGATCGCACTGGCGAAAGCATGTCGTCTACGTGGAGCTCTGATTTCTATAGACTTCGATCGTGCTTTCGACAGAGTCAACCACACCTACATTAAGGAACTGATGACGCAAATGAATTTCCCGCTGCCCTTCATAACTATAGTGATGCGACTACTACATGGGGCTCCTTCTAAAGTGCTTGTCAACGGACGATTGGTTGGGCCCCTAACTATCCAGCGATCGATTCGACAAGGATGTCCTTTGTCCACGATCATATATGCCATGGCTCTTGAACCACTTCTCAGCGGCCTCCGCCAACGCCTGACAGGAATTACGATGCGTGGCTACACATTTCGTTGCAAAGCATATGCCGACGACCTTATATTGGTGGTGAGAAACGGCAACGACGTTAACGCGGCTTTGGACTGGATCAATCGATACGGTGCCGATACGGGTAGCCGTATGAATGTGGCCAAATCCGTCGCCTTGAATATAGGTACAGGACTACCTGCCGACTGCGTAGCCCCATTCCCGTTACGGGACAGGATCAAGTATTTGGGAATCGTCTTCACGAATGATGTACGACGATCGGTCGCGCTCAACTTCAAGCGGTTGCTCATAACCATACGAAATGGTGTCAAAGCGAACGCACTGCGGACATTAAATATGATTCAACGCGTCATTTATATAAATACATACTTGGCGTCGCGCATTCCACATTATGCACAGATTCTACCGATGCCAAAGATGATCGCCCGAAGCATACTGGCAGCGTTTGGATACTTTGTCAGCACGGGAGCCCTATTCAAGATCCGGTATGAGGCTCTGACATTACCAACTCGTAGAGGTGGCCTCGGGCTTGTTCACGTTCACGATCGATCGGTGGCGCTATATATTAGCGCGACATTGAAAACATGGAGAAGACAGCACAAGAGTCTGTCAGGAATCTTGGTAGACGAACTGGCACCAGCTTCTCGGCAAGCGCCGGTGATGGTGCAGAACATTTCTTCACCGTTTCAACATATCAGGGAGTTTTTCCTTGAATATAGCTATATTATGTCAGAACTCCCAATAAATAGATCTCCGACAGCGCGCGACATCTACCGGATACTTACGAGCAGGCGCCCCGCCAACCCTGTGGAAGCACGGCACCCCACGATCCACTGGCCGGTGGTATGGCGGACAGTTCATCATGCCACACTTGACACGGAAACAAGAACGACATGGTACATGTTGGTTAACGGTAAACAAGTTACTGGATCTCGCCTGCACGCCATCAATATGGTGAACACTCCGTTATGCCAAATATGCCAGGTTCTAGACGACGATGCTCATCGTCTCATGTGCGGGCCCTCTGCGGAAGTATGGCGGCTGGTGACGCAGATGATTGGCTTTCTACTGCGCGTCGGACAGCAAAATATCAACCCAAAGATTGTCCTTTTTCCAGACAGAACGTATTATCCGCGAGCCAAAACGAACGCGGTGACGTGGATTCGAGCCCAGGCGGTGTATTATTTGCATCGCGACGGCGCGAAGCATGTGCCGGACTTCTGGAACCATTTACAAGAACAACATATGGCGCTGATACGGAACCCGAAGTATCAACAATATTTTTCTAATTTTCTGGGGAGTGCGTTACGAGATCCTCCAAGGAGCTGGAATGTCCCGGGTATGAGAAGCTGATATGATAACGAAGAAGAGGCATATGGTGAACATACTGAAACGGTTACCTCTTACAACAAAACGAGAAGACGTGCCTGGTGGCAGAAGCACTGGAGTCGACCGCCCGGATACTCACTCCCCACAGAGAGTTTTCTTTACTTTACTGTTTTTAGTTGTGCACGGACACGCTAAATCCGTTAGTATAGAGCGCAAATAAATATATATATATATATATATATATATATATATATATATATATATATATATATATATATATATATATAAAAACAAGAGAGAGAATACCCTAAAGGGGGTGACAGGCGCGTGGAAAATAATACAGAAGCTTTTATTTCCTTATTCAAATTTTCTATGTCTGCCAGGAAAAGGCTGTTTTATTTTGATGAAGTTGAAATAATAAAACAAAATAAAGAACGCATACATCCCAAAACCTACACCCCACTCCCTTAAAAAAAAAAAAAAAAAAAAAAAAAAAAAAACGGTTAAGACGTCTGCCTAGTAAGCGTGGAGGTCCGGGTTCGATTTCCGGCCGCCCCACAAATTTTAATTCAATGCTTCAGATCTATCAATAATGTCTTTGACATATTTGAGACGTAAATCCGTCTCAGGGATTCTTTATTTCTATTAAAGGATAGTAATATTTTAATCATGAATTATCCTTTGGATTGAAGTAAATAATATGAATAAATGATGGATTTTGTTTCTTCAGGTAACTGTACGTTTCACGTTGTTGGCGGCTGACTTTTGTAATTTTAGAAATTTTGATACATTGGTGTCCCATGACGAATGTATTCCAGGATGTATATGAGTCTCTAAGAAATAAACGGTTGTTAAATATATTGGAATCACGTGATGAGTGTTCGTAATATTCTGGTTCCGAAACGTGTGTAAAGATTACGATTTTTTTGCGCAATTTTGACGATAGAAGACTTACTTCGTGCTGCTGGAAGCTGGATACGACGTCGGAGTACATCACAAGATAAGTCCAATGCAATATAATACGATTTTATGAACTCCTTGCCTCAAAAGAACGTTACCTGTAACGGCATAATTCAAGAACTTTGTTTATATCAAAAGAGTGAAATATTTCGCGTTAAATAGCTAATTGATAGCTCACGTTTCATTTACGCTTACACTCTCTCTCTAAAACATAAGCAATTTTGTAAAAATAGCTAACAAAGTTTAAAAAAAGAGAATTAGGGAGAGGACGAATACTACGCGGTTTTGTACGATTGTCGAGGAACTTACGACACAGACCTCCAAACAAGGACTCCGAATCACAAGCAATTGCCTTTGTTGCAAGATTTCTCAAAGTCTTACTGTTGAAGACAAAAGAAGAGTGGTTTTTCTACCCAGAAAACCCAACATTATTGTGCCTAATAATGTCTCACAAGCAGAGAATAGATTTATTTCAGTGCAGTAAACGATTAGTAAGGATACTATCCTGAAACACATTATCAGATGCAAATGATAGACCACATACGAAAGGAACATGTAAAGGTCATCCTTCTTGAACAAACATCAAGTGACACATTTTATTGGCCACATCATGCAATAAAGAAAGAAAAATTAGGTGTTGTCAAATGTTGTATTTGACGGTTCTTCTCACGAAAAAAACTGTACATTCACTGAATGACTCTTAGGAAATTGGCCCTAATTTACTTCGAGATATTCTTTCAATATTATTAAGATTCCGCTTATATCCAGTTGTTGATATTAAACAAGCTTTTCTACAGTTAGTTCTTCACAGAAAAGACCGATATATAACAATTTTTTTAAATAAAGTAATCATGGGCCAACAAGAAAACTATGTTACAGCGAATGAAAGGATTTCGTGCCGCTTCAGCCGACTACCTTTCGTACTAACTTGCAGCCCCTGTCTTCTTGCAGCCGCACTGAAATAACTTGCTACAATACAAAAAAGAATTTTCCTCGAGCCGCTTTACGTGTTGAAAATAATATGTATATGGATGACATTGTAACAGGTGCTGAAGATGACACTGCTGTGTGAACTCACGGAGCTTATTAGCTTACCAATGGCAGAGTGGGCCACAAACTCAAAACAACTGATTGAAATGTGGCAATCAGAAGGTGTCATAAAAATTAGAGATACAGACGTCTAGGAATCCACTGGGATACACGGACTGATATGTTCAGTGTTATTCTCCTTAATGTCATACACTATAGCAGAGTGCCGGTCGCGGTGGCCAAGCGATCTGCGGCGCGCCAGTCACGGTCTGCACGGCGACTGCGGTCGGGGGTTCGAATTCTCCCCCTCAGGAATGGATATTGGTGCTGTCCTTAGTATTAGCTAGTTCATAAGTAGTTTCTAAGTTTAGGGACTGATGACACCGTAGTTAAGTCTACAAAGCTATACAAACAACACAGCAGAGAACGTCCTACCACTAACCAAAAATGTTCAAGTGTTTGTAAGGTTTAAGGGACTTAACTGCTGGGTCATCAGTCCCTAAACTTACAAACTACTTATGAAGTACCTTATACTAAAGACGACCCAAACACCCATGCCCGAGAGGAGATTCGAACCCCCGACGGCGGACTGCCGCGCGCACCGCAACACGGCGCTCCAGCACGTGCGGCTAATCCGCCACGGCTGCCACTAAGCGAGAAGTTCTTAGAAGCATTGCGAGATTCTATGACCCGCTGGATCTGTTGTCACCTGTATCTCTCACTGCAAAATAATTTTCCCCTTTAATTTGGTCAAGAGGGATTGAATGGGTTGAGCTCTTACCTATTAATCTTGGTAAACTCTGGCAAATCTTGGTATTAACTTTGCCATCATGTTTGCACATAAACGTTCCTCGATTGGTTGGTATTTATGAAGAGACAAAAACAGAAATACATGTCTTTACCGATGCATCAGAAAAGGCCTATGGCGCAGTGCCTTATCTACGATGCAGCACTTCAAGCATGACATCAGTCAATTAAGTTTGCAGTAAAAACAGATTAGCCCTGATTAAGAAACTAACTCTTCCACGACTGGGACTTCAAGCAACACTTTTTGGATCGAGGTTACTTCATTATTTCAGCAAGGCCACACACTATGATGCAGATAAAGCAACAATGTGGACTGACTCAACTGTAGCATTAGTATGGATACAACATGTACCTAATCGATGGAAGACGTTTGTTTCAAAACGTTTTATGGAAATACAAAGATTAACAAATCTATCACATTGGAGACAGTGCCCCAGTGATCGAAGCCCAGCTAATCTACTCTCCAGGGGTACCACAGCAGAACAAAATTCCATTATATGGTTCCACGGACCTGCTTGGCTAACAAGGAATAGAGTGCACTGACCAGAACTTAGGCAGTAGAACTTAGACCATTCCTTGCCAGAAAGGAAGAAAGAATCAAATCAAGTCTTCATGGTGAAAACAAGATCCCCTATTTTAACAGCTACACGGTTTATTAACTATTAAAAACTGTTACGAATCACAGGATGCATTCGTCGTTTTAAACGACAATTAATGAAATAAGACATTAGGAGAATTGACAGCAACAGATTTCCAAGAAGCACGTACTTATTGGATTCATATTGACCAACAACATTTTGCAGCTGAATTGCATGGTCCGCATATCAACATGCCACTGCCTCAAAATTCTAAAATATCTCGTTTTAATCTATTCTTGGATGATGGCTTTATTCGTATTGGAGGATGTCGACAGTTCGCAAAATTAGCAAGAGAGCAACGTCACCAGTTCTTCTTGATGGACAGCATCATTTCATTTATTAATCCGGCAGACATGTTCGTCTGCACCACCTTGGGGTGAACATAGTGTTATCTGAGCCGAGGATAGAATTCTGGATTCTTAGAGCTCGACAGGCAATAAAACGTGTTCTACACTGTTGCCTACCTTTCACGATGGTGAAAGCTCGCTCTATTCAACAAATAGAGGTTCCGTTACCCGCTGAACGGGTCTTACCATTGAAACCATTTGAAGTCACACGCGTCGATTTTGCAGGTCCATTATACATTAGACAAGGACATATAACAAGGAAAGCATATAATGCTCTATTCACTTGTGCAACAACACGTACCTTATATCTGGAATTATGCTCAGGTATGTCAACTCATACATTTCTTCATAGGTTCGTGGGAAGACAAGGAATGTGTAGCACAATTTACACTGGCAATGCTACTAGCTTCCATTCCACCTACACAGAACTAAAGGAGCTCTGGCAGACTCTCGTGGTCAGCAAAACATACAAGTACTTTGCTCAGCAATCTATAACATGGACATACATTACCCCACAAGCGCCTTGGTGGGGAGGATTTTGGGAACGGATGGTGGGGTCTATGAAACGTTACCTGAGAAAGGTTTTAGGACAGTCACAGACGAAGAAGATCTCAGCACAATCTTGGTCAGCATAGAAGCAGCACTAAATTCAAGACCATTGGACAAATTACACAAGAAGGAGAAGAAACTGAACCACTGACACCTCCACATTTTCTTGTAGGTGAGCGACTGACAACGTTTCCCACAGGTCCAGAAGCAACAGTCAGGAAAAATTTGTCCAAGGAGTTCCAACGGCAACAACACATGATAGAGCGCTTCTGGAAAAGGAAGAAAGAGTATCTGATCCTTCGAAAAAACTTCCATGAAACTCATCATTGTAGAACAGGTTCTGGAAGCCTACATTTGGGTGATGATGTAATTCTACAGGAAGTTGTTCGTGTACGTAACATATGTAAGAAGACGCGGGTATAAGATCTTCATGAGGGTTGATACGAACTTCGGAGGGGGGCATAATGTCACGGCCTGTTCAACTGGCCATTCCTATTGAAATTGACCAGTGTGGGGAGGAAATTGCGGGTTGACTTTTATATTATAGTGTTTTATACACGATCTATGTGGTTGAGCCAACTTGACAAAATAATTGACTTTTATAATTTTATAAATTTTGACTTATGTGTTACATGATGTATATGATTCTCTAAGAAATAAAAGGTAGATAAATATATTGGAATCACGGTCTTGTATGTTCGTAACACACGTAAAATTACCACGTGACTAGCATCCAAGATCCTCGTGACAATCGTCCCAAGTCACAAACATAACAGACAAGGCAATGCTAATTTCATCACAATAATTACGAAACAATCAATTATTTTTAAAAAGTTTCTTTAAAATAAAGACTACAAGTTATTTAAGCCAAAATTGCCAATATTTACTTTAGTGACAGCATAAAAATTGAAATAAGTGTGACTACTATACCCGGTCTCCACTACTCGCTGAAAACAGGTTCCTGAAAATTTATAACCAGGTTTCGCTGTGCAACTCGTGTCATTCAAGAGGCATAGGGTAACACAGATTTACAGTGTGGAACCTACGGACTGCACTTTATGGTATAGCTTGCGTAACGATTTTGAAGACAGTTATTTCTATACCATACCGTTGTTTCCCACTATCTTAACCGAACCGAAGACTCATTCTTTTATTTATTGTCTAATCAATCGTTTGTTTTCACAACCTGGAGCTTTTGCTTTCGTCAGGTAATTTATAGTACGGGAAATGGAGACGCTGACGAAGAACTGTGCAGCTCCCTGCATCGTGCCGATGACAGCGGAGAAACCTCGTGACCCACTCTCCACTACGTACACAAAGTAAATAAATTTACACTGGTCAAATCAATTAGGAGATCAGATGAGATATCTAGGTTCTGAAGTATTGTCACCAGCGGAAATAACAGAACTGGTTCGGCGTCTTTCTGTTCGTTCTACGGAGTGGAGACAACAACACTATGGCTACAGAAAAAGTGGTAATAAATTCCTGCAGAGGGGTTGGTGTTGAGTTGTGTTTACTCTACCAAAGGAATTACACAAGCAGATGGGTTCAGATAGTGCAGTGAGCAGGTAGTGCAATGCAACAACACAATAAATGTTCAAATGTTTGTATAGTCTATGGGACTCAACTACGGGTCATCAGTCCCTAAACTTACAAACTACTTAGGAACTAGGACATCACAAATATCCATGCCCGAGGGGGGGGATTAGAACACCCGACAGTAGTGGCCGTGCAGGCTGTGACTGGAGCCCCTCAGTCCCCTCGGCCACCGCGGCCGGCAATGCAACAACAACGTGACTTACTGGAAGCTATGGCATTGAGAGTAATAAGAAGGGTGGAAACGGGATAGACACGGAGGGAGGTGGCTACAACTATTGGAGTATCCCAAAAAGTAATTTATAGCACCTGTACGCGGCGTCAGGCATCAGGAACCGTTAAAGAAGGCAAGACCAAGGTCGTTCACATATAACATCAGCAAGAGATGACCATAATCTCACGTTAACAGCCAGTCGAGACAGGAGTCTGAATGCGACTCAGCTGCAATGCACACTACATGCAGCAAACAGTCCAAAATCGCTTTCGGGAATGCTCGGATGCCTATGGTATGTGTCCCATAAAAACCACGACATTGTTTAGCCCACATAAACTGGGAGGAGGAACATCAGGATTGGAGTCGTAAAGAATGCCACCGAATTTACAGATAAGATTCTGTGTTCAGTCAGACAATCGTCGTACCCTTACCTGAAAAGAACGTGTAACTCGGAACACTCCTGCTAATGTGCAGGAAACATCATGAAGCTGAGAGAATGGAACGAATGGAGTGGCCAGCTTGTTCCTCGCACTTAATCCCGATTGAGCATGTCGGCGATGGCAGACGCATTACAGTGAGACCAGCACCTCCCACAACGGTTGCAGTGCTGGATAGTGCACTCATGGAAGCTGAAAAATAAGCCTCAAGAGTTGATTGATAGCCTCATACTGTCCATGCCACGCAGGTGTGCAACTGTACTGGCCGTACGAGGTGATGACACACCTCATTAGAGGGTAACGGGAATGACTTTTTCACTCTTATGGCAGCGCCGTGGTGCCAGGCTCTAACTAAACACCATATAAAGCTGAAGTAAAGAATCGAGGCAAAAATTCATATTGCATTACACACAAATTACAGTCGTAAACAATATCTGAATGAAATACGTTACCATATGTATATTGAGTATGATATCTCACCTGATCTCCTAAATGTTTTGACCAGTGTAATTCATTCGTGCTATCAGCTTCGGCGGTATTCTTTCACCATCTTCAGGCCCCCGGCGCAAACGTAAAAAAAAAAAAAAAAATTTTCCATGATCATAATTAGCCTACTATGGAGTTTAGGAGACGATCTCAGTGATAATTTACCATGCTCCTCTTACGAGAATTTTTTTGCCCAGATAGCAAAATTATATAGATTATGACTAGTTTCGACAACTTATACTTCCTTTTTAAAAATCGTTTATGAACAGTCGTAATATCAGATCATCCTTTCCAGGGGATTAAAGAAAATGTGACAAAATAAAACAGAGGATGTTGCATGCACGCAACACTGCGCTTGGTGAAAGGGATGAGCCTCTCGTTTGTAATCTGTCAGATTTTAATCCCGTGGAAAAGATGATCTGACATCACGATTATTTTTTGAAGATATAAAAAGGGCAGTATAAATTGCCGAACCTTCTCATCTGTGTATTCGTGTGATCTGGGCAAATAAAATACGCGTAAAGGGACCATAACAGTCGTCACGTTTTGCGTTGAAATGTGACATTACTATTGACGACATTATCTTTCACTTCAGCTGCCAATTATTTCCACATCAGGGAAGGAACAATGTGTGAAAGCATCACACTAAAAAAAAAAACAATGTTCAAATGTTTGTCGAGCTTATGGGACTTAACTACGGAGTCATCAGTCCCTAAACTTACAAACTACTTATGAACTAGCTAATACTAAGGACGGCACAAATATCCATGCCCGAGGGGGAATTCGAACCCCCGACCGTAGTGGCCGTGCAGAGCGTGACTGACGCGCCGCAGTCCCTCCTTTTTTTCTCTTTTGTATTGTTAATTTTTTTTAATTCTTTATGTATATATATTTATTTAATATATAATAAGAGGTGCGCCGTAGTGTTGCCGCCGGCATACTTAGAATCGTCCAAACGTGTCTTCTCGTTGATTATTATGTTCCGTTGTGGGTCCTGTACAGTTCAGGTTGGTTGTGTTAAGATTTATCTTCTCATAGCTTGGACGTTCCAGCTGCGAGGTGGGTCGTGAAAGGCACTCCGTAAAAAGTTGGAAAATATTGCTGGTACTTTGGGTTACGGGTTAGGACGCAGTATCGTTCATTAAGAAAGTTCCAGTAACCAAGTACTGACTTCTCGCCAGGATCAAAGAGGTATCGGATTGTGTAGCCACTAATCGAATTTACCGAATGTGTTTTGGTGGTGGGGTAGAAAGTCTCCTCCGGAAATAAGAGCATGTTGATGTCGATCTGGGCGGGTGTTTGGCGAGTAAGGAACGCCAAAATTCGCCGCGCGAGCGTCCAGACATCGTTCGCCTGACCACAGTGGAACCTGTGGCCGTCTGTGTCGTCCACTCCGCAGTGAATGCAGAGGGGCGAATCGGCGAGATGGATCCGATGCAGGCGATGTCGGTTTACTGGTTTTCCGTTCACAGTGAGATACCAAGCTGACTGGACTTCTGATTCGAGAAAACGTTCGTAAGTAGCTTTCCATATATGCCGCCACACATACTGTGGATGCTGAATTTCGATCGGGTTGGATGGTCGACACTGTTGTAGCAGATCATATACTGTGTTAGTCTGAGACAAACGAGCAGGTGGTAAAGATTTGTATACATAACTAAGGTCCAAGAAGAATCGTCGGATATGATGGAAGGCAACTGGAATGGCTGCAATCGTCACTGGGGCTACCAAAGAGTCCGGGGCAAAGGCATTGAATAGGATACCGGTGAGACTCTGTGGGCAACGTCGCCAGATTTTTAATTGAGAGCTCACGTAGAGCGCCGTGACTCTGGTCGGCACATGTGTTAGTCCCACCCCACCACGTTCCCGCGGGAGTGCAAGGGCGTCGTATTGCACTTTGAATATCAATCCGGAGCTGACGTAGGAGCCTAACGCAGCCAATATACGCCCCAGGAGAGTTGGGATCGATAGCACTTGAGCAACATGGGGTATGCGAGAGGCATGATAGATGTTCACATAGTGTGTACGTTGAACTATGTCGAGGGATCGTAGCCGGTGATCTGCCAGACTTCCCCTGATTCTCTGCAGCAATCGCCGACCGTTGATCGCTGCTGAGCGGCGGAGATCGGCTGAAAAATCTACGCCAAGACATCTGACGGTGGTGGCTACACTTAGAGGAGCGATGCTTCTCTCTGGTAGGCCCTCGCCGATGATCGAGACCTTGGATTTTGAGACATTGAGCAAGTTGCCTGATGCCTCGCCATAGGTGGCTGCCCGTACGTCGTTCTCAGTGCGTAGGTAAAGGACGATGTCATCGGCGTAGGCTGTACAACAGAAGCGGTTCCCATGTAAACTCATACCTTCCAAACGTTGGCGTAGTCCCTGGAGCAATGGTTCTAAAGCAAAGGCGTATAATATAATTTGAAAGTGGGCAGTCTTGTCGGACGGATCGTGTTATAACCACGGGTGGGGTGAGGCGACCGTTAAACATGATTTTGGAGGTCGCGCCAGTCAGAAGGCGCATAACTACTGCAATAATGTCGCCAGGGAAACCCATGTGCTGGAGAACTGTCTGTAAGTAGGAGTGATCAACACGGTCGAAGGCCTGGCTAAAGTCAAGTGAAACCAGGGCACCAGGAAGTCGTTGATATCGGGCAAGTGCTATCATGTCTCGATAGCGGCAAAGAGCCGTATGGATATTGTTGTCTCCTCCTAAGGACGTCTGGTCGCAGGATGTGACGTACCGTGCAACTTTCTTGAGTCGTGAGGCCAACAACCGTGTAAATATTTTCATATCGCTGTTAAGCAGAGTTATAGGTCGATAATCTTGTATTCTGGATGACCCGTTCGGTTTGTGTACAGGAATAATTATGCCTTCAAGGAAGGTTTTAGGGACCTCAGTCGCCGGGGACATTAGTTCTTGAGCGATCGTCGTCCATGTAGGTGCTAACAAATAGTCAAAACTTTTATAAAATTCAACGGGAATACCGTCGGGCCCAGGAGACCTATTGTTATGCCCCATTTTAATTGCTTCTAGTACTTCATCCGTGGTCACGCCTTCCTGGAGGTCACGTGCCACCTCCACTGGGAGAGTACTGGGAATAAGTTGTGCGATTTCTGAAATCAGTTCTGGCGAATGCGGAACAGCTTCATATAGTCTTGTGAAATGGGCATGAAACGCCTGACCGATGGCGTGTTGGGTATCGTGCCGGTGACCTTCCGCGTCAATCAGGACGTGTATCAGAGCCCGGCGTCGTTTTTGTCTTTCCTGGATGAGATGGTACATCGACGGATGTTCTTCACCTATTCTATTATTTGTACGAGATCGGATTACAGTCCCTTCCAGGTGGCGGCGCATTAGCAGAGAGATTTGGGCCTTTGTACGGTGAACCATCGTCTGCCTGGCTGGTGAGAAAGGCATCGTCACACATTATCGAAGAATGGAATAATAAAAATTCAAAGTGTTGTTTCGCCATGTCTTGATGTCTCGGCCGTAATTCATCAGAGACTTGCGCAGTGTTGGCTTAGCACAGGAGAGCCACCAAGATAGAGTGGAGTTATAGGCGTTAAGACCGCGTAAACACTGTGCCCACGCACTTTCGATCATATGTCGACAGTCTGGAGCGGTCAGGTGAAACACTTTTAGTTTCCACAGGCCACGACTATGCCACACACGCTGTCGGACGAGACTAACGTCGCAGATATATGCCTCATGATCTGAAAAGGCTAAGGGCCAGACTTCCGCGTGACGGGTTCCACCTGCAAGAGAGCGGGTGAGGTATATGCGATCCAGGCGGCTCGAGGAATGGGCGGTGTAAAACGTAAAGCCCGGGCGAGTTCCGTAGAGCTTTGCCAGGTGTCAACGAGTTCTAGTCTGTCGATGACCACAGAGAGAGCCGCACAGGGTGAATGTTGTGGCAGTTCGTCGGTGGGCCCTTGTGTCGAGTTGAAATCCCCGCCAAATACCAAGTCATCCTGTGGACCCGTAAATAGCGGCGTGATATCCTCGGCGAAGAATGTATTGCGGTCTCGACGGTGGCTGGAGCCGGATGGTGCATAGATGTTAATGATACGCACGCCAAATACAGTAAGGGCCATTCCCCGAGCAGTGTGGAGGTAAACGACGTCCTCTGCTGGAATTCCATCGCGTAGGAGGATGGCGACGCCGCTGCCGGTGTCGGAGGCGTGTGAAACATAGCCAGTGTAACCGGTAGGGATGAGAAAATCAGCGACAAACACCTCCTGTAGGAGCGCAATATCAACATCACTTGAGTAGATGGTGGCTCGAAACATCGCCAGTTTGTGTGTGGCGCGAATGGTGGCCATATTCATCGTGGCGATACGATATTGCTGCGGATGGACACTTGCAAGGTTTACAGAAGGCGTTGCAGCGGCTCCTGAAAGTCGATGACTTGCCGTGTCTCCCACAGTTGCCGCAATTATTAGTTGGGAACCAAATCTGGTGCCTCCATGGGGTGCACCCGCTCGGCCACGTTAGCTGTCTGATCCGCTCCTTCGCCAACATCGTCGGCCCATGATGTGGATGTCGATGACGTGTGCTGGCGTTGTTCTGTAACGGACGAGGCGCATGCTCTAAGCGGTGCTGTGAGGGAAAGGTCGTTCTTAGGTGCTGATTTCAAGGAGGGTATGTCCTGATTTGAGGTATGATGCGTCACCGTAGGACTGTCCAGGGTGGCAGTATCATTCTGCTGCTGGTCGGAAAATGGTGCGTCACTGTCAGACATTCGTTCGTTATCCGAAAAGGTCGTCCGATGGAGGCCGTCAGCGGAGGGTGTTCGACGACGTTTCTTACGCCTCCGAGGTGACCGCTGTTTTCGGATGTGTTGTTCTGAATCAGAATGTGGTTGCTCCTCTTCTATCGCCGCACCCGTCTGGACGAAAGCAGACGTCGGCACCACACTTAGGTCGATGTCCATGGTACCAGCTGAGTCATTCGGAGTTTCTCTATTGTTGCCGGCTCTGGTGAGGGCGCTGGAGGCTGTGCTGTGCTTGTGTCGTCGGTATTTTCTTCTGCGTTGGGTACAGGCAACGTAGGTTCAGGCGTAGCCTGGAGTGGCATTACGTGGTTCTGTGCAACTGCAGCGTAGGTGACGGGTAGGGACGTGACCGTCGTTGCTGAGGCCACCTCACCTAGTGGTGTCTGTACCAAACGTCGGCGCATACATTCGGCCCGGACATGGCCTTTCTGGCCACATCCTGAACATGTTCGTGGCGGCCATCGTACATAACGATGGCCCGCACACCATCAATCACCAGGTACGACGGAACGTGTATCTGACGCACACCATTTAATACGTGGTAGGTCGTAAATGTTTGGCACTTTTCTGCGAGGTGACCCACGACGTTACCATACGGTTGGAAGGCTGCAATGACCGCTTCTTGAGGTACTTCAAGCGGGAGCTCAAACACCCGCAGAGTTCGTAATCCGAATCCTACATGATCGCCCGTTACGGCACCGATGTGTCCATCAGAGTGCTTGAACTTCATTCCGGTGTTATGTCGTTGGACAACTTCAGTGCATAGCGCTTCCGTCGCCATCTTGATATAGACGATGCTTCCCGTGATCGAAAAGTGTATTCCGATCACGTCTTGTGGGTTCAAACGAAGATCTTCTCGTATGAACTGTTCGACTTCAAAAGCTCTTGGTCGTGGATGTTCAGCCTGAAACGTTACTTTGATCGTCGCACGGCGGTAAGCGTGCGCCATGAGGTTCGTGAATGCGGGACTCAATACACACAAATACCGCGACGCGGAAGTAAACAAACCCCGGAGCGGAGCGTTAAGCGGCACGCGGCGCAGGTGCGCACGATAGCACGGCCGAAGGCCAACTGAACCCTCGGCCATCGCGGCCGGCAGCATTACACTAGTCTATCACTTCAACCATCACTTGAAATTCAGAAGAAGAAAAAAAAGTTCCTGTAATGATTTCCTATAGTCATAGGTAGTTAAATGAAGAACGAAGTAAATACTGTAATGGGATTTCGAACACTAAAGCCCGAAAGCTGCGATATCGCTTTGTTTAATCTTGTCAGGTGGTAAAAGGACTCTGAAGGCACCCGAAGCACATAAAAACGTTGTTATCGTTGTATTTTATATTTCCATTTTATTTATTTATTTATTTTGTATACAAGTTGGCCTGCCGCACTGGTGTAATCGAGCGGTCTGGAGCGCCACGTAACGGATCGTGTAGCCTCCCGCGTCGGAGGTTCGAATCCTCCCTCGGGCATGGATGTGTGTGTTGTCCTTAGGTTCGTTTATCTTAGTTTAAGTAGTTTGTAAGCTACGAACTATTAACCAAGCAGTTGATTCTCATAGATTTACAAACAAAACTGGTCGGTCCTAAACTATTTGTTAAAAAATAGCAGGTAGAGGGGACCGAAAGAAGTAGATGTCGTATAGGCGTATGTGTGTGTGTGTGTGTGTGTGTGTGTGTGTGTGTGTGTGTGTGTGTGGCGCTCGGTACTGCCGCCTTGAGCCAGTAGCGAGGGCATATAAAAGCGCTTCGCTAGCTGGACGCATCATTTCCCGTATGGATCGCGAGCAGCATACATTGTTTCACCAATGCGTAGCTGGCCGACATGCATTTCATGCATGGATCATTACATGGAAATTCATTAGCTGCTATAAGGATGTACAAGAGTGATTCCCGCATAGGAATCAGCCTGATCACCAAACAGGCGAGCATCTTCACCTGGTGTCACGCACGAGCGAATAGTTTTCTGCTTCCAGCCGTTGAACTGGCACTGGAAGACGTCGCAGAACTTCTGTAGTGGGCGAAAGAATACTAATCAAAGTACGGGATAATCCTTCGACAAGCTCGGGAGGTGTAGGACGTGCGCTAGGTGTGATCACTTATAATGAAGATAGAATGCATACGTATGAATTAGAGAGGGCGCAAGCAATGACGCTTGAGCGTCCCCTGTGAACTATTAATAAATATCTGATGTCATTTGTCTACAGTGGCCTTTGCAGCTATACAAGCTAACACTGTAACGAGTCACTACCACACACACATTCCTATACGAAATCTGCTGGTTTAGTTCCGTTCTACCGGTCTTTACATGTTTGACACACAGTTTAGGACCACCTGTATATATTTTTCAGAAATTGTAGAGTACAGAAATTTCGGCACACATGTTCATTTATTTTGAGAGCGGAATTTCTGGGTCGGCACGTAGTAGTATTTGGTGTGTTGTTCTCGTTTCTAATTCTCGTACAAAACTGGAGCGGATTGTTAGTTGATAACATTTTATTCGATCTGAGGTTCACAGCCTGTATATAGTTACTTAGTGCTAAAACATTTAACTTACATTGCATGTTTATATCTCTACGTACTAATCACCACAAAATGTTCACAGAAGATGAAATAAAAAGCTAGGCTACCCATAGAATATTGTCTAATAATTGCAGCGAAGTGAAGGAAATTGTTGCCATTTAAAATTGTTGATATGTCATGAAATATCATCTTCAGCCAACTCCGAAATTAAACCATGGCAGCGTATGAGAAACTGGAAGGATGGAAGGATGGAAGATTTGAGTTTAACACCCCGTCGACACTGTGATCATCAGGAATGGAGCACAAGTCCCGATTGAATTTTTGTTAAGGATGGAGAAGGAAATCGGCCATGCCTTTTGATAAGAACCATCCTATATTTCATTCCCTCTTCGGTATATTTATTTTTATCGCTGAGTCTTCTTCTTGGGTTAGGTATATTTAATATTCCATTATTTTCCAGCTAGAGAGCATGAGTTTGTTTCAGGGAATGAATTTCCGATGAATTACATTCCTCGTGACTAATTCGTAATTATGGCTGCACAGTTTTGTAACAATCGAAAGCGTAATGGTTTGAACAGACTGTAGTACAGTTTAGTCTCGTTAAATAAATCTGGATAGTGGAAGAGAAGCAATGAAATACCTGTTTTATATGTACTGACCATGAAGTCCAATTTAATAAACTATCATACCTGTCGAAATATTGTTATCAGCTGTTTGCATTCACATTCAATTCAGATACACAATCCCTGAATTTATGAAAATGTTTCTTCAAAGTTCATCAGACGCTTTTCACAAGCCTTAATGACACCTCTAAATGAAAATGAAATGTCGTGTTCGAGTAAATTCTTCGTAATAAATGAAGTGTTCTGTCGCAGGATTAGATTACAGGGATAAACTCTGGAAGTAAATATCTGTTGCACTCAAATGTCGTTTTTAAACTTAGGCTCAGTTTAAGAACATCGCTAACCAGTTTCAAAAAAAAAAAAAAAAAAAAAAAAAAAAAAAAAAAAAAAAAAAAAATCAAATGTTTCTTAAGCTTATGGGATTTAACTACGGGGTTATCAGTCCCTAAACTTACAAACTACTTACGAACTAGGACGGCACAAATATCCATGCCCGAGGGGGGATTCGAACCCCCGACCGTAGTGGCCGTGCTGACCGTGACTGCAGCGCCTCAGTCACCTCGGCCAGTTTAACTCAGAATTAAAAACCTTCATCAATATAATGCCAAAATAGAATCTCATTAGAAATGTTAAATCCTAATTTGAAAATCGTATACGGCGTCTGTCAAAAATGTTATTTCACTTTGTATATCAATGGCAAAAATGTCCCTCTCGGTAATTATCACGAAAATAACTTTTAAATAATATATTTTCACAATAATCACTTCACAGTTACTACAGAACTCGCCGTAGCGACCACGATCTAACACGCTAATACAAACAATAGCAGTTAATACCGTGACCAGTAAAAGCACACTATTTTAAAAAATGGTAAAACGGTACTATTTAACGATTGTACTAAAAAAGTGCTGGGGTTTATTTAGTCTTCTTTGAGCTTCGATGATGACGATAATGATTGGTGTTTTAGAGTGCTGAAGAGCTAGGTCAACAGCTAGGTCAACAGTTTCAAGCTCTTACATAGTTTGCTTCTATGATTTACACTTACTCTATTTCATCCTTTTAGTATTTAAAATTACTGCATAAGATGGCAATAAATATAAGTTCTGTCGCGAACGTTGTGTGATGTCACACCTGGCATTGGTATGAGGCTGCTTTTGAACCGCCGTCCTTCCGAATGTGAATGCAGTGTGTCGCTGCTTGTTCTTCTCGATGCGCCGAAGTCGAAGTACTGATAGTCAAAGTTTTTGTCAGCCATCAACATTCTAATCGCCTTTAGGAGGAGTGGGAATCATAGCCATACCACAAATTACAGTGTCCCATATTGGTGGATTACAATTACCACTGTATCTTGAAGAGGTTATTAAAATAAAGGACACAGTTAAAACAAGACGAATACTATTTTCCTTACTCATTTTCTGAATGTAGCACCCTCTGTTTCTGATAGTTGACCTTTTGTCAAAAGAACTGGCATAAAGATTTTTTGTAGATAGCTCGTGAACCTCTGTACGGAATCTGATGGATAATGGGAGGGGGGGGGGGGGCGGGGACCGTATATGCAGGTGTACCTGTGAAGTGTACCTGTCAAGTGTAGGATGTGACTTTACGGAGTAATGTCCGTAGACAAGGGCAATTACTGTAAGTAATGCTGTTGTTTGGAAAGTTAAAGGACTGACAGTGGACCGCAGCAAGCAGTTGAAGCAGCTGCCAGACAGGCCACGTAGAAGTGGGGGTTAAGCCGAGCGGCTGGGCGGGGGTTTGTCCGAATCTGCTGAAATTTGGAAAAGACCCTGATTTGTACCCAGAACTAAAGAGGGCTGTTAGCCGAGCTTTTCTTAAGGGTGTGTCTGGAGTCCATCTGTGACTTCAAAAAATGCTCAAATGTTTGTTAAGCTTGTCGGATTAAATACGGGATCATCAGTCCCTAAACTTACAACTTATACTAAGGACAACTCAAAAATCCATGCCCGAGGGAGGATTCGATCCCGCGCATCGGAGCATAGCGCCTCAATACGCTCGGCCACTCAGCCGCGGCTCTGTGACTTCCATATTCCAGTAATTCAGAATAAAATAAAATAATCTATAAAATTATTTACCGTCAACATTTAAGACAAAAAAAAGTTCAAATGTTTGTAGAACTTATGGGACTTAACAACGGGGTCATCAGTCCCTACGCTTACAAACTACTTATGAACTAGCTAAGACTAAGGATGGTACAAATATCCATGCCCGAGTGGGGATTCGAACCCCCGACCGTAGTGGCCGTGCAGACCGTGACTGGAGCGCCGCAGTCTCCTCGGCCACCGCGGCCGGCCATTTAAGACGACTATGATGCCGGGATAATTAGGCACATCTCACTATTATAAAAATAATTTCTATATCTCATAAATTACAAATATTTAGGATTACTACAACAAAATATAGAAAATCGGTATTAAAATAACCAACTTTTGAATGTGTCATGCAATTTCAACAAATTCTGGTTTTGATGGTAGCTTATTGTCTCGGGCTATCATCTTGAAAGCTTCACACTTATGTATATATTTATTTATTGACTGATTTCAACAGATATAAATTTATAATGGAAATATAAACAGATCATCATATTCTCCACAGTAACACTGAAAATGCAAGCAGCGTGATTTACCACTTGCATATTTAATGTAGTGTGGCAATTTATTGTACAATTTGCCAGTAATTTACATAAATGTTGTATGGCATGAGGTGTCTAGCTCATGAAAGCTGGTTTGTCTATTTATTTATTTCAGACTTTATTTATTACTAATTAAGAGTCCTTTTTGTATTTAAATAATGTTATATTAGTAAGGAAGTGGTTTTAGATGGTCACTTTTTACGTAAAGAAATATTTCATGTTAAGATGTATTCTATTTTGGAAGGTATGCCGATCGGCCAATGAGGAAGTAGCTAATGCAGTGAAGTGATGATGGGGTGTGTGTGTTTGACAGAGAGGAGCAAAGGAGGCGCGGAAAAGAGAACTCCATGTCTAGTGTTGGCAGAAGAAGGACCCTTCTGGATGATAGGAGTGATTCGATCAGGCAAAGTGTTAATATTTGCGCAGGGAATGGTCTCTTCTCGGCATTATAAATTTGACGAATACAAGAGAACACCAGTGCAGCTGATTTTTGTTTATGTTTTTATACGAGAACTTACGGGTGTAGAAATGGTGTTCAGGAAACTTAAACTATTTTGAAATGGTAACAGTTTCATGTTGCCTGCTCGCGAAATATATAGAGTTTCTATGTTTCTTAATGTTGTGATCAAGCCTATTTAGTTGGGAAAAGTTCTACCAATTTCTTATCCCACGCAATGCAACTGTTTATCCATTTCATTCAATTTGTGATTAATATTTCATCCGACTACTTACAATAAGGAACAAATTTTTTGAATAAACCTTTTCAACTAATTCTCTGACTTTGTGCAGATAATTTGCAAACGTTAGAATAATATCCTTTTTATTAATGAACTAATTACTTTATGAAATATTTCTTATTTGTATCGCAAAGAGCCTACATAGAGTGTGTTTAACTACAGGATCACAGCTAAAAGATAATATCCACAAGTAAGGTAGTTGCTGCGGCGTGAAAGCAGACTTGTGCGGTTCGTCCCTAAGATAACATGGAGCCAAACTTCTAAATCAGAACCGTACGTAGTCCAATACGTAGGTTCTTACAGAGTATTGTCAAATTTCCTTTAATCTTAGCTGTGATAAATTCGGTGTTGGAAACTCCGATAGGTCGTAAGGAACAGTGTTTGCGTCTTTAAAAACCAGCCGCAGGTTATTCAGTATGAACCCAGCAGTGTAACGGTCACATCACGAATCCTCCACACGTGCGACAGGTGTGCGTTACGCCTGTTCTGCCGGACGCCGACAACGGCAGTGCGTCGAACTTCCTGAAGGGCCTCCGTAGCGGTCGCGCGGTCGTAGGCACGCCTGAAACGAGCGTTGCGACACCCTGTGCAACAGCGGCCGACATAGATCTGAGGATATCGTGAGCTCCAGTTAACAACACAGTTGAACTAAAAGAAAACTATTTGGGCCATGTCTTGTACTGCACTATGAGCGACACTAGAAACAACTGTTACTTCAACGATAAAAAGGAAATAAATGTTTGTTAAGCTTAAGGGACTTAACTGCGGGGTCATCAGTCCCTAAACTTACAAACTACTTATGAACTACCTTATACTAAATACGACACAAACATCCATGCCCGAGGGGGGGATTCGAGCCCCCGAACTTAGCGGTATTGCAGACAGTGACTGGCGCGCCGCAGACCGCTTGGCCATTGCGGCCGACGATAAAAAGGAAACAGTATAGAGCGCACCATTGTCAGTAATTGACTACCAGATCCGATCCAAGTGTGGATCATCTTCAGATCTACTGTAAAGTTGATATGTGGAGAGGAGCAGGCGATGTGGAGTCCTCCAGTAATGACAGCACTTGGAGCTTTCCACAACGCCCGCTCCTCCCACATGTCAACATATAGGATCAGAACTAGTAATCAGTAGACTTAAATTGTGCGCTGGTAGTTAATTTCTTGTTCTATATGCCATGTACGCCGTCCAATTCGTACCTATATATGATTTGGTGTTGAATACATTTTTTCCCTTATACACATTAGGAAATACCACAATGACAGGGGGGTTACCGTTACGAATGTAACATTTTAGCCCCCCATTACTGCACAGGCTACTAGGCTTTATTAGAAAATGTTCGATGGGTTTACAATAGTTTTACTGATGAAATATTTATAGTGAAGTGAAAGGTGTACAACTTTGCTTGCGCCGTTTTCCCCCAACATTTGGGGCTTTAATGAAACAAATTGGTTATCATTCAAAAATTATCCGTCGCCGACCACTATTTTCTCCCATCTTTCGGGCAGTGTACGAATCACGCGCCGAAATTATTATTTATCTTTTGAATCGATCCAATTTATTACTTCTTCATGAGATCGGAAGTGTTGGTCAGCTTGGCCATGAACCACTGATCTAAACAGGGCAAGCAACATATGTAGAATACGGCAGGTGGGGTAGGACAACCCATTTTAACGTTTCCAAGTACGTTTTGACTTATTTTGCAACGTGGGGTCGAGCGTTGTCGTGCTGAAAAATCTCTTTATCGTGCCTCTCGCTGTACTGGGGCCCTTTTAATGTTCTGCTCAAACGCATTAATTGCGTTCGATAACGAGCACCTATGATTGTTTCACTTGGTTTTAACACCCCATAGTATACGACGCCGAGCTGGTCCCACCAACCACAGGGCATGATGTTGGAGCCGTGAATAATCGGTTTGGCAGTCGGCGTGGAAGCATGGCTCACGTTCATTCAATAGCGTCCTTACCATATGTACTTCGTTCAATGAGACTCTGCCGCTGTTTTCTTCATACTGAAACAAAACAGTAACACCTCCTGCAAATGACGAGAATTAGGCACGTCAACTGACATTATCAATCAAGAACAACTTTTTGATGCAGACGCAAATTCATTAATGTTTGAATGAGGTTTTCTGACCGAGGCCCAAGCTATCTGCCTGACGTGTGCGATTCTTTCTTTCGACCGCTCCTTACCGTTGTCGCCAACTATCGGCAAATGGCGGAAGCAAAATTGTACACCTTGTATTTGAACATGTATGGGAGTTCAACTCACTTTGTGTTGAGAAATTAAGATTTTCTTCATGGCTCGTAATGGACTTATTTAGCAGTTAAATACAATTTTAAAGAACAATAATGAAGTCATTCACCTTGCCTATACTCCACAGAAATGCCGTTTTCTATAATATTGCGTTTTTGTCGTAATCGCCGCACTGAATTTGTAAATTCAATTTTGGATATCTATAGCCCTAGTTTTTCAGATATATAATTTTACTTGCTTCACCCTCTGTTAAGCACTGTGAGATATATTAACCTTTTAACTACGCCTAGTTTCTGTGGAAGACCACAATAATATGGCCTCGCAGAGGTGGACTGCTGTGGAAATCGGCTGGGGAAGATACGTTTCCTCCAGTGGACTTCACCAGTTCACCAGAGGGGTGATCGCTAAAGCAGTTCATCGCCTGGAAGACCCGATTACAGTGAACTTTAACAGAAGTGTACTGTAGTTAGAAGGTTAACCGAGAAACGAATGAGGAAACCGTTCAGCAAAAACCTAAATGGTTAGACCCATTTACTCACAGTACCTGTCAGAGTTGGCAAGGCTATCAGTGTCCTTTACGTGTGCATTCAAATAAAAAAGACATCTATTTCATATGTATACTGCTCAGTTTAAATTAAATATTTAGGACATTTGTCCTAAACAGCAAGAAATTTAGAGCGAGTGTTCCACTTGAGTGTCCGCTAGCTCTGAATCCGACATTAATTATGTAATAGCGGATGCTGAAACTCGCGGCTTGCCCACACAATCTGGGAGCAGTCGGAAACCAATTGGAGGGAACAGGATTTAAAATTTCTGCGTGGGGTTAATTTCAAGGCTCTCCAGTAAGCCCGTGATACACAGATTGAGATGCAGATTAAGGTACAGTACGTGAAAATTTGCAGAAACTACTTTGAATAGCAGCACAACGTTTTCAAAATAATAATAATATATTTACAAAGGGGACTTTCTGGAGCATCAGCTTGTGAGGGACGAGCTGTTTAGTGGAAACATCACTTCTTCGCGTCACAGAACATTTTGTCCTCATGACAAGTAGGCTAAAATATTTTGACTTTTAAAAAGTAAGTCCGATAATCAATTAATAAAAGATCAAAGTTTGCCAATGGAGGTTCAAAATCTGCCTTACTCTTTAAGTATTTCCGATAGAACTTGTTAATGGACAGGTAGACAAAGACAGAAAAATTCTTCTAAAACTTGCAGATCCTAGGAATGCTATTATGGACACGCCTGCACGCCGAGATATACCTCCCATTTTTTCTTTATAATGGGTGAGCGACAACTTTGAATTGATTGAATCCCAGACATTCCATACTTACGCAGGAACAGCATGAAGCCAGGCCTCTCGATGTCGCATTGATATGGAGATGAATAACGTGCAATCTGAGTATCTTAAGAATCCAACTAGTTTCATGATCTTCGATATACCCGTACCAGTATTTGCAGAAAAAGTCATTCGGCCTTGATCATTTTGTGGCGTGAGTTGGGGGTAAAGGTATTTATTATTGTTACCTGCAGTTTGTATTGCTCAGTAAATCGTAATATGTCATGAGACACTGATATTACTTTTTGTTTATATATGAAATGAAAGATGCACTTGTTCTGTTAGGTGTAACTCTTTACAGATATTAGTACTTTTTGCAGCAGTTGTGGCTTGACGAGTCGTACGTGTGATTCATCGTCCCATCATATTCCAAACGTGCTCAATTGGAGACAGGAGGTCGTGCTGGCTAGAGACGTTTCTTCTCCTTTTTCATGTAGAGTTTCACGCGCAGTGTGTGAGCGAGCATTATCCTCTTGGAAGAAAACGTCACGTCCGTGTTGCCAAAGAACGTGTCTTACAAATTTCTGCCCTTGTTCAGCGCTCCCTGCTCAACCGCCAAAGGTTAACGAGAGTTGCAGCTTACCGTACCCCCAACCGTAAGTCCTGAGATGAGGCCAGTGTCTTTTGGACGAATGCATTCTACCGAAAGATCTTGCCAGGTCTAGTTGAACGTGGAAGCGACCATCGCTTGGCGTACAGAAAGAATCTTCTTTCGTCGCTGAAGACCAAGGCCCGGCATTCGATTTTGTTTGCAAGTGATCCTCTGACAGTACCAGTCGA
Organism: Locusta migratoria; assembly: GCA_026315105.1. NCBI lineage: Eukaryota > Metazoa > Arthropoda > Insecta > Orthoptera > Acrididae > Locusta > Locusta migratoria. Next base: position 468,276,296 of record CM048744.1, on the reverse strand, counting down.
GCCATTCAGGTTGATGTGGAATGAGAGGAGGACGGGTTAGAGATGTGCGTCCCTCTACTAGTAACTGGTTGGCAACAGTTCCTGTTTACAGTTCTGGGCTCACAAAACGTCTTACCTGCGCTGCTTTAACTGTACAATCTGCCACTCCTGCCCCTGCAATACGGCGATTTTGGCGAACGTTAGTGTTGTATGGACGTTCAGTACTTCGTCTTCCGGTGTGAGAAAGTTCACGTTATTATTGCTACCACTAATGTTGCAAAACCGACGCACGACGGCCATATTGTACGGCACTTCTCAGAAAGGATCGCCCTGCCACTACGGAGGCCACAACTTGACCCTCCACAAACTCGCTGTTGGCTTTAAGTAGCACGAATGCGTTTCTGTGTCATGGCGCTTTTTTGTTTCACACGTTTATATTTCAGTTAACAAGTAAACATACGGACGTGTCAAATATTTTTTTTTTTTTTTTTTTGAAATGTCGATATGAAAGCCAAGGGACTTTTTTTCTCTTTTATGTAGAGGCGGTAAACATATTTAAGGCGTGCCACGGTGCCTCTCGTAGAGATTAGTAAGCGATTTGAATGATTTTTGTTACGAAAGTATTTGATAAAAGACGAAAACCGGCGTAGTTATATTGGAGGGGGAGTGAAAATTATGAGGCCAACTAGCCTGAAGGAGACCATTTTTTTTTTTTTTTTTTTTTTTTTTTTTTTTTTTTTTTTTTTTTTTTGCTTCATCTCTCTACCGAAAAGAGGTGCCCCCGCCCCCCGAATAATCATGTGGTGTGACGTTGGTGACGTTCTCCCACCCTATTGGTGATCCTTCAGACGCATCTGGCATGCTTAATATTGCCCCACACGTTGGGAAAGCCTCACCAAAGTGTGGTTCGCACGTTGTGACGTCAGAAACTCTCCGCGTTGGTGACACTCGTTGATACACGCTCCGTGTGTCGACGGCTTTACCGGACGAAGTTGAAACCATCTTCAGTTCTGTGTCTCGTTGCCGCCGGTTGTCCTAGGTGTCGGTGGCCGAGTAGAGAGAGACCGACACAGGAAAGTAGGATGCACGCGTGTGCGGGTACAGAGTCTGAGGGACCAGCCAGTGGGACAGCAGAAACTAGAAACACTAAGCTAGATTAGAACATTATGTATTTCGTATCAATATAATACTTAACTTTTACAAGTATCGTGATTGCAGAATGCTGACACATAGTTGAACTAAATAATGGCCTGCCTGCTGATGAGAGACTTTCCTAGTGTTTGTTCGATTCCCAAGTGACCGATGCAGTTCAGTGGTGGCCACGAGCGGGGTTGCAGCAGAGGGCGCTCGTGGCCGATGTCGTAAGAACGCCGCGCCGTGCTTGCTTGGCGGCGCGCGGCGAAAGTACGTGGCGCGCACTTCAGACTTGTGCGACACCACAATCAGTACATCCACTGTCCTCCAGGGGGCATCAGATCAAAATCGTCTTTCCACGTGTACATATTTTCCTTCCTTTCACCAGATGTGTAGTTGTTGAAGTTCAGGGAGAGTTGCCTGTGAAGCAGCGGTGCTATGATGAAAGCAGAGCGTGCTGGGATGGTGGGCAGACGGGGCTGCAGCGTCGTGTGAGGATGGGCACTGGGCGGGCGGCGAGGGCAAGGCCGGGCGTTGCGCGGCGCGGCGCCCCGTGGCAACAACCTTGCGGCCGGCGCTGGCGCTGCGCCGCGCTGCGGGACCCGGCGTGGCCATGCGCGCCGCCCACCCGCCGCCCACCGCCGGCCCACGCGCCTGCTCCGCGACTCACCGCTGGACGCCGCGGACCGTTCGACGGCCTTCTGCCTTCTGGCGGCGGCTGCGGCTGCTGCTGCTGCTCGCCGCCGCCGTCAGCCCGACCGTGTCACGTCGCAGCCTCCGCCTTTAAAACCTGTTGCACGTTTAAACAACCTTCATGTTACCATTTCTTCACACCTACCTTATGATGCAATGGAAATATTAAATTGCAATCGAGTGTCAATAAATGCTAAGGAGTATTTCGAAAATGTTTGTGAATGATTCATATCAGTTATCTTAGATGAACCCAGCCACGATTCACTGTGGGTAAATCTGAAATGAAATGATTTAGAAGTAAATAAAAGATTTTATGGATACAAGACGCTTAGATTAGATTAGTTGTTTGTTCCATAGATCGGTGTTGAGGAGATACTCGTGGATATTGAAAAGCGTTTTATTTTTTTTCATTTTTTATTTATTTATTTATTTATTTTACACGGTTGTAATAATACCAATACGGGTACATTCATTTCTTACAAACTAATAGTACGAATAGACACATGCATCATTTGGTTCTATTTAAAAATTCGTCAGTGCAGTAGAAGGAGTTGGCCACTAGAAAGTCTTTTATGCTCCTCTTAACATTATTTGTGGGTATTTTTTTTATTTTTTATTTATTTATTTTTTTTTATTTTTTTTTTATTTTTTATTTTTTTATTTATTTATTTTTTTTTTTTTTTGGTAGCCGGTAAATTATTGAAAATATGTCTACCTGAGTGGTGGACCCTTTTTTGAACTAAGTCCTTGTGTAGATAATTTTTGTTCCTAGCGTTGTATGTATGAACTGAGCTGTTAGTTGGGAAAAGGTATATATTATTTACTAGCTTTAACTCGCGGCTCCGCTCGCGTGTTGGTTGTTTATGATAGATTATAAGCTATCTTTAAGTAGTGTGCTATTTATTTATTATTTCCTTATCCGTATGCTTATCCTTACGGAGAAAGAGCTGAAGACATTGTAGCACGCATAGACCAAAGATATGGTCTCTGGCATCACGCTTCGCTGTATGTAAGCTCCTTACTTTAGAGTCGCAAACGTCATCGCTGGTCTTCAGTCCGATATTTTTATAATTGGACGACTTTCAACCACCATATCTTCTACCCCCTTATAGCTATCGGCATTGAACTGCTATGGTGTACAACGGGAGACTTCGGAAAACAATTACACACAGACCATTCGTTTGCGTTCTGTAGTTTTCGCTGCAGAGAGAAATATGAACACACACACACACGTAGAATTTTATATACACCGATAACTTTCCATCCCTATATACTCCACCCTGTTATCATAATCAACCCTCAAGCAACAATGTATCCAATAAAACCATTTTCAAAGAGTAAATATAATTTTCAAAGCGTAATTACTCTTCCGCATTTCGCGTTATTTTCTTCAAATTACTAAATATCTACCAGATGGCTATAAAACCGTGCCTAAAACCTTCCACAGGTGTAAATTAGTAACTGTATAAATATTTAGGTCTCTGCGTCTTGTCGTTCGGACGTGATGAGCGTACACTGAACAGACATTCACATTAATATATATATATATATATATATATAGCTATCCGATTGCCATAAAAGCGTACCTAAAGCCTTCCCCGGGTAGACATTAGTAACTGTACAAATTTTTAGCTCTTTATGTCTTGTGGTTCAGACGTGATAAACGTACTCCGAAGAGACATTCACATTTATAGATATAGAAGATGACAAATTTCATTATTGAATAAATACACCGAGATGCAGTAGTCAATATACCCATTTCTTTGAAGAGGCTTCTGCAAGATGTCCGTGAATTTACACCACAAATAATACGTATTGTACGCCTTTGGATTCTGAAAAATTTTGCTTGACTTGAAGAGTTACCCCAAGATATTATGCCATTTGACGTTATGGAATGAAAGTAAGCAAAGTATGCAAGCTTTTTTATATTCATGTCTCCTGTGGCTGATGCCACACGTATTGCAAACACAGATTACTTAAGTCGTTTCTGATCCAAAAGGTGTCAATATAATAAATATCCGTCTTTGCGCTGTTGTGACTATATTAAATGAATATCAGGTAAAACATATTCTCTCAGAAAATAATTTATTGTAAATCATGTGTCTATCTCCAATATGAACATAAAGATGAGATATAAACTGGGAAGGCTTCCGCGGTCAGAGTCAATTGATATAAAAATGTTTTCTGTGTTGTACCTCGCAAGAAGGCTGTTACTTTAGCAACTAACATTTCGAGCATCATTACAATGGCCACCTTCTGAGTATACTGATGATAACTGTATCGTTGGCCGAAAAGTTGGTTGTTAAAGTAATACCCATCTTACATTTTATGTCAACATGTAGATGATATACCTATTACAAATGTATAGATCAATAATTCTTTTTTATTTATTTAGATTACTGGTTTAGACAGTTAATACTGCCATCATCCAATCACCATATATCATACTACTCTCACGCACAGGAGTGACTGATATGTTAAACACAAATCCTATGACAGCAGTATAACTTGCCGAAAACGGCAATCTAAATGAAATAGAATTAGGGAACTTGGTTGTTGTTTTGTGTAATAAGAATATACATTAATCACCCCAAAACAAAAAAGACAACCATCTATAAAATATAGGGGTGGTCTACCGACTATGCAGCGTACGACGTATAATTGCCTTTGAGAAATGCGCCTTTTTCGACAATATCTTCATTGACTTTTTATTCCATTATTCTATTTCATCTCCTCTTCCATCTACCTCCTCTCCCCGTTTCTCCTCCTCATTGTTTGAACCCCTCCATCCCTCCCTCCTTTACGTCAATTTCCCGTCTATGTCCACCTTCTCTTTCCTTTTTAAAACTTCCAACTTCTCATCCCTCCCTAGCGCGGAACATCTTGTCTCCGTTCCTCTCTCTGCCGGTTTCCTTTTTTCCCCGTCGTAGTTATTCAGAATTAAGAAATTAAAATTAGGAACTTACTTCAGGTTTTGTGATAACTGTGCCAAGTTACCAGAAAATTACTCTTACAAAAAAGCAAGCCAGTAAACAACGTTTCTTGCCTACTTACTATAATAATTTGATTTCCACTGATGGCAACATCTTCGACGTAGTAATTGTGGTATTGTATTTCCCCGATACCCGTTTGTTACTACAAATGAACCATTTGAACACGAACGTTCCTAGTATACGATTGCGAAGCACGTTTCTGTCGTCTTTCATTTATATAGTAGTATTTGATAGGTACGCTAGTCAGAACTCAGTAACAATCAAATTATCGATTTTAGTGCATTCTTAGCGACTACGTATACATATGAATTTTATTTTAAACACTTTCGGCAAAATACCTTTCGAATCATAGCAATTTCATTCGCCTGCTTGTATAAGCAACGTTAAATATCGTGTTTACGTATTAATAAGGCGATTTAAGTGACAAAAAAATTGCAGTCATGAATTGCCCCAATGGGAAAAGCTGAAAAGTTGCGGTCGACCGGGATTCTCCTCCTTACTAGGCAGATGCATTGTCCACTACACCATTCGGGTATAGTGGTTATAACAATTGCACGGAGTACCTAAGCACGCTTTCGAGAGTTTTGCAAATAAATCCACAGTGTTCGGTCCTCTGCTGAGCACTCGCCACCCGCCGGTCGACATGCAGGTGGTGGCCGAGGGGACTGAGGCGCTCCAGTCACGGTCTGCACGGTCACTACGGTCGGGGGTTCGAATCCCCCCTCGGGCATGGATATTTGTGCCGTCATTAGTATAAGGTAGTTGATAAGTAGTTTGTAAGTTTAGGGACTGATGACCTCGTAGTTAAGTCCCATAAGCTTAACAAACATTTGAACATTTTTTGAAAGCTGTTTGTGAGAGACACATTGAATGTCGAAAGTGTGACTGGCAAAGCAGGAAAGGTGTCACACCCAAATTACTCTTGAAACGGAGAGCTGAATTAAACAGGAAGTAGGAGGCTTCTAAATATTTAATGCAGCATGGAAAGTATATCTAAAATACATGTCAGGCGCCATTTAAGGGAAGTGTTCATTCCAATAGGCAAAATTGTTGTGTCCATAAAAGTCGCCATTGAATCAGACCTGAGTGAACTTAAGTTAAACATCGGATGTTTACACTGCCGTTACAGTTGCTGACTCATCCAAAGAAAGTCAGCGCTCAGAAGTACCAACATCATGAAATTTAATTGGAGGCGTTTTTAACCAATCGAGTATAGACTGGAACTTCTACGTAGCCACTGAACTTTTTTCATAAAACTGTCTTGAAAAATCTTGAGGACAACGGAAATGTTCAAGAAAGGTATCTGTTTTTTAGAGAAATAGCTTGAAGGTAGTTCGATGAACCGTCCGTCAGGCACTCAGTTGTGAATTACCGCGTCATCATGTAGGTGCAGGTCGATCACATACGCGCAGTGAAAATTTGGTAGTCCTGCTGCTACAAAGATGCCTCACCTTATCTACAGTGTCAATATTAGAGTCAATATAAATTTAACTTTTAAGAAATCATTCACGCAGGACGGCCATGCAAACATACTTTCATTTGATGATTGCACTAACTCCCAAAGGGGAGACGTAGTAATAGGCATGACGATGTAGATAAACAGAGTTGAAAACAAACGAGTCTCCAGGTTAACATGGAATACCAATCCAGTTTTACGAAGAGTACTCGGCGGCATTGGCCCCTTACTTATCTTCCATTTATCGTGAGTCTTTGATCCAGCGCAAAGTTCCAAGCAAGTGGGAAAAGACGCACGTCACTCCCTTTTATAAGAAAGGCGAAAGAATAGATCCAAATAATTACAGACAATGTCAGAAACATCAGTTTGTTGCAGAATTTTTGAACGTATTCACCTAATATAGTTAATTACCTCGAGACGAAAACGCTTCTGACAGTGCATCAGTACAACTTTAGGAAGCATCGACAGCGCAAAACTCAGTTTGCCCTTTTGTATCATTACATATTGCCTGCTATCGATGAAGAGCAACAGGAAGACTTCATATTTCTCGATTTTAGAAAGGCGTTCGACACATTGCAGCACCGTAGACTACTAACGACGGTACGAGCAATTATACAAGTAGCTAGAAGACTATATAAGCAATAGTACGCAGTAGTGTGGCGAGGACTGGGGTATCATAGGGGTGCCCCAGGGAAGTGTGATGGAATTATTATTATGTAAATGTCATGACGGACAAAGTGAGTTGCAATCTGCGGCTGTTTGCTGATGTTGCAGTGGTGTACAGAAATGTGTCGTTATTGAATGACTGTAGTATAATGCAGGATAACTTGGGATGCCGGCCGTGGTGGCCGAGGGGACTGAGGTGCTCCAGTCACGGTCTGCACGGCCACTACGGTCGGGGGTTCGAATCCCCCATCGGGCATGGATATTTGTGCCGTCCTTAGTCTTAGTTAGTTCATAAGTAGTTTGTAAGTTTAGGGACTGATGACACCGTAGTTAAGTCCCATAAGCTTAACAAACATTTGAATTTTGATGGTCGTGCGTATCCCGTATCTCTGCGAAAGTTTCTACCGGATATTTGATTTCAGCAAGACAGAGCACCCGCGCCTTTCAGCAAACACTTGAGGGCACTCCTGCAGGTATCCCGACCCTGGAATGGTCGCACTGGGCCAGTCAGTGCCAATCAGTCCCCAATGAACATTTTTCTGGGGGCGTGGATTCTGAATGGCCTTATGCATTAAAGACCTGTTGCATCGACCGAGGACGCAGTGGGAAGTTCAAAATGTTCAAATGTTTGTAAAGCTTATGGGACTTAACTACGGGGTCATCAGTCCCTAAACTTACAAACTACTTATGAACTAACTAAGACTAAGGACGGCACAAATATCCATGCCCGATGGGGGATTCGAACCCCCGACCGTAGTGGCCGTGCAGACCGTGACTGAAGCGCCTCAGTCCCCTCGGCCACCACGGCCGGCGCAGTGGGAAGTACTGTTGCGGAAGCAGGATGATATACTCCATGTATGTTTGAGAGGGTGAACCGTTCAATGCAGCGTCGGTGTCAGGTGTATCTCTGCACAAAACATCCATCTTCTCCTTAATGGGGCGTCTGTTTGTAGCAAGTAACCAACAGCAACGGCGTTTAGTAGCCCCTGATGTTTTTGCAACTTCTTGTCCATAATTGACCACTGACCTGAAACTTCCTGGCAGATTAAAATTGTGTGCCGGAACCGGGACTCGAACCTGGGACCTTTGCCTTTCGCGGGCAAGCGCACTACCGACTGTGCTATCCCGACACGACACACGATGCCGCCTCACAACTTCACTTCTGCCAGTACCTCGTCTCCTACTTTCCAAACTTCACAGAAGCTCTCCTGCAAACATGCAAGACTAGCACTCCTGGAAGAAAGGATATGGTGGAGACATGGCTTAGCCACAGCCTAAGGGATGTTTCCAGAATGAAACTTCACTCTGCAGCGGAGTGTGCGCTGATATGAAACTGATATGATGATAGGCAAAGGTCCCAGGTTCGAGTCCCGGTTCCGGCATACAATTTTAATCTGCCAGGAAGTTTCATATCAGCGCACACTCCGCTGCAGAGTGAAGTTTCATTCTGGGATCACTGACCTTTCTATGCCCCATGTAAATATTTTTGAAACACACTGCAGTGGAACATAAATAAAATATTGCTGATTTTTTTTCCCTTTCTATTGTGTCATATCGCCTCAAACGATTTCTAGAAGTCAATTTGCGTCGTGTTGGGAGGATCCAATATTTCCTGTTTACTTCCTTCCATCTTCACAACATGAAAGTTCGATAACAAATATGGTGTACCGATTAATATCTACGGTCGAAGCGCGACAATCATGCCGATAGCCGATTTTACCTATGTTGCTATCATCTCCCGTGCTGACTCGGATCAACGTTGGACCAGCTTCGGCGGATCTAGGTTTAGCATTATTCAACAGAGCGGAGCACTGAACAGAATATAATTTCTGAACTAACGCCAGATTTGATCAATGTTCAAATGTTCGTTAAGCTTATGGGACTTAACTGCGAGGTCATCAGTCCCTAAATTTAAAAACTACTTATGAACTAGCTAATACTAAAGACAATACAAACATAGATGCCAGTGGGAGGATTTCAACCCCCGAAGGGGGAACGGCCTCACGCATCGGAGCATAGCGGCTCAATGCGCTCGGTCACTCTGCAGTGGCGTCAGATTTGATCTCAATATCTCGCACGTGACATATGACGAATACAAACGAAATAGACCATACCGAAGACAACAACATATGCAGCGAGCAAACACTGTGCATAGAGTGTACCGGCAAAGGAACCGAAATCAAGAACACGACAGGGACAACAACACGGACCCCAACACGAACGCGGACACTGATCATCATTTAATAGACAATAATTAGTGTAACTATACTAGTAAGGACAAATATGAAAATGTCAGCGAATTATCTCTTTTTGTCACCGGCAAAACGGCACTAAAAACCTGTTAACCTTTTAATAGATCATAACAATACAGAAGACCACCTTAATCTGAATTAGCAGTTGGTGTAACACACAGATAATACTAAAGATGGTTGGGGGCTGACGACGTGATGGGAATGCCAAGTCTTCCAGCGTAACGCTGTGTCGGACTCCATGTTCTCATAATTTCTCTCTCCTATCATCTTCTTCTATTAAATATAAATTCATGTTCTTCTTTCATTGTGTTTTTCAACATAAACGTCTGTACTTGCCCTTATTCTTTACTTCTTATTCTTAAATGGACATGTATTATATAATTAATTTTTCTAATTATTATTTATAGTTTTATTTCTAAATTAGTGAAGCTGTATATTGTTAATTAAATAGATAAAAGTTGAAATTATTCAGTGTAAAAAACCAATCAACTGTGCAAAATACGACCTCTTTTAGCATCTAGATAACAGCTGATTGTAAAAGTCAGCAAAATAAATAAATAAATTTGATCCCCAGTCAACAATGCTTATACGATCTGCCCGTTAACTTTTAGATATATCTTACACTGTTATATTAGGATTGTATAGGCATAGTATGTATTGTTTTAAACATCTTACGTAGAACAAAGTAACACCCTATATATGATATCCGTAAATTCTACCTATGCAAAGCCGGGCGGGTCGCTAATAATTACATAAAATTGTAAAAAAAAATCGTTGTAAAGAAATTCAAGTATATTTCAGGTCATTGAAGATGCCTTCTATACAATAAAGGTGAAAAGTGCATGGAAAACATAAGTGTTGGTTTATTTCAGGTGCAATAGACAGACAAAAGTAATAACTGTCAAATATTACGCAATTGACGAGATACTGAGATACCAACAGTCGTACGTATAATAAAATATTTATTGTATCACAACCAGTTTCGGCATTCTTCAGGTCCCTACATCGGAGCATAATATCCATAAGTAGGGATTCCAAAACTGGATTCGTGGACTTCTGTCTCTTACAAGGGGAGGCTGCCAATTGTGAAATTCAGATTCGACTCATTCTGCACATAATAAAAGCTCATGGCCAGAGGTGTAATGTGGAAAAGCACCAAGATGCACTTCTCAGCCGTTGACGAGAAAATAGACAATTAAAAAAACCGTTGCGGTGAAATACTCTACGATTAATAATTATCTACAGCGGCGTGGCGCAGCGGTAAGCGCTCTGGTTGGTAATCCGAAGGTCGCCGCATCGAATGTCGCGGCACGCAACTTTTTTTATTATTTGTTTTTTTGTAATTCAAATATATTTATATATCTGACGAACCAGAGTGATAGTTATCATAGAAATATGGAAAGCAGGAAACAGCACGACATCGAGCACATCTGATAAACGATGTGTTTTTACAAGAACAATTGTTTTTAAATTATCTGTTGGGAAACACACCTAATTGACATTCTGAAAAATTGTTCTATTGTTCGTCAGGTTTGACTTACACTATACGTATTCGTTTCGGAATATCGTTTATACTTGTTCCGTTAACTATACGTGGTAAACATTATGAAGACAATTAATAACATTTGTGAAATACAATTTTGTTCGCATTCGCCAGTTGCATATAATAAATTGTTTGAAAGTCGTTTGTCGTGGAAAATCTGGCGACATCGAACATCAAATGTTATTAATCAAATATTATTGTGTGTTTCACTAAGTGTGTTTGCCTCTGTAAATTATAAAATAATAGGTGACGGGAAATTTTAATGCGGTAGGTCAACACAAGAAATGTTACAATTTCTGCGGAGCTATGATCATAGTTTATTGTATCATATCCCAAAGAATTACAGCATAAAGATATAATTTTTTAAATGTAACAATAGTTTTTTCTGTCGTGCATTGGATTCGTTGAAACCAGCTGCGTCCAAATCAATTTAAACTACATTCCTGTCACTGTTAGTTTGGGAGCTACAACCCTTCAAAGTTTCAGGGTCAGATACCACAAACGCTGCGCATAACGCAATGCGCCTTCTAAATGTGGTGCGGCCGAGTTGTAACGTCGCCGGTGTCACGGAGCGAGAAGCTTCCTCAGTGCGCTGTTAGACTGACGACTGTCGCCGCACACGGCCGTATACCCGACAGTTGGAGCCACACGAACAACCGGGGCTCAATATACCACAGTTACTGACATCGGATGACGATGGCATACACGAACGACGAGTACGTTGACATGTTGCTGATGCTCGGCGAGTGCCGACACGATGCCACTGAAGCAGCCACGGCGTATGCCGTGAGATATGCTAGGCGAAGAGCCCCGGCAACCATTACGTTCTTAGGTGCCGAACAACGACTTCGGGAAACAGGCAGCTTGGTAATGCGCCGCAGTAACAGACGAAGACCTGCAAGAAGTTAGGAGACGAAGGTGTTTGTTTTAGCTGCACTACACCACGATACTCATGTCAGCTTGCGAGCCGTTGCTGCAGTCGCTGGTGTCAAACATCTGTGTGGCGTATAGTACACGGCCACAGGTTTCACCCGTACCGCCTGTCACTGACCCAGGAGCTGCATGGGAAAGATTTCCGTGCAAGAGTGACATTCTGTGAGTGGGCCATGCGTAATTTCACGCTGGAGTCTTTACAAAGTGTTATGTTCTCTGATGAGTCCACGTTCACAAATTATGGTGCAGTGAATCGCCATAACATGCACTACTGGGCCGCAGACAATCCTCGGTGGATACGACCTGTCGACCGTCAACGTAGGTGGTCTATTAACGTGTGGTGTGGAATCCTTGGGGATGAAATCATCGGTCCACACTACTTCCCAGGTACACTGACAGGTGAGTTATATCGCGCTTTTGTAGCTGACAGTTTGGGTGGTCTCCTTGAACATGCGTGTCTACACACGAGAATCCATATGTGGATGCAGCACGATGGTCACCCAGCCCATTCTGCGTGTGCTGTTGTGGAAGAACTAAACAACAGGTTTGCAGGAAGATGTTTGGGGCGTCATGGTCCTCATTCATGGCCCGCAAGGTCATCGACCGAGGACGCAGTGGGAAGTTCAAAATGTTCAAATGTTTGTAAAGCTTATGGGACTTAACTACGGGGTCATCAGTCCCTAAACTTACAAACTACTTATGAACTAACTAAGACTAATGACGGCACAAATATCCATGCCCGACCGTAGTGGCCGTGCAGACCGTGACTGGAGCGCCTCAGTCCCCTCTGCTAGCGCGGCCGGCTTTATAAGTTACAGAGGCATACACCCTGTATATATATATATATGAATCGTAGAGAGTATTTCACCGCAACGGCTTTTTTTAATTGTCGATTTTCTCGACAACGGCTGAGAAGTGCATCTTGGTGCTTTGCCAAATTACACCTCCGACCATGAGCTTTTATTATGCGCAGTATGAATCTAATCTGAATTTCACAATTGGCGGCCTCCCCTTGTTAGTGGGGACCAACAACAACTCTTGACCAGCCGCTGTCCCGTTTCCACCACCAATGATGGTTTCAACAGGAGAAAATAATTGTCGTATGAACTCATTTTCTAAATTTTATTGTACTTCTAAATGTTTTTATGAAATGAAGCAAACATTTGTATATCATATGTGAATGCATCGTTTCGCGGCGAATTATGTTTATACAATTTTCTTTGGTTTCGAGCCGTGTCATGTGGTTAACTATCCACGACGTATATCATTGTCACAAGTCTAGCGATAATGCTGATATATACAAACATTTGATTATCGTCAGAATTTTACGTAACATGGTATCGAGTGGTACAATAGTGAACCAGCCTTGTTCTGCACGGTTAGATCGCGGCCTGGTGAGGGGGCCCTGGTGGGGTGGCTGCAGGCAGCCTGCTGCTGCTGCTCTGAGCGGCCCACGGCTGACACAATTCGGCGGCGGCGGCTGCGAGGCCCACGCCCCGGGTTCAGGACCCGGCGCGCGCACTTTCTCCCGCCCCCCGTCTCCGTCTCCCACGGCAGCCGCCGACGCCCAGGAAGTCACCGATCTGCCTCCTCCCCAGTCTTCACTTGGGCGTGAAGGTAGGCGCTCTGCACATCAGTACACATTTTGTGAGGGGCGATCTGATACAATTTATGTGAATTGTCAAGATCGCTTTAGTGAAAAGACTTTGATTTCTGCCATATTGATCATTGACACTTGGACATAATCATCTGTCTCATCACTGTGCTGCTAGCGCTCAGATTTTAATATACTGCCGATTGTGGGAATTGCAATACCAAGTACGTAATGCATGAATCCAATGAATTTAAGCCGGCCGCGGTGGTCGAGGGGACTGCGGCGCGTCAGTCACAGTCTGCACGGCCACTACGGTCGAGGGTTCGAATCCCCCCTCGGGCATGAATATTTGTGCCGTCCTTAGTGTTAGCTAGTTCATAAGTAGTTTGTAAGTTTAGGGACTGATGACCCCGTGGTTAATCCCATAAGCTATACAAACATTTGAGGGACTGATGACCCCGTGGTTAATCCCATAAGCTATACAACATTTGAACAATGAATTTAATAACACAGGTTAGGTACGTGTCAAGTAACAAATGATTACCCTTAAAAATCTAAACAGGTCCTTTGAGCCTTACTATTCAGTACGTCGTGTGGCCACCATGTGCTGCAATTGGAACTGCTGTAAATCGCGGCATTGAATCAATAAGATTGTGAATACGTTCCTGAGGGATTTCCCTCTACGTACTTTGTATTTCTTTCTTTCTCTTTATCCGTTTTCCCACACATTGCAGCTTGTTAATGCGGATTTTGCATGTTAGTAATTACGGGCTGGCCGGATGCCCTTCCTGCCGCCACCCCATGACCCCCGGGAGGAAACGTGTACCCCAAATGACTGCGTACTGTGTTAGACGAGGGATGTGGAAAACCGCCTAAAAACCACATCCAGGCTGGCCGGCACTCCGACCCCCTTCGTTAATCCGCCGGGCGGATTCGAACCGGGGCCGGTACGCCTCCACGTCTCGGAAAGCTGTGCGTTAGACCACACGGCTAACCGAGCGGTTTCCTCCACGTTATTTGTATCCGGGCTCATAAATACGTGGCACTAACTACCGGAGGACCGTGACGCACCAGCGCCGAGCAACCATATCTCAGACATGTTCAATGGGCAACATGCCAACGTGTAGGCCAGGATAGCAACATTTTATCACCAATATGAGGTGCTTGTACCTTGTGATAGACCAGGTAGTCCACGTATACCTCATGTTGGAGATATGTTATATTTCAGTACTAGCTGATAAACCCGGTATTTCCCCGGTGACTATGCATTTTACCAGTCTTATATCAAAAACGAAAATAAAATTCGGAAAAAATTTCATCTTCATGTACTCATGAAAACAGCTTAGAAATTATGAAACTGTAAAACAAGGAAATATGCATAATGTATAAAATTATAAGTGAATTAGCCAAGGAAAAATATAGTAATAAAATTCATATGATTTATAACATTAGTTCAAAACGTGACTATAAACAATATTTCTCGTTACTTGTGCAGGATCTAGTATGAATAAATTCTTTGGTGAGCCCACCCTTGAGCGGGTGACGTATTGTCTATCGCAGAAACATCCACTCCGCGGTATTTAACAAATTGTCTCTGTGATTTGTTAATCGTAATAGAAAATGCAAGTGTCTCTGGAAACAGCAGTCTCTTGTAGTTTAAAGGTAGGTCTGTCGGAAGAAGGGGTATTATTATGATGTACATGTATTTATTCGTTTCTTATCTTACAAGGAGGCCACATGGGTATCGGATTTTAGATTTCTTTATATTTATTGTATGTGAAGTACAGAACGTAAATAACAATCTGCCAAAACGCAAGGCTAAAAAATACTCGAGAAAATCGACTCGGACGTTTTGCACGTAAGTACCAACATTTAAAACAGTTGCAGCATTTGTCGGTGTAGCCCAGGTACTAGCGTTCTGACCTCACAACCATAGAGTCGTTGGTTCGAATCCCACTGTGACAGATTTATTTTCGTTTTCTAATTAAGTTATATGAAAACCAAGATCATGCCTGATGCTACAGTTTTACGGCATCTACAGCGAAACTGTTGTGTTCATCATTTTGTATGTGTGTGTGTGGGTAGGGGGGGGGAGGAGGTCAGTTAAAAACGCTCCATAAACGTCCTAAATTACATACAAACTTCGTTGCAGGTCCTTAACTACTCCCATTTTCCAATAATCTCGGTATTCTCACGCGGGGGCCTCCTTTGCAGTTGGTGCATCAGGTCACACATATCACATTTACAAAGCCCACAATCACGCCGCACTTCTATTTACTGGATGTCTGTAGCCAACCTACATCCCTAATTGTGAGGTTCTTGTTATCATAACAACGCCTAATATAAGAAGAAAAGTCGCCTTATAAACAAATGCAAATAATCGTTTGCACTGTTAATATTTAGCTGGATATCTCCTTAACTTCTATGGAAATAGAATTTATGAAATCTCCTGAGATATGTGTCGTGCTCTTTTGTTTTTGGTTCAGGAGCCTTCGTGGGCGTACGGTGGACAGTTCACCAAAGTTTAATTGCAATCCAATGAATGGTTTATGAACACACAGAGGACATACAGACAAACATTCATTTACGTATGAGTCTTGCAACTCTGAATAAATTCATATTGTCGACAGCGTGGTCATTACAGACAGACTGCAAGCTCGGAACTGGCAATGATGGCATAGGAAATTTGCCGTTCTGTTTCAAACGAACAACCCTGTCTTTTGTCTGGAGCGATCAAGAAAAATCACAGAAAATGTAAAGCTGGATGGCCGGGGCGGATATGAACCACTGTCATCCCACATTCGAGTCCAGTGAGGTGACCAATCCGCCATCTCCCTCGCTGTGTCTACAGATCACATTACTCGTCTGCTCAAAAGCATGCTTAGCTTAAAAGAATGGAAAAGCACAGAATACAACAAACATAATTATACAGAATTGACAAGAGAATTATCGGCTAGATAAAAATTAAAACTGGGCAAACATGGCAAATATTTCTTGGGAAGAACAAAAGTGCAAGACTGACAAAGTAAGTAACAAACAGATTCATACAAATGTCAACAAAATAGCCCTCTGATATCAATTACTGATGTGAATTTCTGAAATGAGATTTTTGAACTCAATGTCTGAAGCACAAAATTGTGCACAGAATATAAAAATTAAGAAATAGAAGTAGGAAGCCGTCGAAACATGATGTACGCATGAAAATTAAAAATCAAGTTGATATGATACATGAATTCCGAAGATTTTAAAAAGTATACGAATGAAAGAAACATAATTTACTATTGGCTTTTTGTGTGTGTGTGGGGGGGGGGGGGGGGGGGAGGGTAGTGAAGGAGCCTTTTAAAGGAACCATCCGGGCATTTTCCGGGAGTGATTTACTAAAATCACGGAAAACCTAAATCTGGATGGCCGGAGGTGATCTGAAACCAGATATTGTAGGAGTGATAGAGGAAAATAGTTATTAGATTCTTTAATGAAGATTACGGAGGCTTTAAAACATATTACTGAAGTTTTGACCTGGAAGAGCAATAGAACGGAGTGGATAGTGTCTTGAAAGTAGCATATAAGATTAACACTAACAGCAGTAAGACAATGTTAATAGAATGCAGTCTAAAATCAGGCGATTCTGAGGAAATTAGATTAGGTAGTGAAAAAATGATGATATTACATGAGGTTTGTTGCTTTGGCAGTAAAATAACACATGATATAGGACCTTAAAGCATCTTCCATCGTTCTTTTTTAGCATGGAATATTTCGTCTGGTCTTGTGGGTTTATGATAAAGCGTGAGTCTACAGAGAGAACGCGAGATCGAAACGCGGTAGATCCACGAAAATACTTGTGTTTTTAAGGTAAACTTCTAGTCCCGATGATGTGAAGAATTGTGACAAACGTCACCTAGTTTGGATTCTACGTTAAATTTCAGGTCTCTCGACCCGGTACTATTACTGGGGTAGCAAGTCTCCGATGTAATGTCAAGTTGAAAGGATTGCACCAGACGATTGAACCATTATAAATTATCATTATATTCCACATCTTAAGTCCGATGAGAGATCGCTTCGTAGTATTCAAAATAGGTAAAAGAAATTTGGTAAAACGCCGAACTTGCAACGGTAGAACGATGCAAGGTTGCTTCTTACTGTTCAAAGCCCTTTGGCTTGTTACTTTATATAGTATTTCCATAGAAGCTCTGAAGTTTTAAGGAGATATCCAGCTAAATATCAACAGTACAAACGATTATTTGCATTTTTTTATAAGGTGACTTTTCTTCTTATATTAGGCGGTGATATGATAACAAGAACCTCACAATTAGGGATGTAGGTTGGCTACAGGCAACCAGTACATATAAGTGATTGTGGGCTTTGTAAATGTGATATGTGTGACCTGATGCACCAACTGCAAAGGATAAATTCAGCTGTAGAGCAGTAGTGCCAATGGCAATGCGAAGATACTACAAGCAGTAAAAAGTGTGTGCTCCCTCATATTTGCCATCTAATTTCTGAGGAAATAGTATTTTGACTTCCACCTTGAATCTTTCCATGCGACAGGGTTGCCGGTCGCTAATTCAAGATATTTTGGTTGTGAATTGTGATGAATGTCCTGAAAAATCGAAATATGTTCAGATGCCTATTTGATTCACGATTACGTTACTGAAATGTGGATAATTTTGTCTTTAATAGGGGAGGGGGAGCAGCATTTTCTCGAGAAAAACTCGACAAATCGTCTGCAATGATTAAGAGTTTCTTTGACTGTACTTTGTACTATAGTTTGCATTGCTATGTCAGTTTCGTTTGATAAAATCTACAGGTTTTTCTCTAGATTTCGTTAAATGAGAGGGCTTCCATGAAAAACTCATGACTGTAGGATAGTGGAACTTCGTCGAGACATTAGTAAGGACAGGCGAATAATAAATAACAAGTTTTGAAAAAATACATTTCAATTTTAATTTCGAAGGGTAACATTTAGTAACTGCGTACCATGTTTATGTTCCAGGTTGCAAACGTTGTTCAATATGAGGATCATCTACATTCACGGAGTCGTTCGGGTACCATTTCACAACTCTTCGTAGCATTTCGGGAACGGTTGACCATGTAACGTTCAGCTTTCAAATTTGAAGCTCGCACATTACGTCCACCATGACAAGATAAACTTCTGCGACAATCAAAGGTGCAGTTGGCAAGCGACCTCTTCAGGAGCAATTCCTAAATTGTCAGTTAATTCGAACTTTCGAATTACGCTCTTCAGCACCGGTCTCGAAAGAGGCTCTCTACGTATTCCCTTAATGCCTAGATACTCGAGTCGAGCAGCAGTACTATTGCCGTTGCTTCTTCTTTTAACACACAAGTAAAGTCACTAATCCTAGTCGGCACTCACGCCGACTATAACACTATGCCGCAATACCGATACACTGCCTAACGCACCTGTCAGTAACAGCAAAACAAATCCTGCACTGCATAGGCTGAGCAACGTAAGTATGAGTTGGGTACCCATAAGGTGCACTGTTTGTCGTCTACACTGTCTCAAGTGGAGAAACTTTAATCATAACAACCCCGCCTATCCACAATTCATTAATGGGTTAAACTTTGGTTCAAATATTATATAACATCAAAACATTCTCGTAACTGTTATTACAACAAATTACTTCCCGTCATTCCCACTCTCGCTATTTATGGACGTCAAGGACAGTTTCCGGTATCCAGGGAATGAGGGCTTTTGTTAAGTCTGGAGATGATTATGTGAATCTTCTCGTAATCCTTGTAAATGGTTTGTAGCCGGAGGCTACGATGCTGGCTTAAGGCCTTGCGACTTTCTCACGGCTTCAGGTGTTTCCTAGCACCCGTTAGAGAAGGCCTTAACATGATAACATGTTCATGGAGCGGTTTAGATGTCATACCAAGTTGTCACCTGGCAGTCACAATAGGGTATACGCCAAACGTAGGCCCTGTGAGGCAGAGATAGTGTTTTAACTTCCTGGAGTCTGCAGGTAATGAACCTAGTGATAAATTTAGATTTCAAAATAATGAAAGACTACAACAATCAGAAGTGCGTTTCCGTACACTTCGTTTGCAGCATCAATTTCCTTGAATACAATTAAATCAATTTTGTTGTCAACTAAGTTGTTACCTGCCTTAGGTATTCAAATCAAAACTCTTTCATATTATCCCAGCTTTGTATAGAGGCAGTCCTAAAAACACTATTATCTCAATCATGTTCAGATGAGAGATAGAATATTTATCAGGAGGTCCAGAGGACTGGCTGGTTAACAATATTTGATTGCTCGTTTAACACCAAACAGGGTAATACCAATATAAATACTCCTAATATTCAATCTATACTTCGATGAAGCCCTCGTGCCCTGCTATTGGGGCGAAACAGATTTCTAAGGATTAGTTTTATCTGGCCAGGGCTGGTCGATGTATCGACCAGCCTCACAATACAGACTATTCGATGTTGTCAGGTGAAAACTGGTATACTATACAAGGGTCATCAAGCCTGCCCGTCACTATCATGACTCCGGGCGGTGGCCAAACTTGGAACTGTCACAGGGACGGTCCTACGAAAGTCCTTGTGGCCCTTTCGGACGCGAAATTTGTCTTTGAAATTGACCGATAGCGTTGAAATCTTACACGTGGGAGTTTTAAAGGCTGTTCGTCATAAAGACGACATTGAGTGGTCATCTGCACGAGTGCCCCCCGTGTACGTCAGTTTAGGTCTAACATGTGTCCGGAGGTCCCAGTGTTATATCTAGTCCTTATCACTGGCAGGTTACTTTGACCCGCCCCCGTGACGCCATTTATGCAAGTGTCTGCTGAGTCCGAAAAGAATAGACACCATAACAATAATTGTATACACTGTTCCATTTACATTCTTCACCGTCCCAATTGGACATAAATTCAACTCATGGTTGAAGCGCAGATAAAAAGTTCGAAAATGGACGAAATTTACCAAAACTTCCAAATAAATGTGCAACCGGGTCGGTGATGAAATTAAATAAAATATTATTTAGGAACAGTTGCGGGTCCTAATCCACCTTACGATGAATTTTCACAATTGTACATACGTCTCCTACAGGCTGTACACGTTCTCTGGAACCCTTGTGGTCAAGAGAAAGTAATGACGAATTTCGACAGGAAGGGAAGCGTACCTGGATAGTCTAAATGACTAATGACACCGCTGGCCTGTATCGGGCAGTCCGGATTTGAATCCCGGTCCAGCACATTCAAATTCGCTGTGGAATTTTTTTTTATGCCCTGAAACGTTCGAGATATTTGAAAATTTGTGATTCGTAAAATTACGGCCGTTAATGTCAACCACTGGTGTCTGTTTCTCCGGTTACGTCGGAAAAGAACAGACGCCATCTCGATAATTTTTGAAATTTTACTTAAAATTTCCGGGCTGATAGACCGTGGTCGATAAGTAAAACTTTCGCTTGACGTTTCGTCTTCAGCCGCGGAAGACATCATCGGAGGCGAAGTGGCAACTGCAATGAGGACTCAAGGGAGCGACGCACCTGTAGACGGTGTAGAGGGCGCCACAGTCCATCACGTGACGTCGGCTGAGAAACTGTCTGTGGTAATGCCAACCTTATCGACAGAAGATAATCGATTTTCAACTTGTTGGTGCAACATTTAAGTCCAATTTTTTTTCTAAATTAATGCCTTCCTCTTTTCTATTAAAATTATTGCGGTGTTTGAAAATTTGAATGGCTTCTTTATATGTGCGAGTATGGTAAAGTTCTTGAATTCAGTGATGACGAATACGGCAGGAAATTTGGGACTTTTGGCGACCCAGTACTACGCGTGCGCACTTGAGATATCCATGTAGTTAGGGCTAATCTGAATGAAATTCGGTACTCATAGTTTTTCTGGGCGCTGATAACAAATACGACAACAGATTTATGAAGTTTCAAGATCGCGACCCATTTCGGCGTCTGTGCACTTGAGATAATCACATGGAAACCATGACCGCTAATAATCATAGAGGTAATTCTAACGATGGGTATCAATGTACACGTGGTGCCCATCTTTTAATGTAAAGGGTCCTTGAATGATTTTTCACTATGCAGCGGAATGTGCGCTGACATGAAACTTTCCTGGTGGATTAAAACTGTGTGCCGTAGTGGGATTCGAACCTGGGACCTTTGCCTTTTGCGGGCAAGTGCTCTACTCAGGTATTCCGGCACGCTTCACGATCCGTCCTCACAGGAAGAAACTGCGAAGGAAATAAAATAACGGTTCAGGAGTTTGATTAAAACTTCAAGGGGAGCAGGTATCAGTGATAAATTTCTATTCTCAGTGAAAGTGACGAAGAGTTATAGCATATGTTGTATGAAATAAAAAGTCTGATGACCACAAATTTTAACTAAGAGTAAATTGAATTGAAGAAAAGTTATGAGGAGTACAAAAAACATATCAGCAAACAACGTAAAAGCTGGGTTTCTGGAAGTAAAATTTCAGATTTTTTAAATAATTTGGATGAAAATTAATGTACGATCGGGGAAGCAAAGATGACTTGTAAGTAGACTGGTTTAGGCAAAGAGGTTCATTTCCTTAATAAGATAATCAGTTAGTTGTAAATAATAAAATATTTATATAAAATCCATTGACCTAGGTTTTGACATTTATACGAGTATATTCTAATGAAAGATTGAACACATGGTTACATGAAGCAGATAAAAATAGCGTGTATCTTTAACGACACTTCTCAACTGATGTAATTTGCATCCCTCAGTGAATTTCTATTTATAAAGTTGACAACAAGTCAGCTAATAATAGCTGTTTAATAGTGAAAATATACTTCTGTCCCATGCCAGTTACTTACTATATGAGTTTTCTGTTATCTTTGGTGGACTTTAGTGAAGTTTAGGTGAAGTCAAGGAGAAATACTACCAAATTTTGGTTAGGTACTGTAACGCAACAACACAGTGACCAACGCCACTGTCTGCGTGTGTCAACACAATCAGTATAAATGACAGCGGGTAGTGTGAGAAATATGTATAGTCTATATGTATACATATATCGCGTGTAAATTGGTTAATTTTCTTGTGTAAGTAAATTATCTAAATGATGAATGATTAAATGATTTCATATATGTACCGAGAAACAAATGTAAAGCATTGTAGTAGACACCTTGGCTTAGCGAAGGCAATGTTCGTAGCACCTTTGCATGGAGCAGTTGTTATCGCTGAATGCAGTCTAGCGCCAGGCGCGAAAGAGAAAGGTTGTTGTTGTTGTTGTTGTTGAGCTCTCGAGATGAACGGTAGAAAAGTTGAACAGCAGCAGCAAACTGTAGTAGTGTGATTTTACGACATGTTGGTACAAGCAGCAGTTTGGCAAATGGGCACTGGCAAATAATTAACGTGGGCTCAGCGTCAAAACTTCAAGAGGAATGCCGTGGGTCCAATGTTTAAACAATATTTCGTAGCCAAGAAGATACTATTTTTACCAATCATTATAAAGTGCCAGCAAGAATCACCAGCTACATCACACCACCACTGAAAAGTAAGATCTAAGCAGTTAACCCTCTTTAGATCTGTAATGTTAAGCCAATGTTTAGTTTTCCAAAGAAACAATAGCGAACTGTGAGAAATTAATCAGTGTCGATAAAATTATTCACCAGCGGCAGTATTGAAACAGGTTTCTATTCCATTACCTTTAATATTCCGATGCTCAATATGATCAGTAACAGATGTTACGTAAATCTAACAAAATAAGTAGTATTTCAAAAGATTTCAGTGCTCGAAGGACAATTAGTTCTGTTAAAAAAACTTCAAAGTACAGTTTATAACAATTGCAGATCATCGACCATGAATATGTTGTATATTCATTCAATACTACCAAGCAATGAATATTAATTATGTGTTAAGTATTCAATTCACTGGTACGAAAAGACGCACTGCAACACTTGGTTAACGAATTAAACTGAACAATTCAATTATACTGCTGAACATGTTTGATGGTAGAGTAAGTTGTTGATATTATACGGAGCAATAGTCCATGCCATAATATTATTTCTCAAAATAAGATTTGATCCAATTTCTTAAAGAAAGTTAATAGCATAAGTCTCAGTAAACTACTCACTTAATCAATCAGCTAGTCATTGCAGGCACAATTACAATTTTAATTGGTATTACTAATCAAGGTATAGTAAAGTGGCTTAGCAAGCATTATGGTAATGGTTTGATTTTACGTCGAATTGTTTCATTCATGCTTATTCTTAAAACTGTTTATTTAGTAGACGGATTTGTGCTAATTGTTTCCACTGTCGAAGTAACCTGAATTTATTGATTTTATATTGCTCTGTGTCTCCTGCTGCTGTGGCGTGTGCACTCAATCTGCATTCTGTGATCGCGTTGACCCAAATTAACCAATCGGTGATTATTGCTATTAGACAATACATTTTATTAATTAAATTTGTTGCTCGTATATAGAGCTGGCGACCGCATCTATTTACCTATTCAAAATTGTTTTCTTGGTGCAGTTTTTTCCCGGGCTACTTAAGTGTAAGACAGTTGTTCAAGATTTCGCTCACCAAACGATCGTTATTGCGAATTAAATCGCAAAGTATCGTTTATGTGTGTAACCTCCACTCCGTTATTGGTATCGCCTCTGACAGCCTTATCCGGGTAATTATTTCATTAGGCACATGGATCAGTATGAAGTCTAATTACTCACGATTGTCGGTAGCGTAGGCAGGAGTGTTTACAGTACGTCGTAGCTCATTGACAAAGGATTTGCAAAACGGTTACGTTACCAAATAGCAGCAGGAACCTTTCGGATAAGGCGTTTTCATCTCGTCCCATCTTCGCCGATACAGTCAAAAGTTTAGTTAGAATTAATACTAAGCCAAATGAGCTTGTAGCGGGGTTGGAACACTTGCGGGGAGTGACACTTGCGGGGAGTGACACTTGCGGGGAGTGACACTTGCGGGGAGTGACACTTGCGGGGAGTGACACTTGCGGGGAACCTGAGGCCATTGGGGCGGCTAATAGCTTTTCCTGGGTACAGGCACACCAAGAAGTCTAACACAGTCAACATAACACGAAACTTGTTCTAACTACATATTAATTCGTTGAGTGTTCCTCCTGAAAACAAAACGATATTTTAACAGTGATAATGTTTGGGGAGTTATTAAGATATTCTCTGCTACTACAAGACGATGACTTTCAACAATCATACCTCCTAAGAGCATATTATTCAGAACACTAAGCATATCAAGACACCTGCGCAGATACGTTGATGTAATTGACCGCTATGCCGCTATGTAGTTAACCCCACTATCACGCAACTTCCATCTCTTTAAAAAAAGCTATTATGCTTTTTAATAGGAGACGCAACCTTAAACCTTCAATTAAAAAATGTTAATAATAAGTCCATGAGTATTTTACATACTTGATGCGTTTATTCGAAACCCCAAAACGATTTCGCTGTATTCGAATTACAAATACATCTAATAAATGTATGAAATACGGAATGTGGAAGGGAATGTCACACACCGTAAAAATTCTAAATTCTTTTTTCTATCACCGTCATATAGAACCATTTTTACTCCAAACTTGGCATAAACCAACAGGGAGAAACAAGTTGCAAGACTTCCAGGAAAAATGAAGCGAAATTGGCAGCCAATATTTGGTTATAAATTGCATTGCCTGTTAACTGTATAAATATAAATTACGGAATACGCGGAACTTCTGTTCAGTACAGTCAAAAAGGTCTAAGGTAATAGGCAGTGGTTTACAATCAGATATCCGTATCACTCTCCTCCTCAACAAGTCTGTGTGAAGATTTATATTCAGAACATTCAAGAAAAAGGCTACTGTGATGTTGAAACTACAAGAAGCAGCTCATTTACTCAGGAAGGGAAAGCGTTATGGTGCCCGTAAATTTGAAGGGCTGTATCTTTTGTAGTAACATTCATTTTTTTATAAAATGTTAAAATCCAATATACCAGAATTTTGTTTTTCTGAACTCAGTGCCAACTTTTTTTGTCGAAATGTTTGCAGCAAGTAGTCTTGATGTGATTCCATACTTCTATGCATTAAATTGATATTATCAAACATGTAATTTGTGTCACAAATTGCGCGGCCGGTCCGGTGGGCCTTTCCTTGAATACGGCACAAGGTAGCGGCTGGAGGGCGTGGAATAGGGGTGGCGTATCCCTACCTCTGGAACACCCTGTTCACTACCTGCAGCGTCCGGGTCTCCCCGCAAGTGTCTACACATTCCCTTTCCCCGCAAGTGCCACTCCCCGCAAGTGTCACAAACTCCTTGTAGCTCATACTCAACGTTTTTGCTTTTTGTTCTACAATAAAGATTAGAAGTACGGGTGGCATGAATTGTTGCATCACATTAATCTCAAAGTCTATAGCAGCAGTTTTTTATTCTTACTTCTGACTATTCTGAATATTTCCTTTAAATGCAAAAATATCAAATTATAGATTCCAGAAGTAATTGGTTTCTCTTCCCGTTTACTTTAAGAGTGGTGGTTTTTCAAGGATGGAATCCATGTAAGGAAGTTTAATTATTATTTGTGGAGAAATTATCACAAAAATATGAAGTTTTAGAAAGTGAAAAGTATATAATTGCTATAATCTACGTTGTCCTCGTTGACAAAAGGAGTGTATGAAGAACCTCATAGCGATAATACTACTATAATTAAGGTAGCGAAGTGGAATATTACATAACTCATACTATGTTGCGTTACTGATATGGTATGCTGCTCTTGCCACCGAAATTATTAAGTTAAAATCGCAAAATATTACCACCATAAAGGTCTTTTTCATACAGGTTGTTAGATTTTACACATATGCTGAGTCACGATAAAGATATCGCTTCTAAACATATAGAAAACCCGTAGCCATTAAGCACTTATGCTATCCAAATCATCATAATTTCAACTCAGATGTGTACTATATACCATGCAAGTCCACCAGTGAAGAAGGAATATGTAATGATATTATGTTCTTACATCTATCGCCCAAAATAATGGATGAAATTCCTCCCTTATGGATAAGTCGTAAACCAACTTAAGCAGTCGCCATCACCAATGCAAGCTAAACAAAGTGAAAGTTGATCATTTATTTCTTCTTTTGTAAAATGAAATTTACGGTGTCTTCATTTCCTTTTTGTTTGATTTCTAGTTTGAGCGGTCCACCACGCATTCTTCTCTTACACCAACTTCTTTATTGCAGAATAGCACTTTGCAGCATACGTCCTCGATTATTTCCTGGATGAATTCTAGTCTTTAATCAACGGCCTGTACGCAGGATACACCGGATCCTACTAGATGTTTAGGACTGCTGGTCTTGGCTCTTGCTTGGTTGGGTCATCGTTGTAGTCAGCCTAAATGAAGAACATATATGTATCCTGACCATAAAATGATTAGGTTTAAGTAAATAAAAGTGAATCATGCAAAGAAACCTCTATGGTCACAGAACATACACCATATTATGAGGTCTAAGGATGGCAGCAGTGATATGTGACAACAAATTGGCTTCCAAAACATCGATTTTTATGTTTTCAAATACACTCTTTGACAAAATTACAGCTGCATCCTGTTACAAGTTCTTATTATCCATCTATATAATAATAATTACTGATGGATCAATAAATAAACATCATGAGTGAGTAATAATTAGCTGTTCCATATCTTTGATCAACGTCTGTATTATTTATAAAAGCTTAAAATCGTGTTTTTACATTAATAATTCGATTTGGGGTATGGTTTAAAATATCAAGGCATGTACACTATGTGTAAAAGTGTATGTTTTAATAATAGACATTACGGATGTACTAGAATACAGACTTTGGGCTACAATCATATGTTAAGAAATGAGGGACATAGTTTAATCTTATTTGTGAATAAGTTTAAGTAACACATACATTTAACACTTACTGTAAGTTTCATTAGAGTTGAACATAGATGTATTTTAATATTACAGCAATACATAAGTATAGCAGTTTTATAAACTTCATTAATTTAGTAGTTGCTTGATGCTAACCGATAGATTACTCATTAAGTAAGGGTATGAAGTAGTACTTGAAAGAACTATATTGTAGAATTTAAAAGAGTATATATTTCATAAATGAAATACTGTATAAGGACTATTAGTAAGTGAGAAAAATAACAGAACTGTACATCATTACCTTCCCAATATCAATTGATACATCAATCATTGCTGCATGGCAGTGGTGGGGAGCTTTCTGTAGAACTTGAAAGTGATATACACATACAGACAAGCCAGTTGATATATGACAATCTGCAGAGGAACAAATAATTTAATAAGATAAAAATACAGAATTATTTACTGTAGGTGTCTTGATCACAATAGTAAAACGAAGAATTTCACACACACACACACACACACACACACACACCACACACACACACACACACACACACACACACACACACACGTGAACACATATCAATGAAACAATATAGAAGGGTTGAAAAATACTATGCAGTAAAATGTGAAGCGTGAAATTTGTAATTTAAAGCATCTTAGTAGTATCAATGATATTAATATTCTTAAGAGCATAACCATCTATTAAGTGTATAAAAACATATAAAAACGTGTATACTGCTTGTCGGTACTGAAAACAACTTCTAACCTAGACTTCAATTTTACTCATAAATTCAATTATGAGTTACATAATACAATTATTATTTGAGAGTAGATCAAAATGGATAGTGGCATATCTTGAGTTATAGTTGCTGTTAGTTGTTGTAATCAATTAAATAGCAGTAAACAATATATCAAATGGTGAAATATATTCAGTTCCTTGCATTAGTTCAGAGCTTAGCAGGAGCCAATTATGTTTTGTGGTAATATTTGTCTAGTGTTTCTTAAACGTAATAAGTACAATGCAAGCCTGAAAGTTTATGTATGTGTGTAGCAGTTACACCTGTAAGTGGTAAGTTGTGTAGAAGACCATTAGTGAAATGCGGTAATATAGAATTATTACAGATTATGTGTACCCCATTAGTGTAGACGTAAGAAACATTATAAAATACATGTAGGTGTACATGATGGAAAATATAAAATATAGAAAAATGTTTAATGAGGTGACGCTTTCATTACAATTATTGTTTTGTACATTATAATTTATATTATTTAGACCCATAGAGGATCACACAAAGCGGACTACGTTCTGTGGTTATTATTTTTCTCGATTTCCTCATCTCGCTATGTTTAGCTCGACGTTCTTCTGTCCAGTTTTCCATAGAACTTTTGGGTTTTTCTTATGATGTAACTTCCCAGCAGTGGATCCTCTGTCCCGGATGCGAGTCCAGTATGTTACTACTGCGGCAAACCGCTCGGTATGTAAATGCCCAACCTCAGATAATAATGTTCAGTGCAGAAAGCAGTAACATTAACGTAGATGTACTATAAACTGCAGTTACCTTACTGTCCTTCCAGATAATCAGCTCCCGTAACTATGCACCGCTGAGCTCTGCGATACATGTCTTGGAAACTTTGCACAAAGTCTTCTTTAGGAGGGTGACCAAAGGCCTCGTCACGTTTCGTTGGATGTCAGAAATATCGTTAAATCTCTTTCCTTTCAAAGTGATTTGGAGTCGAGGGAATAGCAAAATGTGTGGAGGATTGAGATCCGGCGTACATGGTGGATGTTCAGGCTGCACGACAGCGCTGCCCACACACAGACAATACTGTCAAACAGTTCCTTGCAGAAAAGGGGGTGTTGCAACTCAAACATCCATCATACTCACCAAATCTAAATCCTCCAAACTTCTTTCTACTGTCTCGAGTCAAACTCCCTTTGAAAAGAAATAAATTTGTACACCATACGAAAGGAAAATTCGTGCAAAGTTTGCAGGACGTGCATCGCAGTTCTCAGCGGTGTATATTTCAAAATCAAGTGTTTGTAGATCTAAGGAACTTAACTACGTTGGCCATCAGTCCCTAGGCTTACACACTGCTTAAACTAACTTATGCTAAGGACTACACGAACACCCATTCCCGAGGGAGAACTCGAACGGCCGACGGCGAGCAATCGCGCGTTCCGCAGCATGGCGCGTTAGAGCCCTCGACCACTCCACTGTGGCGTGAATAGTTTTGGGAGGTGACTATTTCGAACGAAAGTTAGGTAACTGTATAGTTCATCTTCGGTTGGAGGTGTAGTCATAATAGAGTGAGGTGGCGCGCAGTGGTAATACACTGTAGAGCCCTGTATTGGGAGAGTAGCGCCAACCTTTTATGTGTGGCTTGCCGACAACCGCCGGCTGCTATTGGTCAGTTGCGCGTGTGGGGCACGTCCGCCATTTTAGGCCTAAGCAATCCATCAGCGTAAATGGCATATTTCACTTAACTAGTTGTTATTTTAGCATTTAGAGGTATTGGAAATCTGTAGACTCATTATGTATTAAATGAAGAGCCTAATATAGCATATTCCACTTTTATATATGGTGCAGAATGCCGCAGTGTTGTGCAGTGAATTGTTACACTAAGACAGTCCGAGGTTTCCTCATTCCACAGGGCGAAAGGAATGCGAAAAGACGCGAATTGCGGGTACATTTCATTGGAAGAAAATATGCATTTCCATACAAGAATGCAAAATTGAGTGAAGTAAACTACTTTTTATTGAAATATCGAGTAAACTTCTAGGTTCATCTGTTTCTTTCGAGTAATGTTGGCCGGACAATCATGTAAGAGAAAAGATATTTTTTAAAAGATACAAATACGTGAAAATTTAACATAATCTGCCGTATTTGACGAATTTCGCATTTATACTGAATCTGACGAAAGTTTGGACAGGCAGAACCGTTTACATGTATGTATATAAATAAGATTCGTATCTTACTCATTCTACGTAAATTTATCGCAATGTACTTAGACAAAACTTTTTTTTATACATTTCAAGATAGTGAACAATGCTGATTAGACATAATCAATGAACGTGTTCCAAAATATTCCTTCGTGTCACAGTTGTTGTGGACAAAGTTGTGCACGTATTTTTTTGACCGCTAGAGTACATATTCTTCTGAGAAAATATAATCGCCAAGCAGAGTGCAGTGGTAAAAGTATTGGCATGATGAATGCCATGAAGGTATTTTAAGACGCAGTTACTATGTAGATAAAATAACTTTAGAATTTTTTAGACAAATCAATTTTTAATTTTCCAATTTTTATTTTTTTCCTTAGCAGCCTAAATAACTAAACTACATATTTGTATTTGAACAAGTACCAGTACTTTAAATGAAATATGTTAACTCTAGCGACTTAAAGTTTCTTATCATTACTACATATACTACTTTTGACAAAACTTAGCACGAAACAATTTTAGAACTATTTTGCTCAAAAATAATATGTCTTGACTCGACCTCAGATTACCAATTTTCCCTTAATATTCGCAGTAGAAGTGATGAAGCTATTAAAAACCTTAGTTCATAGTTTTCTTGACGTACTGTCATACCACGTCGATGTTCAGCCCTTTTCCCTTCGTCATAAATGCTAATTTAACAGCGCCGCCCACAGCGCTGCTATTGCGAGATAGGCCTACAGTGGCGGCGCTCGCCCGGTTGGCGGTAATCTCCCAATACAGGGCTCTAATACACTGGACTCACAATTCGGAGGACGGCCTTTGAAACCGGCCGTTCTGACTTACGTTTTCCCCAAATATCCTAAATCATTCCAGGCAAATGCTAGGTTTGTACCTTTGAAAGGGCACGGTCGATTTCCTCCCCCGATGCCTGACCAATACTGTCGGAGCGTGTGCTCCAATGATCACGACGTCGACAGCACGTTGAACCCCAGTCTTCTTTCTTTGGGAGTCACCAGGAAAATAGTTCCCAGCAATAGTCAAATAATGGCCGACACCACGTGCACAATCTGCGCTTAGAGACGATTTGCTGCCTTTGCGTTTGGGAGACAGAGGTGTGTCGCGGTGGAATATCCGTGTGCACTGGGCTGCCGTGCTACGGTGCGCGTGGCCGTTCGCCGTCGGGGGTTCGATTCCCCGTCGGACATTGGTGTATGTGTTGTCCTTAGTTTAGTTTAAGTGGTTTGTCAGCTGGGGACTAATAACCAGCAGTTGAGTCCCACAAATTTACAGACATCTGAACACTTGCAGACGCGGGCAGAGGCGCGCGCGGCGGTCAGTGCCCTGGCCTGCCTTGGCCTGCCAGGCCGAATCTTCAGCCGCAGCCGCGGGCGCCGGCCGCCAGTTCCGCTCCAGCGAGCCGCCCACCGCGGCGCTATCAAGCGGCCGCTCGCTGCCTTAAACCTCTCAATTTCGCCTGCCTTATCTCATTCTTCACGCAACACTCCTTCGCCTCCTTTCCATATAAAAAAAAGCTATGCATTTCCTTCTTCTCTTTAACACTGACATTGAACGTGTATATTACAACAAGAACACAGTTCTTTACATTGTCAGTAGATGTCAGTCAATCCCACACGAAGATGTAAATCACCACGCTTAAGCAGTGTCATTGCGACGGAGTGGGTTCGACGGCCGATGAGTTGCTACACTGCTTGTGATAACTATGGTTCTGACATGCCTAGATCAATTCTGTTGTTCGATCGTATCCTCAGTGTTACTTTGTGACAAGAGAGACTTACATCAAGGTAAGTTTCCAGACGTCTCGAATGATCCAAAGCGAAGTTCTTCAGGTAAAACTTTCGGGCTGAGAGGCCGTACTCGATGAATGTTGTTGGAGGGGTTCACGTAACTTGTGACATATGTTGAGATCGTAATTTTTACTGTTCTTTTTACATGTTGTGTATATCATATAATGGGTCTTTTTAAGATTTTATAATAATTAAAAAGGCCACTTATATGTACAACATGAGAAAAGGACACGAAAAACGACGAGTTCAACGTACGTCACAAGTTCAATAATCTCACCGTAGCTTAGAATTATTAACTATGTAACGTGTTTGACTGTATTTTCTGAATAATGAAATGCCAAGATCGCGTCATTTCGTCTTTATTTATAACAGACGACCGGTTTCGATGTACACAGACATCATCTTCTGGTCTCTAAGGGCGAACGTAAAATGTATGCTTACAAAAAAGGAAATAAAAAATAGTTAAAAAAACCAACTACTAAGGAACATGCCATATGACTATATGTACAGATAATCATATGTCAACAATTCTCTTCACATGCCGGCACTAAATAGTAACATTATTACATAAATGCATATTGCAGCCAGTTGGATTGTACTGGTGGGTTGTACACATTAAAATATGCTCTTTGGTTGTCAGATATAAAACTCGTATAGTCATAAATAAATAACCACCATCTTGTACAGTTGTGAGTGACTACAAGCTATTAACTGTTTCTTTCTTGTTTTTTGTTTTTATTTTTTAATTAATTAATTAATTTGTTTTTACTTTTTTGTAACCATACATTTCATGTTCGTCCTTGGAGACCAGAAGATGATGTCTGTGTACATCGAAACCGGTCGTCTGTTATAAATAAAGACGAAATACCGCGATCTTGGCATTTCATTATTCACAAAATACATTTATAAGATCGCTCCCTGCCATTAGCAAATTGTATGTGTTTAACTGTTTACAATCATAAATTAGAAGCCATTTATTACACAGCACAAACCTACATGGCTACAGATCAGTTTGACAATTTTAACTAGTGTCATAATCAAAGAACTAAAGTTTCGGTGCGTTGTATCTTATTTAACATGTTTGTAACTGAAATACTAGCGATTTTGTCGACGCGTGTTAAATGTTTACATGAAGATGGCCTAATAAGAGGAAAACTAGTTCGTAAAGAAACATAAATTAGTAGCAAAAACAGATTGTTATATTCGAACCCTAAATATGGAATTGTTCTACGAAGCACTGACGGAAGAATCCATTTACATAAAAAATCTAGATGTTCATATATAAATTAACAGTGGAGAAAGTTCTTACATAGTTTAAGGTTGAAGATTTGTAATTTCTAATCCGTAACACACGTGAGACAATTTTATGTTTTCTACTGCCATACGCTAAAGAAATAAATGAGTAATATGTGTGTGTGTGTGTGTGTGTGTGTGTGTGTGTGTGTGTGTGTGTATACAGGCTCTCTACGAAGGCTGAGGTAAGGAGGACATAAAAATGACTGCCAGAGGGTATTCATGACCAGAAGGATATACTGGTACCAAACATTGGGCATAGTACGTTTAGAGCACAACTTTGTTCAGAAATGAGACGTGGACAGTGGGAAAACCATAGTAGAATATAAGCATTTTGAGATGTGGTGCTATATTGAAAATTAGGTGGACCTATAACGAATGAGGAAATTCTCTGTAGAATCGGCGAAGACAGAAGAACCATATGGAAAACACTGACACGAAGGGACGCAATGGTAAGACATGTATCAGTGATTGACCTCCATGGTACTAGGCGCAGCTGTATAGAGTGAACATTGTAGGGGAAGGCAAAGCCTGGAATACATCCTGCAAATAATTGATGACGCAGGGAGCAAGTTCCTTAGTGAAAGGAAGAGGTGGGGGCAGAAGAGTAGTCAAACCAGTCATATGGCTGATGATTCAAAACATGAAGGAAAGTATCAATTTGTACTTCTATGGACCTTTACTCTTGCACTATATGCATCAGTTTCCATTTGCTAAGTCTGGCAGCATGTGAACAGATGTCTTATTTCCCGTGTTTGACGACCGTTTCAATTTCAACCGACAAAAGAACCTGCCTCTTTGCTCCTTTCGACGGAAGCGAGATAGTACCCCAACTGTTCCTTATTTTATGAATGATTTAGGACACATTGTGAGCAGCTCTCTCAGATTGATAGTGGATAATGCTGTCATCTATCGGTTAGTAAAGTCATCAGAAGATAAAAAGCAACTGCAAAATGAATATATATATATATATATATATATATATATATATATATATATATATATAGGGTGAAAAAATTGGCGATTGAGCCTAAATTAACATAAGTGTGAAGTTATCCATATGAGCAGTAAAATAAATCCGTTAAACATCATTTACACGATAAATGTTACAAGTAAATACCTAACAATAACAATTACGAACAACTTAAATTGGAAGGAACACGTAGAAGATGTTGTAAGGAAGGCGAACCAAATGCTACTTTTCATTTACAAAACACTTAGAAGATGCATCAGCTCTACTAAAGAAACTGCCTACACTACACTTGTGCGTCCTACTTAGGAGTATTGCTGTGAATACTGGGATCCCAAGGAGTGGGACTGACGGATGATACAGAGGAAGTTCAGACTAGGGCAGCTCGTTTTGTATTATCGCAAGTTATAGGAATTTCATGGATATGATGCACGAGTCGGGGTAGAAATCATTAAAAGAAAGGCGTTTTCGTTTCGTCTAGATTTATTTGCGAAATTTCTGTCACCAACTTTTACTTACGAATGGCAATATTTTTTGTTAGCACCCACATCTACATCTACATAGATACTCTGCAAATCACATTCAAGTGCCTGGCAGAGGGTTCATTAACCACTTTCATAACTTTTCTCTACCGTTCCATTCTCTAATAGCGCGCGGGAAGAAAGAACACCTAAATCTTTCCGTTTTCGATCTGATTTCTCTTATTTTATTGGGATGGTCATGTCACCCTAAGTAGGTGGGTGCTAGCAAAATGTTTTCACATTCAGAACTAAAGATCGGTGATTGAAACTTCGCAAACAGATCACGCCGCAATGAATAACGTCTTTCTTTTAATGATTTCCACCCAATTCTTGCAACATTTCCGAGACGCTTTGCCCCCCGTAACGCGATAAAACAAAACGAGCTTCCCTTCTCTGAACCTTCTCAATGTCTTCCGTCAGTCCCACCTGGTGAGGGTCCCACAAGGGGAAACAGTAGTCCAGGAGAGGACGCACAAGTGTGATGTAGGCAGTCTCTTTGGTGGAGCTGGTGCATCTTAGAAGCGTTCTGCCAATGAAACGTAACCGTTGTTTCGCCTTCCCCACAATATTTTCTATGTGTTCTCTCCAGTCAAAGTTGTTCGTAATTGTAGCTCCTAGGTATTTGGTAGAATTTACGATCTTAAGGTTTGACTGATTTATCGCGTAATTAAAGTTCAGCGGATTTCATTTTGTGGTCATGTGTATTACTTCACACTTTTCTTTATTTAGTGTCAATTGCCAATTTTCGCACCATGCAGAAATTTTATCTAAATCGTTTTGATCCTCAATTGACTTCACTAACCAATAAACGACAGCATCATCCGCGAACAGTCTAAGGGAGCTATTCAGGTTGTCTCCTAAATCGTTTATAAACACGAGGAAGAGTAGGGGACCTATAACGCTTCCCTGTGGAACGCCAGATATCACTTCTGTTTTACTCGATGACTTACCTTCAATTACAACGAACTGTGTTCTTTCTGATAGGAAATCGTGAATCCAACCGCACAATTGGGGAGATATTCCATAAGCACGCAATTTCATAAGAAGCCGCTTGTGGGGTACAGTGTCAAAAGCCTTCCTGAAATCCAGAAATATGGAATCGATTTGAGATCCCTTGTCGATGGCACTTAACACTTCAAGTGAATAAATGGCAAGTTGTGTTTCGCAAGAGTGGTACTTTCTGAATCCGTGTTGACTACTGGTTAATAGGTCGTTCTCTTCGAGGTAGTTCATAATATTCGAACAAAGTATATGTTCCAAAATCCTACTGCAAATCGACGTCAATGAGATAGGCCTGTAATTTTGGGGATCACTCCTATTGCCTTTCTTGAATATTGGAGTCACTTGGGCATCTTTCCAGTCTATGGGTACGGATCTTTCGCTGAGTGATCGGTTGTAAATTATAGCTAAGTACGGAGCTATTGCATCAGCATACATAGGTAGACATGATCATCATAATAAAATAGATCTAAAACGGAAAGATTTAGTTGTTATTTTACCCGCACGCTGTTAGTAAATGGAATGGTAGAGAAATATCATAAAAGAGCTTCGATGAACCTTCTGGCATGCACTTCAAAGTAATTCGGAGATTATTTGTGAAGGTGTATATGTAGAAGGGTTTAATGGAATTCTATACTTGAAGCGACCCTTCCTTCCCTACACAAGTTCATGCCGTCTTATTTGGTTTTAAAATTGAGTTTTACGGCGTTAAGATGGTACTATGGGGGCTACTAAACTGTTTGACGGCAGTGGTAGTGCCATTAATCGTGTTTATGTGGTCAGCGACAGCTCCTTGGTTAGTGTTAATCGTTCTTATATTCAACGTTCTGTCCACGAAACAAGAATTTTAATCCGAATTGACATCTCAATACAACGATTTAGTCCTGTTACATATTTTGAATAATACAAAAAGAACAGTGTACAGAGTGATACGCTCTTTTCCAATTCTCGTTATACCTAATTAATAAAATGGTCTGAGATGGCATTTAATCATTTATTAAAATGATTACCGATCTCACTTCTTTTTCTCCTCTCTGGCGGCGATCTCACTATAGTAATATAATGCAAATCGTAATTTTTTGCGTTTATTTTTTAGGAAAGGCGGTCGTTTTTGACACTCGTCATTTATCTATTTACTACCCGGCGTTGACCTGAGTTAATACTTGTCCTATCCCTTCTCTCTCTATCCATCTCCTTTAAAAATGTTATTTTTTAGGAGAATATATAAGGAATAGGGCTGTCTTGCATAATGCACAACATTATAGCTGAAGTATCGAAACTGAGGAAGATGGTAATCAAAATACAAATTATATGTAATATTCATACGTTCATTAAATTCAAAACATGACGATGAACAAAATTTCTTATTATTTCCCCACGATTTAATACGAGTAAATTAATTCATTTATGAGCCCACTCCTGAGAAAGCGATATAAAGATGTCTGTGTGAAAAACACGAATATGTCAATTCCACTCCACAGTTTTTAAGAGATTACTTTGGAAAAATATATATCGACTACAGGAAATTAAGAGACATTAGGAGACTAGAAAAGCAGCTGTATGAATATAAAGAATTTAGATGTAAAATCAGTTCTCAGCAAAGAAGGGAAAGCTGAAATGTGGAAGAGTAGATGCTTTACAAAGGAAGTGAACTTGTAGACAGAATTGTAGTAAGGGAAGAGGAAATAGATGAAGATGAAATAGGAGATACTATTCTAAGAGAAGAATTTGACAGAGTCGTGAAAGGCCTAAGTCGAAACAAGGCCCCTGGACATTCCCTCATAGCTACTAAAGTATCTGGGAGAACCAGCCACGACAAAACTATTTCATCTGGTAAACGAGACAGGCGACGTACCCCCGGACTTTAGGAAAATGCAATAATCGCCTTTGTAAAGAAAGCCGGTGCAGATAGGAGTGAAAATTACAGAACCGTCAGTTTAAAAAGTCATGGCTGCAAAATTTTAACACTAATTATTTACAGAAGGATTGTAAAGCTGGTAGAATCCGACGTCGGGTATATCAGTTTGGATTCAGGAGATATGTAGGAACATGGGAAGCAGTACTCACTTCGCGGCTTTTCTTAGAAGATAGATTAAGGAAAGGTAAACCTATATTTCTAGCTGTTGTAGATTTTCATAAAGCTTTTGATAATATTGACTGAAATACACACTTTCAAATTCTGAAATCAGTAGGTGTAAAACATAGGGAACGGAAGGTTATT
Source organism: Locusta migratoria (assembly GCA_026315105.1). Classification (NCBI taxonomy): domain Eukaryota; kingdom Metazoa; phylum Arthropoda; class Insecta; order Orthoptera; family Acrididae; genus Locusta; species Locusta migratoria. The sequence goes on along the minus strand of CM048744.1, from coordinate 468,238,462 downwards.
AACAACTTGTACAAAAACCAGATAGCAAATATCAGAGTCGAACGACATGAAAGGGATGCAGAGGTTGGGAAGGGAGTAAGAGAGGGTTGCAGCCTTTCTCCAATGCTATTCAATTTGAACATTGAGCAAGCTATAAAGAAAAGGAAGGAGAAATTTTGAGAATGCATTTAATTCTGTTAGAGACAGCAAAGAAACCTGAAAGAGTGGTTAAATGTAATGGACAGTGTATTGAAAGCTGTGTATACAATGAACATTAACAAGAGCAAAACAAAGGCAATGGAATGCAGTCTAAGAAAATCAGGCGATGCTGAAGTAATTAGTTGCAATAACGAAACAATAAAGATGGTAAATGAGCTTTGTTACTTGCGCAGTAAAGTTACATGGTCGCAAAACAAAGGATATAAAATATCGAATGGCTAAGGGAAGAAAAGCGTTTTTGAAAAAGAGAAATTTAGTAACATCAAATATTAATTGAACTGTAAGGAAATCCTTTCTGGGGGCATTTGTGTGGCGTATTGCTTTGTGTGGGAGTGAAACAAGATAAACAGTGGGTACAGGAAGAGGATAGAGGCTTTTGAAATGTTATGCTACAGAAAAATGTTGAAGATTAGGTTGTTGGGTCACGTAACTAATGAAGAGATACCGAAGAGAATTGGGGATAAAACTAATTTCTGGCATACCTTGACTAAAAGAAGGGTTCGACTGATAGGACACATTCTTAGACCATAAGGAATCGTGAGTTTAGCGTTGAAGGGAAGTGTGTGGGGTAAAAATCGCAGAGGGAGAGCACGAGATGAATACAGTAAGCAGATTCAAATGGATGTAGGTTGCAGGTCTTACGAGGGGATGAAGAGGCTTGCTCGGGATAGAGTAGCGTGGTGAGCTGCATCAAACGAATCTTCGGACTGAAGACCACAACAACAGCCCTGTTTATAAGTTTAGAAAACACAGTTTCCTTTTGGAAGACAGCCAACTGGTAAATGATTTAAAAGATGAGAGTAACAATAAAACCTGGCTATATGCAATATTTCTTGCTACTTGTCCACAATCTAATATGAATAAATTCTTTAGTGAGCTCAACCCTGAGGATGCGGTATAAAGTTGTCCGGTTGACAAACATGGAGATGTCAGATCCACTCCGCAGTATTCAATAGATCGCCTGTAATTTATTAATCGTAATAGAAGATGTACGAGTAAATCTGACTGCAGTTTGATTTGTATGCAATACGTACACACAAACAAACACACAAATTCACAGACACACTGCTTTATATGTAACTACTCTTTAAGTTAAAAGGTAGATCTGTCGGCAATAATGGGTATTGGTTGGGTCTTTCATTCTCTTCCTTTGCCTGTAGCTCTATAGAACTAAAATACTTTCTCCTGCAGCCGTGTGCGCTTTGCACTTCAAAGTTGGTTCGGATTTGTCAACAGCACTGTCAGCTATTATGAATATCCTTAAGCTGACTGGAATACAGGAGTTTCTTAGCAGTAAATACGTAAATGTTTTAAAATGTGGTGAATGACGAGACAGTTTTTACCAACCGTGGCATATATTACCTCATATTTATTACATTATATGTTGTACAATTGTATAACTTTGCAGGTAAATATTCACTTGCACAAGTGCTGTACTTCTGTAAAATCTGTTGGGAATGAAATTCATGATAAGGAAATAATAGATTGAAACCTGTTGCCTGATGGGGCGGTCTACCATGAACGATACTGTTTACGTCCTCATATCTGATGAACTACATGTTGTATTTGATACAATTTCGAAGGTACATTTAGCTGTATGCGTGTATACTGCCTGTAAAATTTCCCGCTGGTGCAATATGTAGTGTAGAAATTATAAATCGCAATGTCATATCGAATGTTATAGTTGTACTCCACGAATAGCGGAAAAGTAGTAAACGAGAAGCTTTCTTCCTTTCATCATTTTGCTATGGTTGTCAAGGGAAAAAGTTTAATAATGGTTTTAAATTATGTTTAAAGTGTACTCTCATTCTCATATACCGTATTTAGAAAGTCTAGTTGCATTATGTGGCAGTTTCTTGTAATTCTTATTGTTTATGACGTTATATCTCCTGAACCATGTGATGTATGTGGTTCTTATTCCTACAGCAATGTTAGCTCACTGTAAGGAGATTTGGTGTAATCGGTCCAGTGGTTCAGGAGAAATGTGCAACATAGTCTCGTGATTGAGCAGTTTTTCGCGCATCTCAATGTTTATGACGTCATAGATCGTTCAATATAAGTCGTACGTGATTCTCACGCTTTCGGCGACCTTCTTCGTGGTTTGCAGGTCATGTGTGCAAAATGTCATGCAGATTGGAACAAAAGTGTTTATTTGTATGCAATACGTACACACAAACAAACACACAAATTCACAGACACTCTGCTTTATATGTAACTACCTAAAAACCTGGCGTTGCCCGGGTATTTATTTATTTATTCCTGTTTCGAGTTAGCACATCTCCTATCTCTTCTCTCTCAGCCTTTATATATATATATATATATATATATATATATATATATATATATATATATATATATATATATATAATCTTTCATAATGGACAAAAGTATATGTGTAGTATCCAAACAAAGAAATATAGCAATCACAAAATTCGGACGATCTCTTACTTGAGTTTTTGTAGAATTGTATCATTTTTCAGGTATATATTCATTTGTATAAGGGCTGTATGTCTGTAAAATCTGCTAGGAATACAACTAGTAGTAAAGAAGTAATAGATTAAAACTTGGTGACAGGGCTGTTTTCTGTGAACATTACTGTTTATGTGCTGATATCTCATGAACTACGTGTCGTATTGTCATACAATTTCGAAGGTATATTAAGCTATATGAGTGTATACTGTCTGTAAAATTCCCTGCGGATACAATTTGTTGTGTAGAAATTATAAATTGTAACGAAATACCTAATGCCTTAGTTTTAGTCCTTGAACAGCGGAAAAGTAGTAAGCGAGAAACCTTTTCCTTTCATAATTTTGCTACGGTTGTGAGCGAGAAAAAGTTCAATAAAGGTTTGAAATTATGTTTAAAGTTTGTTGCAAGTCGCTAAGTACTCTCATTCTCATACAGTGTGTGAATAAAGTCTCATCACATTATGTGGCAGTTTTTGCAACTAGAATGTTTATGACGTACCTCCTGAACCATGAGTCTTACCCCGACACCATTATTACCTCGCGGTAAGGAATATGTGCACCAAATTTGGTTGAAATCGGTCCACTGGTTTAGGAGGAAATGTGCAACACTATCGTTTAATGCAGCAATTTTTCGCACGTCTCATTGTTTATGACTTCATATCTCATGAAAAATGTATTGTTCGTGATCCTAACACTTACGGTGACCGTCCTCACGGATTGAGCTTACGTGTGCAAAATTTCATAAACACTGGAAGAAAACTGTAGATTTGTATACAATACGTACACACAAACATAAGGACACGCTGCTTTGTATATAAAGAAGAATGAGGCAGAGCAGCGTCTCTTCAGGTGTTCACATAGACCAAGCGCCGAGACTGGGCTACCCCATCAATCATGCGAAGCTCTAAACAGGACCAGGCAGATGCTAGCAATGTCTTTATGGTGATGCTGAAGTCGGCGACTTGAAGCATGGTACCAGCAGAGCAGAAGTGGCCTGGTCACATGTCACCGGCACAGCGGTTGCAGTGTCGACGGCCAGAGAGTGCGCTGCTCTGTAACTGCAGGAGGAGTGGGGCGCTGTGTCTTCTCAGGCTGTGTTTAGCGATTTTGCGGAGGTTCCGCACGTCACTCACACAGCAGGAGGGTCGGCCGCAGCGAACTGCAGGTCTCAGTTCATACCTGAATGAGCAGTAGTGCCACCTGTTTTGTCGCCTTCTGTTATGGGTCTCGACATGCCGTGCTAATTTTACCTGGTAGGAAATGCGAAAAATGCGAAGAAAGGTCAAAGAAGGCGATGAAACGTGCACCTTATCAGCAGCTCCAGATGCATTGGCGTTGTGTTCGATATTTTTACGGAGGATAATGATAAATTCTTTAATTTCCGACTCAACATCGACCAAATCCTTCGTTGAGCTCTCACTGAAAGTTATCAGTTGTATATGTGTGAATAGAGAACTGTTTCAGGGTCTGTATTTCTCTACAGGGAGATACTATTCTTAAGTCTCACGTAAGACAATTATTCCGGCTAGGGACTGGCAACTTGCACCCAGGATCTAAATTGTTCATTTTTTTCACGATATTTGGAATAGGCTATAATTGATTTTACATACAAATCTGCGTTGCGAATAATATTACGAATGATCATTCACATCGAAATTTCAAGAATGTAATTAACACGAAATCTATTTTATGTAAGGACAGATGTTGAATTAATATTTGTGTTGCGGCCGGGATTATAGCCCGGGCTCTCCTGCTTACTAGGCAGAATTTTTTCCCCCTTCTTCTTCTTCTTATATCTTGTTCTTCAGGTAGACCGATGAGTTTCGGTCGTTTGTTCATGACCATTCTTGGTTGTTCATTGAGAATTTGCCACAGCGTTTTCATTACAGACGACGTTCAGCCCTCTGACTGGGTGGGCTGACAGTGAGCCACGGCGGCCGGCTTAGACCGCTCAGTTAACACAGAATTGCGGCTAAGTCTTCCTCCACACCACCTACTCTAATTCTGCTCAATGTTCCCTGTGAAATATCAGATAGCCAAGACTCTCCTGTACTGGAATAGCATTATTGTTGATATTTAATTTAATTTAAGAGGGAATGTTCGCATTGACGTTCTTTGCTGGGGTGCTATTCCAATACAGGAGAGCCTTGGCAGTTTGATACGTATTTCACAGGGAACATTGAGGCAGAATTAAAGAATGTGGTGTGGAGGGAGACGTGTTTGAAGACGTTCGCGTAGCCGCTTTATCTGCAACGCTGTCTTAGCTGAGCGGTTTAAAGCTTCTGCCTAGTAATAGCCCACAACATAAATTTTAATACAATGCTTCTCCTTATTTACAATACTGTCGGTAAAATAATTGCATCATTGTTGATATTTATAACACGAAATCTAAAATTTTTAACCCAACATAAGAGATTCAGGCTGTATTAGGGTTGCCGCGGTGGAGTAGCGAACGGTCTAAAGCGTCTCGCTGCGGAACGCACGGTTGCTCGCCGTGGAGGTTCGAGTCTTCCCTGGGGCATGGGAGTGTGTGTGTTTGTCCTTAGGTTAGTTTACCTAGGTTTAAATAGTTTGTAAGCTACGGACTGATGACCACGCAGTTTGGTCCGATAGATTTACAAACATTTGATTTGATTTGTATTAGGATTACCAAATTTTCAAATTAAAAAATCGGGCGGTATTACAGAGAATTTTATTTCAACCACAAGAGCTTTTTTTCTGATGATCAACAAATACCTTACACATTGTACAGACATTCGATTTCTTTCATCAGTCCATTGTATATTTAATAATGAAAATACCCTTCCCACAGCGGCATTGTGGGCAGGGATTGCGAAAAAGTACTGAACAATTTTTAAAAGTTCTGAATATTAATCTCTTGAATGATGATTCATGAACTCACGCCATCTATCAGATTCAGTTTTTTCCAAAAATGTTGGCCCAGTTTCGGATTTGAACTGTTCAACAGAAACGTTTTTAGACGAGTTACCTAATCAAACAATTCAATGTCATTCACAATAACTTTTCTGTTTCTCAAGTAGGCAACAATATTTTCCACACTTTCCCAATCAACTTCCTTGTTAAGAGTCAACCAATTGAATATAGTTAATTCCTCATACTGCCTCATCCACCTGCTACATACAGTATAAAAAGCGTTCATGTCTTTCCTGAACACGTGAACACATTGTCACATTTAGAGATGACATCTCTTACTTTTAGGAGAACGAAGTTATTTTTAGCTGTCTGTTGTAGACTTGACACGGTATCAGAGAGGACAGATACACTTCTACGACAGTCTTTCTTCACCTTCAATACTGTGTAAGTACCTGGAGACGCTATGTAGAAACCATAGGTATCCTTCAGCCAAGGGATTTTCTAGTTGTCAGCTTGTTTTTATCTCGGGGGATTTTTAGTTTTGGATGTTTGCAACCGGGGGGCTGAAATAGAGCTTAAAACCGGGTGGACCCCGGAAAAACTGGGTCCAAATCGAACTATTGTTGTTTTCATTCACTCTTCGTTTTTACAGGAGTAAAAAAATGTGAGCGATCTCTTAAGCTTATTTATAAACCATTAACAACAATGTGGTTTTAGCTTGAAACAAAAATGTGATGTAAAATGTTTAAGGTTAATTTTAATAAGTTAACCTTTAATAGCATTGTTAACATATTATTTAGACAATATCTTTCTCTGTAATTAAAAGGAAACCCCAAAAGTTTATTTGCAGATGTGAAGGCCCACAAGCTGTTAAAACATTTTCTGTGCAGCCTGCGAACTGCTGAAGCCAGTACAGCGAGGTTGGTTGGCACAGCTGTCTTTACTGGTGTGCACTTCTCCCAGCCCCATAAGCTGCTGCAGTGCCTCACAACCGCGGTGGTTCGAAAGTACGGCCCCTATAAACAATACCCCCTTGTGAGATACCGGACCGTACGCTATTAGACGCAGCCTTGCTTGACCCTGGCGCCGCCTGTGGGCCGCGGTGTAGTGTCCGTGTCGTCGCACTGTTTAAGGCACGGCGAGGTGTGGCCCCGGACGATGACGTCCCATAACACCAAATTATTTTAAATAGCCTTCAAATGTAATTACTTCTTCATTTAACAGAGTTTTAGCTTCGTGCGATTTTGTTATAAACAGACATTTTTGAGGCCGTGGCTGTTGTTGTGAAATAACTTTTAGGTGAAGAACCGCAACCAGGCACTATTGGTAAAAAACTTAGGTTTGTCCTATGTAGCCACTTGTGTTCAGTCACTGCATTAATTTTAAGTCTACACCACATATTTCTGCACCACATGTACCTTTCACAGGCACCAAATGACAACAGAAATAAACATACACAAGCACCAGATGACAACAGAAATAAACATTGCAAAGAACACAAGGACCAAAGATATTGCTATAAGTACTAAATAACATGAGCACCAAAGAGACTGTGATAAGTTCTGGGCCGGCCGCGGTGGCCGAGGGTAGCCGGGCGCCGTGGCTCAGCGCGCCCGGTCAGAGGGCTAAACGGCCTCTGTAATAAAAAAAAAGCTGAGCCAAGAACAAATCGAACAAAAACGAACAAACTTGATCAACGTCCGCAACGAACAGAACAGCACCTAGAAAAAAAAAAAAAAAAAAAAAAGGGGGGGGGAATAAGGCGCTCCAGTCACGGTCTGCACTGCCACTAAGGTCGGGGGTTCGAATCCCCCCTCGGGCATGGATATTTGTGCCGTCCTAGTTCGTAAGTAGTTTGTAAGTTTAGGGACTATGACCCGTAGTTAAGTCCCATAGACTATACAAACATTTGAACATTTTTGTACATAAGTTCTGGATTACAATAAAATCTAATTGAATGCCAAGAAACTTTGAAAATCATTTTATACAAGATACAAATGTAGTTAAGTGAATATGTGCAGTTAATAAAGCACGAAGAATCCTGTGATATGTTATAAAGATTGCAATTCAGATTTAAATGAATGTTGAACAACTTTGAAAATTATTTTATAAAAGATACAATTGTGGTTAAGTGAATATGTGCAGTTAATATGTGCTATTTATATTTAGTGTAATGAAAACTGTTGATTATTTTAGTTACATACATTGTTTTGAAAGTTGTACTTGATCTGCAGCTAGGTGTGAGCTATTTGAATTGGAGTGTGGCAAGGAAGTATTAGCCAACTCAGTCTGCTCATTAAGGATATAATCAGGGAAGACATTTTTCTGTATGTGTACTTCCACCTCTTCCAAAAAATTCATTGTTCCTCCCTTTTCTGCCAAGTATAAAACTTTCATACTGTTTTTCACTGAATGGTTCTCTGCAGCCATGTGGGCTGCAAATATAGATCTGTTCAAGTTGCCAAGTCTAAATGCATCAAAGTGTGTTTTTTGTATCTGATTTCAAAGCTTCTGCCAGTCTGGCCTATATCGAATTTTGGGCATGAATCACATTAGAGCTTGTATATTCCTCATTTACTTGGGAGGATTTATATCATGGATTAGCTTTTGTTGTAATTTATTGATAGTGATGAAACTGATTTTAACATTTTTCATTTTGAATAGATTTGCTATTTAGTGTGATACTGGGACTATGTATGGGGTATTTAGGTTTAGATTCTATGGGGGGGTGGATTTGTTTCTGGGTGAATGTTGTGTGAACTAGTGTTCCAAAAACCAGTGGTTTTGGCTTTTATTTTGTTGTGGCGTTTGTCTATTATTGTTGTATTATATCCATTATTATGTGCAACAGTTTTCAGTGTATTGATTTCATTTGTTGGTTTGTGTGACTCATACTTTTCCCATTCGGTGGAGCATGGCTCTGAAGTATGCCATATTGCATAGTTTGGGTGACAAGATGAGTTATCAGTGATACCACCTGAGGTAGTGGGTTTCTATGTATGCCATACTGATGTTTGTTGTTAATGTTGAATATCTGTAGATCAAGAAAATTTATGCTCTTATTTGTTTCATGTTCAACTGTGAACTTAATATTTTTATGCATTTTACTTAAGTCTGCTGCCAATGCATCAATTTCACTGCTTGTACCATCAAATAGCAAGATGGTATCATCAACATATCTTTTGTAGTATCTTGGTTGTGATATGCTGATTATTTACAAAGAAATGTTGTTTCAATTGTGTCTGATTACTGTTCTTCACCAACAAGTGATTCTTAGTTTGTCTACAAGTCAGCAAAATTTGAAGGGTCCACTGAAAAAAGGGCTCATCAAAATGATATGATTTTTTTCAGGAGAAGCATTTTACTTATTTAATTATATCTGGAATCTGTGTTTTGTAAAATATACATTGGTATTTATGTCACATATTTTAGAAATTTAATTATAAATATGTAGGTGCTGCTAAATACGATAGTAATAATACTACCAATAATACCTGGAACCTTGAAAGTTGGATGTTAAGGAATAAGAATGGCAGGCTGGGGGTCCAAAAGTGATCAGTTGCTCACAATTTATTGATATCACCAGTATTGACCAACAAGTGTGGACATTAATTATTTTAAAGCAAGTGACAATAGAAAACACTTGAACTGTCAGAATAAACTGTCTTACAATATGCTCTCATTATAGTCAGAAAAGGGTACATTAAGTAGCAGTACTAATTAAAACAGATCTAGGCAGAAATTATTTTTAAGAAATAATAGTAGCAAAGACTAAAAATGTCAGAAATAAACGGCGCGGTCGTTCCTGTCGGAGGTTCAAGTCCTCCCTAGTGCATGTTTTGTGTGTGTTTGTGCGTGTGTTTCTGTGTGTGTGTGTGTTGTCCTTAGTTTAAGTTAGTTTAAATAGTTTGTCAGTCTAGGGACTGATGACCAAAGCAGTTTCGTCTAATACGTTTACAAACATTTGTATTTACGTAAACTGCCTCTAATGTGCTCTCGTTTAACTGTAGTTACTCTAGAGAGCATAAAATTGCAGTTTTTATTTTAAAAATGGTCTAGACAGAAATGACTTGTAGGCAAGGGGCATTAACAAATACTTAAAATGCCAAGATTAAATAAACTGCTTCACAATGTGGCCTCATTCAGCTACAATCTAGGTTGCTTGAATAAAATGAAATGACTTTAAAGCAAGGGGCAGTGACAAAGACTGAAAAGCCGCACAGGAACGGCGGTACGCCTTGCAGTGGAGTGTGCGGCTGCTCCCTGTCGGAGGTTCAAGTTCTCCCTAGGACGTGGGTATGTATGTTCTCCTTAGTATACGTTTCAGTAGTTTGTAAGTATAGGGACCGATGACCACTACAGTTTAGTGCTACAGTTTTACAAACGTTTCTGAAAGACTAAAAATACCATAATTAAATAAATTGCTTTACAGTGTTAAATTTACGACTAGGGGCGTTCAGGAATTGTCTATTTTCTTACCGCCAGTTTAGCTCATAGACAGAGACATACATGTATCTATATATGTTGTTAGGGGGGTCGGGCACTATAGAAAATTACTAAGATAGGAAACAACGAGGAGCTAAACCATTACGACAGTAGAGCAGACTCTCCAAAAGTTATGTCACTTGGTACAGACCAGAGAAAGTAAACTTGAACACCAACTTATTTAAAAGAAGAACACGAAATATCGGAACGTTATGAAAATACAGTCGACCTTCCAAAACTCATAATGCCGGGTACAGAGCAGATAATAGTATTCTTCAACACCAACTTATTTAAAAGATAAACACGAAGGATCACAAAAGTTACCGCCTGCTACACACCAGAGAAAAGAGGTATCAACCACTACTTAAAAAGTGAAGTCCCATTATGCAAACCAAACATGGAAGAATCAATCCTAACGGAAACTCTGAACCTTGCACTCCCACAAGTAGAGTTCTATTTTCGGACGTTTTATGTTCCCATTTCGTCAGCTTCAAATGTAATGTTCTCATAAATGTTATCATATGACTCAAACTGATGATTTTTCTATAACCGCCGTTCTGTTCGGCTTCTGAAGCTGCGCGCAGGCGCGGTACATTACGTCATTGCGTAAATACAAAAATCTGTTAAGATTTTATATTTCCTTATTATATTGTGTTTTCTTTCTCATGCAGCAGTTTTCTTTTTTTTTATTTGAGTATTTAATTTGTTCATAATCCTCCGTCTCTTCTAAAAAAGTGAAAGGTTTTTGCGTCTTTCTCGAGGGGAAAATAGAGAATTATATAACTATAACAATGTGATATTTGATAAGTCTAAGATTCATTTCCTGTCCACACATTTTCAGTAGAAAAGTTGCTTCACATAATACTGCCTGTTCGTTCTTTGTCATTATTAATGTTCAGGAAAAAAATTAAGATTTCAAGGAAACGTCATTAAGAAATATACTAAAAACCGTTGTTCCGCATTGAGCATGTGACGGTTGGAAATTCTTGTCTGCTGCGCAATATTAAATTTGTTTCGAGTCACTGTGACGTGGCAGAAGTGATTCTGTATAAATGAAGCGGTATTTCTGCACTTATCTGTAGATCAGCTCGTTTAGGTGCACTTGGTAAAGCGGAGAACTCATTACTGGAATGCCGCAGCAATATGCGGCTACTTGAGCAGTTGTAGTATAGTTTCAATTACCTGTCCTGGGAGACTTGTAAGTGCTGGCTGCGACGAGCTTAATGTGAAATAAGTTTATATCGTTTTATTACAAAATATCAAGGGGAGGACAAGACGTTGGGATCACATAATTACTTCAAATTTTGTACACATTTATTAGATCATTACAACGACATAATCTGTAAGCGGTAAGGCGCACTATTCTGATAATTCAAAGAAAATCACAAGGGTAATATTTGCTATTCAGTTATGTATCTCATGTATCTGCGCGTAAGTACCGAATGTTTGAATAAATGGTGGTCAAGTGGTTGAGACAAGAACTAAAGGATTAAAAAAATAGTGCTAGGCGTTCAACGTTGAACTTGGGTGAGGATCGCGCTCAAACTTAACTTTTAACGTGTATCGATAAGGTCTACTTCTTGAATACGACTTTCACCGTACACGAACGCATCTTCTATAGACGTGTTAGAACTGCAATATGCACTGAATCGTCATGCTATACATTATCTGTAATAGTCGATGAACAAGCAGTCTCCTTCATTTTCGTAGTACAAAAGTAAATTCTGTAATATTAAAAAAAAAAAAAAAATAAATAAATAAATAAATAAATAAATAAATAAATAAAATTAAAAAAATGTACGTATACTGCGACTTTACGTAACCATCATGTATTGACCAAATTAAGCGGTACTGGCCAGACACAACGTTCAATATTGGGCTATGTACGGCTCTGATAAAGAAATATGGCCCGACAGTCAAATGTTTGTTAAGTTTAGAGGTCATCAGTCCCTAAACCTACAAACTACTTATGAACTACCTTATACTAAAGGCAGCACAAACATCCATGCCCGAGCGGGGATTCGAACCCTCAACGGGGAACAGCCTCGCACATTGCAGCGGAGCCACAAAATTATCAGAACAGATACGTTAACTGTGTTATGAAAATGGTAAAAAAAAAGCTACGAAATCACTGACGGTGCTCAGACACGAAGTCCATTTCGCAATCTCACTGCTCAATAAAGTTCAAAATTTAATCCGACAAATAACATATTAACACTCGTAAAATATCATGTACAATTATATACACTGTTTAGTTAAATTCCTCGATCGAATGGGAAAAAGTTAAATTTCTTAAACTGGCATTCATTAGCCCTTGCGACAATTGAAGTCCCGACAAGGTAGCCGTGTGCCATGTAAATTCTAACACTGTCGCAAACAAGTCACTTCAGCTTTCGTGGTAAATCATCATTCTTCGAACACGAAAGTGGTACTATAGCCCAAGGAGCTCTCCTCAAGAAGAGTCCAAGTGTTTTACCTGACCATAGCAGTTTTCTGCCCTAGCCACCCTATCACTGGCAGATCGCAATCCCCTCCATAAGTAGCAGAGTTTTGATCATCAATGACTTATTTTTACAGAATTTTAAGTACCTCCACACAATAACTTATAATTTTGACAAAATTAAATGAAAAATATAAATACTCACTTTGGGAATAGTTATCAGCAGTACAAACAATGTATGAAATAAATAAATCAACAAGCCAAACTTGTACGTAAATTTGCAAGAAAAATAAACAAATATTCATGAGGAGCATCTCATGCTGCTAGCATTTTCTGAGTTACTCTGGAGGGTACAATGATCTAATTATATTACGTATATTTATTTAACAAATGTAATACATTTTTAAATAAATAGATACAAGATTGTTGCTTTCATGATGATAGCTTGAACTAATAAGGTATCACCTGAACATGTTTTTTTGAAATCGCATAACGCATTCAAAAGTTGGTAATTTTTAGGTTAATTTTGCTATATTCAGATATTGTGAAGACTAACTTTTACAGTTTTTAAGATATTAAAAATATTGTTGGTTCATGAGATGCGCCAAATTTTTTTGACAACGTAGATGCCTTCAGAATTTATGGTAACGTAACACTGTGATTTATAATATGTTTCCAATTTAAGAGACTGTCTTTTTAAGTATCCGCCAGAGTGTCATTTCAGATATTTATCTGTCCCTGCACATCATTGTTCAAATAGACAAATATTTGTAAAGCGATGGGACCTAACTACAGTGGTCATCGGTTCCTAAACTTACTAACTACTTAAACTAACTTACGCTAAGGACATGCACGCACACACACACACACACACACACACACACACACACCCGTGCTCGAGGGAGGTCTGGAACCTCTGACGGGGAACTGCCGCTCACATCATTACACATCTCTCCCATTATACGGTTTACCCATTGTCCACCAGTGTCTCCCCCATTGGTCTTTAACGGTTGCTGGGGCAAACCCAGGTTGCCCTAATAGCAGGTTTGACCCTTCAGAACTTGAAGCTGTCCACCTCGCTCACTTGCAAGAGTGTCGCCTTGCCTTCCATACACTTCCATAATTACAATAATTATGTGTCATATGGATTATATATCCATTGCAACACTAATCGTTCTTGCTACATTAGCAACATCCCTTTCTATGTCTGCTGCTCGAAGCATCAAGGTGCAAGACAAAGGCCAAGAGCGCAATTTTTATCTTTTATTTATTTGAGACGACCGGTTTCAACGCTCAATGGTTCATCTATTGGTCTCCTACAATTGGCATTTCGCTGCTCATTAAAGCGCTACACATGCCAGTTGTAGGCGACCAGAAGATGACACCAGTGGCTGTTGAAACCGGTCGTCTAAAATAAATAAAAGATAAAAATTGCGATATTGGCATTTCTCTTTGTATTTTACCTACTTTTTTCTAAAGCACCCCTGTGTTAATGGCAAGAAAACGAATTTTTAGCGAGAGCAACTTAAAACAAAATGAAACATTCAAAAGTTTAAAAATGGACGGTTATACCTTATGTACATTTGGTAAGAGTATCTAATGTGAAATAAATTTTATTACATAATTACGCAGTAGCAGGAGAAGCAGCTACTTCCATAAAATGCTTGGAAATAGACATTTGAAATATATGGACCATGTAAAATTAATCGTGTGTAAGGCAGTGAGACATGAGTACTGGCAGAGGCTTTGGATAAGAAGGTAAATATATGAAAACGGAAAGTGCAGAGGAAGGTGAGACACGGAGAATTAGGACTAAAGAAGACGTAAGGGCTCAGTAAGAAGAACTGATTTGGTAACCTCAATCAAAATGGGAAGACTAATATGGTTAGGACGTGTCCAGCGGATGACAGAAGAAAGGCTCCCGAAGAAGATGATGATGGGACATCCTGGTGGGCGAAGAAGGAGAGCCGGCGGCGGTGGCCGACGGGACTGAGGCGCTTCAGTCACGGTCTCCACGGTCACTACGGTCGGGGGTTCGAATCCCCTCTCGGGCATGGATATTTGTGCCGTACTTAGTGTTAGCTAGTTGATAAGTAGTTTGTAAGTTTAGGGACTGATGACCCCGTAGTTAAGTTCCATAAGCTCTACAAACATTTGAACATTTGAAGAAGGAGAGGACGACCGCGTGTGAGATGGCTGGAAGATGTGGGAGCCGACCTGAGAGCAGTGGGTGTGAGGAGGTGAAGACCGAGACGTCTTAATATATATTAATGATTTCCCTTCTATATTCATAAAGATGCCAAGCTAGTTCTCTTTGCTGATGATACAAGTATCGCTATCACACCCGAATCACAGGAATTAACTGATGAAATTGTCAATGAAGTATTTCAGAGAATTATTAGGTGGTTCTCTGTAAATGGACTCTCTTTAAATTTTGAAAAAAAAAAAAAAAAAAAAACACAGTATATTCAGTTTCACATAGTAAATGGATTCACACCATTAATTAATATTGACTTCAACCAGAAATCTATAGCTAAGGTAGAATATTCAAAATTTTTAAGTTTATGTATTGATGAGGGGTTGAATTGGAAGAAACACATTGAAGACCTGCTGAAACGTTTGAGCTCAGCTACTTATGCTATTAGAGTGATTGCAAACTTTAGTGATGTACAACTCAGTAAACTAGCATACTATGCCTATTTACATTCTCTGCTTTCTTATGGCATCATATTCTGGGGTAATTCATCATTTAGTAAGAAAGTATTCATTGCCCAAAAGCGGGTCATCAGAATAATTGCTGGAGCCCACCCAAGATCATCCTTATTTAAGGATCTAGGAATCTTCACAGTAACTTCACAATATATATACTCAATTATGAAATTTGTTATTAACAATCCACTGAATTAAAATGTAATAGCAGTGTGCATAGCTACAACACTAGGAGAAAGGGTGACATACACTATTATAGGTTAAATTTAACTGTCACAGAAAGGGGTTAATTATTCTGCCACAAAAGTCTTTGGTCACTTACCAAGTAGTATCAAAATTCTGACAGATAGCCAACTAGCATTTCAAAATAAATTAAGAGAATTTCTGAATGGCAATTCCTTCTACACACTAGATGAATTTCTAGATAAAAGTTAGTACTTTAGGAAGAAAAATAAAAATAAAAAATTAAACAATTTAAAAAAAATAATAAAATAAAATAAAATATTCAAAAATTGAGTGCCATGTAACTGCCATTTAACTGGCACGTTCCACATCATTACGAAGTGTCGTATTCATGATCTATGGAACAAGTATTAATCTAATCTAATCTCTAGTCTGGAAATCTGTCATTGAGGGGACCGAAGTCCTCAGAGGTTCGAAGTGCCACGGTGTGAGTGAGGGAAAGGCAGGTGGCAGAATAATTGTAAGAAAGGAAGGCCAACCACAAAGGAAGTCGGTTACAAAGCACTCAGTCAAAGAGTGTTGTTCATCAGTGTGGGGCCCGAGTCAGATAAGGCTGATGGGAGACATAGACAAGATCTAACGGAGAGCTGCACGCATTGTTACGGGGTAATATAATAAGCGGGAAAGCGCCACAGACGTGACCAGTGGTAGACGCTGTATCACAATAGGGCTCCAACCAAAGTCTCGAGACATAATTTTGTCTGCATGGCCACTACGGTGGGGGTTCGAATCCCCCCGCGGGCATGGATATTTGTGCCGTCCTAGTTCGTAAGTAGTTTGTAAGTTTAGGGACTGATGACCCCGTAGTTAAGTTCCATAGACTATACAAACATTTGAACATGTGAACATAATGTTGTCGAGGAATCATCCAATACATTGCTTCCTCATACGTATATCTCGTGTGAAGACTGTAAGGATACAAGTAGGAAGATTAGAATGCACACGGAGGGAAGGAAGAAGTGACAATGCTATACAAAGTACCCTCTGCGACGCACCGCGAGTCACCTTAGGAGGCCGCGTGGAATGACGGCGTGGTCAGAGGCGTCGTGTTACGGACTGAGCGGCAGTTCCCGTTCGAGGTTCGAGTTCTCCCTCGGGCATGTGTGTGTGTGTGTGTGTGTGTTAGTGTAAGTTAATTTTATCAATATTTATTCGCAATAGTGAATTTTTTCACGGCTTCACTGTATAAGGTATAGATGCCCTACCAAATGGTGACACGCGGAAATCTGAGCCGGGCCGGGACTCGAACCCGTGTTTCCCGCTTTTCACGAGCGGTCGCCTTACCATTAGGTTGCCCGAACACGACTCCAGGATCAACTCAAACTTCCGTATTCCACGCTGACTGCATATATGAGTCAACTACATCGGTGCCTTGGCACTCGCCTCGCACCAAGGAGAATGAAAACAAGGAGGCATTACCCTACGCTGTTATCGCCATTTCCTCACTTAGGCATTTGTTAAATGCCTAGTGACGATTTACAGTAATGAAATATTTTATCAATATTTATTCGCTCGCAAAAAACGGGAAACCAGGGTTCGAGTCCTGACCATGCACAAATTTTCGTATGTCACCGTTTGTAATTCGTCACCATACAGTAATACTAGTTTACGTAGCTCCTAAGTCTTGTGACTGACGATCTTAGCAGGTTGGTCCAATAGGTTTACAACCATTTGGACATTTGTTTCTTGCGGAGAATGGATGTAGATGGAGATTGAGGTCATAGGATTGCTTATTTTTTGTTTAATAATGTCCTTCTTCTTTACTTTCTCACGATTCATGGTTGGCGTGAAGAATGGCAGCTAGCTCTCAACGTAGAAAAATGTAAGGTGATGCGCATGAGTAGGAAAAACAATCGCATGATGTTCGAATATAGTATTAGTAGTGAGCTTCTAGATGCAGTCGCGTCGTTCAAATATCAAGGCGTAACATTGCAGAGCGATACGAAATGGAACGAACATGTATAGACAGTTGTGAGTAAAACGGACAGCCGACTTCGGTTTATTGGGACAATTCTGGAAAGATGTACTTCATCTGTAAAGGAGACAGCATATAACCACTTCTTGAGTATTGCTCAAGTGTTTTGGGCCCGCAGCAGATCAGTTTAAAGGAAGACACAGAAGCAGTTCAGAGGCGAGCAGCTAGGTCTGTTACTGGTAGGTTCGACGAAGTTGCCACGGTGTCAGGAACGCCCATCTGCGACCTGAGGGCCCGTTGTACTGCGGTACAACGCGTGGCAACTTCGTCACTACCCAGAAGAACTAAGCCGACCGTTCGGTTGCCGCCGTTGATGGCCAAGAGCGCGCATGCGTACAACTTCCTGTTTCCACCAGTAGGAATCACCGAAGCAAACACCAATAAAGCGCATCTTCCTTTCCTATTTCCACCTATCAGAAACACCAATGCAAACACCAATCAAAACTAAACTGTGACGACAGTACACGTTTTATAAGCCCAGCACAAGGAGGTAACAAGTCAGTATTCCCTGAGGAAGAGATCCTGCAGCGGATCCGAAACGTTGAAAAGATTTTATTATCATGACGCGGCAAATAGCTCAGAAGAATTTGAACGTTAATGCCTGCTCATGGTTGACCCCGCCCACAGTCAGAGGCTTTCCTCACAGCCGGCACCCACGCCGCCTTTTGCTGAATGCTGGTGGGCCCGCCTCTCTTCCGGTTGCCGTCGGCGGACTCGTGTGGCGGCTGATGCGGCGAGGGTTGGGTTGCATCACGGCGCTCGTGGGAAGTGCGCCGGCCGTTCGAGCGTGGGCCCGACCGTCGGCAATCACGGGTTGCGAAACTCTTCCCCGAACAAACGGCCTGCCGCCGCAAACAGGCGGGCCGGCCTCACCGTTACGACACGTGCTTCCTTATAGGACGCGCGACACCGACACCAGCCGCTGACGTCACGCACTCGGCGCCGCGTATGACGCCTCGACAGAGTTCCGAAGGCATCGTTACGTATGCATGTTCCAGCAATCACACTTCTTCTCTCGAACTTACGGCTTTAAGAAATACCCATTGAGACAAGGGCGTGGCGGTGGATGGTCTGTTGGCGAACACTCATTAAGCAAATGGCACGAGCTAGACACCTAACATCTTTAGAGGGCCGCCTCTGGAACTGCTGTCTACAATGACACACTGCCAAAGGGAGGCTGTAAGTCTCTGGTACTCCTATCGGCGCAAGTGACAGCAAATCCTGTTCGTGAGTGCAGAATGTGTGGTATGGAATCTGCCTTCCAAATACTGGATGATAAAATCTGGACGTCCCCTGCATAGGCCTGAAATCATCACGGGTGGAATGGAAACTACGTGCCGATTCGCAGTCATCTTGAAACACCGTAGAACCGTCCAGCCGGCCGCTGTGGCCGAGGGGACTGAGGCGCTTCAGTCACGGTCAGCACGGCCACTACGGTCGGGGGTTCGAATCCCCCCTCGGGCATGGATATTTGTGCCGTCTTTAGGATAAGCTAGTTCATAAGTAGTTTGTAAGCTTAGGGACTGATGACCCCGTAGTTAAGTCCCATAAGTTCTACAAACATTTGAACATTTTTTGAACCGTCCAGACCATGACAAACACACCACCACCCTTGATCACACCTTCTAGGCAGGCGGGATCCAACCACACAAGGTGCCTTCACTTTCCCTGGCGATTAGCTACAAATGCAAGACGATGTGCCCCGTGAAACCCTCGTTCCTACAGATTGTCCACTGGAAGACGTAGACACGTCCTGTGTTGAACTCTGCCACAATTTGTTGGTGGCCGTTTTGTCCATATTGACAAAAACTTTTTTTTTAATTTTTTGTAAATCTATGGGACTTAACTATTCTTGTTATCAGTCCCTAGGCTTACAAACTACACAAACGTTGAGTTAAACTAGCTTAAGAACAAATACAGACATCCATATCCCAGGAAGGACTCGAACCTCCGACAGTGAGCAGCCTCGCGCTCCGCAGGAAGGCGCCTTAAAAAGTTTGGCCACTCTACTGCGGCTCGATATTGACGATCCGCTTCAGATGTCACCGGTTACGAAGAGGCTAGACGGATACCAGTTCTTGATATTTTGTGAGCATACTCTGTCAACCATTCACAATGTACTCTGGGCACGTTTGCCATGTGAATCCGAATTCCTTCACCACTGCTGGTATCGCAGGAATCATTCGTCGGCCACCAGTCACTGTTCACGTTTCGAGAGGTGTCACCTCACGAAGACGATGCGTGTTTCACAAGTCACTTGCACAACCGCGTCTCAGAACGTCTCCTAAATGACTGTAATTGGCACACAATGAGTGGGGCGCGCAAATATCACACCAGCGCTGTGTGTGCCCCGCTGTTCCGTGACATTTACCAAGTCAATGTGTCTCATGGCCAACAGCCTGCCGCCGTGTAGGGCTAGGCTAGCATTTGGATGGATCACCCGTCTGGGTCTGCCGAGCGCCGTTGGTGATAGAGCGTGCATTCGGCCATGTGAGGTCAATCGAGGAGAAGAAACGGCTTAGGTCATGAAAACCGACACAACGGGCGGAAGTGCGGGACGCCTAGGGTGGAGGATGACACGGCGGACGGCCGGTACCCGGTGAACCTTTGTAGAACGGACACGAATGAAGTTAGGAAATTGGGGGAAATTTTTGACTGGGAATTGCCGGTTCATCAAGTTGTTAGTAATGGTCTCCCAGAAGGTTAGTCGCTCGCTCGCTCTCTAGCTCGCTACTTCTTTGACTGCCCATGTGCGTCGAATGGAAATTGTGGAACAAAGCAACAAAGGGCAATTTTCATTCTTCTTATCAAAGCGACGAAGTACTACTGAAATAAAAAAATTTCATGTGAAACGATGGATAGGTTGTAAGGGGCGTGTAGTCCACGACTGCACCCCTGGTTCTAAGTCATCTTCCTGTGGGACGAGCGTAAATGGGCAGGAAGCTGGCAGTTGTGGAAAATCCTCCCTATCTGTCTCACCTACAAATACAGGAGATCCTGACATACTCGGAAAGTATGACTATTTACTGGGTTTTAACCAAGGATGCGATGGAAAACACATTTAGAAAGATAGATCGAAAATTAAGCCGAAACATCATTGCGAAAAAATAAAAAAATAAAAAATTGTACCGTTGTACGAGCATGAACCGTAAGGTTTGGTTCATCTGAAAATAACATCACTTTCCTATCGTTCACAAAGAAGTTCTTCTTAAATAGGATATTTTTGGAACCTCATGAACGTATTGTAATGCATTCTAACTCGTATTTACAACACTTTTCAGTTCATCGGACAGATGATGTGTGAAATACGGGCACTATTTGAGCACGTATATTTTACACATTGTGACGAAACCAAGCTACAACAGAAATAGAAAGCAACTGTAGCTACAACAATACGGCAGGACTAACCAAAATGGGTTCTCAGTTGTCTATGGACTTAAGCAAATCTGTATTAATAAAAATCAATTGCTTAAGTTAATATACTCGTATATTAATAAAAAGCAATTGCCGCATGTAAGTAACTGCATCACTTGAGTACTCCTTGACCGATTTCGCTACCCTTTTTTGTTGTGTTTATGATTCTCAGGACAAAGTCTGTAAGAAAGAATTTTTTTGGAAAAATGGAAAATCTGAGAAAACTGAAATTGTGCATTTAACTGTGTTTTTGAATGATTTCAACGCCACAACTAGCATTTAATACTTTGGAGAAGAGTAATTCTTTTGTTGTTCTTGTTCCTTATCGTCCTGGAAAAGTTTTCAGAAAAAAATTCGAGATAGCTACAAAGGATAGTCGAAAAATCATAATTTTCGTATGCACTCAATAGGGGTGACGCATTCGGTTAAACTGATCACCATCACATTTCTCATATTTGTGTACTTTTTCATCGAGAAGGTTTCTATGCTCCGCAACCCACTGTGTGGTGCATGGCGGAGGCTACATTTGCAGTAGACTTCAATGCCAGATCATCACTTCAAAACAGCTTGACTGATTTGGCTGATTTTATTGTTGTTGTATTCGTAATTGCCAGGACAAGGACTGTATGAAACAACAGTTTTTGAAAATTCACATATTTGCACAAATAAAGTAAAGTATAGTTTGTCAGTTCTGCTGTGTCAAGTTTTCACAACAATATTAAATTCCTAATACTGATATTTTGGGAACAAGATTACGACTGGAACCGAGAGTTTCTCTGTTTTCGATGGTGATTCTATCTTTGATTTGCAAAGATTAAATTAATGTCATTTCTCGGTACTTTGGTGTGTTGCAAACATTCTATTTTGTTCGTGGCTATTTCTTTAGAAAAAATGAAACCAGTGAAGCAACGAAACACCGGTTGGCGTGTGCTCATCACGATAAGAAATTCTGCACTGAATATTAATATTCAAAGCGACATTTGAATGAGTTGACAAAGGAAGTTGGAATAAAGGGAAATATCCTTAATGTCACAGAAGCGAAACCATTGACGCTACATTGGGGAGCTAATAACATTTGTGGTGCCGAGTGTGTATTCATTGCATTCTGAGTTTAAAGTGATTTTTTAACCGTCTGAGTCCCAATATGTAAAAATAATAATAATAATAATAAATAAAAAAAGGAAAGTTCTAATAATTTTCATGAAAGTAACTTTTATTAGTCTCATCGAAAATGAATTTATAATGGAGACATCATCATATGCCAAAAAATTCTAAGCCACCACATTTTCCTATTCCTATCAATATCATACAAAGATTTCAGAATGCCTGCTTCGCCGTGGCAGAGCGGCCGAGGCAT
Source organism: Locusta migratoria (assembly GCA_026315105.1). Taxonomy (NCBI): domain Eukaryota; kingdom Metazoa; phylum Arthropoda; class Insecta; order Orthoptera; family Acrididae; genus Locusta; species Locusta migratoria. The sequence continues at coordinate 468,216,299 of CM048744.1, read as the reverse complement.
TAACGCGCTGTGCTACGATACGCGAAACTGTACCCCGTCGGGGGTTCGAATCCCCCGTCGGGCATGGATGTTTGTGCCGTCTTTAGTATAAGTTAGTTCATAAGTAGTTTGTAAGTTTAGGGATTGATGACCACGCAGTTAAGTCCAATAAGCTTTTCAAACATTTTTGAACGCCTGCTTCATCCGCATACCTCATATGTATGGTCTACTGTTTCACAAGTATGGGGCATGAGACCCCAATTACTGACCCATCTTTTTGTTCTCGAGACAATGATGTTGTCTGCCGTGGATCATGAAAATGAGACAGAAATAAAATTCCTTTCCTCTCCTTCCACATCAATGCAGACATGCCTTCTTCTGTGCCTCTGTAGTCATATTTACCACGCTGGAGGTATTTTTCAGGCTTCTAATCTTTGGGCAAGTGCTTTTGACTTCACAATGATTGTAGAAACAGCCCAAAAAGTTGCACTTTGTTTAGATACTTTATCTAGTTTTCGGCACCAAAGTTATTACTCACATGAGACGTAAACTTATGAGCGATATGCTCAAGTCCAAGTGGCTGTAGTTGGCTGGCGAGCAGTACGGCAGCCCGACAAAGGCTAGCCGCTCATTTGTAAAATTTGACTTACTATCCTCTGGCTAGTATGTGTTCCAATGTTATTTATCCTTTGGACTTGATCATATCGCTCATCAGTTTACGTCTCATGAGAGTACTAATTTTAATCTTCTGATGAAGGCACCCTTAGTTGGTGCCGAAAACTAGATAAAGTATCTAAACAAAATGCAACTTGTTGTGCTGTTTCTACAATCATTGTAAACTTAGTACGGTTGCTACAGTTCTTGACAAGATATGTTTAAAATCGTCGCTTTTGACTTCGTTTCACTGTCTTACAAGCCTACACACCATGATCATGAAGAATTTGAATTAGGCGAACAGAAGTGAAAAAGACTCTCAAAGTAAATTTCAAGTTGTTTGTTCACCAGTTTCTGAGGCAAATACTACACTAAATTTTGACCCAACTGTTTATTTGGAAATTTACCATTAATCACTAGATGTCTCTGCTTTGGACTAGCATCGGTAGTTTCACACGGAAGTTGTGCTTCCGAACATAATTAATGAAATGGTCGTTTCGAGCAGAACCATTGGTTCTCGTAGGGTTAAAAAAAGGTTTCCTGCATTATTTATGAATGTGAAAGCAGAACAAGAAAGTTTTCTATTCTTTTACACATAAACATTTGTTGTTAAATTAATACTTTTCGGTGTTTTTCCCTGAATGACCAACAGTTTTCACTTTTACAAGGTATATGTTTCCTTGAAATTTCAATGATACGGCGGTACAGAATTTCTGTATGAATATTTAATTACGTGGAACCCGTGGAAAGAATTTTCGTATGTATTCAACATAAAAATGGTCTCTTCAATACTGAACTTATTAAAGTGATACAGCTTGGTTTCATCATTATTGGGGAAAAAATGTTGTTCTACATTTACTGTGAGCTTCTACAGCTGAAAACTTAGTTTTACTATCTCGATATGTTAGTCATACTTATTGAATGAGATTTTGCCTTAATAAATCACAGTTCAGCTATCTGGAAGATCTGTATTTGCCCACAAAAGTATATTTTATCAAATATACACTCAGAAATGACAATGATTTAAACATGTGAAAGGTAACAGGGTAAAAGCCATACATTGCCTTTACATTACTGTTATAATTACAAGATGACAATGGTCTTTCTGTATTGATGAAGACGTTCTTCTACTTGTGCCTCTATAAACAAACAGCGCATTTCACTAAACATAGTACAGCTGCAAATGTGATTTTTTGCTGTATTTAGACACGTCTTACACCGGCTATTAAACCTCTCTTTTATGTCCACTAAGTGCGTAATATGTAAAATTATTTTGCAGTCACCAGTCTGAAAAAGAACCCATGAAGAAGTAAATATCTGTAGCTCATACCAAACTGCATTCGTTTTTCTGTGATTCACTACCAACAATAATGCTGAAACTGTCAAACATCGTGTAGACCGAATCAACGCGGTAATCATCAGCAAAGATTTTATCTCAATGCGGGACGACTTAGTCTGATGCAAAAGCTCAGGCAGAAAAGTCGTCACTCTTAGTACGCAGCAAGCCCGATGACGCAGTTCAAAGAGGAAAAACTGTTACAACGGAAAGGATTGTGGTGATGAAATGCAGCGGTATGAATTAGATTCTCACGTTACCGTCGCTACACTGGCAAATAAATTTTGCCTCAAACAGGTAAGATTAAATGTATTATTGCAGTTGCATAAGCTTTAGTACATAGCTGAGGACGTGGACTATTAACTATGGAGAATAAAACACAAACATAGAGATAATGTACTAAAATTTGTTGAAAAACGAAAGTGATTGAACTTCATCAAGAATTTGCAACTCTGAAATTTTTTATCAACGGCGGTTTTCCTGCTGCGGTATCGCTTTCGCTTAAAACCTAACAATCAAGATTACAGAGAAATTAATTGTAATTTCATTAGATGACTATTTTCGGCTCCATTGGAGCCATCTTCAGTTCTGGGGGACATTGCATTATACAATAGCTTATGTGGAAGATTTGTTACTTTTCAAAATCATTACATTTCTATACCCCCAACATATTTGAAGATATAGAAATGACTCCGTAATGCATGCCAATGAAATACTGTGGGTGTCGTTGGCAACGAATTGGTGCACAGTTGAAACTTTTACATAACACCCATGAATTGGAAAAATATAATAGTTTATCATCCTACTGGGGCAAAGGTCAAGTGAACGAAACGTACATTTTAAAATAATTTGAAGCAGTGAAAATCATGTATACAATATCAAGACATTTGATAGACTGAAAAGTTATGTTACATGTGGCATCTCACCTAAAATGAAAACAGAAGAGTTTATGAAGTCTAATGCAGTGCTTGCAGAAGGTGGTAAAGATTATAAATTGGAGCAAGCAGAAGTAATTTTTTTTCTTTTAATTGAGGTAAAACATTTAAGACAAACAAAACGTGATAGCATATGTGTTCTATGCTGCAGTGAGGCGAGTACTGACAGCCACAAAGTGTTACTAGTTTCACAAAGTTAGCAACGCCAGATGGTACTACTAATCTAATTGTTGACTATTAACCCAAAATATCTAATTTTATAATTAAATGAGCGCTTCCAATAAATGAGACGGTGCAGTGCGGCTCTGGAGTTTTGTGGCGTTGTGTTGTGAAGCGTCAGATGGGTCAGCGATTGGTAATCAATCCTGCAACTTTATTGCGATTGGTTGAGATGAAGTTCAGAAGAACCCTTCTTCGGGAAGATGGTATTCCTGCAGAAGATGAATCATTCACACGTTTTCTGGTATCTATTATCATAGGCGGATCCAAGGAGGGGGAGAGGGTCGTTCACCTCACTTTCACCAGCTCTCTCTCTCTTTATATTTATTTATTTTTCAAAACTGGGAGACTTTTGTTTGATTGGGCATGGGATGAAGTACGCCGGAAAAATTTGAAAAATCACAATTAATTTATTGTTTTGAATATTAAGATGATGATTAAGTTTAATGTGGAGTAGATATAAAAATAGAATTCTCATATGTTTTTTCTAATGATTATTGATCTAATTATCCTAGGTGTCTAATTGATAAGTATGCTATAACCTGTTGTGGGTTAGTTTATTAAAATATTGATTTTGGGGATCAATGGTGGAAATATTTTTCTACCCTTGAAGTTATAAAAGTATTTTTCTTAATTGTTGTTTACAAGACCGATTTTTTCTTGTTAAAGAAAGTGATTCAGAGTGAAAAAAAGTGCATTCAACGCAACATGTTCGTTTTTCTCAGGAGGAATGGTCAAGGTTTATTCGTCTTCATCAGCAGTGGAGACGTCGTCCAACTAGATTCGTAGAGTCTCGATGTCAGTGTCGTCATCTTCATATTTCGAATCCGTTGTTGCAGTGTCCCTTGCAGTTCAGGCATGTAACAAAGCAGTGTAACAACGCTTTTCTGCAACCACATCTGCTATAGTCACATCCTTTCGTGCATCGACAAAAAAAAAATTATCCTCAAGATTTCGTCAGGGGCAGCATCTAACTGTGAGAGTTTCAGAACTAGTTGGCCATTCCAACCCCAATTCGGCGCTCCACCTTTAGGTTCCTCTCCTAACCAAAGGCGTTGGTGGTACGTTCGGAACGCGTGCGGCTGAACAGCTTCTTCAGCTGGAGGGAGAGTTTAGAGGAGGCTTCATGTTCCCAGCTTCTTTTACAAGTGATTTGTAGCGGAACTCGTTGAGGGATTCTGTGGTGGCTGGAGCTCCATACCATTATGATTCTCGCTGTCTCAGCAGCATGTTGTATGATTTTGGACTTTTGATGCATTTCCTTTCCTCTTCCTGGTTCTACAGGCAGAATTTTACGATCAGTTGCAAATTTTGCTGTTAAGAGAACATTAAGTCGAAATCCTCTCCAATAATGGTAATCGAGAAATTATCTTTTGCCGGCCGCGGTGGCCTAGGGGACTGTGGCGCTCCAGTCATGGTCTGCACGGCCACTGCGGTCGGGGGTTCGAATTTCCCCTCGGGCATGGATATTTGTGCCGTCCTTAGTATTAGCTAGGTCATAAGTAGTTTGTAAGTTTAGGGACTGATGACCCCGTAGTTAAATCCCATAAGCTATACAAACAACATTGAATTATCTGTTGATAGCTGTCTCCGCAATATCAACGTCATAATCACCTAAAGCTTGAATGCCATTTATCCCATTTTTCTGTAGTTGCATCAACAGGTTTATCAGCTGATTCTTATTGTTAAATTTGGAAAGGAAATCGTCTTGTTTCACTGTAATTTTAATTTCTAAACTGACATTCATTTATCAACACCTCCTGAGCCAATATCGTTGACTTTGTTCAGCTGCTCTTATGCTCTCCGATATGTTAGAGTACCCATTAAAAACCATTGTACAACCTCTCCGAAGACAATTGGTCTTCAAAAATCTAACATAACCATTGCAGCTAAATGTAATTTTTTAGACATTCAGTATGAATCAGAAGTATGTACAGACCTTCTAAAGATGAGCCATTGGTATCTTCGCTTTCTATACTAGCTTTGATGAGTGATAGTATTCCTTTTTTGTCACTGTGGAAACACCTGGTCCATCTATTGTTTCATTACGTACAAAACAAAGAGTAGCCATTGCGCGCACTACACAGTCAACATTTTCATAAATAAATAAAAAATATCTCGAAAATCTGACACATAATACCGACACACAAACTTTCTCTACGGTTGGCGAACTTTTGAAGTGAACTGAAATAAGAAGTGAGTGAGAACACTCCATTACACCCCGCAGCAAGTGACAGGCCTTGGATATTCGTTGTGGGGCTTCCCCATCGTTAACCCTCTCCCGGTCGTTGGGTACTGACGACCTTGACAACATGTCCACTGCAAACGACAATAAATGAGCCTCAACTCCTCCGCCTCAGAAAAATGACGATGTTGCGTTGAAGGCACTTTTTTGTCACTCTGAATCATTTTCAGTGCTTGTAAATACTTTAATTGTATGATTCATAATATTATCGTAAAAGCTACAATTATAAAAGGTGTTCTGTTTCAATTGGAATTCCCTTATTAATAGTAGGGCAGCGGCTAATCTTGGTCGTGCCCTACCCACTGTTTTAGCTGACGACGAGGCGAGTGTGACGAACGTTTTTCAATTTTGTGAACAATCTCGACTCTGACCTAAACTCAGGCTGGAGGTTTTAGTGTGTTACAGGAGGGCTCGCTGATGCCTTTAACATCAGCGATAAGCGTACCTCTACACTCAGACATTTTCTTTTAAGGACTTCTAAGGTTGTATACTTCAGTCTGACACCTTAAATCGCTGATTTGCAATATGTGTTCGTGTTGTTGCCCAGACCTACATTCTTCTATTGCCTGTTCTTATTTATTTACTGTTGTATAATTCATTTGTCAAGACGCTAAAAACCTTGCTGTTGTGCGCCCAAAACATTCTATCCTATCCTTATTAACAGTGTTAAAGTATTGTTATTTAATATGCTAACACGTTTCATAAGATAAAAACGTCACAGTCCCTCAAAACACTCAGGCCTGGAGGGAAATCGAAACTGAGTGCACATCTTATAAATGATGTAACTTCTGATTGGCTGAAGATAACGTAGCAAATGTGCATATCAAATTGAAGGAAAGTTAACGCTCTACAACTTTCTTTCCGACAAATTTTCTGTGAAACGATCGAGTGAGTCACTAGAAGTAAATGTTTGACAAAATTAGTGAGGTGAAGATGATTTGGCCGGCCGCGGTGGCCGAGGTGACTGAGGCGCTCCAGTCACGGTCAGCACGGCCTCTACGGTCGGGCGTTCGAATCCCCCCTCAGGCATGGATATTTGTGCCGTCCTAGTTCGTAAGTAGTTCATAAGTAGTTTGTATGTTTAGTGACTGATGACCCCGTAGTTAAGTCCCATAAGCTTAACAAACATTTGAACATTTTGAAGATGATTTTTTCCAAAATTGTCGATTTTCAATAACGTATATCTCGAAAACCCTTGGGAATTCGACGTATATGTATGCAACAATTTTATAGAAAATTCAATTGTCTTTCATTTTTATTCGGAACAATTTTTTTCTAAAGCCGACCGTTTTGGAGATATAAGCGAAAAACCAAAAAATGGTACCTGTCCACCCCCCTCCCCGCTTTAGCTCACCCCCCAGGGGCGGGGACTTTTAGTATGTTCACCTCCTAACTATCCCTAACAAAGTCCTGAAGTCAAAAATTCTCGCATATTCCATGCATTCTACACCCCTCTTTTGAGCACTCATTGACTGGACTATCAAATAATGCAATTAAAGAAATACGTTAGTGGCATTTAGAAAATAAATTGATACTAAATCACAGTAAGACTCAGTTTCTACAGTTTCTAACACACAAATCAACAAAAACTGACATTTAAATTGCACAGAAAGGACACATAAGTGAGACTAAACAGATCAAATTTCTAGGCGTTCAGAGAGATAGTAAGCTGTCATGTAAAGCCCATGTTCAGGATCTTCTTCAAAAACTAAATGCTGCGTTGTTTACCATTAGGACTCTGAAGTAAGTGCTAGTTCAATACAAAAAGTAGTGTATTATTCTTATTTTCATTCGCTTATGACGTATGGTGATTTTTTCTTCTTCTGGTGTAACGCCTCTGATTCAAAAAGCGTATTTATTGCGCAGAAACATGCGGTCCGATCAATATGTGGGTAAGCACGCGTACCTCTTTTCGATCGCTGTTTAGTAGCCTGGAACTTCTGACATAGCCTCTCAATACATATTTTCTTGAATGTCGCTTGTTGTTAGTAATGTTTGGTTACTCCCAAGAGTTAGCAACTTTCACTCCGTTAATACTCGAGAGAATTCCGCATAAAGTGTTTCGGATTGGACATCAGGACCATATAAAATTAATCCTGCGTGAGGCAGACGCAAGACTGAAATTCATTCTAAGAATCCTGAGGAAATGTAGGCTTCCAAGATAGGACGAAGGTTACAAAACACTGGTTCGGCCGAAGCTCGAGTATTGCTCATCAGTGTGGCATTCGTAGCATCCAGGGTTGGTTGGAGACATAGAGAAGATGGAACGGAGAGCAGCACGCTTCGTTAAGGGTTAATTCAGTAAGTGCGAGAGATGACTGGGAAGCCCCAGTGGCAGATGCTGTAACAGAGACTTTCTGTACTGCTGTACGGGCTCCAGCAAAAGGTTCCAGAGCTTACAGTTCTCGAGCAGTCATCCAATACAGGGTGTCGCACGCATTGGAGCGCCGTACAGCGGTGCGCGCGGCCGTCCGCCGTCGGGAGTTCGAATCCCCCATGGGGCATGGGTTTGTGTTGTCATTAGGTTAGTTTACTTTAGTTTAAGTAGTTTGTAAGCTACGGACTGATGACCGCGTAGTTAATTCCGATAGATTTACAAATATTTGAACATTTGAATGCAGGGTGTCTCATTTATCTTGACCACTTAAAACTACTCTGAAAAAAAAACAATTACTGTAAAACGACTTTCACCGGTATCAATGTAAGGCAGGGGCTCATGAACGTCAGTGTTATTTTAACAAAACCTTACGTGATTTTAAATGGACACGCTATATTATGTCATAAGAAATTATAGCATGACAAATAACATAAACATCGCAATACGACAATTACATCCCGAGATATTGATTACGGCTTGAAACGCGTGGCTTGCGCACGTCCTGAGAGTCAGGCTACAACCCCACGCTGCTCAGGACGTGCGCTAGCCACGCGTTTCGCGTATTTCAAGCGTCAACTTCACTCTTCAGTAATGTAATTAATTTATTGCGATTCAATCAATGCCACGGTTTATGTTATTTGTCATGCTATAGATTGCTAACAAAATACTATAGGTTGTCCATTTCAAAACACACAAGTTTTTTCTTAAAAACACATATACTTTCGTTTGAGAATGATAGATAATATTTATATCCATGAGTCCTTGCCTTACATTGATACCGGTGAATTTCGTTTTGTTTCAGAAATATTTTGGGTGGTTTTGATAAATGGGACACCCTGTACATTACTTCCTTCTACGTACACCTTGCAAGAAAGTAAGGGAATGAAGCAAGATTAAGGGTTAACATCCCATCGTCATCACGGTATTACAGATGACTCGCGAATGAAGTGTGAGGATAAAATTACAGAAATTACAAACCACGCCGAGGAATGCCTTTCGCTCCAGTCACGGTCTGCACGGCCAGTACGGTCGGGGGGTTCGAATCTCCCCTTGGGCATGGATATTTGTGCCGTCCTTAGAATTAGCTAGTTAATAAGTAGTTTGTAAGTTTAGGGACTGATGACCCCGTAGTTAAGTCCCATAAGCTGTACAAACATTTGAACATTTTTTTTTTGGAATGCCTTCAGCCGTTTCTCCCGCGAACCATACAAGACTGGAAGATGAAAAGAAGGAACTGACAGTGGTGCACATAGCACCCTCGGCCACACTCCGCGATGTGCCGCGGAGTACAATTGTACGTGTAGAATTCTACACCGGCCTCTTTGAGCCCGAATACACATTATCTGTCAAATGCTGACATCGGCGTCTGCGAGACATGTTTACTGTCGATTTCAGTACACGGAATTCGCAAGGGCTTTATGGCCTGGTCCCCTGTTTACGGCACGCCAGATGGATGGCGAAACTACGGGACACCGTCACACAGTCTTCCAGCGCACGCTAAAGTTTACAGTCTATGAATATCAATTTGTCGCCAATTTGCATAACTCGTTCGTGGTGCATCGTTCCTTTTTGTCTTAGAGTGCATATTAAATAACAAATCCCTCTTTTGTAGGTATGGTTCTTTTGGTATAATAAGTCTGCATATTACATTTTCTCAACGTCCGCCATCGTTAGTTATTTTGGTGCATAAATAGTAAAACTCATTAACTGTGTTCAGTATATCATAGTCTAATCTAATTCTTTCAGCCTCACCCGATTTAATTCTGCTGCATTCCATTACCCTACCTACCTGTTTTAAGGCATTTACCCATTTCATTTAAATGCTATTCCAGTTTCTTTGCTGACGTGAAGGAATTACAATGCCATCAGAAAATCTGGAAGATAATATATGTTCTCCCTCAACTTCAATTCCGTCTCTAAATTTCTTCTTTCTTTCCTTTACTGATCGCTCAATGTACAGATTAAATTGTATTAGGAGAGGACAAAACGCTGTCTCACTCCGATCTCAGTCATCGCGTCTCATTCATACTACAATTTCAGTAAAATACGAGGTATGTCCACAAACTAAGTTCCGTTTGGTTATATAAAACAAATGTGTACAGATACAAAAAATATATTTATTATACAAAAATCTGCAACCGTTAAACTACTTTTCTACAAAGCTTCTGAAATTTTGTAGGCACAAGTTTTTATATGCCTTCTTCATAGAAGGTTGCCGCCTGTGTATTCAGCCATGTGGTAACATGTTCTTTCAGCTTGTCATCATCGTTGAAGTGTTGACCACCAATAACAGATTTTAGGTGTAAGAAGAGATGAAAGTCGCTAGGAGCGAGGTCCGAGCGATACGGAGGATGATCAAACACGTTCCAGTGAAATTCCAGTAAGAGTTGTTTGGTCATATTGGCCTAAGTGTGATCGTGCATCATCATGGAAAAAAAAAACACCGTTTGACAATAATCCTCGGCGGTTGTTCTATATTGAGCAGCGCAATTTCCTAATGGTCTCGTAATAACCATGTGCACTGATTTTTTGGCCTTGTGGTAAGAAATCAATCAGTAAAATGGCATTTCTTTCCCAAATAACGGTGCACATGTCTTTTCTATGTGTCAAGATTTGCCTACGCTTAACCTTCGTTGGGGATGAAGTGTGCCTCTATTTCTTTGATCGTCATTTTGTTTCAGGGGTGTCATACGATTTCATCCCCCGTGATTATCCTTCATTGTAGAGTGTCAAAAACTGAAGTACTCGGCCCGTCCGTTATTTACTCAGATATTCAGTAAGAATTTTGGGTACCCAACGTGAGCAAAGTTTTCGAAATTTCAGTTTCTCAATAACAATTTCATGAATTAGTGATCGTGAGATTTGCGGAACTTCCATAGCAAGTCCGGTATGTGTAAATTTACGTTTGTGCTTAATCTTATCTTCAATTGTGTGAACCAGTTCATCAGTAACCATGGATAGGCGTCCACTTCGTTCTTCATCGTGCAATTGATTACGTCCTTCATGGTACAGTATGACCGATCTTCTAACTATTCACTCACTCATAGTATTTTGTCCGCAAATCTCGCAGATTTGCAGATGAATTTCCTTTGGTTTATTTTTTTAATTTTATTTTATTTTTCATTTAGAAAATGAACCACAGATTTGATATTTCATACGCGGCGGCACTTTCAATTACGGCTGACATTATAAAGAAGCACTACAAAGCTCACGTCGGCAGCAGCGATCTGAAAATGGCGTTCATGTGTTCTTCTTGAGTCAAAGTAACTGCCGCGCATGCTCGGAACTGTGATCGTAGCGCTGCCGCGAATAGAAACAGAAACGGAACTTACTTTGTGGACGGCCCTCGTATTATGAACAAGCTTTCACTCTCTCTTTTATTTCTGCTAACTTCATAATTTCGAAGAGTGAAGTATTTCTACTGCCTAACGTTTGCCTTCTTTAATTCCGGCTCTCGTTTGGTGTTTGTGCAGGGATCGCTGACCAGTACGCGATACGTGCTGTGCGTTTTAAGACTCGCCCTTACTCCGAACTTCCGAAAGGGAGGTGGTGTGTTGCTCCAACATTTTAACGTTCGCCAAATGACTGCGCGTGGAAATCAACGCGCTCTGGGGAATTGTCAATTTTGCTGAAAGTTTCCGTGCTATTATAGCATAGTCTTGTGGATTTGTTATTAAAACACAACGTTTCGTCCCCATCTGCCGAAGGTCCACAAAGAGAAATAAACTATTTCTTCTCTGACCCGTATTGTTAGTGCTATTGTTTCGATCACCTGTTTGATTGCCAATACTATTACGAGCGCATTTGATTCGCTCAGATTCCTATATCAATAATCGGAACATTTTATAACATATTGGTAAAGCCAGAGGATATATTATAATCTGCGTCACATAGAAAGGTGACCCAGTTTTCAGGCGTTACCGCACTGGAAGCCAATGATATCCATTCCATTATATAGGGGCGTGGCTGGCCGCGAGTTACGCAATGTTTCTTTTGCAGACTCCACTGCTGGCGCTCGGCCGTAGTTCCTCCCCTCCACGCTTCTTCTATCGCTCCGCCTCTATGAGCGGAAGCGCCTTCCTACATGACGCCAACTATAGTTAGTTTTGGTGTGGTATCCCTGTTTACTATGATTCCACTCAATGAGCTGCTGCAACAGCTGAATTTGATTGTTCCTTACGACATTGCATATGTGTTCAAATATTGCCTTACGACTCCTTATTTCAAATGGAACGATGATTTCTATGAACAGACAGATGATGTAGCTATGGCGAGCGCCTTAATCCCGCTTATAGCAAATTTATATGTCGAAAAATTCGAGAAACTGGCATTGAAAAATCCAAACAAAGCAGCTGTCAATTTGGTACCGCTATGTAGACAATACATTTGTTATGTGGAGACATTGCAGAGAGGAACTAGATCGTTTCCTTGAATACCTCAGTAAGAATAATCCTAGAATTCAGTTTTCAATAAGGGAAATGGCAGCTTGGGCCATACAGTTTATCGGAAGCCCACACACACACTGACCGTCATCTGCACCGGGATTCAAAGCACCAACCAAAGCAAAAAAAAAAAAAAAAAAAAAAAGCCGTTGGCGGACAGAACAAGGAACATCTGCGAACCGTAATTACTCGACACGGAATTAAAACACCGGACTAATGCTTTACCGATCAATGGCTATTAATCCACAGAGGTAAGGAGCTCGTTGAGAGAACCATGTGGAATTCAGAACAATGAAAAAGTTAATGTGAAATCTAAAGTATTCCTGCCTTTAATTGAGGTTATAACCGACCGCATCGGTAAAATTTTGACGAAACGGAATGTTGCTGCAATATACAAACCTACTCGGAAGATATAGGATCATCTGAATTCGCCAAAGGATTTTCACAAACCGCTGAAAAAAAAGTAATTTATAGGATTCTGTGTAGCTGTGTAGATGTATACGTGAGTAACACAAAAACAGTCAAAAAACGACTAGAAGAACACAAGGGGAACTGTACAAGGTGAGAGATTGACAGATCAGCTGTTGGTGAATACGTTTTTCAGCCAGGAGACCAACTTATTCAATTTTATAAAAGTCAAGATTTCAGCAACCACAAACGGATATCACGAAAGACAGTTCAGAGAGGCTAGAGAAATTGTGAAACACCCCAATAATTTCATTGAGATGGAGGAGGGCGTGAAAATGCTCGAAATTTGGTGTTAAGAAATGCACTTCCACCATGGGAGGATATTAACAATGAACAACGGCAATCGGCAACGGCGAAGATGTGATAATGTCGTAGGAAAGTCGAACCAGAGACTCCCTTTTATTGGCAGAACTCTTAAAAGATACAACAGAAGAGACTGCATATTCTACGTTTGTCCGTCCTTATTTGGAGTACTGCTGCCCATTCTGGGAGCCTTATTAAGTGGCTTTGACCGAAGTGATCGAAAGGGCCCAAAGAAGGGCAGCCCATTTTGTACTGTCACGATACAGGGGAGACAGCGTCACGGAAATGATACAGGATCGGGGGTAGGGTATCATTGCAACATCGGCGTTTATCTCTGCGGCGTGGTCTAATTACGAAACTCCAATCACCAAGATTCTCCTCCGAGTGCAAAGATATATTGCTGACTCCTACCTACATAGGTAGACATGATCATCAGAATAATATACGGTAAATCAGAGTTCGAACGGAGAGTTTCAGGTGTTCTTTCTTCCCGCGCGCTGTTCGAGAATAGAATGGGATATAAATAGTGTAAAGGTGGTTTGCTGAACCCTCTGCGAGTCACTAAAATGTGATTTGGATTGTATCCCATGTATATGTATATGTAGAACAATTTACCATCAGAAGGAAGGTCAGAGAAGCCATAGAAATGTCTAAATGACCCACCAACCGTAATAGAGACGGTGACTACAGACTTCCGGCGTCCCGGCTGCCAGCATTAACAGCACTAACAGGGGGCAGCGCGCGCAAAGCAGGTCGCGAGGGCGCGCGGGGCAGCACAGCGGCCGTACGAACACAGAGAGCCGGCTGGCCGCTGCCCGCTGCCCGCGCTAAGCGACTAGTAAACAGTAGCACGCCAAACGACCACCTCTCTTGCCTATTCCAGCCAATGACAAACAGTAGTGCAAACACCAACCAAACCCTTGCGAGCCGCCCCGACAGCTGGAGGTAGGGGTCATGGCTGGTTCTCCAATCTTGAGGGACGTCTCTGGGCAAGTGAAGCGTCTTACATAGCCTCTCCTTTCCAAGTGGCTCTTTCCGCCTTCACGAGGTGCGAGGGATGAAACTAGCAGCGCCTGGACCACGTCAAGTCTGGGCCATACTGGCTACCGAAGGACTGAGCTGCGACCCAACCGGAGGAGAAAGCGAACTTAGAGATGGCATTACAACTCGCCAACCTGGAGCAACAGGGTGTGTTAACCACCGCATTACGACACGTCAACCGTATGGGACACAAGTACGGCAGAAAGGTCACCTTCTCGACAATGGAGGCAGTGGACGGAATTCATCTCAAGACAATGAGTCTGCCCATGGACTTTGGAGCTCTTCAACATCTTATTGAAAAAGTGTTTCAGAGGAGGGGGGAGAAGTATGATTTGAATGAAATATACCACCAGGCCGTACTGGCCTCTGGAAGGATTGCGTTGGACCACACAAAATATTGGCCTGACTGTAACATTCATACTTACTTTCCCTAAGGACAATCAAACTTGCCCATCTGAATGCACATAATTCCAGACTTGTGTTACAAGAGCTCAGAGAGGTCGTGGACAATATGAGTCCAGATGTCCTCTGTCTAAAGAAGCCCTTCACCATTCATGTCAAACTACCTTTTGGGGCTTCACCCTAGGGTTGCAACTATTATCTGCAACAAATCACTGCAAGTCACTGTCCTATCACAGCTATCTGACGAGCATTGCAGCGCCATTGAAGTACACTTTCCCATGGGAGTTGTGTGCATAGTAAACATGTACTTTCAATACGGGGATCCAGTTGATCCCTATATGGATAATCTTACTCAAGTTATGCGGGTGCTGTGTGGTCAAAGGGTGGTTGTGGTGACAGACCTAAACACGCACTCCTCCCTGTGGAACAGCCGCACCTGGGACGCAAATGGAGATAAAGTGTAAGAGGCCATCATGGCTCTCCATTTGGTTGTTGCCAACAGGCCTGGCAACCCGCCAACTTTTGTTGGACAGGGTGGCGAAGGAACTAATATCAATGCGACGTTGATGACACCTAATTTGGCAGCCAAAACTGACTGACGAGTTCATGATCGTATCACATCAAGTGATCACAACATGATTACCTTCTAACAAACCGAGTGTAGCTGGGACACAGAGTGGGAGTGGCAACACACTTTAACAAGACAGTCTTGGAACGCCTGGTAGTGAATTGCATCCTGCCTGCATTGCTGGAGGCAGCGCAGCGCAAGATCTTGTCGGTGCGGTGGTCGGAGCGATTGAAGCCACTGCACTTTTGTGGAGGAGGGCCGTCGCAGCTTCCCCATCGCCAAGGTCCCCAGAGCTTCAACAACTGAGACAGTCTGTCAGAAGGACGAGGAGGCACTACCAAAGAGCTGTGATTTGGCAAGAGTGCCAGTACTGGCTTGCCCAGTACAGGCAAGAAAAAGAACACTTCTCCCAGGTGGTGAAGGACACCAGGCTCAAGAGCTGGGAGACCTTCATCAAGAACCAGTTGCCCACTGATCCCTGGGGCGTCCCATACAAGCTCATGGCAGCTTGGCAGGAAACTGCTGAGGTCCTTCTCCAGACCCTCCTCCCTGACGAAAACGCCAACACACTCTGATGAACAGAAAGAAATCAGAGAAAGGGACGCCCTGGAGTATATGAACCACACTCCAGTTTACCCCTTCTCGGAAGAGGAGGTGACAAATCAGATAAAAGCTCTCAAGAGACTAAAGGCCCTTGGACCTTACGGAATCCCAGCCGAGATAGTGCAATTCCTCGCGTCTCAGCTGGTCTCTCAAATGACTAGGCTCTTCAATGAATCACATATTTTTGGAAACATTTTTGTTTCTCTATTTTTGGGTAAACAGCACTCTATTTAAATTTGTTAATAAAGAACAGTCTAGAATGCACTAATTTATTTCATTCAACTAGTTTCAGTCTTATGTAGACCATCTTCAGGAATTTGCCCCCTCGATGTTGTGGAGCTGGCAGGTAGGTGGGAGCCTCCAGTGCGTCACTGGAGGCTCCCACCTACCTGCCAGCTCCACAACATCGAGGGGGCAAATTCCTGAAGATGGTCTACATAAGACTGAAACTAGTTGAATGAAATAAATTAGTGCATTCTAGACTGTTCTTTATTAACATCTTCAATGAATGTCTGCGCACTGGCAGTGCGAGTAACAGGCAATTCGGCTTTCGTCAGGGGAGGTCAGCGTCAGACGCGATCAAGCTGGCAGCCGAGGTCTGCGCCTCTGCGCCGTGCAAATACGTCGTAGGCATCCATCTGTGGTGGCCTTCGCTCTTCTTCTAGAGTGTCCAGGGTCGCTATATGGTTGTCTTAGGAGCTATTGTGCAGAAAGGGAGGTCTGGCTATCATTCCCTAGTGGGAGAGTCACCAAAATGATCACCAAGGGGTGTCCCCAGGGCTCCACTTGGAGCTACTCTTCTGGGACTTAAGCATGGAGCCTCTCCTTGGAGAGCTGCAAGACCATTCTGACGTGCTAGAGGTGATAGCTTACACGGACGATCTCCTCCTCATAGTCGGGCGAAGTCGTGAAAACATCGAGCCCAAGATTGAGAGATAACTGCGGGTTCTTACTACATGGTGCGACAGACAAAGTTACCGATAGCACTGCAAAAGTCGGTGTACCTACTGTTAGAGGGCTAACTGGCCAAAAATCCAACAGTGATGATTAATGGAACACCCGTTATTAGACGAAAAGAAGCCAGATATGTAGGCGTCATCATTGATGACCGCTGGAGTTTCGCGAAGCACATAGACGCGGTTTCTCAAAGATAACTGACAAAGTTACATAGATTGGCTGGGATCGAGCACCAGAGGTTTCAACTTTTACCCGATCTCATACAACTGTATTATAACAGTATACTGACGTCTATCGTGGGCTATGGACATCCAGTGTGGGTCCACTGGCTCACGAGGGTGATGCCTGCCATGGACGTGAGAAGAGTGTAGCGGGATATCCTTGTTCATTAAGTTGGAGCCTACAGGACCACTCCTGGCGGGGTTCTTTTGGTGTTGATGGGGTTATGCCCCCTTGAGATCAAGGTGAGGTAGCAGGGTGCTTGATACTGAGCAAAAAAAGGAGACGGGACAATGTTTCCAAAATTCTGGGGTAACCATTAACTACCGAAGCAGAAATCAGATAGAAAGGACTCCAACTATGGCAGCAATATTGGGATAAGAAGGAAACTGGGAGGAGAACACAAGCTCTATTACCAGATATCCAGGAAAGATTAAAGATGAGGCATTTCAAACCATCAACCGGAATGCTGCACTTCCTCACGGGACATGGACCCTATCCAGAGCCTACCTGTTCCGGTTTAGGAAACAGGCTACACCAGCTTGTGCCTATGGTGCTGAGTTTGGAACACCAGAACATATCATTTACGAGTTTACTGCATTTGATGGCGTGTCTGCGGACCTGAGAAGGGCTCTGCCCAACAACAACACGTATGAGCTTATCAGGAACCCGGACACGTTGTGCATACTTGACGAAATTGCAAACAAGACCTCAAGCAAAGGGCTTCAGGACTTCGTTGAGATTAACTAGCTGACTATGACGTAATACCCGACTGAGACAGCCGCATCTGCCATGCCGCCTGGGGTGGACTGATCGTCAGAAATGACAGTATCCCTCATCCCCTGGATTCGGAGATTAGATGTGGGAAACACCGATTATGATAAACTTAAACATAAGTTAGATGTAGGTTTTTTTTATAACTCTTCTGTAGGTTAAGACAAAAACAGGGATAACTTTTGCGGCGGGACTGTGGTGACAAAAGTGATTGGCCGCCCAGTGCCGGGGGCATGCTCACTGGGTTTCGCTGGGTGAGCTGGCCACTTCAAGTAGGTACATCTCGCTGGCACACTTGTAACACCACAGCAGTAGTATATTAGGCAACAAAATAAATACGTCAACATATCTACTAACACTAGTATAGGTTGTTCAGTGGTTTCGTAATAAAATAGAATAATTACGTCACTAGCCTGTAACAGCTTTGTATAATCAAAATACCCATTGTGTCTTAGGTATTGGGTCATGTTTGCATGATATTATAAATAAAGAAATTAAAAAGAAGAAAACACCAACCAAAGACGAATACCCCTGAAGAAGGCGACTTGCTTTAGTGGCCGAAACGTCGGTTGGTTTCACACGATAACGATGCGATATAATACCCTAAAGAACTTTATTGAATGTGAGGATGGCCGCAGAAGCCTCGCCTACATTTAACTTTATTGTATTTGTTATAAAGGTGGGGGTGGGATGAACTTGTATTGTGGATGCGCCTCGTGTGTTTTGAGTGCAGTGGGGAGGGCTGCTGTTACCACGTGGCGTGGTTCGGCGTGGTCAGACAGGAGGTGCCGCTAATGACAGGCGAGCGAGCCTCGCTGGCGGCGCCTTTGATGGGCCCGGCGAGGCTGGCCGCTAATTGCCTCCCCACAGGTCGCGGCGTGCCTCGCTCATCTGGCGCACAGCCGTCGCATGCACGTCCAATGCTTCGCTTTGTTTCGTCCGTCGTCACAGCTAGCCCAAGAAAATTAGACGGAAAAAAGACCGTGCTGGCTAAAAAATAAGTACAACATGGATGCAATCGCAAATAAGGATAATATATGAAACTTCCTGGCAGATTGAAATTGTGTGCCGGAACCGGTATTCGAACCTGGGACCTTTGCCTTTCGCGGGCAAGTGCACTACTGACTGTGCTATCCCTACTTCACATTCAAGTCTAGGCGGCATCGTGAGTTGTGTCGGGATAGCACAGTCGGTAGTGCGCTTGCCCGCGAAAGGCAAAGGTCCCAGGTTCGAGTCCCGGTTCCGGCATACAATTTTAATCTGCCAGGAAGTTTCATATCAGCGCACACTCCGCTGCAGAGTGAAAGTTTCATTCTGGAAGGGTAATATATGTTTTTTGGCTTGTGCGTAATCCTGAAAACCGAAAACAACATTTTTTGACTTTGTTCAATTTTTTCCCTTGTAGCGTCCCGGTATGTTGGTTAATTATTGGGAACACTACAATACTGCTACATACTTCTATAATTAAAAATCATTAAAAACAAATCATTCACTATGTTTTCTACGAAACTTTTATAGGAGAATCTGCCAGGAAGTTTTTTATAGGAGTAGTATACAAATGAAATGCCTTTTATTAATACTGTAGCTTATACACCATTTAGCTCCAACTAACTGACTAATTTCAAGTAAGTGCACATCAGTTGCGTGGTTCTGTTTATACATCGTTGACAATACCATGACTTGATACATTGTCGCAATTATTTCATTACAATTAGTAATTATTTATTTACATGAAAATTAAAGTTTACAGTTTGGTTTTTCATAAAATACATCTTTTTTGTACAACATAGACCTTATTTCGCCCTGTGTTATTATTTGCATACACCAGAAATTACTCAAAATGTTCGTATGGCATGATCTAATAGCACCATCAGTAATTATATTGACATACATTCAGAAAAGTTTAGTATCAGCAAGAAAGTATGCAAAGATGATTTAATGTTACATTGTGATACTTTCTATATACATTTTGGGTTTCAATTAATTTTTTATGATTTGCTTAATTGATAAAAGTATTAATTTTAACAATGTGGTATTGATACATCTTCTAGATCTTTCTGTATTGTTAACTTCTGATTTTTAATTAAACAATGAAACTGTTGCTGAATTCTTTAAGTTAATGAGCGCTACACTTTTTTAAAATGAACAAGACATTCTGTTAATACAAATGTTGATAGTAAATAATAAATATGAAATATCAACTTACAAGTTAAATGTGGTTCAGCCGTTTAGCTGCAATCGATTTGTGAGAAGTCAAAATACTTTAGAACTCCACATCATACGTAATTAGTGGCGGACTAAGGCTGCTGCAGGCCCGGAAGGCAGCGAAACAAAATGAGGCCTCCGTCCACTTGGAAATACATGAATTACTAAAAAAAGTAATTTTTCAGATTTGGAAGCTCCTCAGGGCGAGAAGCACGGTATAGTCTACAAAATAAATAAATAAAAAGGAAGTCAACATCATTAGAGCCTGATTATGCCTTTCAGAGTTCAGTCTAGAGCATAGTCCCCTTAATGAAAATCCTCCATGATCACCTATTCAATGATGCTTCGTCTGATATTATGCTTTTTATTTTTAAAATCGTTCTTCCTCCAGTCTAAATACTTTCTTCTTGGTCTTCCTCGACTCCTCTTACCCTCCGCTTCTGAGTCCATGAGTCTCTTACGTAACCAAGCTTCTCCCATGCATGTAACATGACCCCACTATCTCAGCCTGTTTGCTCCAACTGCTTCATCTATAGTGTTAATTTAAAAAATAAATAAATAAATAAAATTGCGTTCGAGGTATTTGGAGCCCCCTCCCTGCCGCAACACGAGAGGTCCAAGGCGGTCTCCCCCCCCCCCCCCCCCCAATTAGACAACCACTGTACATAACCGTACACATATTCAGATTGTGTGCCGGAACCGGGACTCGAACCTGGGACCTTTGCCTTTCTCCGCCAAGCGCTCTACCGACTGAGCTATCCCGACATGACTCACGATGCCGCCTCACAACTTTACTTCCGCCAATACCTCGCCTCCTACTTTCCAAACATCTCCTGCGAAGCTCAGTCGGTAGAGTGCTTGCCCGCGAAAGGCAAAGGTTCCAGGTTCGAGTCCCGGTTCCGGCACACAGTTTTAATCTGCCAGGAAGTTTACTTCAATTACAGTATTAAATTGGTGTGATTAATTTTTACAAGCATTCTTTATATTAATTATTGTTCTGAATTTACATTTACTTACAAGTTTTTACGTTTTTCTGCATGCCGGGGAACATGGTCCGGTGGGGGACACGTCGTCCAATTCTTTCACCTCTTCTGGCATGAGATGTAAATCGATTTCTTCTCGATTATGTCAGTCTGTTTGTCTAACTGTGTTGAGTCAAAGAAAATACCCTCTTTTGTTGGACAATTAAGTTATGAAAGCCCCTTGCAACTGCTGCATATAGCTGAGCACTTTATGAGCGCTTCCCTGCATGAACAAGTTGCTTGACATCCATTCGTTCACGTGCACGATATTATTCTGAGCATTTCCTGTGGCGCTGGCGATTAGATGGTTACAATCGGGATCAGACTTTTTTTTTACCGCAATCAAGGAGTCTTCAATGGGCTGCTTGACCTGGTACCCTACACGACATAATTTTTCTGTCTACATTCAGATGAGACGTTTCTCATTAAGTTGATTTATTAAGAAAGGTTCTTTTGACACACATAGGAATATTATTCATCTAATAAAACTGTAGCTGAAAACACGTCGCGTGCTCCTGGACCTCATTTTATGCTTTCCTCAGCTCCCTCCTCAGGGTAGCTATCAAACGTTACATTGCATCTGGACCCAGAGTATTGGCTGAGGTAGTTCACATACTTTTCAAGAATGAAGGAGAGCATTTCACTACTATTCTACACAACATGGTATAAGAGGAATCCACCCTAAGGAAAGCAGACTGTGTTGCTTGTGATTACAACACTGACTGGACTGAACAGTTTAAAGAGGTCTGATTTTCTTTTCTTTCGCATTATTCCGTCCTCATCAAAAAGATAATGTATATGGGGCTAACTCGAGGCCGAAATATGACTCGAGATGTTAACTATAAATGGAAAGGGGACAAATAATTCGACGACGTTTCCTCCACGGGACTGTCTTTCCCGAAACGCAGCAAAACACAAAAAGATATAAGTAAATAAAAATACAGAACAATAATTAATATAAAAAGGTTTGTAAAAATTATCTTGTCAGTTTACTGCTGTTATTGAAGTATATTTCCATTAATGATATCTTTCACTTGATATACTGTTGTTTTTGTTTTTTAATCGGTTTATTATTGTTTTGTACTTAGGTACGTAGCTAACTAAACCACATTTAAATTTGAATATTTGGACGACTAGTGGGGATTAAAAATAATTTGACTTCTCACAAATGTCCTCGCAGGGTTTTAGCGCAACGATTACTTTAACAGTTTTATGGGTATGTATATATAGGAGGGAGCAACTTTTAAGGTTTAGGAGTTCTTTTTACGCAGAATATAGTGCTCTGCGACATTGATACCAACATTTTGCATTTGGAGTAGCCGTCATTAAGGTAAAATTCAATTTTTTTGTAAATCTATCGGACTCAACTACTTGGTCATCAGTCCGTAGCTTACAAACTAACATGCACGAGGGGGGACTCGAACCCCCGATGGCGAACGGCTGCGCGCACCGCAGAAGGGCGCTACAGTGCGCACGGATAATTCGCCGCGGCTTTAAGGTAAAGACATTGGGGACACGAAGTTGCTAAACAATGCCATTTTTACATGGATTGTAGCTAAACGGCTGAACCAACTTTAACTTGTAAGTAGGTTATACTACGCGAAATTTAACGTTCTTTCATTTTGGTATTCGCAAAAATTTCTATTCGATGCATCCTTTTCCAGTTTTAGGCGAAAAATTGAACAATGTCTAAATTCGTTCTTTCTCGGCTAGCCATAAACCGTCGCAAAATCATCTTACTCTTAATTGGTATGCCTAACATTGTTTAAAATTATTTCCAGTTGTGCTTTTTTTTTAGTCACCGAAAGTCTAATTTGCCTGGGATAACGTTGATCTACGAACAGCGATCTCTTTGCGATATTCGTTTACAAATGACATTTAAAAGAAATCGAATGCAGTCATTTCACCAAGCCATATTTTCAAAATGTACTACGTTATTGATTTTTACGGAGGTTCCTGAATGAATTCATTTATTAACGGGACTCAGCTGTAGGGACGAATGATCAAATTAAAATGTTTTCAAATGTTTGTATAGCTTATGGGACTTAACTACGGGATCATCAGTCCCTAAACTTACAAACTACTTATGAACTACCTAATGCTAAGGACGGCACAAATATCCATGCCCGAGGGGGGATTCGAACCCCCGACCGCATTGGCCGTGCAGACCGTGACTGGAGTGCCTCAGTCCCCTCGGCCACCGCGGCCGGTGAATGATCACTACAAAATAATTTAAGGAGTGTTTAAAGAGATCGCAAATGATTCTTGCAGTAATACAAAGAACTGTGTTTCACGGGCACTGATTCCGGAAAGCTATTAAAGCGGTGTCAAAAATCAAATACTTGTAACCTAAGGAATCAAACTACAAAGGTCGTCACTCGCTAGACTTACAAACTACAAACTTCTTACGTTTAAGGCAACACACACACATCCATGCCAGAGAAAGGACTCGAACCTTCTGCGGGAGCCGCCGCGCAATCCGTAACAAGGCGCCTTAGATCATTCTGTCGCAGCTGTACATGCATCATCATTAACCCTGTCAAATCATAAAGATATCGTGCCAGTAATTATTTTGTGTAGCACGGTTGTTAAAGTACATGCCTACACACTTTGCCACACGATATTGTAGCATAGATACAGGCGTACAATTACGAAAGTATTCCAGCACGTGTAGCAGTTCCATAAACATGTGTGTGTATGTGTATTTGTGTGTGTGTGTGTGTGTGTGTGTGTGTGTGTGTGTGCACGTGTGGATCTCTTCTGTTGCGATACATCACAAAATAACAAAAAGGGTGACTTAAGGCGCACGATTACTATTTGTTGAGAATGTTAAAAAGGAAGGGAAGTAGGTTTAGAGTTTAACGTCCCGTGGTCATTAGAGATGAGAGCACAGTCTCTAATTTCTGACTTATTATTGGGAAGGAATCGTCCGAGCCTTTGAAAGGAACCATGTCTGCATTTACCTGGGATGATTAAGCAAATCAAAGAAACCTAAATCTGGAAGTCTAAAGGTGGATTGGAACCAACCTACTCCCGAATTCAAGTCCACAGACTGTTACCACTTCACCACCTCGCTCGGTATGAGGGGTTGAAGCTCTCGACGATATCGTGGTACTTAGAGAAAGAACACAATCTCTGTTTTTGACAAGGGTCGAGAAGGATATCGACCTTGCCCTTTGTAAGGAACGATTCCGGCGTTTGCCTGGAGCGAGTTAGGAAAATCACGGAAATCTAAATCTGGATGATGAAGATGGGTATTATGACACTTCGCGAAACGTCGCTATCCATCAACGCTGGAGACCCGAGACACCTTCATGAGCTGTACAAGCCGGGAACGCCTGCAGTCGTAAATGTGGATGTTAGGAGGGGGCTCTGGCCACCGTCCACCCGACTGCGGGTCCAGAGTGTTAGCGCTACGCCACCTCGCTCGGTGACTAGAATGATACTCCTGAAATTTAGCTTCGCTACAACTAGTGCTACTTAATAAACTACAGTTATAAAATACAACGTGGTGGAACGGTGTCTTTCTTCAGATTTATCAATGCAGTGGCGCCTCCAGAAGAAACTGATGAATGTGAGAACTGCTCCTGAGCGTCCTTGTTGCACCTGCGGCAGGCAGGAGCAGAAAAAGCGGTAGGGCCGTGCGAGTGACGCACGTTGTACCTGGATTGGAACAGTTCTGCGGAGTGACAGTTCTACGAAGGGCGGGAATGTCGCTGGAACAAGTGGCTTTCCAGGCGCACAGCCAGACTAAGAGGCACAGCAGAGCATCGCGACGTAGGGAGGGTGAACGCATGGGTTCATTGCATGCCAGATGCCTTCATGTCCACTGCAAAGATTTTGTATTCGGCATCCACCCATACAGATTCTTATTCTAAGAAACTCTCAACGTGAATACCGCGACGATTCCCTACAACAGAAATGGCCTCTCAGATATCTCCTGTTCTTCATTAGCGAATATTTTACAAATTACGAGAGAAGTTGAGACGACATCGTGTCATTTACAAGGAAAACCAGAACGAGCTCTTCTGATATCGTCCTCCTTTAACTTATTTACAAGTCCGGCAAAAGAGTATGTACTGCATTTAACTAATTTCCAGTACTTGCATTATTTCCAGTGCTTACAATTTTTTCTTCATCACCGTAATTTCTTAAGCAGGACAAACAGTGATTTTAAGTTGGTGTTAATTTGGAGTCATCTTAAATAGAGCCTCTGAAATAGTCTCGTCTGTCTCAATTGCTGACTTGTGCTTCTCTTACTTTAAAATGAATAGGCCAAACTCGTGGCTATTATTATTATTATTTCTTTTTTTTTTGTTGAGCATATTGTAATCATGCCAATAGGTGTAGACGGCCACTCCCGGTTTTTAAAACAGCAGCAGAAACAATGTCCCAGATGACTGCTTACCACTTCATACCAGCGTTTGTCAAACGGGATCTTTACATTCCCCCCCCCCCCCCCCACAAAAAAAAAAAAAAAAAAAAAAAAAAAAAATCTGCACACTTATTTTCTCTCGCTCTTCTTTTTTAATCGGTTCTTCATCGTCCATATCCTTTCGGAACCCAATTATGGCACATTAACATTCGTTTGGCAACACTCTCTTTTCTATGCATCATTCAAGATATCTCCCTTCCTTGTATTTTCACGGACCATTGGCGTGGAGAGTGAATTATACTGATTAAGCGCGGATTTAATTTGACAAATGAGTCTGTCAGAAGTGGTATTTACGTGTGTTGCATTTCGTAACTCTAAACACACGTCATCTACCTCCATATTAGCAGTTTCTTGCTTCAGCACTTCAGCAATTTCAGGCTAAGTTCCGTGTAGTTAGCTCAAGGTGAAATTACAAAACTGATGAGTGTGCCATGCCGTGATTCTTCAGCACGAGTGCTTCATTGATGTTACGGTTAACGCTGCTTCACTATTCATTAGGGACAAGCAGATTAGTGGCTAAATAGCAAGTTAGAGACTCGCAAAGGATTAGTTGTGTAATGCAACAGGCCAAGGCTTTTATCTTAGTTGAATGCAACAAAATTGGATACCAACAGTATCGGAGTAAAACAATATTATCTTCAAGATTATTACAATGTATTTGGTTGTACTGTGATATAAAATTAATAACGAAACGCTCTTGAAATAATTGTTAAACTTTATCTTTTTCTAAATTAAAATGAATACAATTTTTTGTGTACACTGTACAATAACCTCTGTAAAATGTATATCGATGATGATAATTATGATGATTGCAGTTTTAGGTCACTAAACGATAGGTAATAAGCGTCCAGTATGTATGTCGATTTCTTGTTGGAAGAAAACGAGACTAAGAAAACACCTCATGTGGCATGTTACAGTGATTAATTACAATATAGTATAAACATACTCTTTGGTTTGATTACAATTTGAAAGACGCCGGAGTTGCTGTGCTGTGGTAATGCGTGTGCATTGTTATGAAATGTTACAATTTGAAAGACGCGGGAGTTCGTGTGATGTGGTAATGTGTGTGGAGTGTTGTGAAATGTGCAATATGTTATCCAAACGCGGAACACACATGGATATACTTAATATGAAACTCCTAACTGTAAGTGATATCTTGAAAACGAACTGATAATTAATCAGTGTAACATACCATATGTAGTATGCATACTTTTTCTCGTTTTCTGCCTTGTCACAGATACACAGTTAATTGTACTGAAATGTATATGTACCATCTGATGATGAGCTGCTTGGCATCTCGAAACCGTTCATGGTTCAATAAATAACTTCACTGAGAAGAAAAAGAAAAGGCGACTGGTTGTAGTACTGAAACCAATTACACACTCATACAGCACGATTTTACTATACCTGTGCCTAAAAGGTAAAGCAGTCAACAATCCGAAGATTGGTTTGAAGACTACAGTGCTTTACTAGGCATGGTCCTGTTTGGAGGTGGTTTGCCGTTGCCTTCCTCCGACCTTCGAACTGACTTACACAGCCAGTTATAGGGGGACCTACAGTTTAACGTGGATTCCGAACCACGGTGCTACTCGGTATTTTTCACATGAGCAATACTGCCAGAGATGAAAGAAGTGGAAAGTGACAGATAAAAATTCTAGGACCTGACGGGGATCGAACCCGGAACCTTTGGATTTGTAGTCTGACACTCTACCACTGTGCAACCGAGGCGCACAACTCGAATAAACGTAGTTTCAAAATAAGACAAACTTCAATACTCTGCAGCTTGTTGATGGTTTCAGTAACGCTATAGCTGCTAGTGTCTCAAAAGCAATTTCACGTATAGCACAGAGGGCCTGGCAGGAAGCCACCCAGCGAGCGAGGCGAGGCTGCCCGCTCCGCCCCCTCGCATTGTCAGACGGAGCTGCGGCCATTATCCAATTACGTGCCGTGGCCACCTGCAGCGTTCGGAACCGGAAACCCGGCAATTTGTGCCAAACCGCGTGAGGTACCTGCCATCTGCGGTCGGCGTCTCTGAAGCCGACAACTGTGTTGTCCGCAGATTGTGGCGCCTCGTCTGCACCGAACACCGCAGGCGCCGAACGGCTTCCGCTGTTTCGCAGCCTCGTATCTTCCCTGACCATCGGTGTTCCCACTGTCGCTTTTGCGCTGCGTCATACGATACGGACGTTGCCGATTGACCAAACCGCTACTGGCGTCTTTATAGCGTGCAGGTTTTCGAGGTGTCAACAGCACGGAACAGGAAATTCCCTCGAGCCGTTAAAGGAGTGGCGTTTTAGTTATACACGTCCGCCGTCCGATTTGAGAGCGCGCTGGACAACGCGAAACTTGCTGCGCCGGGCCCGTGGGAACCAGGAGGGCGTGACTGGCCGGCAGCAATGTCGCCGCGTCACGCTGTCTATCAGGCGCGCTGCCGGCTGCTCCATAATGCAGCGCACACAGCGGCTGCAGGAAACCCTAGACGCTTCAGAGCCGCGGCCGGCGCGGAGCGTGACGGCGAGTTCATTATGTCCGCGCAGTGGACTTCCCTGCCTCTGCACGGGCTTTCATCGCTCCAGAGCGATCGCTCCACTCAGCCAGCCAGGAACAGAATCTTCTGCCCGAACTCCCACTGCCGCGGTGGAGTAGCCGAGCGGTCTAAAGCGTCTCGCTGCGGAGCGCGCGGTTGCTCGCCGTGGAGGTTCGAGTCCTGCCTGGGGCATGGGTGTGTGTGTTTGTCCGTAGGTTAGTTTACTTAGGTTTAAGTAGTTTGTAAGCTACGGACTGATGACTACGCAGTTTGGTCCGATAGATTTACAGACAGTTGAACTCTCAGTCAGCAAGATATCGCGAGTTATTAATACAGGATGAGAGGGGAACAGGCATGTGACAGGAGATTTGTCGTCAATATAATCTTCATGTGTTTGCGTGCGTTTCAAAACACTCAAAAGTTATGTACTGGCTGAACTCAAACTTTGACACAACCTTTTAGTCCAATACAGGAAATTTATAGGTACCCTTTTCTTTATTATAAGAAACCTCTAAGTAGGTTTTAAGTATGTCATTTTTATCGTCAATTACGACCAAGATTATAATGATAAAGCTGAAGCATAGAATTAGAATTTGTGTTGTGGCTGGGAATCGAACCCGGACCTCCAAGCTTACTAAGCAGACGTCTTACCGTTGTTTTTTTTTTTTTTTTTTTTTTTTTTTTGACGCCCTGTGGGCGACTTACGTGCCAATGATGATGAGATGAGGATGATTAGGACAACACACAACACCCAGCCCCTGCCAGCAATAGAACCCTGACCTCCTGCATGGTAGTCAGAGACGCTACCGCTCAGCTACGGAGGCGGACTCAAGACCACCACACCACTCACGATTAAGGCGCCTCGGAGTAGTCTAACTGCGATTTCCCTCCACGTCTCAAAAAGTTTAATACATCTTCTGTGTTCCAAAGATAATTGCCACTACTACCAAGGCTCTCCATGCAGCGGAATCGCACCTCGGCAATGGACATATTGGAACAATCCTGTTAAGGTGATATAAATATCAATTTAAGACAAATAAACAATCCATGAGACGGATTTTCGTCTCGAATATGTCAAAGACAATAATGAGATGTCTGAAGCATAGAATTAAAATTTTTGATGCGGAAAGAATCTTTGGAACACAGAAGCCGAATTAAAGTTTGTGACGTGGAGGGAAATCGTATATAGACTATTCTGAGGCGCATTAATCATTAGTGGTGTGGTGGTCTAGGTTTCGTTATTCAGATTTGTCATGTTAGTATTGACGGGGTGGCCGGAGGCCCTTCCTGCTGCCACCCCATGCCCCCTGGGAGGAAATATGTACCCCAAATGTATATGCATAGTGTTATATGTGTGGAAGAGGAAAGTGTTTGCGAATCGTGGAATTGAGGCGGGACTTGGGAACCAGCCCGGTATTCACTTCGTTAGATTGCCGGGCGGATTCGAACCCGGGCCGGTACGCCTCCCCGTCTCACAAAACGGTGCGTTAGACCACACGGCTAACCGAGCGGGTATTCCACTCCCTCCAATAGTGTACTGCAAACTCCTCACAGTGGCACATAATGCGCTACGGGATAGTGGAGCCTGACTCATCATTTCTTAGCACTTCCGCGTTCGTAAATGATGTTTAAGAAAGTATATTCGTAGCAGAGGAAAATCAGATTTTTCTTTGGCTGCTTACGGCGTTAGAACTACCGCTAACGATTCTTCACTAAACGCTGCTTCTGACTTGGCACTCGCTGCTGCTTTTCGTTATGCATATGCAGGCTTAATTGTTCTCCACGTTACAGTGGGGTTCGTTGAAAACAACGAACACGCCTTCGTCTTTGCATGCATTTATGTGTCCATTGTAGCCTGAAACAACGTCCACTCCGCGTCATAGGAATCGCCCCATTAGGAACGCGTTCTATACGAGACGTAACATCTGCACACAATGTTACGAGAGCAACATGTCTCCACGTCAATTAAATCAACAAACAGAACTCATATTACGCTATCAGACATCTGAGCTAATGGTTAATACGTTATGTTGTTATTTTTCACGTTTTTCAAAAGTAAATACCTATGATTTCACAAGACTAATATTTTTATTCATCTCAAGAGAGTGCGCTAGATACTCTCACCTAGGTTGCTTTGTTTTGACTTTGAATTGCAGTAATCGTGCCTGGCCAAAGAGGCATATTACCATTTTATTTTTTTACCTCTCATCCAGTTGGAAGGTAATTTTAGGTGTGCGTTTACTGATTCAGGTGGTATATTTAACCGTTGTCGTCTAAGACCACTACGGTCGGGGGTTCGAATCCCCCCCTCGGTCCTTAGTATAAGGTAGTTGATAAGTAGTTTGTAAGTTTAGGGACTGATGACCCCGTAGTTAAGTCCCTTAAGCTTAACAAACATTTGAACATTTTTTTGTCGTCTAAGAGTATGATCTAGAGTCTGGAGTTACTGTTAGCATCAAATTTTCTTACCCATGTAGCTTTCTAGCAAGTTCATATCACTGTATAATAATTGTTACTGATACATTCAGTTGAGTTCAATACGCATTTAATATGTGCATGAACTGAAAATAGTTGCTGTTTATAATCGAAATTAACTAATCAAATTATTTTAATTATCTTGTGTAAATGCAGAGTAGAAGTTAAAAAGTTCTACTACTTTTTTTATTTCAGCAAAACACTTTTCAAAATGGAATTTTCATCTTGAACAATTCGAAATCAGCAAAACAAAATGTTCAAATGTTTGTACAGCTTATGGGACTTAACTACGGGGTCATCAGTCCCTAAACTTACAAACTACTTATAAACTAGCTAACACTAAGGACGGCACAAATATCCATGCCGGAGGGGGGATTCGAACCCCCGACCGTAGTGGCCGTGCAGACCGTGACTGGAGCGCCTCAGTCCCCTCGGCCACCGCGGCCGGCTCGAAATCAGCAATTTTCCTTAACAGCACGGGACACCACCGTACTAATACCATTCATTCCTTAACAATCAAACTCCGCACAGAGGTATCAGCCACAAGAGTTTCTGACTGCGTCTGTGGCCTCCGGAATTGCTCCATCTCCCCACTTGGGAGTTTTTTCTTATTGGTAATGTAGATGGATGTGTAGTTTTCATATAGCCCACAGACCATCTCTACTCTTGATGTACTCGTCTTTGCAGGTGATAAGAAAAAAGTAGAAACGATTTCAAAGCACCATCTATTATTGTTAATAAAGTTCCAAAAACAATGCAAAAATTATCTCAAAAACTGTTAACAACTCTTTGTAAAGTAAATGTGAATGATTTAGCATTTCTGTGTAGTTATACTTTAACTGAATTTTTTATTTATTACTGCCAATAGAAGCCTTTATTGTAAAGTAACTGGGTATCCAGGATTTACTTTTTAATATCTATATAAAGAATAAATCTAAATTCGCGCACTCGGGCTTCGCAGTTCATGTGCGTTCATCATGCGACCATCATGATGCTGTAAACAGAACCTGGGTTCGTCGTTGCGCTCCTTTCTGTGATGCAGCATCAAGGGTAACCGCAGCCATGGTCTGATAGTTCATGGTGCTGCAAACATCAAAAAAATGTTTGTTAAGCTTATGGGACTTAACTACGGGGTCATCAGTCCCGAAACTTACAAACTACTTATCGACTACCTTATACTAAAGACGGCACAAATATCCATGCCCGAGGGGGATTCGAACCCCCGACCGTAGTGGCCGTGCAGACCGTGACTGGAGCGCCTCAGTCTCCTCGGCCACCGCGGCCGGCACTGCAAACGTCGTCGAACTGTTCATGCAGATGGTTGTTGTCTTGCAAACGTCCTCAACTGTTGACTCAGGGATCGAGACGTGGCTGCACGATCCGTTACTGCCATGCGGATATGATGCCTGTCATCTCGCCTGCTAGTGATACGAGGCCGTTGGGATCCAGCACGGCGTTTCGTATTGACCTCCAGAACCCACCGATTCCATACTCTACTAACAGTCATTTGATAACGACCAACGCGAGCAGCAATGTCACGATACGATAAACCGCAATCGCGATAGGCTTCTATCCGACATCTCCAAAGTCGGAAACGTGATGGTACGCATTTCTCCTCCTTACAAGAGGCATCACAACAACGTTTCACCAAGCAACGCCGGTGAACTGCTGTTTGTGTATGAGAAATCGGTTGGAAACTTTCCTAATATCAGCACGTTGTAGGTGTCGCCACCGGCGCCAACCTTGTGTGAATGCTCTGAAAAGCTAATCATTTACATATCACAGCATCCTCTTCTTGTCGGTTAAATTTTGCGTCTGTAGCTCCTCATCTTCGTGGTGTAGCAATTTTAATTGTCAGGTATGTATGTTTTTGTGTTGGACATCATGTAAATATAGGATAATGTGTTCCAGACCGAAAAATACACAATCAACTTCGTCTTACAATTTAAGAGAAAACTGATGCAAGTGAAAAATAATTAAATTTGTTTCCTTTGAGATAAAATGGTACTCTTTCAGTTCGTAAGGAGGAGGGGTTCGGCAAGGTACTTTTCCTTGGAAGGTGGTCGTATACTCGAAAAGGCTGAAAAACACTGATATATTATAACATCCTTGTACACAGTGAATTTTCTTGGAATTGTGAAAGACAGTAAAAATATTTGTGCTGGCCGACAACAAAAAGACAGTGTGCTCAATATTCTTAAGAATCTGATGTTACTGAAGCTAGTCATTGTATACTGCAGCAGACATAATATTAAGTCTAGTCAGGATATTGTGTTTATAAATAATGTAATATTCTATGGGTGAATGTCTGGTCAGGAACTTACACAGTGAAGCTGATTTCCTTATTAAAAAAAAATCCTTGCGGATTATTACATGTGGCAACAAATCTCAAATATTAGCAATTCGTATTCAACTTATCGCCAATATTAGACCCAGGATATTACATTTAGCGCCATTACACGCGTTGTTCCGAAGAGCTCTCCACAGACTCCACCGAGTTGTAGTCTTACCGCTTTATGTTCAGCCCTGCACTACAGTACTGCAGACGTTAGTCAAGTCCATGCCACGTCGTGTTGGGGCACTTCATCGTGATCGCGAAGTCCCCACCCAATATTCCTTGGCTCCTCAGTCCTCCTATACCGCTGGAGCAATCACCACGAAAGCTGAATATCACGGAAAAAGATTTTACACTCCGCAAACCACAGTATGCTTGGTGCATGGCAGATGGTAGGCCTACCTTTCACAGATTACCATTAAAGTTGGCAGAAAGGGAAGGCAGGAGGTGTCTCGCAGAAGGAGAAGAAGACTGTAATAAATACACAATTTTAGGGAATTTCAGTGTGAACTACATGTACCTTCGTTTATGTACGAAGGAGGGGAAAAGAGGTGGACCACGTTTCGGAGATTTATAAGGGAGTGGAAAGAGACGGAAGAGGAGGGGGAAGAAGAGATAGGAGGGGTAGGTTGAGATGGACAGGATGGGTGAGTGTTGGACATGGACCAATAGACGACTGAAATATCAAGTACCCTGTTCTACTTGATCCTTACAACCTACCGTTGGCATCTGTTCTCCTTTGATGTTTGTCAATCCGACCTGTAAAAGTAAAGACAATGGTGACCGAGTGCCAGCATCTTACGTGTGCTCCGATACCGAACAGTGGGTGTACTACGACGAGCTTGATTTCATAGCGTGGCTAACACACTAGTTACAGCGCTCTTTGCAGCAACCTGTGTAAACTCGGCCGCCATATTTTAGGAGGTCAATACGCTTGAGAGGATTATGTCTATCGTATGTTGTTGATGAGCTTGAAAGTGTTGTATTTAGCGAATATTGTATTTAGTGTGTATTTTCTCTACAATTTTTGCTGTTGAAATATGCCTAAAGAGTGTTCAGCATTTAAATGCACGAATCGAAGTGATAAAATGTGCAAGAACACAAATTCTTTTGCCTTGTTTGATCTCAGTCTGTCTATACCCAAAATTTCTGACTAAAGGCACTTAGGTTACCTGAAGCTTCATTCTTGGGGCACCTATCTTTCAATTCCCTCCAAGTACAAACCATTGACAAATGCATTTTCTTCTACCTACTGTTGGAGTACTTATTTCAGAGTGGCAACAACGATAGTTATTAATGATACGCTATTTCGGTACGGAGTGCTTTTTTGGAAACTGACCCTGGCGTATTTTTATTGCCGTATTCTGTTGTCACTTTCGCCTATGAACTCAAATTTCACGTACCGAACGTAAATGACAACAAAATACTGTAGTTACAAAAGCTCCTAGGTCATCTGCCACAAAAGCATTCCACGTCGAAATAAGGTGTCGTAAATAACTTCCCGTGTGCCACACTGCAAGTAACGTTTGGTACGTGAAATTTCAGTACAAAGACGAAAGTGACAACAGAATATTGCAACAAAAATGCTCCTAAGTCGGTTGCCACAAAAGGATTCCACATCGAAATAACGTATCATTAATAACTTTCGTTGTAGCTACGCTGAAATAAGTACAGATTTGTTGCAAAGAACACACGCATATACAAGTGAAAAAATTCTGGCTGTCACTACTGCTTCCATACTTTTCACCGGTTGTATGTCTACCGTGCTCGATCAAGTGTTATCAACAAAAAATGAAAATATTTTTAAAGAAAGTGTTGACACAATTGGAGACCTACAACGTGGCTACTCTCAAGCCTTGTTGGAGCGACAGAAGAATAAATATGTCAGAAACACACTAACACCAGGTAGAAAACTGAGCATTTTCTGTGGTGTGTTCAAGGTAATTGCAAGATAGATCGTCTGAAGCTTCACTCTTGGGGCAGATAATTACCATTAGAATTTTGTTTGAATATAGACAGACTGAGATCAAACAAGGCAAAACCTTGCACGAAGTACTTGTCGTTTAATCACTACGATTTGTGCATTTAAATGCTGAACACACTTTAGACATATTTCGGCAGCAAAATTGTACAGGTAATACACACTAAATACAACACTTCAAGCTCAACAACAACGTACGATTGACAAACTACCCTCAAGTGTACTGACCACCAAAAATACGGCGGCCGAGTTTACACAGGTTGCCACAACGAACGCTTTAGCTCTAGGAAATTCAAGCTCTTTGATGTACTACAGTTGTGTCTGAAGATGTCGGGGGACGCGAGTGAGTTCTCTAGCCGTGCTAACAGTTCATCCGACTCTGCGGGCCGGAAGGACAGTCCACTCCGCTCTCGTGGCTGTGGGGCAGCCGCCTGAGCGTCGCGTGCGCTTTCCCCGGCGCATCGTGGCGTGCACGCATTTACTGGACAAGGCGCGTGCAGGCCGCGCAGCGGGCGGCGGCGGCGGAGGCGGAGGCGGCGGGTTTCGCCATCTCGCCGTCACACGCACGTCTGACCGTTCAGACTCGTAACGTGTATCTGAACGAGTGTAGCCAACGTGCCGAGTTTCTGGCGTCACAACGAGCGATCCGGCACGTTGTGCGGTGGGACGGTGTACGGGCGTTGAGAAAATTATCATTCAAGTCCATTTTAGTAAAACTTGTAAATGAAGACCATTAATAAAAAAGAAATATTTTAACTAAGTCTCGGTTGGTTGTTAGATAGCTGTCGACTCGAAGTTTTCTGTTACCTAGCAACATTAACTGTCAACTTTGGCCGTGAAAATTATTAACTTCAAAGTTCCCGCACCACCAGCACGATTAAAGGGAAAAATGTCTTCTCTTTAGTTAAATAATGAGGTCCTTGTACGAGCGGGGCAGGAGAACTAATTTTTAACTATTACTGTAATAGGGGAAAAATATATACCGCCTGCAGGAAAATAAAAGAAACAATTGGAGAAAAGAAAAGCAGCTGTATGAATATAAGGAACTCAGATGGAAAACCTGTTCTCAGCAATGAATGGAAAGATGAAAGGTGGAAAGAGTATATAGAGCGGCTCTACAAAGGAAGTGAACTGAGAGACAATATTGTAGGAAGGGAAAATAGATGACGATGAATAGGAGAAGAATTTGACAGAGCACTGACAGACCTAAGTCGAAACAAGGCCACTGCAATAGATGACATTCCCTCAGAGCTACTGAAGTCTCTGGGAGAGCCAGCCATGACAAAACTATTTCACCTAGTGCATAAGATGTATGAGACAGGGGAGCCAGCCACGGTGGCCGAGGGGACTACGGCGCGCCAGTTACGGTCTGAACGGCCACTACGGTCGGGAGTTGAATCCCCCCTCGGGCATGGCTATTTCTGCCGTTCTTACTATTAGCTATTTATAAGTAGTTTGTAGTTAGTAAGCTCTACGAACATTTAATTTTTGAGACAGGGGAAATACCCTCAGACTTTAAGAAAAATGTAATAATCCCCATTCCAAAGAAAGCAAGTGAAGACAGGTGTGTAAATTACAGAACCATCAGTTTAGTAAGTAATTAGTAAAGTAATTAATGTAATTAAGAATTAGATTTTCACTTTCCAGGGGAGTGTGCGCTGATATAAAACTTCCTGGAAGACAAGCGCTCCAACGACTGCGTTTTACTTTCGCCAGTACATCGCCTCCTACTTTTCAAACTTCACAGAAGTTCTCCTGCGAACCTTGCAGAACTAGCACTCCTCGAAAAAGGATAGGTGGAGACATCGCTCACACATAGCCTAGGGGATGTTTCCAGAATATTATTATCACTCTGCCGCGGAGTGTGCACTGATCTGAAACGTCATTGATTGAGTGTAAAAATGGAGGCTTTCAATAGGAGAGTAGTACTCCAGCCCCGGTGTTGTTACATTAGTAAGTCTATGTTCGAGACTATCTCCTAGATTTGTAGAAAAACGCAAAAATACCAGTATGATTCAACATCAGCCGTGCAATTAATTAGCGGAATGAAAATGTATACCAGAGCAAGACTCGAACCCAGATTTTCCTCTTATCATGAGCGGTCAGCTTAACACTTTCCAGTAAAAAATTTATTTTCTTGCCTAACTGTAAAAATTCTAAATAATTTTCCTTCTCTTTCAGTAATTCGTACTCATACATGTATCAACGGGACGTCCTCAATACCTCACTCTGTCTCTTTCGGCATCCTCCATCATTTATTTGCACCTTTGTCCCATCTGTTAGCATTCCAAACCTTATTCTTTCTCTCCATCCGTACAATTTCCACTCGAAGCTATCAAGCTTCCCAAATTCTACTCTTCCATTTAATGATAACACTGATCGTTTCTCCTACCGATTTCCATTACTTTGGGCTTATCAATGTTCAGCTTCTTTCCAAACTTTTTACCAACCCTTAGAAGAGTCTCCAACATTACATCGACCCCTTCAAAGAAGAGTCTCCAACATTACATCGACCCCTTCTTCAGTTTCTGCTAGTACAGTCATATCATCTGCATAACTGATAGGTTTCATTCGTCCTCCAACCGAAAGTCCTTTCGCATTTTCTAGGGCCTTATTGCTTTTTAGCATATCAATTAAAAGGCTGGTGGCATACAACAACCCGGTCTCACTTGGTCCAGACCCATATCTTCAGTTTTATCTACTCGAACTTTCTGACGCATAAATAATTTTACCATCGCATTAAACATGAATTTCTTAAACTAGGATACATTTTTTCTATATGTACCTTAGTGGACTACAGCCAAACCAATACAAGGCTGTCCTCTCACTGTATCTAGGAATTCACTTACGCCCCGTGGACTTCTCACATTATTTTCAATCACTTCATCATTCGAATCATCCTTAACTTCTTCTATATCAGTGACATCACCATATATCGTCATCAGGAAAGACAACACTGGCATTATACGGACCGGAGCGTGGAATGTTAGATCCAGAGATCAGGTACAGAGGATAGAAAATTAAAAAAAAAGAAATGGATAGGTTGAAGTTAGACATAGTAGGGATTTGTGCTGTTTGGTGGAAAGAGGAACAGGATTTCTGGTCAGATGAAGACAGGATTATAAATACAAAATCAGGTGGGGGGTATTACAGGAGTAAGTCTGATAATGAATAAAAAAATAGGAATGCGGGTAAACTACTATGAGCAGCACAATGATCGCATTTTCGTAGTCCATACAGATACGAAGCCAACACCGACCAACTAGCTCTGCAGATGATGAGGAGACTGAAGAAATGTATGAGGTGGTAAAGGAAATTACTCATACAATTAAGGGACAGGAAAACTTAACTGTTATGGGAGACCTTAATTCGGTAGTAGGGAAAGGAAGGGAAGAGAAGATATAGGCGAAATGGACTGGACAAAAGAAATGAAAAAGGAAGCTCCTGGTAGAATTTTGAACGGAACATAGTTAAGTTACAACAAACACCTGGTTTAAGAATCACGAAAGAAGGTTGTATACTTGTAAGAGTCCAGGAGACACCGGAAGATAACAGATAGAATTTATAATGATAAGCCATAGATTTCGGAACCAGGTTTTAAACTGGTCATGAACTGTAGGTTGAAACTGAAAAAAATGCAGAAAGGAAGGAAAATAAGGAGATGGGACCTGGATAAATAGAAGGAACCTGAAGTTCTTGAGAATTTCAAAAGGAGCTTTAGGCAACAATTGACGGAAACGGGGAGAAATAAAAAAGTAGAAGAGGAACGTGTAGCATTGAGATATGAAATAGTGAAGGCAGCAGAGGACAAAATAGGCAGGAAGGCAAGACCTACAAAAATCCTTGGATATCACAGGAAATACTAAACTTAATCGATGAAAGGAGAAAATATAAGAATTCAGTAAATGATACAGGCAAAATGGAGTACAGACGATTAAGGAATGAGATTGACAGCAAGTGCAAAATGGCTAAGAAAGAGTGGTTCGAAGGTAAATGGAACTCTGTAGAAGAATGTATAAATAGGGGGAAAAAGATAATGCCTACAGGAAAATAAAAGAGATATTTGGAGACAAGAAAAACAGCTCTATGAATATCAAGAACTCCGATGGAAAACCAGTACTCAGCAAAGAAGGGAAAGCTGAAACGTAGAAAGAAGATGTAGAGGGACTCTATAACGGATATGAACTTAGATACAATATTGTAGGAAGGGAAGGAGAAGTAGATGAAGATGAAATAGGAGATACTATACTGAGAGATGAATTTGGCAGAGCACTGAAAGATCTAAGTCGAAACAAGGGCCCTGGAGTAGGTGACATTCCCTGAGAGCTACTGAAGTCTCTGGGAGAACCAGCCATGACAAAACTGTTTCACCTGGTGTGTAAGATGTATGAAACAGTCGAAATACCCTGAGACTTTCCAAAGAAAGCAGGCGCAGGCAGGTGTAAATTACAGAACCATCAGTTTAATAAGTCATACTTGCAAAATTTTAAAAATGTTCAAATGTTTGTTAAGATTATGGGACTTAACTACGGGGTCATCAGTCCCCAAAATTTTAACACGAATTATTTACAAAAGGATGGAAAAGCTGGTAGAAGCCAACGTCGGGGAAGATCAGTTTGGATTCAGGAGAAAAGTAAGAAGGCGGAAGGCAATACTCACATTACGGCTTATCTTAGAAGATAGATTAAGGAAAGGCAAACCTACATCTCTAGCTTTTGTAGATTTGGAGAAAGCTTTTGACAATAAATTATTATTGGAATACACTCTTTCAAATTCTGAAGCAAGCAGGAGTAAAATATAGGGAACGGAAAGTTATTTTCAACTTGTACAAAGACCACATGGCAGTTGTCAGAGTTGCAGGGCATGAAACGGATACAGTGGTTGAGAAGGGAGTAAGACAGGGTTGTGGCCTTTCTCCAAAGTTATACAATTTGTACATTGAGTAATCTACAAATGAAAGCAAGGAGAAATTTGGAGAAGGGATTTAAGTACAGGGTGAAGAAACAAAAACATTGCGTTTTGCCGATAATCTGACGTGGCCCATCTCGTCGTGTTTACGGCGCCCCGTGAGCCATTCCGCATACACCCGTTGCACACGCGAAACACTTCTTCCCGCACGAGCAGCCATATGCTGGAGGGATGCGTCACATGCGCCCCCTTTCAAACTCACTCATTTGACGATACAGTTGGTGCATACGTCTCAGAGGCATCTTACATATGTATTTAAGTCATGCTGACCTATTACCTTCAGTTCACAGTGCCAACGAGACGCAGGGAACATTTTACAGGTAGATAAGGTTGTACCGCGATATCAATGTTGAACTCGCGAGCAGACGTGGTTAAAATGATAATAATTTCTCCAGAACATACTATTGTCCGAGTCTAACATAAGAGTCAGGAAACACCCAGTGATTTTCTACAACTTAGCAACTGCAGCGCCGCCAGTCCGCTTGGTCATAAAAACATACCGCAAAACGATTATGTATTGAATGTTTATTTATATTTCAGTAGTACAATCAAAATACCTTCGTATTTAGAACCGTTTGTGGCATTAAAATTTGAAACAGCTCTCAGAAATATAACCCGGAAATCTTTCATTTGCTGGTAAGTAAGAGAATAATGTTACTAATAACAAGTGTTCATTTACGGAGCTTAGTTACACTTTTAGGTACGGAAGAGAACCTTTCACAATTCATTTCCTTCGTAACTTCTGCTCTTAATGAGAATCGAAAATGCTTAAACACTGCTACATAATATTATTGCCGTATAAACTAACACTGAAGGCTTCCAGTCGTAGTTGATCAACTATCTTAGTAGAGCTCAGTTAGTTTCGTAGTTCAGTCTGCCGCAGTGGATTGGCCAAGTGTCGTGGCTCAGCGCGCCCGGTGAGAGTGCTGAACGCCTTCTGTAATGAAAGAAGCTGAGCCAAGATCGCATCGAACAACAACGAACAAACAGGATCAGCAACGGCAAGGAACAGAATTACCCATAGAGAAAAAAATAAAGGAAAATGCGTTGTAATGTCCCTCGGACGTGTGTGTGTGTGTGTGTGTGTGTGTGTGTGTTGTCCTTGGTTTAACTTACATATGTAGGAGGCGAGGTACTGGCAGAAGTAAAGCTGTGACGACAGGCCATGAGTCGTGTCGGAATAGCTCAGTGGTAGAGCGCTTGCCTGCGAAAGGCAAAGGTCCCAGATTCGAGTCCCGGTTCTCTCACGCCACTGTAACAAACACCATCGCCGCGATCATTTCATTCGATTTCCACAAGGCTTTCGACAGGATCAGTCAGCTAACTGTTAAAAACGCTCATACATAGCGGGTTTGATCAAAAATTAGCAAAAATAATAAAGAATATAATTACTAAAGCGAGCTCAAAAATAATAGTAAACGGAAGGACATCGGAAAGAATAAAAATAGAAAATCTGAGCTCCAAGGATGCCCTCTTTCGATGGCCCTGTTTACGATAGCTCTGGACCCACTGTTACATAAATTGGGTAACAGCATAAGAGGCTATCAAATAGGCGATTCCTCAGTCGCATGCATGGCATATGCAGATGACATGAGAGTCTTCGCATCTTCGCATCGTTTGAAAGAGCAACAGTTGCCAAGACAAATCCCGCGAAAACTGCCCTGCTCGCCATAGGAAATGGAAGATTTCCACCAGCAAAGCCGTGGAATAAAGTTGTGGACAGATACAAATACTCGTCGTAAATATTCAAAAATTTCTGTTGAAGATGGCAGCTGACAACTGGCGTAACATCCTCCATACCATCAGGGGGCTCGCCAGAAAGCACGCAGATAGGAACCTCACTCTCTCGCAGAGGGCAGAATTGATTAATTTGACGATTCTATCAGAGGCTTGGTACATGGCGCAGATCTTAACTGTACCACTGGAGATAGCACGCGCCCTGAACAGCGCTGGCTATTACTTGCTAGCGGGAAACTTGCTTCCTCTCAAGGGAACAAGGTGGGGTTGGTTTAGTAGACGTGAAGAAGAAATGCGCTACTCTGTTGCGCCGCAGGCAGCTGAAAACCAAAGAAAGAAACGAGGACAGTATCATCAGCACTCTCGTCAGAGTCTACAGGCCACAGTCCGAAGAGGTGCCAGTCTACGCCAGGCACATACCGTTCAAGCTGCGACACAAAGTAGCTCACAATAGACAGAAGCTAAGTGATCGCCTGAATACAGAAACCGAGTCAAAAAACGAAGCAGAAAATATATAGAGTGCTACGGGGGATTAAGGCCAAGGCCAAAATAGAGAGAAAGCTTCCAGGCTTCGACTGGCCACGAGTCTGGAAGAATTTCTCAGAAAGCGCCATACCATCCCACGCCAAAGACAAAGTAGTGCACCGGACTGTACCCAAAAACGAGAGGCTGGCGCTGATCAGCAAAGAAACTCGGACAAATGCAGTGCCTGTGACGAAAACGACACATTGGAGCATCGATTCTCGTGCGGGCACGAGAAACATGCGGACACGGGAAACATGTAAAAAAATGTTGAAACTGATCAATAGGACAGACCCAAGAGCCATCTCGATTACGGCACCGTCCATGATGCATGGTCTTTTCCGAGGCCAAAACGAATAGCCATTATATGACTAATAGCAATGACAGCCCATCAGGTCATAACAGCAAAGCAGATGGACCGACTAAAATTCTTAACAGACCTGTGGCAAAGAAATAAAAGGCAGCCTTTGAGGAGGTTCTCCGCAACCTGCGACCGCCACCGACGCCGCCGACGCCCTCCCAGCCCCACCACAGCCCAACAGGGGACGCCTGCCCGACGAACGTGTGTCCTTTGTGTCCTCCTAAAGTGTCGAAGTCCCAAGCAAAGAGTGCAGTGCGTGTGCCTATAAAACGTGTGATTAAAACGTGAGACAAAATATATAAAACTAAGAGCTCTTCATTACGAGCAAAGTAACAAATTTTATACCTTTATGTAAATGTATTTCATATTATGTTTTAATGACGTTTTAAACTGAACAGTAGTTATTAAATTGTTCTCTCTCTCTCTCTCTCTCTCTCTCTCTCTCTCTCTCTCTCTTTCTCCGCAGTTTTCTATTTTCTCCCACCAGCGCTCTATTTCCGTTTCTTTACAGTTGCTTACATGATAGTTCACATCGCATTTCTGCATAATCCATTCCATTTGTAGCAACTATTAGCATTACACAGTACTTTATTCGTCACATGTTACATATTATTAGTTTTTATTTTCCTTACGAATTTTTATCTGATGTGTTTCTTGTGTTGTCTACGGTAGCCCATGTTTTGTCCTATATGTACCCTGTTTAGATGAAACCTAACATTTTTTTTTAGATTATAATAATTTGCCAATGTAATAGTATGCTCCAGATTTGCCCAATACTTTTTATAGCCTCAAATTATAGCTTTGCGACATGTCATTGTCCATGATATTTCACTATATGTTGACTGCTGATGATTACTCGCCCTGAGAATTTCTGACTAAGATGAAATTTTGTTAGTGTGATGTTTCTTTATAAGTCAGCTTGCATGTACCTGTGCATAATGTATTTTTATTTGAGATGCTTCCGTTCACTGTGATACTCATTTTGTCCACACATCTCACTGCAAAACATTGTATATGGACACATGTCACACTAAATTCACAAACTTCGTCCAAACAGGTGACAAAGTAATTTATTACACATTTATTTTACCATTATTTACTTTCTTGTGGTTTTTTGTTCCGCCATAAATATCGGAAAGGATGGAAAAAATTTAAATAAAGAATACCTCATTCAAGCAAAAATTACCGCATAAGACAGAATAAATTGAAACTAAATCAGTGAAAAAAGATGAAGTAATAAAAGAACTCATTAATGCATTATTGTCATTTAAAAAAAGTTCAAAAAATTCTCCTCTTTCAGGGACACTAATAATAATGAAAAAGACACTTGAATATAAAACAAAATGAGAGATGTAAATGTTTGTCTCATATAATGACGAAATGTAATACATAAAACAAAACACACTAATGTAAAATCAGTGTAAATGTTGTTAGTTGTACATCAAATTTTAATAAACGTTATTAAAAGAAAAAAATGTTCCGCCACAAAATTTTAATCTGCCAGGAAATTTCATATCAGCGGCTCACACTCCGCTGTAGAGTGAAAGTTTCATTTTAGTTTTAGTAGTTTGCAAGCCTAGGGACTAATAACAACAGAAGTCCCATGGATTTAGAAACTCGTTTTTTTTTCGCACTTCAGTTTCACAATAATTATAGGCCTATATACCGACATATTTTGGCAGTTACCTATTAGATTTAAAAATTGTATGCATAGCTTCAAATAAATAATTTGGTCGTGCATAAACTGTCACCATTAGTACATCATATTCTTGAAGAAATTCATTTTGATACCATTCGTCTTCTCAGATGAAGAGGCTTGCACTGGACAGGGTAGCATGGAGAGCTGCATGAAACCGGTCTGCGGACTGTCAAGCACAACAGCAACACCTACCAAATAGCTAAAAAATCATGATAGATACACGCAAGGCACAGGAACAAGGACAAAGTGAAAAGAGCGTTTATAAGGAGATGTAGAACCTAGTCTGCAAGTTTTGAAAAATATTATATTGTCAGAAATACGCTAAAACAAAACTTATGAAAGCGAAAGTACGCACCACCAGAGCAATACAATCAACATCTTCCTTTGTACAGGAGGACATCAGAATGCAATTAATTAATTCTGCTCTTAAAACATTTTTGGACAATACAATTACGACATATGAATT
Source organism: Locusta migratoria (assembly GCA_026315105.1). NCBI lineage: Eukaryota > Metazoa > Arthropoda > Insecta > Orthoptera > Acrididae > Locusta > Locusta migratoria. The sequence goes on along the minus strand of CM048744.1, from coordinate 468,172,044 downwards.
ACACTGCACTCACATTTTGTTAATATAGACTGCCATTAAGCAGCGATATTAGCTTAATGACTTTTTCATATTTGTGTTAGAAAATTCAGAACAACGTTTAGTTATTAGGAAATATAAAAGGAGGAGCATAAAAAACAGCAACTACTCATTTTGCATCCTGCCATTCTTCTGCTACTGCTACTGCTCGCCTATAGAGTTTTGCGACTGTCAGTGTTACACTCTGCTAAAGCAGTGTACATTTTCTGTGAATATAAACTTCCGATTTCTGGTATTTTTAAGGTGCTCTGTTTCATCAGAACATGGGCGTAGTTGGATAATAACACACTATTTTTCTAAAAATGAAATATATATATTTCATTTTGCCGGCCGCGGTGGCCGAGGGGACTGAGGCGCTCCAGTGACGGTCTGCACGGCCACTACGGTCGGGGGTTCGAATCCCCCCTCGGGCATGGATATTTGTGCCGTCCTTAGTGTTAGCTAGTTCATAAGTAGTTTGTAAGCTTAGGGACTGATGGCCCCGTAGTTAAGTTCCATAAGTTCTACAAACATTTGAACATTTTTGAACATATTTCATTTTTAGAAAAATAGTGTGTTACGCCCATGTTCTGATAAAACAGAGCACCTTAAAATACCGGAAATCAGAAGTTCATATTCACGTGATATATATATATATATATATATATATATATATATATATATATATATATATATATATATATATATAATATTATGTGTGTAAAGCTTGATGCACCAGATTGTTGCAACGAATAGATTTACGCTGCATTGGCAAGGTAAGTGGTCACTTAATTTGAGTCAGTGAACCACCAAGGTTGGAGTTCTCATTTGACAGTGAAGCACGCTATTACATAGCGTCATTGGAGCTAAACGCCAGGAATCAGAGGCCTCGAAGACCGGAGAGCTCCTCATCACTCACTTCCAGCCAAGCAAAACGTTTCATCTCATCCCAGCACCCAATAGTTACGGAACATAAAATTTTATTAGGAAACGTGAGAAACATCTCGAGAACTGCTGTAAATTCGCAGATACCTTCTAGCCGCCGGCAGTCGCCATTGTTAGCTGTTATGAAGACTGTAGACAATTTAGAATTTCCTCTCGGAAAAGATGGAAGTGACGCGTCGAGCGCGGAAGGTGGACGGTGCGTATTCTGCAGCCTCTTCTGGCTGCTGTTGGTGGTGGCAGGTAATTGCACGGGTACGACGCCGGGATGCTGCGGTCGCAGGTCTGCACCATGAGTACAGTCGCCGGTATAATAGCGGGGGGGGGGGGAGAGGGGGGAAGACAGACAGAGAGAGAGGGGGGGAGGGGAGGGGAGGGGACTGGCCATGCAGATGGCCGGACAACAACCTCTGAGCCGCAACCGCCACTGCGGTCGTCCAGCTTGGACCTTCCCGTTCAAACGTCATGCCGACCGCGGTGGCCGAGGGGACTGCGGCGCGTCAGTCACGGTCTGCACGGCCACTACGGTCGGGGGTTCGAATCCCCCCTCGGGCATGGATGCTTGTGCCGTCCTTAGTGTTAGCTAGTTCATAAGTAGTTTGTAAGTTTAGGGACTGATGACCCCGTAGTTAAGCTATACAAACATTTGAATCATTTTTTTTTTCAAACGTCAACTTCGTCGGCAGACCCCTTAACACAGGGAACACCGTTTACCGAAACGAGAGACTGACTGTAAACACTCCAAGGCGCGTGTCCAGGTATGGGGAAAACGCTCGTTCATTGGCGCCGTATCCATTTCAGGTTGAAACGTCGATGTGTTACGATTGTAGAAGATGACTGTAAACTAAATCTTAAATAACCAATTGCTCAATAGTAGCGTAAGTATTAAGTTTTAGCATCGCATAAGGGAAAGCTTATTATATCATCCTTGAGTTTGCGTCCTCCTAAGAAGCGACCAAAGTAGAAATCATCAGCGACGCAGGAACGGCCGAGCGGTCAAGGCCTCTAGTCAAAGACTGCGCCGACGATACCGCCGGATCTTCCATTCCTTCCTCGGGCATGCGTGTCTGAGTGTGTTTGTGTGTCTGTGTGTTTTGTACGTAGGATTCGTTAAAGTAGTTTATAAGTCTAGAGACTCATGATCAGTAGTTTGCTTCCATACGTTTAAAAAGTTTTAAAGTTCTTAGCAGCTTTTGTGCCGAGAACAGCCAGTGACGGATACTGTTATGAAAACAATCAGTACAAAGCCACAAACTCTTTGAAACCTCCGGAAAAATAATCACGACACTACAGAAAGTGTTGATGTCCTTGCTTGAAATGCTATACGAAGAAAAGTATATGAATGTTTGTTTTTCGTGACGAAATGCCAATAACTGAATAAGTGCTTGCTATAGTAAGGGAAGATGCTGATTATTAAAAGAAATGGAATTTTAAACATGTTTCGCTTCTAATGCCACTGCTACATAACAAAATACACAACGACCGTACAAGTGAAGCGCTTGCGACGGAATTGAGCTAGTGCCTATGTTTTGTCCACCCCTGGTCACTCGCCACAGCGTGTTTACAGTAATTGTCTCGTTTCAGTGAACGGAGTACAATTATGTATTAGCAGGAACAGTCCATCAGTACCACCTGATGATAGCCGAACGGGTGTTCGCCGAAATACCATGATTAGACCAATGGGTCCGGCAGTAAATCCTTGAACTTGGAAGCAGGAAGTACTTTGGTTACAGCATTTAAATGTTCAAATGTTTGTAAATCTATCGGACCAATCTGCGTGGTCATCAGTCCGTAGCTTACAAACTACTTAAACTAAGGTAACCTAAGGACAACACACACACACACACACCCATGCCCCAGGGTGGACTCGAACCTCCGACGGCGAGGCAGCGAGGCGCTTAAGACCGCTCATCTACTCCACCGCGGCTTACAGCATTTGAACTGAGAACGACATACGAGCAAACTTTGTATTATCTACTTCTGCATACCTGTACAGGGACATGGGTTATCGGTAATTTCTAAGAATGCTTACAATCGAAGTAGCTCGGCCTGAAATGATATATATCGAACTTGCAAACACTAAATCGGTAACTCGGCTACTGACGCGCGACTTATGAAGTCTGTTTTATTCGTAGTCATACGAACTAGTCAGGCGTACTACTATAAAACCACTACAAAACATCTACAGAAAAGTACATAGAGTAGAAAAATGTGCATGGAGGTAGTTTTTTTTCCTTTATGTAGCTTTCACCGAAAATTTTTTTAAGTGTTAAGAGATCAGTATGATTGGCGAATCAATTGTACTCAATTTCTATTATGTAAAATAATGTTCATACCTATGTACAGACTGCTTCTCATCGTACTTTCACCGAGCGAGCTGGCGCAGTGGTAACACACTGGACTCGCATTCGGGAGGACGGTGGTTCAAATCCACCCCCGGCCATCCAGATTTAGGTTTTCCCTAAATCAGTCCAGTCAAATGCCGGGATGATTCCTTTGAAAGGGCACGGCCGATTTCCTTCCAAGATCCTTATCCAAAAATCCGAGCGTGAGCTGCGTCTCTAATGACCACACTGTCGACGGGACGTTAAACCCTAAACATCGTTCATTCTACTTTCCTGAAGATAGTCTGTAGCGATTTATTATGCGATGAAAGTCGTATGTATAATTTTTATTTCTTTATACAAATAAAACTGTTGGTGTTTTGTCCTCATTCAATTTTCTATTGAAATGTCACGATTGCCGAATATTTTGTTACACAGATACGTATTAGCACGGCTGCAGTTTACATCACTGACATTGGAGGAATGACTTTTACACTAAAGTTATTCAAAACATTTCCTACCAATATGTCACGATTCTGTTATAAAATATTCATGACGAAATTATTTCTACGTAATTATACTTTCGTAAACAACTTCGATATATAATATATATCGTTTCAGGCTGAGCTACTTAGATTGTTATCATTCTTGGGAATTGCCGCGTTATCAAATGTTCAAATGTTCGTATAGTCTATGGGACTTAACTACGGGGTTATCAGTCCCTAAACTTACAAACTACTTATGAACTACTTACGAACTAGGACGGCACAAATATCCATGCCCGAGAGGGGATTCGAACCCCCGACCGTAGTGGCCGTGCAGACCGTGACTGGAGCGCCTTAGTCCCCTCGGCCACCGCAGCCGGCGCCACGTTATCACATAACCGTGATGAAAATACGGCGTTGGAGTGATTAATTATACAGTATGATTTTTTTCCATTACGTTAAAACTTAATTTATTTCTCGATGTCACTCGTTGTTCCATTCAAAGAATTGGTGCACTGTGATTGCAGCCCCGAGAACTAAAAATTTGGCACCCAAATTACTCGCATTACGAGTACTCATAGAGATCAGCACGGACAAATTCCAATGGAAGAGCCTCTCCATGGAGGAACCACCTTCAAGAGCGCAGTATTCGCTAAGTCGTTGGGTAAATATATGTTGAAACGTTTGTAAAACTTCGGGACCAAACTGCAGTGGTCATCTGCCCAAGACTTACAAACTACTTAAATTATGCTATGGACAAAACACACACACACACACACACACACACACACACACACACACACACACACACACACACACACACACGCCCGAGAAAGGACTCGCACCTCCGACCGGAAGCAGCCGTGCACTCCGCAGGAAGGCGCCTTAGAGCGGTCGCGGATGTAAAAATTACACACAGGAGCCAAAGAAACGGCATAGGCGTGCATATACGGAGATAGGTAACACTATATGACGGCTCTGTTGTCGACAACATGTACAGCTTATCACGATTGAAGTGGGTTTGAACGTGGTGTTAGCGCGGTGACAGGTGCGAACAGCATCTCCGAAATAGGGATGAGGTGTGGATTTTCCCGTACAACCATTTTACGAGTACACCGCAAATATCTAGAATCCACAAAACATCAAATCTGTGACATCACTGTTGCCGGAAAAAGACCCCACAAGAACGGGACCAACGACGTGTGAAGAGAATGTTCAACGTGACTGAAGTGCAGGTTGCTACGGAGTTTAATGCTGGACCATCAACAAGTGTCAGCGTGCGGACCATTAAACGAAAAATCATTGATATGGGCTTTCGGAGTTCAGGGCCCACTCATGTACTCTTGCTGACTGGACGAACAAGGCTGTAGGGGAGACCGAGGCGGCCACTACGGTCGGGGGTTCGAATCCCCCCTCGGGCATGGATATTTGTGCCGTCCTAGTTCGTAAGTAGTTCATAAGTAGTTTGTAAGTTTAGGGACTGATGACCCCGTAGTTAAGTCCCATAAGCTTAACAAACATATGAACATATGGAGACCGAGGCACATTGGCCATATTTTTATTTTTATTTTTGTTAATATTAATTTGAAATATTTAAATTTATGAAATTATTGTTAAATATTAGACAGGTCTTTACTGAATCTGGATGTCAGTTATTAAACTTGAAAATATCAGTTAAAGTATTCGAAAAAATTAATTACTGGGCATATGCCAAGTGAACAATCTGCCCCTACCTCAGGGTAAGTTGGCCCAAAGGCTGGGGCACGTTGACCCATGTAGTCTCTTGGTAGGTATAACTAGGAAATCAATATGAAACTAATGGTTAAAATATACATAATGTACATAATATCAAGTTGAATAATGGTTGGCGTTTATTCAACGCTTTTTATCTGGTGAATATGACTATTTTTTGTCCTCTGAAACGTATCAAAATATGTTTAACTTCGACAGTTATATTAATAACTTAATAAACTCCAATAATTATAAACGTTGTTATCATTAAAAGTAACGAACCATCAATTGAGTTTAAAGAAGTATTGCTCCTATAGAACGTGACAATTTCTCTCGACTGGCCATCCTCTCTGGGCCAACCTGCCACATCGCCATCTTTACAATAAATTCTGTTCTTTAGAAAACTGACTGAAGCAATTAAGTCTGTATGCCATATATAAATAATCCTTAAAGTACAAACTTTTGTTATACTACTCACTCCATTGCGTCTAAAGCAAGCAAAAGTTAAATAACACACGTTAACCGACGAGTAGAATTTTACTGAAGCACGCAAAAAAAAAACAATTAAGGACTACAGTTTGTTCAAAACTTCGCTGCCTGCCGCCTGCGATATTGGCCCTGTATAAGAGGGACAGTGCTACCTACTTTCAAATGTTTGTTAATCTTGAGGGACTTAACTGCGGGGTCTTCAGTCCCTAACATACAAACTACTTATGAACTTCCTTATACTAAAGACCACCCAAACATCCACGCCGGAGGGGGGATTCGAACCCCCGAACGTAGCGGCCGTGCAGACTGTGACTGGCGCGCCGCAGACCGCTCGGTCATCGCGGCCGATTCTGATTGATTCATAAGACGATCTACCCTCTACTGTATGAATAAATTCGACTGGGCCGTGCTGCCCCTATAGCCAATGTGCCCTGGTTTCCCAACGCCTCTCCTGGTACCCGTCAACACCGTCATTGTTGCTTGGTCTGACGAGTCTTCTTTCTAATTGAATAGAGGGGATGGATCCATAGTCCCTGCATGTCAGCAGTACTTCGTTCAAGGTGGTGGGACTCAGTAATGGTGTGGGGTGGGTGTAGTTTGAGCGAGCCGGCCGCGGTGGCCGAGGCGACTGAGGCGCTCCAGTCACGGTCTGCACGGGCACTACGGTCGGGGGTTCGAATCCCCCCTCGGGCATGGATATTTGTGCCGTCCTTAGGATTAGCTAGTTCATAAGTAGTTTGTAACTTTAGGGACTGATGACCCCGTAGTTAAGTCCCATAAGCTATACAAACATTAAAAAGTTTGAGCGACATGGGACCCCTGATACGTCTAGATACGACTCTGGCAGGTGATCCCCTGCATCCAAGGTTCAGACAGACTTGGGCTATTTCAGTAGACCAATGCGACACCGCATGTCCTGAATTTCTATGGGGTGGTTCAAAGAACACTGTTCTGAGTTTGAACATCTGCGCTGGCCACCAGACTCTCCAGCCATGAAAGTTATTTAGCGTATCTGGGTTTCCTTGCAACGTGCTGTTCAGAAGGAAGGGAGGAAGCTTAGGGTTTAATGTCCTGTCGACAGCGTGTTCTTTGGAGCTCACGATGTTTGGATAAGATTGGGAAAGGAAATCGGCCGTTCCCTTTCGAAAGAACCATCTTGACCTGTTACTGGACTGATCTAGGTAAATCAGAAAAAGATCTCCATCCCCTCGTACTCTTACGGAGTTAAGACCTTGCAGGATGCATGCTTTTAATTCCCAGCAGCACTTCATAGTCGAACCTAGCAAGCTGAATGCTGCCCCATGAAAGACGCAAAATTTCCGCCCCCTTATAAAAAATAATTGTTAATGTTAAAACCAGTTATTTTTATGATAGTTGTACTCTACATGTTTTGATAACATATAATATGTTTGACGGTTAGGCCTAATATGCAAAGTCGGAAACGCTTTTATCGAAAATATCAAAAGTTCTTTAACGAAGTATTACAGATTTTTTAAACTAAACAATGAAGAACATTCGGAAGGACATGAGATGTATATTTTAATAAATATAAACGGTTTTCGGAGATTCCTATTATTAATTTCGAGGGCTCGTAGTTTGATAAAGACCTCACGTCGGTAAATTTCATCCAGTGACGCTATGAGTACTTTTTACCAAAGTAAATTAAAAATAAATCTCTTCCAATGGAAACTTTTTGCTTTCCATATTTTGGGAGGAACTAACAAGAGTCTTGTAAACCGTGAGTCTACAACCAGCACTTTAAGAGTTATGAGCACTTGACCAGCAGAGAAAACATGCAAACACCAGACAACCGAATATGAAGACATTGCTCAAAGCTCTAATGTAAGCATTTTAGAGCACATGTTTACTAAACTTGTGTTCTTATTTTGGTCCATATTACTTCCTTCTGAAATATGTAAAGCAAGGAACTTGCAGCAGTACTGATTTGATTCACTGTGTCAAATAGTAAAGAATTGCTCATAGTGTCAATGGATGAGAACCTCAGACATCGGTTCCTTATTTAATTATTATGTGCTCATTCCCCCGGCTAAAAGAATTTCTGAAAGTCACTACAAATCGGAATAAGTACTCGATTGGCTTATTTCGAATTTTTACATAATATTCTAAGGACATTCAGTCCGAAATAGAGAGGTGGGAGGAGGTGAGGGGAGGAAGAGATGAACGGTGAGACGGACGGTTGGGGGCAGGGGGCGGGGACAGCTGACAAGGTGATCTCAAACGTTGCTGTCGCTCGAGTTCGTCACTTCAACAGGCTGCATTCTAAAGTGCTTGTACGTGAAGTAAAATTTGCAATGCAAGATGTCTACTATTGTTATGGTAAAATCATCTTAAACCCCTATTTCCAGTTACAACTGTTGTACCTTACACACTGATATGACTTTAATCTTCACAGACATCCACGAAAGCCGCGTCGGAGTGGCCAAGCGCATCGAGGCGCTATGCTATGATGTGCGAGGCCGTTCTCCGCCGTGGGTTCGAATGCCCCCTAGGGCATGAATGTTTGTGCCGTCTTTAGTATTAGGTAGTTCATAAGTAGTTTGTAAGTTTAGGGACTGATGACCTCGCAGTTAAGTCCCTTAAACTTCACAAACATTTGAAAGAAACATTTGAACATCCACGAAAAAATCAATTACATACAGTGCTGCTTCATGCGTCAGTTACGCTCATCTCTGTAAATTTTCATCAGTTTCTTCTGAACTTGCCGTACCGATGTAGAAGGAAGCAGAAACTGTACGACTAGTAGTAATACCTACAGCTATAAAGAGAGGATTTCTCGTGGCTGAAAGCAAATGGGATGACATTCTTTTTCATTTTCATAACTTTTTGCATTACAATGCTGAAATTAAGAACGTAAATGAAAGGTAAATAGAAAAATATTAACGAACAGCAATGCGCTCGCTCATTTGAAAGAAGAACAGACACTTGGACGAATATCATCCTTATCATCGAATTCTTTCTTGACTAATTATTCAGTAAGTGCTAACAGACTAGTCTCCATTGGCCTATCATTTCACTTTTCTTCCCTTTATTTTTCTTTCTAGCTACTGGGAAGATGCGTGCTTGTTGCCACCTTATCAGTTCTTCAGATAATAGTAGAAAAATGTTTCTGTCTTTAGCGTAGAGGAAGTAGCCCAGTCAAACTGTCAGAAAAAAAAGCCTACACCTTGCAAAAGGTGGGGTAGAATTTTATTTTTGTAACTCATTAATTTGGTTGGAAAGTATATAAAACTAAGTTTTGCCAACAAAATTTCTCTTGTGAAAACTTTCTGCGGTCTAAAAACTTCGAAAATTTCGGACTTTCTTCAGTTTTTGCAAAATATTACGTATTTTGCCACTATGCACAAATTTTGAAAAATCGACATTTTCTGACGGACTGTAGCGCCTGAGATATTGGGAATATAAAAAATTGTACGAATCAAATTTTGTGCCCTTTAAAAAAGAACTGAGAGGTAAAAGCGGTAGGAGTAGAAATAACGGAGATATTTTGCAAAAACTGAAAAAAGTCTGAAATTTTCGAAGTTTATAGACCGCAGAAAGTTTTCCCAAGAGACATTTTTTTTTCCAAAACTCGGTTTTATAATCTTTCCAACTATATTAATCAGTTAAAAAAATAAAAACTTCTACCTCATATTTTGCAAGGTATAGCTACTGTTTTACTGTACTGAAGAAAAAGTCTTGACTTACTAGCAACGTGTAGGAACTTTTTACATTGTTCTTAGGCTTCAAAGATAATCACGATTCGTCTTCATTCTCTCGACACTTCATATAAAGTCCAGACTCCAGACTGAATACAGAATCTCCTGACAAAATTCCTCTGGCGAAGTTCTGCATAAGAAATTATATTATTAATTTCTATTCCTCGTCAACAGTGTGCGAGTAAGTTGGAAATTGAGTCTAGCAGAAACGTACTAGGGTAGTCGATGCAGTGTGAGCACTGCGTGCAGATGGTGTAGTGTGCAGCGCGACTGTCTAGCAAGCAGGAGTCTTGGTTCGAAACGCGGCCTAGCACAAACATTCATGTCTCCCAATTTATTTAAATGAAAGCGCAAAGTCAGTCAAAAATTCCTTTGTGTCTTCTTTCAATAAAGAGCGAGTTTATAATTAGGTTGGTATTTGATGCAAATTGTTTGAATTTTAAAACTTTTCTAAATACTATTATCGGATCCATATCGGCTGGCTCAACCGAGTGCGAGTGGGAGCTTAAAAATTAAATGTAAATTAATTATCTGCCAGTAGTGTTAACATTTTCGGTAGGAAGTTTATTTGAAAAGGAAAAAGTAACAGTTTATTTAATAAAATTCATTTATTACGTCAATAATTCCAATATCCCAAACCATTTTTTTAGTTATTTTACTCTTCCCGTTTGGCAAATCTAAGTGATTTACTGAACACTTCCCTAACACATCAGTTATATCCTATAGTCGTCAGTTACAAAAAATTGTGACGCTCTTATTAGGAAAAGCAGTGAAATTGCGTGTTATCGGCCTTGACTCCATCTGACAACTGCCATTAGCAGGCCGGCCGCGGTGGCCGAGGGGACTGAAGCGCTCCAGTCACGGTCTGCAGGCCACTACGGTCGGGGGTTCGAATCCCCCCCTCGGGCATGGACATTTGTGCCGTCCTTAGTCTTAGTTCATAAGTAGTTTGTAAGTTTAGGAACTGATGACTCCAGATGTTCCTGAAATTTTTGTGGGTTACATTTGGTTTAAAAATAGTGTATTACATCTCTAATAGATTGTTCAAATGTTGTAATATTGATTTTACACGAATTGCATTCTTATTCTCGGCTTAATAAGCCGTCGTTCTGGAAGGAAGCAAACCTAAGAACACTAATATCACATGCTAGATTTGACGTTTTAATTGTAAATCCATCCGTATGTTTCTGAGTAATAGAAATAAAATTGATGTGTAAGTACTTACACACTTAAAATCATGAGTTAACTGATACGTTTCTTTTGAATACCTACCTTCAAAGGGGATTAACATAGATTAATGTGCTATAACAATGATTGTTAGTATATGCATGTCAATGATCGACATTCAAATGACAGTCCAATGTTGAAGAAAGTGTTTTGTGCCAAAAGGAAACAATTTACCTTGAATGTTTAGAAAAAGAGACACCTTCCTTCTGGAAGGACGTCAGGATCATATGGGTTAAGTCCCATAAGGTATACAAACATTTGAACATTTTTTGCCATTATCAGCTCTGTATTTTTCATTCGTAAAGAAAGCAACAATGGCTGTAACTGCCCTTCTAAAAATTAAAGGCTATTGCTTAAAAATAGCTTTCATAAGGTATACAAACATTTGAACATTTTTTGCCATTACCAGCTCTGTATTTTTCATTCGTAAAGAAAGCAACAATGGCTGTAACTGCCCTTCTAAAAATTAAAGGCAATTGCTTAAAAATAGCTTTCATAGTCAGCGAACACACAAACTCCACAATGGCTACTTTCAAAACAGAGAACTGGGTTGTCACGTAATTCCCCTTGGCCCCTCTGCCTCGGCCTGTCCATCAGGCTCTGCCAAACCTGCCGCCACCTCTGTCTGGCGCCGCTCCGTGATGGACCATGGACCTCCCAGTTTCTCACGTGTCTTGTGCCGGCCCTGGTAGAGCCAAAGCTACGTCGTCTTCCGGCACTTCTACTTGCTTTCTGAGGGAGTACACGATATCAGGCAGGTGTATCAGTTTCTTTGAGTGTACCGCTATGTCCGAATGTTCCACTATGTACGGCGCTGCCCATGTTACCCACTCGATACGTCCCTGCGGGAGTGCACGTGCGAGTGAGTGGTGAGTGAGTGTGTGTGTGTGTGTGTGTGTGAGTGAGTGAGTGTGTTGCGCTGTGTCGTGTAGAGGTTGCGTCGGGCACCTGGTTGTGTGGGCGTGCTTGCGGCGCCGCCGACCTCTCGGTCGTAGCGTTGGCGTGATTGCGGCAACTGCAACTGCGTTATCGGCCCGGAGGTTGTTGAACGCTGGGCGCGCGTTGGCGGAAGACGATGCGAGCGCCGGTCTGCAGGCGTCGGCCAGCCGGCTGGGCACCGCGACGCGCCTTATACAGGACGAGCTGGTGCTGGGGACCGCACAAAGAGCCAGCCGCAGCCGCAGCCGCAGCCGCAGAGCCCCTTATGGCGGCCGGCCACTTGTTAGCAGACCACCTCACGACACACTGCCGCTCGCATCCCAAGCCGAGCCACGGCCGGAAAGGGAAATGCGGCGTGCGCTTCTCAAGTCCTAACAACAACTGCGCTCATCTCATTACAATTTTCAAATCGATTGCGTGCATGTATACATTCATCAAAACAAGTAGGGTATCTGGGGCGATATCATACAATGTATACAGATGGCAACGTATTTCATTCACATATAGGTACAATGGTAATTTTCGTGTGATACAGTACAATATTTTGCTGTCTTAGCTCTTGGATTGAGGTTTCCATGGCGTTTACTTACAACGAGGCGGTGGTGTTACGAGTTTAAAGACGGCCGCGAATTCTTACATGATAATGAGAGGTCGAGTAGGCGGCTTTCGTTGCTGACTGAGAAGCATTTCCAGCGAGGATGCAATGGTGAAAGCAGACCGGCGTGTGCACATCACCATTTCTCGGGAGCATGACATGGGAATATGGGAGTGCTGATGACAGAGGTAATAGGTTTCATCTCTATGATGTCAGTTGGACGAATTCACCACGGGGCGTCTCAAACTTAGTGCATCGATGGGACAAGTTTGAGAACCTGTGTGAGGACTATATGGAAAAAATAGTGTAAGGTCCCTAGAATAGGATGTATATTTTCCATGATTGATATGTATCTTATTTTGCCTAATAAAACATATAGGAAAAGACTGTCTGCTTTGCACTGCCAGCAGAATTTACAAGATATACACATTGTAGTACAAAACACAGTGAATATGCATCTGCTGTGTAGCATAGGTCAGCCCGCCTCGAGACCATGCACTCTCGGGCCTGGTGGTCCCGGTGTAAAGCCTTCGACTGGAATCCAAAGGATTCGAAACCCAATGGGATCACGGATTTTTTCAGTCTGCCATTTAACCGAACCTTCACATCTCAACGATCAGGAGTCAACAGAAACAATATGTGGCTCGGATGCCACGTTAAACTGTAGGACCCCTTCCCCACTTGGATAACTGGGGTAGGCTAACGACACGCAAGTCGCTGAAGTGGCGTCCAATTGAAAGACTTGCACCAGGACAATGAGCCACAAGTAATTATTAAGACCATGGAGCTGCCTTGAAGAAAAGCAAGTTAATCACCCACTATAGTTAAAAAGTCTGTACATATTCGATATCATTGCACCTCTAAGTACTCGTCGGGAAGTAGCTGCTGATCGAGAACGACTGAAGGTTGAAAATGTTGACGCACACCCACTGTTTGGGCATCAACGAACTAGGCTGAAGTCAAGGAAAAGCAACGCGGGAATGGCCATGCGGTCTAAGGCGTCATGTCACCGATTACGTGTCCGATTCCCGTCGGAGATATCAGTGGTCCTCGAAAACTGGTATGTGTGTTGCCCTCAGTATAGTTAGTTCAAGTAGTTTGTAAGTCTTGGAACCGATGACCCATAACATCGACAGTTTGGTCCCTCACGCTTACAAATATTTGAACATTTACTTATTTATTAAAACATTGAAACAATTTTTATTACAAATCTCTTTCAGTCAGTGTCTAACCATCTTCAGTGCTAGAGTCCAAGCCCTATGGGCCCGAAGATGCGCTATGTATATGTTCTTGTTATGTCATGTTAACATGCAAAGTGCGAGTATTTGTGGGCCCACGGGGCCTGGACTCTAGCACTGAAATCGATTTGTAATAAAAAATTAAGGTTTCAATGAGGCTAAAGCTGGTTTTTCTTGTTTTAATAATTTTAATGTGATCGTTCTGCACCAGACTGCAGATGGAGTCGTCTACATTTATTTATTTATTCAAGTAATAGTTTCGTTCAGACATCAAACACCCTGGAAGTAAATGGGAAATATTTTATTTGTACAACTCTAAGAATCAAGAATGGATGGAGCTGTGTTAACACGTTCATGAAGGACTGGCATTCTTCGGGATCGCTTAAAAAATTACTGGTATAGGCAGAGCGAAGCCATAGCGTATGTCGTGCGGCTTCACATCAGAAGACAGCAAATGCAAGGGCGGTCAAGAACAATCTGCCATATGTGCCAGTGCCTTCTCTGTGTATTTTCTTGCTCAGAACAAAATCTGTTGCTTTCGTGTGACAATATCCGTGGTGCCGCTGTTTTGGAGAAATGTCATCTGAATAGTATTGCTTTATCCTTGGAGCAAGCGACCTCCTTGCGAACTTGGCCGTATCAGTCCAGCCCTAAGGCCAATAGTTACGCCCTTTCAGTCGGAAAAAAGAAAGCTCCGCTTCCGTATTGCGAGAGCGACTGCACTGCTTTCCGCGCTTCCACGACAAACTTTATATATTTTTAATTCAATATTATTTACTTATCCATTAACAACCGTAAATTGTATGTTGTTTCATTTACTAGAACAGTTTCGCTATTACATTAATACCATCTTCAGGCCATGTCATGAAATCCATCCAAGAGAGCTTCGATATGGCCATTTATACCAGTTATTTATAAAAATTCCCCAACTCCCAAGGGTAGTCCTGCTATCTTCCTGCCTGTGAGTGGTTTTGTCTGCAAATAACACAACATTCATGTCATTAACATTCCTCTACACAGCAGCCACAAACCAAGCCACTGATGGACTTTTATTCACAAGAATGAGACAAGTGGCTTATTAACCGCCATAGATATGTACGACAGAACATATTGCTGAATTGTTTGAAAACGCTTATGAAATGACGACCACAATAACGAAGGCAACGACATTTATCCATGAAGGGTCACTGAGGAAGATTTCCTACGTTCGACGAAAATGACAAATTTTTAATATGCATCCGCAGTTGAAACTTGATATCTGCAGATCCAACGTTCACAGACACCTATGAATGATCAACCAGGACCAAGTACCTATGTTTACCTAAAAGAATAATTCCTTCGTCAAGAAGAAAAGATGGCCTAAACAGACAGAAGAAGGGGATGAAGTGATAAATCGTATCCGGGACCCCATTCAAGAAGCAACTGGAGCCCAGTTGAAAGAACAAGAAATAGAAAAGCCAAAGAGGCAACTATTTGATTCATATCAAGGGAAAAAAAGTAAAAATAAAACTTAAATAGACCTATGTGGAAGAAAAATTCACGAAATTTTCATTGTCCAGGCTATACTGAAAAGTACAATCAACCACCAAATACTGGATATCATATGCGAAGGGTGGCGGCATGAATCCTGCTTTTTTTAAATCTCTGTGACCTCGGTTAAACAGCATTCTCCCCCGATTGGAATACTGTTGAAGGTTTTTATTCACAGGTCCCAGAATTGTTCATTAAATCAAATCTAATATTAAGAGTAATTATTATAAGCTGAGAAACAAGACTTATTGTGTTTATGTAAGCTATAAATTGAATTAAGATGAAGAAATGAATTCCACATATGTTTTTCTCATTTAAATTCCACGCTTTGGGAAGACTATACATCCGCATTCCATTTTTTCTTTTTTTACTAAGTGGGAATTACAGTTCAGTTGTGAGTTTGTGTCTCTTTTACATAATATGCGAAATTCAGATGAAGTATCAGTTGAAATATAACTGTAATATGTGAAGTTTCTTTCAGTATATAGCTAACTAAAAGTAAAACGCAATCTTCCTCTTATACATTATATATTATGTCCCTTACTGCAGGACCGCGGACGATGTGCATGTTCTCAAAACCGATCTGATGAAATAGATATATAAAAGAGGAAACAGCCTAGTCATGAAGCCCTTCATATCCTTATCAATATTGCTGCAGCACGCCTGTGAAATGGCGCTCTACTTGGAAGCAAGGCGTTTAGAATACACATGTTGCATGGCAATTTCACTTCCAGTAATTCGTCGGAAACAGGAGAAGAGGTGGTAGCAAGTCCCTTATTACGTCTTTCCGTTAACATCCTGTTCCAAATTAAAAACTTATTCGTAGTAACTTACGAAGTGAGAGAGTGTAACAGTGGTATTTCCTGATCCGTCCGTCGGATTGTGGGCATGAACATCATCGGTCCCCTTGGCTATGCTCCAGCATCGGATTTCATCCCTCCTATTTTTCGTGGCATCACACGACGCAAAATATGACACCATACAAGCATCCATTGAACTCGCCTCAACACTACAAACCCAAATACAACACGATTCTCACATAACAGCAAGGAAAAGTATCACTACGCCAGAGAAAGAAAACCCTTTTCCATAGGCAGGATATTGCAGCCAACAATTCCATACGACATTTTCATTTCTAGTAAACGCAGTGTAACGACTCAAAACTGAAACTGGAGTTAAAAACTTACGATGTTTCAAAGGAAATCTGTGTTAATTTCACAACATACAGTGGATGTACCTATAAACTATTATCCAAAGGGGAAAAAAACGAATAGATCCTTTTTTCCATCTGAAGCAAAAAGTTGAACCATGGTAACTGGAAAGATTGTTGCAACTAATTAACGAATAATCTATGTAAGTATTACAACGAAATGTTATTACTCGTAGCTCTGATTTCTTAGTTAAAATGAGTTACAGTTGTTGGTGTATTTCTTTTGCTACTACTGTAGATTATTCGATGAGTGCCGGCCGCGGTGGCCGAGGGGGCTGAGGCGCTCCAGTCACAGTCTGCACGGCCACTACGGTCGGGGGTTGGAATCCCCCCTCGGACATGGATATTAGTGCCGTCCTAGTTCGTAAGTAGTTCATAAGTAGTTTGTAAGTTTAGGGACTGATGACCCCGTAGTTAAGTCCCTTAAGCTTAACAAATATTTGAACATTTTTTTATTCGATGAGTACCTGGCTACAGCTCCGAATGAACAAAAGAAAATTACTGCTCACTCATTTCTCCTCATGATAAAAATATCTAATTTTTACAATGAAATGAACCTGACCTTCTATGGACTATTTTAAAGTTGTGCTTATCCCAGACTATTTTTTTTCTCTTCTCGTTTCAAATTGTTGTTATGTGCACCTTTTAATCTCTTGTTATTGTGGTCTTCAGTTCCAAGACTGAAGACTGATTTGATGCTACTGTCAATGCTACTCTATGCTCTGTAGTTTCTTGATCTCGACATAACCATTGCAACGCACAACTGCTTCAATCTGTTTACATTTTTTAAGCTTTTGTCTTTTTCGCTAATTTCTCCATCCTCAAACTTTGGGTTACTATCAAATGAATTATTTCTTAACGCATCAGGCCGTATCTTACAACTTCTTTTATGCCAAGATGTGCCTCTAATGTCAATCAGTTTGATTCAATAACTCTTAATTATAGTCCTTATTTGTAACATTACTCTCTAAAACCAGATTTCAAAAGCTCTTATTCCTCTGCAGCAGAACGTCCAGGAACAGTTTCTCTGTGGAGAGCGCGCTTAACAACACTGCTGAGAGGCACATCTCTGGATGCCGGAAGCGTTTAGGTCCACTCGACAAATGACGAGTGTTACGTTATACCCACAGTCACGATGCTTTCACCGGCAGGGTTTTTTACACCAACGCGGTCGTTAAGGATGGACGACTTGCTCATACAGAACTCTTCCCACAAGTAATTATTTTGTCATCTGCTCAGGTATGTACACAGTGCAACGAGTTTTATACCTAGTTTTACGTTAGCCTATTCAGTACTGCAAAACGAAGTAAGTCGGGAGCAACGGACTGTAATACAAAATGAATCAATACTATAGTAATTTGGGCTGCAGTTTTCTGTAAAAAAAGTCACAGGTAAAATATTTTGTCATTGGTTCTTGGGACATACGAATAAACTAAAAATCATGCACAGACTAATATTATCTTCTTTGAATGTTTGACGCACAAGCCTTTGTTATTTACCGTTGACTAAACCAAGACTCGCGTCAGTATTTCGTCTTCACATAACGTTTGTTCCTGTATTAATAACTATATTCTCTTCTAGCCCTCTAGCCTACATGTTTCTTGTAGGTAAAATACAAACTGTGTCGTCAAGAAATTTTGAAAAATATTCACCTAAGATTATTGCTACTCGTTTCAACCGCAGCAGTTAAATGTTGTGTCATGCCCCACTACACCCTTTAAAATCATGACATATTCGTAAAAAATAACAAAGTACTTTTAATAAACTAGAATGAGGATGTCATTGGTGCCGCAATTTATATGTTACTAATGAATAAGTATATAATCACTTCTCAGATACAGAAGTCTTCATCTCTGTCAATATTCTTGGTTGAGACATTTTTGTCCATCTGAGAAACGAATACAATGATTTGCTTGAAGGTAAGTATTTTATTAATAACTGTTTCATACTGACCATAACTTGTTGGTGATGAACTGTAGGCTGAAACTGAAAAAACTGCAGAAACTTTGGAAAATAAGGAGATGGGACGTAGATAAATTGCAGGAACGTGAAGTTCTGGAGAATTTCACAGGGAGCTTTAGGCAACAAATTACAGAAACGGGGGGAAATGAAACAGTAGAAGAGGAATGGGTAGCGTTGAGAGATGGAATAGTGAAGGCAGCAGAGAACAAAATAGGTAGAAACGCAAGACCTACAAAAAATCCTTGGATATCACAGGAAATACTAAATTTAATTGATGAAAGGGGGAAATATAAAAGTGCAGTAAATGAGGCAAAATGGAGTACAGATGACTAAGAAATAAGATTGACAGGAAGTACAAAATGGCTAAGCAGAAGTAGTTAGAAGCCAAATGCAAATCTGTAGAAGAATGTATAAGAAGGGCAAAAGTAGATACTGCCTATATATATATATATATATATATATATATATATATATATATATATATATATATATATATATATTGTAGGGAGGCGATCAAAGCATTTAATTCTGTGATATTCATTTTGGAAGGGAAATTGTATTTTAAAGATGAGATACAATTTTGGGAACAGGTAGAGCACGCTTTCGAACGCTTGGGAAGGCTCTCGTAACCTGGTGGTGAAAGGTTGTGACGCTGGGCGGTCTGAAGCCGCGTTACGAACTTGTGCTTTGAAGAGATAGGCATG
This sequence comes from Locusta migratoria, assembly GCA_026315105.1. NCBI lineage: Eukaryota > Metazoa > Arthropoda > Insecta > Orthoptera > Acrididae > Locusta > Locusta migratoria. The sequence goes on along the minus strand of CM048744.1, from coordinate 468,152,937 downwards.
TGTGGATTTAGAAAATTTACGGGACTGTGAATGCAGAACTTAGTCTCTGGTTGAAAAGCGGTAAACTATGGACGGTAGTAGGGCTGTGGGACTGTGATAATTCAGCTATCGTGTACTCGTGTGATGACAAACTGTGTCTTATAACAAATACTGTAATCGTGGGTTAATTTGAAACTGCAATGTTCAATGGACTTCACTAATTTCGAGTGATAATTTGGAACTTTTACTCTCGAGTGCGTGTGATACTTATTCTACCTCTCATGAACAATAATTGGGGAAATATTCAGTTATTTACCGATGTATAAAGTAGGACCACCTCCGCATTTTCCTGTCCAGAAAGAGAAATAAACTCTATTTATGAAGATTTACTTCGTGAGTGAATCACTTCTTTATCTTAGAATCGATTTTGTTAGTTATTCATAGGTTTAATTTATGTTTGCTTAAATATATTTTCACGTCATCATATGCAGATTGATAGACTGGCTAAACGACAGATTCATTATTGATCTAGTTTCAACAGATTGGGTAGCTGTTTAAAGCATAGAAGCTGACATACATAACTCACCCCTATGGACAGAGACAACGAGCCATAAAACTTTTCTACCCTGAGTTATGTATTGCCCAATTCTTATTGGTGAGTACCGTTTGGAAGATCGCACGCTGATATACTAATTGTAAACGGAGCATGAAGTACAAGAAGTTATTCCGTTGTTCCCTGTCTTTTTAAAGAGTCTAAACTGATTAAACTATCTTCTGAATCGGTAAACAGTAAGTATCACACTGTACAACCTAACTAAGTTATTGAATGGTCACAAATTTAAAACTGTCTTTGAATTCTTTATATAGCAAAATAATTATGAAAAAGTTACCAATTCTAGCTATCGTCTGGTTTGGTAATTTGAATCAAAAACTGTTAATGTAAACTTCTATCTAGACTGTCCAAGAATCTTCACACATATTTTTGTTTAGAACACAATTATAAGGAATAAACATCAGTTGTTTTAAACTTCCTGAATTACCAAAAAGTTAGGATAATAGGGCAGTCTTTTGCACTTATAAGTTTGGGACCCTGCATAGATCAGTGACGTAGGAAAATGACGGTTGGAACATTGGTTAAAATGAAATTAGTTTGTTATTCAAGACACACACAAATGTGTGTCTCTGTCTGTATTTTACAAAAGTAAAAAAGTTTGCACTTCCTGTGTTGGCAGAGAAGAGCAAGTGCGTGGTTCGCCGTTGTGCAGTCGTGCAAGTGTGGATTCATACACTGCTGTGGCTCTTAGAACCTTCTTGGACTGGGAAATTCAAAACAATTAACTCACCAATATTTGCCCCAATACCCACAATATACCGCATGCGTCATCCGAGGCTATTTCCATAAACTTCTGCAATACTGACCTTGATACAGTACTGCCTCCACTGCCTCCATCTCCCGTCAAAGGCTCAGACACTAAACAGTTCGACGAGAACCTACGTAAAGCGCAAAAGCGCTGTTTTGGTGCGCTATCCCACTTTTTCCATTAACGCACGCTCTTTCCTTTTCTCAGTTCTTCCCACAAGATTTTTACATTTGTACCTTTTGATAAAAAAATAACAGTATTGAAACATTATCGTCGTTTATGATGTGACAAGCGCTTTACCACGACAGTGTTACCAACAACTTGATCATATGGCCTAGTTAGCAAACTCTCTGTTTTCAAGCGAAAATGCGTTCGAAAACTGGGTTTGTATTTATGAAGGTTTGAATTTTTCCTTCCATTACAGGCCAAATATGATCTAAATACGAAAGTTGACGTTTGTATTTCTTCAAAGTACCTTAGAATTGTGATGGTGAGCGAGTGACAGAAGTAGCGACTTTCGATTGCCAATATTTTGTAAACTATAGTGTGTAGAATAGCGTAATTCGGAATATAGCTATAGTAGGTACTCTTGGTCGCCGAAAATTCAGGCGTCTATTTTTAGCCACAACGACGGTACGTGGAGATCTAATGCCGTGAGCGGCTTCGAGCAAATGATGACACCGTTGTACGCGACCGACTTGGTGGGGACTCTGCCGTGTTCCCAGGTATCAAAGAAAAGATTGAAATACAAAAAGTAATCACATAGCAACAAAATCGAATGAAAGCCACAGAAGCAAAAACAAAATAAAAGTTGTAGTCTGTTTCGAAGAAATAGAGTATCATTGGGAAATGTGGCAGCCAAGAGACCATTCGTGTAACTGTGTAGAATCTTTGAGACGGGAGACACATAATGGATGTCTGAAAAACGTTATCCACAGAAACTCGAGCACGGCTACAGCAGATAAATGCTGTACAGCTGAACAGTCCATTCTTCCAAGTTTCTGCCCAGATTAAGATACAGTCGAATGGAAAGAAAAAAATTAGACTCTCTTACACGTGATTAGCTTGGCCTTAGGAAAAGTAAAGGTACCGAACAGCTTGGTAATGGAAGCAAGGTTTCAGTCGACTAGGTAAAAACCTAAACCGGTGCAAGTTGTTGTGTAGTCTCTGCAGACTATTCAGAAAGACGGGCACCATTCAGTACAAATAGAACTAAGACCGAAAAATTAAGACGTAAATGCTCGTATTAAACTTTTGTAAATGAAGGATGCACTCATTTTTCTAAAGTAGTCATCCCATATATATCGAAAAATTAATAACGGGAATAAAAGAAAGGTTCAAGACTGGACTTAAAATGTAATTAAGACAACGAGGCAGACGTTCTGAACGAATTTCGCTACGTATGAGGCAAGGAGGCCGAAGAACAAGAGAAGAGATAATTCGTCGCAAAAAAACTAACAAAAATACATTACTAAAGAACATGCGTCAGATTTTTTTAAATTGCTAAAACATTTTATATCTATGAACATTTTTATAGAACCACAATAGGTTGAATAAATTTGAGACATGAACTAAAATTGAGTCTTCTATGATGATATAGCTGGAGAAAATACGTGTTCATAAATGTCAAATAAATTTTATATGGGATATTGTGAAAATTTGAAAAGGCACTCAATCATTTATCTGGAAAAAAATCATTAGTCTTATTTATTGAACACCTGTTCACAGAAATGAGAAGCATACATCAGTACTGTAGTCGGGTTAAGTTTGATACTAGTTGTATGAATGTGCAATTTGCAGAGAATTTTTCTTATATGTAGAGTAAAATGGGGCAACTGCATAAGACGGGGCTACTTGAAAGTGCTAACCAAGGGTAGTTTTAATATTGTTTGGCCATGATTAATTTTTATTTTTTTTTTAATTGTAAGTATCAAAAATGGTAAGAAGGTGCGAAAAAACCCTGCATCAAGATCATATGCCATATATAAATACGAGGATATGGAAAAGACAATACATACCATAAAGTAGATTATGTGAAAGAGGACGGCTACAGCAAAATTCATAGTTTCTCGACCAACCTTGTAAGGACGTTCCTGGGTAAGAATTTTAGACGTGTAGCGCCGGCCGCGGTGGCCGAGGGGACTAAGGCGCTTCAGTCACGGTCTGCACGGCCACTACGGTCGGGGGTTCGAATCCCCCCTCGGGCATGGATATTTGTGCCGTCCTTAGTTGTAGGTAGTTCATAAGTAGTTTGTAAGTTTAGGGACTGATGACCCCGTAGTTAAGTCCCTTAAGCTTAACAAACATTTGAACATTTAGACGTGTAGCAAACACGACGACTCAGCCACTGGGAAAACTCTCGGCACAGTATCAAGGGATAGATTAAATATTAGGGATGTTGCCACAAAATACCACGATAAATAAGGAGAAATATTACTTATCTTCAAAGAGACTATCCACGGTCCGTTCTAACTAGAAGCAATCTGTCTATTATAAATACTTACAGTACAAAACAGGTCATCTATCAATAGTATTGACATTTAGAACATGTTTACTAATTTTGAATTTGATATTCACTAACTGAACTCAAATCTCTACTGTTATGAAGGGACCAACGTTAAAGAATATCCTTGATTCACAAAGGTTGTGTTTCCCAAACACAAGAAAAGGGTACAAACGTTACAAGATCACCCCTGAGCTTCAATGTGTTTGATTGCACACGGAGCGCAAATTGAGATGTACTTCCTCCTATTCTCATGAAGAAAGCACAGAATCTGTGCGACAAGTGGACTGAGGCGGACCAGCTATTTTTACTCCCTCCAAATGAAACCTCGAGCTACGCATCGATTGTGCCATCTTTGCCCCATTAAAAAGGAAATGAAAAAAAATTCAAGTAATAGAGAATAGGCATTTTGGTTTTATACCACATCGACAGTTTCCTGTCTTGTATAATAGACTAAGGAATGGAATGAATAAAATTGTGATGAAAAACTCGTGTCAGGCCTGCAGCCAGCGAACCTAACTGAGATGAAAATAATTCCTGATTCATTACGTGGTTACAGAGAGGAAAAAGAAATTTAGACCAGAGTTTCGTACCGTTGTTGAGGTAACAAATAATGAAGCCATGATAATAAGAGACGAAACGGAGGAAATAAGGTAACTCCACGAGCAAATGCCTTGAAGTGGTATCTTCGGTGAGATTTCCGTGTCGGCACTGCTAAAGAGGACTGAGGAGTATGTGGGTAAATCGCGTAACTAATTAAGAGATACTAAAATGAATTGGGAGAAAAACGAAATTTGTGGCATAATTTCACCGAAAGTAGGGATCATTTGATAGGGCAATACCTATCCCTAATACATCAAGGAAATATCAATTTAGTATTGGACGGAATTAAAAACCACAATGGGACACCAAAATAAGATTATAGTAAGAAGATTCAAATATACATGATTTGCCGTTCTTATCTTCCTCAGTCCCTGCGTCCCCTGTAGGGGACATAAAATAAACCTGGCGACAATATTCAAGTGTTGGTCGCAGTGCTAGGCATCTCAATGCACAAATGGAAGGTGCCAGCACATCTTGGAATAGGAAAAGACACACTATCATGTCACGTATTCACTCTGCAGCAGTGCTAAAGTGACTGACAGAATGAGAAGTCGGTTTATGGCTATGTGAGCACTCAAATTTCCATGGACCTCTTTAGTTAATGTAAAATCGGCCTATACTATCAATAACATAAATAAATAAAAGCATATTAACGTAAACTGCATAGTGAAATATCACACCACATACTGACAGATGTGGTACCTAATATCCTGATGTCCCCTATAGGGGTCATGAGTTTTTGAAGATAATAAAGAGTCAGATTTTTTTAAAATATTTTTGAGGACTTTTTGGAATATTATTAATCATGAAAAACAAACAAAATGGAAAAATATTGAAAAAAAAAATTCACTGGACTGAGGAGGTTATACACAGATGAAGAGACTTGCACAGGATAGCGTAGCGTCGAAAGCTGCGCAACAACACAACTTTTCTCAGTGATGACTATGCAACTCTCGGTTTACCGTCCATGTAAAGATGAAACAGCTGCACCAAATGAGTGTAATTGCTGAGAATTTGGTACCGAAAAGAAAGTAACTCGCATCTGTAGCTGGGTTTTGTTTTTACTTTTGTTACACATAATCTTTGTTTACCATGTTTAAAGCTTGCCATTCGGGCAAAATTATATTAACAACTGAAGTTGCTAGTGGTTATAGTTGACTACACAGATACAGGTACATTGTTGCTTACATACTGCTGCAAATTAAAATTTCTCTTCGATTTAAACAATAAATTGAAATGTTAAGAAATGTATCCAACATTCCTGAAGGCAGAGAATCTACGGAGGAAAAATTTCACGTAAAAAGAGGAAGTACGTAAGCGTAGTCTTCCGCGGCCGTTGTTAGTATCAATAAAATTCTTGGGGGTATATGACCGCGTTGTCTGTGTATTAAATTCTCCGACGTTTAGGCCAGTATAAATGATTTCTAAAGCAGCAGTAGTCAAAAAGTTAGAGAATTTTACACACAGCCAATGCGGTCACGTACAATGAAGAATATTGTTAACAAGAGAGGGACATTTATAGCTATCGTAAAATTTTTGTACAGCTCATAAATGGATAGCGCTATATCACCAAATTGTGCGATAGAGGCAGTAAGCCTATAGCACGAGGAGTTTAAAAGTTGTCTCATTTTGATGTAGCTGGTAGCCAATTGCAGTCAACTACAGGTGGTATGTATTCGCAGTCAGATACTGTGAGAGTGGGCAAAATCAGCTGAGAAAGATTTTTCAACCTCTAAAGTTGACCCTTTCGAGGGCGCGTATTCTTTCCACCAAGGTACATCGATCGAAATTATTCTGACTCGATTGTGTATGAAACACGTCGTTGTTCAAAATCAACAATGAAAAACCATCCATGTGTGTTAGGTATTTGCAGATTTTGTTAACGTCCTAAATCGTGGCTGATCGGAAAATTCACATATTCAGCAATGGAGAGAGTTTATTATATTGTAAAGTTTGGGGAAGTTATGTTTAACATTCGTAAACGCAAATATTAATTGAGGCATGAGACTCTATGTACATTAATATAAGAGAAAACATTAGCCTGAACCCATTATTATTGAAAAGGCTAGCTTTGTGAGTTTGAAGATTTCTAATGCTCCTAAGCTTACAAGACATACATAGAATGTTACAAGAGAGACACGAAGCAATGTAACTCAAAGGAGTAATAGGTTCCCACTTGAAAGCATTTAGGTTTGATGCGTAAGAAATAAAATTATTTCGTTAGTATATGCGAAGTAGATACATCTATCTGTGTTAATAATGTGATTATGGAATCATCTTAGGTTTAGTTAATAACTCAAAAAATGCACATGTATATGATTAAATCCATCCTATCGAAAGCATCTTGAAATTAGAAAACATACAGAATAATTTTCATCATTTTAGTGCTGACTATCACTGAAACTCTGACTGGAAAGAAATGTAACAAATATAACCAAGTGTTCAAAGTAGAGGAGTACGAAACACTTATCAATTTTAAAGCCATCTGTAATGCTGTTTGGTTACAAATGATGATACTACTTATATTGGCAGATATCGTGCACTATTTTCATGCTTGTATTGAAAATTGATTTTTCTCCTCCACAGATGAATCATGGACCAGCTGACTGAAGAGTATAAAACGGGTTTAATTTAGATTAAGTTCTTTTAACGAATAAAACTGATTGCAGTCTCTGCTAGACATCACTCGTCTTTACTGAATTTTTATAGGAAAAAAGGAAAGAAGATTAAGGTTCAATATCCCGTCGACAGCGTGGTCATTAGAGACGAAGCAAACGCTCAGTTTTTGGATAAGGATGGGGAAAGGAATCGGCCTTGTCCTTTGAAAGGAACCGTCCCGGCATTTGCCTGGAGTTATTTAGAAAAATCACGGAAAACCTAAATCTGCATGGCAGGAGGTGTAATTGAACCGCGGTCCTCTTGAATGCGAAGCCTGTGCGCTACCACTGCGTCACCTTACCCGTGTTCATTTGTAGCAAGAATAATCGTTGTACGTGTTAGGTTTGGGAGTGAATATTGATCAGGTGTATGATAAGGGTCAATTAAAAACCTTGTAAAAATTACTATTCTCCCCAGTGGCACTGCTGTCGCAAGGGTATTTAATTGAAGCTACTGCCGGCCGCCATGATAGTGGCACGAGTCAAATAAATACGAGTTTTGTCAGGAGATAAGTCGAGTATTTATAGCTACTGCAGTCATATCTGTACTGTTTGACTATTGTAGTATACATGAAGCAGGAAGGTGAAGAGCTGCTCACCGTTTAACTGCACAAATCGATTTAAGAAAGGAATAAATAAAATGAATACTGTCTTCCTATTTATGTTTCTCAGGAATATTGGCAGTGAATACCATACTATTTTTGTTCAGATATAGTTACTCTCGCTTAACAGGCTGTTAGTCAGTATAGGATTTTGAATTACACAAATAACAGGCTTTTACAGTACTGGTAGTTCTTATAAACGAGTTACTTCAGGCACTACTGGTGGACAAGAAGTTCAAAAAGTTTCATTTTCTGATTGTGTAAAATAACTATTGGAGGGGGGGCGAGATCAGTAGCCTCATTGTTGTTAGAATTTTTGTTTATGAAATTAATATTAGCAACTAGTAGTACAGAATTTAAAGATCATCTGCTGTACATATAGGTATAAGAACTGAAAGGGGTTTGCAGTACTGTGTACAGTTCAATTTATGAATGACAGAGCCACACAGGATGGACATCGTGAAGATGAATCCAATAACGATAGTTGCTGAATTTAGAGCAGTTCACGCTACGGTAAGGTATTTGGCTTATAGCATTAAAAATGCTAATTTCGTGCTACACACCGTAGTGATAAGTGCTTTGTTAAGAAACAGTTACTTCGTGTTCTTAAGAGTTTGGTAGTGGCTACCTACTGTATTCACAAGATAAGGAGCTTTTTTACAATTATGTAGCTGATGGGATATTTCATTTTCACAGTCGATTTTTAAGATTAGCTGTTTAACAAGCCCTGTTTCCTTTTTTTGATGCTGTAATATATCTACAGATTGGGCAATACAGCAGGTACTCAAGTAAAGACGTAAAGTGTTGTAAAACTCTGCCGAAATTAATGCTTGTACAAATGCTTCAGCATCGTAGAATGTACTGACAAAGTGCAAAAAATCGTGTCTGAGAATAAATTTCTTTCATTTTTCGAAATTATAAAACTAGAAAACTAAATAATTCGGTTTAAGCGGGAAGAAGAAACGCTATTGATTGATTTTTACGCCGTATGTGAAATAAATTTACACACAGCCATGGTTGCTATACATTCAGAGTCTGAAGCTGTTTTGTGGTATATATTTAAATAAGACATAGTTTTCGTAATGTAACTCGAATCAATATGCACAGTAATCGAAAGAGCCTTATGCACATTTAAATCTGGCGCGGAAGTTTGCCACCACAATGGCCACCGAGACGCTCTTCAATTTGGCCACTCTTCGCAGTCGGTCGCTTACGGAATTGTGGTAGGAGGTGGGGGGGGGGGGGGGGGTGGTTTGAGATCAGCAAGCTGAAAACGAGACAACAGAAAGTAAGCAAACAATTTACAATATCAAAAGTAACAGCCATAAATGCCTATGCATCATGTATCCCACTGGGAAACAGGTTGGTCAATTAAAAAAAAAAAAAAAAAAAAAAAAAAAAAAAAAAAAAAAAAAAAAAAAAAAAAAATTTAAAAAATTTGTGGGACTTAGCTACTGTGATCATCAGTCCTTGGCCTTAAAACTATTTAAACTAACATATGAAACACACACACACAGACACCCATGCCGGAGGGAGGAATCGAATCTCCGACGGGGGAACCGCGCGCTCCTCAGCAAGGTGCTTTATAGAGCTCGGCCATTCCACCGCAGCGATAGTAATGCCTTCATAGGAAAATTTTGCATTTTGCAACACCTTTCGTCTGAAACAAACCGAGAGCTACGAAAGTCCTGCAGAACCCGAAATATCGAAATCGCATCTGGGGATATTGACACAATGAAACAACCTTGGCAAAACGCGCGAGGGCTTACTGAATGAGAACGATACAGTGTCAACATTCCTGCGTGTCTCGACTCGATAGCATCCTCTATTGTTTTATTTATTGATTATATTTCAAAAAGTTCCTCTCTGCTTCAGTTGCGTGCCAGTCCTACAGAAATTCAATGAGCAGCAGACTCTTGGAGTCAATAAAAAGCTAGCGTACGTAGCTTTTTCTTTTTTTCGGAAATGTGAATCTGTGTGATTCCATTTTTCCCCCTTTTCTCATTTGTGTGATAATTGTCCTCCGGCTCGTATGATGACAGCATGCTTCAACTCCCACGCCAATGCGGTACAGGAAACGTTATCAATCTTCGTTATACTGGCCCAACTGAAACGTCAGACGTCTGTCATAATGGTGTAAGCTTGTACTGTAAGCCTGTACTGTAACTGATGCCCAGCATGAGGCGAAGCCGCGGTGGAGTAGCCGAGCGGTCTAAGGCGTCTCGCTGCGGAGCGCGCAGTTGCTCGCCGTGGAGGTTCGAGTCCTCCCTGGGGCATGGGTGTGTGTGTTTAGGTTAGTTTACCTAGGTTTAAGTAGTTTGTAAGCTACGGACTGATGACCACGCAGTTTGGTCCGATAGATTTACAAACATATGCATGAGGCGAATGTCTTCCACTGTCCGCTGTCGGTCATTAATGATGGCGACATCCATCGTTGCAGTGGTTGATACGCTTGTTATGGCCGACAAATGTTACAGAGGGAGGTGGCGCAGTGGTAACGCACTGGACTCGCATTCGGGAGAACGGTGGTTCTAAACCACCTCCGGGCATCCAAATTTGGGTTTTCCGTGATTTCCTTAAATCACTCCACGCAAATGCCTGTATGGTTCCTTCCAAAGGGCACGGCCGATTTCCTTCCCCATCGATACCTAAAACTTCGACCGTTAGCTCCGTCTCTAATGACCAAGCTGTCGACGGGACGTTAAACCCTAAGGTTCCTTCGACAGCTGTTTTTCACTGAACCCGACTTTGTCGTAATCGTTTATTCGTAGCAAATATGCGGGCAAGCCGTATACTGTGTTCACCATTCACAACTCACCTCTCACTTCGTGGCACTCTTTCGCAGTTAAAATCTGCAGCACTTGTCGCGGTTCCTCTTTCCCGGTTTCTATAGGATTGGCTGAACTCGCGTCGAGCACGTCTATGGGGCAAATGGCATTGCGGTGAATGTTCTTGCTGTTCCTCTCAAATGGAGGGCGCTTCTTTACATGCCTATCTGCGCTACCAATGTCGGCGCCATGCTTGTTATGCAGTCCGTCTAGTTTTCGTTTGACTGTGCCTTATATAATGTTGTTTACGTACCACAGATGAGGCAGGAAATGCCTGTCGATGTAGGTGACGAGTGTCGCATTTAACCTTCCTAGGAAATGAATAGCGTCCGTACCAGCAAGAGACAGAAGAAAATTTTGGCTAAGTTCTCTAAAGGTTCGGATCACCTTCGAATCTAAGGCTGCAAGAAAACAGCTCTTATCTGTTGTGAACACATGGCTGTTTACTGTTCGTTAAATATAAAATATAGCTCGTGCAAGAAGTCGTGGCCTTCTCAACTTGAGCGATGGGCGAGTTCATTCCTTTGTTTTGGAGGGGCGGCCAACTCAGTTGCGTGTTGCCTATAGAAGTGTAGCAAACCGTATGTATTCGATACTGAGAAACGAGTAATTTGGCTGATACGAAGATACTCGCATCTACCGTATCGATACAAAGTCTATACGGAAATCAATACGATTAATGCATATATTCTGAGATGAGTAATTTATATAAACATCCGTGACTAACTTTAAGTGCATATTGCACAGCTATACGATTTTGGATGGTTATTTATGTTTTAAAATATTGCCGCAAGACACCATGTAAACCGACTGCCGGCGTGACGCAGGGGATAGCGTCATCGACTGCGGTGCTGAAGGTCGCCGGTTCTAGTCCGTGTAAGCGACGGCTTTTACGTTGCCTAATCGGAGCCAACGGAGACGCAGCTGTTGCACAGGATACCCGGCGCCTCCACCAAACAATGCCGCGTTGAAAGGGAAGCAGGCTTGACTTCTAAGGCAACTGAACATAGCACTTATAGTGAAAGCACGTTTATTACGAAGTTAACTTATAAGCAGCACTAACTGGCTCTCGGGCAGCGTGCTCTGCTTTTATACACAGACGAATTTACCACAAATTAGAAGAATAGTTAACATAAGAAACAAGTAGAATTTACAACAGAACATAAGAAAGATGTAGAACATTCTAGTATCGTTAATTACGAAAAAATAAGTTTTTGCCGGTCGGCGGGATAGAACCGGCGACCTTCAGCACCGCAGTCGCTGACGCTATCCCCTGCGTCACGCCGGCAGGCGGTGTACATAGTGTCTCGCGGCAATATTTTACAATATACTTCCTTAATCCTTGAAGATCTGAGGTCCACTTTTAACGCAAACATTCGTTTTATTGTATTTTTTACTTGTGAAGGTTTCAGTTTAAAGTTTAATTATTATTATTATTATTTTATGGGACTTAACTACGGGGTCATCAATCCCTAAACTTACAAACTACTAGTTTACAAATATCCATACCCGAGGGGGGATTCGAACCCCCGAGTGGCCGTGCAGACAGTGACTGGCAAGCCGCAGACCGCTTGGCCACCGCGGCCGTCTCTCCTACTTCATCTTCATCTATTTCCTCTACTTTTCCTAGAATAATCCTAACACGTAACATATAGTATTCTACACAGTAATAACGTGAAAAAAAAGAAATATTCACAGTTTTATTGCTTCTATTTGTATAGGTATACATTACACAAACTTTAGGCATGATCTGTAAAGGAACTGGTTTTCTCACTGGTTCGCACACATACTTCCTCGATTTCAGAAAGCCACTGCCAGGTTTCTGAAAATTTGGCGACTCATAGTACAGCGTAGCAATGCAGGGAGCGGTAGAGATCGTGACACCGCCCCTCTATGTATGTCCTATCTCTCTGGTGAAACCGCCTTGAGGCTGTCTAGCGCAACTGCGAGGCCTGCTTCTAGCATAGGATAACGCGGCACATCCGCGACAGAAGGGCGGCTGGAGGCTGCAGCCGTGATCTTTGGCGCGCGGCATCTCCGCTAATAAGCGCGACGCCGCAGCCGCACCAAGGCAAACGGGACGCCGCGGCCCCTTGGGTGATGCTGCGTTGCGAAACACTTGTCGCGTCACCAGCCACGAGCCGGCGACAGGCGCCCCTGGCGTCTGCTGTGCTGCATCAGCCTAACGTGCTGACAAGGCTGGCACGCTACTGTTGCCACAGCTTACCACTGGCTCTCAGACTTTCTACAGTTTTCTTCGTCAGAAACCAATCAAAGATATAAGCTTCCTAGGGTTTTATTTGCGGACGGAGAAGTTAGTACTGCTTCCTCCCACAAGTCCCCTAAAACCTCCACATCCTTGCGGATGCTGTTGCGTAGCAGTGTGCGTTTGTACCGCCCTACAGTACGCACGAGGTGCCGTAGTTACTTTCCAAGTCTTTATGGAAAGCATAACCTGTTGTCTTCTATAGTTGTGTCCCCAGCGTAGAAGACAGCACACAGGTCGTTGGTTCTTCTACAGTATACAAGTGAGGCTGTAGGATGCATAATAAGCGACTCGCGAGATTTTTAATTGTCAGGGATGACATTTATTAAATAAATAATTAAATATGAACAACTTTTGTTAATACGACACGGCGTTTGTTGCCCATAGCTCATGCTGAGACCTCGACTGTTATCACTATTACACAAATCTTTACTCATGACCGGCGCGGTCAGGCGTGTATAGTGGTCAGCTCGAGACTAACTGCGGCGCGTTGCGAGAGGGCACCTGACGCTCTATTTCGCGCCAAAACAGGGCCGTCGCGCGCCTTCTGCAAAATCGCTCTTCTCTTGTTACAATAAGAGAAGGCACCTTGAACTTTTGAAACTGTCAAAATCTAGCCTGTTCTTGAGAGATATTTATCATAAATTCTCAGCTCTGAATAATTAATATTTAGTATATAATAAACAAAACTAATTTCAAAACATATCACGTGACGTGAAATGCAGCAGCCAATGCGAGGAGAGCACCAGTCACATAGGTGGGCTTTCCCTCGGGAACCAGCATATGCATATGCTACTGCTCCCCACCCCACATTTCAACATATGCTGCACTTCTATCTTTCTTCCGCGTTTAACACATGTACGATGTTAGCAAAGAAACGGCCAGCGGCCAGAAATATGAAGTGGCCACAGGTCAGGAATATCACAAAGAATCTACGTAAGCGCTGTGGAAAAAATTAAATCACTCTAGAAAACATGATAATAATAATAATAATAATAATTTCTGTAAATCAATTCTAGAAAGTAATATAAACAATCAGGATGTCTTCCTATGAATTACTGCTGTCCGCCTTAATTGTTTTTATCCGCCATTATTGCGTTACTACCGGTTTCGTAACGTTAAAGGTACATCTTCAGGTATCTGTTAATTTAGATAGGGTGGTTTGACTTGTTGCGTGACCCAACGTTCATGATGATGATGGGTTTTATGGAGATTTTCTTCACAAATGTTAATTTTACAAGGGACTCCCTTCAGTAAACGGCTTTGTGGGCAACGGTTGCATATACCAAGTCTACTGCTTAAAATTTTAAAGTCGAACGTAGGGGTGGGTTCAGTATCCCCTGAATCTAAAGCAAGACGAATTGTACCAATGGTTTGCGTCATATGCTATTAAGATATTTGACAAAACCAGAAGCATTTGGAGTCGTGGTCCGTGTTATGATTCTCAAAATTAGGAAATTCCTGGAAACCATTAGGTGCACATTAGGACTTAACATTTTTTTTATTGTCATTCAAACTATGAAAAGTATTCGTGTGCACTGAAAGTATATGATATGTTCAGAAGTGCAATACTTTTGAATACGTATTGTCGTCGTGCAAGAAATCGTTGTGGAACGACACGCAACAAGTCAAACCACCCCATGTAAATTAAAAGATACCTGAAGATGTACCTTTAACGGTACGAAACCGGTAGTGTCGCAATAAAGGAGGATTGCAATAATTAATAGAAAGACATCCTGATTGTTTATATTACTTTCTAGAATTGATTTACAATGTATTTCAACTGTGGATGCCCGAAGTATGAAATAGTTTGCAATAATAATTTCGTGTGGCTCATTCGCCTGGTGCAAGTGTTTCAATTTGACGCCACTTCGGCGACTTGCGTGTCCCTAGCCAACCCCAGTTATCCAACCGGGATAGGGGAACCTACAGCTTAACGTGGAATCCGAACCACGTGTCGTTTCTGGCGACTCCTCACATCGTTGAGACGTGAAGGATGGGTTAAAACGCAGACTGAAAAAAAAAAAAAAAAAAAAAAAAAAAAAAAAAAAAAAAAAAAAAAAAAAACCGAGGTCCGACCGGGTATCGAATCCGCGACCCTTCGGCTTCTAGTAGGGTACTTTACCCCAAGACCACCGGGCCCGACTGCAAAACAAGGTGCTAGTACATTGCCTCGTCAATGGCGTCATTTCGGAGAGGAAACTATTTTGTGACTCCACCTGCACAGGAAGAAATGACGATGACAGTGAACTAACAGAGTCCGCCTTCGAAGTCCAGTAGACAAGAGTGGTAGATTGAAACGCAAGGGGCCCGGGTTCGATTCCCGATCCGGTTGGAGATTTTCTCCACTCGGGGACTGACTGTTGTGTCGTCCTCGTCATCATCGACGCTTCAGTCGCCCACGTGACGTCACCTAAAGACTTGCACCAGGCAGGCCGAACACGATCCAAGCTGGGGTCTGAAGGCCAAAATGCCACACGAAATCATCATCAATGAATTCAATGAATATCAGAAACTAGAGATCTAACGGAAAGAATTTGTGCGTTCATTATTCAAAAGCGGAACGGCAAAGAAATAGTCCTGCTTAACACTTAAGTGTTTTACGATCATTGATACTGTCAAATTCAATGCGGACGCAGTCAAACGCTCGATCCCTTGCGGGAATCCAGTCAAGGCTGCGAGCAAGATGAATCGTGGGCGGGGGTTAGAAGTTGAGAATATGGGTTTGAAAGCAAGCATGCCTCGATAACCTCATTGGTTAAGGCGAGAAATCCGGGTTCGAATCCCTGTCCAGCACAAATTTTCAACTTCGCCGTTGAATTTATTAGAACGCTCCGAAACAGTCGAAATGTTTCAATATCTCGAACTTACGTATTTCAGAGTCGAAATGTAGGTATTAATGACGTATGTATCTAAATGAAGCCATACATTTACCAAAGCTACAAAATTGTTGTATTTCCTTAGCTCTGTTTTACCCGCTGTTGAAACTAGTACCAGCTACATCTACATTTACTTAAACGCTTTCCTGGAACACAGTACCCACCTTTTCCACGCCAACTATCCCACGCCATCTACCTAACGGTTCTCAGGTGGAAGAAATATTTGATTTCAAATAATTCGCGTCATTATTTACCAATTTTTAAATTTTAAAACATTCTAATCATCATCAGATATAATTTTCTGTTCTGCCGTTCTTACTTAGAGAAGAAGAGGCTCGCACAGGACAGAGTGGCGTGGAGAGCTGCATCAGACCGAAGATCACAACAACAACAACGCAGAAAGTAGGAGGCGAGGTACTGGCGGAACTAAAGTTGTGGGGCGCCATCGTGAGTCGTGTCGGGATAGCACAGTCGTTAGTGCGCTTGCCCGCGAAAGGCAAAGGTCCCAGGTTCGAGTCCCGATTCCGGCACACAATTTTAATCTGCCAGGAAGTTTCAAGAACAACAACTTTTAACATGACAAGTTTTACTATCACGAAATGTGTATGTGTCTTGAAGCTTATGTGTCACTTAAATAATACATATTCGTTCATCCGTTACTCAAATTGATAACAAAGAGTTACCTCCAACAAAATTCACATACACTTACAAGTAATTACCAAAGTTTTTTTGCTTTCTGCATTTTATGAACTAACATTCATCTAAAATATTTTAAAACTTTTTTTTTCTTTTTACTTGTTTTAGTGTTATTTTACCTCAGTATCTAGATTTCAGACTTAGGCCATTTTCAATTACTTACCCCAAAATCTGATGATTTTTGTCATATGCCTACTCATTATAAGCCTACAGTGAAAACTCCACGAAACTTTTACTTGACTTTCGGTGGCAAGCGCTCTACCCACTGAGCTATCCTGGCACACTTCACAGTCCGTCCTCAATGGCTTACTTTCGCCAGAACCTCACTCCCACTTCCCAAACTTCAAAGAAGTTCTCCTACGAAACTTTCGCACTCCTGGAAGAAAGGATTTGGTGCAGTCATGGCGTAGCTACAGCCTAGAGGACGTTTCCAGCACGTGAAGTTATATGAAAGTTTGGAAAAAGGGACCAGGTACTGGCTGATCTAGAGCTGTGAAGACGAGCCGCCAAGTCTGCAGGATAGCACAGTCGATAGAGCACTTGCCAGCGAAAATAAAAAGTTCCAGGTCCCGGTCCGACACCCGTTTTAACATATCAGGAAGTTACATACTAGTTCGATCAGGTTCATATCTGGCGAGTTGAGGTACCAGTACATGAATTGCAACTCGCCACTGTGTTCCTCCAACCACTGTATCACATTCCTTGTGAGAGGGATCATTATCTTGTTGAAATATACCACTGCCGTTTTGAAACTTGAGCGTCATGAAGGTTCGTACATGGCCTGTAACCAGCGTGCAGCACATCTTGGCCGTCTTGGTGCATTGTACAACGTCCGCCGAACCAATGGAAGCCAACGTGAATGTTTCTAAGAAGGAAGGAAGAATAGGGTTTAAAGATCCGTCAATAAAATGGTCATTACTGACTTGAGTTCATTTGGGTAAGTACGGGGAAGGAGATCGGACGCGCCGGCCGCGGTGGCCGAGGAGACTGAGGCGCTTCAGTCACGGTCTGCACGGCCACTTCGGTCGGGGGTTCGAATCCCCCCTCGGGCATGGATATTTGTGCCGTCCTAGTTCGTAAGTAGTTCATAAGTAGTTTGTAAGTTTAGGGACTGATGACCACGTAGTTAAGTCCCATAAGCTTTACAAACATTTGAACATTTGAAGATCGGACGTGCCATTCCGGCATTTGCCTGGAGTGATTTAGGGAATTCGCGGAAACATAAATCTGGATGGCGTGAAATGGATTTGAAGCACCAACCTCAAGAATGAAATTCCAGTGTGTTCCACTGCGCCATCTCGCTGCGTATGATTCTCTGTTCCAGACGACGGATTTTTACCTTCCGATCGACATGATGAAGAGAATTTGGGATTTATCATACTGATGGGGCCGAGCGGTAGGTTTCCAGCTTTATGTTACGATGAGGCGTGAAACCTGGTGGAGCGCCCGGGAGAAGGACCGTCAGTGGTATAACGACAATGACCGACCTGTTGTGTACAGCCCAGGAAATCTGGAAAGGATTTTTAACCCTGTACGGAAAGTTGGGCTATCGGAAAAGTTACTGGAGCGATACTTTGGTCCGTATCGTGCCATACGCCGTCTGTCAGGAGTCACATACGAAGTCGAGGATTATGAGACGTCCTCAAAACGACACAACCGAAGAGATATTGTTCACGTCTTCCGTATGAATCCTTACTATGATCCCAAAGAATAGATAAACAGAAACGGCTTCTTCAATCTGTAGCTCAGATCTTCCACAATAAATGTCAGCCTGGGATGCATGAAGGAAGTCCCATCCGAGAATGGCATTATGGCCACATTCTGTTAAAACGACAAATTCAAACGGCTGCGTCCTCTTGTTGCTAATTATTCTTGCGGTACATGTTCCTGCCGGCCTAATGTATTTTCTCATTTTCACACTGTATCATAGAACATTATCTTCTTTAGTTTGCGGCGGTAGTCATTCGACAGTACAGAGGAGGAAGCTCCTGAATCGACTAGTGCCCGGACGGGCTGGCCGTCGATGATGAAGTCAATGAGATTTCCCTTCTTAGCGACTGCATGGAGGATTTTGTTCTGCGGCGGCCTCATCTCCGTAGATGGTCGTCTCGCCTAAGTTTTCCTGAACACGGCGGCTAGGCGAGCGGCTGGTATCTCTGTAAGGCGACGGCGAACGGCGGCGGCGTGTTGGACAGCGACCACTTCCAGGAAACGGTGATGGGCTTCGCCTCATGCGTCGACAGTAATCTTTTGCATTTGACTGTCGCTGAAATGACTGCTCCGATGGTTGGCGTCTTACAACATAATAACTGTCAAATAGTCGTCTTCTCTCCCTAGAGTATCGTAAGACATGTCGAGGAAGCCCATAGTGAAAACACAATGTCGTGTTGTCTGCTATCATCCAGATTTCTGTCCTCAGGGAGGCGTCAGAGTTTCCGGGGAGTTGGTTGTGGCCACGTCGGTCGGTCCTAGGCTGCCGTTTTGCGGCAGCAGCGAAAGTCATAGTAGAGCGAGGCCATTCTTCACGTCGGGGGTCGACTGGCGGAGCAGACAGACGCATCGTCGGCTCCCTCATGACGTATAGGATCGATATCCATGGTCATAATTTGGTGTTCGCTTGGTCCTTTCCGGCTGCCATAAACTATTTTAATTCTTCTTATACAATTTGCCATAGCAAAATAATGCTCGTCTTCCACAGCTGCCATAGGGACGACATTTGAATCTGCCATACTTCTTTTGTCCAGCCCTCTTCTGTTAGCATCTCTTCAATTTTCTGGCACCATTGAATAAACTCTTGTGTCGTTGAAACGTCTTTTAACAGAAAAGCTCGATACATGTTTTCTGCAGTGACCTTTATCAGTTGTGAAATTTTATCGGCTTCAGTCATATCCGGGTTAACTACGTGACATAGGGCCAAAACATCTTGTAGACACGACTGCGTTGATTCACCATATCTCTGGGCCCTGTTCTTCCGATAAATGGACTTTTTGCTGCTTATCTTCAAACGTTTTCTTATATTCTGTCAGGAATTTTTTCCAGCTATCGAACTTGTCCTCGTTATTTTCAAACCACTGCTGTTTCGTCCCATCCAGGTAGAAATATACGTCTTCCAAGCACATAATGTGATCCTACCTTACTTGGCGACTCGGTCGAATCCTTTCAGTCATTTTTTTGGGTCCTGTCCTGTGTCTTCCGAGAATACTGATGGATATCTGATGTGCAGCTGGCTTACCGCTGTTTTCGTATCCATCGCTCTTTAGATGACATGGACCTTCGGAAGGATATAGTGAGTATATCCTTTGTATTCCGGTTCTTGTCCGTGTATGCGAAGACTCTTACGCTGTCTAATCGGAGCCACGATGATTCAGATGTATTGCAGGATACCCGGCGCATCCACTAGGGAATTTCACGTTGAAAACTGCAGGTGGTCCGGAATTCGAAGGCTGGTCGTTAATAGAGCACAACACTTTTACACTTAGAACAGGTTTATTAATAATACAAACATACACTTAGCCGCGGTGGAGTAGCCGAATGGTCTAAGGCGCCTTGATGTGGAGCGCGCGATTTCCCGCTGTCGAAGATTCCAGTGCCCCCTCTGACAAAGGGTGTCTGTTTGTCCTTTCCGTAAGTTACTTTAAGTAATTTGTAAGCCTAGGTACCGAGGACCAACGTAGTTTAGTCCCTTAGATTTACAAACATTTGAACACTCAGAACAGACTGTCTCCTGGTTGGAGTGCTCCGCTATTTAAATACAGAAAGAACTTTATGGCAATTACAAGTAAATCAAACAAAAGGAACAATTAGAACAATGTAGAAATGGTAAATAAAAGGACATAAATAATTTTCTGATAGTGCCGGGATTTGAACCTAGGACCACTAGCGAAAAGATCTGCGACGCTATCAATGCACCACGCGTTCCATCGGAAGACTCGTCCCAATATGGTCAACAGTAACGGGCCTTATGCACAATCTTGTGATAGATTGTGCCCAGCCTTCCATTCTGATGTTTCCGCACCGACGTTTGGTTGTTAAAGGTATTTGGTTAGTCATACATCCGTTTGCATATTCCGTATTCTTTATTTGGGTTACTAAATGATATTGTCGAACCGGAGCCTACTGAACGCCAGTATTCACATTATAAAAATGTACGGCGGCGATGGCTAGAAGCCGCGGTGGAGTAGCCGAGTGGTCTAAAGCACCTCGCTGCGGAGCGCGCGGTTGCTCGCCGTGGAGGTTCTAGTCCTCCCTGGGGCACGGGTGTTTGTGTTTGTCCGTAGGTTAGTTTACCTAGGTTTAAGTAGTTTGTAAGCTACAGACTGATGACCACGCAGTTTGGTCCGATAGATTTACAAACATTTGAACATTTTGATGGCTAGGATGTGCAAGAGGGCTGGTACATTCTCATAACGTAAGGGGTGTCCTTCGTTCACACAATCTGGGCCTTTTGTTGTCGATGCGTAAAGGGCGTCTCTTATTTCTATTTCTATTTTGGATGCGTTTATTGCGTGTGTTATGTTTACGTTATGACAACGAGACAGTGGAGAACATAAAACTGGAACATAACCTTCTACTCTCGAATGGCAGCAAGAGGTCCACATAACGCAACGCCAAACGCCAACTGACGGATCAACACCGGTCGAATGTCCTCACTCAGTAACTCCCTGCGGAGTATTTAATCCAGGGCACTGACGCAACGACCGGTGTTCCGGAGCTTACGCCATCGCCTTCTCTCACCTTGCAGGCCAAACACTGGCAGGAAAAATGTGACCCACAGCAGGATTCGAACCGGCTTACCTCCGATTAGAGCATCAACGCACTCACTTTTATACATGCACACCTACATTTTGTATCTAATTCGGCATGTATTACTCAGCGACAGTATGCAACATATTTTTGGCCATTTTTAAGTCCATCCGTCAGTCCTGGAAAAATATTACGCACCACTGTGTATTTCGTTGCATGGAATACGGTGTAGTTGGCAATCCAGCCACAAATAAGCCATGTGGCCGTGGTGGTGAGTAATTTTTTGTAGGACTTATTGGTTGACTTAAAAATGGTCAAAAATAAGTTCAAAACTGATCGTCATTATAAATCCAACTTCTGTGCAACTTAGTCATTTGAAAAATTAAGTTTGCTACCTGAGTCATCCAGTATGTTGGAAATAAAGGATGTCGGAAAATTTGCGTGGAAATTTGTTTAGCAAGCGCCTTTCTTTGTCTACAGTTCTGAGGCGCGCCCTTCTCTCTTTACTCAGTCCACTCAAGTTAAGTGGCCCGGCTAGCCTAGGTATCTCTATGTCGCTGTAAGATGATTCTGCGGATCTCTGGCAGTAGTTCTTTCTCTTTGTGATCTAAATCATAGGGACTCGTGTCAAGTCAGAACGACGAGTGATCCAAATCGCCCGTTGTCAGTGGCGAAACATGTCCTGGACAGCAGCAACGGTGTGGCGTCGCGCATTGTCATGCAGAATGATGTGCTGCTGCTCCACTGAATGTCGTCCGTTCATCTGAGCGCTGGACGAACGTGACGTTGTGGTAACATGCAGTAGTGACCAGCGAAATAAATGTTCAAATGAGTTAATCTAGAGGCCGCCTTTCCTATGAGCTGATGGTTTGAGTCCACCTGCGCCGTCTGCTGAAGTAGTTAAGTGAGCAATCTTGGTGTGATTGTGGACATTGCTATGTGTTTTAAATTGTGAACTGTTCGTGTTAGACTTCGTCATCTGTTAGAGTTAGCAGCGACGCTCCAAGGGCTGTCTTCTTCTACGTCTTTGTCGGTGTTTTGTTTTTCTGTGTTTGGAACGATAGCTATTGGGCCTTCGATCGTCTTCTTCTTTGAAGAAATCTGAATGTGTCCTCTGCGTTGTGTAAGGACATTATTTACTACACTCATTGAAAATAAGTTCGTTCAACTGGATCTTATTTTCTGGTTCGTGCCCTTCTGCTTCTCCGTCACCTGCCCGGTGCGAGGGTGAAAGATCAGGGTGAGAGTTTTAAATAGGGAAATATTAATTTTTAAAACTCACAACCACCAACTGCGAACCAAATTCCTAAACATGCAAAAACTGTGATTGCTACTGTTTGAATCGTTTTATAGGGGATGATATCATACGTCCGCAGCTTCCCTGCATATCATTAACAAAAAAATTCATAATAAAGTAGTTCATGTGAGAAAAGGGGTGTACTAACTACTATTTTTGAAAACACGTGAAAGTTCACTTTATGTTATTTATTACACCATATTAAGACCCTGTGGCTGATACGTCTGTACATCGACACATTTATCAAATAAAGTTATAGCTCGTGAGCCCCCAGACAAAATGAATATTTGTCGCAAATTGTTTTCACGCCATGTGCCTGTCTCAAACACCGTTTATGTTCATGCCTATACGACTACACGTGTTACATTAACAAAACACAGTCACTTTAATTCAATGCGCCACCTTGTTCCACCGGCTAAATATTCACAACACACAGTAGCACTCGATACAACTTGGTGCAGTCTACGACGAGCAACCACACGTGGCGATTGCCACACACAAATCTATAGTCTCCACCTGGAGCTCCAGATGCCGACTGATGCAGAGCGACGCCGCCCGGCCACCTACACCACTTGCTCCCGACTCGTCACTTCCTGGGGCCGCGCGCGCCAAAAGCCCGACTGCCGGGTTTTTTCCTACATCATCAACTTCCCCTTGTGAGCTGTTCTAGTCGACTTGACTTGCCAACGTACAGCGCTCAGCCAATACATTTCTAAAACTTTACTTAAAATCAAAATAATTACACTACACATTAAACAAATTTCTTATTAGGTTTTTATATTGGTATAAACATTCTTTGCACTATTTATTATAATCGTGCAATTTCTTATATCACAGATAAGTGATTTAACTGAATACTTCAAAATAAAATACACAAGATTAATTGAAAATAAAATGAGAAATAGTTAATATATTATTTTTATAAACAAACAATGCCATGCTAGTTGTGTAACTGTGTTGTATTCATTGGGAATTTATTACTTTTCATTGTCAATTAAACATATTACGCCAGATGTGAGTATATCAGCTATTGTATTGTTTATTTGTCAACAGGCTATTTTGTAATGAAGGCCTTAAAGGTTCCTAACTGCATCGTACTACTTCAATTGCAAGTAGTATTAGAATATTTTATTTCACGCTGTGCACTGCACTGCGCCTGGCACTCGCCATTGTCCCTCTCTCCCCTCACCAGAAACGAGCCTGGAAAATCCTAAGCTGGAACAAGCCACCAACGTCGGCCTGCTCGCTGGCCTCCCGTCAGCTACAAGCACACAGCAAATCTCAACGTGGAGAATTTCTACCTATGGCCTAACTATAAATCTTGTCACCCAACTGCGTACATACATTGCTACCATAATTAATAAGATTAAAATTGTGTAACATTTGGTGCATTGGCATGATCAATGTTTGCAGTGAACTTCATACTGTTTAATTATCAAATGCTATTAATTACCAATATTTCAATTTGGCGGTAATCTCACACCGGGGAGCAGTTGTATACTGCTGGCAGAGCATTTTCCCTCAACAGTGTGATTTGCCCACCCGTAGTTGAAGTTTGGCAAAATAATTCCTGTTCACGTAAAGTCCCGTCTTATCAGGGCTGTAGTTCCGTCGATCAGTTTGGGCATCCATCCTTGTTTACCTTTCCCTTCCACCTATCTGCCGCTAAATTTGTTGGATTTTGTCACAGCTCTGTATATCCCTGAGTATCTTTCTACCTTTTATTGGCATGAGATGCATAGACAGATTTTTTAATCTTTTCATTCCACTCCCTGAAGGGGAAGTAGTGGGCTGTTCGAGAGCGTCTTTGTGATCAAATCAGCCAATGGAGTGATTGATATGTATTCATATTTATGTGATTTGCTTGTTCTTTTGCACACTATGTGGCTGTAAGACTGAGCAATAATTTGATTATTTTTTTAAGTAGACTCCTTAACTGCCATTCAGAACTTTAAACTTGTGTTGTAAGCCTTTGTGAGCAGAATCCTGAGCTTCTGGTACTATCATAATTACTGGATTAGCCTATCTTGCTTAGTAGCGGTTGGTTCTCCTTCTAAATTTTGTGTGGCCGTTTGGTTAAACCATGCAGATTGTGGAGGACTCCCACTGAGTAATTTTATTCGAGCTCTTATGTATCATCGGGAATGAGGCTGTGAATCCTTGTTATTATTGTTAAACTTATCTGTATTATATTTAATTAGTTATTTAAATCTTAAGTCCAGTGTGGCAGTTTTCTATTATGTATGTTACATTCACATCTTAGTAATTACCATTAGCTTGTGTCTTAATTGTTTCATTTACTTTATGACTGCGTTCAGTATAATATGTATTCTGTTTTATTTACCATTTGTTATTTTATTTATGGTAGGTAGCATAATTAGTGATGTGTAAAGGCTTCTAGAAGCCCCACTGAGTAACCTTACTTTAAATCTTATTCAGTTGTCTGTGTGAGGACCCAAATCGTACCTTTAATGTAATCCTCTTCCTGTCTGAATCTGGGACATCAATATAGAGGATTAAATCGTTTCCGTAATGTTGCTGAAAAATAGGAGCATTGCTCTTGGTACACTTTAATGTACGCGTTATTGGAGGGCTTTTCAGCTATTAATGTAACCACGGTGTTGTTCAGCTGTAGACAATCTCATTAGGTCGTTTAATTGACCTCACTAGTATTTCTTGATTATTGTGCTGCTTAATTTTTAACTCTTTACGTCTGATTTATTATTATCCAAAGGTTAGGCATTTGTAACTTAAATGAATGCAAGCCTTCTCTGCCAAATTTTTTCATGATTACTTGGTTTTGGGCAAAGTTGATTGTAAGAGTAAAATTTGGTTTTACAATTTCAGGTTATTTAATAATTTCTCAACCTACCTTGTTATTTAAGGGAAAAAATTAATTCTGTACTTTCTTGTTATTATTTAAAGAATAAATTGTCAGTATATAGAACCTGAACTGAATGTTGTTGGCCCGGCCCATCCTTCCTTAATCATTGTTCGTTCGGCTAAAAAATTCGACTATCAAAATATTAGTCATGAGCTTTCAGAGTATTAAAAACAAAGTTCCCGAATTTGACGCGCTGCATGGAAATTATTGTGCTCAGATAGATTTATGCACAGAAAGCTGGCTAAATCATGATGTGGCAAGTTCAGAAGTATTTAGCGAGGCGTGGAATGTATATCGGAAAGACAGATCGGACACAACTGGAGGGGGAGTGTTCATCGTTTGGACAAAGATATTGTTTCTACTGAGATCGAGGTTGAAAGTAACTGTTATCAGGGCACGAATAACAGGTCCATGTGAAGTAAAGTTAATGGTTGGGTGTTTTTACCGGACCCCCAGTGCTGCTGTAGAAGTTTTAGAGCCATTAAAAGAAAGTCTACACCAGGTAGTGCGTAGGTATCCGGGCCATGTAATATTAGTCGGGAGAGTCATAAACCTTAAGAGTATATATTGGGACCTCTATAGTTACATTCCAGGCGGTACAGACAAGCAGTCTTGCGAACTACTTTTGGACACATTCTCCGAAAACTGTCTTGAGCAGTTAAACCGGCAAACCACGCGCAATGGATATATTTTAGACCCTATAGCTACGAAAAGACCTGACCTTATTAACGATGTCTGTGTAGAGACAGGAGTTAGTGATCATGATATCGTCATAGCGTCGATGGTGACCAAAGTTCATAAACCAATCAAGAAGCGTATTTTTGTTAGGAAGAGCTGATAAGCAATTGTTAGGATCGCACTTAAAAATGAATGGAAATCCTTTAGTTCTAGTACAATGGATGTAGAGGAAGTGTGGACTATAAATACATTGTAAATAAAGGGTTAGAAAAACATGTGCCTGTAACGTAGATTAAGGATGGTATAATAATAATGTTAGAAAGCTTATGAGAAAGCAAAGACTTTTGCACCCTCGGTTCATAAAAGAACACGCAAATGATGAGAGGCAAAAGTTTAAAAAAATGTTCAAACGTTTGTTAAGCTTTTGGGACTTAACTACGTGGTCATCAGTCCCTAAACTTACAAACTACTTACGAACTACCTTATACTAAGGACGGCACAAATATCCATGCCGAGGGCGGATTCGAACCCCCGACCGTAGTGGCCGTGCAGACCGTGACTGGAGCGCCTCAGTCCCCGCGGCCACCGCGGCCGGCGGCAAAAGTTAGTAGAGATTCGTTCGTATATAAAAAGATCGATGCGGGAAGCATACACAAGCACCTTAACAAAAGATCTTTCTGAGAACCCGAAAAAATTCAGGTCCTATGTAAAATTGATAAGCGGTTCAAAGCCCACTACCCAGTCGATTATTCCGGGTTAGTAATAGAAGAAAGCAAACGAAAAGCTGAAGTTCTAAATTTAACCTCTAAGAAATCTTTCACGCAGGAGGACCGCACAAATATACCATTATTTGATCAGCGTACTGATTCCGAAATGGAGGACATAGTAATAGGTATTCCTGGTGTAGAGAAGAAGCTGAGAGAGTTAAATACAAAAAAGTCTACTGGTCCGGATGGAATGCCTTCTTAGCTTGCATTTTTCGCGAATATTTAATTCAGCGCAAAGTTCCTAGTTATTGGGAAAATAGCGCAGGTGACTCCCGTTTAGAAGAAAGGAAAGAGAACTGCCGCGGTGGAGTAGCCGAGTGGTCTAAGGCGCCTCGCTGCGGATCGCGCGGTTGCTCGCCGTCGGAGGTTCGAGTCCTCCCTGGGGCATGTGTGTGTGTGTGTGTGTGTGTGTGTGTGTGTGTGTGTGTGTGTGTGTGTTGTCCTTAGGTTACTTTGCCTTAGTTTAAGTAGTTTGTAGTCTACGGACTGATGACCACGCAGTTTGATCCGATAGATTTACAAACATTTGAACATTTTTGAAAGAGAACTGACCCACATAATTACAGGCCAATATCGTTGACATCAGTTTCCTGTAGAATTTTGGGGCATATTCTCAGTTAGACTATAGTAAATTTCTTTGAGACGGAAAATATCCTTTCTGTGAATCAGCACGGGTTTAGGGATCATCGTTCATGTGAAACTCAGCTTGCCCTTTTCTCACATGACATCTTGCGAGCCATGGATGCAGGGCAACAGGTAGATTGTCTTTTATCCACTTAAAAAAGGCGTTTGACACTGCATACTGCCAACTAAGATACAAGCTTATGGAATAGGTTCACAGATTTGTGACTCGCTGGAAGACTTCCTAAGTAATAGAACGCAATACATAGTTCTCGACGGCGAGTGTTCATCAGAGACGAGTGTATCGTCAGGTGTGCCCCAGGGGAGTGTGATAGGACCGTTATTATTTTCTGTCTATATAAATGATCTGACGTAGTGACTCACTCGGTTAGCCGTGTGGTCTAACGCACCACTTTCCGAGACGGGGAGGCGTACCGGCACCGATTCGAATCCGCCCGGCGGATTTAAGAAGGGGTTCGGAGTACCGGTCTGCTTGGATGTGGATTTTAGGCGGTTTTCCACATCTCCCTTGGTGATTACTCTGACGGTCAGAGTGCATGGCAATCTGAGGCTGTGTGATTATGATGCTTTTATGTCACTGAATGACTGTAGTAGGATGCAGGTTCAGTTCTAAATGTAGAAAAATTTAAGCTATGCACATGAGTGGCACTAACAATCCAGTAATGTTAGAATACAAGGTTAGTAGTGTTCTACTTGACAGAGTCGTGTCAATTAAATATCCAGGGGTAACGCTACACAGCGATATGAAATGGAACTAGCATATAAAAGTCGTGGGGAAGCCGGATGGTTAACTTCGGTTTATTGAGAGAATTGTGGGAAGATGTGATTCGTCTGTAAAGGAAACAGCAGATAAAGCGCTTGTGCGGCTCCGCCTTGAGTATTGCTCAAACGTTTTGGATACCCACCAGGTTGGGTCAAAGGAAGGTATAGAAGCAAGGCTGGCGGCTAGGTTTGATGCAAACAAGTATTTAGTTTCTCCCTCGTTTATTTGGAAATGGAACAGGAAGTAACTAGTTGAGGTACTAGTACCGTTCGCCTTGTAAGTTTGGGTAGATTGTGGAGTATGTATGTATATAAAGAAGTAGTTGAAGTTTAAAGGTACTGGAAAACGCGGAAGAATAACTTATCCAGTCCTATTGGTTTATAACGAATCAGTTGCCCAGGATGGTCATGAATGAATGGTAGTATTTTCTCACTAAATGCACAATTAAAAGTCAATTCTGAGGAACCTTGTTACTGTTTTCCCAAGATCCCTTTTTTTACCACATTTACCGGTTTCGACTGAGCTTGCAGTCATCACCAGATCTGTGGAACTGTGCTGAATCTAGTCATACCAGCAACATTTAGCTCTGTGTATACGTAGTTCTGTGGGTTTGTCAAATACATAAAATTGCATAGTCATATAATAAAAATCATTCATGGACCCCACATCATACACGACTGTCAACATTCGTCTCACACTTCCCATGTGTACATTGTCAATTCTGAATTAACATCGCAACACCCTCTATGGTAGCACTCAACACCTTGACTGTCGGGACACGAGGTTTGGCAAGCTGTGTTCTGTACACAGCAGTACATTTGACAGAGTACTTCGTCGTGTCAACACAGATGGCAGCTCGCCCAGTCACCGTTTACACGTCACAGCAATAACCACTACTTTGCGTCCAGTCCTTGTATACGGTTTGTTAGGATATGAAACCTCATCAGGTTTAATAAATCTTCTTTATGCTGTTATTCGTAATGAATACAAGTCTACAGTTATGTGCTAATCTTGATAAAATTTTCCACATTTGACTTTAAAAACAAGAGGAAGGTCACTATCTGTATAAAATTTCGAATGATGCCTGGCGGAGAGTACTTCACTTACACAATTCGACGTCAACCAATAGCTGTAATCCGACATTCATTAAATTTTGCACAGTTTAGCTTCAAAACAAGAGGGACAGTGCTTACATAAAACTTCGTACGGTGTGTGGCGGAGGGAAATTTACGATAAACTTTGAAATCACTCTACAGTTTTATTCCGGTACTGGTGAAATTTGCGACGTTTAGTTAGTTAATTTTTTGTACTATCTTTCCATGGTTGCTTTCTTTTATATTACAGTGTATATATTTATGTAAACCGTCTATGCAACTGAATAATGAAAGTTTTATATTGCCATATGTATTTCGCCTTTATTTGGAAGGCATCATCAGTGGCAATATTTCAAATGTTCAAATGTTTGTATAGCTTATGGGACTTAACTACGGGGTCATCAGTCCCTAAACTTACAAACTACTTACGAACTAGGACGGCACAAATATTCATGCCCTACGGGGGGATTCGAACCCCCGACCGTAGTGGCCGTGCAGACCGTGACTGAAGCGCCTCAGTCCCCGCGGCCACCGCGGTCGGCGGCAATATTTAGTGGACGCTGGTCTACATGTAGTGCTGATTGTTTACTTTGTTTCCAATTACATTTCCTTGGCGTTTTTGTTTTTAGCGCTTCACCACTAACACCACTAGGCACATGCCATTTTGTTTGTGTTGTGTTGTGACAGCATCCACCAAAAATTGCCACTGATGATGCTTTCCAAATAAAGGGGAAATGCATACGACAATGTAAGACCTACATTATTCAGCTACGTAGACGGTTTGCATAAATATATATATATATATATATATATATATATATATATATATATATATATATATTATAATTTTTAACGCTTGCCTAAACTTACATACATACAAGGCGGAGGGTATTATACAACATTTTTCGAAACCAATCTAAAATTTTATTCGGAACTTAATGAAATTTCGCGTGACAGAAGGCACCTTGCGATAAACTTTGACAAACTTTCGCCGACCCCATGTAAGTCGGTAGATACACCTAATTTTTCGTAGACATAGGCAATGGTGGAGACAAAGAGAAGTGGAGGAGGAGGAGGAGAAGGAAGATGAGGGGAGGGGGGAGGGATGAACATAAAGAGCAGAGAAGGAGTTGGACAGAGTGAGAAGGAAAGAGGAGGTAGACAAACAAATGTATGGAATTAAAAAATACCCAAACAACGCCGAGTTACTTAATTAAAATAGCAGTTTGCACGCCAGTTTACGCACTAGGGATAACAATGCTTTTTTTATCTTTATTATAGTTTAATGTCCCGTGGGTCAGGCTGGCAGCAGCCTCGTACGCTGCTCTTCAGCCCAGGGTACATATGAGTTTGACAGTTGGTAATGGTATTTGAAAAAAGGAGACAATGAATGCTGAATTTAACAATAAAAAGGGGAGTTAAATTGGCGAATTAAAAAGAATGAAAAGAATGCTTTAAAACACACATAATCAGTACTAAAAACTGCCACGGTTGTTAAAAAAATACAGACTTTGCACAGTTAACGGTGACGAGATACTGTATAAAACATGGCAACACATTGTTCTGCCTATGTGGCGGTTGCTGAAGTCTTAATATCACACTCACAACTTGACACTGACACAAGACTTTAACACGGTGCACTGTTAACAACACTTTTAAAAAGTAAAGCACTGAGACTCCGCAGGGGTAGAGGCGAAGGAAGGGAGGTGCGGAGGGGTGAGAAGGGGAAGGGTGGGGGAGTGGGGGAGGAAAAAGTAAGAAGTCCTAGGGAGGGCAAGGGAGATCCAAGCGGGGGAAGAATGGAAGAAAGTGGAAGGGGAGGAGGGGGGCTCGCAATATATGGGGAGGGGAGGGATTAGGACTGATAAGACGTTCAAATGTTTGTGAAGCTTATGGTACTTAACTGCCGGGTCATCAGTCCCTAAACTTACAAAGTACTTATACTAAAGACGGCACAAACATCCATGCCCGAAGGGGGGATTCGAATCCCCGACGGGGAACGGCCTCGCGCATCGTAGCATAGCGCCTCAATGCGCTCGGCCGCTCCGTCGCGGCCTGAGAAGATGAGTAAATATCAGGACGAGGGCGGCATCCGGAACAGGGCAGGGAGGCAGGGATATACTGGTATCGGTGTGGCAGAGGCCCGGGGTTCAGCAGGAGGGGATTCTATTTAGCGGGTGGTGTTGAGGATACGGATATGTTCTGGGAATGAGATCATAGAGGATACGCGTGGGGGACGGGAAGCGGATGCGGTAACCGAGGCGGAGGGCGTGGCGTTCTAGGATTTGAAGGGATTTACGATAGGTGGGGGAGGCAGAAATCCAAGCGAGATGGAAACTGCAAAGAACGGAACGCATCAAGGAACGATAGGTATACAGGTTTGTGGAGGGGTTAAGTTCAATGTTCAAATGTTTGTTAAGCTTAAGGGATTTAACTACGGGGTCATCAGTCCCTAAACTTACAAACTACTTATGAACTACCTACAACTAAGGACGGCACAAATATCCATGCCCGAGGGGGGATTCGAACCCCCGACCGTAGTGGCCGTGCAGACCGTGACTAAAGCGCCTCAGTCCCCTCGGCCACCGCGGCCGGCAGGGGTTAAGTCCACATGTTTGGTCGGAAATGAGCTTGAGGAGGTTCAGACAGGATAGGTCTTTTTGATGGACTGTTTGGAAGCGAGGGTTCCAGGAAAGGGAGCGATCCAGGGTGAGGCCAAGGTATTTGAGGGTGGAGGTTTGGGGGATGGGATGGTCATGTCGCGCTGGAGTATCCGAGCGGTCTAAGGCGCCTCGCTGCGGAGCGCGCTGTTGCTCGTTGTCGGAGGTTCGAGTCCTCCCTGGGGCATGGGTGTGTATGTTCAAATGTTTGTAAATCTTTCGGACCAAGCTGCTGGTCATCAGACCGTAGCTTACAAACTACTTAAACCTAGGTAAACTAACCTAAGGACAACACACACACCCATGCCCCAGGGAGGACTCGAACCTCCACGGCGAGCAACCGCGCGCCCCGCAGCGAGACGCTTTAGACCGCTCGGCTACTCCACCGTGGCGGTGTGTGTGTTGTCCGTATGTTAGTTTACCTTAGGTTAAGTAGTTTGTAAACTACGGAATGATGATCACGCAGTTTGGTCCGATAGATTTACAAACATTTGAACATTTGGGACGGTCATGGAATGTGAGGTAAAGGTCGCGGTGACGGAAGGATCGGCTGGTACGACCTATAATGATTGCCTGTCGGGTAACAATGCAACTTGCCCAGAATATATGTTCCTTGTCGTGTTCAGCAGTCCTAAAGAATGTGACGCAGAGAATTGAGAAACCAGCCCGCCATCGGTCCGCCTGAGATGTGATCTGCCAGCAGGGCACGAATTCGCTTGCCGATGTGATCTGGACGAATGCCACGGCTTGGCTTGGCGCTGTGACACAGAAACGGGCCCCGCCATTATATGCAGATGTGGCGGCAGTCATACGCGGCGGCGGCTGAGCGACGCATGCGGGCTGGGTCACCGACAGACGCCGCGGCTGCCGCAGCCCGTGACTCACTGCAGACAGCACAGCACCGTCTAAAAGCACCTTCTACACGACCAACTTTACTCGAGACGAGTGGGGCTACTGCTGCGACCCCGGCGTGCTACACCAAAACTGTACAGCTGTCTACTTTGTAGTTTCACAACTGAAAGAAGAAGTGAGATTATAACGACAATTTTTACGTGGGACTAGGAAAAGAATACTTGAGTTCATTAATGACGAAAGGATAATTCATAGTTGATGATATTTGAAAAGATCATGTAACAAATGAAACTTCCTGGCAGATTAAAATTGTGTGCCGGAACCGTGACTCGAACCTGGGACCTTTGCCTTTCGCGGGCAAGCGCACTACCGACTGTGCTATCCCGACACAACTCACGATGCCGCCTCACAACTCTACTTCCGCCAGTACCTCGCCTCCTACTTTCCAAACTTCACAGAAGCTCTCCTGCGAACCATGCAAGACTAGCACTCCTGGAAGAAAGGATATGGTGGAGACATGGCTTAGCCACAGCCTAAGGGATGTTTCCAGAATGAAACTTTGCAGCAGAGTGAAAGTTTCCTTCTGGATCATGTAACATATTTTGTACACAATTCAGAACCTAAATGATATGTGCCATTCAAACTTTTGAAAACTTACAAATTCATTTGGTGAAGAAAATTTATATTCTCGAACACATGAGAAATATCGAAAATGCAGTAAAAAGGGACTACTTACTTTACTTTTCATATCTTGTTTTCTTGCCAACGGTCAAAATAACATCGAAAATCAGTTTGCCATTTAATAATTGTCAGTGCAGTGCACCGTTCTATCTTTCGACCAACTTTGTTGTATGGTAGTGAAAGTTGGGTGGTTACAAGTTACCTTATTCACAAGGTAGAGGTTACAGATATGAAAGTAGCAAGAATGATTGCAGGTACTAATAGATGGGAACAATGGCAGGAGGGTGTCCATAATGAGGAAATCAAAGAAAAACTGGGAATGAACACCATAGATGAAGCAGTTAGATCGAACAGAGTTAGATGGTGGGGTCATGTTACACGCATGGGAGAAGCAAGGTTACCTAAGAGACTCGTGAGCTCGGCAACGGAGGGTAAGAGGAGTCGAGGTAGACCAAGAAGAAAGTACTTAGATTCGGTGAAGACTAGGCATCAATGTTAGCATTGAGTAGGGGATCATGGAGGAATTTTAATAGAGGTACTACCTTCCAGACAACGCTGAAAGACATAATCAGTCTCTAATGATGATGATGAATAATTCTCACTATTCTGTTGATATAATTTTCAGTAAAATATGTTTATATATTTACGCTCCCCATAAAACGAATGTATTTTTCCGCTTCAGGATATTTCGACTCTTTTTCTGGATGAAAATATTAGAAAAAACAATATTGGGCTCTATTACAGCTTTTTCAGCGTGATGAAAACACAAAGCAACAATAGAATAAAGAAGTGCAGAAGCATTTCTGTAATATGAATGCCCTTGATCAGAATAGGTTTACTTCCGATGTTAGCAAACACCACTACTGTTACTTGTGCATGCGCTTTCGCATTCTGCAGCACACTCGAAATTTAACTCCACGTTCATCAGAATCTATAAATCATTGACGTTATTGACGCACTCGCGATGGGTTTGGTTGCTGATTTACACGCAGTCTCGAAATGCGCACGCACTTCTAGTAGTCACTTTTCTCCACAGAGTCGATCGTGTACAATAGGCTGAAGAGAAGGCGCGATCGCTGTCGTGTCACGTCACACAGAGTACGCCGCGATGGCGCAGCTTACTGGCTGACAGCTGAGGCCCAGACCTCTGTTTCAGAGCGGCCAGACAGTGAGCTGCGAGATCGCGGCGTACTCTGTGTGACGCGACACGACAGCGATCGCGCCTTCTCTTCAGGCGGTGTTCGCTGCAGTCCAACTGATGCGCGGAAATGCTTCGCCTTCCACAAGCAACCTCAACCTCACGGTGTGTGGCGGAGGGTACTTTGAACGCCATTGTCACTGCCTTCTCCTATTCCCGTCGCGAATGATTCGTGGAAAAAACTACTGCCGATACGCCTCCGTGCTGGCTCTAATCCAATTTTGTCCTTGTCGTCATTTCGCTTTATACACCTAGGACAAAACAATATACTGGTGGATGCTTCAAGAAGCGTATGACCTCGGAACTTTTACAGAGATCCGTAGTGTGATGCAGAACGCCTCCCTTGCAGCGTCTGCTACTGTCTCAATAATCTTTGTGACGCTTTCGCGCTTGCTAAATGAAACTGAAACGAACCGTGCTGCTCTCCGGTGGAGCTTCTCTATGTCCTCAGTTAACACTGTATGATACGGATTCCACAGTGATGAGCTATAATAAAGTGTGTTTTGCACCTACTACCTTTGTTGACCGATCACATTTTCTGAATATTCTTCCAACGGATCTGTCGGGCATCTACCTGACCTACGAACAATTTATACGGTCGTTCCATTTCATATCGCTGGCAGCGCTGGGTAATAAAGACACCTGGAGGAACCGGGCGCAAAACAGTAGGGAACGGAGGCCGTTCGTGGAAGCAGCACGTGGTTTGCAGGGTCTTTGATCGCTGTATTGTTGTTGGTATATCCCATAAAACCCAATATCAATGAATACCTTGTTTCGCAGTTGCACGGATGCAAGCTAACAGTTTGCAGCTGTGCATGTTGGTGTCATTGGCAGACCTGTTATCTTCAGGCCATTATTTTAAGTCTGATACTGATAAAACCACCGTCCTGATGTCGCTTTCTACTTATCAATTTCCAGTCCTTCTGGTTGCGAAAAGAAAGCAGAACTCTGCGTTCTGACGAACCAGCAGGTATATCCTCTGCTACTGGCATCGTAGCATGCGGTGTGGAGAGACGTGGGTCGCCACACCACTCTCCCAGGCGCTGCCCACTTTCTTGACGCAGAAGCAGCTCTTTATCACTCAAGCAGCTCCTTAACCGGAACCACGAGGCCTGTTCCTGTCCTCCCACTTACCGGCAGAACCGGGAGTCGAACGTGGGTCTTCCGCATAGCAGCTGCAGGTGCTGAGATCACTGAACCGCGAATGCAGCCTCCTGGAAATATAGATACATTAGCTGCTAAACCCGGTATTTCACGGGTATACATGCATTTTTGCTGTCATATATTAGAAACGAAAATAAAAATTTGGAAAAATCTCGCTTCATGTATTCATGAAAACAGCTTAGAAACTATGAAACAGTAAAGCAATGAAATATGCATAATGTTCAAAATTTTAAGTGCAGTATCCGAAGTAAGAAAAATAGTAATAAAATACAAATGATGTATAACATTAATTTAATTCAAAACTTTACTATGAACAATATTTAGTCCTTCTCGTTTTTCTCTTTCTGCTTCTCCTTAGCCTTGCTATCTGCCCATTTAAGTTTCGTTTTCATGCAGCTCAATTCTTATGACATATCATTGACAATGTTTCCTACAATAATGTAATTTTTCAGATTTTTAGAATGTAATATTAGGAAAATGTCTACGATGAATAAATAATGGGTGAATGAAGTCCCATAATTCACGTGTCGCATAATGAGAAAGTTGTTGTGACTCATTGTTTACGACGTCATGTATCTTGACCTATGTGTCGTAGGTAATTTTTAAAGCCACAGCGATTGTTGTCTGATGGTAAGCAATATGTGTACCAAGTTTAGCTGAAATTGGTGCATTATTTTAGGAGGACAGGTGGGAGAATAGCACAGGATGCAGCACTTATTCGACAATTTCATTGTTTGTGAAGTTATATCTCCTAAAAGATGTGTCATACTATCATTCAAATTTGAAGGTCTAATGTCTGAAAAATATGTCGTGAATGGTGTCAGTAGTTAATGCGTAATAAATCGAAACCTCATGGGGGATAATGCGGTTTTTCATGAACCAAATTGTTTATGATTTCATATCTCATGAACTACATGTCACACTGTGATATAATATCGAAGGCCCATTCAGCGGTATTTACGTGTACTGTCTGTAAATTGCCTCACGAATACAGATTACAGTCTAGAAGAAATAACTTGTAACGTCATGACAAATTCCGTAGATATATATCATGAAAATCGGAAAAATAGTAAGCCTTTCATCATTTTGTTGGAGTTGTCAGCGAGAAAAATTTTCGTAAGGATTTGTAATTATGTTAAAAGTTTATTGCAAGTCGCTAAGTGCTCTGATTGACAAATAGTTGACGAATAAAATCACGCTCTTATGCACCCCAAGATGGGACAGTTTTTAAAGCTTAAGACGTGACATCGTAGGAAATATGTATCGTAGGTGGCTTTTGCAACCATATCAAATATTCCTGACCTTAAAGAATATTTGTACCAAATTTGGTTGAAATCGGTCCATTAGTTTTGGAGCAGATGTAGAATATTATCGCGTAATGTGGACGTTTTTCGCAATTGTCATTCGATAAGTGTCTTTGGTGGCTCTTACCCCGATCAGCGATAGTTGCCTTATAGTAAGAAACATGTATACCAAGTTTGGTTGAAATAGGTCCAGGAGATGTGGAGCATACATTCACACTAACTGCCTATTTCATAAGTATAGATAGAGTGTGTATCCCTTTTCATAAAAACGGTGCATCTTGAAAGACTAGGACATGTTAATTTGCATATTTTGAATAAATGTTTAACATTTCAGTCGCCTCGATACAGCATGAGGTCTTGTTGCTGTTTCCACGCGAGATGTCATCTACGCATATACGATGCTACGGCGTCCTACACGCATCATTTACCTGGTTTCTAATTTTATCTCCGGTGGTTGACAGCGCTATACCCATCGTTTCCCCATATCTCTCACATTTTTGATTTGCTGATATCGTGGGCCAAGACAATAGCTTTACATCCTGTGATACCACATGCACGTTTATGTGCAGCACGAATCCGTTGTGCATTGTTTACTGAAAATGTCAACTGGGGTATCTTCCTGAAAGAAACGTAGGATGTCGTTCACATAACCACAGGATGTTGGAAACGCACGAATCTGATTCGTCTTGGTACCCAATAGCACCCCGACCATGTTATTGAGTTGGCGCTGAATGTCTTGTGCGAATGCAGTCGCCCTGATGCCAGTACCCCGGAGTGCGGCGATCCAAAATTCGACTACCATTTTCAAATAAACAGAACCTGGATTTGTCCAAATACATTATCTGATGCCATTGTCTTCAAGGTCGTCATCGTCCACCCTTCTTTTTGCATTTTGGTTTTGCATTTTCTTTTCGACAGTCGAGATCGTCCGCTTCCGCGACGTCTGGCGCTGCAGTCTCTTTAGGTTTCGATCGTTGATATTTTTGCAGGATATGGCGGTTTGCAACGGTGAGCGGAGCACTGGTGCTTAGAAGGGATCTCTGAGAGCGACAGCCGTCGAAGATGAAGGCTGCTGCCCGCACGACCTGCATAAGAGCTAGCTGACTGCGGCCATCGTCATAGTGTCCGGGCGGTGAACTAGTCTTCCTAGGCACGGAAGGATGTGACGGTAGCGATCGTGTATGTGAGAGCAGCAGTTTAAAGACGTGACCTGCTGACCATCTGGCAAGTTGGGAATCCTTGGACTTCTTTCGTTGCTGCTGTAAGTTTGTTCTCTCCTTCCGTAACTGATCGTCTGTGTAGCACAAAAAATATGTTTAAATATTTGTTAAACTTAAGGGACTTAACTGCGGGGTCATCAGTCCCTAAACATACAACTTATGAACTATCTTACAGTAAAGACGACACAAACATCGATGCCTGAGGGGGGATTCGAACCCCCGACGGGGAGCGGCCTCGCGCATCGGAGCATAGCGCCTCAATGCGCTCGGCCGCTCCGCAACTTCGAGTTGTGAAGTTCTTGACTACTCGCGGCGTTATTGGGTTTGCTTGTGACAGTGAGTTCGATGTCGTTCATGTCGTAAGCTTGTGGTGTTTAATTGGTGATACCGGCAATTCTGCTGTGAAATAAAACAGCAGTATTTATTCGTGAGGTCTACCTTGGTCAGGCTTGTACCTTATCTTCCCTTCCCGCTATTAGAGTGCCGGAGTAGTTTGAAAATAGCAATTTCAGATCTTGGAAAGATTAGATTGGTGAAATTTCGTATCGTCTTGTCTGTAATCTCTGCTGTCGTTGCGGCTAATCGGCGTGCGAAAGTAATCTTAAGCTAGCTAAATTTTGATGTAGTTAATGTGGTTTGTTTGGTGAAACTCTAGTTACCTGGTTTGTAACCTCTCGTGCCGTTGCTATCCAGTACTTGGGAGTAATTTTAGAATAACAGATTTGGCCGAGGCCTAGGGTCCACGGCAAACGTGGAGAGAAAAAGCTATAGGTGGTGTCGTCGTGTCCATCATCGTGAGTGTTGCTCCAATATGTTTATTATTATTATTACTTTGTGATCAAGATGTAAATTTTAAAATACCTTTCTTTCATTCCTAGTTATTAAAATTGAAGCTCTAAATAAGCGATGGATATTAATGACCGTGATTCTGTTACCTGTGACCGGCTCTGAATTCTTCGCGTACTCTTATTTAACTGCCTAGTAGGCTTCTATAATTACTTTGTAACCTAATGAATAATCTCTTAGACTTGTAATTTAATATTGTATGGGGCTAAAGATATGATTGCTGGTTTGTTTGTAACGACCTAAATAAAGCTTACATTCCGGCTTGTGATTTGCTAACTTTATCTGCTCCTTTCTTAAAGCTTTAATTGTGGTTTCTTGAATCGGCAAAAATGTATCACCGTCAGTTCTAGATCAACCTTTGCACTGTAAACTACTCTTTTGCCGCCAATGTATCGTCCATTCTGAGACATTGATATTGTTGGTTAATATACAGGTTGATTGTAATTAAAGTTAAATTTTGAAAATGCTGTAAAAATAGCACCACTGGTCAGAATGACGTCAAATTGCAACGGAATATTATCGGCGAAGGTCAAAAATGTATGGACTTTGATAAAATCCAGTATATAAAGTTTCATACAGTAAATTACATGACACCATTAATAAATTTAGACTTGGAACAGAAATCTGTAGCTAAAGTAGAATAGTCAAAATTTTTATTTCATTGACGAGAGATTGAATTCGAAGAAACACATTGAAGATCTCCTGAAACGGTTGAGTTCATCTACTTATGCTATCATAGTTATTGTAAATTTTGGTGATAAGAATCTCAGTAAGTAAGCTTACTATGTCTATTTGCATTGACTGCTTTAATATGGGATTATATTCTGGGGCAATTGAACATTGAGTAAAAAAGTATTCATTTCACAAAAGCGTGTCATCAGAATAATTGCTGGGGCCCACCCAATATCGTCCTGCAGACATTTATTTAAGGATCTATGGATGGTCACTGTTGCTTCACAATATATACATTGACTCATCGAATTTGTTATTAATCGACCCAGTACAAAAGTAATAGTAGTGTGCATAGCTGCAAAACTAGAAGAAAGGATTATATTCACTTTTGAAGATTAAATGTTTGGCACAGAAAGGGGTGAATTATGCTGTCACGAAAGTCTTCGGTCACTTACCAAGAAACATCAAAAGTCTGACAGATAGCCAACCGGCATTTAAAAAGAAATTAAAGGAATTTCTGAATGATAACTCCTTCTACACTTTAGATAAATTCTTTGATAAAACTTTAAAAAATGAAATAAAATAAAAATATAAAAATAAAAAAATCTTTCAGATGTTGAGTGTCATGTATGGACACCATTTACTAAACTGACACGTTCCACATCATTGAGAAATGTCGTATATATGATTTATGGAATAAGAATTAATCTTATCTAATGTAATCACTGTGGGCACACGGCTTGCACTGCCGAAACACTTCATCCCACATGAGCAATAATTTCGCTGACAGCAGCGGCGGAGCGGCCGAGCGCATTGAGACCCTATCCTACGATACGTGAGGCCGTTCCCCATTGAGGGTTTCAATCGTCCCCCCCCCCCCTTGGGCATGGTTGTTTGTGCCGTCTTTAGTATAAGCTAGTTCAAAAGTAGTTTGTAAGTTTATGGACTGATGACCCCATACTTAACTCACATAAGTTCTGCAAATATTACAACATTTGACTTTCGCTGATTGATGCATGACATTCTCTTATGGAACTTATGGACCCTCTTCTAAATTTAGTCATTTGACGGTGCGTTTACGCGCGAGGCATTCCGCTCGTCTGTTCAAGTGACAATGGTCAATTACATTCGCTTTGTAACGACAATGAGAAGCGCAGACACATTTTACCAGTAGCTGGTGTAGTACCGCGATATCGCTTTTGATATTGAAACCGTGGGTCGATATTATTACAATGATAATCATTTCTGCAGAACATATTAACGAGCATGTCCTGTGGTTATAAAGTTGCTATCTGTAGTCTATGAAGGTGTTCCGTTTTTTTTCTGAGCATGAGTGGTTTTCATACCATGCAAAAGGAGAAAAAGGTAGGTGTAAGCAGTGAAGAGAGCTCATTAGCACGTGGGCCAACGTACGCTGGCCAGTGGACGTGCGGTGGTGCAGAACCTGTTGTGGGCAGAGAGACGTGCGCCGGGTATTTCCGGCTGGCTAATTGCGCGGCAGCAGCGCCTGCAGACTGCAGAGCCGGTGGCACGGCGGGCGGCGGCGGCGCGCGGGCAGCGGCGGCGCCCCTGCGGCGGTTGAACGCCCACCGCGTCTGGGAGACGGCCCTCTGCAGCGGGAAGCGGCCGCGCATTCCTCACGCCTGAAGTCAGCGACCGTCCGGTGCGCAACGGGCTGCACTGCCGGCCTCGCGGCGGCGCACAAGGCGCCCGACACACGGGCCGTGCCGCCTGCACCAACACCCTAGTCCCGCATTTTCGACAACACTTGTAGTGGTACATAATTTCAATTGTCCACTTATTTCCTAGTAAAGCTCAGTTTTGCAGTCGATTTATTTTATTAGTAATGTGTTTATTATGTTCGGGACATTTAAAAAAAATATTTAGAACAACATATTTATGAAATATGTTTGCAGGAGAGCTTCTGTGAAGTTTGGAAAGTAGGAGGCGAGGTATTGGCAGAAGTAAAGTTGTGAGGCGGCATCGTGAGTCGTTTCGGGATAGCACAGTCGGTAGTGCGCTTGCCCGCGAAAGGCAAAGGTCCCAGGTTCGAGTCCCGGTTCCGGCACACAATTTTAATCTGCCAGGAAGTTTCATGTTTGATTTTATCTGTTGCATGTTCAACATCGACGCACCGTGGAAGTTTCTCCACCGATGACAGAGATATGTAACTCTGAAGGAACTGAGATACCAACAGCCGTATGTATAATAAAATATTTATTCTATCACAACCAGTTTCGGCATTCCACTATGCCATCTTCAGGTCCCTACATCGGAGCATAATATCCAAAAGTAGGGGTACTGAAACTGGATTCGTGGACTTCTGTCTCTTAGTGGGAAACGACAACAGCAACTGTGTCAGAAGTCCACGAATCCAGTTTTAATACCCTTACTTTTGGATATTATGCTCCGATGTAGGGACCTGAAGCTGGCATAGTGGAATGCCGAAACTGGATGTGATAGAATAAATAT
Organism: Locusta migratoria; assembly: GCA_026315105.1. NCBI lineage: Eukaryota > Metazoa > Arthropoda > Insecta > Orthoptera > Acrididae > Locusta > Locusta migratoria. The sequence goes on along the minus strand of CM048744.1, from coordinate 468,110,626 downwards.
TTTATTATACATACGGCTGTTCGTATTTGAGTTCCTTCAGACTCTTGACCAGCCGCTGTCCCGTTTCCACCACCAATCCGTCTCTAATGACCACGCTGTCGACGGGACGTTAAACACTAATCTTCCTTCTTCCTTCCACCACCAATGATGGATTCAATAAGAGATGTGTAGATGGTCGCTGTCTGGTCATTGCCGAAGGCCGTCGAGGCGGAGAAGAACCCGCAGTATGCTCTTGCGGTTTGAAGTCGGCAATTTTTTTAAATTGTTAATAATGTTGAAATTGCATTTCTGAATATCCGTTCGAGAAGTAATATTGATTTAATGTTACTGTAAACGTATTTATTGATTTTTTGTATGAAGAGATGTTAATATATTACTTCAACGATAGTTTTATTTCAAGATTAATTTGAATTTCTAATGTGTTATCAAGTGATCGAAGTAAATTTCAATGCTAACAGTATAACTTCTTTGACTTTAATCTTCGCAAGTAATTATTGACAGCTAACATAATAACTTCTGGACGAGATGATTACTTTTGATAGGCTCAAGAAAGAATTTTAATAATTAGTATTCGCCGCGGTGGAGTAGCCAAGAGGTCTAAGGCGCCTCGCTGCTGAATGCGCGGTTGCTCGCCGTCGGGCGTTCGACTCCTCCCTTGGGCATGGGTGTGTATGTAAGTGTTGACCTTAGGTTAGTTTAGCTTAGTTTAAGTAGTTTGTAAACTACGGACTGATGACCACGTAGTTTGGTCCGGTAGATTTACAAACATTTAATTTGAATTAGTATTCCTGAAAGAACCTGCAAAGACTTTAATTTTTAATTGGTATAAACAAAACTTTTTCTTTAAATTTTTCTTTGGTATTGTATCAGTCCACGGAGAAGAAGTCCCGAATTACTTAACAAATAAAGGGTTCCTTCCACGCCACAATTCTTAAACTTACAATTTTAGGTTCTTTTGGAGTTGCAGATACGTAGAATCTTTTGAAGGACTTCGCCGCTGTTTGACTATGTTGTTTTATTTTCACGACTCTAATTTCGGCTTCATTTTCAAATACTGCACATTAAAATTAGTAAAACAGCACAAATAACAAAATGTACAGTGGAAAAAGGATTACACGAATTGTCAGCTACTTACGTATCATTAAATTCTCCCGTCTCACTTTACCAGCGTGCATACAATCGAGGGAAGCACAGTGACTTGTGAGCGAGCGGGCTAACGTAACGGTGTCACTGTTTTCGAAACAGGAATAACAGTTCTACATCTAAATCAACATACATACTCCGCAATCCACCGTAAGGTGCGTGAAGGAGGGTACACTATACCATTTTTAAGCATTCCGTTTCCTATTCCATTCCCAAATAGAACGAGGAAAAAAAGGATGTCGATATGCCTCCGTACGAGCCCTAATCTCTCTTATCTTGTGATCACTACGCGAGATGTAAGTAGCAGGCAGCAAGATCGTACTACACTCAGCTTCAACTTCCTGCTCTCTAAATTTCCTCAACAGAAATTCACGAAAAGAACGTCGTCTTTCCTCCAGCGGTCCCCAATTGAGTTCCCGGAGCATTTCCGTGACACTCGCACCAACAAGCCTAGCTGCTCGCCTCTGTACTGCTTCTATGTCTCCTTTTAAACTGATCTGCTGCGGGTCCCAATCACTTGAGCAATACTCACGTCGTGGTCGTACAAGCATTTTATACGCGGCCTCCTTTACAAAAATTCCAAAAATTCTCCCAATAAAGCGAAGTCGACTGTCCGCCTTACTCACAACTTTCCTTACATGTTCGTTCCATTTCTTATAGTTCATATAGTTTCTAGATATTTGAACGACGCGACTACATCAAGACGCTCACTACTAATGCTGTATTCGAATATTATGGGATTGTTTTTTCTACTCATACGCATCACCTTTACATTTTTCTACATGGCTAGATGCCATTCTTCGCACCAACTAGAAATTTTGTCTAAGTCCTGTATGCTATTACAGTCAGTTAAAGACGACACCCTACCATACACCACAGCATCATCAGCAAACAGCCGCAAATTACTACTTACTCTGTCCATCAAATCATTTATATAGATAGAAAATAACAGCGATCCTATCACACTCCCCTGGGGCACGCCTGACGATACACTAGTCTCTGATGAACACTCGCCGTCGAGAACAACGTACTGCGTTCTTTTACTTAGGAAGTATTCCTGCCAAACACAAATCTGTGAACCTATTCCATAAGCCCGTATCTTCGTAGCACTCTGCAGTGTGGCACCGCGTCAAATCTCTTTTTGAAGTCGAGAGAAACACAATCCCCCTGTTGCCCTTCATCCATGGCTCGTCATTTGAGAAAAGGACAAGCTGAGTTTCACATGAACGATGTTTCCTAAACCCGAGCTGATTCGTAGAAAGAAGTTTTTCCGTCTCAAGGAAATTTACTATATTCGAACTGAGAGAATGCCCCAAAATTTTATAGGAAACTGATAACGATATTGGCCTGTAATTATGTGGATCAGTTCTCTTTCCTTTCTTATACACGGGAGTCACCTGCGCTTTTTTCCAATCACTAGGAACTTTGCGCTTAATTAAAGATTCGCAAAAAATGCAAGCTAAGTAAGGGGCCAATGCCGCAGAATACTCTTTGCAAAACCGAACTGGTATTCCATCCGGACCAGCAGACTTTTTCGTATTTAGCTCTCTCAGCTGCTTCTCTACACCGGAAATACCTATTACTATGTCCTCCATTTCGGAATCAGTACGTTGATCAGATGATGGAACATTTGTGCGGTCCTCCTGCGTGAAAAATTTCTTAAAGGTTAAATTTAGAACTTCAGCTTTCCGTTGATTTCTTCTATTATTGCCCCGGAATGATCAACGAGTGACTGGATAGTGGGATTTGATTATCGATTTTACAAAATTGAATGTTCCAGAGGTCGTACAGCACGACAGTGTCATCGAGGTCTTGAAGAGGCGTGGGGGAATTGGCATTGCCGTACAGAACAGTGGCACCTTGCGTAAAAGCCTTCAACGAAGGTCGGCTAACTGTGGCAGACACTTCGTGCCATTCGCTTGAGAACTTCCACAGATTCGACAGGAAGTAGGCCGCTCCATTAGCACTACGAATAAAACGGGCTCTGCTAACGGTATACTACGCCTTCCACATCACTGACTACGGGTTCTACACAACGTAGGTAACTACTTTGAAGGACAGTAATAGATGCAAACATGTAACGCTTTTGTATCGCTTGTGAATAAATAGTTGCCACTATTTAAGTTCCAACCCTCGTATATTTACAATGTACTAGGGTCTTCAAATGAAAAGCTACGAAACTTCTTAATAACCAAAACGGCTGAAATTTTCATATGCTGCTTTGGTTGACGTACTTCGACAGCTGTGGACGCGCAGCAAGTGCCGTCATACCCCGCCCCACCCCCCATCCCCCCCCCCCCCCAAAGAAAAATCAACGCTATGCGCTCAACAGGCAAGTTTATGTTCAGGTCCTTTAATTATCGAATTTTTCTAGCAAGTAAAAAACCATTAACAGTGACGTGTACTGTGAGACACTCCGTAGCCTACGCAAGACCATCAAGAGCAAACGGCCTGGGCCGCTCACGGAAGTTGTGATTCTGCTCCAGGATAACGTGTTTCACACGTCTCCAAGGTCACACAAAGTGTACTGGCCAAGTTCAAGTGGGCGTTGCTTGAGGGTCGCCCTACAGTCCGGACATGTCGCCCTGTGACTTCCGTCTGTATGGTTCGCTAAAAGCATATCAAAGGAAAGCTCTTCATATCGGACGACGAACTGAAAGACACAGAATAGGGTTGACTCTTGTCACAGCCACAGGAATTCTGGAGTGAGAGAATCCTAGTTGTGCACAGGTGATTACTTTTGAATAAAGACTTCAATTATACCCACGGTGTCGTTTCGTACCTTTTCATTCGAGCGCCCCTCGCTGATAATATGGTTCAACCTTAATAGTGGAAATTAAAGGCCACAAGAGAATCTTCGCTTGCATTCGCTCAGAAACCAAATGATGGACATACGGAGAAGAATCATCAAACATTATCTCAAACGCACTTTGGGACATCAGAAAATTATGTTAGAGAGAGTGTTTATATATGGTGATTACATGGAACATGCATAATGTGATGGTACTTGCAGAACACAATCTGCAGATACAACGTAATAGTTCACATGTGAACATCGTAAGTTACATATCGCATAATAATTGTAGAAAATGTAGCAATCTAAACTTAGTGATGCAGTCTCAATGAAATTCTTTGGGGTTTTGGCAGCATTGTCATTATAAAAAATTTCGACGTATCAACCACTGTTCCAAGTGGCCTTTGCCTTCAGCAATCCGTTGCAGCCAGCAGTCAGCCAAACACCTTGACAAAGGTCATTTGCAACAGTGGCCGAAACGTCGGAATTTTACATGTCCACAAAACGGTCAGAAACCCCGCAGAATTTTATTGGCAGTGACAACGGCCGCGAAGACCTTCGTTTACATTTGTGATGCAGTTATTACTCTGGTAAGGGAGGGGGCATAGTGTAAATAAATCACGGCGTTCTAAATTACGTTTTCCCTATATGGGTAGCTCAAGACCTTTTTCCCAAGGGAAGTGTGATCGAAATTTTGTACGAAATCGGCGAAGAAAGTAAAAGAGGGTGGGGGGATTAAGGTAAATATTTTACCTTACATTTTATAATTATGCTCTTTTAGTAATGTTTCTGTACCGCACTTGAAAATGGCTTGAAGCCAAAACTTGTATCGTGACAATAAAGCAATGTTAATTAGTCAAATGGCGGTGAAATACTTAAAAAAGAAGCGTTAAGGTCTTGATATACGCCCGAGGTTCATCCGCACGTCGACCGACAACCGAGAGTACCACCAGGGACTACGGCTAGCAGGTTACAGAGCAGCTACCATTCTTTAAATTGACTGGAAGCGAGGAAGGAAGAACAGAATTTAACGTACCGTCGACATCGTGGTCATCAGAATCAGAACACACTGACATTGTTTGTCAGGAACCACATCAGCTTTTGCTTGGATTGATTTAGGAAAACCATGGAAAAATCAGGTAACTGACTCCAGATGAAGATGAAGGGGGGGTCTCACCTGGTTAGGATAGTAAGTAATGAAGTCCAACAACTGTAAGGTTTATTACATTAAAAAACATTTTTAGTGGGTAACTTATTGGATGAACGTAGGTACCACATGCTTACTGAAGAAGTAGACAATACCCGGTTGTCACAACGGCCCATATTTCATCACGATTGTTCATCCGGAATCATCGGCTTGTGTGTGGGGCCAGAAGATGGTATTATTGGAGCAATTAAACCGGTAACTTAATGCAATGAACTTTAAAATACAGCTGTTGGATTTGATTACTCACTATATCGGGATGGCTGAAGGAGAATTAGACCCCCGTGTTCCCGAGTGGGTATCCAGTGTGTTGGCACTGCGCCACCTCGCTCGGTAACTGACTGGATAGTTGCACCAGTTCGTAAGAGGAGGTCTGAAGACGTGTTAATAGGACACTGGCACTGGTCACTTAATTAAATAAGAAACCAGTAATTACGGCTGTTGGAGTTTATCTTCTTAAATACTGACTACTCATAGTCCCGACCTCCATACAAACACGGAGCTAATGAAACACATTGTTATTGCTCTGGGTCAAATTATCTCTACAATAGAAAAGTGGATCAGGTATCGTGAATACGGAGTAGAGGCGCAGTACACTGCCCACACCCAATACTACAGCTATCTTGGTATGTTTATTTTTTATTATCTATACCAGGATGGTGCTACTTCCGCGACAATTCGCTTCATTTGAGCTTTATTACGTTTGCCCGACCGCTTTTGGCCTTTATTGTAGGCCATTCTCCTGTGCGACTGAAATTGCAAATTAATCCATAAAATAATATGAGTATATACAGGTGAGTATTTTACATAATAAAGGAAAGAGTATGCTCACATATATACTGCACAAATTTATAAAACTTATTCTATAGCAGAACAACGTCATGTGATGAAAAAAAAAGGTCAACTGGATTTAAAAAATTGACGCTCAACACGCAAGAAAAATGAGCGTGTCAGACAGAAGATGTCCAACATAAAAAAGAGTTTAAAGGCTGTTTTCTGATGTGATTTGATATTGTAACGACATTATTTTGATATAAATTTCTAAAATAAATTACTACGAACATCATAATGTTAAAAACAATAGAAGTGAATTTCTAAGGACATTTGTGGCGTCAAGCGAGGCCAGGAGAAAAATCGGTCGTTATAAATATAAAGTCTGATGCATGACAAATTTTTACATGCTGTTCCTTAAAGCGAGCATTATTCCATTGTGTTTCCGGAAAAAAATTGCTCGGATAATGTACAAAATGTTCAAAGTAATTAAATACCTGAATATGAAATATGCAAATTACGTATATAAACATTTTGGTTTTTTATCGTTCGGGCATGTCCACAAGAATAGACACTACATCATGTATATCGCGACAACGGTGTATGGTTCATTACTTCAAAGCAGATGCGGGGACTGAGGCGCTTCAGTCACGGTCTGCACGGCCACTACGGTCGGGGGTTCGAATCCCCCCTCGGGCATGGATATTTGTGCCGTTCTTAGTTGTAGCTAGTTCATAAGTAGTTTGTAAGTTTAGGGACTGATGACCCCGTAGTTAAGTCCCATAAGCTCTACAAACATTCTGAACATTCTTCCGCAGATGCGGGAAATATCTTTCGACCTCGTCGGGTACCGAATGGCGAGAATAATAGAACTTCGACAATAAGAACGCTAATTCCGTAGTGAGCGACATGTAGGAATTCTGGGCCGATGGACTGCGCGTCGGTAGCCACATCGTTAAAGAAACTACAGGCCGAAGCCGAATACCCGTTTTCGAAACACTGCCCGGCACAAATTTTCATTTGTCGTCATTGAATTATTTCATTCCCCTAATATACCCGGAATCAGTCCTTTTCTCCTTCTTCCTTCGTATAATTACAAGTGATGACGTAAATGTGTTGCAATGAACGAAGCCACCAAGAAACACCACCGAAAGAGATGGCCGCAGCGCTTCGTTTGACGTCATGCAGAACAGACAGCGGTCACGTAACTGACTTTCTGGACACCAGGGCACGGCCCACCATGCGCCCAGCCACTCAGCTACGCGATCGCGTTCCACTGTGCGTGGCATCAAACAAGAGTGTCGCTGCCTTAGGCCAGTCACCAGGTATGTTTAGGTCCAAAAAAATTGCAGGAAGCTGAATTTTTGGTGTGTTGCTAGGACATATTACAGTAGTATTAAACCAAGTTTGCAGCTTCGAAATCCTTTAGCTTAACTTTTAAGAGCCAAAAAACCACGAAATTTTCGGACTTTTTTCTGGTTTTGGCTTATAACTCGTGAAGGGTGGGTTTTTGACGAAAAGTCACTCACACCTCGATTAATATAGATAAAATATCCTAAAATTTAGGCCCGCCCGCAGCTCTGTAAGTCCAAAAGTTCCCGAGATATTGGACTTCAAAAATTGACTTATTTCTCCGAAAAGTTCAAATTTTCGATTTTAGTCATCTTTCGGCTAGAATATTGGCTCTAATGATCATCCCACGGGGAAAGTCATACAAAGAAAGTTATAGAGCAGTTATTTAGCTTTAATCTAAGTACTGTACGAAGTCCATAGGCACAATATATTTCTAGTTATCGTTGAAAAACGAAAAGTTGGAAAAGTCGGGGTATTTATTTATTTATTTATTTTCCGAGTTACCTACTTTCAATAAATTGACCCAGACGAATTCAGTCCTCTTATCCTATCTATGTTAAAGAAAAAGGAGTAATTACTCATTAACGATGATTATTAACGCATTGTATATAAATAGGTGTAATTTATGTGTTAGTGTATACCAATATATAAGTGAAAGTAGGTATTGCTGTAAAAACAACGAAAGCCTCTCCGTTTGTGGGTATTGGACAGAGATTAAGGATTGGGACTTTCGTTCGTATCGAGGAATTCTGTTGTGCGAAGGCAACCCTCGCCCTTCTCCGAGTGGTGACTTAGCGAGTGTTCTGTCCTCCCAAACTTCTTGCATCCGAGGACTTCCCCACTACACCCAGTCTGCCCTTCGAAACGGCCGTATTTTAATCTGTGAAGAACGTTTCAACTAAAAATCGTCTAAAACTCGATCGTGGTGGTGTTTTAAGTACTTTCTGTTTTACAATATGTCGGAGCTACTCCCGTCGCAGGTTTGCTTTGGAGATCGTCGGGACAAGTGCTTGGAGAGAGAACAGTGACTGTGATAAAACGCGGATTTAGACGCTGATAAAAATGAGTCAGAAACGTGGGCTTGAAAGGAACATGAGGTTTTTGTGCAGTTTAAACGAAGTGACCGAACATGACGCATGCAGGAAGAGGTACACTGTGGGAAGTAATGTGTAAGCATCTGTCCAGCGAGGAGGAGATGTTTCATGTGTTCAACCATCGTCTTCGCGTGGGGAAAGGCTGAGAAGTGCGTCGGATTCAAGGCGTCACATCATTGGAGATTGTTGTTTCCTTTGGGTGAAAAATTCTCCAAGGAATATTTTGAGAAGCAGATAAAATTGCCGAAATATCTACAGGATGAATTCCATCAATGGGAAACACTGGAAGTGAAAGAATCGATTGTGGAAAAAGCTAGACAAGCTGGTGAATGGGGACAAGACACTCTTCAGCGTCTTTCATGTATAAGTGAAATTGTTGTTACTGAAAGTAAGAACCACAAACATTGCTACGTAAAATTGCACTCCTTGTCGCGATCTACTAGTGCTAGAGGAAAACGAGGCCGTCCTGATCATCCCTTCCTTATCGAAGGTATGGATCGTATAAATGCATACCTCGCAGGAACAAGAGAGGAAAACCAATTTTCCATAAGTGACTTGATTGCAGAGAACTTCACATGTGATTACAAACCAGCAGTTGCAAGCGTTCAAGCTCATCTAAAAAATCGATATGGAGAAAAATTATTTTTCGCAGGTTGGTCCGTATCCACAGGCCAGTCTTGATGTTCACAGACATTTGACAAAAAAGTGGTACAAAGACTTAGCGATCCTGCTGAAGAGCGGCTTAGAGTTGTCAAAGCTGCAGCAGAGATTATCCTGCGAGAAATTCGTTCCCAAACATTTGACACTACTCAATATCCGACGTCAGATGCCTTTTTAAAAAACGCAGATGCATCAGTTCCTGATTCTCTGCAACTTTTGCTTCAACAGATTGTCCTGAAAACCAAACGTCCTTCTCTTGAACAGTGGAAAAAGAAGTGCATAGGACTTGCTCATGCAATCATGGCTGCAACGAGGACCAAATCTTTCCTATCCTGAATTCAAATAATCTTTGGAACCTACTTCTGTAGAAAATTTGGGACAAAGCACCTTGTTGAACTTTGCCACAGTATTGGAATTTCTTGTACATATACGGAGGCTATGCATTTTGAAAAGTTCACAAGGGAGCTTTTATGCATTTTGTGTTCGAGAATGCAGATGTGAACGTTAACACAACTGATGGAAAAAATACGTTCCATGAAATGGGTGGTATAATGATCATGACCCCTCACTCATCCGTTCACCCAGACATAAACAAACCACGTTTGAAGTCTGTTTCTGCAGAGTCTATCAGGTTCACACACTGCCATTCATATTAAACATTCTTCTATGAGAAAGAAATCTGGCTTGTCAGATTTCAATTAACGAAATGAAAATCGCTGAAGACATTTTGCCAAAATCCCCATATCTGCTGTGGTTGTTTGGAAAAGTAACTAACATGCCAGGCATCCCAGGATGGAATGGATTCATGGAGAAAGTGACAGAAGATCTTCCTTACAAACGTTCAAAGACTGTATATCTCCCTTTTATCCATGCTCCCCCAACTGACTACGACACTGTTTTCACATCACTTTTGGAAGCCACTTAAAGAACAAGCATTTACGGTCAGGAAACATGTTTTGCGACCTACGTTCAACCACAGTACTTGAAAGCCCGAGACATTGTGGAGAGCCACCAGCATCCTCAGCTTGTCAACATAGTGGTGAGGCTTGGAGGTTTTCACCACCTCATGTCATTCCTGAGGGCCGTTGGTCCGTTAATGGTAGGACGTGGACTCAAGGAACTTCTCTGTTCAATATTTGCTGAAAACAGTGTTGAAAAAATTCTATTCATATACAATGTTTTAATAATAACGTCGATGAGTAATTCTTCCTTTTCTTTAACATATATAGGATAAAAGGACTGCAATTCGTCTGGATCAATATATTGAAGACTCCGATTTTTCCAACTTTTCGTTTTTTAACGATAACTAGAAATCTATTGGGCCTACGGACTTCGTTCAGTGCTTAGATTAAAGTTAAATAACTGCTCTATAACTTTTTTTGTAAGATTTTCCCCATGAGATGACGACTAGAGTCAATATTCTAGCCGAAAGATGAATAAAATCGAAAATGTGAACTTTTTGGAGAAATAAGTTAATTTTTGAATTCCAATATCTCGGGAACTATTGGACTGACAGAGCTGCGGGTGGACTTAAATTTTAGGATATTTTATCTATATTAATAGAGGTGTGAGTGACTTTTCGTCAAAAACCCACCCTTCACGAGTTATAAACCAAAACCAGAAAAAGTCAGAAAATTTCGAGGTTTTTTGGCTCTTAAAAATTAAGCTAAAGTATTTCGAAGCTGCAAACTTGGTTGTATACTACTCTAATCTGTCCTAAAAAGCCGGCCGCGGTGGCCGAGGGGATTAAGGCGCGAGTAAAGCCTGAACCATCGTGAAGGGGTGGGTGCCGTAGCAAATGTGTTTTACTCATCGTCGATTGCTTACAGTTGAATGTTTACAAAAACTGACACGAAGCTAAGAAATTGCGGAAGATCATTAAAGAATTTTGTCTGGCCGTCAGATATCGAAGAAATTTTTTCATTAAGCATCTTATACCATGGATTATTTTCAGGTGAATGTATGTTTCAATCCGTTCATAAATATCCATAAAATGGCCTTATTCATTGTGGAAGTATTATTAGCGTGTTGTCTATACTGGGTACCTTCTGATTGTACATGAAAATGCATTTGTACTAGTGTATACATATTTAAGCATACACTTTCTTTTATTATGTAAAATTCTTATATATAAAACATGTTATGTATTAATATGAAGTTTTATGTGTACTTGAGTATATCCTAATGTAGAGGTCGAAATACAAAGTTCAGATGAATCAAGTGGTTGTTTTCAATATAACCGCCGTTCACATCCACAGACATTCTACAACATACCGAGAGAGGTGCACAATGGTAATACACAGGATTCTCATTCGGAAGGACTGTGGTGAAAATACACCTCAGACCATCCAGGTTTAGGTAGTCCGTGATTTCCCTAACTCACTCCAGGCAAACGTACCTTTCCCGATTTAGCCAAGAATCCGACCCTGAGCTCAGTCGCTAATGATCACGCTGCCAACCTGTTGCAACAGTAGTGGTTTAATAAACCAATAATGCATAATCATTGTCTAAAACATAGTGAAATACAGATAATAGAAAAAAACAGTTATTATGATTATGAATTTACTAGCTGAAAACCCGGCGTTGTCCGGGTATTTATTTATTTATTCACGCTTTAAGTTAGTTTTTCTTATATCCCTTCTCTCTCACTCCATCTCCTTTTTTTAATAACGCGTCATTTATGGGAGAGTATTCAAGAAATAAGGCTGTCTTGCGTAATGAACAAAATAATAACTGCAATATCCAAACAAAGAAAGGTAGTCATGAAGATGCGAATGATATATAACCTTAATACATTCATTTAATTCAAAATTTGATTACAAACAGGATTTATGGTTAGTTGTCCAAAATATAATGTGAAGAAATTATTTGGGCAGCCCACCCCTGAGCAAGCGACATGTAGATGTCCGTGTGAGAAACATGGAGATGTCAAAACCACTCTGCAGTAGTGGAATGAAGGTTTGAAATTATGTTTAATGTGTGTTGCAAGTTGCTAAGTACTGACATTCTCATACAGTCTCTTTCATCACACGATGTGGCAGATTTTTGCGATTCCTATTGCTTATGACCTCATATCTCCTGGACTAAGAAGTGCAATTGTTACCTCGCGGTAATGAATATATGTACCAAATTTGAATGAAATCTGTCCAGTGGTTTAGATGAAAATGAGCAGCATTGTCGCTTAATGTAGTAGTTTTTCGCGCATCTCATTTTTATGACTCCATATCACATGAACTGTGTGTCGTACTATGATAAAATTTCGAACGTATGTTCAGTGGTGTGTGTGTGTGTGTATACTGTCGGTAACATTTCTCGTGAATGCAATTAATAGTGTACGAGTAATAAATTGAAACGTCATGCCAAATGCCGTAATTTTACTGCATGAACGCCGAAAAAGTAGTAAGCGACAAACTTTTTTTCTCTCATCATTTTTCTAGTGTTGTCAGCCAGAAAAAGTTTCCTACAGGTTTTAAATTATGTTTAAAGTTTATTGCAAGTCGCTAGGTGCTCTCCTTCTCAAATAGTGGACTGATGAAATAACACTATCACATGCCGCAAGACGGGGAAGTTTTTATTATGACATCATATCTGCTGAACTATCGACCCGATCGCAAAATACTTTCTTAGTTGACGCCTTCTATCTATAAACTGCATTCCTGCCAAATTTCAGCTTCATAGGTGAAGTAGTTTTTGAGATTTCATGTTTAGTCAGTGAGTGAGTGAGTGATTTAGTGAATAAGTGTCCTTTCTCTTTTATACAAATAGAGATAATTTATGCTGTCACATTTATTTTAGTTACCACATGTATTTTTGAAGATACGGGCTTATATACGTCGAAACCTTGCTAAAAGTTTATTAAACCACTATTGTTGCTACTGGTTGGCTGATTATTAATTTGCTATCTGAGAAACAGTTGCAATTCATTGTAATCTTTAATATATACATTTTTAATATCTCTCCATATTTTGAATATCTCAATCCATAGAGAGGCAAAATTTCGAAGTAATGGTTATCATGGATCAACTGAATTGATTTCCTTGTGTGTTAAAAACAGGTATATTGTTTTCTATTAAGGTCACTATTTTTCACTATTGTTCACTAGTTACATATTAGACAGGAACCTAATTGGTATAACATAAACGAAACGCATTCACATTTATACTCTTGACTGTTAAAAACACTTCGTTATTGTTTTCGAATATTTCACGTTATTTGGGTACATAGTTTATATTATGTTGTCACCCGATCGACTGCCTCGCCTCAGGTCGCCTTCATATGCGAGTACGTCACAATTAGGTCAGTTCCTGAAAAAAATAGTGTGAAATGTACTCGACCCTGCTGTTGGAACTAGGGGTGAGCGTTGCCGCCTTCAGCGCCGTGGACACCTGCGCTAGGTTTCTCGGTTGAGGTTCATGGCGAAAACGATACAATCGCGATGGTCGCATAATTATCGATCGGGCATTATCTGAGGTATCTGGTAGACCGAAAATTACGGCAAACTCATCGTGCTGCTCTACGAACCACGCACGGACAGTGTCATGTTGCGTTGTCCTATGATCTCTTCGCGCCGAGGTGAACATGTTTCAGATAAATGCATTTTTGTTGTCGATATTTTGATTCTGTGGAGTGACGAAATCATCAAGCTTGCTACGAAAACGTTTGCCCTGGATCCATCAATAATTAGTGCAGGACATTTACTTTCTGTCCGACTGAAGGCAGAAAGTGAACCAATCACTCGCGGGTATTGGCATACATATTTCAGCGTTCTTCGTCGTTGAAGAGTGGGGCTTTTGGGTGCAACCATTAGACCCATAAGTGCCAACGATCTATGAATGTTTGAAATCCCGTAATTTGACATGTATGGTCAGTTACTGAACCGTTTCACGTCTATTCGCCCATAAACATCTCCACAGAATTTACTGCTACGCACGATAGACTTTACGGCGGCATGTGATCAATTTACGAACTTCGCCGTTTCCGAAATGCTTGCATCGTTGGCCGGAAAGCGAGTCCTTTCTGACATCAGGTATAGCTCAATTTCCTCATTATGACAACAACTGGACTGGTTTGGCATCTCCAAAACACACTTAATATACGGTCCTTTTCTAGTAATGCTTGGTGCCGTATGTGTTTATTAACATTAACGCTTAAGTGTGAAATTTTAAACGAGATCTGTTTAATATTACCATATAGCAACAGCCCAATAAATAACATATTTGAAAGTCATCTGAAATATTAAATCAGATAAAATGTAATTAGGAATAAATATTCAATTCATTTTTTCTTCCTTGGAATCGATAGGCTACGTAAAAGATATACAAAGAAACTATAATTATAATATCAGTGTGATTAATTAAAATCTCTGACTATTAATATAAAAGTAATAATCCCATCGTACTCGCTCACTGTTCTGATTGTTCTGTTGTCTGAAATGTACTGATAAGATCTGCCTATTATCAAACCGCTACAATATGCTGAAACGAACATTATTAACTATTGATTATTGTTCTTAACTGATTGTACAACATCTTCAGATATAAAATGGATACTCAGGTATGCAGTATATGCTTTCTGTTCAAATTAATAAATCCCCTTATTTAAAGTTAACTTCAGTCAGTTATTCAGTTATTTAATTATTTTTCCAGACCCTCCATTTAGTGATCATGCTGTTTTCAGGTATAACTAACTATTACGACTTTGGATGGTTCGGTACTTAAACAAGTTAAACTTATGTATCTCGTGTAGCTTGTCATAGTATCTTTGGCTGTTATTAACCATTTTGCAATATTCATTGGCTTGGAACCTGCAATTACTTTTATGTAATGAACAGTTCGAAGTCTGATTATCCATTAATCCGTACCAATTATTAATTTTCATTCATTAAATTACCGTCATTCAAAATTATGCTACACAGGGATTGAATCGTAATATTCCGAACCTCCATCCAATGTTGGCGGATAGTTACGCGGATTACAACCAAGCCGGCCGCGGTGACCGAGGGGACTGAGGAGCGTCAGTCACGGTGTACACGGACGCTGCGGTCGGGGGTTCGAATCCCCGCCTCGGAAAAAAAAATTACAACCAATCTCACTACAACTTATCAACGAGATCAACTACACCGCTGTTTAAGGTAACTATTCGTCGAATTCTGTAGGTTGCTTGCTCTGCAAGATATTTTAAAATATTAAATGGTTGGTCATTTCACTTCATTTTTTTAAAATTAACAGTTAGTCTAAATTGAAGGCTTAGTCACTGATTATTATTTTAAAATAGTTCAACAACTTCTGTACGGCCAATTTCTCAAACCTAAATAGTCTGGCAAGCAATTACACTACATCTGGATTCGAACCTTTATATAATTCGAAACGAGTCAATAACTATGTGGCTTGTATACTGTCACAACAGCTTCTTTATTAGCACATTAAATATTTAAATTTATGTCCTTCAGGTGAAAGACAAAAAGCATGCTGCTCCCCAGTTGTCGTCTTGGCTACTAGCGCTTCTAGGAGGAACTGTTTGAATTGCTTGTGCATATGACGTATATAATTTGTAACGCTAAGGGCACCTTAATAAATTCTGTCAACCCTTAGAAGCCCGCTATTGTGTTTACCGTTATCCCCGCTCCAGTCTCGTTCTGCACTCAGGCCACGGCCTGGCTGTCTCGCCACGCTGTAAGGGACGCTCTATCGAGAGACAAGGCAGCAGGCCAGAGGCGGACGCGGAAGGCGCCCTCTGCCTCGGCTGCTGGTGCTCAGGAGTCTGCGCACGCGCCGCGCTTCCTTCCGGCCGTGGCTGCCGCCCCCCGTCGGTCCCCCACGCTTCCTTCCTCTAGAGTGGTCGGCGGCTGAGTCACGGCGCGGCGCCCTGGCGGATGCAGACCGCTGCCGTTCTCCGCCACGCCCGCCCAAAACAGAAAGCCGGTCAGCGCCAAGCGTGACCAGCGCTCTCTTCCGCGAGCCCTGCCGCCCGTCGCAATTAGCCGACTCTGCTAGTCCAGGCTTTCCAGTTCGAGCGCTAGCCCGTGAGCTAGGGAGCGCCTACTGGGTCGCGGGTCACAGCTTCTCGGCCCTGAGCTTCTGTCGCACGGGGCACTCGGCTACAGCGAGCGTATGTGCGAGTGAAGCAGCCGGCTGGTCTGTGACGTCACGAGATGCTGCAGACGCACTCCAATTCCCGCCAAGGCACAGCCGTTTCTGAAATCCCTATCACTGTCAGTTTTCTCCGTCAAAATGCTGGACACCTGGCACCAGATGAATCCTCAGCAGCAAGGTGTTTTTCCACATCTTAATTACTGTAAAAGCTCAGTTCAAATTGTAAATCTAAGGGACGTAACTACGTTGGCCATCAGTCCCTAGGGTTACAAACTACTTAAAGTACGACGCGCGTCCAGAAAGTAAGTTCCGTTTGGTAATAAAATGAAATTGTACACAGATACAGAAGAAATTTTTATTGCACAAAATTATACAACTACTTTTCCACATAACTGCCGAAATTTTGCAGGCATTTGTCATAGCGTGGCGCCAGGTTTTGTATACCTTCTTCCTAGAAATCTGCCGCCCGTGTCTTCAACCAGTTGGAAACAGTTTCTTTCAGCTCGTCGTCATTGGTGAAGTGATGACTGCCAAGGACCACTAATTGTATACCTACGGTTTTAAGTTCCGTTTGGTAATAAAATGAAATTGTACACAGATACAGAAGAAATTTTTATTGCACAAAATTATACAACTACTTTTCCACATAACTGCCGAAATTTTGCAGGCATTTGTCATAGCGTGGCGCCAGGTTTTGTATACCTTCTTCCTAGAAATCTGCCGCCCGTGTCTTCAACCAGTTGGAAACAGTTTCTTTCAGCTCGTCGTCATTGGTGAAGTGATGACTGCCAAGGACCACTAATTGTATACCTACGGTTTTCCTGGATCTTGTCATCATTCGCGTGAACCAGTTCTTCTGTAACCAAAGGTGGACGCCCACTTCGTTCTTCGTCGTGCACATCACTACGCGCGCCATTCAACTGTCGGACCCATCTTCTCACCATCGAATCACTCATCGCATTTGGTCCGTAAACATCGCAAATTTGCCGATAAATTTCACTTGGTTTCACTTTCCTCGCATTCAGAAACCGAATCACCGACCTGATTTCACAGGCGGCGGGATTTTCAATCAACTCCGACATTTCAAACAAGCCCAACAAAGAGTACTAACTGACAGCGATCTCCAAATGGCGCACGTTCTTCTCCTTGATACACAACGTCTACAGCGCATGTGCGGAACTGCAGTCGCAGCGCTGCAGCGGAGATAAATTGAAACCGAACTTACTTTCTGGAAGAGCCTCGTAAAATTACACTAAGGACAACACAAACATCCATTCCTGAAAGAGGACTCGAACCTCTGCGGCGAGAAACCGCGCGCTCCACAGCAAGCCGCCTTAGAACGCTCGGCCACTCCATCGCCACAGAAGCTCTGTGATTCTAAATGTAAACTATTTCATTTCACGTCTAATTTAATGAATCATATTTATGGTGGCATTACTTTACATTTTTTAAAGCCTGTTTCGTGGAACCAACGTAAAGAGTAAATGTGACATGAAGTTGTGGAAGAGGCAGGCCACTATGATGAAATTAATTTCTAGTGCTACCTATTGTAGCCTGTATGCGTGTTTAAGATACGACATTTTGCAACCTGGCACTACCAATTAATTAGCGAAAGGATTATTTCTTATAAAGTGTATTAGGAATATCGTCATTATTTTTAAAGAAGAAGTCATTGATTTTAGAA
The DNA here is from genome assembly GCA_026315105.1 of Locusta migratoria. Classification (NCBI taxonomy): domain Eukaryota; kingdom Metazoa; phylum Arthropoda; class Insecta; order Orthoptera; family Acrididae; genus Locusta; species Locusta migratoria. The sequence goes on along the minus strand of CM048744.1, from coordinate 468,092,832 downwards.
ATTACTGCCTGAGTATCAAAACAAGACCCATATCATTTATCACGCTGAACCGCATCCCCAGTTTACATGTTAATCTTAAATATGGAAATGCGAATTTTACAGCCTCTAAATCAGCACCCATGTCAAGAATGCAACGGGATATGTTTTGTTTTGAAACAAAAAAGGCTACAAAAGACGCTAATTCATTTAAAACTATGCATTCTATTACCGCCAGTAAACGAGCGCGTCTCTTTACTTACTCCCGCCGAGTACTAGCGTGCGTGATGCCGCGGCGGAGCGGCCGAGCGCATTGAGGCGCTATGCTACGATGCGCGAGGCCGTTCCCCGTCGGGGATTCGCATCCCCCTCGCGCATGGATGTTTGTGCTGTCTTTAGTATAAGGTAGTTCACAAGTGGTTGGGATTGATAACCCCGCAGTTAAGTTCCTTAAGCTCTACAAACATTTGAACATTTTCGTGCGAGATGTCAGCTTGTACCATCACTGCAGCTCCGAGCTCAGGTAGTGAGCGCTCGTGGGCGCTCCTGCTCGCGAAGCAGCCTGTTGGGACAGCCTGGCCTAGCTGGGGCAAACACAGGCCCTTATCTCCCTCTAATGTCAGATGACAGTGAGTAGGTTAGGATTATGCAATAACATTTACACTCAAGTTTAGTAACCACTGACATACAAGGTTTGTCCAAAGAATTCCGGAACTTCGTCCACAAAAATTTTCTACGTCCACCCTTCATTTATTGCACACGCTCTCTTTAGAAATAGTCAACCCCACATGGATACACCGCCCCAAACGCCGTTTACACGTACGTTTTAGCTGTCTAGGTGCCTGTCTTGCTGTAACGCACCAATCGTTATCTGTGAATGCTCTATTGTCTCGGCTATCGTTGCAAATATTCGCCTTTTCGACGGGTCTGCCAACTTCTGTAATAAAAAATATCTGCAGAGACCGGGCAACGCCACCTGGATGTAAGGCCTGTGCGCTGCCTGCCAAGAACAGTCATAACACAAGAAAACTATTTGTCTTGTGTAGCGTTGTGCTGAGTTTGCGAATACGTAAACATTGCACACTGTGTTTCAGAATGTTTTGCGTGTTATTTATGTAATTCTCCTTGCAGATTTTTGTATGAGACAAAATGCCTAATGTGAAGCGTCTGATTGTTGATTGCTGTAGTATAGCGTAGACAAGATACAAATTGGCGATTCATTGGCAGTGCCGTCATTTTTACCCCGGTGATCCGGAAAAATACATGGCCTATATTTCTTACTTCAGATATAAATGTGTTTAGTGAAAGATTACGATGAAAAGCGTAACACTGAGAAGCGATTTGCACGGACAAAGACGGCGGTAGTTTCGCGTACAAAGATGTAAAGGGTGGAGCGTCGGCAGATTTGTAATCCGTACTCCGGTCATCCGTGTTAAAAGGTGAGCAGCGTCATTATGTTCAAATGATGTTTCTAAATGCAGACTGGTTGTTGGACCATGTGACATCCCAATTCTAAAATCGTTATGAGATTTGTTCAGTCTGTTGTTTCTTTCTTTATTTTTTTTGTATTTATTTATTTATTTATTTTAATGGTCGTAAGATGCAATAGTTCTGACTAAGAAATGGTAGGCCCATCTACATATCATCTTTCCTTGCTCAAGACATTGCTTTACTAATATAAACAAATTGACTTAGTTACAAATATTTTTATTAATGGTACTCATCAGCAATTATCCCGTTTTTTAAAACAATTTTCCCTGTTCCTTTATTTACAAGTGTCATACATATTTGTAACTTGAAATAATTTAAGGTAATTGCAACAAGTGTCCACACAACGTACATACCTTTCCAGAATAAAAAAATAAATAAAAACAGTTAAGTAAAACAGGCTCGAGCTTGAAGAGCCAGGGATAAAGCAAAAAATAAAGACCTCAACTTGAAACCTGACGGTATCTCCCTAACGCAACAAGAAGTTAACTGAAGAGAAGCACGCGATCCCAACGCGGCCACCTAAACCTCGCGCTAGGAGGAAGACACCGCTCGTTTCGTTCGGCTCCACAGGACTGAGTGGCTCCAGAACATGTAACATCATAAAAACAAGCACATTCAGCTAAGTCAAGTACAAAGACTAGTTCAATAAAATAAACAGATGATTACCAAGGACATGTAATTTGAAACAAACATTAATACTGCAACTTTAATGACTCATGAAAGCGCTGTGAAAAATACTGCTAATGGCCTTCAGCCCCAATTTTCATGAAAAAAACCACGTAAAGGCTTAGAGCTTAATCACTATAGTGCCACCGACACCTTTCGGTTTAGGAAACAAGCTACCAAATACACTTAAAACGAAGGAAGAAAGGTGCCCACAAAGTAAATATAAGTATTTATACAGACCAATCGACGATTATCGTAAGCAGTGTCGGCGGTTAGGTCTCATGTAAGCCGGCCGCGGTGGCCGAGGAGACTGCGGCACGACAGTCACGGTCTGCACGGCCACTACGGTCGGGGGTTAGAATCCCCCGTCGGGCATGGATATTTGTGCCGTCCTTAGTGTTAGCTAGTTCATAAGTAGTTTGTAAGTTTAGGGACTGATGACCCCGTAGTTAAGTCCCATAAGCTATATAAACATTTGAACATTTGAGGTCTCATGTAAGTTTCAAGTGTTCGAGTTTACTCGTAACAAGCACTGCCAGTCTCTGAATAAAATAGATCAGAGATTGCATCTGCAACACATCAATAGTAGGTTAACACATGTTCAGTACACCTTCCTCGACGCAATAAAGTTCACATGAATCGCGCCTCCACGCGCAAATGCTTAGACGCAAACAGAAGACGTACTAGACTGTTCTTGACCATTCTGACTGCTTGAGCAATCACAACTGCTGCACATATACAGTCAATGTCAGTTGTCCGAAATGCACTCCTAAACAAGACACTTACGCCGCTTACCGATAACAGGGAAACAACCAGAATCAATTATGGCCGAATAAATGGGGACACGCAGGATATGACTGTGAATCAAACCCCCATGTGCGGTTACTATCGCTCTCTGACGGTCCCACCGTACTTCCGCAACCAGCTCTCGGTACCGACCGTCCAATCGTACACATTTCCCGGTAGATGGCAGGATGTCAGTGACCAAACGTAAAAGTATTCCAGAGTAACCAAGATATCGAACCCACGGATCAGAATTCCATATTTCTGGAATTCCTGAAGGCTTTTGACACTGTATCCCACAAGCGGCTTATAATGAAATTGTGTGCTTATGGAATAGCTCCCCAATTGTGCGATTGGATTCACGATTTCCTATCAGAAAGGACACAGTTCGTTGTAATTGACGGTAAGTCATCGAGTAAAACAGAAGTGATATCTGGCGTTCCACAGGGAAGCGTTATAGGTCCCTTACTCTTTCTTGTGTTTATAAACGATTTAGGAGACAATCTGAATAGCTCCCTTAGACTGTTCGCGGATGATGCTGTCGTTTATCGGCTAGTGAACAGAGGATCAAAAGCAACTGCAAAGCGATTTACACAAAATTTCTACATGGTGCGAAAATTGACAATTGACACTAAATGAAGAAAAGCGTGAAGTAATACACATGACCACTAAAAGAAATCCGCTGAACTTCAATTACGCGATAAATCAGTCAAACCTTAAGAACGTAAATTCTACTAAATACCTAAGAGTTACAATTACGAAAAAACTTAGACTGGAGAGAACACATGGAAAATATTGTGGAGAAGGCGAAACAAAGATTACGTTTCATTGGCAGAACGCTTCTAAGATGCACCAGCTCCACCAAAGGGACTGCCTATATCACACTTGTGCGTCCTCTCATGGAGTGCTGTCGCCCATTGTGGGGCCCTCAGGGAGGAAGCGTCACAGAAATGTTGCAAGAATTGGGGTGGAAATCGATAAAAGAAAGACTTTATTCATTGCGGCGTGATCTGTTTGTGAAGTTTCAGTCATCGACTTTTACTTCTGAATGTGAAAATATTTTGCTAGCACCCACCTACTTAGGGAGACATGACCATCCAAAAATAAATAAATAAATAAATAAATAAAAATAAAATAAAAAAGAGAGAAATCAGATCGAAAACAGAACGATTTAGATGTTCTTTCTTCCCGCGCCCTATTAGAGAACGGAACGGAAGAGAAAAGTTATGAAAGTGGTCAATGAACCCTCTGCCAGGCAGAGTATCGATGTAGATGTAGATTCAACTTTTTGAGATCCACAGTATGCCTAGAATACCATATTTCAAGCATTGCCTCTCACAAAGTACAACGCGGTTGCCCACACCCAGCACTTAATTGACAGTAGAATGTGGTGTTTTGGGTAGAGTTGTCAAAGAGCCACGGAACGCAGTTAAAAACAGCCGCAGAAATCAGCCTGGCACATACCACCAACGTATCCTTTTAGACAATACGGCGCAATTTGCTGTAGTTGGCTAAGGTAGCAGACGAGATATTAGAGTGCCGTTGCTGAAACATCGTCTGAAGCGCCTCTCCGGGCTCACCAGATGACTGGAAAACCGTCGCTGGTGCACTGAGTACCGATTTGAGCTGTTGGTAGGGTTCGAGTGTGGCGCAGACCTCACTAAACCATGGGCCTAATTTGGCAAGAGGCAGGTACAAGATAGTGCGGCTTCATAATGGTCCCTCTAGTACAACCGATCCGATCGCTGGCAGGAACAGTTGGAGGACATTTGCAGTCATTCACGCACGTCATTATCCATATTACTATGGAATTTTTATGAATGAGAATGCGCCATATCACCGGGGCACAACTATTCGCGATCGCTTTCAAGAACATTTTGGACAATTCATGTGAATGATTTTGTGAACCACATCGCCTAACATGAATGGTATCAATCCTTTATGACACATAATCGAGACTTCAGTTCGTGCGTAAAATCCTACATCGATAACATTTCGCTGGCCGCGGTGGCCGAGGGGACTGAGGCATTCCAGTCATGGTCTGCACGGCCACTACAGCCGGGGGTTCTAATCCCCCTCGGACATGGATATTTGTGCCGTCCTTAGTAGTAGCTAGTTCATAAGTAGTTTGTAAGTTTAGGGACTGATGCCCCGTAGTTAAGTCACATAAGCTATACAAACATTTGAACATTTTTATAACATTTCCGCAGTTGTTGACCTCCCAAATTGGCTCAATATTCCTGCAGAAGATTTTCAGGTGCTGCGTTTGGGCGGGTAAAATGAGATCCAGTGACCGGAGTGAGCAGCACTGGCGCTTCAGGTTAGTAAATATCTTCTTTGCAAATAATATTGTGCACGAGACATAATACGAAACACGAATACTCTTTTAAACAGGCTGCCATTGTACTCCTTTTGATTTTCCTGAACTACTTAAGGTCAGTATCAGGATGGCTCACACCACAATCCTATGGTGATTACATGTCCCCTCCTTGTCAAGCTTCACTGCCGGACAAAAAAGTGATACACATTTTTAAAACACAGAATACATGGTGAGATGAAATCGTTATTTCCTATATTTTACACCATCTGTGGCCTTGCTAATTATTAGAGCTGTTATATTCTGTTGACTGTTGTTTCCAGGTACGACAGAGTCTGTATGGGACAAGAATAGTGCCAAATATTTAAGACCTTGGTGTGCATCAAAGCCTACGGATACCAGGTTAAAATGACGCTCCCAATCATTAAGCATACATGATTCGGCGTTTGCGACTACTTGAGTTTATCTTCTTAAACTGACCAGCCGCAGTCCCAAACTCCTTACAAATGTGGAGCTAACGAAATTACAGCGTTACGGTACCGTATCTGCATCGCCTCACAGCACCAGGTATGCTTTATGGTGGTATTCCATTTCCACCCGTTACCCCCTTGTACGCATTGCTGCCACTATAACCAGTAAGTTTTAGTTTCCTGAAGTGTATCAACCTATTGTCTTTCCATATATTTGGATCTTGCTGACGGCCACATGGTAGCAACAGAATAATGCTTGATCACACGTGGCAGGCATCGGTCGTCAATAGGACTGAACAGCTTCCTGTCCGTTCTTCAGGCCTCTCGACATGGAAAACGTCTGGTCGATAATTCCGGAACGACTGGTCCGAGGTACAGAACCTGTCGCTACACCAGATCTCCAGATCAACTCAGACAATGTGTGAAAGCTGCATCTGTTATTGTAGCCCACGAATCATCCAGAGTGCAGCAAGCACAAAATAACATAGAGAGCCTATACCGCCTACATCAGCGTACATGCATTGAAGTCACGGTAGCCATCTTGGGTGGGTGTAGAAACGGAGTTGGGTCGATAAATGCGTAGTTCTTCAAATGCCGTTCGCATATCAATTACACTACTGGCCATTAAAATTGCTACACCAAGAAGAAATGCATATCATAAGTGGGTATTCATTGGACAAATCAATTATACTAGGACATGTGATTACATTTTCACGCGATTGGGGTGCATAGATCCTGAAAAATCAGTACCCATAACATACACCTCTGGCCGTAATAACGGCCTTGATACGCCTGGGCATTGAGTCAAACAGAGCTTAGGTACATGTACATGTACAGGTACAGATACCACAGTTCATCAAGAGTAGTGACTGGCGTATTGTGACGAGCCAGTTGCTCGGCCACCATTGACCAGACTTTTCAATTAGTGAGAGATCTGGAGAATATGCTGACCAGGGCAGCAGTCGAACATTTTCCGTATCCGGAAAGGCCCTACAGGACCTGCAAAATGCGGTCGTGCATTATACTACTGAAATGTAAGGTTTCGCAGGAATCGAATGAAAGATAGAGCCACGGGTCGTAACACATCTTAACACTGTTCAAAGTGCCGTCAACGGAATCAAGAGGTGACCGAGACGTGTAACCAATGGTACCCCATAACATCACGCCGGGTGATACGCCAGTATGGCGATGACGAATACACGCTTCCAACGTGCGTTCACCGCTATGTCACCAAACACGGATGCGACCATCATGATGCTGTAAACAGAACCTGGATTCATTCCGAAAAAAATGACTTTTGCCATTCGTGTACCCGGATTCGTCGTTGAGTACACCACCGCAATCGCTCCTGTCTGTGATGCAGCGTCGAGGGTAACCGCAGCCATGGTCTCCCAGCTGATTGTCCATGCTGCTGGAAACGTCGTCGAACTGTTCGTGCAGATGGTTGTTGTCTTGCAAACGTCCCCATCTGTTGACTCAGGGATCGAGACGTGGTTGCACGATCCGTCACGTGGCTACAATCCGACCATTATCAAAGTCGGAAACGTGATGTACGCTTTTCTTCTCCTTACACGAGGCATCATAACAACGTTTCACCAGGCAACGCCGGCCAACTGCTGTTTCTATATGAGAAATCGGTTGGTAACTTTTCTCATGTCAGCACGTTGTAGGTGCCGCCACCGGCGCGAACCTTGTGTGAATGCTTAAAAAGCTAATCACCTTCTTCCTGTCGGTTAAATTTCGCGTTTGTAGCACGTCATCTTCGTGGTGTAACAGTTTTGATGGCCAGGAGTGCACATTGTCATTTTAACCCCTTATGATAGGAAAAAAATTACCAAATTTTTCACGCAGACAGGTGAATGCTGAAGGAATGCAACAGTGTTCCTAGCAAGTTCAATACGTATTGTGTTTGAAGAAAAATAATAATTGAAAATATTACTTTTATATGAAATAAAAATTACGACATGAAAATTTAGTCACCTGCGACCTTTTTTGTTTTGTGGTCAGAAAATTTTCGTTAGCGAGGAAGTTTTAAATAATGAAATGAACTTTTCTTTTTATTTAAATCACTTTTTATAGCTCCCCTAGTTTTCTCACAAATTTGGATAGAATGGAGCGGTGGAACCTTTCAAATTCTACTAGTCAGTTTCAGTGAGCTTGCCGACCAGCGAGCATTGATTCTGTTGCCCACTATCCTTGTACTTTGCGACTAATTTCGATAAAAATTTTCTTATTTTGGCATACAATTTTTGTATTAAATAATTAAGAGTTAATATTTTATTTTATAACTAACTAGTTGACCCACCCCGGCTTCACACGGGTAATCTTGAAACTTCTTTAACTCGAGAACTGCAGAGCTTATCGTGATGCGGTTTGTTTCAATTTCTTCGGTATAATTCAGGGATCAGAACAGGCTATATTAGATCTCAATACAAAAAGGTGGAATAATTGAAATAAAAATAATAACGTAGAATGGTATACCTCCTCCGCACTTTCGTGAGCACTGTAGCATAAACTATGAGACCTGCGCCACAGTACTTATTATAGAACTCGGGACGATAAAAAATAGGCCACGATATCATATGTCAAACTTTTACAGATCTCCCACAATTACTATATTTGCAGTCTATCTGTCGTCAGCGCTTTGGAAGAGAAAAATGATAAATGTGGTTTACTCGTAAAAGTTACACATGCTCTCGCGTATTTTATTTATCTATTTATTATTTTATATCTCTGTGAGTTCTGCAATTCTGTACTACGTTCACTGGCCTAGTTCTTCTAATTTAGGTTCTAGAGCTGACTAAAGTGCAGAAGCGGTAAATGATTCTAAGTTATTATTCTTGTTGTTTCACAAGGTCCTATTGACATTAAATATATCCTAAGTTTATTTCAGTATTATAAAGAAGATATTAAAAGAAAACGATACTTTCGGTTCTACTCGAGTTATAAAAGTTAAAGAGACAGAAGGGAAATGTGCTTGTATTTTGTATAATAATATGATTTGCTGTCCCTACCTGGAATTTGTAATTACTTATGGCAAAAAGATTGTAAAAAAAGGAGAGCCTTAAAATATATGAAAAATAAATTAACATTCGTAATTGTTTATTGCATTTGGGAAGATATTTATTTATTCCTTCCAACGCTACCCGCCATTTTTATTCCTTCGTTTCTACTGTACATGTCACTTTTTTTTACAAAGAACAAGAAATCAATGATACAATCAAGTGTAGTAGTAATAATGTTATTGAAAAATGAGATGACGAATTTCACGAATAACACAAAAACACACACCAATAATACTGCACAATAAAAAGAAACAAAATCAAGAGAAATTATTTGATAAATTAATACAAAACGGAAATAAATACCTTATGAGTAATAAACTTACCTACAGGCCAAGTGTAGACAAATTATTTTGACACTCAAAGGCACCAAGATTTGTGATGTGGTCCTTCATAGGCACCACTCTAAACTCTGAAGCACCCTGTGCTCGCAGCTGTGGTCGGGTGGTGCTCGGCACTAGAACGATTCATGCTCTGCGGCCGCCATGTTAGTTGGGAGTCGCGTTCTCTGCCCAGCTTCATTTTACTGTGACCTATGTTATTCTGTGCTCGCTGCCAGAGCCTCTTTGATTCAGTGCCGAAGTGTGTACCAGCGGTTTTAGTCAGCAATGCTGGAAAAACTCAGTACTGATTTCATCATCTTCCTCACTCCACATAAGGAAGTATTTTCAAGAACGTGTATTCAAGGTGTTCTCTTCCACACAAATTTGGCTGCGCCAACTGAGGACCTTGTTGGTGCTGCAGTTTGCATGGTCAACACTATATATGACAGCGACAGCCGTCGAGCTGCAGCATCAGCCCACACGTCTACGGTGTCAGACCAGAAGTCTGTCCGCAGTGCATTCCAGTCTCGATATTTATTTGTGATGTATAAAACAATACAGACCGCTAATTTTCTTTCAGCGCGCATGTGAAGCGACAACTAAGTACACAAACTGCTTTTATCTGTGAACTGCATATACAAGGTCTTACGCTGGTTGAGATCTGATCCTTATTATCAGAAGTTAAAATCCGTATACATCAGGTTGATTGGAAATTCCCGTTACAAACTTCTAGGAATTGTAGAGGGCAGCTAGTACATAACGTGTTGAGTAGGAGTTCATCTCCGGAAACGTACAGTTTCCGATCTACGACAGTTTAAATTCATTTGATTATCTCATCCTCTCCTACTAGAGGAATGTAATTAGGCGTTCAAGAGACACCAGGTGGGATAGAGAGAGAGAGAGAGTACCAGAACATGCTTCGGAGGAACAATGTGTGTAACGACGTTGGTGGTCGCCACATCGAGCCGCTGTTGTAATACATAAATACGGTAGCCGTAGATGCTGGGTTCTTGTTGCTGTCGACTAATGTAAAGGATAAAGTGTAAATTGCAATAAAATGCGTAAGTAATAACGGAACGATTCAGTATTCTTTTGAAATTGATTGCAACTATTGTACTGGGTCACGCCTAATTGCATTCCTCGAGTAGGAGTGGATGAGATAATTATCTGAATTGAAACCGTCGTGGAACGGGAACGATACGTTTCCGGACATGGGTTTGTTTTCAAAATGTTATGTACTCACAACCCTCTACAAGTCCTAGAAGGTTTCCGACCACCCTGTATAACGTTACTAATGATATGACTACCATTGATTGTCCAAGAATAGTTTGGCTAATTTCTGCACATAGCACTTACCTAAAACAATCACTCTTCAGTTTTTTCTAGGATAAAATGATTGTTCTGATATGGTCTCCTGGTAAGTGCGAAGTTTGTGTGCCGGCCGCGGTGGCCGAGGGGACTGAGGCGCCTCAGTCACGGTCTGCACGGCCACTACGGTCGGGGGTTCGAATCCCCCCTCGGGCATGGATATTTGTGTCGTCCTTAGTTGCAGCTAGTTCATAAGTAGTTTGTAAGTTTAGGGACTGATGACCCCATAGTTAAGTCCCATAAGCTCTACAAACATTTGAACATTTTGAAGTTCGTGTAGTTATCTGATTGTTGCACTCTTTGAAGCAGTCTGCAACAGAGATGTATCTCCAGCTGCGCCATGTGTCTGGACACTACATTATAGTGAAGATATAGTCAGATACTTGAGTATAACTATGTCTACTACAGCCAATATCTCACGAAATGTGTTGAATTAGTTTTGACCTGTCATCTTCGATCAACGAACCTACAGCCCTGACATTTTCCTGACCGACTGAATCCTTTCCATCGGGTGAAGCGTGTTTTGGTAAGAAAATTTTTCTTAACTACGCTGGAACTTCATGGATCATAAAGTTGACAGCAGATTTCTTTGACGGGGTCATACATTTGATGGAGCACCGTGACGATAATTGCCTCAACAGTGCTGTTTACTATGTTGAGACACAGGCAGTGAATCTAAGTAAATATACGGAAAAATAATTATTACTTAGTGAAATTTCTAGTTTTACTTATTTGTTTTAATTTTCTTTAGTTGTTAATCGGAACTTACGTTTGGATGCAGGAGCTACACCTCTCTTCCGTAAGTGTATCTTGTGCCAAACATTTATCAAGTCCATAAATTCCATTGGACCAGTACAACGTGTACTCAGTTCTGTGCATAGTTCAGCATAGATAGTGAGATTATGACAACAAATGCGAATAGTTACAGCAACTACTATTTTTCCTTTTTGATGGAAGTATTTTCCAGTTTTAACAGGTTATGACGATGCAATGAAGATTCGTTCTATACGAGCACAAACAATTTGTTCCTTGAATATTCATCATACGAGCTACTACCCTGTGTCTAATGGGCTCATTGTCTTGGTGACACAAAGAGAAATGTTTTAGAACTATAAATATTTCATTCATGAATTCATTGCTGATATTTAAGCCGTTGTAAGCCAATTGAGAAATCGACATATCTAGAGATAGTATCAGCTGGTGTTGGTGTTGACATACATTACGGTGTTTCGTTTTCCGACGCAGACTCTTACAACATTGACACCAATCTTTTGTCAAGGGCACTAACGGATACAAAAGAGACAAAAGCTCGTGGGACGCTATTGTCTCTGGACGTTGTCTGTGTATCCTCCAGCGGCGTTTAAACGCAGCACAATGGAGGATCAGCAGTAGGCCACAAGCACAGCACAGCAGCGTCTATGGAGACGTGCAGCACGGCGGTGTAAGTCCAGCGACATCTTCATAGATGCGTGACCAGCTGCAGTTACTTCGATAACAATTCTGAGTCATGAAGAGAGCTTTTCGATAGTGCTTGAAGAAATTTGTTGACGAAAATAGTTTGATATTCACAACGTGACTCATGTAGTCAAGAAAGCTGTGTGGACAAACGTCTCGGACAAACCCAGTGTTATATCACAGAGGGAGTGTATAAGCACAATTGTACACTATCATATTGGGCATGTTTGCCATCAGAATGAAGCAACAGAAAGAACTGGTTAAGTTCGAGTGCAGTTCGACTATACCGACCCGAAATTTCACCCACTGCTGTTTAGAGAATTATAGGATAGAAACCGACGGTAACTACCGAAAACTGCAGCATACTGCTCGAAGCCCTGAGGACTTCAATTACTTCTCTTCTGCAATGATCGAGCTCTTAAGGGTCGACAAAAGTCTGTTCATGGACGTGTTGTAGTTCTCAAGAAAGGAAAAAAGTATGACAGAGTTGGAGAGTTGACAACTATGCCACCTGTATTGAACGAGGCACTGTATGGAGTTTCTAATGCGCTGGTACTCGTGTTAGATGATGTGCAGGCAAACGAACGCCATGTCTACGAAAAAAATATTCTAATTCTCTCATGCTGACTCCCGCTCTCCCCCTCACACACACACACACACACACACACACACACACACACAAAAAAAAAAAAAAAAAAAAAAAAAAAGCTGAAGTGTTGCAGCATTTTCCATGACGTCTTTTTGTAGGTCGTCTGTTTTATGGCATCCGGGGTAATAATATGTCTCGTATTACTGACTGAATTAAAATTTTTAATGTGTTGTCGTGCTATATTCATTTATAAATGAAATTTTAACACCATAAAATAAAACCAAAATACTAACACGAATTATTTACAGAAGAATGGAAAAACTGGTGGAATCCGACCTTGGGGAAGATCAGTTTGGATTTAGGAGAAATGAAGAAATACGCGAGGCAATATTCACATTAAGCCTTATCTTAGAAGATAGGTTAAGGAAAGGGAAACCCAAGTTTTTAGCATTTGTGGACCTGGAGAAAGATTTTGACAGTGTTGACTGGAAGAAGCTTCTGAAGGAAGCAGGGGTAAAATATAGGGAGCGAAGAGCTATATTCAACTTGGTTGTAGCCTTTCCCCAGTGTTGTTCAATCTGTACATTGAGCAAGCTGTGAAGGAATTCAAGGACAAATTTGTAGAGGGAATTAAAGTTCATGGAGAGGCAATAAAAATCCTTGGATCTGCTTGTGACATGGTAATTGTGTCAGAGGCAGAAAAGGACCTGGAAAAGCAATTAAGTGCAATCGACAATGTCTTTAAAGGAAGGTATAAGATGAACATTAACAAGAGCAAAACGAGGGTAGTATCAGAAAATCTGGCGATGCTGAAGGAATTAGATTAGATAATGAGACAATAAAAGTAATAGATAAGCTTTGGTATTTGAGTAGCAAGATAACTTCTGATGAGTGAATTAAAGAAAATACAAACTGAAGAATGGTTATGAGAAGAAAAGTGTTTCTGAAGAAGCGAAATTTGTTGACATTCAATATTAGTTTAAATGTTAAAAAGTCGTTTCTGAAAGCATTTGTCTGGACTGTAGCATTGTATGGGATTGAAACGTGGACGATAAGGATGATAGAAGCTTTTGAAATGTGGTGCTGCAGACGAATAATGAAAATTAGATGGGTAGATCACGTAACTAATGAAGAGGTGCTCAACAGAAATCGAGAGAAAAGGAGTTTCTAGCATATCCTTACTAAGATAAGAGATAGGTTGGTGGGACACATCGTCAAATTGGCATTAGAAGGAAATGTGTGCAATAAAAATCGAAGAGGGAAACCGAGGGACGAATACAGTAAGCAAACTCAAAAGGATGTAGGTTGCCGTACGTATTCTCAGATGAAGAGGCTTGCACAGGACAAGGTAGCGCCGGCCGCGGTGGCCGAGGTGACTGAGGCGCTACAGTCACGGTCAGCACGGCCACTACGGTCGGGGATTCGAATCCCCCCTCGGGCATGGATATTTGTGCCGTCCTAGTTTGTAAGTAGTTCATAAGTAGTTTGTAAGTTTAGGGACTGTTGACCCTGTAGTTAAGTCCCGTAAGCTTAACAAACATTTGAACATTTTTGACAAGGTAGCGTGGAGAGCTGCAGCAAACCAGTCTGCGAACTGAAAACCACAACAACAACAAAACAAGTTTGACAGTTACAGGCTGTATGTTTGTCTTGAAACTAATGGTGCTCAAAAATTCCACCTTTGTGTACATCTACATGGGATACTCTGCAAATTACATTTAAGTGCCTGGCAGAGGGTTCATCGAGCTACCTTTATACTATTCATCTCCTATCCCATTCTCGAATAGTGTAAATCTACATGGGATACTCTGCAAATTACATTTAAGTGCCTCGCAGAGGGTTCATCGAACTACCTTTTTACTATTCATCTCCTATCCCATTCTCGAATAGCGCGCGGGAAGGAACATATAAATCTCTCCGGTCAAACTCTGATTTCTCGTATTTTATTCTGATGATCGTTTCTACCTATGAAAGTGGGAGTCAACAATGTATTTTCGCATTCGGAGGAGAATGTTGGCGATTGGAGTTTCGTAAGTAGCCCACGCCGCAACTATAAGCGCCGTTGTTGTAATGACTCCCATCCCAGATCCTGCAACATTTCCGTAACACTTTCACCCCTGTATCGTGACAGTACGAAGCGAGCTGCTCTTCTTTGAACTCTTTCGATGTCCTCCGTGAAACCCACCTGATAAGGACCCCACACAGGGCAGCAATACTCCAAAAATGGAAGCACAAGCGTAGTGTATGCAGTCTCTTTAGTAGTTCTGTTGCGTCTTTTAAGGGTTCTGCCAATAAAACGCAGTCTCTTTATCGCCTATCGCACGACATTATCTACGTGTTCTTTCCAGTTTTAAGTCTGAAGTAATAGTAATTCCTAGGTATTTAGTGGAGTTTACTGACTTCACTTTTGATTGATTTAACTTGTAAACAATGTTTAACGGATTTCTGGTCGTTCTCATGTGGACGACTTCACACTTCTCATTGTTTAATAGTCAATTGCCAATTTTTACCCTATACTGATATCTTATTTAAATCGATCTGCAGTTGGTTTTGATCTTCAGATGACTCTACTAGACGATAAATGACGGCGTCATCTGCAAACAACCTAAGAGAGCTGTTCAGATTTTCAGATTTTCTCTCAAATCGCTTATGTAGATAAGGAACAGTAGAAGACCAATAACACTACCATCTGGAACGCTGGATATCACCTCTGTTTTAGACGATGCCCTACCATCGATTACTACAAACTGTGTTCTCTCTGACAAGTAATCCCCTATCCAGTCACAAATCTGGGGTGATACTCCATAATCACGCAATTTGAGCAAAAGCCGTTTGTGAGGTACGGTGTCAGAAGCCTACTGGAAATCTAGAAATACGGAATTAATATGAGAACCCTTTTCGACAGCACTCATCACTTCGTGTGAGTAAAGAGCTAGTTGTGTTTCACATTTTCATCCATTAGTCAAAAATAATGTTGTTACGCATTATGACTTTACGAAAGTAATGTCTACAGATTCGGGCAATTAGTGTAAGTGATGGTACTGTGTGGAAAGATAAAGGGCCGATAGCGGATAGCGGCAAGCTGCCAAACAGACCAAGTATCGGTCGGGGATTTGTCCAAATCGGCAGAAATCTGGGAAAGGGTCATGCTTTGCCCTCGAAACTAATGAGGGCTGTTAGCTGAGCGTTTCTGGTGTCTGGATGACATTTGTGAGTTCCGCACTCCAGTAATTCAAAATAAAAATTATGAAGTTGTTTACCGACCACATTTAAGACATCTACCATGTCGGAATAATTATACACATTTTATGATTCTGATATTCAATATCTCATCTTATTGTCTCTAGCTATCATCTTGAAAGCGTCACACTTGTATATATTTATTTGATGACTGATTTCAACTGATATTAATTTATAATGGAAATATAAACAGATCATCATATTCTCCACAGTAACACTGACAATGCAAGCAGCATGATTTACTTAGTGTGTCGATTTAATGCACAATTTGCCATTAAGTTACGTAAATTTTGTGTTGCAGAAACGGTCAAGCTCATGAAAGCTGGTTTGTCTATTTATTTATTTCAGACTTTATTTAATACTAATTAACTTTCCTTTTTTGTATTTAAATAATGTTATATTAGTAAGGAAGTGGTTTCATATGGTGTGTTTTTACTGAAACAAATATTTCAAGTTAAAATGTTTACGATTTTGGAAGGGATGGCGATCGGCCAGTAACGAAGTGGACTAAGGATAGAACTGGTGGGAAGAGTGTGTTTTAGAAGGGGGAGAGGAGTAAAGGGTATTCACAGAAGAAAGGGAACTCCGTGTGTAGTCTTGGCAGAAGAAGAACCCTCCTGGACGATAAGAGTGATTCATAGAACAGAGTTTTAAGATTTGCGCAGCCAACTGTCGCTTCTCGGGACTCTAAATTTGCCGAGAACAAGTGTAGGCCAGTGCAGCTGATATGTGTTTATGTTTTTACACTAGATCTTACGAGTGTAGAAATGGTGTTCGAGCCGGCCGCGGTGGCCGAGGAGACTAAGGCGCTCCAGTCACGGTCTGCACGGCCACTACGGTTGGGGGTTCGAATCCCCCCTCGGGCATGGATATTTGTGCCGTCCTAGTTCGTAAGTAGTTCATAAGTAGTTTGTAAGTTTAGGGACTGCTGGCCACGTAGTTAAGTCCCATAGACTATACAAACATTTGAACATTTTGAACAATGGTGTTCGAGAAACATAACCTTTTTGGTACTATTCATAATTTCATGTTGAGTTCTCGTAAAAAATACAGAGTTTTTGTGTTTCATAAAATTATGATAGTTGAGGAAAAGTACTACCAATTTCTCATCGCAGACAGTGTAACTAACATTTTATTCAATTTATGATTCATATTTCATATGACCACATCAATAAGGAACCAATTTGATTGAATAAACCTTATTCAACTAAATCTCTGACTTTGTGTACATCAATGGCAAACGTTAGAATAAAATCGTTTTTATTAATGAACCAGTCATTTTATGTAATAATTCTCATTTATTTCGCAAACTACAGCCTGTGCATAGAGTGTTTTCAACTGCAGGATCACAGGTAGAAGATAATGTCTGAAACTAAGGTAGTTGCTGGGGCATGAAAGCAGACATGTACGGTTCCACCCTAAAATAACATCGAGCCAAACGTCTAAATCAGAAACGTACATAGCCCACTACGCAGGTTCTTACAGCGTATAGTCACACTTGCTTTAATATTAGCAGTGATGATTGCGGTACAGGAAAAATCGTAAAGTTGCAACATGTTGAATTATATTGACCTACTTGTTTAGAAACTTCAGTTCTGAAAACGATACAGGTCGTAGGCGCCACAGTTTCATAACAAAGCAAGTATCGCAGTTAGAATAAAAATGTAACTATTAGTTATACGTAAAACTATCTCTGAAGGTCAACAAATCTAAAAATAATAGAAACATGAGTCTTTTACAAACGGTTCTTTTGTAACAATTCGTTTCCCGGTGCTGTCCTTACTAAAATTGGCACCTACTTTACTGCCTGTCCTGAACATAGCATTAGCTAGCTGTGACTCTTGAAGGTGTAATTAAGCTAGTAAGCCAGACCTCTCACATAGTAATAATCATCATGATCAAGTAACAGAAATAACGGGCAGGTTTGGAGACTACAACTATACAACGAGAAGCGTTCACGGACTCAGTTTTATTGGAAATCCCTTCTTAATCGGTTAAATGTTAATGTCGTGACGACGACGTATCTGGCAAATGTTTAAGTGTTCGAGACGTGGTGTTTCTTTCGTAAGTGTAGGTGTGGCTGGTGGTGTATCATTTCGATACGTTTGATGTCAGAACTTGTGGTGTCGGTGTAAAGCGTTGGAGTGAAAAAAAACTGGAAATCGAAGGATGTCTGGTTTCGAAACCGATGTTTTCCAGTCTGCGCTTTAATCCACCCTTCACCTCTCAACGAGGTGAGGAGTTGCCAGAAACGACTCATGGAACTGTAGGTCCCCTTTCTCTGGTTGCATACCTGTGGTGTATTAGGGACATGCTAGTCGCCGAAGTGGCGTCCAATTGAAAGTCTTGCGCCAGGCCACCGACTCACGCGAAATAATGATTAGATATGCCCCATGAGTATATGTGCGTCATTCTTTTTCTTATCTATTTATATTTCGCGTCATTCTCTTGGGGTAGTAATAGAATCAGTTAGGTAGTATAGATAGCATTTACAGTGCTCTGAAAAGAGCTTTAAATTCTGCTTCTGCGCTTTAGCTACAAATTATTCGTATTCGGTTTGGAACGATCCCAGAAGTGATTCGAAAAGACATGTAGATTCTAGAAGAGGAAGGTGTGAAATAAAAGAGATTTACTCTATTTGCTTGTAGGCTCGTCTTCCGCAGAAACAGTTAAAATAATTGTAATCGTGTTTTCCTTTCTATGATGATTGCAATAAAGGAGAATTTGTTCAATAGACGCATTTCGCTTCGTATTTACAAAGTGTCCTCTGTCGTTCTGTAAATTTAAATACCCCAGTTTGTAAAGATGGTATATAATTTATTCTTGGCGTTTCTGACATAAAAAGAATCACCAGCAGAGACACGGAAATAATGAGGGTAAACAACAACAAGATACATTATCTCACCTTCCAAGCAATCTATCACATAAAAAGGAAAATAAACGTGTCACAAATCGCCAGACCAATGTATGAAACCACAAACTTTTCAACCTAATTGACCTCCTATCAAAACAATAAGAACAAACAGCACCACACCCCTACATACCTGTCCTTATCTTAAGAGACTCATCACTACTCAAAAACCCATCCCCAAAACACCCTCAGTTACATATATGGCAAACATGCTAGACATTCTGGATTTCTCTCTCCCCCCCCCTCTCTCTCTCTTATACACACACACACACATACATACACACAAAAGAATGGCAACACTCAAAACCTGCCTGAAAAATAGTTGAGCAAACGAAATGCATTGACAGTACTGTGCTGAGTGGAAAACACGTCGAAAGTTGTTTCCAATAGATTGTAAATAGTAAGATGAAGTGCAAACTTTAATCTACTAGTAAATAGTAAGGTAGAGTGCAATCACAAATGCAACAGAAGAAAACATACGATTTAATTGGGCAAATAATTACCGAGTGTAAATGCAAGGCTATTTCGTAAAGCCACATCATCACCGAACAAGACTGAGAAAATCAGTAGGGTGTAAACTAGATACATTAATACGTTAAGTTATACAGCAAGTTTAAAATATATAATTTGCACGAAAAGTTTATGCGGTTTCTAATCTATATAAAAAACAAAATGTACAGACCTGTGTAGTATCTATATTAGAAAAACACAGAGGATGCGTTGTAAATAAAAAGCGAAACATGCCTGGTGTAGAAATTCTCCTTAATTGCAGTCAGTATAAGACGGAACAGCCGATTATAATTAATAGAAGAAAATTACAGTTTTCGGTGTGCAGTATATAACTTTTCTCGACTTTTGAACGCAGATATGATCACCAGCGACGTGATTAACAGCGCGCCACGCGGCTGCCGGGTCAACTACCGGCACGCCGCGCCGGTGCCTCGCCGCTGGCGCCAGACACACGGAAATACCCGGCACGTCCCACCCGCCTCGTCATAAAGCGACGCCGCACACGACCCAGCGAGGCGCCAGCTACCTTACAGAAGTGTTCAGTCCTGACATCTACACTCGGGTCTGTGTGGCTGTAAGCACTGATTCCGTATCCGAACGTTTCATAAAGGATTGACAGCGAGCGTTATTTTCTTACTGACAGACAGTATAGTGATCCAGAATTTTCCTTCATCAACTTTCGATAGTTCTATATAGTGAATGCCACACGTCTAAAATATTTTATTTGATGTAGAATATTTTATTATGAATACATATGAAATATTGAACACTTGGATTAATTTTGATGTAGACATAACTAGCAAATTTCACGTTGCCGAAGAAATTGGTTTCTTAGTGCCTCCCTTTCATCATAATTTTATCAAAACGTAAGTGTAATTTAATGTCTCAAAAATGTAACACTTTTCGTAAAAATGTAACACCTGTGAACATGTCAATTTGTATCTTCTGTTAATAATAACATCTTTGTAAGTCGCACGTCTATGAACAAATGTTAGCGACATTTATTTGTTACATGATGATGGACTATAAGGCCGAAAGCTGGTTAGTGACTCAATAAATAACTTCTCAGAACATATTTTTGGAAACATTTTTTGTTTCCCTTTTTCGGAAAACAACACTCTCATCTAAATTTATATATAAAGAACAGTCTAGAGTGTAACAATTTTATTTTATTCAACTAGTTTCGGTCCTTCTTTTAGACCATCTTCAGAAATTGTAACCCCATCGATGTCGTGGAGCTGGCAGGTAACTGAGCAGTGACTCTTTAGTTTCCCCCGGTCACAGTAACTGTATAGCAAAGCCACATTAGCTGACGTCCTCTCTTCAGGAACCACACGTTTCAAAATGTCCAATGTTCTATGGGATTAAATACTATGGTTGTCAGTCCCTAGGCTTACAAAGTACCTTAACTAACTTATACTAAGAACAACAAATACATCCATGCCTTAGGGAGGACTGGAACCTCCGACGACGAGTAGTGGCGCATTCCGCTGACCACACGTTTGTCTGGCCTCTCCACAGATACCCCTCCGCTGTTGTTCCACCTGCGGTACGGCTATATGTAACGTTGTTTGTGGATCATGGGGCCGGCCGCGGTGGCCGAGGAGACTGAGGCGCTCCAATCACTGTCTGCTGCACGGCAACCACGGTCGGGGGTTCGAATCCCCCCTTGGGCATGGATATTTGTGCCGTCATTAGTCTAAGCTAGTTCATAAGTAGTTTGTAAGGTTAGGGACTGATGACCCCGTAGTTAAGTCCCATAAGCTATACAAACATTTGAACATTTTTGTGGATCGTGGGAGTAGTTTGGTCAGTACCATGACAAAAGTGTCTTGCTACGACTTCAAAATGTTCAAATGGTTGTAAGCCTATTGGACCAAACTGCTATGGTCATCAGTCCCTAGACTTACAGACTCCTCAAACTACCTTAAACCACCCTAAGGACAACACACATACCGCGCTGGAGCAGCCGAGTGGTCTGGAGAGCCACGTTGAGGATCGCGCGGCCTCACGCGTCGAAGGTATGAAACCTCCCTCGGGCGTGGCTGTTTGTGTCGTCTTTAGTATAAGGTAGTGCATAAGTAGTTTGTAAGTTTAGGGCCTGATGACCCCGCAGTTGTCTCATAAGCTTTACAAACATTTTACAACACACACACACACACACACACACACACACACACGCACGCACGCACACACATACACACCTATGCCCCAGGGAGGACAAGAACCTTCTCCAAAGAAAGGCGACATAGAGTGCTCGCTCACTCCACTACGCCACGATTTCGTCCCTCGTAACAACCTCTTCAGCACTTCCACCCAACGTTCTCTTTTGATAGTTGGATATATTCCAATATGTCTGCTTGGCACTTTTTATCCCCTATTGCTTCCTGTATTCTTTCTTCTTGACAATGTCCCCTACACATTCCTTTTCACTTTTCATCTAATTTTCAACACCTTCGCAAGGCACCACTTATAAAAAGGCATCCATTAATTTCTTTCTCCTTTTACCCACAGCCCACGATTCACTCCCATACAAGTTTTGCTCCATACTTACATCCTCAAGTGAAGGCCGATGTTTGGTATAAGTATACTGAATTGTGGCCTGGGAACACAAGTGTCTGAAATTGGAAAGGGGGCGGGAAAGAGGTGAATTAATTTTGCAAGTTTCTTGGCGTAATTACTGCTCGCGAAAAATTTCCCAAAGTCAAACAGCCGTATAAAAACAGTGCGATATTAGAATTTTGCCCTCTCTGGGATAATTTTAGGTGTAAGAAGAGGATTTCCATCAAAAGGTCGTGTTTGTTTCCACGATAGTGCCCGACCTCATGTGGCGAATGTGACCAAACTACTCATACGGGAATTTCACTGGACGTGTTTGATCATCATCCGTACAGCCCGGGCCTCGCTCCTAGCCACTTTCACCTCTTCTTACACCTAAAAATCTGTCCTTGGTGGTCAACATTTCAACGATGATGACGAGCTGAAAGAACATCCTACCACATGGCTGACTACACAGGCGGCAACCTTCTATGAAGAAGGCATACAGAAACTTGTACCACGCTATGACAAGCGCCTACAAAATTTCGGTAGCTATGTAGAAAAGTAGTTTAACTGTTGTAGATTTTTGTGCAATAAATATTTTTTCTGTATCTGTACACGTTTATATAACCAAACGGAACTTACTTTCTGAACGTACCTCGTATATATATATTAACGGCGAGCAGCGTCGCGTTGCGCAGCTAGGCGTTGGAAAGTCGGCTACTCCACCGTGGCACAGAAATACAGTTCAGTTAGATAAGGTGCAACTCATTAAATTAGGCCTACAGATCTGTCATCGATCACGCGATGTGTCACCAAGTAAAAGCATTGGTTATTTAAGTCTGTTAGCAGAGGTCCAACATTTTGGACGGAAAGATTTCACAAGTAATCACTACAAACTGTATTCCACTGTCGTAAGCTCTTGCTTACTGCCAGTTACACCATATCCCAAGATACGCGAAGGTGTAGCCGAGCGCATTGAGGCGCCATGCTACGATGCGCGAGGCCGTTCCCCGTTGGGGGTTCGAATCCTTCCTCGGGCATGGATGTTTGTGTTGTCTTTAGGTTAGTTTATAAGTAGTTTGTAAGCTTAGGGGCATGACCTCGCAGTTAAGTTCCATAAGCTTAAGAAACATTTGAACATTTTTCTGTATGCTGTATGCCTGTCAGTCAGCCCATCCTTGCTCCTCTGCAATGGCTGCAATTCCGTGTTTACGCTGCCATTCTTGAGCTCCAACTTGCTGGCTGTTTGTACTTCCGCTAGACGACTCCAGCTCCCTGCATTCTACCGTGACAGCCTATTCCCTATGGAGACAGCAGTCACCTGCACGGAACCGCGCTAACACAGGAACTTGCTGGGCCAGACACGCCGATGCCAGAAGAGGCACAGCCATTGCGCCTTACATGGCCCCAACCGATGCCGTAGCTGGCGGTGCCAGTTCCAAGTTGAAGTTGCCTCTTCAGCTCCGTACGCATCGCTAATACGCTCTCACTACATGCCTTAGCGTGGTGACGCATTCGCCAAGAAATGCAGAAATGTGAACGCTGTGTCAGGGAAAGAGCATGTGGTCAATGCTACTGCGAACTGTTGGGCGTGGGACTTGACCCATAAATTCTAGTTTCAAACGTGACTTTATGTTTCATTCAGGATGAGAGGAGGAATATAAAACAATATAAAGAACATTGGTTTTAGACAAGTGGCTCCAATACTTTGATGAAATTAAGTACTACAAGACAACATTAAACAGATTTTTCTCTTAGATCGGACTTTGTTCACGAAATGTGGTGTAAGGCAAAGTATATTAACAAGCAGAAAGTAGATATTCATCTACACTAGTCAAAACAATTAGGAGATCAGTTGAGATATCTAGGTTATGAAGTATTGTCACCAGGAGAATGAACTAGAATGGGGCGGCGTCTTTCTGTCGATTCTACGAAATGGAGACACATCACGGCAACAAAGATAGTAGTAACAGATGTTGTTGTTGTTATTGGGGCTTTAGGGCGCTCAACATCGTGGTAATCAGCGCCCGTAGTAACAGAAAGTTGCTGCAGAGGGTTTGGTGTTGATTTGTGTTTGCTCTACGAAAATAACTAACGAGCAGTTAGGTTCAGATGGTCTAGTGAGCAGGTAGTCCAATGCAAACACAACGAGACTTACCCGAAGCTATGGCATGGAGAGCCATAAGAAGGTCGGAAGCGGGACAGAGGTAGGTGGCTGCAGCTATTGGAGTGTCCCAAAGTGAAATTTCCAGGATCAGGACGCGATTTCAGACAACAGTAACCGATGAAAGAAATCCAGGCCAAGGTCATCGCCGGTTAAGAGCCCGTCAAGATTGGAGGCTGAATGAAAGATGCAACGCAACCAGCATGTAGCAACAGGACTCGCAGAATCAACACAAACAGTCGGAAATCGTCTTCTGGAATGTGGCCTGTTCACACGGAGGTCTATAGTGTGTTTCCTACTTAGACCGCAAAAGCTTGGGGAAGGAACATCAGGATTGGATTCCTAACGAATGGCGCCGAGCTCTGTTCACAGAGAAGATTTTATATTCAGCCGGACAATCGTCTTTCTCTCATCTGGCGAGAACGTGGAACTCGAAGAATCTCGCATATGCGCGGAAAAGATCACCGTATCATAGTGGTGGACGAATGGTGTGGGCAGTTTCAGTATTGACGGACGTGCGGACTCTATGTCGTTCGGAATGTGGCTTTGACTCTTCAGAGGTATACGAGTAGAGGCGACATCCTTAGACATTTCGATATATCCTACGTGACATAAGAGACGGGTTCCTTCTCGTGGACGATAGCAGTCTTCCCCACACAGCTGCACTGTTGGACAACACGCTTGAAGCTGATGGAATTGAACGAATGTGTGGCCAGCTTTTCTGCCGGACTTAAACACGATGAAGATGTCTCCTTAGTACCCGCTAACAAGCTATCATTACATGTTTGAAATGTTGCAGCTCGTTATACGTCGGCTGACGCATTGCAAGAGGATAATACGCGACCATACGTGGCAGGCGATATTCCATTCTTCATCGCTCATCGAACTGCAATGCTGCTTAGGCCCTTCTTTCTCCAATCTCTCTCCTATCGGAAACGTCTCGTCAATGATTCCGGAACGAAAGGCCTTTATACATCGTCGGCTGCTACACCTGGTACAACAGTGAATTTAATTATTAAGTTACTGCCTGTAATAAAATGGATCTGCCCTTTCTGAATATGGAGGGAACATGGGAGGATATTTGCAAATAGACAGGAGATAAAGCAAGCACACTCATTCACTCACAGACACACAAATAATGCTTGCGACAGTTACTCAATCAGGAACAATTCATAGTAGTTAAAAACAAAGTGTAGGTGGAGTTTTGATGAGATGGCGGATGTCTTCAAGCACAATTTAAAAGTATACTACGCACAAACAAACTCTTGAGTGGGGAGGCAGGGGCATACTGTCCTTAAGTACCATGTGGTGTACAAACATGGTGAATTACATAGAATTTACAAAAATAAATTAATTTGAAATACACAAGCACACGTGACAATTCAACAGAACAAAGCTGGTATCTATAAAGAGCATGGTTGAATCACGTTGTGCAATCAGTCACACCGAGATAGGAAAGACGGAATCAATCCTGAAATTTCGAGAGAGAATTTAGCATGCTCACAGAAACAGACACCACACGAAAACGTTAGTTAAAAGCAGCAAGGAGATCAAACATACTAAGTTTACGCAAAGGCTGAAGGCCACAAACTTGTATTCTAACTTGAGAAAATAAGACACAACTATGATTACCAGATTGAAAATACAAATACTAAGTTTACACTAAATTACTCGAGTTCTGAAAACTAAGGAACACTTCGCCCAGCATAGCAAAAGAATTACTGAAGAAAAACTCTCAGTATTAATCTAGGAATGCCTGATTACAAAGTTCTAACAGCATGCCATCCCGTCAGCATGATTCGACGAAATACATCGCCGACCGCAGCAAGAGTGAGTCCTCAGGCCACGTGCAGAGCGTTCCCTGGTCGTACCGGATGTTAGGGTGCATTCAAAGCCTACTTTCTACCAACCCTCGCTACCTGAGAGAGATACCTTCTACTGCTGTTCAAGAGAGGTCTCTTTTGTTACCTCTTTCATCTATGATTATGTTGGTACCACACTAACAACAAGCCATCTCTCCATCTTGTCCAGTAATGGCTACGTAGCAGACGGCAGTGCAGACGACATACGAAACCATGTGTTTTTAACTAAAGTAAACGAGGCCTAACCCGCGAAGCGGCGACTGTAAGCCATTGTGCATCAGTCAGTCAATATTAAAAGCAACCTTTCACATTTACATGAACCCACAAGTTCAATCGCACGGATGGAAACATATATAAACATGGGGCACTGATTATTAATAAAGAAATAAAATAGTTGATGTACAGAATAACAAAATTGATGGTGGAGAAGCACTTTAGAGTAATGAAAGTATACCTTTTTACAGTTCAAACTCAAAATGGAACACGACCACACATTCAGTGGACGTGTTTCAATGTTTTCCCCTCGATTTTTACTTACTGCAACATCTGAGGTTAATTTAAGCTAACGGTGCAATGTTGACCCTGTGTCTCACAGTTTCATCGCGACCACCATTGTTCCTCCTAGTGACGCGACCATTGCAGTGTTAAATAACTTACACCAAGGACAAGTCACACAACCATGCCCCAGAGAGGACTCGAACCACCGACGGCGAACAACCGCGCGATCCGCAGCAAGGCGCCT
The DNA here is from genome assembly GCA_026315105.1 of Locusta migratoria. Classification (NCBI taxonomy): domain Eukaryota; kingdom Metazoa; phylum Arthropoda; class Insecta; order Orthoptera; family Acrididae; genus Locusta; species Locusta migratoria. The sequence continues at coordinate 468,066,362 of CM048744.1, read as the reverse complement.
TAGAGCGCTCTGCCACTCCACCATATTTAGGTTTTGTCAAGGTACTTTCACAACACATTGTTCTTTTCTCATGAAGAGTTTTTGGTATTGTAATGGTACAAGTTACTTTGGTTGTGCTAAGATGGTTCTGTAGAAGAAAATAGCAACTGGCATGTTTTATTCCTGTTCTTACAATAACAAGAACAGACAAGTTTCAGGTACGACAGTGGTTTGATAAGTATGATAAATTTGTATGAAAGAGCGGGAAATTTTCGGAACCTGTACTGTTGTTAGTAAGCCTGATATTTCCACGGATATTACAGCAAGTTTCAAACGGCAGCTGTTAATAGTTGATTGTCGGCTACCAGCTGAAGTAATTGCATAGTTAGTTTCTTAGGATGGAGAAAAACTAGTTTCGTGCAGTCATTAAACATTTCCATTTGAGGGTTGGTGGGCTGCATAGATCAAATCCGGATTGGATGAGGTCTATGAGGATTCTGCACCAACATTTAAAACCATTTACTTTTGGATTAATGAGTTTAAAAGTGGTCGCAGAAGCACAGAAGCTGGAGCATGCTTCGGTCGGCCCGTTGAAGATAAACCACCGATAAGGTGTATGATATGGTAACAGAAGATCGAAGATTAAAAGTTCGCAGAGATAGCTAGCAATGTAGGCATCTCAAATGAACGAGTGCATTACATCCTTCATCAAAAATTGGCCATGAAGAAGCTATGTGCGCGACGGGTGGCATGCTTGCTCATTTAGGACCAAAAACGGAATCGAAAGAACATTTCTGCTCAGAATCTCACACTGTTCAGGCGCAATCCACAGGACGTTTTGCGCAGATTTATAAATTTGGATGAAACTTGGATCCACCATTACACTCCAGAGACCAAATAACAGTACAGACAATGAACCAAGAATGGGGAGAGTGCACCAAAGAAGGGAAAGACTTTTTTTTTTGCTGGAAAGATTGTAAAATGGCAGATACGTAGCTGCGCCCTATTATGCTGCTCTGCTGGATCGTTTGAAACAGGAACTATATGAAAACATCCAAGATTGGCACGGAATAACGTGATATTTCATCAGGAGAATGCTCCAGTCCACACAGCAGCTATCGCAGTGGGATTGGAATTGGTTCCTTACCCACCCTATTCACCAGACTTGGCTCCGACTGACTTCTTTCTATTCACAAACTTGAAAATTTGGCTTGGTGGGATGAAATTTTCATCGAAGGAGGAAGTGTCCGCCACCGTGACAGACTATTTTGCATAGTTGGACATAGCTTACTTTGGCGATGGGATGAAAAAATTGGAAACTCGCTTGACCAAATATACACTCTTACAAGGAGACTATGTCGAAAATTAAAGTGAATTATCGCCTGTAAATCCATATTTATTCTATTTTATCATACTTATCAAACCGCCCTCGTGTATTCGGTGTGGCACTTAGTGTACAGTGACAAATATGGAGAAATCCGAGAGTAAGTAAAATTTTAATAAACGTACAGCAATCAACTGAAGCCTTCCCACTTTGTGCTACAGAGTTTATTAATAATCCAGGAGAAGATTTTTGTTATGAATTGTTTACCTTCGAATAGTGATTTACAGAAATTACCCAGTTATTACGACGAAAAGGAGAGCAATTTGATTGCGACACAAGTGCGACTGGTTGGCCATCGCGAGTGCGGCGTACTTGGGCCGCCTTATAAGAGGATGGGCGTGCACCGCCTGCCTGCATCCTGGTCCGCCCTGAGCAGCGCAACCACGCCTACATTCATTATCACCGTCCAACGCTGTCAACCGCGGCTTCATCTAATTGACTTTCTTCAGTACCACGCACAAAATCTCCCAACGTTAACTTAGGCCTTTATTTGCGTTTACTTTGAATTTTTTAAACAAATTTTCATCAGACTATCTGTTCATTGTTTTCCCATCATCGATCTCTTCAAGTCTTTTCATTACATGTCAGTTCACCTAACGTGTTAAACAGTTTAGTCTGTGTTCACCCTTCGTCTGCCATTGCAGTTCTCCCACTCACGCTTTCCCCCTGTTGCTTTCTTCGAGTCTCAGCTCAATGATTTTTAACTTTCATATCAGCGTACACTCCACTTAGAGTAACAGCGTCATTATGGGTACCGTATAAGATAACTAATAACAACCCCATATTCCTTTACTCCCTCCAGTAGCTTCCAGTTCCTCATTTCACATTTATTTTTTTAATTTTAGCCTCACTTTAGTAACACTAAAAGTGCTCACTTTAGTAACACTAATAGTGGTCCTCTGCGACTGCCTTTTGACAGCTCGGAATTTAAATGAAAATAACGGCTCAACCAATCATCTGGCATGAATATTCAATAAACGACTTTGTAGAGGAGAAATTTCTCTACAACAACTTTGCTCTACCATGTTTTTTTTTTTTTTCTTTTTTTTCATATCTCGCATTGTTTCAGAGATATTTGTAAAAATAACGGCTATTTTTATGCTATCTGTCTGTAACGCGTTCCCACTTTCTAGGTCACGTAGCGATTGGCACCAAAGTTCACAGACTTAATTATTGACCGCCAGCGATCACAACCTCCATTTTTCAAATATTTAGAACAAAAAATAGGTTAGTAACATTAAAAATCGGCCGTGTGCCTACCGTGACGAAGAACTCCTCTCTTTCAGTGTCTGACATTGGATTTGGCCGAACATCTTCGTGACGCTTTGGTACTAGCTAAAGAAACCTATAACTAAGCGTTCACATCTTATTTGGATCTCTCATAACTGCTTTATTATCCGCACCTAGTACGGATTCCATACTAAAGAGCAATATTCATGTTTTGACAAGCGATCATTTTGTAAGCAGCTTCTTTTGTTGATGAACTACATTTTATGAGGATTCATGAATCTGTCTGCGATTAAATTTATGTGGTCCTTCCTCTTCACATCATTCCGTATGCTTACTCCAAAATATCGTGTATTCGCAACACAACACATTTGTTTATATTGACGGTCAGTTGCTACTCACTGAACCAAACGAGTGAGTATACGCCGGAGATCCTCCTCTATCACTCTACGGTTGTTTAGCGTTGCGACTCATCGATACATTTTTCATCCGCGAAAAGCCTCATGGACGTGGAGACCTAACGTTTTAGTAAATTAAGTTGGGGATGAGACTTCAGAAGCTATTAGTATACAAAGATGACGATCCACGAAAGTTATGAAGCACACTGTCAGAACATTCCGTCAGTTTTACGCACAACTCATACACTGGTCTGTTCTTGCTCTACGGAGCACAGCGAAATGGCTACGCCTGTAGACGAGATCGCAAAAAAATAAACCGCTACCTGAAATTTTGTTCCAATGCCGATTAAAGTTCAATTAAACTGTTATGATGTTAATCAACACTTTTAAAAGAAAATATTATTTGTAAGTAACATTTTAATTAGTGATAAGAGTCACTTAAAAATCAAATAAAAGTCTTTGTGATTTGATCGATTATATTTTAGGCCATTAAATTTATTACAAATGTACATTTTGAAACACTTAAAGTACCAGAGTAATATATTACTCATAGATAGGATCGAACCTGGATCCCCCGCGTAGCAAGTGAGTTGGCCAGAGGCACAAGCCTGTCGCTATCCGAGCGGAGCTTAAAACGTGATTTGTTTATGCGTTGCGCACAGAACTTTAGCAACGTTGTGCCCTCAACGCCTTACAAGATTAATGGAATATATCCCTGAGGCATACCAGTCCAAGCGAACAATTATTTCGAACCTACCATTAACAAAAGTTTTGTTAACCTTTGCTCCAAATTATGTGTACTGTGGTCTGCCCAGTTTACTCAATACTGTCGAGGCCAACTGTATGGATATTGCAACCTTCTTCTCGGTATTCGCCAATAATAATTGGGCAATACATTACTCAGGGTAATAAAAGTGTATGGCTCGTCTCTGTTCATAGGGGTGAGTTATGTATGTTAACTTCAATGCCCTAAACAGCTACCCAATCTGTTTACACAAGATCAATAATTGATCTGTAGTTTAGCCAGTCTATCAGTCTGCATATGATGAAGTGAAAATATATTTAACAAAAATAAAGTAAACCTCTTAATGACCAACAAAATGGATTCTACGATAAAGAAGTGATTCACTCACGAAGTAAGTCTTTACAAATGGAGTTTATTACTGTTATTAGACATGAAACGCGGAGGTGGTACTACTTTATACATCGGTAAATAACTGAATATTTCTCCAACTATTGTTCATGATAGGCACAATAAGTATCACACGCACTCGAGAGTAAAAAATCCAAATTTTCACTCGTAAATTAGTGAAGTCCATCGAACGTTGTAGTTCCTAATTAATCCGCGATTACAGTATTTTTTATAAAACACAGTTTGTCATCACACGTGTACACGGTTGCTGAATTATCACAGTTCCACAGCCCTACTACCGTGTGTAGTTTATCACTTTTCAAGCAGAGACTAAGTTCTACAGTCACAGTCCCGTAAATTTTCTAAGTCCACACATGCCTATATCTTCAAATCACAAGTTCGTAACGCGGCTTCAGACCGTCCAGCGTCACAACCTTTCACCACTACGTCCAAGTTACGATTCCATTCCCCAGAGTTCAAAAGCGTGCTCTCTGTGCTCCCAAAATTGTATCCTTCCGCGCGTCCTAACGCCTCATCTCTAAAATACAATTTCCCTTCCAAAATATAGTACATTTGAATATCACAGAATTAAATGCTTTGACCACCTCTCTACAAATGTTGTTAACATTTAACGAACAAATATGTATTTAACAATACTAAAAGACTGAAGATCTTTGCTCAGATAGTCATTAAGTGTGGGGTCTCACTGTTCAAATATACTGCCGCTGTCGAAATATAGTTACACAATTAATACTAAATTTTTCATGGCTTTTTAAACAAGTATATTCAGTTCTTGTCCACAAATACTTACAATTGTTTATATATAAATTATCTGAAGACAGTCACTTTCTGTTTCCGAGCACATTAGGGAAACCCTGACTACCTATGTCCAAACTGTAAGCCAGCAGGCTGGGGAACCCAACATCCTGGCAAAACCCGCCTTTCACATGGGAACAATCAGTTTCCCCCTGTATCTGTAATACCACCGATACCATGCATTGACAATAGAAAATCATTTTATGGATTTTCATTATGTTCATTGCCTTACTCATTAGTGAAACTAACGAAGTAATCTAGTACAATTACGACATAGCATTAATTTTTGTACTACATCTAGAATGCTAAGTTTATTATTCCAGTATTTTTCGAGTAAGGACAAATTTACATTTCTTGAGTTTTTATGTGTAATCGAATATTAATAATGTAGTTACCTGTTAAAATTATGTTTGTTTATACCATAATTGTTCGTTACTTGATTTATGTAGTATATCGCGTACTGCGAGCCACCAAAGATTATACCATAGCGATAGACACGGCGGAACACTGACAGTTGTCACTAAACTTTCACACATGACAGAAAGGGGCCGTGCAGCGGGCACAGTATCACGACCGCTATATCTAATTGGGCGAAGCATAATAGCTCGCCCATATGGCCAGCAAAACAGAACTAGGTCTCGACTTCCCAGAGTGTAATATCGCTTGTACTCATCTGGACTGCAACGTGCTAATCAAGTGTGTACTTTGAATTAGCAGTGCTACGGTCTAGAAGATAAACTTTTCCAACGTACGACGGTCATATTGCGCAGAACATTGCCTCAAAAGAGACGTCCGTATATAGACATTTAGAGATTCTAACGAGGATCTAGAATTTTAACGGATCAGTTCTGGAGTTTATCAGTCATCATTGTACATCAGTAACACTAAGTTTGGTATTCTTTTATTGAAATTAAATTTCTCATGTATTACTAAAGTTATGAAATCTTTTCGTTGAAGTGTACCTACGCCTACCTACAATATAACACCCGCACAATCCTTCTATACTTATAATGTTTGTACACTCTGTGGCTGAAGTACGGACTGATCGAATAGAGTGACTCTTTGGTTTTGATTTCGCTTAGAGAGGAATACTACCCATGAAGTAATTTACATTACGAATCGTATCAACTAGTTTTGGAAATTTTTTCTGTGATAAACGTGGCATATATGCATGATAATGAATCACTGTAACATAACTTCAGGGTAGGAAATAACAAAGCTGTGACATAAATTTAGGAAGGAGAAAAGCGGCCATGTTTGGATCCTCCAAAATAAAGGGAAGAACAGGTGAAGGTGAGAAGAGATACTTTCCATTAGATATACTAAGCACACAGGTTGATAAACTTAGTCACTTTTACTGACCCAGGACAATCTTTCAAAGAAAAGTTGTACGTATCTCCGACTCCCCAGGAGACGGAAGGAGATTTAGTTCCGAAACGTTAAGTAGGAAATCTCATTTTTATTCTGAATTGACATTCCGCAGGAAAACAATCTTCATTTAACCTTTTTTGTTGCTTAATAGATGGCGCTGACATAGGTAAAAATAAAAATTGGTTAAAACTGTTGGAAGATAATAAGCAAGTATTCAAAATTGTGACCATTACCTGATAAAAGTACCCCATTGTTGAGTGGCAAGTGGACTCACCTAAAACATATATCCCATTGGTGAGAGGCAAGGAGATCAATCTAAATCAAACATCCCATCGACAAGAGTAGAGGCTGATTTAAAGCAACCACCTCATTGATGAGAGGCACGTGGACTCATCTAAATTAAAGCTCCCCATCGGGGAAAGGAGAGTCTCGCCTAAAACAACCATCCCGTTGGTGAGTGACAATTCATCTAAAACAAGCACTACAGAGAATAAAGGACTTGAAAAAAGCACTACATTGGTGAGAGCAAGTGGACTCACCCAAACAATTACCCCATTAGTGGAGAAGCTCACTGAACAAGTAACAGTTTGTCAGTGGCAACAGAACTTACGTGAACGAAACATCCCATTCCTTACAGGAGAGGAAACTGACCTAAACAAGCTCTCCGTTAATCAAAATATCCACGGGTGTACTGCCGGTCTATAGTGTCCAACGGGTACAATATTTCGGCGATCACACATGTCGCTATCATCAGGTGAACTGACGGACAGAGCTCCTGGAAACGTGCCGGCACGGAGATCCGCACGCTACGGCTGCTCGAAGGGAACTGGGTTCTAGCCCGGTAGTCCTGAATGGAAGACGGTTCTAGCTTTCGGAATTTCACTCAAATGTCACCATCCGATTTTGAAATTTTGATAAATATTATAGGGCCAGTTGTTACCAAAAAGGACACTAGTTTCAGGAAAGCAATCCCTGTGAAAGAAAGTCTTGCAATTACCCTTAGATTTCTCGCAACGGGAGATTCCTATTAAAGTCTTGCATACTTATTTCATGTTTCCAAGCCAGCCATATCGAAAATAGTTCCTGCAGTTTGTGAAGCTTTGGTTGCAGGATTGAAGGAGTAGGTAAAGGTAAGTCAGTTACGTAATATCACGGAAACAGATTGCATCCACAACAAGAAAAGTAACAGTTAAACGATGGCAGTTTTATGGGACCAATTAAGACCTACTTTACAATAGAATTTACTGGCCTTAAATACTTACTTGAAATTTATTTTCTCAAGTACTTCTTTTTTGTTTTGTGTCACAATTCCTGCAGGGGTGCAATTTATTTCACATTTTATTGATTATTTATTGATTGTTGTTACTGAAATTTAGATAGGCCAACATAATTTCCTCCATGTCAGTGTCTGAAAAGCTACCAACGAATATGTTTTTAAAGCTTGCATTTCCTGCTTCTCCTTCAATTTCAGTACTTACTTCTCCCTCGCTTGCTGCAGTGAGTGGTTCCTCTGGTGAAGCCTGATGACAGATTTACTTGTTTCAGATGCCAGCAACAGAAGAAGAACGGCGTGTAGAAGAAACTGTTTTCCGCCAGGCACTCCATTTCCCCCCTTGTGTCGGAGAAATGGATGGAAAACACGTTGTTTTGCAGTGTCCTGCTGCCAGTGGAAGCGAATATTATAACTATAAAGGAACATTTAGTATCGTATTACTGGCAGTTGTTGATGCAGATTACAATTTTATATACGCAGATGTTGGCTGCCAAGGCAGAATTTCTGATGGAGGGGTCTTCAAAAATGCCAAAATAAGTCAGTTAATAGAAAAAAAATATCTTAACTTACCCCCACCCCCCGAATGTTTACCGGGAGGTTCAAAGCCAGTACCTTACGTATTTGTAGGTGACGATGCGTTTCCCCTCCAGGAAAATGTGATGAAGCCATACCCAGGTAAACACAATCAGAGATCAAAGGAGAAAGTGTGCAATTATCGATTTTCCAGAGCAAGAATTACGGTAGAAAACACATTTGGAATAATGGCCTCGGTATTCCTTGTTCTTCATAAACATATGCTGTTACAACCAAATAAAGCACAACTGGTTACTATGACAACCGTATGCCTTCACAGTTTTTTGAGAAGAAATGCAGAATCGAGAAGTCTCTACAGCCCAGCCGTAAGCTTGGACACCTACTGTTCACAGACAGGGGAAGTGGTACTAGGTGCATGGCGACTTCAGAATGTTGGCAGAAGAAGTTCTAATGCTGCCAAGGCAATTCGCCCAGTACTTTCTGAGCCCACAAGGACTTGTACCATGGGAGAATTATTATGCTTAAGTGCATAATGATTCAAACAGGTGACATTATTCCCAGTGCCCACAAGTACTTATGCTGTCACTAAATGATAAAGTGAACTAATGAATGAAATAAATATGTGAAACCATAATTGTGTTTATACATGCAATAGTGTTCCTGATTTCCTTTGGTTGCTGGACTTTGTCAATTATTTTAAAATTTTCCTATATATAATACGGCCTGTTCTCTCCAACAAAAAGTATAAATAGAAAAAATATATGTTGGTTGTTACATGAATAGTTGTTTTACCTTCCCTTTAAATCTGAATGTTGGAAGTTTACAAACTGAGCTGTTAATCATTTTTAAAACTATGTCATGCATGAATTTCCAACAACATGTTATAAGAAATCGGTGAATTACGCACTTATTTTCTTTTTAGAATATTGAATTCACACTAATAAGACCATTGTCTACACAACATAATATTAATAAATTTCACATTATCAGTACTGACTTATAAAGATTGCAATAGAAGATTGTCACAGGTGGGACATGTGTGAAGTAGAATCTGTTTTTTAATTTAATATTAACTGTAATGAAGCTATTACCTTTGAATCAGCAGCAACATTGCCTATATTTAGATGGATCTTTCAGTATTAATAACCTTGTAGAAAAGTTATGCTGCCTATAAATAACACCAATTTCAATATAGTATTTCTCAGTTCTCAGTACTTAGAAATGTCAAGAAATCTTAAACGGATTAGATTTTAGTAACATCCAGAAAACTGTGTAGGTGGGACACAATTTCTTTTAACGTTTATAAATGGTCGTTCACAAATTAAAAGCTGTCTTATGGGTCACTGGATGTATTTATTTGTTTTTCTCGCTCCCACAAGCTTTGGTTGAATGATTATGAAAAGGTAATTCAGTTATAATCGAACATCTCACATCCACAGCAAAAAAATATGACCCAAGTTGAATGATTGCAGTATTATGTAGCTGAAAAATATGAATACGGTAACATACAGTTACAGTTTTACTATTCTGTATAGTATAATAGAACTTACTGCCCTTAAATACTTGTTTTAAATTTAAAAGATGCTTTTTCTTTTTCACTTTGTCACATTTCATCAAGTATTGTCATTTGTGTTGTGTCACAGTTCTTGCTGGGGTGTGATGTATTTTTATTGATTATATATTTTTATTTAACATTTTGGTTACAGATCAAAATTTTTCAATATGAGGCTCTTCAATATATATAGTTTGGACAGCACAGCGGTGCTGTTGTAAGGATCTTCAAAAATAACCCAAGAATCAATCTTTGTCATCAGAAATATAAATAATTTTCTCATTGTTTAGTTCAGACAATGTTCCAATGAGTTTAACAGGGGAATCAGCAGTAGAAGTTGAGGCTGAAGGAGAAGCACTAGACGATGATGATGATTCCCCTGCTACATTCGTGTTTTGGATCATCATCTGGTTGCACCCAAATGCTTTTAATTCTTCTTCACAGAGAACGTCATATATTCTTTTTGTGGCCACAGTCTGTCGGTAGGGTGGAAACTACTTCAATTTGCTGACGATGAACTTCTTAAAGTCCGTGACTGCGTCACTTTGCTCTCTTCTTTGTTGCTGCTTCTCGATTACGTGTTGCAGCATTACAGCAGCCTTCTCTACGGAATCGCATCTTCCAACCCCCGGCCTCTTCACTCTCTTTTGTGGTGGTGTAGGTGTTGCTGCTGCTGCTGCTACAGTTTCATCCAGATTAACTGGAGATGCTTCTCCTGCTTCGTCTGTTGCAGGCATTAGTATGTCTTGTGCAACCTGATGACAAATTTACTTGTTTCAGATGCAAGCAACACAAGAAGAATGGCACAAATAGTAAACTGTTTTCCGCCAGGTCCTCCACTTCCCCCCATTGTGTGGGAGCAATGTTATTAACCACCCATTGTTTATTTTGCTGATATACAGTGATCCATTTCGGTTTTAAACCATCATCACAGATGGTAAGGTAAATAAACTTATTAAGTGAATACACCAGCTGCCATCCTCATCAATGCTTGCAGGCAAGTGAAACTAGTACAAGCCATAAGATCTGACTTGCCTGTAAACACTGATGAGGATGTCAGCTGAAGTAATCCCTTAATCGGTGTGTTTTGCTTAAAATCCATGGTGATGGTTTAACACTGAAACATGTCAATGTATATGATAAAAAAGACATCTGACGGTTAATAACATGCACTTCATAAAATATCTCACACAGCTGTTTCAAGTCACCTTAAGAAAATTTTGAGAATTTGTTCACTCACTTGCATTTGTTTCCTATTTGGGAAAAATCAAAGCTCCATACCTTGGGGTTTTCCATTAACTTGTGAGTGACATCATATTGGAAACCAGTAACAGTAAAATAAAGTAAACATTGCACAGAAGAGGCTCTTACATTTCATGCTAGTAAAATTTTTCTCTTGTGTGCTTCATCAACAACAGTTGTAAAACTCACAAATCAATCAGTGCCTCTCGTGATCATAACATTATTAAACACAGACCCAAAAACATTAAAAGAAAAACTACCAAGTTTATATCAGATTAGTCAATGGGGATCTGACTAAATTCTAAAAACAGCTAAACTTTATCTCGTGGATAGCTTTATCATTTTTAGACAATGCGTCATACTTTGTGAACTGTGGTTTAATTGTAAGCATCACGATCACAACTTAATATGTAGTGCGGTACATCACTTACTGATACAATCCTATGAGTGTGAATTACAATGTAGGCCATACAATTGGTCTGTGTGACGATTATTGCTGTCATTCCTGCATATTTGACCCTAACTTTTTATATATCTGATAACATTCAAATGAATAATAATAATATGTTGATAACCAGATAATTTAGATAAAAGAAACATGTGAAAGCATAATTGTGTGTATCTCTTCTATGGTATCCATCGTTGGTTTAGGTTCATGCAAATCGTCCAAGAACTTTAAAATTTTAAATCCAAACCACTTTGGATAGTATACACTGTCCGCCCCACTTCCAGATTTTTGGCTTTCTTCAATTTTTCTCTTCTCACGCCGGTATTGCGACACGAGACATTTAATTTTTTTTTTTTTTTTTTTTTTTTTTTTGTCGACATCACTGCTAGTTGTACCCAGCTCCAGGGCAACGGGCGCTGATAACCTCGCTGTTGAGCGCCCTAAAACGCCAATAATCATCATCATCATCCAGGGCAATTTTGTGGAGAGAATCGTGTTTTTCGTTTATATTTTTGTAGCTTGCGGAACGTACGTTCCACAAGCTCCGTTCTTCCTCATAGAAAGAAATACGTGCGCAGATTTTCTCCCTGGTCCATTTCGCAGAACACACAGAAAACAGTAGATCAGTACCGTAAAGCGGAAACAAAATAAACACTAGCGCTTCGTAGCGGCAGTTCATGGTAGCAGGCCACGGAACAAATGTTCCTTTGATCTCGCCCGACACAGCGGCGGAACACTGTTTCCGTGTTGGCAACAAGTTGTGAACATCGACAGACTAGTAGCAGCCATGAACAATGTTGTGAACAATGTTGCGAACAATGTTTCAAACGCAGTGTAAACGAGGCTTCAGATGACCGGTGAATGTGTTATTTGGGATTAAATTTCCTGCTGTTAAAAGGTCATCACACGGTATATTTTTAATGTTACTAACGTATTTTTCGTCCGAAATATTTAAAAAAGGGAGGTTCTGATCACTGGTGGACAACAATTAGGTCTCTACAATTTGGCGGCGATCGGTTGAACGGCGAGACTTAAACAGAGGGAATACGTTATTTTTGCAAAATCTCTGAAAAGCTGAAGGATATGAAAAAAAAAAAGAAAGAGAGTAAAGTTATGAATAATTTTCTCCTCTATAGATTCCTTTATTTAACTTTTGGGTCAGATGAACAATGGTTAATTTCATTTAAATTTCGAGCTTTCAAAAGGCGATCGCAATATGGTGTTAGCACCATAACCTAAAATGGGACAAAGGTGAGTCAATGGTACACGCTTGTTTCCAACCAAGGCACACGCCGAACTTTGGTACAGATATTCCCAATTGCAATATAGACAAAGACATGAAAGGAGACGACAAACGCAAACGAAATCTATATTCCTCTATAAGGAACCTCTGGGTACGTGTTCCAAAATAGTCAACAAGTACTGAAAGGTTATTAACTCTCTCTAGGTTGTTTAAAAAATGTATAAATTGCTTTTCGTATAAGGAATGAACAATTTTTACTGTCTTTACTTTTTATGCCAAAGTGATTGTAACCTGTTTGGATGTCAAAATATTTATGTCATACCTTTGGATGGTATACATGATCGCTGGTAAGAGAGAGAGAGAGAGAGAGAGAGAGAGAGAGAGAGAGAGAGAGAGAGAGAGCGAGCAGTATAGTAGAGTTGTGAGTAGTAGTGGTGTGCAGAGAGTCGCTGTGCTAACATGTCTTGAATGAGTTGACTGCCCTACCAATCAGTGCAGGCAGTATTATTAATCATCTTTCATTGTGATGAACATATGAGATTTTTCTGTGTATGTAAGAAACTTGCAGTGGTCGAGATATTAAAAGGTATTTATAATATTAGTCAGGTTTGTCAGAATTGTAGAGACATTGTAGACTATGTAAAGGGAGATTTAAATAATAATGATCATTGTCACAAATCGTAGATTGTGTTTTTTAGTAGCGAGTAGTATTGCATTTCCCCTTCCATAGAATTTTGATAAAATGGATAATGCTACATTGTTTCGTACGTATGTGATTGTGCTACAGTGCACGTAGTAAGCACTATAAAGGAAATTAATTTACAGTGTGTTAACAAATTAAATTACTACTGATTAAATTCATCTCATTGTTAGAGGAATTTTGATGAAATGGTTAATGTCACATTTCTTGGTACGTGTGTGATTGTCCTATATTGCACGTGGTAGGCACTATAAAGAAAATTAAATTACAGGGTATTAATGGGAGTCCAGTTAGTTGCTATTTTGAAAAGAATTAATTGCATGACAAAACGAGTGTTTCCACGTGCACAGTCAGCTAAAATAAATTACTAATGACTAAGTTCAGATGATTGATAGAGATCAATATTGTTCAGATGCTGTTGCCAAAGTCAATGTAAAAAAAACAGTTTTGTGTAATTTAGTAAAAGACTCTGATGCAAAGGTTATACGTTCTTTCTGTTATGCTGTTGGATTGCTCAAACACGACATTGAGATCGTTGTGCAGTTAACAAACTGATGAGTAACAGTTTTTATCAACCAAAGGGTTTTAGCACGCAGACTGAGAGGACAGGTATTCAATGAACTCACAGCTGTATAGCGCAATATGCCGACTCACATCCATGGTCTTTACAAAAAGCTCAAATATGACGATTTCTGGTATTTGCCTAATTTAAAGTTTTAGTCGGACCCGCTTATTTTGTCGGTGGGTTAAGATGCACTAGTTTGTAGGCAATTAAAATAGCCGATTAATCTCCCACACAAAATCTAAACTATCCTACTGATGAATACTCTAAGGTTCCATAACAACAACAAACATTTTTAAAAACAAAAACAAAAAATTTGTTATCGAAGAAATTTAGATTGAAAAACAATTAAATGTGACTGTTATAGCATTGAAGTTATGTTAACGTAGTTCGAAATGACTTACGTGCGCAGCGGGGTCTTCATTTCGCGTAAAATACAAATTTGATGACCTATGTGAGACAAACTATTTAAAAGCGGCGTCCTTTCCTTAGCTAAACTTAATTATTTTCTACTACAAAATTTACAGCTCATCTTTCTAAAACATTGGACATTTATAGATGAAATACTTTGAAATATAGGGAAGGTTTCTTAGTTAGGAATGAAAATATCAAAACGTTTTGGATAAAGATCAAACTGAAACAGTTAATAATATTGGCCTTCGACATGTAGAGAGCATTGGCAGTTGAAGACACTTCCTAAGTAAAAAACGACCTTCAGATCTTACCCGCTGTAACTCCTGCATGTCATCTTTCATCATGATCAGAGGAACAAAAAGTGCAATTCCGAGTGTGCGCTCCCTTGGTTGGTTCTTAGAAGAACTCGCACGCAGATACCAGAGAGCTGATACCTGCCGTTGACGTAAGAGCACGTTTCGTCCGTGATGATCTGATTCTATTCTACCCGACGATGAGCTCACTTAGTGATCGTACTTGTTTTATACAGACTGCACCGCCGGGTATCTTGTACTCGTATTCCGTAAATAGACTGTGTACCTGTACATTACATCACACCAGCAAACCAGAGGTTCACGGGGGTATCATTTCTACTTCATTGTTCCCTATATACAAATAACACAAGCAAAAGTTATTCTACTCTCCCTAATAGCAGTTACCTAATACCGCACACGTGTAGATGTATGAATGATATTGGTCACAATAATTTATTTCCCTTGCGACTCCCCTGAAAACTGTCTTTATCAAAATTCTATATTTTGCGGATCTTTACATCACAGCGTTATATTTCAGTGTTATCGATACTGCATAGAGGTCTTCTAAACTTATTAGAAAATAAACGAAAATCTTGCCAGCACTAAACTGGAAAAAATATATTCATGAAAGCCATAAGTAAATAGTAAATTGTTACTATTCTAGTTCCTGCCAGTGTAAATGATGGACGAATTTATAAATTTTATACCTCAGAATAAAATTACTACTTAAGATAATATAACGAATTGATTAATTATATAAAATTATTTTAATAATATGAGACGTTTGTTTGTCCATGATGAAAAGCTGGCATAGTGATAACTGTAATGTAAGTAACAAATTTTGTAAATTGGCACACAACCGTATCACTTCAAGTGTTAAAGTGATTTAGTACAGTACAATTTATACTGTAGGGTTTGACGTGATAGGTGACATAGAATCATAATGCCCCTCAATAAAACCCCAAAAACATTACAAAATAAATTTTAACTAAATAATTTTTTATTGTTTAGTTGGCCACCATCAAGAGTGCTATCACATCAAAACCTACACCAGTTTATGATGTTTAACTGATTAAAACCAGTAGTTAAAAAAGAAATTTGAGAGGCATTGAATTGAAATTTGCATCCTGGTAAGGATTTGAATTCAGGATATCATGATTACTAGGCACGGGCTAGAACCACTAAGCCACCATGACTTAATGGATACAGCGCCGGACCGTCTTAAGACACGTTTCCCTCCACAAAACAATCTTCAATTGTGCCTCATGTACCCCTTTGTAATACGAATCAATGTTGTCGAGGCTCTCCAAGAGCCCAATAGCACCCCATTAATGAACTTTAATGGGAACGATCCCGCCATGTTCCTCAAACACAGATGATATGTGTAAATATCAAATAAATCCTAGGTTCGAATCCTTTCCACGTCACAATTTTGAATTCAATGCATCTCCTTCAGTTTAAGATCTCACATAGTTAAAGTAACTTACACTAAGGACAACACGCGCGCGCACATACACACAACACACACGCTCACACACACACACACACACACACACACACACACACACACACACTCCCGAGGGAAGACTTGAACCTCAGGCGGGTACAGCCACGCCATTCCTCGCGGCAAGGGGTCGGGAGTTCCGCCTGCCGCCCCTTTTATTTCGTGAACGGTTTCACATATCGAAACTCTGTATCCTGTATATCCTAGAGCGTCAAGGGGAACATTTATTTTTGTTGGGGGACGGTCTTAGCAGTCGCATCAACTGAGATACTGAAGCAAGTACTTTTTTTTTTTTTTTTTTTTTTTATTGCACAGCTTTCATCCTGTAACTGCATTCGATAGCTCTTGAGAAGCCAATTACAATGATACAGCGTTTGCTAACCTTTTACTACACCCGTTGTTTTCTGGTAACATAGAGTCACATGTGGTGTCTAGTATTTGGATAAGTTTACAGTAATTATTTGAAATAACTTGCATATTTATGTATTAACGTAATAGAAGGCAAATCGTTCATTGTAATTATAGTGGTCTAAACAGAAACTATGATAATCATTTACAAAAATATGTCTTCTTGTTTTTCTATTTTTATAGCTCAGATAAAATAAAATTCAACTCAAAGTTTGTTTTTTACAGAACAGGAGCATAAAATGAAGTAAAAATTACGAAACAGAAACAACTAATAATAAGGAAGAAATAGCAGCATTTTGTTATGTACCCATAAAATCATTCGCTTCCTTTGGGCTCACAGTACAAATAATTAAATATCTTTCAATGAAACATAGAAACAAGCTGTTTTTATCTTTCGACCTCGGGCAAATATTAAAACCTTCTTCGCTTTTAAATAGCACTAGGACACGGCTGATCTCATTTAGACGTTGATGAACTTTATTCTCTACCGACCAATTTCCGCATAATTTTTCCACTGTTTATGGACTAAAACTACGGAATTCGGTATGAGGTTACAATTTATAATTCCTACATTACAAATTTTAGCCGCAGGAAATTTTACAGACAGTATAAACACATACAGCTGAATGTACCTTCGAAATTGCATCACGGTACGACGGTAATTCATGAGATGTGAGGACACAAACAGTAACGTTTATAGAAAACTATCCCATCATGCATCAGGTTTCAATCTATCACTTCTTTGATATAAACTGTATTCGCAACAGATTTTACACACCTATAGCACTTATACAATTGAATATATACCTGCAAAATTAAACAATTTTACAACATATAACTCAAAACATATGAGATAATATATCCAAGATATCCCTATTCCGTATATATTCTCTTATAAAAGCAACATGTTTACCGTAAAAGAGGACGGACAGAGAGAGAGAAGGGAGGGGACAAGTACCAACTCAAGCATTGAATAAATAAATAAATAGCCGGGCAACGGCGGGTTTTCAGCTACTATTTTTATAAATAGAGTGCATATGCTTGTGTATACGTATTACATACAAATACACAATTTTGTTCCAATCTTTTTTCAAATTTTGTTCACGTAAGCTTCAATCTATGAGGACGGTCGGCGTAAGAATTATGTACAACACATAGTTCACGAGATATGATGTCATAAACAATGACATGAGCGGAAAACTGCTGCATTAAGCGACAGTGCTGCTCATTTTCTACTAAACCACTGGACCAATTTCAACTAATTTGGTACCATATTCCTTACCGTGAGGTAACAATGCTGTCGGGGTGGTTGTTGTTACGGACTTCAGTCCGGAGACTGGTTTGATTCAGCTCTTCACCCTACTCTGTCCTGAGAAAGCCTTTTCAACTCGACATAAAAACGGCAACCTACATCCATTTCAATCTGCTTACTATAGCGTCACTTGGTCTCCCTCTGAGATTTTTACACCACACACTGCCCTCCAATGCTAAATTTACTATTCTTCGATGTCTGAGAATGTGTCCTACCAAGCGATCCCTTCTTTTAGTCAAGGTATGCCAAAAATTCCTTTTCTCACCAATTCTGTTTAGTACCTCTTCATTAGTTACGCGATCTACCCACCTAATCTTTAGCATTCTTCTGTAGCACATTTCAAAAGCCTCTATTCTCTTCCTGTCCGCACTGTTTATCGTCCATGTTTCACTCCCGTACAAGGCAATATTCCACACAAATGCCTTCAGAAAAGACTTCCTTACACTTAAATTAATATTCGATGTTAGCAAATTTCTCTTTTTCAAAAATGCCATTCTGCATTTTATATCCTCTGTACTGCGACCGTCATATGTTATTTTACTACGCAAGTAACAAAACTCATCTACCACCTTCATTGTTTCGTTACCTAATCTAATTCCTTCGGCATCGCCTGATTTTCTAATACTGCATTCCATTATCTTTGTTTTGTTCTTGTTAATGTTCATTTTATATGGTCTCTTCAACACTGTCTATTCCATTGAACTGCTCTTGCGGGTCCTTGCTGTCTCTGACAGAATTACAATGTCATCATCAAACCGTAATGTTTTTATTTCTTCACCCTGAACTTTAATCCCTATTCCAAATTTTTCCTTGCTTGCCTTCATCGCCTTCTCGATGTACAAATTGAATAACATCGGAGAAAGGCTACAACCCTGTCTTACTCCCTTCCCGTCTAATGTTTCCCTTTCATGCCTTCGAGTCTAATAACTGCGGTCTGGCTTTTGTACAAGTTGTAAATAACTCTCCTTATCCTGTGTTTTACTTCTGCTGACTTCAGAATTTGAAAGAGTGTATTCCAATCAACATTGTCAAAAGCTCTCTCCAAGTCTAAAAAAGCTAAAAATGTAGGTTTGCCTTTCCTTAATCAATCTTCTAAGAAAAGTCGTAAAGTGAGTATTGCCTTCCGTGTTCCTCCGTTCCTCCTGAATCCAAACTGATCTTCCACGTGGTCATGATCTACCAGCTTTTCCATTCTGCTGCAGATAATTCGTGTTAATAAACTGATGGTTCTGTAATTTTCACACCTGTATGTGCCTGTTTTCTTTGGAATGGGGATTATTACATTTTTCTTAAAGTCTGAGGGTATTTCGCCTGTCTCATACATTTTACACCCCGAATGAAACAGTTTTGTCATGGCTGACTCTCCCAGAGACCTTAGTAGCTCTGTGGAAATGTCATCCACTCCCGGGGCCTTGTTCCGACCTAGGTCTTACAGGGCTCTGTCAAATTCATCTCTCAGTATACTATTCCTATTTCATCTTGATCTACTTCCTCTTTCCTTCCTACAACATTGTCTTTAAGTTCATTTCCTTTGTAGAGCTCCTCTACGTACTCTTTCCACCTTTCAGCTTTCCCTTCTTTGCTGAGAACTGGTTTTCCATCCGAGTTCTTGATATTCATAGAGCTATTTTTCTTGTCCCCAAATGTCTCTTTTATTTTTCTGTAGGCAGTATCTACTTCCCCCCCCCCCCTTCTTATACATTCTTCTATAGATTTACATTTGGCTTCTAGCCACTCCTGCTTAGCCATTTTGCATTTCCTGTCAATCTCATTTCTTAGTCATCTGTACTCCCTTTTGCCTATTTCATTCACTGCATTTTTATATTTTCTCCTTTCATCAGTTAAATTTTCTGTCATTACCTTTCTTCAGTTTTTTCAGTTTCAGCCTACAGTTCATGACCAATAAGTTATGGCCAGAGACTATATCGGCCCCTGTGTATGTCTTACAGTTGAAACCTGGTTCCGGAATCTATGTTTTACCATTATCCGATACCTTCCGGTGTCTCCTGGTCTCTTCCAAGTATACAACCTCCTTTCGTGATTCTTAAACCAGGTGTTTGTTATGATTAAATCATGTTCCGTGCAAAATTCTACCAGACGACTTCCTCTTTCATTCCTTTTTCCCAGTCCATATTCACCTACTATTTTTCCTTCACTTCCTTTTCCTACTACAGAATTCCAGACTACCATTACAATTAAGTTTTCCTCTCCCTTGTCTGAAGAATTTCCTTTAACTCCTCATACATTTCTTCAATCTCCTCATCATCGGCAGAGGTAGTTGGCATACAAATCTGTACTACTGTTTTCGGTGTTGGTTTCGTATCTATCTTGACAACGATAATGCGATCACTGCGCTGTTAATAGTAGTTTGTCCGCATTCCTATTTTCTTATTCATTATCAGTCCGTCTCCTGTGATACCCCCAACTGATTTTGTACTTATAATCCTGTACTCACCTGACCAGAAATCCTGTTCATCCTGCCACCGAACTTCACTGATCCCCACTATATCTAATTTCAACCTATCCATATCCCTTTTTAAATTTTCTGATTTTCCTATCCGATTAAGGGATCTAACATTCCACGGCCCGGCCAGTATTTTCTTTCCTGATGACAACATCCTCCAGAGTAGTCTCCGCCCGGAGATCCGAATGGGGGACTATTTTATCTCAGAAAAATTTTAAACGACAGGAAAAAATTTCTCTCCTACTACTTTTCCCCTGTTCATGGACTAAAACTACGGCATCCGGTATGACGTTACAATTTATAATTTCTACACTTCACATTGTAGCCGCAGGAAATTTTACACACACTATACACACGTACAGCTGAATGTACCTTCGAAATTGTATCATATTACGACACGTAGTTCATGAGATATGAGCACATAAACAGTAAAGTTAATTGAAAATCAAGTTTTTATCTATTACTTCTTTACTAGTAATTGTATTCGCAACAGATTTTACAGACATAGAGCACTTGTACAAATGAATATATACTTGAAAAATTATACAATTTTACAACATGTAACTCAATAAATATGAGACCTTACGTATTTTATATGTTATTCGTATAATGATTACTATCTTCCTTTCTTTGGATACTGCACTTATAATTTTGTTCATTATGCGATACAGCCTTATTTCTTATTTATTCTCCGATCCTGGGATGTGCTCAGACCGGCTAGTGTAGTAAAAAGAAAAAAGAGAGAGAGAGAAATCAATTGCGTGCAGGCATGTGCAAGAATGAAGAGGTTGTATATACTATTTTTACATGGTGAATGTAAAAAAAATGCCGTGCAAACGATACAGCGGTACTGTACTTTTCAATGTCCGACGCGCTAGGCAGTTGCACGAATCGTGAAGACGCTAGTGCGGATAGCTTTCTTGAACGTCAAACTGAGATAAAGGACGAATACTGAAACCGACAGAGAACACGAAGAAACCATCCTGGCTACGACGCTAATGAATCCGCACAGTGGTACGAATTATATTGCCAAGGAATGAACAACGAGACGAGTGTAGTTCGCATCTTGCAACAACACAAATTCCACCACAATCATATGTCACGACATCAGGCACTCGGAGATCGTGATTTCGAGCATCGTACAGAATTTTGTCGGTATGCTCTTCAACCCCAGCTGAGTATCGGAGCGGAATCCGAAACCTTCGAAAGGTTCCTGGACCAAATATCGGTCCGGCACACAGGTTGAATATGCCAGGTAGATTCATATTAGCGCACGCGCTGTTGTAGAATGAGAATATCATTCAGAAAAAGGTACAATTAATCAGGAATGCAACGGTTATATGTAGTACTGCCTTACCAGGATCAATTGCAAGGCAGTAATCTGGTCCTGAGATTCAAACCATGTCTTAATTTGAAAAGCCATGCATTTACTGTAGGTTTCTTACACGTATCATATTCAAATCACAAATTTTTAATGTTCAAATGTTTGTAAATCTAAGGCAACAAACTGCTAGGCTCATCGATCCGCAGACTTACAAACTTCTTAAACTAATTTACGCTAAGGACAACCCAAACACCCATGCCCGAGGGAGGACTCGAACCTTCGACGGAAGCGACTGCGGAAATGATAACCTAGCGCCTTACACCGCGTTGGTGTTCTGCAAAGTCTTAAAATGACGGAGAATATGTTTCCGAACGAAACAAAGTCTCATAAAATCGACTAAGAACTAACTCCAACATAAGGAGAAGAACGTCACTTATAATGCTCTCTAGAATCTCGGTTAGTCAAGAATGTCCCATTAGCTCTGTGTGGAAGAGTAATTGGGAATCGTTACAAGCAGCCATAATCTCTGCATCTTGCAAATGCAAATTAAACGAGTCAAAAGCCCACGAGAGAATGCGATTCATTGGGCAACCAACTTACGTAGCAAAATCTGCACGTTGTAAGCTACACAGAGAGCGGACAGCGCCAAAACGAAATGCACACTTAGTGCCAACTGAGCAAATGTGCACCACACTATGCCACACAGCAAGCGTGCGCCTGACCGCACCAGATAAAAGACTCTCTCTCCCTCTGTAGCAGGACTGCAAATGTGGAAGACGGCTTTCCTCTGCCAGGTGCTAATTTCCCCTCTCTAAACCTGCTTCTAAAGCAAACCCGCCTATCGCCAGAGTCACGAGAGGAAACATTTATGTGAACAATGGGATCCCTTCAGAGTTTTTCTGTTCTCGGTCTGCTGAATACATCTTAACATGCGAGAAGTTGGCGTCGGCTTCTAGTCGTGTTCCACTCATTGGACAAGCGCTTCACGCCAAAGCACGGAGCTGAAAAAGCCACATCTGATTGTATAACTAAATTCGGCGTGACAGGCAAAGTGGCTTCTCAAAGAGGCTGAATCGTCCTGTGGCGGCTCTTTCTTAGATCTGAATACAGAAAGATGAATTAGTCTTGCTCATTGATACAGTAGATACTTGTAAAGGCATTGCACCTCATTGCTTTCGAAGGGAAAGTCGCATTTACCGACAGAGCTCAGAGTTGACGCTTACCGCCACCAACGTCTGCAAACTGCAGTGACCTAGGGATGCAGAATCCTCCTCAAAAGCGTCTCTGACTGAACTCCGTTGCTCAAGCCGGAAGATATAGTTCTTCGTTCAAATGTTCTGCATCATAGATGGCATAAAGTCCTTTCACCAGAGCACCCAAGCCTCCCCCCCCCCCTCGCCAAGCTTTAGTATAGCGGATGACAGCTAATCGCATGAAGATAAGAACAGTAAGCTTGCCCTAAACTGGAGCATCATAAGTTGTTGGTTTTTTTATTTGTTTGTTTTAAGTAGTAGGGGTACACTGCTCAAGAAATTCATCGCGCGCTTCAGTTTTGACCACCAGGGGAACCAATAGAGGAAAACTATAAATCTGTTGGTTTCTTGACCTTCGTCAGAAATATACCCTTCAAAATTTCAAAACTTTTATGATTATGTAACGTTAAATGTGTTTTTATACCACCAGCCAAGATTAGGGCCCTCCTTGGGTCAATCAAGGATGCTTTGGGACTACGGAAGCCCGGTGTACACAGAATTCCATGGCATTGTGGTAAGATGTACATTGGCCAAACCATCCGTATTATTCGGATTCGGTGTGTAGACCATCATCTTCATACTCGTTTACTTCAACCACGTAAGTCGGCTGTTGCATAATATTGTCTTCACGATTACTTCTGCCTTCCGCTACTGGGAATGTTCTCTTATAGAATCGATGGAAATTCTTATGTCCGATAATTTTAATAATCGGGACAAGGGTTTCCCTTTAAGCAACCTTGGAACCTAATTTTTGTCTGTTATTAAACAACAACGATCTGCATTTCGTCCTGCAATTTCTCTTAACGAGGACTTGTTTCGACCCATCGCTTTTGACGATTTTCCAGCCAGTCTGCTACTAGTTTCACTGTAATGTTTTTAAAGGAAACGCCTTTTGCTACTGCGAATGAAAGGTTTAGATAGTAGCATCTTTGGAAAGAACGCACACCAAGTTTCAGCCATATTGGTCTACTTCTTCATGTTTGGTATTCGTGTGAATCAAGGAAGTCGAGTGATTGTCAAAGAATGGACGAAAAAGAATTTCGTGTGGTGGTAATTTTCTGAAAGGCAAAACGGATCAGGAGATTAAGGAGAAGTTTAATAAACATTATGGTGACTCAGCACCTCAATCAGAACAGTTTATAAGTGGTTTTTGCCGCGGTGGAGTAGCCGAGCGGTCTAAAGCGTCTCGCTGCGGAGCGCGCGGTTGCTCGCCGTGGAGGTTCGAGTCCTCCCTGGGGCATGGTTGTGTGTGTTTGTCCTTAAGTTAGTTTACCTAGGTTTAAGTAATTTGTAAGCTACGGACTGATGACAACGCAGTTTGGTCCGATAGATTTACAAACATTTGAACATTTTTATAAGTGGTTTTAAAATTTTCGGAGTGGCCATATAGGCACAAGTGACGCTGAACGTTCTGGGCGCTCTGTGGAGGTTACGACTCCAGAAATCATTGATAAAATCCATGATATGGTGATGGAGGACAGAAGAGTTAGCGTGCATGAGATTGCCAATGTTGTGTGGATATCGAATGAACGGGTACGTAATATTTTGTATCAACAATTTGGACATGAGAAAGTTATCCGTAAGAAAACCAGAATCGTGTGAAGTGCTCCAAGGAAAGTTTGCAGCTGTTCAGAAAGAATCCGCAGGACTTAAATAAGTATCGTTTCGTCACTGTGGGTGTAACATGGATACATTACTATATTCCTGAGACCAAAGAACAATCTAAGCAGTTGGTTACAAAGGGAGAATCTGCACCTAAAAGGCGAAGACCGGTCCATCAGCCGAGATGGTTATGGCGGCGGTCTTTTGGGATTCCCAAGCGATAATCCTCATCGACTATCTGGAACAGGGTGAATCTATTACAGGTGCGTTATTGGACCGTTTGAAAACCAAGCTGCTTGAAAAACGACGGCGATTGGCCCACAAAAAAGTTCTTTTCCATCACGAAAATGAATCAGAACACTCCTCAACAGTTGTGGTCGCAAAATTATTGGAAATAGGAATCCAACTCGTTTCGCCGCCCCCCCCCCCCCCTTACTATCAAGACTTCGCTCCCTCGGACTACTATTTATTCCCCAATTTGAAAAATTGGTTGGTGGGACGAATAGTCCATTCAAACAAGGAGGTGCCGGCCGCGGTGGCCGAGGGGACTGAGGCGCTCCAGTCACGGTCTGCACGGCCACTACGGTCGGGGGTTCGAATCCCCCCTCGGGCATGGATATTTGTGCCGTCCTTAGGATTAGCTAGTTCATAAGTAGATTGTAAGTTTAGGGACTGATGACCCCGTAGTTAAGTCCCATAAGCCATACAAACATTTGAAACAAGGAGGTGATTTCAGAAAGTAATAGCTATTTTGCAGGCTTCGACAAAGTGTATAAGTCTAAAAGGAGACTATGTCGAAAAATAAAAATATTTCCTCCAAACATGTTAGTAGTTTTATTTATTTATTTATTTGCACTGTCGTGGCCATCAGACCCTAGACTGGAACCTCCGATGGGAAGCAGCCGCGAGGTTCGCAACAAGGCACCTTAGAGCTCACGGCCTTTCCGCGCGCCTATATTTATTTATTTATTTATTGTGTCTTCTAGTCATTGACATTACTTCCTATTACCGTTACTTTTGTTGAATTAATGAAACCGTAGTCAAGAGACAATACGTCTTACACTAATGATAGGGAAACTCTGTGCAATAATCTGTACTGCTTAACTGAACTTTATGCATTTCTGATATCTGTACACTTTTCTATCATAACGATCCTCTGCAAACGGCTAACTTCGAGGTAAACATCATTTTGGAATGACCTCATTATTAATTATCTGTGATGTCGTTCTGAAGCGTAACATTGAATAACACGGAGCTTATACGAAGATGCACTCACCCTTCTCACCCTGTTCCCCGCTCTCATCCTCTAAGAGGCGTGGTCGGAAATGGGCTGGACACGTTCCTTTGAGAGCGAAGATTGCCGCTCACCCAACCAGGTTAGTAATTATCTCCAAACTTATATTAAAACTGTGGTTTACGTGTCAAGTGAAGTTGTAGCATCAGCAGAGGTCGTATGTTCACCTTAAATGTGAACTATGTCCATCTGCCTTCAGTGCACTCGTTGTGCGTAGCGGTAGGAATCGTGGAATCACCTGTTGATTGCTGGACGCTGAAGAACGTCGGCTCCACGATGCAAGCCCAAGCTGCAAACGACATGCAACTACTAACAAAGGAAATGTTCCAATGATTGAAATTCTATGGGACCAAACTACTACGGTAATCCGTCCCTAGACTTGCAAACAAACTATTTAAAGAACTTAACTGGTGTGCAGGCAGGTACAGAAATCGATGTCGGCCGATATTTCGGCAGGAGACCACTCTGTCATCTCAAGGAAATACTGCCACTTAAACTTTGTTAAACTAAAATACGATCAATACACACACACTCTAAATAGTTATGCGCATGCAAGTTTATTCCATCTAACATCGTCTGAGTTCTCGTTCTGAATTCTTCTTCTTCTTCTTGTCCCGCTTGCTAGCGGGGTCCGCTGCTTTTGCTCGTTGTCGTCATTTGCGACGATCTTGTACCTGGTCAGAGTGGAGACCTGAGAGGTCTTTATGCCTTAGTCTTCCTGCTGCCCGTTTCCTATTTACATTTAATTTAAAACCAATTTTTGCCTATGTCGTTTCATCTGCTCTAAGGACATGCCCGTGCCAGCGTAGGCGGCTTCCCTTAATCTTATTTGCTGCAGGTGTAACACCGTATTGCCTACGAACTTCATTGTTTGTGACGTGGTCGTGCAGCGTTAATACTGATGTACACCTGAGCATCTTTGTTTCCATTACAGCAAGTCTTTGTTCCACTTCTTTTGTCGAAGGGCAGCATTCTGTCCCATAGAGTGCAACTGGGTGGATTACGGATCGGTAAATTTTTGATCTTAGCTTGTCGGGAATTTTCTGTCACACAGCACTCCAGTTGTAGAACGCCATTTAAGCCACACACTGCTCAGGCGGTTTGACATTTCTGCACTGAGATTTCCGTCAGCTTCAATTGTCGAGCCCAGGTACTTAAAGATTATTGCTGTTGGGAGGTGAACACTATTGATTTTGATTCTAATGGTGCCTTCTAAATCTGTGGAGAGACAATTTTTTCATTACAGTGAGCCGCAGTCCTACTTCTGCAAGGCGGTCATTCCAGGCTGGGACTTGAAGGTCAGTCTTGTCCTCCGACGTCAGTGGTACGTCATCTGCAGATCTCTTGTGACGATATCCATGATTGTAATGAATAGGAGGGCTGAAAGGGCTCATCATTGGTGTACTCGCCTGGAAACAGGGAAGACGTCCGACAGCTGACTCTATCCGGCTCTTCAGGTAATGCTAGAGCAGTCTGACCCATCTAACCAGTTGTTCAGGTATACGTTCTGAATTATTTATTTAAATTGTGTCTGTCATTAATATTCAAAAACTGTTTATTTTAATGACTAGTAAAACAAAAGTAAGAATAACATTTTTGTTAGCATTCAGCATATTATTCTACTTTGCACCTGTCTGCAACAAATAAATCGACTATTTTCATTCTGTTTTAGCCTGGACATCATCATATGGATATTTTCACCTACTCATTCTTTCCTTTTTTTCTGGGTTTGATGACCTAATCACTACGATTTGAACATCCCTCCCCCATGTTTGATTATTTCCCTGCTGCTGTCCAGGATTTCCTTATTGGAAATTTCCAGTCCCCCCTCGCCCCTTCTACGTATTACCTCCGCATCTATTACCATATCCACCTTGTGGACGATTAAAACCGTATCCTTCTCTCTAAAAGTTACCTCCATTATCTCTTGAGCTGCAGTTTCCATTACGTGGGACATAATTCCTATTGTTCCCCGAAAAAGTATTTCGATTACTATTACATATTGGTTTAAAATTATTATTTTTGCTGTAGCTGATTGTGTCCTTCCTATATATGTCGTTACTGTTTCCCCGCGAGTTTCGCTTTTTTTTTTTTTTTTTTTTTTTTTTTTTTTTTTTTTTTTTTTTTTTTTTTTTTTTTTTTTTAAATCCTAAGTGGAAATGAAATCCCCTAAGATGCCCTTCTCCACCTCGTCCAGCTAGATTGTTGGTACCTGAGCGGTAGCTGCATCGTACACATTCGAATTAATTCTCCATTTCTGTACGGTGTGTCCAAAAACTTCTCTGGACTCTTCTCACCTCCAATTCGTATTCAATTCGATCTTGTGTCTCTGTCTACCTGTGTTGTTGTTTGTTGTGGTCTTCAGTCCGGAGACTGGTTTGATGCAGCTCTCCACAATACCCTATCCTGAGCAAGCCTCTTCATCTCCATATAAGAACGGCAACCTACATATGTCTGAATCTGCTTACTGTATCCATCTCTTGGTCTTCCTCTGCGATTTTTCCCACACACATCCCTCCAACGTTAAAGTCACAATTTCTTGATGTCTAAGAATGTGTCCTACCAATCTATCCCTTCTTTTAGTCAAGGTATGCCAGAAATTCCTTTTCTCCCCAATTCTGTTCAGTACCTCCTCATTAGTTACGTGATCCACCCACCTAATCTTCAGCATTCTTCTGTAGCACCATATTTCAAAAGCCTCAATCCTCTTCCTGTCCGCACTGTTTATCGTCCATGTCTCACGTCCATACAAGGCAACACTCCATACAAATGCCTTCAGAAAGGACTTTCTTAGGCTTAAATCAATATTCGATGTTAACAAATTTCTCTTTTTCAAGAACGCTTTTCTACCCATTGCCATTCTACATTTTATATCCTCTGTACTTCGACCATCATTAGTTATTTTACTGCCCAAGAAACAAAACTCATCTACCTCCTTTATTGCTTCGTTTCCCAATCTAATTCCTTCAACATCACCTGATTTTATTACACTGCACTCCATTACCCTAGTTTTGCTCCTGTTAATGTTCATTTTATATGCTCCTTTCAGCACACTGTCCATTCCGTTCAATTGCTCTTCCAGGTCCTTTGCTGTATCTGACAGAATTACTATGTCGTCGGCAAAGCGCAATGTTTTTAATTCTTCACCCTGTACCTGTACCTTGACAAAAATTACGTGCGAAATTCCTGGTACGACTTACAGGTAGCTGCAACCTTTTGATCGTCTCCGCTGCAACTCCTGACATGTGTGCGTAAATGAAATCTTTTTTAGGAAACGCCAGTGTTCTGGTATACTGCGCGAAATTGATCGGTAAACGTCCTTGCCAGTAGCGAAATTTGTGTTCCGTAAGAAAATGATCCGTGTCATAACGAGTCATCATTCCATACTGTGGCTGTTCCACAGATCCCTATTGTCTACCGTACACTGCGCCATCCTGCTGTGCACTGTGTAAACCACTGTGTGGCTGTGTTTCACACAAACCGTGTCCTGTTACAGCGTCAAAGCGCTGTGAAGGCGTACACAAGTCTTGTTCCGTTGTCCCTCTTGCCACTTGCGGCATCGAAAACGTCTCGCTGTGAACAATTTTTTGATTGATTTCCGTAAATTGGCGTGAGATCGGTACAGGTTGTATATATATGTTACTGTAGGCTCCGTTTGGTGCATCTGCCTCGGTGATGCATCAATAGTCTCCATCCTATGTAATTATTTGTTTACACGATATTTCCGCGGGTGTAGCTATAACTTTGTCTTGTTCACCCAGAATCTTAGTTGGAGATGCACAGTTTGTGTTTCTCTGAAAGTAGACGAATCTCTAGAATCAGTAATAGCACCGTCCATTTCTGTCTTTTCTTCAATTTTTTGTAACCATTCTAATTTCTCAAATTATCACTATTATTAATCTCTGTTTTGGCATTGGGTAGCTCTGTAATCCGACTTTCGCTATGTTTTCTGTACAGATTGCTCTTCACAGATCTGTTGTGCCATTCGCATAGCGTTTCTCGTTATCTTGTCTACTTTCGGATTGACTTTAACGACGTCCAATTGGACCTTATCAATAGCTGTATGTAATTCTGTATGCCCTCGCATTAAAGCCTCAAAAACGTCGCGTGATTTTTTGCGAGATCATTGTTTTATGTGATCGTCAATTTTAGACATACCACTTTCCATTTACGTCTTAAGTTCCCCTGTCTCAAGTTCTCGCCTAAGCAATCGATTCTGTATTTGAAAACTTGTCGTCAAATTTTGTTCTAACTCTTTAATCCGTGTTTTACCTTCTTGATCTTGTGTCTTCATCTGTCTTTTAAGACCTGTCATTATATCACTGCTCATTTGTTGCATCGACGACTGTGTAAAAGACTGTGACAACGATAGTAACATTTCCGTAATATTGACGGATGCAACATCTTTAGTCGCTAATTTAGACAACATTGTCAAAGGAGAGAAACAGCGATCTATTTGGTAGGATTAATATTACAAAAATGAGTCTTGATTTTGCGATCAAGGCTGTTTTTTGTAATGTTAGTCTTTAGTCGCCCCTGCTGTTTGCGGTCTTCCATTACCAGATGTATCAGTTGTTGCGGTTACAGAACCATGCAGTTGCGTTCATAAATTCGCATATTGTACCTGACTTGTCGTACTATGTTTTCCCTGTATAAAGAAGTAATTGTGTCTGTTACAGACCCATGAAGTGGTACTAGTATCTCCGCTTGCATAATCTACTATTTTCCTTTTCCGTTTACAATATGAACAATACGAACAATCGGTTTCCGTTTGGCCTACTACTGCGTGTAGGTCATCTATTCTATTTCTCGTGGCTTGAACTGAGTGTCTTGAACTGACATATATTCTCCACTTGAATACTCCGATCACCAACATTATTCTCCGAATGTAAAAATATATTGCTGACTCCCACTTACATAGGTAGAAATGACCATCAGAATAAAATACGAGAAATCAGAGCTCTAACGGAGAGATTCAGGTGTTCTTTCTTCCCGCGCGCTATTCGAGAATGGAATGGGAGATGAATAGTATAATGGTCGTTCGATGAACCCTCTGCCAGGCACTTAAATGTGATTTGCAGAGTATCCCATGTAGATGAAGATGTAGGTGTAGATGTAGATGAATGGGCATTCTCTTCACCTTCCTGTTTCGTTCCTGCTCTCTTAAATTCTATCAATGAATTGTCAATATCCGCTTCAGAATAAGCTATTTAATCCTATGCTCAGGAATATATTTTCCCTCGACATACACACACGTATTAAATCTACTTCAATTTTGTCTATCTCTGACAGAAATGGTGCCCCATGATCTCCCCTGTCGTCAGATGCTTTTCGTCTACCTGTTCTTGGGACTCATGTAACTTATTCTCTTGCAACCTAGTCAACATTGTCGGCTCATCAATAAATCCCAACAACCAACACCTATCTACAAAATTATCAGCCCACTTACTAGTTGGATGAACCAACAAAGGAATGAAGAGTATCAATAACAACTGCACCTGTGTGCCTGCAAAGGAAAAAACTTATTTCTACTAAACCACACAAAAATTACCAATCAACAAATATTTTGATGTGTATGAACTGCACCTACTTCCTCATTTCCATTACTGCACAAAAATTCAAAAGTTCAACAGTACACTGCACAAATCTCACTGTACCTAATTCAAACGGACTTAAATCTATCTTGGCAGCTCCATATATCCACAAAAAAATAAAAAATCTGATTAATAATGTTCAACAGAAAATGCAAGATCTTCACTGTACTTAATTCGGGTTTGAACAGTAAAAAACGTATCCTGAAAATTTCGATAACATGCAAAAATCAAAAATTAGAAATTAAGTAAATATTGTTCATTAATACAATTTGCAACCCCCACTATCTTTACC
Source organism: Locusta migratoria (assembly GCA_026315105.1). Classification (NCBI taxonomy): domain Eukaryota; kingdom Metazoa; phylum Arthropoda; class Insecta; order Orthoptera; family Acrididae; genus Locusta; species Locusta migratoria. The sequence goes on along the minus strand of CM048744.1, from coordinate 468,034,747 downwards.
TAAATTGAACTTTCAGAAAGCCTATCCTGGCAGGGTCGCCATTATCTAAGCACATTTAAATTTACATGCTGCCAGCCTGTATCAAAACTTTAGAGATGATTTCTTCCACCTCATATTACAAGCAAGGATTAATCTGTAGTGTTCTGTACCCTAAACCAACTGACTCTGCAATTGGAATAAATCTACTGTGACAAGCAGGCTAGTCATCAGAAAGCAGTGCACGTCTCAATCCAATCTAGTAAGAGGTTTTTAACTGTGCTCAGGATGAAGCGAACGACCACTCCTGTAAGTAGAAAATAAAGTAGTTACTGCTAAATGACCTCAGGAATGTGGTATTAAGTAGTGTCTCAGTAAAATGAAAAGCGCTGTTCTACTGAGAAATAAAAATTTGGTTTATTATTTTGAAATGTTGGACAAAGACAAATAAAGTTATAATAAGTTAAGCAACTGAAATTTATTAATGATATCATTTTGATAACTCAAAGAGCAAATATAAACAAAATAATTATCAGAAAAAATCTATCAGAGGCCAGCTGAGATTTTACACTTGAATTGAGGTAGAAGGGCTGTCGTGGTAAATACAGCAAGTAATGTTGTACTGGTTGTCGATACCATTTAACAGAAGTTAAACAAAAATTAGATTTGTGTCATCACATGATTACCATTCACTGCATTGGTGATGTATTTATCTTCAACAGAGAAATCCTCTCAAAAACTAAATGGATTCATCTGTAGCTGAAGCTACTCATCTAAAACTTTCTATCAATATTGATGCAGTCAAGACTCACTAACTTCCGTAGTCTAATTTGGCAGGGTACACTGCTTCAGTAAACCAGCCCACCATTGTGTCTTCTCGCTATCATCCACAGATGTGAACTAATTACTGTGGATGGGAAAAAGTACCTTAATTACAGGTGCAGCTTGAAACACAACACTGAGTACCGTGCAGCACTGTTTATGCCACTGGGCAAAACCACAGTGAGTCACTAATTATTCTCAGAGCATACCATCTAATTACCCAAGGAGGTAGACAGTGTGGTCACCACAAATGTCGACACGGAGATATAGGGAGGGTCTGCTTTAATAGCTCTGCCAGCTATGTATATCTTTAAATTTTTCCCCAAATTTGCAGCTGAGACACACCTGCTCCAGGCAGCCAATGAGAATTATCATACCAACACAATGGTGTCTTTGCTACATCGCATTCCTCTAATAAGAAGTTAGGTTTTGAAACCTTATGGTACACATTAAGAATATGCCACAACTTTCCGGTGCTACGGTGTTGCACAGTTGTCTCCTGCCGCTACCATTGTAAAATCCCTCTTGTCCACTAAAAGCTTCGCTTGTTTGACTGTCGTGCTGCACATATCCGGCAGCCTTTCTCGCTGTGTAAGAAACAGCGTCTCTCTCAAAACAAACATGACTTCTGTGCCATGTCAAGTAGTTTTAAATGTCTATCTAGCACCAGCTTCTTAGTATATACAACATATTAAACGCAATGATTTCTGAAAGTGCAGTAACTAATGTTTCTAAATAGCACCACAAATATCATGTGAGAGGTAACAAATTAGTCAGAAATAAACGTAGGTGATGTTTAAGTACATGTAGGGCAATTCGTATTTCTTTACTCGTTACAAAGGAAGACAGTGGAGAAAAAACGGTAACACACAACCAGCACAATCTCTCGTGCTCTTCCCTCTCCCCCCTCTCACTCTCCTTTCATTATATCTCTCCCACTCTCTCTCTATCTCTCTCTCTCTCTCTCTCTCTCTCTCTCTCTCTCTTTCTTTCTCTCTCTCTCTCTCTCTCTCTGACACACACACCCACACACACACACACACACACACACACACACACACACACGAGAGAGAGAGAGAGAGAGAGAGAGAGAGAGAGAAAGAGAGAGAGAGAGAGAGAGAGAGATGCAGACTGACGTAAATAAAAGATAGCACAACAGAACAGTTTTTAGTAAAAAGACATATAACAATGTGCAATACAATGAAAACATCACATAAAGAAAATGACCTATGATACAGAACATATCTTGTCTTAAAAGCAGCAACCTGATAAATTTATTTATTGTAAATGGAAACAGTCAGCCCCACAAGTTTCTTTGTATTAAATACACTTTATCCAGATTTCGACAGGTGATATAAAATAACATCAAACCAGAAATGCCCAACTGTACAAACTTGATGTTATTTTATATGACTTGAGCACAAAATGCTCTAATATTTTATATCTATGACATAATTATATACTTCTGATGAAGACATAAACAGATGGTGTAGAAATCTGGAAAAATTGTATTTAGTATAAAGCATGCTTGTGGCCTATTCCTAGTGCTGTGAAGAAACGTTCGAATGACGTAAATTAAAAAAGGAAAAGAGCCAAAATTAGGCAACAACACATGTAAAGCAGTACGTATAAAAATGTTTAAAAAAAATCAAAATATCGTTAGTCAGATGTAGGAAACCTACACCGCCGTAAAAGATTAAATAAAGTAAGACATGCACACATATATGTGCCACTGAAGATGTAAATAAAGTGAACGCATATAGCGTAAAGACTTTTTTCCAACTGAATAATGGACCCATAAACAAATATCTGCACATTACTGTAAGCAGCTGCGTAAGAGTAGAACACAAGACACTTAACAACGTTAATATGTTTAAGTTTTGCACCAAGTTCCTTTCGATTATATCATCCACTGTTTGATAATAAATGTTGGGAAGATCAGATTCGTCTGTGAAAGAGGTCGCATATAAAACGATTGTGGGATCCCGTCTTGAGTATTGCTCAAATGTTTGGGATCCCAGTTCAAAGAAAGACATAGAAGCAATTCAGAAGCGGGCGACTAGGTCTGTTACTGGTAGGTTCGATCAATGCGCGAGTATTACAGAGATGCTTCGGCAACTCATATAGGGTGTCCAGAAAAGGACTCCCTGGTTTCAGCACACCCTTAGTGCTCATAAACGCGCGGACCGCGCTACTGCGCGTGCGGCCACAGATACAACAAGGCGCCAAAGACGTCACTCGGCGGCAAGGAAGTACACGTATGTGTAAATTATGTCTGTGGCTGCATGGTCGATTACTGCGGAGAAACCGATATGTTATGATCTGTGCTGTGGCGGCGTCTTTGTAAATTTATTAAAGAAAGTGCCGAATTCCGTGATTTATCGAAACTGAAGCCACTGTCTCTGTTAATTAAATTCATCCCCAAGCGAATTTCTGTTGCTTCTTCCACCACTGAGTCCCAAAAAGATGAAGTGGAAGCTAAAATTTTGACGTTTTCGTACGTCTTGGAGTGTCCAGTATCAATACAGTGCTCTGCCACTGCCGATTTATTTGGTTGTAAAAGACGGGTATATCTCTGGTGTTCCGTGCATCTTTCCTGGACTGTACGTGTCGTCTGTCCTATGTACGAAAGACCACATTCACATGGGATCTTGTAAGCCCCGGCCTTCCGGAGCTCCAAATCATCTTTGATAGAACTAAAAAGTGCTGCTGTCTTTGGTGGGGATCGAAAAAATTACTTTAACATCGTGTTTGTTCATAATCCGTTCGATTTTCGACGACAGGTTGCCAACATATGGCAGAAAAGCCATAGATTTAAAACTTTTTGCATCATCTTCTGTATTCTTTGCATTTACCGTTGGCTTCGTACGTAGTGCCTTATTTATCTGCTGTGGAGAGTACACGTTTGCTTCAAAGACTCTCTTCAGGTGTAGAAGCTCGTTCTGCAGACTGCTCTCATCAGCAATGACGTGTGCTCTATGGATCAGTTTTCTAAGAACACTCATCGTCTGCGATGGATGATGGCAGCTATTTGCATGAGACATTTAATTTTAAAATCAGGGAGTCCTTTTCTGGTCAGCCTGTATGTGAGGGAAGGCGACATTATTTCGGGCAAACACTGTTGAAGAAATTTAGAGTGCCGGAATTTGAAGCGGACTGCTTAAAGAGGTTACTGTCACCAGCCTACATTTCGCGTAAGGACCACAAAGATAAGATCAGAGAGATTAGTGATGGTACAGATGTACACAGGTTCCTCGGTGGAACAGAGATGCAAATAACTAAGAAACAAGTGGTCATACTAGGTACGCTCCGACGTGAACCTTTGAGTGGAATGCGGAGTAGATACGTAGCTGCTGATACACTCGCGAGCAGCCACGCCGGAGCGCCGACCTAGATCCCCTGAGTGCAGAGCCAGTAGATAGGAGTCTAGACGTGCAGGCTGGGAGACGCTGTAGCGAGTGGCATTTGCAGCGTGACTCACTGGGCCGAACTGGCGGGCTGAGGCAATCGCACATTCCCCCGCGGCGCCGGATTATTAATTTGCGCCAGCAGGGGCAGTCGGATGTGTTTTGCAACTCGCCCAGCCCCGGCTTCTGCAAAAACTGGCCCCGTCTCCTCTCCTCTGCACCTGCGGAACCAGGGCTGAGCTCTAAGCTCCGCGCAGGAGCGGGGCTATCAATCGGCCATCGCCGCGAGTCACGAATAGCAATGATGCGACCGCGCCGCAAGAAGCGGCAGTGCAGGTGGCCGCACTTGCCAACCACTGTGCCTCACCCAGGACCAACCATTACCTGCCTCATTTCCTGTACTTAACATCCCAACTTCATATGTTCTACCTTAAATCCGCAATTACTAAACCTGTTCATTTTCTGATTGTTTCAAGACGTTAATTCAGATTCTCTCTTGCTGCCTCATCACAACTGTACCTCCGACTTCGAGATTCTGATTCTTTAAAACACTACCGTGTGCTTGTTTCGATAGTCTTACATCCGCAGGAAGACACCCTGTACAATCGGAAAACAAACTATATACTTTGTTACATGCACGCTGATTGTTATTCATTGCATAATCTCTACACTCAGTGTTGATTCTCCTAATAGCATGTAGCTACATTCATTAAGCAACAATACTAAAAAATGTTCAAATGTTTGTAAATCTATCGGACCAAACTGCGTGGTCATCAGTGCGTAGCTTACAAACTACTTAAACCTAGGTAAACTAACCTAAGGACAAACACACACACTCATGCCCCAGGGAGGACTCGAACCTCCACGGCGAGCAACCGCGCGCTCCGCAGCGAGACGCTTTAGACCGCTCGGCTACTCCACCGCGGCGCAACAATACTAAAATAGACCAGAAGAAGGGCACTCAAGCACCCGAAACCAGTCGTTTAAAATAAATAATCACAAGCAACTGGTTGATGAATTTTATTAATTTATAACCTGAACAGTTGCTGAAATGGATAAAGTACTTAAACAAAATATCCTTCAACAATACGTTCTGTTCCAAAATGAGCGGTTTTTCTTTCTTTGAGATTTTTTACCGTACTCTGAAAGTACGAGGGGAGTTCAAATGAAAAGTTACGAAACGACACTATGCGTATAACTGAAGTCTTTAATCAAAAGTAAGCCGCAGTGCAGTAGCCGAGCGGTCTAACGCGCCTCGCTGCGGAGCGCGCGGTTGCACGCCGTCTGCGATTCGAGTCCTCCTGGGGCATGGGTGTTTGTGTTTCCTTAGGTTAGTTAGTTTAAGTAGTTTGTAAGCCTAGGGACTAATAACCAAAACAGTTAAGTGCCATAAATTTACAAACATTTGAACAAAAGTAATTGCAGAGCTCTGAGCACAACTGTCCCACTGTTTAACGAGGCCTAAGGATTCCCTGTTCCTGTGACAAGATCCAATCCTTTACTGTGTCCCTCAACACGTTATCATTGAGCAGAATCACTCCCTCTATGAGCAGCCCAGACCGTTTTGTCTTGATGGACTTCCGTAGACTATGGAGTGTCTCACATTAAACGTCACTGTTAATGTTTTTTCCGTGCTTGAGAAATTCCGTGAGTTTCGGACCTCAAAAGCGACGGTGAGGGCACAGTCTTAAATTTTTTATGAAGAGATGATGATGATGATGATGATGATGATGATGATTCAGTGAGGAATTGTGGCCGTTAGACCCCAGCTGAGGTCCGGCCTGCCTGGTGCCAGTCTTCGGGTGACGTCACTGGGGCGATTTGCGTCTCGAAGATGCTAAAATGATGATAGCAACACAGGGCCCAGACGCTGAGTTAAGAAAAACCCTGACCAGAGCGGAAATCGAATCCAGACCCCACTCGTGGCAATCCTCCACGCTGTCCACTGTAGGTGGTATCTATCTTTCCCCTGGTTATACATTCTTCTATGGATCTGCATTTCTCCTCTAGCCACTCCGACTTAGGCAGTGTGCACTTCCTGTCAATCTCATTTTTCAGACGTTTGTAGTCCCTTTTGCCTGCATTTTTATATTTTCTCCTCTCATCAATTAAGTCCAGTATATCCTGTGTTATCCAGGGATTTCTATTAGGCCTTGTCCTTCTGCCTATCTGATCCTCTGCTCTCAGTACTCTATCTCTCAGAACTACCCATTCTTCTTCTACTGTATTACTTTCCTCCGTTCATCCAATCCAATCCTTGCCTAATGCTCCCTCTGAAACCCTCAACCACCTCTGGTTCTATCACTTTGTCCAGGATTTGATCACGGGAAATTATGGACGCACATGCCTAATTTCTTTTCTTCTTCTTCTTCTTCTTCTTCTTCTTCTTCTTCGTCTTCTCCTTCCCCTTTGTCACGTATACGCAGCGTCTGTATATGGTGTTGTTAATTTAAGGAGTGTCTGGATGCCCATTCCAGCGAGTCCCTCACCTGTTTGTAGTGTTATACATGTGAAAATGTGCGGACGTTTTCCTGAATGATTGCAGATCGTGTAACTGAGGCGGAACTTGGGTATCAGTTCGGTAATCTCCTACTGGGATATGGGAAACCGGCAAAAAGCCACATCCAGGCTAGCCGGCACCTCGACCCTATGACGTTATTTAAATTCAAATGTTTGCAGAGGCTATGGGACTCAACTACGGGGTCATCAGTCCCTAAACTTACAAACTACTTATGAACTACTTACAACTAAGGACGGCACAAATATCCATGCCCGAGGGGGGATTCGAACCCCCGACCGTAGTGGCCGTGCAGACCGTGACTGGAGCGCCTCAGTCTCCTCGGCCACCGCGGCCGGCTATGACGTTATTCCACCGGGTGGACTCGAACCGAAACTGGCGCTATAAACCATGCGAGTAACGGGCATGGTATGCATGTTTTACTTTGCTTCATGTACACTTCTGAAAAATGAAAAGAGAACACCATGAATTAGTCGACCCAGCAGAGAGAAATTTTATTGATACATTCGTTAGGATGTTTTCAACACATGATCACACAGACAGAGCCATACGCACGTGAATACAGAAAGTGCAGAATGTCGACACCAGTACCGTGTATACCCTCCTTTGAAGGAATGCAGGTTGCAATTCTCCCATGGAGACTATCGTAGAGGTGACGAATTTAGTTTTGCAGAATGGCCCTGGTGCTTCAGTTTGGTCAGATTTCTTACCGGTCGTGCAGACTTCTCACGGCGACGTTTCATCCGGTCCTAAACTTGCTCACTGGGGGACAGAACTGGGGCCGGCTGCCGTATCAAAGCGGTCTGCGGCGCGCCAGTCACGGTCTGCACGGCCACTACGGTCGGGGGTTCGAATCCCCCCTCGGGCATGGATATTTGTGCCGTCCTTAGTAGAAGCTGGTTCATAAGTAGTTTGTAAGTTCAGGGACTGATGACCCCGTAGTTAAGTCCCATAAGGTCTACAAACATTTGAACATTTTTGAATAGATCTGGGGATCGTTCTGGCCAGGGTAATTGACCAACACCTTGAAGAGCTCGATGGATGGTACGGGATACAAGTGGACGTCCATTGTCCCGTAGGAAAATCATATCGCCTTGTTAGTGCATGAATGGTATTAAGAAGGGTTGAAGGATAGTTTCAGTGTACCATCCACTGCTCAATATTCCCTCGACGATCACCAGTGGAGAATGGCGAGTGTAAGACATGACGCACGACACCGTAATGCACGATCATGCGTACCGCTAGGGCGTCTTCCGCTCACGTCCCAACCCGGTCTCCAGGGGTGTCACGATAGGCGCTTATGGAAAGACGAATGGAGATTCAGTGATGAGAGTCACTTCTGCCTCGGTGCCAATGATGGTCGTACGCATGTGTGGCGTTGTGCAGGGGAGCGCCAAAATCTGGAGTGTATACGACAAATACAAGTGGGGCTGACACTTGGCATCATTGTGTGGGGAGCCATACCCTACAATGGCCTTTCTCATCTCGTGATCGTCGAGGAAACATTGAACATTGAACCGTACATTGAAACCATCATTCAACTCGTCTTGCTACCGTTCATGCACCAAAAGGTCAGTGCACGTCCACGTGTATTCCATACCTCCCAATGTGCTCTTTAAAGTGTATGTATACTACCCTGGGCAGCAAGTTTCCCAGATCTGTTCTAAATTGAGCACGTTTGGTACCGGATGAAAAATTACGTGCACAACGGGCACGAAATCAGACCCACCAGGTAAAAATTCCATGGCAGGCCATTCCGCAAGACTGCATTAGGCACCTCTACTATCCTCACCATGGGAAAATTGCAGCTTGTATCGCTGCAAAAGGTGTGCATGCACGGTAGTAGCGTGGACATTGCGCACGCTCTAGTGACTGTAATCACGTGAATATGGCTCTGTCTGTATGAGTGTGTGCTGTATACATCCTCAAGAATGTGCCAATAAAATTTCGGTCTTCTGGGTATACGAATTCATGCCGTTCTTTCTTCATTTTCCAGGAGTGTAATTTGAATTTTATAACGATTTTCACGATTCTGTGGACAGAAACACTATAAAACTACCTTGTATTTCGCTATGAATATTACGTATCGGTAATGATATTACTGCTCGTCATATTTCATGAGCGGTACTGCAGCTGCTAGCCTGCAGAACGTCACCGCCGCAACGTGAGGATGGTGTTGGTGTTCTCGAAACAGCCACAGACGCGGGAGAGAAGACACAACCACCGCTCCTTACCGGATTTCCTGCCGCCGCCGCCGAGCTCTGGCAGGGGTCGGCTGTCGGCTGTGGATGACGTCAGCACGTGTTAACGCCGCGGGCCGTGACGCGGCACTCAGCAGTGACGTCACTACTATATGCAGAGCCTTGCCCTCGTGCAGCCTCTGCGCAAGAACTGAGGGGGAACAATAAGAAAGAAGGACATGCATTTCGAATGGGTTAAGGCACATCAAGGGATATGGGGAAATGAATTAGCTGACAACCTTGCTAAAAGAGCAGCTCGATCACGACAATCAATACGCTACAACAAAATACCTACAAGTGCCGTAAATAAGAAACTTCGAGAAGAGTTTAGGAACAAATGGGACATTGAGTGGCACAGAACAAAAAACGTGGCAAGCACTAAACCGTATTTTCCTACGATCCGACAACGTTTAATGATTAAACTTCCAATATCTCCGAATTTTACAGCTATGTTAACAGGTCATGGAAAACTGAAAGCCTACTATCAGCGCTTGAAAATAATTGAAAACGGAACGTGCACATGTAACAGTGCTGTCCAAACTATTGATCACGTGCTTTTTGACTGCTGCAATTTATTGAAAGAGAGGGACCATCTCAGGGAAAAACTAGCTGCCAAAGAAGGTGGATGGCCCGTCAGTAAACATGACTTAGTACATAAATTCACTATAGACTTTAACAATTTTTGTAATTCAAAAAGATTTCCTGACGTATAAAATTGTTTGTACCTTTGTAAACCCTATCAACTTATGTACTGTACTTGTGTTTGCAAAAATATCTGATGTAACCGCCTGAATCTAACCATCAAACATGTAATATTACTATGTAATGGGGTATGTTAAATAATTTAAAAAAATAAAAGGGAGAAATAGTAGCATTCAAAAGGCTTTAAGGCAGGGATGCAGTTATGTCCTTCGCCGTACATTGACGTTATTAAAAGGAAGGCTCAGTACTGGAAATCAATGTTAGCAGCAAACTATATAATTATAAAAATGGGAAAACCGAATTTGTATCCTCATTGATTTCGATGTTGATGTACAATGTTCAAATGTTTGTAAATCTATCGCACTCAACTGCTTGGTCATTACTCCGTAGCTTACAAACTTCTTAAACTAAGATAAACTAACCTAAGGACAACACTGACACCCATGCTCGAGGGGGAACTCGAACCCCCGACGGCGAACTGCCGCGCGCACCACAGCACGGCGCCCCAGTACGCACGGCTAATCCGCCGCGGCGACGTACAATTGTTGAATGGTGTGGCCTAAAGGGAGAAGAGTATGCACTGACAATAAAACCAATGAAAAGCACAGGAAATGAGATGCGCGGTAAACTTACACAACTTGGAAACCTGGAAGTGATGATACAAACTAACACATGATAAAAGAAGCAAAGAGACACGATATTAAAATAGAAAAATTGAAAAAGGAACTTCAGGCAAAAAAGTCAAATGTCGGCCTTAATTTCAGGAAGAAAGTTTTGATAATATACATTTAACGCACAGCAGTGTTTGGAAGTCTGAGAAAAATAGAAGTGTTTGAGATGTGGTGCAATAGAAGGATCTTGAAAATATGTCGGTTCATAAGGATCGATGCAGAGAGGCATTTGGTAAACACTGACTATAAGTAGGGACACGATCGTAGAATAAGGCTTACGAAGTGAGATATGACATCAGGGGAAATTTTCACGTATCTAGAGAGAGAGAGAGAGAGAGAGAGAGAGAGAGAGAGAACGACAAGAAATGGCAGGGAAAGAAACAGCATGCAATAAAATGATTGAGGAGGTTTAGTGCAAGAGTTTCTTGAAGACGGTACACTAGAATTGCTCATAAAGAGCCGTAAAAACCTGTTGGTTGACTGACGGAAAAAGTCTAAGCGCCGTCAGAAGAAGCTTTATGCCGATTCATCTATAAATAACACTTAGTAGCGTATCCCTCTCCTTCAAGCCAACCTAAAGTCGACAAAATTTTGGGTGTCCCAAAAAGACGCCCTGTAGTGGTACTTATTACAGTATTATGCACAATTTTTCCTTTCACAGTACATAGTAGTACATAAACCGATAAAACCTGGAGCTTACTAGAAATCGTAGGTTAACTACGCAGAAGAACCATATCTTTCTGAAGGCACACGCTACAGTAGCTTTTACAATTAATATTAATAGTTGATGCCTTTGAAGAGCGACGTATGTACAGCTTTCGGGGCACAACATTTCTGTGCGCAAACTTATATGTGGTTATGATTACAATTACTGTTACATCACGAACTGATAATGCATGCACAAATAAGGAAGAGATTTAATTTATAATTCTTACGAGGATTATCTCCACTAGACCCTTAATATCGAAGTAGCACTATTCGACAGCGAGACTGAATGTGTAGACTAGCAGAACACTGAGCGGTACTTAGAATATCATTTGCTGTCTCCGAAGTTTTCGATGTAGACATGAAAGAATCATATGAAAGACTGTGCTAGCAATCTTATTCCTACTAAGTGCTTTGCGTACAGAACAATACCCAATCAATACTCTTTACGAAGGAAAATGATCGTGGTATATCCAAACCAATGAATGATTTATAAATCCTTTACTACATGTCATCAATAAATAATGAGAAGGGGATGAATAGGTCAAGAAAAATTAGTATCAGTTACTGATTATTTCTAAAGAAAAAACATAGCTCGTACGGTCTGCTGTTTTACTCAAACATTTCTAGCATAATTCTCCGGTCTCCACCCAAGTCACGTCGTAATTTCTACACGGTATTTCAACGGAATCTGCCGGTTTATCGTGGTGAAATCGTTACGTGATCCGCGCATCCAATAATTCTAGCGCGTGACTCATTTTACTGTAAAGAATACAGTCAAACATAAACGCAGCACGCAGCATTTACACCATTGCAATACAAACACTTATACTAAGAATTTTCAGGTGAATGAAGAACGGTACCTAGGATATTAATCCTGGTCCACATTACTCGATATGCCTCACAGTGCACATCGTGTCGAATACTATTACTCATAATAGCTCAGTACAGAAATGAATACCTTGTATCAGTATGTCACGGCAAATCGGGTGTTGCAGTACATTACGTTATGACTCGTCGTTCGTGTCCAGAGAACGTAGGTCGCAATTCTGATTGAAGGTTTGTACATAAAAAAAAAAAAAAAAAAAAACAAGCTGCAACCGCCAATCAAGCTTTCTTTTCTCTCTTTAACACTCCCTTTTTCCCTCCTCCCGAAGCCCCCCCCCCCCCTCTCTCTCTCTCACACACTCTCACTCACTCTCTCTCTCTCTTACTGGCCACGTTGATTTCCTAGTGGTCGAGGCATACTCCTCGTTTAACTACGTCAATAAAAGTAACTATTAGTACTGAGCAAAAATGCTCTCTATCACAGACATCGACTATGAACACAAATTATCACAGCGAAAGTGTTAGAAGACGCGGAGGAGACAATGTTAGCTTACAATGTTACAGCAGACAGCTTCTACGGTGAAACAGGAACTGCAGTATGTCGTGAATGAATGAAGATTAGTTTCTTAGAAAATTTACGGTATCTGTGATCGATATTTTATTGTGACTTAGGATTCACGTCTACAAGGTAGTGTAGTGAAGGGCATGCATGGCTAGGTGCCACGGGAACTCACGGGATAATCTGTAACTTTCATCCTAAGAATCTCTCAATTCGTTTCACATCATTATTTTCGCTGCACTCTTCAGGTGTGAAAGTGACAGCTGTTTTTTCACACTGTCCACTACATGTGACTCCCTCCCTCGTTAACTATCGAACCAACCGTAAACGGGCAAAACTGTCTGTATCGCTATTTGTGAAGAAATTTACTGTTAGCGTTTAATATTGACTTACACAGCGGCTTTCCACTTATGAATTAACACAGTGTGTGCGTTTCTATATGACAGCTGCAAACGCACCGAAAACGATTCATACGATGGAGTGGTTACAATTAGCATATCATTACAGACATAAAAACTTGATCTTAACATAAACAATCTACAGAAACTACAGTTTCTTTTACTATTCATTCCCATTTTAATAGAAATTGTAGTTGTCAGAGCACATGACAATGTCTTCAAAATTGGTCTAGGTTAAATTTTGTAGGGGATTATGGACACATCACATACATTTTCAGTGAATGACATGTCGGGTCGTGTGCTCTGATACTGATAAGCGTGCATGAATTTTCTTGGAAGACGAGTAGTCATGGTAGTACTGCAAAACAATTCTCGTAGAGGGGTGGGGTAAGATGTTTTTGGGTTACCTCGTATGAGCGTTAATTTTTACGGTCATCAGAACATCTCTAGTGCAGTATATCAGCAAAGTACGAACGACAAACCAGAGCTCACACCTAGGCAAATTAAGTGAATCGATTATTCCCCTTTGCAAAATATATTAATTGGACTGAATTTAATGCTGAGCTAACCGCACCATTTTACATGCGCTGTTCGGATTATATTCGGATTTTACAAGCATAAAAATGTTTTCTTTGGAAGTTTCTGAAACACGTTACTCTTCCCTTTAAACCTGCCCGAAACCGTACTTCGCAAATGGCTAGTGAAATGCATAATGCCAAAAGAAATTTTTTCATCCGATATTCATTATCCATTGTCGAAACATGATTGTTTATAGTCAAGCTGAATTTATTAAGTGCCGAGACTCTTTGGATGTTCAGACAATGATGAACTACAGTACAGACTAGCTCATCCGACGCAAACGGGCCACGGGGATGTCGGATTACCTGGAATGTCGGTTAAAACGCATATAAGAAACAATATCACAACTGGTAGCTGGAGTCTTGTTACTGATAAAGTTGATAGAGTAATTACTTTCACCGTCCACAATTTTACAGTTTATGCCGATTTCGTTACAGTGAAACAGCTGTTCTCCGGTCATACCTTAACCACCAGTTATGGAACTTTTCCCTAAAGATTTGTACCGATTCATTATTAGCTGAGAGTTTTTCTCCATTCCTGTTCTTCCAAAGGTGCAGCCAGCCAATGCTAGCTAAAAAGTCAGGGTCACCTTCATTAACTGAATATCGGCTCACATATTGGCACATCTTTATCCCTACTATGAATGAACCAAAGATACAAAGCCTGACTAACTTTTTTGTACTCACATGGTTTCATGGTTTTCATTTGTCTAAGTCTTCGATGCCCGGCTTTCTGAATAACATTTTTCTATATCCACTCACCAACAGTCATAAACGAATGTAGAATATATTTTTGGGAAGGGGGACAAGATTAATGTAAAGATAAGTTATTTTAAGTAGACAACCCATGATATTTTGTATCAGTTTTGTTGCTCATATTCAGAGGATAATTTGCGGTGAAGTCCATTTTACTGAGATAAATATTTTCTATCACTGTCATTCAGTCATAAACTATAGCTATTTTTTCCATTTATTCATTACTCCTGTGGGTTCCCAGGCCCCCTGCCGCCCCCAACTTATATACTTCCCTGCCTACAGTTATACGTCCTACACCACAATCATGGACTACTTGTAATGCTGATTCATCGTTTCGGGCCGTTTAATTGCCTTCAGTTTATTTCCCTTAGACCCTAAAGTACTCTTCCTTCAGTGCAGTGAGCTCGCGAGAGCGTCGGGGGGGGGGGGGGGAGGGGGGAGGGGAGGAACGCACGAATATGGGAAGATTTTCTGATTTAAAAGATTTTTGAAACTGCCAGGTAAGTCGAGAAGCTTTTTCTCCTCTTTTACATCTCTGGCCAGGAGATATTTCCCTTTCTTTGTACTGTGATCGAATCATTTTTTATCCTGGTTTAAAAGTGTTAGGATAAACTTTGTCTCTTAATAAAAAAAAAAATCAGTTGCTCGTTGTTGCTGTCAACAGTACGCAGGCTGGTTTGATGCAGCTCTCCATGCTACCCTGTCCTGCGCAAGCCTCTTCATCTAATAATACGAACGGCAACCTACATCCTTTTGAATTTGCATATTGTAGTCGTCCCGCGGTCTCCCTCCACGATTTTTACGGCACACACTTCCTTCTAATGCTAAGTAGATGATTCACTGATGACTCAGAATGCGGCCCACCAACCTATCCCTTCTCTTAGTCAAGTTATGCCAGAAACTCCTTTTCTCGCCAATTTTGTTGAGAACTTCCGTGATCTATTCATCTAATCTTCGATATTCGTCTATAACACCACTTTTCGATAGCTTATATCTTCTGTTTGTCAGAAATCCTTATCGTCCACGTTTTAATCCCATAAAATGCTACACTCCAGACAAATGCTTTCAGAAAAGACTTGCTAACATTTAAAGTAATATTGGATGTCAACAAATTTCACTTCTTCAGAAACGCTTTTCTTTCCATAGCCATCTTCTTTGCTACGGCCAACAGAAGTTACTTTGCTACCCAAATAAGAAATTTACTATTTTTATTGTCGCCTTACCTAATATAATTCCTTCAGGAATGTCTGATTTTATGACACTACATTCTATTACCCTCGTTTTATTCTTGTTCATCTTATAATTCACTTTCAAGAGACTGTCCATTCCGTTTAATTGCTCTTCTTTACTCTCTCTCTGACAGAATCACTATGTCATCATCGAACTACAAGATTTTTTCCATCTCCCTGAACTTTAAGCCCCTCTCCAAATTTCTCCTTGCATTGCTTCACAGCTTGCTCAATGTCAACATTGGGGAAAGGCTACAACCCGGTATTGCTCCCTTCCGAGCCACTGCGACCCTTTCATGCCCTTCGACTCTAATAAGTGATGTCTGGGATTTGTGCAAGTTTAATATAACTCTCCACTCCCTATATTTTACCCCTACTACCTTCAGAATTTGAAATATTCCAGTCAACTTAGTCAAAAGCTTTCTCCAAATCCACAAATGCTAAAAACGTAGGTTTCCCTTTCCTTAACCTATCTTCTAACGTAAGCCGTAATGTAAGTATAACCTCGCGTGTTCCTGCACTTCTCCTAAATCCAAATTCCCCAAGGTCGGAATCCACCAGTTTTTCCATTCGTCTGTAAATAATTCGTGTTAGTATTTTGCAACCATAATTTGTTAAACTGATCGTTCTGTAATTTTCGCATTTGTCTGCACTTTCTTTCTTCGGAATTGATATCACTCTATCTTTCTTCAGGTTCTCACAGTTTTGATTTACATCTAGAAGATATTCATGAGAAAAAGAACATCTTACGTACCGTGGAAATGGTGAACGTGAGCAGAGACGAGGTGGTGATCGGGGCCTGACATTTTGTCCGCCGCCGTCTACTGCATCACGATTCCGAGAACCGAGCGGTGCAACATTCTCCGAACTCACCTCGCTACAGCAGTTAATATTTGCTTTCTGATTTGCAACGCAGGGTGCTCTTAACGATGTATCGCTTAAGGTTACTTTCTTCGAATGAACCGATCAGGCGCATTACTGTTATTTTAGGCTTTTCTTTGGAAGAAAGTGGCACAGGCGTTACAGAAAAAAGTTATATAACAGATATTCAATACGTTAACTGTGTATCAAAAAGTTACCCAAATAAAAAGTGAAAACTACAATAGTTTCCAGAGTTGTTTTTTTTTCTTTCTAAAATATCAAGTCATTCGTAAATATACTAGTGGATTTTCTTCTAGGGCGTTCGGTACTATCTCAACGAAATGCGAAGAAGGCATATTGTCACGCGTTACAAATAATTACGGTGGGATATTTTAGAATTTGTGAAGTTGATTATTTAATTTGATTGAGAGCCACTATCTCCCACCTTACAGTCACCTGACAGAAGAAAAATAGGAAAATGGAAGGGCAGAAAGTTTATAACGATACGTGCCTATGATGTACCTACACGACTAGGAAACGGTGCATTAGAGGTAGAGTAACGTTTGCACAGTGCTATACCTATTATGTTCTACGGATTCATCTGGGGAAATAATTATAGATGTAAAACGTTGTAAGCAATTAGACAGCAATTGTCTGAATCAGTTATGAACAAAGAATGATTCTAGTGTAATAAGATAAAATAGAACTACAATTTCTTAACTTTCCATTATCTGAAATTAATTCTTCAAAGTAATTTCGATAGGAATAAGAAGGTATAAAATTAGATAAGGTTAAAATATTCACGTATATTATGACTCATTATAACACGCGATACTGTGAATCAATTGGGATTGATATATATCCATTTTTGGTATTTTACTTCTTCCTACTACTATTTTAGGAAACTTAATCAGGTACATCAGCTGAAGTATATTCTTACTGTTTTGTCTTCTTACTGTTTTTTTTTTTTTGTTTCTTTTTTTTTAATTTTTTATTTAATGTTTTATTTTATTTATTTTATTTTCATTTATTTATTTTTTTTCTTGCCTTGGTAGTCGAAAAGGTAAAGTACTAATTTCGGTAGCAAAAATTCGAACTGTAGATCTATTAACGATGGTAAAAGTAACGATTAAAAATGCGGTTTCGTGCATTTGCCACGGTGCAATTTCTATTTTGACGTCATAATTCTGCTATCAATTTGATCCCTTACGGTCGTCCTACGCCGCTGAATCTGCTTAATATTCCACAAGTCCTAGTAAAGTTGGTAAACTATAATCATTACTGCATTCACACAGAATCACTGTGGCAACCAAAATCTCCGTGTGATTCATGTGATACGAGAAAGTTCCTCCAATTTCAAACTAACACAGACACAGTGAGGTTAAAGATTTAAGTTTTGTGCACCTACCAACAGCTGCAGCAGACGCAGATATGTCATTGGTGTATCACCTGACAGGCCAATTTCTTAATGTTCGCAATTTATAAATATAGCGATGTACTATGTCCGATTATTACACAGATGGTACTGAAGTAGATGGTCGTGCTGGGTATGCGTATCTACATGACAACCACGTGGAACAGCATTCTCTGCCCTGTGAGAGTAGCATCTTCTCCGCCGAGCTGTTCGCCATGCTCAGAGCTCTACAACATCTCAAAGCCTGCCCCAGGGGGTCATTCATCATCTGTACTCCCTGAGTGGCTTACAAGCCATCGACCAGTGTTTCTCTCGGCACCCAATAGTGCGGTCGATCCAGGATACTGTTCACTCCCTATGCCAATCAGGCCGTTCTGTGGTCTTTGTGTGGTCCCCGGGCCATGTTGGCATACCAGGGAATGAACATGTTGATCGATTGGCCAAGCAGGCCACTATGGGACCACCTCTCACTATTGGTGTCACGGAACGGGATATTAAACTGGTGTTGCACCGGAAGGTGCGCGAGGCTTGGGGTACCGAGTGGGCTACGGCGAATGCACCGAATAAGCTTCGGGCAGTGAAGCTCTCCACAATTTTTTGGAAATCTGCACTGCGGCCGACCCGCCGAGAGTCAGTTGTCCTCTGTCGCCTTCGAATTGGACATACGTGGTTAACCCACGGGTATCTCCTTCTTCGCGAGGTTTCACCCGTGTGTCGATGTGGCACTGTGTTGACAGTGGCCCATCTTTTGATGGACTGTCCGCTTTTAGCCAACTTGCGGCAATCTTTTAATATCCAAGACGCGCTATCGTTAGCTTTAGGAGACGACGCCTCTATGGCTAACGCAGTCTTAAGTTTTATCCGCGCTGCTGGTTTTTATGACTCTATCTAACGGTGGGTGCTGTGGCGTGATATCTTAGGCCACCGCCAAACCAGCTTTTTACCTTTTCACACCCTTAGGGGTTCTTAGTGTATGCAGTATGGCTGGCTCATCCTGTTTTTTCTTTGTGATCAGCCAGACAAGGTCCTCTGCTAGCCAGTTTTATTCCTGACTTTATTTTACCAATTCTGTGTGTCTTCGTTTTACGTTATCAGTGGTTTGTCCATTGTCAACCTGTCCCTTATGTGCGTGACCACTTTTAGAGCTTTGTTTTACTTTTCGTTATTGACAGTGCACTCGCAGCTAGTAACAGGGGACTGATGACCTATCTGTTTAGTCCCCTCAAAAGCCAACAACAACAACAACAATACTATGTCCTATTATATTAAATAGGTGACATATTTCATTGACTAATGTAAGAGTATGCAAATGTGAACATTAGGAAAATCATTTACTATGTGCTGTATAAGCCACAGTACGATGTGAGTGTTCCAGCAATATGTAGTCCTTCCGCCGTCAGAGTCGCTCCTTACGTTCCATCCGACGACAGGACACGGGGTGAACGACTGCCGGTCGGCCACGTGCGTTTCAAACTGTACCGCTACGGCTGCAGGGCCGCGCGGATGCGGACATCCGTAGTAACGTGGACTTACTGCCCATGCGGGTATGCGAGCATATACCTGCCAAAATTCACAATGATAACTCCATTGTCGTTCCAGGTAACGTTGTAATTTGATTACAAGCAACCTACAGCAATGATTGATTGTTATCCATACATATAAAAACGGTTGCAAACTTTAGTTCCACGGTCTCCTAAACACTGACGTTGAATATTTACATTGAATCAAGAATAAAGTTCTTGAAATTGAGCTTAGATGTCACTCAAAGCGGCCGATCAGTTCTAGTCATGACACCAGGAAGGAAGTATAATGCTTGACTGTATTTCCCACAGAAGGTAGTGACCAGAAGGTTAACTCGAAAGTTTGATAGCATCCCCATTGTTACTTTGTGTCAGGAGGCGCTCTCTTCTTGATGGGAAGTCTCAGACGTCTCATAGTGAACTAAAGCGATGTTAAAAGCTGTGTGCGTGTTGTATAATGTTGAACCTATCGTTCAAATCATACAGCAGATTGTTCATTAACACAGCAATTTGGTTTAATTATGGCCCTGATATTGATGTATATAGTGTTAAATAAGAAACAGTGCATTAAACTGATTATGTGCGCAACGGATCTGTATACAAAACAACTGTGGCAAGTCACCACATATAACAGACACTGACTATACTCAAAAATTTTGACTGCGAGAAAGATATTAAAAAAACCACAAACCACTTTCTTAATGTTTGACTGCGAGAATTGTATGCAGATCAGTACCTGATTATTGAAATTTAGAACCATAATCAATTATCTGTAGTGTTGCATGACAATCATTTACTATGGCACCAATACGAAATCTGTTCAACAGGATTACAAAATAAATACTGCACTTTAAATCTACAAATAATTAATTATCAAATAAAGGAAATAGGTTAATCTTGTAACTAAGTAAATGAAACAGGAAAGAAATGTCAACTTTGTTACTTATTATTAATAATCACCATTACATTACCTACATAATACAACTGTTTCCTAATCACATCAAATGCAATTACCTTCATTCAGGCGGTGGTACAACGTTTTCATAGTAATAAAAAATACAATATATATTCCAAATACAATCAAATCAACTTCCTGGCACAGCAGCCTTTGCTCTAAATCGGAGCCATACACACAACTCAACCGCTCTCTAAGCGAACTAAACCACAAGTCCCCACTCTCTCTCTCTGCGCGAGCTACAATGCTATGCAATACATGATCTTTGCCAAAGATGAAACTTCACAGAATTAAGTACACATATCGATACACACAGTAGAAGCAATATTATACATTTTCTTGCAAGCAAGTTACTCGACACAAAACAGGATGCACAATATTAGACATTTTCTTACAATTTTTTTTATGGACACGTTTCTATGTTTGGACGTGGAGATAGATAGATGAACTGTCGATGACCTGCAGGCCGCTCCCTCGAAGGTTCAAGTCCTCCATCGGCCATTATTTTATGTGCGCGTTGTTCATAACGTTAGTTTCAGTTAGTGTAAGCAGTTTGTAAGTGTAGGGACCGACGACCTCAGGAGTTTGCCTCGCTCTGGCCGCCCAAAGGCTACTACAACCGCTGATGGCAGCTACGTACGGATTTCAGCTCGGAAGAACCCCGAGAGGAACGCCACCATACTGAATAATGATTTTAGAGCAGCTACAAGACCGAATTTCGACTTAAACTGTACATAGTAGGCTCCTTGACATATAACTTCACTCCCGACGTCTAAGGCGAAGTCCAGCTTTGACGCCTAGACACCACGCAGCGCGTTACAGACGGTCTCAACAGCATGCTGAATGGACTCGTCAGAATTGGCATCAAGTGCTGTTCAGAGATGTGACTCGCCTCAGCCTTCAACTATGTCTTTTTGGAGGCAAAGTCGTCAGTCTGAACAGCAGCGAGTGCAGCAAGATGATGGTTCCCTGAAGTTTGAGGGTGGTATTGGTGGGGCCACCTTACGCCACTGGTGGTTGTAGAAGGAAGTCAAACTGCTATTCTGTACAGAGATACCCTCCGATGTATAGTGGAACACATAGCGGCATCACTTAAAGGTCGACAATTTGAGGAAATGCATACTGTAAACCATCAGCTGTTTATTATTTTTCTAAACGTCTACCGGTTTCGCTTAAAAACCATCTTCACGGAAGAGAACTAGACAGACTGATTAAACAGGTGCATTATACGCCTCCTTATGCATACTGGCATGCATGTCACACAATAAAAATAAATAATACGTCACTAGGCATCAAGTCTTGGTTAAAGAGCAATGCCAGCCTGTGAGATCAGTCTAGTTCACTCCCGTGAAGATGGTTTATAACCGAAACCGGTAGAAGTTTAGAAAAATAATAAACAGCTGATGGTTTGCAGTATGCATTTCCTCAAATATATTACGGCTGTTGAACCTCATCTCAATAAAAATTTGGTCGACAATTCTCGCACTCGTTCTTCACATCTTCCAAATGCGATTCTTCGTGATAACGATATCAGAAGATTAGAACGGTCAGCAAGTTCTCCAGACATGAACCTAATCGAACATGTCTTGGATACAATGAAAAAGGTTCCTTCCGCACTATAAGATTCTCCATTTTGAGAGATCTACGCCGAATCGCCGTTGAGGAGTTGGACAATCGCAACCAATAGTCCGTTGATTATTTTACAAGGTGTACATCCATACATTAGTTCTTGAAGACGTGTTACCTCGTATTAGAGGTTATGGCGTATTCTGAAATCTGTTTTCATGAGCAATACAGAGAACTGAAATGATGTTTTTGTAGACTTCTATGCCATTTTGATGTAAAGGGTCACGAACCCCTACAATCGTGGTGGTCACACATTTTCTGATGTGCATATATATTATTATGTGGTGTGTGTTCTTTCACACAACAGTCACCATTTTCCTGCAGCCATATTCAATAAATGCACAGATAAATTAACATTATCTGCCAGTGACTATTGAAATATATAAAAAAATGTTTGTATAGTCTATGGGACTTAACTACGGGGTTATCAGTCCCTAAACTTGCAAACTACTTATGAACTACTTACGAACTAGGACGACACAAATATCCATGCCGGAGGGGGGATTAGAACCCCCGACCGTAGTGGCCGTGCAGACCGTGACTGGAGCGCCTTAGTCCCCTCGGCCACCGCGGCCGGCTTGAAATACATCAACGAAGATATTTGGAAATTTGTGCCGAGCCGTGAGTCGAACTCGGATTTCCCAATACTGGGCAGTTGCGCTATCCACTACCCCATATACATAAGTTGGAAACCACATCTGCAGGATCTACCCTAGCTCGCCTGCCGTCAGAGGCAAACTCTCAACTTACCAACAGACTACTGACTTAGTGTCGCTGTCCGTTATTCTCATTACTCGCTGTACTTTCATGATTCCCGAGCAATGTGTTCACTGCAGCGATCACTGGTCACATCGCTTTAATTGTAGGTTTCGAAATAACGGACTAAGATAAATACAGTCAGTCATCGGACGTATGCCAAAAAATAGTTACCCCATTTTCTTTGTTCTTTTTTACAAGATTACAAGTGGTGTAAGCCCACAAAAAAGTATGGTTTAGATACGAGGCGTATTACACTCTGAATTAAGGGCACTCTTCAAACGACCAGTGAATGAAAGTCCTAGTTGAAGTTGTTGTTGCCAGATGGCAGAACTTCACTTGGCAACTGAAACATCTGTTTATTATTTTATAGGACAAGTCTAGCACGTCCACGCTGTATGCTGTGTTCCAACGAAATAATCATTACTATGGGCAGAGAAGGATGTTCAAAGGAAGCTCAAGATAAAATAATATATTATAGAACGTACTGAGCAACAAAACACGTTTTTATTACGTATACCATTTTGTATACATGGTTTACAGTAAAATGATGGTGGTGGTGACGGCTGGTGCAGCAACAGTGTTGAATAATTAACTTGCCGCGACAGCGACTCCTCTACTGCTATGGTGCCCAATGACAACACAAATTGTTAAGATACCTCCTCCACAGCTATAGATAGTTCTGTGGCTCCATCTCCGCCCAATCTGACGATGCGCTAACAGCGCGAAACGCGTTATCAAAAAATGTTCAAATGTTTGTATAGTCTATGGGACTTAACTACGGGGTCATCAGTCCCTAAACTTACAAACTACTTATGAACTACTTACGAACTAGGACGGCACAAATATCCATGCCCGAGGGGGGATTCGAACCCCCGACCGTAGTGGCCGTGCAGACCGTGACTGGAGCGCCTCAGTCCTCTCGGCCACCGCGGCCGGCGAAACGCGTTATCGGAGAATAAAATATTGCAACAGAGACTGAGCATTTCTTAATTGTTATGAAACCTCTAATGAAACAGAATTCACTTACTTTTCACTAATTTTACTGTCGGTGCTTTGTAACAGTTAGTTTATATTTCTTTTGTCTTAGGTCTCCGACAGGGGATTGTAAAGAATAGTCCGTCACCGATAAAGCAAAGAGGAAGAAAACGTACAAGACATGTGGAGGGCTGGGAGAAAAGCAAAAGGAAAAGTCTCCGAAATACTGGACAAGAATTTACAAGCAGAAAAGGAAACCTGGTTAAAGGAAAAGCTTTGACCTAAAGGATGTGGCCCTGTCCTTTAAAATCTTCTTCACGAATCGCTGGGGATCAGTATAGGAAATTATTTGATTCCATCTGGAACGTAGGTGACTATTCAGAACAAAATATTTATCTTCGACGAGAAGTGCAATAATTCACTGTTCAAAGGGAACGACCGTGAAATGGTTCTGGAAATCAGAAATCAACGTAATTGAAATATTTTCTAGATGTGGAAAACCAAAGCTTTCGGTTCAGAGAAGGGTAAAGGAAAGCCACCAGCACTGCAGCTACCAGAACAAGACAAAGCAGCAACGAGCTGTTATAGCCGCAAAGAAGAAGGATGTGTTAGATTTGATTCCTTTTGTTCCTCCCATTCACCACCGTTTCTTCAAACATACCCCCTGTATTACAAACACACGTCAAGCACAGTTTGCTGATAATACCGCTGATTCTGAAGACAACGATGAATTTTTTTTGTGTGAAACTACGTTAACGTAATCAGTGTATACAAGAACTTATTTGGAGATATATGAAATGGTAACGTTATGATCTCCACTAACGTCTTTTCATTTATTTTCGGGAGATAAGTGAAGCAAATCCAAATGTTTCGTTTGCAAAATTGTTACTGACGCAAATAGTTAATCTATGTACTTCATTTTGCATGGACAACATGAAGTGCAATGTCCTGTTTCAAAATACAGTAAATTTATGTTTCTGATGTTTATGTCGAATTTATTATTCCCCTATATCTTTATCCTCCGTCATGTCAGAAACACTTTCTCTGAACTTACACCACTTGTACTCTGAGCGACTCATATAGAAAGCAGAGTGTCCGTGTGTTTGTATGTTTGTGTGTCTGGGTGTTCGTATTGCATACAAATCCACAGTTTTATTCCAATGTTTATGAAATTTTGCACACTTGACCTTCAAACCAAGAGGACGATCGCCGGAACTATAGAGATCACGTACAGTACAAAGTTCTGGAAATATGACTTTCTAAACAACCACTGGACCGACTTCAACGAAATTTGCTACACATATTCCTTACCGTGAGATGCCAATTTCTGTAGGTGTAAGAATCATATGCGACAAATAGTTCAGAAGATACAGCGTCATAAACAATAGGAGTTGCAAAAATTCCCCACATAATGTAACGAGACTTTACTCATGTACTGTAGGAGAATGAGAGTACTTAGAGACTTGCAAAAAGAACTTTAAATATAATTTCAAACCTTCATTACACTTTTTCTTCCTAGCAAGCACAGCAGAACAATCAAAGGGAACAAGTTAAGTGCTTACTACGTTTGCGCTGTTCATAGTGTATAACTACGGCATTCGGTATGACGTTACAATTTCTATACTACAAATTGTACTCGCAGGAAATTTAACAGGCAGTACAGATATATAGCTGACGTACCTCGAAATTGTACCGCAATAAGACCTGTAGTACATGAGATATAAAACCATAAACATTAACGTTCACTTGGATACCGCCCTATCGTGCGCCAGGCTCCATTACCTCCTTACCGCTAAATGTACTTGTAACCGATTTTACAGATACACAGTACTTATAGAAACGAATATATAGCAACAGAATTATACAATTGTGCAACATATAAATCAATAAATATTAGATAAACAGCGATGGGTGAAAACCTGTCACATCAGCAGCACGTTTTCACTCATTTCTTATTTACTCCTAAGAAACGTGTATTCCATTCAGCTTAAGGAAATGCCTGACAGCTGACAGTGATGTTGACAACTTTGAACAGTGAAGCGCACACGATACAGGCGAAAGCAATAGACTTCTAGGGAGATATAAGGAAAGGAAGAGAATGAAACAGCTGACAGCACTTATACAAACGAATACATACATGCAAAATTATACAATTGTACAACATATACGTTAATAAATACGAGATAATATATACTGCGATGGGTAAAATCCTGTCACATCATGCACCACGTTTTAATCCACTTCTCATTTACTACTAAGACAGTTTTGTATTGCAGTCAGCTTCAGGAAATTCCTGAAAGCTGACTGAGCTGAAGACAGAAGGTAAAACGGCTGCAGGAAAAAGCGACAGAATTCTGTAGAGCTACAAGAAAAGGAACAGAATGAAACAGCGTCCATCTAACGAATAGATTATTTCCGACAGATTTACATTTTAACTTCAAGAAACTGCAGTTTCCATTTAAGCTTGCATTTTCTATTACGATTAATAGAGCAGATGGCAATATATTAAATACTGTGGAAAGGATTTGACATCTCCACGTTTTTCAGACGGACAACTTTATGTCGCTTGCTCAGGAATGGGCTTACGAAAGAATTTATTCATATTAGCTCATGTACAAGTAACAAGAGATATTGTTCATAGTCATATTTTGAATGAAATGAATGTATGAATATTATACATCATTTGTATTTTGATTACACTTTTTCTTTGTTTCGATACTGCACTTATAATTTTGTACATTATGCAAGACAGTCTTATTTCTTATATATTCTCCCTTTAATATAACAGGTTTTAGGAAAAAGAAGAGGAACAGAGAGAGAAGGGATAGATGTGCCAATTCATTACTTGAATAAATAAATAATTAAATTATTTTTGAAAAGAGATAGATTGGCTAGCCAGTACTTACCTTTTTGCTGTACTGTTAATAGTTACACACAGAAAAAAGGAGGAAAATAACAACAAAATAAATAAATAGCTGGACAACACCGGGCTTTCAAATAATATCTATAATTGAAGGCTTTCAGTGCAGATGCAGACCATGATCGAATCCTTACAGGAATCGCAGAAGTAGCGCTTATGAAGATGGTACGGGGCAAGAAGTTAGGAGTGTGTCGACAGTTTGAAAATCTGGCTCTCACTGGAGGCGAGCCAGGGTAGCTCGAGCAGATGTGATGTCCAGGTAGCGTAGAGGAATTATTATTGATTTGGATTTTTATTAAAAATGATACCAAATAATTAGCTTACAGACTGCTGCAATTGAAATACAATATGTGCAGCAGTGGCGCAACTAAAGGGTGGGGGGGATGGGGCTGTAGCCTCCACAGCACCTGATTTTTTAATTTTATTACTTTTTTATTGTTTTCATTTTTTTTATTAAACAGGTTGAATTTGAAATATTATACATGTAATAAATCACAACGTAACTATAATTTCCCAAGCACAAGTGAACGTGACAATGGGTCGCCAGCGTGATGCCGCCACTGAGAACGTGCGTGTGCTGCTGTTACTGTGACCGGTTTTAATGGCGTCACTACAAGTTTCGATGCTGCCTCTATTGATAATGCTGTACTGAATTTACGACCCGATTGCTTAAATGCAACGACCCGCTGCTTAGCAGGACATCAGTGCCACCGAGTGTAATCTTATGAACAACAATAGTGTTATTTTAGTTCAGTTTTTACACGTCTCTTTGGCTAGTAACATAGAAGCTGCTTAATTATTTTACGAGCTGATTATATACACTCCATTTCCTCTGCGTTGTTCGTCTTCCACTTTCAAATTAATGCGAGCCTACTCATTTTATTTCTTGTACAATTGTTTTCGTATTATAATCGGTTGAATTATAAAAAGTGTAAAAATAAGTCATACATTAAAAAATTCAATACATTTTCATGGCCCACTTTAGGTTACGGTAGTAACACTAAAAGTGGGCCTTTGCGATCGTCTTTTGACAGATCGAAATTTAAATGAAAATAACGGCGTAACGATTCATGTACAATTCATGTGAAAATTCTGTACAACTTTGCTCTGTTATGTTTTTTTTTTTTCATATCTTGCATCGTTGCAGAGATATTTACAACAATAATGGCGATTTGATGATGTCTGTCTGGCTGTAACGTGTTCCCACTTTTTAGGTTGAACCGTTCAACCGATCGGCACAAAATTTTACAGACATAATTGTTGGCTACCAAAGACCAGAACCTCGCATTGTGAAATATTTCGAACACGAAGTACGTTAGTAATACCAAAAAAATCCGTTTGAAATATAATGTTAATTGCAAATAAACCGTTCATCTGACGCGAAAATTGAATAAACGAATTGTAGAGGAGAATATTCTCTACAACTTCATTCCCTTGTGTTTTTTTCATATCTCGAATCGTTTGAGAGATATTTGCAAAAATAATGGAGTTTTTAAACACCCTGCATTGAATTAACGAAAACCATCCGTTCGCAGATGTCAAGTGACATTCCTCGCCCAGAACTCTCTCTGGCATACGCCATCTTGCGTTGCGTATTTGATGATTTTCTTATTGTAACTTACACGTGTCATTTCAAAGCAATGGCGCACTGAAGAATTAACAAAAACACGACGTTCTTCGTACGATAAATGATAATCTAGTGTCTACAAATGCCATATTAGCATGAGTTAACAATGTCGATCAATAGTATGAATATAAAGAAGGCAACTTCTAACTGTCAGCTGTAGCGTAGTTGGAAACACGGTGAACTGTGATGCTGAAGGTCATTTTTTTCCCTAAAAGGGTTTCAGACACTCTTATTAATTAATTTTTTATTATTTTGGTCCAAAATGTTTGTAAAAAACTTATAAAACTACAAATCTAAAGTGGACCGTAAAACAAGTCACTGCGATTTTTTTAATTAGCACCCCCCCACTCCCGGATCCAAATCCTGGCTGCGCCACTGATGTGCAGTATCTCGTGCAATTAGCTACCTAAGTGCCATTGTTTGCAGTTAATTAATAGATAATTGTAAAGTCTTTAACAGGGTTGCTAAATTAATTCATTTGTCCAAGTGACTCAGCTGTCAGAACGGATGTTCACTAGAAAAAAGATGAGGAATTCATATATAATGAAAAAATGATTGCTTATGATTCTTGCAGTCGTACCAAGAATTGTATTTGAAAGTCACGGACTCCAGGAACAAAAATCTAATGGATGAGAGTCATTTGAGGAAAAATTGAGTTGAAACGTAAAAGATGTCGCAGGTGCGGGCGACAGTGGTGCTGTATTAAGGTGAGAACGGCAGCAGCTGCAGCTGCAGCGTGTAGTGGTGTTGAGCCGCGGTGGCTGAGTGGGAGACGGCAATGGCCGGCGGTGACCGCGGCCGCTGCCCGGCCCCTCCAGCACCCACCAGGATGCGAGCCGAGGGCGCCACACAACACATCTGCGCGTCCGCGCTGCAGCTCACACTTTCTCACAGCACACATCACCACAGCGATAACGTCCTCCACCATAAATTATCGACAACGTACCTCCACAATACAATGGAATTTACATTAAAATACAGCCTTTAAAAATTATGAAATTTTATGTCAAGCGTGTGTGCTATATCTTGGTTTGTCTCGAGTAGTTTTATCTTTGGTTTTGTGAGGTCTTTGGTGGCGATATACTACCGCTCGCCGGTGAGTGTGTTTGAATGGTACCTCCACAATACAATGAAATTTACATTAAAATACAGCCATGGAAAAATTTGAAATTTTATATGAACCGTGTGTGCGATATCTTGGTTTGTATGGAGTAGTTTTATCTTTGGTTTTGTGAGGTCTTTGGTCACGATATCCTGCCACCTTCCCGGGAGTGTGTCCTAATGGAGAGTCGGTACCGAGAGCCGGTTGCGGAAGCACGGTGGGGCTGTCAGAGAGCGATAGTAATAGCACATGGGGGTCTGATTCATAGTCATTTCTTGCGCATCCCCATTTATTCGGACATAATTGACTCTGGTTGTTTCCCTAGGTTCTAGAGCTCATGGTGTCGGCGGAAATCGGCGTAGGTGTCTTGTTAAGGAATGCATTTCGCACCAGAGACTTTGACTATATAAGTGTGGCAGTTGTGATTGCTGAAGCAGCCGGAATGGTTAAGCACAATCTAGTGCGTCCTCTGTTTGCGTCCAAGCGTGTATCCGTGAAGGCACAATTCATGTGAACTTTATTGTATTGAGGAAGGTGTTCTGGACATGTGTTGGAGAGGCAATCTCTGATCTACATGTACATACACACTCCGCAATCCACCGTAAGGTGCGTGGCGGAGGGTATACTGTACCACTACTAGGCATTTCCTTTCCTATTCCACTCCCAAATAGAACGAGAAAAAAAAGAATGTCTATATGCCTCCGTACGAGCCCTAATTCCTCTTGTCATTATGATCACTACGTGAAATGTAAGTAGGTGGCAGCAAGATCGGACAACACTTTGCTTCAAATTCCGGCCCTCCAAATTTACTTAACAGAATTTCACGAAAAGAACGTCGTTTTTCCTCCAACGATCCCCAATAGAGTTGTCGGAGCATTTCCGTGACACTCGCGCATTGTTCGAACCTACCAGTAACAAACCTACCTGCTCGCCTCTGAACTGCTTCTATGTCTTCCTTTAAACTGATCTGCTGCGGGTCCCAAACACTCAATCCATACTCAAGACGTGGTCGTACAAGCGTTTTATACGCGGTCTCCTTTACAGGTGAAGTACATCTTCCCAAAATTCTCCCAATAAAAATTCGGCTGTCCACCTTACTCACAACTGTTCTTTCATGTTCCTTCCATTTCATATCGCTCTGCAATGTTACGCTTAGATATTTGAACGACCCGAAAACATCAAGAAGCTCACTACTGATGTTGTATTCGAACATTATAGGATTATTTTTACTGCTCATGCGCATCACCTTACATTTTTCTACATTGATAGCTAGCTGCCATTCTTCGCACCAGCTAGAAATTTTGTCTGTCATCGTGTATGTTATTACAGTCAGTTAAAGACGACACCCTCCCATACACCACAGCATCATCAGCAAACAACCGCAAATTACAACCATCACATCATTTATATAGATAGAAAATAATAGCGGTCCTATCACACTCCCCTGGGGCACGCCCGTCGATACACTCGTTTCTGATGAACACTCGCCGTCGTGAACAACGTACTGCGTTATATTACTTAGGAAGTCTTCCACCCAGTCACAAATGTGTGAACCTATTCCATAAGCTCGTCTCTTCGTTAGCAGTCTGCAGTGTGGCACCGCGTCGAACGCCTTTTTGAAGTTGAGAAAAACACAATCCGCCTGTTGCCTTCATCCATGGCTCACAAGATGTCATGTGAGAAAAGGGCAATCTGAGTTTCATATGAACGATGTTTCCTAAACCCGTGCTGATTCACAGAAAGAAGCTTTTCCGTTTCAAGGATATTTACTGTATTCTAACTGAGAATATGCTCCAAAATTTTACATGAAACTGATGTCGCGATAAATGCAGGCTAAGTAGGGGGCCAATGCCGCAGAATACTCTTTGTAAAACCGAACTGATATTCCATCCGGACCAGCACACTTTTTCGTATTTAGCTCTCTCAGCTGCTTCTCTACCCCGTAATACCTATTACTATGTCCTCCATTTCGGAATTAGTACGTTGATCAAATGATGGTACATTTGTGTGGTCCTCCTGCGTGAAAGATTTCTTTTCCTGTCTCTATACAGACATCGTTAATAAGGTCAGGCCTGTTCGTGGCTATAAGGTCTAAAATATTTCCATTGGGCGTAGGTTGCTGGTTTAACTGCTCAAGACAGTTTTCGCTGTTTCATTCAGCGGCTGGCAGCGCTTTTTTCGAGTGAACTTGGACACTGGAAACTTACATGGGATTTAATCACCGCCACGGCTTACGATAATCGTCGGTTGGTCTGTATCAGTACTTTGATTGTAGCTATTTTTGGGCCCCTTTCTTCCTTCATTTTAAGTATATTCGTTAGCTTGTTTCGTGCCAGTGACACTATAGTGACTATTGTCTTAGCCCTCAGCGTAAGGTGAACCTTGCGTGATTTATTAATGAAAATTGGGGCTGATGGCTATGAGCAGATATTTGCTTAGCGCTTTCTTGGGTCATTAAAGTTTTAGTATTAATGCTTGTTTCAGATTACTTGTCCTTGGAAATGTTCTGCTTATTTTAATGAACTATTCTTCGTACTTGACTTAGTTTTAATGTGTTTGTTGTTATGCTGTTACGTGTTCTCCAGCCACTCAGACTAGGGAGCCAGACGCTAAGTTCTTGTTGCGTCAGGGAGATACTGTTCCCTGCGTCAGGTTTCAACATTTTGCTTTATCCCTGGCTCTTCAAGCTTGCGCCTATTTTACTCAACTGTAATTATTATTATTATTATTATTATTCTGGAAAGGTTTTTACCTTGTGTGGATACTTGATTTAATTATCTAAACTTATTTCAAGTTACAAAAATTTATGATCCTCGTAAATAAAAGAGCAGGAAGAATTGTATGAAAAAAAACTTCGATAATTTTTTATGATAATCATTATAAAAATTTCTGTAACTAAGTCAAATTGTTTATACCGATACTAGTAAAAGCCCGGCAGTGAACAGTATTGACTCCTGTTCTAGATATTATGAATTGTGATTAATAATATCTGTGCAAAAGCGTCTGCTAATTCAAATTGAATTACCCAGGGCAAGCGGCGAGGGCGCCCCTTTTCTTACTGCCCCACGGAGTTTTTCACTTTTACTTGCTAAATCGCTCAAAGTAGAGTGCGATGGAGGAAACCGCTAGCGCAATAAATAAAGGTGATTTAAATAACGAAATATTAATTTAGATGTCAAAGATTTCTTTGTATACAACACTTCTTGTGTAAATCTTTCCATCTTTATTAAGCTCTCTTTGCAGCAGACCATCAACACATTTAACTTTAGCCTGCGGCGGTGGCCGAGGTGACTGAGGCGCTTCAGTCACGGTCAGCACGGCCACTACGGTCGGGAGTTCGAATCACCCCTCGGGCATGGATATTTGCGCCGCCTTTAGTCTTAGCTAGTTCATAAGTAGTTTGTAAGCTTAGGGACTGATGACCCCGTAGTTAAGTCCCATAAGTTGTACAAACATTTGAACATGTTTTGATTTAACTTTACGCACTCAATTTCACGGACTCTTGAACAGGCAACATAAAGGTGACCACGTCCGAATGCAGGCTCAGGTAAAAAAATGCCAATACACTTGCGTTTGCCCTTGAGACGTATTAATGGTAATAGAAAATGTTAAGTTTCTCTAAAACATCAACACATCCATGGTATGATATGGTCCAGGATACCAAGCCAGAAACTAAAAAAGCATATGTAAATCTATATTCTGTATTGTACCCTGTGTTTGTCCAGTT
Organism: Locusta migratoria; assembly: GCA_026315105.1. Taxonomy (NCBI): domain Eukaryota; kingdom Metazoa; phylum Arthropoda; class Insecta; order Orthoptera; family Acrididae; genus Locusta; species Locusta migratoria. The sequence goes on along the minus strand of CM048744.1, from coordinate 468,001,872 downwards.
GAAACATATTTCCGTCACTCATGGTAATAGCAACAGTCTAAAAATATTTTTAAAAACTGATTCTAATACCAATGTCTATCTAACAGCGATGAATATCGATCAGCTCCATCACATAGCATTACTTTCTCGCAGCTACGTTTATAATAGCTCTTGATGTTAAATTGAAAAAAAAAAAAAAAATCTGAACGCAAAACACCGCGACTGGAACTCAATCAGACAAAATCGCAACTGTAAAAAACTGTACGAACACTCACTAGGCAGCAACTACATCACACTTGCACCGGTTGAACCGACTTATATTCCTTTCCAGAGGAATCAAAGGCCATACGTGATAGACATGGCCTTCATCAAGGGCATAACAGTTACCCTCAACCTTGAGGTTGTAAACGATCTGCCTTCTAACCACACCCCCGTTATACTTCACACAGAGAAACACTGCAGTACAATGAACCACGCAGGATACTAAATTACAAGCGCGCAAATTAGGCTCTGTTCAAGGAAACGCTTGATAATCGTATTCCTGATTCAAGATTACGCAAACAGAACAAATTCAAATGTTCAAATGTTTGTACATCTATCAGACCAAACTGCGTGGTCATCAGTCCGTAGCTTACAAACTACTTAAACCTAAACCTAGGTAAACTAACATAAGGACAAACACACACACCCACGCCCCAGTGAGGACTCGAATCTCCACGGCGAGCAACCGCGCGCTCCGCAGCGAGACGCTTTAGACCGCTCGGCTACTCCAACGCGGCCGGAACAAATTGATGAAGCTGTTGAAGTGCTCACCACTACTGTCCAAGACGCATTAGCCGAATTCATGCCATTACCTGCCACACAACAACACTCAGCGGCCCTTCCCCAGGAAATCCTGGGCCTTATCTCAATGAGAAACCGACTCAGGAGATACTGGCAGCGTACCAGGCGTCCGGTGTATAAATATCACGTCAACAGGCTACAGGGTATCAGGGTAAAATAACAACATTCAAAACAACACAATGGGACCAGAAACTCGCTGGACTGGATACCACACGTCCTGGAGTGTGGGCTCTGGCCAGACACTTCACCAGGGAGAAACTCTACACGCCTACCTTACAGGGACCAAACGGCTCAGCATACTCAGCGGAAGAGAAAGCTGAGCAATGGCCCAAACACTAGCAGCGTCATTCACACCGAACCTGGCTCCATCCGACCCAGTGTTTAAACTTGAGACGGACCAGGCGATCACACGCTTCATGGCCCAGCCTCCGCGCAACGAAATTAGACGTACTAGCACACATGAAATCACATGGGTCATCAAGCATACCACACCCAGAAAAGCGTCTGGCTCTGATGGCATTCAAAACCGTGTTCTCCAGGAGTTCACGGATAGAGCAATAGAGTACCTGACACACATCACAAATGCCATCCTGCAACACCAACACTTCCCTGCCTTTTGGAAGGCGGCCAAGGTCCTGATGTTCAGGAAGCCAGGGAAAGACAACTCCCTCCCACAAAAATACCGACCCATCAGTCTGCTGAGCTCGCTCAGTAAGATAGTTGAGAAGGTAATACTTAATCGTCTCACTCGGCACTGCATCACCAATGACACCCTAAGACCGGAGCAATTCGGATTTAGGAATCACCACTCCACAACACAACAACTCCTCCGCGTAGTTGAACACATAACAGACGGCTACAACAAAAGCAATGCCACTGGGGCGGTGTTCCTGGACATCAAAAAAGCTTTCGATCGTCTCTGGCACAACTGCCTTATACGCAAACTTAACGACGCCGCGTTTCCCGACGGACTCGTGCATCTCATACACTCATATCTCACCAACAGAAGCTTCAACACTGACGTGCAGGGCAAACAGTCTACACGACATGGTATTCAAGCCGGAGTACCCCAAGGCAGCATCCTGGGGCCCCTCTTGTTTAACCTCTACATTAACGATTTTCCATCCACACATAACACGAGGACTGCAATCTACGCAGATGACACCGCCATCATGGCGCAAGATTGGAAGCCACCGCGCCGGAAGTAAAATTTAACTCCAGTAGCAAGAAACTCCTGTGTTACTGTAAACCTGTCTTCTGCATATGCATTCTTTTCACGTGTATACAGTGTTTTTTTAATGTCTAGAGTCACTTTATTGAGTAAATAGCAATACGTTACAACATCCATTCTCCAGTAATTTATGTATGACTTAGCGTCCTCTGCTTGCAGCTCGAGAAACACGAAATGATTTCCACAGTTTCACCCAAGTAAGCCCCTCTTTTTTCTTCAAAACGCAGCTTCCGTAGTAGCAACGACAGCACATAATAACATGTGTTTAATGTCCGCCATCTTGAAATAAGATAAAAAATATGACGACAGTGTGATACCCCTTCTTAGCGTCACGTCAACTATTTACTTCATAAAATATTACGAACTATTGATGATATTTTTACGTCAAAGATTTGATCAAAAATTTGGCCGATAGCGAGATATCACAGGAGTAAGCTATATTCGGTTGAATCTTCATGAAACGTAAGCTTTTTGAACTTTGACAGAAGTCCCTACCGTGATACAGAAGTCTCTCCAGCAGCATCTGCCACTGGAGTCTCCTAATCGTCTCTGTGACGCTTTCGCGCTTGTAAATGAGCCCTTGCCGCTCTCCGTTGGATCTTCGCTATGTCTTCTACTATCTCTTCCTGGTACTGATCCCACAAAGAAAAAGAAGTGTTCAAATGTTTGTAGAGCTTTTGGGACTTAACTACGGGGTTATCAGTCCCTAAACTTACAAACTACTTATGAATTAGCTAACACTAACGACGGCTCAAATATCCATGCCCGAAGGATTCGAACCCCCGACAGTAGTGGCTGTGCAGACTGTGACTGGCGCGCCACAGTCCCCTCGGCCACCGCGGGCGGCAATCCCACACTAATGAGCAATACTCAAGCGCGGGCAGAACCACAGTTCTGTAACCTATTCACTTTGTTGACGGACTAAACTTCCTGAAGAGACATCAAATTCATCTCAGTCTGACATCTCCCTTACCCACGACTGATTTTATATGATCGCTCCATTTCAAATCGTCCCTGATGTCTATTCCAATATATTGTATGGAATTTAATGCTTCCAGTGTTTGTCCTGCTGTTGCGTAGTTACATAATAAAGGATCTTTACTTCTTTGCAAACGCAGAACTTTACACTTGTTTGCATCGAAGTTCAATTGCCATTCCCTGCAGTATGAATCAATTTGCCGCAGATCCTCCTGCATTTCGCAACCCTTTAACAGTGTTCCGACTTCTCGATAAATTACAGCATCATCTGTAAAAGCTTCCGAAGTTACCTAAGAGGTCGTTTATATAGGTTGTAACGGTATAAGCCTCGAAAATTATACAGATGGTACATCTCGGTGTGCTAGACAAACAAGTCTAGTAACATGTTTGTGTATATCCTACGGTTGCCCCAGAAAAAATCAATTCGTCTCAGGATGTTTTTGGAAAAGTAGCCACCTGGCAGTGCACGTACGTAAACAATCGGTTCCTGTTATTACCCCCTGTGCATATTGATATTGCGTGCGTGAATCGTAAACACACAGACAACTGCGGCCTGAGTAGCTGCATCATTGTAATACTCCGAGCGACGACAGTCGTCAAGTAACCTGCGCAGACATTATTGCAACTCTGTTAACTGTTGGTATGGAAGGGAGATTTACTGTTGCTGAACTATGCGATATTCATTTAATTTATGGCAAAGCAAAGGGCAGTTGTACGAATGTATAGAGAAAGTTTCCCACAACGACTACTTCCTGCACGAGAATTATTTGCTGCTGTTCACCAAAGGTTTGTGTCATCGTAATTCTCTACTTGGACGCTATTATTATGCATTTACTTCTTAATAAAGTTCAATAGTTATCTGCACCCTTTTAAATTTTGGTCTGTATGCGAAACGTATCTTATATTCTGGTATTCTTTCCTTTTTTGTTACATCATGACAGAATAAAACTTACGAGTACGTATTTAATTTCCTTAGATTGAAAGATACTGGATGCACTACCCCGCGCAGAAAGCAGAATCCCACTACGCGCCGATCGTACATTTTATCATTGTGACTACTTTTTCAGCTCCTTCAGTTTGTTCTCTTATATTATCGAAAGCGTCTATCAGTCGCATATTATAACTTACACATTTTCCTTTTTAATCAATTTTAAAGTTTAATTTATCGGTGTTTATAACCTATTTAATTTTATTTCTGTATAACTTATAAATTTTATAACATCACAATAGATTCCATACCCTATTTTTTTATTAGTTTCTACACAATTATATGAGTACCGAATAGGTTTAGACACACAGTAACGACATCTATCTTACGACACAAGAATAGTTTGTAGCTACTGTATCACACTTATGAACAGTAGCGCCGATAAAATAATAACTGTGCCAACACTGTGCTTCTTTTACACCGTATTTGTACACATATCTGATAAAAAGCAACAGATGTCGAGATTTTTGGACAGTACCCCAATAGCTTCATTGTATTAGGCCATTCTCTTAAATCCAGGTATGGAAAGTTTTGTTTTCAGAGTCAATTTTCGAATGTACGTAAGAAACTCTTTGTTTGAAGATGTAGACTGCTCACTAAGCGTATTTGACGATGGTCATCAGTGCCAGAAATCGGTAGTTGGCGACCGCGATTTGCAATCGATGACACCCCATTCCCTTCATGAAGCCTTGGATGAATGCGCCCTGCAATCACTCGCATTCAGACAGAAACTTCTCTCATCACTGAAGACTTCATACAGCCCTTCTACCCTCCAGTCACCTCTTGGTAGACCCCAGAATAGCCACCATTGTGTTGTCAGGGGCAGCGTGGCGAGACACGCGTAGCCATGCTTCTGCTCTAGCAGATGGCTCCTGATGGCCTCCGATGACACAGCAAGCGACATCTGCGCAGATTTCCTCCCTGGAAGATGCTCAGCCGACCACTGCTGCTCGCTCACTGCGACGATGTCACTGCACTCTGTGACGTTCACGGCCTGGTCTATAATTGTGCGGATGTTCCACAGAGCAGTGTCCAAAGTAGCGATACAAAGCGACAAATCGTGCCCAACAACGATCCGTTGATACGTCCAGAATGCAACATCGAGTCTGTTCACCAGGAAAGTATATTCATCATTGGAGTACGGTTGTTCATGGAATTAATGTTCGGATTACTTAATCCACTTTTCCACCAGTGCCTGACGGAACATGATGAAAAGTAACGTAAGGCAAGCGCTATCAAATATTCTGTTCCGACTCAAAAATTACATTTTGAGCAAATGTTCACACAGTGACTGAAACCTAGATCTATCAGAATACATATGTATTTTCGACTGATTGCTGTTCATCTTCTACATACTATTTAGTTATTTACACGCTCACTAACCAGTTTTAGGCTTGCTAGGCCATCTTCAGGTGACTGACAACTGAATGGCAGCTCTGGAATGGTCATGCGGTCTAAGACGACATGCTATGGGTTGCGCCACCGCTTCCGCCGGAGATTCGAGTCATCTTTTGGTCATGGGTGTATGTGTTGTCCTTATCGTGAGTTAATGTGTTTATAAATCTATAGTCCGATGACCTTAGCAGTTTAGTCCCTTCTGCTTACAAACATATATATTTCTGGCAAATGAATGTCGCACAGATAGGTAAAATATGCGACTAACAAAGATATTAAGGCTAAAGCTACTAATTTTGACAATGGAATGTATTACATTAAATACTTACAGAAATAATTTTGTTAACTAAAAAATGAAAACAATATTTCTTATCTCAGTTACATTTAACAACCGATGAAATATATTAATTTTTATTTTGACAGAGGATAAAATGATAACTGAGTCTAATCATTTAATACCGAGCTGACATCATGCTTCATATGTTTGTTTCTAGACGCCCCAACTGGAAATACCGGAAATCAGCAATAAAATGACACAAGACGTCAGTTCATTATTAAAAGATCAGATTAAGTTTCCATTTCCTATCTCTTAAATTAAGTTCGTCAAAATGATAAATTAATATATTTCATCATTATTTAAATATATATCGAGATAAACAACATTGTTTCCATTCTTTAAGTTAACCAAATTATTCTGTCAGCATGTAAAGCAATACAGCCGCAGCGGAGCGGCCGAGCGCATTCAGGCGCTGTGCTACGGATGCGCGACGTCGTTCCCCGTCGGGTGTTCGAATCCCCCCTCGGGCATGGATGTTTGTGTCGTCTTTAGTATAAGGTAGTTCATAAGTAGTTTGTAAGTTTAGGGACGGATGACGACGCAGTTAAGTCCCATAAGCTTTACAAATATTTGAACATTTGAACATTAAAGAAATACATTCTATTCTCAAAATCTACATTTTTGTCTTAATATCTTTCAGAATCGCATATTTTATCTCCCCCCTGCAACATCCAGTTGTCAGTCACCTGAAGATGGTCTTGGAAGCCAAAATCCGGTTAGTTACCGTGTTAATAAATGAATAATATTTGCAGGAAATTTTACCTTCGTTATGTGTTGCAAATAGTGTTGATCTTCAAAATGATGGCAGGTGCTGCCTGCAGAGTCAAAACAGTGGTTCACAGAAAGGGCGCCTGAGTGCTATCTGATCACGAGCGACCGTGACAAATGAATCTCAACTGAACAGCATGCACAATCATTTAGTGAGTTGCACATTGTTTTCGTCCGATCACACATAAACTTCATACGTTTTTAGCGGGGCGCGTTTGACGAAAGAGCATGACTTATCAATGAGTCAGTCTGCACAACATTGACGTTACATTAGCGACCTCTTCCAGTTGAGAAATTTTAATTAACGTCTGCCACCCTGTTTTGTTTTTTATTGGGCAGCGAGTCTTTAAGATCTTCATTGAAATGCTGGACGATCGTTCAAAAAACCTAAGATGATGTGTCTGCCATAGAATTTTCTTTTAATTCATATAAGAAAACAGTAGAAGTAGTGTCTTACACAATTAATTAACGACTTTGCTTCTTCTTTCTTTCTCTTTGGCCATGATCCCATACATGCAGGGTCGGCCTTGTTAAATTCAGATTTTGCGTGTTAATACTTGAGGGGTGGCTGGATGCCACCCCATTCACCCCCACCCCCGGGTGGAAATGTGTAGTCCAAATGTCTGCGTTTAATGTTACAGGGTGAAAGTGTAAACTGTTACAAAATGTTTGCGAATCGTGTAACTGAGGCGGGACTTTGGGACCAGCCCGGTATTTACCTAGGGGGATATGGAAAACCGCGTGAAATACCACATCCAGGATGGCCGCCACTCCGACCCCCTACGTAAATTCTACGAGCGGATTCGAACCGGGGCGGTACGTCTCCCCGTCTCGGAAAGCGGTGCGTTAGACCGCGCGGCTAACCGAGCGGGTCAATTAACCACTTTGCTAAAGCTATAAAAAACGTGAATCATATATCAAACAATGTTGAAGATGCTAGATGAGTCAAATCCGTAAGACCAGACCTGAAAGTCAGAAATGGGACCTAATGAGGTGATTGCTCTGTGTGAGGCGAGCGGATGCGAGACGCTTGGCACTTCTCAGGTGACTCAGCCTGCTGTCCGCCAGGGGTTGGTGGGTGTCGTGAGTCAGCCGGGAGGGAGTCGCGACGTCCACTTGTACCGCGGCTGTGGGAGGAAGCACCATCACCGGCCTTGGGCCACAAACTCGCCAGTGGGAGGGCAGGGCACGGCCACAAACATGCGGCCGCTATCCTTGCAGAATTGTCAGTGCTATACGTAAGCATCTTCTCTGTAGCAATGCGCAATATCTTGAGCGAAATGGAGTAACGTTTAAAGGTAAAAGGAAAAGGTGTTCCCGCTGATCCACTTGTGTCAAATCGTTATTTTGAAAGTAATGATCTCACTTTAGATATTTGCGGGGGGAGAGGGGGTGGATATTGCTGAATCTTAGCCGCAGAAGCTTTTTATCATGGTCTTTTCACTTTACTCGAATAATTTATCATTTTTATCTTTATACGAGGGTTGGAACGTAAATAGTGGCAACTATTTATTGACAACCGATACAAAAGCGTTACATGTTTCCACCTGTTACTGTCCTTCAAAGTAGTCACCAGTGTCGTGTAGAGCCCGCTGCCAGTGATGTGGAAGGCGTAGTATACAGTTAGCAGAGCTCTTCTGTTGATGGTACGAATAGAGCGGTCTACTGCCTGTCGAATCTCTGGAGCAGTTCTGAAGCGAATGCCACGGAGTCGTTCCTTCATCTTCGCAATCACATCAGAGTAACAAAGACGTAAGTCCGGAGAGTATGGTGGATGGTACAGTATTTCCCAGTTCAAATGACCGAACAGCCATATACTGCGTGTATGCGACTGCGCATTGTCGTGCAAAATGATGGATGGGTTACGCAGAACGTGTTGCTGCTTCTTTCGCAAAGCTGGCCGCAGGTTATGCTCCAAAAACGAACAGTAATACTGTGCACTGACGGTCTGCCGTGGACGAACATAATGCGTTAGGTTAACACCAGCAGCGTGGGCCACTTACGAAACTCCAATCGCCAACATTCTCTTCCGAATGCGAAAATATATTGTTGACTCCCACTTACATAGGCAGAAATGATCATCAGAATAAAATACGAGAAATCAGAGCTCGAACGGAGAGATTCAGGTGTTCTTTCTTCAGCGCGCTATTCGAGAATGGAGTGGTGGTTCGAGGAACCCTCTGCCAGGCACTTAAATGTGATTTGCAGAGTATCCTATGTAGATGTAGATGTAGCACAGTCGTATGCGCTGATCTGGTTTCGTGAGCGAGCTCACGAATCGTCTGGCGCCGATCACTGTCCACTAACACGGCAACAGTATGCACTTCTTCTTCAGAGACTCTAGGACGACCTACCCGATGCTTGTCTGCCGACCTTTCTTCAAGGCCTTAACCCAATGTGCTACTGTTCTCTACGGAAATGGCGATTCTCCGCACACCTCTTGAACACCTTGATGACACTATCGTGCTGTATGGCACATTCAGTCATGATCTAAATCCGTTGTTCCTGTTTCTAAAACTTAACGACACCTTTACGTATACACAGGGTGTCTCTCAAAAGACGCCTGGGAGAGGTCCGCGAGTTGTGCAGCGCGTTTGCCGGCTGCTGCCGCTCCGCCTGCCGGTCGCCGCTATGCGTGTTCTGGGACACTTGTTTTACAGCGCCGAAAATAAATTAGAATCCCGAGAAAATCTCTTCGCCGTTTGGCACTTCAGACAGGTGTGTCAAGAGCATCTGCTTACAGAACAGTACACAAACTGAATTTGAAGCCGTACAAAATAATGGTAGAGCATAAACTTACGAACTCAGATACTGTTGTTCGACGTCATTACTGTAACTGGCTGTTACAGTCTGTGCACGATGGTGAAGTTGATCCTGAGATGATTTTTCTGATGAAGCATCGTGCATTTGTCAACTTAGCAGAACAATCGACGTTGGAGCTCAGAAAATCCACACTAGTTACATCAATAACCTCTTCATGACGTGAAAACTGGACTGTGGTGTGCAATTAGTGCGAGGCGAATAATTGGGCCAGTCTTTTTTCACGAAACAATAAATTCTGACAGGTATCTGAACAATATTCTGCATCCATTTTTTCAAGAACTTTCACCCAACGAAAAGCTGTACGGTTATTTCATGAAAGACAATGCAAGGCAGATATTGCCAATGCTTCTATGGCAGTAATACTAAGTGTTCTTGATTATAGGATAGTTGAGTGGCCTCATCGTTCTCCAGATCTAAATCCCTGTGACTTTTATCTTTGGGGAATGTTAAAAGACAAGGTGTATGTAAGCAATCCCCATACACTCCAAGAGTTAGGATTCGATTAGTCATTTCCCAGATTTCGGGAGCCGAAATTCGTCGAGTGTTCGCAAATGTGTTCAAGAGATGTCCGGCCGCTCTTTCCATAGAGGGACATCATTTTGAACATCTACTGTAAATAAAGGTTAGCTTAGGTTACTCAGATGGCAATGCTTTTTAGACTTTAACTCAGTGTATGCGTCTGCGGCACAATACAATAGACTCCTATAATCTGGCGCTGCCGTGGCCGGCGGATGCGGTGGCAGCGTCCAGGAGCTGCCTGGCAGGCGTCTTTCGTGAGACACCCCGTGTAATATATATATATATATATATATATATATATATATATATATATATATATATAGAGAGATATATATATATATATATATATATATATATATATATATATATATATATATATATATATATCAGTGTAGATGCATACCAAGCACTAATTGTTACGTCTATCGGGTACGCTGCGCTGTGAGTACTGATAATGTCAGTAGTGTGCAGATAAGTTGAACATTTCCATCCATCGGGAGGCGAACAGGGGCAATCCGCAAAGCGGCCATGACCCTAGTGGCAGGCGGACCCGGCTTCGAAACCCCGCTGAGACACAAATTTTCAACTTACTCCATTGAATTATTTCAGTGTCCTCTCGTAGTTAACGTCGTAAATTCTTTCTGTCAATATTATAATGTACCCTAGTAACAGTCAATTTATCGTTACGCAAGAGTTTTGACTGCCGACATTTCGATGGTAGCAACGGTATACACTTTCTGATCGTCAAACTGTGCAGCTGTGTGGCGAGTCTAATACTAGACGTCGTGAAAGAAGATAATAGTATTAACGGATTACGAAAGGATAGGTCAGGAAATCGTTCGTGCCCTCTGAAAGGCAAGACATTCACTTGTGAAATGAAGGAAAACGTAATTCTGGCCGGACGGTGGTATGATCCGTCATTGTCCCAAATGAGAGACCGGTTTGCAGGCCTCGCTGTAGCACCTGTGTTTTTTTAACAGTCTCGACGCTCAGAATCGAAGCCCATTCCACAAGACTGAAGTTCCCTGTTTCTCCACACACATTCGACCCTAGTCTCTAGACACATTTCGTAGTCGACAATGTCAGACAATTCCCTTCTATCATATCGTTTCTCACGATGTGTGCCACAAGACACAATGAAAAATTCCGTCTTTAGCGATTAACTTTATAATTATCGAATGTCATCGATTTTACTTAACGCTTTAATCAATTCAAACTAAATATTTCATTGGGTAGAGACTGGGCTTGTTCAAGAAAGAAGACCTAAATGATCTAACATAGTAGGAAAAAGCTATTACAATTTTGGAAAAGCCTTAAAGAAATTCGTAGGCCTACAAAATATCGTTATATATTGACTGTCATTCACTTAGGGACAGGGTTGGGGAGGAGTAACGGCCTGCAGCCTTCTGCAGCAATAACTGGCTGCTCCCTGGCACCGGACTCTGCATTTGATGGCAGCGCTCTGCGTCAACACCAGCCCTGGGTTAGGCAATAGGCATATTACAATTGGCGGACTTCTGCAGGCTGTACGCCGAGCGATGTACGATAATTGGTCATGCGATCAGCATGACGCCAATCCCTCCAGCCGATACTGTCAGCTGCTCCTGAGTTCTGATGACTCCGCTGCTTCTTCATCTAAGCAGCTCTTCACTTGACTTTACAAGGTAGTGTAGACTCCATACAGATTTCCAAACCATAGAACAATCTAAATGGGCATTGGGAATCTAATAGGGTTTATCCTAACTGAAGGCAGAGATCCAAACCGTCGAGTTTCACAAATGTTTGAATCATATACAATATTGTTCAAGGAAAAAAAAAAAAAAGGCAGAACACCTCAACTGGACATGTACTTTAGTAGGGTCTAAAGCTAAATCAGTGTTTTTCAACTTTTTCGAATATGCGACTCCCTTCCAAATAAAACTATTATGGCGACTCCTCCCCCTTCCTCACGAACCGTAACTTAACTATGTTATGTCAAAGGAAACAAGTTATATCTTCTTTATTTTAATTCAGCTTTCTTTTAAATCGTTGGCCGAAGTTTATTTCCTTTTTGTTTTTCGGAACTGAATACATTATTCTATTTTTACATGACTTCCGACAGAAAAATATTTTACGACCGGCTGATATAATTGCTGTTGAATCTTCCGGGCTATGTGGTCGTGGTCGAAGAAACATATCTGCTCCTGACGTTTCGTCCAGAGCTGCGCTGGACATCCTCAGAGGTGCTACGGTAGCGGTGAGTCTTGCCGACTGACAAGTCGGGCGTCGGAGAGCGGTATAAATACTGTCCAAAAGGGAGCGTGGTCAAGTGTTCACGTGCGCAGCAGAGATAAGCCTTGTCAAAGATAAAACATAACTTTCGATAATCGATGGTCAAAGATAAAAGCGTAACTACCTACTCTGAAGAGCCACAGTCCATGTCATTAAGTTTCATTGCTTCTTCCTTTCTATTAAAATATTTTTCTTAACGGCTGTTTCACATTTCAGGCAAGACTCAGAAGCAAATTATGTTCATTAAGGGAGAGCCCAGCGAATAGACAATTTGTAAAGAAGTAGATCTTGTTTTCGACTCACTTACTGTATTACTGTATTAAGTTTCCAGACTTTGCGCTTATTCGCCATTAACACATTGTAGGACAAAACAGTTGATGGCCTATTCAGTTCTCTATGAATGTTACACAAAACACTCCATAATTTTAACATTAAATATATTGCACTTAGGCATACGTTTTCGTATTACTGAACCCCTAGTTATATTATGGTGGAAGTACTTCCTGCTGTGACGGCGAACCCCCTAGCAAGGCTTTGCGAACCGCCTTTCGTGACCTATAAGTTGAAAAACACAGGCCTAAAGCAATGACTGGCATTTCAGTCACCTCGGTTCAGCGTGTATATTAGGCCCAGGGCCCGACAAGAGCTATGAAAGCTGTTCCATGTGTGATGGCATCGACGCGTATAAAGCGCGAATGGCGTCCCGTCATATAGCCATCCACGCTCAATTGCCAAAGTTCATCTGTAGTGATTGACATTGACTCACAACACTGTAGTTTCACCATATTCCACACATTATCAACCGACAAGTCTGCATATCTGAGGGGACAGAGCAAAAGGCTGACCCCCTGTGACACTCAGAAGACAGCCACATGCTGTCATGCGTTGTCTTGCTGATAAATGGCGTCTGGCGTATCGAGTGTGTCGTTCACGTAAGTCAAAATAATCGCACGTACCAGCTGTTATTGGTTGCTGTACCTACGTAATAAGTGCTTGACATGAACATGTATGACTTGTACGAATGCAATCACTCTGATGCCACTCCACAATAACGCATCAATCATTTTCAAGCAAACAGAAAACATTAAAGGATGCCTTTCCTGTCCCCAGTGACGTCACTATCTAATATGTTATTGCGCATTAATCAAAGGGAAACGGAAAGTGGACAATGCGCACTTGACGCATGCTGTAATATACGTGTAGTGGTAGTGTGCGATATGTTCCACTGTTGCGCCAGAGCAGAGGAGGACGCACATCTGTCCTGGAGTGACATTCGATTCAGATGTCCATCTTCTCGCTGGAGAGGGAGGGGAGGGGGGATTCTGGGTGTGCAGCCTGATCCGTCTCGTATCTCATCGTGCTCCACGGCCTTTCGTCAACCTTTCTCCATACCTCACTTGCACTGCCGAAACACTTATAGTAGACTTGCGCATAATAGTTCACGATCGGGAGCGCTCACTTCGCGGCTCTGCCGCGAACTAGTTCGCTCTTTTAGTTCATCCGCTCCCAGTGACGGCTGAGCGGCGTGGTCTGCGCGTGCAGGTGGAGGGGGAAGTTCCTCCACCCAGCTGCTTCATGCGCTTGATGCTTGAGCCGCTAACAATATCACCCAAACCAAAAGAAACAGTTTGTGGATAATTTCTCGCGATTAAGTTTAGAGTTATTTCTATATCTTTGCATTACGGAATTTATTAGTCAGATATTACAGAGTGCAAAACACATCAAACCAGAAATTTTGTAGCACTGATGTAATCTAGCAGGCAGACTCTCACCTCGAAATGACTCATCAACAGAAGCCAAACGCGTGTTTTTTAATTCTGCTACACGCTCTCTCGCTATTGCCCGTCGGTCTTCGGAAAAGAATCCAACGAACTATGAAGCGAGATACGTTTGGCTGCTCCTAGTTCGACCGCTGCTCCTAGTTCGACCGCTCCTTCTAGTTCGTCCGCTCCTTCTAGTTCGTCCGCTCCTTCTAGTTCGTCGGCTCTTTTTGGCTTTTGCTACTGCTACTAAAAGAGCTCTTTTTTATATAATGAATCAGTGTTGCCAAAGCCTGTGCTATTACCCGTATTTTTGGGCAATTTGACATCAAATACATAGGCAAATAAATCAGTTATTTACACGAATGGGTGATAATATGGTATTCAACTACTTTGCATACAGAGTACACGTAGTACTTTATTTTTAAAATAGATTTCTTTTGGCAGTGAACTATGAAACTACAACTGAGCATCTCAGCTCGAAGTGAAGGTGACGGGCAGAAGGGAATCACGCGATTCTGCGCGCTCTCGCGTCCTCTCGCTGTTCCCCGTCAGTCTTCGGAAAAGGAGCGGATGAACTAAGAGGCGAGGGATCTGCGAACTAGTTCGCATAGTTCACCTGTGGGAGCGCTCTTCCGAACTAATACGTTCGCGAACTACACAAGACTAACTTGCAGCAATTTCTCGGGTAGATAAATTGTAAGGTATCTGTTTTATATGGTGTGAATAGAAATTGAATATTTACTTTGAATGAAAGTTGAACTAAAATGGGTATATTTTACATTGTAACCTGATAACTGCTTTGAATGTAGGACAACTGCATTTAGTTAGCAGAGAATGAGGTAAGGCTTTTATGGGCAGAAATAGTATAACGTGAAAGTGATTTCACTGTTTTTGTCGAATTTATGGCCCCATTCTTGCACTTACCTCCAAGATGGATAACGCATTCAATTCTCTCGCTAGAATTACAGCAACAAAGGAACATCAAAGGCAGCGATAGCAGGCAAAATCATAAATAAATACATAATTACTGTGTGTAAAGTGCAATGTGGCCCAAAGTAAAGTATTCTGATTCGAAATTGGATTTAAAAAATAAAATAAATAAAATATGCACAGGAAATAGGAAACTAATGAATTAAATGATATAGAGCGACACATCTTTAGTTTTCTTAACAAAGGGTTCTACATTGCCTTTTAAGCAAATTTTTCTAACTATAAATGACATTAGGAGTTCTCAACAATTCACAATGAACATTCACAATACAAAATTTAAGCACAGCTTTAACAATGACAAATTTGGGCCAAAGCACGTTATTACTTTATATCTAACCTGCCATTGCAAAATTTCTTATGCTTTCTTTCGTTGGCGCATATTTACGTCTTCACTTACAGAATACCTGGCACAGACGAACTTCACATATCGACTGCTCCATACAGATTGTCCCAGACTCCTCATACAAAGAGCTACAGAGACACTCTCCTGTTCTAGACAATATCTGCGCCCAGCTATAATAATAACTCCAAAGATATAAAGGTATGCTGAGAAATTTAAATAGAATAGAAAAAAATAAAATTAAATATAGAAGCCTTATAACATCACATTCATTCATGCAAATACGTAATGCCCATTCTTTAAAACTTACTGATTCGACAGTACGGTTCGCGCATACGTCTGCGAGTCATCCTGTACGTTTGCTCAAATCATTAGCACGGGTTTATAGCGACAACGAAAGCCGCTGGCACATTTTACCGGTAGCTGGTGCTGCACCGCGATGTGTATTTTGATGTTGAGCCTGCAAGCCGACATAGAGCAAATTCTCATCGTTTCTGCTTAACGTACTGATGTACATGTCTTCTGAATATGAACATCCTACCTCTAAAGGTTTTCTGTTTTTCCTGAATATGAGTGTATATCAGTCTCTTGCTTCTCCTAAGTTTTAACCGTCTAAAACTCGCTCATGTGCCACAGAAGTTGTTCATTAACATCTGAATACATGACCTCTCATCCTATTCTTTTATTTTTTTAATTTTTATTTTTTTTATTTTTTATGTTTCTACATTTTCCTCTCAGCATCAGTTTTACAGAGAATCTCATTTCCTAACAATTCAAATAACTTCAACAGCCCCACAAAGAACCTATTTTGCACTTTCCAGCAGTTCATAGTTCACTTCCATATAATCGTGTGCTACAAATACGTTCTCAGAAACTTTAGACCACTTTTTGGTAGTAATGTATTTTCTCCAGTAAATCCTTTCTGAGGTAGATTAACCTCCATTTAATGTTTTCCTTGCTCCGTTTCAAGAGTGTTTGTTTGCATCGTATGTAGATGAATTATTTCACTTTAGTCTACTTTCGGTTCCAATAATGACAAGTTTGTCGCTTATCTCTGTTCTACAGCTCCTTATTACTTCCGTGACTCTTCACTTTATTCTAAAACAATATACTAAAGGTGGTTCATTCCACAGAGTCTGCACTTCTTCCTTTTCCAAAGCGTTACAGCACAAAGATATAATTTTTTAAATGAAACAATAGTTTTTTTCTATCGTGCATTGGATTCGGTGAAACCAGCTGCGTCCAAATCAATTTAAACTACATTCCTATCAATGTTAGTTTGGGAGCTACAACCCTTCAAAGTTTAGGGGGCGGAGGCTACGACAGCGTAGCTGACTGGCTGGTGGCCATGAGACAGTGGGCCGTGCCCCAGGGGATAGCCGCTCGGCCAGTCACCTACGCTATCGCAGCCTCCGACCCCGCTGGTTTAAACGAATCCAATACACGATAGAAAAAACTATTGTTCCATTTAAAAAATTATATCTTTGTGGTGTAACTCTTTGTAAAATGATACAATAAACAATGTTCATAGCTCCGCAGAAAGTGTAACATTTCTTGTGTTGACCTACCGCATTAAAATTTCCCGTCACCTACTATTTTATAAGTTACAGAGGCAAACACAGTGAAACACCCTATATATATATATATATATGAGTCCATAACTGATCGTGGTTACGTCTAACAATCAAATATATGATATCAAAACCTGACACAAAACGTTGTCAATGACGTAATCCAGCTGGATTCTTCCTGTGCCTTTGATCCTTTTATATGGTGTCCCAATTTATCCTGACCACCAGAAATATCTATGGAACAATAACAGATATCGTAAAATTACTTTCACCGGTATCAATGTAAGGCAGGGGCTCATGAATGTACATATTTTGTAACATTCTGAAACGAAAGCATAAGTGTTTTTAACACAAATTTATCCGTTTTTAAATGAACGCTCAATATTTCTTCATCATCAATCTATAGGATGACAAATGGCATTGACTGCATTGCGCTACGCCAATTACATCCCGAGATATTGCAAAGCAAAGCTGACGCTTGAAACACGCGAAACGCGCGGCTAGCGCACGTTCTGAGCAGCTTGGGGGGTTCTCGCCTGAGTCTCAGGACGTGCGCTAGTCGCGCGTTTCGCGTGTTTCAAGCGTCAGCTTTGCTTTGCAATATCTCGGGATGTAATTGGCGTAGCGCAATGCAGTCAATGCCATTTGTCATCCTATAGATTGATGATGAAGAAATATTGAGCGTTCATTTAAAAACGGATAAATTTGTGTTAAAAACACATATGCTTTCGTTACAGAATGTTTCAAAATATTTTCATGACATTAATACCAGTGAAAGTCGTTTTACAATAGGTGCTGTTCTTCCAGATATAGTTTGGGTGGTCAAGATAAATGGGACATCATGTATAGTTTACATAGTCTTACTCTTACGATTCGTGAGTATTGTGTTCGTCATTATCACCTGAAGACTTTTGTAGAATATAATTAGTTTTCCTTAGTCCTACTACCGGGTCCATGTTCTCCCGTAACTCAGACTCTTATCTTTCCTACTGTGTTAACATTTTCTTCTCTTTTTATATCTTACAGTTCCTGTCTCTGCAACTTTTTGTGACTTCGGCATATGTGCGTGAACTATTGTTTCTGGAGTGGTTTGCTGTCAATTCTGATAAGAACAATACTTCAAATGAATTGTTCACAAGAAGTCTCCCTCTGGCACCTGTTCTCGTTCATTACGAAGCTTACTCCCCATTTTCGCACTTTCTGTTCTTGTTGATATCGTCCTATATTTTCACTTGATCAGAAACCATCAACTTTTTATATACATGTGGCGTCTGTTCCGAAAGAACAGACGTCACTTCTGATCCTGCATTTGTTATTCTTTAATATTCATAGAATATATGAAATCAACTGCGATTGGTTAATAAAGAATAACAACTGCAAGATCAGAAGTGACGTCTGTTCTTTCGGAACAGACGCCACATATATATATATATATATATATATATATATATATATATATATATATATATATATATATAATATGCCGGTGACGGGCAATGATCCTATCGTTAGTGGGGAGGGGTGGGCAAGTTTGAAGCCCTTATTACTCTTACGGGAATTAGTTTCATAACTACGAGTTTGAGTACTGTGGGCAGGGTGAAGCTGGGAATTTGTATCTGACTGGAGGCGTGCTTAGGTAGTCCTTGCAGGTGCGGTGATCACTTTGTCCCCAGTGGTGTAGGGGTCAGCGCAACTGCCTAGAAAGCAGGAGACCCGGGTTCGAATCTCGGCTGGGTACACATTTTCAGCTTTGCCCAATCGCAATTGATGTCATATATTCTGTGAATATTACCATCAACTTTTTTTTTCCTTTTCAGACTCCCTTTACATGAAGGGTGATTGCATTTATTTAAGTTTTTGTAGCTGCCCTACTACATTCAAACTTAGCTTCACACAGTCCTACACGAACACTCCCATGTTTTGATCGTCATTCATTTTGTTGTTGTTTGTTAAGCTTAAGGGACTTAACTGCGGCGTCATCAGTCCCTAAACTTACAAACTACTTATGAACTACCTTATACTAAAGACGACACAAACATCCATGCCCGAGGGGAGATTCGAACCCACGACCGTAGCGACCGAGCAGAGTGTGACTGGCGCGCCGCAGACCCCTCGGCCACTGCGGCCGGCTCTCCATTTTTACTGGCGACCATAGTAATAGAAAATGCTAATTTATCGCATTCGTAATTCATTGCTTGTGATTAAAGTGCGTAGTTCACATTGTTTTCCTCATGGACACCTCTTCACTGGTAGTCCGCTTCTGGGACATCCGAATGGGATCTCTTTCAACTATGGGCTACATTGTTTTTAACACAGTGATTTCGTGTACTTCTGCATATTGATGCCGGCGATCACTGCTGATTCTCCCGCAGTTTAGGGGCCGTTTCGTCCCCTAGAGTCAAGAGAGTGCCCTGAACCTCTAGCAGCTCCTTCGCCTTGGGACGAGATTGTTGGTAGAACGGAGATGATCGCTTCATAACATGTGTTCGACTTCCATTATTGATGATTGTCGTTCTGCATTTAAAAAACCTATAAACACCAACTACAAGCTAGGGCGGAGTGGCCGAGCGCAATGAGGCGCTATGTTCCGATGTGCTAGGCCGTTCCCCGTCGGGGGTTCGAATCCTCCCTCGCGCATGGATCTTTGTGTTGTCTTTAGTATAAGCTAGTTTATAAGTAGTTTGTATGTTTAGGGACTGATGACACTGCAGTTAAGTCCCATAAGCTTAACAAACAACCAACTACAGGGAAACTGTTGTCTACAACGACACACATTTTAAAAAAATTACACGTTCAACTTTTCATCGAATGTTGGAACCTCTTCGATGTTTGCTAAGCCACAAAGAGAAGAATCCTATACAGTAATGATAATTCATGATTGTTAGCCATCCAGTGGCAGCACAATTTTCAGAAATGAACACAACATGCTAAATTTGGTATTACGTGTAATGAGCTTGTAGATTCTCCAGCTGAAATTGAATGATATTCTAAAGCAATGGGCCAAAACTTCTTTTCGCACTGACTGATGCTCCTTGAGAACCCAAACAGTGCTTTGTGCTTTGCAGTCGGTTGACGCTCTCTCTTTGTACTCGGTTTAGCTCTGCTCATAAGTATTCTGAGCAATGTTTAGTGAGTTGCTTAACATTTGCGGTAGACAGTTTCCTTGGAGGTGCTACGTTATGCATATTCATTTGACTCTTCCACGCTTGGTGTCGAACCCTTTGCACAAGAGGCTACGCGAGAA
The DNA here is from genome assembly GCA_026315105.1 of Locusta migratoria. Lineage (NCBI taxonomy): Eukaryota > Metazoa > Arthropoda > Insecta > Orthoptera > Acrididae > Locusta > Locusta migratoria. The sequence goes on along the minus strand of CM048744.1, from coordinate 467,981,832 downwards.
CTCTCGTTCTTTCCTACAGTGTGGTTAGTTGTCCCTTAGCTTTAACTGCTGTAGTTTCGCCGTATTATATGTGAAGCCTTATATCCTACAATGAACTACGAACTGCAGTTAGAGCGGAAAACACAAAACGCTTCACACGTGAAACAGTTTGACTAGCGGAGTACCTGTATTATTACGGTGGGACGTTTTCCGCTTGTGTTGGATAATTAGCACCACCGGCTACCTTGGTAGCTCCCATCGGTTACGCGGCAACGCTAATGACGGAACAGAGGAAGTAGCATCTAATCCTGGATACTACCACCTCTCAGAAAATAACACAGTTCATCTCATTACTTCCAAACATACTGATTGGAAGATTCGCTGGTTCCGAAGGAATACTAGTCAAATAAAGGAAATAATGACGGAGGGTTGGAATCAACAAAGTTAAATGGTGGGAATCTAAAGGAATGGTGTAATTGACTGTGTGCTTGCTTTCTTAACTTAATGAAGGCCTGTACCCAAAATGGAACAGCGATGTCAAAGATTTTAGAGGAAAACAATGTGAACTACGCACTTTAATCACAAGCTATGAATTACGAATGCTATAAATTAGCATTTTCTCTTACTATGGTCGCCAGTAAAAATGGAGAGCCGGCCGCAGTGGCCGAGCGGTCTGCAGCGCGCCAGTCACAGTCTGCTCTGTCGCTACGGTCGTGGGTTCGAATCCCCCCCTCGGGCATGGATGTTTGTGTCGTCTTTAGTATAAGGTAGTTCATAAGTAGTTTGTAAGTTTAGGGACTGATGACCCAGCAGTTCCTTAAGCTTAACAAATAACAACAACAACAAAATGGAGAGGGGAGGAGTAGCTACCTCATTTAGTTATGTAAGTGCCGATTTTAAATAACTTTTCGTCTCTGGGCAGCAATCCACATTTAGGGTTTATTACTTTTTCTCAAAAGCGTAATTATTGTTAATAAATGACGATGGACGAAGCAGAGAAGATATAATATTCGGACTGGCCACAGTAAGAAATCTGAAAAATAACAATTTGTTAACATCTATTATTTATTCGAAGATGTTATTTAAATTTGGTGTTACCCAACAATATTGAAGATTAGATGCGTAGATCGCGTAACTACTAATTACGTACTCGACAAACCTGAAGAGAAAAGACACTTTTGGCATAACTTGACTAAAAGCTATGATAGATTGATAGCGCAAATTTTGAGACATAGAGGAATCGTTACTTGTGGAGGGAATAGTGAGGGGGAAAAATCGTAAATGGAGACCAAAGATACGAGTACAATAAGTAGGTTCAAAATGGGTGTCGTTATGATGTTTCTCACGGAGAGGCTTGCATAGAATAGATTAGAGTGGAGAGCTGCATCATTCTACTTCTCTGACTGAAGATCAAAATCAAAATGTTCAAATGTCTGTAGAGCTTATGGGATTAACTACGGGGTCATCTGTCCCTAAACTTACAAACTACTTATGAACTAGCTAATGCTAAAGACGGCACAAATATCCATGCCAGAGCGGGGATTCGAACCGCCGACCGTAGTGGCTGTGCAGAACGTGACTGGCGCGCCGCAGACCGCTCGGCCACTGCGACCGGGACTAAAGATCACAACCACAACAACATGAGGCGGCAAATTCATATCATTCCTTATGAACTAACGTTGTCCGGTAGGTAATATAAAATGCCAACTTCGTTCATGTCTTGTTTTTGAGAGATACTTACAAGATACAGAAACACACACAAACACACACACACACACACACACACACACACACACACACACAGGTTCTTCACGTGGTTACGATGACGATCTCGCCCGTCACTCTCATAATGGGTCTCCAGTTACGTGACGAGTGATCTGCCACATTCGTTAGGTCATAGGACTCACATTCGAGAGAAAGGCGGTTGAAATACGCATCCGGACATCCAGGTTTCGGTTTTCCAAGATTCTCCTATATCACTCCAGGCAAATTCTCGAATGGTTCTTTTGAAATTACAATGCTGACTTCCTTAACCATCCTCCCATTCTTGACAAAATTGCCGGACTTGTGCTCCATGTCTAATAAGGACTGTCAGCAGGACGTTAAACTGTAATCTTTGTTCATTCAGTTAGGTGAGACTTCGGCTGATGTTTAATTTTCACAGCCTACATATTCAGATTTGTAAAAGAATATTTAAAGTGTCTCTGCTTTAGAACTTGAAGTAGACTTCCCAAGTATGGTCTACGCTCTACAGGAACCGGAGAATGATCCTACTGAAAATCATTTTTGATGAAATGACGAGACGACAGTGCTAGTTGTCCGTGCACCTTGTCGACTGAGCCAGAGTCGCTCTTCGTAGTTAATGCCCCCCACCTCGTTTAGCTCTTCTTTCTACACTTTAGTTCGATGTAGAAGCACTTTTTATGTTTTAGTACTGTAGCCACTTATAAAGATAACTGGGTGAATAGTAGGGACTGTGTTGATGACACTGTAGGTGCGCATAATTCTATTAACAGGCAATAAATAATAAAACTGGGTGAAAACTAACATCTGAAGGACAATAATTCCTTTTTTGTTTCTTAGTTTTATTTCTAGTCACCACTGCTGTAATTTAGATTGATATTTTTAAAGTGGAAATGTTTGCGCTTACCACTATGGTGTAAAGTGAAGCTTGAAGCTATGACGATTGTGAATAATCTTGTGCTCTTTTTACAAACTGTTATCTCCCAAGTAAAGTTTGTTGTGGTATCTACAGTCCTTCTTGTTGTTGCATTTTGGATGGCAGCAGGGTATGTCTTCTTTAAACCGTCCTGGTAGGGATGCCAAGCAGTGAAGCAGCCGTTCAAGAAATCAAGCAAAAGAAGAAAAGCTACTGATTTAAGTAATACGGTGAGTAAATTGGCTGCCATGAGACTGAAAATTTTCTGATATCTATCCCGATAGTGATACCGACTAACTTTCGCGTTTCCTCACTTGCATACATTTAAAACGTAGATATTATTAAATGATACCTGATATCGGAACAATCTACATAATAAACAATTTACTCATCAACATGAAAATAAATACCTGTTCATATCTAATTTCCAACAATTTTGAAATGGATATTGGATGTACTATTTTTTTCCTTTTCTTTTTTCTTATTTATTTCGAAATTATAAATCGAAAATTGTAATCAGGGACCTCGATAACCCTAATACACCAATTTAAAGCTCTTTTCAATTTTTGTTTTGGTCATGCTTTTGCATATCCAAACCACTATGCTGCGTTGGTATTGTTATTTGATGACGTTACATTATGGATAAGTTTATATACTTTACTGTTTTCAACTAAAAATGAAATCGTATAATAATGTCTGATAGGCCTGTGTTAATGAAATCATTTTGTAAGTAGGTGACACTAAATTGAGAAACCGATTATTTAACATTGGATTTACAAAGAACCTAATGAAACTTACGTAATGTAAAAGCAACTTTGTCGTAGATGTGTGTAAATTAAAAATCATGCGTATATTTAACCGTTAAGAGAGGTAAAAAATAGATGCTGTCATATTTATTTTTGTATCCCATCCTCGTCGCCACTTTTGTGTCCCGTTTCCGTCGTTGGTGTCGGTGGCCGAGTGGAATGAGACCGACACAGGAACAAAGATAGCACGCTGGTGCAGGTACGGAGGGGAGCAGCCAGAAACTAGAAACACTAGAGTAAATTAGAACGAGATATATATTGCACAGAATTTATACAATACTTAACTTTTACATAGCTCAGTACTGCAGAATGCTGATACATAGTTGAGCTAGAGGTCTGCCTAGTGCCTATCCGATAGCAAAGTCTTCACTGGTGCCTATCTGATTCCGAAGTGTTGACTGGTTCCTATCTCAGTCCCAAGTGAACGATGTCGTTCAGTGGTGGCCACGAGCGGAGTTGTAGCAGAGGGCGCTCGTGGCTGTCGTCGTAAGAACGCCGCGCCGTGCGTGCATGGCGGCGCGCGGCGAAAGTAGGTGGCGCGCACTTTGTACTTGTGCGACACCACATTTATAAGTCTTGTGTTACCTCCTTTATCGCGCATTCAAATCTACAGTAATAATAATTGAATACAGAAAATTTAAATGCTGCCAACTTCTGATCTGCATACCGATCATGTGCTAAGGTTGAAATGATACATAGAAGTAACAACGTTTAGTGAAATCGCATTCCAGGAATCTTCATGTTCATGTTCTTACAGGGCAACTACAATACCACAACTACTAGGTCGATTATGTTGTCAGCAACAGAACTCACATCATCGTAGAAACGAATTCTGTAAACAACGTTGTATCAAATCAAAGGTTTGTGATTCTAAGGATCCGAACTACTCTGGTCATCGGTCTCCAGACTTACAAACTAGCCGCGGCGAAGTACAAACTAGCCGCGCGTAGCGGCCAAGCGCATTGTGGCGCTATACTCCGATGCGTGAGGTCGTTCCCCGTCGGTGGTTCCAATCCTCCCTGTCATGGATGTTTGTGATGTCTTTAGTTTATGTGTGTAAGTTTAGGGATTGATGACCCCGCAGTTAAGTCCCATAAGCTTAACAAACATTTAAACTAACTTTAACTTATACAAGGGACAACACACCAATGCCCGTGGGAAGACGCAAAATGCTATATACGCTTTCAATGATAATTTGAATAACGTAGCATAACCCGTTGGGATCTTTTGTGATCTCTCGAAGGCCTTAGATTGTGTAAATCATGAAATTCTTCTAGATAATCTTAATATTTGTTATATCAGAGGGGCAGTGCGCAAATGGTTTAATTCTTATGTAACTGGAGAGTGCACGAAGCTGATTCCTCCAACTCAGGAGCTGTCATAATGGGGTCCCACAGGGTTTCAATCAGTTGTTTGTAAATCTATCGTGGTCATCTGTCCGTAGCTTACAAACTACTTAAACTAAGGTAAGCTAACCTAAGGATAACACACCCACCCATGCCCAAGGGAGGACTCGAACCTCCGACGACCAACAACCACGCGCTCCGCAGCGAGGCGCCTTAGACCGCTCGGCTATTCCACCGCGGCCCACAGGGTTTAATCTTGGTTCGTTTGTTCTTATATATAGGGTGTTTCACTGTGTTTGCCTCTGTAACTTATAAAATAATAGGTGACGGGAAATTTTAATGCGGTAGGTCAACACAAGAAATGTTACACTTTCTGCGGAGCTATGAACATAGTTTATTTTATCATTTTCCAATATTCGTAGTTTTTAGGTGTGTGCATTGAGGAGAAGTTGAATTGAAAGCAACACTTTGATGATCTACTGAAACGTTTCAGTTCAGAAACTTGTGCTATTAGGGTTATTGCAATTTATGGTGACAATCATCTCGGCCGCGCGGGCGTGTCCGAGCGGTCTGGAGCGCCACGTTGTCGATCGCGCGGACTCCCTCGTCGGAGGTTCGAATCCTCCCTCGGGCATGGATGTGTGTGTTTGTCTTTACGTTAGTTTAACTTAGTTTAAGTACTTTCTAAATCTAGGGACTGATCACCAACGTAGCTTGGTCCTATATAATTACAAATATTTGAAAATTTTTTTGAATAAGCATCTCAGTAAATTAGCTTACTGTGCCTATTTTCATTCACTGCTTTCAAATGCATCATATTTTGAGATAATTCATCACTGAGCAGAAATGTATTAATTGCACAAAATCGTGTTATCGGATTAATTTCTAGAGCCCACCCACCACACTAGAGATTTTCACCATAGCTTCACTTGTGAAATTCGTAATTAATAACGTAACCCAACTCAAAATTAATAGAGGTGTGCATAGTTACAACACTAGGGGAAGGGATGATCTACAATATTCTAGGTTAAATCTAACTTTCGCACAGAAGGTGGTGTATTATTCTGCCAGAAAAGTCTTTGGTCGCTTACAGATTAAAATAATTTCTTAATGACAAAACCTTCTAGACAGTAAATGAATTTTTACACAGAAAGCAGTAATTTTACAAAATAAATAAATGCATTCGTCAAAACAATTAGGGGATCAGTTATCTAGGTTCTGATATACTGTCATCGGCAGAATGTTGGTTCTACGGAGTAGAGACGACAACATTAGGGAAACTGAGTTGGGGGTAATAACGAAACGTTCCAGCGGAGGGGGTTGGTGTTGATTTGTATTTACCAATCGAATTATACAATCAGCTTACCCAAAGCAATAGCATGGAAAACCATAAGCAGGTTGGAAGAGGGACAGATATAGACGGAGGTCGCTGTAGATATTAGAATGTCCCAAAGAGTAATTTACAGGACATGGAGGCGATATCAGACAACAGTAACCGTTAAAAGAAGGCAAGGCCAAAGTCGTTCACTGGTAACGTTACCTCCGATTAAAAGCCCTTCGAGGCAGGAGGCTGAGTGCAACAGCTGCAACGGACCCTCCAGGCAGTACCAGGAGCCGCAATATCAACACAATCCGAAATCGCCTTCAGTAATGTGGCCTCTACGCACGGAAGCCTATGATGTGTGTCCCATTGAAAACACGACACCGTTCAGCCCGCAGTAACTGCGCGGAGAATTCTCCACTATATTAATCTGCCAGTAAGTTCAGCGCACACTCCGCTGCAGGGTGAAAGTTTTATTCTGGACCTCTTCGTTAGTTACGTGATCCACCCGTCTAATCCTCATCATGTACCACATTTTAAAAGCTTCATCTTTTTATCTCAACTCCTTATCGTTCACGTATAACTCCAGTACAGTGCTACATTCCAGAGAATTACTTTCAGAAAGGCCTTCCTAACATTTAAATGTCAACAAATTTCTCTTCTTCAGAAACGCTTTCATTGCCATAGCCATTCTGCATTACCTCGACCATCAGAATTTTTTTCTACCAAAATAACAAAATTCGTATACTACTTTTATTCTCTCATTACCCAATGTAATTCCTTCACCATCGTCTGATTTTCTCACACTACATTCCAATACCTTTGTTATACTCTAGCTAAAGTTCATCTTGCCGGCCGCGGTGGCCGAGGGGACTGAGGCGTTCCAGTCATGGTCTGCACGGCCACTACGGTCGGGGGTTCGAATCCCCCCTCGGGCATGGATATTTGTGCCGTCATTAGTCTTAGGTAGTTCGTAAGTAGTTTGTAAGCTTAGGGACTGATGACCCCGTAGTTAAGTCCCATAAATTTTTTTTTTTTTAAAAAAGTTCATCTTACACCCTCCTTTCAAGAAACTGTCTATTCTGTTCAATTCCTTTCCAGGTCCTGTGCTGTCTCTTACAGAATTAGTATGTCATCGGCAAACTGCAAAGTTTTTATTTATTCTCCGTGAACTTTAATTCTCTCTTTATATTTGTCCTTGTGTTCCTACACAGCTTGCTCATTGTACAAGCAATAATACTGGAGAAAGGCTACAACCATTTCTTGATGCATTCCCAACCAATGCTTCCGTTTCATGCCCTTCGACTCTTATGGCTGCTGTGTTGTTTTTGTGCAAGTTGTGTATAACTCTTAGTCCCCTGTAAACTGCTACCTTCAGAATTTGAAGAGTATTTTCCAGTCAAGAGTCTCAAAATCTTTCTGAAAATATACAAATGCTATATTGTAGGTTTGACTTTCCTTAACCTATCTTCTGAGATAAGTTGTAGTGTATTGCCTCGTGTGTTATTACATTTCTTCTAAATCAGAAATAATTTTCCCCGAAGTCTGATTCCGCCTGTTTCTCTTTTGGTCTGTAATTAATTCATGTTAGTATTTTACAAGTATGACTTGATGATGATGTCCACAGACTGGTTTGATGCAGCTTTCCATACTTCATTGTCTTGTGCAAGGCTCTTCATCTGAGAAAAGGAGCGGCAAACTATATCCTTTTGAATGCGCTTACTGTAATCGTCCCTCGGCCTCCATGTACGATTTTTACTCCATACACTTGTTGGACGATTCCTTGATGTCTCAGAATGTGTCGCACGAACCTCACCTTTCTCTTAGGATATGCCAGAAACTCCTTTCCTCCTCAATTCTGTTGAGCACCTCATCATTAGTTATGTGGTTTACCCATCTTATCTTCATCATTCGTCTATAGCACCACATTTCGAAAGCTTCTATCATCTTTGTCTGAGCTCCTTATCGTCCACATATCACTTCCATACAATGACTTATTAAACTGATGGTTCTGTCTTGGAATTAGAATGATTATATTCTTCTTGAAGTCAGAGAGTATTTCCCTGTCTCATAACATCTTGCATACCAGGTGAAACAATTTCATGGGCTCTCCAACGATATCAGCGGTTCAGACAGAATATCATCTACTCCAAGAGTCTTGTTTCGACCCATGAAGATGTGCCGCTCTGAAACACCTTTGATTTTATTCCCGAGGAAGATCACTACTTTCCCGTAAGCGATGCGGTAGAAGAACAGATGCAGTATATTCCAGTATTCAGGTAATAATAATTTCGTGTGGCTCATTGGCCTGGTGCAAGTCTTTCAATTGGACGCCACTTCGGCGACTTGCGTGTCCCTAACATACCCCAGATATCCAACCGGGGAAAGGGGACCTACAGCTTAACGTGAAATGCGAACCACGTGTCGTTTCTGGTGACTTCTCACATCGTTGAGAGGTGAAAGATGGGTTAAAGTGCAGACTGAAAAAATCCGAGGTCCGTCCGGGTTTTGAACCCGCGACCCTTCGGTTTCCAGTGGAGCACTTTACCCCCAGACCACCCTTTCGGGTCTCCTTCCTCCCCTACAACCCGTGCTTCCGCTCGCCAAAATCGCCTTCTCCGGCTAGCTTCTGTAGCTATGATATTTGTGTGTTCATTGACAAATGAAGGGAAACTTCTTATTGATTACGAAATGAAACTGGCGCTTAGAAAATAATCAAATTGTCTTGTTGGCTTCTTCATCAACAGACGTGAAAAACTTAATTCCTTTGAAACCAAATCAAGGACCTTTTTTTGTAGGGTTTATAAAAACCCATTCCTTCCATAAAGGAATGAAATGTGTCTCCAAGTAAATTATAATTAATGTTCCTTTTCTTCTTCTGTACTTTCATGGTTGCGCATGCGCTGTTTCGGCTTACCGAGTACTTCAAAGTTGTCTTCACGTAAAGGCTGCTACTGCAGTTTATCCGGTTCACTCGTTTTCATTGTTTCCTAATTATCGTTTTCTATTTGTTTGTCTTCTCAGTATACCGTGAAGTATCGGCCAGAAACACCTCAGGACTACCTTACGAAATCCCAGAAGTTTTAAGGACATTAAAGAAAGAGTTAAAACTTGAATATAGAAAATTAAAAATACTTCTATGGGTGATACCCATGTTTTCTTATGTTATGGTTCTAAGTAGAAAATTCGCATACTAGTCTTTATATTTCTTAGTTCTCGTAAGTTTTTCGTGTTCTGTCGTGAGATAAATCCAATAGTCTTCTTTAGTCTTGTTCCTTTCTGAAAAAATGTAGTATACAGTATGCCCTGTAATCCAATATATTGCTCTTCGTTTTGTGTTTGGGTAGTGGACTGGAGCATTCTAGCTGGTGTGATTGTTCGGGGAGATGTTCGCAGTACACTTGCGAGTTTCGTTGTACAGAGTGTCCAGATGTTTTTCACAGCGTCGCATGTGAAACGGTGTTCCTCTGAGTCAACTAAGTTACAGGTGATGCAATTAGGCGTTTCTGCTAGACCACCGGACCCAACAGTATTGAGATGTTTCTCGGTGTTACGAGGCACCTCGCCTGGTGCAGCAGTTGGTTCGTACGGCAGCCCGGCGCTGTGCAGCTGTAGCTGTAGCTGGAAGCGTCCGTTGTGCAATGGCGCTGCGAGTGGAGTGTCCCGCGGCGCGTAGCGGTGCCGCCCACGGCCCGCGCATGCGCATGCGCAGACGGGGCCGGCGCTGGCCGCTGTCCGGCGTGGGCCACATCCTGGAGCGCGCACTCTCGCTCTCGCTCTGGCTCTGGCTGTGCTGTGCCGCGGACACGTCACCAGGTGAGAGTAAACACCGCTAAAGGTCACGGCCCTGTCGTAGGCCGGCCGGCGGCGAGCCGTGCCGTGCCGCGGCGCCCGCCACGTGCCAACGCGACAGCACCACATACCATCCCATGTTCCTCGCCAGCTCTTTAACAGCTGACGAGGCTTCCAGCTCTGCGGAAACCTACTCAGTAACCGATTAGGAAACTACAAATAACTATTTTAGTACAGAATACCAGCCGCGGTGGAGTAGCCGAGCTGTCTAAAGCGTCTCGCTGCGGAGCGCGCGATTGTTCGCCGTGGAGGTTCGAGTCCTCCCTGGGATATGGATGTGTGTGTTGTCCTTAGGTTGGTTTACCTAGGTTTAAGTAGTTTGTAAGCTACGGACTGATAACCACGCAGTTTGGTCCGATAAATTTACAAACATTTAAATAGAATACCACAACGTTGCTGTTTACGATCTTTATTAACTTATATACAACAAGGGAACATACCAGACACTGTCAACCATAGAGCAGGATTTCAGGATTTGTCGCCACTTCCGAGGGCACTGTTCCGTTGGGGAATGTTCACCACTCTTGTGCCCGATTGCGACGTGTATTCCGTAGGATGTCGCAACGTTTGGGCTCAACAGTGTCCTGTTCCGCTGTTTGGCTACATAGAGAACATCGCTGAGCGTGACGTCACTTCCCACGTCGCTGGGCATTTCGCTGGTTCCTCCATTACACGCCACTAGCCGAAAACCCGGCGTTGCCCGGGTATTTATTTATTTATTCCTGCCATTTTTCACGTATATATTATTTGTATAATAGCTGTATGTCTGTAAAATCTGTTGCGAATGCAATTAGTAGTAAAGAAGTAATAGATTATTTTGGTGCGTTATAGGGCGGTATTCTATGAACGTTACTGTTTATATGCTCATATGTCATGAACTACGTATCGTACTGCGATACAATTTAAGGAACATTCAACTATATGTGTGTATACGGTCTATAAAATTTCCTGCGGCTATATTTCGTAGTGTGTAAATTATAAATTGCAACGTCATACCGACTGCCATAGTTTTACTCAATAAACATCGGAAAAGTAGTAAGCGAGAAACTTTTTTCCTTTCATAATTTTCCTATGGTTGTCTGCGAGAAAAAATTCAATACAGGTTTGAAATTATGATTAAAGTTTGTTGCAAGTCGCTAAGTACTCCCATTCTCATACAGTGTATTTCGAAAGCCTCGCCGCATTATACGGCATTTTCTGCGATTTCTATAGGTTATGACGTAATATCTTTTGAACCATGTGCCGTATGTGATTCTTAACCATGCAGCAATTGTTACCTCACGGTAAGGAATGTGTGTACCAAATTTGGTTGAAATCGGTCGAATGGTTTAGGAGAGAATGAGCAGCATTGTCGCAAAATGCAGCAGTTTTTCGCGCATCTCATTGTTTATGACGTCATATCTCGTGAACACTTACGGCGACCGTCATCATGGATTGAAGCTTACGTGTACAAAATTTCATAACGATTGGAACAAAACTAGATTTGTACGCAACATGTACAAACATACTGACACTCTGCTTTATATATTAGATTAAGCTATAAATTTATTTCGGCGCCACAGACGCCAATGCTATTTTTAAGCTATCAGCAATAAATCGTGAAATGACATTTGCGAATTCGTACAATATACAAGTTAATTTTGTTACATTCTGGTGAATACTTACATCTATTATTTCCACATTGACGAAATTACTGTCAAATATACGTGTTTGATATCTTAGCTAGATTAATTGCTATTTATGCAACATGAGATGTTCTTGTTATTTTTATGTTGTATAATTCCAACATATATTTGACATATGTCAATGATGTTTTATGGTAACATGTCATACATAATATCCAACTTAGATATTTTCTTACATATCGATAGTGTTATGTATTGGACACTCTTTGTATATGTTTCTGTGTTGCATTTTGTTATTCTGTCACCTGTTAACGTTCTGAAATTACGATAGAATTTTCACTAAAGTTTTGATGCTTTAGTTCTGTCTAATCGTTTGAAATTTTGTCTGGGTATTTACGTGTATGTGTATATATTACAAATTCTTCCAAAAGAGACCTTTTTTATGCATCTGGGTATAGAATCTGGCGTAGAATCTGTACAGCATGATCAAAATTGGTTACGTTTCCCCGTTTTTATATGGTAGAAAAAAGTGAAATGGTTTGTGTCACAACTTTGGATGAGTTCACGAGATTTGATCATAAATTTCCGCCCAATTTGACCTACATACAATTTTCGCAATTATTACAGTTTATTTTATACACACAAACATATACAAAGAGAATCCAATAAAAACACTATCGATATGTAAGGAAACATGTAAGATATAATCTATGACATGTAACCATAAAACAACATTGACTTCTGTAAGATATCTGTCGAAATTATACAATATGAAGATAACAAGAACATCTATTGTTGCATAAATAGCAATGTATCTAGCAAAAATATCAAACACGTGTAATTGACAGTAATTTCGTCACTAATGATTTAGGGATGTATGTATGAATCAGAATGTAACAAAATTAACATGTATAATGTACGAATTCGCTAATGGCATTTCATGATTTATTGCAGATAGCTTGAAAATGGCCTTGGAGTCGAAATAAGCTTATAGCTTAATAGTATATAACTGAAAGATCGTAAACAGCAGCTTTCTGGCATACTATAATAAAAATATCCTTACAAGACATATATTAAGCTGCAGGCTCAGAAGAACATAAATTAAAAATAACTAAACCGGCAAGGAAAAGGAATATTAAGATTTGAATATACTGGAACTTTAAAAAACCAGGTACGGTTTAAATGCAGTTTATGCGTAGGCGACTGGCGCTTGACGTGTAGAAGTTGGCAACGACGAGATGAATGACGGAAGGTGAAGACAGCCAATGAGGAGACAGCCAATAAGATTGCGTGTTTGATGTCTAGAAAATTTCGAAATTTGTTCTGGCGTTTGTGTGCTGCGTTGGTAATGTAATTGATATTTCATTTATAATCCGAACTAATTGTGATTTTTTTAGCCGGCTCTTCGATATATCTGCATTGGCGAATACAGGATCTTGGCTTCCAGAGGAGGGAGGGAGGGGACTGAGATAATAGAAATATCGTACCTCAAACTGACGTTCTGATGTATGCTTCATCGTGGCGTTTGAGATAAGGCATAAAATCACTGAACTGATTTGCGGCAGTGGAAAGTGCGATCGTGACGGAGTGATATACCGAACAACCGACCATTGGCATGTAGTATTTACCAGAATAAATTAATTTACATAGCAGGGAAGAGTACATCAACAACCTGTGAACTATAGAGCAGGAACAGTATTAATTACACTGAAATATCTTTTGTGACCACCATGAAATAAATAATGGTTGACAGGCTCTTGATTTACCCTTGACCGGTGAGTATATTAATTGTCCTCGTAAGTACTACATGTTTACAAACCATAAAGACTAAAGCTATCGCAGCAGTTGTGTAGCCGAGCGCGCTAGGCGCCTTACTGCGGAGCGTACGATTCTAGCCGTCGGAGATTCGAGTCCTCCGTTGGGCATATGTGTGTGTGTGTGTGTGTGTGTGTGTGTGTGTGTGTGTGTGTGTGTTGTCCTTAGGTCTGTATGTCTAGAAACTGCTGACCATTGTAGTTTCGTCCAATAGGTTTACAAACATCTAAAGCTATTTTTATTGTCTGGCCGAACGCAGCTCCTGATTGGCTGGCTTTACTTCCCACCAAGCGCCAGACGCGTATGCATAAACTACACTGTAAATCCCAGATACGTCTACTTGTATATGAATATTTCAATTATTATTATTATTTCAATTGTATCACCATCTGACCAATATGCTCGTCGGTTGGAGGGGATCGGGAGGGTAGGGGGCAAAGCTGGCAATGGGTCAAACACGCGCTCATCAGCAGAAAGAACAATTGACAGTAAATTAGGCGTAGAACATATTTAACATGGATACAAAATATTTAAAAATGATATAAATTTTGTAATTTATATAACTGTATATTTTAATAGCAGTGATAAAAACAGAGAGATACAGCACACTTACTAAATTAAAAAAAAACACACTTGCTCAAACACTTGGCTGAACACAGGAACACGAAACTGATTCGTAAAGATTATTTCATTGTTCTCTTTCACTAAATTTAAACTAAGGATCTGCCTGTGGATGTAGGATTTTTGATGACAGGGAAGGGGGAGGGGGGACAAGATATTTGAGGTGATAAGGATAGGGACGACACAGGTTTGACAATAGAAGAACAACAGATAACTGCGAATGCATAACTCTTCATTTTCACATGAGAGGCAATTGGATCGGGTGGTGCGACGGGATGGAGAAGAGGTATGGGGAGAGGACGGCGAGGGAGCTCTGGGGAGATGGACAGCGTGCAGTAATTTCAAGGTTGCGTATATTGGGGTGGTGTTCACGATTCAAGGCGAGAGACGTTTGAAATATTTTTGGAGAGGAAGAGGAGCAAAGTAAAAAATATTAGTAACCCTATGGGACAAAAATTACTGTGTCATCAGTTCCTAGGCTTAGAAACTACTTAAACTAGCCTATGGATAACACACACATACATGTCCATGTCTAAAGGAGGACTCGAACCTCCGGTAGGAGCAGCCTCGCAGTCCATGTAGGGACGCACAGAACCGCTCAGATATTCCTGGGCGGTAGATGAGGAACGTTTGAACGTAGAGTGTTATGTAGAAGCTCAGCAACACACGAGGACTGGAAAGTGGTGGGGAAAATATAGTGTTATTGGAGTAGTTTTCGGATGGTATAGGTTATTTGGAGAACTTCAGTGTGAGTAATGGGCGATGGCGTAGGTAAGTGGGTTCGAAAAGCAAAGTATTGGGCTTGGCGTTCAAGGACCTGGAGCGACTTATAGAATTTGAGTGGGGTAGATGTCTATGCATATCGCAGGGTGAGGCGTATCAGGGATTTATATGGATGTAAAACAATGGAGGGGCGTCATCCTCTAGCTCAACCAGTTAGTACTTTTAGTAGATTGTATCTATTGCGAGCTCTCTGTTAGATTGTTAGTAGCTGCGGATTTCGCGTTAGTTGCCGGTCAAAGATTAGTTCAAGGTACTTTAGTGTGTTCGGTGTGACAACCTGGTTCGTAGTATCGTGTTTCCTTTTAATCTCTACACAGATGGACATAGAACTTCACTGTTCTAACGCAAAGGTTCCAAATTTTTCTCCTAACGTATGCTCGTTATGTTACGTGCAAGATGCTTCGGATCAGCCTCGGGCCTGGCATTAAAAGTCTTATAAAACAGAGAACAACTGATTTCTGTGAACGAGCACGTGTGTGAACACCATGCATTATCTACGTGTAGCGTCTTTCGCTACCGATGACAAGGTCCTAAGTGCTGTTTCAATTCTGAATAAAAATCCTCAGCAACAGTGGTCGAAAAGTTCTACCTTGAGGAGACGCCCAAGTCACTTGTCTAAGAGGACAGAAGAGCGGACAGATTTTCATGGCACTGTCTTGTCCTTGTGTTGGAAAACTAGACTAAAATGTTGAAGAATCATCAGTGATCAACGGTATGACACAAATGCAATGGAAACCACGTAAGGACTCTTACAGTATGTCCACAGGAATTATGGCTCAATGATTTTTCCTACCGGATTAAACCACCATTCAATTCTCTGGGAAGAGAGTGCCAATGGGGAGGTGACCATGAGAAAACTATGTAATATCTAACGAACGGATAATATTCCATTAACAGGAGTGTAGTATATCCTAGTTTGAACTTCGTAGAAAATCTATAACATCTGTAAATGGAAGTAGGAGGAGAATAAGGATTTATGCTCCGAAGACTGTACGATACTATTGACAGTAGCAACAAAGTTTAAGACAGGAGTCGGATTCATTATGAATAGGGAAGTAGGGAAGAGATTAGGCTACTGTGAACAGTTCCGTGGTAGGTAATGGCCGGATTTTCATGCAAAACATTTTCTTTCTATTATTCTAGAAGTACTTCCTTTGGTTAATGTTAGAATTACTTCTATTTATGTTTCAGGAATGGTTTGAGTGTGTATACAAGTGAAATTGTTTGAAAATTTCTGTGATTTGTATTTGTATTTTATCATTTATTGCGAAAGCTTATTATAATGTATTTGAGAGTTTCCATTTTTCAATTCGCTGCTAGGAGTTACAGCTACATTTCCCACCCGCTCTCGTAGAACGTGGCCTTGGTTGCGGGACTTCCCCGGTCTTCCTACAGAACCAACACTGTTATTAAGCGATTAGTCGCAACTTTCTTTTTCTGACATGGCTACAGTGTAACACCAAGAAACAATGTTATTCAAAAAGTTCAAATGTTTGTAAATCTATGGGACTTAACTGCTTGGTTATTGGTCCCTAGATTACAAACAACTTAAACGAAGTTAAACTAAAGTAAGGAAAACACACATATCCAGCCGGCCGCGGTGGCCGATGGGACTGAGGCGCTCCAGTCACGGTCTGCACGGGCACTACGGTCGGGGGTTCGAATCCCCCCTCGGGCATGGATATTTGTGCCGTCCTTAGTATTAGTTCATAAGTATTTTGTACGTTTAGGGACTGATGACCCCGTAGTTAAGTCCCATAAGCTATAGAAATATTTTGAAACACATACCCATGCCCATGGAGGACTCGAATCCCCAACGGCAAACGGCCGCACGCACCGCAGCACAGCGCCTCAGTGCGCACGGCTATTCTGCCGTGCCAAACAGTGTTATTATTTATTGATTCGAAAATGTCAAAGCAGTGTGACTAACAATTTTTTTTATTTTTTTATTTTTTTATTTTTTTTTATTTATTTATTTTTTATTTTTTTTTTATTTTTTTTATTTTTTTTTTAATTTCATAGACATATAGTGGTTAAGCCACAGTCACTAGTAATGGAAAATTATTTTAATATACATGAAAATTAAAATAATTTTGCTTTATTAGTGACTATGGCTTGACCACTACATGTGGTATGAAATAAAAACGTTATTATTTAATCTTATTCGATTTAGTGAAAGTGCTTCATTTCATAATATTCACAAGCATAAAGTTCCAGTTAATAAAGCAGTAAAGTGACGAGACGAATGACCTATTTTCGAAACATACATCAGATATCTATCTTCAGTTGCCTCATGTTATGTCCACAGAAAATCAGTTCATATTTATGGTGACCAGTGTTCTGGCTATTCGTTTGGTGATATGTTTCAAGTTCTTCAAAATGAAGTAGGAAGCCAAAACTGACAACAAGTAATCAGTCTTTATTACAACAGGCGAGCAATAGTTACCAAGAGTTACAACGGGAGATGATACCGACAGAGGACAATATTTCTTATGCCGCGGGTACAAAAAACAGTTAGTTGCGGAAAAGGCATCCAACTCGTTAAGCACGTGGACAATAAAAAGTAAGAAGTAAGTTCACGAAAAGTGCTCCCGTCCAGATGCTAGATGTATGTTCACGTAGAACTTTTTCGCCGAAGGGAAATGGAAAACTAAATATGCGTACAACTGCTTCTGTGATGTATTGTATATATTGTTAACATTTGTTTTTGTTTTTGTAATAATACGATGTCTTTCGGTTTTTGCATGATTTTATAGAAACAGTTCAGGTTAACATTTTATGTGCATATGATAGACTTTTTGGTGCATAAATGCATGTACATTTACAGTCTTATTACTGCATGAAAGTCCAGCCATTGGTGACAGAGGTGCTTCATGAGATTGAACAGCAAATTAACGCTGACAACGACGTTCAGGTTCAAATGTTTGTAAATTTATGGGTCTTAATTACTATGGTTATCAGACCCTAGGCTTACAGACACTTAAACTAATCTACGGACAACACACACCCATACCCGAGGGAGGACTCGAAGGTCCGACGGGGTGCAACCACGCGCTCCGTAGCAAGGCGGCTTAGAGCGCACGTACAGGTACACATGCCGACGTCTTAAGTGAGTATATGGAGATACTGAACGGGTAATACAGCATGCATAAGGGGACAGAGGAAAGAGAGACAATAAATTGCTGACAACGATGATAACGAATAAACTATTCAAGCGTCACAAGTGAGGTAGGTGTACTTTAAAATGACCTGGAGACATAGGAAGATCTGTAGGTCCCCTTTCGCCAGTTGGATAACTGGGGTAGGCTAGGGACACAAAAGTCGCCGAAGTGGCGTCCAATTGAAAGACTTGCACCAGGCCAATGAGCCACACGAAATTATTAATTATTCCAGCTGATTAACATAATGGCAACACAAGGTTTCGAAATCAGATATTGGATGTTAAGGTTTGCCCGGAAGCACACATTGACCCAGATAACATTTTGCCGGCCGCGGTGGCCGAGGAGACTGAGGCGCTCCAGTCACGGTCTGCACGGCCACTGCGGTCGGGGGTTCGAATCCCCCCTCGGGCATGGGTATTTGTGGCGTCCTAGTTTGTAAGTAGTTCATAAGTAGTTTGTAAGTTTAGGGACTGATGACCCCGTAGTTAAGTCCCATAAACTATACAAAAATATGAACATCTTTTGATAACATTTTATTAATGATGAAGAGTTGAATGAGGTTTAAGAAGATCTTACAGAAAAATCGGTGGGAAAGGAAATGGATACTGTATTACTGAGGAATGATGAGATGCTTTTTAATTTCTGTAAGGATTTAGATAACGCTTTAGGAAATATCAGAGAAGACAGTTTAGTTAAAGATAAATGGACTTCTCTAAAATCACATGTGTTTGGCTGACAAAAATATGTACAAGGAAGGTAACTGCGAAGAAAAATTGGGTAATCGAAGAAATACTTCATTTATTCGATAAATCAAACATGTTCAATGAAAGACAAAAACAGCAATATAAATCCCCAAATAATTAAATAAATAGGAAGTGCAGGGGATCCACGGCGAAATGTCTGACTTGAAGAAAGTCAGCGACCCGCCAAGAATTTTTCACCTTTGCAAACCACTTCATTTCGGAGAATCATTTACACCATCGTCAATTATTTGCTGGACCTATTTCAATCTTTGTCTTCCCTACAGTATATACGTCTCTTTAATACTCTGGGGATTATTCTATGATGACATAAAATATGTCATATCATTCTGTCCTTTCTTTTGCACCCACGAACAGACCAGATCAACTGCAGCAATTTTTACTTATATTTATATATTTTTTTTAGTCATCAGATGGTTGGATACGGCTTGCTACGAATTCTTGTCTTGCGGCAACCTCTTAATTCTCAGAGTAACATTTTCACCCTACGTCCTCTGTCTTTTTCTGTAGTTTTATTATCTGCAGATCCCTCTAGTACCATGAAATTATTACCTCGATATCTTAACACGTGTCCAATTACCGTGTCTCTATTTTCCAAATTTGTAAGGAATGTGTGACTTAACCCTTTATTTGACAAAATTTTCTCAAAAAAGATCAAAATAGCACATGGTTTCTTGCAACATATTTGAAGTTACGTCCTTGAAACAAATCTTTTAACTCACAAATACAGCAAAGTTTCTTTGTCCTTCGCGGAAAGTTTGAAAATAGGCTGAATCTTTAACAGACACTGCAAGCCTAATTCAAATGTTTGTTAAGCTTAAGGGACTTAACTACGGGGTCATCAGTCCCTAAACTTACAAACTACGTATGAACTTCCTACAACTAAGGACGGCACAAATATCCATGCCCAAGGGGGGATTCGAACCCCCGACCGTAGTGGCCGTGTAGACCGTGACTGAAGCGCCCCAGTCCCCTCGGCCACCGCGGCCGGCCAATCTTAATTACCTTTCGATTTTTGGCGATACGTTTTTCTCCTGTATGGCAAAGTCCATAAAAGGGAAAGAGATAACGTTAAAGGTGACTTATTATGCAAAAGTATTTTCGAATTCTTATCAGAAATATCGAAATTTTTATTTTTATTTTATTTATGTATTTATTTATTGCCAGAAACTGTTTGATGATATTCGCTGTGTGTGTGCGTGAGTATTGCAACTAGAACATCCACCATAATCGCAGGGTCTCATCGTCTAGACTTCTGCCTATTCCGTCGACTAAAACTAGGTTTGAAAGGAAAGAGATTTGACAATGTTCCTCACATCCAAGGAACATGACGAAACTTTTGAACACCATCCCAATGTAAGACTTCGTGGAAAAGTTTCCAGAATCACAGATCTCAGCGGTTAATATTTATTAGAGACTTGTATTTCGAAGGACAGTAAGATAACTAGTTCATAGTTCATCAATGTTATTATCATAGCACAATTCATCGAACTTTATTGTCAGAATTTGCATATTAGAGTATAATAACATCTTTATTTGCTTAATTATACATTGTACGACTAGTACAATACATTGATCACCATCATTATTCGCCAATACCACAGTTCACACTTTTGTTCCACTTACATGAGTTCCTCATGTATTCCGATTTTTATCAGAAACAATAGAGAGTCAGAGCACTAATAATATTGATCTGATGTTCTCAGTAGAGGGAAAACTTTAATGCATTATTGATGTGAAGACATTATTAAACACAAAAATGATAAGAAGTACCTTCCGCTATAGATCTTATGCTGACCTGCGGAGCATATATGTAGAAGTAGATGTGAAAAACTGACCAAATCGAAATGTCTAATTTCAATTTACCTTGCTGGTTTGCGTATAATTCCAATAAATATTTACATACGTAAAACAGACAAGAAAAAATTCAAATTTTTTTTAAATACGTGACAAACCAAATGCTACTAAGCTGAACACAAGGCCCTTGGAACCCCTCTTCATAAGAGAAATATACAGGTTTAACGTATAAGTGGAAATATTTCTAGATGTGAGTCAGGGAAGTGTACCGAACAACATTGTATCAGAGTGTTTTGTCATTTGAAGACCTTCAGATACCGCTATTAAAGTCACATATTTTCAGCTTAGGTAGCACCTACACGTATGTATAGCGCCAGGACGCCTATGTTCCCCGGATCAGGGGTAAAGCGACTACTCGAGAAGTGGGCTTTCAAAGGCGGGAATACTAGGAAACAATGGAAGTCTATACGGTCAGCCGCGGTGGAGTAGCCGAGCGGTCTAAAGCGTCTCGCTGCGGAGCGCGCGGTTGCTCGCCGTGAAGGTTCGAGTCCTCCCTCGGGCATGGGTGTGTGTGTTTGTCCTGAGGTTAGTTTACCTAGGTTTAAGTAGTTTGTAAGCTACGGACTGATGACCACACAGTTTGGTCCGATAGATTTACAAACATTTGAACATTTTTTCCTATACGGTCAGGTGTTGTTCTTGAGGTCCAGGTACGTCAAAACATAAAACAGGTTAAAACTAGGTTTAGAGACCACATGAACAGAATAATATAATACTGCTTTTGGATTGCATTTAAAAAATAGTAAACACTCAATAGTGACATCACGCAGAATATGGATGTTTTACACAAGACAGATAAGTGCCGTAAACTGGACCTGTTGTGAAATATTAATATACACAGCTTCCATAAAAAGGTGCCTGACAATATTTTAAATGAACAGGTTGAATTTAAATAAAAACTGCTTTACTATTTTCGATGAGATTATATGGTCCTGTTTGTCTGACCTTTGTTAATGAAGCAATCAAAAATTGTACAAACTAGAAATTAGGTAACTTAAGAGGAAAGTGTTTATAAAACTACACTTTATGCAGCCTGCGGGAGCCTTTATTTCCCCACACCTTCTATATGTATTACAGTACAAGTCATTTCCATAAGCATATTGTTTGTTGTTCCGTCAATTAAGCAGACTGAGCTGCAGCATTGTTGGTCTTGAGCAATGTATCACATTTGTAACTGGCCATGTAACATACAGCTTGTCTGCTGTCCACATTTATTTAATTATAGCACTTGTCGGACTTTGCTTCATATTTTTTTCATTGTATCTTATAACTATTATAAGATACTAGCTGGTACCCGGCGCGTTGCAGCCGCAGAAGAAGTAATTGACAAAATAACGTGTGAAATTTGAAAGTATTAGCTTGTTTAATTAGATTGATAGAAACAAATATCCTTTTTATAGTCGATAATCAATACATTTAGTGAAATTTAACTATACATATTAGTCCACCTCCTCCTTTCCCTTCTCTCCGTTCTCTTGCCCATTTCTCCGTCTCCTCCTGTCCCTTTCTCTGTCCATTTCCTCCTCCCCCACCTTCTGTTCATCTCCTTTCACCTGTCTGTCACCATCTCCCCTCTCTTATTCTCCTCCTATACCCTCTCTCTGTCCGCCTCCTCCCTCCCCTTTTTTGTCCGTCTCCTCCTCCAAGTACTCCTCTCCATCCTATATATGAAAACATAGATATATGAGCCAAGTTTGATGGTGACTGGTCAAACGTTGTCGAAAGGTACCCTGCGCCATGCTAAATTCACTGGCTTGCATCTTCTTCATGCAAAATTACATTTATGTGCCGACTTTCATGGTGACCAGTAAAACAATTTGGATTTTGGTGTATCGTACCCTCCGCCATGCATCTACGAAGACTTACGAAAGGTGGGCCGTGTATTAATTCGGCGTATAAGCTATCTTCATGCCACATTTCATTCAATTCCGTCCAGCCGTTTCAGCGTGAAGAGTAACAAACGTATTAACCCATTGTAAGTTACTCTCCGCCACGCACCATACGGTGGTTTACGAAAGGTAGCCTATGTATTAATCAGCTTATAAGCTACCTCTGTTCCAAATTTCATTCATATCCATCCAGTTACTTCAGCGTGAAGACGTGAGAAACGAATTAAGTAATTGTAAAGCACCCTCCGCCATGCACCATACGAAGTTGATGTTAGTATGCCTATAACATACGCGCGAGTGCAAGCAATGTGTTGACAATGTTTTTCGTAATCAGATGTTCAGTATGCCTGATGAGACAGTTTTACTGCATCTACAGCGAAACTGTTGTGAGTGGTACACTGCTTTTTGTTTCACCATATTTTGTGTGTGTGTGTGGGGGGGGGGGGGGGAGTTACAAAACTCTTCATAAACGTCCGAAATTACATGCAAGCTTTGTTGCAGGTCCATAACTACTCCCATTTTCCAATAATTGACGCATAAATCTGGGTATTCTCAGACGGTGGCCTTTCATTACTTATGACGTTATACCTCCTGAGCTATGTGTCGTGCTCTTTTGTTTTTGGGTCAGGAAACTTCGTGGGCGTACGGTGAACAGTTCACCAAAGTTTCATTGCAATCGAATGAATGGTTTATGAACACATAGAGGACATACAGGCAAACATTCACTTATATATTATTTATTTATATTTATTTATTTAACCATTTATGCTGACTCAGACACAATATTGTAGCTATATATCACATTTACGCCCTGCCCATGTAGTTTTCTTACGTTTGTTCAGATAACTTACTATAAGCATACTACATGTACTTTTATGATGTACAGCTTGTTTGCTGTTTGTTCCCCTTTTAATTATGACACTTATGTGACTTTGTTTCATACTTTTATCTTCTATTAATCCTGTGTCTTATTACTTTTATATGACCTTCAATCACTTGTGCTGACTCAGTCATATTATTGTATCTTTGAATAATGTATCACAGTTATGCATATTGTTACTGGTTATATGACACATGGCTTGTTTGATGTCTACATATATTACTCAGGAGTCATTCATTTGTAATGTATTGTACATTACTCAATCAATTGTTTTTACACCCAGATTGACATTAGAGGTCTTCATTCACGTTTTCTGTTGGGTATGTAATAACATGTGATAGATCCTATCCTTTGTATGCACTTATTGTCTCATCAATTTGTCAATTAATTACTAGAGAGTTAATACTCGGTTAACTAAGAACACATTGTAATTGGCTAGCGAATACCATATACCTTGAGCTACCAATCATTTGGCGTTTTATTAGATCATAATTAAGAGTAATGTTTTTTTTCTTTTGGATGTTAAATGATGATATGCAGTCCCTTGATTTCAACTGTAATGATTATTCTCCTTTGTTGTAACATTTATATGATGGCTCGATTACGCTAGAAAAGACCTAATTTAAGTTGTTATTTAATGGGTGATAAGTACATATAAATTTTGTTTGCCTGCCAGTTAGATACCACCAATATGTTAGAAATTATAACAGATACTAGGTCTTAATTTGTGTTTACAAGATTGAGACTAATATCGTCCACTGGTTGTTATAATTTGTCACGTCTTTTAGCCACCAGCCATTTTATTAGCACATAGACAACCATGCCATGTTGTTTAGTTCATTGAAAGCTCTCAATGGGTACACATCTGCTGCATGATAACTTGTATTTAGAACACAGTACATACTCGTACTGGTTTCTAGATTCATTTGGATTGATCCTGCATGTGTGAGGTTTCCGGTAAGATACCTTTAATTAATGAACACATTGTAGTCTTCACTACTATACCTGCCATAAGTTACTTACTACTTTTTTTTTTTACAGGATGTCTTGTCTGTGCCTGCTATATAATATTATTAAGACAGCACAGCAATATATTATCATCTATCCATCTGTTGCTGTATGGTACTGTTTGATGCCGTATGCTGTGAATATAGCATACACTTGGATGCTACTTTCACTCCTCTGGACGGCCTAGCTCCAGTTTCTGGAAAATCTGCATTTTTTTCCAAACTTTCACTCCTCTGGATTAATTTCATAATTAATGTACATGATATTCTCAGTTTATGATTAGTTTCTTGCAATTTGTGATATACCACAAACGCTGCGCATAATGCACTAACAGTGATAGGAATGTAGTTTAGATTGATTTGGACGCAGCTGGTTTCAAAGTCTATTGTTCAATTTAAAAAATTATATATTTGTGCTGTAACTCTTTGGAAAATGATACAATAAACTATGTTCATAGCTCCACAGAAAGTGTAACATTTCTTGTGTTGGCCTACCGCATTAAAATTTCCCGTCACCTATTAACAGTGAAACACCCGGTATATATATTCGCAAACCTCAGATCCTTACAAAGTGGCAAATGACATAAAACTAGTCAGAGTTCCTGATAAGATTACAAAATACACAAAGCTAAATCTATAACAGAAGTAACTTTCTCTTTGGTAGAAGCAGATGTATGTCAAGGCACCCACGCGGCTCTCCTTGGGCTGGCGAAGGAATCCAGTTATTTTAGCGCTTCCAGTTAGCTATCCATCGACATAGGTCAGTATTCTTTGGAGGACTGGCGTCCATGCTCGCTTGAACCAGAAGTGCACGTAGTTCTGGGACAGTCCGGTAGATGTGAATGTAGTCGCTTAGCAACGGCATTCTAATTTCCTCGTGCTCGTTCGAGGACACCACGCTCCAAAATGCCTAACGCACACTCTGAGAAAGCGATAGATAGATGTATTTCTACGATTTTCATGCTTTGAAAACAGTTGAAGGTATATAAGACTTGGCCACAACGTTTTATGAACGTGTTTTCTAACCCAACGTTTCACTTTACTTGAGAAAACTGAAATTATTAATATCGCCGCGTAATCTCATCACTGATAACCTGTCACCTTGAATTTTTATTCAACTTTTGAATCTTCCTTTTATTGCTTTCGTGCTTCTTCCACGTATTGTTGAACAGTAGAGACGGAAGACTGCATCTCTGTCTTACACGCTTTCCACTCCCAGCCCTACGATCTTAGTCTTCCACTCTTATTGTTTCCTCTTGGCTCATGTATATAGTCTATATGATACATCTATCCGTGACAAGTCGGTTACACATCTGCAGACATTCTTTACTCCCTAGTATTATTTGATTGCCCAACAAGCTTGCCCGTTTCTGCATAACGCCATGATCAAGCGTGCCTGTGGGTTTTGTGGGTAATGCATGTCTTTGTTACGATTAAACATGTTACACTGGTTACTCATATTTCTACTTTCGTCTAAATGTGGGCGACGTTCGTATGGCATCCGAAGGGTATGAGGTATATTTTTAAAAATATTAATAATATTTACATACTTTTTATTCGAACGAAAATTTTCGTGAAATAATTTTGATAGCTCGTTTTGACAGTTATTGGTACACAGAATCAATATGCTTACAATCTTTTATCTTTGTGAGTTAGGTATGGTGCAAATCTTGCATAGATACTAGGTCATGAACATTTGTGTGTGTGTGTGTTATCTGTGATTTCAGACTTTGTAATGTTTTGCACCTACTTACAATCTTGCAAGAACTTTCTAATTCGACAAATCCTATGAACGTATAATAATTTTTCTCCTTCCTAAATGTGAGAGAAACGTGAAGTCACTTCAACTCTTCATGTATCCAAGCTACGAAAAAGAAAAGGAAAAGAAAAATGAAGAACAAGAACGAAAACTGTGGCTTTGTTAGATGATCAGTTTGGATTTAAGAGAGGCAGTCCTGAAACCACTCCAGATAACTGACGCGAGACTGAAGAAGAACAAAGATATTTTCAGAGCATTTATAGACTTGGAAAAAGCGTTTGACATTGTAAATTGGCGAAATATATTCGAAATTTTTAGAAAAAGTGGAATACACTATATGCAGTGACGGGTAATATATAAAATGTTCAAGAACTAATAGGAAGTATAAGACTGCAAGACCAAAGAGGAAATGCTTGGATTAAAAGGAGTGTAAGACACGGATGCAGTCCTTGGCTCCTACTGTTCAATAGATACAGTGAGTAAGCAATTACGGAAATGAAAGGAAGAGAGTGGTAAGGGTTAAACTATATCAGTGGTTAGGTTCACTGATGACATTCTGTCCGCAGTAAAAATCAACAAGAATTACTGGAGTTGTTGACTGACATCGCGGTGGTGAATGCAAAACAAAAGTACACAGAAGTGTGGTGGACAAAACAACACTTCTGCGGTTTCTGTGTCCCGCTATCTCATGACATTTGCTAGTCACTGAACAACAGTTGACCCTCTCATGAGATAACTGTTAGGAATCCGCTATTGACACAGAATAAGTCCATATTATTATTCAGCCACTTTGCAGACTCAAGCACTACAATGAGAAAGGCGAGAGTCTAGGAGGCCATTCATACAGCCGCGTCTGTATGTCTCGCAGTGATTCCACAAAAATCCGCATCGCATTTCAGAACTGATGAGTTGTTACAAATAAACTCGCTTAGAGAATGTTGCATTAAATGTAGCAATAAAACGGCTTCCACTTATAGAAAATACTAAGAAACGCTGTTATGCAATATCGGTTTATGAGAATAACAAGCTGCACGTTTTATTTCCAACAACCATCTCTCCATGGCAACCTGCAGCTCCTGCAGGTTTATTGCATCAGACGCCCTTCACTGCTTTCTATTGAGCTCGTTAACTGTCACTACACAAGAAATCGCTGTTATTGATAGTGTGGTGCTCTGCGAAAATCATTAACTTGCATCGTACAGTACCGCATAAACTCAGAGTTTGGATCATAAACTGCTATATATATTTGCGTGTGTATGTGTGTGTTGTTAATTGTGTGAACGTGTATGTTGTAACCGTTTGGCTTACCACGACATTTCTATTTGCAGTATTTTTGGATCCCCAATTCATGGGATTCTTATAGATAAGCTTAAGTATTGTGGTATGAGTGGGACAGTGCACAAATGGTTTAAATCATACTTATCTGGAAGAGTGCAGAAAGTTGAAATAAGCAGTTCACATGATATAGATGAAACAATTAATTCTTCTAACTGGGGAGTTATCAAAAATGGGGTCCCACAAGGTTCGGTCTTGGGTTCTTTCCTGTTCTATATATGACCTGCCATTCTACATTCACGAAGATGCTAAGCTAGTACTCTTTGCTGATGATACAAGTATAGTTATCACACCCTACAAACAGGAATTAACTGATGAAATTGTAAATGATATCTTCCAGAAAGTTATTAAGTGGTTCTCTACAAATGGACTCTCATTAAACTTTGATAAAACCCAGTATATACAGTTTCATACAGTAAATGGCATGACACAATTAATAAATTTAGACTTTGAACATAAATCTGTAGCTAAGGTAGAATATTCAAAATTTTTAGATGTTTGCATTGACGAGGGACTGAATTGGAAGAAACATATTGAAGATCTCCTGAAACGTCTGAGTTCAGCTATTTATGCTATCAGAGTCATTGCAAAATATGGTGATATACATCTCAGTAAATTAGCTTACTACGCCTATTTTCATTCTCTGCTTTCATATGGGATCGTATTCTGGAGCAATTCAACACTGAGTAAAAAAGTATTCATTGCACAAAAGCGTGTAATCAGAATAATTGCTGGAGCCTACCCAAGAGCATCTTGCAGACATTTATTTAGGGATCTAGGGATACTCACTGTAGCTTCACAATATATATATATATTCACTCATGAAATTTGTTATTAACAATCCCACTCAATTCAATAGTAATAGGAGTGTGCATAGCTACAACACTAGGAGAAAGGATGATATTCACTATTCAAGGTTAAATCTAACTTTGGCTCAGAAAGGAGTAAATTATGCTGCCACAAAAGTCTTTGGTCACTTACCAAGTAGCATCAAAAGTCAGACAGATAGCCACCTAGTATTTAAAAAGAAATTCAGGGAATTTCTGAATGGCAACTCCTTCTACAATGAAGATGAATTTTTAGATAAAACTTAAAAAAAAAATAAATAAAAAAAAAATCCTTAAAATATTGATTGTCAAGTATAGACAACATTTACTAAACTGACATGTTCCACATCATTACGAATTGTCGTATATATGATCTATGGAACAAGTATTAATCTAATCTAATCTAAAAAAAAAAAAAAAAAAAAAAACTACTCTTTGAAATGTATGAGGCTGTGCAACAATCATGAATACTGGAAGTTCTCTGTTTTATGGCCATTTTCCCGAAAGGCAAATAACAAGTATGCAAGTCATACCCTTTAACACCACCTTTTGCGACATTACTCGAAGCATTGTTAAGACTGAAAGCGCTTCGTCTTTTTTTATTTTTTATTTATTTATTTGAAGCATCATCAATAGGTAGCTTTTTATTTTTTAGTCTTCTGTTTTTCGTTGACCATAATTATCACCTTCTCGTACGCGTTGCATAATTTCTACACGGCAGCTTCACTGAGACAAATACATTTCCGCTTCTATGCTGTACTACCTGTATCCGGCCACGCGTTGCTGTCGCTTAGTTGAAATCAAATGGAAAAGGTGAAATTTATAATTTCTAATGCGCATAATTTCACAATGTATTGTGAAAGGGAATTTGATATACATCCTGCACTGACAGATCCCCTTATCGTTGACTTCCCCTGTTTTTCGAGCTCCTCCTCCTCCCCAATCTGTGTCCTGTCATGTCGTCCATATCATGGTCTCCATTTCCTTCACCCTCTCTTTGTCCACCTGCTCCTCTTTACCTCTCTTTCTGCGAATCTCCACCTCCTCCCGCTCCTATCCAATATTACTGCCTCTATCTTCCTGTCCATCACCTTCTCCCGGTCTCTTTACCAATTACTTTCCCCTCCTCAGTCTCTTCTATCGAACCTAGAGCCTTATTAAGTTTCATGTTCAAAATATTATAGATGCGAAAGTTCTTGACTGAATTCTTTGACATTTCGATGCCACGTTATTTAAATGCCTATAATTTTTATATCTCATAAATGCATGTATATAAATTTTATAATGGGGAAATGTTGTTACAAAAAATTGTAAGAAGTTTAGTAGGATATATTACAGAAATAGGTATATAACAACTCATAAGTATTAGAATGCAACGTTGCGTCTAAACTTCAAAGCAATCGGTTGAAAACATTCAGATATTAACGAACATTTACATTTTTGTGAATACTGAGCTTCTTCCGGCTTACTGAATATTCCGAAAAAGGAATTAGTTAGCACTGGATACTATTCGTCGGCTTTGACCAATGATGTCATATATATATATATATATATATATATATATATATATATATATATATATATATATATATTAAATGAATTGCTGTTCGTTAGTCTCGCTAAAACTCGAGAACGGCTGAACCGATTTGGCTAATTTTGGTCTTGAAACATTCGTGTAAGTCCAGGGAAGGTTTAAACGGTGATAAAATATGGAAAAGTTGCCCAGAAAAATCGGGAAAATCTTATACAGATTTTCCCAGTGAGCTATCAATACCGTACGTCCAAATGCGATAAAATTTTGTACATTTCATGTTGAAAGCAAGAGGAAGGTTCGCATCAAATAAAAATTTGGAGAAATCGCTCGGAAAGTAGGAAAATTTAGAAAAAACCGAAAGCGATTGTTTTCTATAAATAAAAATCAATTGACACATGGTTGTAAGAGCATCACTTGAGTACGGCTTGACAAGACAAGAATTGTATGAATTTTTTTTTTTTTAAATCTACCGAAAAATTGGAAAATTTGAGAAAAACTGAAAATGATTTTTTTAAATGTGTTTTTGTTTTAATTCAGCACTATGACTATTCGCACGACGCAGAGGGGTAATACTTTTTTTTGTTTACTTCATTATGGTCTTGGAATAGTTATCAGTAAAGAAAAAAAAGGGACAGTTAAAAAGTAAAGTCGCAAAATTTGAACCAAATTCCTTTTTCAATGTGTTTCTAAGTGTACTAGACACTATAAGTTGAAAACCGTTCATCCTATTGCGATAAAATTTTGATCATTTGACGTTCAACGAAAGGTGAACGTTCTTATGAAATAAAAATTTGGAAAAGTTTCCGGGAGAAGTGGAAAATTCAGAAAAAGTAGCAAAAGATTTTTCTATGAAATATCAATAGCATTCATCTGATTGCCATAAAATTTTGCACATTCGACGTTCAAAGCAAGAGTATATACATATTAGCAATTGCGAATAATTGAAGGCCGAATAGATGACTAGATGACCCGGTGAATTTCGTATCACTTACCTCGTAATATAAACAATATTCATTTAAAAAATGTTCCAATATTTGTATATCTTATGGGTCGTAACTACGGGGTCATCAGTCCTTAAACTTACAAACTACAAATGAACTAACTAATAATAAGGACGGCACAAATATCCATGCCGGAGGGGGGGATTCGAACCTCCGACTGTAGTGGCTGTGCAAACCGTGACTGGAGCGCCTCAGTCCCCTCGGCCACCGCGGGCGGCAATATTCATTTAAATCATATGTTTTAAGATTCAGTGTCTATATAAAGGCATCATCAGATAGTTTAAGTATCGGCTCAATAGTGGGCGGAAAGAGTGGGCAAATCACTCACACATGTCCAGGATAATGTTCATGTCACATTCTTGGAAGTTCAGGAAAGGTTTAAACGGTGATAATAAATGGAAAAAATGCGAGGAAAATTAATTGTTGCGTTGGGTGAGTTCAGAAATATACTTTGAAAGAGTAAAGTTCACTTTACACGATCTGAACCCGTTGTAGAACTGTCAAAGTCACTGTCGAAAGTTAATGTACACTAAATATATACAAAGTGCACACTGAAAATAGTGCCACTGCAGCCGTGAAACTAACGCCAAAAACAAAAAATTTAAACTTCATTTGTCAGTCTTTCACAATTGTAGTTACCATTATTAGTGCACGAAAACATTATTATCTGACACTGTTTACAGTGCCGAGGAGAAAAAGACCTAACATAGGTCGTGGAAGTCAACCAAATGTGCGACAATCCACCTCACGTGCTAACCGCAATGATGGCCAGCGGGAGACTGATAACGATAACAGTCGTACTGGTATGGCAGATTTGCGTTCTAGAGTGAATAACGATGAAGTAGATAGGTATATAATGGAACGAGTTCGGGTACATCGATCACAACAGCAGCGAGCACGGGAAAATGAAATTGGTCGATTCCGCAGACGCAATGTTCCAGTGAACCTGGGAAGAGGAGCATTCTATTACGATCCAGAAATAGATTACAGTGCCGACAAATCTGTAACAATTGGTGAATCTGCAGGATTATGTTGTGCTGGTGCCAAAGTAAAATTGCCACAATTGGTCCCACCACTTGATCCATTACACTCATTAGTTGTTGGGATGGAAAATGACTCTAAACACTTCTTGGCCAACATCCAAAAATATAACAATTGCTTCCAAATGACGTCGTTTGGTGCAACACATATTGTACAGAACAGTTTCATGTCAACTTTCAATGTAAAATACCACAATTCTTTTTAAAAGAGATTATCACGAGGGTTGGCCTTGATAAAGGCCGTTGCATCTTTGATGTACTTTTTGGCTCTAACTTGATCTGGTGTTAGTAGGATTAGCCGGTGAAATTTTTCACCGTTTCCAGGGTACGCCCGACTGTGTCCTTCAGATTATTGGTTCACATCAGCACATCAGCACTTGCTCTATGTGTCTCAGCAGCAGAATATGCAGCACCAGTATGGGATGCATCCGCCCACACTAAACAGGCTGATGTGTCAACGAGACTATGCGCATTGTTACAGGCTGTCTCAGACCCACACCAGCAGGTAATATGTACCTCCTTGCTGGAATTGCCCCACCCAGGTTAAGAAAGCAGGTGGCAACAGACGCTGAGAGAACAAAGAAAGAGAATGATTACCGACACCCATTGAATGGGCACGTCACTCAGGCTCGGAGGCTCAAATCTAGAAACAGCTTCATCGCAAGAACTAAGATCCTTGACTGTTCGCAGGAAGATAACAGAGTCTGTAAATGGAAGAATGAACAAACCGGACTGCCAATAACGCCAAAAGAGGAAATTGCACCTGGAAACAAGCTTCCCTATACAGTTTGGAGAACACTAAACAGGATGAGGGCTGGTGTACCCAGATGGAAAACTAATCTGCGCAGATGGGGCCTGCTGACTAACGATGACGATGCTCTTTGTGAATGCGGAGAGGTTCAGGACGAGGCCCATCTGCTTACGGGCCGACTATTGCCGGAGCCTTGCAGTTTCAGTGACCTGCTACAAGCCAATGACAAAGCCGTGGCGGTGGCTAACTATTGGAAAAACAACACTTGATCTGGACACGGAAATGAATGAATGAATGAATTGTTTTTAATCAAATTACAATTTGTATTTGTATCACAAATAATTTAATGAAATCTGATTAAGCCTTTATAAAGCAACTGAGTCTAAAATACATATGATTTAAATTAATATGGTTTATATTAAGAGGTAAGTGATACGAAGTTCACCAGGTCATCTAGTAGGCTATATATCTTATACCAAAAACATTTGCATAGGTACGAAATGAAACAGTCTCACACGAAAAACAGATGATAAATATATACAGGTAATAGAGTTTTTTAATCATAATGAAATTGGAAAATATTAAAATTTAAAATTTAAAAATAAACGTGAACTTTTTGTCAACAGATGATTTGGAAAAAAACTTAGGAAGTATTCACAAAAGTATAACGAACAACGAATAAATTACGCCGTAGTTAGTGAGTTGAATCGACCACGAAGTAAATAATAAATGATGCTATTTGGTAACGTGTTCTTGACTTTCGTTTTTCGGTTCAATAAATTAATCATCCTCCAAAAGTACTTACTAATAATCATGCACAGTAACAAAATCTGTCAAACAAGAATATAATTGCAGCTTATTTCACTGTTAGCAATATAGTAACGAGTGAAACACACCCATCGGCTTCGAACAATATCAATATTTTATCTATAAAAGCATAAATTCGAAACGCAGCCTACCGCGTCGAAAAACGTTACGCGCATGGTTGAAAATGAGTGAATGTTTCCGATTAAACTTTAAGAAATCTATGTTACTGACTTAATGAACGGGCTTCGCCGCGGCGGAGAGGCCGAGCGCATTGAGCCGCTATGCTACGATGCTCGAGCCCGTTCCCCGTCCGGGGTTCGAATCCCCACTCGGGCATGGATGTTTATGCAGTCTTTAGTATAACGTAGTTTGTAAGTTTAGTGACTGATGACCCCGCAGTTAAATCCTTGGAGCTTAACGTACATTTGAAGATTTTTGAACTATATTCATTAAATAAATGTCACACCAATGTAGTGAATGGTTCTCGATGTACTTTTCTCAAGATCTGCCATAGCGATTTTAAAAATGTACGTACATCGGGAACAAGTCACTACATGGGTGTGACAGATTTTTAATTAATCAAAAGTGAATGCAGTTCATTCGACAATAATAATGATTTGTTAACGAATTAAATCCTTTTCAGTGAAAAGTACGTAAAGGAAAAAAACTGTCGTACCCATATAGTGACTATTTCTCGATGTTCGTCTCTAAAATCGCTACGGAGGACCTTGAGAAAATTATGCTGGGGACTAGTTACTACCTGTCTGTGACAGTATTTTTGCTCTACGTACTTTCAACTGAAAAGTTTTTAAACGTTAAGAAACAAATATTATTAACGAATGAAATGCATGCAATTTTCATTACATAAAAAAGTCGATAAGCTGAAAACTTTCCAGGTGAATTAAGTTACATGACGTATCAACATTTTATTTTTATTATTTAATTTTCATCCACAGTTATTAATATCAATAAATGAAGTTATAATATATGATCTACTACTGCTATATCGATAGCTGCGATATAGCGCCCGTCACATGGATGGGTTGGCAACATCACCTTCGCGCCCCGCGAAGCCACGGCCGATGGGGGCGCCGCCAGCGCCTTCCTATGGAGCGACAGAAGACACCACGCCAGATGACCCGACGGCGACCTGCACTGATCTAAACACCTTGCTTGTATCTAAATAGGATAGCTGCTGTTACCTGGTTTCTATTTAAGTTATGTATCGTAATTATTCTGGAATATATTTATGACTAATGGTTCGATGTCTGTAGCAATTCCTCAGAGTTCCCGACTGCGGCGTACAACCTGGAACTCACCTTCTGTGTGATCTCTAAGGACACAACAACTACCAAATATTTTATCATCCGTGACTAAGGTATGCTTCTTCTGGCGTACAGAATATTCTAAAAACTTACTGGTACACAGCCGGGCGATGAAATCGGCGACCTCAGAATTTTCGGCAAGACCACGCGTGCTATTTCCAAGGCAACTGCAGAGAGGGAGTGCAATTACCTGTAATGCTTTGCTTTTCAATGAAAATGGGGCAGATACCACACAACGAACAAGTAAGCAACAGCGACATCACACAACCAAAGATGATAAAAGTGAGAAATATAGACGGAAAATATCAGTGATCAACGGCAATTAGTCTGTGTTTCTTTTTTTTTTTTTTTTTTTGCAAGTTAAAGATCAGAATTCCACGCAAAATTTAAGCAGAAACCTCCTTGTCTTTTTAAAAGGTTGTTCGCAAGTTTGATTTCAACTGCTTCCTTAACAACACAATCCCAGTAGGTGATTTGCATGCCATAATCTCAGTGTTGCTATATTCTGTTGGGTACCCTATGTATGGCATTGTTCTGACACAGGCGATGGAAGATTTGCTATATTGTTGTAAACGTGTGTTTCGTTTATGTTCCGAACTCTACAAGCCAAAGTCTCGCACGTAGGCTCGAAGCAACACCGACATGAATAACTGAAAAAAGTTCGGATGATAATGTGGGACACAACAACAGTCTCATCCGCTGCACGTGCGTCATCTGCTGACGACACAGGTGTGACATTTGTCATCCATTTAGAGGAATTTTGGAAACTGTGTCTTCTACAGTGTTAAATTACTTATCTGAGTATCATATACGTCGCTTCGGAGATTTCTAAACGTTAATCACAAACTAGATTCATAGTGGGATCAAAAATTTTTGAAAATATCCCACCACTGTTCTCATTACAGTAATGCAAGATACTCGTGTGCCCAGTCTACGAAAGACTTCGTACGGTGCATGGAAGACGAGTACAGGTCAAAGATAGGACGAACACAGATCTACAAACCATTGGCCTAACAGATGTAAATTGTCTCAGGGCTCCAAGCGCTCCAAGCGCTATTAGAAAGTACTGAATCTCATTATAGGTACCGAGAGCTGGCTAAAGCCGAAGAAAAGTTCAGCTGAAATTTTTGCAAAAGGGCAAATGGTGTTCAGAAAAGATAGAACAAAATAGGTTGTGGCTTATTTATTCAAATGGGGCTTATCCTGTAAGGAAATTGGAGAAGATTGTTCTTGTGAGTTGGTATGGGTAGAAACTATACCTGACAACCAGAGTAAATTAATAATATTGGTTCAAAAAAGCAACTTTCCTGATTATTTCCAATCTTTCGAAACTAACAATGTGAGTGTAGAACAGATGTGGCTTACGTTAAAAGAAATAATAACAACCACTGACAGATTTATACCAAACAAAGAGGGTGCTTATCCGCCGTGATACACAAAAGAGGTCAGATCACTCTTGCGAAAGCGAAGAAAAAAGGATGTCAAATTTGAATGGGCACAAAATCTCAAAGACTAGCAAGGTTTTAGAGAAAATAGAAATTTAATTTTAGCCTCAATATGAGAAGCTTACAATAGTACCACAACGAAACACCGTCACGCAATTTGGTAGAGAATCCTAAAAATTCTGGTCGTATGTAAAGTATACTAGCGGCAACATATAATAATACCTTAATTAAAGGATAGAAATGGTCATGGTATTAATAACAGTTCTGATGGAGCAGAAATGTTTAACACAGCCTTCCAAATTCCTTCACCAAAGAAGACGAAGCAAATACTCTAAAATTCGAATCAAGAACAGCTGCTTCAAATGTTTGTATAGCTTATGGGACTTTACTACGGGGTCATCAGTCCCTAAACTTATAAACTAATTATGATCTAGCTTATATAAAAGACGGCACAAACATCCATACCCGAGGGGGGATTCGAATCTCCGACCGCAGCGGCCGTTCGACCGTGACTGGCACGCCGCAGACCGCTCGGCCACTACGGCCGAGAACAGCTACTAGCGTGCGTAATTTAGAAGTAGGTACTCCTGGAGTCTCAAAGCAATTTAAATCACTTAACAAAGTTAGTGTCTGTCCTGACTGTATGCCAATTAGGTTCCTTTCAGAGTATGCTGAAACAATAGCCCCTCGCCTAGCTATCATATACAACCGCCCGCTTCGCAAACGTTCCGTATCCAAAGACTGGAAAGTTGCATAGGCCATACCAATATTTAAGAAAGGCAATATGAGTTATCCGCAAAATTACTGGCCTATATTATTCACGTTAGATTCTAGCAGGATTTTAAAACATTTACTTTCCTCAAATGTTATGAACTTCCTCGAAGAGAACGACCTATTGACCCATAGTGAATACAGATTCAAAAAGTATCGTTCTTGTGAAACACAGCTAGCTCTTTACATGCTGTGATGAGTGGATCGACAAGGGATGTCCAAGAGATTCCGTATTTCTAGATTTACAGAAGGCTTTTGGCACTCTACCTCACAAGCGTCTTCTAATCAAATTACGTGCTATTGGATTCGTGATTTCCTGTCAAAAGGACACAGTACGTTGTAATTGACGGTACGTCATCGAGCAGAACAGAAGTGATATCTGGCGCTCCTCTTGGAAATGCTATGGAGTCCCTACTGTTCCTAATTTTTATAAACGATATAGGAGACAATCTGACTGGCTCTCTAACACTGTTCGCGGATGATGCTATTATTTATCGGTTAGTAATGAAATGAAATGACTTAGATAAGATACATGCATGGTGCAAAAATTAGCACTTGACCCTTAACAGTAAAATAGTCGCGTAGGATCTCAAAGATACATCTTCCCTGAATAGGCAACCCGCTCGACAGCGACCAAACTTTCTATTAGAGGTCTGCACCTCGCTCGGTTGCTCGCTCGAATCGCGTGATACATGTCGTTCTATGACAGTCCGACAGGTGTCGGTACTGCAGCTTGTCGCAAGGCGTGTGGCTGCGCTCGACTTCCTGCACGCTCGTTCGAGCGGGGCACGCTCGACCGGCCCGACCGTCCACACTGCCCGCTCGCCACTCGGTCGCCCACCGCAGCGCCACTCGAGTCCAAGGCGAGTGTCGGGAGCAAACTAGACGTTAGAGAATAAATCCTGACTGCGAAATTTGGAATTTTTTCCTCTCTCGGGTGCTTCGAAAGCTGTTCTGTCGATCCATTTGAATTAGCCATTCAGTTTCGTATTTTATACTTTACCTTACAGGTTATTATACGTGATTAATATAAATTTTCTGTGCTAAGATCATTTACTAAATGAGTTTACCAGGATCTTTCTTTCTTTCTTGTTCCCATTTTGTGGACTGTTAGTGCCTGTTTAGTGGTAGGTCTCACTTTCCGTCTTAATGCGGAAGTAATTGTATTTTATATCCATTCCTCTTATCACTCTCAAGTCCTGAAATACTTTGTCCGTCTTTTATATTGATATTAAATACACGATATTGATGTACACTCGTTAGGTTAGGTTTGTGAATCTCTGTTGCACTCCGTTAATATATATTCCCGTAGCATTTTGGTACTGTGCGTGGTTGCTGCGACTCTACCTTTTCCGAGTGAGTCCTTAGTGGGAATTTTTCCAGTTGCAACATTAATATATCCCACACTGCCACTGTCGTCTTTCTTAAAAACGTGTGCAAGCTTTTGTGCAATATACAGGATCCGGACTTTCTTCCGTGTCAGGGTCATATGCCGGTCTAACGCTCATAGAACTGTTTTAAATCCTCTTATTCCAATTGTTTACTTTACACAGTTGTACGAATTTATAGTGCTCCTGCTGTTTCAGTGATATCTGTGTTATATTTATTTAGGGCCGTCTGAGGAACGACACCCGGGTGTACCAGCCAAAAGACTGAAGTGCATGTTTCGGAATGGCTGGACTGTGAAATGCGCGAGGCGCAATCCACCAATGAGGTGGACCTTTATTTAGCACGAATTGATGGTGATGACGACGACCCGCTTGAATGGTAGAAACGCAACAGTACTCTCTTTCCTAAGCTAGCTGTAGTGGCAAAAAGAGTATTTTGTGTGCCCGCCTCAAATGCAGCTAGTGAACGCACTTTCAGTGCGGCAGGGAACCTGATCTCCGATAGAAGAACTCGACTTGATCTACAAAGTGTCAATGATATTTTAACAGTACATTGCAATTACAATGCCACCAACGAATAGTTTGGTGATAATGGTGTTACGTTTCGAGGTACACTTTGTTGCATGGTAACATTCACTTTTGTACATTGCAATAAAAACGTCGTTCGTTCCATAGTTTCTCTTTGGATCCTTTACATGCCTTCCAAATGTTGTAGTTGGTAAAAACAACCTTTTTGTCTCGTATTCGGTATAATGATATTGCGGTTCCATGCTGCTATTCAGGAATACTCGTCTACAGCATAACTGATTTTAGTTCCTTTAGATGGTGAGGGTGCGTCAGATGCAACCGCAGCCCACACCTCAGAGCCACTGCCGTAGCGACTGACAAGGAAACCTACCCAAGTGTCACCCTCCGATTTTTATGAAATTTGGATATGATATAATACATGAAAAACTGTGGGAAACGAATTTTCTTTAGGGGCGGGAAAACATATTAAAGGGGGAAACGGTCCCTCCAAAATTGTTGCTAAAATAGAAAAATCGCGATAACTTAGAGACTAGTGAAGCGATTTTAATAATTTTTGGTATGAAAGTATTTCTTGATAGGAGATCGGCCTAGGTACATTGCAGGGGGAGTGACAATTAGGAAAGCTACCCCTAAAGTGACCAATTTTTTGTGCTCAAAAAATTATTTCGATTTAATCAAAATGTTCAAATGTTTGTATAGTCTATGGGACTTAACTACGGGGTCATCAGTCCCTAAACTTACAAACTACTTATGAACTACTTACGAACGACCGTAGTGGCCGTGCAGACCGTGATTGGAGCGCCTTAGTCCCCTCGGCCATCGATTTAATCGAAGTTTATGAAATTTGTCTTTTATCAACAGATACTTTCACACCAAAAATCATTAAAATCGCTTCACTAGTGTCTAAGTTATCGCCAGTTTCTATTTTTGCGACAATTTTGGAGGGACCGTTTCACCCCTTCAATATGTTTCTCCGCCGCTAAAAAATACGTGTGCCATAATTTTTCAAGTATTATAACATATGAAAATTTTATAGAAATCAGAGAATGACACTTGGGTAGGTTTCCTCGTGAGTACAGCTGCAGCGCCACGCTGTGCGGCCTGTGCCCGCGCCGCCCCACGCAGCCTGGTTCGAGTGTCAACACGCTCGCTGCGAGCGTAACACACTCGGCGCGCCATCGTCGAGCGTTGCGCACTCGACCGAGTACGAGCGAGCGAAACCGGCGATATGCAGACCTCTACTTTCTATTGGTACTTTTCATACCATGAATGTTTAGTTTCAACTATTGTAATACTTACGTTTTTCCCCTCGTTCTGTTTATTTATTTACTGCAGCATCGCAGGTTAATTACAGCTAACGGTATGATGGTGGCCCTGTATCTCATAGATACAACGTGAACACGAATTTTCCTCCTCGTGACCCGCAGTGTTAATAATGAAAAGTGTGAAGTCATCCTTATAACCTCTAAAAGAAATTCATTTACACGCTAAATCAGTCAAATCTACAGGCCGTCAATTCAACTAAATACCTAGGAACAACAATAACGAACAACGTTTGGAAATAATACATAGAAAATATTGTAGCGAAGACAAACGAAAGGCTACGATTCATCGGCATAATACTTCTACTACATAACAATTCTACTAAAGAAAATGACTACACTACACTACACTGTTTTGTAGTACTGCTGCGCATTGTGGGATCCACACCAGGTGGGACTGACGGACGATGTAAAGAAAGTTCAGAGAAGGGGATCTCTTTTGTATTATCGTGATATGCGGGAGAGAGTGTGGGGTGAGAATCATTAAAAGAAAGGCGTTATTCATTGCGGAGAGGTCTATTTGCGAAATTTCTTTCACCAACTTTATCTTCCGAATACGAAAATATTCTGTTAGCACCCACCTAGCATAAAAAGACGTGATCATCTTAATAAAAATAAGAGAAATCAGATCGAAATGTAATGTATAATTACGACTCTAATAGGATAATGAATTGTAAAGGACTGGTTACGTTTTTGTATATTATAGTGTTACATGAAAAATTATGGTTTCAATTATTGAAGGGCTGGCATTATTTTGATGATCAGACATCTTCATCTATTGTAGCGATTAAACACTGCAGTTTTTTTTTTAATGACGAGGTACCTATTTCCATTTATGTAAGCGTGATGTACTTCATTGCCATCTTGATGTGAAGTTTTCTGTATTTCTTTATAACTGAGCGTGGCTTTCTTTCAAACCGAAACTAGTTGCAAAAAATCGCGCTCTTGAACATTCAAGTGTTTATTTAAAACTCTTTCTTGTCAAATTTTCCTCGTTTGCTATATAATAAAGCCTCCCACATTTGGAGTCCAACCAAATCCATTAACCAGGAAGGAAAGTCTCGTGTTTACATTGTTTTGCGTTTAATCAGGATTTCACTACAATACGTTAGCTAGTACATTTACCTTTGTCTGTGTTATTCCACGATTATGTCAATTTCGTATTACGTCTGTTAGGTTCTTCAGGATTTCGATACCGTCTAATCTATGATCACCCAATAAGGAGTGATGCATCTGACTTGGCATCCGTCAAATTTCTCCTTCACCACAAGAGGCTTACAGATGGCATCTTGGCTATGAAGCTACTAGATTCATGAATAAAACGGCTGGATACAATGAAAGATTGTATATGTTAAATGGCGTTTTGTTATTGGTCATTATGGTGCTGCGTTTGGATCTCAGGCTATGGTAAGAATACTGCCACTAAATGTATAATAAACTCTAACATGAAAGATGCTCTTCTACAAAATTACGTCCTCTTTTGGATACGTTGATCCTACTAAGTACCCCTGTCTCTCTGAATTAATCCGTACAGATCAAGTGGAACATAACTAAGAGTATCATGTACAAGTTTCTAATTCTAGTAACCAACAGTTATTGCAATTCCTATTGTTTTTAATTAGTAAATTGTCGCATTAACCTACTACCACAAAACGTTCTCATGTCACCGCAAACGATTCATCCAGTATTTCCTGCTATCAGGTATTCCTCATCAAAGTCTTTACACAACGTTAGTCTGATAACAGTAAGTGACGTAACTTACTTTCTAGCAAGCTGTCAATTTTACCATCTCTTCAATCAGAAATGAACTCTTATCACCCAGTAGAAGGGCGAATCTGCTCTGGAAAAAATTAACACTTCAGTTTTTGGGAAATGCCTTGACCAGCACAGTTGCTTATCTGAGTCAATCACTGGCGCACTAATTTGCACGACTGCCCTCGCGTTTGTTATTTTGATAATATGCGTAAGCAGCCAACACTGAAGGTTGACCCTGCAGTGCGGCACAGTGGTTAACAATTTGGGATCGCTTTCGGAATGACGACGCTAAAATCCGACTTCGGACCTCTAAGAAAAAGTCCTTTATAATCAGTACTATCTGTTTCATTTGACGTCGTTGAAACATTCCATACTTTAACTCCGATTATAATTACCTCGGTTTTGACGGCAATTTAAACTGTAATCTATCTTTCTTTCTACCTTGCTGTTGAGAAGCAGTATAGAGAGAAATTTCTCTATTGCTATAGTAGATTGTTGTACCTTATGCTCGTGATGTAATGAGAAGTGATAAAAGATACATGAGGGTCGTCCACAAAGTAAGTTCTGTTTCTGTTTCTATCCGCGGCAGCGGCACAATCACAGTTCCGAGCATGCACGGCAGTTACTCTCAGTCAAAGAGAAGACATGTACGCCGTTTCCAGATCGCTGTTGCCGTCGCACAGTGGTACCAAATCCCACAAATTTGAGCACAAGTCGAAAACGTTATAAAATCGGCTGAAAATTTGGACTTAGCGCTTTTCTGGGTCGCTGATTACGGATTCGAAGTCAAAATTTAGAAAAACCAACAGGCGGATGAAATACGACGGAAAGTCTCTTCAAAATGTATTCAATTAGAGTGAAAGTCTGGCATCGACGCCCCATTGTGTCTTCCATGGAAGTCCTCGAATATTCATTTTCAACTGTGAAAGAAACAGGGACGTTGAGCCACCCGTCAAATTTTTGGAAGAATTTTATTTCGTTCCAAATGTTGTTCAAATGTTTGTTAAGCTTAAGGGACTTAACTACGGGGTCATCAGTCCCTAAACTTACAAACTACTTATGAACTACCTACAACTAAGGACGGCACAAATATCCATGCCCGAGGGGGGATTCGAACCCCCGACCGTAGTGGCCGTGCAGACCGTGACTGAAGCGCCTCAGTCCCCTCGGCCACCGCGGCCGGCTATTTCCCGGTCGCTTGTTGCCACCACTTCTTGAATACCGATACCAATTTAGCCATGGCATCTTTCAAACCTTTCGGCAAAATGTGTGGCTGCTCCAGATTTTCGATACCTCCATCTCAACAATGTCATTGACCACGTTGATATTCTCGTTCAACACCAATTTCACAAATACGGAAATTTCCCGTAAAAGAAATTTCTTCGGTGTTATCCAAAGCTTCTGTAGAAAATAAAAGAATAACATTAATAGGAGAATTGTTTCGACCAGTGTCCTATAAAAAATATTTCAGACGGTAAAATTACGAGAAACCACAAAGAGAGCGCACATCATTGCATAAAAATTGTAAATGAAACCGAAGTCGCAGCTAGTTGCAGCTAATTTTTTGGTACGTTTTGAAGAAATGTCTGAGGAACCATTTCCATTCGTTTTAAGAGCAGGACTCGACAAGAGGTTTGACTTATTGCTTTTTTCAACAGGGCTTCTTATTTACTATTTCATGTTCAAATCGTACATACTTTCTGGAGAAGACTTCATTTTGCAGAATCCAAATCTGTCAACATTTCGCGATTATACACTGTAGTGTGACAAGATAGTCGTAGTATATTTTGCTATGTCAGCACTGTTTTGAAGTTGTAAATAGGAAAAACGAAACTTTTTATTTAAAATATATACATAATTTATGTTCATGTAAATATTGTTATTTTATAATGTGATTCTTGTTTTATTTTCTGTATGTTACTTGTACGATCGAGGCGCCGCAATGAACAAGGGCAGCGTCGT
This sequence comes from Locusta migratoria, assembly GCA_026315105.1. Classification (NCBI taxonomy): domain Eukaryota; kingdom Metazoa; phylum Arthropoda; class Insecta; order Orthoptera; family Acrididae; genus Locusta; species Locusta migratoria. The sequence goes on along the minus strand of CM048744.1, from coordinate 467,937,920 downwards.
CGCCGTCGCAGCCAACCTTGAAGTATGTGACAGCTAACAGAATTTAAGCGACAGCTACGGGGCTATGAATGCAGCTGCGCCTTCTTTATTGGCGCGCGCAATCGTTTCAAAGAAGAAAAGAGAAGAACATAAAAAGATTTATTATTATTGTTTCAGATTCAGTCCAAGCTGGTTGTACAGGTTCAGGTCTCTTGCTAAACTGACTTTGTATTAGTATGAAGAAGAATAAATATTTGTTAATATTGAAAAGTATCTTGCATTTATTAAGAGTTATTTATAATCAAGAATATATTATAGCAAGAGTAATTTGAATTTTGTGAAGAACTTCGGCTTATTTCGGAAAACAACTTAAATTCTGATTGAAATTATTACTGACTAGCTTCGAATGTGATATTATATTGGTATCGAGTGTGAATATGGAAAAACAGTGTTTATCAGGCGGTGGAATGTTAATTTTTGCAGTACACGTTAGCGACAGCAAACAGTAGTGCCTGTGTTTGACTTTGATAAAATTTTAGTAACGGCCACAGACTAGTTCCCTAGCCCCGCTCGTACAAGAACCTAATTTATTTTTTTGTGAAATATTTAAAGGAGATATTCCTATATTTTTCTGATTTATATTGTGGTGCGGGACACTTCGAATGAAGTCTTGAAATTTTGCACCGTTAGATTGTGACAGTTGGTGTTGCTAGGTGACTCTAAATAACTAATCAACAACTCCTAACAACTGACAAAACTTTTCTGGTATCAAAATACTCATGATTAGCTACTAAAGATTAACATGAGGAACTGTATTAACCATCGCAGTTATCCTGTCTCTGTTCCACCACAACACACGTCTGAACTTTGTGCTGCTTTCGACGCTCGACGAATAGCCAGTGCGGCAGGCTCAATGCTCACAAACGTAATGCGATCCTGAGCCACGTAGGGACGATTCCCTTTTATTTACGGTCATAATACAATACTAGGTGTACAACTATCCCAACCATTTAAAGTCCTAAGAGTTTATATGTCCTACCTTTGGCCAGCTTTTTTTCATTTGGGAGCACTGTGCGACGTGTGCTTTGTAGTGCTTCTTTATAACGTCAGCCGTAATTGACAATGCCGACGCCTGTGAAATCACCTCTGTGATACGTTATCTAAATGCAAGAAAAGTTAAAGCGAAATTCATCGGGAAATCTGCGAGGTTTACAGACAAAATGCTATGAGTGATTCAATGGTTAGAAGATGTGTGACACTGTTCAATGAAGGACTTGATCAAGTGCACGATGAAGAACGAAGTGGACGCCGGGCTGTGGTTACTGATAACCTGGTTCACACAATTTAAGAGAAGATTAAACACAGCCGTAAGTTTACACTTAGTGCACTTGCTAAGGAAGTTCCGCACATCTGTCCTTGGTGGTCAACACTTCAACGATCATGACGAGCTGAAAGAATATGTTACCACATGGCTGAATACACAAGCAGCAACCTTCTAGGAAGAAAGCATACAAAACCCTGTGACACGGTATGATAAGTGCCTACAAAATTTCGGAAGGTATGGAGAAAGGTAAATTTTTGTACAATAAATATTTCTTCTGTATCTGTACATGTTTGTTTTATATACCCAAACGGAACTGACTTTGTGGACATACCTCGTATATAACTATACATAAAGGTAAGTCAATGTTCAACGCCGATACCAAAAGTATCGAAAAGTCCGTCACTGAATTGTTTCTAATTTTTACACGATAGGGTTGTAGCCTTTCTCCAATGTTGTTCAATTTGTACATTGAGCAAGCTATAAAGGAAAGCAAGGAGAAATTTTGTGAAGGAAAATTAAAGTTCAGGGGGAAGAATTAAAAACATTGCGTTTTGCCGACGACATAGTAATTCTGTCAGATACAGCAAAGGACCTGGAAGAGCAATTGAACGAAATGGACAGGGTGCTGAAAGGTGCTTATAAGATGAACATTAACAAGAGAAAAACTAGGGTAATGGAGTGCAGTCTAAGAAAATCGGGCGATGCTGAAGGAATTAGATTAGGTAACGAAGCAATAAAGAAGGTAGATGAGTTTTGTTACTTGGGCACTAAAATAACAAACGATGGTCGCAGTACAGAGGATATAAAATGCAGAATGGCAATGGGAAGAAAAGCATTTTTCAAAAAGAGAAATTTGCTAACATCGAATATTAATTTAAGTGTAAGGAAGTCTTTTCTGAAGGCATTTGTGTGGAGTGTTGCCTTGTATGGGAGTGAAACATGGACGATAAGCTGTGCGGACGTGCGGACAGGAAGAGGATAGAGGCTTTTGAAATGTGGTGCTACAGAACAATTCTGAAGGTTAGGTGGGTAGATCGCGTAACTAATGAACAGGTACTGAACAGAATTGGTTAGAAAAGGAATTTTTGGCATACCCTGACTAAAAGAAGGGATCGCTTGGTAGGACACATTCTTAGACATCGAGGAATCGTAAATTTAGCATTGGAGGGAAGTGTGTGTGGTAAACATCGCAGAGGGAGACCAAGAGACGCGTGTAGTAAACAGATTAAAGTGGATGTGGGTTGTCGTTCTTATGAGGAGATGAAAAGGCTTGCTCAGGATTGGGTAGTGTGGAGAGCTGCATCAAACCAGTCTCCGGACTGAAGACCATTACATTACATTGATATTTTAATGGAAATGACGTATATAGTGTTTGTATAATAATTAAATATATAAAATGTTTTATTTGGAAACGTTATTAGCGAAAACTCTGATTATTGATGAATTTACTTTAAATTTTCAAACGATACTCTGATAAATGTTATGGAAGAAACACGTTACATTTTTTAAACAGGAACGTATAGGTTTTCCCGTTTAAAATCCGATGCAGGAAAGAAGACTTTTTGATCTGTTGTGCTGTATACTTATATGTTTTCTTTCTGACAGGCAGTCTTAACTCTAACATTAGACCACTACTATCACGCCTGGTACTGGATCGATCGTCTTTCATTCCACAATTCGCGCCAGTGTTAAACAGTACGGCAAGAATCCCATTGTATGCTGATAAGTGTGAATATGTAATGGCAGAGTGGTGCTCCAAGACGTTGACCAAGGAGAAAACCTGGTAGTTGGCAACGAAAGACCTGTTCCATATACTTAGTAAACGAGATACATACAGAGTTGAAGTACGTACATTGGTGAAAAGAAAAATACGAATAAATCTTTTTTGGAATTGTTAGTACGATTGTCTTTCTTTATTAATAGCAAAGGGACATCGAGGCCTTTGTGCGAGCTGAGAGACTAGGAAAGAAAAGCCAGATCCCGAATTACATTATCTGCGTCTGACAGGACTATCGGTACAAACGATGGACTTGTCTACACTGCAGACAGTAGCTATTCCACCCACCACACTCCACGTTTATTGTTCTATATCACCTATAAAAAAAAAATAAAAAAAAAATAAAAAAAAAAACCATTTACTCCTTATTCGGGCCTTACATTATGAATCGCTCGTAAGTGTAGGTATTTTTAACGGTACTTGATTTGTTTTTTTAATATTTTTTCAGTGGTATATTTTCAGAGAGAAAACTTTTTGATCAAGCGTTATTTAATTATTTAGAGACACGAGAAATATATGCCGTTCCAGCGGAGCTAACATTACAGGCAAAGGTCGAAGGCGCAATCGTGAATTTCAGGGATCGTGTTGCTCGGTTACCATTTGAGCTAGGTTCATGGGCTGAAAAGTTTTTGACTTAGCTCGGATCAGCGCCACTTTGAATGACCATTAGAACATTCATTTTACTGTAGCCACGTTACGGCATACAAGCAAAGTTGAACGATGAGACGGCGTTGGCGCGGAGGCAGATTATACGATTCGATCAATTCCGTTTGCAAAATATATTAATTGTGATGAAATGCTCAACTAATGTTTCCATTCGTCTGCACCGTTAGGATTTTATTTCACGTGAAAAAAATTTGTTGGGGTTTTTGAAGAGCTTCACCTATAAGAATCGGGTCAAACTTTCCAGGAAGGTATATAAATGAAACTTCCTGTAGATCAAAAGTGTGTGCCGGAAGCGGGCCTCGAACCTGGGACCTTTTGCCTGTAGCGAGCAAGCGCTCTACGGACTGAGTTATCCTGACACGACTCACGGTCCGACCTCACAACTTTGCTTCTGCCAATACCTCGCCTCCTACTTTCCAAATTTCCCGGTTCCGGCACACAACTTTAATCTGCCAGAAGTTTCATATCAGCGCACATTCCACTGCAGAGTGAAAGTTTCATTCCGGTATATAAATGAGTCAAGCCAAACAATGTTTTATTCAGTAATCATTATCCATTGTATAGTTAGTTTAAAGTCCAAGAAAATTTAGCAAGAGCTGAGACTCGTAGGTCGACCAGACAACGGTGGACTCAAAAGGTGACAGTAGTTTGTCAGTTAACTATCGATTAGTTCTTTATTCGTTAATTGATCTAAGCTTTTAAGCAAGTACAGTAAAATAAAAGTAAACGTAGCGTTTATTAATTTTTTGCGTTGAGAAATTTTGAAGACGTTCTAATTCACAACCCATACCCTCTACTACAGCCAATCAACCACGGTCAAATAAAAGTTGGGAGTCACAATGAAAAATGATTGTATCACAGCAGAACAAAAGGCGAATATGTCTTGGCCAGTGTCTAAGAAATGAAAGTGGAGGACTAACTTGCTATGAGCGGGTAGTGCTTCTAAACTTCAATGGTAATGCCGTGTCATATCGCACGTCATAGGAAATGCCATGCTGGATGTTTTCATGCTGTGTTATATTACACGACATTATTAATCGTGTTACTTTACACAATATGCCACTGAAGTTCAGGATGTATGTATCTCCAATCAGGAGTACGTAAGATTAAATACGCACCCCTCTCAAGAGCTCATTGCTCGACGGGAATTACGGTCAACTCGTAAGAAAGCGCCAATATAGCATGATTTTCTTTTAGATCTATATGTCATTGAAGAAACTACGCCTTCCCTTTAATAGATCTGACTTTGGCCGAGACATATTATCCTTTAGTTTTACTTTAATAGGATCATTCTGATTACCATTTTCCGAATAAGAGCGAAAAAAAAGGTAACTAGTTTTTTATCACCTGGGTGTATACTGGACCAATGAGAAGGTCGAAAATATCACTATTATGAGTCTTAATTAAATAAATGAGCAACACTTACTTCTTCGAAAGGAAACAAATATGTAGCTCCATTTGTAAGGCTGTCGATATATATATATATATATATATATATATATATATATATATATATATATATAGTTTGCTAATTGTGGGTGGATATTTAGTTAGATTTGACCAAGTGCCTGCCCAAAATTATTCCCATGAGCCTTTAATACACTGTACTTTCAAACTATGCACTTCACCGTAATGCAATATCGTCGATAAAGGATTGTCATTCATTAATACAAGTCAACTAAACTTTGAACCAGTATATTGAAATGATGCAATGTAGCAAAACGAATTCAAATGTTTGTAGAGCTTATGGGACTTAACAAGGGGATCATCAGTCCTTAAACTTACAAACTACTTATGAAATAGCTAATACTAAAGGCGGCACAAATATCCATGTCCGAGGAGGGATTCGAGCCCCCGACCGTAGTGGCCGTGCAGAACATGACTGGCGCACCGCTGACCGCTCGGCCACTGCGGCCGGCTGTAACAAAACAAAGATAATCACAGTTAGGTTGAATGTTCACACACTGCTATAAATCAATAGTACACAATGTGAATGAAATTAGTTGCACCAGGTTCAATAATTACCATTTCGTTCGTCCCACTGCTGTACTTAGCTACATATGCCCGCTCTCCGCCACACACTCCAACTACCACTGTTAAAACTCGATTCTTTGCGCGCGACCGACAATCGATATCGCTCGGACAGTCAAAGACGCTTACACGCTGTTATACACAGCAAAAGAACCTAATAACACTTGAGGTTAATGTTGTTAACGTGTAACTATACCGTATCCGACTATAACAGCAAGCTGCTCAAACTCGAACTAATTGGATATTACTAAAATGTGACGTATCAGTAGAACGTATTTCATTAATTTTCAATACAATTGCAATCTTACAGACATTCCATATAACAGGCATGAACTTAAAGATGTTCTGCTCAAGATTATATGCAGAAACATCTTTCCATATTAAGAGAGGGAAGAAAAATTTCATCAAAATCAACAAATGAGTACAACACTGTCTGATTAAGTTTGAAGGTGAGCGTTTGTAATGAGCAGAGTGACGAGGCAAGAAAAGCACAGTGAGTAATATTTGCAAGCTAAACACCGTGACGCATTCAAGGTCCGCTAATAGCCGAGTGTGTGGAACGCGCCTGACGAAACCTGATTTAAAAGTCGAATTAACTTCAGAGGCTGTAGCGTTACTGTAGTGTCTTTCGTTTTCTCATTTTAGAAACAATAAGTTTATTTCACTGTGAATTAGGATGATAAATCGGCGATACGATCAAGTACGATTCCAGTACAACTGCTTGCACGTTACAGAAAAGCTGTTTTGATTATACATCTACTGTAATTGTAATCATCTCTGAAAGCTACCCATTCGTCTTCGGCTGTGCTGCTTCTTCCAGTTTCCTTCAATTGTTGGCTACAGCACCCTCTGCTTCCTTCAATTTAACCAGGTCCCATTACAGTGCCGAAAGGTTATTTGCTTCGTCAACGGGTAGTTGTGTGATTATAGCGAGAAACGTTTTTATGTATAGACTCGACCTGAACGGCCGCAAAACGCGAGGCTTCTCTTTTACGTGAAACATGACAGTACTCGATATCCGCTACCAAAGGTTAAACCAGTATGACATAGGTCAGTACAAATATTCATTTTGGAACAGAATGAAAAACAACCGTTATAGAACAGTACTTGCGTTTCGCCCTGTGGGAATCGCCGAGCGGTCCTAGGCGTCATATCAGGGACGGCGAGTTTCTCCCACTCCACTGGAGGTTCAAGTCCTCCCTCGGGAAAGAGTGTGTGTGTGTGTGTGTGTGTGTGTGTGTGTGTGTGTGTCCTTAGATTAGTTTAAGTAGTTTGTAAGCCTAGGTACTGACGACCACAGTAGTTTGAGCCCACAGAATTACAAATTTTTGAACATTTTTGATTTCTTTGCGTTCAACCTCGGATAACAATGTTTAAAGACGTCGTCAGTTTTATCACCCTCTTTCCAGATATGAAAGTTTGCCTTAATCCATCCACCACGGACCGTTACGTGCACAATGCTAAGACAAGTATATATTTGTTAATGTGGCCATCAGTCATTGATTTGAAGCGGTCCTCAACGACTTCTTCTCCTGGTTCAATGTACCCATCTCAACATGTCACAACACCCAACGGCCTCAATTATTTGTTGGAATTATTTGAAGCACTTTTTCCACGAATACGTTTTCCCTCTGCAGCTCTCTACAGCACCGTCTGGTTCCCAGACTTTTTAAATCAGACCATGTGATCTTGTCCCTTCTTTTTTCTTGGTGTTCTCCACAATTATAATCATTTGCTCGACAGTTTTACGAAGAAACAAGTTAGGACAGGGCAATCCTATCGCGATCAAAGACGGTGATGCCGTACTTGTCATTTACCCTGCGCATCGCTGACTCGTCGACAAGTCTGATGATTTACATGATGTTGTTGCTATGGTTGCTATGTCCGGATACTGGTTTGATACAAATCTATGCCCTACTCTATCCTGAGCAAGTCTCTTCATCTCCTCATAAGAACGGCTACCTACATCCATTTGAATCTGCTTACTGTATTCATCTCTTGGTCTCCGTCACCTTTACCCCACACACTTCCCTTCAATGCTAAATGGAAGATTCGTTAATGTCTAAGATTCCAACCAACAGATACCTTCTTTCACTCAAGGTATGCCAGAAACTTCTTCTCTCCCCATTCCTGTTCAGCACCTCTTCATTCCTGTTCAGCACCTCTTCATTAGTTACGCGATCTTCCCACTTAATCTTCAGTATTCGTATGTAGCATTACATGTAAAAAGCATCTATCTTATTTTGTCTGAACACTTTTTCGTCGCTGTTTCACTCCCGTACGTAGTAACACTCCTCACACAGACCTTCATAATAACACGTTACTGTGTGATGTTAACAAAATTCCTCTTTTTCAGAAACACTTTTTCTTCCCATGTCATCCTGCATTTTATACAATTTGTATTGAGACCATGTTACTTAACTGCCAAAGTATTAAAACCCATCTACCCCCTTTATTGTCCCCTGATCGCCTGATTTTCTTCCGCTGCATGCCATAATCCTCGCTTTGCTCTTCTTAATGTTCAACTTACACGCTCTTTTCAAGACACTGCCCATTCCGTTCTATAGCTTTTTATATTTTCTCCTTACGTCAATCAATTTCTATATTTCCTGTGATATCCAAACTTTTTATAGGCCTATTTGGTCCTCTCCTGCCTTCACTATTTTGTCTCTGAAAGCTACCGATTAGTCTTTTACTGTTCTCCCCGTTTCCTTCAGTTGTTGCCTAAAGCTTTCCCTGGAACTCTGAAGAACCTCAGGTTCCTTCAGTTTATCCAGGTCCCATTACAACGCCGAAGGAGAAAATCAGTATAGGTTATTTGCTTTGTCAGTAGATAGCAGGAAATGCTACTCGACAACACATGGAAACGTAGTTTTGCGCTGTGTTTGGATAGCACATAAGTTTAATTTTTAAAACATTGTGATAACGAAAAATTAAAAAGTGATTTTCGATTAAGGTGTTATCGTTTTTTATATAAGGTAAGTAAATTAAAATTATTTGTATAATATTGTTGCAGGTGACCTGCGACAAAAAATTCCAGATAACACAACATTTTCAAACAGTTGCTCACAGAATGCCGTTAATAAAAGTGAGTTTCAACTAAATGACCTTACCAGCAGCATTTTCCGCTAGTTGAAATGGAAGTATTGACAATTATAACTTTCCGAAAGGGAAAATATTTTTCTATATTTTCATAATTGTTTCTCACGTGTAGAACTGTTTTAAACGAATGAGCACCTAACACGTGACTTAAAGTACTAAATATCTGATTTTAAGCTTGTGAACTTTAAAAATTTTAGAAACGGTTTAAAATTGTACTTAAAGTTCGTTGTTCATGGCGTTATATATCTTTAACAACGTATCGTACCGTGATATAATTTTGCAAACTGACTCAGTGATAATGTCTTCAAAATATAAATAAGTACTGAACTAAAACGTCACACCGGCTACTGAGGCTTTACTGCACGCCAATGTCAGCAGAAGGTTATCTTTGACCCATCCTTATTTCTTGTATAATGTTCTACACCACTCCCATGAACCACAGACATTGCCGAGGTGGGGTGGCTTGCGTGCCTCAACGATACAGATAGCCGTACCGTAGGTGCAACCACAGAGGAGGGGTATCTGTGGAGAGGCCAGACAAACGTGTGGTTCCGGAAGAGGGGCAGCAGCCTTTTACAGGGGCAACAGTCTGGATGATTGACTGAGCTGCCTTTTAACATCAGCTAATGTGGCTATGCTACACAGTTGCTGCGAACGGTTGAAAGCAAGGGGAAACTACAGCCGTTACTTTTCCCGAGGACATGCAGCTCTACTGTATGAAAATATGATGATGGCATCCTCTCGGGTAAAATATTCCGGAGGTAAAATGGACCCCCATTCGGATCTTCTGACGGGGACTACTCAAGAGGATGTGATCATCAGGAAAGACAACACTGGCATTCTATGGATCGGAGCGTGGAATGTTAGATTCCTTAATCGGGCAGGGAAGCTAGAAAATTTAAAAAGGGAAATGGATAGGTCGAAGTTAGATATAGTGGGGATTAGTGAAGTTCGGTGAAAAGTGGAACAGGATTTCTGGTCAGGTGAGTACAGGATTATAAATACAAAATCAGTTGGGGTATTACAGGAGTAGGTCTGATAATGAATAAGAAAATAGGAATTCGGGTAAACTACTATGAGCAACACAGTGATCGCATTATCGTAGTCAAGATAAGAAGCCAACACCGACCACAGTAGTACAGGTTTATACGCCAACTAGCTCTGCTGATGATGAGGAGGTCGAAGAAATATATGAGGAGCTAAAGGAAATTATTCAGACAATTAAGGGGAAGGAAAACTTAATTGTTATGGGAGACTGGAATTCGGTAATAGGACAAGGAAGGGAAGGGAAGATAGTAGGTGAATATGGTCTGGGCAAAAGGAATGAAAGAGGAAGCCGCCTGGTAGAATTTTGCACGGACTTAATATAGTTATAACAAACACCTGGTTTAAGAACGTGGAAGAGACCAGGACACACAGGGAGATACCAGATAGATTTTATAATGGTAAAACATAGATTTCGGAACCATGTTTAAACTGTAAGACATACCCAGGGGCAGATGTAGACTCTGACCATAACTTGTTGGTTATGAACTGTAGGCTGAAACAGAAGAAACTACAAAAAGGTAGGAAAATAAGGAGATGGGACGTGGATAAATTGAAGGAACCTGAAGTTCTTAAGAATTTCAAAGGGAGCTTTAGGCAACAATTGACAGAAACGGGGGAAAATAAGACAGTAGAGGAGGAATGGGTAGCATTGAGAGATGAAATAGTGAAGGTAGCAGAGGACAAAATAGGTAGGAAGGCAAGACCTACAAAAAATCCTTGGATATCACAGGAGATACTAAATTTAATCGATGAAAGGTGAAAATATAAAAACGCAGTAAATGAAACAGGCAAAATGGAATACAAAGAAATGAGATTGGCAGGAAGTGAAAATGGCTAAGCAGGAGTGCATAGAAAGCAAATGCAAGGATGTAGAAGAATGTATAAATAGGGGAAAAATAGATACAGCCTACAGGAAAATAAAAGAAACATTTAGAGATAGGAAAAACAGCTCTATGAATATCAAGGACTCTGATGGAAAACCAGATCTCAACAAAGAAGGGAAAGCTGAAAGGTGGAAAGATTATATAGAGAGGCTCTTTGAAGGAAATGAACTTAGAGGCAATATTGTAGGAAGGGGAGAAGAAGTAGATGAGGATGAAATAGGAGATACTATACTGAGAGATGAATTTGACAGAGCACTGAAAGACGTAAGTCGAAACAAGGCCCCTGTAGTAGATGATATTCTCTCAGAGCTACTGAAGTCTCTGGGAAAACCAGCCATGACAAAATTGTTTCACCTGGTGTGTGAGATGTATGAGACATGAGATGTACCCTTAGACTTTAAGAAAAATGTTATAATCCCCATTCCAAAGAAAGCAGGTGCAGTCAGGTGTGAAAACTACAGAACCATCAGTTTAATAAGTCATGGTTGCAAAATATTAACACGAATTATTTACAGAAGGATGGAAAAGCTGGTAGAAGCCGACCTCGGGGAAGATCAGTTCGGGTTCAGGAGAAATGTAGGAACTCGTGAGGCAATACTCACTTTACGGCTTATCCTAGAAGATAGATTAAGAAAAGGCAAACCTAAATTTTTAGCTTTTGCAGATTTGGAGAACGCTTTTGACAATGATGATTGGAATAAACTATTTGACGTTCTGAAGCAAGCAGGTATAACATATAGGGAGCGTAAGGTTATTTACAACTTGTACAAAAACCAGACAACGGTTGTCAGAGTTGAAGGGCATGAAAGGGATGCAGTGGTTGGAAAGGGAGTAAGACAGGGTTGTAGCCTTTCTCCAATGTTATTCAATTTGTACATTGAGCAAGCTATAAAGGAAAGCAAGGAGAAATTTGGTGAAGGAATTACAGTTCAGGGGGAAGAATTAAAAACATTGCGTTTTGCCGATGACATAGTAATTCTGTCAGATACAGCAAAGTACCTGGAGGAGCAATTGAACGGAATGGACAGTGTGCTGCATATAAGATGAACATTAACAAGAGCAAAACTACGGTAATGGAGTGCAGTCTCAGAAAATCAGGTGAAGGAATTACATTAGGTAACGAAGCAATAAAGGAGATAGATGAGTTTTGTTACCTGGGCAGTAAAATAACAAATGATGGTCGCAGTACAGAGGATATAAAATGCAGAATGGCAATGGGTAGAAAAGCGTTCTTGAAAAAGAGAAATTTGTTAACATCGAATATTGATTTAAGCCTAAGGTAGTCGTTTCTGAAGGCATTTGTATGGAGTGTTGCGTTGTATGGAAATGAAACATGGATGATAAACAGTGCGGACAGGAAGAGGATTGAGGCTTTTTAAATGTGGTGCTACAGAAGAATGCTGAAGATTAGGCGGGTGGATCGCGTAACTAATGAGGTGGTACTGAATAGACTTGGGGAGAAAAGAAATTTCAGGCATACCTTGACTAAAAGAAGGGGTAGATTGGTAGGGCACATTCTTAGACATCGAGGAATTGTGAATTTAGCGTTGGAGGGATATGTGTGGGGTAAAAACCGCAGAAGTAGACCAAGAGATGCATACAGTAAGCAGATTCAGACAGATGTAGGTTGCCGTTATTATGTGGAGATGAAGAGGCTTGCTCAGGATAGGGTATTGTGGAGAGCTGCATCAAACCAGTCTCCGGACTGAAGACCATAACAACAACAACAACAATGTTCTACGACGACGCAAAATATTGGAAATCAAATTTTCCTTCCTCCTGGGAGCAATTAGATAGTGTGCAACAGGACAATCTTTTATTAGTATTGATGTGTCATACATTCGTCAGCTTATTGAAGAAACAGTGTTTTCCTGTTTAAAACATAATTCAGTACCATACTAAAAATATATATGTTAAACCTGTAGCTGAATGACACATATATTACCGTCTTCCTTATATTCAGACTATAACCGATGTTGATTGTTAGGATGTATTTCTGATATTAATCACCAAATGAGTTTAAGAAAGAGCTATAAAACTTACAAAAGTACGCACACACAGTATATTTCACAAAGAGGTGTTCGTGTCACATCTACGATAGGTGACAGAAAAAAAGTAAACTTTCATTTCAAACGAAAATAATTCCTTTATATGAGGCTACTGAACATTTGAATTGTCTTATACACATTAAATCTGATGTTCTCCACAGAGGGAATAAAGGCAGACAGCTAACATAGCTTGAAATTATCTCCAACAACAAACACCAAACCTAATTCTCAATGATAAAACCCAATTTCAGTATTCCCCTTTATTAAAGTTTTATTAAAGCAACAGCTATTAGGTATAATCCTACCACCATGTATGTTGAAATTGTGTAATGTTTCTCACCCACATTCTAATGTCTTTCCTTACTCTTGCTACTCTCATCATTCTTGAGAAAAGCAGTGACATTTAGTATACGTTACACACTTTAATACGCTACTTTCTTCCATATTCATATATTCCAAACATATGTAACTGTCCCCACCAACATTTCAGTTTTTATGTCTCCCTCACTCACCTGTTCCCCTTCCTACTTTCTTTCGTATATATAAGTTAATGTAATATCCAATTGTACTTACTGGTACACTCACTCGGCCATATGTTTGTTTCAGCTTATTTATTCAAAATTAATTTATATTTATTTCTTAGATACAGTTTTGCTGTAATTGATTGAGAGTCTCCTTTTTTATTTTTATTTTTATTTTTATTTTTATTTTTTACCTAAAGATTACATAGTCGACGACTGACATATATCTTTGTAAAATCTTTGATGTGGATAATTTGCAGTATTAAGTTGTCTGAAGATGGCCTAAGGAACCGAAAGCTAGTTTATACAACAAAATAAATATTATTGTGGTATAATATATATATATAGTATCAAAGTTAATAATTATGTCTATGTTCCATCAAGAACCAACAAAAGAGTCCATAAACATTATACAAAGTTTGTTAATGTTTGGAGTGAAGAGATGAAGTTCCGTAATAGAAGTATCTATTACCTCGATTACGCTGACGCTGACTGGAGAGATCGTCCTTTGTTATATCAATGTTCGGACTTCAAGGAAGCTAAAATGTAAATGAGAATAATTAAAGTCATTGCACAGTTACATCGTATCTTATTTATAGTTACGGCATCGCGTATTGTGATGACATAAAGAACAACTACACTACTATCGAAGCGGCCACGGCAACACAGACAGTTTGTAATATGTTGCTGGTTAAGTACTTTCCATAATTACACACACACACATAAAGAAAAGATAACACAAAACACAAATCCCTGATTTGGCGACACCAACCAAAACAAAAACCCTATGAAAACATGATCGCAGCTGTCTAGTGCTGGTTTGCTCAACGAAAGATCCATTTGAGATAAAGGAAAAAAGAACAGCAACCAGAGACAACAAAAACCAAAAGTAGATCAGAATCTACAGAAACTGTTAGTCAGATAATGTGCCGAAATTGTTTATAACCTTAACTACTAAAAACGTAAAAAAATCAAGGCGAAAAGCCTCTGGAAAAAATTGTTTTAAATTTTAGTTGCACAGATGGATCACATAAACGTATATCTGCATATTAATAATTTGTAATATCAGTTCATACCCGCATGGGGCCGCACTTTGCGAACACTGCCATGTGTTAAGCCCGAAGCGAAGTTAAAATAGCGACCACATACGGCCTGTTAAACATAGTGCTTTTATTCAGCGGTGTACTTAGACCCAGAGGAGTTTACTAGGATTCAGTACAAAGTGCTACGCTTCGCAGGAGAGACATCGCCTTAAAAGAGTGCAAAAAAACACATCGAGACCGTACTCAGTGTCGTTGTTAATAAAAGTCATCAGAGTATGATGCTACATTATCAATCTTCAAAACTGTCCAACTTTTCGGCAACTAAAATATTTATAGACGTCAGACATTGTAAAGACTGACAATGCGGTATCACACGCTGAAGTACTTTATTGACAGAACTTTAAAGTATTTACTAAAATGTCTGGATTTTAAATTGATGAGTCTGATTGTACTTCATGAACGCACAAAGTTGAGTATCCATTTATGTGTAATAAAGTTTCGTGTTATCAAACTTGTGATTAAATTCTGATAAAGGGTAACTAGGTCGTCTTGCCAACACCCCAACAACACCAATAATACTGCGTAGAGGTTGTGTCAGTATTATACCTGTATTTGTAAAATTCGCACTTATATCATATTGGGAGTAAGAGCTAGTTGTTGTTGAGGTCTTCAGTCCTGAGGCTGGTTTCATGCAGCTCTCCACCCTACTCTATCCTCAACAAGCCTCCTAATCTCCTCATAAGATAGGCACCCTAACTTGAAGTCGTCTTCCATATATTTTTTGTATATTTCTGTAAAGTTATAATTTAATGTCGCTAGATTATCATTTGTTAAAACTTGAACCGCACTCTTTTCAAGGCTGGAGTAATAGCAATTTTATTTCATGTGCTGAAATATTAGTTAAGATTGATAGATTTTTCTTATTTTGTTATGTTAATTTATTATTATATTAATTAATGTGGCATAAGGACGGCTCCTCCGCTACGCCACTGTCCCTGTAAGAATGTGCAGTTGTTTTACTTTTAATTGGATGTGCGAGAATTTATGGCTGTCTGAATGTGGGGAGTGATATCTCGCTTTGCATCGTTCTCTCTGGCTCAGTGTCGATAGCTGCTGATACTATCAAAGAGGTTTCTACACCATTTGGTTACAAGCTAGTCGGCGAGTCTCGCTCTCCGTCCCGACCACCGCGGTTTCTTGAGCTTTCCAGCTTCCGGTAGCTTTTCGCGCCCCCGTGGCCGCTCGGCTGCCCATTCTGTGCTGGTCTTCTGGTGAGGTAAGGTTGGTTCTGCTCTTGGGTTTGGAGATGGTAGCGTTTCATTGTCTAGCACGTTTAACTTAGACTCGTGAACTTAGAATCATTTTTTGGACTATTTTATCCGAACGTGTACGGAAATGTGTTCTCGTTTTTCATTTCAGTGATTTCCAATAGATAAATGCGGTGTGTGCGATTCTAGTAGCAGTTTGATAACGGCCTGGTTTGTTAAAACCTTTTGTGATCATGTAGCGGTGTATGAACTCTGTGTAAATACTTTCTAGCTTTGTGGGGCCAGATTTCTAATAGGTGATATGTTAATTTTTGTACAGTGCATGTAAAGATCTACTCATCGTTTCCTTCCGTGAGTTATATGTGTTCCACGTGGTTGGTTCATAGAACAAAGCCATCAGCTTCCACTCTTGTTTCAAATGTTCAGATGTTTGTATAGCTTATGGGACTTAACTACAGGGTCATCAGTCCCTAAACTTACAAACTACTTATGAACCAGCTAACACTAAGGACGGCACAAAATCCATGCCCGAGGGGGGATTAGAACCCCCGACCGTAGTGGCCGTGCAGACCGTGACTGGAGCGCCTCAGTCCCCTCGGTCACCGCGGCCGGCCCAGACTTGTTTGTTCCATGCCCATCAGGCAAGTAACTATGCGGGTATCCACTAATATTTCACGATCTTCTCTCACCATAATTATCTTTGTAATTATTTCACTTTTACGAGTTTTTTTGAGACTGGACTTCATCCGTCTCTGTAAGCGCTTCCTATCGCGTGTAGCTGCATTTCTTTCGCTTCTTCATGTAATTCTAAACATTTCTATGGGTTTCATGCGGTAATTCTTATTTTTATTTTTCCGAATTTGTAATTATTTCATTTTTGTGGTTTTTCTGGGACAGGACCTCATCCGTCTCTGTAATCGCCCCCTATAGCGTTTCATGCGGTAATTCTTATTTTTATTTTTCCGACTTTGTAATTATTTCATTTTTCTGGTTTTTCTGAGACAGGACCTCATCCGTCTCTGTAATCGCCCCCTATAGCGTGGAGCTGTATTTCATTCGCTTCCTTATATAATTCTAAGCTTTTCTATGGGTTGCATGCTGTAGTTGATTTTCTTTATTTTTCGGAAAATGAATGTATTTAATTTTATCGGTTTTCGGAACCACGTGGGTCCGAGTTCCGACTGCCGGGGTTTGCAGCTAGTCGCCTGAATTCACGCCACTTCTCATATAAAACCAGTACCTAGATCGATTTCTAACAGACTGCAACTTAAGAACCCATCGTGATTTTGTATAATGAATCCGATTTTCAACCACTTCACCTTCAGTGGAGTGCGTTCACGTAACGTACCAGTGTGTCGCCGTTAGCGTGTTTGCTCGCGGTCCAATTCAGATGTAATTTAACTTGGCTATACACACGCACCATCTCAAAACAGGCACGACAGGCCAAAGCCAGCTTCAAAGTGTTTTGTGCTACCTCCGACTTTTGAATTTCGCCTACGATAGCGGCGCCTGCTTCCACCTCAGCACGCTGATTTTGGTGAGTTTCGCTGTGACATTGCGTGTGTGTGTGCGAATGAATGTTGTTTGTGAATCCTTCGCCCCAGGAGCGTTAAATCATGCATAATTTAGACTGGGCACCGTCCGCATTAATCCAAGTAAGAGATGCATTTTTATTTTATTAACAAAATTGGTTCCCCACCTGCTTCTTTTCTATCTGAATAAACAAGTTCAAGTTCAGCATAATTCCGTAAGATACCTATAAATTGTAGTTTTAGAGCACCTTCCCTCTTTTATTTAATATTGTTCTTCACAAGTTCTGAGAACAAGCTCAGATGCATTTTTTCTTATGTCTAAATTCCGTTGCGCCATAAATGTTTTCTTAGACACCTTTCTAAGATTACTTTAATTGTGGTGGCATGCTTATTAATGTCTGTGTGAGCTGCTATGTATATTGACCACTGTAGTATTAACTTCCTGCTATTGAAGTAATTTGAAACGAGTAAGTTCTCAGTTTGGGGCAGGAAATAAGGTTTTATAGCAGGGAGTAACCGGTAGTTCACACTGACCTTATTTGCTAATTTTAGTGATAAAACAAAGCTCTTGTTTCGTACAGTGGTCGACTTTTAACCTTCATTTGAATCTGCTTAATGTATTCATCTCTTGGTCTTCCTCTGCGATTTTTATCCCACTAACTTACACCCAATGCTGAAGTCGCGTTTTGTTGATGTCTAAGAATGTGTCTTACCAATGGACCCCTTCTTTTAGTCAAGATATTCCAGAAATTCCTTTTCTCCCGAATTCTGTTCAGTACCTCATTTGTTAGGCGAACCATGTTTCACTCGTACATCAGGCAACAATCCATACAAATGCCTTCAGAAAGGTCTCCCTTGCGCTTAAATTAATATTTGGTTTCAACAAATTTCTTTTGCAAAAACGCTTTTCTTCTCATCGCCATACTGCATTTTATATTGTCTGTACTGCGACCATCGTGTGTTATTTTACTGCACAAGTAACAAAACTCATCTACTACCTAATTCCATCAGCATCGCCCGATTTTCTTAGACTGTTCTCCAGTACCCTTGTTTTGCTCTTGTTAATGTTCATTTTACATCCAACTATCAACACAGTTGATATAAAATAGGCTACCGTAAAAGTAATTCGTCTCAATAACAGCAACTACAGTAGCTATTCATAATGTCACGTTAATGTTTCTATGTATTACAATTGTACAATTCCATAAAAAAAAATTTAAAAAATAAAAAAATTGTTCATTAAGGGAATTAACCTGAAAATGGCTCTCTTCCGAAATGAGCAGCTCACCGTGTAAAATTAAAGATAACAGTGTTCTGCAATATCAGCTACACTAATGGTCATTAAAATTACTACACCAAGAAGAAATGTAGATGATAAACGGGTATTCATTAAACAAATATATTACACTATATGTGATTACATTTTCACGCAATTTGGGTACATAGATCCTGAGAAATCAGTACCCAGAACAACCACCGCTGGTCGTAATAACGAGCATTGAGTCAGAGCTTGGATGCCGTGTACAGGTACAGATACCCAGGCAGCTTCAACACGATACTACAGTTCATCAAGAGTAGTGGCTGGCGTATTGTGACGAGACAGTTGCTCGGCCACCATTGACCACACGTTTTCACTCTGTGAGAGATCTGGTGAATGTGCTGCCCAGAACAGCAGTTGAACATATTCTGTATCCAGAAAGGCCCGTAGAGGATCTGCAACATGCGGTCGTGCGTAATCCTGTTGAAATGTTGGGTTACGCAGGGATCGAATGAAGGGTAAAGCCACGGGTCGTAACACATCTGAAATTTAACGGCCACTGTACAAAGTGCCGTCGATGCGAACAAAAGGTGACCGAGACGTGTAACCAGTGGCACCCCATATCATCACGGAGATGACGAAAACACGCTTCCAATGTGCGATGTTGCTCAACACGGATGCGACTATCATGATGCTGTAAACGGAACCTAGATTCATCCGAAAAAGTGACGTTTTGCCATTCGTGCACAGGTTCATCGTTGCGTACACCATCGCAGACGCTGTGATGCAGCGTCAAGGGTAACCACAGCCATGGTCTCCGAGCTGATAGTACACGAGGCTGCAAACGTCGTCGAACTGTTAGTGCAGATGGTTGTTGTCCCCATCATTTGACTCAGGGATCGAGACGTGGCTGCACGATCCATTACAGCCATGCAGTCATCTCGACTGTTAGTGATACGAGCCCCTTTGGATCTAGCACGGCGATCCGTATTGCCCTCCTGAACCCACCGATTTCATATTCTGCTAACAGTCATTCGATCGCGACCAACGCGAGCAGCAATGTCGCGATAGGCTACATACAATCCGACATTTATCGAAATTGGATTCGTGATGGTACGCATTTCTTCTCCTTACACGAGGCATCACAACAACGTTTCACCAGGCAACGCCGATCAACTGCTGTTTGTGTATGAGAAAATCGGTTGGAAACTTTCCTCATGTCAGCACGTTGTAGGTGTTGCCACCTTCGCCAACCTAGTGCGAATGTTCTGAAAAGCTAATCATTTGCATATCACAGCATCTTCTTCCTGTCGGTTAAAATTCGCGTCTGTAGCACGTCATCTTCGTGGTGTAGCAATTTTAATGGCCAGGAGTGTATTATTATCATTGTGGGAGCAGAAGACAACAAATATTATGGCTACATTAATGAACTTTGTTCTTGGCAAACAGAAAACGTTTCTCAACAAGGCGAACTACCAATTGCATAATAGTAAGAAGAACTAGTTATGGCCGTCCGCGGTGGCCGAGGGGACTGAGGCGCTTCAGTCACGGTCTGCACGGTCACTACGGTCGGGGGTTCGAATCCCCCCCTCGGGCATGGATATTTGTGCCGTCCTAGTTCGTAAGTAGTTTGTAAGTTTAGGGACGGATGACCCCTTAGTTAAGTCCCATAAGCTGTACAAACATTTGAACATTTTGAACTAGTTACCGATGGGGTATACTTCCCTGAAGTGTCCATATTGGAAGCCCTAAGGTGTTGGTGAGTCAGTGTGAGCTCAGCCTCACGGCAGAGTTTGCCCGGAGGCTGCGGTGATGAGCCTAGCCCCGCGGTGACGTCACCCCCGCCAAGGCCACGCGGCGGCCTTCCTGGCGAGCACAGCCACCGGAAGCCGCGGGCGCTGCAACAGCTCCTCAGTCGCTCGCTCGCCGCTTCTTTTTCCACGTTGGCGTGTGATCATGTACTCAACGAAATATGCCAGATTCCTATTATTATGTAATTGGTAGATCGCCTTGTGGAGAAACGTAGTTTCCAGAGAATAACGCTCATTGACGGTGTAATAATGTAAAAGGAAAAAAATTACAAGCAGACACTAATCGAGAAAATTCCAACCTGACGTTAATTTTGTCTAATATTTTGGCCCACTTTAGGTTACGGTAGTAACACTAAAAGTGGGCCTTTGCGATCGTCTTTTGACAGCTCGAAATTTAAATGAAAATAACGGCTTAACTATTCATCTGACACAAAAATTGAATAACCGAATTTGTAGAGGAGACACTTCTCTACAACTTTGCTCACTTATGTTTTATTTCATATCTCGTAGCGTTTCAAAGATATTTTGCAAAAATAACGGCGATTTTGGGATGTATCTCTGTCTGTCTGTCCGTCCGTCTGTCTGTCTGAGCGTAACGTGTTCCCTGTTTTTAAGACGATCCGTTTAATCGGTCAACGCCAAATTTTACAGACATGATTGTAGGCCTCCAGAGACCAGAACCTCCCTTTTTCAATTTTTTCGGACAAAAAATACGGTAGTAATACCAAAAACAGCCGTTTGTAATATAATTGTAATTGAAAACGAACCGTTCATCTGACACGGAAATTTTATAACCTAATTGGTAGAAGAAAAACTTCTCTACAACTTAGCTCCCTTACGTTTTTTTCATATCTCGTATCGTTTGAGACATATTTTGCAAAAATAACGGAGATTTGACACCCTCCATTGAATTAACGAAAGCCAGCCGTTTGGAGATGTCACGTGACACTCCTCGCCCAGAACTCTCTCTGGCATACACCATTTTGCGTTGCGTATTTGATGATTTTCTTATTGTAACTCAACACGTTGTAATTTCAAAGCATCGGCGCACTGAAGAATTAATAAAAACACATAGTTCTTCGTACGATAATCTAGTGACTACAAAAGCCATATTAGCATCAGTTAACAACGGTCATCAATAGTATGAGATTAAAGGACTCGTCTCCCGATTGATAGCGGCCAACTTGGTATTACCAAATACCTTTTTACTAGCTTGGCCCCGAAAGATCAGAGGGCGCCAGTAAATGTGGGACACATTAATGCTCAACTGGCCTATGTCTGTAAATATTGTACAGAATTAAGTTATTTACAAGAAGCTGCTAACAGATATACCACTTCGAAGTTGTACGTTTCACTGATTAGGGAACACCCACGAAACCCTATAGAGCTAAACTATCCAAACAAAAAATGGGAAAATATCTGGGAAAACAAAAACAATAAGATCCTTACGACTGACGAGCAATCTGTGTGGAATGACATTGTTAATGAAAAAGTTCCAACAGGAGAAAAAGTGTATAAAATTAAAATGAAGCCTGACCCATATTGTGACCATTGCCAATTGGTAGACACAATAGCACATACCTTTGTTTGCAGAGACCGAAATACCATCTGGAAGTGGACCCGTAAAAAGCTAGCAATTATCAACAGGACGTCGGAAAATGCAATAATGATAGAGGATATACTATATCCAGACTGGAATCTATACCCTATTATGAAACACAACAGCTATCTTTGGTTACTTGGAAAATTTATAAACTACACCATTAAAAACAAAACTACAACATTAGAAGAATTTGTGATGTATATTAAAGAAGAACACAACAAATTACAGAAGCTACCAAAATATGAACAACAATTTCAGAATTTCCTCTTTCATACCCTGAAATAAGCATATAAATAAGTTAAATATGAGGAGGTATAACAAGATGTGCAACAATGATTTCTAAAGCTACAACAAACCAATAGAAGATGAACAACATAATGAAAATATAAAATAAATTTCAGAAGCAATAGTAGATAATTTGTTTTCACATATTATGTATAAATGCTTTGTATAATAATAATAAAGGGTTAAAAAAAAATGTTGCGTAGTGGGTAAAGCGTTGGACTATGATGCTAAAGGTCGGTGGTTCGAAACCCGCCACTACCAATTTTTTTTCCTAAAAGGGTTTCAGACACTCTTATTAATTAATTTTTTATTATTTAGATTATTATTTTGGTCCAAAATGTTTGCACAAACTTATAAAACTACAAATCTAAAGTGGGCCGTAAAACACGTCAGTACGATTTTTTTCTTGAAATTCGAATAAAAATTTTCGCTCAAATCCCTAGAGTATTCTTGACGCATAAGCAAAACATTATTCTCTCCCCTTAGCACTCATAAGATGTATATTCTCTCTGCGAAAATTGTAAAGATACCATATCTCTGAAGAGCTGTCAAATAGCTGTCAAAACATCGTTAGTTCGGAGGACGATATATATCTCACGTACAACACCTAATAAAATAAATATACAGGATGCTACAATCTACATACGTTGAAAAGATCATCATAATAAGAGAAATCATATCGAAAACAAAAAAGATTTAGGTCTTCCTTTCTCCCTGGCGCTATTATGAAATGGAAATGTAGTGAAATATAATAAAAGCGGTTCGATGAACCCTCTGCAATGCACTTAATATGATTTAGAAAGAATTTATGTAGAAGCAACAACCACAGCAGCTATTCAGAATGTCGTACGTATAATGTCACGTTTATGTTTCCGTGTATTATACAATTTCTGCCGCGCGGGAATGCCTTGTGGTTATAGGTATGCACGACCTCTCCCGCTGGAGGTTCGATTCCTCCCTCGGACATGGGTGCGCGTGTGTGTGTGTGTTGTGCTTAGCATAATTTAGTTTAAGTAGTGTGTAACACAAGGGCCAATGACCACAATAGTTTGGTCCCTTAGGTTTATAAACTTTAACATTTCTTTATACAATTCCATACAAAAACAAATTTTGAAGAATTGTGTATGGTACGCATTACACCTGAAGATGGCGCTCTGCCGAAATGAGTAGATCACAGTGTAAAATATTAAAGATAAAAGTTTTCTGGAATATCTTCTATTATTTTGTCAATGGTGCCATAGTTTTTGATAATACTGATGGTTGAGCAAAACAAACAGCTGTAATGTACCACTGTAAAAGTGAAGGAAACTATATCTCCAACAAAATTAAGCACTTGAGAGTCGAGCATGGAAGAAGGAAGGTTAAAATTTAACGTTCCGATGATAGTCAGGACATCAGGGGGATAGCGAAGGTCCCCGTTCGTGCCCTTCACGAAGAAAATCATCCCTGCTATTGCCTTGAGCTATTTAGGTGATGGAAACTAAACTGAGATGCATGAATGGGAATTTGTCATCACTTAGAATGGGACCCGGTGTACTAACAACCGCTAAATGGCATGACATTAGTGCGATGTAGTCGGTCCAAGTTTGCCTGCCGGCAAAACATGGCTGCTGCAGCAACACCTAATTTCCGTCTAGATACCATTACGCCGCGCGGGGATGGCCGCTTTCTGAGGCGCCATGTCAGGGACTGCACGGCCGCTCCCGCCGAAAGTTCGACTCCTCCTCCGGACATGGATGTGTATGTATGTATGTGTGTGTGTGTGTGTGTGTGTGTGTGTGTGTGTGTGTGTGTGTGGTAAGTCTAGGAACCGATTATCTAAGCAGTTTAATAACGCAAACTTCGAAGTTTTTGGTACCTTTCCGTTGACGTGCGGGCAAGTCCCTTTCACACGATCGACATTCTTGTTTCAACTGACTACTGGAGGCCCCTAACGTGTTGTTATTCCCGTACGTCTCGTCTGACTCGAGTGGTCCTTTTCGTTTGGACGTTAGCAGTGAAACTGTAGAGATGTCTGCTGTGCGCCTCTGTAGTTTCGCAACCGAACGTTGAAGTGAGTTTGAGGATACTACGTATGAGCAAGCAATGGTAATAGAGCTTATTAATGACTTTGTTGATGTTTCTGTCAAATCTTATGTGGTAAATTCTCTACAATATTGAACACTAAAATAAATTTTTTAAAATGGTCGTCTAGACATGTCAAACCAGATTCAATTATTTTCATGTAAAATGAAAACCTCCAAAGACATCAAACAATATCTCAAATGCAAGTAGAGCCTTTTTACTGTAAAGCCTAAGTCTTTCATAGGCAGAGAGAAAACGCTCGCGAATGATTTCCGATTACAGTGTAATCTAAGTGTGTACTAGACTTATTTTTTTTTCCTTTTTTCCCTTATGCTAATGCTTGTAATGTTATACTACAAATCATAAAATATAAACAGACTCTACTAACCTACTCTCAGTGGCTACAGAAAAAACGAGAGTTATCGTCAAGAGTGCGCCTGTTTTCAACCCAATTCCTTGCTGTGTAGCAAAGTGAACAGAGATAAGTTATTTATTTAAAAATCTTGAATGAAATATTTTTTTTTACATTGAATCATGTTTCTGAAAAAAGGTTCTTGCAAAAAATTATTTCATAAAATTTGCATAGTGTTATTATTGGACGATTTTGACTATTATCACTCTAAAAGTGTAATAAAACTTCCGTAGATAATTAAGTGATAAAATTTTCGTAACTATTACTTTTATTCAAACGTTCACCGAATTATGAAAATTCGTTATTTGAATACGCCACATTAATCAATTAAAGTAATAAAATAAACCAAATATATTAATAATATTTCATAAAAGTGTTTAAGTAAATTTATATTTCATAATTAAAATCTTAACTGTACAAGGAATAACATAAAATTAAAAAAAAACATAAGTAAATATCAGCAGTCTAATGTAGGCAGAGGAACCTCAGACACATCGTTTCTCACACAACCTTATACATCACTTATATGGTAACTGCGAACGATTTTCTTTTCGCAGGGTTCACTTAGACGAGGTATTTTGGGTATTGAAATGGTACATCTGCCTGCTTCTTCTTACACAGAGCCAAATCGGAGAGACCAGTAAATCTGATTTTTTTTTCAGTGTTAAAATAATTTTCATTAAAATGCGTTTAATAGGTTTCGTTCGTATTTATGTAGAGTGTAAGCTTTTCTCTGTATGACATGATCACATTTATCCTATAGGAGAAAGCTAAAAGAAATAATATGAGGCCCTGGTACTATTCACTGAGAAAACAAAACAAGCAATAGAATAAGGTTTAAGAAGATACTAAAGCATCCATACAGTAGCAGTGAACTCAGCCAGAGTAGGTTAGTAGAGGATACTACAGTGCCTTATTTCCAGGAACGCACTGTGTTCATCACATTCAGAAATTCAGATCACGCTTGACAATTGCAATGGGGTTGGCTGCTTATTAACACATAGACACGAAAAGAGCACTCACTTTGAGTATAAACTTTTCGCCAGAAACTCGCTCATATAATGACTGGATCGCTGAAGAATGTCTTGTTCATGTGGTACTTTGCAGCTTGCAAATATTGGATGTACGGTATTTATATAGTATTTTTGCTAGTAACCCTTCTTGTTATCATAGTGGTAACACGAATAGTCTGTTGACATACCAGCTGTGTACTGTGAAAGTAGCCTGTTATTAATATAAGCAAGATCTCAGGCGGTTGAGGTCTGCAAATTCAAGTTAAAGCGCTCACTGCTGCTCTAAATTACTTTATCATTGACCACAGTACGTGCACAATGGAAATTTATCTAACTGCTCACTCCTTAAGGGAGCAGCCAACATTTTTAACAAACACAAAATCAGTGTTAAAAAATAAATGAAGAGATTATTAAACACAGGATGGGGAGCATGAAATCATAAAGCAGAGGTTTGACACTTTAAAATCATAATCTATTCAGTAAAATAACATGCAAAGAAATGTGGGGAGACCAAATTAAGCACACACTGTGTACAAAAGTGAATTAAATCATATAATTATAGCCTGTATTAAAATTGTTTCTGCCCTTTATGAATATGAGGGTAACGAGGGAGGAAATTTGCAAACACACAATGAGTAACTGACAGCACATTCATTCATTCACAGACACATACATAATGCATGGCGGTATATTACTCTCTGAGAACACTTGAAATCAGTGGCGAAACGAAGTGTCAGCGGCGTCTTGATGAGATGGCAGGTGTATTATCACAAATTTTTAAATATACTGTGCACTAAATGAACTCATGTGTGGGGAGGCAGTGGCTCACTATTCTTAAGTGCCACATCATGTGCTACCACACTGAATTTCATAACATTTACAAACAGGAATTACTTTAGAATAAGGAAGTAAAGCACATGTGAGATATTGTATAGAAGAAAGCTGGTATTAATAAACCATGGCTGAAGCCTGAAGTAGTGACAAAAGCACATGTTGCAATGGGTCTTACAGGACAGGAAAGATGGAATCAAATTAGAAAATCTGAGAAATATTTAGCATACCCGCAGATACTGTAACAACGTGAAAAGTCAGTTAAAAACAGCAAGGCAATTCAAACACACTAAGTTTACACAAAGACTGAAGGCCAAACACGTGTATTCTAACTTGAGCAAAACCAGACACACAATCATCACTGGAATGAAAATGAAAATAATAAATTTACACTGAATTTACTCCAGTTTTGTAAATTAAGAAACACTTCACCTCGCATAGCGAAAGAATTACTCAAGAGAAATATCACTGAAAAACCAAGACTGCCTGATCACAAATAAATCAAAGTCCTAACAGCATACCTTCCCCTCAGCATGATTCGGCGGAGTATTTACTTCCACAGTCGTCGGAGCCAGAATGAACAATGAAGCTCTCCCCCTGCCACACACCGGATATAGAGCGCGCTAAAAGTGACGCAGAGAGCGTTCAGAGACTAGTGTTAACCAACCCTTGCTACCTGGCCAAGACAAGTCCCTCTACAACCGCTCCCAGAAAGGTCTCCTCTCACCTCTTTCGTCCAAGATTAGGTTGGTACAACACTAAGAACACGGCCACGTCGCCACCTTACCAGGCAAGCTTGTATCTGACCCAGCAGGCGCTAGCGCAGACGACAAACGAAGCCAAGCGTTCTTAGCTCCAGCAAAACGAGGCCTAAAGCGGGAGGCAGCGACTGTAAGCCATTGCGCGGCAGTCAGTCAATATTAAAAAGCAACCTTCCACATTCACATGAACATACAAGTTCAATCACATGGGTGGAAACATATATAAATATGGGGCAAACATACATAAATATGGAGCATTGATCATTGATAAAAATAATAAAATAATTAACACACAAATAGATACCATTAATGTTACAGAAACATTTTAGGTTAAAGATTAAATCAAAATAGAACACGACCACACAGTCAGTGGGCGTGTTTCAAGTGTAACTCTAATCTTTTGTACAGGTCACCGCATAGAATTATAATTAAAAGTTTGCCACGAGCCATAAACACTTGCCCCTCACAGGAGTTACGTTTTCTGTGTGACTTTACCCAGCTTATCCCAATTTAATGAAGCATCCTTTGCCAGGTAACATGGGTATGAAGAACATTCTGCCATGAGTTATTTGTACAAAGCTACTTCAGCCACTACCAGTTTGCTAAAATTTAATAAGTCTAATGGGGGATTGTTATTTGTAATGAATAAATGAAATGTTGGCACAATTGTTTAAAGAAAAAAGATTTTGAAGGCCTCTCCTCTGTTACTCAGCTTCTGTGATCACTTGGATACAACACCAAACAGCCAAAAGCCGTAACAAATTTCCCAAAAAGATAGAAAACACTTAATATTTCGACTAGAAATGGTCGTGATGTAACCTAAGGATGAAACGGATTTTCAAAAGATTCAAATGTTTTTAAATCTGAGGGATTTAGCTCAAATGCTCAAATTTCTTTGGTTCAGGTTTACAAACTCCTTAAACTAAGTTAAACTAACCTTAGGACAAAAAAAACCACACACACACACACACACACACACACACACACACACACACAAAATGCCTGAGGGAGGACTCGAACCTCCGACGACGAGCAACAGCGTGCTCCGCAGCAAGGCGTCTGACACAGCCGACCACTCCACAGCGGAAAACAGATTCTGTAGCTGCTACTGTTTCTTGAAATTACACATTATTAGATGATTATGATTATTTCTGTCACTATCTGACTTGTCCGTGGATAAGTAAATTAACTTCAGCAGAACCAAACCTCACTGTTAAAAACGCAGTGTACATCCATGTCTATTGAAGCACGAATATTGTTTCAGGTAGATGAATGGTGCCCAGAAATTTAAATTTTTTTTCACTTCTTACATTTGATTTGGATTATCACATGCTACTACTGCATCTAATTATGTAATTGGTTGTACGGAACAATAAAGTGCGCACTAAAGTCTAAAGATGAAGTTGCCATTGCTTCGGTGCCAAGCTGCGGCACTACATCCACTACTCCCATGCACCTTTATGCCTCCTCCATACATCTATCGGAATTTCATCCAACTTTCACTCCCCACAGGTAAATGTGCATCCTTATATGTACGCTGCTTTCGAATCTTCATCACCTAATCACAATGCTCTTCACATCCCTTCATTCTCCTCCTTCCGACCTTCATTCTCCTCCTGCAACGTTGCAGCATCGTCATCATCACAATCATTTTATGTAGCATAAGAATCACCATTACTCCATAATATTTTTCACAGTATGATTATAATTTTACTACTTTTGGACACATTCTCCGAAAACTGTCTTGAGCAGTTAAACCGGCAACCCACGCGCAATGGAAATATTCTAGACCTTATAGCCACAAACAGGCCTGACCTTATTAACGATGTCTGTGTAGAGACAGGAATTATTGATCATGATATCGTCATAGCGTCGTTGGTGACCAAAGTTCATAAACCAGTCAAGAAGGCTACGAGCGTGTTTTTGTTGGGAAGAGCCGACAAGCAAATGTTACGATCGCACTTAGAAAATGAATGGGCATCGTTTAATTCTGGGACTATGGATGCAGAGGAATTGTGGACTAAATTTAAGTGCATTGTTAATAAAGGGTTAGAGAAAGATGTGCCAGTAAAGACGATTAAGGATGGAAAAGATCCACCGTGGTATAATAATAATGTTAGAAAGCTGCTGAGAAAGCAAAGGCTGTTGCACTCTCGATTCAAAAAAGAACACGCAAATGATGACAGGCAAAAGTTAGTAGAGATTTGTGCGTCTATAAAAAGATCGATGCGTCAAGCATACAACAATTATCACAGCCATACCTTAGCAAAAGTTCTTTCCAAGAACCCGAAAAAATTCTGGTCCTATGTAAAATCGATAAGCGGGTCAAAGCCCACTGTCCAGTCACTAGTTCATCATTCCGGGGCAGTGGTAGAAGAAAGCAAACGGAAAGCTGAAGTTCTAAATTTAACCTTTAAGAAATCTTTCACGCAGGAGGACCGCACAAATATACCATCATTTGATCAACGTACTAATTCCGAAATGGGGGACATAGCAATAGGTATTTCCGGTGTAGAGAAGCAGCTGAGAGAGTTAAATACGAAAAAGTCTGCTGGTCCGGATGGAATACCAGTTCGGTTTTACAAAGACTGTTCTGTGGCGGTGGCCCCCTACTAAGCTTGCATTTATAGCGAATCTTTAATTCAGCGCAAAATTCCTAGTGATTGGAAAAAAGCGCAGGTGACTCCCGTGTATAAGAAAGGAAAGAGAACTGACCCATACAATTACAGGCCAATATCGTTGACATCGGTTTCATGTAGAATTTTGGAGCATATTCTCAGTTCGAATATAGTAAATTTCCTTGAAACGGAAAAGCTTCTTTCCATGAGTCAGCACGGGTTTAGGAAACATCGTTCATGTGAAACTCAGCTTGCCCTTTTCTCACATGACATCTTGCGAGCCATGGACGAAGGGTAACAGGCGGATTGTGTTTTTCTCGACTTCAAAAAGGCGTTCGACGCGGTGCCACACTGCAGACTGCTAACGAAGATACGAGCTTATGGAATAGGTTCACAGATTTGTGACTCGCTGGAAGTAATAGAACGCAGTACGTTGTTCTCGACGGCGAGTGTTCATCAGAGACGAGTGTATCGGCAGGCGTGCCCCAGGGGAGTGTGATAGGACCGCTATTATTTTCTATCTATATAAATGATCTGATGGACAGAGTAAGTTGTAATTTGCGGCTGTTTGCTGATGATGCTGTGCTGTATGGGAGGGTGTCGTCTGTAACTGACTGTAATAGCATACAGGTTGACTTACACAAAATTTCTAGTTGGTGCGAAGAATGGCAGCTTGCTCTCAATGTAGAAAAATGTAAGGTGATGCGCATGAGTAGAAAAAACAATCCTATAATGTTCGAATACAGCATTAGTAGTGAGCTTCTTGATGCTGTCGCGTCGTTCAAATATCTAGGCGTAACATTGCAGAGCGATATGAAATGGAACGAGCATGTAAGGACAGTTGTGAGTAAGGCAGACAGCCAACTTCGGTTTATTGGGAGTATTTTGGGAAGATGTACTTCACCTGTAAAGGAGACCGCGTATAAAATGCTTGTACGACCACGTCTTGAGTATTGCTCAAGTATTTGGGACCCGCAGCAGATCGGTTTGAAGGAAGACATAGAGGCGGTTCAGAGTCGAGCAGCTAGATTTGTTACCGGTAGGTTCGACCAATGCGCGAGTGTCACGGAAATGCTCTGGCAACTCAATTGGGGATCGCTGGAAGAAAGACGACGTTCTTTTCGTGAATTTCTGTTAAGTAAATTTAGAGGGCCGGAATTTGAAGCTGAGTGTAGTACGATCTTGCTGCCGCCTACTTACATCACAAAGACAAGATAAGAGAAATTAGGGCTCGTACGGAGGCATATAGGCATTCTTTTTTTCCTCGTTCAATTTGGGAGTGGAATACGAAAGGAAATGCCTAGTAGTGGTACAGTGTACCCTCCGCCACGCACCTTACGGTGAATTGCGGAATATGTATGTAGATTTAGATGTAGATGCAGCAACGTGAGGAAGGTATCACGAGGAAAATTGTTTTGGCCTCAGCATACCCTCCTTACGAAGACAGCTCTCCTCCTTCTTTGGAAGTGAGGAGACTGACGGAAGCCTGTCATCGGCAAGGTGACGAACTGTTGGTGGGATGTGATGCCAATGCCCACAATCTATCGTGGGGCAGCAAGGACACCAACAGTAGAGGTGAGCACCTTCTTGAATTTGTCCTATCTAACAAATTGGAGATCCTGAATAGGGGTGATGAACCTACATTCAGGAATAGTAGAAGAGAAGAAGGAATTGACATAACGTTTGGTTCCATGATGATGGGCAGTTACATCAAACAGTGGCATGTGGTCCTGAAACCATCCTTATCTGATCATATGTATATTAAATTCAAGGTTGAAATGGGAACCAGACAGACCATGGCCTATAGGAATCCCAGGAAAACGGACATGTAGGAGAGACCTTGACATCAGCCTATCGGAAATTAAAACTTCGATAAGGAATCCAGCAGAGTTTGAGGAAGTAGCAGAGGCTGTAACCTCTGCTATAGTGACCTCATACCAGGACAACTGCTCAATCACCAAGAAGTGCACAAATAGGAGTATGCCTTGGTGGAATAATAACCTGGAAATGCAAAGGAAACAGGTACGAAGACTGTTTAACCTTGCGAGGCGCAAAGGACAATGGGCAAAGTATCGTGAGGCCCTTGTTAATTTCAACCTTGCCGTCAGACGGGCAAAGGAGGCATCCTGGAAGGTATTCTGTGAAGAAGTGGTGGGCACGTCTGCTCAAGGGAGACTTCATAAAATCGTCATTAGGGTACCAACTAATCCAGGAGGAACATTGAGGAAGGAGGATGGGGAGTATACAAAGACAGCACATGAAACGCTGGAACTGCTCCTCAAGACTCACTTTCCTCAGTATACTCTGATGGATAACTCGGACCAGAATGCGATTCCTGAAAGACAACGGTTCTCAGGTATTCCCAAATAGGACTGGGATTTGGCCAAGGAGTGTGTCAATTTCAGTAAGGTTCGATGGGCGGTGGGAATATTTCAACCGTTCAAGTCACCTGGCCCTGATGGAATCTTTCCAGCTCTCCTGCAACAAGCGGGAGAAAATCTTATTAGATTCCTATGCAGATTATTTCCGGTTAGCCTAGCAGCAGGAATCATTCCCAATGCCTGGAGGGCAGTGAAGGTTGTCTTCATTCCAAAACCAGGGAGAATTGATCACACCAAGGCCAAGGATATGAGACCAATCAGCCTGTCCTCCTTCATTCTTAAGGCTACCGTGATGAATGAAAAATGGTAATCAACACCACTAGGGTTTGCCCGCAAGGAGGAGTTCTTTCCCCTTTATTGTGGAATCTAGTGGTGAATGATCTCATTGGAGAAATAAACTCTAGGCAGTACTTTTGCCAAGGATACGCAGATGATCTTGTCATAGTAATACATGGCAAATTTGCTGACACAGGAAGGTCCGTTGGAAATTGTGCAAGACTGGTGCAGGAAACAGGATCTGGGGGTTAGTCCTAAGAAGACTGTTGTTGTACCGTTCACAAAGAATCATATCCAACATTCAAGTTGGAATCTAAAGCTTTTCACTGAAGCGCTACCTGTGAAGGGGACAGTGAAATATCTAGAGGTTACCTTAGATGAGAAACTGACATGGACCCCTCACATTAGGAATATTTGCTCCAAGGCAAAAGGTACTCTGGTAAGTACCAGGAGAGCTTGTGGCAAAAATTGGGGCCTGAGCCCCAAGGGTATGCACTGGAAATACACCACGGTGATTAGACCCAGGATCACCTATGCAGCGGTCGTGTGGTGGAAGAAGGTAGAACAGCAGGTTGCTGCTAAAGAGTTTGGTAAGGTGCAGAGATTAGCCTGCTTAGCCATAACAGGCGGAATTAGCAGCACACCAACTGCTGGGATGGAAACCTTGTTGGATATGCCCCCATTACACCTTTGGGTCAAGATAGAGGCAGCAGATGGTGCATACAGACTCAAAACTGGCAAAAACTGGAACTCTTTGGGATATCCAGAGTCACACACTAAAATAGTGAGTGAAGTACATATAGGAAAGGTTGGGGAAATGCCAGCCGACTATATTGTAACCCCATACTGCTTCAACAAGCCTTTCAATATAACAATTGGAAGTAGGGTGCAGTGGGAGAAAATAGTTCGACACCGTACGGGGGATATTTTCTAGTTCACTGACGGGTCAAAATCAGACCAAGCCGTTGGGGCCGGGGTATATGGGGTGCAGCCAAGACTGGAGCGCGTCATCTCTCTAGGGAAACTTTTATTTATAGAGATGACAGGTTTCTAAAATCGTAGTTGTCATCTTCAGATCTACAAATTTAAATTTTTTCACAATAGTTATAAAAGTCACATATATATTTTAAATGTATTGTGTTAAATACTTACGTATATTCAGCAAGCGATGTTGGCATATATATTCTAAAAAAATATTCTTATTTTTAGTACTGATTCCATAAACTTAGCTATTAGTTTGAAAAACCATGGTTTTCTTTATTGCGAGTCTAACGAAATGACCGCCCATTACTGATGTCGGTACAATCATCACTGTACACAGCTTCCATTCCTTCAAACGGAAACACTTTTTCCGCTATTAAAAATTTATTACAATATGGATTATCACGCACTGACTGTTACTGACACCTTACTATCCTGAGGCCTCTAATGTCAGAGGGAAAGACGTCAGAATAACACACAACATCCTTACAAGCACCAAGCACGGGTAAAAATTGGCCGTATTTTTTCTTCTATTAAAAAATCATAATAAATATCTTTAATTGTTTATGGGCCATTTTCAATTTGTCTCTTATCTTTAAGTACTACAGTTTACATTTATATGGTTAAAATTTTAAAAACTGCTAATAAAATATAGAAATTTTATGCCCAAGGGCACATTTTGTCCTGGGTCGGTTCTTCATGCAACTATAATTTTTACTGTCTTTCCTACAATCACCAATCAGGAACAAAATGTTATTGTAAAATCAGTGTCCATCTCTAATGTCAGTATCCCTCAGCTATTTACAATCTTAACAATATAAACTAAATTTCTCAAGACTGCGAAACTAACCTTTTTGGTCCTATAACTGCAGATAATCTATAATGGCTATACTGTAGTAAGGTTAGTGTAACCTAAAGTACCTTGGTACTGCAACGGTTGCTTCAATCCTCATTCGAAACAGAAAAAACTTTTCGGAGCATTACTTTCCAACATGGCTCCGTGTACATAAGCAAAACGTATGCCGTTACTTATATTTTCACTGAGCAGCGGAATGTGCGCTGGTATGTTAACTTCCTGGCAAGGTTCGCAGGGGAGCTTTTGTGAAGTTTGGATAGTAAGAGGCGAGGTACTGGCGGAAGTGGACTAGCGAGGACCAGCCTTGAGACGCAGAAGGGTCGCTCAGTCGGTAGAGCGCTTTCCCGTGAAAAGTAAAAGTGCCGAGTTCGAATCCCGGTCCGACACACGGTTTTAATCTGCCTCGAAATTTCACATCAGCACTCACTCCGCTGCAGAATGAAATATTATTAATATCGTAATGTTTCTTATTTTTGACAAAATCCAGTCAGGGCTTGCATAAAACGTGGTCTAGCAGCATGTGTCGTAGTTGGACAGGGGCAGGATCCTGGCCCATCGAGCTGTGGCTCACCGTTCTGCGATGATACTGCCGGCGCTGGTCGTCACTTTTGTCCGAGTACTCAGTATTCTCAGCACCATACAGTATCTTGACGAATAGTCCCTGAGAGGACATGAATTTCTCGCTCAGCCGTGCCTGATAGTACATTCACTTAGCATCCTTGAGTCAAGAATTGGCTTTTGGTACTGCACCACGATATACACAGTACAAGTTGTCAGGGATACCATCATGGCGAACAATGTCGTGACTGTTTTTGATGAGGCTACAAGAGTACGGTACGCCAGCTGCAGTGTATTTATCGCGTA
This sequence comes from Locusta migratoria, assembly GCA_026315105.1. Lineage (NCBI taxonomy): Eukaryota > Metazoa > Arthropoda > Insecta > Orthoptera > Acrididae > Locusta > Locusta migratoria. The sequence goes on along the minus strand of CM048744.1, from coordinate 467,902,684 downwards.
CCACCGCGTCGTCCTGTCAGAGGAGTATCAGTTTGTGTGCAGCATCACAATGTAGGTAAAGCTGCGTGGAAGCTCCGTGGAGAATTCATATTAGCAAATTTCTTTGTAACTTAAATATTAAGTATTTATTAGCAGTGTGGGATATGGTGTCTGAAAAATTAATAAAGATAACAGCTAAAGAAAGATTATTGTAAGCTACCAGAACAAGGAATAATATGGAAAAATATATTGTAGAGGGATATGTGGAAGGATTAAGAGGAAGTAGGAAGAAAATTGGAATGACGAACTTACAGACAGGTGAAGGAAGATGCTCAGAGCAGAACACGATAGAGAGCCTGTCATAAGGAATATACACCAGAAAAGAAAAATTTCCCACATTCTGTATTTTATAATACGAGATACACTTCATTATGATATCTGAATAATAAATTAAAATGATAGCACTCTGTTGTTCGATCTTTTACCTACAGGGTGGTCCAGAATGACGATTTAAAAATTTTTGTTTTACTATACAGGATGAATTTTAGCGTTTTAATGTATCCGGAAATCCATTGAAACTTTTAACAGACAATAAAAGTGGTCAACTTGAGTTTGTGTACAGGAAGTTACCTACTCAGTGCTTATCGCCCTTCAGGTCACCCCATGTATCCCCCTGGGACTGTGCTGTAAACACACGGCTGGACAAGACGAATAACTGTGCAGCTGTATTTCTCATATTGCTGATAGTTTCTGGCGACCTGGAAGGTTACTACACATTTGGAGATTTTGCAGACAGAGACATTTGTGTTACTGTGAAACTAGAGGAAATGGCAGTTCAGCTCGTCGAATGTATGCAGGAACTCATACGTCTGCCCAGCATCCCATATTTCAGCAATGTTGATCGTGACTAAGAGGAATGTTTTCAGCCGGTATGTAATAGATAGGTACAGGGAGAACAACACGAACACCTGGATTAAAGTTCTGAGACACGTGTCTGCCGGTTCACAAACACACCTGCAGCTGCCCACACAATGGATGTACAACACACTACAGACTAGCACGGTTTTGTATGGTGCGTACTTACACCTATTTTGTGATCACCCAATTCAGAATATGGGACAGCCTAAGCTTGAACTGCAGCAACAATTCTCAGTGGGTCTTCGTCAGTGTGTTGCTGTCCAGACATACTTATGAGTCAACATTTAAAAAGGAGGGAAGTAGAAGGCGAAAGTATGTCCAAATAGAATTTTTGATTGACTGCTCATTGTCAGCCCTTCCCTCCTGGGTTTCCTACTTATCATTAATCCTACAACTCTGGAGAACGTTATACATATTGGTATCCTATCTACCACAGTCTCCTTGCCCCCTTCCCCAAACCACACCACCACCAGCCACTCCTGAGGTACCTGAGGGAATATGCCACTTCAAAATCAAACTTACTCCACTTCCTTTTTCCCACAGTGTAGAAACATGGTGAATGAATGAAAAATTTCAACATCACACTAGTTAAACACGTAGCTGACCACTAATATTTGTGTAAGTAATAATGGCATGGCATGGGTTCATGAAGGGAGAAATCGAGTATGTTATCAGAACAAGAAATGTTGGCGGAATTGGACTGTATGATGAATCGGTAAATTACAGCAATAAATACTACTCATATGCAGCTGTGTTGTACTTTGCTGAGTATGCCGTTTGGTCTAGTTTTGTTATACAAGGTATTGTGACTTCGTAAACTTAGGAACTTGCATTCTCCATCAAACGCTGCAAGTGCTGTTGACATGGGTCTAATGGGACCAAAATAGATTGTACTGTCACAACAACAAAGCAGTACTTTAAAGTAGTTACCAATTCAAAGAATGCCTGTGTGCTTTACTAGCCACAGGAGTGCCGACATCTGTGTGAGAATAACAGCGCAACCTATGTCCAGCTGTGAGGCGAGAAGTGGAGGGGGGAGGGGGGCTCCAGTGTGGTGTTATCGTAATGCGAAGTGTTGGAGTGTTTGCACCAGAAAGAGCCAATTGTGGATATGCCCTAACAAGATCTGCAAAGATTAGATTTACGCATTCTGCATGTTTTCTTCCTGGCAGTGTGACAGAATCACACATAGATACAGAGTCAGTAATGAAAATTTTTCACCTATTTTTGAAATTTCTACTTGTATATTCGTTTTCTGTAATGTAATTGGTAGCTGAAGTTCCACCCTGCAGGAGAGTGGAATGGGGCATGGAATCGTTAAGTCCAGCAATTGAGTCCTGGACAAGTCAGTGCCTTGCTACTCTCTGGAAGAGGGGCTGGTGTATGACAATCGTGTTCCCATTTTCCAACCGTGGTTTTGAAAATCCCACCAGTAAAGTTGGACAATTTCACGCACGTAACTGATAGTTGAAACTTCGACCTTGCAGCCAGTAATGGGGTGGGTTTGGTCTTCGGACAGTAGTTCCAGAATTGCTGCTGGCAAGTGGGATGGTGGGGGGGGGGGGGGTGCAGCCCTTGTGAACCAATGAAAGAGATACTTGATGGTGAAGTAGCGGCTCCAGTTAAAAGAACTGATGCAGTGGCCGGGAGTCCCCCACCATACCTCATCTGTTGACGTCTTTGGGTAGAGGATGACACTACAGCAGGTCGATACCTGTTGGGTCTATTGAGTCCTGTAGGATATTAGTTAAACTCTGATCTCCCTCCTTTAGTTCCTTTTTGTGAAGTAAAAAATGTGTTGTAGGTACTGTATTCTGACGATCAACGTCTTCAAAACCGCTCCAGATCGGGCTTTCCCTTTTCAGTCCGCGCCCGTGAGTCGCGCTCTCCTTCCGCTCTAGGCGTTCCCTACTTCATTCCTGCCCGCTCTGGTCGCCTACACCGGCGGACCCGTCCTCCTGGTGTTCCCTTCTCCGTCCGGGCCTACACTACCTGAGTCTCTGAGGTTCGTTGCTGGAGTTAGAACCTTTTTTCCGATTTATTTTGTCCATTTTATGTATGGATGTTGGGCCCTCAGGCGTATATATAGTAATGAAACAATGAATAACATACTGCCAGCTGTAGTTCCATATTGTCATTTACTGGCAACCAGTTTCGATAGACTACGTCATCATCCCAGGCCCTTAAAATAGAGCACACTGCATTTTGCTGCATCAAAAACCAACACAACAACTGGTGCCACACAATCATGGAACCTAACAGTCGCTTCAGCAGGTCAAATGTCGCATTCCATGTAGTGCTCAGTATCCTGCTTCTCGGTTAATCAGATTTTGTGCCAGCTTGATCTCTACAGATTCAGTGATTACACTATCCCAGAACCAGGGGGTCCGGACTATTGAATGTTCCAACTCCAGGTAGTGTTCAGCTATTGTCAATTTTGTGGCCTATCGTAGCCTGGTATGTCGCTGGTGTTCCTTACATCTTATGTCCACTGTTCTAGTGGTTTGACCGATGTCGGACCTACCACATTCACAAGGAATACCGTATTGTAAATGCTGTGTTTCCTTAATCCTAAGTCTTCTTTGACTGTTCCAAGTAGAGCCCTTATTTTGCTAGGCGGCCAGAAGACAGACTTGATGTCACATTTCTTTATTATTCTGCTGTTCCTGACAAAAATAGGCCGTGCATATCGTAGAAATGCAAGCTTCTTGGTTTCTTCTTCTTGCTCCTTTTCCATTGCATCCAGAAGTCTGATGGAATGCAATACTCTACTGATATCTCTGACTGAAAATCCCTTGCCAGTAAAACTGGAAGATATTCCAGTTCCATTGCCAGGCTGTCAGAGTTAGAGAGTGTTTTGCTTCAATGTGTGAGTGTTCTGAGCACTCCAGTCTTCTGATCTGGGTGGTGGCAGCTATTGGCCTGTAGATATACGTCTGCGTGTGTTGGCTTTTAGTACACACTATGGACGACGGTGCCATCCACCTTCTTCTTTACCAAGACATCCCGAAACGGAAGCTTACCGTACTTCTCTAGCTCTAAAACGAATTTAATACTTGGATGTCTTGAGTTCAAGCGATCCAGGAATTCGTCCAGTCTTTCGCGATCGTGGGGCCAAATGACAAATGTGTCATCATATCTGAAGACACATGTTGGCTGGTAAGTGTCAGTTGTAAGAGGTTCATCCTCGAAATTCTCGATAAACAGGTTGGCCATTACTGGTGACAAGGGGCTACCCATCGCCACCCCATCAGTCTGTTCATGGAATTGACCTCCACATACAATCTATTTTGATTTTCAATATGCTTAAATAGATCCATCAAACCTTTCCCATTATATCAAGTGTGTCCTTAAGTGGCACTCATGTAAACTGGGTTACCACATCAAAACTGACCTCTAAAGCTGCTTCTGAGAAATGTAGGTTTTTAAAACGGTTCACAAAGTACAACAAGTTTCGGATGTGGTGGGCACACTTTCCCACATATGGCGCTATGTTGCAGTTGGGTAGGTGGCTGCTCCAATATTTCTTACGGAGGGTCGTAGTGGTACACCCTCTTTTTGGATTATGGGTAATCCATAGAGTCTGGGTGGTGATGGTGCTTTGTATTTCACTCGTTTGATAATTTTCTTGGGCGAGCCAGTTTCCTTTACTGAAATCCTGGTTTTCTGCCCAGTTGGATCCAGCTCTAGTGGTTTGTAAGCCGCGATCTCCAGAAGTCAATGGATCTTCAGGTCATAGACAGCTTTCAGTAGTACGACTGTGGAATTCCCTTCGTCTACCGACAATACCACTTCTCGTAATTCCGGAAGCCCATCATTGCGTCTCTTGAGATGTTAAAACCGCGGTGGAGTGGCAGAGCGTTGCAATGCGCTTAGCTGTGGAGCACGCTGCTGCTCGCTGTCGATGTTCGAGTTCTCACTAGGGCATGGTTGTATTTGTTGTCCTTAGGATAAGTTAGTTTAAATAGTTTGTAAACCTAGGGACAAATAAATTAAGCCCCATAGATTTACCAACATTTGAACATTGTTGAAGAAGACAATATACTGTTAAGCGGTTGTAAAAAATTACTCTTTTACAATGGAGTGACGTGCTTAGGTCACGAGACATCGTGACCAGTACACGCATCTCATCTTATACATTTTCAAAGAGTGGTCTGTTCCACTTTTGTCAGACGGTTAAATTTTTAGACAACGAAAAATATAAACGTCATGGATCCTCGAAGTCGCGACATATTTATATATTCATTAATAAAAAAGACATTGTTGAGTCCAGAATCTCTTACAAACGCCAAGATGGGAAAATAACCACACGGTTCTCCTCATAGCTTGTGAATGATTATTGTTATCCGTTTTAGGATTTTCTGAAGGGTTTTACAGCTGATGCATCGTTAGTTGGCATTTAGTTTTAAGAAATTTTACCAAATACAATGTGTTTCTGGGAGATTTTCAATGCCCCAAACCAACTGTGATGCACTGATGTTGCCTTCAGAGAGGCATTGCACATGCGCTAGTTGAGTCGCGGAAACTGGCTACATTGTCTTGCGTTAGGGACGATTCATGTGTTTTCATCAATGTCCAAGTAGCATAGAAAATGATACCTTGCCCAGCACAAACGGGCATGTTACTAGCGACGTTTCCACTCCCTGCCGAAGCAGCACCCACAGGCTGACCGAGGAGAAGGTTGACCTCAGAAGGGCCTAGGCAATGCCGCAGCGGAAATACGCGCTATCCGCAGGACTGAAAATTTTCCCAGCGATAAAAATACCTTGAAAATGTTCCGATACGAGAAAGAAACGAAGATTGATGGTTTAAGAACACAATATTCGTCTTTTTTTCCTTCTTCTTCTTCTTCCCACTTAGGTTACGCTAGTAACACTAAAAGTGGGCCTTTGCGATCGCCTTTTGACAACTCGGAATTTAAAAGAAAATAACGGCTTAACCGTTCTTCTGTCACGAGACTTGAACAAAAGAATTTGTAGAGGAGAAAATTCTCTACAACTTTTCTCTGTTATGTTTTTGTCATTCCTCCGATCGTTTCAGAGATATTTGCAAAAATAACGGTGCTATTACGATGTCTGTTTGTCTGTCCGTAACGAGTTCCCACTTTTTTTAGGTTGAACCGATCAATCGATCAGCACCAAATTTTACAGACAAAATTGCTGGCCTCCAGCGACCAGAACTTCCCTTTTTTAAATATTTCGGACAAAAAATAGGTTAGTAACACTAAAAAAGGTCGTTTGTGATGGCGTTTTGAAAGCAGGGAATTTAATTGCAAATTACCGTTCATCTGACACGAAAACTGAATAAACGAATTTGTAGAAGAGAAACTACTCTACAACTTGGCTCTCTTATGTTTTTTTTTTTTCATAAAACGCGCAGTTACAAAGATATTTTCAAAAATAACCGCGATATGACACCGTCACTTGATTGTACGTTAACCAGGCATTCGGAAATGTCACGTGACATTCCTTGCCCAGACCTCTCTCTGGCATATACCATGTTTTCTGTAATCGATGATTTTCTTATTATAACTCAAGCGAAGCCAACACCGACCACAGTAGTACAGGTTTACATGGCAACTAGCTCTGCCCATGATGAGGATATCGAAGAAATGTATGAGGAGCTAAAGGAAATGATTCAGACAATCAAGGGAGAGGAAAACGTAATTGTTGTGGGTGACTGGAATTCGGTAGTAAGAAAAGGAAGTGAAGGGAAGATGATAGGTGAATATGGTCTGAGAAAAAGGAATGAAACAGGAAGCCGCCTGGTAGAATGTTGTATGGAACATAATTTAATCACAACTACACCTGGTTTAAGAATCACCAAACAAGGTTGTATACATTGAAGAGACCAGGAGACATCGGAAGCTAACAGATAGATTTTATAATGGTAAGACATAGATTTCGGAACCAGGTTATAAACTTTAAGACATAGCCAGGGGCAGATATATACTCTGACCATAACTTATTGGTCATGAACTGTAGGCTGAAACTGAAGAAAACTGCAGAAAGGTAGGAAAATAAGGAGATGGGACGTCGATAAATTGAGGGAACCTGAAGTTCTTAAGAACTTCAGTGGGAGCTTTAGGCAACAATTGACAGAAACTGAGATAAATAAAACAGTAGAAGAGGAATGGGTAGCATTGAGAGATGAAATAGTGAAGGCAGCAGAGGACAAAATAGGTAAAAAGGCAGGACCCACAAAAAATTCCTTGGATATCACAGGAAATACTATTTTAATTGATGAAAGGAGAAAATATAAAAAAATTCCGTAAATGAGACAGGCAAAATGGAGAACAAACGACTAAGAAATGAGATTGACAGGAAGTACAAAATATTAAGATTACCTGACATAGTCGGGTTTGGAGGCGATCTGATCGTTTTATAGTTTTCAAAATGAAAAGCCAAGATCGCACATTAATAATTTATTAAATGACGACCGGTTTCGGTGCACTGTGCCACCATCGTCTGGTCACAGCTTATAACATATATGTGACCAGATGATGGTGACACAGTGCACCGAAACCGAAAGTCATTTAATAAATTATTAATGTGCGATCTTGGCTTTTCGTTTGAAATAGCTAAGCAGGAGTGGCTAGAAGGCAAATGCAAGTATGTAGAAGTACGTATAAATAGGGGGGGGGGGGATAGATACTGCCTACAGGAAAAATTAAAGACACATTTGGAGACAATAAAAGCAGCTATATGAATATAAAGAACTCAGATGGAAAACCAATTCTCAGCAAAGAAGGGAATGCTGAATCGTGGAAAGAGCATATAGAGGGGCCCTACAAAGGAAATGAACTTACAAACAATATTATAATATGGGAAGAGGAAGTAGATGAAGATGAAAGAGATACTATACCGAGAGGAGAATTTGACAGAGCCCTGAAAGACCTAAGTCGAAATAAGGCTCCTGGAGTAGACATTCCCTCAGAGATACCGAATTCTCTGGGAGAACCTGTCATGACAAAACAATTTCACCTGGTGTGTAAGATGTATGAGACAGGCAACATACCCTTGGACTTTAATGAAAATGTAATAATCCCCATTCCAAAGAAAGAAATTGGAGACAGGTGTGAAAATTACAGAACCATCAGTTTAACATGCCATGGTTGCAAAATTTTAACACGAATTATTTACAGAAGGATGGAAAAGCTGGTAGAAGCTGAACTCGGGGATTGTTTGGATTCAGAAGAAATGTAGGAACACAGAAGGCAATACTCAGTTTACGGCTTATCTTATAAGATAGGTTAACGTACATCTCCAGCTTTTATAGATTTCGAGAAATCGTTTGACAATGTTGGTTGGAATACATTCTTTCAAATTCTGAAATAAGCAGCAGTAAAATATAGGGAACGGAAGGTTATTTACAACTTGTACAAAAACCAAACAGCACTTATCAGAGTTGAAGGGCATGAAAGGGATGCAGAGGTTTGGAAGGGAGTAAGACAGGGTTGTAGCCTTTCTCCAATGCTATTCAATTTGTACATTGAGCTAGCTATAAAGGAAAGTAAGGAGAAGTTGGGAGAAGGTATTAAAGTCCAGAGTGAAGAAATACAAACATTGCGTTTTGCCGATGACATTGTATTATCTCAGAGACAGCAAAAGACCTGGAGAGCAGTTGAACGGAATGGACCGTGTGTTGAAAGGTGTGTATAAAATGAACATTAATAAGAGCAAAACGATGGTAATGGAGTGCAATCTAAGAAAATCGGGTGATGCTGAAGGAATTAGATTAGGTAACGAGAAAATAAAGGTGGTAGATGAGTTTTGTTACTTGAGCATTAAAAATAACATATGATGGTCGCAGTACACAGGATATAAAATGCAGGATGGCAATAGGAAGAAAGGCGTTTTTGAAAAAGAGAAATTTGTTAACATCGAATATTAATTTAAATGTAAGGAAGTCACTTTCTGAAAGCATTTATGTGGAGTGTGGCCTTCTATGGGATCGAAACATGGACGATAAACAGTGTGGACACGAAGAGTATAGAGGCTTTTGAAATATGGTGTTACAGAAGAATGCTGAAAATTAGGTGGGTGGATCGAATAACTAGTGAAGAGGTACTGAGCAGAATTGGGGAGAAAAGGAATTTCCGGCATATCTTGATTAAAAGAAAGGATCGATTGTTAGGACACATTCTCAGACTTCAAGGAATCATAAATTTAGCAATGGAGAATAGTATGTGGGGTTAAAATCGTAGAGGGAGACCGATGGTGTATGCGAAAAAGAGTTTCGTGCAAGGTAGCAGTACATGCAAAGAATATAAACTTAGAACGATCTACCAAAGCAAGGCAGGTGATGATATTGCAACGGAAAAAGATAATAAAAATGTTGGAGAGATACCAAAATAATAGTTAAATGAGGTAAAAGTTCAAAAACCTTATTTTTGTCAAAGCTAATAAATAATTTTGACTTTTTGTTAAAATACGGCCAACAAGAATATTACGGTACGTGTTGGGTGCATCGATTTTATCACATTAGCAGAGTCGTAATCGTAGCGTCCATAATTTTTTATTATTTATATTTTTATAATTTTGAACATTGTCTTATATGCAGCAAGTGGATATAAAATAATTTTGACAAATTGGAGCCGCACAAGCTGCTTTATTTTTAATTACAAACTTTTTTTATCTAGATTTCGACCACCCTATACAGGTCATAATCAGAAATGTAATATTACCACCTACAAATGTATCACAGTATATTAGGAGAACGTAACATAGATGATTTCTAATGACAGTCTTCTATGTAATGTTTTGATAATATACTGTGATTGATTTCTAGGTGGTAATTTTACATTTCTGATCATGACCTCCTTAGTGTGGTCGTCGCCGGCTGCGGTGGCCGAGCGGTCTGCGGCGCGTCAGTCACAGTCTGCACGGCAACTACGGTCGGGTATTCGAACCCCCCACCCCTCAGCTCTACAAACATTTGAATATTTCAGTGTGGTCGAAATCTAGTTTTTTTTAAATTAATTTAAAGCAACTCGTAGGGCTGTAGTTTGCCAAAATTATTTATATCTTTATTACTTTTGTCCGAAATGTTGGCAAAAAATCATAAAACAACAGGCAAATCTAAAGTGTGCGTAAAACACGCCAATGCGGTTTATTTTTTTTTTTTCCGGGGGCTTACTGAATCGATGAAGTCATAGTACGCCACCGCCCCCCCCCCCCCTGCTTGTTACCGGCTCCCTTATTGACGTGCAAGTGTAGACGTGTCTGTAACCGACTATCGGTGACTACGAAATGTCCTGCGGTACCAAGTACTGCGGAAGTCACAGCGATGAGGTCATCACCGACTGCAGTTCCACGAAGTATGACGCCCGTCGACGGGAGGTCCTGGAAGCAGCCCCGGCCACACCAGGATGCGGTAATGACGCCAAGATGAGCTGCGCGCAGGCCGCCAATTTAGCAGGTGTTGTCCGAGGCGGCATTAGCGAGCGTCTTGTGCGAACGCAGGGGAAACAAAGGCGGGATTCGGCCTGCGCTCGAACCGCGGCCGCCGGCGCGGGGTGCCTGACCGGCGCGGCCTTGGCGCGACCTTGCCGCGCGGTTGGCCGCACTGCTGCATGCCTGCCAACCGCACCGCCCTATACAGCGCGCCGCGCCGCGCTGCGGTCGGATACAACGGAAGCAACGCGACTGCTGCTTTTCGCCGCTGCAGAAAAACAACCTCTAATCGCACACCGGTCCACAGCTCCGAGATGCGGTTGTAAACCTGCTTGCTCTCCGGATATTATATATCATAAAAAGTAGCTACAGGAACGATGAGTAACCACGTGCACACCGCAGAGCTGGTGAATGAGGCGTGAACGAATAATTTTCCAATTACACCTGTTTCCAGCGAAGGTGCGATGACCTAGAAATAGTGTTGTCGATTTTAGGGTGCTGTGACCTACAGAAACAAACAACAGATCAATGCTCTCACAAGTACGCAAAGAGCTATCTTGAACAAAAGCCTTTCAAAAAGTTATATGAGAAGAGAAATAATTTTATTTATTTACTTATTTCATTATTATTATTATTATTTTCTTTCAGGCCACACATCATGTACAGTGCGACTTCCACGACGCGTTTCGGAATAAGCATCATCAGCTTTGTATCTACAGAAGCAAAATAAAAACATGTATTTGTGCTTCCTTCATTCCCTCCCCCCCCCCCCCCCCCACGGTCCCATTTCGCTCTTTTCGCGCTCCGTACTTGAATAGCAGATTACTTAAATTTTCTCCATTTTGTAATGATGTTGTTTTAACTGTGAGTCTATGGTTCTTGTGTATCACGTCCATAATTAACCAACAAATGTTCAACATCTGTCAAATTACTGATATCTTTTATTTATTTTTTAAAACCTCTATATATTTTTACAACGTATAAATAAGTTCACAGCCATCAAATACAGGGTGAGTCACTTAACATTACCGCTGTATATATTTCGTAAACCACGTCAAATACTGACGAACCGATTCTACAGACCGAACGTGAGGAGAGGGACTAGTGTAACTGGCTAATACAAACTATAAAACAATGCACGGGTGTATGTTTTTAACACAAACCTACGTTTTTTTAATGGAACCCCGTTAGTTTTGTTAGCACATATGAACATATAAACAAATACGTAGTCAGTGCCGTTTGTTGCATTGTAAAATGTTAATTACATCCGGAGATATTGTAACCTAAAGTTGACGCTTGAGTACCACTCCTCCGCTGTTAGATCGTTTGTATCGGGGAGCATCGAATTAAGTAGGGATCCAAAGGGAACAATGATGTACCTTAGGTACAGAAGAGAATAGAACAGCACATTACGTCCACCTGCTAACACCTTTATTGGTCTTTTTCACTGACGCACGTGTACATTACCATGAGGTGTGAGGAACACGTAAACACGTGGTTTCCGTTTACAATTACGGAGTGGAATAGAGTGTGTCCCGGCATGTCAGGCCAATAGATGTTCAAAGTGGTGGCCATCATTTGCTGCACATAACTGCAATCTATTGCGTAATGAACGTCGTACACGCCGCAGTACATCTGGTGTAATGTCGCCGCAGGCTGCCACAATACGTTGTTTCATATCCTCTGGGGTTGTAGGCACATCACGGTACACATTCTCCTTTAACGTACCCCACAGAAAGAAGTCCAGAGGTGTAAGATCAGGAGAACGGACTCGCCAATTTATGCGTCCTCCACGTCCTATGAAACGCCCGTCGAACATCCTGTCAAGGGTCAGCATAGTGTTAATTGCGGAATGTGCAGGTGCACCATCATGCTGATACCACATACGTCGACGCGTTTCCAGTGGGACATTTTCGAGCAACGTTGGCAGATCATTTTGTAGAAACGCGATGTATGTTGCAGCTGTTTGGGCCCCTGCAATGAAGTGAGGACCAATGAGGTGGTCGCTAATGATTCCGCACCATACATTTACAGTCCACTGTCGCTGTCGCTCAACCTGTCGGAGCCAGCGAGGATTGTACACGGACCAGTAATGCATGTTCCGTAGATTCACTGCCCCGTGGTTTGTGAAACCCGCTTCATCGGTAAACAGGTAGAACTGCAACTCATTCTCTGTTAATGTCCACAGACAGAATTGCACTCGATGATTAAAGTCATCACACATGAAACGGATGAAAGCAGTGATGATGCAATATGTGCATGACACTACTTTGACTCAGTCCACCGGCTCTCGCAATGTCCCGTGTACTCCTGTGTGGGTTCACGGCAACAGCAGCTAACACACCAACTGCACCCGCTTCTCCTGTGACGGGCCTGTTACGGATCCATTTGCGTGCTACGACCATACGTGTTGCATACAGATGACGGTAGATGTTTTGAAATGTGCGGCACGTTGGATGCTCTGTCCGGGTACCGTTCTGCATACACCCTGCAGGCTTCAGCAGCATTTTGTCGATACTCGCCATAGATGAGTATCATCTCCGCCTTTTCTGAGTTCGAATACACCATGGTCACAGTTCCTACAATACTACACTATCACAGACGTCTGGTAACACAGTGTACTACAGTTAGTCCGCGTGCAAAGACGAATGCAGAATAACAATAGCAGCAAGCGCTACATGCGGAAACTGCGACAGCTAGACCAAACCACAACAGTGCACTACAGCCACACTCGTAAACACGGTCGTCATCGTAAACATGTCCCTGCAGATGCTGCTCGCCGACCGTGGCCCGTGTTTGCTACAACACGCAACCGAACGTCGGAGGTTTCAAGCGTCAACTTTACGTTACAATATCTCCGGATGTAATTAACATTTTACAATGCAACAAACGGCATTGATTACGCATTTGTTTACATGTTCATATGTGCATTTTTTATGGTTTGTATTAACCAATTACACTAGCCCCGCTCCTCACGTTCGGTCTGTGGAATCGGTTCGTCAGTATTTGATGTGGTTTACGAAATATATCCAGCGGTAATGTTAGGTGACTCGCCCTGTATAATAAAGGTACATATTCTAAACGCCATGGCGCCAGTATACGCTTCATAAAGCCACCTGGTGGCAATAAATGTTTTCTTCATCTGCGCCTTCTTTATTCGCATCTGCATATATGTCTGTAATTAAGAACTTTTTTAAATCCACGTATTTCCATACGTATGGCTACGTCACAAACGAGGTATAACATAATGAAACTCACAACGTTTTTAATATTATGATATGTAACCTGAACCGTTATATGCCTTAAGCTAAATGATTTTATTTCTGTAGGTAAAAAAGAAATCTGATGATGGTTAATCAGAAACGCTTCATTGAAGTGTGGCTGGAAATTTTTAAAAAATATAATAACAGATGATAGAATAAAAATTGCGACTTAACCAGCTTTTTGGCAGCACTACCAATTCATTTCATCATGGTCGCCTGCCTCCTGGGCGACTTTATGTCGCATTTACAATAGAATATTACTTATGTGAATTAAGCATATTGGATAGATACTCTACTTAGATTTATATATTACTTAGATTTATATATTACAAGAAGAGGTTTAACCTTCCGCCGATGTTGTGGCAATTGGAGTACACGCTCTGATAGCATTTTGTTAACATTGGTGAAGAAAATCGGCCGAACCCTTTGAAAGGGCGCCTAGAGTGATTTAGGAAAGTCACGAAAAACTTAAATTGCCGGAGGCGGGTTTGAACCGGCGATCTCCCGAATGCGAGACCAGTTTTTCCATTCCGCTACCTCGTGCGGTAGTGTATGACGGGATCACGTTTCACCATACTTAATGTGCTGTGCACTGGATGATGTCACTGACTGTTATCACGCAATATTAACCAGTGGTTGCTATGGAAGAAATCGTGAGACAATGCTTGATTAAGTATGAGCCGACCGCGGTGGCCGAGGGGATTGAGGCGCTCCAGTCACGGTCTGCACGGCCATTACGGTCGGGGGTTCGAATCCCCCCTCGGGCATGGATATTTGTGCCGTCCTTAGTTGCAAGTAGTTCATAAGTAGTTTGTAAGTTTAGGGACTGATGACCCCGTAGTTAAGTACCATAGACTTTACAAACATTTCATTTCATTAAGTATGCAGCATGCAGCTAGTTTACAAAGAAGAAAGGACGGGGGATCAAGGGGTAAGGAAGAACACGTCTTTAGAATCGGAATACAAGAATCCATTTTACTAGGATAAGAAGAAATTGGAAACGTATTTTTACATGTGACGTAACTTAACGGATTTATTTACTTACCTTATAAAGCTTTCTTTTCCCTTATCGCTAACAATCAAATGTCCAAATGTTTTTTTAAGCTTATGGGGACTTAACTGCTGGGTCATCAGTCCCTAAACTTACAACTACTTATACTAAAGACAATGCAAATATCTATTCCCAAGGGAGGATTAGAATCTCCGACGCGGTTCGCTAACAATCTACTATCATACTAAAGATAGAAGTTTTACAATGTAGCTTAATAGTAATTAGAAATCAAAACTATGTCTCTCGTGAGTAAATTGCAATTAACTAATTAATGAAACAAAAGGAAAAAAAGTAATTTCAGTAAACTATGCTATTTGTCTTATTCCAACATCAACAACGTCGCACAAGAGGAGACCACGACGTCCAGATCACGGATTTTCTTGAAACTTTGTACCCTTTTAGCCGACCATTAAGATAACATATCGTGCAAGGATCAAAGCGCAATACTTAAACAATTTCTAGAAAATCGCAGTATTGGCTTCACGCGTCGAACATGTACCCGTTTGTTGCAGCTGTAAGTAAATCATAAGCAAGAGAGAGGGGTGGTCTAGTGGATTCCCTTACTTTCCCTTGAAGTCGGACTGTACATGAAGTGTGGCCTGCATTTAAAAAAAAATTGCGACCTAACCAGCAGTACCAATTCATTTCATCATGGTTGCCTGACTCATCCACGACTTCAAGTCGCTTTTACAATACTACTTCGATTTCTGGAAATCGTTTAAGTATTGTGATTTGATCCTTGCTCATTATGTAGTCCTAATGGTCTGCTAAAAGGGTACAGTTTGATGAAAATCCGTGATCCGGACGTCGTGGGTCCCCTTGTCAGTCAATATGTGGTTCAGAATATCATTTGCATAATCCTACCAGAATATAACATAAATGTTTTTTGTACATTGCCAATCTACGTTACGTTTGGTACTAACTGTATTCCTGAGCGGTAACTCAACTGGTACAAACGGTATTTTCAAGGGATCACTTTGCCAATAAATTCATATTTCCTAGTAAAATCTCAAAATGTTCAAATGTTTGTATAACTTATGGGACTTAACTACGGGGCCATCAGTCCCTAAACTTACAAACTACTTATGAACTAACTAATACTGAGGAAGGCACAAATATCCATGCCCGAGGGGGGATTCGAACCCCCGACCGAAGTGGCCATGCAGACCGTGACTGGAGCTCCTCAGTCCCCTCGGCCGGCTAGTAAAATCTCAAATAAATAAAAGAGAGATACAAAGACATTTTGCCAACTTTATGAAGCATAAAGTCAAATCTGTAAATCCATACGTAGCTATATAATTTCGATATTCGAGCGTGAGTCAGTAATTAAGTCGCAAACCGAGGTAGACGCGCCAGTACTGCGCGCTGTGTAGGGCCGTTTCTCTACCACTGTGACACATCCGTCTTGTGGGTAGCAGCAGTTTAAGGAACCATATGAAAGTCACAGCTCAAGAGCAGCATTTACAAGATACAAACTTTGCCCAAAAATTACAAGCTCTGGGCTTTTAAAGCCTTGTCGAACGATTGGGACGAGTGTTTGAATTTATAGGTGGAGTCAGCTGAAAGGTAAAAAAAAAAAAAAAAAAAAAAAAAAAAAAAAAAAAAAAAAAAAATCTGGCTTGTAACGGCAGTACTGGCGTGTCTACCTCAGTTTGCGACTTATTTACTGACTCACTCTCGTACTTTGTATATATAAATATAAGATTATGCTGCTTAATTTTGTTGCTGGCATTAATTTCCGAAAATACTACTGTCACCGTAACGTAAATCTGAACCTCGCCATCCATTGGTTCTTTGGCTTACTACAAAATTAAGCAACAGATAATACGCAAAATAGCGATGCCGAGAAATAACGCTATTCCGTCAGTACAAAATTTTGATTTTCACTGCTGACAACATGGTTCATCTCGTAACGTAATTGCACCCTCACCGCTAGATGTCTGACATGTCAGTCCTGTACTTTTCGGTTAATTAGTGTCTAATACTCCCTTTACATATGAAAACATCCAGGTCCTTTAACTATTCTTAATGGCTCCGTATACACATGATTTTTTGTGTTCATCCATGGCAAAACCCCTTTCGAATTATATAAGCTTCATTAGTCTAGTTGTGTAATTAATATTGAAAAACTGTATTTCAGTTTGCGTGTCATGTATTTATATAACAACAAGAAATAACATTATTTCTTTACTACTATATTTTGATTCCTACTGCTGACTATTTGGTCGGTCTCGTAATTGCACCCACTCTCCCGCTAGACGACTCTCCCGCAAACCTGTACAACCTTGCGGCGGATCGTTGTGTAATACCCACATTTATAAATGAAAACTTCTACTTCATTTAACCACTCTCAACGGCTGCGTACCCACGAGATTTTGGTTTGTACGCTTCAATGACAAAGCCCCTTTCACATTGTATATACGTTTCACTGGCCCCCTTGTGTGGTTAGCATTTAAAAAGCTTTAATTTTCATGTTCGTGTATTTATACGACCCTCCATAGTCAAAGAATATTCTACTGCATAATTTACAAATTTTGTTTTTGCGTTTGTATGAACCATTAAGGGTGTTCTAATGTATATTGAAATTCATATTGCCTAAGATTTTCTCTATTGAAAGTGAAAACTCCACAAATTTTATCTAGTAGTTTTACAGATTAGCGTCTTCAAATAGACAAAGAAGCAGACACGACAGTTTCCGACTAAAAAGTTTAAATTACTTTTTTTTTATTTTTTTTGGGGGGGGGGGGGCTCCCATATTGGTTAAATAAAACCTATATATTTTGCCAAGCTACACTAAACTTACATGTATAACTCATGCAAATTCATTTAGTAGTTTTGAACATGACATTGAATAAATAAGATTCAGTGATTACTTTCACTGACAAATTAAATGCTGAGTAATGTTACTAACTTTAGTGGTTTCGTGCTTTTTCTTAGTAGAAGATCGTGCAAACATACTATTGCTTATCCCAATAGCCTCGTCAGGAGTACAGTTTAAGACAAATACTCTTCCTCCACTTGACTTTAATGATACCCTGTCATAGTGAAAGGTGTACGACAAAACGTCTACAGTATTTACAAAAAATATAGCGAAAAACGCGACCACAGTAGCTCGAACCGGTTTTAAAAAGTTAAACATGTTTAGCCCCTGGGCATGTTCCTGTGTCGAGTTTGGTCAATAGGACAAATTTTCATAAATAATATTTTCTAAAATTCTTAAATTGGTGTGAGAGTTAAGGATCCAAACAACTGAGCTCATTGGTGCATAAACTTTCACACTACTTAAACCAATAAAAACAAAAAATTGCCAGTTTAGTGGTACGATATGAAATATCTATTTTAAAACATTACATATGTATTTCGTTCCCATGATGGAACATCATCAGTGCTGTATAATCAAGATTCATGAGTCAGGCCTTAAAACAACTTAAATCTGTACTCCAGGAATGCTACAACTGCATAACAAAATTACGTACCAGATTTCGAGTCATGAGGACTTATGTAATCTGCATAAAACTTTTAATAGATCCATAAAACAAATAAAAAGGTCTTTCTAGTATATGTCACAAGTTTAAAATTAAGTATCTACTTACGTTTACCTACGCAGCTTAAGCGTAAATGAATGTAAGCAGCTACCTCATTTTAGACTTGTAATATGTACTGCGAAGACCTTGTTATTTGTTTTATGCGGAGAACTTCAGTTCTCATGACTTCAAATCGTCTATGTAATTTCGTTATACAGTTGTAACATTCTTGTTGTACTTTTTTTTGTGTTTTTGTTTTAATCCCTAACTCAAGAAACTTGATTTTACAGCACTGACGATTTTCCAGCGTGGAAGCGAAATTGATATGTAATTTTTAAAATAAATATAGTCGTTCCACCAAGCTGGAGATATGGTTTTATTGCAATATTGAGCTGGGCTGGCACAATTTCCATTATGGAGTCGACTTACTAAACTAACCTATGAAATACCACGTGCAAGTGAACTATTTCTTTACTAGAAGCCACGTCGCTTGCATTGTACTATACGTCTTTACTTGAGACATAGCTCTTTCATAAAACTGCAATACATCTCATTCTGTCTATGATTTTCATTCCATAATCATGGCGTTCATTCACTTCTGTATAAAAAATTCAGAATAATTATTGTACGTACGTACACGTGTGTGTGTGTGTGTGTGTGTGTGTGTGTGCGCGCGCGCGCCTTTATGAATTCTGTGCGTGTATGCTACGTAGTTGTAGTGAGGATGAAACAATTAGTAGTACTTGTTCGTGTACACATGATGACTGTAAGCATTACACCTGCCCTACATATCTACTTGGAAGTTTAATATTGGTGAGGAGATTTATTTATTTATGATTCGCACTGGCTTCCTCTCAGTAGAATGACCCACTGCTAACGTGCTTACGTCAGTGACACATCCCGAAGCAGGTTCTTCTGGTAGGTATTCTTCCAGGAACCAGTTACTGGCACTTTCTTCAGGCATTTCTCGACCTGGGAATGTCACTGGCATTCCCGGGCTTCGTCGAATTCTACCGTTTCCAGGCTCAGAGACGACATCCCCTCCTCGAACTATCCAGGCCTCTTGCTATTTCTACATCGGCTGTGCAGCGTGCCCAACTTCAGAGCAAAGTCTCGCTTGGGCACAGTTCACGTTTTGCCGTAACACCTATAAAGCTAAACGGGTCGAAATTTACCCTCCTAGATGTTCTGCTTCCTATGACTCAGATGTTTTGTTAATGTGTTTGCACTTCTATCCCTCTCTCAAAATGAGAAAAAAATCAATAAAAGTGATCCAGAGCTCTAGTCTCCAAAATTGTTCTTTCAAGCGTTCCATACTATCTCCTTAAGATAGCATAATTGTTTAATTGTTGACCTACTTGCATATCTCAGACCTATGTTCCAGAAATTAACAAATAACGTCGAGCACGGATTAAAAAAACTACAACGCTGTCATAGACAGGAATGTACAACTGCAAAGCAATCACCTTATTAAACATGAACACAGTATTATATTTGATTTCATAATAAGGTGAAGGGGAGCCGCATGAAATAACTAAAGTTCACATCATATCTCATCAGTATTTCCTCTTCAAACTTTTCCCCATGCAGCTGAAAAAATTTCCGAGACAGAATAAGCAACAATTGTTCATTTTTGTTGTACACCAAAGTAACAGTATATCTTACCCCTTTGTTAAGGTTAATTGCAAGGAGACTGGTAATCCGTGCATGGTAAGATTTGGAATACCAATCTAATCCAACGTCACGACTTGAGGACGAACCAGCGATAGAGGGATCTTCAAGAATCAGAAAACTCAAACACGGAATACTTAAAGGAGTAAATGGAGACGCGAAGGTGACAGCCTTTCACTGTTACAGTAACGGATCATATAGTATCAGATGGCAGATATCAAAGCCAGTAGAGGGAAACGAAAAAGAAGCGGAACCAGGTGCGAAAGATTCACAGCGGCAGCAAAATCTCCAAGAGCTGTGTACCAACGTCCAGTATAGACCACAACAGCAGCTTGGGCCACCAGGGAGCAAGCTAGCCCAATAGATCAGCAATAAAACCACTGAGATAGTCTTTTGGCACCCCAAGTTATCAAATTTATGAAGCGACTGCCTTTATCTGAACAGGTCAAGATAGATGAAAGTGTATTGCTGAAATAATGTGCTACGCATACGATGTGCAGCGATAGATCCTATAAATACCAAACCATATGTCATATCACAATACAAAAAAATATCTTGGTAAACCAAATCCGTGAATTTCTGTAAACATAACATATTTTCGCATGCCGCACCCCAGAAAACACAGAAAATACAAGGAAATCAATAGCAAAAAGAGTAAGATCCGAAGTGAAGACAATCAGAACTCGAGAGGAACGAAAATATGCTATCCCAGATTTTCGCACCATCAACATGGGACCAAAATAATCAAATTTCATTTATACAAATTAGCTGTATTTCATACCCATGAAGATAACACATGACATTCCGGAAATCGATACATAAATTGTTCCTGGTAATAAAATGCAATATCAAATTACTGCATCTAATATGGGGATCACTGCAAATGACATCCAAAACTAATATAAGTCAACGTTTTAGTCTACCAGTCTGTCAATGGAGCTTGTTATTCATTAGACTGACCATGGATACCAAAGAATTATCTATCTATGCACTCCCAGTCTTCACCTCATACTACTTCTAGTCCAAACATCGCTCCATCCACCCTCCAAAGATTGCAGCGAAGGCAGTGACCACGAGACGAAATGCCTTCCAGTGCTGTGAAGCACGGTCACTGAGGTGTGGTTAACAATAGGTTGTAAGTGAAATACAAATAAAAGAAGAAGTTCAAATTTTGTGGTATGAATGGGGCAATATTGAGCGAGTGTCAACAAAAAGTTCAAAGATTGTGCAATGTTTCTTTAGGTATAAAACTTTTGTCTTAGTGTTAGGTTATTATTTGTATATATATTTTTTCCATAAATATTTTTATTAATATACCATATTTCAGTAATTTATATACAGAATTCCCACAATATAAGTATTGCCATATTTGTATTCAGTGTATAATTATTATTTAAGGTTATAACACATTCCAAATACTACATTTAATTTGTGTATGTAAGTAACGCAAAAACTGTTTATATACATTTTTTTCATATATGTTACACAAACTGAAATTCTAATTATTCTTTAAGATCGGTGTTATCCATAATGTTTTCAAAAATAATCTAGTTTACAGTTGCTGGACAATATCAGATAGAGTTCAGTTAACTTATTCTCTGATTTGATGCCATCGAACATCGAACAGATAGAGTTCAGTTAACTTATTCTCTGATTTGATGCCATCGAACAACTGTGACTCTGAGTATTGAGAAAATCACGCACCAGTTATCAATTATATGAAAGTTTCTGTCAGTACGACATGTTTTTTAGTATTTGGTAATGGTATAAAAAAGTCCTTACAAAAACTTTTATATAATCTACAGCTGTGGCGTGAATGCCATCCGTAAATAAAAATTTATTTTGCGCTGATGTAACAAATGCCTAAACCCTAGCTTACTTCCAGAACAAAATTAACTTGCTAGACAATGGCTATATAAGGTGACACAAAGTTTTACCACCTCACATGTGATGCTCCTCATCACGCAAATTCTAATTATACCCAACGTACGTCAGACGTAATTAACGTAATGTGTGCATCAGAAATGTGCAAGTACTTGGCTTATACGTAATGATACCAAGAAATCCCTCTGCAGTCTGTAGGCACACACATGAATTGAGTGAGACTGAAGTGTAAACACGATCATTTGTGCTGCGAACCCCGGAAAGTGAGATTATCCACTTTCGGAGGGAAGTGACAATCGCAGCCATAAATATTAAGACAGTCTGAGTCTCTCCTACCATGTTCAGGTAATCAGGATGTATAATAAGTCGGCAACCTGATCGTCTCAAACCACGGTGAACATAATTAACAGGCAATGGCTAGACTGGACCATGGTGACTCTGGAGGGAATAGGATATTTGCCTGATTTCTGAAAGTAGTATTTAACGGGTAATTGTATCATCTTATGCTCATAAGTTGCTATTAAATTGCAGTACTCTGTATAAAAAAAAGAGATAAAAGAAAAAGGGGAATGAAATTCAAATAATTTGAAATACCGCTAAAACGATCCACTTCAGTCATGTGATGGCTGTGACTTCAAATGACATGCCGTAAAATTCACTAACAGTAACATATTGTTTGTACACTCATGTTTCTGAAATTCGTCTCAAATCTTGCATAGTACTGCACTGTGCAAATACATCTTAAAAACTCCGGCAAATTTGTTTATGCTTGTTGCAAGCAATGTGAAATGCGTAAATGTGATTGAAACTCGCTGTCAGAGACCTTATTTAGATAGCAGGCTTTATTTTTATGAGGAACATTTTAATATATGTAAACACTCCGTACGATAAATATTAATCTATTAATTCACTATGAAGGAAAATGTCCTGCAGCTGCAAAAGTATAAAGTATTATTATGTACATATTAGTGAAGTGATATTTACATTTGCAAAACAGCTGTTCTGTACATGACACGCCAACTATTTACATTAAAAGGAGTTTTCTAATGTAATTGGTGAACGTACAAAGCCGGCCGTGGTGGCCGAGGGGACTGAGTCGCGCCAGTCACGGTCTGCACGGCCACTACGGTCGGATGTTCGAATCCCCCATCGAGCATGGATATTTGTGCCGTCCTTAGTGTTAGCTAGTTCATAAGTAGTTTGTAAGTTTAGGGACTGATGACCCCGTAGTTAAGTCCCGTAAGCTCTACAAACATTTGAACATTTTTATCGAGGTAGGTTGGTGAGGCCTGGCGTGAAGTCGTCGTTTTAAAAACATCCCAAAGGTGTTCTATAGGACTCAAGTCAGGACTCCGTGCAGACAACTCCATTAGAGGGATGTTATTGTCGTATATCCACTCCACCACAGGCCGCGCATTATGAACAGTTGTTGAAAGATACAGTCGGCATCCCCGAATTGCTCTTCAATAATGAGAAGCAAGAAAGTGCTCCAAAACCAATGTAGGCCTGTGCTGTGATAGTGTCACACAACACAACAAGGGGTGCAAGCCCCTCCATGAAAAACACGACCACACCATAACACCCCCGCCTCAGAATTTTACTGTTGGTACTACACAAGTTGGCAGATGATATCCACACCCTGCCGTGATTCGTCATTCCGTACAACGTTTTCCCACATTCAACTCTCCAACGTTTACGCTCCTTGCACTAAGCGAAGCGTCGTTCGGCGTTAACCTGCTTGATGTGTGGATTATGAGCCTCTCGACCATGAAATCCAAGTTTTTCCACCTCCCGCCTGCCATAGTACTTGGAATGGATCCTGACTATGTTTGGAATTCCTGTGTGCTGGACTGGACACATGCCTGCCTATTACACTGTACGACCTTCTTCAACTGTCTGCGGTATCCGTCTGTCAACAGACGAGGTCGGCTTGTACGTTTAAGTGTTCCTTCACGCTTCCACTTTACTATCATAACAGAAACAGTGCACCTAGGAATGTTTAGGAGTGTGGAAATCTCGCGTGCAGACCCCTGACAAAAGTGAAACGCAATCACCTAACTACGTTGGAAGTCCGTGAGTTCCGCGGAGCGCCCCTTTCTGCTCTCTCACGGCGTATGATGACTACTGACATGACTAGTATGGAGTACCTGGCAGTAGGTACAGCACAATGCTCCTGATATGAAAAACGTATGTTTTTGTCGGTGCCCGGATACTTTTAAACCCAAAGTGTACGAACCCATCACTGCACGGCCGAATTGTTCGAAAACAAGGCGTTTCCTTAACATGGTATGTTCACCATTACATTCACTGATTCGAAATGAGATTGTTGTGAGTTTCACCCAAATACAACTCGCACAGTTGAAACATCTTCATTGAGGGATGGAAAGGGAGGAATTCGAGACTTGATTATCAATGAAAGAAAGAAAAAAAAATCGTTGCTTCTGTTTCACAGTATTGTTAACAGATTTTCTGCTCACGCATTATGATCTTCTGGAAAAATCTCCACCACAGATCCTACAATCAGGGATAATGTAAAACTCAGTTTTCTCAGTTGGTTCATGATATTCTGAACACCGCACATATCCGCGCCCAAGTTGTAGTGTTACCCTGTCTATTGGAAGGCGATACGATTCCGTGCTGCCATGAACTAAATACGAGCTTACCGAGTATCAGACAAAAATTTTCATGAATGTCTGAAATATCTAGCGGATACTACTAAATATATATTTCTGAACTGGACTAAGTCGATAGATGTAATTAGTACCTTTTATAGCGTTATGCTGATTCAGCGGTACGACATCATTGAAATCACGCTTACGTTTAATCTTTTCACATCACATTAGGATTCCATTCGGTTACAGAAGCTTAGCAGCCTCCAACGCACTCCAGTCGATAACGAATGTAGTACACGTCGTGCAGCTTCCTCCGAGTTAACACCTCTGCGTTTGGTTTTACAATGTTCCCAGCAGTGCTACTTATTTATGAATGTAACTGCTCGTAAAAACGAGGAAATTTAGCGCGTTATCTCGTGTGACGCAGCACTTCCAACATTAAATTACACGTCGAAGGCTGTTAAAGCCTCACTCTACTCGTTGGCATCTTTCTCGGAAGTATTTCGCAGCTCTTTCTTCTTCGGAAGTAACACCTAATTCTGCCTTCACAAGTAACTTTTACGTCCAGGAATTAACAATGACATCAGTTATGTTCACTAACATCTTACATAAATGAGTATGCGTATAATGACAGCATTTAGCTATCCTGCAACCTCACTTTAAACTGAATGAAACATTTCGCACAGTTACAATCTTGCGTCATATTAATGTTAGTCCCACAGCAGAAGTAAATAAAATAAACTAATTAAATTTCTTGTGGGCCTATAACCACATTAACTTCTTATTGTCATCATCAACACATTGCTACATACAGTCTATCTATAATAACATATTCGGCGTTAAAAGTTGTTACAAAAACCTTCTTGGTCTATTTACTTCAAGTTTCTACACGAATCTAATAAACAAGTGAAGAGAAATAAGCTATATATATTTTAAATATAGACGTTACAGTATATAGACGTATATAGTGAAATTGATGGTAATAAATATCTCAAAAATTAATAAATAAAATTACGGGTATTCAGCCGTAACCCTACATTTCCTTTTGCTAATATTTCGGCTGTATATCGTTCAGCCATCATCGGAGCGATACTGAAGACTACTAAAATGTCGGTTTACATCCACCACCTACACTGCATAAGCGTAGAAAATCGACGGCACAGATGTATAAGGCTGTTGTAGCGTCCATGGAGATTACATATAATTATAATCTGTAGTTAACGTTGACGGCAGAGAAATACTAGGCTGTGACGAAACCATAATGCCATCTATGGAGACCATATGTAATAACAGAGCCGTTGTCTTCGATTTCATACAATTGTGAATGCCGTATTCCAAATTTTATAAAGAATAAAATAAGATTATTTACATTATTCGCCAGCTGAATTTCAATAACTTCTCTAAAAAACTGATTATCAGAAGGATGGTACAGACGTTAACATAAGAACATTCTCATAACCCATATTATGGCCTGTTTGAATACCATGTATAGTCACTGCTGATTTATCGCACTGTAGCAGGCGGATATTACGCACATTATTTATGAGCTGTGCGGAAAGTGCGTGCAATATACGAACTTCACATCGACATCGTACTTCATACACTCCCGCCTTCCACTAAGGAAATCACAGAATCGACAAGCACTAATATCTTTGGGGCTGGCAGAAAAATACCTTTGACTATGGAGAGGATGCGACCAATTTTTGAAGATAAATTAACGATGAATGGTAGAAAGTCCATTTACTTGAACTATTCATCTTCTGGTGGCAACGTGAAGTACAGAATCCTAATGAAACACGCATACAACAAGACCAAAACACCAACATAGATTGCAGAGGTTCGCAATGATCACGAGCGGAACTAAGTACAGCTCAAAAACTCATGTTTACAATGTGGTAAATTTTTTCTCCAGTAATATACTCCAAACAGAAGTATATCTATGCCTAAAGGTGAGCACTTGTAAATGTGACACTAAGTAATATAGTAACTGGTAATTTATTTATTTAATTTACTTTGCTGTCATTTAAATGACTTGCCACACAGATATTAAAATAGGTTGTATTATAAAATATGAAATCTTTATATATAAAGCAGAGTGTCCGTGTATTTGTGTGTGTTTCTGTGTGTGTATTGCATACAAATCTGCAGTTTTTCCCCAATATTTATGAAATTTTGTACACGTAAGCTGAACCCATGAGGAAGGTCGCCGTAAGTAAAAGATTCACATATAACACATAGTTTACGAGACATGACGTCATAAACAATAAGATGCGCGAAAAACTGATGTATTAAAGGGTAATGCTTATCATTTTTCCTAAATCAGTGGACCGATTTCAACCAAATTTGGTACAAATATCCCTTACGTTAGATAACAACTGCTGTAGGAGTAAGAACCACATATAACATATGCTTCAAGAGGTATAACGTCCTAAACAATAGGAGTTGTAAGAAACTGCCACATAATGCAACGAGAATTTGTAAACACAGTATATGAGAATGACAGTACTTAGCGATTTTCAAGAAACTTTAAATATAACTTCAAACCTTCATTAAACTTTTTCTCGCTGACAACCACATCAAAATGTTTCTCGCTTACTATTTTTCCGCTCTTCATGAAGTTAAACTACGGCATTCGATATGATGTTGCAGTTATAATTTCTACACTACAAACAGTAGCCGCAGGAAATTTTACAGTGAGCCACACATACAGATGAATATATCACGTACGGTACAGATGACTGTATCACAGTACGACACGTAGTTCATGAGATATAAGAACAATAACAGTAATGTTCATGGAAAACCGCACCAGCCGAGTAGCCGAGCGGTCTAAAGCACCTCGCTGCGGAGCTCACGGTTGCTCGCCGTGGAGGTTCGAGTCCTCCCTGGGGCATGGGTGTGTGTGTTTGTCCGTAGGTTAGTTTACCTAGGTTTAAGTAGTTTGTAAGCTACGGACTGGGTGAAGTAGCCGAGCGGTCTAAAGCACCTCGCTGCGGAGCGTGCGGTTGCTCGCCGTGGAGGTTCGAGTCCTCCCTGGGGCATGGGTGTGTGTGTTTGTCCGTAGAACGCGCCATCACGCATCAGGTTTTAATCTATTTATCTATTACATCTTTACAACTAAATCTGTTCGCAACGGATTTTTTCGACATACAGCTTTTATACAAATGAATATATAACTGCAAAATTAAACTAATGTACAATATATAAATCAATAAATATAAGATCATATATACTGCGATGTGTAAAAACCCATATTCCGTAAGCTTAAAAAAATTCCTGGAAAGCTGACAGTAGTGTTGGCAAATTTCATCTCTGAAGCATACACGGATGTAGGCTATAGTAATATACTTCTACAGAGTTATACAGAAACGAAGAGAATGAAACAGAGTACATCCAATGAATACTCATTATTTGCGACACATCTGCCTTTAACTTCAAGAGACTGCTGTTTCCAGTAAGATTGGCATTTTCTATTACGATTCATAATCACAGAGCAATCTATTCAAAACTGTGGAGTGGATTTATATGTCCATGTTTCACACAAGGTCAACTTTATATCACTTGTGCAGGGGTGACCTCACCAAAGAAATTATTGATGTTAGATCCAGGACAAGTAACAAGAAATATTGTTTATCGTAAAGTTGTGAATTAAACGTATGTATGAACGTTACATATCTTTTGTATTTTGCTTACTATCTTTCTTTGTTTGCATGCTGTACTTAAAATTTTGTGTATTATGCAAGACAGCCTTATTTCTTATATATTCCCTGATAAATATAACATGTTATTAGGAAAAAGGAGATGGACAGAGAGAGAGAAGGGATAGAAGTACTAACTCAAGGCTTGAACAGATAAATGAAAACGCTGGAAATGCCAGGTTTTCAGCTAGTTATATATAAATACAACATTAATTTCTTCTTAATTTTACACTACGGTCGAGGGTTCGAATGCCCCCTCGGGCATGGATATTTGTGCCGTCCTTAGTATTAGGTAGTTCATAAGTAGTTTGTAAGTTTAGGGACTGATGACTCCGTAGTTAAGTCCCATAAGCTATACAAACATTGAGCATCTTAATTTTAACTAGCGAAGTCTGCAATACGCAATTACTAATCTGTATGGCAATTCGATACACAACCTAATCTCCTTCTCCCGTCTCCTCTCTCTATGTACATCTATCCCTTTCCTCCTCCCCCTCAATTTGTCCATCCCCTCCTCCTCCTCCTCCTATATCTGTGCATCGCCTTTACCCCACATGCTGTATATCAACCACATACATCCTGTATCTTATGCTGCATTATTCATCTCCTCCTCTCTGAATTCTTCTTCTCCTTCTTTTGTATTCACTTCGTGAAAAGAAATAGATATAAGGGAAAGAAAATAGATTTGTGAAAAAAAGTCGTACAGATTTCTGTTGGGACTTGGAATACCAAAGACGTATGTTAGGCTTAAAGAAGGTTCAAATGCTTGTACAGTTTATGGGACTTAACTACGGCCGCGGTGGAGTAGCCAAGCGGTCTAAAGCACCTCGCTGCGTAGCGCGCGGTTGCTCGCCGTGGAGGTTCGAGTCCTCCCTGGGGCATGGGTGTGTGTGTTTGTCCGTAGGTTAGTTTACCTAGGTTTAAGTAGTTTGTAAGCTACAGACTGATGACCACGCAGTTTGGTCCGATAGATTTACAGACATTCGAACTTGACTACGGAGTCATTAGTCCCTAGACTTATAAACTACTTATGAACTAGCTAATACTAAGGACGGCACAAATATCCATGCCCGAGGGGGGATTCGAACCCCCGACCGTAGTGGCCGTGCAGAACGTGACTGGCGCGACGCAGACCGCTCGGCCATCGCGACCGGCAAGGAAGAGTACGCGTGGTGAAATTGGAGTCAGAAGAATTCGAAATAAAGAACCGACTTAAGCAGAGAGATTCTCTGTCTCCGCTACTTCTTAATTTAGTCCTAGAATATATTGGTAGAATGTAATTCAGAGTGCGAGTGCGTTAATCAAGGCTAGTGAAGATGTAGGTCTGAGGATAAGTGAAGACGAAACGAAATAGTTGGTTACTACTAGAATGACAACAGCGATAGTTCAGGAAATGTTAAAAGGTGGTCACATGTAGCTTGGAAAAGTGAACGTGTTTAAGTATTTAGATGTGGAAATTATGTCGAGAAATGAGATTGAATCCGAGCTGAGGAAGAGATTACGCGCTAGAAATGCTTCCTGAAGCTCATTGAATAGATTACGCTCATCACGGTTATTGTATACATATTTAAAGATCAGAATATACAAAACTATTATTCTTCCAGTTGTGCTGTATGGGTCTGAACTTGGTCTCTCACTTTGCAAAATGAAAAACCGTTTCGAGAATTTTAAAACAAAATTATGAGGATAATTTTCGGTGCAAAAAGTGATGACATTAGCGGGGAGTGGCGAAAACTGCATAACGAAGAGGTTCACGAACTCTATTCAAGCTCTAACATAATCAGTATTATTAAATCATGTAGGCTGTTACAGGCGGGTCACGTAGCTCTAATGGATGAAGGCAGGGCAGAGCGCAGAGTATTGGCAGGGAACTTGGAGAGAAAACGTCCTTTGGGGAGACCAAGGCGTAGAGGGGAGGACAATGTGAAAGTCTATTTGAGGAGTCTAGGTATTGAAGGCGACTGGAAGGAAATAGCTGAAGACAGGGACAGATGACGAAAACATGTTTCTGCGGTAATGCTCCGGTATGGCCAGTGAGTAAGTAAGTAAGTAAGTTACATTCATTTCAATCCCCATCTCTATTTCCTCCTCCCTCCTCTACGTCCATATTGCTCCTTGTGTACCTCCGCTTGGGACTGCTCTTCGCCTCCTCCTGCATCCGTGCCCTTCGATTCTGTGTATGGTGTATCCTCTAATGCACGTGCTGATTCTGGCATCCATACTGGGAGATCGTGGTCTGACGAGTCGCACGTGTTAGTTGTGGTCCTGTTATCTCCCACATGTGCTCGATTGCAAAAAAAGTCCAGAGACCGTGATGGACCGGGAGTTTAAGCACTTCTAAAGAGTATGTTGAGTTTCACGCGCAGTGTGTGTGTGTGTGTGATCAAACATTATCGTATGGGAATAACACATCACCTTCCTGTTGCAAAAACAGCAAAAGAACGGGTTCTATAAAATCGTCAGCGTTCCGCCCATAAACACCAAAGGAGAAATATTGTAAGAGTACACCTGTCGCTGTATCTTACAGTTTGATTTAACGTAATGTATATATTGTCTTAAATTTTTTTATTTCATGTATTTTTCATTCCTTGTATGCTAGATATATTTCTTATGTAACGTCATTTTCTATATTAAATCATTTAGTGTAAACATGTACTATATGTGTAAACCCGCATGAATGCACGGACATTCTTATGCTGTAAGTTAGCAATGCGCCAGAGAAAATGTTGAACCTGTTGTAAAGACTGTCTTTGGTACAGAAGTAGTAGCTGAGAGTGTCGCGCTGCTGAAGCAGTCGCGGAGCGGACTCGCTATAGTAAACACATAAATAATATCAAAAAGGAACAACTTCCTGATGTTCTGCAAAACTTTTTATTGGTCACAAACCGGCTTTCGGCTTCTTACGCCATCATCAGGTGACAACTGAATGTAGTACACATGTTTTCAAAGATGTTAAGATTTACAAAGATGTTATCACAGACAATCGATACTTCACAGGAAAGTTCATCGCAAAAACTTATTTATGAGACTTATTAACATTTATATAAAACTATAATAAATATGTGTAAAGAATCAAAACTAATAGGATTATTTTTCTTGAAAAGGAAGGTTGAAAATAAAACTTATTTCAGTAGAGGTGTAGAGGGGAACTGGATCTGATCGTTTAATACTAAACTAGCATCCTGACCAAATGTTTATTGATTTCCAATATTTCCAGTAGTCTCATCTTTCTGCTTTTCTTCAGGTGATGTAGAATCTCACAGTTTACATCATAATCATGGCCTTCTCTGAGCAGATGTTCAGCAAAGGTTGAATCTCTCTTTTTTAACCTCCAGCTTCTCTCATGTTCTGATAATCTAATAGCTACAGCTGTTTTGACGCTTTGCCTCTAGGTGGTGTTGGCTGGAGCCAGTGTCTTAGGTGAATGCACTTTACGAGGCAACCCTCACGTCTTGCGTTGAAACGACAATCACTTACATGTAGGCAGAATATGCTCTCATCGCCGAAGACTACGGCCCTCAAATCTATCTTCCATGTGACCCTCAGACGGCACCAATTGAGCCGCGCTCTTCGATGCTGTGGAGAGAGTGGAAGACGGTTTAGAGGTTACGGCGGGTATAAAGAAAAATAAACTTTGACCAATACCTGCGAGGGCTAGGTATTGGTTCTCTCCCTACTTTCACCATTCTCAATTTTCTTTTAACTGAACCTCCTGCTTATTACTATGGAAACAGTGAACGCGATCTTGGTTGTAACAAAAATTCTGAACACGTGAGATATCTAGTTGCTGCTACCGCCGTGAATAGCATGCATCAGTTCTAACAGTTATTTCATCAACCTGTTGTCTTCTTCAGTAACCGTCCCAGTGCAGAAAATAGCACGCAGGTCGTTGGCTCTTGCTCTTGAGCCAGAAATTGTGGAGGATAGCAAGGAACTGTTTTTCTATTAAGTGATGAACCAATGATGATGGGATGCCAGAATTTATTAATCATAACTGCAGAAAATTAGCAAACTGCACATAATGAAGAATATTGTTCCTTTTCTCTGCATTAAAGTTCATAACTAGTAAATAAAACAGTAATCTGTTGTAACCATACAATATTTTTGAAATGAAATATGTGTTAACAGTCTGCAATACGAATATGGACTGTACATATTTACAGTCTGAACACCCGATCTGAACTGACTTCGGCAGCGCGACACGTGTCAACGCAGTCTTGATACAAGGCCTGACAACAAGCTCGTGTCACGTCACACCAACAGGCTGCCCACGCAAGCTCACTGGCGGAAGCTACGAGGCAGTGGGCTGTGCCCCAGCGGCCAGCCACTCAGCTTGCGAGGGCAGCCTATTTGTGTGACGTGACACGAGCTTGTTGTCAGTATCTAGACGATGTTGCCCGTGTGCGCTTCTCTTCGCTCTTGCTGGCACCGAAACATGGCCGACGCGCGTCGTTTGCCTTTTTGTTAGTAATTTGTTCTACATCAATATCTACATGCGTTACTCTGTAAATCGCATTTAAGTGCCTGGCATAGGGTTCATCGAACCAACTTTCTACTATTTATCTCCCATTCCACTCTCGAATAGCGCGCGAGAAGAAAGAAAACCTGAATCTCTCCGTTCGAGCTGTGATTTCTCGTTTTTTTTTTTTTTTTTTTTTTCTGATGATCATTTCTACCTATGTAAATGGAAGTCAACAATGTATTTTCGCATTCGGAGGAGAATGTTGGCGATTGCAGTTTCGCAAGTAGCCCACGCCGCAGCGATAAGCGGCGTTATTGTAATGATTCCCATCCCAGATCCTGTATCATTTCCATGACACTGTCTCCCCTTTATCATGACAATACAAAACGGGCGGCCCTTCTTTGGACTCTTACGATGGCTTTCGTAAAACCCACTTGATAATGATCCCACACTGGGCAGCAATACTCCAAGTTAGGACGGACAAGCGTAGTGTATGCAGTCTCTTTAGTCCTTCTGTTGCATGATTTAAGGGTTTTGCCAATAAATCGCAGTCTCTGATTCGCCTTTCCCACGACATTAACTGCGTGTTCTTTCCAGTTTAAGTCTGATGTAATAGTTTTTCCTAGGTATTTAGTCGAGTTTAAGGCCTTCACTTTTGATTGATTTATCTTGTAAACAAAGTTTAACGGATTTCTTTGCGTACTCATGTGGACGACTTGACACTTCTCATTATTTAGAGTCAATTGCCAATTTTTGCTCCACAGTGATATCTTAATTAGATTGTTCTACAGTTGGTTTTGATCTTCAGATGATTTTACTAGACGGTAAATGACGGCGTCTTCTGCAAACAACCTAAGAGAGCTGTTTAGATTTTCTCTAAAATCGTTTATGTAGATAAGGAACAGCAGAAGACCAATCTGTGGAACGCCCGATATCACCTCTGTTTTGCCTTACCATAGATTACTACAAACTGTGTCCTCTGACATTAAATCCCCTATCCAGTCGCAAATTTTGGGCGATATACCATAACCACGCAATTTGATTAAAAGCGTTTGTGAGGTACGATGTCAAAAGCCTTCTATAAATGAAGAAATACGCTATCAATTTGAGATCCATTGTCGATAGCACTCATCACTCCGTATGAGTAAAGAGCCAGTTTTGTTTCGCATGAATATTTTCTAAATTCGTGTTGACCGTGGGTCAATAGATCATTCTGTTCAAAATAATTCATAATATTTGAATACAGGCTATGTTCCAAAACCCTGCTGCAAATTGACGTCAATTAAATAGGCCTGTGGTTTAGTGGGTTACTCCTACTGCCTTTCTTTAATATAGGTGTGACCTGTGCAACTTTCCAATCTTATGGTACAGATCCTTCTTTGAGAGAGGGTAAGGAGCTATCGCTTCAGCATAATCAGATATAAATCTAATGTGTGTACAGTCCGGTCCATAAGACTTGCTCTTGTTAAGTGATTTTAGTTGCTTCACTACTCCGACGATATCTACTTCAACGTTACTCATAGTCGCCTCTGTTTGTAATTCGAAATCTGGAATATTGGTTTCGAAAAACTGTGTTAAGTAACTCTGCTTTAGTAGCGCTATTATCGGCAGGACCGCCATTACTATCACTTACAGAGGGCATTGTTTGTGTTTTGCCCCTAATATTTTAAACATATGGCCAAAATCCCTTTGTATTTTCAGTCAAATTTCAAGAAAGAGTTCCGTTGGGATAAGTATTGTAGGCATCTCACATTGAAGTCCTCGCTAAATTTCGAGCTTCTGTGTAGGATCGCCAATCCTGGGGATTTTATGTTTGTTTAAATTTAACATGCCTTTTCCGTTGCTTTTGCAACAGTGTCCTGACCTGTTTTGTGCACCAAGGAGAATCATATCCTTTTATTAATTTATTTGTTATAAAACTGTCAATTGCTGTCGATGCCACTTCTTTGAAATGGAGCCACATCTGGTCTACACTTACGTTTAGTGTTTGGGATGAGTGGAAACTGTCTTTAAAGAAGCAATGTATTCTATTTCTGTTTTCCTGAACAAGTATACTTTTAGTCTATTTTTGATAACTTTGGGACTTTCGATATTCAACCTCGCTACGACAGCTCTGAGTTCACTAATACCTGTATCCGTTTTCATGCTCGTCATGCGCTCAGGATTATTTTTTGCTAAGAGATCAAGTGTGTTTTGACATCCAGTTACAATTCTACTTGGCTCATGAAGTAATTGTTCGAAGTAACTCAGAGAATGCGTTGAGTACAATTTCGCACGATGTTTTACGCGTACCTCCTGAGTTGAAAATATAATTTCTCCAACAGATTGAGGGTAAATTAAAATCACCGCATACTATTATTGTGTAAGTCGGGTACGTATTTGCAATTTGATAAAGGTTTTCTTTGAACCTTTCTGCTATTGTATAGTCAGAGTCAGGAGGCCGGTAAAAGGAACATATTATTAACTTTTTACGGTTTTCGAGTACAACCTCTTCCCATAATAACTCACAGGAACAATCAACTTCACTACACCATAGACTACTTTTTACGGAGACAAACACGCCTCCACCTATTTTGTTTAATCTCTTTTTTCTAAAAACAGATATTTCGCAAAAACTTCTGCTTAAGCCAACTTTCGCTACCTATAATGATGTGTTTCGGTGCTTTCTATAAACGCTTGGAGTCCTAGTACTTACCCGACATAGCTATGACAATTTACAACTGTTATACCGATAGTTCCTAGATCTACATTTCTCCAATGATCGACCACATTTAGTGTTTCCCAAAAGCCCTCTACCCTTAAAAAAATAATAATAATAAAAATGAAAAAAAAAAAAAAAAAAAAAAAACGCCCAGCCGATGCCACACATCCCCCGCTACCAGTGTCAGCTTCAATTGTATAGTGGACTCCTGACCTATTTAGCAGAATCTGGAAACCCACCACCCGATGGCGCAAGTCAAGGAATCTGCAGCCTACACGGTCGCAGAACCGTCTGAGCCTCTGATTCAGACCCTCCACTCGGCTCTTTATCAGAGGTCCACAGTCGGTCCTCTCAAATATGCTGCAGATGGTGAACTCTGCTTTCATCTTGCAAGCAAGACTGGCAGTCTTCAGATAGCCGCTCAAAACCTGAGATGGTCTCTTCGGATCCAAAGCGACACACATCATTGGTACCGAAGTGAGCCACCGCCTGCAGTTGGCTGCACCTTGTACTTTTCATGGCATTCGGAAAGACCCTTTCCACACCTGGAATGACTGCACACGGTGTGCACATGGAGTGCTCATTGGCCTTCTTTCCCTCTTTGGCAGCCATCTCCCTAAGGGGCTCCATTACCCGCCTGACGTTGTAGCTCCAACTACGAGTAAACCCACTCTCTGTGAAAGTTCAGATCTTGGAGGCTGCGTGGTCATTTCAGGATGAGCGATCGGCCGCAGTGACCGAGCAGTCTGCGGCCGTCAGTCACAGTCTGCAAGGCCGCTACGGTCGGGGGTTCGAATGCCCCCTCGGGCATGAATGTTTGTGTCGTCTTTAAGGTAGTTCATAGTTTGTATGTTTAGGGACTGATTACCCCGCAGTTAAGTCCCTTAAGCTTAACAAACATTTGAACATTTTTGGACTTGCATTTAGACAGCGACCCGGGCAGAAATTTTGCCACTTACAGATTGAAATAAGGTATCAGTTCGACCCATGAGACTGAAGCATCTCTTATAACTTTTCAATACGTGGTTAAAACAAATGCCATTAGTAAGCAAATAAGCCTCGTGAAGCAGTGACTATGTCTTTCGAGTGTTAATACCATATTTTACGATGTTCTGGTAACTTCTACAGTTGAAAGTTGATTAATAAGAAAGAGAGCTATTTCATGTCATGTATTTCAAAGACGGTGACGCTATTTCAGATTTTTCTGTTTGCATATCCATCGTTGAAATTAGTACGCGATTATCGTTTTCCGACCCCATGTAATAAATTTTAAGTGTGTTCCTGTCGCTTTTATAGCATTTTCCTATACTGGGAAAAGCAAAATTGGTGATTCTGTACATACTTTTAGGAACACAATACAACGAAAAATCGAAAAAATACCAATACTATATCTACTGAAGCAGCAGAAACAGACTCAGGTAAATGAATATCCTTCATGAGTCGATAGTCGCAACACCCGTTCCTTTCTTCATGTAGCATCCTGTTTCCAATTATAGGATTGTGCATAGCCAAAGATACATAGCCAAGAGGAGGTGCCGTAGCTATGTTAAAAAATGCCTTTTAGCACGACATGTCATAAAATAAAACCACGAATTAACAAAAAGGTAGAAACATAGTTAAAAAAATTAACGGTAACAGAATTTACACCTTCACATTACTAATTTAGTTTGCAATCACTTCATCACGCACGTGTTACACAAGTTGCACTTTATTTACTGATTTTCATCTGAACCTGTCTCTCACTGCGTTGAACGGTTGGTGTGTGGGGGGGGGGGGGGATTTACTACACACAGACTGGATTGATTCGTTGGTTTCCCGCTGTTTCCGTCTTTCTTTATTCGTTGCGAACGCAAGCATCATATAGCATCTTCAGTTTTTTCAGCCAACAACGGAACAACGAGTCCTTTCTTTTGAATGTCCTTAATGATTACGTAGTACACATTATTAATTACACTCAAATCAACATTTAATCTTAAAAATTGCCTAGAAGTTCTAAAGTTACCGCTAACGATCGACGAACAAGATGTTAATGTACGTAAATAGAACCGACAAAAATGTTCAAATGTTTGTAAATTTGTCGGACTCTACTACGTCGTTATTAGTCCGTAGCTTACACACTACTTAAACTAAGAAACTTCCTGGCAGATTAAAACTGTGTGCCGCAACCGGGACTCGAACGTGGGACCTTTGCCTCCCGCGAGCAAGTGCTAAACCGACTGAGCTATCCTACACGACTCACATTGCCGCCTCACAACTTTACTTCCGCCAGTACCTCGCCTCCTACTTTCCAAACTTCACAGAAGCTCTCCTGCGAAACTCGCAAGACTAGCACTCCTGGAAGAAAGGGTATGGTGGAGACATGGCTTAGCCACAGCCTAAGGGTCTCGGTTCCGGCACACAATTTTAATCTGCCAGGAAGTTTCATATCAGCGCACGCTCCGCTCCAGAGTGAAAGTTTCATTCTACTTAAACTAAGGTAAACTAACGTAAGGACAACACAAACACTCATGCCCGAGGGAGGACTCGAACCCACGACGGCGAACGGCCGCGCGCACCGCAGCACGGCGCAACAGTACGCACAGCTAATCCGCCGCGGCTAGAACCGACAGAAGACGTTCAAGAGCGCAGCATTGCCTACTGTAATAGAACCTACGTATAACTGTACAGTGAAATCACTGTCAAAAGCATCTGAGACCCTCTACAGTGCAGAAATGCACACTGTACCTATTCCCCCATACACAAAGGCAACCAAGTCTGGCAAAAACTTGACGTCCTGGGCTCTCAGCCAATCAGCAGCGGTATTACGCACGGCCACTCTCCCCCAATACAGGCTCTCTGTTGTTGTTGTTGGTTTTTGGAAGGGACTAAACTGCAATGTTTATCAGTCCCTTGTTCCAGTATGAGAGATAAAACATTGTGTTAAGCGTTCCTAAGTAAAGGCGTTAACATGTCACAGTTTAAAAGGAACAGGTACAGGTAAATGTGAAGGGATACAAATTAAAACGAATAAAAGATAAAAGGGCGGAAACAGTACAAGAGTGTTGTTGCTGGCTGATCACAGAAATATAAGTAACGCATCCAACCACTCTGGGACACATTAAAAACACCTACCTAGAAGACTTAGGCAGGTGGAGGACAGTAATGACACACACAAACTTTAAATGGACTTGTAAAATCCACACTCACGGATAAAATTTAAAACAGAATCAACAATTGTCGGCTAAAGCATGCTGCAAAGCGTCAGGGATATTACAATTTCGTCGCTGTTCGGCTAAATTGCGACATTCAAGTAAGATGTGGGTAACTGTCAAAGGGGCACCACATCAACACTGAGGAGGGTCAACGAGACGCAAAAGGTGACCATGCGTGAGCCAAGTATGGCCTATACGGAGCCGGCAAAGGACAACCGACTCCCTGCGAGAACCCCTCAGAGAGGTCTGCCACACAGCAGTAGATGGCTTGACAACACGGTAAATGATATCTTCCAGAAAGTTATTAAGTGATTCTCTTCAAATGGACTCTCATTAAACTTTGATAAAACCCTGTATATACATTTTCATACAGGAAATGGCATGAGACCATTAATAAATTTAGACTTTGAACATAAATCAGTAGCTAAGGTAGAATATTCAAAATTTTTAGGTGTTTGCATTGACGAGGGACTTAACAGGAAGAAACGTATTGAAGATCCCCTGAAACGTCTGAGTTCAGCTACTTATGCTATCAGAGTCATTGCAAAATTTGGTGATATACATCTCAGTAAATTAGCTTACTCCGCCTATTTTCATTCACTGCTTTCAAATGGGATCAAATTCGGGGGCAATTCAACATTGAGTAAAAAAGTATTCATTGCACAAAAGCGTGTAATCAGAATAATTGCTGGAGCCCACCCAAGAGCGTCCTGCAGACATTTATTTAGGGATCTAGGGATACTCACTGTAGCTTCACAATATATATATATATATATATATATATATATATATATATATATATATATATATATATATTCACTCATGAAATTTATTATTAACAATCCGACCCAATTCAAAGGTAATAGCAGTGTGCATAGCTACAACACTGGCGTTCCACAGGGAAGCGTTATAGGTCCCCTACTCTTTCTGGTGTTTATAAACGATTTAAGAGATAATCTGAATAGCACCCTTAGACTGTTCGCGGATGATGCTGTCGTTTATCGGTTAGTGAAGTCAACAGAATATCAAAAGCAACTGCAAAGCGATTTAGACCAAATTTCTACTCGGTGCGAAAATTGGCAATTGACACTAAGTAAAGAAATCCGCTGAACTTCAATTACGCGATAAATCAGTCAAACCTTAAGGTCGTAAATTCTACCAAATACCTAGGAGTTACAATCACGAACAACTTTGACTGGAGAGAACACATAGAAAATATTGTAGGAAAGGCGAACCAAAGATTACGTTTCATTGGCAGAACGCTTCGAAGATGCACCAGCTTCACCAAAGAGACTGCCTACATCACACTTGTGCGTCATCTCCTGGAGTACTGTTGCCCCTTGTGGGACCCTCACCAGGTGGGACTGACGGAAGATATTGAGAAGGTTCAGAGAAGGGCAGCTCGTTTTGTTTTATCACATTACGGGGGGGAAAGCGTCACGGAAATGTTGCACGAATTGGGATGGAAATCATTAGAAGAAAGACGTTATTCATTGCGGTGTGGTCTGTTTACGAAGTTTCAATCACCGACTTTTACTTCTGAATGTGAAAATATTTTGCTAGCACCCACCTACTTAGGGAGACATGACCATCTCAATAAAATAAGATAAATCAGATCGAAAACGGAACGATTTAGGTGTTCTTTTTTCCCGCGCGCTATTAGAGAATGGAACGGTAGAGAAAAGTTATGAAAGTGGTTAATGAACCCTCTGCCAGGCACTTAAATGTGATTTGCAGAGTATCTATGTAGATGTAGATGTAGGAGAAAGGATGATATTCACTATTCAAGGTTAAATCTAACTTTGGCTCAGAAAGGGGTGAATTATGCTGCCACAAAAATCTTTGGTCACTTACCAAGTAGCATCAAAAGTCTGACAGATAGCCACCTAGTATTTAAAAAGAAATTAAAGGAATTTCTGAATGACAACTACTTCTACAATGTAGATGAATTTTTAGATAAAAGGTAAAAGAAATAAAAAATAAAAATAAAGCATAAAAAATCCTTAAAATATTGATTGTCAAGTACAGACAACATTTACTAAACTGACACGTTCCACATCATTACGAAATGTCGTATATATGATCTATGGAACAGGTATTAATCTAATCTAATCTAATCTTATTGGTTTCCTAATTGTTGGGCCTGCAGCATCATATATGTCGTAAAAAGACATTGTAATAAAGTTCCAGATTGCTGCTTATGTTTTATTTATTATTGCTACAGTTGTTTCGACAGTTTGTCATTCTCAAGCGCGTCTACGATGTTTGGACGTCAATTAATGTTGACGTCTGGCGTAACTGTTGCTTTAACTGTCAGTTGTTATGCAGCTTTTTACATTAAAACTTTAAATTAAAGAAACTTTTATATTTTTTCGTAATTAGCAACATCTTTGGCAAAGGTGTTTCTAATTACGAAAAAAATATAAAAGTTTCTTTAATTTAAAGTTTTAATGTAAAAAGCTGCATAACACCGGACAGTTAAAGCAACAGTTACGCCAGACAGCAACATTAATTAACGTCCAAACATCGTAGACGCGCTTGAGAATGACTGTCGAAACAGCTGTAGCAATATTAAATAAAACATAAGCAGCTATCTGGAACTTTATTACAAATATAATCTTACAAGGACCTTGCGGGTGAACTGGGATCGGAGGTCTGAGAGTACAGGCTCTCTAAAGTTCACACGAAGCAATGTACTCGGTACGCCAGTCACGGTGCAAGAAGTGTCTCTGACTGTGCCGGGCTTAAGAGCGTGAGCGGCTGGCGCTGGGAGAAGCGCCCCGGCGGCTGAGTCAGCGGCCAAGGCCTCTGCGCCGCCCCCGCGTCCCGCAGAGCACGGCCGGCGCGGCTGGTGGGGTCGAGGGTCGCGCGGAGGCTGCTGCCTGCTGCCTGCTGCCTGGTGCCTGCGCGGCCGCAGCCGCAGCTGCCGCCAGGCGTCGACCCCGCGGCCAGCCAGTGGCTCCCAATCACCCGCGGCCCACACTCGCCGTCTGCAGCCCTCCCAAGGACACCGCGGCCAATGCCCCTTCACCCGGCCGCCGGCTACCGTGTGAGCCGTCGTGCGGCCAACGCAAATAGAGGCGCCATCTCACCGACGCCGCTTCGAGTCGGACGAAGACTGCCGTTCTTCTGGTTACCTGTTCCCTCACATAACACAGGGCTGTGCCGCAATTTAGTATTCCTATAAATCATTAATGATGAACCCATTTACACTCGAAGAAAAAATGTTTAAATGTTTGTAGAGTTTATGGGACTTAACTACGGGGTCATCAGTCCCTAAACTTACAAACTACTTATGAACTAGTTAATCCTAAGGACGGCACAATAATCCATGCCCGAGGGGGGATTCGAACCCCCGACCGTAGTGGCCGTGCAGATCGTGACTGGAGCGCATCAGTCCCCTCGGCTATTGCGGCCGGCGCACTCGAAGAAAATTCACATTTGTCTGCCATGTCCATATTCGGCACAGAGGGCGGCTGCCCTGCACGTCTCCGGTGAATAAACTCTGTATGCGCCTGTTAATAAAACATATGTACGGATCAACATATTTAATTTTATATTTTAGATTCTAAATAAATGTTATGTATCTTGGCAATGGCCGGCCGCGGCGGCCGAGGGGACTGAGGCGCTCCAGTCACGGTCTGCACGGCCACTACGGTCAGGGGTTCGAATCTCCCCTCGGGCATGGATATTTGTGCCGTCCTTAGTCTTAGTTAGTTCATAAGTAGTTTGTAAGTTTAGGGACTGATGACCCCGTAGTTAAGTCGCATAAGCTATACAAACATTTGAACATTTTTTTTTTCTTGGCAATGTTGTTTCCTGTTCAAAAAAATTGTTGCCACCAGTAACCCTCCACAAGCATGCACAGTTAACACAACCCTGCATATTTGGAAAGGAAGAGGAGCTGTCACAGAGTCTAACAACTACAGACCAATACGCCTTCTTTGTCAGACCATGAAGATATTTGAACAGGTGCAGATAGTCTCTGTATCTCCTAACCAGTGTGGGTTTGCCAAGAGCTGTGGCACTCCAGATGCCATCCACGCTGCACCTTTTATGCTGGAGAAGCTCACAGATAAGAGAAAGACTGCACCCTTTCCATTTGTGGACAGAGGAAGCTTTCGATAGGGTTCCAGCGAGCTCTACGACACCACAATGTACTGGAATACAATAAATATACACTCCATAGAAAATTCTAAGACTTTTTCTATCGCAAACAATGTTAGTTGCATCCACCCGAAGCATCATCTCCCGCAGTAGCGGATGCAGCGTTTCACTAGCTGCATCGTCGACGAGAAGTCAGCTTGTACGCGACCCCTCACGAGCTATCCAGCCATGGCACTACCTACACTCATGCCGTCCTCGTTTCTCTATATATCGAGATTGCCTGTCTCACTTAGAAATCATCCCCTTTCTCTCGCTTTCTGGCGTCACTCTATCTTTCTGGAGTCCCATTGTGTCTATGTCCCCCTTGTCGTGGAGGGAAGATTTCCAGCTCTCGCATGGTAACTACTGATACGCGCCAAGCCCTCGTACTGTTTATTTACTGCCCCGTGGTGACTTCTTATCTTAGAATATGAACTGGATCCAGCTTCTCTAGCGAGATGTAACGAGTGTAGTCCGCTGTCCTGTTGGAGTCTCCACCTTTTAAATTCACCGTTGGTGTTCATCAGGTTCAGCCCTCTCTCCACTACTATTCATCCTTTGCATGGACACAGTAACAGCCGTTACACAGACCTCTCATTCCTGGACGCTTCTATGTGCAGACACGCGGTACTGACGCAGACAACCCGCAAGGAACTTCAAGATCAAACCCAAGCTTGAAATGTAGGATAGCAGAGAATCGCATGCTTCTCAGTCTCCAGAAGACGACCTGTTTGGAAAGCCCTCGCCAAACCAGCGGAACCATCAGCATCGATGGCCAGGATTTGAACAAAACTACCGAGTTCAAATTCCTTGGATTCATGGTAACATCTTCAAATGATTCCAGCCTGGACACCTGGATTAGAGTAAATGCAGCATGGCTGAAATGGAGATAGGTCACTGGTGTTCTCTGTTACAAAGAGTTGCCTGTACACCTGAAGGCAAAAATTTGTCAATGGGTTGTGCCTTCAGTATCCGTTTACGGGGTAGAGTTCCGACCTTTGATGCGAAAGCAGGCTCTCCACACAATGAAGATGAAAATGCTGCGATGGTCCCATAGATTGACTCGCTGCGACCATGCAACAAATAACTATGTCCAACAAAGGCTTCGTGTAGTCTCAATCATAGAAATGTCAATAGAGGCTCGTCTTCTGTGGTACGGCCATGTCATGAGGCCAAAACAGCACTCAAATTTGATCAAGGAGGACACGACCGCGTGGTTGACTGCTCAGGAGCTGGCTGGACAACATCAAGGAGGACATGAGCCATGCGGATCTCAGCCCTGAAGATGTCCACAACAGAGCTCTGTTGAGGAGTCGTAGCACAAGAGCAGACTCCAAGTAATGGGAAAAATTCTAGGATAGAAGAAGATCTTGGCAATGATAGTATAATTTTATATTTTTGATTCCATATAAGTTTCTCAGCATATCTTTATATCTCCGGAGATACTATTATCGA
Source organism: Locusta migratoria (assembly GCA_026315105.1). Classification (NCBI taxonomy): domain Eukaryota; kingdom Metazoa; phylum Arthropoda; class Insecta; order Orthoptera; family Acrididae; genus Locusta; species Locusta migratoria. Next base: position 467,858,734 of record CM048744.1, on the reverse strand, counting down.
TGGGTGCAGAGATTGTAGCGAGTAGGAGCATCTCTATAGAAGTTAGTGGGAGGAGTACATGGAGGTAATTATGCTCCTGCAAAATAAAGTATAAGAAACTTTGTAATGGCAGATTGTATATCAAGTAAAAGGGTGATTTGGCCCCATTTTGTCATTGTTAAAGTTATCCCAAAATTTTGTGTTGTTAATGTTCAATGTTAATTGTTGAAAAGAACTCTTAATGTCATTATTTAAGTTCCTTTGTAAGTGTAAAAATTTTGTTTAAAAGTCAATACAGGACCTTTTGTTAAAATTAAATATGTGTCAGTCTACATCATTCAATTCACGTAGTTAGTTTCCAGTTACCTCTGTACATTTTTTATTTAAATCCGATTTTGAGTCAACATAGGTGCGCCTCGGTTGCACAGTGGTAGAGTGCCAGACTACAAATCCAAAGGTCGCGGGTTCGATCCCCGTCAGGTTCTAGGATTTTTATCTGTCACTTTCCATTTCTTTCACCTCTGGCAGTATTGCTCATGTGAAAAATACCGAGTAGCACCGTGGTTCGGAACCCACGTTAAACTGTAGGTCCCCCTATAACTGGCTGGGTAAATTAGTTCGAAGGTCGGAGGAAGGCAACGGCATACCACCTCCAAACAGGACCATGCCTAGTAAAGCACTTTGGTGTTCAAACCAATCTTCGGATTGTTGACTGCTTTACCTTTAGATTGCTTAGGGCTACACTGCACTTTCCATACAGGAATTATCTATTTATTTATGATTTTACCTGCTGCTGCTGTTGTTTCTGTATTGCTGTAATTCTTTCGAGAGAACTGAATGCGTTATCCAACTTGGAGGTAAGTGCAAGAACACGGCCATAAATTCGACAAAAACAGAGAAATCACTTTCACGTTCTGTTACTTCTGCGCATAAAAACCTTACCTCATTCTCGACTAATTAAATGCAGTTGTCATACATTTCAAAAGAGTTGTCAGGTTACAATGTAAAAGATACCAGTTTTAGTTCAATTGTTTATTCAGACCACTGAAAACAGATACCTCTGATACACATCACCACAATTTTGACTTCCGTGACCCTTCACATAAAAATGGAACAGCGACACACAAAACTAACACTTTAGGTTTTTTGCAACTGTAAACACAATTTCACTCCATCCTAGATATTCAGAATTTGTGTTCCAGATTGTAGCATACACCACTACCGATAATACCAGGTAACGTATCTTCTTACACTGAAGCATGTCTGTATTCGTCGTGACATACTAGCCACTATATCATCACGGAATTATTGGGTCAGATTGTCCCACTCTTCAATGGCCATTCGGCATAGATCTCTTAGCCTGGCTTGTGGGTCGTCTCGCCCATAGAAACAGAGTCGCATTCAATGTTCGTTGTGTTCATCTTTGGAGAACATGCCGGCCATTGTATTCTTGCAATGTCGTTCTCAAGAAGGAATTCATTCGCAAGATGTGAGCGATACGCGCGATAATTGTCGTCCATTAAGATTAGCCCTCACAAAAATGCTACTGGTTCTAAGGAGGATGTCACCCCTTTACCGTACAACCGTTTAATTGCCTTCTGCGGCCACCAGTAGCGTACAGTGATCCCACATAATGCAACCCCAAACACCATGAAATTACCACCTTCCTGCATTCGCCTGACGATGTGTCTAATATGTTCAGGCTGACCTCCATCGTCTCCGACGATTTTCTGGTTGAAGGCAGATGCGACTCTTATCTGTGAATAGCACTTGATGCCAATTCTGACGAGTCCATTCAGCATATTCTTGGGCCCATTGTAAAGCGCTTCATGGTATCACCATGGAGGCCTGGAATTAATTTGCATATAATGCAGCTATCACGTACAGTGTCGAAACACGATGTTCTGTGGCTGCACTAAAATCATTCAGCATGGTGGCGTTCCTCCGTTAGAAGTAATCAGCTGCCGTGGTGGCTTTTGGACGGCCACAGCGAGGCATGTCACCCACAGTTCCTGTTGCTGTGTACGTCCTTCAGTTCCGAACAACGTGGCTTTCGTTCAGTCCGAGACGTCTGAAAATGTGATGAGAGGCCCTCCTGAAACAAAGTAACAACGCTAATACGATCAAATAGCGGAGTACACTTCTAGACATGGGAACACTACAGTCAACAAGCAGCGTACTTCCTTCCTGTAACTGATAAAAAAAAATAAAAAAAAATTGTCATAACTGTATACTGGGATACCACCCGTCTGCTTTGACCCATGACGACATCAATGGTCAATGTTTGTATATCTATCGGACCAAACTGCGTGCTCATCAGTACGTAGCTTACAAACTACTTAAACCTAGGTAAACCAACCTAAGGACAACACACACACCCATGCCCCAGGGAGGACTCGAACCTCCACGGCGAGCAACCGCGCGCTCCGCAACGAGACGCTTTAGACCGCTCGGCTACTCCACCGCGGCATGACGACATCAAGATGTCGGAAAACCAGTATACGGAATATCTTAAAACTTCTGTATTGTGAATAGAAATAATCTGTAGTTATTATAGATAAGAGAGTGTACCATCGATCATAGGTCTTAGCCCAAGAATTCCCGCCTTCGGCGCTCACATACGAAAAAAAATATCTCGGTTAACCTACACCTAACCACCAGAGATGCTACAGATCACTTTTTAAACACAAACTATTAATCTGTTTTGTTTTTAAAGAAACTATCGTCTTTAACGCAACCACCACATAATCACTCACGCCTTCTACAAACACGCACGCACCTCAAAACTACCGCGCTGCGATGACGTCATGTGTCAAAACTGACGGGCGGTGTCCCCGTCTACAGGTGAGCAAAAAAATCATGTGTTTGTAGATCTTAGATTGACATAATTGTCAATTTTAAATTTCTAAATTCTGGTATATACAAAATCTGTTGTAACTTATGTAATGCCGGCCGCGGTGGCCGAGGAGACTAAGGCGCTCCAGTCACGGTCTGCACGGCCACTACGGTCGGGGGCTCGAATCCCCCCTAGGGCATGGATATTTGTGCTGTCATAGTTCGTAAGTAGTTCATAAGTAGTTTGTAAGTTTAGGGACTGATGACCCGTAGTTAAGTCCCATAGACTATACAAACATTTGAACATTTGAAACATTTTGTAACTTATGTAATAAATATTATAGAGGCCAAACCGGATGTAATATCACCTTTCCTTATAAGTGAGAAAAACCCATAATAAAAGATAGGCTTGATGTTAGTTTTGGGTATATACTAAAGTACGGAATATATGGCAGGACTCGCTCTGGAGTCGGATGCAATGAGTGAGTGCCAGTCTAAGCGGATTAGAAAACGGAAAAGGTAAAGGTTACGGTTCACACAGTTGGTGGCTGATACCGAACAGCCGCTAGCGGGGAGCGGGCGGCATGCGGCCGTTCGCCCCGCACAGAGGCTGGGCCTCTGGAGTGCGTCTGTCCTGTACGAGAACTCAAACTGAAGAGAGCGAAGGAACTGATTCTCGCACCTCTGAGTCCTGCAGCAGTAGCACACGTGATCAAACGTGGGTGTCTGCTATTGACTCCACGGTAGCGTGGAAACGTCAGGAGTTCCAGCACGGACGCCAGAAGGGTGGCGTAATTTTAGAAACGGCAGTCAGTACTGGTTGTGGCCGGCTCTGTCCTGCAAGATGGACAGGCTTGGTCACGTTGTCAAGACGTATGTCACATTGTAACAACACTTGTAAAACTTAGGCGAAATTTTGGAACAAAATTTTAAAATTATTTCCCTAAACTATTTTAGACTGGCTGGTCATCCTGTACATTCTCTCCCTCTTTCCTAGAAGTAGAGACTCACAAAGTTTACATGGGCACCATACACTCCTGGGAAGAATGGGTTGCTCGAAACGGGACCTAGTAGCTAAGGGAGAAGTGTGTTACAATTCCAACTCATTTTGTGTGAAAGTGAGGGGAATTACATGTAGTCACATTTGGATTTCAGGTAAACATTAAAATAAGGAAAAATCATAACTCTGCTGAAATTTGTAGAATAATAAATTCAATAACGTGAAAATTCAAACCAATTAACAGTTTAATGTAGTGTTATGATTGAATTAAAACTTGATTCACATGTTACGTGTCGTTACTAAATTATGTGAAATCAAAGTGTTGACACTGGCCGAACTTAAACAGCACGGGTCTTTCAATGGTTACAGCTGCTCCCAGAAATGTGTGGATGTTTGTGTTGTTTGGCAGATATTAGTCTCGTTATTACACAGTGTAACAAATGTAGAAAAAATCACAAACAAATTCTATTATTATAAGAGGATTAATGTATATGGGTAAGAACCATATTGGATTACATAACTGCACAAAATTGAAATAAGGTTTCCTTCAATAAATCACACTGGAAAACATAGTAAAATAAGGGACTCTATGGAATCAATCCCATGAAAAACTCACAAAATTCTTATACTCAGACGGAGGTGATACTTCCCATAGATTAGCAAGGACTTGATAATTCAGTATAAATATATAATATATTGTTAATCATAATTGCAGAAAAGAATTGACATCAATTGCAAAAAGTAATATTAGCTTTAACTTTATTAACTGATCAACTACATTTAAGTAACAACCTTTTCTAAAACCATTAACATCACTCATTACATAAAATATTGTGGAAGTGACAAAATACACTAATGCAATTGACATGAAATGTGTGGAATTAAAAATTTTTTAAACATAGGGATAGAATTCATATTAAGTAAGGAAATAAAATATGGAAATGCAACACAGGTTTTAGCTGCCTTAGTTCTTAGCATAATACACAAGGTCTAACAATAGAAATTGTGTACATAATACCTAATTATTCACTTGAAAACATCGCAAGTTACTTAAAGAGGCAACAGGTCATATAGGAAAACTACACAAAAATATTACCTCTATATATTGTGGCCTCACTATGACCTCACCGAGAGTGCTTATTACACCACCGAACTCAAATGATTACACCGAACTAAATATGGGTGTCATAACTGTATATAAAACACAGCAAGAACTAAATTACCGTACTTGATACTCTCACAAATACAGGAAAAAGGATACTCATAAAAATATCTAGGATAATGTCTTACAAGGAAAGTACTCGGGCTCGAACAAACACAAATATACCAAAATCGTGTGAGAGGTCCCTTATTGCACTAGCGATACTCTCGCATCTGCAAAACTCTGCAGTCGCCCATTAGAGGCCTCTGCGTGTGCCACACCGCATTGCACTTTGACCTGCCGGTACGCCAGTATGGACCAGTAGGGACAGTGCGATGTGCCTCTGAAGTTGCGTTTTGTGACGTTATTTGTGTAGTGAAGCGTCAGATGGGTCGCCGATTGGTAATCAATCCTCCAAATGTATTGCGATTGGTTGAGATGAAATTCCTAAGAGCCGTTCTTCGTGAATACGGTCTTAGTGTAGAAGATGAATCATTCACATGTTTTCTGGTATATTTTATAGTGCAGAAATATGAGCATAGATTAGAAACACTATAATAGATACCAGGTAACATGCGAATGATTCATCTTCTGCACCAATACCATCTTCACGAAGAAGGTTTCTTCGTAATTTCCTCTCAACCAGTCACACTATATTAGCAAGATTGATTACCAATCGCCAACCCATTCGACGCTTCACTACACAAATAACGTCACAAAACGCAACTTCAGAGGTACACTGCACCGTCACTACTGGCGTACCGGCAGGTCAACGTGCAATGCGGCATGCCACACGCAGATACCTATAATGGGCGACTGCTGAGTTTTGCAGATGCGGGAGTATCACTAGTGCAACAAGGGACATTTACATGTTCTGTCATACGATTTTGGTGTATTTCTGTTTGTTCGAGCCTAAGTACTTTCCTTGTTAGATAAAAATTAAGCTTTGTTTCCCAATTTTACTGGTTTTCGTAAACCTCTACAATCATTGGGCAGAGGAAGAATTAATAGTGTTTATCACAAAATTATCGACTTTTTATAGTTTCTTCGTAAGGCGTATCACTTGGGAGCTTCAGTTGGTATTTTATTGGAAAATTCATGAATTACCATTTTTGAGATACTTCCCGCGTAAATGAAGCTTATGCGGCGCGGAACTGTAAACAAACAACTGTCAGGCTCGCAAACAAAAAATATTATTACTTAAATTATACGTGTATGGCCATGTGAACAACTGTAAATGATTTACTTTCTTGACTGTAAGTAACATTGCCCAAAGAGATGCATGGATACTTCAGTGGTGTTCTTGTAGCTGTTGTATTTTACACTATTTCACGTGGAAAAGCTGAAAACAAGTCCTTTTGGATACAAAATACAGAAAAATTCCACAATTTACAGGTCTTATAGTCATCTACTCGTGAAGCTAAAGCCTACTTTTTGCTTTGTCCCATAATCAGGCATGTGACCAAAACAGTCACATCGCCTACCGCTCTTACAGAAGAGGTTGTTTTATTCATCTTCAGGACTGGTAGGCCACTCCACAATGATCTGTCAGGCCTGTTCTCAGCAAACATTAACCCATTTGCAATGTCTCAGAGAAGAGTTCGCTAACACTATTGCGTAATAACTCACATTCAAGGCTTACAGTGTATAAGAGCAAATTCTAAAAAAAAAAAAAAGAAAAAAAAATTATACCGGATCGTATGCTTGAAGGGTCTATTAAGATCCAGACTATTGCAAAATTTTTGCAAAAGACAATAGAAAATCGCTGTAAATGAGAGGTTGCAAGCACCATTACCCATCCCAGGACGAAACTTGAAACAATTTGCTGAAAACCGTGCGTAATTCTGTCGTTGCTTGACAGTAACATAACCAAATGCACGGTTCATATTAACTCCTTATTAAAACTACCAAGTTGCGCTCCCATTGACGATTACAGCTGACACTGGGTGTATGTTTAATTATAACCCCCAAGTAACTTCATCTGTGGGGTATTACCGTTATTTCGTGTAAGGCGACAGATAACCAAGATATACAGAGCCTTTGTCTGGCCTGAAATGGTGTCAGCGGGCGATTCTATAAGTGTTGGCTGCGCGGTAGCTCTATACGCCTACGTAACCTTTCATCTCCTGCCAGTACTTCAGTAAAGTATGCCAAAATATAGCGATATTTCTATGCAGTCAGCACACTTCATGCAGAAAAGTCATTTTCTAAGCCGTGAATCCATTTAGTTTCTTCAGAACAGTTAGTCACGGAATATAAACTCAGGTTTACGCTGTATCTGAATAAGGCCACTTTTATGATGGCGGCGGTAGAGAGAAGAGACATAACGATTGTATTACATGGGCTGTACTGTGGTACTGGTAACTGAAACTGTTCATAATTCATTACTTGTCTTTTAATGCGAGAATGTAAATGTATTGCAAGACGAACGACTTACACTAGTGTTTTCGTATAAGGCACATGATGCTGTAATTAATCTAAATTCAAAACAATATTGTCGTTGCAGGATTACAATTACTTAGTGTATAGGAGTCCTATGCTTGTTTCGTAGCCACTTTAACGACCGTTTAATAATTCAACGCTCGGTTAGGTCCATACCGACATTCTTGATTCCGTGTCATGTTCCTACTACAGTTTGTACTTTCTCGATAATTATGTATCTGTAACTAATGTAAAACTCTCTGTGTTTCTATATTTCGCTTGCTGTTAAATGAGCCGTTAGATATTTTATTCCAAGTGTCTCTTACCTCTCAAAATGACTCTCACGTCATCTGAATTCTTCGATATAATCCTTAATTTCCTCACTCTAGAGCCCTCTATTTTCATGTTCATCTCTGTATCGTCTTCCATACCCATTTTAGCAGAATACTCAACTTGGATATTCCTGCACTTAAAATTCCCACAAATGCTTCTTTCAACCACCTCAAAGAGTCCCTCTTTCTATTTGAATAGAGTCGTTGGAACTGATAACTTGAATTTTCTTAATACTACAATGATTGCGTAAGATCTAACAATACGTATTCCCCGAATATGCAACCCGCGCGTCAGCGAACCTAAACATTCTGTTGTTAATTTTCATAAAATAGATGTTGAGTTGCTACTGTCGTAATACTTAACATGTTTTCCTCTCTTTTTATTTACTTCTCCACTGCAAAATCTGTGGTTAATTAATGTTAACGGTCCCATGTTGATAACTCACAGATACAATGCAACTACCCATGCTGCTGTAAATGTCGCAACCGTTGCAGTGTTAATAATATTTGTTGATCGAGGATGTTTTAACAATCCTGAATCTGCTGCTTTCTTTAATGGCATCTTGGAAAGACTGGAACACGGTAGGACACTTGTGTAATTCCTAGATATTTCCTTATTGAATACTTTTATTATAATAAATACTTCCAAACCTTTGTTCATTCTGATCCGTTCATACATTTTCAGTTTGGTTTCTTTCTATCCCTCTTTCTTAATACCTCCTTTTCGTCGCACTTCTCTACTCCTTGTACAAGGTCTTTAAAAAAATCTTCACTTTCAATTTCAACCAGACGTGATCACCACTGTTTAAACAATTAAGCGGCAGCCTGAAACTCTCTGTTTAACGATGTTACTAATAGAAGAGAAATAACAGTGTTTTTCAGTGCTGACGATGTAACAGATGATTAACAATGAACTCATGCCTACAAGCCAACCCTAGATTCTTAATATTACTTTAAATCACAAAGATAACCATTTTGTTCAATGAACATTTCCTGAGAAATATCCTTGAAACTTAAATGGCAAGAAGTTGTGTACCAGTTCACCGTGAAATGCGTTTCATTTCTTTCTATATAGTTAGCGTCGCCAAGTTTGGTATAGACTACAAGCGATAAAAGCGATTTCGTTACGCGATGTAATGACCTAGAGGTCGAAAAACATATTCACATGTGAGGTCCAGATCATCTCTGCTGTAATCGTAATGTTGTCTTTTAATGATTATCCTGCTTCGATGGGTGATACGTGGGCAATTAGCCTCCAATCGTGCACAACTGGTTTGTGACCTTTTACTAGCCATTTACGCTCATAAAACTCGTGTTCCAACCACTAGAGCGGAAAACATACACCACTTTCAGTATCCACTTCATAGTCTACTGATCCCAATCTACGAACTTAAATCACTGCAGAGAACAACACCAGGGTAAAGCTTCACGTAAAAACCAACATAAATTTCACGTAAAGCATAGTTTAAAGTCTTAATTCCATCAACCAAAACCTTCTATACTTTGATTTTATGCATGTTTAGTATTTACTATCCTGACTGTAGTGGAAATAATGACATTAGATACTGAATAAGGCCTTCAGCCTCTTATCATTTGTTTTATTGGTGTAACAAAAGACAGTGACTGAAGGAGCTATTCGTGATTCGTTTATTGTGTTATGGAATTTGCGCCCAATAAAACAATCTAACAGACAACAACGCAAAAATAGCTGGTGTTCCGTTATTGCACATACAAAACTTCACCTACCATTACTCAATCTAACCAAACGCGATACGCGAACGTTAGTAACAAATATAAATTGCTGCACACCTGTGCCTCGTATACTCATTGTGACAGTGTTGTCGTTATACAAATTTTCGAAACTCAGTGATGAATTACATTAAGAATTCAGATAGAAGAATGATCATCATATTCGCTTGTCGGATGGCCAAAGATCTTTTTCATAACAGGTATTGTACTGACGCTCCTAGATTCTGACCCAGAACTAGAGCAAAAACTTTGCAGTTGTACGTGCAAGTTTAAATTGAGCTGCCTGTTTTCTGCATGGGGAAAATCAGGTTCCTTACAAAACTTTCTCTCACTTTGGATGTCTTCCCGTGAACTACTTTCATAAAATAAAAATGTTACAGTTCAAGAAATTTAGGTTTTATCCGTTTGAACTAAATAAAATAAAATTATTAAATGACCATGAAAACTAGTGCAACTGCATTGGTTACGTCAAGGACCCTACACTTCATATTTAAAGGAACTACAGCAGGCTTACAAAAATTGTGCGGGACTTACAAAGTGAAATGTACGAGCACTTATTGGCAGAAGGATATGTATGGCATTTGGAAGTCGGTCTGCGAGGCGTGCGTGGGTGGCGTAATGGTTTAACGTGATCATTTTCGAAAAGCAAGAAATCTGGGTTCGAGCCGCGGTCGGGCACCATTAATTTGAACAGCTTGTGCTGATTCATTTTCGCAATTGCATTTTTTTTTTTTTTTTTTTTTTTTTGCATTGGGAAAAATAACAGCCCACCAGTTGCACTGAATAGGTTTTATTAACCAGGTTACGGCAATATCAATTTTGCTTTCTTCAGAAGATAACGGACTCTTGAAGTTACGTAATGTTCTGAAGAAGGCAAAGTTAATTTTGTCGAAACCTGGTTAAATTTTAATAAAACCTATTCAATGCAACCCATTGGCTGTTATTATTTTCCCTACAACCTGATATTCAGGTGGCATACCTTCTATGTTATGTAATTCGTTTCGTTATTAAAAAGCTCGAATATGTTCTCAAGAAAGAATCTATCACTTCATTCTCGCCTACGAAACTTTTTTAAAACATCAGATGTTCATGACATCTCTCTATATAACAGCGAAAGGACACTCATTCACACACTCACTCTCTCACTGACTAAACACGAAATCTCGAAAAGTACTTCACCTATGAAGCTCAAATTTGGCAGGAATGTAGTTTATAGGTAAAAGACGTCAGCTAAGAAAGAATTTTGCTATAGGGCCTACATTTCAGGACATATGACGTCGTACACCATGAAAAACTTCTCCGTCTTGCGGTACGTGATAGTGTAACTATTTGAGAAGGAGCGCACTTAGCGACTTACAGCAAACTTTAAACATAATTTCAAATGTTTAGGAAACTTTATCTCGTTGACAACCATAGCAAAAAGACGATAAAAAAGTTTTTCTCTTACTACCTTTTCCGCTGTTCACGGAGTAAGACTACAGCATTCGGAATAACGTTGCAATTTACAATTTCTACACTACAAATTTTACCCGTAGGAAATTTTACAGACAGTATACACACATACATGTACCTTCGAAATTGTATCACAGTACGACACGTAGTTATGAGATATGAGCATATAAATAGTAACACTCATGGAAAACCGCCCCATCACGCACCAAGTTTTAATCTATTACTTCTTTAGTACTAATTGTATGCGTAACAGATTTTACAGACATATATCACTTTTACACATGAATATGTCCTTGAAAAATCATACAATAGTACGACATATAACAATGAATAAGAGATCAGATATACTACGATGGGTAAAAATTTTTCATCTCAGACACCACGTTTTATTACATTTCTTATTTACTGCTAAGACAATCCAGTATTCCAGTGAGGCCGGCCGCGGTGGCCGAGGTAACTGAGGCGCTCCAGTCACGGTCAGCACGGTCACTACGGTCGGGGGTTCGAATCCCCCCTCGGGCATGGATATTTGTGTCGTCCTAGTTCGTAAGTAGTTCATAAGTAGTTTGTAAGTTTAGGGACTGATGACCCCGTAGTTAAGTCCCATAAGCTTAACAAACATTTGATTTTTTTTATTCCAGTGAGCTTAAGGAAATTCCTGAAAGATGACAGTGCTGTTGAGGACTTTAAAGAAACTTTAAACTATGAAGCGCATACTGCCATAGGAAGATGGAATACACTTCTATAGAGCTACAAGAAAAGGAGGAGAATGAAACATTGCACATGCGACGAATACCCATTATTTCTGACAGAGCTGGCTTTTAACTTTAAGAGACTGCAGTTTGCACTGGGACTTGCATTTTCTATTATGATTAATAAATCACAGGGCAATCCACTCAATACTGTGGAGTGTAGTTGAAATCTCCATGTTTCTCATACGGACAGCTGCATGTCGCTTGCTCAGGGATGGTCTCGCCACAGAAAATATTCATATTAGATCGTGGACAATCCAGAAGAAATTTTCTTTTATAGTCAGAAAGGAAGATTAGTGATTAACGCCCCGTCGACAGCGTGGTCATTAGAGGAGAAGCTTGCGCTCGGATTAATTGGGTAAGTATGGGGAAGGAGAGCGGCCTTGCCCTTTGAAAGGAACGACCCCGGCATTTGCCTGGAGTGATTTAGGGAAATGCAAAACCTAAATTGGATGGTCAGAGGGGGCTTAGAACCGCCGCCCTCCCGAAAGCGAGTCCAGTGTGTTACCACTGCGTCATCTCGCTCGGTGTTGTTTATAGCCAAGTTGCGAATTAAATGCGTCTATGAATGTTACATATCATCTGTATTTTGATTTCTTTGTTTGTTTGGATACTGTACCTGAAATTTTTTAAATTAACTTATGTAAGACAGCCATATTTCTTATATATTCTTTAATTAATATAACATGTTTTTAGAAAAAAGGAGATGGACAGAGAGAAAGGGATAGGAGCAGTACTAACTCAGGGCTTAAATAAATACCCGGACAACGCCGCGTTTTCAGCTAGTTCAGTTATAAATGAAGTCATTAATAAGTTATCTGAAAGGCAACATTTTAAACATGGCTGAAGTTCAGTAACGGTGGAACACGATCCAAAAGTGAACAAAGTTTCAACCGACCAGTTGCATAAAAATGGTTTACAAGCATAAAACTTGACCTAGGTTTAGGTGCGGTATAAAGAACATCTACTAGGGAGAACAGGACGCAAAGTGCATAATCCGAGCTTTGCCGAGCATTTTCTCGTAGCCCATAATGTCTCTAAATCGTTGGAAGACACTGTAGTTTTGCATAGGGATGCCAAGGGAAGGAGACTAGACATGGAAAGAATATGAAATTTTCAAACACCTCATCATCAACGATGGCAATATTCTGAATGACCAACTGCAACTTGCAAGTAGACAATACCTAGAAGGCTTCAAACCTGTACTGTTTGTAGACATTTGTTAATGCAATACTTGTTCCTGCATGGTGTTTATTGTCCTCAGAAATCTGGAGGTGCACTTGTTTATAGTTTTCTAATGTTGTGATGCATAACGTTTATCCCGTTCCCTCCCACCGGGAGCATGCTATTTATTCTTAGTTTGTGTTTCATGCACTGTATTTTTTTTTTCTTTTTTCTTTTATTGTTATTTCAACGCTAACCTGTGTACAGGCAGCAGGCTAGCAGCAGCTTCGGTGGCTGCTCTCCAGCCTTGTGAAACGCATATGATGACAAGAAGTTATGGACATGATAAGTGGAATAAAATTTGCAGAGTTAAAACCATAGACAATGTGAGATTATGGAGAACAAACATTAAAAAGACAATTTGACAGACGTATACATGGAAGACAGATACAAACAAGCGGCAATAAAATTAAAATGTACACATGTATTCATAAAAACTGTTCAGAGCCACGGTGACGGTTAGAAAGTACATTAAGAGACAAATGCACACATCGGAGACACACACGGTAAAAAAATTGTAAAACGTGGTTGGTGAGGCACTGATTAAAACACACCAAAAATCACTAAGCACTAACACTGGAGCACTTTAAAAGGTCGAGACGCCCCTGCGGGGAGGAGGGGGAGGGGATGGGAGAGGGACGGGGGAAGCGAAGGGGAAGGGGATGGGAGAGGGAGGGGAAGAAGGGGGAAAGGGGGTGGACGAGATTCTGGGGGCGGGATAGGGGCAGCCAAGCGGGGAGAAGGAGGGGATGGGGGAGAGGGGAGGGGCGCCGATGCTACAGGGACGGGATCAGGGTTGGTAGGAGGGGAATATAACGAAGATCGTTATCCGGTAAGGGAAGGGTGTGGAAGTTGCCCTGGGAAAGGATATGGAGCGTATGTAGTTGAAGGCCGGGAGGGATAGTTTGGTGGAGGGGTGGCAGAGACCCGGGATCGGTGAGGGTAGGGTATACCAAGGGGTTTTGGGATTCTATTTTGCTGGTAGTGTAGAGGATTCGGAGATGTTCGGGCTGTTGTAGGAGAGGATGGAAGGGGATTAGGTCTTATAGGATTCGCGTGGGGGAAGGCAGTCGGTTACGGTATGCGAGGCGGAGGGCGTGGCGGACCAGGATTTGTAAGGATTTGTAGTAGGTAGGAGGGACTGATATCTAGGCGGGGTGGAAGGAACAAGGGATGGGATGCATGCACTATTTGTCTGGCCGCTGAATATTTCCTAACTTTTCTATCTTCAATTTTTGCGTGTATGCACGTATATATTCTGCCATGCACATGACTCGGCTCCAGATTTCTTTGCACGTTATTTCTCATTTCCCACCTTCTTTAGCTTATCTGTTTTCTGTCAGTATCATATTACACATAATTTTTTCTCTTCAAATTCTTTCGCGTCCGCGCCTGCGCGCACGCCCATCAGCCCTCTTGGCGCCACCTACTGCGGGCGCACGTCACTAGTGTTCCTACGCCTCAAACAGTACGCAGTGCTCACTCGACCTGTGTGTGGCCGTGCTCCACAATTTTATGTTATAGACATGTTTCAAATTTTACTTTTTATTCTATGACATGGAGTCACCCACATTTCATTTAACAATTATTTCAATGTGAGCTAAATGTAAGTACATTCTCATCTAATGCTGTAATTTTAATTTCTTATTTATTTTAGAAACACTTTTGTATTTTACTTCCAGCACTGTATTTCCCCTGCTCTCCACTTGTCCACTCTCCAGATCCTTTCCCGTGGCAACTTCCGCACCCTCTCCCTCCCGGATGACGCCCTCCGACCTGACATCTACCCTTCATACCAGCTGTGATCCTTCCCCTTGCTCCCTCTCCCCCTTCTCTCCCTGAGGGCCCCGACTATCCCTCCCTCCCTTCCCGTCCCTTCTCCTCTAGATGTCCCTCCGGATCCTCCTCTTACCGCCCTCCCCTTTTCTTTTTCCCCGTGGCTTCATCCCTCCCGTCCTTTCCCCACCGGTCCTATGGCTCCTCCACACCCTGTCCCTCTCCTCTCATCGCCTTTTCCCACATCTTCAATGCTCTGAGTGCTCCACCATCTATGGAACCTTCTCTGTGATTCCATGTGAGCGCTTCAACAAGTGTGGTGTGTTTTAGTTACATTGTTTTATTTTAGAACAGTGGACGACCAACCTGCAGCAGACACCATCAGTTTTAACTCGTGTATTTCTCCGAGTGTGTGTTGTGTTTTTTGTTTTAACTCCAAATAGCGGACGGTCTCACCATAGCCGCCGCCCTACGCTCATTTTAATTGTGTGTGTGCTACTGACCTTCAAGCAGCTGTTTTTATTCACCACTATCGTCGTTCACACTCTTTTATGTCACCCTTGTTTCCCTCCATTTTATGTACTTTGTTCTATCTCTATTTTACATCTCCGTTTCATGTATATGTTATCTCCAAAATTTTATCTCCTTGTGTTCTTATGTTTTCTCCTATGTCAAATTTTATTTCTGTAGGCTGAAGAGCGCCAGTGAGCGCTGCCGGTCCGCCAATGTTTAGGGAAATTGAAATCACAATAAAGAAAAAATATTTATTTTACTACTATTAATACGATTTGTGTATTATACTTTATTAGATAATACTTCTGAAGAAGGCAAAAT
Source organism: Locusta migratoria (assembly GCA_026315105.1). Classification (NCBI taxonomy): domain Eukaryota; kingdom Metazoa; phylum Arthropoda; class Insecta; order Orthoptera; family Acrididae; genus Locusta; species Locusta migratoria. The sequence goes on along the minus strand of CM048744.1, from coordinate 467,843,239 downwards.
TACTTTTGCCGAAACCTAGGTCACGGTTTATGCATGTAAACCATTTTTAAGCAACTGGTCGGCTGAAACTTTGTTGATTTTTGGATTATCTGAACTGCATCATCTGCGTATGTTAATCATTTGTGGTCGTTCAAAATGTATGAATTGTAGTGTCCTCCAGTCTAGAAGGCGCTGAATCGTTGCTTCCATATCCGCGTATCAGAGGTCGGCGCCAGCGACGCCGCAGAGTGGCGATAAGGCAGGCGCGGGCAGTCAGCGCGAGTCGTGTGCCAGTCGTCGGGCGCCTATTGCTGTTCTGTGTCGGGCGTCGAGGCAGTGGTGGCAAACAGTGAACCGCAGAGCAGTCTAGCCGATGTTTCCTGCGTTTTCCGATACTCAGGCTTGCATTTTATAACCGGGCAATAGAGAAGGAAGTGCATTACCGCCCCACGGACACTGTTACAAAGTCTATGTTCGTCTTGTAAATTTCAGTTGTCTCCAAGACATTATTCACTGATGTATTGTTCATTGGTTGCCTTCGGCATTTCAAAGTTAAGTATCCGTTATCAATAAAGTTACTTTATGTGTACTCTAATTAGTCTCAGTGTTCCAGTGTCCGGCCGAGCACTCGCAAGCTCCAAATCCCACGCATGTGTCTGTTGGCTGCCGCTAGTTGGAAAGCGGATACAGCATGAAGGGCTTTGGAGTGGAATTCCTAATCTTAGAATTACAATGTGACTGTACTGAAATTCTACGTCATGATGAGGTGTTTGTCAAGGGCTACAAATCCCCTGAACATCCAAGACTTTTACTCTATTTTAGAGCCTGTAACCCTGCAAATACTTTGAACACTTGTGACTGGCACGATAATCAGTTTTCTGTTGACACACAGAAAGGGCATTATCTCCTTATGAAATATTCAAATGTTTGTAAATGTAAGGGTCTTAAATACGTCGGTCATCAGTCCCTAGATTTACAAACTACTTAACTTATGCTAAGGGCAACACAAACACCTAAGCCCGAGGGAGGTCTCGAACCTCCGAGTAGAAGTGAGGTCTTGGCAATATGGTAACTAATAATGCATGATATTCTCATTACATAAATTTGTCACTTGAAACAATTCCTTAGTTCTGAGTTCGCCTTGGAATACACTATTTTCAAGTAGAGTTATCTGGAAACTAAATTGGAGGGTGGCGGTTAGGGTTAAAGAAATTTACTAATTTCAGGAAGCGGAGGGCTCATCTATCATCACCTTCAGTGTTTGCATTTATTTATTTTCTTTTTTTTAACTCTGAGCACGGTTGTCCGAACACCGCGGACGGTACCCGTCTGGAGGAGGGAAACTTAGCTTAAAGGAAACCCAGGCGGCTGCAAGCGCCCCACACCCCGACCTAAAACTCCGTGCGGCCCACCGTCCGATGCGTTCGGCTTCCCTCGAGCTAACCTCGGGTTCGGGCACATGTAACAGACAGAGATCAAACAACATTAATAACACATAAAATAAAATATCAAATCGGGACTGTATAATAGTAACAAATGGTAAAGCACAAGACAGCTGTAACGAAAACCAGTTTCTCAGAAAGTGCCTTTTAACTTTAACCAATAACAGACGTAACATCAAGGGGATTTTTCCACTTAAAATCAGATTATTAAGTACTCGTATGAAGTTCCGAGTTACCTTACTTACTTCAGCTAAATATCTGTGTGAAATACTTACACAGATAAGCACACGAGATGTCTGCCGTTCGTAATGTACTAATCGACCACAAATACAAATAAGTGCAGACATCTGAATGACAGCAGTCACTCTTAATTCCGCAGGTTCTTTCGCTCAGCACCAAATAAGCAAAGAAATCAACAGCAGTCTTCTTCCGAAATCCACGAACACCAGGGACCAGGCGTTATCCTGCAATCCAGTCTTTCTCTGCACATCGAAAAACTGCTTACGACCCCAGGTAACGGCCAAAACGTCACCGGCAGCCACGTGGCACGCTAACAAGGCAGTCCCTTCCGTCGTTGTCCCACGACTGACACACACTGCCCATGGCACCCCACGCCTAGCAACTATCACTCACCAGAGGTCGCAGAAGGCATCGATCGAACGAGCCGCCACGGTTCATAAATCACAGTAACTAGGGTACCGAATCACAACATAGGACAGATTTCGTATTCATCCTTTCAACATAACAAATATGATTGGCCCCACTGACTTAATTTCCGCTCCGCTATCTAGGTAACTTATACGGAGAAAGCACGACTAGGGTAATTCATTGAGAATAATCCGTATACCATCTCCCCTCTCTCTGTTAGCTACTGGCCTCGATATTTACCTATTACCTCTTGCTCCTGCTCCTCTTTCATCTCTTCATCTTAGCTGACCATCGGCTGCCCCCTTATCTCCTTCCTCTCCCTCTGTCAATCTCATCCCCCACCCTCATCACCTGTACCTTAAAATCCTCCCCTTTCTCCTCCTCCGTCTCTATTTGTTCATCTCCTCCTCTCGCGTGCCTCCTCCTTTCCTTGTCTATGAAAAATTACAAATATCTGCCCACTTTCAGGGTGATTCGTCAAATGGAGTCAAAGTTTATGAGCCGTGCCGACGCTTTATCGCGGAGCGCAATCCAATCGATCTTTTTTTGATTTCTTCCGACGGCGGCGCACCGAATTGCGCTTCGCGCTTGTCTACCGGCGGCTATATTCGCTGCCCTTGAGAGGGCCTTATGAACGAGGAAGTGCGAGTGAGAGTCAGTCGGTCTGCAGCCGGAAGTGGTGTGTGTTGGGCGGCGGTGCTGAGAACGGGCGTGGCCCGGGCGTGCTGACAATGTTTACCGAGTGGTGTGCCACTTGCCGGGCGAGCTGTGTCGCCAACTGGATTCCACATGACGACGGCGGCCTCGTCTACTCTTGACCCTAATACCTCCCTGCTTCTCTGGATTCTTGAACTTGGATTAAAACAGACTCGATTCCCTCTCCGAGTTGGTTATCCAAGCACCCTGGCACACTCAGTAGTTGCTTCACTTGGCCGTCTAATTATTTGCGTCTTTCCCTCCTGACCTGCCATGTACTTGCCTGCCTGTGTGTCCACGTCTTAGTTTAGGGTGGTCACCTGAGTCCCAGCAGTCGTGCTTGATAGCACCTAGGTCTGTCTGACCGGCTATTCCCCCATGATACATTATATGGTTTCTTAACTGCTATTCGCTGGTTGCAACATACTTAGGTGTCTCTGGGTTTTTTTTTCTGGTAAAATGTTCCGGACTATTATCTCGTGGTCCGTCCGGGAGACAACCGGAATCATAGGCGCAGTCTTTTCCTTCCACGGGCAAATTATGCCAACCCGTAGTCGTATTTTCGGGAAATGTTGTGTGACTTTAGAACTTACTTTCTGGATAAGGCTGTAGCTCCGTAATTCGTTCGGACACTCGTTAAACCGTACCCTTTTCCTTTTCTTTTTCTCTTTGGCCACTCACCGTTCTCTTGATAGGAAAGACATTGCTGTTTAGAGTTTGCTGCAATGGGAATTGATTAATGTTTACCATTTATGTTGCTTCTCCTCTGGCGTAATTTGAATTGTAAATTTCATTTGGTGTCCTTTTAGCAAGTTAAAGTCTTTTCTTAAATTTTACGTTTGGCAAGCTTGTGTATCTATCAGGTATTGGCCATTTAATTGGGCTTGTTGGTTTGACACTTTATCTAATTGTTATTGGCAAAGGCCAATTGTAAAGATTATCAGGGTGAGATGATATCAATGGTAAGATTCGCTGATGAAATTGTTAACCTCGCTGAACGTAAAGAAGAGTTATAGAATATGTTGAATGGAAGGAAATATGGTGTAAGGACGGAGAGTACGTCGTCAAAAAGGACGAAGGAAGATTAAGGTTTAAAGTCCTATCGACATCGTGGTCATTACAGACGGATCAGATGCTCGAATAGAATTTGTCAGGGATGTGCAAGAAAATCGGCAGTGATCTAGTGAAATCACGGAAAACCTAAATCAGTATGGCCGGAGGGGGATTTGAACCACTATCCTCTTACCGAATGCGAGTCCACCTCTTTCTGTAAAATGCAAAAACGACAAAAGTCATGAGAAGTGACAACATATAAATTGGTGATCACGATGTAGACAAATGTACAGTTTAGTTTCAGCAGTGGATTAACAACCAAAAGTGTCATATTTTCTTTTCTCTCTGAGGCACTTGATAGATTAAACAAAAAAACTGCGAACGCTACGGGTATTCTTCGATTCATTCAAATCATTTGATTGCGTTGATCACAAGATATTGTTGCAGAAGTTGTAGCATTAAGGAGTAAGGCGAGTAGCTCACAGCTGGTTCACTTCTTACGTTAGTAACAGAAAGCAGGAGGTGATCCTTTGCAATATTGGAAAACGGCTATGATATGCCTTCACAACGGGGCACAGTTAAATGGGGATGCCTCAGTGTTCTATTCGAGAACCACTGTTGTCTCTCATTTATGTAAACAAAATGCCTTCAAGTATAACAAATAGTTCTGAACTATTTCTGTTTGCTGATGTCACTAGCTTTTTTAGTGAAGGATGTTGTTGGCATAATTGATACAGAGTCAAATAAGTTCGTGGCTTGTAAAAAATAATTTGACTCAGGTTTTACGGTTTCTAATAACAGTTCAATTTTTACATAGAATGGGGACATGGGAAGTGAGACTGAACAGTTCAAATTTCTAGGCGTTCAGAACGATGTGAAGTAATCTCGCGTGCCTCTTGTCGACCCCTGTTTAGTAACCTAGGAATTCTGACATTGGCGCTCCCAATTTGTTTTGCTGAAAATTCGCTGTAGCTCCCATCCTGTGTCCCGGTGTATGGCTGAGGGTAACTTGCAATAAAACTCTACACCGTCATCCGACCACAATGAAAGTTATGAAATTTTTCATAGTCGGGAGGGAGGGGGTAAGAGGTGGCGGCAATGGACTGAAGGAGGCAGAGGTGTACTGGAGGATACTGACAAAGAGGAAGTGGACGAAACGAGAGGGAGATAAATATTGGTAGAGGGATTGAGAAAGATGTGGTGGAGGAGGAGGCGGAGGTAATTTGAGGGATAGAATCAGATAGAGAGGGAGGAGGGGAAGAGAAGATGGACAGAGAGAGGTGGGAGGAAGAGACAGCGGAAAAAAGAGAAGAAAACAGAAGTTGTTGTTGTTCTTGGAGTCTTTAAAGCTGAGAAAACTGCAAGGTTATCAGTCCCCTGTTTCTAGTTGAGAGGTCACAGAATAAGCTTAACAATTTAAAATTAAGCGCTCCATACCCAGCACACGGGATGAGAAAATAGGTACTGAATGCTAAAATAACAAGACAAAAGGAAAACTCAGAGGGAGTAAACCAGCTAGTCAACGAAGCTAAAACATCACAGCAGGAGGCAACATACGAGAGGGCCTCATCGAGGATTTCCACGCGCGCGTTGAAAGTTTAACTGGATGCAGCTTATTCGGAGTTCCAAAGACCTAGGATCTTGCAGATCAATTTCCATCGGAGATCCTCTTCCTGGAGACCAACCTGCAAGGGCCGTGACGTGGTGGCCTCCTTGGCCATCTGATCAACACCTACATTCTCCCTTATGCTGATATGGCCTGGGGTCCAAACGAAGGCCACATTAAGGCCTTACTTGACCAGAGCGGATACAGAGTCTTGGATAGACTGCACCAGCGAGTGTTTCGGATAAGACTAACAGAAGATTGAAATAAATAAATAACGGACCAACGCCGGCAGTAACAAGGAAAGTACTTGGGCTCGAACAAACACATATACACCAAAATCGTATGAGAGATAATTTAAAGATCCCTTATTGCACTAGTGAAACTCCCGCATCTGCAGAACTCTACAGTCGTCCGTTAGAGGCCTCTGCGTGTGCCATGCCGCATTGCACTTTGACCTGTCGGTTCGCCAGTAGGGACGGTGCAGTGTACCTCCGAAGTTGCGTTTTGTCACGTTATTTGTGTGGTGAAGCGTCAGATGGGGTGGTGATTGCTAATCAATCCTGCTAATGTATTGCGATTAGTTGAGATGAAGTTACGAAGAACCCTTTTTTGTGAAGATGGTATTAGTGTAGAAGATGAATCATTTGTATGCTTTCTCGTATCTGTTATGGTACAGAAATATGAGAATAAGTTAGATACTGTTGTTACAAACTATAATAATGATAATAGTGATGATAATGATGAACAACTCATTGCGAGCGGTAGTGCTACGGTAAGTGCGGGAAGAGGCGATGGAGTCAGTGGCAGTGAATACCAACAGTCTTTCGGGAAGAAGGTTAAAGTTGCAACTATCATCACGGCTTTTGATGACAATTCGCTAGAGAACATGTACGATGATTATTACACAAGTCATAGTTAAGATATCTGCATTACGTATGGCGTCTACAATTACATCTACAGTGCTACCTAGAGCATAGTTGCAGAGCTTTGCAGAAAAACGACACACACCAGCACATTGAGGTGGACGTAGGGATACTGTAGCCAAACGTTCATACAGATATGTTTGTTCGAGCCCGTGTACTTTCCTTGTATGCCTAGTGAACTTCTTAACGGTAAAGGTAAAAGCAGTCAACAATCCGAAGATTGGTTTGAACGCCACAGTGCTTTACTAGGCATGGCCCTCTTAGGAGGTGGTATGCCGTTGCCTTCCTCCGACCTTCGATCTGACTTACCCAGCCAGTTATACGGGGACCTACAGCTTAACGTGGGTTCCGAACCAAATTCATAACCTTTTTCGCCAGCACCACCAACACAAAACATTTTTGACTGATGTTATTGCAAAATACTCTTCATAACTGTGAGGCTTGTTTAACAACGGTACAAAGTTTAAAGCTTGTGGGCATCTGATGACTTTCCGTAGGCCGGCTGCCGCTGCCCCACGCGCGCCTAGGTCTGGTTCCGCAGCCTGGGCATAGTTAGGGATCACTTTCTTTTCTGAGGCCGTCGGCTCGGCTGGGCTCGCCCACGGCGGCAGCCGCTGTGGCGGCCACGGCGATCGGAGGCGTTTCGCAACCAGAACAGCGACCGGCGCGGCGCGGCGGCGGCTCCAGACTTTTCTGCAGGCCTAGCGGCCGCAAGGGCAGCTTGTGCAAGCCAGGCTCCTCCAAAAGCGACGCCTACGCACTCTCGCAGCGGCGGCACGCCCGGCCGGGCAGCCGCGGGACACGACACACTGCTTCTGCTGCCGAGCCAGCGACACATGCCTTACATGTCGTAGACTCCGTACACGCATACGATAACATTCCAGTTTTTAAGATCACCTGACATAGTCGGGTTTGGAGGCGATCTAATCGTTTTATAGTTTTCAAAATGACAAGCCAAGATCGCACATTAATAATTTATTAAATGACGACCGGTTTCGGTGCACTTTGTCACCATCATCTGGTCACATATATGTTATAACCTGGTCATCTCGTTAAAAAATTGGGTATAAAACTATAAGTGCTACATTGCACTTAGTCACTATATAAAACAATATTTTGTAAGCTGTCGCGTTTTTAACTTATGTATTTTTTATATAGTGACTAAGTGCAATGTTGCACTTGTTATTTTATACCCAATTTTTAACGAAACCAGATTATAACATATATGTGACCAGATGATGGTGACACAGTGCACCGAAACCGGTCGTCATTAAATAAATTATTAATGTGCGATCTTGGCATTTCATTTTGATAACTATATTCCACTTCTTATGTGACTACTAAGCATCAAGTTATCATTACCTAACATTTCAGGCAGGAGACGATGCGATTGGCTTAATCATAACCGAATATAGCCAAGATCGCTTTTTTGCAGTGCTGTTTTGACTGCCGGTTTCAGTGAACTGTGTCAACATTTTGTAAACAGTTGATCTAAAGATGATATATGAGGGTTGGAACTTAAATAGTGGCAACACTGCTGTGGAGACACTATACAATGGAATCTAATATTGTCGCTGATAGCACACGTTAATGACATACCTTAATTCCGAGCAAATGTACTCGCTCTACCCACGTTACCGGTGTGCGCACGATCGAGGGAAGGACAGTTACTAGTGAGCGAGCGGTCTAACGTAACGATGTCACTGTGCTTTCGAAACAGTAACAACGATCAAGATTAAATGTTCCAGAGGTCGTACAGCTCGACAGTGTCATCAAGGTCTTCGAGAGGCGTGCGGGGAATCAGCATTGCCATACAGAACAGTGGCGCGTTGGGTAAAAGTCTTCAACAAGGGTCGGAAAACGCAGAGATGCATCGGGCAGATCGTGCCAGCGTTTCTGAAGAAGAAGTGCATACTGTCGCCGCATTAGCGGACAGTGATCGACGCCGAACGATTCGTGAGCTCGCCCACGAAACCGGAATAACGCATATGACTGCGCTTCTAATCCTGAAGGAACGCCTGGGCATTCGAAAAATTGCATCCCGATTGCTTCCGCAACAACCGACGAGTACGCTGAAATGGATGCGTTAAGACGCTGCTCGGACGCACTTTTAGCGGAAGCCAGTATTCAAAAATTAAAAGACTGCAATAAAGCGATCTTGAGTACATTCTTTTATGGGAATTGTTGATCATTAAACCCAATTATCTCTGTGCAAATGAAGGCTTCCGCAGCCGTTGTCACTGTCAATACGATTATTCTGGGTCTTCGACCGCATCGGAAATCTTCAAAAATCCACTGATGTTTCGACCATCTTACAAGTGGCCGTCTTCTGGATGACGTTGTTAGTGTCGCAAACATTATTATGGACGTTATACCGAATCAATACATAAAATGCAGTAACGTTTCGGATAATATTGCAAGCGTCCTTCTTTTGGATATCGGTTGATTTTAATATATCGAAGATGCAGTGCAACGACTATAATAATTTTATTGACACGAAGCGCAAGAAAGCAATAGATACAAGCTCCCTCGTTGATGCCGTGTTTCTTGACTTCCAGAAGTCGTTAGAGATGATTCCATACTGTAGCCTGATGAATAAAATAAGAGCGTATCAGACCAACTGTGTGTTTCTACTGAAGAGTTTCTAGCAAACAAAACACAGTATGTTTATCACATTCGCAGCTGATACCACATTCATAGCAGGAAGTGAGGAAGAACTTGGTGATCTGTTCTCAAGAGTGAAAGACGTTTGCCTAAATTTTGGTCTAGAAAAGAAAACTAAACTGATGGTCATAAATCGTCAAGGCATGGATAAACAGCAACTTACAGCATATTTAATGGATCCTGAAATACTGAGTGACTGTGTATATCTACGCTCTCTGATCAACTGCACAGGAAAGTGTGAAAAAGATATAAGACGACGAATATTCTTGGCCGAGCCACAATAGTCAAACTCACCAAGGTCTGGCAGAATCGGCCAATATCAAAGACAACAAAATGCGCTTGGTGGAAGCCTTAGTATTTCCTGTATTCTTGTATGGATGCGAGACCTGGACCGTGAAAGACAGTAATAAGAGCCGCATTGTTGCATTCCAGATGTGGTGTTGGAGTAAGATGCAAAGTGTAACATGGACACAAAGAACAACTAATGCTTCAATAATAGAAGATTTTCACACCACCAGAAGGTTATCTTCTCGTGTTAGCCAAAAATACCTTCCTTTCCCTGGGAAGATTTTGAAAAGGAAAGGGGATAACTCAGAGAAGACTATCTTGCAGGCATAAATTGAAGGCAGAAGACCACGAGGGAGAGCAGAAAGCAGATGTTGGGATCAAGGGAAGATCACCAGCCTACCTCCTCACATTACATTAAGAAAGGCTGAAGATCGCTGTGAATGGAGACATCTGCACACGCCCGGCCTAAGTATGAGGATGAGTCAGTAAATACGACGCAAACTAAGGTAGACACGCCAGTACTGCGCGCTGTCTGGGGGTATTCCTCTACCACTGCGACGCATCCGTCTTGTGGGTTACAGCAGTTTAAGGAACCAAATAAAGTTACATCTCAAGAGCGTCATTTACAGGATGCAAAAACTCCAAGCTCCAGGCTTTTAAAGACTTCTCTGACGATAGGACGAGTGTTTAAATTTACAGATGGACTCAGCTAAAAAGTGAACCAATTTTCAGGCTTGTAAACGCAGTACTGGCGTGTCTACCTCAGTTTGCGACTTATTTACTAGCTCACACTCCTATAAGTAAAAACAACTTATAATAATATAACACTGAAAATATCTAATTCCTTTAGTTCATATTCCTCGACCGAATAGAAGGAGTGAACCATGAAGGAACTTTTTAGTTTAGCGTTGAAAGTCGGAGGATTATTACTAAGCATTTTTAATTCTTGTGGCAGTTTCTTAAAAATGGATGCGAAAGAATACTCCACACTTTTCTGCAAAAGTTAAGGAGGTGTAACCAAAATGCAGATTTGATTTCTGTCTAGCATTAACTGAATGAAAGCTGCTAACCCTTGGGAATATCCGATTATTATTAACAACAAACGACATTGAAGATAATATATATTCAGAAGCCAATGTCAGAATTCCACAGATACTAAACAGGAGACCACAAGACGTAAGCGAGCGTAACCCACATATTGCTCGAACTACGCGTTTCTACACAATAAATATCCTCTTTTAACCATAGGAGTTACCACAAAAAATAACACACGTGATAAGCGAATGAAAATACACACAGTAGACTACTTTTCGTGTTGAACCATCACTTATTTCAGAAACTGTTCGATTGGTAACAACGCAGCATATACTTTTTGAACAATATCCTCAACAACGGCTTTCCACGACAGCTTACTATCTCTCTGAACGCCTAGAAATTTGGACTGTTCTGTCTCACTTATGTGCCCAGTCTTTGTAACTGAAACGTCAGTTTTTGTTGAATTGTGTGTTATTAACTGTAAAAATTGAGTCTTATTGTGATTTAGCATCAATTTATTTCCTACAGGACAGGAAATTATTTCTTTAACTGCGTTATTTGATACTAAACCAATATTGCCAATAACATTCTTCACTATCAAGCTAGTGTCAACAGTGAACAGAAATATCTTAGAACTTCCCATTATGCTAGAAGGCATATCATTTATATAAGTGAGAAACAACAGTGTCCCCAGAAAAGAACACTGGGGACCCCCCCCCCCCCCCTTTTTCACTGCGCCCCGTTGTGAGTGCATAGCACAGTCATTTTCAACACTGTAGATAATCACCCTCCTACTGTCTGTTATTTAAGAAAGAGGTGAACCAGTTGTGAGCTACTCCCCTTACTCGACAACGTCCCAACATCTGTAACAATATGTTATGATCAACACGATCAGATAATTTTGTTATATCAAATAACACGCCTAGCGTTTGCAGTTTTTATTTAATCTAGTGCCTCACAGAGAAAAGAGAATACAGCACTTTCAGGTGTTAAACCACTTCTGAAACAAAACTGACTTCAGCAAAAACTGTTTGGCATAGATATAGGTCTAAAGTTTTCTACATTATCCCTTCCTCTCCACAATTTTTTTTTTTTTTTTTTTTTTTTTTTAGTCACTTCCGAGTACTTACCCGTACTTATCCATTGAATAATTGATCCAATCTCTCCCCTGTCAGTATCACGGAGGACTACTTAGGCGCCATGATGGAGTGACCGAGCGTAGCACGCGGTTGCTCGCCGTCGGACATTTGGGTCCCTCGGCCGTGGGTGTTTGTGTTGTCCTTAGTATAACTTAATTTAAGTTACTTTAAATAGTTTGTAAGTCTGAGGGCTGATAACCGTAGCAGTTAAGTCCTTAGATTTAAAAACATTACATTACTACTTCAAGAAACAGCCTCGGAATACTATTTTCTGAGATATGATTACCTGTTGGAGATAAGGTTCCGTTTAAGTTACCTGCTATATTCAGAAAGTGATAAATTATTAAATACTATACATATTTCCAAAACGCGCTGACTTTTTATCCTCAACTCCGTGCTGCTCACCAGATGCGTCCTTCACGACTGATCATGCGGTTTTAATTTCATCCCAGAACTATCTATTATTTTTGCATACCACGTACTTCTTGCCATCTTAATGATATTTTCCAGATCCTCACAATATTTTTTAATGGGATACAGCAGATTGTTTCTGACTGCGTCTAACATTCTGATATAATTCCTGCTTTGTTCTACATTCTTATTCCTCTTGTCAGCCACCCAGGCAACCTGTTAGCGGTAGCACATTGTTTTCAGCGTTATAACGGAAATCAGCTTTCAAAGATCATAGGAATATGGTAGGGAATGCATTATATTTATCGTCTCTATTATCAGCACAATTAAGACCTTGCCAATCTTGATCCTTAATTAGGTTTTAAAAGACCGCTATTGCCACTGGGTTAATTTTTCTGTATAGTTTATAATTATATTTTACAGATGTTAAAGTTAAAATTTGATCGTCTTGAATAATATAATATAATTAATAAAGAATGAAACAAAAAGGTTGCCTATCGTTGTGCTGTTATTACTCTGCACTCTCTCTTTGGAAAGATTTCTGTTTCCAACAGGTGATAAGAATTAAATAGATCTAAAAGTATTTTTTTCTTGCACACTCATTTACACATTATTGTTCATTTATAAAAATTTATCATAATAAGTACCCAATAAAATTGGGAGCTAGGTTGTTATTGAAACACTATTTATAAGTTTCCTAAAAATTAGGTGTAAGATGTATGAGACAGGAGAAATACCCTCACACTTTAAGAAAAATGTAATAATTCCCATTCCAAAGAAATCAGGCACAGACAGGTGTGAAAATTACAGAACCATCAGTTTAATAAAGCATGGCTGCAAAATTTTAACACGAATTATTTACAGAAAGATGGAAAAGCTGGTAGAAGCCGACGTCGGGGAAGATCAGTTTGGATTCAGGAGAAATGTAGGAACATTGGAGGCAATACTCACTTTACGTCTTACCTTAGAAGACAGATGAACGAAAGGCAACATCGAATATTAATTTACGCGTAAGGAAGTCCGCTCTGATGGCATTTGTGTGGAATGATGCCTTGTATGGGAGTGAAATGTGGACGATAAACAGTGCGGACAGGAAGAGGCTAGACTCTTCTGAAATGTGGTGCTACAGAAGAATGCTGAAGATTAGGTGGGTGGATCGTGTAACTAATGAGGAAGCACTGAATAGAATCGGGAAGAAAAAGAACTTCTGGTATACCTTGACTAAACGAAGGGATCGATTGGTAAGATACATTCTTAGACACCGAGGAATCGTGAATTGAGCACTGAAGGGAAGTGTTTGGGGTAAAAACCGCAGAGGAAGACCAAGAGATAAATACAGTAATCAGATTCAAACGGACGTAGGTTGCCGTTCTTATGAGGAGATGAAGAGGCTTGCTCAGGATAGAGTAGGGTGGAGAGCTGCGTCAAAACAGTCTCCGAACTGAAGACCACAACAACAATTACAATTAATTGTAGTTTATAAAATAAAGGGTGTACATAAAGTCCGGGAACACATTCAATTAGTTATTGTACAGATATCAAATATGTGTCGTTTTGAAGAGAAACACTGAAAGTGTTTTTTTTTTTTTTTTTTTTTTTTTTTTTTTTTTTTTTTTTTTTTTTTTTTTTTTTTTTTTTAACTTCTACCTGCAGAGCGTAGTGTGGTAATTTTCCGATAGTCATCGCTAGTTGCAAACATGGCTACAGAGCCTGTATAGGGAAGACCGGCCGGTGGTCGCCATGTTTTTACCAAACTGAGTGCGGGCCGTGCTCTTACATAGCAACCCAGGTAGAAAAGCAGCCATCTAACGACTGAAAAAGGAATCAGTTATATCCTTGAGACCAAAGCACATCTTCTAGTTTTCTAATCATTTCGTGGGTAAAACAAATGCCATTCGTCTATGCCTATTTAGACCTTATAAATTTGTTAGCTAATAAGTCTCGTGAAGCAGTAATTATGTCTGCCGATTATTAATACCATATTTTACGATGTTCTGGTAACTTCGACAGCTGACACTTGATTACTAAGAAGAGATGTATTTCATGTTAGTTACCTTGAAGAAAATGATGTTATTTCAAAATTTTCTGTCTGCATATCCATCCGCTGAAATAAGTACATTATTATTGCCTTCCGCCCCGATATGATGCATTAGTGTGCTCCTGTCAATCTTATAACATTTTCCTACGGTGGTAAATACTAAAAATGTCATTCTGTAAATACTTTACGAGTACAGTACCAGAGAAAGTCAGAAAAAATACATATACTGTCTCTACTGAAACAGCAGAAACAAACTCAAAATACGCAACTAAATATCTCCCAAGAGTCAATAGTCCCGCCCACGTCCATTTTTCTTGTTACAATCTGTAACAAATTATAGGATTGTGAATAACCATAACCAAGGGGGAGGTGCCACGGCCATGTTAAAACATACCTTGTAGCACGACATGTCAAAAACCAAAACCATGAACTGACAAAAAGCTACAAAGTACTGTTTAAAAATTTTTCCCCCAGACTAGATTCGAACTCGCGACCTTTGCACTACAAATTCATTACACAACTATTACACCATGCAGGAACTGCACATGTACAGGTTCAGGTTCAATTTCTGGTTTCATTAATACCTTTCTTGCATCGGGTGGAGCGGAAGCAGAAAATATTTACTTCACACATACAGGAATGCCGGCCGCGGTGGCCGCGGGGACTGAGGCGCTCCAGTCACGGTCTGCACGGCCACAACGGTCGGGGGTTCGAATCCCCCTCGGGCATGGATATTTCTGCCGTCCTTAGTATAAGGTAGTTCGTAAGTAGTTTGTAAGTTTAGGGACTGATGACCCCGTCCCATAAGCTTAACAAACATTTGAATATTTTGAAACATACAGGAATAATTCTTTGGTTTCCACAAGTCGCCTTTACGGTTCCCGCTTTCTCGACCGACTGTTTCCGTATTTACTCGTTCCTTGCGAACATAGGCATCATATAATAATCTTCGGTTTTTACAGCCAACTAGGGAAGAACGAGGCATTTCTTCTGACTGTCCTTGATTATTATGTAAGACACGTTATTAATTACACACAGTAAATCACTTCAAATCAACATTGAATCATAAAAATTGCTGCGAAGTTCTAAAGTTATCGATAACGACCACAAACAGCACGTTAATTTACGTCAATAGAACCGATAGAAGATGTGCAAAAGGGAAGCAGTGCCTACCGTAATACAACTTGTATGTAACTGTACAGTGAAATTGCTGTCAGACACTCCACAGTACAGAAACGCACTCTGTGGCTATTCACACATATGTAAAGGCCGCCAAATCCTGTAAAAACGTGCCCTCCTGGGCTCTCAGCCAATCACGAGCGGTCACACACATGACCACTCCTCCCTATACAGGCTCTCTAACATGGCGAGCTCGTGTGCTATACCGGCCATGGAGCGGCCCCTGTCGACAGGCAACACTCATCTCACAGTGGTGCACCGGGAAACACACTCAAGAGGCTGCAACATGTCCAAGTAGAAATGTCCAGTGATAGTGCTCTCGACGAAGAAGAATTTTGAACGCGACAAGGCACAAGAAACACTTACCTTTTGGGAAACACCCTCAAATTCAGTGAATTCGTTTGGATGCTATGCACCCCAGATTCGGTAATTATGCCTATACCATTAGTGTGAAAAGTGTCTTCGTCGCTATAAATTAAACGATCAGTAGTGCCATCCACATCATCATTCAATTGTTGCAACTGCCAACAAAAGTCAAAACGCTTGTCTTTGTCGTCGTCGTCGTTGAGCTTTTGTACTAGCTCCAATTTAAATGATTTCATAGACAGCTTCTGTCGCAGGACTTTCCAGAATTATTATTGTACCTCTTTCGAGTTCAATGGATGCACGACGCGCCGATTTCTTTGGACTCCTTATGAATTTCTCCCGTAGGCGCTCCACATTAACTTCACTCACACTGCGACGTCCGCTTCGCTTTGTCAGGCAGAAGCAACCCGCCGTAACGAATTTGTAGTGCCAATGGTAAATTACCTTCCTTGTTTCTTGTCTTACTTGGTTCTAAACATCCGCTGAACAGCTGTAGCTCACTTCTTTTTGTCGAACTCCAACATACAGGAAGTTCGCTCCTCGCCTGAACTCGCCATATTTGCGACTGGCGCTGACTATAAGCAAATTACCAAATTTGCGCTATACATGAAAAAACTTTCAGGATTTCTCTTCAAAATGACATATGGGACGTGTGTACAAATTTTTGTTGTTGTGCAATAAATAATTGAAAGTGTTCCCGGACTTTATCTACACCTTCTATAAATTGTGACGCCTAGATTATTTATTGTCATGCGGCAATAAAACTGGCGCACTTTCCCACGGAATGGATCTGATGCAACCTACTATTCTCAGCTCTCTCATCCCACTGCTGACGTCATGGGAAGCTACAAGAACTGTCATCATATATTCCTCCTATAAAATTCAGAATAATTACTCGGAAAAGCCCGAACGTTGAAAGACGGCTATCAGCCTTCTTCTCTAGGTTTTTAACTTTGTAATTTATCTAAGTTCACTAGACGAGAGCTTTTTTCCCCCCTAAACGAGAACCCCATTCGTTCGGACGCATGAGAAATATAATTTCATTTCATGTATTTAAATGTTAGGTTCTGTAATACTGTGTTAATATTGCTGGGATTTTATTATGCTAATAATTTATCATTGTGCCTATAAATGTGGCAATATGAACGATTTCACCGTGACGCCACTGTCGCTGTGAGAATGTGTACTTGCTTTATTGTGTATGTGCATGTATGAGCATCTTCTAGCATGGCATTCTGAGTGTATGTATCAGAATTTTCGTTGTCGGCTGCTGGGTACTCGCTTTGCATCTCTGGCTTCGTGTCGATCGGTAGTCGTTACCAACTTCTGCTTTTTATGCTACCAAAGAGGTTCCTCCACCCTTTGGTTACAAGTTGGGTTGGCAATGCCCGGTAGCGAGACTCGGTAGGACGTGCGAGTCTAGGCTCTCCCCACCACCACGGTTTTCTGGGATTTTACCGATTTCCGGTGGTGGCGAGCTGACCCCTGGCGATCTCCTTATTCTATGGCTGCGCTTCAACTTGGTCAGACGTTCTGATTTTCTTTCCTCCCTTGAGATGGTAGCGATTCTTTGTCTGGGTTTTTTCAAGTTAGACTTCAGAACTTAGGTTCATTTTTCGGAATAAGTTTCTCCAATCATGAACGGAAGTGTATTCAATTTCATTTCCGTGATTTTGCATAGGTAAACGAGGAGAATATGTAACTAATTCGGTTTGATAACGGCTGGGTATCGGTAACCTTTTTGAGACTAGCTGGCGGTGTAGGAACTCTGTTATTTTCCTTCTAACTTTGTGGGACACGACAATATGTGGTAGTATTTTTGTTCTGTGTAGTATATGTGAAATATTCCTGTCCGTTTTCTCCTTCCGCGAGTGAGATGTACTCCATGTTGTGTGTTTTTAGAACAAAGCCTTCAGCTACCCCTGTGTCTGTTTCTATGCCCTTCAGCCAGGAAATTATGTATGTATCTTTCTGATTTTCCTTAGTACATCGCGATCTCCTCTCCGTCTATTTTAAATAGCTGTTTCGTTTCCAAACTTTGCATTCAGACTCTGTCAGTAAATTCTCTTCTAGTCTTGTACTACCCCCTTTATTAGCTTGCTTATGAAATACCACGTATTTCTAGGGGCTGCATGCCACATTGCTTAGTTGATTTACTCCGACTTTGAATTTATTCCCTTTGCCTGATTTTTGAAGACTGGACTTCGTCCATCCGTGTAAACGCTTCCTATCGTGTCTGGCTGTATTTCTTTAGCTTCCGTATGATATCCTACGCATTTCTAAGGGTTTTGATGCTGTAGCTCATTTTCTTTATTTCTTCAGAAATTGGATTTTTGTATTTTTACTGGTTTTCGGAACCAAGTGGTTCCGAACTCCGACTTCAAGGGTTTATAGCTAGTCACTTGAGTTCTCGTCCCTGCTTACTGTTGTGTATTCTTGCTTCGTAATCTATGATTCCGTTGATTTTTGTTGAAATGAATATGATCTTCAAGCACTTCGCCTTCAGTGGGGTGCGAATATGTAATGTAGCAGACACGTGCCGTGTATCTCAGTAATTCTGCATGCTCACTATTTGATTTAAATGGAAATTAATCTCGCTATTATCGCGTACCATCTCAAGTAAAGAAAGACAGACCAGAGCCACCTACGAAGTTTATTGTCCTTGTGTTGTGTGGTACATCCTGGTTCGCTGAACTTCGCCTACGATAGCGGCGCCTGCTTCATCTTCGTATCAGCACGCTGAGTTGGGTGAGTTTCTCTTTGCTTCGCACGTGTGAGTGGTTGAATGCTTGTTGATTGTAAATCCCTCCCCCGACGAAGTTCAGTTCAGATTACTTTAGGTTAATTTTCAATGAAATGTATTTTGATTGTTTAACAAAATTGGTTCCCCCATTTGCGCATGTTTCAACTGAATAAATAATGTATTGTCAGTGAAATTTTATCCTACTTATGAATATTAGTTTATGAACACCCTCCCTTTTTTTCACCACTGCTGGGAACAAATTCAGATGCAAATTATCATATTTTAATTCCGTTGCGCCATAAATGTTCTCTCAGCCACTTTCATGAAATGGTTTAGTTCGCGGTGGCTTGTACATTAATGATTTTGTGTAATTCTCGTGATCTACGACGTGTGTTGGCCACCGTCTCTTTGTCTTCCTGCTGCTAAAGTTAATTTTGAGTCAGTTCTAAATTTTTGGCCGGGGAACAAGATTCTGTTGCAGGAAGTAGTCCGTAGTTCACGCGAATCCTTTAACTGGTTTTTACTACCAGAATAATATGTTTAAAGTAGGCTTTTAACTGCCTCCTTTCAGCTAGAATTAATTTTACAAATAACGGTGGTCTTACAACGTAGCTGTAGCTCATAAAGACGTCGCATCGCTGGAAAACTGTAGCGAAATGCACCATAAATAAAAGTAAACCGAATACACAGGAAGAAAGATCCTTTACTGTATAACTACAAAATTGCACACGGATCTCTGGAAGCAGTTACCACCAAAAAACAGCTGGGAGTATGCAAAAGGAACGATTTGAAGTGGAATGAACACACAGGTTTTATCGTAGGAAAGGGAGACGCCAGAGTGAGACTCTTTGGAAGAACCTTCAGGAAATATACTCTATCAGCAAATTAAGTAGATTCAAAACACTCGTTCGACCAATACGTGCATATTGCTGTAACTGACAATATAGAGCAGATACGGAAGATCCAAAAGGAGAGCAGCACGCTTCGCTACAGGTTTATTGAGTACGGCACATGATCAGCCAATTCCGCAAGATGCCGTTATCCATTACGGTTTAATTTACTGTCAAATTTCCGAGAGCGTAAGTTGCTGTAGGAGTTTATATTTCTTCCCCCTAATATAAAGGGTGAATCACCCAACACTTGCACCGCAAATATTGCGGAAACCGAAAGCGCGTTTGATTGTGCGGTTTTCACAGAATCGATTGGTAGTCAAGGACTCGTACTGTTAGCCAATAAACAGATTCTAAAAATACCTAGGAAGTATATTTTTTATGCAAACATACAATTTTTCAAATGGAACAGTGGTTGTTTCCATCATGCACTGGAACGTTTGACACCAGCTGTGTACAAAGAATTTTAAATAACATTTTTATCGCGTTTAGTTTGGCAGCTACAACCATTCAAAGTTCTGGGGGCGGAGGCTGGTAGCTGACTGGCTGGTAGTCATGAGACAGTGGGCCCTGCCCCAGGGGCTAGACACTCGGCCAGTCAGGTACGCTATCGCAGCTTCCACCTCCGAAAACTATGAATGGTTGTAGCTGCCAAACTAAACGGGATAAAAATGCCATTAAAATTATTTGTACACAGCTGGTGTCAAAATTTCCAGTGCACGATAGAAACAACCACTGTTCCATTTAAAAACTGTATGTTTACATAAAAAATACACTTTCTAAGTAATATTACAATCAGTTTGTTGGCTAAAAATACGAGCCCCTGACTACCAATCCATTCTGTACAAACCTCACATCAATTGCACTTTCCGTTTCCGTAATGTTTGCGGTGCAAGTGTTAGGTGATTCACCCTGCTTATCTTATAAAAATATGACAATATAATTAGATTGGAGCCCACACGGTGGCATAGGTGCAGCAGTTTTTCCCGTAATCGAGGGGAAAAGAGGAAGCGACCGCGTTAGACAAGGTACCCTCGAACACACTCCGTGATAGCTTGCGGAGTACAGATAGGTAAGTAAGTGAGTCTTTTTAGTTGACGCCGCGTGGGCGACTTACGTGCCAATGATGATGAAATGATGATGATGATTAGGACAACACACAACACCCAGTCCCCTACCGGGAATCGAACCCGGGCCTCCTGCGTGGTAGTCAGCGACGCTGGCACTGAGCTACGGAGGCGGACCGGAGTACAGATGTCGATGTAGCAAAGTAGAACTCAGCTCACATTACTAGCCAGAGATTTCTGGAGCTTTGTCGTACGTGCAGACAGAGGAGTCACGTTTCGATTCGTGGAGAGGCAGGAGATCTGTTACCAATGTGGACAAATTCTCTAGTGCCGATAGTACATACTAGATCGAAAAATGTTTCAGTAAATTTAATTTGACTGTACAACATTCTACAAGTCTGAGTGTAGATTGTCAGAACATTGCTTGTTGAGACAATATGAACAAACATGTTGATAAGTTGATGAGTGATTAATGGCAATTCTTTTTTACTAGCTTCGGGCGTAGCCCATCATCAACCATATTTCATATTCACTACATAGTAAAACGTTAACACAGCAGAGACATGTATCCTAGCGTGGCTACTACCATGTAAGGACTTATCATGATTGTTTTCTCATATTAACGGAATAGTCGCGTACCTCATGCACAACTTGAAGTCGTGTTTGGAATATTGATAATCGTCGGTAAGCTAGAAAAATGTCTGGACAATCAGTGGACTTCGTTCAGTTCCAGCAAACCAGACGTATCAAACAACGCAGCAGCACTCTTCTCGGAAGTTTTTTAACCTATCTTCGGAATACTTCGTGCAAGAATTATTTGGAGGTTTCTTCCGTCACAGACCAAAACCAGAATACTTCATGGAAGGATAAATTTTTCTGTTCAGCACGTAACCCCCAAAGTCTGGTCAACAATTTGGAAAGCACCCCTAACGAATATTCAAATTTGACAAGCTCGCAACACTACCTTGCACCCGGTCCTTGCGTGGCTCTTTGGTCACACCTCAATTAAGTTTTGTTTTTTTGAACGGTGTTCGATGCGTATCACGTAAATCAATATTGTGAGTTCTCGTAACGCTCACATTGATATAAAAGTGCACTTTTTCTAGACGTATCTGATGATAATCACACGGATCAAAACCCTTTGAAACAAAAAATAAAGGCTAAAAATCCTCAGTGGTCTTTCTACATTCTTGGGCATCTTAAAATCTACTGCGTAATGAGGATATGGTGTCTAATTTCAGGAGAAAATTGTCGACTTCACGGAAACTGGTTGGTATTCTATTTTGATTGAGCACCCAGGCCAACTATGCGTTGTCCATCAATAAACTTAGTTTTCAGTAAGTGGTTAAAAAGCTTGCAGGTGGTTCAGGGCACGTCTCTTAATACCTGTGCGAATTCTATGGTCAAGTATTCTGGCAAACTTGACCAAAGTAGCTGACGAATCAAACATCGTTGGTTCTCAATCAGTGGATTACTTTTGATTAGGTGATTATTTGTGAAATGAGATAAAGTAATTTGCTACTGGAACCTCGTTAAAAAAATCATTTGCAACTTAATTCACGCACGGTTTAACCCTTTAATGCATACTGTAGCTGATCAGCTACATACCTTTTTTTTCATTATCTCTCAAACTGATCAATATTTTACCACAAATTCCTTCCTCGGGCTTGGATGTTTGTGTTGACTTTTGTATGGGTAGTTTAAAAGTAGTTTGTAAGTTTTGGGACTGATGACTGATGACCCATAAGCTTAATAAACATTTGAATATTTGAACACTATATAGCTGACCAGATACGAACTTTTTGTTGCTAGTAGTGCATAATAAATTTTAGGGTTTTTTTCAGTATCTTTTTCGGTGGATGCGAACTATAAATTAATCTTGTAGGTTTTTATAGCGTCAAATAAAATACCATTCATTAAAGGGTTAATTAATTTAAGGGTATGTTGACGCAGTATATAGAAGTACAAAATAACAAAGTGAAAACTAGCGAGTGACGCCCAGTTTCTATAAGAACTTTTCCCATGTAAATGGTGCTTACATTTTACCTTCGCAGTAGACTTGCGCATAATAGTTCGCGATCGGGAGCGCTCACTTTAGTTGGCGGTTCTGCTGCGAACTAGTTCGTTTTTTAGTTCGTCCGCTCCCAGTCACGGCTGAACGGCGTAGTCTGCGCATGCATGTGGAGTGAGAAGTTCCCCCCACCTAGCTGCTGCATGCGCTTGCTGCTTGAGCCGCTAACGATATCACGCAAACCAAAAAAACAGTTTGTGGATAATTTCTTGCGTTCAAGTTTAGAGTTATCTCTATATCTTGGCATTATGGATTTTATTAATCAGATATTGCAGAGTGCAGAATACTTCAAAGCAGAAATTTTGTAGCACTGAACTATGTAATCTAGCGGGCAGACGCTAACCTCGCAATGGCTCTCATCAGCAGAAGGCAAACAAGTAATTTTAATTCTGTCGCGACCTATCGCGCATCTTTTAGTTCGCGACCGGTAGCACTCCTTTTAGTTCGCCGCTCGGCCGCGAAGTAGATCGTTCTTTTTAGTTCGTCCGCTCGTTTTGGCTTTTGCTACCGCTACTAAAACTACAGCTGAGCTGCATCTCAGCTCGAAATGACGGCAACTGGCAGAAGGGAATCACGCGATTCTGCGGGCTCTCGCGTCCTCTCGCTGTTACCCGTCAGTCTTCGAAAAGGAGCGGACGAACTAAGAGACGAGCGATCTGCGAACTAGTTCGCGTAGTTCGCCTGTGCGAGCGCAATTCCGAACTACACAAGACTACTTCGCAGCACAAGTTTAGGAACTGGTGACACCGCAGTTAAGTCACATAAGCTGAACAAACATTTGAACATTATGAACACTATATAGTTGACCATATATGAACTTTTTGTTGCTAGTAGTGCATAATAAATTTTAGGAACTTCTTTTTCAATATTTTTTTCAGTATATACGGACTTTGAATTAATCATGTGCGTTTTTATAGCTTCAAATAAAATATCATTCATTAAAGGGTTAATTTATTTCAGGGTATGTTGACGCAGTAAATAGATGTACAAAATCACGAAGTGACCACTAGCGAGTGACGCCCAGTATCTATAAAAACCTCTCCCATGTAAATGGTGCTTACATTTTACCTTCGCAGCACAAGTAAGCAGGAAACAAAGAATACGGAAAAACGAGATGAGGTCGTTGTTCCGAGCAAAAGGTGAACGAAGCTGATAGGTTAGAAACAAAAAGGCGGCTTACCATAGATGTAAATCGTTGGTCACGCCTCAGTTAAGTTTTGTTATTCAGAAAGGCGTCTGATGTGTATCACGTAAAAAGTCCCACTCCCAGCTTAAAGGAACTGCCGCCCGTTCTGCCGTAATGGCGGCGTGAGAGGCATGCAAGCGGCTCGCCATTTAACTGGAGCACGGCCCGCTCAAACGGTTCTGGGCCGTCGCATACCTGCCACACGTCATGCCCGCCAAACCGGGAAATTACTCATAATTCCTAAAAGCGCAATCCGCTCAGCAATCCATTTTCAAATCACTCATTACCTTTTTTTTCATTCACAACACTTTAAGTTTAGCAACGAGTCGGATAAAATGAGATATTACAAAGCACTAAACTTTTCTACAATTAATCTTATAAACTGAAGTGACAGAATACCTCGTCATATTGTGAGGGTCATCTACATCCACATCGAACCCCTTTATACTATTCATCTCCCGTTCCATTCTCGAATAGAGCGCGGAAAAAAGAACATCTGAATCTCTCCGTTTGATATCTGACTTCTCGTATTTTATTCTGGTGGTCATTTCTACCTATTTAGGTGGGAGTCAACAATATATTGCATTCGGAGGAGAATGTTGGCGATTGGAATTTCGTAAGTAGCCCACGCCGCAGCGATAAACGCCGTTGTTTAAAATGTCTCCCATCCCAGATCATGTATCATTTCCGTGACACTGTCTCCCCTGTATCGTGACGATAGAAAACTGACTGCCTTTCTTTGGACTCTTTCGATGGCTTTCGTCAAACCCACTTGATAAGGATCCCACACTGGGCAGCAATACTCCAAATGAGGACGGACAAGCGTAGTGTATGCAGTCTCTTTAGTAGTTCTGTTGCATCTTTTAAGTATTCCGCCAATAAAAAGCAATCTCTGGTTCGCCTTTCCTACGACATTATCTACGTGTTCTTTCCAGATTAAGTCTGATGTAATAGTAATTCCTAGGTGGAGGCTACGGCCTTCACATTTAGTTGATTTATCTTGTAAACAAAGTTTAACGGATTTCTTTTCGTACTAATGTGGACTGCTTCACACTTCTCATTATTTAGAGCCAATTTCCAATTTTTACACCATACTGATATCTTATTTAGATCGTTCTACATCTACATCTACATAGATACTCTGCAAATCACATTTAAGTGCCTGGCAGAGGGTTCATTAACCACCTTCATAACTTTTCTCTACCGTTCCATTCTCTAATAGCGCGCGGGAAGAAAGAACACCTAAATCGTTCCCTTTTCGATCTGATTTCTCTTATTTTATTGGGATGGTCATGTCTCCCTAAGTAGGTGGGTGCTAGCAAAATATTTTCACATTCAGAACTAAAAGTCGGTGATTGAAACTTCGCAAACAGATCACGCCGCAATGAGTAACGTCTTTCTTTTAATGATTTCCACCCCAATTCGTGCAACATTTCCGTGACGCTTTCCCCCCCGTAACGTGATAAAACAAAACGAGCTGCCCTTCTCTGAACCTTCTCAATATCTTCCGTCAGTCCCACCTGGTGAGGGTCCCACAAGGGGCAACAGTGCTCCAAGAGAGGACGCACAAGTGTGATGTAGGCAGTCTCTTTGGTGGAGCTGGTGCATCGTCTAAGCGTTCTGCCAATGAAACGTAACCTTTGGTTCGCCTTCCCCACAATATTTTCTATGTGTTCTCTCCAGTCAAAGTTGTCCGTAATTGTAACTCATAGGTATTTGGTAGAATTTACGACCTTAAGGTTTGACTGATTTATCGCGTAATTGAAGTTCAGCGGATTTCTTTTAGTGGTCATGTGTATTACTTCACACTTTTCTTTATTTAGTGTCAATTGCCAATTTTCGCACCAAGTAGAAATTTTGTCTAAATCGCTTTGCAGTTGCTTTTGATCCTCTGTTGACATCACTAACCGATAAACGACAGCATCATCCGCGAACAGTCTAAGGGAGCTATTCAGATTATCTCCTAAATCGTTTATAAACACGAGGAGGAGTAGGGGACCAATAACGCTTCCCTGTGGAACGCCAGATATCACTTCTGTTTTACTCGATGACTTACCGTCAATTACAACGAACTGTGTCCTTTCTGACAGGAAATCGTGAATCCAATCGCACAATTGGGGAGATATTCCATAAGCACGCAATTTCAATAGAAGCCGCTTGTGGGGTACAGTATCAAAAGCCTTCCGGAAATCCAGAAATATGGAATCGATTTGAGATCCCTTGTCGATGGCACTTAACACTTCATGTGAATAAAGGGCAAGCTGTGTTTCGCAAGAGCGATACTTTCTGAATCCGTGCTGACTATTGGTTAATAGGTCGTTCTCTTCGAGGTAGTACATAATATTCGAACAAAGTATATGTTCCAGTTGGTTTTTATCTTCAGATGATTTTGCTAGACGATAAATGACGGCGTCATCTGCAAACAACCTAAGAGAGCTGCTCAGATTTGTGGTGTCGCACAAGTACAAAGTGCGCGCCACTTACTTTCGCCGCGCGCCGCCATGCACGCACGGCGCGGCGTTCTCACGACGACAGCCACGAGCGCCCTCTACCTTCGTAATCAGATAGGCACCAGTGAAGACTTTGCTATTGTACAGGCACTAGGCAGGCCTCTAACAACTATGTATCAACATTCTGCAGTACTATGTAAAAGTTAAGTATTGTTACATTCTGTGCAATATATCTCTTTCTAATTTACTCGAGTGTTTATAGTTTCTGGCTGCTCCCCTCCGTACCTGCACCAGCGTGTCGGTCTCATTCCACTCGGCCACCGACACCTACGACGAGGCTGGGACACAAAAGCGGCGACGAAGTTGGGACACAAAAAGATTTCCTCCCAGATTGTTTATGTAGATTAGAGAACCAGTAACACTATCCTGTGGAACGACGGATATCACCTCTGTTTTAGTCGATGATTTACCATCGATTACTACAAACTGTGTTCTCTCTGACAGGAAATCTCCTATCCAGTCACAAATCTGGGGCGATATTCAGTAATCACGCAATTTGATTAAAAGCTGTTTGTGAGGTACGGTGGCAAAAGCCTTCTGAAAATCTAGAAATACGGAATCAATCTGACATTCTTTGTCGATAGTACTCATCACTTCGAGTGAGTAAAGATGGTAGTTTTCACATTAATGGTATTCTTTAAATCCGTGTTGACCTTGGGTCAATAGACCATTTTGTTCGAGATAATTCATAATGAATAGAGGATATGTTCCAAAACCCTGCTGTAAATTGAAGTCAATCAAATAGGCCTGTAGTTTAGTGGGTTATTCCTACTGCCTTTCTCGAATATTGGTGTGACCTGTGCAACTTTCCAGTCCTTTGGTCATCATTCTGCTCGGCGAAGTGCAGCAATTGGACATTGCTGTTGCAAGTGCCCTGCAGATTATTGAGCCATGTTACTTTTGTAGCTGTCTATAATATTTTGAAAATTATCTCGGTGCAGGTTTTTGTGCATGAAGGGACCTCTCGATTATCTTCTATATATATAAAAATGAGTTACTGTTCGTTAGTCTCGCTAAAACAAGAGAACGGCTTAATCGATTTGGATAATTTTAGTCATGAAATATTCGTGTAAGTCCATGGAAGGTT
Organism: Locusta migratoria; assembly: GCA_026315105.1. Taxonomy (NCBI): domain Eukaryota; kingdom Metazoa; phylum Arthropoda; class Insecta; order Orthoptera; family Acrididae; genus Locusta; species Locusta migratoria. Next base: position 467,816,218 of record CM048744.1, on the reverse strand, counting down.
TAAACGGTGACAAAATATGGAAAAGTTGTCCAAAAAAACTGGAAAATCGGGAAAAACTGCGACAGCTTTTTCCAGTGAGCTATCGATACGGTTCGTTCAATTGCGATAAAATTTTGTATATTTCATGTTGAAACAAAGAGGAAGGTTCGCATGAAACAAAAATTTGGAAAAGTCGTCCGGAAAGTAGGAAAATTTAGGAAAAACCGAAAGCGGTTATTTTTCCTACGAATAAAAACAAATTGCCACGTGGTTGTAAGAGCATCACTTCAGTACGGCTTGACAGGAGAAGGTTTGCATAAAACAATTTTTTGGAAAATCTACCAGAAAATTGGTAAATTTGAAAAAAAAAAGCATTTTTCAATGTGTTTTTGATTGAATTCAGCTCTGTAACTGATTATTCGCACGACGGAGAGGTTTAATTCTTCTTTTGTTTTGTTCATTATGCTCTTGGAAAATTTTTCAGTAAAACAAAAGGGGGGGGAGAGTTAAAAAGGAAAGTCGAAAAACTCTAATAATGTTCCTTTTTCAATGTATTTCTAAATGTACTCAACACTGTAAGTTGAGAACCGTTCATCCGATTGCGATAAAATTTTGATGATTTGACGTCCAACGAAAGATGAACATTCTTATGGACTAAAACTTTTGGAAAGTTACCCGGAAAATTTGAAAATTCGCAAAAAACTGAAAGAGCTTTTCCTAATGGGATATCAGTATCAGTCGTCTGATTGCGATAAAATTTGGAAAAGTTTTCCGGAAAATTGGAAAATTTCGAAAAAATAGAAAAATATTTTTCTATGAAATATTAATACCATTCATCTGATTGCGATAAAACTTTGGACATTCGACGTTCAAAGCGAGAGGAAGGTTTGAGTGAAGTAAAAGTTTGGAATAGTTGGCCATAAAATATGAAAATTTGTGGAAAACTGGAAGAGCTCTTTTCTTTGGTATATCAATACCATTCATTCGTACGACTGCGATAAAATTTTGCACATTTGACGTTCAAAGCAAGAGTAGCTACATATTAGCAATTGCGAAGCATTGCCGGGTCGACTAGTTTCCCATAAATGTAGGTCTACAGGAGAAATTGTGCGTCGTACTACAGGAGATGTGAGGTTGTAAATATACGAGTACTATGAAGTGTGAATAGTTGCGGCATCATGCTTTTTACATCTATTACATCAAAATCCATCCACGAGCACGCTTAAAATCATACGGGATTTCCGAAATGCCGCGAGTAAGCATGATAATGAGCAAAGGGGCACTACGTCAGTAACGTATCGGTAAGTTGAGAACTTGAGTCTGGCGGGAGGAGTGTTAGGGTAGTCCGCGCAGTCCTGATGAACACTGCGTCTGGGTACCGCAGCTGCTTAGTAAGTTGTAGACCCGATTTTGAATCCCCGACCGGACCACATTTTCAACTTTCTCTGGCAATATTATTCGACACCCCTGCAGTTCTCTTGTGTCTTCATTTACAAGGTGTCCAGAAAAGGATTCCCTGATTTCAAAATTAAATATCTCGAAAACAAAGATCGATAGAGGAATGCATTAAACGGTATGTTTATTGTGTAAGCTGTAAGAAGTTTACACAGCAGTTTGAAATAATAGTTACAAAAGCTGCTAACAGATGACGCTATTATCGCCAAACGTAATGCCTAATATAAATAGTGATCCGAAGCCCAGAGCGATCAATTCCACTATTGAAACGTGAAAGGAGTTACGCCTGAAAATATCGCCACAGTTTCTGGAATTATTCAGCGAAATCCAATGTCATCCGTCCGTAGAATTTCATCTGAGACTGGTTTGAATCGTTCCAGCACGCAAAAAATACTGAGAAAGAGCCTACACATGTTTCCATTCAAAATTCAAACGCACCAGGCCATACCCGTGTGAGCTGTGCAACAAAGGGTTGCCTTTGCTAATCAGATGCTCACAATGATTGATAGTGAAGGATTTGATGTTGACTGCATCTGCTTTACAGATGAAGCACACTTCCACCTGAATGGATACGTGAATAAGCAGAACTGGCGATTTTGGGGTTCCGAAAATCCATATTGATGTTAAGCGAAAAAAGTTACTGTGGGCTGCAGTATACAGCAGAGGCATTATTGGCCCTTTTTTGTTTTCGAGAAACGGTCGCTTGTGCATGTTACGTTGCAATTTTGGATGGTTCAGGCATGGATTGGCCTCCATATTCACCGGATTGATTACCTGTGAACTTTGTTTTTGGGGGGGGGGGGGGGGGAGGGGGCACAGTGAAAGACATGGTCTACCCGAAGCATCCCGCCACGCTGGACGAGCTTGAATCGGCGATCTCTGTGGCATGTTAATTTATTTCGGTTGAGACACTACGAAATGTGATGGCGAATTTTATTCTTCGTTTGCGCCACATCTGTAGTGCCAATGGTGAACATTTCGGAAACATTGGGATGTGGTTGTTTGCAATGAGTGTTTTCATACGATTATTACACTTATGTATGCTGATATGAGCTGAACAGCGCCATCTGTTAGCAGCTTTTGTAACTATTATTTCAAACTGCTGTATACACTTCTTACAGCTTTCACAATAAACATACCGTTTACTGCATTCCTCTATCGATATTTGTTTTGGAGATATTTAATTTTGAAATCAGGATCCCTTTTCTGGACACCCTGTATTTTGCGCCGATGGATGAGGGACATGGTGAGTACCTATGTTGAGTGCTTTAGGAAGAAGACAGTGATTTAGGAAGAAGACAGTAGTTTTCAAACATGCTGCCTCGTAGTGAAGCCATTTCCTAAGAAAAGTCCATGTTCAGTCTTGGCAGTACCAGCGTCGTAGAGATTAGACGCAGCCGCTGCCTCATTACATCCGTAGCGGATTTTGTCTGGTCCCCCTCCCAGCGCCGCTGCCCTTACGTAACCGACAATAGCCGAGTAAGAGCCGGAGCGGCGCGACCGCTCCGCCCATGGCTTGTGAAATGCCCCGCAACAGCATTCGCCTAATGAAACGGCCGGCGTAAGCCTCCAGGGCGGGCAGGTCGTAAGCTGAAAACACGAGGCAGCTAAGCCCGAAAAAACACTGCCAATCTGGAGCACTTTTCATAGCAGCGCTAGGACGGCCTGCATCCCACGTCCTTGCATGTAACACATCCTACTCTAGTAAAGACGCACAATCTGACAATTCGATCTCAAAAAAATGTTCAAATGTTTGTAGAGTCTATGGGACGTAACTACGGGATCATCAGTCCCTAAACTTACAAACTACTTACGAACTAGGACGGCACAAATATCCATGCCCGAGGGGGGATTCGAACCCCCGACCGTAGGGGCCGTGCAGACCGTGACTGGAGCGCCTCAGTCCCCGCGGCCACCGCGGCCGGCAATTCGAACTCATTTTCTTATAGCGTGGAACTAATGTTTCAGTAACTGTTAAATATATTATGGGTTACAATGGAATGTTCTTCTTGGTCTACTAACGAACAGAAGAAGTTTGAGTTGCCTTGACATGCGAGCGCACTCGATCACAGATGTTCTATTGCTGGACGCAGTATTTTCTTTATGCTGAGGCAGTAGCAAAATGATGTTTGTATAGCTTATAGGACTTAACTACGGGGTCATCAGTCCCTAAACTTACAAACTACTTATGAACTACCTAAAACTAAGGACGGCACAAATATCCATGCCCGAGGGGGGATTCGAACCCCCGACCGTAGTGGCCGTACAGAACGTGACTGACGCGTCGCAGACCCCTCGGCCACCGCGGCCGGCGAGGCAGTAGTAGTGGAGTTATTCAATTGTAGCAAGGTACAGAAAAGGTATAGCCATGAAGCAGTAACTGTAAGTGAAGTGGAGCATTGCATCAATCGATTACTATGTAACATAAATTATCAAAAAGATGAAATGGAGTAGGAAAAGATTGGATTCATTTTGAATTACCTCTAAATAAGTTTATTTCGAAGTAGGATAACATTTGGGACTTCGTTGTAACCTATGGTGCATAGTATTGTTTTAACTTGATTGACAAAGACATTCAAATAGAGAGTTTTATAACTCTATTTTGTTTAATAATTTAAACAGAAAAGCCAAAATTACAGAACTATCAGTTTAATAAGTCATGGTTGCAAAATACTAAAACTAATTATTTACAAATGAATGGAAAAACTTGTGGAATCTGACCTCGAGGAAGATCAGTTTGGATTTAGGAGAAATGTTGGAACAAGGGAGGCAATACTCACATTACGACTTATCTTAGAAGATAGGCTAAGGAAGGGCAAACCTACATATCTAGCTTTTGTAGATTTGGAGAAGGCTTTTGTCAATGTTGATTGGAATAAACTTTTTCTGGAATACACTCTTCCAAATTCTGAAGGTAGCGGGGATAAAATATTGGGAGCGAAGAGTTAGATTCAACCTATACAAAAACCAGACAGCGGTTATTGGAGTCGAAGGGCAAGAAAGGGACGCAGAGGTTGGGAACGGAGTAAGACAGGGTTGTAGCCTTTCCCCAGTGTTGTTCATTTTGTACATTGAGCAAGCAGTGTAGGAATGGAAGGAGAAATTTGGAGAGGGAATTAAAGTTCAGGGAGAAGAAATAAAAAGTTTGCGGTTTGCCGATGACATAGTAATTTTGTCAGAGACCGCAAAAGATCTGGAAGAGCAATTGAATGGGATGGACAATGTTTTGATAGAGGATATAAGATGAACATTAACAAGAGTAAAACGAAGGTAGTGGAATGTAATATCAGAAAATCAGGTGATGCTGAAGGAATTGGATTAGATAATGAGACAATCAAAGTAGTAGATGAATTTTGTTATTTGGGTAGCAAGATAACTTCTGATGTCCGAAGTAAAGAAGATATAAAACGCGGAATGGCTATGGGGAGAAAAGTGTTTCTAAAGAAGCGAAACTTGTTAACAACCAATATTAATTTAAATGATAGGAAGTCCTTTTTGAAAGCATTTGTCTGGAGTATAGCATTGTATGACAGTGAAACGTGGACGATAAGGCGTTCAGACAAAAAGATAATAGAAGCTTTCAGTAGCGGAATTGGGGAGTTCTGGTATATCCTGACTAAAAGAAGGGATGGATGGGTAGGTCACATTCCGAGACATCAAGGAATTGTCAGCATTAGAAGGAAGTGTGTGGGATAAAAATCGTCGAGGGAGACGGAGACACAAATACAGTAAGAAGATTCAGAAGGATGTAGGTTGCCGAACGTATTCCCAGATGAAGAGACTTGCAAATGACAGGGTAGTGTGTAGAGCTGCAGCAAATCAGTCTGCGTACTGAAGACCACAGCAAAATCGAGCCAAATAAAATGGTACAATTGCCTAATATCATGTAAGGCCCCCTCAGCACGCAGAAGTGTCGTAATACTATGTGTGTGGCATGGACTCGACTAATGTCTGAAGTAGTGCTGGAAAGCGTGACATCATACATCTTGCACGGCTGTCGATAAATCCTAAGAGTAAGAGGGGGTGGAGATCTGTTCCGAACAGCACGTTTCAAGGCATTTCAGATATTCTAAATGATATTCATGTATGGGGAGTTTGGTGGCCAGGGGAGAAGATTGTTCCTGGAGCCACTCTGTAGCAATTCTGGACGTGTGGGGTGTCTCATTGTCCTGCTGGAATTGTCCGTCGAAACGCACAATGGACATGAATAGATGCAGGCGATCAGCCAGAATGCGTACGTACGTGTCACCTGTCACAGTCGTATCTAAGGGTATCCGGGCTCCCATATCACTCCAAATGCCACGCCCCACACCATCACAGAGCCTCCACCAGCTTCAACAGTCATAGCAGATGCATGGACATGCAGAGACCATGGATTCATGAGGTTGTATCCACACCCGTACACGTCCATCCTCTCGATACGGTTATATACAGATTCATTAGACCAGGCAACACGTTTCCAGTCATCAACAGCGCAATGGCCGTGTTGACGGACCCAGGCGAGGCTTAAAGTATTCTGTCGTGATGTCAACAAGGGTACATGAGCCGGCCATCGGCTCCGAAAGCCAATATCGTTTATATTTCGTTGAATGGTTCGCACGCTGACACTTCTTAATGGCCCAGTAGGAATTCCAACCAGACATAGATTAACTATGAGTAAAGATATTACACTGACATAAAAAGTAATAAGACATCCAGACATACAGGGTGTACATAAAGTCCGAGAACACTATAAATTATTTATTGCACAAGAACCAAACAATATATCTTACATATGTAATTTTGAAGAGAAACCCTGAGAGTTTATTTTTTCTTTTCTCATCATGTATACCGCCACAGCGTAGTTAATTTGCCTATAGTCAGCGCTAGTCGCAAATACGGCGACTTCACGTTCGGAGTGAGTTTGCTGTGTGTTGGAGGTCGATAAAAACAAGTGTGCTACAGCTCTTCAACGGATATTTAGAGCGAAGACCTAAAAGAAAGGCCATTTACCACTGGCACAACAACTTCGTTACGGCGGCTTGCTTGTCCCCCGTAAAGAGAAGCTGACGTCCCAATCATAAGGAATGCAAAGAAATCGGTGCGTCGTGCATCCCGTGAACTCGAAATGGCTCCAATGACAGTGTGGAAAGTTCTGCGACAAAAGCTATGAAAACATTCAAATGCAAAAGCTCAACGACGACGACAAATACAAGCGTTTTCAGTTTTGTTCGCAGTTGCAACAAATGAATGAGGATGGGGATAGTATTGTTGATCGATTAATTTTTTAGCGACCAAGCCACTTTTCACACTAATGGGAAAGTGAAGAGGCATAATTGTCGAATCTGGGGTAGAAATCAACCACACGAATGCATTGAATTTGTGCGTGATTCCTCAAAGGTAATGTTTCTTCAGTCTTGTCACGTCGAAAACTGTACGGGCCATTCTCCTTCGTCGAGAGCACTGTCACAGGATATTCCTACTGGACATGATGCAGCCTCTTGAGTGTGTATCCTGGTACACCACTGTGCGATGAGTGTTGCCTGTCGATAGGAGAAGCTCCATGACCTGTATAGCACCTAAACACGCCATGTTTGCGACTGGTGCTATCGGCAAGTTATCAAACTACGCTGTGGTGGTATACATGAAAACCAAACTTTCAGGGTTTCTATTCAAAATGAATCGGTATGATATCTGTACAATGTTTGGTTCTTGTGCAATAAATAATTGAAAGTGTTCCCGGTCTTCATGTGCGTCCTGTATTTATTTACTTACTTTTATTAAGAGAATTCTCAGCATCAAGCATCAATAGTAAAAGCACTTTAAAAAAAAGCGCCGTGGCCTCTTTCTGGGGCCTCCACATATTGTTGTAAGCTATTTTTATTACATTGTCCCGTTCCTCTCGTCCTGGGGGAGGGGGGGGGCAAATCACGAAAGCAACTTTTTTATGGTAATACATTTATTTGCAAGTGGACAGGGGGGCCTCATTTAGTTCTGCCGTCGCCCCGGGCCTCCAACAGCCTAGTCCGTCACTGATACAGAGATGTTTAAGAGAAGATCATCCAACAATAGAGAAAGATGGCATCGGAAAACGCTATAAAGAGCTCTAAAATTAATGTGCTAATTGTTACTATTGCTTTTAACTTATGAAACAAAACAAGGGTCGTGATAATGGCAGCAGCTTTTGTCTCCATCCAAAATCGAAACTGGACCTGTATGTCAATATTCATCACGAGTGACTACTCCAGCAGTGTCTGACTATAGCCGTCATTAACTGGAAACACTGTTTTCTCAGTTTCTGAGACTACTCCAAGGTAATAACCGGTTTTCGACCATGTTTCTGTCTTCAATGACAATTAGGGAATAATTAAATGACAGTTCATTTTCATTCATGTGGTAAAGTTTTTTATCATAATCATTTCTGGCCCCTTGCATTATTTCCGTTTTATATGTCTTATACGTTTAGCCCAGTATTCTTTCTGCTTTTTGTGCGCACAATTGGTACGAGTACGAACTGAAATTATTTGTTCCGTAGCGTAGATTTTCATTCTGAAATTAATGCTTCGCAGAAAAATAGATGAAGCCTTTTATTTATATATTTGGGTGTAATCTAGACTGAGACAGTGTGTAGATTCAGTTTCGGTTCATTATCATACATCTAGATCTACATACATGCAACTCACATTGAAGTGCATGGCAGAGGGTTCACCGAACCTCTTTTATGAGATTTCTCTACGGTTTCATTTCTCTTCTGAAAGGAAATCATGTATCCAATTGCACAATTGCAGCGATCATAATCACGCAATTTGATTAGGAGACGTTTGTGAGCTACAATGTAAAAAACCTTCCGAAAATCTAGAAATATAGAATCGATTTGAGATCCATTTCCGATAGCACTCATCACTTCATGTGGGTAAAGAGCTATCTGTGTTTCACAAGAACGATCCTTTCTTAATCCGTGTTGACTGTGGGTGAGTAGATTGTTCTCTTCGAAGTACTTCATAAAGTTCAAGGAATATGTTCTAAAATACAGCTGCGAACCGACATCAATGATATAGGATTGTAATTTTGTGGATCTCTCATATTGCCTTTCTTAAATATTGGAGTGACCTGTGCAACTTCCCATTCTTTGTGTACCAATATTTCACTAAGCGAGCGATTGCATATGATAGCTAGGTCTGGGGCTATTGCATCAGCATACTCTGAAAGGAACCTAATTGGAATACAGTCTGGACTGGGAGACTTACTTTTGTTAAGTGATTTAAGTTGCTTTAATACTCCAGGGGTATCTACTTCTACATTACACAGGCTGGTCGCTGTTCTTGATACGAATTTTGGAGTACGTGCTCCGTCCTCTCCGGTGAAAGATTTTCTGAAAGCTGTGTTCATCAATTCTGCTTTGGCACAACTGTCATCAGTAGCGTCACCATTGCTATCGCTTAGTGAAGGTATTGATTGTATTTTGCCACTAGTATATTTGATATACGATCAGAATGTATTAGAATTTTCCACCAAATTCCGTGGAAACTATTTTAAGCTTCTCGCATTGACGTTCGCGTATAATTTAGAGTTCTGTAAAAGATATTGGAGATTGTGTCTGTTTAAATTTGACGTACTTTTTTCTTTGTTACTATTGCGATTTAGTCTGTTTCATGTACCACGGCTGGTCGGACCCTTTTTTTTTAATTTGTTTAGTGTAAATATTCCCATACCTGCCGATATTATTTCTTTGAACGTAAGCCTCATCTGATGTACACTCACATTGTTAGTTTCGAAAGACGGAGACTGTTGGTTAGGAAAGCGTTAATCGCATTTTCATCTGCTTTTTTCAATAAACATTTTTTTTTAATTTTGATGTATAAGTAAAATCCGATATTCAGTCTCACTACGACAACTCCACTAATCCCTGTGTTTGTTTTGACTCTCTTTATTAACTGCGGATTATTCGTTAGTAAGAAGTCAACCATTTACTATTCTAGTAATTTCATGAACTAATTGCTCGAGTTAATTTTCGGAGAATGAATTGTGTATAATCTCCTCCCATACCAACTGAGATGAACTATCTACTACATTTCCCTGCAAGATAAACCGCTTCTAACAGCAATAAAGACGCCACCACCTTTCTTATTGGATCTGAAATTTTTTAATACCATTTGTCCCTTTGTAAAAATATCAGCTGAACTTACCTCTTGCTTTAGCCTGCTTTCGGTACCTACAATGATTTGATATTCAGTTAAAAATGTTTGTAAATCTAAGAAACCTTAACTGCTGCGGTTATCAGTCCCTAGGTTTACAAACTACCTAAACTATCTAATGCGCAGCAAGACTCTTTAGAATGCTCGGCCACTCCACCGTGGATGAGATTCAGTACATTCTATTATCTCTTGGAGTTCTGGCACTTTCCCCACACAGCAACGACAATTTACAAGTGTGGATCAATGGTTTGGAACTCTGTGTTCATCCTGACAGGTAGTTTTTGAAAGTGAAACCCTTTCTTTGTGTTCCTGAGAGCCTGTAACCTTAAAAATCGCCTAGTCCATGACACACCGTATAGCCGCTTCCTGCGTGTAGTGGACTCCTATTCAGAGGAACCCGGAACCCCACCAATCCAAGGAATCTGCAGCCAATTCGGTAGTAAAACCGTCTGATTCAGACCCTCCAATCGGCTCTGCGCCAGAGGTCCAAAGTCGCTCTGCTTTCATCTTGCAAGCAAAACTAGCATTTATCGCTTCAGATAGCCGCTCAAATCCGCAGAGAATTCCTCCCGATCCAAAGCGACAAACATCGTTGGTCCGACGTGAGTCACCACCTGCAGTTGGCTGTACCCCGTACTTTTCATTGCATCCGGAAAAACCCGTTTCACGTCCGGAATGACCCCACCTGGTATGCACACGGACTACGTATTTGCCTTCTTCCCTCCCTAACAGCCACATCCCTAAGGGGACTCCATTGTCCGCCTAACGTCCGCCTCCATAGCTCAGTTGCTGCGTCTCTGACCGCCGATGCAAGAAGCCCGGGTTCGATTTCCGGCAGGGGACTGAGTGTAGTGTGTTGTCCTAATTATCATCATCTCATTATCATCGGCATGCAAGTAGCTCAAGCGGCGTCAACTAAAAAGGCTTGCACTGGATGAACAATCCCGTACGGTATCTCCCGGCCAAAAATGCCATTCGATCATTTCATTTCACACGCCAAACGTTTGATATCCCAACTGCAAGCAAACTCACCGTCTGTGATAGCCCGGATCCTGCACGCTGCGAGGTGACCTCGGAATAAGACACACCATCCAGCTCGGGAACGTTGTGTGGCACAGACAGCATCTCAAATCTGTTGGTAAGACGAACCGGGGAGGCCTCACGATGAGTCTCACGGGAAGTCTTTCGCTGCCTGCCACGCATTGGGGCGACGTCCCATACGACCACGGGTGGGGTGTCTGCCTCATTGTGAGCAGCGGGCCGTTCGGTGGACACGCCGGACGCGACAGGCGTCCGATCGGTTCCAACAGCCGGCCCACAGCAACGGCCGCCTCCAGCTGTGCAGCCGAGGTTAACGCAGCTTTACGCTGAGAGCTGTGTGTCACCAACTCAGCTTGCATCCACAGCAGTCACAGTCCGTATCTATGACTACAGGCCCTGTGTTCTTGGCGTAAAGTGCTCGACTTGAAACCGAAGGGTCGCAGGTTCGAAACCCGGTCAAACTTCGGATTTTTCAGTCCGCATTTTAACCCATCCTTCACCTCTCAACTATATGAGGAGTCGCCAGAAACGACACGTGGTTCGGATTCCACGTTAAGCTGTAGGTCCCCTTTCCCCGGTTGGATAACTGGGGTAGGCTAGGGACACGCAAGTCGCCCAAGTGGCGCCCAATTAAAAGACTTGCATCAGGCCAATGAGCCACACGAAATTATTATTACTACTACAGTAACTAGAAAAACGAATGACTGAAAGGGCTTAGTGTAGACTCTACGGTAACTAAGGTAAAAAAAATAACAGTAATAATAATAATTATAAAGAGAGAGAGAAGACGGCTAGTGCAGTTGCAACTCCAAGGAAAACGATAATACACAGCTACCAAATTACACGAATGTAGAAAAACCAAAGAGTGGGCCAGTTAAAACCTAGAACATTAACGAACGTAAGAATTAAAACTGCCGAGCAGCTAACAGACAAATAAATGAAAATAGCTCGTCGGAACCTTATTGTGTTCGCGGTACTGCATGTTGTTAGCTAACAGGACTAAACCGACTGCATCTCGATTCGAAAGAACGACAGAAGACGGTCGCGATTCCACGAAGAAGAACATACTAACCACATGCTTCACGCGAATCTGAGTCTAATATACACGCAAGCACACGATAAATTTAATAAACTGAAGCAAAAATTCGGTTACACCTACAAGTGGTGCTGACCTCTCGGCAACGGCCATCCATTGTCATCAGAAGAAAGATGGTAGGAAGAAATTAAAAGATATCTTGCCTACTTTGAACACCGATGCCTTTCCCAATGCTCCATTCTCCATTCTCCATGCATGGAATGATGTCATGTTGACCTAAACTGGAAGACGGTGGTCTCTATTTCACATTAAATTCTAGAGGTCAAAGTATTCAACGCATCCTGCTTTTTAAAATTGATTAAATCAATACTGACTATGCTCCTTCAGTTCGCTACTGTAATTTTCTAGTTCTAATGATGGATGCTCAAGGCATTTACTTTTATAACCGTCATCTCAAAAAACACTTCGGATAACGAATCTATATTTACTGTCCGCACCTTGTTTCAAAGCTTGGTTTGCCAGCCTCGGTGGTCGAGGGGACTGAGGCGCTCCAGTCACGGTCTGCACGGCCACTACGGTCGGGGGTTCGAATCCCCCCTCGGGCATGGATATTTGTGCCGTCCTTAGTCTTAGGTAGTTCATAAGTAGTTTGTAAGGGACTGATGACCCCGTAGTTAAGTCCCATAAGTTCTACAAACATTTGAACATTTGATTTGAAAGCTTGGTTTTTCTCGTGAGTTAAGCGCTTCAGCTTGTTAGTGATTGCTACAAGTATTATTACAGATTTCTTCAGTGATTTGACACGAGTACCGTGTCACTGATGAATTCTCCACCAATAAGACAACTGTCGTAAGTGACTGTGTTCGACATTGAATTTCAGCCTCTAAGGTGTGCGAGTTAATCGTTCGTTTTCAGAAAAATTTTGCTGGTGATTTGAATTTGACATTTACAAAGTAACATTTTCGTGATTCTAAGAAACGGCAGCGACGTTTGAATAATGTATACTTTCGTCTTCTATAAGAGAACGTCCGTGTTTCAATGAGAAATTCACCTATTAGAGATCCGAATTTCATCCCAGGAAAGAATTTAATAAATTGCTTTTCTATGACGTTCATCGTAAAACCGTTGAATTTATTATTTCCTGCATAATTCGTTCATATTTAAAATGGGAAAACTCAAATAACGGATTTCGGAAACAGTGATTCACTCTGTTAACGCTAAAGGACGAACAAGATACAAAGTTACATCAAGTATATTCCAAGAAACGGTTTTGAAAGTTAACTGCAGACCTCATTATGCCCGTGAACAAATGGTCACTACTTTCAACACTTCATCAGATTCTTGTTAGCATTGTTTTGATGCGGAAGAAGTTTTTATACGTGTTGGATATTTGCCTCAATTCGACTGAAAAATATTTTGCCAAAGTTACAATGAAATATGGCTGATAATTTCAGAAACTCTTCTTGAAAAGGAGAGCCTTGTTTAGCATTATTTTGATGCGGAGGGAAGTATTTGTTTTCTACGCGTTGGATGTTTGCCTCGATTCGATTTAAAAAGAATATGCCAAATATACAAAAAAATACTGAAAATTGTAGAAACTTCCCTTGCAAAAGCATACCAATCTTAGCATTAAGAAACAGTTAAGGGAAGACGTAGGCCAAAATGCATACTGACATTAAAAATTTGTTAACTCCTACGATGTTGTAGTTACAAATTTACAACTTGGCACTATTGTGTAGTAAATAATGCACAATATTCTGTGCAACTTTTGTTTCCTCATGTTCATGGATTTCATTTTATAAGGTTTTGAATTTTAATTACTGATGTACATATAATACACCTTTCCTTATAAACTATTCAAGCATAAAAGTTGAAACTTTACAGTATTGTAAAAGCTATTAAAACGTGTGCAACAGATTTTTAAGGCCATGGTTATTCTCAAGTTAATGTTTCAGTTTCATGTTAACTCAGGCTGCTCTACTTCCCTCATGCAGAAAAGAAGAACTATTCTCAGGCACTAGATAAAGAGAAAGTGCTGCACAGGACTGGTCAATAAGTGATTTTTAAGGAGGTTAGCTTTTATAGTTCCTGAGAAAAGGTACACCATATCTCAAAAAAATTACTTTATGGGAAATCTAATTTAACGTTTTAATTTTAATTTTTAACTATATTGCCATACCCTTACATACTAATGCTGTCCATGTTCATAATCTTCATTCTCTTCCTTGTCTTCTTGAAGTATTTTCTTTCCCTGTCTCCTTTTCCTAGCCATCTTTTGGATATTTTCCTCTGCTGCTTGTGCTCTGTCAAGCCGCACTTCATCGATACTTCGGAGTATCTTCAGTGTGAATGCACCTGGATGGAAGCTTAATCTCTCCCAGCACTTAATCCTACCTACATTTCCACTGTTAAACACTAGACAGGTATCACATGCAGCTGTCTTCACAACATTTGAGGACACACCGTTTCTGGAAACGTATCCATATAAGTCGAGTGAAGCTCTCATTTGTATTTTGTGTTTTCTCACTCACACATTTTTTGATGTTCACGGTTGGCTAGATATCTAAAAGTTGGCTTTGTAACATTTAAAACAGCAAGTGGCAAGCCATGCTTATGGGTATATGCCATGCTTATGTGTATATGGCTTTCCACTGGCTTTTTCCTGAATATATTTTCACCACGATACATCACAGTGGGAGTGTTGAGGAGTCTCATTTGTGGAAAGTTTGTGGAAGAATGTTGCCCACACTGCTTGCTGATCGCTTTCACAATATGTTAATTGTTTCTGATGGCTTTCCCATAATATATTTCTAGTGTGTGAATTTCTTTCTCTGTCGATCTGTTAACACCTTCCAGTCGCTTTCCGTCTTCTAATTTTTTGCCCTTCATTTCTTTCTTCAGTCTGACAAGTCAGACGCTTCTGAAAATGTCCCTCGCTTTCAAGTTTTTCAATTTCTACTTGTGAACCATAAGGTTTGCTCTCTAAAACAGTCTTAACAGTACTGTAATCTCAATCACCCAGGTACTTCAAATCCCTAACCGCATATTGTTCTACATATCTTTGCAATATTAGTTTTATCCCAGCTGCCTCCATCCCACCACTTGACCCCTGATAATTCTTGCTGCACTCTTTCTTGTGAATCACTGTACACTGTTACTACCCATTCTAGCAACAAAAAAAAAAAAAAAAAAAAAAAAAAAAAAAAAAAAAAAAAAAAACCTAATAAACTACAAAATAACAAACCGTACTATGTACTATTAAAAGCAAATCACGTTATAAGCAAAGGAACACGCCGGTATAATCTTTGTCACAGCCTTCTAAATACGTCTGCTGTTCGTTTCGCTTGTATGAGCGAAAAATTAACACAGAAGTATATCTAGTGTAAACAAGGAGTGGAGCACAGAACGCCGCGGCGCAGTGGCCGAGCTCATTGAGGCGCTATGCTCCGATGCGCGACGCCTTCCCCGTCGGGGGTTTGAATCCCCTCCCCCTTCGTGCATGGATGTTTGTGCTGTCTTTAGTATAAGTTAATTTATAAGTAATTTGTAAGTTTAGGGACTCATGACCCCGCAGTTATGTCCCATAAGATTAACAAACATTTGACCATTTTGAGCACAGCACAGATAAAGGAGACGGGCGATGCGCAGACGGTCGAAGAAATGTCGTTCTGAAAAATATTTCTAAGCTTATTTCGATAACGAAACTTTGAGAAGTCGTTCTTAAAACATCAGCCTAATAAATTACGCAATGAAATATGATTCGTATTTTTTCGCTATTTTGCCCTACGTCTCCACCTAATGGCTACAGCTACGTGAAATTGATATATGCTATAAATGCTAAGTAAATGCTATAAATGCTATGAAAGTGCTATAAATGCTAAATAAGTAAAAGTCAATAACATTTATTAAAATTAGTTATTTCAGCCGAATTTATTGGTCAATTGATAAATGTCTTAATATACAGGCAACAGAATGTTACTGATTACAATATATCTTCAATTATATGTGAAATCACAAGATAAAGTGACCAAAAGACCAAAAATTGAGATTGGTAATGAGTACTTTTGTGTAACTACAATGTTCTGTTAAACTTTCCAAGACACATTTGTGCACTACCGAACTACCATAGAGTACATGGGATACCTTTCTGTGATATTTAACATCAGTGAAAGGCCAAAGGTATTTCATTTGTACCTGGAGGTATAAGAAAAGAAGCGGAGATAAGAAAAAACACCAATCTTTACTAGAAGACTTCGAAGGTATATTATCTTGCTTTGTTGCTTGTGAACGCTGTTTTATAGTGTAAAATTTTTGAATTTCATCCTAATCAATGTTTTCTATCTCCTTTATTTAACTTCATTACCTAAACAGATAAAAATTCAAAAATTTTGCACTAAACACAGAACTATTTGTTAGAAAAATGTCAAATTTATACTAATTATTTAAATTTTGGAATGGCTGCTACTTTTCCTATTCTCATTTTATAAAACTGAACTGCATTTAAACCGTTATGTAAGTTGCTTTCATCTGCATCTTGAGGTACCTACTTGCAATAGTGGCCTAAATAAATTTGTATTGACAATGATAACGGTAACAGAAGCCTATACTTACAGTGACTGAAGTGTGTTAAAAATGGCTACGCATGAACTGAGTTTTAGGCGTGATGCATGACTATTTGAAATAAGGTTAATGCCTGAAATTCCTTTGTGTCACTTTTGCAATGTGAAACACCTGGGAGAATGAAAATGTAGAAAACATATTTAAAGTGCCAGTTACTGATATGTAACAGAGTTTAAAAAAATCATAGCTCATTTAAATGTTTAAACACATTTAAAACTATAAACGCTAAATAAATGCTAAATCTGAATTTCAAAATGCTAAATTTTCAAAGGTTATTTGCGAATTTCACGTAGCTCTACTAATGGCTTGTAAACCTGATGCGCCTGCAGATGACAGTGCGGCAATCCGCAACGCCGGCGCGCTGTGCAGACTGGCAAACGTCAGGCGGCGCGGAGGGTTGCAGCTGACTCGTACGACAGATGCACTTGGCGCTCCTCAGCGGTGCACTATCACGGATCTGAATTGTGGACTCGTGCGTTTCGCGAAAGTGCATCTGTTTTGAGTTTAAGAAAAGAAGAGAAAAGCTGGCAAACATTCTAATAGACCGGGAAAGGATCAACATCTCCATATTTACTCTGCAATGCGTGTCAGGGGATTCATCAATTCGCTTTCATAATATTTCTCTACCGTTCCTTTATCTAATAGGTTGCTGAAACAGGTGACTCCTAAACTTTCTGTTTTGAACCTTATTTCTCTTATTTTATTAATGATCATATCTCCCTATGTAGTGGGTGCTACCAAGATAAGTTTTCATATTTATAACTGTTACTTTTCCTATCACGCATTAAAACTCTCATTGTGATAATAAGTGAATATCAAAACATTCAAGTGCTAACAACTTGCGCCCGGCGTACGGATCAGATGCCAGGGTAAAAATGCCGCAAGAAAGTAAAAGCGTTTCGAGAAATCGCATCCTAGAGACGTTTGTGTTCATTTTCAGTAACAGACGCATATCAGGCAGTATAATTCCATAACTAGTAGGTCTGTGAATGAGTCAGTAGTGCTGACAATAGCAGCTATGCTCAAAATTTTAATAAACGACACTGTTTACTTTTCTGTAAGACTAATTGTGGCTATTTTTCGCTTTTATAACACACAGTTTAAAGCAAATTCCTAATTTTAATGTTGATTTTGAAGAGCTACGACAAGGGAGACAGTAATTGGAGATATATAATGGAGGAAAAATGGTTAGGATGGAGGAGGAGATGGGAAGCAGAGGAAGGGATAAATGGACGGATCCGAAGGATGGATAGAGGGAGGAGGTGGAGGAAGAGGAAGAGATAAGTGGGGAGATGGAGTAGGTATATAGAATGTGACGAATAGAGGAGCGAAATAAATACAAGAAATGTATTCGCATTCGCGAGTAATAAACATTAGCTGTACATTGTAATGGTGACAGAAGAAAATTTGTGCCAGACCGGGGTTCGAATCCGAATGTCCTGCTTTTCGCGAATGGTTGGAATTGCGAAAATGTTTCTTGTATTTAATTTGACAGATGTAGTCGGCGCAGTGTGCGTTCCTTCAGATGTGCATCCATGTGTGAAGTACATTTTCAACGCCTCCATCAGTAAACGCGGACAGTGCACATCGTACTTGAAATGAACAAAGGTGGGGAGAAGCTGGACAGAATGTAGAAAACGATTGCTTTTCTTAAGGGTGATTACACGTCACAGTCAGCAAGCCCGTTTATGCACAAGACGGACAAACAGAACAATGTAGTCAATCCACTGTCTTTATAATATATAATTACATTATGAGAAAAATCTTTTATTTGACAGAGCCACATGAATAATTTGACTAATGACAATATATCTTTACAAGAATTCTTTTACTTTCCCGTCCATTTCACCTTAAGCCCAGAGCACCGTGGGCGGGTTTAGCTAGTATAATGACTGACGATCCAAAGTAACTGTTACACCTGCTGTATCGTGCTGGGCCCCCGCGACCACGCAGGAGTGCCGCTACACTACGTGGCTTGGTCTCTACGGAAGTCCGAATTATATATCTAATATATAAAGCAGAGTGTCCGTATATTTGTTTGTGTTGCATAAAAATCTATAGTTTTGTTCCAATCTTTATGAAATTATGCTGTCATTAAAGCTAGTATACTTATTCGTTCATTGCACATTGTGTTCTGTCAGTATCACTCGTTTCGTTGTGGAAAATTACCTCTGAGCTTTGTACGCTGATATTGGGAGGGACGTAAGTACACACAAAAGTCATTCTATTTTTGGATAGAAGTTACAGTCGCACGCATACGGAGACAACATAAGTCTTGTAGGAAGAGAAAATTTTCTTGATAACGCAAGTTCTCATATAATATGTATGCTGCTCCAACTTTCAGTTTGTATAGTTTATTTAATCCCATGATGGCCGTTAATAGGTAACATTAGACTGAAGATCGGAAATCCTTGTTTTGATGAAATGTCTGCTCCAGATTTGCAGTGAGTCCATTTATTTCTGATAAAAATATTTCCGTTGTATAACACACGTCAAGAGAGTCGTGCAAGTGGTTGTCTCACTCTGTTTTCTTCTTTACCGACTTAGATACGTCGATAACATATTCAAACAATTCTTTCGCTAAGGGTAATGATTTTTCAAGTATTTTCTGGTACTCAAAGTCAACTTCATCTTCAGAACTAAGTTCTTTCAATTTTTCAAAGAATTTCATGATTAAATTGAAGAGCTGACTATCTGCGCCGGCCGCGGTGGCTGAGGAGACTGAGGCGCTTCAGTCACGGTCTGCACAGCCACTACGGTCGGGGGTTCGAATCCCCCCTCGGGCATGGATATTTGTGCCGTCCGTAGTTGTAGCTAGTTCATAAGTAGTTTGTAAGTTTCGGGACTGATGACCCCGTAGTTAAGTCCCATAAGCTTAAAAAACATTTTAACATTTTTGAATGTATCTGCGGATTATCAAGATACTTTGAAAGCATTAATTTAAGGCTTGAAACAAAATCATTGAAAACCTTTCTTTTTCCATGGCCGTTACAAGAGGCGATACAGTACTTGAAGAAGTTCTACCCAAAAAACAAAGTTCTTGAAGACTTTGAACAACTGTAGGAAGAATTTGAATGACATCGATGCTTACTGCTTGACGGTCTGGTGCCACAGATAGCCATCATGACTTTTTTATTTTTATTTTGGCTGAATGTATATTAGACTATCTTTCAACATACGTTTGCGTATTGTGAATGAAAAATTGAATTACTTCCTTTACAGCATCAGTACACGGCAGCAAGGTCGTTTGTAGGTGACAGATCCGGACATTGGCGTACCAACTATTTTTTACTTACTGACTTCATCTTTCACAGTGGCGAATCCAGGGCTTTGGTCTGGAAAATAAGGAAAAAAAAAGAAAGAAAGAGGAGAGAGTGATGACTAGTCGAGGATGTTTCGCTTGCGTGCTGATTTTTACTCGAACTAAAGTAAAACATCATTGTATCATCACACACACACACACACACACACACACACACACACATAAAGAGAAAAAGAGAGACTTTTAAATCACTTTCTTGATACAAAAAAGCACATTACTGGCCGAGAGTTAGGGGGCCCACGGCCCTCAATGGCCCCCGGGCATGCCGCCCTTCTGGCACGGGCAGCCTTGAGCACCGCATCAGTCTCAACAACTACTGTTCCAAAGTGCTGGGCAGAATTTGTTACATACGCGTACAAACGTTATTAACGGTCACAGACTGAAAAATGGGACGAAAGGAAAGGACAGAACGTTGTAGGTGTTACAAGATGCTTCAGTCAGAGGCAAAAATGGTTGCCATCAAAAATACTGTCCCATAATTACTGACGGCATCATAGTTCGTTCACTGGTGTGCCTAAAGATCATAAATAACCAAGTCAATATGGCGGGGGGAGGGGGGCAGAAACGGTCTTGCCGCTCCAAAGTTTGAAGTGGAAGGTCGACTGCCCCTCCTGCGCCCCTAACCCCCCCCCCCCCCGAGTTAATACGCCGTTGGATCCGGAGTTCAGGAAGGACATCATCATATTGCTATGGGGTCAATGAAGAGATCTTGAAGTCTCCATAATGAAATTTTCACTCTGCAGCGGAGTGTACGCTGATATGACACTTCGTGGCAGATTAAGATTGTGTGCCGGAATCAGGACTCGAACCTGGGACCTTTGCCTTTCGCGGACAAGCGCTCTACCGACTGAGCTATCCCGACACGACTCACGATGCCGCCTCACAACTTTACTTCCGCCAGTGCCTCGCCTCCTACTTTCCAAACTTCACAGAAGCTCTCCTGCGAACCTTGCAAGACTAGCACTCCTGGAAGAAAGGATATGGCGGAGACGTGGCTTAGCCACTGCCTAAGGGATGTTTCCAGAATGTACGCTGATATGAAACTTCTTAGCAGATTAGGAGGCGAGGTACTGGCGGAAGTAAAGTTGTGAGGCGGCATCATGAGTCTTGTCGGGATAGCTCAGCCAGTAGAGCGCTTGCCCGCGAAAGGCAAAGGTCCCAGGTTGGAGTCCCGGTTCCGGCACACAATTTTAATCTGCCAGGAAGTTTCAGATCTTGAAGTCTGCATGTCACGTGTGCTCCTAGGTGTAACACTGACTGATTATAGTGTATCAGGAATGCGTACTAGGAGCGGGGGTTTAGGGAGGGGTGTAATGTAATCCAAAACCACCCCAAATCACAATAGCGGGTCCTCGACAAGCATGGAAGTATGTAATACAATAGTTAAACAGTCTCTCACCACGGTGTCTGCAGATTCTCATGCGATCATTGTGGTGATGCAGGAAGGATCGGTATTGAAACGATATTTTTTACCGACGAAACTTTGAATTTTTATTCAGCATGCCTCACCCAAATACCCGTATACATCCTTACGTTACTATAAAACAGGTGACTTCACCTTACTGGCTAGTAGATTATTGGAATCGACGCAATCCGTGAGCAAAGTGAGCTGCTCTGTGTTACGAGGGCGACCATAGCGGTATCAGCACAAGCGGCGCCTGCCCCGTTCCACAGAAGCGACTGTGACGGGCAACGCCCCAGCCAGACGCGTGCGCACAGACGGGTCTGTCCCGCCCAGCTCCTCCCTTTCATCGGCGCGCGCCACACTCTCCCTTTCTCCAGACAGGTAAACATGGCTGCGGCGCGAGGAAGGCCCACCCCTCTCCTACCTGCGCCGCCCACTCCCCTTCCCCTTTCACTTTCTGTGCTGTGAGCCTGCGCGTAACAGTCCGCTCACGCCGCCTCATCACACAGACAGTAACATACAAACGGTGCTTATGGAACATCGCCACAGTTGTGCAATTGCATTCGTGATTTCCTGTCAGAAAGGACACAATACGTTGTAATTGACGGAAAGTGATCGAGTAGAACAGAAGTGATATCTGGCGTTCCCCAGGGAAGTGTTATAATGAAGTATTAAATGCGAAGATCGCAATTGATTAATTTAGTTTTCTGACGACCGGTTTCGACGCACTTGGGATGTCATCATCATCTGGTTACTAGTGTCCTATGTTTTCGTGTCGTGAAGGCGCATGATATTAAAATAGTACGTCAATCATAAAACATTTAACTTTGACAAATAGTATGTCACACATAAAATGGTTAAAATACTTGAAACACCTTCTCCATTGTGTCTTGTTGACAGAGAGCCTTCTTACAACCGGTCATCAGAAAAATAAATTAATTAATTCCGATATTGGTATTTTAAGGAGATCGCCGTCACACTATGGGAAAGTTAAAAGAAGTGTTATCAGGCCTCTACTGTTCCTTATTTTTATAACCGGAGTAACTCTCTTAGACTGCAATTTATCGGTTAGTAAAGTCACCAGAAATCAAAAGCAACTGCAAAATGATTTACATAAGATATCAGCATGGTGCAAAAAATGGTATTTGACCCTGAGTAATGAGAAGCGTGAAGTAATCCTCATGACCACTAAAAGAAATCCGTTAAACTTCATTTACACTATAAATCAGTAAAAACTACAGACTGTAAATTCAACTAAATACCTAGGAGTAACAATTGCGAAGAAAGTGGAATGAGCACAAAGAAAATAGTGAAAGAGAACGAAAGACTACGTTTCGTTTGCACAACACAGAGAAGAAACCGCCTACACCACACTTGTGCGCCCTATTTGGGAGTATTGCTGCGCATTGTGGGATCCCCATCAAGTGGGACTGACAGACGATTTAGAGAAAGTTCAGAGAAGAGCAGCTCGTTTTGTATTATCGCGATATAGGGGAGAGAGTGTCACGAATATGATGCACGAGTTGGGGTGGAATTCATTAAAAGAAAGGCGTTATTCGTTGCAAAGAGATCTATTTCAGAAATTTGATTCACCAACTTTGTCTTCTGAATGCGAACATATTTTGTTAGCACCCACCTACATAGGAAGACACGATCATCAAAATAAAATATGAGAAATCAAATCGAAAACGGGAAGATTTAGGTGTTCCTTTTCCCACGATCTATTAGAGGATGGAATTATAGAGAAATATCATAAAAAACTTGCAGAGTATCTATGTAGATGTAATTGTAGGTGCTCTTGATGCGAATAGCGGTGCGGCGCAGGGAGGAGTACGGCCAGCTAAAAGGGGGCGGGTGTATATAGAAGGTGAAATGTTGTAGGGGACACCAAAAAAAAAATTTCCCTAATTTCATTTTTCCTAGGAGGAGTATTTAAACCGCTGGAGGCGGTTTTAAATGGTAGGCACTATTACAATTTTGCCGCAAGAGCATTCCCCGAACTGCTGGAAGACATCCCGCTCCCTACAAGACAACGCAAGTCTTTCCAACCCAACGGGCCACCGGCATATTTCTCGTGTGCGTCGATTCCTGGACCGACGGTTCCCAGAAACGTGGAATGCAGAGGTGGTCCCGTACCGTGGCCAGATATGTCCCCTCTGGACTTTTTTGTGTGGGGAGAAATGCGCAGCCTTGTTTACGCACCTCCTGTTGCATCAGAGGAGGATCTGATTGCCAGCAGCAGGAACAATTCAGCATACTCCTGGGGTTTTTGCCCGTGTCAGGCAGAATATGATCCGACGGCGTAACCTTTGTTTAGGTGTCAATGGAAGCATTTTCGAAAATCTACTGAATTTGAAATTGGGTTTTGTTAATGTATTGTCTCCTGGTAGTAAAAAAGATTGAAAAGTGTTTGTTGGTTTAATTATTTTGCCGCCAGAGAAATCTTCCTCTACCGGTTTAAATACTACTCATAGTAAAAAATATTTGTTTTGATGTCCCCTACAACATTCCAGGGTTTGTCGGTTTAAATACTTTTCAAAAATGTTCAAATGTTTATAAATCTATCGGACCAAACTGCGAAGTCATCAGTTCGTAGCTCACAATATACTTACACTAAACTAACCTATGGACAACACACACACCCATGCCCCAGAGAGGACCCGAGCCTCCGACGGCGAGCAACCGCACGCTCCGCAGCGAGGCGCCTTAGACCGCTCGGCTACTTCACCGCGGCTAAATACTTTTCACCCTGTATATATATATATATATATATATATATATATATATATATATATATATATATATATATAAGAGCGGTTTTTCCAAAAAATATATTTTGAGATGATTTAACTTATTGTAGTTTATAATATCTAAAAATACATTTTCTGAGGAATCAAATACTATCTATACTATATGTATACTATGACAAGAGGAAATGATGTACACTTCTGTAGGCCCTAAATAAGTTTAATTAGGTTCAGAACCACAATAACTGTTATTCGATTACCCGGTTACACCAATTTTTCTCTATACATTGAAGGTTTCTAATACAAAGGCATGAATGATAGTAATGACAATAAAAATTTTGCTTCTGCTGAGTGAAAATTGATATTAGAAAGTATAGATGATGGTAGTAATAGTAATTATATTGCATTTGCTAAGTGCGAGCCGCCTGTTAAATAATCTTAAAAGCTTTTCCGTTGTTGTAGGAACTTGTTAAATAATAATGAAAGTTGTTATCAAAGTAATTATCAAATTATTAGTGTTGCAACTGCAGCTTATTTATAATATGTTGTTTGACTCGGCTTTGGTACTTGCTAAAAACGTTTGCACGTGTGCTGTGTAACATGATTGTTTGTTGTGTGTGTATAGGTTTGAGACTATTTCTGCACTTCAGCTACAACTCGTTAATCTGTTATGAAGTTGGTTTAAGTATACTTTGAAAAGCAAACAAAAAAACACACGTACGCAATAAAGCAAGTTCAGATCCTGTAACTGTGTTCAAGGAGTATGCCTCTTGATCTCTGGTAATAAATGGATTCATGATCTGCGCAATATGATAAAAGGTAGGTTCAGAAATGACTGATTGACAAGAATATGGAGGTACGACAATAATTCGTGAATTATTTCTCTCAATTGTTAACACTGTCCTTTTTTCTGGCCTACCTGTGCGCAAGGATAAGCTGCACCTATTCTCCAAATTACTGTAACATTACCTACGGAATTCGCGGAGGTGCCATGCGAATTCACTAACTGCAACACAAATATAGTCCACGTCTGTTGTCTTCAAAGAAAAAATAAATAATTTTTTTTATTTATTTAGGTGAATGACCAAGTTGACACAAACATAAAGTACGTTTGAAGTATAATCCTTTATCCAACTGAAATCCATTACCACATAAGGCAAACATAAGCTGGACAACACCTTAAAATTTTGTCAATTAATTGTTTTACAAGTTTGTTCATTACATCTTTGCATGAAAGCAGTAATTGTAAAACAAAAGCATCATTAGTTTTTGGGCTTTCAATTGGGATATTCAAATTCCTCAATTACACTCTTACTGAATTTAACAACCATCATGGATCATAACTACGCAACACGTACAGTAAAGTAATTGTAATCTTCCTTATTTCTAATCTTCATCATGTTTCAAATCAGATCAGTTCAGTTATTTTCTTTACATCGTTACATAAAAAGAAAACACAGAAGGCAAAGAGTTAAGCTCGTCCAACAAATTTTAACTTCATTCCACTACCTCTTGCATAACACTCTCCCTGTTCGCTTGAGTCTGGCCCACAACTACTACTGCTCAAACACGTGAGAGCGTGAACCAAAAACTGCCCTCGCGAAGCCAAACATAAGTGTCAGTGATATTCAATCTAACACGTCTAGTTTCAGCATTACTACATCATGTCTTGTAAATTCATTTAACCAATATTGGAACAATAGTTCCATACCAAGACATTGGGCTAAAATGCAGGTTCTTCATTATCTACTATTTTCATAAGGCGTCCTGTTTGTACATTAATTTTGTCTGAAATGACACAAATTATGTTAACTTCGTTTTCTCAATTTCTATGTTTCTGCATTAAGTTAGGTAATTGATATCTCATGTTTAAACATAGAATTTGGGCTACAAAACAGTTTCTTTTAAATTTGTCAAAAGTTGTAGCGATTTTCTACCGTGGAATGGCCGAGCGATCTAAGGCGCCTTGCTGCTGAGAGCGCGGTTGCTTCCCGACGGAAGTTCGAGTCCTCCCTCGGACATGGGTGCATGTTATTTCCTTAGGTTATTTTAAACAGTTTGTAAGCTTAGATTTACAAACATTTGATTTGGCATTATTAGATGTTCTCCTCTTTTTCATGTGATTTTAAATAACTGACGTAATTGCTATAGAATAGTTATAGTATTTATTATGTTACCTATAACAGCAAACATAATTGCATATTTTGGATAGTAGATATCCAACCTAAACATTGAGCTATGAGTGACAAGTTTCCTATTAATGTCAAATATATTTCTTTACATCATCATCTTTAATAATTTTATTTCTATGGCCTTTATAAAAGTGAGACTTACTGTATTCTTCAAACGTTTATCGGTAAATTGACGATGGATTGAAATACTATATTGATTAGCAATGTTGAAAATTTTCATTTGTAATTTCTTTTTCTTGAAAGCAGAATGCTCGCTTCTCAAATGTTCTAAATTTTTCACCTTGAATGGGAATCTGTGATATTTATCATAATTTCTTTGTGAATAACTAAATGAAACTCATTATAAGGCCTAAATCAGTCTCAAATATACCAATAAGAACGCGATAACTGAAATGTTATTTCTACAAGCGCCATCTCGTACCAAGTTGTGTTGTGAATCGCTAGATTAGTAAATATTTGTGTTAACTTAATCGAGACCGTACCACAGTGGACAAAGACGTGGGTGAACATTTTATTTGTGTTGTGACAGGGGTTTTGATAGGACTGGATGTATGTTAAGGATATGCATTTCGCTGATCTTTATTATAGCGTGCTCAGTACGATTTTGCAAGTATGCCTACAGAAACAATGATAGCAGCACAATCTGCTGCAACTCTTTATCTAAATAAAAGATAATTAGTGATCTTGTTTGTTTTTAATATAAAAAAGTGACAAACTTCCATGATAAAATAATGTGCCCATTATTTATGTCAGCTACAAACTCAAAGTACAAAATACTCTTCTCACGGGTCACTTTCTAGTGTTGTTAGCGTTTGAAAGGCTTTTAATGCAGCAAACAGCTGAGATTTATTTATTTATTTATTTATTTATTTTTATTTTTTAGGTTTGCGATAGCGCCTGTCCACAATGAGGCGCTTAGCTCGCCGTACGTCGAGGATGTAATTTCGTCTAAATGTAAATGTGGCTCTGTGTTGTTTTGGGGGTAGAGTGATGGATATAAACTATTTATTTCCACTTGCAGATATAAATATGTCATAGTTCAGCTGAAGCGCGCCATAACAACCACATAACGTGATGGTAGCAAAGGTTTAAGACACAAAAATTTTATTGTTTTAATCGGCCTAGATATAGCAGTCGACAACATAAAGTGAGGCATAATGTTCATAGAAAAGGTACAAGTGACAGAAAAGATTATGAGAATTCTGTATACTTTCAGCCTCTCCACTTCAGTCTCCAAATTCTCTTTTCCCCTCCCCTCCATTTCCTCCCCTTCTCTTACCGTTCATTCTTCGTCTCTGCGCCCCCCCCCCCTTCCGATTTCATGCAAAACTAAAATAACTTTTCGAGATTAATGTTTCATTGAAATACGTATATGCGCTACACATTAAATACTAGATACTCTATATCCATCCCAATGTTATTAGACTATCATGTAAAAATTTGAAGGACGTTGGTCAAGAACGTGTCTATATTGTTGGAAACAGCATTAAACAACGACTCGTCTTAATATATTAGTACACTCCCGGCCATTAAAATTCCTACTCCAAGAATAAATACAAATGATAAATGGGTATTCATTGAACAAATATATTATACTAGAACTGACGTGTGATTACACTTGCACGCAATTTGGGTGCATAGATCCTAAGAAATCAGTACACAGAACCACCACCTCTGGCAGTAATAATGGCCTTGATACGCCTCGGCATTGAGTCGAACAGAGCTTGGATGGCGTGTACAGGTACAGATACCCATGCAGCTCCAACACGATACCACAGTTCGTCAAGAGTAGTGACTGGAGTATTGTGACGAGTCAGTTGCTCGGCCACTATTGACCAGACGTTTTCAATTGGTGAGAGATCTGGAGGATGTGCTGCCCAGCGGAGAAAGGCAGAAAGGCGCGTACAGGATCTGCAACATGCGGTCGTGCATTATCCTGCTGAAATGTAAGGTTTCGCAGGGATCAAATTAAGGATAGAGCCACGGTCGTAACACATCTGAAATGTAACGGCCACTGTTCAAAGTGCCGTCGATGAGAACCAGAGGTCCGAGACGTGTAACCAATGGCACCCCATACTATCACGCCGGGTGATACGCCAGTATGGCGATGACGAACACACGCTTCCAATGTGCGTGCACCGCGATGTCGCCAAACACAAATGCGACTATCATGATGCTGTAAAGATGAGCCGTGTCACGGCTTGCATGGTTTGTTTTCCCGCCTCTCCTCCGGTATCTTCCTTCCTGTATCTTCTTAAGAATTTCTGGCTGTGCAACTAGGATAGACGGCGCGCCCATCAGAACACGGGGCGGGCGGCGGCTGTGTGAGAGTTTGTTGACGTCTGGTGGCGGAAGGAGAAACACCTGTCCTGGGAAGGCAGTGGCAGCGCTTGGGCCGATGCGGTCGGTGGCAGTATGGACGGCCGGGATTGGTTGTGGTTGGAATTTTGAGGGGGATGGCCTGCACTTGTCTGCCTAAACATCAGATATCTTGCACATGGAATTGGAGTATTGTTTTCAAGCTCTCCCTGGTCAGATTGCAGTTCCTGGTAGCCTGTGGTTCACACTGAACTTGATTTGTGTAATTATTATCCTAAGAGTATTTGTTATCACAAGTTGCATATGTTATTTATATTGTTCAGGACTGTTGAATCTTACTAACATTTCGTGTTGTGTATTTTGAGTTGAAAGCTTATTATAAAATAACCCATTGTACTATCAATAGCACGTGATGTCACGCACAAGCCAACCATGGTTAGCTGTCTCGTATGTTCTTTCTGGGCCTTAAGCCGTAGTACACAACTTAATTACGTAAGGTAATCCTTGCTCTATATGTTGGCGGTAGTGACACGGTGTGTATATCATTCTTATGACACACACTACGCGATAGCAATGGTAATACTACCGACGACAGTACTGCTAAGGCAGAACTGCTAAACACAGCTTTCCGAAATTCTTTCACCAAAGAAGACGAAGTGAACACTCCAGTATTCAATCCAAGAACAGCTGCCAGCATGCGAAACTTAGAAGTAGATGTTCCTGGAGTAGTAAAACAACTTAAGTCACTAAACAAAAATAAATCTTCCGGGCCAGATTGTATACCAACTAGATTCCTCTCAGAGTATGCTGATGAAATAGCTCCGTACTTAGCTATAATTTACAACCGATCACTCAGCGAAAGATCCGTACCCAAAGACTGGAAAGTTGCCCAAATTACTCCAATATTCAAGAAAGGCAATAGGAGTGATCCCCAAAATACAGGCCTATCTCATTGACGTCGATTTGCAGTAGGATTTTGGAACATATACTTTGTTCGAATATTATGTACTACCTCGAAGAGAACGACCTATTAACCAATAGTCAGCACGGATTCAGAAAGTATCGCTCTTGCGAAACACAGCTTGCCCTTTATTCACATGAAGTGTTAAGTGCCATCGACAAGGGATCTCAAATCGATTCCATATTTATGGATTTCCGGAAGGCTTTTGATACTGTACCCCACAAGCGGCTTCTAATGAAATTGCGTGCTTATGGAATATCTCCCCAATTGTGCGATTGGATTCACGATTTCCTATCAGAAAGGACACAGTTCGTTGTAATTGACGGTAAGTCATTGAGTAAAACAGAAGTGATATCTGGCGTTCTACAGAGAAGCGTTATTGGTCCCCTACTCTTCCTCGTGTTTATAAACGATTTAGGAGATAATCTGAATAGCTCCCTTAGACTGTTCACGGATGATGCTGTCGTTTATCGGTTAGTGAAGTCAACAGAGGATCAAAAGCAACTGCAAAGCGATTTAGACAAAATTTCTACTTGGTGCGAAAATTGGCAATTGACACTAAATAAAGAAAAGTGTGAAGTAATACACATGACCACTAAAAGAAATCCGCTGAACTTCAATTACGCGATAAATCAGTCAAACCTTAAGGTCGTAAATTCTACCAAATACCTAGGAGTTACAATTACGAACAACTTTGACTGGAGAGAACACATAGAAAATATTGTGGGGAAGGCGAACCAAAGGTTACGTTTCATTGGCAGAACGCTTAGACGATGCACCAGCTCCACCAAAGAGACTGCCTACATCACACTTGTGCGTCCTCTCTTGGAGTACTGTTGCCCCTTGTGGGACCCTCACCAGGTGGGACTGACGGAAGATATTGAGAAGGTTCAGAGAAGGGCAGCTCGTTTTGTTTTATCACGTTACGGGGGGGAAAGCGTCACGGAAATGTTGCACGAATTGGGGTGGAAATCATTAAAAGAAAGACTTATTCATTGCGGCGTGATCTGTTTGCGAAGTTTCAATCACCGACTTTTAGTTCTGAATGTGAAAATATTTTGCTAGCAGCCACCTACTTAGGGAGACATGACCATCCCAATAAAATAAGAGAAATCAGATCGAAAACGGAACGATTTAGGTGTTCTTTCTTCCCGCGCGCTATTAGAGAATGGAACAATAGAGAAAAGTTATGAAGGTGGTTAATGAACCCTCTGCCAGGTACTTACATGTGATTTGCAGAGTATCGATGTAGATGTAGATGTAGATGTAGATGATACGTATTAATTGCTCCTGCCAGTTAACAGAGATTGTGTATTGCTAAATCCAAGTTTGTCTTAAAGACTGCTTAACGTAATATACAGTGTTCCTCCTTACCGCCTGTTTGCTGGGCCTGTTGTTCGGTAGTCGCCGGCTGTGTCTCGTAGGCACGCCTTGCATACCATGTTCATATGGTATTTCCTTATTTGTTATTACCTGTTCTCTCTTACGAAAATTATACTAGCGTAATTGCTTCGTGCTGTAAAATTTATGAGGCAACATTGTTCTTGTATTTTCCATTATTGGAATTTCAGCTATTTTCAGTTTTTTTATTATTATTATTTTTATTTTTTTTTAAGAAATTTTCTGTTAATTGCTTTTAGTCTTAAGAAGTCTTAGTAGAGCAACTGGCTCTGATTTTGGCCCTAACGGCGAATTGGTTCCAAACTTGTTTTACAAAAAAAAAAATTTTTTTCCAAACAAAAAAAAAAATTAAGAATAGCAGTCTACCATCTTGCGATTAATGCTTCACACTGGAGGGCCACTGCTACTGTTTTTAAGAGACTTGTTTGTATTTTTTAATGATTTTATTAGTTGTTTAGGGTTTAAATTGCTGTCACTTGTTTATTAAATCATTGTAAATTAATGATTTTGGCCCTTATGGCAACTTGTTTGTAAAATATTTTAATCATTGAATTATGTTTGCGACAATAAATATGTATGACAACAAGACTTGCACTCATTACAAATGGGCTGCACCTTCCATAGCTGCTCCCTCCCTACCAGCAGCATAACTCAAAACAGAATCTGGATTCATCCGAAAAAAATGAGGTTTTGCCAATCGTCGTTGCGTACACCATCGCAGGCGCTCCTGACTGTGATTCAGCGTCAAGGGTAACTGCAGCCATGGTCTCCGAGCTGATAGTCCATGCTGCTGCAAACGTCGTCGAACTGTTCGTGCAGATGGTTGTTGTCTTGCAAACGTCGCCATCTGTTGACTCAGGGATAGAGACGTGGCTGCACGATCCGTTACAGCCATGCGGATAAGATGCCTGTCATCTCGACTGCTAGTGATACGAACCGTTGGGATCCAGCACGGCGGTCCGTATTGCCCTCCTGAACGCAACGATTCCATATTCCGTTAACAGTCATTGGATCACGACCAACGCAAGCAGCAATGTCGCAATACGATAAACCGCAATCGCAATCGCGTCCTTTATCAAAGTCGGAAACATGATGGTACGCATTTCTCTTCCTTACACGAGGCATTACAACAACGTTTCACCAGGCAACGCCCTTCAACTGCTGTTTGTATTTTCAAGGGATACCGTCAAAAACATAAAACGTACAAAATGCAAGTCTCGTAATACATCCTTTCCCCCCACCAAAAGTTGTGAGAGGTCTGTAAAACCAAGTCGGTCACTTAATTAGCATCTGTGGCAGCATCTATTCAACATTTTTGTTAAGAATTGTAAGTAGCTACCTAACTACATTTATAGCGGCCTTATTAGTATTAGACACATTTATTTGTATTTTACGTATATCGACTTGGTAAGCGCATGGTAATATAATCCACTATTTAAAGTGGGTTACTTTATCATTGTCTAAATTTATTCTCATGTGATAAGCTTAGGTAGACAATCGAATTTAGATCACTCTTATGTCAAAATGGTGCTGTGAATTGCCAAGTCATTCTTGTATTTATTCGTAAGTCATTACGTGGCACTGAGATTGACAAGTCATTGTATTGATTGTACAAATAAATATATCTTATACTGATATGGTCGATATAAATCTTGTTCGGTACATAATTACAATTCATGACAAAATTGTGTAATTGTTAAATAGTTGCTTATATAGATACTAACTAAAACGACCGACAGACTTTTTATATATAAAAAATTTGTAATACATCCAACCAACTACGTTTTAAATGAGATTCCACGCCTTATTTAAGTGGAAAGAATGCGTTTGTAGATTTTATGTTTTTGATGGTATCTGATTTTCTTTCTAAGTGGTAGTCCTTTTTTTCTTCTCAGGTAACATTTCTTGTAGGCTAGTTACGTATTTTCTTAAAGCCTACTCCCTATGTCATTCAGTTTTTCGCAGAGATATTGATGTTACTGTCTTGGCAAGTCTGAACGGTAAGCGCTTCTAAGTCGATTATATTCAGCGATTGAGGACTCCTGAGTTCTGATAACTCTGAAGTCTCCATTAATTACATGAAATCCACGCAGACTCGTCACTCTCAGAAGTCCATGTGTACTAGACCGCGTGTGAACATTGAACAAGCGATGTCCATCAATGCCATGTTTGTTAATGGCATAGAGCAAGCGTAAATGTGTGTGTCAGTAAAACACTGAATATCATCGACACTTCTTTTAAATATGATCTCAGCACATTCAGGACTTGATCAGAAAGTGGCTTGTACTTACATGTCTGTTTATTTGCTACAGTAAGCTGCGAGATTATCGTCAAACCATTCACAATGAATTCTGGTATACCTGTCTGAACACTTGTCTAAATGAAACTGCGATTGAAATCTGGTTTCCACCATTATTATTATTATTATTATTATTATTATTATTATTATTATTATTATTATTACTGTTATTAAACGGATAGTTTCAGTGCCACTAGAACTACTCACAAAACACCTTAATAAATCACCGTTATGACCAATGTTGTACATTTTTGACAAGTATGAGCATGAAGTCCCAAGTCGACTGCTTTTTTACAAGATTTTATTTCACAATACGTTTATAAACGGAACTGAAACTTTGGAATGTTTCATTTGTTCATTCCCTTATGAGCTACACATTAACGAAATTCAAAATTCGCCGTTTCTATGATTGGTAGAAGTTCCTTTTAATTAACTTTGGAATGTTTCATTTGTTCATTCCCTTATGAGCTACACATTAACGAAATTCAAAATTCGCAGTTTCTATGATTGGTAGAAGTTCGTTTTAATTTTGATGATCGGTGAGTGAGTGAGAAAATTAACGATTTTTACTGTCATTATCAACTAAAACGTGCACCGAAAATATTGCGAAAATGGTAATTGCTATTGATATACGATTTTCACAGGATGGATTGGTAGACAGTCCATAAACAGGGCCGCGGTGGAGTAGCCGAGCGGTCTAAAGCGTCTCGCTGCGGAGCGCGCGGTTGCTCGCCGTGGAGGTTCGAGTCCTCCCTGGGGCATGGTGTGTGTGTTGTCCTTAGGTTAGTTTACCTAGGTCTAAGTAGTTTGTAAGTAGTTTACAAAGAAAGTGTATTTTTGCACAAACATACACTTTTTAAATGAAGCAATGCCTATTAAGATTGACAAACTAAAAGCAAGGTAAATTAGAAATGGAGTGTACTGCACGACTAGTGCTTGCGAGATATGTTATTGTGAAAAGCTTCCACAGCAACACGTGTACTGCACCTGTGGTAGCACACTTTATTAAATGACGATACCAGTGCATACAATAGTGGTGAGGATTCTGACCATCACAGTGTTCAAAATGACCACCGGCAGCGGCAATACACGCTTTCTATATGGTTAGCATTCCAGCGTTGGTGTGCTAGCAGGCTGCAATAATACGTCGTTGCAATATCATTGGTTGTAACTGGTATGTCTTTGTAGACAACGTTTTTCAGCTTTCACCCACAGTAAAAGTCTAAAGGAGTGAAATTCGGGGAACTGATCAGCCAGCTACCAGACGACTGCGTCCGACGATTTGGGAATGGATGCTATATCAATCCGCACTATAGGCTGGATAACTGTCACGTACCACAGGTTACTTCTAGTCTGCAGAGAAATGTCTTCCAGCAACCGTGGCAGGTAGTGTGTTAAGAGGCTGCGTACTTGCGCGCGTTCAGTGCTTCGTCTATGAAAGATGGGCCTATGAACTGATGGTTAACTATTCCACACCACACGTTTACACACAAAGGACACTGACGTTCTATCTGACGAAGCCAACGGGGATTGTCAACAGACCAGTACTGCATATTTCTGTAGTTTACGTGGATATGACTGGTAAACGTGGCTTCGTTAATAAATAACATTCATGGTGCATATGGAGTATCTTGTCGTATTGCTCGTGTACAGAAGGTAACACGATTCTCATAATCGTCTCCATGTACTTCTTGATGGAAAGAATTGTGATGGGGATAGAACCGATGTCTATGGAGAATGCGTACATAATTGCCTGGCTCAGGCCACTTCCTCGTGCGATTGCGCGGGAGCTAACGTACGAGTCAGCTGCAAAAGGCAGCCAAAACATTACTTTCCTCCACTCCTGTCATCACATGTTTCCTCCTGTTACGTTGTCTAGGTGATACACTACCAAATACACCTAACAGAGTGAGACATCAATCAATAATTGTAGATTTGGATGAGGTCTGTAGGAATATGTTTACTCATATACGCTACAAGGACGAACTGCATTCTTCCTACCACCCCTCCCCCTTTAGACCATCGGCATGTTGGCCTTTTCAGCATTAGTAAATCTCATCGTCCATTCACAGCGTACTGCTTGGACCGTCACACACTAATTGACTAGCAAGTCGCAACGCACTCGAGGAACACACAAGCAGGATGCAAGCAAACATTACAACATTCTACCTAGCAACCATGCAGATTGCAAAGGGTAAACAACTGTCGGATGGTAAACTTTTTTACAGTGCGATATATCGTAAATGATTGGAACAAGTTCTGCAACAAACACCACTGACATTCTAATTTACCCTACTTTTAGTTTGTTAATTTCAATTGGCATTGTTGCACTTTAAGAGTATGTTTGCACAAAAATGCACTTTTATTGTACTATTAAAACATTGGCTAACAAAATGAGCCCTGACTATCCAACCCACACTGTAAAAATGCACATCAATAGCGAATTACATTTTTGTAAAACACTGCTGAAAACAATTAGGGGACCAGGTGAGATACCATAGACAATATACATATGGTAATGTATTTTATTCAGATATTGGTTACAGTTGTAAGATATTTTACTGTCTCAACTACTTGAGGCACCATGGGGCTACCATAATAGTGAAAAGTCAGTACAGTTACACTCCTGGGTGCCATGGAAATATGACGTTATGACTCAGCTCTTGAGATATATTTGACCACAGTGCAATAACCAGCCCTGCAACCGCTATGGAAGGTGCTGGTTTGACTGTAATGCGTCAGCCAAGTGCATCCCAGACATGCGCAATGGAGTTTAAGTCCGGTGGCCACTCCATTCGTTCAATTCCCTCAGCTTTAAGGTTGTTATCCGCCAGTGTAGCTCTGTGAGGACGAGTGTTATCGTCCACTAGCGGAACCCATCTCTGTAGCACCAGCATAAGACACAACAAAAGGTCGAAGGATCCTGTTGCTGTACCTAAGATCAGTCAAGACGCCATTCTGAACGACATAGAGATCCTTACGCCCGCCAGTAGTGACTCCTGCCCACACCATTCACCCACCACAGGGATATGGTAATGCTTCCTGATAGCAGGATTTTTCCACCTTCTATCCAGATGACGAAACGGCGATTGTCGGGCTGAACACAAAATACTGACTAATCGGTGAAAAGAACGCGGTTCATGACGTTCCTCCGCCCGGTTTCTGCGGGCTAAACGGTGTCGTGCTTTTAATGGGACACACACCATAGGCCTCCGTGCGTAGAGGCCACATTCCCCAAGGCGATTTCGGACTGTTTGTGTTGATATTGCGCTTCATGATTTTGCCTGGAGGGTGCGTTGCAGCTGAGTTGTATTCAGCCTCCTGTGTCAACGGGCTGTTAACCGGAGATAACGGGCATCTCTTGCTCATGACACCAGTTGGCGACCTTAACCTTGCCTTCTTTTAACGGTTCCAATTGTCTGAAATCTCATCCAGGTCCTGTAAATTACACTTTGGGACACTCTACATCTGCATCTACATGGGATACTCTGCAATTCACATTTAAGTGCCTGGCAGAGGGTTCATCGAACCACCATTATACTATTTATCGCCCATTCCATTCTCGAATAGCGCACGGGAAGAAATAACACCTGAATGTCTCCGTTCGAGCTCTGATTTCTCGTATTTTATTCTGATGATCATCTCTACCTATGTAAGTGGGAGTCAACAATATATTTTCGCATTCGGAGGAGAATGTTGGCGATTGGAGTTTCGTAAGTAGCCCACGCCGCAGCGATAAGCGCCGTTGTTGTAATGATTCCCATCCTAGATCCTGTATCATTTCCGTAACGCTGTCTCCCCTACATCGTGACAATACGCAACGAGCTGCCCTTCTCCGTCAAACCCACCTGATAAGGATCCCACACTGGGCAGCAATACTCCAAAAATGGACGGACAAGCGTAGTGTATGTAGTTTATTTTGTAGTTCTGTTGCATGTTTTAAGGGTTCTGCCAATAAAACGCAGTCTCTGGTTCGCCTTTCCCACGACATTATCTACGTGTTCTTTCCAATTTAAGTCTGAAGTAATAGTAATTCCTAGGTATTTTGTGGAGTTTACGGCCTTCACTTTTGATTGTTTTATCTTGTAAACAAAAGTTAACGGATTTCTTTTCGTACTCATGTGGACGACTTCACACTTCTCATGTAGATTTAGAGTCAGTTGCCAATTTTTACACCGTAGTAATATCTTATTCAGATCGTTCAGCTGTTGGTTTTGATCTTCAGATGATTTTACTAGACGGTAAATGACGGCGTCATCTGCAAACAACCTAAGAGAGCTACTTAGATTTTCCCCTAAATCGTTTATGTAAATAAGGAACAGCAGAGGACCAATAACACTACCCTGTGGAACGCCCGATATCACCTCTGTTTTAGTCGATGCCTTACCATCGACTACTACGAGTTGTGTCCTCTCTGACAGGAAATCTCCTATCCAACCGCAAATTTGGGGCGATATAACATAACCACGCAATTTGATTAAAAGCCGTTTGTGAGGTACGGTGTCAATAGCTCCAGTCACTTCCTTTGTGTCTGTACCGCTCCCAACCTTCCTATGGCTCCCCATATCACAGCTTCGAGGAAGTCACGTTGGCCGCGATGGAGTAGCCGAGCGGTCTAAAGCGGCTCGCTGCGGTGCGCGCAGTTGCTCGCCGTGGAGGTTCGAGTCCTCCCTGGGGCATGGGTGTGTGTGTTTTCCTTAGGTTAGTTTACCTAGGTAAAGTAGTTTGTAAGCTACGGACTGACAGCCACGCAGTTTGGTCCGATAGATTTACAAACATTTGAAGTCACGTTGTTGTTACACTGTGCTACCTTCGCATTGCACTATCTGAACCCAACCGCTTGCGTAATTCGTTTTGTAGAGTAAACACAAGTCAACACCAACCCTCTCTGCAGCAACTTTCTGTTATTACCACTATCTGTGTTGCCGTAATGTTGTTGCCTCCACTACGTAGAACCGAGAGAAGGACGTCGAACCATTTTAGTTCATTCTGTTGATGACAGTACTTCAGAACCTAGATATGGTGACAGATCCCATAATTGTTTTGACCAGTGTATTCTGATAGGTCCGCTATTATTTTCTATCTATATAAATAATCTGATGGACAGAGTAACTTCTAATTTGCGGCTGTTGGCTGATGATGCTGTGGTGTATGGGTGTCGTCTGTAACTGACTGTAATAGCATACAGGATGACTTAGACAAAATTTCTAGTTGGTGCGAAGAATGGCAGCTAGCTCTCAATGTAGAAACATGTAAGGTGATGCGCATGAGTAGAAAAAGCAATCCCATAATGTTCGAATACAGCATTAATAGTGAGCTTCTTGATGCTGTCGCGTCGTTCAAATATCTAGGCGTAACATTGCAGAGCGATATGAAATGGAACGAGCATGTAAGGACAGTTGTGAGTAAGGCGGACAGCCGACTTCGCTTTATTGGGAGAATTTTGGGAAGATGTGCTTCACCTGTAAAGGAGACCGCGTATAAAACGCTTGTACGACCACGTCTTGAGTATTGCTCAAGTGTTTGGGACCCGCAGCAGATCAGTTTAAAGGAAAACATAGAGGCGGTTCAGAGGCGAGCAGCTAGATTTGTTACCGGTAGGTTCGACCAATGCGCGAGTGTCACAGAAATGCTCCGGCAACTCAATTGGGGATCGCTGGAAGATAGACGACGTTCCTTTCGTGAATTTCTGTTAAGTAAATTTAGAGGGCCGGAATTTGAAGCTGAGTGTAGTACGATCTTGCTGCCGCCTACTTACATTTCGCGTAAAGATCACAAAGACAAGATAAGAGAAATTGGGGCTCGTACGGAGGCATATGGGCATTCTTTTTTTCCTCGTTCAATTTGGGAGTGGAATAGGAAACTGCCTAGTAGTGGTACAGTGTACCCTCCGCCACGCACCTTACGGTGAATTGCGGAGTATGTATGTAGATGTAAGTAGATGTAGATGTAGACGTAGAACCGACAGAAGGACGTCCATTTTAGTTCATTCTGTTGATGTCAGTACTTCAGAACCTAGATATGGCGACAGATGCCATAATTGTTTTGACCAGTGTATTTGCACTGCAACTTTAGGAGGTGCTGTCTGTGTAACTATTGGCCTCTCCTAGTCTGCTCATTACGTCTTCACAAAGCCCCACACAGGATTAATTTACGGGGTGACCCCAAGCCTAAAAGATAATTTTACCTTGTGTGATTCGGCAAGAGCGTCACATAATTTGTGAGGTGATTCTACCTGTGAAAATAGTCCGACGATTATGACCCCGTGTCCTCGTTACTTCATCGGCGGTGTGCTCTTTCTAAAGTGCTGCTGATGTAACGCTAGTGAGATATTTCATTGGCTCCCTCTCAGAAACCTGTCGCGTTATTTGGTCGTTCTGCGGCACTTTCCCTGGCGGGCAGCCGCCAGAGAGGTGATCATCCTCCTTGCAGTAGCGGCTGCAGACGCACCTGATGTGCCCGCGGAGAATCGGCGTGACCTCCGCGACTACTGAAGCGTCCGCGGCTGTGAAAGGAGTGCCGTGAGCGGCCGATTACACGCTCCCGTGATCCGCTTTAGTCTGCTTGTGCTCGACAAATCGTTCGTTCGCTTCGTACAACGAATTCGACAAAGGCCCCATTGTTCTTTTAAAACTAAGACTCCGTTATTCGTGTTACGGGTGAACACTTTGGCCTCTGGGAAACACACCAGCCGAATACTTGCCGACACTCTCGTCTTTCCGGTCTTCGCAAGTTCCGTACTCCCATCGAGGCTTAAGCCGGTTTTACACGAACGACGTTTTGGTGAAAATTTACTACTCAAGGTGCGTGCGCCTTTCGTGCCTGCGCGTAAATCAGCAGCCAACCCCATCGCTAGTGCGTCTATGACGTCAATATTCTACCGATTGTGGAGTTCTAAATTTCCGAGTGTGCTGCAGAATGCGCATGCGCAAAGGCAAAAAACTAAACTGGTGTTTGCGAACACTGGAAGTACATCTGGGCTTGAACATGACCCCGAACTGTTCGAACAATTTACGTCACAGTTCGCGAAATCTCGGGATATGTTCGAACCAGTGATTTCTATACTAACTGGATGAATAACTTTGAGCATAGAATAGCCTTCACATTCATATGTTTTGCACACGATTTCGCATTATTCGCCATGTTTAAATTTGGCAAACGAGTTTCCATTACTTATTACATGACAAATAATTGTGTAGTGTAATTGCTTGCCTGACTATTTAGCTTTGAAAAATTGGCCGTACAGAAGTTGTTGAACTCAAAATGTTCAAATGTTTGTACAGCTAATGGGACTTAACTACGGGGTCATCAGTCCCTAAACTTACAAACTACTTATGAACTAGCTACTACTAAGGACGGCACAAATATCCATGCCCTAGGGGGGGATTCGAACCCCCGACCGTAGTGGCCGTGCAGACTGTGACGGCAGCGCCTCAGTCCTCTCGGCCACCGCGGCCGGCGTTGTTGATCTATTTTAAAATAATAATCAGTGACTAAGCCTTCAACGAACTGTTAATTAAAAAAAATTAAATGAAGTGAAATGGCCAAACATTTAATAGTTTAAAACATCTTGCAGAGCAAGCAACCTACAGAATTCGACGAATAGTTACCTTAAACAGCGGTGTAGTTGATCTCGTTGATAAGCTGTAGTGAGATTGGTTGTAATCCGCATAACTATCCGCCGACATTGGATGGAGGTTCGGAATATTAAGATTCAATCCACGTGTAGTATAATTTTGAATGAAGGTAATTTAGTGAATGAAAATTAATAATTGATACAGATTAATGGCTAATCAGACTTCGAACTGTTCATTACATAAAAGTGATTGCAGTTTCTAAGCCAATAAATATTGCAAAATGTTTAATTACAGTCAAAGATACTATGGCAAGCTACACGAGATACGTAAGTTTAACATGTTTAATTACCGAACCATCCAAAGTCGTAATAGTTAGTTATACCTGAAAACAGCGTGATCACTAAATGGAGGGACTGGAAAAATAAGTAATTGAACAACTGACTGAAGTTAACTTTAAATAAGTGGATTTATTAACTTAAAAGAAAGCATATATTTCGTACCTCAGTATCCATTTTATATCTGAAGATTTTGTACAATCAGTTAAGAACAATTATTAATAGTTAATAATGTTCGTTTCAACATATTGTAGTGACAGATCTTATCAGTACAATTCAGACAACAGAACAATCAGAACACAGCAGACAATAGAACAGAGCAGACACTAGAACAGAGAGCGAGTACGATGGGATTATTCCTTTTATAGTAAAAGTCAGAGATTTTAATTAGTTCCAGTGATATTATAATTAGAGTTTATTTGTATATCTTTTACGTAGCCTATCGATTCCAAGGAAGAATTGAATATTTATCCTAATTACATTTTATCTGATTTAATATTTCAGATGACTTTAAAATATGTTATTTATGGGGCTCTTGCTATATGGTAATATTAAAATTGCGTGCTTATCTCTTGATTTGGAATTTAATTCAATATTCGATGTTCTAGGCTGATATCTAAGCGGAATCGAAACATATTTTCTTCTCTTTTCCTTGAAATGCTACTTAGCAGTCATGTTTGAATTTGGCAGAAAACTAAATATGAATATCTGTGGCAGGCACGCTAAGACAGCAGAAGTTCAACATCCAGAGTGTATAGAGATCAATGGTTCGAACATTCGTCCACGACGCTATCTAGCAATGCCAGTTGGTACTAGCTCTACAATTTACAGCGATGATATTCGTAAATCGCTGTGCAGTGTCATTAATTTACTGTGGGGATTAATATGTGTGAAATACAGGCTGTAGTAGCTTCTAGCGTGCAGGTCATAGATAAATACAGTAACGAATATGCAATATAGGCTGTACGTAAACGATAGCACTCGCAATTTAAAATTGTAGTTTTGCGATCTAGCGACGTATTTTGATACTACGTACACAACAGGTCGTACACTGTTTATTCCGTGTTCGCAATTACAGTTAATTTTTATATGACTTTTTTCCCATTATTGGCTATTAAATTTCTAATGTTCTCTTTATTTTATCTCTTTTAATCTAGTTTTCTAGACGATTAAAAGTTGCTGACATATTTATCTCTAACTGTTCCGTATGAACAGGGAATGGAATGGTCATTTGCAACCTCTCTCTTACAATCACATTAAATGTAGTTTATACTTCGGCTGAAGAGCAGCAATGAAGCTACTGCTAGCCTGCCACCGCCAGGTGGCTTTAAAATTGCAGTCAAGTAAAAAAAAAAATACTTATGAAGGATTTTCATAGTCATGTAACATACTTCCATTTTTCCTGGGTTTTATCTCTCCACTGTTATAGTAGCAGATATTTTGTTTATCAATGTGAAGGTAGGTTGTTAAGTTTTCTAAGTAAGATCTCGGGCAGCTGATATCGGCAAATGCAAGTTAAAATGCTCACTGCTGCTCTAAATTACTTTGGTTAAGTTTTCTAAAGTGATATCTCGGGCAGTTGAGATCTACAAATGTAAGTTAATACGCTGAATGCTGCTCTAAATTATTTTGCGAGTGGCCACAGCACTTGCGCAACGGAAATTTATTTAACTGCTCACTCCTTAAGGGAGCAGCCATCGTTTTAACAAACACAAAATAAATGTTAAAAAAGGAATAGATAATTAAATATCGGATGGGGATCATGACATTAGGAAAAGCAGAGGTTTGATTAAACCATCATCTATTCAATAAAATGAACAAGCAAATAAATGTGGAGAGACCAAACCAAGTACAATAAAGCACACTTTAATTACTGGGTATGAGGTCCGCCTGATATGCAAAACACTGTTTTTATTTGACACCCAAACTAGTTTCAGCACCTCTGTGCCATCATCAGTGGGATTTATGTTTATTTCATGCTGTGAAAAACAAATTACATTCAGTTTACTATTGTACTAGTAAATTTAGGCCTAAAAAAGTCGTCAGTCTAATTTTGGGTTTTTACCTTAATTTACATTTCGTGGTCATGTGGGACCCTTTTTATATACTTATTAAGTGGTAGCGTTGTCATCTGCAACCAAATTCTCTTTATTAACAAATTTGTTAGGTTTTTAAATCGTTACTTATGGTGCAAAACGTAATTTTGACATCTGGTGATATTTTTATCGTCTGTTTATTCTCTATTACTTACGGTTTCTTTTGTTATATATTCCTTCTTCCGACTTGTTTCGTATAGTACACACTTAATACACATATTTTTTGTGGACTTTTTAATCACAATCACTTTCCACTTTAAAAATTCGCCTGTTTACTTTGCTAAACTGCACTGGTGTCATTTGACTGTCAGCTGTTCTGCAGTGGGATGGCGGTCGATTTGAATGATGTTTGTTTTGTCCCTCTCTCCCTCCCTCTCTGTCTCTCTCTCTCTCTCTCTCTCTCTCTCTCTCTCTCTCTCTCTCTCTCTCTCTCTCTCTCTCTCTTCTCTCTCTCTCTCTCTCTCTCTGTGTGTGTGTGTGTGTGTATGTGTGTGTGTGTGTGTGTGTGTGTGTGTGTGTGTTTTAGCTGCCTGTGTCGTCCTTTTTGTACAATTCATGTAGTGGGTTAAATAATGTATTTTTGCATAGGGTGGTGTATTCGTTCATGACTGATTTTCCTTCTGCTATTGCTTTTTGTATGTGGTAATTTTCTTCTATTGTGAGTTTGTGGTACAGGCTGTGGCTTGATTTTAATATCTTTAGGTCTGTGTCTATTTTTGTTGGATAATGGTTGTGAGTTATTAGGTGGTCTGCAAATGTGCTGTGGGAACTGTGACTTTGTACAAAAGTGAATTAAAATCATGAAGCCGACAATAAAATTGTTTCTGCTCTATATGAAGATAGACGTAATTTGCAAATACACAGTGGATAAAGGAAAGCACATTCCTTCACTCACTGACACACACATAATGCTTGCAACACATTACTCAGGCAGCAACACTTGATAGCAGCGGCGAAACGAAGTGTCCGTGGCGTTTTGATGGGATGGCAGGTATCTTGAAGCACAAATTTAAATAACAGTATGCACTAAACGAACTCATGTGTGGGGAGGCAGCGGCATACTACCCATGGTGTGCAACCATGGTAAATTACAAGGGTAAGTCAATTATTATCCGCAAAGTAGCTATAAAATTGTATTGTAATAAAATACGAAACTTACGAGAACATCATTTTTCGACATACTCTCCTTGCTTTTCAATGCACTTGGTCCATCGCTCTACAAGCTTCCTTATGCCCTCATAAAAGAAGGTTTTCGGTTGAGCTGCGAGCCAGGAATGCACTGCTTCCTTCAATGCTTCGTCCGAGTCAAATCGACGGCCCCTTAATGCTTGTTTGAGTGGACCAAACAAGTGATAGTCAGAAGGGGCAAGATCGGGACTATATGGAGGATGATCCAGTACTTCGAATTTGCGTTTCTGGAGCGTTTCAGCAGTGTGGACAGCAGTATGCGGACGGGCATTGTCGTTCAACAACACAACACCTTCTGACAGCAATCCTCGGCGTTTGCTTCGAATTGCAGGCTTTAGCCTGTCAGTAAGCATCTCACTGTAACGTACACTGTTTATTGTTGTGCCCCTTTCACCATAATGTTCCAGTACAGGACCTCGTGCATCCCAAAAACCGTAAGCATCAGTTTTCCTGTGGACGGTTGGGTCTTGAACTTTATCTTGCACGGTGAATTTGGATGTTTCCATTCCATACTCTGCCGTTTACTCCCCAGCTCGTAATAATGGATCCTTGTTTCGTCACCAGTAATGATTCTGTCTAAGAAGTTG
Organism: Locusta migratoria; assembly: GCA_026315105.1. Taxonomy (NCBI): domain Eukaryota; kingdom Metazoa; phylum Arthropoda; class Insecta; order Orthoptera; family Acrididae; genus Locusta; species Locusta migratoria. Next base: position 467,771,484 of record CM048744.1, on the reverse strand, counting down.
TCCTCTTCGTTACCACAGCGATCCAAATGTTTTTTGCACATGTCGAGGCGTGTTTGCTTATACAACTGTGTGAGTTGTTTTGGGACCCATCGTGCACAAACTTTACGAAACCCAAGTCTGTTGTGAATAATTTCATTTGAAGACGATGAGCCCCTTCATCAATAGTTAATTGTCTGTCTAAGAGAATCATTTCAAGTGATCGCTCAATAGTTTCTTCATTTGTGGCGGTAAACGGTCGTCCGGCTCCTTCATCGTGCTTAACACTCGTGCGACAATTTCGGAATTTTTCAATCCACTTCTACACACTTCGTTGTGGCAAAACACTGCTCCCGAACTGCACTGAAAGTCTTCTATGAATTTCGGCCCCTGATACACCTTCCGCCCACAAAAAACGTATCACTGAGCATCGCTCTTCTTTGGTGCAAATAGACAGCGGAGCAGCCATGATTAACAGCATGGCAGCGACAACGAAACTAACGAAGCAGCTTGAAAATTGCAAAGATATAACAACAGATAAACAAAGCATGCGTCACCAACGTAAAACGACACTACTACCAACATAAACAGAAATATAACTAAATTGCGGATAATAATTGACTTACCCTCGTACAAAAAAAAAAAAAAAAAAAAAAAAAAAAAAAAAAAAAAAATAGAGGAAATTCGAACATAATAAGTTTACACAAAGGCTGAAGGCCACATACGTGAATTCTAACTTGCGAAAATCTGACACAAAATCACCACTGGAATGGGAATGCAAATACTAAATCAAACTGAATTACTGTAAATGAAGCAACACTTCACCTCGCATAGCGAAAGAATAAGAAAACTGTCACTGATAATCCAAGACTCCCTGATCACAAGAAGGAAAAGTTCCAACTTCATGCCATCCCCTCAAGCAGGATTCGAACGATGTACTTACTTCGATGGTCGCAGCAAGAGTGAAACCTATCGCCACGCCAAAAGCCTTCCTCACCACACACCGGATGTAGGGCGCGCTCAAAACGATGCCGATCGCGTTCAGAGCTTACTGTTTACCAACCCCTTGCTACCTGAAGAGCATAATACCCTCTTCTAGAGCTCCAGAGAGGTACTTTTGTCACCTCTTTCGACCATGATTATGTTGGTACTACACTAAGAACAGGCCACCTCGCCATCTTGCAAAGTAAGGCCTAAAGCGCGAGGCGGCGACTGTAAGTCATTGCGCGGCAGTCAATATTAAAAGCAACTCTCCACACTCACATGAAGACACAAGTTCAATCACACGAGTGGAAACATATATAAACATGGGGCATTGATCATTAATAAAAAGAATAAAATAATTGACATACAAATAGACAATATTAATGGCGGAGAAACACTTAGGAGTAATGAATAACTCAAAATGGAACACGGCCACACATTCAGTGGACGTGTTTCAAATCGATCATATCTTGTAGTGATATCAGCATGTTACGTATGCACTGTTTTGAACAACATATGCAGTTTTTCATAGTGATGCCCTTCACTTATTTTACATGAACTTGTAATTCCTATGAAATTAGTTCTGGGCAATTCATTAGCCCTTTAACTTCAAAATTTCCTGTGTATCGTTTGCAGATACGCAGCGCGAGTCATTTTTTTATCTGAGTGTTCGAAGAGTTCGATACTGTATCGAGTTCTCCCTGTATCGAAAAATCTCGAGCATGTTCGAACGCGAGTATCGTTTGCCCAGCCCTAATTGGAAGATAACCAATTCTTGTGTTTATTTATATTACAGAAATGCTTCCGCACTTCTAAGCTTTAGTCTGTAGTTTGCTTTGTATTCTCTTTACCCCACAGCCCAGTATTTTTTCTTCTAGTAGCATTCTTTTACAAAACAGACAAAATATCTACAAGCAGAAAGATATTTACGTTCTACAGGGAAAATGCGTAAACTATACATAAATACTAACGTAAATATATAAAAGTGTTGTAACGAAAATTATTTCAATAGTGAAACAGTCAGAATTATTAGACCAGAAAATTATTTTTAGCGATATTTGCCCATTATCAAGAAAACAAGACATGAAAACTGACGTAAAAAGGGCTTTTAACTAAATTTTCGATACTGTTCGTATGTTTGCAAATATAATTTTTTCATCAAATAGATGTATACTTTTTATCTTGTTTTTTGGGTTCTCAATAGTGTAGGCTTACCACCGTTACATTTGACGAGAACATTAAATATATATTACCGTTTTGTCATTAATCTACTCAATTGACATATGCTGCTCCTAAGTAAATAGTGCCCTCATAAACTCACTTCATCATTTAGATACGAAGTTACACAGCAGACAGCTCTACAGTCTTGGTGCTAACGCCTGACGTTTAAACGAAAACGTCAAGAGGAGACTCGTTACGAAAATAACACGCATGGGGCGTTGCAGTAGACCTTACTCGTCTCGAGTAGAGACAAGAAAGTCGACTGTGTAAAAGTGGCTTTAGAGAAATTTCGTCCAGTTATCTACGTGATCTGAAAATTTCTGGCCCTTATAGTGGAAACGACAGTTGATGATTTCATGAACTTTTCAACATTTTCTCCTTTATCATCAATACATTTCATTAAGCAATGTTCCACTGTTATCATCACGTCTCTGTAGTATTACAGAGCTATTATCAGGTCTCTGTAATGTTACGCCGGTCAGTGCTGCAAAGTACGTCTATAACCGCAATCTTTTCGTGATTGGACGAACAACCACGAACGAAGAGTTTGAGTTTTGGGAAGAGTTGGAACTCTGAGCACGTCAAAACTGGAGAATAAGTCTGATATTGCAGCACTTCACACTCCAAATTACACAATTTTCCAATCACCAAGTCACTCTTGTGGACAGTTGTATACTCGTGATGTTATTTTTTTTTCTTTTTTACGGTCGCAAGCAGGGTTTATTTATTAATTTCTTGCGTCCACTTTCGGTCGAAGGTTAGAAAGATATTCTTCAGTTAAGACATACCTTTTTCAACTTTTTAAAGATAATCAATCAACACAGATTGCATGTCTTTTCCCGCCGATGGCACCTTCTTCGGAGTTAAAAAAAGCTGCTTCTACTCACTGCATAGACTGTTGTAACGATTCTGGTGTGCGATTGTCAATCCATGTTTCGTCCATTATCACAAAATGAAGCAAAAGAGTGCATATTCTACCAAACTTAGCATGTCCGGCACCCGTCTTGAGCAAAGCTTTCTCTTGTGGAGGTCCTCAAGCAAAAAGTAACCGACATGTTGTTTTGATATCCCTGAAGTTGTATCAATTCCACGCACCTTCCTACACCGATTTTCCAAAATCATATCGTGAACTATTTCCATAATTTGTGGTTACACTTTTTACGCGTCCTTCCCTTTCGCGCCCAAGTTTAAACTTAATCTACGTTCACATTCATTCTTCGACGTCGTTACAACACTTTTATATATTTACAAATTTACATTAGTATTTATGTAGTGCGTGAATAAGGTTACCTCGTACCACTACTAGTCATTTGCTCTGGAGGTCTGGAGCACCACGTTGCTGATCGCGCGGCCTCCCGCGTCGGAAGTTCGAATCCTCCCTCGGGCATGGATGTTAGTGTTGTCTTTAGTATAAGTTAGTTCATAAGTAGTTTGTAAGTTTAGGGCTGATGACCCCGCAAGTGCCATAAGCCCTACAAATATTTTTTTCTACTCGCAAATAGAAGGAGAAAGAAATTCATGCCTACTTCTACATCTATATATTTGCTTCGCAAATCACATCTAACCGTCTGGTAGAGGGTTAACGGGCCGCTGCTATAATATTTCACTACTGTTACATTCTGCGGTCTTTGTTTTTTATTTCTCTAATTTCATTATTATGATCATGTCTACCTGTGTAAGTGGGTGCTACAAAAAATTTGTTCACATTCGAGGAGAAAGTTTGTGGAAGAAATTTCGCAAATAGATGCGCCGCAATGAATAACGCCTTTCTTCTAGTGATTACCACCCCGATTCCTGCATCATTTCCATGAAGCTCTCCCCCCTGTATTCATAACGAGCTGCCCTTATCTGACATTTCTCTACATTCTACGTCATTCCCACCTGGTGAGGATCCCACAATGCGCAGTAATACTAACCTGGACGGTCAATAGCAGTGTAGGAAAATTGTCTAGCAGCATTTCTGCATCTTATAAGTTTTCCGCCAATGAAACGTAGCCTTTGGCCCGTCTTCCTTAAGACATTTTTTATGAGTTCTTTCCAGTTTAAGTTGTTCGTAACTGTAATTTGTAGGTATTTAGTTGAATTTATGGCCTGCGCATTTGTCTGACGTATAGTATAAATGAAGTTTATCGGATTTATTTTAGTGCTCGTATAGATGACTTCACACATTTCATTAGGATCAATTGCAAATTTTCGCACCATACAGATGTCTCAATCGTTTTGCAGTGACTTTATTAACCGAAAAACGGCAGAATAATAATAAGGAGTCTAAGAGAGCTATTCCGTCACCTAAATCACTTATATTGGAAGGAGCTGTAGGAGACGTATAACACTTCCCTGGGGAACTCCAGATATCACTTCTGTTTTACTAGAATTTTCGTCAATTACCAGTATTTTGCTCTTTTTGACAGGAAATCGCGAATGCAGTCGCACAACTGTGGCGATATGCCTTAGGCATGCAATTTGATTAGAAGCCCTTGTGAGGTTCAGTGTCAAAAGCCTTCCGTAAATCCAGAAATGCGGAATGTGCACTGACCATCCTACAGGGATGTTCTGGGGGGAATCTTTAATGTCTTTTATGTTTGACATATGTCTTTGACAATAATTGTTTTAAAAGGAATTTTTTGCTTTTACTTTTTACTATTTTTAACATATGCTTTCGATAATGACGACATGTCGAAAAGCGTAAGGCCTCAATTAATTGAAATTTGTGGTCAAGAGACCAAAGTTTATTTCAAGTGCATCAAAATGGCCACGTCTCACAAATGTCTAATGGAGACAGCAAGAAATATGGAATAGATTTGAGATCTTTGTCGATATTACTTATCATTTCATGTGAATAAAGAGCCATCTGTGTTTCACAAGAACGATATTTCTTGAATCGTTGTTGACTATGGGCCAACAGGTCATTATCTTGGAGGTAGTTTATAATGTTCGATAAAAGTATATGTTTCAAAATCCTGCTGAATACTACTGTAGTTTTCAGGATCACTCCTATTGCCTTCTTGAATACTGGAGTGAACTGCTCAACTTTTCAGACTTTGGGTACGAATCTTTCGGTGAGTGAGCGGTTTTAGATAGGTATGGGTCTATTTCTCGTCACCATACACTAAAAGAGACCTAATTGGTATACAATTTGAATCAGAAGTCTTGCTTTTGTTAAGTGACTTACTTAGCTTTATTGCTTCTAGATTATCTACTTCTGAATTACGCATGCTCATAGCTGTTCTTTATTCGAATTCTGAAGAATTTTAAATTAAAATGTTTGTTAAGCAAATGGGACTTAACTGCGGAGTCATCAGTCTCTTATAAACTACTTATGAACTGACTCTCTATGGCCCTTTTCCGCACATGCAGGGTCGGCACTATGTTAAACGCGGATTTGGCATGTGTTAATATCTACAGCGTGGCCGGATGCCCTTCCTGCCGCCACCCCATGACCCCCCTCCCCCCCCCCCCCCAAAAAAAAGAGGAAGTCTGTACCCCAAATATCTGCGTATAGTGTGAGACGTGTGTGAAAGTGTAAAGTGGTACGAAATGTTTGCGAACCGTGTAACTGAGGCGGGACTTGGGGACAAGCCCGGTATTCACATAGGGGTGTGTGGAAAACCGCCTAAAAACCATATCCTGGCTGGCCGGCACTCCGACCCCTATTGTTAATCCGCCGGGCGGATTCGAACCGGGAGCCGGTACACCTCCCCGTCACGGAAAGCGGTGCGTTAGACCACACGGACAACCGAGCAGGTCCCAAACTGCATATGAACTACCATATACTAATGATAGCACAAACAACCATGCCTGAGGGGGAAATTTTCAGCCCACTCTTCTATATTACTCTGTAATTCAGACTTGAGTGTTTGGAGGGAGGTATAGAACCAGTTCCAGACTATTTCTGTGCCATTCCACCCACTGGTAGCACAAGTGAGTAACATTTCAAGTCAACTCCGACTTCCAACAATCTTATCAAGATGATCACTTGTCCCTGCATAGGCTTCACCTAGATATACACGGAGAAGGGAAACAAAGCCCTGATGAAGTGGATTGATGGATGAAGGGAAAGGCCCGAGCATCTACGTCTGCCACTGGGTCGGGTTGGGTAATTACCTTGACGGAGCAGATCTCTGATAGGCACCGCCGTCAACCTCTCTCCGCGAGTAGTGCTCCATCATTTCCGGGCTCACCTTTCACCAAGAAGGGCAGCCGTTTTTGTTGGGGCAGTCACATTTATTCTACGTCATTAGTTTCCAGGTCTGATTCTTGCTTCACATATTAATCCGCACTATCCACTTCATCATGTGAAAGAGAATAATTGTTATGTCCTACAGTCATTATTTCACGAATCTGTCCTCGAAACCCTTCGCCACTTAAGACATATAATTTTCATATGTCAGTCACTTTTATTCATTCATTGTTTCATGTAATTAATCTACGCTTTCTTGTTTTCCATAATAACTTTTCTACTTCCTTTGATATTAAGCTCCATACATAGCTGGTGCCTAAGAATCCCCGTGTTCTTAGAGTCGGAGCATTTGGGGGCACGGCCGTACCATCCTTTTCTCGAAGCAGTAGACGGCACTTTCGACCCCTCTGTATCTCAGTTGTGGATAAAGCTAGAAGCCTGAATTTTAGGTTGCCAAGATTATTTACTACAATTAGCTATATTTTCAAATTATACTATTCTACGCCTTATAGTTTACGAGATATTAGCAGTGGAAAATCGCTAATTCTGTCATTCACTGACTCACCGACATCAAAATTCTAAAGTAATTCTACCAGACACACAAACGTAAAATTTTGCATTTATATACTGTTTAGCCTATAATGGTAGGAAAAATTCAAACATCTGTAAATATTAATTCCATTCTCGAAAACATTTTCGCTTGACGGAATAGTATCTACAATCATGCTGTAGGCTCATCATTGTATTGCTGGTGGTCTTGTGGCGGTCGAGGGTTCGAATCCCCCCTTGGGCATGGATATTTGTCCCGTCCTTAGTATTAGCTAGTTCGTAAGTAGTTATGCCGGGCGCCGTGGCTCAGCGCGCCCGGTCAGGGGGCTAAACGCCCTCTGTAATAAAAAATAAAAAAAAAGCTGAGCCAAATATACAACGAACGAACAAGAACGAACTGAAATAACGACCGCAAAACTTAGATCCACAAAAAAAAAAAAAAAAAAAAAAAAAAAAATGGTAGCATGGTGGGTTCACAGACGGGAGATCGCGGGTTCGATTCCTGGTGCCGTAAGTTTTTTCTAATGTGGCCGTCGCCTTTCTACTAAATGAAGAGTCATCAGAAATGACACGAGGCACCTGATTAGAGAATGAAAGAGTAACTCGCTTAAATTGTTGCAAATGGAAACAATACGGGTGACACCTACAATCTATCTTGATTTCAGTTATAAATGAGAAAACTGTTGCTCGTAATGTCGCAAAGTCCGACACATGACGTGGGGCAAAATATTTAGATCGGGATCAAAAACGTTAGATGTTGGTTTCAAACCATAACATGGCAGGGAGACGCCATTGATCTGGGAGACGCGCAGTCTGTTTTATCTATGGTCTGTGTCAGAGTAGAAACTCTGTGAAGTGAGTATTGCGTTTCGTCTTCTCTAGGACGTACTGGTTCTGCTTATCAACATTAAGCTACGATTGTAACGGGATATCATTATACAAATAAGTGAACTTGAAAGTTGAAGTACCGATTTCCTACGATAATTTTATCAGCACGTCAAAGAACTTATATAATTCGAAAGCCGGCCACGGTGGCCGAGGGGACTGAGGCGCTCCAGTCACGGTCTACACGGCCACTACGGTCGGGGGTTCGAATCCTCCCTCGGGCATGGATATTTGTGTTAGCTAGTTCGTAAGTAGTTTGTAAGTTTAGGGACTGATGACCCCGTAGTTAAGTCCCATAAGCTATACAAACATTTGAACATTTTGAACATAATTCGAAAGATGGTTTACTGTAGATGTGCACAATACAATAATCATGAGTGTAGTTAGCTGTTAAGAGTGATAAAACGGAGTAGATGTTTTCAAATCTATAGCGCGGACTACGATTTAAGATCTCCAACTCTAATAGAAAGTGAACGTCAAAAACTGAAGTGCTACCAACAACTTTCCTAGTGACGATTGAGAGAAAAATATCGATGGTAACATCAATGTTCCATTCAAAGAAATCGATGTACGAAGAGCATCTAAAGGGAAACGTCCTAGAATATCAGTAGTTTTGTTGCCAAAACAAACACTTCTCGGAGAACCACAGACGCACATTACTAGACTGGCACTACCGATACAGTATTATTGGTCTTTCTGTCACTTTAATCAATGTGTCAACAATTATTTGTGTAAGAAATATGGATAAACTGAAAAAATTTCGCCACATTAGAGTTTTGACGTAAAGCCTAAATTTTACTTACGGCGGTGGCGTAGTGTGCAAATGTTGGCAGTGAAATGTTCACTTTATAAGGGGTACATACAATAACCTGCAAGCTACTGAGCAGGAACAGAATTAATTATTTAGGCCTACTTCATGGTCAACACGAAAGACTATGCCCCTCATTCTACATGACTAGTTTTCCGAAGTGTCTCATTCATCAGTCGCTGCCAACTTCAGTACACTACGGCACGACTGCCGTAAGTAAAATTCTGTCGTCTACTAGACATATTTGTTGATATATGTGTAGTAATACATTCACTTATCCGCAACTTCCGCTTATTATGAAGTTCGCAAACTGATGCGAAATATAACACTAATTAGTGCTTACAAACCCTTTTAAATGAAGATATGTTATTACTTTTATGCATAATCATAAATTTCCTTCAAATGTTCAAATGTTTGTATAGTCCCAACCTAACTACGGAATCATCAGTCCCTAAACTTACGAACTACTTATGAACTACTTACGAACTAGGACGGCACAAATATCCATGCCCGAGGGGGGATTCGAACCCCCGACCGTAATGGCCGTGCAGACCGTGACTGGAGCGCCTTAGTCCCCTCGGCCACCGTGGCCGGCAAAATTTCCTTCCTGACCATGTTTGGCGACATACAAAAAAAAATCATTTTGGTTATGATTACGTTTTTTGTCAAAGCACTCTTTCTAATTGATTTTTGCAGTAACATTTATGGCAAATTGTGATCTTGGCCATGAGAGCACACTCCTCCAGATGTAGAAAAATTTTATATTCTTTTCCTAATTATCATTTAGAATCTGGCAGAGCAGAGCAATAACAAATAGCACAAAGATCCGGCTAGTTGAAACACTCGTGTTTTCTGTCTTCTTTTATCGCTGTCAATGATGGACACTCAAGGCCAGAGACAAACAACGCATTGATACGTTTGAGCTTTGGTGCTGGCGTAGGATGCTACACATAAAATGGACCGAAAGAAGAACAAATGTGTCCATTATTGAACAACAGAATATCTCCAGACGCCTTTCTTCTCGAGTCGACGAAAAAATTCTCCAGTTCTCTGGCCATATTGTGAGAAGAAACGGAGAAAACCTAGAAAAATAATCTTACAAGGAAAGATCGAGGGCACAAGACCAACAGAAAGAGCAGCGAGCAGATGGATACACCAGATCAAGAAGATCTCCGGTCTACCTCTTCAGCAGGCACTGAGAGAAGCTGACAACCGTCCCGGATGGAGACGCTTGGTTCATAGGGTCACGACGCTCAGCAATGAACACAACGACTTATGATGATGAGGAATATTCACAGAGATGCAAAAGTCATGGGATACCTTAAAGTATCGTGACGGACCTTCTTTCCGGCTGTGAAGTGAAGCAGCTGAACGTGGCATGGGCTCAGCAAGTCATAGGAAGAAGTCTCCTGAAAGAACATAGAGCCATGATGACTCTAGAACTGACCAGAATTGAGAAAGTAATGACCGCGCAGTATTTTGTACACAAAACTGACTTCGTGATTATGTCCCCATAATTTTCGTTCGGATTTGTGTCTAAGAAGCGGAATCATTCGCTGAAATTATTCAGAATGTTCTTTAAACCGATAGCGGACAATTGTGACTCGTTGTCGTGCCACACGTAAAAATTCAACAGTTGTTTGAGGACATGAGGTCCATTAAGTAAATGAAGGGTCCATAAAGTAAACGAAAGGTCCATGAAGTAAATGAAAATAACCGTATCCTGCGCTGTGGAGTTTACAGAAGCAACCTATGCATGTCTGGAGGGAACGGACACTGCGGCGACTACAACTATATAGTGAAATACGAGAAAAGTGTTCGCAATCGCGAATCAGCATCGGCTGTGCAGTATAATGGTGACAGATGAAAAATCTGTACCGGACCGGTCTCGAACCCGTATCTAGCGCTTTTCTCAAACTGTCCCGCGTCGTTAAAGCGACTGCTCGATAAAAAACCGGGATATTCTGGTTCGAGTCTCGGTCCGGCACAGAGTTTAAAGTGACACCATTAAACCGTACAGCTGAGGCCGATTCATATTCGTAATTGCGAACACTGTTCATGTATTTCTGGGTATGAGGTCCGCCTTATATGCAAAACACTGATTTATTATGCATCCAAACTAGTCTCAGCACCTCTGTGCCATCATCACTGGGTTTTCAATTTATTTAATGCTGTGAAAACAAACAACATTTATTTTACTACAGTACTATTTATAAATTTAGGCCTAAAAAGTCGTCAGGCTTATTTTGGTTCTTACCTTATTTTACGTTCTGAGGTCATGTGGGACCCTTTTTACATACTTGTGTAGTGGTAGCGTTGTCATCTGCAACCAAAATTAACTCTTTTAAAACTGGTGAGGTTTTTAAACCGCTACTTATGGTACAGAATGTAAAATAAGGTAAAAACCAAAATAAGACTGACGAATTTTGGGGCCTAAATTTATAAATAGTACAGTAGTAAAATAAATGTAATTTGTTTTCACAGCATTAAATAAATTGAAAGCCCACTGATGATGGCACAGAGGTGCTGAAACTAGTTTCGGTGCGTAATAAAACAGTATTTTGCATATCAGGTGGACCTCATACGCAGAAATTTTTACTGCAAACACGGTAAAAATAAGAGCTGCAAATCAAGAAAATGATGAATATACTGTTCTTGTATAACAATACCCTGTTAACAATCGGTCCAGTAGGATCAGAGAGCCTAGTCCACCACTTGTAAAAACAGGGCTCACCGTTATGAAGCCACCACCTCCTTTCACAGTGACTTTTTGACGTATTGGGTCCTGTGTTTCATGGGGTCAGCACCACACTCCAAACCTACCATCAGCTGAAATGGGGTGTCATCTGACCACGTCATCGGTTGCCAATCGTCTAGGTTGCTTGTCTGTTAGCCGTGACAACTCAACGCAAACGCTGTTGTCAGCCACTACACTGTCCGTTGTGAGGGTAGTGCGTGAAATTTTGCTTACTCGTCGCAGTCTTCACACTTTGGATCACGGCATATTGATTTCCCTGACGTTTTCCGAAATGGAATGACCCATGAGTCCGCCTCCAACTACCGTTCTGCGTTCAACTCTGTTAATTCCAGTTGTGCAGCCGTAGTCGGAAACCGTTTCACATCACCAGATGACAGTTCTGCCAAGCTATCGCTCTTTTATAACTTATTTATGTTTTTTTACCGTGATATTTATCTGTGTACATCGTCATCCCATTTGTTACCGTAATACGAGAGTTGTACAAATGAAAAGGCATCAAGCATCTTAACAACCAAATCGGTTGAAATTTGAATTGCCGCTTTGGGACAACGTAGTGGGACATCTAGAGACGCAAAGCTTGCGTCGTCACCTCCCCCTAAATAACTCAAGGCTGCTCCCTCAGAAGGCAAGGTGATGCTCACCGTCTTTGTCGACGTCCGATGTTTCAAATGTTTGTATACCTTATGGGACTTAACTACGGGGTCATCAGTTCCTAAACTTACAAACTACTTATGAACTAACTTAGACTAAGGACGGCACAAATATCCATGCCCAAGGGGGGATTCGAACCCCCGACCGTAGTGGCGGTGCAGACCGTGACTGGAGCGCCTCAGTCCTCTCGGTCACCGTGGCCGGCTCGACGTCCGAGGTCCGATAATAATCGAATTACTGAAACACGCAAAAAACGTGTACTCAGAGACACACCGTAGGCTGCACTAGTTCATTAAGAGCAAACGGCTTGGGCTGCTCACGGATGGAGTGAGGTTGCTGCATGATAACGCGTCTCCACGGTCACACAAAGTGTACTGGCCGAGTTCAGGTGGGAGCAGTTTGAGCATCCACCCCACAGCCTTGACAAGTCGCCCTGTGACCTTCATCTCTTTGGTCCGCTAAAAAGACATCTCAAAGAGAAGCGCTTCCACTGGGACGACGGACTGAAAGACACCGTGGATAACTGGCTCTTGTGACAGCCACAGGAATTCTCCCTCTTGGAACAGGGAGTCCTTTGTCTCGTTAAACAGTGGGATAGTTGTGCTCAGGCCTCTACTGATTACTTTTGAATGAAGACTTCAGTTATAGCCACGTTGTCGTCTCGTACCTTTTCATTTGAACACGCCTTGCATAATGTCAGTCCCCTCTGTGAAGAACAATATTGTCATTATCTGGCACAATGGTGGTGTGTGTGTTTCTGTGTCTGTGGTACCATGGGAGCTATTGCCTGATGTCTGAACACGCGCCGACCGCGGTGGCCGAGGGGACTGAGGCGCTCCAGTCACGGTCTGCACGGCCACTACGGTCGGGGTTCGAATCCCCCCTCGGGCATGGATATTTGTGCCGTCTTTAGTATTAGCTAGTTCATAAGTAGTTTGTAAGTTTAGGGACTGATAACCCCGTAGTTAAGTCCCATAAGCTTAACAAACATTTGAATTTTTTCTAAACACGCATCCTGTCAGTGTCTCATTTCCTTGTGTTCTTGTACGTTTGCTTTGCGTAAGCAGCTTCAGTGCTCCTTGTAAAAGACAGTGCCGCCTTTCGGGCTCGTTTCGTAGTTAGACGGAGAAAGGGACTGCGATTTACCCTTCAAAGAAACCGATGGTCGTGTTGGACCTAATAAGCAACTGTGATGCAGGATGCAGCAAACAACGCGGAACTGATGGGGCAGATTGCACCCACTTCGTTGCACCAACAAGCGTGATGAAAAGCATAACGTTGAAATGGCAGAGATAGATCACTCTGCCACATCACGAACCGTACCAGAACAGATTAAATATGTTACGCAACAGGCTGCGTCCGCGCCTAAAATTCGACTTGTTTGTAGCAGGACGGACAGTGAGCAACGCATCAGTTGTTGCATTTTCCGTCTGGAGACACCATGATGCGAGGCTGTTGACTTATATCTACATCTATATAGATACCTGCAAATCACATCTACGTGCCCGACAGAGGGTCATAACCACTTCCATAGCCTTTCTCTAGCGTTCCATTCTCTAATAGCGCGCCGGAAGAAAGAACATCTAAATCGTTCCGTTTTCGATCTGATTTCTCTTTTTTTATTGGGATGGTCATGTCTCCCTATGTAGGTGGGTGCTAGCAAAATATTTTCACATTCAGAAGTAAAAGTCGGTGATTGAAATTTCGTAAATAGATCTCGCCGCAACGAATAACGTATTTCTTTTAATGATTTCCATCTCAAATCGTCCAACATTTCCCTGACGCTTTCCCCCCTGTAACGTGATAAAACAAAACGAGCTGCCCTTCTCTGGACCTTCTCAAAGTCTTCCGTCAGTCCCACCTGGTGAAGTTCCCACACTGGGCAAGAGTACTCCAGAAGAGGACGCACAAATGTGATGTAGGCAGTCTCTTTGGTGGAGCTGTTGCATCTTCGTTCTGCCAATGAAACGTAACTTTTATGCCACACGGTGTAATACTTTGGGATGGTACTGTATTCCACTCCCCCTCCCCCAACGCAAGAAAATATTCTCAGTGCACTAAACGCCCAGCACTACATCTTCAAAGAGTTCCCTGCCGTCGACCATGCTTCCAGCGCCGCGCCGGATCTAAGAGGAGGAGGGGGGAGGGAAAACTGGGCTCTCTGCAAGGGGGGAAGGGGACTTGCAAAGAGGGTGACGTGTCCCTGATGAGCTTGCGCGAGGGCGCCAAAAGGAGAGGCGCCGAGTCGGCAGCGGTTCAAGAGTTGGGAGGGGTTCCAAAAGGAAAGGCGCCGAGTTCAAAATGTTCAAATGTTTGTATAGCTTATGGGACTTAACTACGGGGCATCAGTCCCTAAACTTACAAACTACTTATGAACTAGCTAACACTAAGGACGGCACAAATATGCCCGAGGGGGGATTCGAACCCTCGACCGTAGTGGCCGTGCAGACCATGACTGACGTCCTCTGCCACCGCGGACGGCAGGCGCCGAGTGAGGAGGAGTGCGTCAAATGAGGATGGGGGACGCCAAACGGAAATATGTTGATTGGGAAGGGCACCGAAAGGAGGAGAGACAAGTGAGGAGAGCACCATAAGGAGAGTTGTCCAAATTCGTCAAACTGTGGTGGGGGGAGGGGGGCAAAACGAAAGGGGGGGATTTGTTCTGCAAGTGGGGAGGGCACCGAAAGGGAAGGCGAGAAATGGCTCTCTCTAAAACAAAAGGAGAGACATCGAGGGGGCACCGAAATGAGTGGCGTAAAACGGGAGTGGGTGTACCAAAACAAAAGCAGAAATGTCGAACAGTGAGGGCACTGAAAGAAGAGGCGTCAAAGGGGGAGAGGGAGCTCCAAAAGAATCATTAAGTGGGGAGAGCACCGTAACGCGATGCTCAAATAAGGGGGGGCGGGAGCTAAACAAAAGGAGAGAAGTAGAGTGCATTGGGACCTGAAAGGAGATGCATCAATATGGAGAGGGGGTGCCAAAACAAAAGGAGATATTGAGCGGGAAGGATACCGAATGGAGGAGAGACGTCGAGTGGGGATTGTACTGAGAAACGTCAACCAAAAGGAGAGAAGAGAGGATGGGGGACGCGTCAAACGGGTGGAAGTGGGGACAAAACGAAAGTCTTGCAGGGAGGGGCGCCATAAGGAGTGGAGAGGCTCTGACAAGAGAGGATTCAAACGGGTGGGCCGCAAAAATAAATGGGGAGGTGGTGACTGGGCACTTAAAGGAGAGGCGTCAAACATGCGGGGCAAGGGACAAAACAAAAGAAGCCAAGTACAGAAGATGCCGAAAAGAGAGGCTTCAAGCGGTCGAGGTGGATCAGTATAGAATGAAAGGCATCGATCAGGAGTAGGCTTCTAAAGGAGGAGAGACGTTGAATGGGGAGGGCACCACAGCGTAAGATACGTTTATATTCCGTTACTTCACGGACCTCATGTTCCCAAACAACGGTGGCATTGCAAGGGGGACGCCAAAACGAAAGGGGTGACTTGAGTGGGGAGTAGAGATGTGTAGTTGGGAGGGCACCAAAAGGAGATGGGTAAAACGGGGGCGGGGTCAAAACAAAATGAGATATATCGTATGGGGAGGGTACTGCAAGGAGAGGTGTCAAATGGGGCAGGAGGGCGCTCCAGAATAAAAGGAAAGACGTCGGGCAGGTGAGGCGAAAAAGAGAGAGACGTCGAGAGATCGGAGAAAAGGAGAGAAGCCTAGCAGAGGGAGTTAAGAAATGTTGTGGATCTCGCACTGCACAGTAAATCAAAATAATAGGCGTCCACGCATGGCACTTAGTCCTTACGACTTCCTTATCACCTATTGGGTTGCACTGCTGACTCAACCTCACTTTGCTCCTGCTCTCTCGTATCAAAAATGTCTCATCAGCGATTTCAGAACTATTTTTTCTGGATACAACACCCACTGCTACACCATATTAACCTTGGAAATATGTGGAAGCAGCATGAACTGCTATACCGCAACAATTCATCCTAAGTATCTTTGATTGAATCCTGAGACGTGTGGCAGTGCCTCCAAACAGCAGTGCAGTAAGACTGAAACTCATTTAATTATTTTCCTCACTTCACATAATATTGTATTTGCAATCATATGATCTTTGTAAAAAGTATTGTCCCCAAAATGGATTTGGCTGTGATATGTATGGCCTCTCATGTCGGAGGTTCGAGTCTTCTCTCAGTTATGTGTGTGTGTGTGTGTGTGTGTGTGTGTGTGTGTGTGTGTGTGTGTTGTCTTTGACATACCATGAAATAGTTTGAGTCTAGAGACCGATAACCCAGACAGTTTGGTCCCATAGAATTACAGATATTTGAACATTCGTATTATCTGCGGTCGTTTTTGGTGTTGTACTTTAGATGTAGAATTTAATTATTAATGTTATTTTATTTGTATAGTTTCAGCTATTGTAAGATGTTATAATCATACACTGTGGACTTATAAAAATTTATACTAGGGCCTGGATCTAACTCAGAACCTTCCGCTAGACTAGACAGTTGCGCTAAACCCCTGCACCAACCACGAACTCAACACAGCAGCATGGAATACCCAAGCAGATGCCCCGCCCTACCCAAACTTTCATGTGTTCTCGTAATTGGCCAATGTACTGCATGGCGCACTACGGGTCCTGTTATAATTACGAATTGCGGCATTCGTTCTTTCGCACATGTCCCAAAGAATATACGTTGCTATTTGATGATAGATCTGTTATCATTGTAGTTCTTCACTGTTTTGTTGTTATTTTATTGTTATTTATTTCTCTTGTTTCAACTGCTGGCAGGTGGTGTAGCAATAAAATTTTTTGTCTGGATCTCCTTCATCGGGTGTGGTACGTCCTTACGTCCTTGGAATTAGCCTATATTTCTGAGATGGCGCAGCTGTTTAGTGCAACTGCCTAGTGACCAGGAGGTCCTATACTCAAGTCCTGGCACAAATTTTTACATGCTCATGTTGTGTTTCCAACCCATTAGCAGCTGAGACTGAAAAACCGCAGTTAAAATCTACAATGGCAGGAAATTAAATAGTGGCAACACTGCTGTGAAGTCACTATGCATTGGAATCTACTATTGTCGCTGATAGCACACGTTGTTGACATACCTACCTTACCTCCGAGCAAATGGACTTGGCCATCCACTTTACCGGAGTGCGTACAATCGGTGTCACTATGTATTCGAAACAGGAGCAACGGAGTTGGATCAAGATTGAATGTGTCATAGGACGTACAGCAGCACAGAGTCTTCAAGGTCTGCAAGAGGCTTGCGTGGTACGTTGGGTAAAATCCTTCAATGAAGGTTGTCAAGTTATGGAAGATATGCATCGGACAGATCGTCCTAGCGTCTCTGAAGATGTGCACACCATTGCTGCGTTAGTGGTGTTCGACGCCATACGATTCGTGAGTTCTCCCACGAAACCGGATTAGCGCATACGACTGTGCTTGAAATCCTGGAGGAACGCCTGGGCATGCGAAAAATTGCATCACGATGGGTCCCGCGCGAATTGAGGGAAATGCAGGAATGGGTGCGTTATGACGCTACTTAGACGCACATGGAGCGCTATGAGCGCAAAGGAGAGGCTTTCTTTCGCCGTATCGTAACACTGAATGAGACATGAGGCTCATTGCACGAGCTAAAACTGAAACGCCAATCCAACTAATGGCGTCATTATGTGTCGCGAAAGTCGAAAGTGCGTCAGAATCCCAGTACGCAGAAAGTTATGGCTATTCTCGTGTACGGCTGTGATGGTGTTATCCTAACGCTTTACGTTCCTCCACAGCAGACCGTCAATGCACAGCATTATTGTTCGTTTTTGGAACATCAACAGCGACCAGCTTTGCGAAAGAAGCGGCTATACTTTCTGCGCAACCCCCCCCCCCTCACCGCCCCCCATCATTTTGCAAGACAATGCGGAGGCGCATACACCGCAAGCTGTGGCTGCTCTGTTCGGTCGATTGGACTGGAAAGTACTGTACCATCCACCATTCTCCTCGGACTTTAGGGGACACGCATTTGAACGGGCTGCATTTTTTGCTTTGTATTCTCCCTCACGTTGCTACTGATCTATAAATGAGAGATAGCTCAAACGTTTTACAAACCGTTAAGGTCATTAGGCACAGCAGTTTCCAAAAAAATATTGGAATATTTATTATAGTTTGGTACTGACAAAAATATTTACTATAGTATAAAAAATTGAACAGTATTTCACTGCGGTACCATTTTCTCTGAAACTACTGACCTCACAGCTTGTAAAACAGAGTCACAGTACACATAACATTCACATAAATGTTTTATACCTGCAATTTCCTTCCCTGATGCTGATCTGTGAAAAAGACAAGTAATTTATTTTACAACAACAAAAATATTTTAAAAAGTACCTCAAATATCACCGATATCATCATCATGATATAAGTTTTTCAAAGAAATAATAGGCAACAGAGGTAGAGGAGGTCATTCTAAATATCTGTACAAATTTTTGTGAGTTTAACTTCAGTCATTTAGGAGAAACGTGTACCTGAAAGATGAAAATTCAAGTTTTCGGAAATTCGCAAACGAAGATTTACAGATTTATTAACTTACCACTATGGTGGTTTAGAATATTCCAGCAGCATAATCCAGTTGTTGTCCTGTTTCCTTATCCTCCATACTCTTTCTCTTCATTCTGTTCTTTATCCTTGACTCCTTGGTAGCAGATTCTGCAGCTGTCTCTGCTTCGGTTACCCGTCGCTTATCAATAGCAGTTAGAGCCAAAGCCATATTCAAATTTAATGAAAGTCCAGCTCCAGTTGCAATTAGTTGTGCTTTATTTAAGCCCACACTACCGGTTTCGGCCTCTATGTTAGGCCATTTTCAAGTGTAGCAACCATCCAACGATGGAGAAACTAATAAAGCCATATTCCTTCCCGTCTGGATATTCAATTTCTTCATAACATTAATCCTTGAAATTGCACCATCATTGAATGTTATTATTGCATCCATTACACCAATCTTCAGCACTGTCAGCCCAACAAATACAGTTTTGGGTATTCTCTCCCATATACAACTGTTGAAGCTTTCATTTGCATTCTGCGACAGACCATGCATACATTTCGTAAGAAGATTTTTATTTGCCAGATCCCTATTTCTAGGTTTAATTGCCTCCATTACAGCAAGTGGGAAGGAATGCTTGTGGGTATATTGTATGCCTGTAGCATTTCTCAACTTGCACCATGAATCTTCTTCTTTTGGACACAAGCCATGCTGTGGGGTTTCATCTGTTGACAGTGTGTGAAACCATGTTGCCCAAACAGCTCGTCTCATGTTCTCTAAATCTCCTACATTTCTCCTTATTGCCAGTCCATAATATATTGTCAAAGAATCAATTTCACTTTTTGTAAGACGACCTGCACCAACTATGTGTTTTCCGTCTGATAGTTCTTTTCCCCTGTACTGTTTACATAATTTTCTCTGCACGGCCACTACGGTCGGGGGATCGAATCCCCCCTCGGGCATGGATATTTGTGCCGTCCTTAGTGTTAGCTAGTTCATAAGTAGTTTGTAAGTTTAGGGACTGATGACCCCGTAGTTAAGTCCCGTAAGCTTAACAAACATTTGAACATTTGAACATAATTTTCTCAGCCGAGCTCCCATTCTGTGTTAACGAACCGTAACTAACGACGGAAAAAACGGAGGAACAAAATAATGCATCACGGAATCTGACTCACTTCAAACTGACAGATGGGCGTGGCTACTGTGCACCATTACGTTCTACCTCAATTTTAGAACGAACGGAAAATGATAATGCCCATAAACTACACATTTTTGAAATCATCATGAAAAGCTCTTTCCTACAGATAAAAAATTGCAAATTTTTGGTCATTTTCACGAGCATGTCCCCTTAAGTCCTTGTAACTTTGATTTTATTCCGAATATGAAGGAACCACTTTGTGATATTCGCCTCAGAAGTGTTCCAGCTATTCGTCAGGCAGTAGACCGCTCCATTCGCACCATCAACAGAACAGGTTCTGTTAACTGTATACTACGCCTTCCACATCGCTGGCAACACAACGCTAATGACTGCTTATAAGGAGAGTAACGTCTGTTCTTTCAGACATATCAGAAGTTAGAGCCGCCGCTAGTCTTAATTGCATTTTAGATGGCGTGAAGTGTAAATTGGCAGTGCCACATGATGAGAAAGTTACTTTCTCGCCATTGTATGTAGAGAAGAAACCAGAGAAAGGCAGAGGTGCTCAGCGACCTTGCGACTGCTGAGTCACGCAGGGGTGTCTGTGCGTGCTGTCCAGAGGAGGCTGGCTGGCTGGTCTCCAGACACGTCCCGGAGTCGCCCACCGCCGCGCCGCGCTGACTCACCAGCGCCTCCCAACACCGCGGCGCGCACTCGCCTGCCCGCTGCCACCATAATGGCCGCCGCGGGAGTTCGCTGCCCGCCTGTGGGCGGCCGACTCCATCCTGATACCGGCTTATGTAACAGCCATTGGCGGAGGAGCAAGAATATTGGGATGTACTAAACGGTGTTTTCTTATGAAAAACAGACATTCTTAAGAAAGAAAAATAATTTCAACAACAAGGGCGTTGCCCTTGTCAGCTTGAAGCACCACGGTTTGAGGATCTTCACGTAGTTTGCGAAGTGCAGCCCTTTCGCTGGAAGAAATATTGTTCTTCAGAGGAGTCGCTTTCGTAAGCGCGCGGCATATTTCACGCCTGATTTTTTTTCAGCTGCGTCGCTGGGAAGAGGTCTGACAGCTTCTTCAATAGCACTTATGAAATCCACAAGAGGTGGAGTCTTCGGCGTGGGAGCGACGTTGAGGCCTTTTCCGAGCACGGACAGTGTCGCGTTGTCCAAAACACTATCCGTGAAATTAGCCACGGTGCGTCCAAAAGTGCCTTCCTGTGGTGATTTTGCCGGTAGTCGTGCGAATTTCGATGACTGTCTAGAGGATGACTCGTTGTGAGCTCAATCCGCTTTGGCCCAAGTAACTACGTCAGTCCATTCCCACTGTATTTCCACGAGACACTCCATGGATTATTCTGCAACAATAATTTTGGCAACGACAAGATCCTTTTGGGATTCGATTATTAAGGAGTCCTTTGAAATACGGTTGACAGAAGACCTGATTAATCGGGTTGGCGGCTTTCAAATGAATAAAGCATGGGACCCTGTAATTTCTTTAATTGCTTCGCAGAGACATAGGTCTACATCTAGTGTAACCTCTGACAAAAAGTGATTTCCTTCGACCACCTGTCATATATTGATTTTACTTTTGGAACTGTTGAGAGGCTGTGTGAGCCACAGAGACGCACTCCAGGCTGAGAAATAGAGACCATTGTAGATAACACGCTAAAACAGACACGTATATCTTACGGGATGTAGGCACTAAAGAAATCTCCTAGCGAACTGCTGATGACCTCAGCCACCGTTCCAGGGTGGAGGTTACCTTTCGGAGAAGATGGGCGTAACTTCATATAGCGCCTAGACGCTGTTGTAAGACGTTACATTAGTACTTGGTGGCCAACAGGCACGTTTTAATGTACGTAGCAAAGTTGATACCAGTCACTTGGGAACAGCAACGTCAGTGGTTCCACGAGGCTAGAGTGAGAGGGTAAAGAAGAAAAACTGCAAGTTAGCAGCTCCCCTGAGGCGTGGCCTAAGGCGGAGCCCAAGGTGTGAGCAACTGGCGTAAAACATTGTTGTTGTTTCCCATATTGGGTAGCGTCGTGACGTTTTACTTTCAGCTGAACAATGTTGCTACCAAGTATGGATTTTGTTAGTGCACAAACAAGCCACCTCCCCACCCGGGGAACGGCAGAAAGGACAGGGCTGAAACTTGGTTCGCTAGAGGACTCAGAGAGAGGGCAAACCACAATTTAGATTGGTTGAACCAAGCAGCGGCCAATAGGAAATTGTTAACTGTCGGAAAGTGGGGAAAAGAGGTGCGCCAACACCGGCCGTTAAAACCCCCGGTTTTTGGATTAGGAGGGGAGTCTCAGTCAGACGAGTCGGGCGCCAGCCCGTGACTATCGCTGTCGGCCTCGGGGTGCTCCATGACAGTCTGTTTCTCGCGGGGAGTGCGTATGTCTAGGGGATGCTGCTAGGGAACGTAATTACTGGCTTCTGTTGTGGCAAACGATTTATACTTCTTGTTTTTTTTAATAACTAACCCCAGTGTAGTAGACTTAGTATGGGATGCAGTAAATTCAATGCAAGGTACCTAGGAGTTGCATAAAGTTTCCTAACAAGTATCCTCTCGAGTCCCGAAATCCGCATCTCTAGTAGATGCCTGTACTGTCTCTCTGCAATCACTCCTTTTCGCTCGGGATATGCAGACTGACCTTGCTACCTCTTCCCTCTTTCCTATGTAGGACACGACACACCGCGCTTAAGATGCACGAAAGCGCATTCCGACGGATGGAGCGAATGTAAGTACACCATTGCGCAGACGCGGCCCGCTTCTACCACAGAGCGCGCCAAATTCGAAAGGCGGCGCGCTAGTACCTCCTCACTGTACAGGTGCCGCCGCGCCAATCTTCGGTATATATAGAACGACGCACACCGGTAATCTTCAGTCTCGTGCTCGCCTGAAGATGGCTGCACGTTTGTCAGCCGAAATATCGTTGGAAGACATCAACATGATCCGGCTGCAAGTCCGAAATATGATGGATCAATCAATACGCCGGGAAAACTTCAAGATACACAACTACATATTTATCTTAACCATTACCGCCAAATATTTTTCCTGCGATAGGGCTGCGCGTCGGGGCTGCGGGTTAAATCTCACGTGTTATTGCAGCAATCAGAAACTTGCATAAAATATTTTTGAAATGTCTTGGTCGCACTGTTTTTATTTTATTATTACACGTTTCGATACATCATAATCAGATCTGCGGCAAAAAATAAATTACATTTGAGATGTTTACAGTTGTTAATCATAAAATTATATGGAGCACAAACACATTATATGAAATTATACTTACAACTTAAAAAAACACCATGGTAATTAAAATACATCTTATTGGAGATGACTAACTAAAATATAAACCACCATCGTGGCTGTCTAGTTAACGTGTGGCGACTAGAATCTCATGCCAAACTGTGGTGAGAAGGGGGGCACACCGTAATAGGTAAAAGAGGTCCAAAAAATTGTACGCCCAGTTTTAATAATGTATCTGATAATTTGATTCAACAAATCTTGTAGCCATGTTTTTCGTAGTTTCTATGTCAGTTGACAGTGCAGAGGGCGCAAGATGATGTTACATAAATTCATTCAAATAATATTTAAGTTTACCCCTGCGCCATCTGGCGGTTATTGGACCTAATTCACCTACTACGATGTTCCTCCCTTCTCACCACAGTTTGGCATGAGATTCTAGTCGACACACCTTGACTAGACAGCCACGATGGTGGTTTATATTTTACTTAGTCATCTCCAATAAGATGTAGTTTAATTACCAACGTTAAAAAAGGTTGTAAGTATATTTTCATATAATATGTTTGTGCTCCATATAATTTTATGATTAACAACTGTAAACATCCGAAATGTAATTTATTTTTTGCCACAGATCTGATTATGATTTATCGAAACGCGTAATAATAACATAAAAACAGTGCGACCAAGACATTTCAGAAATATTTTATGCATGCCAACGTATGGTCGCTGCCCACAAAAATGGATGGTTTTATGAACCAAGTGATAATCAGAAACTTATCAGTAAAAATCTTCAGACTGTGAGACCGCATTGTTAAACTTTAAAATTGTCCGACGTCTCGGCCACTATAGCAACTGGCCTTCTCTCTGTATTTGTCTGACTGCTGAATGAGCAAAGACTTGGTTCTTATACAGACTGAGGTATTTAATACTGTTTTTCGGAATATTTGGAAAAATACAAATCGTATTTAAAAAAGTTCTCTTAGAAGTTGTTCAGTCTCGAAGAGGGCTATCCTTTAACTTAAAGCACCTCCCCACCCCCCCTTGCACCACCACCGGGGTCGGGAGAGGGTTGTCACCTCAAATAGGAACCCCTATTTTTATTACAGATCTGGATTCTCAGTGAAAAAATGTAATCTTATATGAACCTTTTTTTGTTTCACAATAGATGGCTCTGTAATAAGCAAAAATGAAAATGAGTAGGAAATTGTTAAAAAATTATTGTATGTCAAACAAACTGATCTCGGACTCTTTCTCTTTTCAGCAAACAGTTGGACAATATTGCGAAAAGTTGTTACAGAAGCAACATCCCTATCAGGAAACAGATTAACATACCTTTGAAGAGCTGCTTTAACGTTTCTATTAGCCTCAAAGTACGAGGAAATGATACCTACTCTACCTGCAACCGTTAACATCAAACAAATACGTAGAGATTTGTGCAGTTCGAATCATCAAAGTACAATAAACACTATGACCATAGAGTCTGAGCATTATCATTGTGCTTCATTTGATTGTGGGAGTTGTCACATGAGAGCATTATTAATCTGATGTGCATTTGCTGGCCGTTTTCAGCAATTTTAATTTTAATTTTAGTCGATTACACACAAAATTACGAATTTATATGGACAATACAAATCTGCAATAAAATATAGGGATTCCCATTTAAAATTTCAAAGTTCAGGGAGGGGGGAGGGCCCAGCTTTAATTGCAACTTTTTTTTATATATGATTCATATTTCTTCGAATATTCCGAAAACCATACGTATTTAAATGACTCACCCTGTATAATAGTGCGATTTAGTGGTGTGAAGAAGACTAGGAGCAGGGAGGATGGGTGGTCTGTATTGGTGTCTGCTGTACTTCACGCCGTTGGTGGAAGTGGCCGTCCTCGATTGGTGTTTACATGTATTTTTCCTTTCCATTGGTGGTTGCATCACTTCGTCTCATTGGTTAAAATCAACTGGTGTTTAAAACTTCCAGGCAGGTTAATATTGTGTGTTGGAACCAGGACTCGAACCTGGGATCTTTGCCTTGCGCGGGCAACCGCTCTACCGACTAAGCTATCCCGACACGACTTACGCACCGCCTCATGCGGCATAGTGAGTCGTGTCGGGATAGCTCAGTCGGTAGAGCACTTGCCCCCGAAAGGCAAAGGTTCCAGGTTCGAGTCCCGCTTCCGGCACACAATTTTAATCTGTCAGGAAGTTTCATGTCAGCGCACACTCCGCTGCAGAGTGAAAGATTAAACTGGTGTTTGCATTGTTGCTTGCCAGTGGTTGCAATAGGCTCTGAGGAAGACCAGTTGCAACAGTGGCTGAGACGTCGGCCAGTTTGACAATGCGGTCACACACAATGAAGACAAGCCTATTTTTGTGTCCCAGCCTCGTCGCCGCTTTTGTGTCTTGTTTCCGTCGTAGGTGTCGGTGGCCGAGTAGGAAGACCGACACAGGAATAAAGGTAACACGCTTGTGCAGGTACGGAGGGGAGCAGCCAGTGGGACATCAGAAACTAGAAACACTAGAGTAAATTAGAACGAGATATATATTGCACAGAATTTATACAATACTTAACTTTTACATAGCTCAGTACTGCAGAATGCTGATACTTAGTTGAGCTAGAGGCTTGCCTAGTGCCTATCCGATAGCCAAGTCTTCACTGGTGCCTATCTGATTCCGAAGTGTTAGGTGGTTCCTATCGCAGTCCCAAGTGAACGATGTCGTTCAGTTGTGGCCACGAGCGGAGTTGTAGCAGAGGGCGCTCGTGGCTGACGTCGTAAGAACGCCGCGCCGTGCGTGCATGGCGGCGCGCGGCGAAAGTAGGTGGCGCGTACTTTGGACTTGTGCGACACCACACCTATCATATCAATATACACGCGTTCATACTTTGTTGGGTTAAAATATATTAAGCAACTGCGTTAAACAAATGAAAACAATAAAATTAGAAACTAACAGCTGAATGATGCTTTTCTTCAGCTGACAATTATGGTTCCAGTAGCTGTACTTACGCCTGTAGAGAAGAATAAATATTCTACGAAATATAAGAAATGCCGATTTGCTCCTAAGTTCAACTTCTAATACCCTACAAAAACAAATAATAAAGACACCCAACAACTTATGTAAATTATTCACAAAGGAAAATATCAACTATGTTTTAGTGAAAAGAAAGGATGGCGATAGGAATGTCATCCGGACATAGGATACCTCATTCACAAATCAAAATTTACATGCCGATATGGGGTGAAAATCATGAAGATGACCGTGTGAGAGGTTAAAGCAACCAGTGGTAGTGTCTGTGTGCCTGCTCTCGAGCCTTCTGTAAATGGCTCGGCCACCATTTGGAGCGGCAAGGCCCCTGACTATTTGCTTTGCCGAGGCTCCGGCATTTGGCTGGGTCTTGTAGCCGTTCAATGGCGTGAGGTTCTTGAGTAACCTCGTGAAGATTCCGGGACGGAAACTGCTGGGGGACGAGTGAATCATGCAAGTTAGATGATGAAACGTGCCTATGTGTCATTGTAACATAAAACTGCGACTGTATTTAAACAAGAATTTGCCACTGGTGGCCGCGGTGGAATTGCCGAGCACTCTAAGGCGCCTTGCTGCGGAGCGCACGGTTGCTCCCCGTCGAAGGTTCGAGTCCTTCCTCGGGCAAGGGTGTGTGAGTGTGTGTGTGTGTGTGTGTGTGTGTGTGTGTGTGTGTGTGTGTGTTTTGTCCTTAGATTAGTTTAAACTAGTTTCAGCAGTTTGTAAGCCCAGGGACTGATAACCTTAGTAGTTAAGTACCATAGATTTATAAACATTTGAACATTTTGTCATTGGTCATGGAACGAGGAACGAGTATCTCGTTAGCTACCACATTTGTAGATGTACTGCGCATTTTATTCTTTCAGTGAACCTCAGTCTGGCATCTACCTTACCAACGATTAATTGTATGTGGTCTTTACTCTTCAAACCGCTCCTTTTATATTCCCAGATATTTTGCGGAAGTAACCGCTTCCACTGACTATTCTAAAATTATGTAACCATATTTTAAAGCATATTTACTTCTATTTCTTCGCGATACGTTACATTTACTGATGTAGAGAGTCAGTTGACACTCTTACACCAAGCGTCGACACGCTGCAGATCTCCCCGCATTTCGTTGCAATTTTCTGGTGTGACGATTTCGCACTATACTTCAGCATCATAAGCGAAAGGCCTCACTGAACTTACGTACGAGGTCATTTACATATGTTCCTATAACATTTCTTTGGGGCAGTCAGAAATCACTTTCACGCGTGGAGACTTCTCAACGTTGAGAACGTCATGCTACATTCTGTTAGCTACAAACGCTTTTATACAGGCAGTTGGTCTGATATTTCGTACGCTGGTACTTTGTTCATCAGGCGACAGTGCGAAACCCTATCCGGTGCCTCGGGAAGGTCGATAAATGCGGTATCTATCTGGGAACTTGTATCGACAGCTTTCTGGGTATCGTGTACGAATAACGCGAGCTGCATTTCACTTCGTTGATGTGGTAAACCATGCTGATTCGTACAGAGAAGGATGGTGTGAGAATAATTCGAGAACACCTGACCCTTCAGTTTTGCTCAGAGATAAAAATGACAAGCAGAGAAATCACGTGGTCGAGATGGTCTGCATTAGCTCTTTGAACTCGTTGTCAAGGAAAATAGCAATATATCAGAACAGCCTTTCATCTCCCGTGAGTTGTTCCGCATATTCATTAAACAGTTTCTGGTCATCATTAAGAGCCTGCAGATGGAATACTGTTACAGTGCGGAACCACATATTATGTACCAAACACCAGTTTGAGAGTTCGTTTTTCACTCTAGCAGGGTGTCCGCTAAAATGAAACTTCCTGACAGATTAAAACTGTATGATGGACCGAAAGTGGAAATCAGGATCATTTGTGGAAGCAAAGCTGCAAGAAAGGGTTTAAAGTCGCGCTACAGTAGCTCAGTCGCTAGTTAAAAGGCAATGATTCCGACTCTGTGATACAGTTTCATCAATCTTGAGATCATGAATCGGCTTTTCAGAGGTCTGTTAGCTTTTTTCTAACGCATAGTGGCGCAATTCTGAGCGTGTCCATATTCCGACACGCTAAAACGAGCCTCATCTACTGAAATGAAAACTTGAACATTCTAAAGAGCTTATTTCACAGGTAGAAACCAAGTCGCCAAAGTGTAACTGGACTCTTTAAATCTCTTAATTCCCACTCGCAGAGATAAAAGGCGTTGATTATTCGCCACACTTTGATCCAGGCTTTCCTTTACTCAAGCATGTCTTCCACAGCTGTTAAATCCTGACACATACTGGATTCTCTATCTGTTCAATATCCATGTCTATGCCTCTTTCTCTCTCTCTCCAATCATCAACAGTAGAGGTCCTTTTATACCTTTAATGTTAAGATCTAACATATCGCCGGCCGCGGTGGCCGAGGGGGCTGAGGCGCTCCAGTCACGGTCTGCACGGCCACTATTGTCGGGGGTTCGAATCCCCCCTCGGGCATGGATATTTGTGCCATCCTAGTTCGTAAGTAGTTCATAAGTAGTTTGTAAGTTTAAGGACTGATAACCCCGCAGTTAAGTCCCTTAGGCTTAACAAACTTTTTTTTTTTTTTCTAACATATCAGTTTCACTGAATTGTGTCTTCACCAGTCTATAAGCGCTGTCATTCCCAAAATTTATCACCGTTTCTTGTGTTTTTGTAATTGAAATTTTATATAGTAGATTGGACCCAAAATCGTGCAAGTTACGATTCACAGTCAAACACTATTAACAACATGCCGTGGCAACGTATTTCTTAGATATGAAATTCTCTGTATTATCCGTGACACATACTTCCTTGCCCAATCTCGCAGTACTGAATCAGTGGAAGGTTCAAGCTAAGTAATGCCATCGACAAAGTATTGCGTAGTTGAGATGGCTATCATTTGGGATGAAGAAGAAATCGACATGGAATACTGAAAGAATCGCCCTGGTATTATCTTCCTAAAGATTGGAATGTCCGTGCCATAAGTATCATAAGTAGCAATAAAAACTATAAAACAGACATATCATGTTAACCTTTTAACTAGCACTACATGCACTTTGTAAGGATAAGTATTTTCATGGAATTATAGATGATTACAGTTTAATGAGTTATGGTTGCAAAATAATAACACTAATTATTTACAGACAAATTGAAAAACTGGTGGAACCCAACCTCGGGAACAATCAGCTTGGATTTAGGAAAAATGTAGGAACACGCAAGGCAATACTGACATTACGACTTACATCAGGTTCAGGATAAGCAAACCAACTTTTTTTGGCTTTTGTGCTTTTGGAGAAAGCTTTTGAAAGTTTTGACTGGAATACATTGTTTCAAATTCTTAAGGTATCACAGGTAAAATATAGGAAACGAACAGTTCTACACAACTCGTACAAAACCAGACATCAGTTATAAAAGTCGAAGGGCATGAAAAGGACGCAGTGGTTGGGAATGGTGTAAGACAGGCTTGTAGCCTTTCTGCGATGTTATTCAATCTGTATAGTGATCGAGCTGTGAAGAAATGCAAGGAGACATTTGGAGGATAAAGTTCAGAGAGAAGAACTTGGCTGGTTGCCGATGACATTGTAATCCCATCATCAGAAAATCTGGAAGAGTAATTGAACGTAATCCTAAAAGGATGTTATAAGATGAACATTAAGAAGAGAAAAACAGGGGTAATGGAATGTAGTGTCAGAAAATCAGGCGATACTGAAGGAATTAGATAAGGTAATAAGACAATAACAGTAGCTGTTGAGTTTTGTTATTTGGGTAGCAAAATAACTTCTGATGTCCAAAGTACAGAAGATATAAAATGCAGAATGGCCATCGAAAAAAAAAAGGGTTTCTGAAGAAGGGAAATTAATTTAAATGTTAGGAAGTCCCTTCTGAGAGTATTTGACTGGAGTGTAGCAGTGAAACGTAGACGATAAGGAGTTCAGACAGAAAGATGATAAAAGCATTTTAAAAGTGGTACTACAGATTAATGCTGAAGATTAGATGGTTAGATCGGGTAACTAATGAAGAGGTGCTCAAAAGAATTAAGGGAAACATTTCTGGCATATTCTCGTTAAGAGAAGGGATCAATTGGTGGGACAGATTCTGAGACATCAATGAATCGTGAATTTAGCACTGGAGGGGAGTGTGTGGGAGAAAAAATCGCAGAGGAAGGCCGGAAATCGAATACAGTGAGCAGGTTCAGAAATATGTCGGTTGCCGTTCTTATTCAGAGATGAAGAGGCTTGCACAGGACAGGATAGCGTGGGTAATGCATCAAACCAGTCCACGAACTGAACACCACAATTAATCGAAATGTTTAAATGTTTGTAAATCTATCGTACCAAACTGCGTGGTCATCAGTCCATAGCTTACAAACTACTTAAACTAAGGTAAACTAACCTAAGGATAACACACACACACACACACACACACACACATGCCCCAGGGAGGACTCGAACCTCCGACGGCAAGCGACCGCGAGCTCCGCAGCGAGGTGCTGTAGACCGCTCGGCTACTACACCACAGCGACTACAATTACAACAGAGGGGTGGATTTGTGAGGGTACATGATTGAACAAGGGTGTTTTTCTTTCTTTATTAGGAGTGTTGATAATTTATTAATTAATATTTGATATGTGAAAGCATATTTTAATTTGCATTGATTTAGTTTTATATATATATATATATATATATATATATATATATATATATATATATATATATCTTTGTTGAGATATGCCACACTTTTTTTCTCTTGGGCCTGCAGCACTATAAATGTCATTTAAAGACATTATGCAATAAATCCTAAATGCTGCTTAAATATAATTATTTTTATTACACTATAGGCCTATTTCGGCTTTTAGCGCCATCGTCAGACGATCTGCGAAAAATGTTACATTATGAATACGTCCATTTTTATGATTATCGTAATTTTAAATACTATTACGAAATATTACATACAAAATTTTAGACCATCGTAGATTACACACGAACGAAATTTCAGTAGCAAAGATTAATTAATTTATGATGCAAAGATCACGCATGTCAAGATTCGCCGGCCACGGTGGCCGAGGGGACTGAGGCGCTCCAGTCACGGTCTGCACGGCCACTACGGTCGGGGGTTCTAATCCCCCCTCGGGCATGGATATTTGTGCCGTCCTTAGTATAAAGTAGTTGATAAGTAGTTTGTAAGTTTAGGGACTGATGACCCCGTAGTTAAGTCCCATAAGCTTAACAAACATTTGAACATTTCAATGACGATTCGGCTAAGATAACAAAATTTCTCGATATGTGCAATGACATACATTAACCAACCTCTCAAATACCGGTAGCAAAAATTATCGTAATAATAAACAAACAGTATGTAACCATATTACACCTCTGGTTATCAAAAATCTGTCACATCACAACGTAAATGATAAGTCATCAGCAATATTGCAATAATTACAATTCAAAACAACGTAAATGATAGTCATCAGAAATATTGCAATAATTAAAATTCAAAGCAATAAATAAATGACTGACAGCAATAAAACCATCGATGTATATGGATGTCAGGACCAACAGACGTATGTAATATTTCGTAATTGTATTTACAATTACGATAATCATAAAATTTGATGTATTTATAATGTAACATTTTTCTCAGATCACCTGGCGATGGCGCTAAAAGCCGAAATAGGCCTATAGTGTAATAAAAATAATTATATTTAAAGCAGCATTTAGGATTTATTGCATAATGTAGATTTTTTTTTTTTTTTTTTTTTTTTTGCGATGTTCCTAAAGAAGTCTAGTCAACACCTTGTACCCTTGGACCAAGGAATACGTCAGCCATGAAGTCATAGGATTGTATTTTAGTAAAACACTGTTTTTATCGATGAAATAAATAAAGGAATACCTGATTGGAATTATCGGAGCAATGTATTCCTACTTTAGTAAAAGTTGAATTCACGCAGAAAGAAGAGTAAAGGTGGAAAAGTCGGGGGTTCCAGATTAAACACAATAAGGTAAACCAAAAACTACGGGAACCCTTGCAGAGTCATGGAACTATAGCTGACCCTGAGGTTGTAGGGGGTGGCTACTTTGCGAGATAGTTGAGTATCCGAGGGCTGAGATCTTGATAGGCTGATGAGAGCTCAGATAACAATAAAAATCATGGTTGCCGACAAGGTTTGCAAAATAATATGCAATAATAGTAACACGTTAGAAATCATGGGGAAATGACAGTCAATGTTTTTACTACACTACAGTGGACTTCAGGCACTGTTTAAGATCGTTACTACACAATAGCTATGTATGTTATTGCGATAGAATGATCTATATCCAATATACAGGGTGTTACAAAAAGGTACGGACAAACTTTCAGGAAACATCCTCACACACAAAGAAAGAAAATATGTTATGTGGACATGTGTCCAGAAACGCTTAATTTCCATGTTAGAGTTCATTTTAGTATTTACGGATGAGGCTTCATTCCAACGTGATCAAATTGTAAATTCTCACAATCAACATGTGTGGGCTGACGAGAATCCGCTCGAAATTGTGCAATCACGTCATCAACACAGATTTTCTGTGAACGTTTGGGCAGGAATTGTTGGTGATGTATTGATTGGGCCTCATGTTCTACCACCTACGCTCATTGGAGCACGTTATCATGATTTGATACGGGACACTCTACCTGAGCTGCTAGAACATGTGCCTTTACAAGTACGACACATAATGTGGTTCATGCACGATGAAGCTCGTGTACATTTCAGTCGACGTGTTCGTACGCTTCTCAACAACAGATTCGGTGACCGATGGATTGGTAGAAGCGGACCAATTCCATGGCCTCCACGCTCTCCTGACCTCAACCCTCTTGACTTTCATTTATGGGGGCATTTGAAAGCTCTTGTCTACGCAATCCCGGTACCGAATGTAGAGACTCTTCGTGCTCGTATTGTGGACGGTTGTGATACAATACGCCATTCTCCAGGGCTGCATCAGCGCATCAGGGATTCCATGCGACGGAGGATGGATGCATGTATCCTAGCTAACGGAGGACATTTTGAACTTTTCCTGTAACAAAGTGTTTGAAGTCACGCTGATACCTTCTGTTGCTGTTTGTTTCCATTCCATGATTAATGTGATTTGAAGAGAAGTAATAAACTGAGCTCTAACATGGAAATTAGGCGTTTCCGGACACATGCCCACGTAACATATTTTCTTTCTTTCTGTGCGAGGAATGTTTCCTGACAGTTTGGCCGTACCTTTTTGTAACACCCTGTATTTCAGCTGTGCATTGGCAGTCGTAGCACATTTTCTTGGTGATTCTTCATTTGCTGGTCACAACTTCAGATCGATGGAAACTTAATGAGATGCTGGTGGGTCAGCTGTCCTCGAAGTGGGAGAGGCGAGCGTGCCGAGGTAAGGTCAGGGCCCGTGTCCTTGGGCACAGGGCGGGTCCCGCAGCCGCAGCCGCCGCAGATCGCGGAGGCGTCGCCGTGGGCGGGGCTCTCCAGCAGACGACACGCCGTGCTGGCCGCCGGACACCGCCACACAGTAGCCGCAGCCAGCGTTAACTCGGCCGCCGTTTTAACACTCGTCAAATCGATGAGATTAACCACTCTGCGACTGACAGTGTCGAGAGTGACGTGTTTTGTTTTTTGGCCCACTTTAGGTTACGGTAGTAACACTAAAAGTGGGCCTTTGCGTTCGTCTTTTGACAACTCGAAATTCAAATGAAAATAACGGCTTAACTATTCATCTGACACGAAAATTTAATAACCGAATTTGTAGAGGAGAAAATTCTCTACAACTTTGCTCTGTTATGTGTTTTTCATTTCTCGTAGCGTTTCAAAGATATTTGCAAAAATAACGGCGATTTTGGGATGTATGTCTGTCTGTCCGTAACTTGTTCCCTGTTTTTAAGACGAACCGTTCAACCGATCAGCACCAAATTTTACAGACATGATTGTAGGCCGCCAGAGACCAGACCCTCCCTTTTTTAAAATTTTCGGACAAGAAATACGGTAGTAATAGCAAAAAAAACCGTTTGTAATATAATTGTAATTGCAAACGAACCGTTCATATGACACGAAAATTGAATTACCTAATTGGTAGAGGAGAAAATTCTCTACAACTTAGATCCCTTATGTTTTTTCATATCTCGTATCGTTTGAGACATATTTGCAAAAATAACGGACATTTGACACCTTCCATTGAATTAACGAAAACCAGCCGTTCGGAGATGTCAGCCGCGGTGGAGTAGCTGAGCGGTCTAAAGCGTCTCGCTGCGGAGCGCGCGGTTGCTCGCCGTGCAGGTTCCAGTCCCCCTGGGGCATAGGTGTGTGTGTTTGTTCTTAGGTTAGTTTACCTAGGTTTAAGTAGTTTGTAAGCTACGGACTGATGACCACGATGGTCCGATAGATTTACAAACATTTTTCGCAGATGTCACGTGACATTCCTCGCCCAGAACTCTCTCTGGCATACTCCATCTTGCGTTGCGTATTTGATGATTTTCTTATTGTAACTTACACGTTGTCATTTCAAAGCAATGGCGCACTGAAGAAGTAACAAAAACACATCGTTCTTCGAACGATAAATGGTAATCTAGTGTCTAAAAATGCTATATTAGCATCAGTTAACAACTACCATCAATAGTATGAGATTAAAGGGCTCATCTTTTGATTGATAGCCGCAGCGTAGTGGGCAAGGCGTTGGATTATGACTAAAGGTCGGTGGTTCGGAACCCGCCACTACCTAAATTTTTCCGAAAAGGCTGTCAGGCATTCTTATTAATTAATTTTTTATTATTAGATTATTATTTTGGTCCAAAATGTTTGCAAAAACTTATAAAACTACAAACCTAAAGTGGGCCGTAAAACACGTCAGTGCAGATTATTTACAAAAGTATAAATTAAACATGGCCAAATGTGTTCAGCTTTCAATTGCACAAATTGAAGTGACAAAGCACTAAATATTGCTTATTACAAAGCATATCCGACGAAGACTTTTTTTAAAATTTTGACCATAGCTATTGTCAGCGACCGTTACAACGTCAAAGGATAAAAATGCAGCCCTCGGTCGCAAAATTAAAATTATTTAACCTGGTTTCAGCAATAACTATGATTGCCTTTATCAGAAATCATAAAATAAAACAAGTCGCATAATAAAATATATAATAGTTAAGTGGCATATTTATGCCTATTGTAACACCACATCGCGACCATAGCATTATAATCACGGTATTCCGACATTTTTCATCGTTACGTAATTTTAATAATGTGTTAAGAGGCAGAATTTTCTCATTTTTCAAATTTTTAGTAAATTCAAATTATATCAGCGTAATTCAGAGTAACAGTATCCAGGGAATACTTAGGTCAAAACATCTCGTATATCAGAGATCATTTGTCAGATAGCTATTATAAATAGTACCCGCAGTTGAGTTACTCTCTCTCCCTATGTGCGTATCTCGCTATGTGTTGAACTCTCTATGTGTTTAGCTCTCTATCTCACTAGACTTCACTACGTGCTTAGCTCTCAGTGGGGCTAACTTTCAGTGCTTAGCTAAAATATTATACGCGGTTAAATTCCAAGATAGGGAAAAACCCGAGAAAAAATTAAATTTTTTTACTATAAACTTTTATATCGTGATCATACGCGAAAGCGAACATTATCTTTTGACTTTGATCGGGATAGGCTAGGGCGGAAGAATAAGAACTTCTGCCTCACGGAATAAACTGAGGAATATTCGTGAGATGAAATTTGAACTTATTGGTAAGTTTAATGCAATAACTTTTCAAAAACGTATCTTGAAAAATTAAAGTTCGTAATCAATGTATAAGATCCAGAGAGATTAATACAAACAAACTTTGACGAAAATAATCACGAATTGTGAACTTATAAAGTGTGTACTGTGAAAGTGTTGTGAATGTAACTATTGGTTTGAGAATAGAGAATCTATGAACCTTAAAAAAGTCTTAAACAGTTATTCGAGTATTTAGTTCCCTGATATTGTCCCAGCATATTCTAAAACTGAAAATATATCTCTGACGCTCCTAAGAAATTAATTAATGTGTGAAGGAATATATCTAACAGTTTTGGTCAGGAGAAACTTATGGTAAAATTTTCTAAAGAATATTTCTATAAAGGGAAAGGATCAGGCAGAAACTGTATCTTTGTGAAGGGCGTCAAATTATCTCAACTACCGGGACTCAATGATTCAAATTTTTATTCTTTGATTTATTAAATATCAGCCCCTGAGAAACGGATTTTCATGCTCAAAAATTACAAAAAGTCTTTTTAAATGAAATCCAGAACCAATATTTACAGTGAAAAATTCAATAAAGATATAAATTTTATTAACTGCGAAGAAGTACCAGGTCTACCAACTTAATTTTCATACTGAGGTGACAAATAGAATTTTGAACCTATACATCCAATACAATTGTGAAAATCAAGATGTAATCTACAGCTTAAAAGTCGCAAGCTAAAGTCTATAAAACGAAGTCAACACAACTGTCGCCCCAGTCACCAAACCAAACCATGTTGCCTCCACGTCACACTATGGAGAGCGATCAAAATTTATACAAAACACACTTAGTTCAGCCAAGATCGCTAGTTTATTTGTGTGTTTTTTTTTTTTTTTTTTTTTTTTTTTTTTTTTTTTTTTTTTTTTTTTTTTTTTTACCGGTTTCGATGAAGTATGTCATCATCTTCAGAAACATTTTTTTGTAAAAATTTTCTCCTATTTTCAATAAAATAAAGAGTTACTTGTGAAAATTAAATATAAGAAAAAGAACATTGCCAAACGATTAAAATTTGCATTACCAAAGTGGATCGTCATCTGTATTGCACATTTAAAAATTTGTGTGTGTTCTTGCCACAAGTATCAAGGTGACTGAATCAGGTACAAGCATTCCATAGGTGTCAAAATGCTCTATAATATTAATAGCTTTTACCCCATAACACGTGGCGTTCAATTTGCCTCGAATATGGCGGAATTTAGCGACTGTATGAACTCTCGGGTGCCTTTTGAAATATTCTAAAACGAAACATATGCGTTTTTAACACAGACTTATGTATGAAAATTCATCGTAATGATGGTTTAGGATCAGCAACTGGGAATACTTTGTAGAACAATTTATTTTGTCCGTCACAGTTGCGCAATTTTGAAGTCAGCGATTGGTTTCGGACTATACCGTCCATTATCAAACCATTAGCCTTTTTCAAACCGTGATAATCCGCATGTTACAAATGGCTGCTAAAACTTGTACATTATCCTCTGTCGATACATATCACTAGTTACTATAAATTTAAAATGTCAGTTAAAACCGGTGATACATCCACGGGCTTCGAGCGTGTACAGGAACAAGGTTTTAGCAGCCATTTGTAACATGCATTGAATTATCACGGTTTGAAAAAGGCTAAGGGTTTGATAATGGACGGTAGAGTCCGAAACTAATCACTGACTTCAAAATTGTGCAACTGCGACGGACAAAATAAATTGTTTTACAAAACAGATATGTGTATTTAAATGGACACCCTATATTATTTCATCAGCAATCTATAGCAAGACGAATCACATAAACACTGGCGTTGATTGAATCGAAATACGCGAAATACTCGGATAGCACACTCCTGAGCTGCATGGGGTTCTCGTATTTCAAGCGTCAAATTCGCTTCATAATATCGGAATTGACTGGCGTATTGCGATGCAATCAACGCCATTGTTTGTGATTTGTCAAAAATCAAATGTTTGTGAATCTTATAAGACTTAACTGCGGGGTCATCAGTCCCTAAACTTACGAACTAATTATGAATTACCTTACACTAAAGACAGTACAAACACCCATGCCCGAAGGGGGAATCGAACCCCCGACGTTGAACGGACTCGCTCATCGCAGCATAGCGCCTCAATGCACTCGGCCGCTTCGCCGCGGCTGTGATTGGTCATGCTATAGATTGATGATAAAATAATACAGGGTCTGCGTATAAAAACACAGAATTTTATGTTATAAACGCACATGCTTTCGTTTCAGAGTGTTTCAAAATATTTACATTCATGAGCCCCTGCCTTACATTAACACAGGTGAAAGTCGTTTTACAATAGCTGTTGTTCTTTCAGAGATAGTTTGGGTCGTCAACATAAATGGGGCACGCTGTATACCACCTAACCTGAAAAGATACATTGATCAAACATGTAGAAATTTCAGGATATGACACTCAGACTCTGTAACAACGTACTGAGTCTGAGGTCGCAAGTTTATTCTCCAGTAAGGTTCATTTGAAAGTGTTATGTTAACAATGTTGTACAAATTCCGTAATTTCGTTCACAAAAATTTTTCTACACTTATCTTTTAGTTTTTTGGACAGTCTAGTGTTAAACAGTCTCCTCCACAATTGATACATAACTCCAATCGCCGTTTCCATTTCCGGTACGCGATTATTGGATCGCGCGAAACACCGTTTTGAATTTTCTTTTCTCTCGTTTATCATCGCATATATTCGTCATTTCAATTGAGTTTTCACTTTGTAAATAAACATAAATCCATAGGAGCTACATCTGGAGAGTGTGGATAATGCAATACCATAGTGATTTCGTTTTTCTATGAGCGTCGCGCCAAAAGGAAAGAACGGGTGTGTGCGTGATCGTGATACAGAACCATGAATTCGTCTCGCCACATATCTCTCCATTTCCTTCTAACATTTTCTCCCAGGCGTCGCAACACTTCTAGATAGTACCATCGATTAACAGTTTGTCCCTATGGCACAAAGTAATGATGAACTAAGCTTTCAAAGTCAAAGAATACTATCAGTATGGCTTTGACATTTGACCTTATCTCACTAGCTTTTTATGGTCTCGTAGTAGCTTTTCAACTCACTGTGAATACTGAACCTTCGTTTCAACATCATAACCGCAGACTGACGCCTTGTCAGCATCTCTTAAGGAACATCTCGCTCACATTTGCGTGATCCATTCCGAGGCGACGTGGTCTTTACAGTTTCTGGTGTTGACTCATGAGTTGTGGGACGATACATTCCAAGATGCTGTGTCAGGATTTCATGACATGATGGAACTGAAACGCGACATTCTTCCGCAACTTCTCGGACACTAAGAGATTGGCAAGCACAATAGAATATTTTCCTATGGTGAAAATATGATTCGAATGTTGTTATTCTGAATTATTATAACCTCTAAATAACATTTTCGGTCATTATTCTTACCAAAAAAATCTTATATGTTTCTGAAATTAAAGCTTAAAAACCATTTCTTTTAAAGCTTATGTCGTCTGAAGCTCCGGTAACGTAACATGACGTGAGGAAGAGGACGCTGTTTGTGTATACGCGTTCTTTTGTTCTCAAATAGAATATCAGTAAGTGGCGGAGGAAGAGAGAAGAGACAGTGTGAATCGGATGATCAGAAATAGGGAACAGCACTAAAAAGTTAAATGGATTGACGTAGTAGCAATGGGAACAAAAGAGAGAGGTGACATTGGAAATGAAAAAAGGGAGATGAGTAGAAAGCATAAATGAGTGTTAGAGGTTTTAATCACCCAGAATGGTGAAATATAACCAGAAAAAATTTGACCACTTTCACTTTCCATGTGTTAAAGTTTCTCGGTCTAAGGGCTACGAGCCCGAACAAATCGTATGAACGGACAGGTATAGAGACAATGATACATAGGAGACAGCAGCATATGGTGATAAAGAAAGATAATGGCAATGTGAGAGAAAAAGTCAATGGCACTGGCAGACAGTGAAAATGCCAGAGAGGAAGAAAGTTCTAAGGAATATCGAGAGAAAGGGATGAAGCGAGTGCCATTACATGAGACAAGAGTAAGTTCCAGTGGAAAAAAGACGCAACAGTGTATGAAAACTTACTTACTATTACGTACTGTACCAAAGTATATAGCGAACTGTGTTCAGACAGCGCAATCGTTTCGCATGCTAAAATTTTTGGCGAGTCTTTTAAACAAGAACACTCATATTTTTCTTTTTTGTGCTCCGACAGGAGCACTGTTCAGCTCGTTCTTCAATGGTCAGGAATGTGTCCTTCATAATTAATCTTATTACTCTCGGATTCTGAGTGCATTTTCCACCACCATATTGAAGAAATCTCCGAAATTAATAGCGCATTAAATGTGAATTGCTTATATACTAGTACGTTCAATTTTAATTAAATTATTCCAGACACTAGCAAGTAATTTACTTCACTGTCGCGATTTCGGCTGTAGAGTGACAAAGTCAGTAAATATCAGTAACGGCTACTTTCATTTCTGATGATGCCTCTACACTAAGAACGATATACCATTATATATATATATATATATATATATATATATATATATTGTTCGGTTAGTCTTCAGTCCAAAGACTACTTTATGGAACGGTCCACATTTCTCTACCTCTTCATCTGTATGTACCTGCCACAAGCCACATCTATTGGACCTCCTTATTGCTGTCGACCCTTGGTCCCTTGTAGTTTTTATCCTCCCACACATCTTTCGTTATCAAACAACGTACTATTGACTCAAGATGTGACGTAACAATTCAACATATAGCTTAAGCTTCATTCGGCACAAATTCTTCTTCTCAACACTGCCTCAACACCTCTTCATTACAGATATGGTGTCTTTTTTTTTAGATTTGATTCCATTTCCTGGATGGTGCTCAACGACCACTCAATGATGAACACGCCAGATGTATTGCGCAGCATTGGCCGTTAATGTTTTATTAAAAAAAACACACAGATCGATTTCAATCACATAGTGACCATCTTCAGTGTCCTTCAAACAAGCATTATGAATGCCCTGAATGTAACTGCCAGTTAGTTTCAATCACATAGTGACCATCTTTAGTGTCCTTCAAACAAGCATTGTGAATGCCCTGAATGTAACTGCCAATTACATTCAGGGCATTCATAATGCTTGTTTGAAGGACACTGAAGATGGTCACTATGTGATTGAAATCGATCTGTGTGGTTTTTTTTAATAAAACATTAACGGCCAATGCTGCGCAATATATCTGGTGTGTTCAGATATGGTGTCTGTCCGAAAGAACAGACGCCGTTAGATGACAGTAACGGCCGTAAATATTGAAAAATTTCGACCGTTTCGGGGTGTTGAAATAAATTCAACGACAAAGTTGTAAATTTGTGCTGGACCGGAATTCGCACCCGGATTTCCCGGTTAGGAGCAGCGGTCGCCTTAAAAAATTAGGCTATCCAGTCACGCTTCCCTTCCAACCCAAATTCTCAACTTCTAGTCCCCTGCCCATTGATTCCACTTGCTCGCAGCTTATATTGGATTCCCGCAAGGAATCGAGCGTTTGAATGCGTCCGTCCACATTGAAATTGTCATTGCCTGTTGTGGGCATATTTAAAATTATTGATAAGTTGTCTTTTTTTTTTTTTTTTTTTTTAGACATGTCCGGAGGGGCTACAAGTTGAGAATTTGGCTTGGAAGGGTAATGTGTCAGAATATCCTAATTTGTTAAGGCGACCGCTACCCCGAAGAGGGAAATCCGGGTTCGAATCCCGGTCCAGCACAAATTTCCAACTTTGTCGTTGAATTTATTTCAACAACCAATATGCCGATTTCGTACCTTTTCATTAGTTACGAGATTTAGCCACCTAATCTTCAGTTTTATTCTGCAGTTCCTAATTTGAATAGATTCTATTCTCTTCTTGTCTGAAATTCTTATCGTTCACGCTTCACAAACGTATAGCGCGCCCTTTAAAAAAAATCTTTCTTTGAAATTCTAACTCTGCACGTTGTATCCTCTCACTTCAGTCATTGTCAGTTATTTTAATGGCCAAATAGCGGAGCGCATCATTTAATTTTAATGTTTCATTTTCTAATGTAATTCGTTCAAAAAGTCTAAACATAGTGTTTTTCTAAACCTACAAATGTTATAAATGTAGATTTGCCTTTCTTTAAACTTATTCTAACGGTTGGTATTAACTCACAAGTAGATAAATTTGTTTAGAGTCCAATCTGATATTACCTAACTTCAACTGGTCCTTCCGGTGTATTGTAAATAAGTCGTATCAGCAAATAATTAATCTTTTTTTTTTTGTTATATTCACACATGTCGTCACTTGCCTTATGTGGATGTGCGATGTCTGCAGGTACTTCGCCTTTCTCATATTGCTAGCATTCCAGGTGTAATAAATGTGTCGTGGTTGGTTTTCCAAAGAACATGATAAAGAAGTATTCTATTTACTGGACTACGGCGCGGAACTGTGACCGTAAGTCAAGATAATGGCCATTAGAGTCGGCTCCGCTATTTGCTGTCGGCCGGATCTCATGAATAACGGAGTTAAGCGGAGTAACTGCTGACTCGTGTCAGAATATATGTAAGTACAGTGTGTAAAATGACTAAGACTCTTGAATTTGGCGAAGAATATAAATAACAAACAAAATAGTAATACAGACAACTCGGTAGACAGGACAGCCGCAGTTGTGGTAGAACATTAATTTTTTTTATAATATGAACTCCATAAACATCTGTAACGCGTACCAATTTTATTAACTATCAGTTCCGTTCCTTCAAGGCACATCATCTGGTGAAAATAACAATTAAATCATGGTAAATTTTATATCTTATATAAACAAAATAACGTTGGTTTGTTTTAAAACAGGCGCGGTGGAGTAGCCGAGCGGTCTAAAGCGTCTCGCTGCGGAGCGCGCGGTTGCTCGCCGTGGAGGTTTGAGTCCTCCCTGGAGCATGGGTGTGTGTGTTTGTCCTTAGGTTAGTTTACCTAGGTTTAAGTAGTTTGTAAGCTACGGACTGATGACCGCGCAGTTTGGTCCGATAGATTTACAGACATTTGAACATTTGTGTTTTAAAACATGAAAGAAAAACTATAAGATGATACCGAATGTTAAGCACAGTCTGTCGGGTCAAACTCTGGTGCCTCATCTTCATCATAATCAAATCAAACATCTCGGTCGCTAAACATTCGTTTGGTAGTGGCAGGGCGTACTGAATCAGAAAGGAGTGAAAGAGCAAACGTCCAGCCATTGAGATGTATTGGATAGCTGGCTGGCCAGCGCGGGAATTCCCCCTGCATCCGTGTCCAGAGCCACGGCCCACACTCTGCTACAGAGTGAGCGGCTTGCCTTGCACTGCTCGCCCGTGACAAATAAGGTGACGCGCCATGGCAGGGAGCTCTGGCGTTATTAATATTTCTTCATCTGGCCGCCCCTGACTCAGCCAACCAGCCCCTCTCTCTTATGTGGTGAGCGTTGTTGCACTGCTGATGAAAACGTTGCAGTTCCGTAATCCTGTTACGACTTTCCCGCGTCAGGACTGTTCGTCAACGATCAGACTTCACTTATAGTGATGTCTTCATACATTATCTGCTGCTGCTGTCAGTGCCATGCAGCATACTGACTAAATGTGAAATGCTCCCGACCATTTGCTGCAAAATTATTAATAACTAGAGAACCCGACAGTGTTTGGCAGTTGCTAATTATGTTTGGGAACTGGATATACATCGTGCATTCCTTCCCTTAATATCTGTGTCGTTCACTTTCCCTATCTCTATTCCTATTTCTTACCGCACTCTTAGAATTATTTCTGTATTAGCAAGCTGAAAACCCGGCGCTGCTCGGACATTTATTTATTCTAATTTTCTCAAATCAAATGTTTGTAGAGCTTATGGGACTTGAATGCTTTGGTGAGGCGAGTGTCAACAGCCGTAATATATTTCACAAAATGCATTTTTTTAAACCGTCAGCTGTTTATTAAAAACCTTATACATCTACCAGTTTCGGTCATAGACCATCTTCATGGATAAAAAGGTGTTAAAACAGAATGGTAAAATGCATCAAATAAAATACACCCAACTGAGATAAACAGGAGTCTGTATAACTAAAAGTGTAAGAAATACTATGGTCATCTTAGATAAAACCTATCAGGCAAACATGAAATAAATTCTTACACTTTTAGTTATACATACTCCTGTTTATCTCAGTTGGATGTATCTTATTTGATGCATTTTACCATTCTGTTTTAACACCTTTTTATCCATTAAGATGGTCTATGACAGAAACTGGTAGATGTATAAGGTTTTTAATAAACAGCTGATGGTTTTTTTTTTTTTTAAATGCATTTTATGAAACTTATGGGACTTGACTACGGGGTCATCAGACCCTAAACTTACAAACTACTTATGAACTAGCTACTATTAAGGACGGCACAAATATCCATGCCCGAGGGACGATTCGAACCCCCGACCGTAGTGGCCGTGCAGACTGTGACTGGAGCGCCGCGCCGCAGACGGCTCGGCCACCGCGGCCGGCTCTAATTTTCTGTTAGTCCCCCTTCCTCTCTCCGTCCATCTCCTCCTGTGTATATTGTCTCCTCCCCCT
This sequence comes from Locusta migratoria, assembly GCA_026315105.1. Taxonomy (NCBI): domain Eukaryota; kingdom Metazoa; phylum Arthropoda; class Insecta; order Orthoptera; family Acrididae; genus Locusta; species Locusta migratoria. The sequence goes on along the minus strand of CM048744.1, from coordinate 467,727,168 downwards.
ATTTCTCCTACTCCTCCTCCATTCCCATATACTCCAACCATCCCCCCTACCCCATTGTCACAATTTCCTCCGCTTTCTGTCAATCTGCCCCCTTCTGTTCCCTATTCATTTCCTCCCTTCCCTGTATAGTGATCGGTCAAACGATGTCGAATACTGGAGTAAGGTACCCTCCAGCATCTACCGTACGAAATCTTGTGTGGGCAGTGACGTTCCTCTTCTTTTACAAAATTTCATCAAGATTTAAATGAAACGGAAAACTGTTGACGAAGTCTAAAAAGTACCGCCCGAAAATTATTAACACAGTGCCGTTCTTCTTTTTTGTAAGTCGAGTGTACAAAATGTATCGCAGTCAGATGACTGCATGACAGCGCATAAAATAGTAATCTAACGCGAAGAGACAATTCCCACAGAAAATAGCAAGTTTTGATTTTCGGTGTCCAAATTTTTGTAAACCTGTTAGACCAAACTGCTATGGCTATCAGTTCCTAGCCTTACAAACTACTTTAACTTACACTGAGGACAGCACACACACACACACACACACACAAGCCCGAGGAAGGACCCAGTCCGTAGCACGATGCCGTAGACCACGCGCCCATTTCGCGCAGTCACGGGAAATAATCTCAAACTTCACGAAGAATGTATCAGTTCCATTTCCAGTGAAGACAAGTACAGACAAGTGTGAAAATTACTGAACTATCACTTTAATAGGCCATTGTTGCAAAATACTAACATGTTTTATTAACAGACGAATGGAAAACTGATAGAATCCGACCTCAGGGAAGATCAGTTTGAATTTAAGAAACATGCGAGGTAATACATTATCTAAGAAGTAGGTTAACGTAAATCTAACCTACATTTTTAGCTTTTGTAGATTTGGAGAAAGTATTCGATAATATTGACTGGAATACAACTCTCAAATTTTGAAGGTATCAGGGATAAGATATAGGAATTTATATACATCTTGCACGAAAATAAAACAGTTATAATTGCCATGAAACTAATTCCTTTCTAAATCTGCGTCTCTTTCTAGACGCAGTGACTGGGAAGGGAGTAAGACAAGGTAATAGTCTTTCACCAACGTTGTTCAATCTGTACATTGGGCATGCTGTGAAGGAATGCAAGGAGAAATTTAAAGAAAGAATTAAAGTTCATGGTGAAGAAATAAAAGCTTCGCGGTTTACCGATGACATCATAAGTCTGTCACAGACAGCAGACGATATAGAAGAGTAATTTAACGGAATGGACAGCGCCGTGAAAGAAGGTTATGAGATGAAAATTAACAAGAGCAGAACCAGGGTACTGAAATGTAGTCTAAGAAAATTAGGCTTTGGTGAAGGAATTACATTAGGTAATGAGACACTAAAAGTTATTTGGGTAGCATAATAAATGACTGCCGAAGTAAAGAAAATATAAAATGCAGAATAGTTATGGGAAGAAAAACGTTTCTGAAGATGCGAAATTTTTTAACATCCAATGTTAATTTAAATTTTGGGAAGTCGTTTCTGAAAGCATTTGCGTGGAGTATAGCATTGTATGGGGGTGAAACGAGAACGATAAGGAGTTAGACAGAAAGATGATAGGAGCATTTGAAATGTGGTGCTACAGACGAATGCTTAAGATTAGTGGACAGATCGCGTAACTAATGAGGAAGGGCTGAACAGAGTTGGGAAGAAAAGACATTTCTGGCATATCCTGACTAATAGAAGGGATCGAATGGTGGGACACATCTGAGACATCAAGGAATTGTCAATTTGAGGGAAGTATGTGGGATAAAAATCGCGAAGGGAGAGCGAGTGATGAATACAATAGGCAGGTTAAAAAGGATGATGATGCTTGCTCAGGAGAGAGTAGCGTGGAGAGCTGCAACAAGACCAAAACAACAAAATAACAAAAGAATTTGAGCAATACTGAACTTGTAATGCACTTGAATTGTAATCATAACTAAGTTTAACTGATGCACATGGAAACGTTCGTTTTGTCATGTAACTGATTCTTTTCAAAATCTGCTACTATAATGACTTGCATTAACACACCGTATATTATATTCCTTTATAGGAACTACCACATGCAATGTAACACGATCACACTCGTATCAAAACAATGCAACATATTCATTTATCAACAATTATGTGAAATTGGATATAAAATTCTCTTTGCTATGAAAAGAATACATATAATGATATATAATCTTATTACTTAATAGGTGAGATACTCTCTTACACACAATACTGACAATGTCTACAATGTATCTACAATTACAGAACAAATTAATCCTACATTACCTCTTGATATCTCCACAGATGCAAGTTCGTTTAATAAACTCAATAGGGTCATTAGAAATCGTCTCAAAAATATTGTTATCAAAATGAACTTTCGTTAACAATGTCTCCACTGCATGGTAGGTCAGATTCTACATTTAAGACATGTTAGCACTGTGACTCTCTGTACGCCACCAGCAATGAACAGCTACTGCTACTAACAGAGTAGTTGTAACTTCTCCGACTTATATTATTCATTCTTTGAGATGAACTATCGATTACACATAAAATATGCTATTAACACTGATATTACAAATGGAGTCAAAGAGTCTGTTATAGTTATTTGTGAAGTAAATTGCTTTATTTATCTGTATTCGATATCTTTTTTATTACCAAACGATACATACTTTACGAACTACCTTCGTATAGTCGATTTTATTGTCAGATATTGTTCGTGCTTGTATGGAAGACAATTTGCCTCAAGAGAACGCGAGGCACAGAGGAAAAGAAAAATGATAATGCCTACTTCCCTGGAGGGGACGTGAAAGGATGAATGTTTGCTTCTTTCTCAATCAGTACGAGCAATCCACCAAGGACATCCACTGGTGGCTGCTAGCTCTTTAAAAAAAAAGTAAATATAATATCATTTATTTTCCTTTTATGAAAATTATTTAGAAGTCGGTATTTTTGTAATAGGACGAAGTTTTTAACACGATGGGAACTGTACTTCCTTACGGATGCCTTAGAAGTCATTCGTCTTCCAAAATACTGAAAGTTTTTCATACACCCCACTCCTCTAACTGTCACTATTACCAGTTTTTCATTCAGGAACTACCGGCTTCGTGGCGGAGAGCGACTTAATCAGGTGTAGATAATAATTACAACATGTTAATCACCATGTTACAGGACTATCGTGGAACCGTCAATATTAAAATCTCACACGTCGTGTGCCACGGAAACCATAATGTTTTAAATGTTCTCCAGTCACGGTCTGCACGGCCATTACGGTCGGGGGTTCGAATCCCCCCTCGGGCATGGATATTTGTGCCGTCCTAGTTCGTAAGTAGTTCATAAGTAGTTTGTAAGTTTAGGGACTGATGACCCCGTAGTTACGTCCCATAGACTATACAAACATTTGAACATTTTTTTAATGTTATATGCATCTGATGATGTGGGTCTAGGCCCCGAAACCGGCACTGCATCAATGAAAATTGGCACTGCTAACAGCTTGAGGCGGACTTCTCTAAGTACTACCACAGCTGCGGCAGCCTGAGCACCGATTCATTTGGTTTCTTTATATCAAATGCTTTTATTCCTAATCTTGGTACGGTCTACTGAGATACTGCTTGCAAAATTAGGCCTTTTACTGAGGAGCAGTAGTAAATATGTCCAATTCTTTGGCTAGTTTTCGGCATGCTGTTCTTGAGTTTGCTCCACAAAGGAGTCGTATCACATGATTTTGTATTCTAAAACCTTTTCCTCGGTTTCTGAACTTACCATAGAGTAAAAGCAAGAAAATTTTGCCGTTTTCTATGCGTCCACTGACCAGATTGCTAGGAAATGTGACGTAGTTGTGCAGCTGAAAATTACACCAACTAAATATCCCTTAAAATCATGGTCAAATGCCTGCCATTTCCTTTAAAAATTTTGATCGCCCTACTATCAACAGACTACCTTACTGGGGAAATCTGTTCGACGCCTTCGAGTAGACATAAAGAATAAAGTTGCTGAATATTAACAGTTTTGTCTTTTTTCAAACTTTTTAACGTGTATTGTTCCAAGTCCGTAATGTTACGTTGCTGTCGGCGGTGTGAATAATGCATCGTATCAGCGAAACATTGCGCGTCCGTAATATTACGGGCATCCCTGCAAGATCTAGTAATGTTAGTTGCCCGGTAGTTTCCAGAAGAGAGATTTTGTTGTGCACATTTCTGTCACTTGACAGTACCGCAATGCTTTTGGCTTTGGAAAGTAAGTTGTGTGGAAGCCTGTCTACATTAATGTCAAAACTACTTGAATTTTTAAAAAAAATTATGGAATAATTTTACATTCACAATCTCTGAATGTTAATTTATAAACTCCGCCATTTTGATAAACAAACAGTATATAAAATGCAAAAACACTTTTTTCCTACCTGAAAATATTTTCTTTACTTTCAGTTTTACTGATGAAAGCTTACAAAGCAGAGCAATATAAGTGACATGTATTTGAAGAGTAAATAATAAACTTTATTCCTTACTTAAGATTATTCCTTACTTATGATTATTCCTGAATCTGTACCGTAGGAACGAAGTATGTAAAAAATAGTTGGCAGTAAGTGAAGGGGACTTAGGAAATGGGTTGGCTTGAGGTAAGAGGTTGTATTTATTGCTGGTACTCAGGGTGAGGCATTATTTTTATCAACTATAAGAAATTTTATCCTTTCTGATACAGGTCAGAAAACACATAGTTTCAGAATGAAAACTAGGTGTAATTAAGAAAAATGCCTCTTTGCTTCCTACTGCTAGCATAATCTATGATATACGGACAGGTAACACACGTATTGGTGAATATTAAATGGTGCTTGAAAAAAATGCATGTTACTTTATAAAACTGTGTCATCTACATCAATGAAGACGGAAACTTACGGGAAAGTCAAGCTTGTGCATCGAAACAAAGAGTCAATCTTCACCGTTTATACGTTGCAACTTCATGAGGTTGCCAGTGAGATTGGCTGGTGCAACCAGTTCGCACACCCCATCACCTATTACCGAAAGATGGCAACAACAACTAAAGGTGTTTTCCGTTGTTTGAATCAATAGGAGCAATTCAGCTGTGTGTACGGTGTCGAGAGCTCCCCCTACAGCTCAAGGCATTCGGCGATTGCACGAGCGTTTGTTAGGTAAGGGAAATCCACAGCCGCCTCCGCGTCCTCCTTCAAGACGTGCAGCACTTTCAACAGTTTTCTCCTCACACTCAACCCAGATCCACTCGCTGTGCCAAGCGATAGCGAAATATTCTTAATGGGTTTGTTTTACTTGAATTAGTTGCAACTAGGTGTCTACCTTCAATAATAACAATATGAGACCAATGTTGAATCAGTCAAACCTTAAGGTCGTAAATTCTACCAAATACCTAGGAGTTACAATTACGAACAACTTAGACTGGAGACAACACATAGAAAATATTATAGGGAAGGCGAACCAAAGGTTACGTTTCATTGGCAGAACGCTTCGAACATGCACAGCTCCACCAAAGATACTGCCTACATCACACTTTGTGAGTCCTCTCTTGGAGTATTGTTCCCCAGTGTGGGACCCCTCACCAGGTGGGACAGAGAAGGGCAGCTCGTTTTGCTTTGTCACGTTACAGGGGAGGAGCGTCAAGGAAATGTTGCACGATTTTAGTTGGAAATCATTAAAAGAACGACGTTATTCGTTGCGGCGAGATCTATTTGCGAAATTTCAATCACCAAATTTTACTTCTGAATGTTTTGCTAGCACCCACCTACATAGGGAGACATGACCATCCCAATAAGAGATATCAGATCTGTGGTGTCGCACAAGTCTAAAGTGCGCGCCACGTACTTTCACACGGCGCGGCGCGGCGTTCTTACGATGTCAGCCACGAGCGCCCTCTGCTGCAACTCCGCTCGTGGCCACGACTGCAGCATCGGCACTTGGGAATCAGATAGGCGCCAGTTAAGACTTGGCTATCGGATAGGCACTAGGAATCATCAGTAGGCAGGCCTCTATGTAAACTATGTATCAACATTCTACTAGTCTGCTGCTCTCCAAGTTAAGTATTGTAGCAACTTTATGAAATATATATCTCCTTCTAAATTACTGTAGTGTTTCTAGTTTCTGCTCAAAAAAATGTTCAAATGTTTGTGAAGCTTATGGGACTTAACTACGGGGTCATCAGTCCCTAAACTTACAAACTACTTATGAACTAGCTACAACTACGGACGGCACAAATATCCATGCCCGAGGGGGGATTCGAACCCCCGACCGTAGTGGCCGTGCAGACCGTGACTGAAGCGCCTCAGTCTCCTCGGCCACCGCGGCCGGCTAGTCTATGCTGTCCCACTGGCTGGTCACCTCCGTACCTGCACACGCGTGTATCCTTTATTCCTGTGTCGGTCTCTTTACTCGACCACCGACACCTACAACCACCGGCGGAAACGAGACACAAAAGTGGCGACGTGGCTGGGATACAAAAAGATCTAAAACGGAACCATTTAGGTGTTGTTTCTTCCCGCGCGGTATTAGAGAATGGAACGGTAGAAAAAGGTTATAAAAGTGGTTAATGAACCCTCTGCCAGTGTGATTTTCAATCTATGTAAATATATATGAAGAGATCATTCTGAAAATAATGCCTGCTATATTTATTAATGAAAAATACAGGAGATACATAAATGACAACAGCACCGCTAAATAGAGCAATATTTATTCCAGGTACTCACCATCATTACACACTTTTGCCTACAATCAACCGGAGCATGCATGTCGCTCTTGTCAGACTCGGAACCAGCTGAGGTTTGTCACTTCCTTACAGCTTTGACAACAGCATCGGAGTCTCATCTCCGGTAACAATGCTTTTCAGAAAACTGTCACCTTCAGCTTCACATTGCTCCAGCAAATTTCCGTTGAATGAGTTCTTTGTAAGCATCCGCGAGACCCACCTCGCGATAACCAAGATTTTCCAACACTGTTTCCAAGGCATTACAGCCGACATTTAGGTTTGCACACAAATTTCTGGTCCTTACCTGCTGCTCAGCACGAATGAGTTGATCAAGGTGCTCTTAATTGTGAGGGATGACAGCTGGTCAGGGCCGCGCGGAAATGTTCGTACGGTCTAAGGCGTCTTGCCATGGATTACGCGGCAATTCCCCGTCGGAGGTTCGAGTCCTCCCTCGGGCGTGGGAGTGTCGACGTACGATAGTTTGCGTAGTTCGTAAGCCTACACAATGATAACCTCGGCAATTTGGTCTCTTAAAATCACAATTTGAACAATATGAGCGGAGCAGGGTCGAAAGGACCGCGCCTTGTCATGCACACCCTTTTCACTACATTGAAAATGCCGTACCTATCGTCTCACATTAGTCACGTCTACTGCAACGTCTCCATACAACTGTGCCAAGCGTCGATGGATTTCATCAGCAGTGAGTAATTCCATCATACATCGCTGCCTTATACAGGGTGTTACAAAAAAGGTACGGCCAAACTTTCAGGAAACATTCCTTACACACGTGTTGTTGTTATGGTCTTCAGTCCGGAGACTGGTTTGATGCAGCTCTCCACCCTACTCTATCCTGAGCAAGCCTTTTCATCTCCTCATAAGAACGGCAACACACATCCACCTGAATCTGCTTACTATACGCGTCTCTTGGTCTCCCTCTGCGATTTTTACCCCACACACTTCCTTCCAATGCTAAATTTACGATTCCCCAGAAAGAAAATATATTATGTGGACATGTGTCCGGAAACGCTTAATACCCATGTTACAGCTCATTTTAGTATTTCTATTTAAATGTAAATTGAAATAATTAGTGCAGACAATTGTCAAAATACCCAATTGTTTCGTTAGTATGTACTGTACATCCTCGATTCACGTCATCAACACAGATTTTCTGTGAACGTTTGGGCAGGAATTGTTGGTGATGTCTTGGTTGGGCCTCATTTTCTTCCACCTACGCTCACTGAAGCACTTTATCATGATTTCATACGGGACACTCTACCTGTGCTGCTAGAACATGTGCCTTTGCAAGTACGACAACATGTGGTTCATGCACGATAGAGCTCCTGCACATTTCAGTCGACGTTATCGTACGCTTCTCAACAACAGATTCGGTGACCTATGGATTGGTAGAGACGGACCTCAGCCCTCTTGACTTTCATTTATGGGGTCATTTGAAAGCTCTTGTCTACGCAACCCCGGTACCAAATGTAGAGACTCTTCGTGCTCGTATTGTGGACGGCTGTGATACAATACGCCATTCTGCAGGGCTGCATCAGCGCATCAGGGATTCCATGCGACGGAGAGTGGATGCATGTATCCTCGCTAACGGAAGACATTTTGAACACTTCCTGTAACAAAGTGTTTGAAGTCACGCTGGTACGTTCTGTTGCTGTGTGTTTCCATTCCATGCTTAATGTGATTTTTAGAGAAGTAATAAAATGAGCACTAACATGGAAATTAAGCGTTTCCGAACACATGTCCACATAACATATTTTCTGTCTTTGTGTGTGAGGAATGTTTCCTGAAAGTTTGGCCGTACCTTTTTGTAACACCCTGTATATCAAAATCTATTCTGGAACACTCCTCGGTTGGCAGCAACAACCGCAGACCAACGGAACCAGCTGCACATGAAAGAGAAGTTTCAAGCATTAGCACAACACCAACGACATCCGCTATGGACATGCAAAGTCACCACAAAAAGGGAGACATTTCTTTCGGAACGATCCTCGTAATAAAGTGATATGAAAATTATAGTTTAAGTTGGCGAAAGTGTGATGAATATGTACGATTATGCGATCTCGGCAAATAAAGTATTCTTGGCTGCTGATAGATTTTAACATCACTCTCAGGTTACTTTTTTCACTACCTGCCCCATTTAACACAGCATATTTTGAATATATATAAAAATTTGATAGATTAAGTAAAGCGAAACCTACTTTTATAGCATTTGTGGATCTGAAGAAAGCTTTTGACTATGTTGACTGGTATATACTTTTTCAAATTCTAAAGGTAGCAGGGATAAAAAATAGTAAGCGAAGAATTGTATTCAGACAGCAATTATTAGTCGAAAGGCATGAAAGGGTCGCAGAGTAACGCTATCGACGGGGGCGTTAAAATCTAATCTTCCTTCCTTCTCCCGAGAAAAGGGAGTAAGACAGGGTTGTAATCTTCCCCCAATGTTCTTCAATCTGTACATTACTGAGCAAGCTGTGAAGGAATGCAAGGAGAAATTTGGGAGGGGGGTGCAGGGAGGGGGAATAAAAATCTCGCGGTTTTCTGATGACATAGTAATTCTGTCAGCAAAGGATCTGTGTCTTGAAAGGAAAATATAAGATGAACATTCACAAGAGTAAAATGAGGTTAATGGAATGTAGTGTCAGAAAATCAGGCGATGCTGAAGGAATTAGATTAGGTAATGAGACAATAGAAGTAGTAGATAAGTTTTGTTATTTGGGTAGCAACATAACTTCTGATGGCCGAAGTAAAAACAAGATATAAAAGGCAGAATAGCTATGGGACGAAAAGCGTTTCTGAAGAAGCGTATTTGTTGACATCCAATATTAGTTTAAATGTTAGGAAGTCTTTTCTGAAAGCATTTGTCTAGAGTGTAGCATTGTATGGGAGTGAAACGAGGACGATAAGGAGTTCAGACAAAAAGATGATAGAAGCTTTCGAAAGGAGGTGCAACACGAATGATGAAGATTAGATGGGTAGATGACGTAACTATGTGGAGGTGCTCAAAAGAATTCGGGCATATCCTAAGAGAAGGGGTAGGTTGGTGGGACACATTCTGACACACCAAGATGTCGTCAACTTAGCGTTAGAAAGAAGTGTGTGCGGTAAAAATCGTAGAGGGAGACCAAGGGACGAATACAGTAAGCAGAAACAAAAGGATGTAGGTTGCCGAACGTATTCTCAGATGAAGAGACTTGCACAGGACAGGGTAGCGTGGAGGGCTGCATCAAACCAGTCTGCGCACTGAAGACCACAAGAACAACTTTTTATCATACCAATCATTAGATCCAATAACGTTTCCCTGTCAGTAGCAAGACTTTCTGGCCAACAGTGACAATTATTTAAAACGTCCCATACTTAGAATTTTTAGGCTTAAAATTGAACATAGTTTGTAGGGAACTGCCGTAATGTTGAAATTATATCTTCCTAACTATTCTTTTATAATACTTTGAAAGAGATACATACATACAGACCCATAGCAACCAAGAATTTGTGACATGACACTTTCTCTGCACTTATAGGATCCTGTTTGACACATTGTGAAAGGTGCAATCGATTTCTACATGTGCCCATATAGAGCACTAGTAAATTAAATGCAGTTCCATACTTCTTTCGCCAGCGGTTCCCAACCATTTTAGCTGAGCGGTCCACCTGTTTCGTAGAAAGAGCTTATTAGTCCAGTAATTACATAGTGAATCAGTGGATCACACACACAGGGGTGTTGAATGTCAACCTGAACAGTGCATAAGTTAAAATAAAATAAGCTATGGGACCAAACTACAATGGTCATCAGTCCCTAGACTTACAAACTACTTTAACTTATGCTAAGGATAACAGACACCCATGCCCGAGGGACGACTCGAACCTCTGACGGATAGCAGAAGCAGGGATAATTTCCTTTCAGCGAAAGAGTTCGCTTCCGCTGCCGTTGTTACAATCGACCAAATGCTTCAGAGTGTGAGGCCGTTTTGTCAGTGTTACCGCCATCGACCTTCCTCAGGATATTTTTCTGAGTGCTGACTGAACGAAGGCTCGGTTCTTGTATAATAGTGCGCAACAGTGGTTTGAGGATGAGTTATGTTTTTCAAGCTTAAGGGACTTATCTGCGGGGTCATCAGACCCTAAACTTACAAACTACCTTTTACTAAAGACGACACAAACATCCATGCTCGAGGGAGTATTCAAACCCCCGACGGAAACGGACTCACGCATAGGAGCATAGCGCCTCAATGCGCTCGGCCACGCCGCCGCGAACGAGGCTGAGAAGGAGGGATTTTTCCCTTATTTATTGATGTTGTAATATTCACGCCATTGGCGGAAATGGGCATCTTGGATTGGCGGTTACATGGAGTATTTTTATTGCCATTGCATTATTTCGCTCCATTTGTGGAAATAAAGATCTTCAATTGGCGTTTCTATTGTTGCTTGCCATTGGTCTTTTCTTCCTCTCGCTGTGTTTATTTTTCAACGACTTAGCGATAAAAACACATGTAGAAATTTCAGTACCTAAATATTCCTGGACAAAAACCATATATATATATATATATATATATATATATATAAATTCAGTAAAGTCTATTGAGCGCATTCGAGAGGGAACAGGTTTCAGTTCTCGAGCCAGTATCCGGATATCGATTTTATGCAATCTGCCAGATTATTCCATATACTTGCCGGAAAGGTTTCTTAAAGAAGCCATGGCCGCTTCCTACCCCTCCAGCAGTAAGAAACCCGAACAAACCTCTGGTCTCTGATAATCGTTGAAGACTAATCTTTCTCCTTCCTTCTTGACATGTATGGATACTAAATGAAAAAAGACAAGTGGTTCAGTTGTGTCGGAGAAACTACCACCAGACAACTCACGGACTCTGCCATGTCAAGTTTTTAATCGCACGCCAGCCCTATAACGCAATCTGTGGGCGTGAACACTTACTGCCGCCCGATGACTCTCATTATTTGTGATTTTCAGCATTTAAAGAAACACTGGAAGTCCGTTTTAGAATCTTCTTTTGCTATATTCTTTTTGTGTGTAACAGAGGAAGGGGAAGGGGACAGGTTTCGACATTACAAAATGGACCATTCTGAAACGTGTGTTAAAATTTTTGCTGAAGCCATAAATCTACGATAACTACTTGAGAATAGGAATCTGTTCAGACTATTTACTTTTGATCTTAAAATGTGTAAATCTCAGTACACCTCAATAGAAACAAACGAACACTTACTTTATATAGACACAATCGGACCTCAGACTGTACGTGTAAATGAAGTCTACCAAGTACCTCAAACGATTCCTTTGCGAGAGAGTAAATCGCTTTAGTGAAATTTACGCTAGTTGACTGTCAACCAACATAAAAAAACTTGTGACCATAAATATCACTGACATTTATCCTTTAATTGGTCAAACAATCATTGTTTTAAAGCTTTTGTTTTAACAACACGGTACATGAAGAAGAAATTAACGGGTAGACCTTTGTGATATCTGTTTGAATATTAATTTGTCATTAAATCACAAGGCAGATACTGACATATCGCTTTTGCACATGCTATGACTCTCAAAAAACCAAATCTCATTTTCTGTACTTGGGAAGTTCAAAGCAAGTGAAATGCGAGCGTGAAAATTAAACTCATCAATATAGGGGAAAGTAGAACGTAAATGTTAGTGACTGATAAACTGATGAAAACTAAAGAGTGTATGTTCAATCACACTTCATTAAACCAAAATTTACACTTACACACCGCTGTAACAATGAGTATCGAAGCTCCACAATTGCAAATATATAAAAGAATAGCTTTACTCTCATATTCACAGAATGTATGACATCAGTACGTGGGTAAAGCCGAAAATGCGTACCCAGCCGGGATTCGAACCCGGGTCTACCGTTTCCTAGGCAGTTGCGCTGACCGCTACACCACTGTGTCCCCTGTGACGCGGGTTCGCATCCCGGCTGGGTACACATTTTCAGCTTTGCCCATGCGCAGTTGATGTTATATATTCTGTGAATATGAACGAATAACAACTGCAGGACAGTTATAATTGCAACTCGAACGAACCTAAAACTTTCCTTTTTTCCAATTTTTCTTTTCAAAATCCATTCGACTATTTACAGTTGGTCTAATTTTCTTTTTACAGATTTAAGAATTTTAGCCGGTACGCTAATAGCGAGTTTTAATTGTAGGCGGTACGCCGTACTATTCCGTACCGGACCAACTAAAGATCTGGTTTCAACCACTCAAGACTGCCTTTGCTATACGGCGGCCACAACTCTTGTTCTGACACAGAAGGTAGGGAAAACAGCTCTAGCTTTGAACTGCAATAGAAACTTGCGTGAAGTGCGGATTATGTCGAGTTAACAGGGACTTGTCAAATAAGACAGACCCCTTTCAATTGTTCGTGTTATAGGACAGCTACAGGGCATTTCAAGTATTATTTCATTTTGATATCTGTGCCCTTCACAACTGGCGAATGAAACTTCTGAAGCTCCCGATAATTTTTATTTCCTTCTAGACTCTCGACCGACGTACACAATCCTTCCCCCGGTGTCCAAATTCCACAAGTAGGATGTTGCCCATGTGTTTGGAACCGCTACCTCATGCAGTTGTTTGACAGTTTCTGCGAGGAGTGGTATTACTTGTCTTTTTGTGCTTCATTGTTGAAGAGAGAAGTTGAAATTTGGTCAGCCAGACAGCTCACTTGCCTGAAATATCACCAAACGCATCGCCAACCGACTGAGAGATCCATATCCGCAATATCACAGTGTTTTCGCAGAGCACGAGATTTAAACAAAAGTATATCTTCGGCCACAAGGAATCTAAAATGGTTGCTCTCAGGCCGACGAACGTTAGTGACCTCTGTCACATGTCCACAAAAATTCAAGTTTCGTTGTCGACGTGCATTTACCGTGGTGATAGCTCTAGTGCAAGATATTGTCCTTCGAACAACGAGATGTCGTGACGCGATCGCAGCCTCTCATCACAGAACAATGGACTCACTCCTACGGAAGAGATGACGTCAGCCAGCTCTATCCCACAGTAATCTTCGCATATTTCACATTAAGTCGTAGGCGATCGATATGAGTGGAAAAAAAATTCGTCAACCGGAGTTGCGTATATCGAAGAATTTATCTTGTGTCCTAGCCAACATCTTCTTAGGAAACAGTTGAAAATTCTTTGTGAATTTTAAGTATTGAAGTGTTATAGCAAACGAAATTTAGCACTTATTAAACAAAAATCGGAGTATGTGGCGACAGACGAAAGTCATAAATGTTAGTCTACAGTAAGATTACACAGATGACCCAACAAAGAAGGCAAAATGGAACTTACAGTTGGAGCTGTGAACGAATCGAAGAATAAAGGTCACGCTCACGATGATAGACAGTTGATTGACAGTTAAATTCGTAGGAAGACTTTTGGAAAAGTCTTCGTCTGGAACGAAACCGGAAGTAGACGAAAAAGAGTTGAGACAAGAAAACGTAAACTACTGAAGAGTACGGAATATTAGGCTGAACAGGAAATGAACAGAATTGCGGAGGGGGGGAGGGGAAGATTTTATGGCACAACCTGAGTAAAATGAGGATGTGGCTGATAGGACACACCTTCAAAACCAACAAACCGCCAACTTGATACTGGAAAGATGTGTGATATAAGCCCAGCCCCGGCGCAAATTATCATGTGTCCATGTTGTTTGATTACAACACTCACGAGCAGTTACGAATTGAAAAAATCAGCTGTAGCATCAAATAGATACGTCTGTTCTTTCGGACATATCCGGAAGAAGAGCGAACGCAATTATTAATTGTAGATCAGAACCACCGAACAGACAATAGGCTGGATACAGTGAACCGGTTCAAATGGATGTGGGTTGCATTAGATATGCCAATATTAGTAGGCTTGATACAGTAGCGTAAAGACTTGCATCAAAAAAGGTATCAAACTCTGAATATGGCTGTAATGGCAGCAAGTCCAACAACTGATCGTGTATTTTTTTTTTTTCAACATCCGTATATGCACAAAAATGAAACCACAGGCACAAAACTAAATAGTAATTTATAAAGAAATTATATTTACAGAACTGGTAACTGAGTGCCATCGGTGCATTATGTGATGCAGTAGAAGTATTTTTTATCACATGTCAGGATCTTCATTGATCACTTATAACTATTAACACATACGAGTTTTGTTCAAAAAGTTCCGGAATGGAGTGTTGGAGCGAAATGCTGTTGGCATCGCTTGCCTCAGTTTAAGTATCGAAGCTACACCTGCTGCCCTCTACCTACCTTGTAGTTTGAGTGTAGAGATAGTGCACTGAAGAGATTGTATTTCTATTATTGATAGTTCCCTCACTAATCTGTGGAACGCTCTGTAGGATCGCGGAAAAGTAGTTGCGTACCTTTTCCAGGTATTTTCTTTCCTAAAGAGTGTACAGGGTGTCCCAGCTATCTTGCTCACCCAAAATATCTCTGGAACAACAACTGCTATCGTAAAACGTCGTTCATCGACATCAATGTAAGACAGTGGCTCATGAATGTAAATATTACAAAACATTCTAAAACGAAAACATATGTGTTTTTTAACACAAACTTATTTTTTTTAATGGGCACCCTATATTATTTCATCAGCAACCTGTAGCATAACAAATCACATAAACAATGGCGTTGGTTGCATCGCAATACGCCAGTTACATTCCGAGATATTGCGAAGCCAAGTTGACGCTTGAAATACGCGAAACGCGCGGCTAGCGCACGTCCTGAGCAGCTTGGGGGTTCTCGCCTAGGCTCAGGACGTGCGCTAGCCGCGCGTTTCGCGTATTTCAAGCATCAAATTCGCTTCGCAATATCTCGGGATGTAATTGGCGTATTGTGATGCAATTAATGCCATTGTTTATGTGATTTGTTACGTTATGGACTGCTGAAGAAATAATATAAGGTGTCTATTTAAAAAAACATAAATTCGTGTTAAAAAACACTTATGCTTTCGTTTTAGAATATTTTAAAACGTGTACACTCATGAGCCTCCAGCCTTCTATTGATACCGATGAAAGTCGTTTCACAATAAAATGTTCAAATGTTTGTAAATCTATCGGACCAAACTGCGTGGTCATCAGTCCGTAGCTTACAAACTACTTAAACTTAGGTAAACTAACCTAAGGACAACACACACACCCATGCCCCAGGGAGGACTCGAACCTCCACGGAGAGCAACCGCGCGCTCCGCAGCGGGGCGCCATAGACCGCTCGGCTACTCCACCGCGGCCGTTTTACAATAGCTGTTGTTGTTCCAGGGATTTTTGGGTGAGCAAGATAGCTGGGATACCCTGTATTTGGTTAGTTGGTTGGCTTTTGGAAGGGACTAAACCCTGTATTTAAATCTATTCTTATTTCTTACACTTCAAATATAGCGTAAAAATGAAAAAAAAAATTTCAGATCAATTCATTACAGAAAAGTGGCAACTAGGCAAAATACATTTTAAGGGGTGAATGTCCTTGTTGAGCGTTACAGGCTTCGCTTGTCAAATACTTCCGTAGAAGATTGAAAGAAGTCTTAGCTCTAATTTCGACAGTGAGTTACACACTAAATTTTGCTGATATCAAATGAAGAACCTCCAAAATTCAATTTCGGAAACCCTATTAAAAAAAAGGAGAACCAAGAAACTTTCTCACTGCGAAACTGAAGCGAAAGAGCACTAAAAATGTAAAAAAGGAATTTTGAAACGAAGATTAACTCTTTTTGTTCTTCAATCCATCACTCCATCACAGACTTCACTGTAAAGTATAAAATGGCCGTGGTTATTTATTTATTTATTTTCCATGTATGAATTTCATCTCAGTGACATTAAATATTTTTACGTACATAAAGTTCACATTCATTTAAAATAAACACCCGAAGTCCGACAGCCCGGAAACATATTAGTTAATATTAGACATGTTACTTGAGGGTTAGAGAAGCAACGCGTCTGTATTACATTCTGCGTGAACCCGAAAACCTTTACAGAAACACGCCAAATGATCCAGGATGCCTACGGTGATGGGTGTCTAAGCAGTACTCCGGTGATACGAATTTCAAAATTGCAGGACGCCCTCGACATCTAGCGTCGACGCTCATGTGCGCAACATCAACGAAACTGTTCGCGCTAATCGAAGACTGACTGTCCAAAAGATTGAAAGTAAAAGTAACATGTTAGCTGGATCGTGTCATGAAAACCTGACACATGCGTCGTGTTACCGCGTAGCTCATCTCCCGCACGTTCATCCATGTTGGGGAGTGACTATTGCTCAAAACGCGACATCACTGTACTGCGTCCCCCTCCACATCCTCCAGAGCTGGTACCTTGCGATTCTTTTTTTTTCCAAGTTTGAAAATCCCGTTGAAAGGACGAATATTTGCTAAAATAAAGAACAAAGCTTCGCACAAAGCGATTCACGCTATCCCGCAAGAGGCGATCAAAGACTACTTAATGAAGTGAAAACGGCGTTGGAAGCGGTGTATCAACTGTGGAGAAGACTTTCAAAGCAGCCCATGCATATTAAATGAAAGGTAATTGTAGAAAAAAGTTGTGAACAAAGTCCAGGAATTTTTTTGAACAGACCTTGCATTATACTGATCTACTTTTATGGAGATGTGTAGCCATTAGACCAGATAATTGCAACGTAGATTTGGCTAATATTAGTATTATATTATCATTATTATAATTATAATATTATCATAAATAATAAATACCGATGTTAACATTTTGAAATAAACTTTTGTATTCATGTTTGCAAGAAGCGATTGTCATTTTCTGAATGTAAAATATGTGTTGTACTGTGCTTTCAGTCGTTTCAGTCCCATATGTGACTTTCGAAGTACCATAGCAACCTAGAATGAAAAATGAAAGTATATCCTCTACATTCGGAAATCAGATTAATGAAAAATTCGTGCAAATGATAAATCGCATACACCTACAATTAATACCACAATACAACTTTTCTGTATTTACTTATTACTCGCTATAGAAGCAAGTAGGCAGTGGCGTTACGTGTGCTCCACCAGACTATATCTTTCAGAAGTACATTTTTTTTTTCTAAGCTCAATCATGTTATGCAGATTTATTCATATTTAATAAACGTATTATGTGGATCAACAGAAATGCTACTCGTTTCAGGTCTCAGCTCAACATCAGGTGATATATCAGAATACACTTTAGATTTACAAGTTGAATATAAATTTATACAGGCTGAGTTGGGTGCAGGGATTTCCCTACCCACTGGGGATGAACGTTGTATGCTAATACATGAGAGTTTATATATAACTTTATTTACACTTCTTTGTAACTGCGATTCCCGATTGCCTCTTTCGTCGCAGCTTATTATTAAAATGACGAAATTAAAAAATTACGATCATACATGAAAGATTTGTGGTAAAGGCGAAATATGATCACCACATTTTTAACACACTTCATAACAAAAATGTCTATATTTCCATCTCTAACCACTTCATTGACATAACAGGTGGGGCATTATAGTGTATGTTACTGAAAATGAACAATAGAAACACGAGCCTTCGTAGAATGCGATTTCAGAAAACCCTCTTAGTTTCTTACGCCAGTTTTACCACAGCACCTGATCGGTACACAGGGCAGAAGTTCGCAGCATTTCAGTTTTCCATGTTCACTTATTACGACGATTTTAACGTGTGACAATAAAGGTAGTATCAGGGCTGCAGATGTGAAAATATGTACTTCCTTTTACAGCTGTTGAAGGCTCTGTTCACACATTTCTTTTATGCACATCTGTGACAAAGTAACTTTCAAATTATATATCCTTCAATGGTCTCCTTGCCCAATTTATACTAAAACTCGGTATTTCAAGTTTCTTCTTCAGGTACTAATAGTATTACCTGTTAAAGACAAGAAATGAATGGGAAAGTAAGTGCAAGCATTCTTGCGCACATACACTCTCGCAGATAATATGTCACTCAAATTAATATGTACCCTGCTTTGTAGAATGAAAGAAACGTACTTTTCCTCAGAAATGTATTATTTACTAGCGAACCCGGCAATGAGTCGCAATTGAAATCTCCTCCTTGTCTCTCTTTATCCCTCTTCTCCTGGCCCCTCCCATCTCTCCCTCCTTTGTTCTCTCTTCCTCCCTGTGTCTCTCCTCCTTTCCCCTTCCTTTGTCCATTTCCTCCTCCCTCCCATCACCTTCGTCTATATATCTTTTATTCCAAACTCTACTATCTTCTCCTCTACCTCTTCAATGCTTCTATATCCTCTCTCCCTTTCTTTATATCCACTTGTTTCTTCTTCCTCCTGTCCTGTCCCTCTTCCATATCTATTTCTGCTTCCCCTTTACGTCCACCTTACCATCCCCCTCTCTTTGTAATTACCTTCCCCGTTGTCTACCAAACTCCTCCCTCCCTTATATATAAGATATTACATATATCTGCCAAATTTTATGCTCGTCGGTCAAACAGTGCCGAAGTCTGTAATAAGGTACCCTTCACCATGCACCGTAGGAAATCTTATGTAGATGGTGGCGGTTTTCTTGCTTTGAAGGTCAAGTGTGAAAAATTTAACGAAGGTTGGAATAAAACTCTACATTGGAAGTTGTAAAGTTCCCTCTACTATATTCAAATGTTCAAATGTTTGTATAGTTTATGGGACTTAACTACGAGGTTATCAGTCCCTAAACTTACAAACTACTTATGAACTAACTAAGACTAAGGACAGCACAAATATCCATGCCCGAGGGGGGATTCGAACCCCCGACCGTAGTGGCCGTGCAGACCGTGACTGGAGCGCCTCAGTCCCCTCGGCCACTGCGGCCGGCCGTCTACTATGCACCGTACGAATTTACCAGGTCCATTCCTCTTATTAAGGTCACATGTACAAAATTATACCGAAATCTGATCATCGGTACTGATGGAATCTGTCAACTATGTCATTTCTATCTTCAACTATAATCAGTATTGCCATTTACGTCAGTTAAATGTTACCTCGTGATTTCGGATATGTTATTGGTGCAAAATATGGATAAAAACCATCTTTTAAGCGGGTTATACACTGTGCCAAACTTCAAGCTCATATAACGTGAAATACGGAACGATAATTACACTGTGAAAATACTATTTCGTCTTTGAATTTTCTACTTTACCATATACCTGAAAATGGTGTTATTGGTTGCTATGTTGTATAAAATACTATTCAACGCCATGAATTAATTTTCTATATGTTTGAGATTATTCAAGGTAAGGGGGCCATCTAAATTGTTATTTGTTGTAATTACCGGATTCGACGAATCAATGCTGTCTTTTCAGACCTGCAAATTATGACACCAATAGTTCATATAATGTTATATATCTTATAAAGGAGGAGCAGATGCAATTTCTTGTAAATCAAGACCCAACATGATTGTACAGTTGTAAATGATGTATGGAAAGTTGCTATTTTTTTAAATGTAGAGCTGCAGATTTGAATATGATAACAAATTATCTAAACTGGTAATGTGCAATAAAATATTGAAAAGCGATTTTGGCATACATATTTCAGAATAACTAACAGTGAAGCAAAATAAACACTTTTGCGAAATCGAAGACAACGTCGTGTCAAAGTTTCAAAGCTATCTGTGAAAAATGTTCGGAGATTTCAGATTTGGAACAAACGATCATTTACATTTGTAAATGTAGATGTTCCTAATCACAAATCTCCGAAAGTCCTTGACGATCTAAATGACTATGCGCATGTTTTACATACCATTTTTAAATATAATGTAAATATGAATTTAGATAAATCTAAAAATGTTATGATGGGAAAACGTTGTTACCAAATTCGTAGAATTTACACATATAATATAATAAATAATTTGGTTGGCTATCTAAAAAAATCCCTCCTGTATTAAAATGCAACTTTGCCTCATGCTTTGAGCTGCATTAATGTAGAAGCTTTTGAGTTTCTGAACCGTACACAAACAAACAGAATACAGTTCACCGACTATGGAGAAAGCAACGTATAACTGACTTGAGTAGAGCAAGCGTTTTGACAATCCGTACATCTACTCCCGCCCCAATCTTTTCCGTCTCCTCCTCCACCCCTAGCTATCTTCTCCTCCTTTTTCCCTCCCTCTCTCCAAACCCTGTCTCTGCCCCTTTCCCTTCCTTCTGTGTTCCCTCATTCATACCTCAGTTCATTAAAATTTTGCCGGCCGCAGTGGTCGAGCGGTCACAGTCTACCGTCGGGGGTTCGAATCCCCCTCGGGCATGGATATGTTTGTGTCGTCTTTAGTGTAAGGTAGTTCATAAGTAGTTTGTAAGTTGACCCCACCGATAAGTCCCTTAAGCTTAACAAACATTTGAATATTTTCATTCAAATTTTAACGGTGGAAAATTACCTCAAATCTATTCTTACAGAACAAAACCGAAATAATGACACTAAAATCAACGTTATTTACAGACTTCGTTACTAAGATTTTCACTGCTGGCCATCTACCTAGCAGTTTGGGCGTTGTACGTATTCTTGTGATACTTTACCGTAGCACCTGACAAACACTGTGGGAAGAAGATTGTAGCACTTCAATTTTCGAAGTTGTCATTTAACAGTTGACGATTTTAATACCTGATAAAAACGGTAACATCAGAGCATTGATCTCTATACTACCTGGATGTTGTCTGGGCGTGACAACCATAGAAGTTCAAATTTAGTTTCTTGTCACATTGAAATATGGTTACTATGGAGTGTTACTAGAGCAAGAAATTAAAATACGTTTCGTTTCCACGGCCATACCAGCCTATTTCATCATATACTGTCATAAAGTTAAAAAACAAGATTTAAGCAAGCATTTCTTGTCATGTGCAAACTAATGGAAATTCGTTAACCATATCTATGCATGGCGGACAACGTGAAATCATGTGCAAAGCATATGAATGTACAGGCACGTTGCACTTCCGTACTCAAAGACGAGAGTTATACACCCGGATTGTATAGAGATCACTGCATCACAGTTTTGGATATAAACCATGTACTTCCTTTTACCACTCTCAGCTTAAATGTACACTGTAAGTTAACCCCCCTTCTAAGTTAATGTCCACAATATAATATGCTTTATAGACGATACTTCATGTTTTGCATATATTAATCTTTGGAATTTAGAGTCAGCTACCATTCTTTTACTTATCTTGAATTCTCGTATTTGATGGCCTCCTTGTCATAGGTGGTACGACGAAATAGTTCCCGGTTTTTTGATTGTGAAGGTTTAGTTCAAAATGATCTTTTAAATTAGATTTTCATAAACAAATTTATTCTTTTTAGATAAAAAGTATGTAATAGGCCTACAAAATCATATCGTCCATCTTGCCTTCACGTTTTAACACATCTCCAAAGAACATCACAGATATAACACTGATCTACATATTATGACAGTCACATACGAACTATATGATAACTAGAGCAGCTAAACTTCACAACTGCCTCCTTTTAGCATGTTACATTTGTTTTTATAGAAAACAGAATATTATTAGTACGGTCTCTGATGTTAAGTCATAATTATATTCAAAACAATCTTACATTTTACAAGAAACTACGAAAATTAATTCAGTCGGCCAGTCCAAACTACCAGTCCGATTTCCATGATTTTTGTTTTAAAATAAAGGTATTCATCCACAAATTCGTCATGATGTATCGCCTTCCATTTCCTATACTCAAGCGCGATTTTATTCTGTATGTTTCTTATGGGGAGGTCGTTGCTGGAAACTAAAGTCGGTCGATCAGGCCGTTGTATCCGACTGATTTCCTTCATTTGCATATTTGTCATCAAGTATCAGAATTAACATAAGTTTCTCGACCTTTTATTTTTATTCGAACGAGCATTGAAGAATATTTTAATCGGTTTGTTTTACGAAGTCTTGGGTTCTAATTAAGGTACGCAGTTCTTTTTGACCTAATAAGTCAGCGGATCAAGCTGTTTCATTTGCGCTTTTAAACACTTGCATTGATTGATTCTGAAGAAAGCTGTGCTTGTACAATCAACTTTACTTCCATTTTTCCCAACTTTTTTGTCATTCCACGAACGGTGCGAAGTACTCGCACGGGTCCTCTAGTAATTCTATGATTAGATATTGCTATAAGTAAAACAAAGTTGTGATGGTCTTTTTGAATACCAATGTGCATATTGTAAACAAAATAAATTATTAATCTGGTAAAATAGACATTTTTGTAGGTGATGATGTTGAATCTAGTAGTGTTTGTTTTCATACGAGGCGCGTCCGGAAAGTAAATTCCGTTTGGTTATATAAAACGAACAGGTACAGATACAGAAAAGATATTGTTGTTGTTGTTGTGGTCTTAAGTCCGGAGACTGGTTTGATGCAGCTCTCCACAATACCCTATCCTGAGCAAGCCTCTTCATCTCCACATAAGAACGACAACCTACATCTGTCTGAATCTGCTTACTGTATCCATCTCTTGGTCTTCCCCTGCGATTTTTTCCCCACACACTTCCCTCCAACGCTAAATTAACAATTCCTTGATGTCTAAGAATGTGTCCTACCAATCTATCCCTTCTTTTAGTCAAGGTATGCCAGAAATTTCGTTTCTCACCAATTGTGAGATATTGATTGTACAAAAATCTACAACTGTTAGACTACTTTTTTACGTTGCTTCCGAAATTTTGTATGCAATTGTCATAGCATGGCACAAGGTTTTGTGTGCCTTTTTCATAGAATGTTACCGCCTGTGTATTCAACCATGTGGTAACATGTTCTTTCAGCTCGTTATCATCGTTGAAGTGTTGTTCACCAAGGACAGATTTTAGGTGTAAGAAGAGGATTGATTTGATTTGATTTTTTCAGGGATGCCAAAACAGTGTTGGTCCAACCCGCCACTACCCGCACCGAAACTGAGTTATTGTGCGGTATCGCTCCCTGTATGTCTAGTAAAGCCAACCAATGCCCTTGAGCAGTGCAAGGAGTCCCTTTACCTGTTCTTTATTAGACACAATTTCTTCGGGTCTGGTTGTCCCAAATGTTCTGTGCCTTTTACTCTCCAATGCAATGCATTCGAAGATTAGATGTGATGCAGTTTCATCACCGTCATCACAGATCCTACATTTAGGGTCCTCTTTTGTTATTCCCATTGTATGTAGGTGTTAAGAAGAGGATTACTGTCAAAAGATTTTTTTTCACGATTTTGCCTGACCTCACACACCGAATGTGACCAAACAATTCTTACGGAACTTTCAATGGGACCTGTTTGATCATCCTCCATACAGCTCGGACCTCTCTCCTAGCGACTTTCATCTCTTCTTACACATAAAATCCGTCCTTGGTGGTCAACACTTCATCGATGATAAAGAGCTGTTACCACATGGTTGAAAACACACCTTCTGTGAAGGATGCATGCAAAAACTTGTGGAACGCTATGAAAAATGCCTACAAAATTTCGGCAGTTATGTGGAAATGTACTTTAAGAGTTGCAGAAATTTGTGCAATAAAAATTTCTTCTGTATCTGTGTACAATTTCATTTTATTACCAAACTGAATTTACTCTCTGGACGCGCCTCGTACTACATGTACTGGAATTTACAAAATATTACATCATTTACATCGAAATAACAGGTGTCTTGTGAATTAGTATCTGGAAATTAATCTAGTGAATAATAAAGTTTAATCTAATTTGACGTATTTTACATTTGGAATTATTAGTTGTTTTTAACTAATATTAGTAATGTGATAAAAAGCATAAACTTACTTTCCAGAAGTTTGGAAACTTTAAATAATAAGATTGTGATGAATGTTTAGACTGATGGCGCAAGCGTATTCACTTTTGTGAACATTTACTCATAGGTATAGTATGATATGTATGGCACAGTATCGCGAATTCTGTAATTGTATCCCTTGTTTTTGTCGTTCTAACACACACGATTTATGTTTTTTTTTTTTTTTTTTTTAATATATGTGACAAAGAAACTTTACATTTATGTAAGTTTCATTGGCCTCCTCGTATAATCTATATCTATAAAGGTGAATGTCTGTTCGGTGCACGTTTATCACGTCTGAATCACAAGACATAAAGAGCTAAAAATTTATACAGTTACTAATGTCTACCCGGGGAAGGCTTTAGGTACGGTTTTATGGCGGTATATATATATATATATATATATATATATATATATATATATATATATATATATATATATATATTAATGTGAATGTCTGTTCGGTGTACGTTTATCACGTCCGAACGAGAAGACGCAGAGACTTAAATATTTGCCGGCCGCGGTGGCCGAGGGGACTGAGGCGCTCCAGTCACCGTCTGCACGGCCACTACGGTCGGGGGTTCGAATCCCCCCTCGGGCATGGATATTTGTACCGTCCTTAGTCTTAGCTAGTTCACAAGTAGTTTGTAAGCTTAGGGACTGATGCCCCCGTAGTTAAGTCCCATAAGTTCTACAAACATTTGAACATTTGAACTTAAATATTTGTACAGTTACTAATTTAGACCTGAGGAAGGTTTTAGACACGGTTCTACAGTGATCTGATAGATATTTAGTAATTTGAAGAACATAACGCGAAATGCGGATCAATAATTACTCTTTGAATATTATGTTTACTCTTTGAAAATGGTTTATTGGTTGCATTCTTGCTTGAGGGTTGATAATGATAAAAGGGTGGAGTATATTGGGATGGAAAGTTATCGGTGTATATAAAATTATACGTGTTTGTGTGTGTGTGTGTGTGTGTGTGTGTGTGTGTGTGTAATATTTCGCTCTGTAGCGAAAACTACAGAAGGCAAACGAATTGTCTGTGTGTAATTGTTGTCCGAAGTCTCCCGTTGTACATCATAGCAGTTCCATGCCGATTGCTATAAGGGGGGAAAGTCGTCAAATTATACAAAAATTCGGACTGAAGGCCAGCGATGGCGTTTGCAACTCTATAGCAAGGAAACGTGATGCCACATACCATATCTTTGTCTTCGGCTCTTTCTCTGTAAGAATAAGCATTCGAGTAAGGAAATATAACAATAAATAAGTAAAGTAGTAGAAGAGAAATTTCTTTTAATACATTTCTTTTTTAAAAAAAAATCGATTTGATGTTTCGTGCATTATCTATCATAATCAAGCAACACGCGTGCGGAGCCGCGGATTTAAGCTAGTTAATATTAAAAATCGACCCTTCAATTTTCGAGTTCAAGTGGTTATACAATGACGCACGCAAATTACAAATCTGAACCTCGACGTGGGTGTAGCGGTCGCATTAGTGGCGGCATCTCGACCAGAAAAGGCAGAGTGCGTGCGGCGGCGCGGACACCGTTAGGCCTTCGGCCTTGGCGCCCTGCGCGTGGGTCGCGACTTTTCTGGAAGGCTGGCCGCTGGCCGCCGCGTCGCCAGCGTGGGCAGACGCGCTGAGGACGCCGCCACAGCGACAGCCCCCAAATCACTCTCACCGCTGCTGACGTTCATCAGAAAGGCTTTCACCTGCTTTCTGTCTCCAGCAGTCGGCCAAAGTACAAGCCAGCATCGGAAAGTAACGCACCACAGTTGTTTTCTCCCCTGGTAATATAGCTGGAATGTTGAAATTTAAAGTTGATATACACTCCTGGAAAATGAAAAAAGAACACCATTTCGTCGATCCAAAAGGGATAAATTTTATTGTCATATTAGCTTAAACCCGCGGCTCCGCTCGCGTGTTGGTTGATTATGATAGATAAGTGTGGTGTGCCTCGGTTGCACAGTGGTAGCGTGCCATACTACAAATCCAAAGGTCTCGGGTTCGATCCCCCCCATGTTCTAGGATTTTTATCTGTCATTCTCCACTTCTTTCACCTCTGGCAGTATTGCACAATGTGAAAAATACCGAGTAGCACCGTGGTTCGGAACCCACGTTAAACTGTAGGTCCCCCAAAAACTGGCTGGGTAAGGAAGGTCGGAGGAAGGCAACGGCATACCACCTCCAAACAGGACCATGCCTAGTAAAGCACTGTGGTGTTCAAACCAATCTTCGGATTTTTGACTGCTTTACCTTTAAGCTATCTTTCAGTGGTGTGCTATGAGACTGGTTTTGAACGATGAAATGAAATACAATACCTTCTTTAGAAACAAACATTTTTAATCAACATTCAAATAAAAAAATTAAATTAAATGAAGTTCTTAATGATTTACAATAAATAATACATACACTATTCCTTATAGCCTGTGTTGTAATATCTCAACACGTTATGGTGAGAGTAATGTCCAAATTCATTTTAACCCTGTGATGCATGAATTACCAACAAATGAGTAGAAAATTTTGGAACGGTGTTTACAAAGTAAAGAACAATGTCTGTTATCATAAAATATAAAAATTTGTAGCAATTTACCATCTACATGGAAAACTTCAGCTATATCCATTGAAGTGGACACTGCGCACTTGCACTTAAGAGATATTTCTGTGAGTTTTTTTCCTTTTCCTAAGGAAACTTTCGAAGAAATTTAGACATAGAGAATCCTTGCATTTAGAGCAAATTCCCTTTGCCTCTTCTTTGTGCAACTGTTGAAATGCGTTTCGAAACCGCTGGCTGCCACTTCATGCTCTCCACCTTGACACGCTTCTGCCTTCAGGTGAAAAACTGGCGCTTGTCAGTTCATCTGGCGACACCTACAATGCTGCACTCAACCTAAGGATCCTCTGGACTGGACTCCATGCATTATGAGTTCTGAAGGGATGGCAGATGCAATAAAATACGTTCAATAACAGATGTCCACTACAGTGGACGCTATGCGCGACAGGTTTAATTTCATTTTCGGGCATTCTGGTAAACTAACTTGTAGTATTGTTTGGAGCGTAAATATAGAGATTTTTTGCGTTCCCCACCCTTGAGCAAGCGACGTATAATTGACCATGTGAAAAACATAAGGGCTATAAATGGATTCCTGCTACGTTTAATAATTGTCCTTGAGCTTCGTTAATTGTTATGGCAAAAGCTAGACGAACTGGAAACTGAAGTCTCTTGAACTGAAAAGGCAATCTGAAGGGATTAAAGGAATGCGAGGTATAAAAACATAATCAACCAACACGCGAGCGGAGTCGCGGGTTTAAGCTAGACATTGTAGCACGCATAGACCAAAGATATGGTCTGTAGCATCACGTTTCGCTGTATGTAACCTCCTCGCAAACGTCATCACTGGCCTTCAGTCCGAATTTTTGTATAATTTTAAGACTTCCCCCTTATAGCTATCGGCATGGAACTGTATGATGTACAACGGGAGACTTCGGGCAACAATTACACACAGACATTTCGTTTGCCTTCTGTAGTTTTCGCTGCAGAACGAAATATTACACACACACACACACACATACATATACATATACACATACATAGAGGTAGAATTTTATATACACCGATAATTTTCCATCCCAATATATTCCACCCTTTTATCGTTATCAACCCTCAAGCAACAATGCAACCAATAAAACCATTTTCAAAGAGTAAATATAATTTTCAAAGAGTAATTATTGTTCCGCTTTTCGCGTTATATTCTTCAAATTACTAAATATCTAGCAGATCGCTATAATACCGTGCCAAAAAACCTTCCTGAGGTATATATTGGTACTGTACAAATATTTAAGTCTCTGTGTCTTGTCGTTCAGACATGATAAGCGTACGCCGAACAGACATTCACATTAATATATATAGATAAATAGCTATCAGGTGGCCATAAAACCGTGCCTAAAGCCTTCCCCGGGTAGACATTAGTAACTGTACAAATTTTTAGCTCTTCATGTCTTGTGGTTCAGACATGATACGCGTACACCGAACAGACATTCACATTTATAGATTCTTGAGGATGTATACAACAGACGGTCACATAGACAGAGCTATAAGCACGTGAATAAAGCCACCAGATCTTGAGCAGTGTCTACGCTAGTACCGTGTATGCCCTCCTTTTGCAGTAATACAAGCTGTAATTCTCCCATGGAGACAATCGTAGAGGTGTCGAATGTAGTCTTGCGGAATGGCTGCCATGCAGTTTCCAGCTGGTGCCTCATCAAGCAGATCAAGCAGATCGCGCTTCTTGACGTTTCATTCGGTCCCAAACATGCTCAATGGGGCACAGATCTGGAGATAATGATGGGTAGAGCACGTTTGGTTGTACGAGATATATTGTCCTATAGGAAAAGCATATCGCCTTGTTGGTGCATGACGGGTTGAATGATGGTTTCATTGTACCGTATAAAGTTCAATTTTCTCTCGACGACCACCAGAGGAGAACGGTTAGTATACGATATGGCTCCTCTCACCACGATGCCTGTTGTCGGCCCCGTTTACCTCTGTTGCGTAGACTCCAGATTTTCGCGCTACCCTGCGCGACTCCACACACGCGTACGACCATCATTTTCACCAAGACAGCAGCGTCTCTCATCACTGAAGACGACCCGTCTCCATCATCTAGTGAACACTGAACAGTGCACAGTACAGTGAAACCATCATTCAACCCGTCTTCCAGTCACTCACGCACCAACAAGGTTATATGCGTTTCCAAGAGAACAATGCATGTCCACATGTATCTAGACCACCCAACGTGCTCTTCAAGGTGTGCGTCATCACCTCTGTCCAGCACGATGCCCAGATGTGTACCGCCATTGAGCATGTTTGGAATCGAATGTAGCGTCATCTTGTGTGGTCTGCAT
Source organism: Locusta migratoria (assembly GCA_026315105.1). Classification (NCBI taxonomy): domain Eukaryota; kingdom Metazoa; phylum Arthropoda; class Insecta; order Orthoptera; family Acrididae; genus Locusta; species Locusta migratoria. The sequence continues at coordinate 467,697,820 of CM048744.1, read as the reverse complement.
ACTCTGCACGAAATCTGACGCAACTGATGCACTAGTTGGAAATTGCAGGGCAGGCCATTGCGCAAGACTACGTTCAGCACCTCTACGATCGTCTCCATGGAAGAATTGCAACTTGCATTGCTGCGAAAGGAAAGTCTACAAGGAACTAGCGTCGACATTGCGCACGCTCTAGTGACTGTTCTCACGTGCGCATTGCTCTGACTGTGTCATCGAGTGTTGTATACATCCTCAAGAATGTGTCAGTAAAATTTCCCTCTGCTGGGTCCACGAATTCATGGTGTTCTTTTTTCATTTTCCAGGAGTGTACAATAAATACAATCAAGGTTGTCAGAGACGATTTAGTTGCTTATTGCGGGCATTGAATTAAATTCGAGGAGTAAGGTGAAAATTAGTTCCCAGACTGGAGATCGAACCCAGGTCCAGTTTCAGTGGAAGTATGCAGTCATTAGTCCCTTTAGTCAATGTAAATTATTGATTGCAGGGTTTACCCAAAAGAGACATATTCACTAGGGAATGTGCACCATAGCTTTCACTGCCAAGAGGTAGCGAATGTGAGCCATGATTGCAATAAAAAAAATAGAAGTCATTTAAGAAAGTTGTGTTTTAGTAGCTGAAGTCTGAAATTGCAGTCAAATCATATAAAATTAATACTATTACAAAAATAAAACAGCCAAATTTGGAAAGTTGGTTTTTATGAGATGCAGTTTGAAAAGAGTCATATTAAATAAAATTCACTTATTGCATCAAGGACGTGCACTCTGTCACTTAATGTTGCACAATACATTTTCATTCTTTGCAGAAGCATCTAAGAGTCTGGCATTTGTAGTGGAAGCTGCATGTGAAGAATCTCTAGCCGCATCCTGTCGCAACTGTCACCAGGGGAACAGTTTTCACTACTGCGATCTGTTGCATATGATATCATCCCTTACAGAAATATTTGAAAACAGTCAGTCTATTGCCTGGCTCAACACAGCAGCTCCCTTTCCGATTCTGTAGAAGCCATCAGTTGTTGTCTCAAGGATGACACCCAAGATCGATTTTGCATTTCCTGATCCTCGATCGAAGCCGGGAACTAGAACTCTCACTAAGCATCCCCTTTCCACTGGTGGCAAACGACGGTTTGAGCAGTGCTGCATTCTTTGGGCTTGTTCTTCAAAGTATTTGTACGCTTCAGTTCACTGTTTTTTAATAGCACGAGTCGATTCGTCTAAATCAAACAGAACCCATTATGGTCTGGAACACAGTTTTTCACTCTGTTCTCACCCACTATTTCTGTTGGTATACTCCCCTCTTGCACTGGAGATTTGTTGTGAGAATTATCCTGTACTGTTTCAGAACCTTCCACACGGCTAACGCTTAGTTGATTAAATCAAATGTTTTTCAAATGTTTTTGATACGTCGTGTTTTGCAGCTCTTAAATGTTGTAGGAAAGACATGTTTATATATTGCACCAAAGCTGCTTTTATTTGAAATGCTGACTAGTTTTGGGCTTTGCCCATTTCCTTAAGCTACCTATTACATAGAACAAAGTGTGTTTTACAGGAAGATACATGAATATTGCAATGTTATATTGAATGCACAAATCGTAATTACTTACATTCATATATATTTTTATTTGGATACTGCTTAGGTCATTACTTTGGTGTAATTTATTGAGCGTTTGATCCAAAGATGTTTTTGTTAAATATTCTTTGCTTAATTTTGTTTGTTACAATATCTATTTTAAGTGTAATAAATTGCTTGTATGTACTATATTGTAATATAGGGATAATACTGCAGTGCTTAAAATAGTTCGGAATGAAATATAAAATTTATTGTATTGTGATACCGTTTATGTCACGCTACATATAACCAGCGATATTGTCACAAACAAAATTAAGCAAAGAATATTTAACAAAAATATCTTTGAATCAAAAGCTCAATAAATTACACCAAAGTAATTACAACAAACAACGTGACCTAAGCAGTATCCAAATACAAATATATATGAATGTAAATAATACATTCAATATGACATTGCCATATTAATGTATCTTCCTGTAAAACACACTTTGTTCTCTGTAATAGGTGGCTTAAGAAAATGGGCAAAGCCCGAAACTAGTCAGCATTTCAAATAGAAACAGCTTTGGTGCAATATATAAACATGTCTTTCCTACAGCTTACTTGATTAATTATATCTTCAAGGTGGTTCTCGAAGTGAACGTTCACCAATCCCTCTCAAGTTGACGAAAGCAAGCCAAGCTTAGGAGAGCATCCAAACATCGCTTCGTACGGGGACCTTTTAATCCCAAAGAGCTGTTTTTCATTAACTGGACAAACCTAAGAGCACGGCTCCACTCCGCGATGTTAGTTTTTGTTTTGACTTCTGATCTGTGGAAAACAACTATGGGCAGTGCAAAAGTGACAGTGGAAGTAGTGGAAAAAACGACACAGCATGAAGAACCGGCGGTACTGCAGGAAACAGACCGGCATTCCATGATGTGAAGCGAAAAGAAGACAAAATTTCCGTAAATGACAAACGTTAGACCTACTTTTCATTGTCCGTTAACGAACTGTTTTCGATCTAAAAACAAAACAAACTGTAGATTTCTATTATTACAGACTACTGAAGATGTTTTACAGTCATTAAAACGAAACGCGTCTGGTGAGGAAAAAGTCGCATTTTTATTGTAGTTGCAGAGACGCAACTACGGACATTATGGCTACACAAACGAAGAATTTTTAGTTTAAGTGGTTTGGAAGAGTAGGGACTAATGACTAACGTAGTTTGGTCGCATAGGATTACAAACATTTGAACATTTGAACATTTGAAACTTGCGCACTACTTGAACACTACTACTTGAACAGACACAACCACGCCCAAATGAAGAATCGAAGCTCTGGCGGGAGCTGCCGCCAAATCCATGGCTTGCTGTCTGAGAGCGCCAGGCCATACCCGCGCGGCTACACACTGCTTCCTGTGTCTTGAAATATTCAGTAGTACTCTTCAGGAAACGTGCATCTCGGGCATTGTAGTTGACACAAGGACACTACAAGAAGGTAATGAATGACAATAGAATTAATGTTACGCAAAGTAACTGTAATGGGTGGCTTTAAAGCCAGGAGAAGGAGAAAGAAGAGGGAAGGTAGAACGCAGAAAAGCAAAGAACTAGACAGAGATGCAGCTAAACCGCAGGAGCAAGTTTGTCCTCGCAGCGGCGAGCTCTCAAGGGAGAACAAAAGTGCGCGGCCAGTGTGTGGGCTTCTGGGAGGCCGTGACAGCCCTTTGTCTGACCGCAGTTCATTGTTCAGCGCGGCAGACGCCGCAGGGCCTCCCACCTAACACTCCAATTAAGTCACCAACACAAAAGAACTGCACAGTCCTTACCAGTACTGTCGTTTGTATGTGTCGGCGCGGCCGACGTCAGCAATATAGTAATCGCGAAGTGCTTTTTATTGAACAAGTGTTGCTTGTGGTCGAATTTCGACCAATTTTGTTTACAAAGCAACGGAACTCAAACTATTTCTACGAGGTATGTTCAAATGAAAAGGTAAGAAACAGCACTGTGGATATAATTGAAGTCATTATTCAAAAGTAATCACCAGAGACCTGAGACCAACTGTTTAATGAGCCTATGGATTCTCTGTTCCTGTGGCTGTGTCAAGTTCGTCGTCTGAGTAGAAGTGCTTCACTTTGAGATGTGTTTTTAGGGGACCAAACAGATGGAAGTCACAGGGCGACACGTCTGGGCTGTAGGGTGAATGCTCAGGCTGCTACCTGTTGAACTTGGCCAGTACATTTTGTGTGACTCTGGACGCGCGGTATCATGGAAAACGATCACTCCCTCTGTGAGCAGCCCAGGCCGTTTGCTCTTGATGGAGTAGTGTAGCACGAAGTGTAGTGTCTCAGAGTATACGTCACTGTTAACGGTTTTCCGCACTGGAAGAATTCGATTGGTATCGAACCTCGGACTTCGAAAAAAAAAAAATTTTTTTAAAAAGCTGAGCATCACCTTCCCTGCTGAGGGCACAGCCTTGAATTCTTTGCGGTGGCCACGGGGACTGAGGCGCTCCAGTCACGGTCTGAACGGCCACTACGGTCGGGGGTTCGAATCCCCCCTCGGGCATGGATATTTGTGCCGTCCTTAGTATAAGGTAGTTCGTAATTAGTTTGTAAGTTTAGGGACTGATGACCCCGTAGTTAAGTCCCATAAGCTTAACAAACATTTGAAACATTCTTCTTCTTGAATTCTTTAATTGGAGGAGACGACGCATGTTTCACGTCCCCAGATGTCGCAATATGTTATCCCAAAGCGTCATATTCAAATGTCAACCGGCTTGGTTCTTAAGACTTTTCGTACCTTTTCATTTGAACACCCCTCATATTTCAAATGTATCGTTCAACAAAACAGTAGCATTAAAAATATGAATGTCCATATTCCACTTACTTCCTCTACGCAAACTTTGTGTCTGCCTAGCTCTACGTTCTCACTCCGGCCCGTTGCTTTCTCTTTCTAGACACAGCTTTCAACAAACGTAGTAGCTATATAATAAGGGAAGAAGGAAGTCCTAGCTATTTCATCATGAATTAATTAAAAAGTAGGAACTTACTTAAATCATCTGATATGAGCAGTAGATGACTACTGCGTTATTGTTTCAGGATAATATGCGAAATAGACATGCCAAAAAATACCGATATTCCGTTACCGCTTAAACTTGATTTCCAATGCTGACAACAACCTCGTAGTTCCATTCTGCCGCTAGATGGCTGTCGTACTAGACACAAACACCTTGTAAAAATAACTAGACTCCCTGACGGCGCTGCTGAGCGCGATAATTTGAACCCTCGCCCAGCTGCCATCGTAGCGGCAAGCGTCAGATAAAGACGAGTGCTGTTAGCAGGTAAACCGTGTATCAAGTAGTTAGTGCAGGATATGAGCACAATTGATAGTCACGTCTGTATTGTATGACTATTGCAGTGTACATGAAGCATGATGGTGAAGAGCTGCTCAGCGTTTAAATGCATAAATCAGGAATACAAGTAGCCCTACTACTTGCTTAAAAGATTGTTAATCAAGACAATATAGGACTGAATGAAGTAAATAACAGGCATTTAGATACTGTTAGCTCTTAAAAAGGAGCTATTTATAAAAAAAATGTATGTAAATCTATCGGACCAAACTGCGTGGACATCAGTCCGTAGCTTACAAACTAATTACGCTAAGTTAAACTAACCTAAGGATAACACACACGCCCATGCCCCAGGGAGGACTCGAACCTCCAACGGCGAGCAACCGCACGTTCCGCAGCGAGGCGCCTTAGACCGCTCGGCTACTCCACCGCGGCGAGCTACTTTAGACAGTACTGGTTGACAGGAAGTTTCCTTTTATGATTGTGTAAAATAACAATTGGGGTCACGAAATTAGTTGCCTCACTGCAGTTCGAATTTTTGTTTATGAAATGAATGTTAGCAACTTTTAACGCAGAATTTAAAGGTAATCTGCTTTACATATAGGTATAACAACTGAAAGTAGTTTGCAGAATAATGTGTAGTTCCATATATGAATGACACATAGCCACACTGAATAAACTTTGTGAAGTTAACCCTATGACAATAGTTGTTGACTTTTGAGCAGTTCACACTACTGTAAGGTATTTCACTTACAGCATTAAAATGCCAATATTCTCGCTAGATACCCTAATGCTAATGTTAGATGCATTTTTTTTTTTTTTTTAAGTTATGGCATACTTCGTGTTCTTAAAAGAATTTGGTAGTGGCTGATTGCTGTATTCACAAGGTAAGAAGCTAAATGTTCGTTAAGCTTAAGGGACTTAACTGCGGGGTCATCAGTCCCTAAACTTACAAACTACTTATGAACTATTTACGAACTAGGACGGCACAAATATCCATGCCCGAGGGGGGATTCGAACCCCCGACCGTAGTGGCCGTGCAGACTGGAGCGCCTCATTCTCCTCGGCCACCGCGGCCGGCAAGGTAAGAAGCTATTTTCTGTTATTTCTCTGATGGCATAATTCACTTTAACAATCGATTTTTAACACGAGCAGCCCTGTTTGATATTTTGAAGGTATGAAATATCTATATATTGGAGAACACAACTCTAAAGCAACGACGTAAATTGTGAAACTCTTCCGAAGTTAATGTTTGTACAAAAGTTTCACAATCGTATAATATACTAGGAAGTATCAAAAAATCGTGTCTGACGATAAATTCCGTTCATATGATGCACTTAGAACGCTAAAAAACTACATGTTATAGTTCGGTTTCCTTAGGAAGAGAAAACGTTGTTGGCCGATTTCTACACCGTATGTGTAATAAATTTACACACAACCGATAGTTTCTGTATATTCAAGGGGTCTGAAGCTGTTTTGTAGTTATCTATTCAAATGAGACATAGTTTTCGCGATTTAACTCAAATGAATACTCTCTCTAATCAAAATGATCTTACGCACATTTAAAGTTCGCGCTGAAGTTTGCCACCACAATGGCCGCCAAGGCGCTCTTCAATTTGTCCGCTTTTCGCAGTTGGCCGCTTACGCGATTGTGGGGGCTTGGCTAGACATCCACTGCTGACAATATGGTCGACTTCGTAATTCCACCTGTTCTTCCGCTAGATGGCTCTTGTACTATTCTTAGAAAAGGACGTTTCAAATTGCACAATTTCATTGACATCTCTGTATAATTAATATCAAAATGTGTATTTCAATTTTAGGTACGGGTATTTATATAACGTTAGCTAAAAACAAACTTTAAAAAAAGAGACATCAGAATCCCAAAGACAATACATATGTTAGTACTATTATCAAGATCCAAAGTCGAGTATACACTACTCACATTAAGATTTATCAAACCCGATCGAGCCGATTGCTGATACCGAGAGTGGACAAAATAATATTACAGCTTGTTGCAGGCTGGCAGCACTGCGTAAGTGTTAACACTGAGACGCGACCACAGTGCAAAATTGCCATACGCAGTCTAGTACGTTACCTAGCCACAGTCAACATAAATGAACGCTGAAATTCTCGATCTCTCAAACTTCCAAAGAGACCAGCTTGATTGTGCGCAGTTGGGATCATCTGCAACGAAAACAGCTGCACTGTTTAAGGTTTCACTAGTGATAGTATCCTCGGTAATGACAGCGTATACAAAACAACGTAAAACATCATTGGCGACGAGGAACAGCGGGCGAAACACGAACTAACACCGACCGACGAACATTAAGAACAATTGTGGCCAGACAACATAAAACTTCCGAGCAAAAGCGACTGAAACTCAGAACCCACTTGAGTAATATATTCATGGTAGGGTTTCAGATGTTAAACTTTTGATAACGGAACCAACGCAAAGCTGCGAAGGAAGTGCTGATACGGTCATAAAACCTCCCTCACTGTTCGGATAACTGTGAATATCTCAGAATCTGAAAATTATCAAATAGTAAAATCGCCATTTCTCAACGTAGCTGAACAGATGTGGGGAGTTTTAAGAGTAAAGATTGAGGAGTAAATTTACAGCTGCAAGATCGGTAAAGTAACCGGTGGGTGTTTTGGTATAAGAATTGTTAACATTCTATTGGAAATTATAAATACAATTTATGAATCTATTACACAAAGAGTTGCAGCGGAGTTCAAAGTCACTAATGACCGAACTGCTTACTAATAAATAAATATTGTATCTAGGTGTTCAAATGATTGTGACAGCCCCTCTGCATGACCCTATTTCTTTGTTAGCCATAAGCTAAAATTTTTAAATTGTAATCGTAAAAATTTATTGAAGCTTAATTCATGTTTGCGTTAGGAGTTTTCTGACTGGTTTGATGGAGTTAGGAGTTACTCTCACAACTCCCTCTGGTCTCACAGAAGGTACTCTTTGATGTCTTAGCAAATTCTGTTATCCTCTCCTCTTTGGGCCTTCATTTCTTAGATCAGTCTATGATATTCATATGTTCAGTTAAATGTAATATGTTAAATTAAGTGATTTAATTTGTAGAATATCACGTTGACCACAGCTGCTTAATTTATTTGTTCAAAGCGACCGGTTTCGGTTAATAAACCATTATCAAGGTGCCAGCCTGATACAGACAAAAGTTATCAAGTTAGCCAGTTAATTAACGTGATTTTTTTTTTTTTAAAGATTGTAACATGTCACGTTAAGTAACTGGCTAAGCTCTGAAAGTATCTTTACATGTAATTTGCCACAATATTCTATATGTTGTAAATAATTGATAACTAATGCAGTTGATAACGTTTCTCTATATCAGGCTGGCGCTTGATAATGGCGTATTAACGAAAACGATAGCTTTGAGCTAATAAATTAAGCAGCTGTGGTCAACATCATATTCTAGAAATATTTAAAAGCTGTTAAGCCCCATGCTTTCACTTTCCTATGTAATTTAAATTTAATAATAAAAAATAAAAACAAAAAATATCTTATAATAAAAAATGTATCCAACTTATATATACATCTGCCAAATAAACTAGCCGATCAGTTGAGATCTAGGTTCTGAAGTATTGTCATCGGCAGAATGAGCTAAATTGGTTCGACGACTTTGTTGGTTCTACGGAATGGAGACAACAACATTGCGGCAACTGAAATAGCGGTAATAAGAGAGTTGCTGCAGAGGACCGCGGGGAGCGACCGAGCGCTCTAAGGCGAGTCCTCACTCGGGCATGAGAGAGAGAGAGAGAGAGAGAGAGAGTTGTACTTGGGTTAGTTTAATTAGTTTGTAAGCCTAGGAACCCGTAACCAAACAAGTAAAGTCGCATAGATTTACAAACATTTGCTGCAGACGTGGTTAGTGTTGCCTTGTGTTTACTCTACAAAATGAATTACACAAGCAGTTGGATTCAGATTGTGTAGTGTCAGGTAGTGCAATGCAACAACAACATGGCTTACCTGAAGATATGGCATGGAGAGCCATAGGAAGGTTGGAGGCGGGACAGACACAGAGGGAGGTGGATGCAGCTATTGTATTCTCTAAAAGTGTAGTTTCCAGGACCTGGACTCGATTTCAGACAACAGGAACCGGTAAAAGAAGGCAAGGCCAAGGTCGTCCACAGATAACATCAGCAAGCTACCGTTAACAGCCCGTCGATATAGGAGGCTGAATGCAACTCAGTTGCAACGAACCCTCCAGGCAGCAACAGACCGCGCAGTATCAACAAAAAAGTTCCAAAATCGCCTTCGGGAATGTGGCCTCTACGCACGGAGGTCTATGGTGTGTCTCCCAATGAAACCTCGACACCGGAAAGCCCGCAGAAACTCTGCGGAGGAACATCAAGATTGGAGTCGTAGCGAATTGCGTCGGTTTCTGTTCACAGATGAATCAAGATTTTGTGTTCTGCAGGACAATCGTCGTTACCTCATCTGGTGGGAACGTGGAACTCGCAACAATCCTACTTAAGTGCAGGAAACATATCATGGTGGTTGGCGAATGGTGTGGGCAGGAATCAGTATTAGCGGACGTACGGACCTCTATGTCATTCATAATGGCACTTTGACTGCTCAAAGGTTTAGAGAAGAGATCCTTCGACCTTCTGTTGTGCCCTACGCTAGTGCCATAGGAGATGAGGTTCCTTCTGTTGGACGATAACGCTCGTCCCCGCACAGCTGCAGTGGTTGACAAAATGCTTGCCGGCCGCGGTGGCCGAGGGGACCAAGGCGCTCCAGTCACGGTCTGCGCGGCCACTACGGTCGGGGGTTCGAATCCCCCCTCGGGCATGGATATTTGTGCCGTCCTAGTTCGTAAGTAGTTCATAAGTAGTTTGTAAGTTTAGGGACTGATGACCCCGTAGTTAAGTCCCACAGACTATACAAACATTTGATTTGAACAAAAAGCTTGAAGCCGAGGGACTTGAACGAATGGAGTGGCCAGCTTGTTCATCGGACGTAAACCCTATTGAGCATGACTGGCACGCATTTGTCAGACGCATTGCAACCAGACCAGCATATCCCACAACGGTTGCAGGGCTGGACATTGCACTCAAGGAAGAATGGCCAAATACCCTCAAGAGCTGATTGATAACCTCATACTGTCAATGCCATGCAGGTGTGCAACTGTATTGATCGTCCGAGGTGGTCACACACCATATTAGAGGGCAATGAGAATTACTTTTTCACTATTAGGTGGCCTCATGGTGCCTTGCTCTAAGTAAACGCAATGTAAACCGCAATTAAAGAAATTAGACAGCATAGTATTGTACTGTATAACACACAAATTACAATTGAGCAGGTGACTGTAATGTATTTTACGTCAGTATTTTAATGAAAGTTTTAATTAAACCTTTGTAAATTTTATACTAATTATTTAATGAGGCGCTAATGTGAAATCAGGACTATTGCTGTTGTAGTTATGGAATTGAAGAAAACTGCTGTTGCACTTTTAATACAGGCGTATAGCGAAAATTCAGCCCTTTTTTATGTTGGGCTTTAATAAGGTACGCATTTTTTCGTTCATAGCCACAGAATTATAGATTTTTAACATACAATCTATCCAGCTTCAAAGAAAATTATATAGAAACCATTTTTAAAAAAATTCTTAATTTGTTCGTATGATACAAAAACGAAAACTGAGAGTCTAATTACAGTATAAAAGGAGAACCTTCTCATTCCTTACGTTGCCACGCCACCTAATTGTCACCATTCGTCTGCAGTACAATGTCTCAAATGCTTCGCTTTCTTCCGTTCCGGTTTTCACACTGTCCATGTTATGCTCCATACATGCTTTGCCAGACATTTCACCCTTACATTATGTTTGATGCTAGTAGACTTCTCGTGGTCAAGAAAGCCCCTTTTTCCCCTCTTCTCGTCTGCTTTTTGAACCATTCTAGGTTCGCCCATGGTGGGTTATTTTGCTTCCAATTCTGATGTCATGTTTCTCGCTATTCTCTCATCTGCTACTGCTCATTACTTCCCCTGGTTTACTCTCAGACCATATTCTTTAGTCATTAGACCATTTATTTCTACAGATCATGAAATTCTTTATTTTCACTAAGAGTAGCAATGTCATCAGCGATTCGTATCATTGATTCCTTTCAGCCTGAATTTTTATATGAATTTCAAATCTTTATTTCCGTCATAGCGTGCATTGAATGAACAGTAGGGACAAATAACTACACTTACACTCTTTTTACTCTGATCTTGATCATATTATCCGCCTTTCCTACACATTACTCCTATTTGTCTCCGAATCCGCACCATTTAACGTACAATGCTCCTTTCTACTAGTGTAGCAAAACTAACGGTTGTAACATTACGGTCTCAATACATATTCCGACTAACAAAACACGACGTCATAAGAATTCCAATAGAATTTTAGACCTTGTGTCGCCTTTACACTGGGAAAAAGAAGGCACACTAGATGGGTTGTATCGCAGTACTTTCAAAAGAACGCATCTGTCACAGTTTTCATAAATTGCATCCCAAGTTAGATTATTAACACTAGTACGGTTCTGGCAAGATATATAGTATCTTTAAAAAAAGAAATTAGGGTAAAATTGTACGACGCTTCTCGCCGGGCTCCAGTGCTTATGTTGGCAACAGATGAGCAATGAATTGTAGAATGGCGTTAATTTTTTTCACGTGCTACAGAGTAAATGTCATTGCTGCTCGTTTCACTCGCAGCAAAATTAAAACTGTACCTGCTCAGTCGTTACGTTAACAACGTCTAGAATATACTATATTACGTAAGGCACTAGTATTCGTCACTCTTATAAAAACACGAAAGCAATAGCATGACCTATTAGACACAATATACTCAGAAATAAATATAAAGCCGATTATGACTAACCTGCTTCCCTTTCATAAATTCAGTTTTAATCTCAGATAATGTTTTAAAATTTCTATTGTATAAATTATTTCACGCTCAGTTTACATTCACCATAGATATAGTTATTTGTTTACTAATGATCATCTATGAAAACACTCGCTTGAATAATTACCTTTGCCTGGTAGTACAATAAAATCTTTTGTGTTTAAAAGATTGAAAATAATTTTTATCTTTCTTTAAATTTCCAAACTTAGTATCTCTTTTTGATCATTAACTCTTACTTAACTTCAAATAAACATTACCAATCAGACTCTCTGGTTTGTTTGGTTTACGAATTGTCAAGATCAAAGATATTTTACATAAAATTCTTTCTTATCCAGTAAATTACATAAAATGTCCTAAACGGCTTTCTTTTTTCCTCGGGGAACATCGAGTATTTTTTACAACTCTAGATTTCTTAACGCTGCGTTCTAGTGACGCCCTAATCCCCTCCCCCCTCCTCTACTATCGATCTAAGAGATAAGAAAAATCTAAAGTGTCACCACTACTTTCAGCCCTGGCTGAAGGTAAATTTCTTATTCTAATTCAGCCTCTTCAGATGTTGGCTCTTCTGACATAAGTTAACCCAGTCTTGCAGTTTCGTCACTCTTCGCTGATGGGTACTCCTGTTCCGTCTTGAAAACAAAAGTTCCCTAAACTTCAATAGGCTATACTCTCAAAGATTCTTAAACTGTTTTGATCTATGATTTTTATAAAGTAGATGTCATTGATTGATTCGTCTAAAAATCAAATAATCTATGCTCACCAACATTCAGCAGAGGTCCGTATCTACAACATTATCTCTGAAAGTGACTAGCTTCAAGGTCACGACAAAGACTAATCCCAAAAATCTTTCCCAACTCTCTTCCATCACACAAACAAGTTTCCCACAGGAAACAACATCGATTGCTTGTCCCCAAGATCGTAACAGCCATAAACACGTCAATATTCCGGTTTGCTTGCACCAGAAACTGATTTCTAACAACGAGGAAATCAAGGGTATCTCAACCAAACATATAATTTATTCCAATCTGATTTATATTTAGTCTCCTCGATTCAATTATTTATGTCATAACTCAAATAAATACCAACTTGTAAGTTAGTAAAATATTATCAGTCAAGCTCCTTCTTTCTAAACTAGTACACCAGTGAAGAACCGGTTTACAGAGTCGAATATCGGAGCTTGAAGCCTCACAGATGAAACATTTTCGCACTTTTCTAACATATTTGGTCGTGGAACCTACATTTAAACTAACGTGGAGAAAAATTCTACTTCTTCACTGTCCCGAATACTCGGTAGAATATTAGGAGCCGTTTTACGGGTGTAGAACAGTCCCGAGATCATTTGCAAACCGTTTTACGGCTGTAGAATCGTCTCGTAATCATTTTATTCGAGTGTTACTATTTATTGTAACTGTGTGGAGACTCTCCTGAAGCGTAAAGAATAAATGGCCCTGTCGCTGCAACATCATCTGTGGGGGTGCGCGCTCCTGTTGACAAATGCGACAACTCAAAATGCAGGACGGTAGGTGACGATGACGTGTCGCTGACCTCACGAGTTTACACTGGTGGGTTGTAAGACAGATGCGTAATATAGGCCTCCAACGTGTGAAAACTGAATAGAGAAACAAGAAAGAAAGCTGACGCCTAACTCAGGGTACGAATTCCCAGTAGGCTCTAAGAATTAGTAGATGGCGGGAAAAGATCTTCGTTTCACCAAACATAATCGAATATTAGATTGTGTGGCTATCTTCGTCACCAAAAGACTTCTTCAGTTAGGCGACTTTTAAATATATTGAAAAAAAAAATCATTATTTGGACAATGCTTTGTGTGCTTTTATCAAAAAGAAAAAGACAACACGCAATATTCAAGTACAGTTACAGTTCAATGTGTAAAATCGGTTAACTTGTATACAGATGAGTGCTAAAGATTATCTTTACCCAGACCATAGAAGCCGGAAAGAATCCGACCCCACATATTTCGCCTAAGAAGCGATGATTTACTGGGACAACGTTTTTTTTTTTTTTTTTTTTTTTTTCTGTATCACGATATTTATACCATGACAATGATTCACCTTTAACCGTGAAAATAATCAGTATAATTCAGCAACCATAATTTTTACCTGACACGTAAACCATAATTGAATAATAGTAACGGATACTGCAAGCGACTCGAGTGTCTTAAAAGTTCTTTCTGCTGAGAATAAGTTGAGACTCAATTTTCTCAACGGAACCGCTACTTTTAAGTTCATGGAGCAGAAGAAACGGCAGGTGTGAAAACAATAGATAGACGTATGGATGTACATAACAACACAACACCACTGACTTCACGAAGTTCTTCTCATGCAGTGGTTAGATGAAGCATTTCGGGTTGGAGGTTAACTACTCTCTTTGACGTCACCCAAAGCCAGACGTCCATCATGTACTCCCTGACAGGCAGCTGATTTTTTTTCTGCTACTCCACACAAACTCCTCTCTAAAACAAACTTTAAACATCTCGTCTAAAACTTACAGTAAAAAAATCAACTACTTTTACAACAGAAATATTAGACATTGAGCTTTATTTATCGAAGTAATGAGTCGAAGCGATTTCTATGTCGTAACAAAATTAAAGTTTAACCAAACCTTTGGGCCATTACAAACTATGGAAACACCGCTGAGAGCTACATGCTGGAACACACATGCAAGTGCTACACAAACCTGCAGGTGGCGGTGTTGTATTAAACCATCTGTGCATGGTTCTAAGTCGCTACCCCTGTCACTGCCAAACAACATTAAGGGTGCGCCGTACGTTGCGAACAGCAAAACTACACATCACTGATACAAACACCCGTAACAGGTAAACGTAATGACCCAGCCATAACATTTGCACTAACGGAAGAAAGACCTGAGTGAGTTTATATCTGGTGTTTGCTGCCACAAGCCTTTAACGCAGACTACTTGCCACGAGACTGAAACATATTGATGATTTAGACAGCCATAGCGTGGTATTTCAAGAGCCTGACGGCTTGTCTGGAAGGTGGAATTTCTGACATGGAATATGTGATCGTTTTCCCTTGTCAGGTGACGTCATGGGAGACATTTATTCTCAGATGGTTACGCCGTGATCCAGTCAGGACCTCTTTTCAAACAAATTGCATAGTCCAAGGCTAGCCAGTTTCTGGCAGTGATCTCTAAACAAACTGGATTTATAATTTTGAGCATAGAACTGCACATAGCCTGCACATTCATATGTTTTGCACATGGCTTTGCATTGTCGGTCATTTTTAATTTGTCAAAAAAATTTCCATCAATTTGTATATAACAAAGAATTGCTTACTTACCTATTGTTTCAACTCTTGTTAATATGCGTATGTAATAGGCCGGTTGTTGTTGTCTGCAGTCCAGAGATTCAGCTCTTCGCGCTCCTGTAACCTGTACACGTCTCTTAATTTCCGAATAAGAACGCAACCCACATCCATTTCAATCTGCTTACTGTATTCGTCTCCCATTAATCTCCCGCTGCGATTTTACCCCCTCCCCCCCAATCACTTCCTTCCAACACTAAACTGAGGACTCCATGATGCTTCAGAAGTGTCCTACCAATCGATCACTCCTTTTACTGAAGGTATGCCAAAAATTTCGTTTCTCTCCAATTCCGTAAAATGCCTTTTCAGTAGTTACCTACCTAATGCTGTATCTGCTCCTGGGTACGCCTTTTATATCCAGTATCTGTTTTAGGAACCTCTGTTTGACCATGACATATTCCAGCAGGACTCTTCCCTTGCTTCCAATCATTTTTTACGAATCTTCGATTACCAGCTAAAATATATTGCAGAGCACAATTAGTCATATTCCTCTCCCACAATAAAATTAGGAATGCTGCCAACTGGTTAAAGGATATACTGTATTTTACATCTTTCAGAAACGGCTGGTATGAAGAAGAGATAGATGTATGGGTCTACATAACACAACACCAATGATTTTACGAAGTTATGACTATGAGAAATATGCTTCCTTCCTCAAAACAGCTATAAATGGAAACAGAAAAAAGTGTCATAAAACAAAGTTAATAAATGGACAATTGATTACAGTACTTGCTGTTGACGATTGCAGTGTGAGTGCATTGTAAAGTTTATAACAATTTCTAAATTGAGTTTGTTACTCTGTTGGGTAAGCGATAATGTATTCCTTAATGTAAATCAATAAACATATATAAAAATGGAACGTGGGTCGTGTGTCAGTATATTTAATTTGGTAGCCAAAATTTTTCACTGCAGGCCAATGGCGGTTATGCATGAGAGAAGCCTTTAGGTTCGCGGTGTGCACTATGGTGTTTTGGTCGCGGTGTGTGAGGGTGGGTGAGTGTGGCGAACAAAACTCCGTAAAATATGGAGCAATACGACGATCAACAGATTCTCAAAGATAAAAAGAGTCAAAGATAAAATAGTGGGCAACATAGACATACATTAACTGAGCATTAACTGCACTGGCAATTCAACAATGATCTCAATATAAACACTGGAAAGACAACTGTAGTGCTTAGGATCAAAATACTGTCAACTGGATTAGAGAGACAAATAGTCTATACGTCGAGCGTCACGGTTTCATAATACACAGTACCATCTCCATATTATCTTTGAGCTCACTGTAATACACAGACTATAGACATACGTTAACGTATGTCTGTGACGGAAAGTTCGTAAGTCATAGGTTACTTTGGTTTAGCGGACAGTATCGCGTTACTAACAGATTAATACCATTCATTTATGTGAGTAATCTGTGTTTGTATTTTTTATTTTAGCTTTTCTAGAGCAATAAATACGTGGTTGAACTGCATTTAATGCGGTCCGGCTAGGTGGCGTCGCGTGTACCGACTCACAGGGAATGAGAAAATTACTGATTTACTAACCGGACAAGGGTACGTCTAGAACTTGCCAACCATAGAGCAGGAACAGCAAACCTATTCACAGGGAATGCGAGGAATTGTCTTTAGGGCACCTAGCGAGCAGTAGCCGGGCCGCATTAAATGCAGTTGTACCAAATACTTTTAGGAAAAGCTACGTACTCCGAGACTTACGAAGTTTATCGTACATTTGAAAATATGGTTACTGTATAATTGTTAAATAGAAATAGATTCAAAGGAAAACACAGACATACATTAACTACACAGGCAACACACAGACTGTAGACATATGTTAATGTATGTCTGTGATGGAAAGTTCGTAAGTCACATATAAGTATATGCTGCTCAAGTGGTAAAATTGCATTGCCAGTAAGCAAATAGTTCGTTGGCAAAGATACCAAACTAAACCGCTGCCACTGCAAGTAAAATGTAACCCAGCTGTATCCCAATGTCAAGGAAAGATAAGAAGTGCATCTTTCGACAGTATAATTTGAATTTAAGAAGTAGCGACGTTCCTTCGCATATATTGATATTTACATTTAATAATTATTATTTGCATGGAAAACCGAATTTATGTAGTTTCCTTTCTGATTTCCGTGCGTGCTTATTCGATCTTGAGTCCCTTCTCTTTAGAAATGCCTAGAAAACGGTTTAGCACAGTAAAGAACAAATAGAGACCCTGTTAGTTACGTAGTACACCAAATAACTAATAGAAGTCAATGCTGCTTGTTTTATGTTCATAACTATGGTGTGGTTCCTTACAAGTTATTGTATTCTTTCTTTAATATCCGTTGCGAAGCACGGGTGTACAGCTATCTATTACAAATCTCTAATCTCCTAAAATACTTCACGGATTTACATGCAACAACTTCGTTTCATAAAAGGGATCACGAAAAAATAATAATAATAAAAAAAAAAAAATAATGTATATCGCAATTTAAAGTTTTGTATCTACGACCGTTATGTCTGTCTCTTAGAACACTCTTATCTCCAGAAGTACATGACAAATTTTCGTAGGATTTTCAGCCGTAGCTTGAGCATATCGTGCGGTTGGATACACGTTTCATTTCATCAAAATCGGATAAGAGAAAATAAAGATATAATTTAAACATTTGTTTAAAAGCAATCACTATCTGCAAAGGCCAATCTCTAAAAGTACTACACGAGCTTTCATGGGGACTAAAAAGCAAAGGATACTTGGCGCTGTTATTATTATTACTATTTCCCATCTCAACGATAGAAGTGTTTTCAGACGTTTACGCCAAACAGACAATTACACACCGCATTCTAAACTTTATGAACACAACCGAACATTGAACTTATATCGTTCCGGAGTACGGGCTGAAATTAATTTCAATTTTTGTATGAAAACTTTACGAACATTCATCGTTTTTGACAATGACTTCTACTTAAATTTGACATCTTGGCTAGGAGAACTGAGTTCATTGACAGAGCGATCCAACAAGGATTCTGTTTTTGCTGACCTAAAAAACCAATATATATCCCTCTTTAACAACCGTTGCAAAGCACGTGCATATAGGCTAGTGTACAATAAATATTAAAATAATAATAAAGGTTAGCGCAGGAAATTGACTCGCAGAGCGCCCGTGGACGATTCCTGGCCTGTTCGAAGAATTTCGTCGCTCATGGACTGAGTGTTGGCCTGTGTCATCATCAATTCCTAATCATCGACATCAAGTCGTAGAAGTGGCGTCAAACAAAAAGAGAAGCTACCGAACATCCGCAGATGGAGTTTCCCGCTAATAACGCGCCGACTGCTACGGCGGGCTACGCCAAGGACTGAGCGCCGGTGAAAGTACATTATCTGCCATCTGTGGAGCAAACACAGAACTAGCCCCAGTCCTCGTGCTGCCCGCAACTTGCCGAGTCGACTGCAGATGGCAGCTCAAGTCAAGTTTCTTTCCTGGTTCACGAGCAATCAATATCTTTTCGCTAAAAGAAACACTTTTTTTCTTTCAAAGAGAATTAAAAAAACAATTTCTTTACCGTGATTAACAAACAGCAAAGTTTCTCCTAGAAATTTTAGTATATCTTAATATTTTCCGCATCATTTTTTTCCGGCCCTGGCAATTGCACTCTGGCGAGACCGAAAATTAACACAAATAACTACAGTTGAGACAGTGCAGTGTCAATGGAAAAGGAAGAGATGTAACACGCCACTATCAACACAAATTCCGCACCAGGAGAAAGAAAACAGTGAAATTTTATCGATCAAAACAAATTGTATAATGACGCAATTACTTTCTTTCTCCTTCAGTTTTCTTTTCTCGCTCATAAATGATTTTTACTTTTTCTAGCTTTTAAAGCGCTCAGGAGCAACTCCGCCTTTTCAAATATTTTGTGAATTTATCACAATCAACCTTCAATAAATAAATTTCTGGTTATTTTATTATCTACATTCGATCTTGAAAAAAAATAGGCCTACGTCATTTGATCTTCCTCTCTTCTTATGAACATTTATAATGGAGTTTTGGTCTGTTCTACCTCGGTGTCCATACCAAAAATATCGAAAAAAGAACCTTCCTCCCTTCCGCCGTCGTCGGTTGCCGCCCCTGGACCGCAGCGGCGCTGCGGGCGATGCCTAGCGGATATTTGGCGGTATTTCAGCCAGGGTTACAGGAGTGGCGAGGAGGTGTATCTGTCTGCAGTGTGTCGCGTGGGCTGCGCCAGTCTGACACGCTGAATCTGATTGGTCGAAGGCGGAGCCAGAGGGAGTGGTCTCTACTCCACGTGCTTGTAACCTCCTGTAGCTTCATGAAAGCCTGGTGTTGGTGGCTTTTATCGGTCGAGCTACGTCATTTGCATGTCCGCCCGTCGTTCATCTCCTGCCATTTTATTTCATTGTAAACACGTAGCGGAGGATTTGCTTTCTCTCTTTGTAACTGGTGTCTGTCTCTGTACTACACAAATTATCAACGTTGGCTTTCATTTTTGTGTATTACTGGGATAATAATAAAACAGTAGTAAGTAAGCATACCTAGAAGACTCGATAGAAACTAAGAAATACCTAGGAAATGCAATTTTTTGCTGTTTCTTAGAACGAGAGAGAGGGTGTGAAATTTAATAAGAAAGTTAAAGAAACCTCGACCGGGCATTTTGTTCATAAAACGAGCTCACAGCTGGGAGTACGTTAATTTTCAACATGGCGGCGGGAGGAGGCGTGGTTCTTCTGCGGCACGAGGAACCGAGTGGTGGATGGTGGGAGAAGATTCTGGTCTACCTCCTCGCCTCTCCTGCTCCCCGCGTACATATGGCTTTCAAGAACCGATCAAAACTACACATATCCGCATAACAATTAAAAAGAAGAGCGACGACGAGGTAGCCCGTGGACGGGTCTCTCAGCGGCCTTGTTCATTGCACGTATACTAGTCGTGCAACAACTTTTTTGTTTTCTTCTACTCGCTGGCAGAATTTCCTCTAAAATGTTTTGTGTAAAAAAATACAATTAATGTTGTAGCGTATGTGCCGAAGGTGAGAAGAAGGGGGATGGATGATGGGCATTGTGAGCTCTTCTAGTATGTGTATCAGGTGAGGTGATCGAGTCTGTCCACACATGTGTGAGCTCGCTGCTGCTGCTCGCGGCGTACAATCATAATTCATAACTGTGCCGCTGGGAGCGCCAGGGTAGCAGCCGGCCGCAGGAGGTGGCGCAGAGTCGGCAGGCGTGGCGGCTTCCGCGTGGCTTGCTCTCGCTCTCCCTCATATGTTTCGCAGGCGCGATAAAAGCTGACTCCTTTTCTTCGCTATCTCTGTTTTAGCTAGCTTTGTTTCAAGTGCCTGCGTCCCACCCGCTACACTGGTAAACAGAAACAAGTGATGTACCAACACAAGTAATTAAACCTACCTCTTCGAAACTCAGCTACAGAACAACGAAGTGATCGAATGTAATCGGTGTTGACAGACATGCTTGGCATAGCTTCCTAGAAACCTGATTATTCCCCTTCCTCTCTCTTTCCTCCTACCCAGGCCCAGGAAAGTACTGACAATTACATGAGTACTGATCGCAGACTTCATTATACTGGCCCCTCTGTGATCGACTGACTTCATGCCGCTTGCGGAACGTGGAAACTCGTTGCCAACTATGCCTATATATAAGGACTACAACAGTCAATAGTCATTGTTAATAGTGTTGTAGGGTGTTGCGTATAGTGATTATTCATGCTTTTATTATTTACAAAAATGAGCTAAGGAGCTGCATCTAATGATGTACTCAATCTCCACTGGCGGTCAGCTGATGTGGCATTTCCATTTTCTTCTTTGCCTTTTTATAATCTTTCATTTCAAGCAGATTATAAATTCCTAACTGGGTAGTCAGCTTTATTAAATCTCAGGATTGTACTCAGATCCTGTACTATACGGGACTGTCATTAACAATCAAAATGCAGTGTTGTGCTTGTAGTCTCTTCGCGCTAGATCCGAATACACACATAAGCCTTAAATAACTTCTACTGTCAGTTTGTTCAAATGTTCGTAAATCTATCGTACCAAACTGCGTGGTCATCAGTCCGTAGCTTACAAACTACTTAAACCTAGGTAAACTAACCTACGGACAAACACACACACCCATGCCCTAGGGAGGACTCGAACCTCCACGGCGAGCAACAGCGCGCTCCGCAGCGAGGTGCTTTAGACCGCTCGGATACTCCACCGCGGCTACTGTCAGTTTCACGAGTTAATCGTTGTACAAGTAAACAGTGTGGCACATTTATGTTCTGTCCGCCAAATAATGTCTTGGAGACGGCACGAAGTTAAAGTTGATATGAATAGCAAATTTCGTGATACTAAAAAAAAGTTGGCCCACTAATCTCAACGTTTCTTAGGTGAAATATGTGGATCGGATTCCTTCCGTTTTTTATTGTCTTGGTAAAGATAGTGTTTAGCACTCATACAAGTTAACAATTTTTACACATGAACTGTAACTGTACTTTAATATTGCGTGTTTATTTCTTTTCGATAAAGGGTCACGTAGCTGATTTATTTATTTACTTCAAATTATTTAAAAGTCGCCTCATTGAAGAAGTCGTTTGGTGACGAAGATAGCGACACAAGCACAGATTCGATTATGTTTGCTGAAACGAAAATCTTATCCCGTCATCTATTAATTCTTATAGCGTATTGGCAATTATTGACACTTCGTTCACTGAGCTAGGCGTCAGCTGTCTTTCTAGTTTCTCTGTTCAGTTGTGGTAGGCCTGTATCATGCATTCTGTCTTAAAACCCAGCAGTATAAGCTCGTGAAGTCAGCAACACGTCATCGTAATCGTCATCTAGCGTCGTCCGCCATGATTTGTCGCATTTGTCAAGTGGAATCGCGCGCCGCCACAGATGATGTTGCAACGACAGAACCGTTTGTTCTTTGCTTTCTTACGCTTCAGGAGAGTCTGTACACAGTTAGATAAATAGTAACAATTTGCTACAAATGATTCTACACCCGTAAAACGTCTCCCAATATTGTACCGAGTATTGTATAATCTTTGTAAAATGACCTTTTGACCACAGCTGCTTAATTTATTAGATCAAAGCTACCGGTTTCGATTAATGTACCATTCTCAATCCCCAGCAGAGCTCAAGAATGGTAGCTACATTAACCGAAACCGGTAGCTTTGAGCTAATAAATTAAGCAGCTGTGGTCAACATGCCATTTTACAAATATTTAAAAACCGTTAAATTTCACCTTTTCACATTCCTATTGTATAATCATTCGTCGTTCTCAAAATACTATTACTACCGACCGAGTTGGCGCAGTGGTAATATACTGGACTAGCATTAGGGCGAACGTTCATTTAAATCCACATCTGGCCATCCAGATTTAGGTTTTCCGTGATTTTCCTCAATCACTCCAGGCAAACGCCGGGATGGTTCCTTTGAGAGAGCACGGCCGATTTCTTTCCCCACCATCACTCAAAAATCCGAGCGTGAGCTCCGTCTCTAATAATCACGCTGTCGACGGGACGTTAAAACCTAAGCTTCCTTTTCTAATTACCGCGCTGTAGACGGGATGTAAACCGAAAGTCTCCTTTGGCCTTCCTTCTTTTGTGTATTACATAATTCAAAAGGATATACATGTATATATACATACTTACACAGTTGAAAGTACACGACAATAGAAGCAAAAAATGTCCCAGTAAACATGGATCCTTAGACGTGCCGTTTGCGAGATAATTATTAATGTATGGTTCCAAGACGCCACTGACGTCATTGTAAACATCGTTCTAGTTAGCACATATTAATTTCAAATTTAGACTTTACTATTAAGATTTACATTTCATTCACTTCATATTTCACTCACTTTATTGAAAACATCGTTCTAGTTAGTGCAAATTAATTTGAAATTTAAACTTTACTTTTTTAGGTTTTACATTGCATTTAGTTCACAATTAACGTAAGGGATTACCTGTTAAAGGAGGTGTTCGAAGTGTCTTCCTTGCATCTGTATGCAATACTGTGCTTGTCTCTGAAATGTATTTCGAATTCTTTCGAAAGAACCCTGGAAAAAGCGTGTACAACTCTCCGTTGCAGTTCCTCAACCATGTTAACACTTCGCCTTTGAGGTAATCGCAGACACAAAAAACTAAAGCTTTTAGATCAGGTCACTCTGTGATCAGGTGATCTTGGGGGCCAAGGTACAGGTCCGCCTCGACCTATCCATCTTTGGCCGATCTGCGCGTTAGATGCCGTCTCACAGCAGCAGCAAAATGTGCCGCACCTCCATCTAAAATCTACAATAATGTCAGTGAAATATCAACCATATGCGATATAAATCTTATAGTAAAGATTAAATTTCAAATTAATGTGTGATAACTAGGACGATGTTTACAATGACGTAGGTGGCGGCTTGCAACCATACATTCGTAATTACCTCGTAAACGGTTTGTTTAAGAAACCATGTTTACTGGGACATTTTTGCTTCCGTTATCGTGTACTTTCAAGCATGTAAATTTGCGCCATCCTTTTTGATACACCCTGTATATATATAACGAGTATCGGCAACAACATTGCTGCTACAAACATCCTACGCGCCATCGGTCCTCGCTTGTGTAGTCTCCTTCTTCCAATCCTCGTTTCCGCATCTCTTCTTGAGTACCATTTTATCCACTTTTTACGCAATCTATCAGGCTTGGAAATTAAACGCCTAGCAAGAGCCGAGCAGTCATAAACTCGGCTGTACCCACGTCCTCGTCCGCTGGAGCAATCTCTTCCACAGAGAAAAGAAGCTGGGATATTGTCATAACCTAAAACCAATTTCAGTTAACTTTCTGGTCAAACTGCACTTATCAGAAATTCATAAGCTAGGATATCGGTAAGTCGAGATCCTAGCTTATGAATTTCAGTGCAGAATTTTAAAAAACTGTATTGACTTTAATTGCATGAGAGTCAATATCTGAAATGAGTCTAGAAGAAAAAGAGAAATAATATATACCAGAGCGGTCGACAAGAGAGGTGACGTCGGTTGAAAGAAAGTAGCAGCCATTTTGCTGACTAAAATTTTTAGATTCAATAACGGAACGGAACCTCTAGCCTGCATCTCAGTCAGTCAACGAGCCAACAAAAAATGACTTTAAAAAATAGCAAAGTTGATCAGGGTTGAATGCCTCTTCCGACATGCAATAGAAATGGAAAGACTAAAATTACCAGAAGAATTTTTAACAGGATCCAATAGCAAGCGCCTAAACGTTCCAAGACGCTACAGCATTTTTCCTCTGAATCAATATTTAATTAGACTTTTTCCACAAAGAACAACAGCAGGGGACACTAAAGATGTTTACAACGGCACTGTTAAGTTGGAATATGCAGTTCGTATGTGCACCTTAAGTGCATCTTGTTTCTAGTCGAGTTTAATCCAAGTAAATCAGTGTCGCTATAATGAAACTGCTGTTATAACTTGGTACCATCCAGGGATGATGATAACGAAAAAAATATGTTTTGATCGCACATTGCATAAAATGCGAAAACTGAACTTACTAGTTGCTGGCATGGGGTAGTAACCGTTAGATCACGACTGGGAAAAAATTGTAACTGCTGTCCTTTAATCTCAATACACATACAATGTAACCTTATAAGGCTTAGTCCATGGTGTGGATCATACAGCAACCAGTCAAATTTTAATTTCAAGAAAAAACAGTTTTGGTTGCAAAGTGGTTTTATTAATTACAAATGACGCGTTTCGCTCTCACAGCAGGGTATCATCACATTATCTGCATGACAAACGTTACGCAAATTACTACAACAGCCCCTGTTTCACTACTTTAAATGTTGTGATAATTCTTGTGTATGTTTGTCATGCAGGCCTGCTGTGAGGGCGGAATGCGTCATTGGTAATTAATAACACCACTTTGCAACCAAGACTGTTTTTACTGGAAATTACATTGTAACTAACAGTGTACAGTTTGTCACAGTGTGTGTATTTTGAGATTATAGTAGGACAGCAGTTACAATTATTTCACTATCAAGGTTCCTGATCACATACCGACATTTGGTACCGTTCACGAACAAAAATAAAATTTGGTAAGGTAAATTGACTTGGAATGGCAGCAAAGGAATTATGAATAAAGTATCCTCGTGTCATTGGCTGACAATAAAGCCAATTTTACGTGCAACCTTTAGAAAAGAAGTAACCATTTCATATTCTCGGCTAAATAACCTATCTACACGTAAATTAACTTGAATGTGTAGTTGTTTGCTATATTCTTGCACCAATATGAACAATAAGATGCAATTAAAGACATTGCAAAACCGGTTGTGCGAGTCTACAAAAGTTCAATAAAATTCAGCTACAGTGAATTAACGGCCTTTCATTCAACACTTTTGAGATAAACGCGTCTTTATCAGCTCCCATTAAACACGACGCGCAGCGCACAGCGTTGAAACCTTGGAGCTGAGAGCGGCACAAGAAACATAAATTCTTTCTTGTACGCGCGAGTGAAACCGATGTGAGCGAGCTGAGGCAGCCGCGCGGGTGCACTGTGGCCACCCCAATGGGATCACGCACTGGGTTTTCCAGCCGCCTCCCTGCCGCCGCGAAGCAGGAAGCGTGGAGCGCGATCGAAGTGCTTGCGGGCAGCGTGGCGCGCAGTGCGCATGCGCGGCCCGGCCTGCTGGCAGCTACCTCCTGCACGCGGCCGGCTAGCTGCTACCTCCGCCGCGCGGCTGCCCGCCTGTTGCCGGGAAGTCGACGCGTGGTCCAAGCGGTGCGCCGCGGACGGGCGACAGCGTCTTCTTCCTCTTTGCTTTCTTTCTTTCGTTCTTGTTTTCTTTTTTGGATCGCGGCGCTGACCGCTGGCCGCCCCCACCAGGCGGCGCGCCGGCCACTGGCCACTGGCCACTGCGCATGAGCACGCCGCCCGCGCAGCCGCCGCGCAGTTTAAACTGGCTGGCCGCGCTGACCGCTCGCTCCTGCCTGCCCGCCTGCCCCAAAGCAGCACGGAATCAAACAGACAATTTTATCAACCAGCCTAGCGTTGAGACGAACAGCTACAATTAATTACAAGAAATGTATTCGCACTTGCGAATATGGATCAGCAGCAGCTGTATGGTTTAATTGTGTGGCATATGAAAATTTGTGCACGACCAGGGGCTCGATCCCAAATTTCCCGCTTTTCGCGAGCGATCGTGTTAAATCATTACGCTATCCGTGCACGCTTCCCGGACCGACGAAAACTTCCATATGCCACGCAATGCCTACCGCCTATGAGTGTTCGTACAGTTCATTCTTTAAAGGCCATTCCACACTGCACGTGGCGTGCGTGTCTGGATGCACGCCACGCCGGCCACGCTAGCCACGTACCATTTCACACAGCGGCCACAGTTGCGATGCTATACCGGCCACGTTGTTTCCTAGTATGCAGAAAGATGTCAGCTCCGCCGGTTCCATGGTGACAGTCTGGATTTTCGTGTGGCTTACCTTGGTTTGATGGCACCAGGAGCAGCGGCAGTAGTGACGATGAGCTGCTTTTATTGTATTCTTTGGCTTCAATGATTGACTTTCTTCTTATGTACTGCCTACTTGATGTTAATATGCAAAGTTCAAGTTTATGTGGGCCCTCAGGACTTGGATTCTAGCACTCAGGATGGTCAGACACTGACCGAAATCGATATGGCCAAAGCTGGTTTTTCCAATTTTAATAATTTTAATGTGGTCGCTCTGCACCAGACTCCGGATGGAGTCGCATACATGACAAATATCATTAATAAGTACAGTGAACAGTTATGGTGACTGGATACTTACGACAGACATTTAATAGTATTACCGCAGAATATGTATGTACTTTTGATAACGCTTCGGCAATTTCATCCCATGCTTTTTCTTTAAAAGTTACATCTCTGTAGATTTCCAATGTTGAGTCCCAAATGACAGGATGAGAGCAAACTTGTTCAATTAACTGCTCCATATTGAGTCTAAAACGTTACTGGAACACACAATGGCACACCAACTACTTGTAAATCATCAACAATAAACGCAACAGCGCAGGCAACAAAGATGACGCGCTGTGTAGTGCTCGAGAGTTGGCTTGGACGAGGTCTTACCTTCGCTCTGCGCATGCGCGGACTGAAAACTTGGCTGGCCACTTTAGAAAGATCGCTCAGGGAACGAACGGAAGCCACGCGTGTCCGGCGTGGCGCGTGGCCGTGGCCTGCAGTGTGAACAGCCCCATTTGATAACACGGGAAGCCACAGTTTTAAACGTAGCTAGCCTACGTGCGGACACGCACGTCACGTGCAGTGTGGAATGGCCTTAAGTCTTACACAGGGAGAGACGATTACTAAATTCGTAGCAAGCCTTGCTGTGGCATATTAAATACGATGTACCCGTCAGTGCCTGTGTTTATCGACAGCATTAATCAAATGTCTTTCAGACATACATGTATTTGAATAGCTAAAAAGTTCCTACTGCTTAATACTGTTGTTGTGGTCCTCAGCCCAAAGACTATTTTGATGCAGTGCTCGCAACACATCAGTAACCTCTGCCTCTCCAATTCTGAATCTCTACTACAATCTATATCCGTTTTTAACCAACTTACTGTATTCATCTCTTGGTTTCACTCTACAGTTGCTTAACCTCCGAAGCATGGGCGAAGCCATGGGGTGGTTTCTGGGGTTCAAACCCCTCCCGAAATGTTGACAAAGCCAACAAAAACTGGCATCATTCTGAGTCAGGATAAAGCTCGCCTACACTTCGTTAAGATTGGGAAGCCGTTACACTGGCTCCATACCGTCACGATTCCCCCCCCCCCCCCCCTTAAGCGGTTTCCATGTCTCTTAGAACCCTGGCCATCAGTATATTTCAGAGAAAGAGGTGCATATCTGATCCTTTATCTAACTGCAAATATTGAGGAAATGAACGTTTTGTCTCACATTGTGTTTAATGTATTAAGTTATCGTGATTACTATTAAAATTTAGCTTTTTCTCAGGTGTTTTCACTTACTATATCTCCCCCTTATAGATGAGTGTGTCGGCCGCGGTGGCCGAAGGGACTGAGGCGCTCCAGTCACGGTCTGCACGGCCACTCGGCCACTCGGGCATGGATATTTGTGCCGTCCTTAGTATTAGTTAGTTCATAAGTAGTTTGTAAGTTTAGGGACTGATGACCCCGTAGTTAAGTCCCATAAGCTGAGTGTGACTTGCATGTGTTCCAGTCACTACGAACAAATTATTGCTCAAGGCACCCTCGGTAAATTATGATAAAGAATGGGACTAAACCAGGCGGAGATTCTGTATAGAAAGTGTCGGGCAATGGACTTACACTCTGCTATAGACATTTGAGATGTTTTATAACACCACTGTTTGTAATTACAATGTCGGTCAACAGTATTTGTTGAAGTTCCTATGTAAACGAATCAAGGTGCCCTTCTAGACAAAGCGTGTCTGCTGTAAACTTATTTTTTGTCATTGACAGATTTCATTTACCGAAAAATTTGAGTTTTTAGGCAGTGCTTCTCTGTTAATGCTTCAGAAGTTACTGATAGCTTCACGCACTGTGTTTCTGATTTCCAAATGTAGAGCTTATGGGACTTTTTGATTTCCATCCGTGTTTCGATCCACATATGTCTGACATTTTGTAAGCCAATAGACTAATAATCACAGAACTTAAGTCCTTCAGATTTACAAACATTTGAATTTGTAACATCCACGGGTGGCAATGCAATCACAGGGTGACGAATACTGTCTTGGCATACATTATTGCCGGCCGCGGTGGCCGAGGGGACTGAGGCGCTCCAGTCACGGTCTGAACGGCCACTACGGTCGGGGGTTCGAATCCCTCCTCAGGCATGGATATTTGTGCCGTCCTTAGTCTTAGTTAGTTCATAAGTAGTTTGTAAGTTTAGGGACTGATAACCCCGTAGTTAAGTCTCATAAGCTATAAAAACATTTGAATTTGAACATTTGGATACATTATTCCACGACTACTCGACCTGTTCACGTAGTTCTGCAAGACTTGTGTTTGGACGAGTCGCACAAGTCAGTTGTTTTCCCGTCATAAAAAATGTTCAAATGTTTGTAGAACTTATGGGACTTAACTACGGGGTCATCAGTCCCTAAGCTTACAAACTACTTATAAACTACCTAAGACTAAGGACGGCACAAATATCCATGCCCAAGGGGGGATTCGAACCCCCGACCATAGTGGCCGTGCTGACCGTGACTGGAGCGCCTCAGTCACCTCGGCAACCGCGGCCGGCTTTCCCGTCATATCCCAAACAAGTTTGATTCAAGACAACTCCAAAGATGGAACAGCCAAGGAAGTTCTCGCACCTTTTGCAAAGGACATTGAGATCCACTCGCGGCGTATGTGCAACAATTATCCTGTTG
This sequence comes from Locusta migratoria, assembly GCA_026315105.1. NCBI lineage: Eukaryota > Metazoa > Arthropoda > Insecta > Orthoptera > Acrididae > Locusta > Locusta migratoria. Next base: position 467,668,305 of record CM048744.1, on the reverse strand, counting down.
CAAGAATGCGGGAAAGACTGGGTCTTACAACTTTCTGCATACACCGAGCTTGTGTCAGCATTCCCTCCACAAACACCAAAGGTGTCAGGTGATGACATGGGGCCGGCCGCGGTGGCCGAGGTGACTGAGGCGCTCCAGTCACGGTCTGCACGGCCACGACGGTCCGTCTGCCACATCGGCTCCGGGCCGTGTTTACAAGTGCTTCCTCGCTGCGGCCGGCGGCGTTCTTCGCGTCTGCTGTTCTTCTATTTGCTATATCTACGTACTTGTAAGTAATGGCCGATTGTGAAGATCGCGAAAATAATGTGCAATTTGAATTTGACAAGTCGGTTCCGCGGCCGTCAGGTTTCGAAATCCATGGTTGGTTGAAAAACGATCTGAAAATTAATGAAAGTGACGTTCTCGGTTTACAACCAGACGCTTTTCTGAACTCTCTCTTTGTCAAACTTAGTACTCCAGAACTGTGTGACACAATTGTAAATGTAGAAGGTGGTGTCCGGAAATTTAAACACTTTGATGGAACAGTGAGTAATGTGGCAGTGTTTAACGCCGGTTACGGACTTAGGACAGTTAGAGTGTTTAATTTACCGTTCGAAATGAAAGATAAGACAATTGAAAACTGTTTGCCACCGTATGGAACTGTGTTGTCTGTTACTAGGGAAAAATGGTCATCTGCATATATCTATCAAGTGGAAAACGGAATTCGTAGTGTCCGTATGATAGTACGAAAGCACATTCCGTCCTTCCTTGTAGTGAAAGGCCACAGGGCTTTTATTACATATAACGGACAACCGTCGACGTGTTCGCACTGTAATGCCACGGGACACTTCAGACAGAACTGCCCACGCCGCAGGCGGGGGAGGCGGCAGACGCCGTGACGTACGCCTCGGTCGCGTTAGGAGGGCCCACCTCACCGACGCGTCGCGCTGCCGCGGATGAAACTGTCATGCATGTAGACGCCGCGCCCGCAGCCCCTCAAAATGAAACGGTCAGTGACGTCACAGCCGACGCTCAGAATGTAGCCGACGGTTCCGTGGTAGTTTCGGAAAAGGTAGCTAATCAGATACCACCCGAAGACGCGACGGAATCAGAACCCACCCCAGTTGAAGTTCCATCCCAGGTGACAGACGCCCATCTCGAGGTCCATCCTGACGAGTCGGCGACTACTGTGACAGGTTCCACAACCGTTGAAGATGTACGTCCTACCGACGTCTCCTCAAATGTAGTCCCGGAGAGTCAGACGACGGGACTCGAACCAGCGCAATATGTTAAGCCTGCCGTGTCGACTCCGGTAGATGTGACGTTGTCCGCGTTGACAAGATTAGAAGCCGTGCAAGATAGCGTCCCCCCTGAAGTGTCAGCGGTTGGAGTTTCTGCCACCGCCGCTGCAGATCGTCCACGCGAACGGGCAGACAGCGCGGGTGGCCGCAAGTCACGTCGCGACAGGGCAGCAGAAAGGCGCGCGCGCAGAGAGAAGGGCCGCAGCACCAGCTCCTCGGGATGCCCGGAGCGACGGGACTCCTACCAGAGGGGGTGGAGTCGGTCCCACGAATCTCGTCAGTATCAGCGCTCGGCGTCGAAGTCGCTGCAGAAATCTGCGTCACTGGCTTCGTCACGGTCGGATCTAGATTCTCGGCAGGAAGCACAAGCGGGCCGTGGTTATCAGCAGCCCATGACGAGTGGTCAGGAATACAGGATGGAGGAGGTGGTCCGGCAGATAAAGGAAAAGCTCAGTGCACCCGACACCGACTATTGTATGGCAACGGACTTGTCACGGGACTCGAACCCGGCGCAATCCGCGGTCAAAAGAAAGGCCGAAGACGACCCGCAGCCGCGCACGCGCGTTTCTCTGCAGGGGGCCGCGGCAGGCCACGACACTGGACAGCAAGTGTCGAAGTCGTGGGCGGAGGAGATGGAAGAGGGCGAGATCTAGTCTCGCGCCGTCATTGAATTCCCTGACTAAATGGTGGCACACCCACCATCACTTGTTGCCACTATCAACATCAATAGATTTGTGTCAATTGTAAAGTTTGAATGTTTATTACAATTTTTGAATTTTTTGAAGGCAGACGTTGTTTTTCTTCAGGAAGTGGTGACCGAACTTGTTCACAATATACCCGGTTACCAGGTGGTTTTAAATTTCGATCCGGAGAGTCACGGTGGAACTGCTATTTTGATACGTGATGGTCACGAATTCAGTGATGTTGCCACTATCCCAAATGGACACGGAGTAGCGTGTACCATAAATAACATTCGTTTTGTAAATGTTTATGCTCCCTCGGGATCTGACTGAAAACCGCAACGTCGAGTCTTTTACAGTTCGGACATTTGTCACCTTTTTAGAGGCCCATATTTGCCTGTCATAATGGGCGGTGATTTTAATTGTGTACTCGACGACCGCGACCAGGAACCGAACCCATACAAGTGCATAGAGTTAGCAACGCTCGTGACTGAAATGAATCTAATAGACACGTGGCGCCACTTACACCCCCACGATCCGGGGTTTACTTTTTACTACCCGACAGGTAGGAGTCGCCTCGATAGGATTTATATTTCTGGAGAAAAGAAAGACTGTGTACTAGAATCTGCGGTACACCCAGTGGTGTTTTCTGACCATGCCGCATATGTCTGCCGTTTTCATTCACTGATGGCTCAGAAGCCACGTACGAAATGTAGGTGGAAGTTCAATGTACGTCACCTTACGAACATTGGTTTCGACGTTGTGATTCGTAGGGCATGGAGTAGTATTTTAACATATCGCCATTTCTACTCTTCTGCGTTGTCGTGGTGGACAGAATATGCAAACCCAGCGCTACGAAAAAGTGTTATTGAATTTAGTCAATCTGTTTGCCACTGGGAACGTACCACCTTGCAATTTTACGAGACATGTCTCAACGACGCAATCAATATGCAAACAGACAATCCGTCTTTCCGGATGGCGAACATCAGACAAATTAAAACCAGACTCTTGGCCTTGAAGAAGGCGTCGTTGCGTGGCTGCGTGGTGCGCAGCCAGGCGGCCGGTCAGCTGGCAGACGAGCAGGCCTCGCTGTTCCACCTGCTGCCGCCGCGCGGCCAGGCGTGACGTCACACAGCTGCAGGCGGCCGGCGGCGCGCGGCTGAGGGACAGGGCGAGCATTCTGGCAGAGGCGCGCAGGCACTTTGCGGACTTGTTTAGCGCAAAAGCAACGGACAACGCCGCCATTACAGATCTGTTGCGAGGTGTCCCGCACGTTTTAACAGTCACCGGACCGCCGTCACCTCATGGAACCATTCACCGTAGAGGAAGTAAAACAGGTCTTGCAACTATGTGCAAAAAACAAATCGCCCGGTGCTGACGGCCTCCCGCCAGAATTTTATCTCCACTTTTGGCACTTGTTCGGCTCAGTTTTAGTTGAATGTTTTAACGAACTTTTAAATGGAGTGGCAATACCGGCGAGTTTTCCGGAAGGAATAATCACCTTGGCTCCGAAAACCCGAGTGAACAATAGAATTGACAGTCTCCGCCCGATTACGCTTTTAAACGGTGATTATAAACTTTTTACAAAATGTGTTGCGTCCCGTTTAAAGCCTGTTATGTCTAAGATCCTCAGTGACTGTCAGTTTTGTGCAGTGCCGCAAAGGAATATCTACGACGCGGTCACTACATACCGTGACGTCATCGCATACACCACGATGCAGAAAATTCCCTTTGGAATACTTTCCGTCGACATTGCCACGGCGTTTGATCGCGTTAGTCACCATTACCTAAGAAAAGTGCTTTCTAAACTTGGATTTGGGAATAAATTCACGGCCATGCTATTCAATATTTTTAACAGCTCGACATCGCGTGTGACGATCAATGGTTTTTTGTCCGCACCTGTTGCCGTCGATTGCTCCGTCAAGCAGGGGTGTCCTCTCGCTATGGCCCTGTTTGCAATCTCACTGGACCCCTTGTTGCGACGCCTGCACAGTGCATGCGTCGGACTCAGTGTAGGAGGGAAGAAACAGGTTTGCCGCGCGTATGCGGATGACGTCGGCCTTCTTGTGTCTACGGAAGCTGAGTTGGACACCTTACGCAAGGTCCTGACATTATATGAAAATGCATCGGGTGCATGTATCAACAATCGTAAAACTGTGTTTCTTCCTATTTATGGGGCAGCGAACAGATTCCGACGTCCCTGGTTTACCGTGAAACAAGTGCATAAGATCCTAGGTGTTCGTTTCTCGGCAAATCTTTTGAAGACAGCGGCACTCAACTGGCGCCTGACACTGCATGCAATACGCGCTATGGCGCACCTCACTGCCACCCGCACCCTGGCACTGACGCAGCGGATTTCGATCGTCAACGTGTGTCTGCTCAGCAAAGCCTGGTTCCTCGCACAGTTCTTCCACGTGCCCAAAGTGCTAGGACGAGCCATCACACAAGCAGCCTATTGGTTTCTGTGGAGGGGTGAAATTTTCAAAGTAAGTCATGCTACCTGCACATTGCCCCGAGAGGAAGGAGGCCTCGGCCTGACGCACTTCGCTGTCAAAGCGGCGGCGCTACTGATCCACCGCACGTGCGCCGTTATAGAAAAGGACCCGCTCGGCCCCACGGCCGTTCTGTTCGATGTTCTCCGGCCCGCGTCTGAAATAGCGCCGCTCAACCCCACTGCCATTCCTTACCGGCTGCGACATGTGAGAGAGTACTTTGTTCAGAAAAGTTACCTGGACGACGAAGACCTCCACCCGAACGCGGACTATAAAAATCGTCTACCACGGACTGCGAGGACAGCCAGCTGCCAATAAAATGAAGATGCGTTTCCCAGGGTCTAGGTGGAAGAATGTGTGGGCGAATGTCCACGCCCCCTTCCTTACAGCGGACGTGGTTAGTTGCTGGTATAAAGTCGTGAATCGAGTCGTACCCACCAACGAAACACTGCACCGGATTTGCCTGCGCGCTTCCAGCCTTTGCGTAGACTGCTCAAGGAGGACACGTTGGAACACCTTTTCCTGTGCCCCACGCGTTCGCCCATCTGGAACGTTGCAACCGGGATGCTGGCGTTCATTAATCGCACCGCCGTGGACACCTTCTCGGTGGACGTAGCCCTCATCCCTGACTTCAAGCCATACCCTGCCACCAAGTGTGCCGCAACAATCTGGATCGTCGCGCATACTATCTACGCCGTTCTACAATTACAATTGACACAGGTCTATCAGTATATGCTCTACCTTCAGGAGGAACATAACAATCTACGCCGTACAAAGGACTATTCTACTCTTTTTGCTCGGTTTTTGATCGTGGCAATTGAACATGCATACCATAATCTTTTGTGAAGGGAATTCAATGACAGCCCAAACCCTCATCGGACTACGTCTTTTGGCTATGGACATGGTCTCTGGTTATGATGTAATTCGACGGAACACTATCGTGTGACTATTAAACGGAAAGAAACATGATCTAGTAAAATTATATGTTTGTGGCATGTCACACTTTATGTGCGTGTGCGTCTATGCAGAACTCAGCTTTGTTTTCTCCTTACCTTTCGGTTTTGTTGACACGTTTTAAGAGTGTATAGTGCTTCGCAGGTCTGCCCACCGACCTTCAGTGTTGAGGATGGTTTTTTTATTTCCAAGAAGAGAATTATCTCTTCTTCATGTCTATGATTTAATTCTCCTTTACCATTTGGACTTTAGTTGAGACTTTTTACCATCGAACTTGAAGTGCATCACTGAAGAATACAAAGCACTGTACAGCGGAACTGTTTATTTGCTTCTTACAACGGAGTGTTTTACGTTCACCTGCTATTACTATAGCTTGGAAGCTCGCCGACGAAGGCGAAAAATGGAGAGCGCAAGGACGGGGTGTAGGGGCATGGATGTTTGTGCCGTCTTTAATATGAGCTAGTTCATAAGTAGTTTGTAAGTTTAGGGACTGACGACCCCGTAATTAAGTCCCATAAGCTCTACAAACGTTTGACTTCGCAATTAAAAATGTCGTCGCGTATCAAATGAGATCTGTGATTCGCTTTCTGAATGCAAAGAAAGTTAAACCAACGTAAATTCATCGGCAAATGTGCGAGGTTTACGGACAAAATGTTGTAGAGTACACCTGTCGCTGTATCTTACAGTTTGATTTAACTTAATGTATATATTGTCTTAAATTTGTTCATTTCACGTATTTCCATTTCTTATATGCTAGATATATTTCTTATGTATCGTCATTACCTATATTGAATCATTTAGTGTAAACATATACTGAATGTGTAAACCCGCATGAATGCACGGCCATTCTTATGCTGTAAGTTGGTAATGCTCCAGAGAAAATGTCGAACCTGTTGTAAAGACTGTCTTTGGTACAGAAATAGTAGCTGTGAGTGTCGCGCTGCTGGAACAGTCGCGGAGTGGACTCGCCAAAGTAAACACATAAATGTTTTGTTGATGGTGCAGAGGCACGTTAGGCGCAGTGTGGCGCGAGTTTAATGAAGTAGCATAGTTGCGATAAGCCTGAGAGGCGTACTGTTTAATGTATTGAAGGAAGTACGAAACTAGTTTATTTATACTCGAAAGTGATCAGTGTAATGTTTTTTTCATGTGTGCAAGAAAAGTAATTGTTTGGTTATCAAGTCTATTGTCACCGAGAGTGATCGTTGCTGTAATTACAGAGATTAGCAACTGTATCGAGGTGATAGCAATGCATGGAGATTTCAGCCAGATGAACGGAACAAAGAGTTGTCGATAAAAAATATTTTTGAACCAGCAGTAAGAGTACCTATTGTAATCATATCTGTCTTGTATGGACTTCACGACGAAGACGACGAAAACAGATGAGTACTTTTGTAACATTTCATTTTGTTTGCATGTAATTGTAGTGTCAATCCAATCAGAATTTTGGTTCAATTATAAATGACTTATTTTGAAACCAGTCTTAATTTTGTAAGTAGTTGTAGTCACCCCATTATCACCATTATTAGATTATGTTGATTATGCAAGCCTGTAGATTGACTAACAAGTTCAATCATTTTTCAAAGTAATTATGATCAGTTATAAAGAAATTGCTAGACGAGTTAAGGAATTGCTAAACGTGTTACAACCACAGGGACTAGTAATTAAAGTGCAGTGCTGTTCTAAATTTTGCCATCAATTATTATGCCAAAGCTTTTAACTCGCAAGAGAGTTTGCACGTAAAGTAAAGTTGGTTTCATTTATATATAAAGTAACCAGGCTAACAGTAGTCGAAGTATTATAGTTGAGTAACCAGACTTGACGAAAGTAATTTTTATGAAATACGTTAAATGCCAGACTCTGCTCAGCCAGTTACACGCGTACGCTACCCAGGCCCTGGAACCAATTAATCAAAAAATACCAGAATGAATCCTTCACTCTGCAGCGGAGTGTGCGCTGATATGAAACTTCCTGGCAGATTAAAATTGTGTGCCGGAACCGGGACTCGAACATGGGACCTTTGCCTTTCGCGGGCATGCGCACTACCGACTGTGCTATCCCGACACGACTCACGATGCCGCTCCACAACTTTACTTCCGCCAGTACCTCGCCTCCTACTTTCCAAACTTCACAGACGCTCTCCTGCGAACCATGCAAGACTAGCACTCCTGGAAGAAAGGATATGGTGGAGTGCTAGTCTTGCATGGTTCGCAGGAGAGCTTCTGTGAAGTTTGGAAAGTAGGAGGCGAGGTACTGGCGGAAGTAAAGTTGTGGAGCGGCATCGTGAGTCGTGTCGGGATAGCACAGTCGGTAGTGCGCTTGCCCGCGAAAGGCAAAGGTCCCAGGTTCGAGTCCCGGTTCCGGCTCACAATTTTAATCTGCCAGGAAGTTTCAATCAAAAAATAGTTCACGTAAAGTTTTATAAGGAAGTTGAATGCTTTAAACGATATTATCAGAATTATTGGGAACTTTGACTGTAGTATTTGTGAAGCTCATTGCACCACGGAGTTTCACAGTACTGATCTATTATCATTGCAATCAGAGTCTATCAGCTATTACGATTTTGATTATAACAGGAACACGCCATCACCACTACATGAATTCTGACACGTTTATTAGTGAAGTTGTTCTGTTCGTGAATCGTAAGAGGTGCTGGTTGGAGGCTGTAGTCAGTGCTAAGTCAGATAGGGCCAAGCTTAATTAATTACCACAGTGACTGCTTCAAGTTAATTAATATCAATTTGTTTTATTTATTCAAAATGTTAACTTTCACTGCGAAAGTGTTGTTGCGACCATTAATTGTGATTTGCTGCAACGTTGGTCACGTAATTAATGAAGAGAAAAATAACGTGGATGAGGTCGCGGACAATGTTAGTGATCAGCAAAAGGTAATTGACGAACATCAGAACGAATCAGAGGCTAAATGTTCATCAGATGATCTGTCATCAAGTAGTGAGGAGGAACGGAAAATCGACAGAAATAAAAAGGATAGGCGAAGGACAAAAATAAGGGATGGTGAGCCTCAAGGAAATGCAGACTTAAGTGCGTTAGTGCAATTCATGCAAAATATAAGCCGGAATCTTGGACAAAAAATCGAAAAGTCACAGCTAGAAATAAAGAAAATAGATCAAAAAATCGAAAAATCACAGAACTAAGACCGGAACTTAGACAGGACATAAAGAAAATAGATTAAAAAAATCGAAGAAATAAAAAAGGAAAATGAACACGTCAGGAAGCAGATAAGTAAACAGGACAAAAGGATAGATGATTTAGTCACGCAAACGGAACAACAGATTACGCAGGCGCAAAAAATTTCTGAGGAGCGTCACACCGAGTGCAGTAACGAAGTCACTTTGGTTAAAAAATAATTAAACAGAACCAAAGACGAAGTCGCGGGACTCGAACTGAGATTAAGACGCACTGAGGAAAGAATTGTTCAGATACAAAGAGAAATGCAGCGTGTTGTGGAACATGAAGGTAATACGTGGACCTTGCCTAGTACAGAAGCGCAAGTTGGCAGTCACAATGATGACGCAACAGATAATTGTTATCGTCTCATGAGGCAGCCAGCTGCAGGAAACGTCAGCTTTGAAACGACAAAATCTGTCACCGAAACTAGTAACGGGAATTCGCATTACGAAATAAATTTGAACGGAACTGTACAGGAGCAAAGAAATGTTGCGCCATTGCGTTGTGTTGACAACAATGAGGAGGCAAGGCGCACTGAAAATGATAGACGAATGGAAAAGTATTTGCATAGTATCAAACCGCCACTATTCAAACTAGATGGCAACATCCATATAATGAAATTTTTGAATCACATCGAACAAACTTTACCGCGAGTTTGGTCGGATCGCATGTATATAAATTACATTCTGTCCAACGTACATGAAAGTATTCATAATGACGTTACGGACATGAGTAGCGAGAGCAGAAGCTACCGCGAATTTAAGGATCAACTAATACGCAAATATTGGTCATTAGCAAAGCAGGATGAAGTTTATGAAGATATTCACACAGCACCGATCTTTAACGCAAATAAATTCAGTACGATGGAGAAATATGTAAAACATTACTGGAATAAGAATAGGTATTTTAGCTATCCAATACCGGAGCGAGCTTTCATTTCAGTAATGTTGGCAAAATTTCCCAGACGTGTGCGTGATCTTTTCATTGTACAACCAGTTTTATCTATAGAAACACTTATGGAAGTCTTGGAAAGATGTGATCGAAGCTGGGAAAATGGAGACCGACCCAACCGACAGGACAGAGGGAATAGGAATGGAACAGATGATCGACGTTATCGGAGGGACGAAGGTACTCGCCGTGAAGATAACGGATACGGGCACCGACAAGCGGATACACGGGAGGATAGGTCACGAGGAGGTGATACCAATAATGGCCGACAAAGATGATCGACGGCAACGTCATCAGAGAGAAGAAGAACCGAGACAAGACCGACAAGAAAATCGTAATAGAGAGAGGAATAATCGAAATGATTGGCAAAACACCGGAGCTAGGCCCAAAGAATACAATCAGTCACGTAATGTAGACAGAAGTAGAGAAGATGGAAGAACAGTCTACGAGAAACCGGGACCCCGCGACAAACAGGTTTGTGCGTTAGAAGCACGCAGCGGGCACCGACAAGCGGATACACGGGAGGATAGGTCACGAGGAGGTGATACCAATAATGACCGACAAGATGATCGACGGCAACGTCATCAGAGAGAAGAAGAACCGAGACAAGACCGACAAGAAAATCGTAATAGAGAGAGGAATAATCGAAATGATTGGCAAAACACCGGAGCTAGGCCCAAAGAATACAATCAGTCACGTAATGTAGACAGAAGTAGAGAAGACGGAAGAACAGTCTACGAGAAACCGGGACCTCGCGACAAACAGGTTTGTGCGTTAGAAGCACGCACAGTAGATAATGGAGACACCAACCACGGCCGGCCGCGGTGGCCGAGGGGACTGAGGCGCTCCAGTCACGGTCTGCACGGCCACTACGGTCGGGGGTTCGAATCCCCCCTCGGGCATGGATATTTGTGCCGTTATTAGTTGTAAGTAGTTCATAAGTAGTTTGTAAGTTTAGGGACTGATGACCCCGTAGTTAAGTCCCATAGACTCTAAAAACATTTGAACTTTTGAACCAACCACGAAATACGTAATCAAAGTACGAACAATCATGAAGAAAACACACGTTGTTTAAACTAATTGAGCGGCTTGCTTTGCCCCGCGGCGAGGCCGCAAAGCCTTTGAAGGGGACTGAAGGACCGACGAGCTCAGACGAAAATGCAAAGAAAGAAGACTCCGATAATGAATGGACGACAGATGATGAACACGAATCTGACGTTATATACAAGACTACGAATGTAATTGAACATGGCAAGAATGAACGAGCAACAACTGAAGAAGTAAAGAAGCTTGAGGGCGCCCAAATAAACAAAGTTATTGACGCATCAGCGCAAATAAATAAAGCTACAGTTGGGCCAGAAACGGAACAAGAATACCGTGAAAGAATGTTCGTTGAAGCAATAGATGCGCTACTGGACAAGAATGATCAAGATAAGAAGACTTGTTGTGTTCAACTGGAAGAAGATACTGACGTGGAAGAGACGGAAGACAGTGACGAATCGGATACGACAGAAGATGAGCAGGGAGAACCAGACAACAAAGCGGCAGATACCGTAACCACCTCTACGGAAGAAGTAGCAGAAAATTACGATTCATTGCAGAATGAGTTTCCTGTCATCATTGAACATATCGAAATTTGGAGCCACCACGACGTAGCAACGACAGCACCGCAGATGAGACAATGCAATGCCATCCAAACGTCAGATGAACAACAAATGTTATCAACGGAAGAAGAAGATGTGCTTAGAACTGAAATAAGAGTATTGAGAGACGCCAAACAGAGCGAAAGCAATACATGTCCGAAACTAAAACTGGTAATCGGAAGCAAGGATTATGAAGCATTAATTAATACCGGGTCGATGATTTCAATTTTCACACAATCGATTTATGAGGATGTCAAGAAGAGCTTGCATAGAATAGAAGAACTTCCAGCAACTAGATTGAAAATATATGGAGCTTTCAATTCTAAATTTGTGGAATCAAAGAAGAAGATTTTCTTGCCGTTTAAAATCAATCAGCTTAACCAACTATTTTACCATGAGTTTGTAGTAGTGGAAGAAATATTCCGTTGATAATTGGAGCTGATTGGCTACAGAAAGTTAGAGCGGTCGTGGATCTGAAAATAAATATTTTGACTTTTGAAGACGAAGGAAACCAGTACACCACCGAATTATTACTGCAAGTGGAACATCCAGTAAAGACTTTTAATATCAGATGCAGCCAGGAAGACATAAAAACAGGATATGACAAACAAAGGCAAAGAGAGTGGTTAAAAGAGAAGGACAAACAATTTGAAGATCTTAACGGTATAAGCAACGTGTCGACAACAATGAGGCGTGCGCGCCGCGAGCCGGCACAGAGTACTGGAGAAGACGACGCGTGAAAATGAAACACTCAACTGTAAATGAACCGTCTGACTGCAGTTATGTGAATCAAGAGCATTGCAGCGGACGAAGAAGTGTTGTACAGCAAAATGAAACCTTACTTGGATTGACACACAAAGAAAGGACACATTTTTTACTCGAAGAAGACGACACCCAAGAGGACACCGAAATGTACTTGATGATTACCGGATTTGTAGGAGAACGAATTGTTACTGTGACACCGGACACCGGAAGCCAGTACAATGCAATCGAAGAGGATTTGTACTTAATTAGCCGCAAGCAGAAGCTAATTATCAAAGAGGAGTATTGTGATATAAACACATAATCTATTATACCAAAGCAAAGCGTGCAAGTACAGAAACGAGTAATGCTAGAGATTATTGTATGTGAACAGGCCATAGTGGCAGAATTTTTAGTTGTCAGAGGATTAAAGACCGACGTCGTGATTGGTGCGGACACGATGCGGAAGTTAGAAATGAAGATTAATTATTATGAAAAATATATAGAATGGAATGTGGGTGGAATCAAGACGAAATGGAACTTATTTGAAAAGAAAGAGAAAACACACGCAGAGATGCAACATTACGTTGACTCTGTGTACCTTAACGAAAAAGAGACTAATTATTATGATGTAAATCATTCTACTGATGAAGAGGAAGACATAAGACAAAAGATTCGTCAGAAATTGGTTAATAATGAAAACATTCCTGAGGAGAGCAGCTTCTGTATCCATATCACGTAGTCTTAAAAGAAAAGGTGGGATGTATTGAAGATTACAAGTACAGTTTCAAGGTGAACAGTCAACAGAAGTTCTACAAGAAACCATATAATATTCCCTTCGCGATGAAAGAGAAAGTAGACAAAGAAATCCAAAGAATGCTTAAGAATAACATTATTGAAAGGAGTACCTCTAACTTTAACAATCCTATCATACCAGTAGTGAAGAGGAACGGCGAGATACGTCAAGTACTGGACGCCAGGAAATTAAACGAAATTATTGAAGCAGATAATGACCGACCCCTGAGCATAGACGAATTATTATCAAGATTTCATGATAAGAAAATTTTAGCAGGATTAGATCTGATCAGTGCCTTTTGGCAAATAGAATTGAGTAGAGAATGTCGGCAATATACAGCCTTTCTGGTAAATGGCAAATTATACCAATTCTGTCGCTTACCTTTTGGACTAAAAATTAGTACGGCCGCATTTATTCGAGCAATGGATCACGTTTTGGGAGAGGAGCTGCTGAACAAAATTATTGTCTACGTGGATGACGTGGTTATTGCAGCGCAAAATTAGAATAATTACTTTGGATTGTTGGGTGAAGTTCTGAGCAAATTCAGAGAGTTCGGAATGACTATAAACGTGGAGAAGTCACAGTTTTGAAAGTTCGAGTTAAAATTCTTGGGCCACATAATTACGCAGGAAGGAATAAAGCCAGACTTGGAAAAGATCGCGGCTATCAGAGACTGTTCAGCGCCAGTAACGAGGAAGCAATTAAAATCATTTATGGGAGCCGTGGGCTATTATCGTCGTTTCGCAACAATTGAGGCACTTGCAGCGCCGAATATGCATGAGCTACTCAAAAAAATATAAACCCTGGAATTGGACCCCTGAATGTCAACAAGAATTCATCAAAATTAAAGAATGTCTCGTTAAGGCACCATTACTATGTCATCCTGATATGTCATTAGATTTTTGTTCAGCAATTGACTCTAGTGGTGTTGTAATAGGAGCAGAACTGTACCAAATTAATGAACAGGGAAAACATTGCACAATAGCTTTCGTCAGTAGGGTACTTAGCCCAGCAGAAAATAGATACACTGACACAACAAGAGTGATGGCGGCAGTGTGGGCTTTTAAGAAATTTCATCTCTTTCTGGCAGGAAGAAAGACCACAGGGTATACTGATCATCGAGCTCTGCAATTTATGAAACAAAGCAAGCTAATGCCAGGAAGATTAACACGCTGGATGCTATTCTTGCAACAATATGATTTCGATATAAAGCACATAGCCGGCAAAGAAAATGTTATAGCTGACTGTCTGTCAAGATTGCCGATACAAGAAAGTAATAATGACAAAGCGGACAGAATAACAGATGAAGTAACAGTGATGCTTATACAAAATGTGCCGTTTGAAAATTATCTTAGAGAAAATAGTGGATTTGCAGAAGAAAGACGAGCGAATCAGAACAATAGTGCAAAAGATCTCCAATCCAGAGAATGTGCATTTACGCCAGTACCACAAAATTTTTAGAGGAGCATTATACTTCAAGAAAGGCAACTATGATCAAGACTTGAAGATATACGTACCAGAAGGAATTATAAACAAGCTTATTTGGTTTATACATCTAAAATTCGGACACTGCGGACCAGTTAGATGCAAAGCAAAATTGGAGGAAGTTACTTATTTTCCAGATATGTTGCGAATGGGCCGGAAAAGTTCTAAAAATTTGTAAAATTTGGCAAACCATGAAGCCAAGTACAACCACAATGCAAACCAAGTGGAATGCCATTTTGCCAGTACAGGTGAATGAAATTATAGCGACCGATTTGTACGGACCAGTCATCAAATCTAGAGGTGGTTATCGATATGTCCTAGTGGCGATAGATGTACTATCGAAATACGTTATCATATAGCCGTTAAAGAGAGCAACAGCGAAGACCGTCAGCAAAGAATTTGAGAAATATATACTGCCAAAGTACCATAATGTTAAGAGAGTGTTAAGCGATAATGGACCGCAGTATGTCTCCGAGACTTGGAAGCAGATGCTGAGAAGAAATAAAATCAAGCCGATTTACATTTCACGGTACAGACCTCAGAGTAACATTTGCGAGAGGGTGATGCGAGAATTGGGCCAATTTTTACGCACGTATGGCTACAAGAATCAAAAATTCTGGGACTTACACCAGTTCGAATTTGAAGATGTTACCAACAACCTTGTACACACCTCAACTGGATACGAACCAATCAAGATACAACAGGGTATACCAGCAAAGAACCTCATCCGAAGTATGATTGAGCTGCCAGTGAATAACGTCCGTATAAACAGAAGAAGAATTTAAAGAAAAGTGCTGAGGCCAGGAATAGAACCCATAAAAATAGATATCCAGAAAGAAAATTTGAAGAAGGAGACCTTGTCTTATTACGAAACAAAAAGCTGGGTAAACCACATGATAACGGATGCAAGAAGTTTTACCGGTGGTATTTGGGACCCCACCATGTAAACAAAGTCAAACATGCTAATGCTATTGAACTGGTGTCCATAAAGAACAACAAAAATGTAGGACTCAGACACGTTTGTGACATTAAAAAATTTTATCACTAGTATTTAACTTGTAATCATAATATTGTAAGGGGAACTACACTACAACTGAAAGATTGATGTGATAAACATGACTTGTAAATAATAATGTATTGTATGACTTATCATTCATTTTAATTACTGTGTATGTGAATGTGAGATAAAAGACTGAAGCTAAGCCCCGTTTGCAGGTTAGTGCACAATAAACAAAATAAGTGGATGAGAGCTTGGTATGCGGACCTGCCAAGCGGCGACAATGCGCTCTTGGACATTATACGTGCCGCCAGCGGCAGCAGCTACGAGAGGCAACAATTTCGTCACGCTGTCAGCAGCCGGCGCTAGCGACTTGAAAGCAGCCGACAGCCATGGGCGGTAGCGACTTCAAAGGAACACACACACCGCTTCATCCAACGGGATAACGAAATGTAGCGTGTGAATTGATGTGCAATAAGGTGGAGCTATCAAGCTCGGCCGTGAAGGTCAATTCAGTGCAATGCTATTTTTTGTAGGTTTATACGCCGTTTACGTCACACACCGACGCAACCAACATATCAAATTTTGTAAATAATGTAATGTAACTTCCTACCTTCTTTATCTTATATAATGCCATGTAACCAAACATTATGTGTCTTTATTTTATGTCATGTAATTTTTCCAATGTAAAATATGTGTTTTAAGGTTAAAAAAAAAAAAAAAAAAAAAAAAAAAAAAAAAAAAAAAAAAAAAAAAAGCAGGGCAGGATGTAAGAGTACACCTGTCGCTGTATCTTACAGTTTGATTTAACGAAATGTATATATTGTCTTAAATTTGTTCATTTCAAGTATTTTAATTTCTTGTATGCTAGATATATTTCTTATGTATCGTCATTACCTATATTGAATAATTTAGTGTAAACATATACTGAATGTGTAAACCCACATGAATGCACGGCCATTCTTATGCTGTAAGTTGGTAATGCTCCAGAGAAAATGTCGAACCTGTTGTAAAGACTGTCTTTGGTAGAGAAATAGTATCTGTGGGTATCGCGCTGCTGGAACAGTCGCGGAGTGGACTCGCCAAAGTAAACACATAAATGTTTTGTTGATGGTGCAGAGGCACGTTAGGCGCAGTGTGGCGCGAGTTTAATGAAGTAGCATAGTTGCGATAAGCCTGAGAGGCGTACTGTTTAATGTATTGAAGGAAGTACGAAACTAGTTTATTTATACTCGAAAGTGATCAGTGTAATGTTTTTTTCATGTGTGCAAGAAAAGTAATTGTTTGGTTATCAAGTCTATTGTCACCGAGAGTGATCGTTGCTGTAATTACAGAGATTAGAAACTGTATCGAGGTGATAGCAATGCATGGAGATTTCAGCCAGATGAACGGAACAAAGAGTTTTCGATAAAAAATATTTTTGAACCAGCAGTAAGAGTACCTATTGTAGTCATATCTGTCTTGTATGGACTTCACGACGAAGACGACGAAAACAGACGAGTACTTTCGTAACATTTCATTTTGTTTGCATGTAATTGTAGTGTCAATCCAATCAGAATTTTGGTTCAATTATAAATGACTTATTTTGAAACCAGTCTTAATTTTGTAAGTAGTTGTAGTCACCCCATTATCACCATTATTAGATTATGTTGATTATGCAAGCCTGTAGATTGACTAACAAGTTCAATCATTTTTCAAAGTAATTACGATCAGTTTTAAAGAAATTGCTAGACGAGTTAAAGAATTGCTAAACGTGTTACAACCACAGGGACTAGTAATTAAAGTACAGTGCTGTTCTAAATTATGTAATCAATTATTATGCCAAAGCTTTTAACTAGCAAGAGAGTTTGCACGTAAAGTAAAGTTGGCTTCATTTATATAGAAAGTAACCAGGCTAACAGTAGTCAAAGTATTATAGTTGATTAACCAGACTAGACGAAAGTAATTTTTATGAAATACGTTAAATGCCAGACTCTGCTCAGCCAGTTACACGCGTACTCTACCCAGGCCCTGGAACCAATTAATCAAAAAATAGTTCACGAAAAGTTTTATAAGGAAGTTGAATGCTTTAAACGATATTATCAAAATTATTGGGAACTTTGACTGTAGTATTTGTGAAGCTCATTGCACCACGGAGTTTCACAGTACTGATCTATTATCATTGCAATCAGAGTCTATCAGCTATTACGATTTTGATTATAACACGAACACGCCATCACCACTACACGAATTCTGACACATGTATTAGTGAAGTTGTGCTGTTCGTGAATCGTAAGAGGTGCTGGTTGGAGGCTGTAGTCAGTGCTAAGTCAGATAGGGCCGAGCTTAATTAATTACCACAGTGACTGCTTCAAGTTAATTAATTTCAATTTGTTTTATTTATTCAAAATTTTAACTTTCACTGCGAAAGTGTTGTTGCAACCCATTAATTGTGATTTGCTGCAACATTCAATAACGAAATTATTATTACATCATATCATTACGCATTCTGAATTTTGACATTTTTTGACGACCTCCAACAGGCCACCTTTTTACAATGTTATGAGTGATTCAAAGGTTAGAAGATGGGTCAGACTGTTCAGTGGAGGACGTGATCAAGTTCACGATGAAGAACGAAGTGGACGCCCTTCTATGTTTACTAATGAACTGGTCTGCACAATTGAAGAGAAGATTAACCACAACCGTAAGTTTACACTTAGTGCTCATGCAATGGAAGTTACGCAAATCTCACGATCACTAATTCATGAAATTGTTACTGAAGAACTGATATTTCGAAAACTTTGTTCACCTTTGGTACCCTAAATTCTTACTGAACAACACAAAAAATAGCAGATGGGCAGTGCACTTCAGTTTTAGCGACGCTACAATGAACAGGGCGTTGGTTTTCTATCTCGGACAATGAAGGAGAATTGAACATTGATATTGGGAATTTATCTGGGACGTGTTTGATCATCCTCCGAACATCCTGGACCTCGCTCCTAGCGACTTTCATCTCTTCTTACACATAAAATCTGTCCTTTGTGGTCAACGATGACGAGATGAAAGAACCACATGGTTGAATACACAAGTGGCAGCCTTCCAAATTTTGGAAGCTATGTAGAAAAACAGTGTAACAGTTGTAGATTTGGCTACAATAAATATTTTTTCTGCATTTGTACACTTTTTTTATATATATAACCAAACGGAACTTACTTTGTAGACATACCTCGTAACAGTGAGTGTCCTACTCGTGTGTAGTATGAGGAGGACATGCGATGTATCAGAGTTTGACTTAGGGCAAATTGTGATGGCCTCGAGGCTCAGCATGAGCATTTCGGAAACTGCTAGACTAGTCACGTGATCGAGGTGTGCTGTGGTGCGTGTCTTCAACAAGTGGCGAAAGCCCCCATCCTCCCTCATTTCATATGTTGGACATCGTAGGTTGGGCAGACTGGCAAAATAGGATAGGGAGCGAGCTGTGGCGGAACTGACCTCAGACTTCAATGCTGGCCAGAGTGCAAGTGAGTCTCAACACACGGAGCACCCAACACTCCTAACGATGGAACTCTGCAGCCAACAAGCCATGAATGTGCGAAGGTATAGCTCGTGCAAGAAGTCGTGCCCCCCTGCCTTCTCAACTTTGGGCTGGGCGAGTTCATTCTTTTGTGTTGGTGGGGTGGTCGCCTAGTTGTGTGTTGCCTACTGGTCGCGGGGCGCAGTTGACGAAGTAGACGAAGTGTACGGCCCAGTAAGCAACGTGCAACTGAGCCGACCGCCCCTCAGAAACAATGGCAAGAAGTCGCCTTGCGCACAACTCGAGAATGCGTTTCTGCTCATAGGCCACGATTTCTTGCACGAGGTATAACAGCACTACACGTCGATAGTCTACACGACGACACTAAGTTGCGACACTCGTTGCATGAAATGAATTGCGCGCAACTGGTTTCGTGTATGTCTGTAGACAAGGCGCCAAAACTATACACTTCAGTTTCGTTGTTTTGTGAGTGCCGTAGTCGCCGTAGAATTAAAGTTTTGGTTGCTGTAAGAGTTGTGGCAGGGCTATTGCTTCTCTGTGTGAAGTCACTGCATAAAACTAAAGATAAAAAGAATAGGAAACAGGTTTGGGTTCGTGAATGGACCGACGTCAGTTCGGTTGCTCAGTGACCTTGCTGAAAGGAATTGTGATTGAAGACCCTAGAAGTAATTAAATCAACTTAGAATGTAACCAGAGCAGTTCTCGTACATTTTAAACAGAATACAATAAATAAACAAGATACTGTTATGCGTGAAACATTGTTACCAGAACTGAAATTATAAATTGCACTACGTTTCTTGTCAAGTAGATATTCGTCTATACAGTACCTGTACCCTGTTCCGAAATTCACAATTGCCATAGTTCGTTTGTATAGGTATTTCGAAATGAATGTATTTCAGTCTGAAAGTCACTAATCGTCACCCCATCAATATTTAAATCACGAATAATTGCTTCAAGAGCACTAACACGCCGCTGCTTATTCCTGAAATTTTAATCGTTAAAACCGCACAAACACCTATGCATCCATATATGTCCAAAAACTGAATTATTTCTTCCGTTCCCCCCTCTATGTAGTATTTTGTTCTGTATTGTTTATAACCTAACCTAAAATGAGGCGCAATCAGTTTCGCCAAAGTTGGAAGGTGCCGAAACTGTTTAGTTTCGCCAACGAGTTGCGCGAACGCCTGCCGCGCATGCGCACTGGCCAGTAGCGCAGTTTCATGAAACGTAGTGTCGTCGTGTAAACTAGCCTTTATCCTCATGATCTTTTCGCGAGATATGCGTAGGTGGAAGCAATATATTGCTTGACTCCTAGGTAAAGGTATGTTCTCGAAACTTCGACAAAAGCCCGTAACGAGCTACACAGTCTCTCTCTTGCAGAGCCTTCCACTGGAGTTTATCGATCATCTGCGTAACGCTATCACGATTACTGAAAGATCCTGTAACGAAACGCGCTGTTCTCCATTGGTTCTTCTCTACCTCCTCTATCAACCTCACTTGGTATGGATCCCACACCAGTATTCAAGCTGTGGGTGAACAAGTATACTGTAACCTACTTCCTTTGTTTTCGGACTGCATTTCCGTAGGATTCTTTCACTGAATCTCATTCTCGCATCTGCTTTACCGACGATTAATTTTATATGCTCGTTTCATTTCAAGTCACTCCTAATGCCGACTCCCAGATAATTTAAGGAAATCACTGTTTCCAGTTGCTGACCTGCTATGGTGTTACTAAATGATGAAGAATCTTTCTTTCTTTGCATTCGTAGCACATTGCACTTCTATACATTGAGACTTAATTGCCTTTCCCTGCACCATGCGTCAACTCGTTGCAGCTCCTCCTGCAAATCAATACAATAGTTTCATTTTTCTTCAACTATCTTGTACTTGCGTATTGGTCATTTCCAAGACAATGTAAGCTAGCCTTGTCATTTTAACACGTGGTGTAAACAGGGTTAAGGGGAGCTGGAGGTGCCTATGCTGCCTATGTTAAAATCTCTAAGTCTGAGTAACATTTATGAACAATCTACCAAACCGAAGAATATGAAATTTTTTCAAACTATAGAGTGGTTTAGCATTGCATTTATGATGGAGGATCTTTTTTAGTTTCCTTTAATTTTTTTTTTTTTTTTTTTTTTTTTTTTTTTTTTTTTTTTTTTTTACTAACGACCCACCTTTAATTTAAAAAAATACTTCATTTAATAAAATTGAAAAGAAACTACTGAACATATTGCTAAACGGCTGTGTTACAATTTAAGTCATACCACTAGGAGTGCTGTATAAAAATTTCATCTCCCTACTTTGAGTGGCTTTTGAGAAAATGTTCCTTACATTCGGAAAATTCTAATTCACGGGAAATGGCTATCAAAGTTTTTCATTACATTCCTGCACTATAGGATGGATTATCAGGGTCTTCTTCTTCATCCTCCAAAAGCTTCCGTTTTGGTCTTCTCTTATGGCCTGTTGTTCCATCATATTTCATATTCCTTTCTCTTCTTTCTGCTCCTCTTACCCTCTCTTTGTCAATATTTCTTAGTGCTCGTACAGTGTTCACTCCAGTTTGAAATCCTAATGCCTTCAATACTTCACACTGTTTCCTTGGTTGTAGGTTGCTATTGCATCATAAATGCCGAAGTGTAGTGTTTTTATGCTTACAAACACTCTTTTAGGAATTACTGTCGAAATTAAATTGTTTACGTTCTCATTAGGATTCTACGTTTTTCCGTACAGACATTTGTGTAACAATTCTGGCTGTGCTGTCATGAAAAGATGGTTTTATTGTGTTTATCACAGCTGCTGGCAAACCATTGTTGTGATTATAGTCCTTTTTGGAATTATATTTGCACCAGGAATCTTTTGGGCACAGGCTGTGTTGAGGGCATTCATTGGAAGAGGCAGTATGAAGGAACAATGCCCACACAGCTTTTCGCATGTCACTAGCATTACTAGTATTTTGCCTTATTGTATACCCATAGTACCTCTGTAGACTTTCAATCACCTCATCAGTAGCCGGCCGCGGTGGCCGAGGGGACTGAGGCGCTCCAGTCACGTTCTGCACGGCCACTAAGGTCGGGGGTTCGAATCCCCCCTCGGACATGGATATTAGTGCCGTCATTAGGATTAGCTAGTTCTTAAGTAGTTTGTAAGTTTAGGGACTGATGACCCCGTAGTTAAGTCCCATAAGCTTAACAAACACTTGAACATTTTTGACCTCATCAGTAAACCTGCCTCTCCCTCCTATTGACTTTCCATCACTGAGCTTGCTGGATACCGAAGTTTGTTTGAGCCTTCGAAACCGTGCACCCATACGATTTTGCACATGCCCAATGCATTCCAACTTCTCAACTACAAATTCATTTCCATAAGGTTTCAGCGACTCTATAGTCTTGAAACGTTTGGAGTCACCATCCCCAATGTAGTATTTGTACCTAACTTTGTATCTGGGAACTGATCGTTCAAAAATTTGTTTTACTCCTTCCACTTCCATTGCTCCTTTTGATCCTCTAAAATTTGCCTCACAGGTGCAGCTGTGCTCTCTTTTGAATTTATTTTTGCATCTACAATGTTTTGACAATATTGCAAGATCTATAACTTTTGCACTATCACCACAAGTAGCAGCTACTACCCCATTCAGAGATTTATGACTCCTCTTTTGCCAGGAACCAACTAATGCCACTACCAACTTCCTAGAACCACCGTTCATTTTTATAGATTACTTCATGGTTTTCAATGCCACATCCTCAACAGAGGACTACCAGTTCATAGTAGTACCCAAATTTGCTTGGAGGCGATTACAAGATCATAATATCATAGAACAGTTTACCAGCAGCAGACCCCTTTCCGATCGATCGAAGGCCATACACAAGGCGAACTTTCTCATCGAATACACTAGATCATGCATTTTCACCAAAGAGACTGGCACGTGAAATGTAGAAAGTTACTTCATACTTGCAACATGTTCAGATTATCTTCATTTCAGAAGCTAAACTGAAGTGCTTCGTTATCTCTAGTCCCACTCCTACACTTGAACACATTTTGCACAGGACACTTTCTTTCAGCATAGCAGATAACATTCCAATATTCAGTACTTCGTTAATATTATCACTGTCACTCACATGTTCACAAAATCTGTCACTTCCACCAGTCAACTTCTTGCTAGAAGATGTCCCAGGGCTCTGGCCAGCCATGTGTTGCTTAGCAGAACAACACATTGTTTCCGTAATTACAGCATCACTAATTTGTATTAGTGTTAATTTTCTTTTCCCTACGTTCTTCCTCTTCTTATACAGACGATTACTAAAACGTGGCATCGTAACGAGAAGAACGCTTTAGATAATAACTATAATATTACTATCAACAGGGGGCAACACTAACGTTATTCGAAACAATAACAAAGATACTATTTTCGGCGCTCTTAGCGCTTCATTTGTCACCCTTGCACACTCACTGTATGGGTAACATACGGAAGTATTCAACGTCAGGACGAAAAAAGCCAAGAAGTCACGATGTGCAGGCGCGGGAGAAAATAGTAATAACTCCATTTCTAGGACGAGTAGAACAATAATTCAAAGTTTGCATTAAAGATGAATGTTCCAATTAATTGTTGATAGCAATTTTATTTTATTTTATTTATTTATTTTATTTGACCACCTTCGGTTCCCCTTAAAGAATCCCCACGAAGTTTACTTGCATTTTAACTCATAGTGTGCCACGACAGAATAGCCATGCGCCCTAAGGCGCCGTGCTGCGGTGCGCGCGGCCATTCGCCGTCGGGGATTCGAGTCGCCCCTCTGACATGGGTGTTTGTGTTGTCCTTAGCATAAGTTACTTTAAAGTTACTGTAAGTAGTTTGTAAGCTTAGGGACTAATGACCAACGTAGTTAAATCCCTTAGATTTACAAACATTTCAACATTTTTAATTCATTGTGCGTTATACCGTAACTTACAGTTTGCAAATACAGCGTTGCCCTGCTAATAGCTGCTTCAATGTGAGAACGACAGACTAGTACGAATAAGTGGTCCTGTTATTTTTACCAATACGGTGTGCAGTAATCGCGTTTATCGCTGGAACAAATGTAATGTCTCCAGAATGAAACTTCACTCTGCAGCGGAGTGTGCGCTGATATGAAACTTCCTGGCAGATTAAAATTGTGTGCCGGAACCGGGACTCGAACCTGGGAACTTTGCCTTTCGCGGGCAAGCACACTACACGACTCACGATGCCGCCTCACAACTTTACTTCCGCCAGTACCTCGCCTCCTACTTTCCAAACTTCACAGAAGCTCTCCTGCAAACACGCAAGACTAGAGCTCCTGGAAGAAAGGATATGGTGGAGACATGGCTTAGCCACAGCCTAAGGGATGTTTCCAGAATGAAACTTCAGACTGTGGCTGTGGATGTGGCTAAGCCATGTCTCCACCATATCCTTTCTTCCAGGAGTGCTAGTCTTGCGTGTTTGCAGGAGAGCTTCTGTGAAGTTTGGAAATTAGGAGGCGAGGTACTGGCGGAAGTAAAGTTGTGAGGCGTGTCGGGATAGCACAGTCGGTTGTGTGCTTGCCCGCGAAAGGCAAAGGTCCCAGGTTCGAGTCCCGATTCCGGCACACAATTTTAATCTGCCAGGAAGTTTCAAATGTAATGTCCTTCAGACAGGTTTGAGACGTGATTGAATAGCTTAATAGTTCATGTGACCAATGCGCAAAAATCCTGAAAACCGAGTTCAAGTCCCGGTACGGCACGAGCATTTTCGTTTGCCACTACAAAGGTATACAGCCAATGTTGATTTATTTTTTCAACTGCGAATACATTTCCTGTATGGCTTCAACTTTAAGGCCATTATACTTTATGATGACTACACTTCGACTAGATTAAACTAAAATACCGTAATGTGGTCACGTTTTTAGGGTGTGACGTCAGATGCGGGAACGACTAAAATTCTGCCTTCATTGGCAGCATTCATAATCGTACGAACAACACTGGAACTATCGATAAAACCTTGTGAAGCTCACCACGAGAGAGCAGGATGGAGTCGGTTTGGCAGCAGTCACTGCAGCTACGCAAGTATGCTCACACCGAATCCACTCCGACTGAGACGGGTAACCGATGCTCCGAAATTTTAATGTCAGACCAAAGAGGGTCTGAAACTGAATGTTTTGATGCAAGGAAACTGTGTCAGTCCTGAATATATCATGAGGTACGATCTCATGAATGGCAGTACATGCTGAACTGTGGCTCCAGAATCTGCACAGAAATGAAAGATTTGGAACACCTATACGGGTACAAATGTATCCTATAACTTTAGCATATCAATTTGTACATGTAACATTTCTTTCCTTCATTCATAATCACTTTTTAAAGTATAAATGTCATTGAGTATAGGCCAAACATGCTTTTTCTGCAACGGGTTCTGACGCCAGCAGGACATTTATTTACTTACTCATTTCTCCCGTATCTCCTTGTTCTTAACTACCAGTCCTGTTTTTGACACTACGTGAAACATAAGTATGTCTTTCCCAAAAAAGCAGGTGTGGCCTAGCCAAGAAGATCTTTAATAGCACTTAATGACTTTGGCGTCTCTTATCCTGTTAGAGAACATTCTTGCACACACAACACACACACACACACACACACACACACACACACACACACACACACACACACGCCACTAATCGCTCCTCTTCAATGTTAACTCTGTGCACTAATGTCAGTAATGGTTTCACAAACTAACCAATGTACAGGGTGAGTCAAAAGTCGCAGACCACCTTCTTACTTCAGAAATTATGCAAGAACTGGACAACCTTTCTATTCCATTAAGTAAAGGCGAAGTGGTGGATCTTTTACGGTAGATAGTGAACATGTGTGCCATCTTGAATCTAAGTAACTATATTTATTTATTAAACTGAAGGAGAGGCATTGAATTCTGGACAAAGATTTATTATTTCTTCATTCTATTTTAGTTTACCAAAAGCAAGTCGTGTGATATCTTATATATACAAATTATTGTTTGTTTGTATTTTTGTTTGTACTTTATGCACGGTCATAGCGTACATCCGATTGCGATAAAACTTTCTCAACTCATTTCTTGCAGTTGCGCGAAGGTTATAGGCATACTAAAATAAACTTCGTACGATGCAAGGCGGAGGGTGCTTTACGGTTAGTTAATTCGTTTCTTACACCTTCACGCTGAAATAACTGGACGGATATGAATAAAATTTGGAACAAAGGTATCTTATACCCTGATTAAAGCATGGGCTACATTTCGTAAGCTACCGTATAGTGCGCGGCGGAGGGTACCTTACAATAGGTAAATACACTCCTGGCCATTATAATTGCTACACCACGAAGATGATGTGCTACAGACGCGACATTTAACCGACAGGAAGAAGATGCTGTGATATGCAAATGATTAGCTTTTCAGAGTACTCACACAATGTTAGCGCCGGTGGCGACAACTACAACGTGCTGACATGAGGAAAGTTCCAACCAATTTCTCACACAGAAACAGCAGTTGACCGGCGTTGCCTGGTGAAACGTTGTGATGCCTCGTGTAAGAAGGAGATATGCGTACCATCACGTTTCCGGCTTTGATAAAGGTCGGATTTTAGCCTATCGCATTGCGGTTTATCGTATCGCGACATTGCTGCTCGCGTTGGTCGCGACCCAATGACTGTTAGCAGAATATGGAATCGGTGGGTTCAGGAGGGCAATACGGAATGCCGTGCTGGATTCCAACGGCCTCGTATCACTAGCAGTCGAGAGGACAGGCATCTTATCCGCATGGCTGTAACGGATCATGCAGCCACGTCTCGATCCATGAGTCAACAGATGGGGACGTTTGTAAGACAACAACCATCTACACGAACAGTTCGACGATGTTTACAGCAGCACGAACTATCAGTTCGGAAACCATGGCTGCGTTTACCCTTGACGCTGCATCACAGACAGGAGCGCTTGCGACGGTTAACGCAATGACGAACCTGGGTGCATGAATAGCAAAACGTCATTTTTTCGGATGAATCCAGGTTCTGCTTCCAGCATCATGATGGTCTCATCCGTATTTGGCGATATCGCGGTGAACGCACATTGGAAGCGTGTATTCGTCATCGCCATTCTGGCGTATCACTCGGCGTGATGGTATGGGGTGCCATTGGTCTCTGTCACCTCTTGTTCACATCGACGGCACTTTGAACAGTGGCCGTTACATTTCAGATATGTTACGACCCGTGGCTCTACCCTTCTTTCGATCCCTGCGAAACCTTACATTTCAGCAGGATAATGCACGACCGCGTGTTGCAGGTCCTGTACGGTCCTTTCTGGATACGGAAAATGTTCGACTGCTGCCCTGACTAGCACATTCTCCAGATCTCTCACCAATTAAAAAGTCTGGTTAATGGTGGCCGAGCAACTGGCTCGTCACAATACGCCAGTCAGTACTCTTGATGAACTATGTTATCGTGTTGAAGCTGCATGGACATGTGTACCTGTACACGCTATCCAAGCTCTGTTTGATTCATTGCCCAGGAGCATCAAGGCTGTTATTACGGCCAGAGGTGGTTGTTCTGGGCAAATATAAAATATTGTTTGATGAAACAAATGTTTTGTTCCAGGCACCCACATAGTGGGATTCTGTTATTCAAGAGGCTGTTGAAATAAGAATGAGCGAGAACAGCTTTAACTGTGACAGTGGATACAGTCTCAGCAATGCATGAAAACGAGTGCTCGATGCCGAGAGGCAGCAGATATTCCTCGCAGTGTTTACGATCCTGCGGTAACGGCACCAGCACAGACAATGACATCGCCTGCGATAGCAGTACGTAGTAGCCGACCAATCAGAAGCCGTCCATGGGCTATATTAGACCTCCAGAGCAGCAGTGAAGACAGTCAGTTGCTCCTGATGATGACGATGTTGGCTATCGTCGAAAGCTCGAGAAGCTCCCGAATTGACGCGGCAAGTAAATCGACATAATTTTACTGATGAATGCCATCGCGATAGACTTAGTTCTAATAATACACTACAAACGACAATGATATTGAGAGATTACAGGAGAAACCCATTCTTATTTTATTGTGTTTTTGGATGTCTGTTTGTTTTTATTACTTTTCGTCCCATATCTTGTAAAGAGGAAATATTCCGGTAGGGACAGACTTTGTGAGGAACAGTAGGAAACCTGAACAGTTGGCCCTTCGCCACTGGCATCCCATCGACCGACCCAGGCGAGGACACCTAATAAATTCTGCTCGGTCGTAACGCTCCACGATACACACGCACCGTGGATCTTCACAGTGAATACCGCCTAGAGCGCCTCTCGGTGGTATTCAAGAAACTCGCCACACGACTGTACAATAACTCGAGACACTCGAACAATCCCTTCATTCTACGCTTGGGGAACTACGATCATAACCATAGATGGAAACATAAACGACCCAAAACACTTCTCCTCAGAGAATAACCACCTACGGTCATAGGGACCACCAACTCGCAAACACGATGAATATGGCGAACCCCTGCAGAACAGCAAACTGACTGGCAATGCCAGCTGAGCTCACAGCCGACCAACAGGCAAGGCAGGGAAACCATATTCAGCGCACTAAACACAAACAAACCTATACAATCCCACATATTTAGCCAGTTCCATGACCGAACTGTCTATCTATCATGACAAACTTGGCTATGTTCACAAGTATTCTGCCGCAGCCGATGTTCACAGGTATTCTGCCGCAGCCGTCTCAGGAGACTTCACAGGAGCTCAGCTGCAGCAGAACCTCGCATCAACCGGACTGATTCTATATGACGAACCAAACCTTGAATGATCTGTCGCAGATAGCTTACCGCTACTGCCCATAAAACCTACCCCACTGTCGCAGAGGCTTTTTTCCCTTGGCTCTTGCCTTGGCACTTTTTTTCCTCTGCCCTTACATACCTTTACCCTTCGTATACCTTTCGACCAATTCTATCTCCAGATGCAACGTATTAATGGGAGATCGTGCCCACACGTACGGTTAACATCGCGGTTCCCACATCCCGTGATCCACCTTATCAAACTAACCAAATTTAACCAAATTAAGGAGGTGACAGTAGAACTATTGTGATGGTCACCACGTTGGTGTGGGCGTGGAGGGCCCCCATCCTTACTAAAAAAAAAAACGGTTCTTAGAATGCGCTACCTTCTTTCGGCGGCGACTATCACCTATGGACCTATGGTCGCGGAACCCATAAAAGACAGTATGCTTCCTGTGGACTGTCCCTGATTGTTTTTGAACAAAAATTCAAATGTTCAAATGTTTGTTAAGCTTATGGGACTTAACTACGGGGTAATCAGTCCCTAAACTTACAAACTACTTATGAACTACCTACAACTAAGGACGGCACAAATATCCATGCCCGAGGGGGGATTCGAACCCCCGACCGTAGTGCCCGTGCAGACCGTGACTGAAGCGCCTCAGTCTCCTCGGCCACCGCGGCCGGCGTTTTTGAGCAACTATGGGTGTCGTGCATCTAGTTACGACCTACGATCAGGACGGCTTTATTTTGGGACGCCAGGGGCTATTAAGCTGCCTGCGGCATCCGATCGCCTGGGCTGGGTAAGTGATAGTTTACTTTCTCGTGCCCTGGTTTCAAATTCAGAAATAAAATATTTCAGCCCAATACTGGGCAACGTTGATAGCATTTTCTCTTGCGAGCCATGCCGGCCGCGGTGGCCGAGGTGACTGAGGCGCTCCAGTCACGGTCAGCACGGCTACTACGGTCGGGGGTTCGAATCCCCCCTCGGGCATGGATATTTGTGTCGTCCTAGTTCGTAAGTAGTTCATAAGTAGTTTGTAAGTTTAGGGACTGATGACCCCGTAGTTAAGTCCCATAAGCTTAACAAACATTTGAACATTTTTTTGCGAGCCATAAATCTTCGAAGCTGCATTAGACGGACAATCAGAGCAGTTTATGTGCTCCATCGTATGTGTCTCTCCACGTTCACAAGCTATGTCTTGCTTGTTAATGAACCCCCATTTCGCTAGGTTTGATTTGATGGGAACTACTCCAGTTCTAATTCTGTTTATCGACCTCCGGACTTCCCAATCCAGGTGCGTTCTTGTTGGTGGTTCTAGTTGAAGAGGGAAATTTTCCGGCAGTTCAATTTTCACTGTGTTCCGAAAGTTTCTTCTGGATTTAAGTCGACTGGCAGAAGATTCTGCTCCAAAACGCAGATTTCTGTCAAAGAAACTTTGTTTAAACTTTTCAATATACTATTCAAGTTTACATCGCCGTGTTGCGGGTATTTAAAAAACAGCTGCTTTGTAAAGTTTATTTAGGGTGGGTGGGTTTCATGCAGCCAGTAATAATTCGCGTCAGTGATAAACTGCACAAGAAGTGAAACTTCCTGGCAGATTAAAATTGCTTGCCAGAACCGGGACTCGAACCTGGGACCTTTGCCTTTCATGGGCAAGCGCTCTACCGACTGAGTATCCCGACACGACTCACGATGCCGCCTCACAACTTTACATCCGTCTGTACCTCGCCTCCTACTTTCCAAACTTCACAGAAGCTCTCCTGCGAACCATGCAAGACTAGCACTCCTGGAAGAAAGGATATGGCGGAGACATGGCTTAGCCACATCCACAGCCACAGTCTGAAGTTTCATTCTGGAAACATCCCTTAGGATGTTTCAGTCGGTACTGCGCATGCCCGCGAAAGGCAAAGGTCCATGGTTCGAGTCCCGGTTCCGGCACACAATTTTAATCTGCCAGGAAGTTTCATATCAGCGCACACTCCGGTGCAGAGTGAAAGTTTCATTCTGCACAAGAACTCTTTGGGGCTCGTCGTGGCGTTATTTACAATGTGTAACTTGCCTAGAATATTGTGAGTAGGTCCCCTGGCGTAGTGCATCTGGTGCTGAGATGGAGGTGAGCTGAGGAAGACTAGTTATTGGAATCTTAGTGTGTTCACCCAAGGCATCCATGTTTGCAGCGTTTTCCTCAGGTCATCATCCCTTCCATAAGAGCACTGGGACGGAGCTCTGGCTACAGAAATGGGAGTTTTTCTGATTGTGTCTTTTGAGCTGTTTTACAGTTTTAGCAATCCATCTCCCGAGAGCGACCTGGCATTAGATGGACATTGTATTGCGCTTTAGCAGGAGAGTAGAGTAGAGGCTTCACTTGGCGTCTTGCGTTTGAGAATGGGTGAGAGCAGTGCTTCTAAAAGCAGTCGCTCCTCTTCTGCTCCTCTAAACTTTATCCAGAATTGACGCGGCAAGTAAACCGAGAAAATTTTACTTATGAATACCATCGCGATAGACAAGTTCCCTGAGTCCACTTTTATGAAACGAAGTAGCTCCATGCAAATCCGCGAAATTGTTTATGAGATAAGGTATTTCTAAAATAAGAACAGACAGTTACTGAAAACACTTAAGATTGCGATGTATCTTTTTTCCGTGATCTGATTTTGATGAAATCATGCCTAAAAGATGCCCCAATCTTAGCTCAAATTTCCTGTGAAAACTGCATGAAAATGTGCCAGTAGTTTTTTTATAATACGTTTGCGAAACGTGTTAGAAATAGACATATCTTCATGAATTTGATGTGTGTTATCATACATCAGTTATATTCGCCATTTAAAAAATTCATTTCATGATCATCCATATCAGCGGACAATAGGCTGAGGCATGGATAGCTGAAATATAATAAGTAATAAGTATGTCCTTAATGAAGGAGAAATGTCACTGATAACAATTATTATCCTTACGGTTGGCTCTCTTTCCGTTAGATGCGTTATTGTTGCTCCACACGTGAGACATAAACTTCCATAGCAGTTCTACATATACGTCAGACTGTGATATCAGTATGTAAATATATGGATTAAACCCGGAGAGGATTGAATGAGTTTTATATTCATTGCGTTGAATCATATTTCGTAGAACATAGCAACCAAGAAAACGATTTTCAGAAATATGGCAAGTCAAAGAGTAAGTAGTATTTTTAAAGGGTAATAATCCGACCTCTGCCCCGAACCTCACACGAACACCCGCAGCGCTATATATTAGTTCTTTGCTGCATTGCGCCGTTCTTTCCAATCATGAAATACACCTAAAACTACAAATTACGGTATCTTTTACTTTCCTGATCTGATTTTGATGAAATGAAGCCTACATGTTGCCCCAACATATTCTCTATTTATCTGTGATACCCCCATAAATGATCATTTAGTACTTTTGTAGATTACTCTCTACATATAGACACATGCGATTGCTTTCAGAGAAATGTTTAAATTGTGATACCTTACTTTTCTGATCCAATTTTGTGAATTGAAGCGTTTCTGTAACCGCAAGATACCCTCACGTTTCCAATGGAAACCACCTGAAAATTCGTCTGTTAGGTTATGGAGATGAAAGAGAAAGATAGACATGACGGTTGTCGATGAAAAGCGTTAAATTGTGATGTTCTTCTTTCTGTGATGCGTTTTTTATTAAATTAAGTCTATATGTCGCCCCAAGGTACGCTGAAGTTACCTGTGAAAACCCTATGCAAATTCGTGAAGTAGTTTTGCAAAAGTTGTTTCTAATAGATGAACAGACAGACACGACGGTCTATGAAAACACTTCGTGATTCTATTTTGATGAAATCATGCCTAGATCCGAACCAATCTTCGCTCATGTTTTCTGTGAAAACCGCATGTTAATTCATAAGTAGTTTTGAAGATTGAAGCGATAGCGACAAGCCTACAATTACAGATTTGTTATTAGTATAGATACATTGTACAGTTGTAAAATTTTGCAGGAATATATTGGTTTGTATAAGTGTTGTATGCTCGTAAAATCTGTTGCGAATATGTTTAATAGTAAAGAAGTAATAGACTAAAACGTGGTGCTTCATGGGGCGGTTTTCTATGAATGCTGCTCTTTACGTCCTCATATCTCATGAACTATGTGTCGTATTGTGATACAATTTCGAACTTACATTCAGCTTTAAGCACGTATCCTGTCTGCAAAATTTCCTGCGAGTATTATTGATAGTGTAGAAATTATAAATTGTAACGTTATACCGAATGATATAGTTTTGCTCCATGAACAGCGAAAAAAAGTAAGCGAGAAACTTTTTCATTTCATTATATTGATGTGGTTGTCGCGATGAAAAGTTTAATAAAGGTTTGAAATTATGTTTAATGTTTGTTGCAAGTCGCCAAGTACTGTCATTCTAATGTAGTGTTATTTTAAAGTCTCGTCGCATTATATAGCAGTTTTTGCGATTCCTATTTTTCATGACAGCAATAATTGTTATCTCACATAAGGAATATGTGTACCAAATCTGGTTGAAACGGTCCAGTGGTTTAGGAGGAAGCGTGCAGCATTGTCGTTTGACGCAGCAGTTTCTCGCGCGTCTCATTGTTTATGACGTCATATTTCCTTACGTATATGTCGTAGGTGATTCTTACCCCGACAGCGATTGTTGCCTGATATTAAAGAACATGTGTACCAAGATTGGTTGAAATCGGTCAAGTAGTTTAGTATGAGATGTGGGACATAGATACACACACACACACAAACACACACACACACACAAACACAAACACACACACGCACATACAGCATATTTTATAAGATGTAATACATCCCTCAGTCGCTAGTTACAATTGAATGTAACCCAGGTGTCAGTGTCACACAGATCAACACAGAAGACAGTCAGTGATCACTACTGTAATAATTCTTCTGTGGAATCGTAATTTGATGTGATGGCTCTGTTATTGTTTAGATGTGACATGGAACACACGTACAGATTAAATCAATACAGTAAACATACCGAGACAATGTTTTTCCATGTAAATGAGCGCGTTAAAATTTAAGCAGACAGTTCGGTGTTCTTCGTTTAACTTTCAGAAGGTCTTCTTTGAAGACGAGGTTGATGAGGGAAACCGATTAGTGGATTCCCGTTTCTTATTAATCTGCATCTGAATTTTCAGGTGATCTTTTTTAATAGCACGGTCACACCATACGCCATATTATGGTCGACTCAGTAACCGTTTTTTCAACGTCAAAATGGATAGAATTGTAATAATAATAAAAAAATCCACCTAATAATGTCTAAATGTTCAAATGTTTGTAAATCTATCGGACCAAACTGCATGGTCATCAGTCCGTAGCTTACAAACTACTTAAACCTAGGTAAAGTAACCTAAGGACAACACACACACCCATGCCCCAGGGAGGACTCGAACCTCCACGGCGAGCAACCGCGCTCTCCGCAGCGAGACGCTTTAGACCGCTCGGCTACTCCACCGCGGCTAACAATGTCTAATAGAACCTAATGGTTCATCTGCCAATTATAGTAACAACACATCTACATGAGGTTAGATTTTAATCTGTTTTATAAGAGTACCGTTACAGACGCAAAGCATTTCATATGCTCTCGTCTCCACTGACATTGTGGCACCACATGCACATATACATTATTTTTACACACACTTTTACATTGTTACTCACTCTCCACTTGGCAATCGATAGTGGTGGCATGGGTCTCCTGTCTTTGGGGCTGTCTCCATTTATTATTCAACTCTAAAAACCAGCTTGCTTTCTTTCGCTATTTTTTTTATTTTTATTTATTTATTTATTTATTTATTTTTATTTTTGTCGATTGCAATAAGTTAAATGTGTTTCTGTGCAAAGCTTCAGCAAAATGAATCACCATGGTTTCGATACAGTTCGTCGGTTTCGCCTTCCTTCATTATTGCTCTGAAACATCGCAGTTTTGAAACAGTGAAACCGACAGGACGAAACAGTTTCAGTATCGACCGCGAATGTGATCCGAAACTGAACAAAATGAAATCCAGCTGTTTCGAAATCGTGAGACCTGGCGGTTTCGAAGCCGTGAAACAGTTCCACGTATCGAACCATGGTTTCGAAACCATGAAACAGTGGCCAACTCTAGTGTATATATTCCCTAAGGACTCCAAAATAGCTGGAGCAACTGTGATGAAACCTTCAGAAACTCTTCAGATTGGCTCATTGGGTGTTTCTATGAAATTTGGTAGCGATCAGATCAAGTTACTTGTTAACGTATATGTAAAAGTTAACGTCTGGCACTTGGAACGACAGTACCCCATCTCCCTAGCGTTTCGTATCATGCTACTCTGTTACTGCAGTGCTGCCGCTTGGAGCGCTAGCGTCGCTTCTATGGCTGTTAATGTTAGACTGTACATTGATAATGCCGCTACAATTGAATATTTGGCGATACTGTCGTTGCAACTGCCAGACTTAAACTTTTACACATACGTTACTCTGTTATAAAAGTATGTACGTTAAAACGGATTTAACACGCTTAGGATTGTATAAGCATGGTATTCATCGTGTTTTAATCATATTACATAGAAAATAGCAACCAATAAAATATATAACAAACATATATTTTTATATATACAGAACATAAATTCAACCCGTGCTAACCCGAGGTGGGTCGCTATTATGTAATAAAATATTCAAGTTCGAATAGAAGGGATTGACTTTCATTAGCAGTGTATTAACAAAATACACTTGAACTCGCATGTTACACTCGAGTCGAGGTGGGGGGGGGGGGGGAAGTATAAGGAAATATAAATTTTCTTAAGGTAATAGTTTACGATTCAACAAGATCGCTGAAACTTGTACATCATGCACTTAAGGTAAGGATTGGGGTGACGAGCACCTCAGAATTCAAATGAACACGGACAGATTTAAAGGAAGGAGGCTGAAGTCGGCATTTCACATCGAAAGTAGGAAATAGTGTGGCGGTATAGTCTGACCCATGGAAAAGGCTGGAGCATTCTGTGTCGTGGACTCAGGAAAGAGGCCCTGATTCGTCGTGGTGGTCAGACGTGAAAGAACTTGCCAACACCATTTTTATATTAAGGTGGAATGATAGTAGGCACTTACCTTTCCTGTCTTCAAGATGTCAGGGTCTATGGATCAGCCATAGGAAAGCTGTTTCCAGTTGTAATTTAAGACTTACCTTGTGCTGAAAGAGTTTTATAAACCTGGTTTCCGGACCTCGATGAGATACATGGTTTGGGATATGTGGGTTTTGAGGAAAAATATTATGCGCAGCAGTACTCCAAAATAGGACGCACAAGTGGAGTGTAGGCAGTTTCTTTAGTTGCATCTTCCAAGTGTTCTGAAACATTAACTTACTCGCAGCGTCTAAATTAGGTGCTAATAGCCCTGGATCTAGTAACTCGTGCAGCTACACACATTTTTGTGTCTGACTGCTGTTACCATAATAAAGTGCTTCCAGAATAACTTTTTTAGAAATTACGATGAACGTGCACTGATACAATTATATTAAACGCAGTACAATATGACATATTTTAAATTCTTTCGACCAAATGTTGGAAACAAGTAGACTAAAGCATGCCACATTAGTTCGTCGACATGAAAGCCAGGATTTGGTGATATTTAACTCATACAGTGCGTGACACTAATATTGTATGTACTACCGTAAGGTTCAAGAACCACAGTCAGACAGGTTTCGGACTTCCGTTCTGACGTCTTTCGTGGTAATCTTTTCCGTTTGCTCTTGTGCACTGACTTATTGTATGATTTCAGTTGCCACTGAAATGAGCAAAGTTCAGGAATATTTCTATTGTTTTTCTTTCTTCGAAAAATCTAAAATTTTGATTATTTTAAATATTTTTATTGGAAAGGAAGATACGAATAAGGACAATTCTCTAAAGTAAATAATTTCTTACAATTATGTGTGTGTCTCATAAAAACAATTATTATATTTCATAAATATTTTATTGTGATTTTGAATACATATTCAAGCAAAAGAATATACATCAACACATATCACAGTCATTTTACTTACATAAATTGAGATACAGTATACATATCATAATAATTAGGAATGGAATTTCTGTTTAAAAATTACCAAGGTTCATAGGTAAGCAGTCACTTGCCTGCTTGTTGCGTAAATACTTAATCTAAGTAGTTATAATTTCTGACATATGCATTTGGCAGTACTTGGACGTGTTTGTACTATATTTACGCGCATTGGTTGCCCATGTACTTA
Organism: Locusta migratoria; assembly: GCA_026315105.1. Taxonomy (NCBI): domain Eukaryota; kingdom Metazoa; phylum Arthropoda; class Insecta; order Orthoptera; family Acrididae; genus Locusta; species Locusta migratoria. Next base: position 467,631,565 of record CM048744.1, on the reverse strand, counting down.
AAACTGTGTCAATCCCGCTGGAACTAATACACAGACTCACGTAGTTGTCGAGGTAGTATTACTCTTGCTACTGGGGATCTGAGACAATGTCTAAATTGACTCCACTCTCCATCTGCAACGGAACACCGCTCGTAGAGAATTTACATAGAACCTTTCAAAATTTACTATTTATCCTCTAAGTGTGTACTGTCTCTCTCTCGTTTTCTCTCTCTCACATACACAACGATTTCACTTCGCAGTATCTAGTATCGTATGTCGACACGGTATTGTACAGTTGATCAATGCGTTGGTCAATGTAATTTGTTAGGATGCTTAAATTTTTATACAATTATTTGATATAAATTTGACATAAATGAAAATGTTTTGAAAGGAAGATTACAAATTCGTGCTAACTTCACGATATCAACAAACAGTATAGGTAACTGTTGAAATTTCTATCAAATCTAAGGAAGAGGAAAAAATGAAACAACATTTATATGACAGTAAAGCAAGGATTAGTATCTATTCCTAACATTTGAGATCAATTGTCAATAGCTGCATCTTTCTGCCTGAAATGTGAACTGTATTTTTAAATATTTAAAATTCAGATAAATAAAATCCAAAGTTTTAAGAACTGCTTCGTAGCTATTCCCACAATTTGTTTTGGACAGTGAATTTCTCAGCGAAACTCCAATTTTTATTTGCAGCTATAGGCAGACTCTGCGAAGCTGACTTCACACAATTTGTGTAAATGGAGGAAAACTTTTGTACCTGGATGTCAAGTCACTGTCATGCTACTGCAGTAATACCACAAGAGATGTGCAACTGCCATTAGAGATCATATCAGGTCGGTAAAAACAAGAACCCTGTCATCAGCCTTCACAACGTTAATCCATATTTCCATTATGGTGATAATTCCTGGATACAAAATATTCACTGTGGTGTTTGTGTACAAGAGCAACACTCAAAGACAACGAATTGCATGATGGTTTACAGTCCATATAAAGAATACCGTAGTTTTTGACTACTGTTTGCAGGTAGTACCATAACCAGATTATTTTTTATATTTTCAAGTTGGTATCACAGCTATCGATCTTAAAACAGGGGTTCTCTTTCCATTATAAATTGTTAAGAACCGTCTGATACAATATTTGAAACATAATTGTAATATGCTTAAATTACGCTAAAGTTATAACGTTCCTAAAATCAAGGAAGGCCCAAAATGACATACACCTAAAGGGTGCACTCGTAAAACTATATGACGGGAATTTCATATGAACAGGATTAGTGACTCACGTCTAGAAAAGGTATGCCTAAGCAACATTAACTTTGTTGTGATCATTTTACTCCAGTTCAAGATATTTTATTTTGTTTGATACTCTCCATTTAAATTTCGAGTTTTTGTTCAATGACTTACCAATGTGTTTAAAATGTTTAGTACAATCATTTAATATGAAAGGTAGACTAAGAGTAGGAAGTAATCCCAATATCAGAGAGATCTTATCTGTTCGAGTCAAAGACCGATATGATTTACATGTACATTTGCAGCGAAATTTATCCTAAATGGTGTAACTAGTCCCTGACCTGTATTCCCCAGAAGCCCTCTCTGAGGAATAGCTAGTTAAGAGGAGTTGACAACTTCCATGAGCTCAGTTCTGTTCATTTCAATGGCACAAAGTAAATGGACAGTAATGCTTATATTACGTAACAATTCCTGAAATACTCATTGTGGTGACGAACAGAATTGTACTTTGAGCCGGCATAAAAGCACATGATTCTGTTAACGCAACAGCAGTTTAGCATGGAATTAATTGACAGTATAATTGGTCACTTAAGCTGGCTAATTTGTAATTTTGTAAAGGTTGGAATTAATCAGCCAACGATTTTCATGAAAAGGTTAATTTTCTATAGCGCCTAGCTTAGAAGCAAATAGCGAAACCCAAAGAAACATGTATGAATAGAGTAACTTTTTCTACAGAAATTCTACCACTGTAAAGGAGCAGTCATAGTGCCACTCACACACGAAAAGCCTCGGATACACCCTTTAAACCTATGCGTTAGGAGGAATCAAACTAACAAGTGGAACTGAGTAACTACTTGACCTTATGATCCGTGGCGGGAATTGTATTTTTTTCCATTTGACTGATTAACTTGTCCATATTCAAGGCAAGCGACCGTTCAGGTTTGGCATGTAATAAATGCTTGCCTACGTCTTGGTAGCAGACAAATTTATTTATTATGACGGATTTCGATAAATCAACAGATAAAATATGCAGAAAAGTCAGACTAGTGAGCAGTACAATCAATGGCGATCAACCTCTACATAAGTCAAAAGGAGTGTAATGTCTATCCGTACTTAAAAGTTGAAACTTCACCTGGAGTAATACATATTTCTTTCTTGTTGACGCCGTGCAACTATATGTGTACAATTCATTCATTGTTCGCATTTGAAACAGCAGTTCACTTATTTCTCAATATTCCGAAATGATGCGTTGCGAAATGCAGTCTTTCCTTTCAGTGAAAGAAGTTTACTGTGTTTGAAGAAAGTCGCATGTGGATACAATTCTGTTGCCTTTTTAGTATTTCTCTGGACAAATTTAGAAACTGGGGTGTAATGCTGCTATTATTGTTCAATAAATTTTTTTTTGAAAAACACTATGTACGAGTACTGGATGAAAAGTATTGAGAACTAATATTCTATTTGAAATGACTTTTATTAAAATAGGTACTTAAGGTACACACGTTCAATATAATCGGTATGTATGACATTTTGCCAAATGACCGAAAGACATCTATCTATTACTGTTAATGTCACGTATAAACTGACCTATTGGATAGATAACAACATCTCTAGTGTTGTACTGCATCCGTCGCTGTTGTTGTTTCACTTTGTCAAATAGGTAGTAATAACAGGGTCTCATGCCGGGTTGGTAAGTTGGATGTTCCAAAATCTCCCGCTGACAGCAGGACACGAGGTCCTGGTTGTCAGCGTCGCAGCTGCCGAGGACCTTTTGCACTGCTAGCAATGTGAAATTTTAGAATATCCACCGTACTCATCCGACACGAGACCCTGTGATTACTATCTCTTTGCCAAAGTGAAAGAACCACAGTGACGTATCTGCTGTAACACCAGAGATGATAATCAAAATATCCACGGGTGTACTGCCGGTCTATAGTGTCCAACGGGCACAATATTTCATACATGTCGTCATCATCAGGTGAACTGACGGCCAGAACCCAGTTCCCTTCGAGCAGCCGTAGTGTGCGGATCTCCGTGCCGACGCGTTTCCAGGGGCTCAGTCCGTCATTTCACCTGATGATGGCGACATGTATGAGCGCCGAAATATTGTGCCCTTTGGACACTATAGACCGGCAGTACACCCGTGGATATTTTGATTATCAAATACGCCGGGAGAAACTGAACAATCACACCAGAGATGAAATCTTACCCTAGGACGGTCAATACGGGACATCTGCAGAAATACCAGCGCAGATGGCATTCGACGCTTTCGGGACTTTTGACAAAAAGTAAAAAATAACGCGGGCGATTGTATAAAAAGTGTGTAACCCAATCTCTGTCAGTAATGTTATTTCGGAGAAAAATAATAGTTCTGATTACTTTTCATCCAGCTCTTTTAAATTCATTTGATGTTCTGAGATTTACGATCAGTTAAAAATTTCTGATTACAATCTTAACATTTCAGGCGATATTCTCAGGCCTTACTGCACCTCATCCAATTTTTACATAGCATTAGGATTTCCAGTCTGCCTGTCAGATATTTGTGTGTGTGATTGTATGTGAAGGCCATGCCAATGAAGATCACAAATATGGGAGACACTTCTGTTTGTGCTACGCTGTCATATATAAATTCTGGTTCAATTATACGAGGGTGAGTCAGTAACTAAGTCTCAGACTAAGATAAACACGCCAGCACTACGTTTACAGGCCTGAAAATTGCTTTACTTTTCAGCTGACGCCACCTGTAAATTTAAACTCTCGTCCCATCGTTCGAGAAGGCTTTAAAAGCCTGGAGCTTGGAATATTCGAGGCTGCATTTGCATTTTATAAGTGACGCTCTTGTGCTGTAACTTTGTTTCCTTAAATTGTTGTAACCCACAACACGGATGTGTCGTAGTGACAGAGAAATACCCTTACGCAGCGCTCAGTACTGGCATGTCTACATCAGTTTGCGACTTATTTACTGTTACATTTCAGCTGTTTACAATGTAAGCTTTCAACTTTGATGCCGTTCTATATGCCTGTTATTAGGGTGCCGTCTCTCTGAATATGGACCAACAGTATTTTACTACACTAAAATGGGAACTCACACTTTCATACGTGCCGCAATGTTGATTTCTTACTCACCTCTCATCGCATGGTTTACGCCAGTTTACTTATACTGTTAAAACTATTCCGACTGCGGCAGATTTATATGTGCATAAGACTCATTTAACACGCTTGAATTTAAAAGAGGGGGGGTGGAAACAGTCCAATCATTTAGTTGCCATTCTGTGTGATATGTTTGTGGAATCCCAATATTTCCAATACGGTAATCTTTCTACTTTAATTTACTGAATGTAATAATTTACATTCTACGTCATTTGTTTTCTGATAGATGGTCAACAAAATACGAGGTTTTTCGCTTGTTCAATCTCCTGCTTCTCTAATGTTCAGTATGAAAAATCCATTTCATCAATTGCAACATTTGATCTAACATTATAGTAGCCCTTATTTTTATCCATAATTTCTAAATTTCCTGCAGCACTGTACCCAATCTGTAAATGTCAGAAAAATTATAGCCATAAGCTGTGCATTATGAAGCTGACTAATAGAGTTCTAAAGTGTGCAAGAATAAAAATTTTCAAGGAATAATGCCTTTATAATAATCATTTGAGAGAGACTGCATAAAAATTGCAGCCACACAGTATATTGTTCAGTCTTTAGGTTGGTGGAAGTTCTGTGGTAGTTCTTGCGTTGCAGGCAGTAATGTCAGAAACAGGACTCCCCACTTCCCACACATGTAGTAGGTAGGGAACCAAACCTGCACTGCAGTGAAAATAGCAGTGGAGCTCTTCTGAAAAACTTACAGTAAACAGCTTTCTTGGGGAGATGCCACACAAGGCAGGAAATATGTTTATTGCGAATGTTACTCCTTGTGAGTCAGCTTTCATACTGCAGTAGCCAGGCATACACAGTCAGGGGTGGCCAAGTGATTCGTTCAGGGGCAGAGCATGCAATAGAGCCATCTGGAAGATAGCTACTCACGAACACAATGAGAAACACCTGGATGCACCACTGTCGCTAAAGGAGTATTCGGCCCTGAAAATGCCGACAATTACACAAATAAGAGACACTTCATAAAACTAAGCAAAATAACTAGTATTGGTATGATCTCTGAAAAAGCAATCGTTTGCTCTGAATTTGCACTTTAGCTGCTTTGATTAACTCCAGCTGAGTGTCAGACTTCCCTTTCTAATCTCACTCAACAACGGAACAGCAAAACAAGAGCATTCTGCAAAAGAGTGTCTTCAACTTGTGTGTGGCTTGCGCTGACACGTTGTACGTTCTTCAGTACCGATCAGGAGTAGTGCACAGTGCTCCAAACTCACCAGCAGGAAACAAAACCGTCAACACGACTGCAGTTAAACCGTTGCACGACTGCCGACAGTGCAGGACAACCAGTGACGCGTCAGTCTTTCTCGCACGCCGCCGTCACCTGACGGTGATGGAGGAGGAGGGGAAGGCGAAGACGCGCACGTAGTCGACGCGCAGGGCGGCGTCCTCGGCGCGCCACGTGGGCTGCCACCAGTGCCGGCGCTCCCAGAAGCTGCGCATCGGCGCCGCCGACGTCCAGTTCCACGGCTTGGGCAGCGGGTAGTTGCGCCACCCGTCCGGGAAGAACTTGCCGCCCACCGCCACGTTCATGATGATGAAGAACTGCCGGCACAACACACAAAGCTTATGACCAAATGTTACAATAAATTATCTTCCAAAGTAGAAAGCCGATATCGCAAAATAATTATTTTATGACGTCCGGTTTCAATGGGCTACGCCGTCATCAACTGATCATATAAAATTATACGAGGGTAAGTCAATTATTATCCGCAATTTAGTTATATTTTTGTTTATGTTGGTACTACTGTCGTTTTACGTTGGTGACGCGTGCTTTGTTTATTTGTTGATATATCTTTGCAATTTTCAAACTGCTACGTTAGTTTCGTTGTCGCGGCCGTGCTGTTAATCATGGTTGCTCCGTTGTCTATTTGCACCAAAGAAGAGCAACGTTCAGTGATACTTTTTTGTAGGCGGAAGGTGTATCAGGGGCCGAAATTCATAGAAGACTTTCAGTACAGTACGTGAGCAGTGTTTTGCCACAACGAAGTGTGTACGAGTGGATTGAAAAAATCCGAAATGGTCGAGTGTTAAGCCCGATGAAGGAGCCGGACGACTGTTTACCGCCACAAATGAAAAAACCATTGAGCAATCACCTGAAATGATTCTCTTAGACAGACAATTAACTATTAATGAAGTGGCTCATCGTCTTCAAATTAGTCATGGTTCTGCTTATAAAACAACTCACACAGTTGCATAAGCAAAGGCGCCTCGACATCTGCAAAAAACATTTGGATCGCTATGGTAACGAAGGGGACAACTTCTTAGACAGAATTATTACTGTTGACGAAACATGGATCCATCATTACGAGCCGGAGAGTAAAAGGCAGAGTATGGAATGGAAACATCCAAATTCGCCGTGCAAGAAAAAGTTCAAGACTCAACCGTCCGCAGGAAAACTGATGCTTACAGTTTCTTGAAATGCACGAGGTCCTGTACTGGAAAATTATGGTTAAAGGGGCACAACAATAAACAGTGTACGTTACAGTGAGATGCTTACTGACAGGCTAAAGCTTGCAATTCGAAGCAAACGCCGAGGATTGCTGTCAGAAGGTGTTGTGTTATTGCACGACAATGCATACTGCTGTCCACAATGTTGAAACGCTCCAGAAACTCAAATTCGAAGTAATGGATCATCCTCCATATAGTCCCGATCTTGCCCCTTCTGACTATCACTTGTTTGGTCCACTCAAACAGGCATTAAGGGGACGTCGATTTGACTCAGACGAAGCAGTGAAGGAAGCGGTGCATTCCTCGTTCGCAGCTCAACCGAAAACCTTCTTTTATGAGGGCATAAGGAAGCTTGTAGAGCGATGGACGAAGTGCATTGAAAAGCAAGGAGACTATGTCGAAAAATGATGTTCTTGTAAGTTTCGTATTTTATTGCAATAACATTTTATAACTACTTTGCGGATAATAATTGACTTACCCTCGTACAAGGTGGTGATCTTAAGTTATTTAAAAATGGAGGTTAAAAGTACGTAGAACATAACACTTAGTCGAAATATAAAATACATAAATTAACCATTTAATGCATAGTGTAGCTGATCATCTACATACCTTATTTTCTCCATTATCTCTCAAACTGATCAACATTTTACTACAAATTCATTTGTAGCTGCTTGTATACATAGTGTTATGCTAGTAGCTCGTCGTAGAAATATAAAAGGCATGCTGCAACTGAATTATTTCGAAAGCTAGCTGCATTGAGTTACTCCTAACAAGGGCGTTTGTTTACATTAATATTCCTCCTCTGCCATGTAAAAGTAGTCAATCACATACTGTTGTTGTGGTCTTCAGTTCGCAGACTGGTTTCATGCTGCTCACCACACTACCCTGTCCTGTGCAAGTCTCTTCATCTGACAATAAGTTCGGAAACCTACATCCTTTTGAATCTACTTACTGTATTCGTACCTCGGTCTCCGTCTACGATTTTTACCCCACTCACTTCCTTCTAACGCTAAGTTGACAATTCCTTGATGTCTCAAGATGTGTCCTACCAATCTATCCCTTCTCTTAGTCAGGATATGCCAGAAACTCCTTTTCTCTCCAATTCGGTTAAGCACCTCCTCATTATAGTTGCTGGTAGAACTTCCGGATTTTAAGGCCGTGGTCCATAAGACTTTTCAGTTTTTCCTAACGTTTCGGCCAGAGCTGGGCCGGACATCTTCGGAGGTCTTCTTACTTCCGTTGAGTCTTGCCGACTGATGAGAAGGGTGTCTGAGAGCGCCATATATAGTATCTCCTATTTCATCTTCCTCCACTTCGCCTTTCATTTCTAGAATCCTGCCTTCAAATTTATTTCATTTGTATAGTCCCTCTATATATTTCTTCCACAGGTCAGCTTTCCCCCTCTTTGCTTAGTACTGGTTTCCCGTCTGAGTTCTTGATATTCATACAGCCGCTTTTCTTATCTCCAACTATCTTTTATATTTTCCTGTAAGCGGTATCTATCTTTCCCCTGGTTACACATTCTCCTATGATTCTACATTTGTCCTCTAGCCATTCCTGCTTAGCCAGTCTGCACTTCCTATCAGTCTCATTTTTCAGACGTTTGTAGTCCCTTTTGCCTACTTCACTTGATGGATTTCTATACTTTCTCATCAATTAAGTTCAGTGTATTATCCAGGGATTTCTATAAGGCCTTGTCCTTCTGCCTATATGGTCCTCTGCAGCCTTCACTACTCTATCTCTCAGAGCTACCCATTCTTCTTCTACTGTATTACTTTCCCCCGTTTCAGCCAATCCTTGCTTAATGCTCCCTCTGGGACTGTCAACCACCTCTGGTTCCTTCAGTCTGTCAAGCTTCCATCTCCTAACTTTCCTACCTTTCTGCAGTCTATTAAGTTTTAATCTACAGTTCATTACCACTAAGTTAAGGTCAGAGTTTATATCTGCCCCTGGATATGTCTTACAATTTAAAACCTGGTCCCTGAATCTATTCCTTATCATTATAAATTCAATCTGGTACTGTCCAGTGTCTCCTGGTCTCTTCCACGTATACAACCTACTGTCATGATGTTTAAACCAAGTATTGGTGATCATTAAATTGTGCTCTGCACAAAATTCTACCAAGCGGTCTCCTCTTTCATTTCTTTTCCACAGTCCATATTCACCTACAACATTTCTTTCTACTCCTTTACCTACTACCGGGTACCATACCCCATCACATACTAGAGGCATTATGAGTTACTTTCTGAAAATATGAGAGGTATAATAGTGACATTTATTACATCGGGTACATTATGGAAGCACTGTATAGGTGACCAGCTATGAACGTTTTGTTGCTAGTAGTGCATAATAATTTTAAGGATTTTTTTCAATATTTTTCTCAGTATATATGCACTATACATTAATTTTGGTACTGTTCGTAACTTAAAAAGAAAAGGCATTAAAGCGTTAAATAGTACGTGCAACATAGCACTTTGTCGAAACATGAAATACATAAGCTAAAACATCAACAGTTTTGACACCTTTTACAACTGTTAAAACATTAACTTATGTATTTTATATTTCGACTAAGTGCAATGTTGCACGTACAATTTAAGCTCCATTGTTTATATAACGTAAAATGACCAACTTGTATAATTTTATATGGCCAGATGATGGCGGCATGGTCCATTGAAACTCGTTGTCATAAAATAATTATTTTTCTGTCTTGGCTTTCTGCTTTAGAAGATAATTAATCTTATCAGATCGCCTCCACAACTTGCGACGTCAAGTAATGTGAAAATGTTCAAATGTTTGTAAATCTATGGGACTTAACTAGTGTTGTTATCAGTCCCTAGGCTACAAAGTACTTAAAGTAACTTAAAATAACCTGAGGACAAAACACACACACACACACACACACACACACACACACACACACACATGCCCGAGGGAGGGCTCAAACATCCGACGGGAAGCAACCGCGCGCTCGGTAGCAAGACGCCTTACAGCGCTCGGCCATTCTATCGCGGCTAATGTTTCAATCCTATGTGACCGAAACGCTAAAGTTATTGGTCTCTTGACTTACAAACTACTTAAACTAACTTATGCTAAGGATAACACACGTGTCCTAGGACTCGAACCTCTTCATTTTATACCCCAGGAAAAGTAACTAAGTTATAAGGAATGGAGTTGGAGGCATAATTACAGAAACCAGTTCTTATATGTTAGAAGTATTGTCGCTGGCTGTTGAGACATTTGACGCACTGTGACACAAGGCGGTGAATGGCTGTCTCGTAAAATTCCCGGGGCTCCAATGTGAACCAGCTCTGCGCTTATAGCTGGACGTCGTCGTCGTAGCCAATTATCAGTGCTTATAAGGGCTTGAGCTTCAGTACTTTCTATTAATGCTGTGAGATTTGATGTTTTCTTCAACAGAGATACGCCCCTTTACAACTACATCTATATTTTGGAGCATTGTTCTTAAGGAATCAGTGATCTTATAGGTTATTTTAATACTCTAGTATAGCGGTCGTGATAGCATTAAATTTTATTTTAAGATGACTGGTTCTGATCCCACATCTCCTCGACTAAGATCGCAATTAAAGGTCCATAAAAACGGGCATCCTATTAGAGCTATCGTAAATTCAATGAAGGGCCCCTTATGTAAAATTACGAAAAATCTTTATAATATATGAAAGGAGTTTTACGTATTTGGGGATAATTTTTAAGTTAGCAACAACACTACGTTGATCAATGAGATTAAAGATAAGCCTATTGCCGATACATCCCACCTTATGTCTCTTGATATTAAAAATTTATATGCAAATGTTCCGGTTGACGAGGCCGGCTAGTTGATTAAAGCTAACTTACTTAAACACAAGAGACTAGCTCAGCAAGAAATCGTTGAATTCATTGACCTACTTCGTTTTATTCTGAAATATAACTATTTTGTTTTTAACGGAAAATTTTATATACAAACAGACGGATTGGCTATGGGTTCAAGTATTTCAGGAACAATAGCAGACATTTTTATTAATAGCCTAGAAAACCGGCTTTTCACAAATATGCAGCACCCAGTTGATAAAATATTATAAACGCTACGTTGACGATACGTTGCTATTGATAGATGGAGGACAAATTGAAATTACTGAAATAGTTAATAAAAAACAGCCTACATGAGAAAATCGAATTTACTGTTGAATAAGAGACGAATGGCACACTTCAGTTCCTTGACCTTAACATTACGAAGCAGGACGGCAGACACTTATTTAAAGTATACAGGAAACCTACAACCACCGACATTCTAATACACAACAGCTCTTGTCACCCTAATGGCCAAAAACTTTGTCCTACGCTGTTTAGTCGATAGAGCCTTGCCAATGAACGAAAAAGACAGAACTACTGAATTTAACATTATAAGACAGCTTGCTAGGACGAATGGTTATCAGGAAAACGTAGTGAATAACTTAATACGAAAGAAACAGCGTGCGAAATCAAATAAAAATGGCACGGAAAATATCAAGAGAGTAGTGGTTCCGTATTTTGGTAATCTATCTCAGAAAGCGGCCAATATACCAAAACCTTTTAAAGTGGAAGCTGCTTGTAAAACTAATAATACGTTACGTCATTAATTACGGAATAACTTAAACCAAGAGACTGATAAATATGACAAAGCAGGGGTTTATAAGATGCAGTGTACTAGTTGCAATGACAACTACATTGCTCAGACCGGCAGATCGTTTGGAGTTAGGTACAAGGACCATATGGACGCCTTCCGACTTAATAATTTTGACAAGTCCGCTGTAGCTACGCATATCCACGAAACTGGCCACCCTTTAAAGCGGATTGAAGAAGACCTTAAGATTTTGCTTAGACAGGATAAATGAAGAAAGTTATATCTGCTAGAACAGCTGGAGATTATAATACATAACGCTAAAAGCGACGCTTCATTAAATGAACAAGTTCAAGGTAATACATACAGATTTTTTAAAAACTTTGTGGACCTATTATAACAAAAGTCTTTTACTTTAAATTTCAACCTCTGTCATATTGTGCAAATGATTTCGTGACATCTGAATGTAGCCATTAGCTTGTGGATGATCTTTGGAATTTGGAGGTCTTTGTTTTCGTGCGCCCCAGACGTGTTGTTGAATCGGTGCATTTCGGTTGTGTTACGCGCCACCAGTTCTGAGGTCTGGTTTGAATTCTGACGTAGCATAGTATGCTGAGGACCTTTCTTCGTAGACACGGTTACAAGGGAAGTAACCACGTTTTCTTTTATTACGTTTTATATTTTTATTGTTTTTTGTTTTAAGATTCTTGTACAGATTATCTGATGATGAGGGTTTGACCCTTGAAACGCGTCATATTTTAATGTTTTTACACGATATCTGTGGTTGAGCCTACTTGACAAAATAATTAAGTAATACAACCACGACCTCACATCCATTATGGATATAATTAAATTCAGTTCCTCACATTTTCCTGAAGTTGCCCGTGTATTTGTCTATTCCTTTAAAGCTATGAAAATTTCGTACAAAAAAGGAAAGCTGCTTGCAAAATTGTAAATAAAACACCAACCAATCTGTAACAGTGAATCACTTCTGATTTAAATAGGACCCAGTTGTTTGTTAGATCTACGTTTCTAGATCAGTTTGAAGTAAATGTATTGAAAGCGCAAGCAAAGAAAAATTAAAAATTAGCTTGGCCAGAACAAACAATAATCTCAATGCAGTAGTCACAATGCATTAGTCACTTCTGGGAAGCACAATTATTCTGTATTTTGATATGCAGGTGCCGTTGCATTCTTGCTTGACTGCCAGCTATGAAAATCTAAATCCTGACACACTTGCTGGAAAGTAATGGTTTAAACCACAACTTTAGAAGAGAATTACAAATCGTCGGTATTCTGAAATACGTATTATAGAACTTAAAAAAATTTTCAATCTAGTTTCTTTGTAGAATTAGCTAAAGGTTCACGAATTGTATATTTTAGTAAATTTACGATTTTTATCTAGTGGTCTGCTATAGGAATATGAATTGTAGCTATAGAACATCAATGATTTTTTTTTTTTAAATTGACAGTCCAAACATTAATAACTGTGTATGAAGTCGTGTAGTTATTCTCTGCCGTGTTCTCCTGTTTCCATCCCAGAGGAATAAAAAAAATCAATTATTGTTGAAAGTATGTGAAATGGAACGAAATCATATGGTGTCATTTCAGGACTTTCCTAGAGTATCGCATAATCTTGAATGAAACATATGATATTTATTTTTCAGGAGAAAATGTTTAGAAAACTTTTCTTAACTCAATTTATAAGCTTGTGAACAGTAAGGAACGATGGAGTAAATATTTTTTGGATGTGTTTGCCTTAGACGCGCGTGTTTATGTTTCATGATAAACTTCGCGACGGTGGTCTCGGTGAAGTTATCGGTGGTCATCACAAGACGGCAGTTAAGTTCGTGGCCAATATATTAGCTCGGAGAACTAAGGAGAAATTGTTACTAAGGCGTCGCCTGCGCCGCACACGCCTAAGAAGAAATAATTAAATTGTTACGGGTAACGTTTTGAACCGAGAACAAATTTTCTGGGTCTTGCGCTTTTACTTATCGTCACTCTCCCGGTTTGCTTTCGATATATGAAGTTGTCGTCAAATATTACGACAAAAAGAGGTGAAATGTCGGGCGGTAAATACTACAATGACTGGCTATTTGGCTTATAGCGGCACACAGTAGAGATTAATTGGATCTTTATTGAGGATGTAATTATTATTTAATTAATTATGAGTTTACGAGAAGTAGTGGTAGTGGTAGTCTGTTCATGAAGGAAATTTTGTGGACAATACATTTGTCGCTTTTTAGAATTGGAAGTGTGGATTCATAGCTATTTGTGGGTAATTAGGTTGTTACGTAATTTATTTATCGAAGAGTAAAGGATGTGTTGGTATTTAATGTTGTAACGGACAGTCTATTTTGGTGAATGGTTTATGGGTACAGTCGAACCACGCATTGGATCTGATGTATATGGGAGTAAGACTGGTGTGGCTCCTTATTTGATGGTGACTGGTCTATGTTACAATAATGGAATACTAATGGTGTATATTGAATGCAACTTACTAACACTACTGAAGAATTATTTACAAACCTTCATGACAGATTACGCTGTGTGCTTAGCTGAAAATCAAAACCTTATTTATGAAACATTTTAACATATTGATAGTGACACATTGCAAGACCATGGACGGTTTGGGCTTCTTTTGAATATTTCCCAAAGATACTTGAAGTTAAAGAGAGAGAGAGAGAGAGAGAGAGAGAGAGAGAGAGAGAGAGAGAGAGAGAGAGAGAGAGAGGTGAGACTCTCAGACGCACGGGGGTATAAGTGAAATATATTTCTTTGTTGTGTCGAAGTTAACACCTGAATACGGCCTCATTATCTGCTGTTTTATTTTTGATTATTCCAATAACAAGAGGTGACTGAAAAGTGGGAAGAAGGTAGAATTTATTTTTTATTCTTCAAAAGTTAGTTAGAGGGGTTAACTTTATTAATCTGTAGAATCATTGATACTGTACTACAATACGCAAAAATATCCGAACGACCTGAATTGCGTTTCGCCTGATGTGCATGCAACCCAACTAACGTACGTGTCTTGCGGGTGCTCTGCTCGCTCCGCGGTATAGTCGTTCGACTATTCGAAATTGATCCACTACAGACAACTGCTCTTTTGGCAATCATTGCAGTTGTAAATTAACACCACGATTTTGCAAATAAAAGGAAACACGTTATTAAGTTCTTAACGTTTATTAAATCCAATTTCTTACAATGACAGATCTTAAGTATTGTCACACTTATTACAGTCTGATATAACAAACTCCGTCACATAAAACATTAATTAATCCTTAAATAACATTTAATATTGTTAAAAACAACAGATTTTCCTATAGTATCGGAAATCCTAAAGTCCTGTAGAAATTTGAAGTACTTTTGTTCTCTTCTCACAATTGCAAAACGTCTTTCCGCTGGCGAGTGGATTTTTATTAACCAATTGTTGAACTAACCAGATAATAAAAACTCAATTAACAGCAGCAAACGCACTATGGAAACTTCAATATTAAATGTGTGAAACAGTGGTTTCGAGTGAACGGAGACGTTGATATGTTGGACTGGCCTCTCAAAGATGCTGACCTCAATCCCATAGAGCACTTGTGGGCAGAAATGGAGAAGATTATTAGGAGCCGAAGACCTACGTCAGCAAAGAAGACAGCGCTATCTGAAGCAGTTCAGGATGCACGGGAAGAGTTGTCCCAGAATAATGGGTTTCAAATCAAAATGTTCAAATGTTCGTATAGCCTATGGGACTTAACTACGGGGTCATCAGTCCCTAAACTTACAAACAACTTACGAACTAGCTAACAATAAGGACGGCACAAATATCCATGCCCGAGGGGTATTCGAACCCCCGACCGTAGTGGCCGCGCAGACCGTGACTGGAGCGCCTCAGTCCCCTCGGCCACCGCGGCCGGCAGTAATGGGTTTGTAAGAAAAGTAGTTACCTCTGTTCCCCGGCGGCAGGTGCAGTTGTAGAGGAGAATGGAAACTAGAGACGATATTAAATAATGTTGTCATCAAAGGCAAAGATTTGTTTATATTAAATGGAAGTGTCTTATTTTCTTGATTATTTTTCTTGAAGATTTACATTAGTTCGAAGAAAAGAAAAATTATTTCGTGTTAATCTCAACCCTTCTGTAATAAAGTATATCATGTTAAATTATTACACGAACTTTAAGAAAAACCAAAACCAGCATGAAAATGAAGAAGGCTTATGACGTCGAAGCCAATAAAGGCATCAAAGAAGGAACTATTTACTTTTTTTAACAAGTGAAGAAGGCATTTTATTTATTAATGTTCTGTTTATTTAGATGTAGGCAGTACCTGTACAGATAAAATCATAAGAGATGTGTCATTTTTAAAAGTTTTGAAAGGCTAGCTGGTAGATGCAAACTCGAGCGTTTGGGTCCACTACATCCCCAGTTACACGAATAAGAACACTTTAATCGCTACAGTTGTCTTTGTCCTCCTGTGTTAAAGCCCTTATCATCTATTAAAATTCAAGTTAGAGACAGGATTCCAACCTTTTTCCTGTAGACCAACTATGCAAGGAGTCACGTACTGAACCGCACATGCACTTACATAGCAAACACCTCGCCCGAGGTGCGTCCCTTGTGCTGGTATGGGCTGCCAATATGCATGGAATTGATCAGTAGCACTGTGAGTGAAACAACCTACAGAATTTCATAACGTATTGCTACTACACGATACCGTTCTCTACTGATTTCACAAACAGAACACTCCAAGACTCGGTTTTTAAAATACTTATCTGACTTATTCTTCTGATCACTTGCTCACATTGCTCACAAAGATTTACCTTTCCCGCTCCTAATCGAACTATCTTAAAAAAATGTATTACAGATGAAAATGCACTTAAAACATCATTTTACGACTTCTTTAATTTGGAACAGTTTGTTTCTGTGGGCGTGAACTTAGTAAACTACCTAAGTAATTTCAGGCTCTTCCAGATATAAGAAAATAGCTTAACCATTTTTGAATTAAAAGTTTTCTTGAGATTTTTTCTATTGATTTTTATGCGGATACTTGTAGCTCTATCACAGAACAGTTAAAACATTTACTACGAACGAGACTGGCTCCACGAGCCGCAATCACCATTGCATCGCAGGCGACTATCAAGGCTAGCGAAGACTTACAGTATGAGGTTCTTTATTACTGGGCGACTAGTTAGTAGACCAGATGAAGCGAAACGTGAAAGAAGAGACTGGTTGCAATTTCGCGTAAAACCACTTTCCTGTGCTCAAAAACATGAATAAATAACTTTCACACCTTAAGTGAAAATCACTCAGATTGTTGAATGTAAATGACATGAAAAATCAACTGAATTTATCAGCTTAATTCTGTGCTAACCAGGAAATAACTCGCCGTTCACAGAGTTGCCAAAAGTACTCTGCAATGTTGCCAATTCTCCATTAGACTAGCGACAGGCAGAGTACGTTTGCTCGGCGTCTGTGTTCCTCACGCTGCCTTAGCGCTGACGGAAATAGCGGCTTCGAAGTCGCGGCGCGCAGCCTGCCACTGTGTTGAGTGAGAAGAGATATACCTAGCATAGACAGATAAGTCTTAATCGCATTTCATTAACCATAAGCTGTGTCGAAAGCGTAGTTACGATGCGCCGACTGCTACCCGAACTTAGTAAATAAACTTTTTCGGGAAACATTTGAGCGGATCTCTTGATCAGTAGCTGTCGGAGGTATTCTTTTATTTCTGTGTTAAGCAAACTGCTTCGTCAGAAGCGATTTATAATACTAGCATCACCAGACGATATTAATATTTTGAGCACGATACATTTAAATTTTACGTAGGCCTACCTGAATACGATTTTACTTATGAATGATTTCATTGGCACCACCTCTAACACATAAATGCACAAATGTAAAGATAGCATTACACTGACTTCAATACGCGAACTTCACAATCAAATTTCATAAGTTTCGAGCATATAGTTTCCAATTAAAAAAAAGTGCATATAAACCTTTCCCAGTGACTGAAAAATAGGACATCCTCTGCGGGAACATTAAGCATCTGAACAATTTCAATGTTAGTTCGATTCCAGCTTCTAAGTGAAAGCAGAAGCATTTATGATGAGAATATGAAACAAGGATCAAAAAGACGCGTCAGTAATGTAAAGAATATGTAATTCATTTATAAAAACAACGTTACGATTACAGTGTAGCTACAAAATAAAATGAAAAGCACTTGACGAATGAGCTTTGCAATTTCCAGAGTGCTAGAAACCATAAAGGGACGAAGGATACAGGAAGAGGTTTTCCTCAGCGTGTGTGAGTCGGGATTTCCATATAGTATCTCACAGGTGGCGTAGTTTCTTCGTAGTTTATTTCTCGGTTGTTCCATTCTCACGAACACTCTAGGTAATCACAACATTCCAGCAATAATTATTAATTGTTAAATATTTACTAACTTGCAGTCGAATATAACTCAGTGGTCAAAGCCTATTGTAATTTCATCTTAAAGCCCATTAAAACCTCTAAGTAACGCTTTTAGAGTAGACCCTGTTCATATTAACTTGGCATCCAATACACCTGTTCATCGAGTTTGTTGAGTATCACGTAAAATTTACGAAACCACAAAAGGAGGATTAGGATTTAATATCCTGTCGACGTCGTGATTATTTGAAATGAAGCACAAGCTCGGATTGTTTCGTTAAGAATGTGGAAGGAAATTGGCTATGCTTTTGAAAAGGAACCATGTTGCCATTTGCCTAGAATAATTTAAGGAAATCACTTGAAAAACAGAAGGACAAACAGACATGGAAACAATACACTTTCGCCATTGTATCACTGTGCAGTCATAATTCAAATAGTTGAAAACGAAAAGTGAAATACCGAATTTAGTACTGATTATACCTGGAGGCAACAGAAACTTACATAATACGAAATTAAAAGTCATTTCTACACGTTGCCGTTAAGAATGATGTTGCCTTTCTATCGAGCACTGAAATATCCAATAATGATTACTGAATCGAAGTTTTAAAATAATACCAACTTCTGTCTGGCCGATCCGGTTATATGGTAGAAATGGCACATAAAAGTAGTAAGGTTTCGTGAAATCACATTCTATAGACGTTTCGGTTAAATGGTTTATTTGCAGTAACACTCGTACAACACTAAACAACAATGTCACAACATCTAGTTTTACGATCTGGTCAGCAGTGGAAATCAAAACATCTTAGTAATAAATTCTGTAAATAACATTGCTCATTGCATTCGTTATTTCGCTTTCTTTATCTGTAAGAGAAGCTTCTTCGTCACCTTCTTATCACATAATCCTTAAGTTTTTATTTCCTTAATTCCCAGAATCTACGACGAGGTAAAGAGAGGCAGAAAGGAAGAGGAGATGGTGAGAGAGAGAAAGGAAGAAGAGATGGAAGACAGGAAGTATATGACGGACAGGATTGCGGGATAGACAGAGGGAAGAGGAGGAGCTGGAGGAGGTAGAAGGGGACGAAGAGACATAGGCAGATCGTAAGAGAGAGAGAGAGAGAGAGAGAGAGAGAGAGAGAGAGAGAGAGAATGGGGAATGTAGAAAGAATGCAGAAAGAAAATGCTTTTCTCAAGGGCAACAGGGTATTTGACTGTTCTCTGGTAATCATCTTAAATGGGTGATCATGTCATCTTATGCTCATAATATGAGCTGCGGTGGAATGGCCGAGCGCTCTAAGGCGCCTTGCTGTGGAGCGCGCGGTTGCTCCTCGTCGGAAATCGCGTCGCCCCTCGGGCGTGTGTGTGTGTGTGTGTGTGTGTGTGTGTTGTCCTTACATTACTTTAAGTTAGTTTAAGTACTTTTTTAGCCTAGGGACTGATAAGCACAGTAGTTCAGTCCCAAATATTTACAAACATATGAACATTTCATAACATGACTTGTTTTCCTCGTCAATTGCAGTATTCTTTAAAAACAACCGGATATGGAATTCAAAAATAATTTGAAATCCAGCTAAAACGCTTCTTTTGAGTCATGTGATGCCTGTAAACTCAACCAACATGTTGTAACATTTACTAACAGTGATATATTGTCTGTGCATTCGTATTTTGGGAAAAGGTCTACAAATATTGCGAAGTTCCGAACTGTACAAATAAATCAATAAAAATCTAGAAAATATGATTTTGCAACTTCCAAGCAACGATAAAATGTGGTTTATACTCGCTCGTAGAGATCCTAATCAGATAGCGGTCTCTTGGTGCGTTTAATTTAGGGAGGATTACTTTGATGTAAGTAAACACTCCGTACAACAATTATTATTCTATTAGTTCACAACTGGTATTAAGAATCATTCTCTGCAGACGCAAAGGTGTATAGTATTATTGTGTACACATCAGTGAACTGATGTTTACATTTGTGAAACAGGTGTTCACGATATAACACGCCAGAGTTTTGTATTTTAAGTCGTTTACAAACGTAGTTGGTGAAAGTACAAATTTCATGATGGTTGTCTTTTCAATATTTACGTCAATGTTTGTGTTCAAATGTTTGTATAGTCTATGGGACTTAACTACGGGGTCATCAGTCCCTACACGTACAAACTACTTATGAACTAGGACGGCCCAAATATCCATGCCCGAGGGGAGATTCGAACCCCCGACCGTCGTGGCCGTGCAGACCGTGACTGGAGCGCCTTAGTCCCCTCGGCCACCGCGGCCGGCTTTACGCGGCGAGGCAGTGTTTCAGTATATGATAAAGACACCAACACTTTGTCTCAAAATCGCCTTTTTAGCGCATATAGTGAAACCAACTAGATTTGAACACGGAATGCAAAATTTGTGAACGATACTGGAACCGCATAGCTACCAAGCTTATGTGGAGCTGATTAAGTCAATTGAAAACTTCCACATATTTTTTTCTTGGAATATTTTAATTTTGGCACATAAGCCAAGATAGTTATCCTTTTAATTTCATTCTTCTTTAGCCTAACAAGTTCCGATGTAACTTGACAAATTTCTTTGTAACCAAATAGCACGAGAAAAATGCACAGTAATTTGTGGAAAGTGGCTAGTGCGCATTGCATATACACATGAATTAATCGGAATCCAAAATGTAACTACGTAGTAGTGCACTTGCCGTGTAAGTTTTGCAGTGGCTTTTATAACAGAGTTAATTTAAATGTGAAATACATTTGGTAGAAAAACGAAGACTTAATCTAAGACGCAATCCATAATTACACACGTTTATGGTGTGTAATAGTTTGTATCTTTGGACTAGAGTCAGTCTGTTGACATAAACAAATATACGTATATGTTACTTTAAATGCAATTTTCACCTTTCTTACTTACGGTACGTAAAAATCTGGATTGTTGTCGAGAAACTAAGATACCTTAAACGCATCAACTTTCGGAAGGTTTTTTCACTATTAGACTTCACATAATTTTCTCCCTTGTTACAAAAAAGTTATAAATGCGTTTTCCATCACAAGAAACTTAATTGTACACAGAAAAAGTAAGGAAAAATTTAGTAACCTATGCTAACACGCAAATGTCTTCTTCTTCCTCGTGTTGTGGGAAATCACCAGCCAATAACAGAGCGTTTTTGATCACGTGACCGAAACTTGAAATTTAATTATATTCATGCTATAATTTCAAAGTAAAAACAAATGTTTTGTAAGAACAACAACGGAAAATTCATTTTTAACATTACAATAATCCAGATTGAAAACAATTCGAACCTTATTTTAAACATAGCATAATAGCCTACTATATATGGCACTTTCCAGATTTGGTAAGCCATTTCAATGTGTAAGTAAGAAAAGGGGTACAAAATATTATGTACTGATTAGACTGATGTATTTTCTCGGTTCTTCTATGTTTTCAAGAATACTTTTGCTTACTGTCTCATTCATTTCATACCAGACTGAGCTACAGTAAAGCGTAGCCAGGTTTACCTAGTTAACATGAAAGTTTCGAATGTTGGCAAGGCAACAAAATTATAAGAAGTAAATATGGTGAAATTAATAAAATATTTCGAAATGAAACATAAGTCATTTCTTCCGTAAGACCTCTGATTATAAAATCGCTCCTATACAGATATTAAATGCCAAATGAGTAATGAACCGTTTAACTATAGTGAACTTCTACAGACGTTCATTGTAATCGGGCCTTGCAGAAGGTAGACTGCTGTAAAAGCTGGGGAAAAGAAGTCCCCTCTGATGAACTTCCGTCTCTAATGACCACTCTGTTGATGGGACGTTAATCGCTAATCTTCCTTCTTGTTTTCGCGTGAACTGGTGCAGTCCCTTGGAGGGAAAGTTCCAGGAGATTTCAAAAACAGTCTACCTCTGCAAGGCCATATTATTGTGGTATTTTAAGAAATCTGCAGTAGTTACAGAGCTAAACGTCGCTCTCTGCGTGACATTCAAGTAAAAGCCGATAAACAATTGCATCGGGTGACCATTTGATAAACACAGGACCTATTTTAAGGCGTTAATATCACTTCTCATAGTCTCTAAATCAAAATGAAAATGATCGTTGTCCAGTGAGTTAGAGTCACCGAAGTGCTATGTTTATAACCTATCGGCGTATTTTAACAATTACATATCGATAATTATTGTTCGCGGTGGGCGTCAGACTAGAACTACGAACAAACTATACCAACTGCGAGATACTATACAGTAATCCCATCTCACGCACTCTTAGGGTAACCTCTTCCTGTTTCTTTCGCATCTCTCTGTTTCTGGGAGACTGGAAACTGGAGAGTTCATTCATCTGATGCTTTTCACTTTTATTTAAACAGCATCACCAGCAGTTATACTGTAATCTTTACGAGTAGAACATACTTATCGTCCCTTTCGATATTATAGAATGAATTACATATTCTAAACATTACTTTCGCGACTTTTTTCCATTGTTTCATATTCTTATCACAAATGGTTCTCCTGTCACTTATAAGCTTTAATCCAATTATCGTTGAAATTGTTCAGATGCTTCATTTTTTCACAGATGATAAGTCCTATTTTTCAATCATTGGGTAAGATTTATTTGCACGGTTCGTCTGATTGGAAACTATATGCTCGAAACTTATGAAATATGTTTGTGAAGTTTGCATTTTGTAATCAGGATAATTCTCTCTTTATATTTGTGCAGTTATGTGTTAGAGGTGGTGCCAACAAAAAAATTCATAAGGAAAATAGTATTCAGGTATATAACATTAAAATGTATTGTGCAGAAAATGTTAATAACGTCTGGTGATGCTATAGTTAAAGAAATGCGATTAAGACTTATTGGTCTATGCTAGGTATTTCTCTTCTCAGTCAACACAGTGGCAGGCTGCGCGCCGCACCTTCGAAGCCGCATCTCCGACAGCGCTAAGGCAGCGCGAGGAACACAGACGCTGAGCAACCGTATCCTGCCTGTCGCTAGTCTAAAGGAGAATTGGCAATATTGCAGAGTACGTTTGGCAACTCTGTAAGCGGGAGTTACTTCCTGGTAAGCACAGAATTAAGCTGATAAATTCAGTTGATTTTTCATGCCATTTCCATTCAATAATCTGAGTGATTTTCACTTAAGGTGTGACATAAAGTTATTATTTCATTTTTTTTGAGTCCAGGAAATTCGTTCCACGCGAAAATTGCAACCAATCTCTTCTTTTAAGGTTACGCTTGATCTGGATCCTAACTAGTCAGCCAGTAAGGAAAAACCAGATACCGGAAGTCTTCGCTAGCCTTCGGGTAACGCAGTCGGCTGCGAAACGAACGTGCTGTCGACTTTCGATGCCAATCGTGGTGTGAGCAAAAAAATTTTTAGTTCTTCTCTGACAGAGCTACAGGTATCCAGATTGAAAATCAATAGGGAATACTTAACAAAACTACTCAGTCAAAAGATGTTTAGCTGTTTCCAGGACGGCATTCTCTCATATACTCTGATAGTGACTTACAATGCTCAGGTGGTTTACCGATTCCGTGCGTGTAGAAACCAATTTCTTTCGAGTTAAAGCTGTCGCCGAATCATGTTGCAGTCAATTTGTCCAGAAATACATTATCTTGACGGTTGGACAACTACTTGCAAAAATGAGTAAAAAGTCTTAACATGGGACTAGTATAATTTCTGTGTCATATGCTTGCTTATAATTGATCATTTCATTGAGTACCAAATTGTCTTAACTGCGTCTAGCCGATATGCTAAGCGCAGTTTCCGTCACATAAGCGTAGTGGTCTCGTGGATCGGTTGTAGTTTCGTATCTGTCATGTGTGCGTTCGATTGCGCCCTATAGGTGTATATTTTAACTGGCACGATCATGTCTACTTCACCTCTAGTAACACCAAGTGAAGAATGTCAAGTTGCGCCGTAGTTAACAATCCGAATTAAACCGAATTATTTCGCTATCAACTCGGACAGAGCCGATTTATCGTTGCCAGTAACAGGCAGAATACACGGAAATCAGTAATTCTGTCGCTATAAAGCTTTTCTTATATTACAAAACTTTATTTTATTTTATAAACCAATGGCCCTTTAAGGTCACGTGTCTCGTATTGAATTTAACTTGAGACGTTAAAAATTATGGTGCTGGACTGGGATTCTAATTCGGATCTCCTCTTTTGCCGCACTCGACCCTCTCGGAATCATATAGTTGAATAATTTCGTTGCTTTCTCCGTGACTGCCGACTCCTCAAGGTCTCCACGAAAGACACGTATATGGATTCGAATCCAGGTCCAGCGCGAAATATTCATAATTTCATTTGACGCTCTTGATAGAGCACAGTGGACTACTAGTAAACATTTTTTTGAATGTCTCTTCATGCATTATCAACACGAACCAGCGTGTTGCGGTGGTCTTGGGGAAAAGCGCTTGAATGGTAACTGAAGGGTCGCGGGTTCGAAACCTAGTCAGATCACCGATTTTTTTCAATCTGTGTTTCAACCCAGCATTCACGTCTCAACAATGTGAGGAGTCGTCATAAACTATACGTGGTTTGGATTCCACGTTAAACTGTAGGTCGCCTTTCCCGGTTGGATAATTGGGGCAGGTTAGGAACATGCAAGTCTCTGAAGTGGCGCACAGTTGAATGACTTGCACCAGGACTCTGAACCACAAAAAATTATTATTATTATTATTATAACAACGATAGGTGCCGTTGTTACTAGTCAGACACGCACGCATCGTCTCTCCTGTTGAGCTAACATTTGAGATTTAACATCCATTCGTGCCTAGAAAGGACATCGGTAGGTTCGGGGTTCAATTCCCGGTGACGCATAACGTATTTATATCCTGATTACAGATTCAAACATCCCGCTGCTGGTGAAATAATTCGACAACTAACATCTGACTTCACTTAGTTATCTTCCATTTAGATACCGGGTATGTAACTCAAAATCAAATGTTTGTAAATCTATGAAACCAAACTACTGTGGTCATCAGTCCCTAGGCTTAGAATTACTTAAACTAACTTTAACTAATCTAAGTACAACACACACACACCCCTGATCGAGGAAGGACTCGAACCTCCGGCAGGAGCAGCCTCGTATGTAAGTCCCACACAGAACTGAGTATGGGCACTTGTCATTAAGGACATAACGATGATTATTAAGTTCCTGGTTCAGTAAAAAATAAATAAATAGATAAAAATATTTTAAGAACTGGTATTTTATAAGATTTTATTTGCGCGTTCTGATATTTGAGAGAAATTCTCCAATATTTCACACATCTTTGTGCTTCGTCAGCTGTGACAATCTTAGGCATAATCAAGTATCTATAAGACAAGAATGCGTTGCTTGGTTAGCTGCAGCTACAGGTGGTTGATTTGATTCCAGAACAAAGTGTTTGTCATATCAATTCAAGTTCAAAGATGTGTACAAATATTTGTTCAGGTATGAATACGGAGAAAATGTTGGTGATACGCAGTTAATATTGAAGTTTCCATAGTGCGTTTGCTGCTGTTAATTGAGTTTTTATTATCTGGTTAGTTCAACAATTGGTTAATAAAAATCCACTCGCCAGTGGAACGACGTTTCGCAATTGTGAGAAGAGAACAAAAGTACTTCGTATTTCTACTGGACTTTAGGACTTCCGATACTATAGTAAAATCTGTTATTTTTAACAATATTAAATGTTGTTTAAAGATTAATTAATGTTTTATGTGACGGAGTTTGTTATATCAGACTGTAATAAGTGTGACAATACTTAAGATCTGTCATTGTAAGAAATTGGATTTGATAAACGTTAAGAACTTAATAACGTGTTTCCTTTTATTTGCAAAATCGTGGTGTTAATTTACGATTGGAATGATTGCCAAAAGAGCAGTTGTCTGTAGTGGATCCATTTTGAATAGTCGAACGACTATACCGCGGAGCGAGCAGATTACCCGCAAGACACGTACGTTAGTTGGGTTGCATGCACATCAGGCGAAACGCAATTCAGGTCGTTCGGATATTTTTGCGCATGGTAGTACATATAAAAAGAGAAAATAATGACAATAAAAAGGCTAATTTAAACTTAATTTTCTACTTGTTCTGTCTGTAGATACAGAGAAATAATATTTACGGTTGTTACCGATAAGACAGGTATCGATAGCAATCGTATCTTTGAAATACTCATTTCGTGCTTCGGTAGTCGACGCAATCGATTCCTTTAAGAATCTATTGCGACTACTACGAGATATGTTGACAGAGATAAAGAACTGCAAATAAATAATATTTGGTAAACATATGTTTGCAACCCAGAGATATTTTGTGGAGGCAGGTTGTTGATATTGGTCCAAGGTTGTTATTGACCAAAGCTGTAAGTAAAATTCTATAACTTTACCACCTATATTGACATGGGCTACAACAAACGCTTAAATAACCTAGTTCAAATATGTTCTCATGTCATACGAACCTATATGAGGATCGCGATTTCATAACATGCAAAATAGAGGAAGGAATGCGAAACTGTAACTTCACTGCACGGGAGAGTACAAGCCCCCACAATCGCGTAAGCGCCGGCCGCGGTGGCCGAGGGGACTGAGGCGCTTCATTCACGGTCTGCACGGCCACTACGGTCGGGGGTTCGAATCCCCCCTCGGGCATGGATATTTGTGCCGTCCTAGTTCGTAAGTAGTTCATAAGTAGTTTGTAAGTTTAGGGACTGATGACCCCGTAGTTAAGTCCCATAAGTTTAACAAACATTTGAACATTTGAATCGCGTAAGCGGCCGACAGCGAACAGCGGACAAATTGAAGACCGCCTCGGTGGCCATTGTAGTGCCAAAGTTCCGCGCGAAATTTAAATGGGCGTAAGATTCTTTTGATTGGAGAGAGTATTCATTTGAGTTAAGTCGCGAAAACTGTGTCTTACTACAAAACAGTTTCAGACTCCTTGAATATACAGCAACTATCGGTTGTGTGTAAATTTATTACACATACGGTGTAGAAATTGGCCAACAGCGTTTCCTCTTGCTAACGAAACCGAACTATAACCTGTAGATTTTTTGCGTTTTAAGTGCAGCATATGAACGGAATTTATCGTCAGACACGATTTTTTGGCACTTTCTCAGTATATTCAACGATTGTGAAACTTTTGTGCAAACATTAATTTCGGAAGAGATTCACAATTTACGTCTTTGTTTTAATGCTGTATTCTCCAATATTTAGATATTTCATAGCATCAAAATATCAAACAGGGCTGACTGAAACAGCTAATGTTAAAAATCTATTGGGAAAGTGAAATATGCCATCTCATACATAACTGAAGAATAGCTTCTTACGTTGTGAATACAGCAATCAGCCACTACCAAATTCTTTTATGAACACGAGGTATGCCATAACGTTTTCTTAACTAAGGCATCTAACATTAGCATTAGGGTATCTAGCAAGAAAATTAGCATTTTTAATGCTGCATGGCAAATACCTTATAGCAGAGTGAACTGCTCAAAAGTCAGCAACTATCGTCATAGGGTTGAACTTCACAATTGTGCATCCAGTGTGGCTATGTGTCATTCATATATGGAACTATAAACAATTCTACAAACCCCTTTCAGTTGTTATACTTACATGTAAAGCCGATTACCTTTAAATTCTGTGTTACAAGTTGCTAATATTCCATAAACAAAAATTCGAACTGCAGTGAGGCAACTAATCTCGTGTCCCAATAGTTGTTTCACACAATCATTAAATGAAACTTTTTGAACATCCTATCCACCGGTACTGCCTAAAGAAGCTCCTTTTTAAGAGCTACCTGTATTATAAAAGCCTGTTATTTATTCCATTCAATCCTATATTGTCTTGACTAACAGTCTGTTAAGCAACGGTAACTATCTCTGAACACAAGTTATAAGTTATAGGGATACGTGTATTCCTGAGAAATATAAATGGGAATACAGTATTCGATCCTTTTATTCCTTTCTTAAATTGATTACGCTGAGAATCTCTTCACCATAGTGCTTCATGTACACTCCGATTAAATTGATTATATATTTAAACGCTGAGAATCTCTTTACCATGTGCTTCATGTACACTCCGATAGTCAAACATTACAGACGTAACTATCAATTGTGTATATATCCCGCAGTAGGTATTTAATACACGATTTACCTGCTAATAACACTCGTATTTATATGACGATTGCCACTACCATGGCGGCCGGGCGAAGATTCAAATTATCCCGCGACAGCAGCGCCGTCAGGGAGTCTAGTTACTTTTACAAGGTCTTTGGGAGAGTAGTGCGTAAATCGGAGATAGCGCCGCCGAGCGGCGAAACGGGTGTAATCGACAACTGAACATACTTTCTACCTTCTATTCGTTATGGTGTTAGGTTCACTATACAACAACTGCCACCGTGAAAAAGACACCTACCTAAGTGAGCCAGAGCCACCGAATTAACAATATCTATTCTGGTATCTGAAGGAGGACTTCTTCCGGAACGCAGTGGTGACTGAAGCGATCAGTGAACGGTAACTGAGGTGAGACCGCTGGCTGAATCCTGAACGCAGGCAACCACACACGCACCAGAGTTACGCAGACCGATACCGGCCAGGCGAAGCGGCTGCCGCTCTTGCTGTCTCATCTGTGAGCCAGTAAACAACACTTAACACGGTTGTTTGGTTGGTTGTTTTAGTGGCTAAAGGTACTAAACTACTAGGGCAGCAGTCCCTCCAAGCTTGTGTCCATAAAACATAGAACAGCAAAAGGGACAACAATAAAATCTCTAGATATCCATTTCTGCAAATGAAAGCAGTGTTTTATAGCTGCAATCTGTTTATTTTATCCAGAAGCGTTTCGCACTTTTTTTATATCAAGACATAATTAGTGGGTTGTAGAAATTACATTTTTTTACATGTAGTATTTATAGATTACAGACAGTTCACATCTCTTTTCTAAGGTAAATAAGTGTTTACTTACGGTTTATCGTCTTTCGAATTTGGTTTTTCCCGATAAGATAAACCATAAGTAACCAAATACATGGTAAAATACAATCTTGATACTTATTAAGTTTGCGTTAGGACATTCAAACTTCACGGATGACCGCGGGGCAGGATGGGAATAAGTCTCCGCATGCGAATGTGGTAAGGTGTAGCCACGAAGCCCATTTTGATTTGGATGGGTTCTTCAATGAGCAAAACTGGCGCATTTTGGGGACGGAAAACAGCATTTCATGGTCCGAAAGCCTCTCTCGTCTCTCAACGGCAAACCGTGTGGTGTGCAGTGGAATAATCGGTGCGATATTCCTTAATGGCACGGTGACTTCCGAACGGTACCTAAAGGTGTTGGGAGATGATTTCATCCCCATTATCCTAAGTGAGCCTGATTCCGACAAGATGTGGTTCATGCAAAACGAAGCTCTACCCCACCGAAGCAGGAGTGTTTGATGTCCTCAAAGGAGCACTGTTGGAACCGCAGGCCATTGGCATGGGTTCAGCTTGGCCGCCACATTTCCGGATTTGACCACATGCAACAAAGTGGACATAGATAACTCCAAAACCATTAATGAGCTGAAAATAGCATTTCTGGAGGTTATCGACAACATCGATGTTCGGACACTTCAGCGGGTCATATACAGTATCGCTATTCGTTTGCACCACATCTTCATGGAAGTATTTTCATTTACAAGTAACAGTTTTGAAAATATGTTCCTCTAATCCAGTAGCGGACTAAGGCTGTCCGAGGCCCGGGGCGGGGCAAAACAAAATGAGGCCTCCCGTCCACTTGGAAATACATATATTACTGTAAAAAAGTAAATTTTAGGATTTGGAGGACAGTCTAAAAAGAACAGTTCTCGAGATTTGTAGGCACCAGAACGGAAATGGCGCCTCGCGCTTAAAAAAAAACTAGGTCTCGCCTAAAAACAATTTTTGTAAGTTCAGGGACCGGTGACCGGTGCAGGTAGTTCCCATAGCTTTACAAACATTTGAGGGACTGATGACCACGCAGTCTAGTCCCCTCTAAACAACAACAACAACAACAATACAAACATTTGAATTTGACATCTCGCAACAATGCGTGAATTCCTCTTCCGATGACGCTGAAATTGTTTCAGGTGACCTTTCTTTGGGGTAGCAGTAGAAAGTCATACGAAATTAGACGGAGGTTCTTCAACATCTAACTGCAGTAAATTATCCGGCACAAATTTTCAACAGTTGTTGTTTATTGTTCTTTTCATGATGTGCATATGAGTCTCGATTTTGAGACCAACATAGATGGCACTGCAGTAAAGAGATTAAACAAGAGTTGAGAAGGAGTGGGATTGTGATCATGCCAATTCAGGTTTACAGAAAAGAAAGGAAGAACAATATAGCACTGTTGGCTGGGAGACGCTGAGGTTTTATTTCATGCCCTAATCGGAAAGAGTTTTCTTCCTCCATGCAGACTGAGAATATTTCCAAGCAAATTGAGTTCTTTAATGTGTCTCAAATACATCTGTTGAATGTAGGTGATTTTAACGACTTTACAGCGACATATTACTTTAAAATTTCCAACGCCAGTTCTCTCTCACATCCACGTCTAGGCAGAGCAGTGTCTAAAATTATCGCTGTCGAATTAGCTTTAAACTTCAATCTTGCGTCCTTTGATGCTTGACTATATCCTCTTCCGTATGTGAGGTGACAGCTCTTAGTTTATTTATCTCTTGTGATAAATACTTTCGTCATGACGAAGATAACAGGCACTAACCGTTTTGAGATACACATACTCTTTTGTGCAAATGCGAGTATGCTCTCTTCCAGTTTCTTATTTCGAACTGAATGTGTGAAAGTCCCCTCATCTCAATTAGTTAAGAGCTCACCTCTAATTTTTTACGATCACTCGCAGATTAATCAATAACATATAATTGTCGATGGATGAAGTGCAGAAAGTACAACGAACTAAGATCCCGCCTTTGATTTATTATTTCCTTTGTCGAGGAAAATCATTAAATCACAATAACGAAATCGTGCTTCGCGGCCAAACACACATTATGGCTTCACTTTAACGATGTATCCTAACGACTGCGGCCAGTTCTAAACTACTACTACTGCTGCTGCTGCTCCGCTGCGCGCACGCAAACGAGCAACCCAACTTTGACTGTTGTTGACAGAGAGCCTTACCTCGCGCGGACACACCTCACAGGGGCTCTTTTCGTTCTACTAGCGATAGAGAGCTAGCAACTCAAACTTCAAATGTGAAAAAAAAAAAAAAAAAAAAAAAAAAAAAAAAGGCCTTTACTCCTGTTCGAGTAGTGTGAGCCGTGTCACGGCTCGGTGGCATTTCAATTCCCCGCGTGGCTCCGTCATTTGCCTTAAGGCTAGTCTACACGACGACACTAGGTTGCGACACTCGTTGCATGAAATGAATTGCGCGCAACTGGTTTCGTGTGTGTCTGTAGACACGGCGCCAATACTATGCACTTCAGTTTCGTTGTTTTGTGAGTGCCGTAGTCGCCGTAGAATGAAAGTTTTGGTAGCTGTAAGAGTTGTGGCGGAGCTGTTGCCCCTCTGAGTGAAGTCGCTGCATAAGACTAAACACAAAAAGAATTAGAAACGTGTTTGGGTTCGTGACTGGATTAAAAAAAGACGTCATCTCGGTTGCTCGGCGACCTTGCTGAAAGAAACTGTGATTGAAGACGCTAGAAGTTATTTTAATGGGCTTAGAATGTCACCAGAGCAGCTCACGTTCCTCTCAAATAGAATTAGTAATGCAATAAAGAAACAAGATACTGTTACGCGTGAAGCATTGTTACCAGAACTTAAATTACAAATTGCATTACCTTTCTTGTCAAGTAGATATCCGTCTCTGCAGTACCTGTACCGTATTTCGAAATCCAAAATTGCCATAGTTCGTTTGTATGAGTATTTGGAATTGAAGGTATTTTAGTCTGCAAATCAGTAATCGACAACCCATCAATATTTAATTCACGAATAATTGCTTCAAGAGCACTAACATGCCGCTGCTTAAAATCGCACAAACACCTATTCATCACATATTTGTTCAAAAACCGAATTATTTATTTCGTTCCCCCTTTTATGTTGTGTTTTGTTCTGTATTGGTTATAACCTAACCTAAAAAAACACGCAATCAGTTTCACCAAAGTTGGAAAGTGCCGAAACTGTTTAGTTTCGCCTACGAGTTGCGCGTAAGCCTGCCGCGCATGCGCATTGGCCAGTAGGGCGGTTTCGTGAAACGTAGTGTCGTCGTGTAAACTAGCCTAGAGGGCGTTCTCGGCCCGTCTAACGCGAGAGGGCGCGCGTCCTCGATGTGCGTGTCGGTGAGCGGCATTGTGGAGAGTTGGTTTTCAGCTTCTAAAGGAGAAAAGAGTGTGGCAGCAATGGTGGCGCCTCCCGCTGGGTTAAAACTTGTGCCTGCACACGCTCGACACTGAGACCTAACGGCGGGCAAAATCGGAAGCTGGTTGTGCCTTTGGTTTCTGGCCGGATGAATGGAATTTGCGGGTTTCCCTCGGCGCATACTAACGTATGTTTCACCTTAATTACGAAAAAAAAAAAAAAAAAAAAAAAAAAAAAAAAAAAAAAAAAAAAGGCCGTGTTGCGGGTGTCTCCAGAGCCAGCTTGGTCTATGTTCATTTGAATTTGATTCGTATGTCGTTTAAAAGTGTTATCACATTGTTCTTGTCATGGATATGTATTAATGTTAATTAATGACTGTTGTCGTGGTTGGTGCCAAATCAAAAGTTGACTTATGGAATATAATGTGTAAACTGCTTGCGGCTGGGATTTAATTCGCCTTGTGCTGTTGTTCCAATACTGTCAGTTGGGACGTAGTGCTCGTCTGCAAAACCACCTGACTGGTGATAGGTATTTGTTTCAAGTTTTTATTAAGTAAGGACTTTGAATTCTTGGTTTTCGATTCACTACCCTGTGTTTTATTTGTGTAGCATTTGTGTAATAAGCGGAGCGCACGGTTGCTCGCCGTGGAGGTTCGAGTCCTCCCTGAGGCATGGGTGTGTGTGTTCTCCTTGGGTTAGTTTACCTAAGTTTAAGTAGTTTGTGAGCTACGGACTGATGACCACGCATTTTGGTCCGATATATTTACAAACATTTTTTAGTCTATGATTACCACAACAGCCAGGTTTAATATGGAAGAAGGGAGGGAGGGAGGGAGGGAGGGAGCAGGAGACGTACCTCTTTGTCGAAGGGCGCGAGTTTGTCGCCCGCCCGCCAGATGTTGTCTCCACCAGGGTTCTTATCGAATCCGCCCAGCTTCCAGAAGCCACCGTCGGGGGCTGAGATTGATCCGATCCTCTGATGGTCGATCGTGAAGGTTATCGAGTCCCGTGTCCATATCATGCCGTAAAGATGGAAGTCGTCCGCGAAATCACGGCCGTTGGCGAGGGTCCTAAAAATTATTTTTAAATTACCAACTTCTACTCTCCAACATGTCTTAACATAGTTATGTTCAAATACTACATCAGATCAATAACTTATGAAGTTCGTATTCAGTAGTTATAAAGAGAGTTGTAGTTACGAGACAGAGAAAAATATCTTAGTGAAAAATATTTTGCATTTATTCTACCGATTCATCATTTGTGTATGATATACATAATCCTTATTTGTGTTTTTGGCTTTCTTGTCCGCCGTTGCAGTTATACAGGGTGGGGGACCGTCATAAGCAGTTTCGCTTTATTTTAAAATATCTTCAGTGGTCAAGCATTTTTGTGTTACTCTTGGGGCTTTCTCGGCGAAAACTTGACATGTTGAATAATGTGTGTTTTGTAGCACATTGCCACTTGCTGCCACTGTTTATATTTAGACTATTTAGAATTACAATTTTTTATGAAAATTTTTCAAAACTCGCCATTTGTTTGACCTGACAGGCTCTGTATGTCGTATATAATTTTTTTTTCCTATCATCTCTTTGTGTGTTATTTGCTTAAAAGTTCATTGTTTCGAACTGTGAGGTGTGGTTTTGTTTCGTTTCTGTCAAAATAGGCGTCTGCTAGCAACTTTGTATGTGATGTTCTGACTGTATTGTGTATGTTTTTATAAAAATGATTTTAGTTCAACTAGTGAAGCTCTGTGTTTGTGAGATATTCTAAATTTCCTCAGGTGTGTGTGTGTGTGTGTGTGTGTGTGTGTGTGTGTGTGTGTAGGGAGTTTGTTGTTTTCTTTAGGAGGTCGTATTACGTGTTGGGGAAGGTTTGTCTTCGTCTACTATCTGTTTTATTTCTTTGAGTAGTGTTTGATTGCTGATGTTTACTTGATCATTTAATATGTGCTACTTTTCTCTTATTGCTTTTTGAATTTGGAAATTCTCTTAGATGGTTAGGAAATATGGCAACAGCCATTCAGCATTTTCAGACCAGCTTAGACAAGAAAACCACTATCCCACCAGTATAGAAAACGACATGAAAATATATTTAGCAATAAGAAACAACTCCTAGCCCTCCACACAGAGCTTCGATAGTTGAGCTGAAATCATATTTATAAACATACACAAACACAATACAGTCGGAACATGACACAGAAAGTTGCCTATTTTGACACAAATGAAACAAAAACACATCTCACAGTGCGAACCAATGAACACGTAAGCAAATAACACACACAGAGACGATAGACAAAAACAAAACAAACCACATACGCAGCCTTCTGGGTCAAATAAATGGCGAGTTTTCAAAAACTTCTATAAAAAAAGTAAAATTTTAAATAGTGTAAATATAAACAGTGACAGCAAGTAGCAACGTGCTACAAAACACGCATGAGGAGTACAACATAAAAATACGTGAGAAATATTAGTAGATCATTTTATTCATAATCAAATAATCTTATTGCATAAGAACTGTTATCGATAGAATTTGGTAAAAAAATCAAACAAATAATGTAACACAAAAATATTTCTTGTACAGTCGATCATTGAAGATGCTTTAAAATAAAACGAAATTTACAGTTTCATAAGACGGTCACCTAACTTATACAAACTTTATGTGTCATATGTTCGCGCTAAAATTTAATCTTCCTAATGAAATTAATCGAAAGTAATTACATAAAGGAGAGCACATATCAAACTGAAACAGTATACACTAAGCTGACAAAGGTCACAGAAAAGCAATATGCTCAGACAGAAATGGTGGTAGTATCGCTTACACAAGGCATAAAACGGTGATTGATGCATTGGCGGATGTGTCGTCTGTTTCCCGACGGTTCAGGAGGTAGGCTTTCTGGAGTGATTAGGGGCGCGCGACGAAAACCAACAGACTTTTTTTTTTTTTTTTTTTTTTTTTTTTTTTTTTTTTTTTTTTTTATAGTAGCGGTAGATCACTCAGTGGCATTCCATATCGAAAATCCTGAGAGAATTCAGTATTCCGAAATCCACGGGGTCGACGAGTGTGCCGAGAATATCAAATTTCAGTTCAAATGTCTATAAAGATTATGGGACTTAACTTACAAACTACTTAATGACTAGCTTATACTAAAGACGGCACAAACATCCATGCCCGAGGGGGGATTCGAACCCCCGACTGGCAATGGCCTCGCGCATCGTGCATAGCGCCTCAATGCACTCGGCCGCTCCGCCGCAGCTCAAAGTTCAGGTCAACGGCTTGCATTTAATGACTGACAAGGGGAACGCCTCAGACACGGCCAACGGATTCGGCTCAGATTTGAAAGGTCATTAGTGTACAACCTAAAACGAAAGACTCTTTAAGTTATTTTGGCTCAACACCCTCCACCCTCCCCCCGCCCGACGCCCCCGTTTTTGCGAAAGTCACTACTAAAGGTTATCTACATATTTACTCCGCAATCCGCCCAAAGTGTGTGGCGGAGGGTACACTGTACTACTACAAGGAATTTCCTTTCCTTTCCTATTCCACTCACAAATAGAATGAGAAAAAAATGTCTACATGCCTCTGTACGAGACCTAATTTCTCTCATCTTGTCTTCGTGGCCTTTACGCGAAATGTAAGTAGGTGGCAACAAGTTCTGTCTGCAGTCAGCTTCAAATTGCGGCCCTCTAAATACCCTCAACAGAATTTCTCGAAAAGAACGTCAACTTTCCTCCGGCGATTACCATTTGAGTTCCCGGAGCATTTCTGTGACACGCGCGCATTGGTCGAAACCACCGGTAACGAACCTAGTTGCTCGCCTCTGAACTGCTTCCATGTCTTCCTTTATTTAAATAGCAACACTGAAGACGTGGTAGTACAAGCGTTTTATACGCGGTATCCTTTAGAGATGAAGTACATCTTCCCTAAATTCTCCCAATAAACCGAAGTCGGGTATTCGCCTTAATCGAAACTTCAATTTCATATCGCTCTGCAATGTTAAGACTAGGTATTTGAATGATGTATAAAGAAGTTTACTAGCCGTGGGGGAGTAGCCGAGCGGTCTGGAGCGCCACGATACGGATCGCGTGGTCTCTCGCGTCATAGATTCGAATCCTCCCTCGTGCATGGATGTGTGTGTTTGTCCTTATGTTAGTTTAACTTAGTTTAAATAGTTTGTAAGTCTAGGGACTTATGACCAAGATAGTTTGGACCCATAGAATTACAAACATTTGAAGCTGACTACTAATGCTGTATTCGAACATTATATGATTGTTTTTCCTACTCATGACGAACAATGGACTCAAAATTGACGGCATCAAAAAAGTTTTCGAATGTTAGTAAATCTAAGCGACTTACCTGCGGTGGTCATCAGTCACTAGTTTTACAAACTACTTAAACTAACTTAAAGTAACTTCAGCTAAGGACAACATAAATGCCCATGCCCGTGGGAGGACTCGAACGCCCGACGGCGAACGGCCGCACGCACGCAGCCTTAGTGCGCACGGCTATTCTGCTGCGGCTTGACGAGATCGATAGATAATTGTAAATAGAGCACTTTTCATCATCGTGTAGGGGTCCACAAACGCATACTTTGCCAGAAATCGAGGAAAGAAACTTTTACAACTGCCGCTCATGTACCTCATGGTAAACGCTTTTTGCCGAAGGTAACTCTCTGGGTTGTAGAGAACCCGGGTTCGAATCTTGAGGAAACGTAGCGGATGTAATTTTTGTCTTTTCTACTATTCCATATTTCAATTGATTGGCCGGCCGCGGTGGCCGAGGGGACTGAGGCGCTCCAGTCACGGTCTGCACGGCCACTACGGTCGGGGGTTCGAATACCCCCTCGGGCATGGATATTTGTGCCGTCTTTAGGATTACCTAGTTCATATGTAGTTTGTAAGTTAAGGGACTGATGACCCCGTAGTTAAGTCCCTTAAGCTTAACA
Source organism: Locusta migratoria (assembly GCA_026315105.1). Taxonomy (NCBI): domain Eukaryota; kingdom Metazoa; phylum Arthropoda; class Insecta; order Orthoptera; family Acrididae; genus Locusta; species Locusta migratoria. The sequence goes on along the minus strand of CM048744.1, from coordinate 467,594,522 downwards.
AACATTGGAACATCGATTGCCACAGGACAGTTAATAACGTAAGTAAATCAATAATGTGTGGTAATACGGTAAACAAATAAATGTCTCAAACTATTTGGGATAGTAAACAACTAAAATGTCATTCCTAGTCCCTTTACAATGGCTCTCCCAATCACTGTTACGTGTCCTCACTCTCCTTCGAACACTAAATGGATGGTACTTGTCACACAAACATTACTTCAGTGCTTGCCAAGGCAAACTGCAGAGGAATTCCACCTTATGAAAGACATCTTTCATGTTTTTGTGGTGTTTTGCACCCAAACGTGTTCCGGCACTTTTTGTACTAATTTTTTTGCCTTTAATTTCTTATTTTGTGAGTGAAACAACACAAAGATGTCATGGATAAGGAGGAATTCCTCTCCATTAGCCTCAATATTATCTCAGATAATGAATATAACGCGAAACATTGAATTATAAATTATGCCAAGGCCTGTAAAAGTGGAACATACAGGCGGAATTGAAATTTTTGTTGGGGAGTGAGACGCACGTAGGTAGTCCAGAGTGGCTGAGTGAATAAAACGAATGCGAAGGTAAGTATAAGACCCCGGTTAGAATCCTGGCCTTGGCACAAATGTAATTCAGCACTTTGCTTTATACTCAATACTCAATATCGAAAAAACCCATATTGAAATTATATATATTGAACATGAAATTCCGCGCGGGAGTACCGAGTGGTCTGGAGCGCCACGTTACGGATCGCGAGGCCTTCCGCGTCGGGGGTTCGAATCCCTTTTCGGGCATGGATGTGTGTATCCTTAGGTGAGTTTAACTTGGTTTAAGTAGTTTGTCAGTCTAGGGACTTATGACCAATGTAGTTTGGTCCCACAGAATTACGAACTTTTGGACCTTTTTTGAACACAAAATAAACGACTATCCCTGTTGTCTATAGACAAAAATTTCCGTACGTTAGTCTTATAAAAGTCAGAAATGGTTCAACCGATCTGAGTAATTCTTGTTTTAGTTTTTCGTTTTAACATAGGGATGATTTGCATATAGAAAAAAGGAAATAATCAAAAGGAAGAGCTGAAAATGGAATAAAGTCCAAATTGATAATTTTGTATGGGCATTGCTCATCGGATTATATACGTATTTTATGCGCTTCCATACTTTTAATCCGATTACGACAAAATTTTGCACACTTCACCTTCAAAACCTGAGGAAAATTTCGTGAGTTCCATGGCGGAAGGTACTTTAGTTACGGACTTCAACAAAATCTTCAGTTTTATACCAATGTTGATGAAATTATGAACACTGGACCATCAAAACAAGAGAAAGGTCACTGAGAGTCTACATAATATTTCATACATTGCATGACTGAAGGGGTACCTACGACACCACAGTGAATATATATATATATATATATATATATATATATATATATATATATATATATATATATATATATATATATATATATATTCAAACTCCTCGTCTACTTCTGTTCGTTTCCTACTCCCATTCCCTGTCCACCTCAGGGGTTCTCGGCTGAGCCTCAGTACGTGCGTTAACCGCGCGTTTCGCGTATTTCAAGCGTCAACTTCGCATCGCAATATCTCGGGATGTAATTGGAATATTGCGATGCAATCAATGCCATTGTTTATGTGATTTTCCATGCTTTGGATTGCTGAAGAAAAAATATAGGGTGTCCATTAAAGAAAAAAAAATAAGTTTTTTTGTTAAAAAACACATTCGCTTTCGTTTTAGAATGTTTCCAAATATGTACATTCATGGGCCCCAGCCGTACATTGATACCAGTGAAAGTCGTTTTCCAATAGCTGTTACTGTTCCAGAGATATTTTGGGTGGACAAGATAGCTGGGACACCCTGTATATACAGGGTGTTTCACTAAGTGTGTTTGCCTCTGTAACTTACAAAATTATAGGTGACGGGAAATTTTAATGCGGTAGATCAACACAAGAAATGTTACACTTTCTGCGGAGCTATGAACATAGTTTATTGTATCATTTTCCAAAGAGTTACACCACAAAGATATAATTTTTTAAATGGAACAATAGCTTTTTCTATCGTGTATTGGATTCGTTTAAACCAGCTGCGTCCAAATCAAATTAAATTACATTCCTATCACTGTTAGTTTGGGAGCTACAACCCTTCAAAATTCCGGGGCCGGAGGCTGCCATAGCGTGTCTGACTGGCCGCGTGGCTATCCCCTGGGGCACGACCCACTGTCTCATGACCACCAGTCAGTGAGCTACGCTGTCGTAGCCTCCGCCCCCTAAACTTTGAAGGGCTGTAGCTCCCAAACTAACAGTGATAGGAATGTAATTTAATTTGATTTGGACGCAGCTGGTTTAAACGAATCCAATACACGATAGAAAAAGCTATTGTTCCATTTAAAAAATTATATCTTTGTGGTGTAACTCTTTGGAAAATGATACAATAAACTATGTTCATAGCTCCGCAGAAAGTGTAACATTTCTTGTGTTGACCTACCGCATTAAAATTTCAGTCACCTATTATTTTATAAGTTACAGAGGCAAACAGAGTGAAACACCCTATATACACAGGGTGTTATAAAAAGGTACGGCCAAACTTTCAAGAAACATTCCTCACACACAAAGAAAGAAAAAATGTTATGTGTATATGTGTCCGGAAACGCTTAATTTCCATGTTAGAGATCATTTTAGTATTTGGATCGTTGGATGAACCATTCCCAGAAGTGCACCCGTGGAGGCCAATCAGCTGCTGATAGTGCCTGCACACGCTGTACATGGTACGAAAACAACTGGTTCTCCCGTAGCACTCTCCATACAGTGACGTGGTCAACGTTACCTTGTTCAGCAGCAACTTCTCTGACGCTGACATTAGGGTTGTCGTCAACTGCACGAAGAATTGCCTCGTCCATTGCAAGTGTCCTCGTCGTTCTACGTCTCCCCAGCCGCGAGTCATAGGCTGGAATCTTCCGTGCTCCCTAAGACGCCGATCAATTGCTTCGAACGTCTTCCTGTTCTGGAAATCTGTCTCGATAGAAACGTACCGCGCCACGGCCCGTCCTAATCCATACATCAAATGGGCACCTGCCGACTCCGCATTTGTAAACATTGCACTGACTGCAAAACCACAGTCGTGATGAACACTAATCAGTTGATGCTATGTACCGATGTGCTTGATGCTAGTACTGTAGAGCAATGAGTCGCTCAACACAAGCACTGAAGTCAACATTACCTTCCTTCAATTGGGCTAACAGGCGGTGAATCGAGGAAGTACAGTACATACTAACGAAACAATTGGGTATTTTGACAATTGTCTGCACGAATTATTTCAATTTACATTTAAAGAGAAATACTAAAATGAGCTGTAACATGGAAATTAAGCGTTTCCGGACACATGTCCACATGATTTTTTTTTCTTTCTTTGTGTGTGAGGAATGTTGCCTGACAGTTTGGCCGTACCTTTTTGTAACACCCTGTATATGAAGTAGTGGACAGGTAATGGGAGTCGGAAATGAACAGAGGTAGGAGTTGGAGAAAGAGAATAGGGAATGTACTAACTCAAGACTGGAATAAACGAATACCCGGCAACAGTAAAAGCCAGTGACAGTTTGTAGGTTCCAGGATGAGTACTCGCGCCTGGTGCTTGTAAACACGTGCCGGGCCGATGCGGAGGGCGTGGTGCGCCGTCCTTGGCGGGGGCAGCCGTCGGGCCGTCTTGCTCAAAGGTCATTAAGCCAAAAATACCTGCTGCCAGCCACCTGAGTAACGGTCTGCCTGCCGCCTGCTGCCGCCCCAGAAGCCTTGTACGCCGCGCCTCGCCCCGTCTCACAATGGGTGCTTCACTTTTACAGCGAGCGCCGTTTACATCAGCTATCCGATTCCCCACCACGACCGAGAAAAAGACCTCAAAATATTGCCCAAGTCATTACCGAATTTATCGTTTCGTAACTTATGACGGAATGGGCAGTGTCTCAAAACGAAATAGTAAACTACAAAAGAACAAAAATAAGAGTAATGGAAATACAGCCGAAATAAATCAGGACGAGGTGAGGCAATTAGATTAACCTTTAGCCCGTACACTGGTCTTTTGGACCGGGGCGACCCTCTTCTCCTCCCTCCCTTTCTCTCTGAGTGCGGGTCAGCACTCTGCCCTCCACATTAGCCTCAAGGCAGTTGAAGAGCCGGCCGTGGTGGCCAAGGGGACTGAGGCGCTCCAGTCACGGTCTGCACGGCCACTACGGTCGGGGGTTCATATCCCCCCTCGGGCATGGATATTTGTGCCGTCCTTAGTCTTAACTAGTTCATAAGTAATTTGTAAGCTTAGGGACTGATGACCCCGTAGTTAAGTCCCATAAGTTCTACAAACATTTGAACATTTTGAACAGTTGAAGAGGAAGTCGAAGTAAGTCGTTTCTTCGTTGTGCATCTGTCCGACGTTCTGTAATTAACGAATTGCACTCTCCGCTCCCGGTCAAAAAAGGCTGATGTGTACACTGAATGTCTTTATTTTCTTCGATCCAATGTACCCCACTTAACCTCGAGTTGTGGTTTTTTTTTCCTTTCACAATCAACTGCAAGTCTATAAAATTGGAAAAAATCTACATATCAAGCGTGTGAGAAAAGTATTTGGGGGGTGTATGCTGGGGAAGGGGGAGACCGAATGGTGCACTACATGCATTTTAAGACAATTAGATGCAAAAAAGGCCGAAAGCAACTGAAATAAACGTCACCGCGGTCTTAAAAGACCAAGTGTACGCGTTGTGTGCCATAAGGGGGTGTACGGGCTAAAGGTTAAGTGCAGATGTTATATAAAGTCATGCAAGAGTTATGACGCTATCATGATAACTTTTAAATGTTGAAACAGACCTCTAATCAGGATGTAACAGCCACCGATGGTGACGTGACTAAATTTCTTATTGACACGTTTCTAAAAACATCATATTTGTTGAGAGGTTCAAAAGCTGGTAGCACAATGTGTCAAAACAATTTAAACATCGTGTCAAAGTCGTTGCACTAGAATGGGTCAAAATTCACTATTTATCTAATGGATAATGAAGGACACACAGCTCAGGTGTGTTGTTTGCCCATCGCACCGTCCCCTAGTGCCAGCTGACAGCCGTCCGCCTCCTTAGACCACTGCACAGCGTGGTAGATTGTCACACAAGGGGCCCGGGTTCGAGTCACGGTCGGGTTGGAGATTTTCTCCACTCAGGGACTGGCTGTTATCTCCATAAACTTTTCATCATTACCGACGCGCAACTCGCCGCAGCGGCGTCACGTAACAGACTTCCACCAGGCTGGCTGAACAATCCCCGCTGGGGTCTAACGGCCATGAATGCTACACGATCATCAATCATCAAGCCGTCAGCTTATCAGCCGTGCCGGCTCGCCTTGTTGTTTTTCGTATCTTTCGTACGTTCTTCTATGAACCTCTCTTTCCCTCTGCGCCTTGACGGCGTCGCGGCTCTGTGGCCAGAGGACGTACTAGCTATGGTAATCGCTGATGTGCTCATGAACGGGGTCTGCGCGCCGCGGTGGAGTAGCCGAGCGGTCTAAAGCGTCTCGCTGCGCAGCGCGCGGTTGCTCGCCGTGGAGGTTCGAGTCGTCCCTGGGGCATGGGTGTGTGTGTTGTCCTTAGGTTAGTTTACCTAGGTTTAAGTAGTTTGTAAGCTACGGACTGATGACCACGCAGTTTGGTCCGATAGATTTACAGACATTTGAACATTTTGGGTCCTGCGCGAGAGACGGCCAGTCTGGCGCGCGCTCACAACTCGGAGAGGCGGAGAGCGCGCCACTGTCCGGCCCTGCCGTTTCCGTACCTCGGCAGCTACTTCGGCCGCACCCGTGTGCCCCGGGCATGTAGATTGCAAGCTGAAGCCCCATTTACAAGATCGACTTCGTGGTGAAAATCGACTACTCGAAGCGCGTACGTCTATCGTGCTTGCCTCTAAATCAGCAGCCAACCACATCGCGGGTTTGTCTACGACGTCAGCGATCTATGGATTGTGCCTAGTGCGGAGTTCTAAATTCCGGAGCGTGCTGTAGAATGCGCAGGCGCAAGAGCAAGAAACTGTACTGGTAACATCGTCTTTTGTCTTTTCGTCCCACAATTGCTTTTTCATAATAAAGATATTTATTTATGTAGGCCGTCTATGCAACTGAATAATAGATGTACAGTATTGTATTGAATGCTTTGAGTTCTCGTCGCACCGAAATTATTCTAACAAATTTTGGCCCATTTTAGGTTACGGTAGTAACACTAAAAGTGGGCCTTTGCATCGTCTTTTGACAGCTCGAAATTTAAATGAAAATAACGGCTTAACCGTTCATCTGACATGAAAATAGAATAACCGAATTTGTAGACGAGAAAATTCTCTACAACTTTGCTCTCTTGTTTTTTTTTTTTTTTTTTTTTTTTTTTTTTTTTTTTTTTTTTCATATCTCGTAGCGTTTCAAATGTTTGTAAATCTATCGGACCAAACAGCGTGGTCATCAGTCCGTAGCTTACAAACTACTTAACCAGAGAAGACACGAACCTCCACGGCGAGCAACCACGCGCTCCGCAGCGAGAGGCTTTAGACCCCTCGGCTACTCCAGCGCGGCTCGTAGCGTTTCAAAGATATTTGCAAAAATAACGGCGATTTTGGGATGTATGTCTGTCTGTCTGTCTGTCCGTCTGTCTGACTGTAACGTGTTCCCTGTTTTTAAGACGAACCGTTCAACCGATCAGTACCAAATTTTACAAACATGATTGTAGGCCGCCAGAGACCAGAACCTCCCTTTTTCAAATTTTTCTGACAAAAAATACTGTAGTAATAAAAAAAAGCTGTTTGTAATATATTTGTAATTTGTAACGAACCGTTCATCTGACACAAAAATTGAATAACCTAATTGGTAGAGAAGAAAAGTCTCTACAACTTAGCTCCCATATATTTTTCATATCTCGTATCGTTTGGGACATATTTGCAAAAATGATGGAGATTTGACACTCTTCATTGAATTAACAAAAACCAGCCGTTCAGATATCACGTGATATTCCTCGCCCAGAACTCTCTGTGGTATACGCCATCTTGCGTTGCGTATTTGATGTTTTTCTTATTGTAACTTACGCGTTGTCATTTCAAAGCAATGGCGCACTGAAGAATTAACAGAAACACGTCGTTCTTCGTACGATAAATGATAATCTAGTGTTTACAAATGCCAAATTAGGATCAGTTAACAATGGGCATCAATAGCACGAGATTAAATGACTTTTTTTTATTGATAGCCGTAGCGTAGTTGGCAAGGCGTTGGACTATGACGCTAGAGGTCGCTGGTTCGGAACCCGTCACTGCCTAATTTTTTTTTTCCTGATAGGGTTGCAGACACTCTTGTTAATTAATTTCTTATTTTTTAGATTATTATTTTGCTCAAAAATATTTACAAAAACTGATAGAACTACAAATCTAAAGTGGGCCGTGAAACACGTCAGTGCTATTTTTTCTACTAGCGTCAGCCGGCAAAAGTATCTACGTTTCAAAGTGAGAAACCTCACTATGAATAAATACCAACGTGAATATATAAAAGTGTTTAAGGAAGCAAGGAAGCTTATGGTGTAACGTTCCGTCAACATCGAAATAATTAGAAACAGATAAACGTGATATAATGGAAATTATTTCAAAAGTGATAGAATTATTGCATGACAAAATTACTAAAAATCAAATGTTCAAATGTTTGTTAAGCTTATGGGACTTAACTACGGGGTCATCAGTCCCTAAACTTACAAACTACTTATGAACTACTTACGAACTAGGACGGCACAAATATCCATGCCCGAGGGGGGATTCGAACCCCCGACCGTAGTGGCCGTGCAGACCGTGACTGGAGCGCCTCAGTCCCCTCGGCCACCGCGGCCGGCAACAAAATTACTTTCGACGTTATTTGATCGTCACGGAGAAACTAAAATAAAACCGTCCCTTTTTCGACATATTCGATATTATTTGATGTATTTGAAATTATAAATTTTCTTCGGGAAATAAATGTATGTTTTGAAATGTTTGAACGACACTTGTCCAATTTTTTAGTTTCTCAGTAGTACAGAATTTACTACATCACATTAGCTACGTACTACCCTTCCGTCATTAATAAGCCCTATTGTTATTTTTCTTATCCTACGTAAAAAGTACCATCATAACCACACTTCATCACTCACATCCGAACGACTCAGTAAACAGCTGTTACAGTTTTAGTGCTATAACGTCCGTAAGGAAAACGACCACTCGAGATAGGCGAGAAGCAATACGTCAACAACACACCAGGGCCGCTGTAGCCGACACACTTGTCTGTAGAAGTCAGTCGAGGCAAGGAAGTCAATCGTTAAAAAAGGGGCTTTAATGTGATCATCGCTATGGCTCACGAGCAGCTATTCTGATGAAGTTTTCATCTGATCTCCCTCAACTTCAGGACACTGTTGGCACTGACCAGATTTTTCCAACTTAGTGGTTGATCTGTCAGTACATCTTTGGTGCGTTGTACAATCAGAAATCTAGCACAATTATGAGTGCTCTTTCTTGGTGTTTATTGTGGTTGTGTTAATTTGCTCTAGTGTGTGTCCTTTGCCAGGGTTGACAGCCATCCCCAAGGGTTCTCTTCAAAGTTTTAAATATTTGTAAATCTATCGAACTTAACTACGTTGGTCATCAGTCCCTAGGCTTACAAACCACTTAAACTAAGGTAAACTAACCTAAGGACAACACAAACACCCATGCCCGAGGGGGGACTCGAACCCCCGACGGCGAACGGCCACGCGCAACACAGCACGGTGCCCCAGTGCGCACGGCTAATCCGCCGCGGCCAGGGGTTGTCTTCATCTATGTCGTGCGTTTATGTCCTGGTTTTCTGTTTGTTGTTGTCGGCGGTTGCAAGGGATTCTGGGATTCTCGTCGAAATGTAAAATGAATGAGATTAAAAGATAAAAAATATTAGATAGTATATTCTGACAGTATAAGACAGTCTGCCTTATACTTACGTGAGCAACAGTCATATTTTATCTTTAAATCTAAGATGGCGATCAATTTTTGACGTATATTCTAACATTTTGACCACGTATTTTTCTCATTTTACATTTCGACAAAAACCGTTTATTTCATATATTCTCCCAGAGAAGTTTTAAACCCTTCTGAAGAAGGTGATATAAATAATTGAAACCGGTTAACAACCTGAAGAAGATGTATTTTTTTTTAATTTTATAAATGTTTTTATAGTCTATGGGACTTACCTACGGGGTCATCAGTCCCTAAACTTACAAATTACTTATGAACTACTTACGAACTAAGACGGCACAAATATCCATGCCCGAGGGGGGGTTCGAACCCCCGACCGTAGTGTTAAATTTATTTGAACAGATCGCCCTCCACATGTGTAATGAGTCAGGTAAATATAAAACTGACACTTCCTTATACAGGGTGACTTTTCCCATAGTGTAAAATCTCTAGGGATTGATCGAAATCATTATAGGGAGAACGTTTATTCAGTCAGTCTTTGTTAAAGATTCTACGGTCTAATACGCGATGTGCCATTCAGTTACAGCACGTGATGAAAATGGTTTCCAGGTGCCTCAATGCATGCATGTACGCGCCGTACACGTTCACATCGGCCATCCCAACAGTCAAAGGCAGCATGAATACGCTGCTCCATTGTCTCCACATCTGGAATGGGCTATGCATACTTTTGAGGCTGCTCATAGCCAGAAATCGCACGAGAACCGTTGAACGAGTAGACCATGCAACTGGATCTCCTCGTTTGGACCATCGACCAGGGGAGACACGATTGAGATGCGTTCGAACGTTAATTGCGAAGTGGGCGGAGCACCATCGTATAGCAGCCACATGACTGCCGGAGTATGAGGAACAGTGCCACCCTCTAGGAGGAGAGCGTGCATACTGTAATTGTGGCCGCATCGTACAGCACGTAGTCCCTGTAACAAAGCATGATTCAATACAATGTTTCTAGCATGCTAACCATGCATTTTGTGTTAGTATGCTCTTGTAATAATACGGCACCCTCTCACCGATAATATTGTATCGATACATCATAAAATATGAAATTATCTGCGATGTGTCACAGATACATTTCATGTATTGACAATCATTTTCCTTTTTGATTAACTCTGTAGAAACATATGAAGCTAGCACACACTGTTCGTTTCTGGTGGAGTTAATATCTCTCAATAATTACGCTGCTTTTGTAATTTTTTTTCTGATAGCCAGCTACGGCAATATTCTTGTTATAAAAGTATGTGTGTGCTTCATTGCTTTCTTTCATTAATAAATCCCCCCATTCTTTCTTTAAAATGCAGTTTATGAGTTTTAATTGTAGTCAGAAGATTCCTCCCATCTCACTGTGAAGCTTTTTTTCAGCTTTGTTGGACGGCTCCAACAATGGATGGTTTGGTTTTCGAGTGAAATATACCGTAATCTCTCGTGTAGCCCTTCTCTTCAAAATTCACTTATCAGATCTATATTTTTCAGTAGTCGGTAGAACCTGTAATCATTTTTCCGTAATTTTTCGTGGTCCGATTTACGAATATTGCGACATTTCAATGTCCATCTTTCTTTTAAAATGAAATATTTTACGCGGTCAGCTGCACCGGAAACTGTTTAATAATACCAAACCCCATCGTCCACTGTCAGCGAGTAGTTACTTTTATCAAAACTTTAAATTTCAGCCTAACCCGAGAAACTTGGATGCACAGCTTTATAGGTAGCTATTCGTCGAATACTTTCTAATATATTGCCTGCATTACCTCCCACTTTTATACAGGGTGTTTCACTAAGTGTGTTTGCCTCTGTAACTTATAAAATAATAGGTGACGCGAAATTTTAATGCGGTAGGTCAACACAAGAAATGTTACACTTTCTGCGGAGCTATGAACATAGTTTATTGTATCATTTTCCAAAGAGTTACAGCACAAAGATATAATTTTTTAAATGGAACAATAGTTTCTTCTATCGTGCATTGGAATCGTTGAAACCAGCTGCGTCCAAATCAATTAAAACTACATTCCTATCACTGTTAGTTTGGGAGCTATAACCCTTCAAAGTTTCAGGGGCTGATACCACACGCTGTACATAATACATGGCTGTGTGGTGGGTGATGGATGTTATGGCGTTGGGAAGTTGATTTACATGATATGTTCAAATGTGTGTCCATGTTCCTCAATGCATAATGCAATGCGCCGTCGAAAGGATCTGCGGACGAGATGTAACATCGCCGGTGTGACGGGGATGTGGGCTCAGTGACATAAACACGATCTTTTAGATATCCCCACAAAAAGAAATCTACTGGTGTTAAATCGAGCGACCTTGAGGGCCATCAATGAGGACCACGGCGCAAACCTGTTGTTTAGTTCTTCCACAACAGCATGCGCAGAATGGGCTGGGTGTCCATCGTGCTGCATCCACATATGGACTCTCGTGTGTAGACACACATGTTCAAGGAGACCACCCAAACTGTCGGCTACAAAAGCGTGATATAACTTGCATGTCAGTGTACCGGGGAAGTAGTGTGGATCGATGATTTCATCCCCAAGGATTCCACACCACACGTTAATAGACCACCTACGTTGACGGTCGACAGGTCATACCCACCGAGGATTGTCTGCACCCAGTAGTGCATGTTATGGCGATTCACTGCACCATGATTTGTGAACGTGGACTCATCAGAGATCAGAGAACATAACACTTTGTAAAGACCCCAGCGTGAAACTACGCATGGCCCACTCACAGAATGTCACTCTTGCACGGAAATCGTTTCCATGCAGCTCCTGGGTCAGTGACAGGCGGTACGGGTGAAACATGTGGCCGTGTACTATACGCCACACAGATGTGAGACTGACATCAGCGACTGCAGCAACGGCTCGTAAGCTGACATGAGGATCGTGGTGTAGTGCAGCTAAAACAAACACCTCCGTCTCCTCACTTCTTGCAGGTCTTCGTCTGTTACTGCGGCGCATGCCTGTTTCCCGAAATCGTTTTTCGGCACGTAAGAACGTAATGGCTGCCGGGGCTCTTCGCCTAGGATACCTCAGGGCATACGCCGTGGCTGCTTCAGTGGCATCGTGTCGGCATTCGCCGAGCATCAGCAACATGTCAACCTACTCGTTGTTCGTGTATGCCATCGTCATCCGATGTCAGTAACTGTGGTATATTGAGCACCGGCTGTTTGTGTGGCTCCAACTGTCGGGTATACGGCCGTGTGCGGCGACAGTCGGCAGTCTAACAGCGCATCGAGGAAGCTTCTCGCTCTGTGACACCGGCGACGTTACAACTCGGCCGCACCACATTTAGAAGGCGCATTGCATTATGCGCAGCGTTTGTGGTATCTGCCTCTGAAACTTTGAAGGGTAGTAGCTCTCAAACTAACAGTGATAGAAATGTAGTTTAAATTGATTTGGACGCAGCTGGTTTCAACGATTCCAATGCACGTAAGAAAAAACTATTGTTCCATTTAAAAAATTATATCTTTCTGCTGTAACTCTTTGTAAAATGATACAATAAACTATGTTCATAGCTCTGCAGAAAGTGTAACATTTCTTGTGTTGACCTACAGCATTAAAATTTCCCGTCACCTATTATTTTATAAGTTACAGAGGCAAACACACTTAGTGAAACACCCTGTATACTATGCTAATCCGTTGCCTTTCACTTTAAGATTTTTCCCCAATTTTTTCCGATTTTTTTTTTCCACGGTGATTTTTGCATGGCTTGCACCCCTTTGTCATTTTTTTAATCACTAAAGTCTCCTTTGTCAATGCCCAGAGTTTGTACGCGGTGGAAAAAGTCACCCCACATATATGGATGTCTACATCTACATCTACATGGGATACTCTGCAAATCACATTTAAGTGCCTGGCAGAGGGTTCATCGAACAACAATTACACTATTTATCTCCAATTCCATTCTAGAATAGCGCACGGGAAGAAAGAACACCTGAATCTATCTGTTCGAGCTCTGATTTCTCGTATTTTATTATGATGATCATTTCTACCTATGTAAGTGGGAGTCAACATTATATTTTCGCATTCGGAGGAGACATTTGGCGATTGGAGTTTCGCTAGTAGCCCACGCCGCAGCGATAAGCGCCGTTGTTGTAATGATTCCCATCCCAGAGCTGTCCTTCTTTGGACTCTTTCTATGTCCTTCATCAAACCCACCTGATAAGGATCCCACACTGGGCTGCAATACTCCAAAAATGGACGGACATGCGTAGTGTATGCAGTTTCCTTTGTAGTTCTGTTGCATGTTTTAAGGGTTCTGCCAATAAAACGCAGTCTCTGGTTCGCCATTCCCACCATATTTCACGATATTTCCAATTTAAGTCTGAAGTAACAGTAATTCCTAGGTATTTTGTGGAGTTTACGACCTTCACTTTTGATTGATTTATCTTGTAAACAAAGTTTAACGGATTTCTTTTCATACTCATGTGGACGACTTCACACTTCTCATTATTTAGAGTCAATTGCCAATTCTTACACCATACTGATATCTTATTCAGATCGTTCTGCAGTTGGTTTTGATCTTCAGATGATTTTACTAGACGCTAAATGACGGCGTCATCTGCAAACAACCTACGAGAGCTACTTAGATTTTCCCCTAAATCGTTTATGTAAATAAGGAACAGCAGAGGACCAATAACACTACCCTGTGGAACGCCCGATATCACCTCTGTTTTAGTCGATGCCTTACCATCGACTACTACGAACTGTGTCCTCTCTGACAAGAAATCCCCTATCCAATCGCAAATTTGGGGCGATATACCATAACCACGGAATTTGATTAAAAGCCGTTTGTGAGGTACGGTGGCAAAAGCTTTCTGGAAATCAAGAAATACGGAATCGATTTGCGAACCCTTGTCGATAGCACCCATCACTTCGTGTGAATAAAGAGCTAGTTGTGTTTCGCATGAACGATATTTTCTAAATGCGTTTTGACCTTGGGTCAATAGATCGTTCTGTTCGAGATAATTCATAATATTTGAATACAGAATATGTTCCAAAACCATGCTGCAAATTGACGTCAATGAAATATGTAGTTTAGTGGGTTACTCCTACTGCCTTTCTTGAATATAGGTGTGACCTGTGCAACTTTCCAATGTTTTGGTACAGATCCTTCTATGAGAGAGCGGTTGTATATGACTGTTAAGTAAAGAGCTATCACTTCAGCGTAATCAGAAAGAAGAAGAGAGGGTAATACTGACGCCGTCCAGCTGGTGAGCCGCCAGACGTTGTAGGAGGAGTTGGGCCCGAAGTGCATGGCGGCGGCGGCGTGGTCGATGCCCTTGGAGGTGCCGGCGGCGTTGGTGAGCTTGCGGTTGCCGCGGCACTCCACCAGGTCGATCTCCCCAGACGCCGGCCACCCGCCGTACGCGTTGCGCGCCGGCTTCAGCCAGATAGCTGTCACAACAACAACAACAACAACACTCAGCGCACCCTTATACTGCACCTCTCAGCTGGACATCCAATATGCAACAGCCACATTGTACAAGGATCACATGATCGAAAATCAGTAAGCAAGATAATGTGCAGATCACAAAATATTATTACAGAATTTGGAACATTATGGAATACGGGGAGTAGCCCACAACTGGTTCACCTCTTACTTTAATAATAGACAACAGAAGGTAATTCTCCGCAGTGTAGAAAATGGCTATAATTATCACAGCCATACCTTAGCAAAAGATCTTTCCGAGAACCCGATAATAGTCTGGTCCTATGTAAAATCGATAAGCGGGTCAAAGCCCACTGTCCAGTCACTCGTTGATCATTCCGGGGCAGTAATAGAAGAAAGCAAACGGAAAGCTGAAGTTCTAAATTTAACCTTTAAGAAATCTTTCACGCAGGAGGATCTCACAAATGTACCATCATTTGATCAACGTACTAATTCCGAAATGGGGGACACAGCAATAGGTATTTCCGGTGTAGAGAAGCAGCTGAGAGAGCTAAATACGAAAAAGCTGCCGGTCCGGATGTAATATACGTTCGGTTTTACAAAGACTATTCTGCGGCGTTGGCCTCCTACTTAGCTTGCATTTATCGCGAATCTTTAATTCAGTGCAAAGTTCCTAGTGATTGGAAAAAAGCGAAGGTGAGTCCCGTTTATAAGAAAGGAAAGAGAACTGACCCACACAGTTACAGGCCAATATCGTTGACTTCAGTTTCATGTAGAATTTTGGAGCATATTCTCAGTTCGAATATAGTAAATTTCCTTGAAACGGAAAAGCTTCTTTCCATGAATCAGCACGGGTTTAGGAAACATCGTTCATGTGAAACTCAGCTTGCCCTTTTTTCACATGACATCTTGCGAGCCATGGACGAAGGGCAACAGGCGGATTGTGTTTTTCTCGACTTCAAAAAGGCGTTCGACGCGGTGCCACACTGCAGACTGCTAACGAAGATACGAGCTTATGGAATAGGTTCACAGATCTGTGACTGGCTGGAAGACTTCCTAAGTAATAGAACGCAGTACGTTGTTCTCGACGACGAGTGTCCATCAGAGACGAGTGTATCGTCAGGCGTGCCCCAGGGGAGTGTGATAGGACCGCTATTATTTTCTATCTATATAAATGATCTGATGGACAAAGTAAGTTCTAATATGCGCTGTTTGCTGATGATGCTGTGGTGTATGGGAGGGTGTCGTCTGTAACTGACTGTAATAGCATACAGGATGACTTAGACAAAATTTCTAGTTTGTGCGAAGATTGGCAGCTAGCTCTCAATGTGGAAAAATGTAAGGTGATGCGCATGAGTAGAAAAAAACAATCCCTTAATGTTCGAATACAGCATTAGTAGTGAGCTTAAATATCTCGGCGTAACATTGCAGAGCGATATGAAATGGAACGAGCATGTAAGGACAGCCGACTTCGGTTTATTGGGAGAATTTTGGGAAAATGTACTTCACCTGTAAAGGATACCGCGTATAAAACGCTTGTACGACCACGTCTTGAGTATTGCTCAAGTGTTTGGGACCCGAAGCAGATCAGTTTAAAGGAAGACATAGAGGCGGTTCAGAGACGAGCAGCTAGGTTTGTTACTAGTAGGTTCGACGAATGCGCGAGTGTAACGGAAATGCTCCGGCAACTCAATTGAGGATCGCTGGAAGAAAGACTACGTTCTTTTCGTGAATTTCTGTTAAGTAAACTTAGAGGGCCGGAATTTGAAGCTGAGTGTAGTACGATCTTGCTGCCACCTACTTACATTTCGCGCAAAGATCACAAAGAGAAGATAAGAGAAATTAGGGCTCGTACGGAGGCATATAGGCATTCTTTTTTTCCTCGTTCAATTTGGGAGTGGAATAGGAAAGGAAATGCCTAGTAGTGGTACAGTGTACCCTCCGCCACGCACCTTACGGTGAATTGCGGAGTATGTATGTAGATGTAGATGTAGACGTGCAATCCCAATGGGGAACAATTAATTGTAGAAAACAAGTTGATTTTAAATCACAGTAAAACTCAGTTTTTACAATTTCTAACACATAATTTGACGAAAGCTGATATTCTGATTACAGATAATGGGCATGTGATAAGTGAGACTGAACAGTTCAGATTTCTAGGTGTTCATATAGACAGTAAGCTGTCATGGAAATCCCATGTTCAGGGTCTTGTTCCAAAAGTAAATTCTGCTATATTTACCATTAAAACAATATCTGAGATAAGTGATTTTTCAACACGAAAAGTAGTCTATTACGCTTACTTTCACTCACTTATGACCTACGGCATTGTTTTTTGGGGTAACTCGCCTGATGCAAAAAGGATATTTCTGGCTCAAAAAACGGGCGGTGCGAGCAATATCTGGTGTAAGTTCGCGAACTTCATGTCGACCCCTTTTCAGTAGTCTGGGAATGTTGACACTGGCGTCACAATACATTTTTTCTTTAATGTCGTTTGTTGTTAATAATATCAGCTTATTCACACGAGTTAGTAGCTTTCACTTGGTTAATACTAGACAGAAGTCGAATCTACATTTGCATCACACCACCTTAACACTTGTGCAGAAAGGGGTACAGTATTCTGCGTCATCCATTTTCAATAAGCTGCCACAAGAACTAAAGAATCTTAGCACTAATCCACACGCTTTCAAATCTAAATTGAAGAGTTACCTCATGGCTCACTCCTTTTATTCTGTCGAGGAACTCCTAGAAAAGTTAAACAATTTAGCTAATTCAATTTTTTTCTTTATTGATTCTTTTCGCTTTGTCTTAAGATATTCGTGTGCAAAGGACTACTTAAAAATTTTCTATTACCATTCTTGTGTAACAGTTAATGTATTGACTTGTTCCATGACCTTGGAGTCTCACTCCTCAATTGGGTCCTATGGAACAGAAAAAGCCAATATATATATATA
Organism: Locusta migratoria; assembly: GCA_026315105.1. Lineage (NCBI taxonomy): Eukaryota > Metazoa > Arthropoda > Insecta > Orthoptera > Acrididae > Locusta > Locusta migratoria. The sequence goes on along the minus strand of CM048744.1, from coordinate 467,577,155 downwards.
TATATATATATATATATATATATATATATATATATATATATATATATATGAGTCCGACCGCCGCGGCGGATTACCCGCGCCTACTGGAGCGTCCGGTGCGCGCGGCCGTCCGCCGTCGGGGGTTCGATCCCCCCCTCAGGCATGGGTGTTTGTGTTGTCCTTAGTTTAGTTTACCTTAGGTTAAGTAGTTTGTTAGCTAGGGCCTAATAACCAAGCCGTTGAATCCCAAAGAGTTACAAACATCTGAATATTTTGAAAGGAGAGTGCGAGTATTAATTGAGGACAAGTTAGATGAAAATCAGTGTGGGTTTAGGCCTCTTAGAGGCTGTCAGGACCAGATCTTTAGCCTACGGAAGGTAATGGAAAAGTGCTATGAGTGGAACAGGGAATTGTATCTATGTTTCATAGATCTAGAAAAGGCTTATGATCGTGTCCCTAAGAGGAAGCTACTGTCAGTTCTATAAGATTATGGTATAGGAGGCAAATTTCTGCAGGCAATTAAAGGGCTCTACGTAGTCAGGCAGCAGTTAGAGTAGATGGCAAATTAAGCTCATGGTTCAGGGTAGTTTCAGGGGTAAGACAAGGCTGTAACCTGTCACCACTGTTGTTCATACTATTCATGGATCATATGTTGAAAACAGTAGACTGGCAGGGCGAGATTAAAATAGGTGAAAACAAAATAAGCAGTCTCGCATATGCGGATGACTTAGTTGTAATGGCCGATTCAATTGAAAGGTTGCAAACTAATATTTCAGAGCTCGATCAGAGGTGCAAGGATTATGATATGAAGATCAGCATCTCCAAAACGAAAGTAATGTCAGTGGGAAAGAGATTTAAGCAGATTGAGTGCCAAATAGGAGGAACAAAGTTAGAACAGGTAGACAGTTTCAAGTACCTGGGATGTATTTTCTCACAGGATGGCAATATAGCGAAAGAACTGGAATCGAGGTGCAGCAAAGCTAATGCAGTGAATGCTCAGTTAAGATCTACTCTCTTCTGCAAGAAGGAAGTCAGTACCAGACTAAGCTAGCAGGGCACCGCTCTATCTTTCGACCTACTCTGTTGTATGGGAGTGAAAGTTGGGTGGATACAGGTTACCTTATTCATGTTAGAGATTACAGATATAAAAGTAGCAAGAATGATTGCAGGCACTAATAGACGGGACAATGGCAGGAGGGTGTCCATAATGAGGAAATCAAGGAAAACCTGTGTATAAACACCACAGTTAGGGCGAACAGACTGAGATGGTGGGGTCATGTTACACGCATGGGAGAAGCAAGGTTACCTAAGAGACTCATGAGCTCGGCAGCGGAGGGTAAGAGAAGTCGAGGTAGACCAAGAAGAAAGTACTTAGATTCGGTGCAGAATGATTTTGAAGTAAAAGCCATAACATCAGACAAGGCATGAATGTTAGCATTGAATAGGGGATCATGGAGGAATTTTATTAGAGGTACCATGCTCCAGAATGAACGCTGAAAGGCATAATCAGTCTCTAATGACGATGATGATGATGAACATTTTTAGAAGAGTCCGACCGAAACATGATTTGCAGCAGAAACCGAATATTCGGCTCCTCTTCTAGTTTTGTCCGAAACCCAAACTTGCGTAAATAAGAAAAGATTTCAGGTAAATCACTAGTTTTCCCACATTTCGTAAGAGCCCCTCCTTGTATTAATTCTTAATTCTACTTGAGTGTGTGTAGGCCTAAACCGGAGTCTGTAGAACATGAGATGACAGACGAATACGTTTAGACAAATCGATGATATTTATTAAAGTACTTCCAAATTGGGTTCTATTCTCCTCCTCATTGAAGAAAGTAAGTTAGAGAAGAAGTAAACTGAACTCGATACAGTAGCGTGTCGATATTTCGAGTCTCGCTAATTAAAAAAAAATTTAAAAAAAACTTATTCTTTTCATTCTCCAGTCCGGGGAGATCCGGCCCATAAAGAGTCACGGTTCTATTCAGCCAATTATCAGACAAGCTGATAGTGGGGCAAAGAGGAGATCCCAATTGGGAATAAGTGGGAGGGGCTTACCAGTTTTGGCATACGCCTTACAACCAAGGAAAACTTTGATCGGAACCGATGGATTGGGACCAATTTAATTTATCTCTGGGAAGTTGCCCCGGACTACAAACGGATTATCGGGAGAGCACGAGTGCACTCACGACAATCAAGGATCGGACGCCCGAGTTACTCTCGTAAACTCGTAGAGATCAGCTCGACCAAATTACAGTGGACAAGCATCCCCCTAAAGGAACCGCACCCGTAACCACGGGATCCTCTGCGTCGTCTCGCTATTACGAGCTTCCCATAAATCTTAGTGTTATAAAACAAAACAAACTGCGAGTACATTCTTTCTTCACAGAAAAAAAACACTTTACCATTATATCGAGAAGTAAATACTTAAAAGACTTTCAAATGTTCAAATGTTTGTAGACTTCCGTGCCCGAGGAAGGATTCGAATCCTCGATGGGGAATGGCCTCGTGCATCGTAGCATAGCGCCTCAATGCGCTCGGCCGCTCCGCCGCGGCTAAAAGACTTTAAAATCTTTAGGCTGCCAACGTAAAAGCCTATTTAAACACTGTGTTTAAAGAAAGTTCATGTTTTTGACATATATATTCAAGGTCGATTTATTTCTTTTTCGCACATGAAATTCGGTAGTTCGAGGTGGTTCCGATTCGTTTTGTTATATCTCGCTCCAGGAGATAACTGAAAGACACTGTCTGATACGGAAATTGCGTTTATTGACAAGTCAAACTAATCATCATCAGGGGGAAAAAAACCTAACAAACTTCCCTAACTAAGGCAAAAACAACAAACATCAACTAAAAGTTTTCTTCTTCACCGATTAGTTACTAGCCAGGAAGATAACGACAGCCTTGAGAGAACGGCCAGGGAGACGGAGCCGGACGACGTATTCCGTTGAGGGATGTCCTGGAGGCGCAGCGTCGCTGGCAGAGACTCTTCCCCGGAGGCGTCGGACGCGATCCCAATGCTATGGTTCTCGTACGCGGTCGGCGGAGAACTGCCGTCGTGTTGTACTGCCCCCCTCCCCCCCCCCCCAAAGAAAAAAGAATAGTTGGTGCGCAGTGATACGGGACAGTCTGGAGCGTCTCTCGCGTGACTGTGCGGAGGAAAATAGTGCCAGTTTAGTGCGCTCTCTGGCGGTGCTCGTCGCGTCCTCTGGTGACTCCGCCGCTGTATAACGCCTCACTGCTGTGCATCCATGCGCTCGTACTCTGCATTGCGGGTTGTCCGCTCGTCAGGCGGCACGTTTCACTTTTAAGTAACGTGACTGTACTGTAGCCAGCACAAAAAATTCCACAGACGTGCATATCTTCCTGTACGAAGATACTCTTTAGGTACACAACAACCATGCCAAGTAGATACTAAGAAATTATAGAGCCTCAACATTACTACCTCAATACAAAATACGCAGAAAGTAATAATTTCTTTGCTTCCATAAGCAGCCTCTTTTTTTAAAAAAAAAAAAATCCTGGTAGCGCTAGCTTCGTAGTGCCATCTTTCCAACTTACAATCTACAAACAACTTTACATATCTTCTTATTGGCATTCCGAAATACAAAATGCATATAGATCACCGTCAGTAAATCGTCTTCAATAAGTGTTGTAGAAAGTATTTAAAAAATAAGGTCACATTTCCGACTAACAGTATGATTGTTGTCAGTATAAATTTACGCGTAATGAACAGAAAAGCTGTGTGCCATATGATCAGTGTTTCCTAAATCCATATTAGTTGTTAAAAACACCTCGCTTTCATAGAAACATATTAATAAAACTCCAAAAAAAAATGTTCAAATGTTTGTAAAGCTTATGGGACTTAACTACGGGGTCAAACTTACAAAACTTACAAACTACTTATGAACTAGCTAACACTAAGGACGGCACAAATATCTATGCCCGAGGGGGGATTCGAACCCCTGACCGTAGTGGCCGTGCAGACCGTGACTGAAGCGCCTCAGTCCCCTCAGCCACCGCGGCCGGCTTAATAAAACTTTTCAGCATAACAATATGATAACCCATTTCGTTATGTATAAGTTAAATTGTAAATAACTTAGTCTAAAAATATCACTGTAAGATACGATTGTGTTATATTGTGCTTAACAACAAGATACCCACAATTTTTACGCACGAGGAGAGACTCCTAGCAGTGAAACGACGCGTCAACTAAGGTAAAGCTTTATTGTTGACTTACTCCATCCCGAACGCGACCCGACTTCATCAGTAAATTCAAGAAACCTAGTCTGGGCATAGCCTAAGATCGGCTGATTTTGGGCCGAAACAGAAACTGCGTCAGAAAACCAATATTTAGGTCGAAACTGACCGAAACCGAAACCTGTTTGTCATTAATAACGAACCGGTCTATTCTTAATGACGAAATTATCATCAAACATTGCCGCTGCCATTACTGGCTATACCCCTCGGTATTGAATCAGAGAAGCTCTGAATGGGTAGCTGGGATATAACGGTGCATGTTGCGCCCACATGCTAGCATTTCATTTTAATTAAGCAGAAACGGTACCGACTACGCTATAACAGTCATAGGATTATGCGACATATCCACAGTAAAACTTCGGAATGTAACCATAGCTTTGTAATAATGTTATTAAATGAGGCAATACAATTCCACAGTTATTGGTTCTTTATGCAAAATACGGGATACTGACATTATATTAAACATCAGCTAGACGTGAAATAACTAGAGTTTTCCTTAGACCCAGAAATACGAACGATATCGCTCAGTGCGCAACAGTCATTTAAATAAGAAGCTGCCGTGTGTAGCCTTCAATTCTATAACATAAAACATTTTATAAGGTTCTTTAGTTAAAAGAAAACGAACCTTTATGACACACAACGTTCGTATAGAGAGCTCTTGTTGATGTGGTCCTCAGTGTGCAGACTGGTTTGATGCAGCTCTCCACGCTACCCTGTCCTGTGCAAGCCTCTTCATCTGAGAATACGAACGGCAATCCACATCCTTTTGAATCTATCTACTGTTTTCGTCCCTCGGTCTCCCTCTAGGATTTTTACCCCACACACTTCCTTCTAATGCCAAGTTGACAATTCCTTGATGTCTCAGGATGGGTCCCACCAATCTATCTCTTCTCTTAGTCAGAATACACCAGAATCTCCTTTTCTCCCAAATTCTGTTGGGCACCTCTTCATTAGTTACTCGATCTACTCATCAAATCTTCATCATTCGTATATAGCACGACATTTCGAAAGCTTCTATCATCTTTTTCTCTGAACTTCTTATCGTCCACGTTTCACTCCCGTACAATGCTACATTCCAGACAAATGCTTTCAGGAAGGAATTACTAGCATTTAAACTAATATTGGATGTGAATAAATTTCTCTTCTTCAGAAACGCTTTTCTACCCATAGTCATTCTGCATTTTACATCTTCTTTACCTAGGCCATCCGAAGTAATCTTGCTACCGAAATAACAATACTCATCTATTACTTTTATTTTCTCATTACGTAATCTAATTTCTTCAGCATCGCCTGATTTTCTGACCCCATAAACCTCGTTTTACTCTTGTTAATGTTTATCTTATATCGTCCTTTCAATGCACTGTCCATTCCATTTAATTGCTCTTCCAGGTCCTTTTCTGTTTCTGTCAGAATTACTATGTCATCAAGTTTTTTATTCCATTCTCCCTAGACTTTAACTCCCTCTCGAAATTTCGCCTTGCATTCATTCGCAGCTTGCTGAATGTACAGATTGAACAACATTGGGAAAAGGTTACAACCCTGTCTTACTCCCTTCCCAACCACTGCGACCCTTTCATGTTCTTCGACTCTAATAATTACTGTCTGTTTTTCGTACAACCTCAATGTAACCCTTCGCTCCATATATTTTACCGCTGCTACCTTTCAGTCAACATTGTCAAAAGCTTTCTCCAAATCCACAAATGCTAAAAATGCAGCTTTACCTTTTCTTAACCTATCTTGTAAGATAAGCCGCAGTGTGAGTATTGCCTCGCGCTTTCCAACATTTCTCCTAAATCCAGATTAATCTCCCCTAAGGTCGGATTCCACCACTTTTTCCATTCGTCTCTAAATAATTCATGTTAGTATTTTGTAACCATGACTTATTAAAAGAGTAAAACGAAGGTAATGGAATGCAATGTCAGAAAATCAGGCGATGCTGAAGGAATTAGATTAGGTAATGAGACAATAAAAGTAGTAAATGAATTTTGTTATTTGGGTAGCAAGATAACTTCTGATGGCCGAAGTAAAGAAGATATAAAATGCAGAATGGCTATCGGAAGAAAAGCCTTTCTAAAGAATCGAAACTTGTTAATATCCAATATTAATTTAAATGTTAGGAAGTCCTTTCTGAAAGCATTTGTGTGAAGTGTAGCATTGTATTGGAGTGAAACGTGGACGATAAGGAGTTCAGATAAAAAGATGATAAATGCTTTTGAAATGTGGTGCTACAGACGAATGATGAAAATTACATGGGTAGATCATGTAATTTATGAGGAGGTGCTTAACCGAATCGGGAAGAAAAGGAGTTTCTGGCATATCCTGACTAAGAGAAGGGATAGATTGGTGGGACACATTCTGAGACATCAAGGAATTGTCAACTTAGCATTAGAAGGAAGCGTGTGAGGTAAAAATCGTAGAGGGAGACCGAGGGACGAATATAGTAAGCAGCAGATTCAAAGGGATGTAGGTTGTCGAACGTATTCTCAGATGAAGAGGCTTGCACAGGACAGGGTAGCGTGGAGAGCTCCGTCAAACCAGTCTGCGGACTGAAGACCACAACAACGACGACTTATTAAACTGATAGTTCTGTAATTTTCACATTTTTCTGCACTTACTTGCTTACAAATTGGATTCACTATATTCTGCTTGAAGTCTGAGGGTATTTCTCCTGTGTCCGTATAGAGGTAACCCTTAAATCAGTACATTTCTGCAATATTCGGAGTGGCTAGGTTGGCCCAGGAATGGCTGCCGGGTACCACGTGACGTGCAACTGACTAATGGTAAGACGCGATTGTCGGCAAGCTGTAACGTCCTTCTATTTGATATTTTGGTTGGTGGTGGAAATTTATTTGGTTTATTGTAGTGCTTCGGTATTATAGTAGCGACATCAGCGGTAGTGCAAGCTTTCGTCGTCTTCACATAAAGTGTCAGTAGGCACGTAAAATTATATTTGAGGCATACGTACGTAATTTAAGTTGGTACACCTTATAATATTTCATATATTTAGTTACGGATGCCTCTGGTTTAACTTTCCGTAGCCTAACACAATTTATGGATTATATTTTAACTGATGAACATGGACTCTGCTGATCTCAGGGGCTTGTTTTAAAAATTATAAATTATTTTTGTAATATAATCTTTTCTTTCCCGGTAGTTCCATTTAACGAAGCACGTCAAATAAACATTCACTAGTCTTTACCTATAAAAGTCATAACATTTTAATTATTTTTAGTCACTTTGATTCACAGACAATTCAAAAATGTTATTTTTAAAAGTTCTTCAATTATTAATGGGAAGGTTAGGTGCTAACTACGATTGATATGGTCGACACAAAATATTAAATTATATTTCTCCTATATTTCACCTTAAGCACAGATTTACAAAACACTGTCAAAGTCACACGATATATTTTAAATAAGCAGTTCTCTATAGTTCATTTCACAAAATTGCAGTTTGATATTCTTGGCTCTTTTTTTTTTTTTTTTTTTTTTTTTTTTTTTTTTTTTTTTTTTTTTTTTTTTTTTTTTTTACGAGTTAAAGTTATTTGATTTAATGTTTGTCAATGAAGAAAACCTTTTTAGCAATGATTAATATTTTCTTGGCTATTACGTAGCCTATCCCGAATTAAAGTCAACAGATATTATTTTCGCACACGCATATAAGTTCGATTTAATTAAGCTTTTCAAATAAATTCAATCATAGTAAACCAAAAGTTCGGAATATTTTTTCCACCTGACTATCTATTTCAGATACAACCACAAAGACTGAGTGAGATCTTATCGTTACGAGCAACAAATTCTGAGAGCTATTAACGTTTGGAGAAACAAAGACTGAGAAAGCAAGTAGCTATACTGCGTTATTATTTATACTACTATTGCGACAAAAGATTACTCTGATTTACGGTGTTTAGACGCGGTTACTCTGAGACTGTACTGTTACGATACTTCAAAGATATATTGACTCTTACTGAAATGTTGACAAATATATAAAAAATTCTGCCTCTTACAAATTATTAGAATTGAACCAAGATGAAAATGGCTAGTTTGTGCTGTGATTGCGATGTAGTGTTACAAAGCTACACATAAAAGGTTGTCGGCACGCAAGGCTTGTGTGCAGCAGGCTACTCACCGGGCCAGAGCCAGTCTCCGCGGGGCATCTTGGCGCGCACCTCGATGCGTCCGTAGCGGAAGGAGAAGGACTTGATGGTGCGGATGCGGGCCGACTGCAGCGGCGTCACGATGTCTCTGCCCGCCTTCCTGCACACGCCGAAACGCTCTGGTCACAAGGTGACCAACGCACAGCCAAGGCAAAGTTCACATACGAGGTATGTCTACCAAGTAAGTTCCATTTGGTTATACAAAATGTGTACAGGTACAGAAAAAATATTTATTGTACAAAACTCTACAACTGTTGAAACTTCCTGGCAGATTAAAATTGTGTGCCGGAACCGGGACTCGAACCTGGGACCTTTGCCTTTCGCGGGCAAGCGCTCTACCACTGAGCTACCCCGACACGACTCACGATGCCGCCTCACAACTTTACTTCCGCCAGTACCTCGCCTCCTACTTTCCAAGTAGGAGGCGAGGTACTGGCGGAAGTAAAGTTGTAAGGCGGCATCGTGAATCGTGTCGGGGTAGCTCAGTGGTAGAGCGCTTGCCCGCGAAAGGCAAAGGTCCCAGATTCGAGTCCCGGTTCCGGCACACAATTTTAATCTGCCAGGAAGTTTCATATCAGCGCACACTCCGCTGCAGAGTGAAAGTTTCATTCTGTCTACAACTGTTGTACTACACTTCTACACAGCTTCCGAAATTTTGTAGGCACTTGTCATAGTGTAGCTCAATTTTTTATATGCCTTCTTCATGCAGCCTGTGTATTCAAACCATGTGATAAAAGAAACAGAATTGTACACAAGCTGAAGTAAAATATTTAAGGTTGAAAAGAAACAAACTGTTTTTGTTCTACTATTTTTTTTTTCTAATTTACTAACTAGATTTCGGCTTATTAGGCCATCGTCAGGTAAACTGTTGACATGCGTCGACAAAGACGCTATTGCTTAGGTGCTCAAAGTTGGTAAAACAAAGACACAATACACAGATTACTTGGTCTTTGAATATGACATTTGTTGGAATTACAAACAATATCTGTTGCCATGCAGAATTATGTTCACGTAATCAGTGGCCTCCTTAACATTTTTACATTGTAATTTGCGAGTGAACAGGGTGAAACACATTACATATCAAATATTAATGAATTAATGAATTTGATATGTGATGTGTTTCACCTTGCCTCCTTAACATTGTTACATTGTAGTTTGCGAGTGAACAGGGTGAAAAACATTACATATCAAATATTAATTAATTAATGAATTTGACATGTAATGTGTTTCACCCTGTTCACTCGCAAATTACAATGTAAAAATGTTAAGGAGGTCACTGATTACGTGAACATAATTCTGCATGGCAACAGATATTGTTTGTAAATACAACACATGTCATATCCAAAGACCAAATAATCTGTGCATTGTATTTTTGTTTTACCATCTTTGAGAACCGAAGCAATAGCGTCTTTGTCGACGCTTGTCAACAGTTTACCTAACGATGGCCTAATAAGCCGAAAACTAGTTAGTAAATAAACAAAAATTTAGTAGAACAAAAACAGTTTGTTTGTTTTCAACCTTAAATATGGAAGCGTCCTACCAAGAAGCGACAGAAGTATCCATTTATATGAAGTTCAAAAATGTTCAAATGTTTGTTCAGCTTATGGGACTTAACTATGGGATCATCAGTCCCTAAACTTACAAACTACTTGTCAACTACCTTATACTAAAGACGGCACATATATCCATGCCCGAGGGGGGATTCGAACCCACGACCGTAGTGGCCGTGCAGACCGTGACTGGAGCACCTCAGTCTCCTCGGCCACCGCGGCCGGCTTTATATGAAGTAAAATACATAATATAACCCAGTACTTTCATATAGTAAGTACTTACGAACTAGACAGACTGATTAAACAGGTGCATTATATGCCTCCTTATGCATACTGGCATGCATGTCACACAATAAAAATAAATAAGACGTCACTAGGCATCAAGTCTTGGTTAAAAACATAAAACCAGTGCCAGATTGTGTGATGGTGAACCTAGGTCTATTACAAGAGAACCTAATACAACTATTGAACACATAAATGAGGTAAAATTAGCGATGATCAAAGTATACACGGTGTGAAAATGGTATATCTTAAGTAACCATCATAGCTTATATCTTTGACAAGATGTCATGGCGACATTTTACAGAAAGCAGTATGTAAACATTACGAAAATAACAGGATGGATTATGAAAACAATAAAAATGTGTACTAACGACAATAATCATCGCTAATTTTATCTCATTTATGTGTTCAATAGTTGTGTTAGGTTCTCTTGTAATAGACCTTGGTTCACCATCACATAGCCTGGCATTGCTTTTATATTTTTAACCAAGACTTGATGCCTAGTGACGTCTTATTTATTTTTATTGTGTGACATTCATGCCAGTATGCATAAGGAGGCATATAATGCACCTGTTTAATCAGTCTGTCTAGTTCGTTAGTACTTACTACATGAAAGTACTGGGTTATATTATGTATTTTACTTCAGCTTGTGTACAATTCTGTTTCTGTATTTTTATTTAATAGTCTTCCGTGAAGATGGTTTATAACCGAAACCGGTAGAAGTTTGAAAAAATAATAAACAGCTGATGGTTTATAGTATGCATTTTCTCAAATATCTTGCGGCTGTTGAACATCATCTCAATAACAATTTGAACACGTGATAAAACGTTGTTTCAGCTCGTCATCATCGTCAAAGTTTTGACCACCACGGACCGATTTTAGGTGTAAAAAAGATGAAAGTCACTAAGAACGAGGTCTGGGCTGTACGAAGGATGATCAAACATGTCGCAGTGAATTTCCCATAATTTGGTCACATTCGCCGTGTGAGGTCGGCATTGTCGTGGAAAGAAACAACACCTTTTGACAGTAATCGTCGGCGCTTGTCCTGTATTGCGCGGCGCAATTTCTTAATGGTCTCGCAACTAGGTGCATTGATTGTTTGGCATCGTGGTAAGAGTCAATCAGCAAAATGCTTTTCTGCGCTAAAAACGATGCACATGGCTTTTCGAGGTGTCAAGATTTGCTTAGACTTAACCTTTCTCTGGGGATGAAGGGTGCCTCCATTCCATTGATTGCCGTTTTGTTTCAGGGGTGTCGACACCAAAGTTTCATCGACTGAACCATGTGTCATACATGGTTCTTACCATTACAGAATTGGTACCTCACGGTAAGGAATATGTGTACCAAATTTGGTTGACATCGGTCCAGTGCTTTAGGAGGAAATGTGCAGCATTTTTCTCGCATCTCAATGTTTATGGCGTCATATCTCGTGAGCTATGCGTTGTACCCGATCCTTTCAGTTACGGTGATCGTCCTCATGGATTGGAGCTTACGTGTGCAAAATCTCATCTCCTTTGACTATCCTAGAAAGAAAATCATCGCCTTCTTCATTGTAGATTGACAAAATCTGAAGTGCACTGCCCATCCGTTGTTTTTTTGTGTTGTTCAGTAAGAATTTTGGGTACCAAACGTGAGCAAAATTTTCGAAATTTCAGTTTTTCAGTAACAATTTAATGAATTATGAATTAGTGATCGTGAGATTTCCGAAACTTCCACAGCAAGAGCACTAAGTGTAAACTTACAATTGTGCTTAATCTTCTCTTCAATTGTGTTAACCAGTTCATCAGTAGTCACAGAAGGGCGTCCACTTCGTTCTTCATCGTGCACTTGATCACGTCCTTCATTGAACAGTCTGACCCATCTTCTAACCAATGAATCACTCATAGCATATTGTCCGTAAACCTCGTAGATTTGCCGATTAATATCCTTTGGTTTAACTTTCTTTGCATTTAGAAAACGTATCACAGATATGATTTCACACGCGGCGGCATTTTCAATTACGGCACACGTCGGCAGCAGCGATCTGAAAATGGCGTACATGTCTTCTCCTTGAATAAGAGTAACTGCCGCGCATGCTTGGCACTACGATCGTAGTGCTGCCGCGGTTAGAAATGGAACTTTATGGCATTTACTTTGTCGACGACCCTCGTATTACTATTGCAGGAGCAAAGTAATATTACTGCACCACACGTATTACAGGTGAGATGATAAGAGAGACATTTAGGTATTCCCTTTATAAAAAAAATTGGCAGGCAGTTAAAGTCCAAACAAGCGTGAAGATTTACTAACGCTATAGGCGGCACTTCTTACATATCGTATATATACATCTGAGCTTATCAAACATTTCCTCATGACGACATCCTTCTTATGCTCACAGTTTCATGAAACATACTTTCACAAATAATAACAAAAGAAATTATGTTGTAATTTATTGTAGTTTTTTAAGGAAATATAAATTTTTATTTTTCATTTCCAACTACAGTATACTGAACGAAGAGAACGATATTTTGTATTATATTAGTTACTCCTTGTTTTACATTCTGAGTGTAGTAGCCTTGCGATACCCCTGAAAGTGCTATTCGACACCCCGACAACCAGTTTGGAAAGCTGTGAACTACATTGTGCTTTGTAGATACAGCGAATACAGTCTGCAAGTGAAACTTCACTCGGTTTAGATCGAAAGCATATATCATAAAAATCAGGTTTCAGGCTTCCGATTATGACTTTCTGGATATAGACCAATTTCAAACCAAAAGTTTACTAATAAAAATTATGCTTCGATTCCCCTTTAAATTACAGAGTGAAGTACATAGTTTTATCATTACGATATACAATTGTATAATTTTTCAGGTATAAGGTGGTACAAAATCGATATAGGTACATTTCCGATCAACATAGGTTTTCGCGACATTTGTCAGAATTGTAGTATCTCGTTCTGTGGCATTGTAGTGTAGCAGGTTTCTACAGCTCCTCCTGTCTTTTCCAAGAATACACCACTTTGTGCTAAGGAGATATAAATTTTTTCCTGTTCAGAGGTAAGTGAAGCTACTTAGTATAACGGGCTCTTATAAATCGGTAACTAAGGGTGACTGGATTCGCTGCCAAAAATGCAATGTATGCGCTGGTGCCTGACGGGGAAAGTGCTTGTTATGTGGAAGATGCGCGTAATCAAAATTGTACCAGGAAGTGATCACAATTGTACCCAGTGAGGTACATTTTCCATCGATCATTGTCAATTCTGTAACTTTTTTTGTGTTGATACCAACATTTGTAATTGTCTAATATTTGTATTAAATATTCATTACACATCCAAAAAGATGTTACATAGTTAAAATTATTTCTTTTCTCAATATCTTTGCAGTAACAATAACATTTGTCCGAAATGACTGAAATTGTACCACCTTACCCTATTCATTTGTATAAGTGCTGTGTCTCTAAAATCTGATGCGAATACAATTAGTAGTAAAAAAGTAATAGATTAAAAACTTGGTGCTTGTTGGGGCGGTTTTCCATTAACGTTACTGTTTATGTGCTCATATCTCATGAACTACGTGTCGTACTGTGATACAATTTCGTAGGTACATTCACCTATATGTGTGTATACTGTCGGTAAAATTTCCTGCCGCGGTGGAGTGGCCAAGCGGTCTAAAGCGTCTCGCTGCGGAGCGCCTCGCGATCCGAATCGTGGCGCCTCACACTGCTCGGCTACTACCGCGCGACAACATAGAAATAGTCACTTGAAGAAAATGGGCCGAAAAACACGCATACTTATAATTAACAATTCTAAAATATTATTTAACAGTATGATATTACAATTGTTTACGAAGAAAACAGACAAAAACAGTTACTCTAGGACGATCCCCTGACCAACTCTAGCCAACTTTCTGGGAACCAAAAAAAAAAAAAAAAAAAAAAAAAAGTCTAAAAGAATACTGAACATTTTTAATTTTTTCGATAAAGTCCTTTGGCTTATTTTGTGCCATACTTAATAATAAGTTTGAAAAAGTGAATGTTGAGAATTTATAAGGAATCAAATTTTCAAAGAATTTTAAGTGTATTTTAGTTGTATCTCGAAACGTATCAAATCAATCGATACGTACAAAAAAGCAACCGATAGATAATCTTAAGGTCTACAACTTTCTAATTTAACATTTTCCCATCTGAGTTATCGTTTTTTATTTAGTTAATATAAACCGGTTTTTAGGGCTTTGCGAATATTTTCGGCAAATTTCGCCGCCTTGGCTCGAGTTTCATTAAATAGAAACTCGATTTGAAATTTAATTTCCCACACGCTCACATTTTTTTGTTTTCGGGTAATAATTTTTGCAACCACTTCTCGCTAATGCTTGGACTGTATGTAGGAGGATGTCATCACTGTACCGTCAGTCTCTAATGACCACGCTGTCCACGGAACGTTAAACCCTGAGCTTCCTTCCTTCCATCCCTGTACCGTACAACCGTTCGGCTGCGTTCTACGACCTCCACTGGCTTATGGCGGCCCCCACACAATGCCACCCCAAAACAAAAGGCGTCGAACTTTCTGAGTCTGACCAAGGGTAGCTTATGATCAGGTTCCGCAGAGCATTTCGGAACCTTCACACTTTGTCGTGTGTATGTAGAGCACTGTAGTAAGTGTCATTAATGAGTGACAAAATCGAGGTGAAACCAAATAAAAAAATCGACTGGTTGGAAAGCAATCACTCATTACAGATGTCGGCTGGGCAGAGTGGTAAAACGTGACGAACTAACAGTAGATTTTTATTCTGTTTAGAGTAAAACTGTGTCTGAACAGACAGCTTTAAATGATCTGATGAATCCTGACAGGAAGGAAGGAAGCTTGGGATTTAACGTTTCGTTGACTGCGGGGTCATTAGAGATGGAGCTTACGCTCGGATTTCTGGGCAAGGATGTGGCAGGAAATCGGCCGTGTCCTTTGAAAAGAATCATCGCGGAATTTGCCTGAAGTGATTTAGGAAAATCACGGAAAACATAAATCTGGATGGCCGGAGGTGGAATTTAACCGCTGTCCTCCCGGATGCGAGGCCAGTGTGAATCCTGATATATCAATCATGGGGATGAGAGAGTACGAATCCATCGTCCTTCAGGGGAACACCTCCTTGACACCTATAGTAGCTGGCGGCGGCACAATTATGGTTTGGCGAACACTCACATGGACATCCACGGCGCCCGTGGAGCTCATGTAAGGCACCAGGGCGCCCATGTCGTACATTGGTTGCAGACCACGTACTTCCCTCCATAATGATCATGTTTCCCGACGGAATTGGCATAATCTTTTGCGAATACAGAAATAACATAAACAGAACGGTCAGTAGCAAAAACAATTTACTTGGCAGAAATAATTACATATGAGAGGGTCGGTTGGTTGTTCCTGACCACTTGATAATTGTCAGGATGCTTAGGCGTGTGGGTCCGGTTAGTGCAGAAATACTCGAACATCGAGAAGTGAGTTTTACCCGTTTTATTTAATGATTTGGAAGTGATTGCAACTTAAAACTTTTTCCAGGCATGGATTCGTTATTGAAACTTTCCCTGCTACGTTGTTGTCCAAAACTAAAGCAACAAACCTTTATTTACCCGTTCCGTGTCGAATTCACGGTATAATCAAATTCAACAACGTCCCTACAATAGTGTTCCTTGAGAAAAATGGTATTCCGGTCATATACAACCTTGTCAACGATGACGTAAGGGCTACTAGTAAACGGGGTAGTGTTTGCTGGATTCTCCAACATCTATAATAGCTGTGTGAACATTCACAGACGCTGCAGGATGGCGATGGCGCAGATAGACGGCTATCGGACTATCTGCGGTGAAGAGTCTTATGGAGAACGGAAGTAGGTCAGTCTGAAACCGACGTGGCTCCTACACGTAATCGTTCTGTTGTTTCTCGGATGTGACGACACTGTCTAGAGACCAAACTGTATTCCGAGGACAGGGCCGACCACGTGTGACATTAGATACAGCGTTATTTGGCTGTAAGGGCAAGTCGGTACCGCTATACTACTGCGTGGCAAATGGCATCTGACGCAGCATGCATTGCAGGCGTATCGGTAGTATCGAGGCAATGTACAGTCCACCTCGAAATAGTGACTATTGTCAAACTATATGTGAACCCTGGCTTATCCCACGTGGAGGACCAGCGCTAGAAAAAGCTGTGGCCCCTGCAGACTTCATATAGGTCCAAGTCCAGTAACAAAGTTGAAGGAATACACTTAATACTATGACTAATAAAACTTTCAAAAAGTATAAAGAAACTCTGAGTGGACGCCCCCCGTTCACCTGGAGGCCTGTGTCTCCATATCCCCTAACCCATCCCTCTCGCCCCCCACCGCTAAACCCAACATGCTCACGCGTCTTCACATCAGGAAATGTCTGTAGTGTAGTGGTCAACATGCTACCTGGACGATCGAGCAGAGGGTCAATATTCTTTTCAAAGATCTGATTAGGCTGAAGAGTGATTCTCGAGGGATTCACATCTTTGAGGGATCGTGGAACACGATTTCGGTAACCAAACACTGTGGAATCGCCAATATCGAGGATTTCTGATGGTGTGGCAAGGATTATGTTGACAAATTGAACATCCCTTCATGATATTACCGAACGAACTGACGCAGTGAGTAGCACAATGGACTCGCTTCCGGAAGGATGATAGTTCAAACACGCTAACGGCCAGAACCAAAGTTTTCCCTGGTTTCCCAGTATCACTATAGACAAATGCCAGGATGGTTCCTTTTAAATGGCAGGACCGATTTCTTTCCCTAACCTTATCCAAACAAACCCAGCGTAAGCTCTGTATCTAAAGACCACGCTGTCGATGGGATGTTAACCCCTAAGATTCCTTTCCTCCTTCTTCATGAAATGGTACGGGTGAATCGGCTAGGTTTGCTGTTGTTTTTGTTGTCGTCAGTCTGGAAACTCGTTTGCTGCAGCTTTCCACCTTACTATTTCCTCAGCAAGCCTCTCCATCTCCTCATAAGATTTACAACTCACATCCGTTTGAGTCTGCTTAATGTGCTTAATGTATTCGTCGCCTACACACCCTACACACTTCCCTCCAAAGCCAAATACACGATTTCTGATGTCTAAGAATGTGACCTACCAATCGATCCCTTCTATTAGTCAAAGTATGTCACAAATTCCTTGTCTCGACAAATCCGTTCAGCACCTCATCATTTAGTTACGCGATCTACCCACCTAATCTTCAGCATTCTTCTGTAGCACCACATTTCAAAAGCCTCTATCCTCTGCCTCTTCACTCCCGAAGAAGACATTGCTCCACACAAATGCCTCCAGAAAAGACTTCTTTACACTTAAAATAATATTCGATGTTAACAAATTACTCTTTTTCAAAAACGTTTTTCTTTCAATTGCTATTCTGCATTTTATATCCACTGTACTGCGACCATCATATGTTAGAGTTTACTGCCCAAGTAACACCTTTATCGCCTGATATTCTTAGACTGATTCTATTACCCTTGTTTTGCTCTTGTTAACATTCATCTTACGCTCCTCTTAATACGCTCTTCATTCCGTTCAGCTGCTGTTCCAGGTCATTTTCCGTCTCTGACAGAACTACAATGTCATCAGCAAAACGCAATGTTTTTATTTCTTCAGCCTGAACTTTAATATTTTCTCCAAATTTCTCCTTGCTTTCCTTCACAGCTTTCTCAGTGTACAAATTCAATAACATCGGAGAAAGGCTACATCCCTGACTTGCTCCCTTCCCAGACAATGCTTCCCTTTCATGCCGTTTGACTCTAATACGTATTGTCTGGTTTTGCACAAATTGTAAGGAACCTTCCGTTTCCTATATTTTACCGCTACTGACTTCAGAATTTGAAAGAGTGTATAAACCACTCTTAAGTAACTTTTCTAGTTTTCTCGAAACTAAATTTTCAGAACATTAGGTACATATACGTATAACTTCATGATGGTTTTAGCTATGATCACAAAATTCCCCCAATTGAAGAATGGGACAGTATCTTTGTATTATGCCTCATACATTGCAGAAATGATCGTGTTTGTCATTCTGTAAAATAGTAATGAAGTGAAATAAGGGGTTTTCTATTTCCTCAGATGTAGGGGAGAGTAGTACACAGTGAAACACTGTACACAGTTAAACATTCCATCTCAATTGTTTTTAGTAATTTTTTTCTACTTGTTGGGATCCCTGTGTGTTTATTATGATAAAATACATCTTGGACTGTAATGGTGGACAGTTTGGTTGATTATTCCTGTTTCTGTACGTTATTATAGTTTTTGGTGATCAGAAGTTACAGTTAAAGTCTCTTTGTAAGTTTAATATTTTCGATATAACATACAACTAAAAGAAATATTATGTTTTGTGATAAGATACACATCTTTAGCTATATATTGACCAATTGTAGATACGTTGGTTAAGAGTCGTGACTAACTTTTTAGTTTATGGTGAATTTGGTACACAGTGAAACACTTATATGTGGTACACAGTGAACAGGACCATTGGCCTCAGATGGATGTATGACTCCTCCTAATACGAGAATGAGCAGCTATTGAAGAAAAACGGCCGGCCGCGGTGGCCGAGGAGACTGAGGCGCTCCAGTCACGGTCTGCACGGCCCCTACGCTCGGGGGTTCGAATCCCCCCTCGGGCGTGGATATTTGTGCCGTCTTTAGTATAAGGTAGTTGATAAGTAGTTTGTAAGTTTAGGGACTGATGACCCCGTAGTGAAGTCCCATAAGCTTAACAAACATTTGAAGAAAAACTTGTAGAAAAGAAGTATGAAGAGAGTCAACCATCAAAAAAAAAAAAAAAAAAAAAAAAAAAGTGGTGCGTAAGTAAGACAGCTTCAAGTGAAAGTAAGGAAGAAAGAGACAAAGAGTAAGGCCATCCAGTGAAACAGAGATAAGTGTATCATTAGATATTAACTTGAAGCGGGACGCTATGATTGGTGACTTCATTTTGGTGAAATTGCAAAACAATGTATGTTTTGTAGCTAAAGTCATAAAGTCAGTCTTTAGAAAAGCAAAAAAAAAAAAAAAAAAAAAAAAATACTGGTTTTGTATTCCCATTAGCAGGAGACAAAGCCTGTGTTTCACATAAGGACATTGTAATGATTTTGTTACCTTCGTTGCCTAAGGCTACTAAGGGGCTCTCTGACCACCAATATATTCGTTCTCCAATCAATATTGGTGGACTTAATATTCGCTGAACAAAATTGAGTATATGTTAATGTTTGTACTTGTATTTAACAAAGATATTGATGTTTTATACGCCACTCAGCTTGTAATAAATATAAAAAATGACAGCTGTTTCACTGTGTACTATCCATGGTACACAGTGAAACATTTACGGAGGTTATTTAAAATTGTTATTTCACTTACTAATTAGTAGCAAAGTTATTATTTTTTGTTCCACAATACTGACAAAGTATTGTTCTTTCAAGTAAATTAATAAAATTTGTTTTGTGAGTAGTATTTTATACGAATCAATCAAAAGGGTAAATTTTGTTTCACTGTGTACTACTCTCCCCTATTCCAAAAACAAGAGGCATAATGTGTTCTTATGAATGTTGAGAGCAGCCTGCCACAGTCTAAATGCTATTAGACTGACAATGCACATTGACACTTTGGAAACCTCTATTAGGCAAACTATTGTAATTCTTAAACTATGACAGGTATTTCAATAATTTTCCTATTACAGCTTGAGTTAATGTCATTCAGTGTTCGAACAAAATCGCAACTTCCTTCGCTTTGTACATCAAGAGTAATGTGCAAGGTACGAAAATGCAGCCCGTACTTAAAAGCTTGTTGTAGCTAAAATATAAACAAAAACGATCATTAACCGACAAAATACAACTTTTAAGCGCACGTCCAACGATTCTCAGTACGTGCTACATGTAGCTGCACTTTAAACGACGATATCTTTACAAAGAATAATGATTATTACATTGAAATACTTTTACCTTTATCCATTTATTTACCTGCGTGCAAAGTTTGAACCGAAGCGCAGGCCTGTAAGTGTAAAATTTAGAAGAAAGACACTTTATATAATATTAATTGGTGTAAGAGCTAAAAAATTAGCTTGCGAGCCATGGATGAAGGGCAACAGGCGGATTGTGTTTTTCTCGACTTCAAAAAGGCGTCCGACGCGGTGCCACACTGCAGACCGCTAACGAATATACGAGCTTATGGAATAGGTTCACATATTTGTGACTGGCTGGAAGACTTCCTAAGTAATAGAACGTTGTTCTCGACGGCGAGTACTCATCAGAGACGAGTGTATTGTCAGGCGTGTCCCAAGGGAGTGTGATAGGACCGCTATTATTTTCTATCTATATAAATGATCTCATGGACAGAGTAAGTTGTAATTTGCGGCTGTTTGGTGATGATGCTGTGGTGTATGGGAGGGTGTCGTCTTTAACTGACTGTAGTAGCATACAGGATGACTTAGACAAAATTTCTAGTTGGTGCGATAAATGGCAGCTAGCTCTCCAATGTAGAAAAATGTGAGGTGATGCGCATGGGTAGGAAAAACAATCCCATAATGTTAGAATACAGCATTAGTAGTGAGATTCTTGATGCTGTCGCGTCGTTAAAATATCTAGGCGTAACATTGCAGAGCGATATGAAATGGAACGAACATATAAGTAAGGCGGATAGCCGACTTCGGTTTATTGGGAGAATTTTGGGAAGATGTACGTCACCTGTAAAGGAGACCGCGTATAAAACTCTTGTACGACCACGTCTTGAGTATTGCTCAAGTGTTTGGGACCCGCAGCAGATCAATTTAAAGGAATACATAGAGGCAGTTCAGAGGCGAGCAGCTAGGTTTGGTACTGGTAGGCTCGACCAATACGCGAGTGTCACGGAAATGCTCTGGCAACACAATTGGGGATCGCTGGAGGAAAGACAACGTTCTTTTCGTGAATTTCTGTTGAGTAAATTTAGAGGGCCTGAATTTGAAGCTGAGTATAGTACGATCTTGCTGCCGCCTACTTACATTTCGCGTGGTGATCACAAAGACAAGATCAGGGAAATTAGGACTCGTACGGAGGCATATAGGCATTCTTTTTTTCCTGGTTCTATTTGAGAGTGGAATAGGAAAGGAAATGCCTAGTAGTGGTACAGTGTACCCTACGCCACGCACCTTACGGTGAATTGCGGAGTATGTATGTAGATGTAGATGTAGCTGCACATTAATTTCAGCCTAATTGACATCTACTAGATGAACAATTAATCTGTTCCCATAATTTTCCTGGGCGCCCGCTCCGATTCGTAGCACACAACGAGTGTCAAAATTAGCTAGAGAGCGGATAGTAATTATGGGATAGACAATTTCGTTTTGATTTTATCCTTTTTATCTAACTTCGCGCAAATTTCGAACCAATTTGTATAAGTTTAAAGGGCAGAAGTGACTCGATTCGAAAATATCCCAAAACAACTGCATTTTTGCACGTAAAATCTGAACGACGCACATGAAAATGGTGCTGTGTGCTGAGTTTTTGTTTCTCCCCACTTCATATCTTTTGCTAAAGAAGTTCATCGACTCGTGTCATCTACCTCGGCACCAGTTACGATTCATCCTTCAAACTTTGTTTATATCCTGAAATGTAGATTCGGCGGACAGATGTTATAAACACCATAAAAATGCGGGCTTGGTCGAGCTGAAATAGAAAAAAAAATCACTTTTCACCTCATGATCGTAACTCAAATACAAAGCGAGCACCTGGACACGCGAAATCGCGATTCTACACTCGGCCTTTCTAAACGTACTAGTATTGCCTCTGCGTTTGTTTTGTACACTTCTATAGTAAAGTCCCTCTCAATTTATTAAAGTTTCATTGGACTCCTGGTATGATAGTGTCGCAGGCTTGACTTCGAAGGCACGGTTGTCAACTGAACACAGCACTTATACTGAAAGCAGGTTTATTGCGATCTGAAACTTACACTCAGCACTGACTGCCTCTCGGGCAGAGAGCCCTGCTATTTATACACAGACAGAATGTACCATAAATTGGAAGAATAGTTAACATAAGAAACATGTATAAATTACGAATGAATATAAGAAACCTGTAGGACATTCTGGAAATAACAAATACAAAGAAATAAAGTTTTTAGGGTCTGTAATGAATTACAATAGAATATCTTTCTTCGCACTGATTTAAATATATACCCCCAAAACCATTCAGCCTTTATTCTTATTACTACTGTAAACCTATACTGATAGGTCTTTTCTTTGCTTGGCTTGTAAGTGTGAATGAGATTGAGTCAGTTCACGTGTTTGCCACTGAAGCGGTTCTGTGTCAAGAAAGATTCTATATCAGTTTATATTATGGACCGACACTTTTACGGAAACAAAGAGGTAACTGATATGTGTTGACAATAGTTATAGTACACAATATTCACTGAAGGGCGTAAAGAGTCAGGTAGCAGTGAACATTAAAGGCAGTGTGACATTAGTTTAGGAATAGATTGAAGACACAGTTCATATATGAATGATAACAATAGTCAGTCAATTAGTTACGACATACAGAACATTTATTTTAACTTTAGAACTTTTCAGTACCTCTTATACAGACTATAAAAGTTTAGTACGTTAGTGATTGGAGAGTAGCTGTCAAACAGTAAGGTATGAAAACCGTAATAGTCAAAATAATGAAACACGCTTGCGCTATACCGGGTCTATTTAATTTCACGTTAATGCTTCAATTTAAATGGTGCATTTTTTATGTCTGTAATCATTAAATATCTACAAGATTGAGCTTCTAACCGGGAGCAATCTTTAAATTTCTTTTCAGTACAGTAGCTACGAATATTTTCCTTTCCCTTTTATAATGGAACAGGACAGACTAGTTCTCATTTATAATCTCAGAATTGCATTCTTCAGTTGTCAATATGACATTTGAAATTACTCTTTGTAATTCAATGTTTCATGTACAGTTTTTTATATACCTTTAATAATAACAAGACTTGCATCTTCATCTTATTTTTCATATTTAAACGATGAAATAAAAACTATATTGTTTATATCAACGCAGGAAATTAATGTTCATTCTAGAAGTTTCGAAATTATTGTAAATCATAAAACAATTATTCTGCTACGTTTTAAATGCATCCACCGACCAGAAATTTTAACAATTAAGATAATTAATCGTCTG
This sequence comes from Locusta migratoria, assembly GCA_026315105.1. Lineage (NCBI taxonomy): Eukaryota > Metazoa > Arthropoda > Insecta > Orthoptera > Acrididae > Locusta > Locusta migratoria. The sequence goes on along the minus strand of CM048744.1, from coordinate 467,553,773 downwards.
AAAACACTTTAGACTGGAATAATCACAAATAATAGAAAAATATTAAATTTTGTGACTGACCACATGTTAGCATTTGTTTAACAAGTTATTGTTATTAAACCTGGTTGCCACTAAAAGATAGTTTTATTCATTAGAATTATGTGGTAATGTTCGGATCTTCCATCTTTCACTTATTAGTATTAGCAAATATTTTCGAATATTCAGAATTTTTATTGTAAATATCTACATTTTGTTTATATTCTATACATTATGTACACTGAAGCATGTCAAAGATTTGTAAAATTCATTTATTTCATCAGTCTTTCAATGAAAGCTGCAATACAAACCATGTCTTTTATTATTATTGTCAAAGAAATCATTGTATCACGAGATATAAATACTCCGCCAGCGAAGCTGTGAGGCAGTTTTAGTTATAGCCGGCTATGGTGATTGTCGGAGTAGTTGTATTGTCAACCAGTGCATTGTACTTTGGTTCAATTAATATGAGATGGAATGTGATGAAACGAAGAGTCTTTATTTTAACCTGTCATCCAGTTCCTTATTTTTTTTTAATTTAAAAAAAAAAAAAAAAAAAAAAAAAAAAAAAAAAAAAAAAAAAAGAAAGAAAATTCGTAGTATTTTCTGCAGCAGCATCAAGATACTAGTTAGAGCTACCAGTGGAAGGAAGAGTATAAAGATAAATATCAGTGTATATAGAGCTGAGGATACCTACTACAAACTTAGGAACTCTAATGATTAAAATATCTGGTAAAAGATTAATCATTGAATCGTAAATATCATTGATAATAGTATGTTAGAGAAAAATGGTTAGACTAACCATCGGTCCATCAGAGGTTAATAATAGCACAGCCCAGATTGAAAGCAATCGTTCCTTCTACATTCATTCCCGGAATGGCATGAGGAGAAACTTCAGAAGAATACTAGGGTAAGTCAATTATTATCCGCAAGGTAGTTATAAAATTTTATTGTAATAAAATACGAAACTTACAAGAACATCATTTTTCGACATAGTCTCCTTGCTTTTCAATGCACTTCGTCCATCACCCTACAAGCTTCCTTATGTCGTCATAAAAGAAGGTTTTCGGTTGAGCTGCGAGCCAGGAATGCACCGCTTCCTTCACTGCTTCGTCCGAGTCAAATCGACGGCCCCTTAATGCCTGTTTGAGTGGACCAAACAAGTGATAGAAGGGGAAAGATCGGGACTATATGGAGGATGATCCAGTACTTCGAATTTGAGTTTCTGGAGCGTTTCAGCAGTGACAGCAGTATGCGATCGGGCATTGTCGTGCAACAACACCTTCTGACAGCAATCCTCGGCGTTTACTTCGAATTGCAGGCTTTAGCCTGTCAGTAAGCTTCTCACTGTAATGTACACTGTTTATTGTTGCGCCCCTTTCACCATAATGTTCCAGTAGAGGACCTCGTGCATCTCAAAAAACCGTAAGCATCAGTTTTCCTGCGGACGGTTGGGTCTTGAACTTTTTCTTACACGGCGAATTTGGATGTTTCCATTCCATACTCTGCCGTTTACTCTCCGGCTCGTAATGATGGATCCATGTTTCGTCACCAGTAATGATTCTGTTTAAGAAGTTGTCCCCTTCGTTACCATAGCGATCCAAATGTTTTTGCAGATGTCGAGGCGCGTTTGCTTATGCAACTGTGTGAGTTGTTTTGGAACCCATCTTGCACAAACTTTACGAAACCCAAGTCTGTTGTGAATAATTTAGTAAGCAGAACCATGACTGATTTGAAGATTATGAGCCACTTCATCAATAGTTAATCGTCTGTCTAAGAGAATCATTTCAGTGATCGCTTAATGGTATCTTCATTTGTGGCGGTAAACGGTCGTCTGGCTCCTTCATCGTGCTTAACACTCGTGCGACCATTTCGGAATTTTTCAATCCACTCGTACACACTTCGTTGTGGCAAAACACTGCTCCCGTACTGTACTGAAAGTCTTCCATGAATTTCGGCCCCTGATACACCTTCCGACCACAAAAAACATATCACTGAATGTTGCTCTTCTTTGGTGCAAATAGACAGCGGAGCAGCCATGATTAACAGCACGGCATCGACAACGAAACTAACGTAGCAGCTTGAAAATTGCAAAGATATAACAACAAATAAACAAAGCATTCGTCACCAACGCAAAACGACAGTACTACCAACATAAACAAAAATGTAACTAAATTGCGGATAATAATTGACTTACCCTCGTAGAAGATCAACAAAAAAGCCCTATAACACACACATTGTAATGATTCACGAAGTATGAATGTTGCCTAATATTTAGAGGAAGAACATCAACAACGTCCGTCAAGTAAAACCGGAGACAAGAAAAGAGACTAGCCCTCAACACCCATTAAACACAGTGGCGGGACGTGCAGAGATCCGGGATGAGTTTCATCTCTGGTTCTCGACGTCCATTGTATTTTCCCAGTAGATGTACTGCAGAAGAAAACTCTTTTGATTGACATACTAATTATGGCTATAGGGTCGAAAAAGTTTCTAGTTAACTTCTAAATTGGGTTCGATTATTTTTGCGTGAGGCTGGGCGACTGCTTTTATTTCTTTTGCGTCATTAACTCCATGGTCAAGGCCGGGCTTCCAGCTGGAGCGAATCGCTCAACGGCCGCATAACGCAGCGGTGGGGGCAGCACACCGTCTGACGTCACGGCCGTTTCTCAGCGGTGGGCCGCACACCGCACACCGCAGGCCTTGGAGCGTTCTCGCCTTCTCAGCCTTGTGTTAAGCCCGCAATTTACGGGGGGATCTCCTGGGCCATTTCTGCATTTCCTGACAAGCGAGGCCGACGCCCTTGAGGAGGTTCCCTCAACCTCGCTACCAGGACATCACGCGGAAGCAGTTTCCTCCGAGAGGGAGCAAATTTATTGTACTATTACTACTGCCCCACGAGGACGTTGTAAAATGTGCATAATGTTGTGACCTCAGCGTCCTGCAGATTTGCGAACCGAAGATAGTGTGCCAGGTCATGATTTTTTTTTTTCTTTTGGCCCACTTTAGGTTACGGTAGTAACACTAAAAGTGGACTTTGCGATCGTCTTTTGACAGCTCGAAATTTAAATGAAAATAACGGCTTAACTATTCATCTGACACGAAAACTGAATAACCGAATTTGTAGACAAGAAAATTCTCTACAACTTTGCTCTCTTATGTGTTTTTCATATCTCGTAGCGTTTCAAAGATATTTGCAAAAATAACGGCGATTTTGGGATGTATGTCTGTCTGTCCGTCTGACTGTCTGTCCGAAACTTGTTCCCTGTTTTTAAGACGAACCGTTCAACCGATCAGCACCAAATTGTACAGACATGATTGTAGGCCGCCAGAGACCAGAACTTCCCTTTTTCAAATGTTTCGGACAAAAAATACGGTAGTAATACCAAAAAAAGCCGTTTGTAATATAATTGCAATTGCAAACGAACCGTTCATCTGAAACGAAAATTGAATAACCTACTTGATAGAGGGGAAAATTCTCTACAACTTAGCTCCTTTATGTTTTTTTCATATCTCGTATCGTTTGAGACATATTTGCAAAAATAACGGAGATTTGACACCCTCCACTGAATTAACGAAATCCAGCCGTTCGAAGATGTCACGTGACATTCCTCGCCCTGAACTCTCTCTGTCATACGCCATCTTGCGTTGCGTATTTGATGATTTTCTTATTGTAACTTTGTCATTGTAACTTTGTCATTTCAAAGCAATGGCGCACTGAAGAATTAACAAAAACACGTCGTTCTTCGTACGATAAATGATAATCTATTGTCTACAAATACCATATTAGCATCAGTCAACAACGGCCACAGTATTATGAGAATGAAGGACTCATCTTTCGACTGGTAGCCGTATCGTAGTGGGCAAGGCGTTGGATAACGACGCTGAAGTTCTGTGGTTCGGAACCAGCCACTTCCTATTTTTTTCCTATATGGTTTCAGACAGTCTTATTAATTAATTTTTTATTATTTAGATTATTATTTTGGTCCAAAATGTTTGCAAAATCTTATTAAACTACAAATCTAAAGTGGGCCGTAAAACACGGCAGTGCGATTTTTTCTTTATAGTTGATGAATTCCGAAAGACTGATCAATTCTTAGAACTGTTTAGATATTAGAGAAGTCAATCATACCGTCTTCATTACAGATAATGAAGTTTCATGAAAAGAAATCGGAAAATAAATGAAAAAAACAAGCTTGATAACCAGAATGTAAGGATGTACCAGTTTGTTCTTACAGAGTTGAAAACTAAAACCAGACACTCTCAACCATAAAACTTATTCACATAAATAGCGCCGTTAGCAATTTTGAACCGACACATCCACCAATACGTCGAGTTGCGCATTTTTTGTTGTTTACACTCGTTATTCACGTTTTATACCGTCTTGTGGTGAAACTTCTGTGGGTTGCTGGTGCCCGACAACCAAAAAAAAAAAAAAAAAAAAAAAACGTTAGAGACACTATCATTTAACTTTAACTGTACTGTGTAACAGTTGAAAACAATGTAAATGATGAAACATTTTTAGTACCTTTTGTCCTGTTTTTCCCACAGTTGCTATATTATAATATTATAGTGTAGGTATTTCGGTTATCAGTCTATGCAACTGATTTAATAAAATATTTGATTGCCATATGCACTTCGGCTTTTTATGGAAGGCATCATCAGTGGCCTAATATATATATACATGATTATGTTTTACAATATTTGACATTTACATTTCTCAGTATTTTTAGGTTATGAACAGTTCTGATGCGTTATTTACGTATAGTATTGATATCTGGATGTTGTACTTACAATAGTTCATGGATATTGCTTTACATCTGGTGTTCATTGGTTGTTTCCAACTGTTCTGCTTCAGTTCTGTTTATTTTGCTGTGTTTGTTGTTCCAGCACTTCACAGCTAGCACTACTAGGCACATGCCATTTTGTTTGTGTTGTGTTTTTGTTTTTGTTGGTGTTGGTGTTGCCAACTGTTGAGTATGTGTTTGTCCTATCTTTGCTTTGTGTCAGTGTGTGTGTATGTGTTTGTGATTGCATAGAGGGCAGCACCAGGTATTGATATATTAATTAATTATGTTTTTGTGAGTCCTGATTGTGAAGAGATATACAACTGAGTTCGATACAGGGAGATGGAGAGGGACAGGGATATAGAGACAGTCAGAGACGGGGATTGTGGGAAAGGGAGAGAGAGTTGTGTGTAATTTTTTTTTACTCATTATTATTATTAAATTTTTCGTTTGTGTGAGTGTGCCAATTCTTTTCTCTCTTTGATTACTGTCTCATGTCTTTGAATAGATTTAGCAGTGAGTTTTCATTAATGTTTGTCTATTCATTTATTACTTGTTTGTTCTCGGCTATGGCTTTCTGGATGTGGTAGTTTTCTTATGTTTGGATGAGGTGTTTGTTGTGGTTGTTGGTCCTGATAATTTTCATGTATTGGTCTATATTGGTTGGGTGATGGTGGTGGTGTTTTAAGTGTTCGACAAATGTGGAGTGGTTTGTTTCATATTTCCAACATCTGATATGTTCTTTGTGTCGTGTATTGATGAAACTTTGAAGCATTACGAGCGATCTCCCGTAGAGATCATTAAGCTTTGCTTACCTTCTCCTTTCTTTATAATTGACGGATCGTCATTTTATCTATTGTAAAAAAGGAAGGAGAAGCGCTGCTTCTAATCAAATTGCATTCTTATGGAATACCGCCACAGTTGTGCGACTGGATTCGCGATTTCCTGTCAGAAAGGACATAGCACGTAGTAATTGACGGAAAGTCATCGAGAGAAGTGATATCTGACGTTCCCCAGAGAAGTGTTACTGGGGCCTTACTGTTCCTAATCTTTATATACGATTTAGGAGACAATTTGAATAGCTCTCTTAGACTGTTCGAGGATGATGCTGTCGTTTAGCGGTTAGTACCGTCACCACAAAATGAAAAGCAGCTGAAACATGATTTAGATACGATAAATCAGTCAAGTCTAAAGTCCATAATTTCAAATAAATACCTAACAATTACGGTTACGAACAGCTTATTATCGCAATATATGGGAGAGAGTGTCACAGAAATGATGCACGAATTGGGGTGGAAATCATCGGAAGAAATGCTTTATTCGTTACGGTGAGATTTATTTGCGAAATTTCTGTTACCACCTTCTTCTTCCGAATGCGAACATATCTTGTTAGTACCCACCTACATAGAGAGACATTATCATCTTAATAAAATAAGAGAATCAGAACGAAAACGGAAATATTCCCACCCGCTATTAGAGAATGAAAGGGTAGATGAACCCTCTTCCGTGCATATAAATGTGATTAGCGGAGTATTTATGTAGATGTAGATATAGATACTATTTTGTCCAGGATATTCCTCTTCCCCTTTTCTTCTTTTTCCTTCAATCTTCTATTATTATCTGCAGAACCAAGTTACTCCAATATTCAAGAAAGGCAATAGGAGTGATCCCCAAAATTATAGGCATATCTCATTGACGCCGATTTGCAGTAGGATTTTGGAACATATACTACCTGTGTGCTACCTCGAAGAGAACGACCTATTAACCAGTAGTCAACACGGATTCAGAAAGTATCACTCTTGCGAAACACAGCTTGCCCTTTATTCACATGAAGTGTTAAGTGGCATCGACAAGGGATCTCAAATCGATTCCATATTTCTGGATTTCAGGAAGGCCTTTTACACTGTACCCCACAAGCGGCTTCTTATGAAATTGCGTGTTTATGGAATATCTCCCCAATTGTGCGGTTGGATTCACGATTTCCTATCAGAAAGAACACAGTTCGTTGTAATTGACGGTAAGTCATCGAGTAAAACAGATGTGATATCCGGCGTTCCACAGGAAGCGTTATAGGTCCCCTACTCTTCCTAGTGTTTATAAACGATTTAGGAGACAATCTGAATAGCTCCCTTAGATTGTTCGCGGATGATGCTGTCGTTTATCGGTTAGTGAAACCAACAAAGGATCAAAAGCAACTGCAAAGCGATTTAGACAAAATTTCTGCATGGTGCGAAAATTGGCAATTGACACTAAATAAAGAAAGGTGTGAAGTAATACACATGACCACTAAAAGAAATCCGCTGAACTTCAATTACGCGATAAATCAGTCAAACCTTAAGGTCGTAGATTCTACCAAATACCTATGAGTTACAATTACGAACAACTTTGATTGGAGAGAACACATAGAAAATATTGTGGGGAAGGCGAACCATAGGTTACGTTTCATCGGCAGAACGCTTCGAAGATGCACCAGCTCCACCAGAGAGACTGGCTACATCACACTTGTGCGTCCTCTCCTGGAGTACTGTTGCCCTTTGTGGGACCCTCACCAGGTGGGATTGACGGAAGACATTGAGAAGGTTCAGAGAAGGGCAGCTCGTTTTGTTTTATCGCGTTACGGGGGGGGGGGGGGGAGCGTCACGGAAATTTTGCACGAATTGGGGTGGAAATCAGTCCCTAAACTTATAAACTACTTATGAACTACCTTATTCTAAAGATGACACAAACATCCATACCCGAGGAGGGATTCGAAATCCTGACGGGGAGCAGCCTCGCGCATCGGAGCATAGAGCCTCAATGCGCTTGGCCACTCCGCCGCGGCTCTCCCATTCCATTCTCGAATAGCGCGAGGGAAGAAAGAACACCTGAATCTCTTCGTTCGAGCTCTGATTTCTTGTATTTTATTCTGATGATCTTTTCTACCTATGTAAGTGGCAGTCTGCAATATATTTTCGCATTGGGAGGAGAATATTGGCGATTGGAGTAGTTTCGTAACCATCCCACGCCGCAGCGACAAGCGCCGTTGTTGAAATGATTCCCACCCCAGATCCTGTATCATTTCCGCAACGCTGTCTTCCTGGTATCGTAACAATACAAAACGAGCTGCCCTTCTTTGGACTCTTTCGATGTCCTCCGTCAAACACTTCTGATAAAGATCCCACATTCGGCAGCAATACTCCAAAAAAGGACGGTCAAGCATAGTGTATGCAGTTTCTTTAGTAGTTCTGTTGCATCTTTTAAGGATTCTGCCAATAAAACGCAGTCTCTGGCTCGCCTTTCCCACATTATCTACGTGTTATTTCCGGTTAAAGTCGAAAGTAATAATAATTCATAGGTAATGGAGTTTACAGCCTCCACTTTTGATTGATTTATCTTGTAAACAAAGTTTAATGGATTTCTTTTCGTACTCACATGAACGACTTCACACTTCTCATTATTTAGTAACAATTACCAATTTTTACACCATAGTGATATGTTATTTAGCTCGTTCTTCAATTGGTTTTGATCTTCAGATTATTTTACTACAAGGTAACTGACGGCGTCATCTGCAAACAACCTAACAGAGCTATTTAGATTTTCTCCCAAATCGTTTATGCAAATAAAGAACAGAAGAGGACCAATAACACTATCCTGTGGAATGCCCGATATCACCTCTGTTTTAGTCGATGCCTTACCATCGATTACTACAAACTGTGTCCTCTCTGACAGGAAATCCCCTATCCAGTCGCAAATTTTGGGGCGATATACTATAACAACGCAATTGGATTAAAAGTCGTTCGTGAGGTAACCATTGCCAGTCAATGGTTCGTTCAGTTGGACCGAAGAAGGAAGGAAAATTAGGGTTTCGCGTCCCGTCGATAACGCGGTCATTACAGGCGGTTAGTGGGACCAGAGCTCATAAAAATAGCCCACATAATTATGAACCTACCAACTGCTTGTACAGTGCCTTGTTAACTAATGGGGTCTTTAGCGTCTGAAGTCTGTGGGCCACCATCATATCTAACCAACTGTAATGAGAACAGATTTGAACAACCCGCGGTTTTCCAGTCGTCTGGTGTGCAGCTGCAGGCAACATCGTGCTGTAAGTAACGATACTCAGAGTCGGTCGTCTGCCGCCATCGCCCATTAACGCCAAATTACGACTCAATTTCATAAAGGCTACGTCCGTCGTACATTCTCTGTTATTGCTTGTCCGTTCGCACTGACCACTCTACTGAAAAACCGTCTGTCTCGGTCGTTAAATGCAGGCCGTCGGCCACTACGGTGTTCGTGTTGAAAGGCAGTGCCTGGAATTTGCTCGCCACAAACTTTACACTGTGTCTATCGGCTACAGAATTCTCAAAAGATTTACGAAATGGAATGAAAGGAAGGATGATTAGTGTTTAACGACCCAGTCCTCGATCTCGACCTGCCATTCCGCGTTCAAAGTCTGTTAATTGACGTTCTTCCGCCATAAACAGGTAGAAAAGTGTCGCATGAATCACCGGGTTACAAATGACATCTTTGCCAAAGCACCGTCCTCCTACCTCTGTGTACACGAGTCTACCGTCATCTGCTATCACACGACTTTTGTCAGTCTTTGCGAATATCATTCCCCGTTCTCAGCTGGACAATAACTCAGTTTCTCAGACTGACGTGCATGCCTTGGACTGTTACATTTACATACGGATACAAAGTGGAACATCTCTCAGAGAAATCCTTTGGCGCCGTTGTAGTTGTGAGGTACAGTGTTAAAAGCCTTCCGGAAATCTAGAAATATGGATTCGATATGAGATCCATTGACAGTAAATTATTATCTCTAATTTATAGGTGGTGCGATGTTGATGAAATAAAGCCCATTTGTTACCCCAAGTTCCGCTCACGTTATCTCGTGCAAATTCATGGAGTAGTTTCGGAGATCAGCTTGTTGAAATAGGCAGACATGACTGTTACAGATGAATATTTAAATCAAGATATTTTCTTTTTCCACGATCCGATTTTGATGTAATGCCCTGAGGGGGGCTCAGCATTTGTTTGCTCGGTATGGCGAACAGGGACCTTCGCGTCAAAAGTCTCCTATATCATAAGCTCTGTGCTTGTCACGGCGACCACCGCTGTACGTTGTATGTTACAGAACCCGGGGATCTTAGGTACCCGGCTCGTGACAACGGTCAAAACCTCCACACACAAAAAATCGCACTGACGTGTTTTACGGCCCACTTTAGTTTTGTAGTTTTATAAGTTTGTGCAAACATTTGTCTGAAACCCTTTTAGGAAAAAAAGAATTAGGTAGTGTCGGGCTTCGAACCGCCGACCTCTAGCGTCATAGTCCATCGCTGTACCCACTACATATTTTTTTTTTTTCCATCTGGTAGATATTTGGTTCGCTGTCGTTCGGTTCAGTTCGTTCATGGTTGTTCATTGAATGAGTGGCTCAGATTTTTTATTAGAGAGGGTGTTCAGCCCCCTGACCGGGCGCGTTGAGTCACGGCGCCCGGCATGTTACGGCTATCATGTAGAAGCTGACTCCTTCAATTTCTTACTACTGATGGCCGTTGTTAACTGATGCTAATATGGCATTTGTAGACACTAGATTATCGTACGAAGAACTATGTGTTTTTGTTAATTCTTCAGTGCGCCTTTGCTTTGAAATGACAACGTGTAAGTTACAATAAGAAAATCATCAAATACGCAACGCAAGAGAGAGAGTTCTGGACGAGGAATGTCACGTGACATCTCCGAACGGCTGGTTTTCGTTAATTCAATGAAGGGTGTCAAATCTCCGTTATTTTTGCAAATATGTCCCCGCAGGAGGTTGCAGTCCTCCCTCTGGCTTGGGTGTGTCAGTGTTAGTTTAAGTAGTTTGTAAGTCCAGGGAATTATGTGGAAGTAGTTTGGTACAAAAGGTTTAGAAACATTTGCATTTGACTCTGGTCAGGTATAAAGCGCCAGCAGCAACTGCTAGCAGGGTACTCACGAGACGCAGGGGCTGAGGTTGCAGTTGGGGTCGGCCAGCGTGCCCGTGTACAGGAACTTCTCGCCGCGCTCGTCCGCCGTCAGCGTGGGCCGGATGTACAGCACGCCGTCCCGCACGTAGCTGCAACACACGCAGGACGCTGCACTGGCTGCAGATAGCCGCGCGCCGGTAAACAGCACGGCCGATGTCCCCGCCACTATCTCCGCTCCGTCATGCAGTGGCGCGGGCTCATACGCAGCAGGCCATTGATAGACGACGACACGGCTGTTTGGGTGTGTGTTGTAGGGGGACAAAACTGAGGAGGTCATCAGTCTCCCATTTCACCAAAGGGCGGCACAAGTATCAATGCGTAAAAAAGGCGCCCACGCGACTGATTGAAAGCTCTTAGGAAAGCAAGAAAGAATGGAAGGAAGGAAGTGTAGGATTTAACGTCCCGTCGACAGCGTGGTCATTAGAGACGGAACTTACGCTCGGAAGTTTGGTTAGAGATAGAGAAGGAAATCGGCCGTGCCCTTTCAAAGGAACCATCCCGGCATTTGCCTGGAGTGATTTAAGGAAATCACGGAAAACCTAAATCTGTGTGGCCTCAGGAAAGTCCTTGGAATAAGGCGCATTAGGCCCCATCCAGGGCAGCGGTGGCTCTTAGTGGTCCCCTGCCCTCTGTTTTAGCTGATGACGAGTCGAGTGTGACGAAAGTTTTCGCCGGCCGCGGTGGCCGAGGGGACTGAGGCGCTCCAGTCACGGTCTGCACGGCCACTACGGTCGGGGGTTCGAATCCCCCCTCGGGCATGGATATTTGTGCTGTCCTAGTTCGTAAGTAGTTCATAAGTAGTTTGTAAGTTTAGGGACTGATGACCCGTAGTTAAGTCCCATAAGCTTAACAAACATTTGAACATTTTTTTGAATTCAGTAAACGGTATGTTTATTGTGAAAGCTGTAAGACGTTTATACAGCTGTTTGAAATAATAGTTATAAAAGCTGCTAACAGATGGCGCTGTAATCGCGATCAGCTCCACTATTGAAACGTGAAACGAGGTTAGCGTACCGAAGGAAGAGATTAAAACCATGTACTCCATTGAACAACGCGTTTTTCTGGTGCTACATTACCACAGGTTAGAAGAGAGACCTACGGCAACAAGGCGAAGTTTTCTAGCACGATTTAATGTTCCAAAAGGACCCGATGCGAAAACCATTCGTACGCTCTTCGCAAAATTTCAAGCGTAACAGGCAGCGTAACTGATGATCTAGTGGGGCATGTTCGCCGCAAGCAAACCGCAGTTTCGCCTGAAAATATCGCCACAGTTTCTAGAATTATTCAGCAAAATCCCACGTCATCCGTCCGTAGAATTGCATCTGAGGCTGGTTTGAAGTGTTCCAGCACGCAGAAAATACTGAGAAAGAGCCTAAACATGTTTCCATTCAAAATTCAACACACCAGGCCATACCCGTACGAGCTGTGTAACAAAGGGTTGCCTTTGCTAATCAGATGCTCACAATGATTGATAGTGGAGGATTTTATGTTGGCTGCATCTGGCTTACAGATGAAGCACACTTTCACCTGAATGGATACGTGTAGAAGCAGAAATGGCGATTTTGGGGTTCCGAAAAGCCATATTGGTGTGAAGCGAAACCCCTGTATTCTCCTAAAGTTACTGTGTGGTTTGCAGTATGCAACAGAGGCATTATTGGCCCTTTTTTCATTCGAGAAACGGTCACTGGTGCACGTTACGTTGCAATTTTTGAATAATTTGTCGCCACACAGCAAGCGTTAGAGGATCGACCAGGTACTGAATGGTTTATGCAAGATGGGACCCGACCACATAGGACCGAAAAGTGTTTCTCTTTCTTAAGGAATACTTCAGGAATCGAGTCATTGATTTGAAATATCCCAAATTTGCTGGTGCAGGAATGGATTGGCCTCCATATTCGCCGGATTTGACTCCCTGTGGCTTTTTTGTGGGGTACAGTGAAAGAAATGGTCTGCCCAAAGCATCCCGCCACACTGGACGAGCTTGAATCGGCGATCTCTGTGGCATGTGAATCCATTTCGGTTGAGACACTAAGAAATGTGATAGTGAATTTCATTCTTCTTTTGCGCCACCTCTGTAGTGCCAATGGTGAATATTTTGAAAAAAATTGTGATGTGATTGTTTGCAAAGAGTGTTTTCATGCGATTATTTCACTTATGTATGCTGATATGAGCTGTACAGCGTACAGCCCCATCTGTTAGCAGGTTTTGTAACTATTATTTCAAACTGCTGTATAAACATCTTACAGCTTTCACAATAAACATACCGTTTACTACATTCCTCTATCGATCTCTTCTTTCGAGATATTTAATTTTGAAATCAGGGAGTCCTTTTCTGGACACCCTGTATATAAAGAGCGTCAAAATTTAGTGATAAAATATTGTTTGCCAATGATAGCACTGTACTGATATCAGATAAAAATCAAGCGATATTAACACAAAAATCCATTGAAGCTCTCAGGCTTGTCCACAACTGGTCATTATAAAATAAAGTAACTCTAAATGTGAAAAAGACAAACTGGATAAGTTTCCATGATACCATACTGAAGGTAAACAATGATCAAATAAACTGTGTAACCAATTTCAATTCCTTAGGAATGAATGTGGATGCACAGGTAAAATGGACAGATCATGTGAGATTATTGGCAAAGAAACTGTCCTCAGTATGTTACGCCCTTCGAGTTCTTGTACCAGTGAGCAATATTTCATGCCTTAAGGTAGCTTATTTTGGAAATATGCCTTCACTCATCACATATGGGATAATGTTCTGGGGAACAAGTGCAGGGAACATTCAGACTATTTTCAAGATACAAAAAAGTGCACTGCGGATAATACCAAATAGCAGGAGCAAAGCACGCTGTAAAGAATTATTCAAATGGCTAGAACATCTGACAGTACCAAGCAAATACATATACCAAAACATAATGTACATAAATTAAAATGTGTATGCCACAAGCAGCATAGTACAAGACCACAAAAATAGATCCAGACACTGTCTACATCTTACTAGATTGAATAAGGCAAAAGCATAAAATTGTACAACAAGCTGCCACAAACAATAAAAGATGTAAAGAATTACTCACCACACCTTTAATCAGAGGATAAAACTCTATCTATTAAAGAACTGTTATTACACAGTAGATGAATATTTAAAATAACAGTAGACAGTATTAAATTAGCATGAACATGTAATAACTAAGTGGGATAATTGATCGTCCAAGGAAAAAAACACATCTGTACCTAGCCGATGTAAATGAATATATAAAATTACTGTATATAGTTAGTGAATATGTATTACTTGTAATGACTTAGTACGAAATTGAATACCTAGTCTGGTGTATGTGTATTAACATGTAATAACTTAGTGCAATAATTGCATACCTAGGCTAGAAATGTGGCTGTTAAACAACATTGCATTCCTGTAAACGAAAGTTGTAAACTATTGTATATAGTGACCTTTGTTAATTTACAAGTAATAGTGTACAGACATTTGACAACATCCACACATTGTATATTATTTATGGATGAATAAAAAATCACTCAATCAGTCAAACGATACGACTGGCGCGTCTTCACTTGTCACTTACATCATGCATAAACTATTTTCAATGTGCTATTTCGGACGACATTAAATCTATGCAAATCTAGAATTTTATGTATGCCAGAAACGGGCGTATGACAGTTTCATTGTGGATGCACAATTAAGTTGATCCCCTTGAGGAAATCGTAATATTTATAAGTGAACACGAAAAGTAAAGTGCCAATTTTTAACATTAATTATACAAAGAATCCAATGAAGTTACTATAATTCTGAAAGTAATTTAACATAGATACGCGCAAAATGTAAACCATGAGTGTACGTAGCGAGTGGTAAAGGGTAGTTTTATGACCGTGGTCCATAAAACATTTGAGCTTCTAACGTTTCGTCCAGAGTTGCGATGTACTTCTTAAGAGGTGCTTTTGGCGGTGCTGAGTTTTGCCGACTGGCAATTAGAATGTCGGAGGGCGGCACAAATACTACCCAAAATGGGCGTGGACAGAGTTCACGTGATCAGCAAAATAATCTTCCTCAGAGATAAAAACTTAATTATCGATTGCCATTAGTCAAAGATAAAAATACAATTATATATTCCGAAGAGTCACAGTAAAAATCACATCTTCCTATTCTGAAGAGTCATAGTCCATATATCACTAAGTTTCATGGCTTCTTCCTTCCTGTTAAAATTGGCCGCAGACTTAGATTTTTCAATTGGTTATTTATTTATACGTAGATCAAAGGTCGTGTCGTTGTTGTAGATAAAAGTGTAGTTTCGTAAAACTTCATGATTTCTTGATTGAAGTGTGTGCTCAGCCACAGCTGAGTTTTCTGTTTTCTCTAATCGGCAAAGACTTTTGTGTTGTTTTAGTCTTGTATTGACACTTTTCTTCGTAGTTTTTAGGCCAATTAAGGAGATAAGTCCAGCACTCCGGTTCGTAAAGTATAAAGGCCCTCCTCCGTCAGCATGTGAGATGTGTAAGATTCCGTATACTTATGGAAAAGTATACATGGGAAATACGAAGAGAACGTCAATACAAGACTGAAAGAACACAAAAGTCTTTACCGACTAAGGAATACTGAAAAATCACCTGTAGCTAAGCACGCATTTCAATCAGAAACTACAATTTTATCTACATCCACACAAGGAGAGAAAAGCAATTGAAATATATAAACGTGGGGACAATTTTAAGAAAGAAGTTATGATGCTTAGTGATATATGGCCTGTGGCTCTTCAGTATAGATAGAAGTGTATTTTCTGTGACCAGAATAGATAGAGATCCCTTTATCTTTGACTAGTGTCAGTCGATATTTAAGTTCTATCTTTTGACAAAGATTACCTCTGCTGATCACGTGAAAACCCGACCACGCCCATTTTAGCTAGTATTTATGCCGCTCTCCGACGTTCGACTCGTTAGTTGGAAAGCACCTCCAGGAGCACCTCTGAAGGTGTCCAGCGCACCTCTGGACGAAACGTCAGGAGCAGAAATATCTCATGGACTACCGCCGTATAATCCGAAAAAAGCATAAAAAATTATGACATCCGGTCGTGAAAGCTTTCGTTGTATCAAATAGCTGCTTTTATATCTATAATACCAATGTTACTTTCTCTATCACGCATTAAAATTTCCAATAGTAGAGTAGGTGTCACAAATATCCCCCCCCCCCCCGGCGCCTGTATCTCCTGTATGCCGGAAAAGGAAAAGCAAGAAATTTAGTCAATCCACCGGCTTTACAATAAAGAGTTTTTTGAAAACGACTTTTTTTCTGATATTCCTTTCATTCCACATTGCCACAGTAACGTAAAGCAGGCTACTCATTTGATTGGAGGTTTTTATCGATGCGTGTATGCATTTAGTTTCCACTGATTTCATATCCAAGGCCGTGAATAATTTGCCTAATTATTTTAAACAGCAGACAGCATCCATATAGCACATTTCAGTAAAATGAATCCCTAGTATGTATGAGTGACTTGCATAGAGTGTTATTCCATAATCAAAGAACGGAAGTATCTGAAGTAAACTGATTTTCTGATGACGTCGTCTTAAAAATTCATCACTTTCACGAAGACCAAAAGTTGCTGAACTCAAGAGCTATAAATTTCCAGTTAAAGTTGTGATGATTGTACACACCCAAAAATTTCCAGTTAGCACTTTCACATATTTTCTTTCCTCCGTGCTGTATTTTCATTAATTATGATATTGCTCTCCACGTTAAGGAGCCGGCCGCGGTGGCCGAGGGGACTGAGGCGCTCCAGTCACGGTCTCCACGGTCACTTCAGTCGGGGGTTCGAATCCCCCCTTGGGCATGGATATTTGTGCCGTCCTTAGTAGTAGCTAGTTCATAAGTAGTTTGTAAGTTTAGGGACTGATGACCCCGTAGTTAAGTCCCATAAGCTCTACAAACATTTTTTGTACACGTTAAGGATCAGAGAGCCTACCGGGAACCAACCAGTAATATTCGCTGTGCTGTTGCGATTCTGTTGGGTCTCATAATGATACTCGTATGAACAGCAAACAACTTCTTTCCTGTTGATTGTAAACATACATTTGGCTATTTCAGTTTACAGGTGGTGCATCCCGCCCTTCCCCCCACATCTACTGGAATATGATGTTAAAGATTTGCAGAAAATGACCTAGCTACGTAAATATATTAATCCGAGGTCAGGGACAGAGTCAAAAGTTGTAGGTGAAAATTTACTCAAGCTTATCCTCGCACATTCTTCAAATTAACGGTCCCACTTTCCGAACCCTGTTAATGACCTGCTGAGTTACCGCTGAGTACTACTAGACACCCTCACAAGATGCGGCATTTATAACAGTTGTTCAAAATGTAATTATTTTCACAAAAGAATCAAATATACTGCAGTTAATACTGGATCATATTGATGATTTATTTGGGCATAACGTCCTCTTTACCCAATTAAGCTTGACCAGTTTCATTAGACCAAGGAGCGGATTTCTGCCGTCAGGGAATATAATGATTGGCAGAACTTTATGACCTTTATTTACAGAACTTTACGTTAAAAAAAGGCACTTACGTGTGTCACGTTGAAATGTGATGTAGCATTCAATAAGTTCCTTGTTCTGCCATAATAATATATAGCTTACTTTTTGAATTCTCCCGTAATGTGGCGCGACCCTGAGAGTCAGTAAGTGACCATATATAGCCGAAGAGACCCATTGCTGATACACTAAAGTTATTGGCGATCAACCTGTAGAATCGGTAACAGCCATCAGATTAAGTGGAATAGCAAAATAAAACTACTTGGAGGAAAATACGATGCTGGGTGAGATTCATCGAAGGCTACAAAGGAAACGTGATTCATCTACGAGACAAGTAACTTACAAAACACATATAAGGCTGCTCATCAGTGTGGATTGGATTAATAGACGAGATAGAGAATATCCAACGAAGAGCGGCACTTTTCATCGTAAGATCGTTTAATAAGCGATGGTGTGTTACAGAGGTAATCAACAAACTGTAATGGCAGACACTACAAAAAAGGCATTGTGTTTCAAGGAGAGGTTTACTGTTGGTATCGCGAGAGCTTACGTTCCAAGAAGTGGGGGCAATCTATTATTTTCCGCTTCACGTTATATTAAGAAAAATTTGAGTTCATGTGATGGTGCATCGGCAATTATTCTTCCACACTCCAATGGCGAATGAAACAGGGAAGGAAGAGTACCAGAGGTATTCTCCACTCACATTTTGAGGCGCTTTGCGGAGAACAGGTGTATAACCGCGGCAAAATAGCCGGCATGGATGTTCAAGTTGTCCTTAGCGTAAGTTACTTTAAGTTAGTGTAAGTGGCTTGTAAGCGTAAGGACTGATGTTTAGGGAAACAATAGTAACATTCTTTTTTTCTTTCCAGTTGTTGTTTTAAGTGATTCTAGAGCAATACAGTCACAAAACATGCGAGAACATGTGATAAAAACACATTTATATACTCAACAGTTCCTGAGAAAACAAGACATTTATATAACCAACTTAACATTGTCGAGATAGGGTGGTACGACTTCCCTTGTTACGTAGAAAACGTGGTATACAACAAGAAACCGCGCACACTAGGAGAACTGCGCCATGAAACTGAAACGGCTAGTCACGAAATTCCTGTAGTTACTCTGAGAGACGCCACCTACAATACACGCCATTTGTTTGGAGCCGGGTGGATTAAAAAAAAAAGTTCAAATGTTTGTAAATCTATCGGACCAAACTGCTTAGTCATCAGTCCGTAGCTTACAAACTACTTAAACTAAGGTAAACTAACCTAAGAACAACACACACACACACAAAACCATACCCATGCCCCAGGGAGGACTCGAACCTCCGACGGCGAGCAACCGCGCGCTCCGCAGCAAGGTGCCTTAGATCGCTCGGCTACTCCACAGCGGCGGTGGATTATAGTTAAAACACTTATTGTTACTTGGTCGTTTTTATTGACTGTAACATTTCTGGTAGATTATACATACGCATTTCTTCATAAAACGGTGCGTACATTTTTATCACTCCTGTGGATTACATTCACGCCGCAGATGAACGAGATGGCACCAAAACTATACTGGAATTCTATAACGTTGCCCTTGCTTCGTATGATGCCATAATTGTTAAAGTAGATTCCGCGATTATATTTTTTGGACAAGGAATTGATGGTACCGAATTTTTTATGAATTTTGAAATAAGTTAGTTAAAGTACAGCACAAAATAAACATTAAAGCAAATAAACCGCGGATTGCATATTAAAGTTGGGCACCATACAAGCAACAGCACGTTATAAAACTTACGGAAAGCATCTAGCTGGATCCTGCACTTCGTATTGTAGAAGCTGGAAATGATAACTTTTATGTCTTATTTAATAAATGAATGTTCGAGATAATTTCCGTAGGAGATCAATGTTCAGACTGTTCATTGTTGTGTGACCGTGGGTGGAACATGAAGCTTCTGGTAATGATAAAAAATTTAAAAAATGATCGGACTTTGTGAAATTACAAAAGAAATGACTGCAGGTTCTAAAATCAAGCAAAGTGTATTATAATGATGATTGATTGAAATTTTGCAGACAATGCGAAGCGATTGTAATGGCGTCTGAACATTAAACTATTACGGATGTAGAGGAGCTGAAAACCTTAAGAAATTAAATATCTGGCGTGGAGGGATTCATTTCAATAAAAGCCAAAGAGAGGGGATGATTTTAAATTTAAGTAATATATTTTTACCACATCTTCCATCACAATTACTTACATTGAATGGATACATGAATGGAAGACGTCCGTATGGAACGAACATAGACAAGAGAGTGAGTAAAACTACTATCTCGGTTCCGTCTTCTCGCTTGTTTGGGAGTAAAAAATGACGAACGAAATTAAATTAGTTGCATTGCGAGTCAGAGGGAACCGGAGGCGATAAGTATCGCTGATCAAAGATAAACAAAAAATAAATAAAAATTTCAGTGTATCGTTACAATTCGACACAGTGTATGGCTCGTTCCGTATGCACGTTGTTTCTGTTCCGGTAGGGAAGTTTGTGTTTGCAGCGGCCTTATAGCCCGTCGGCGATTTCTAAGTGAAGTCTCTGCTCTCTGGTAGGCGCGTGTTGTGCGTAGGAGTTGGGCGTCGGCTGCTCTGAAGACCACTGAGGACCGGTTCCGACATGATCTCACATAACGGCCCAGCCAGTTTCTCCAGACGGCCCCTGATACATAACATGCACTTAGGGAAGTGGTCCGCGAAAACCTGTGCCTCGTAACATGACAAGAGGGCGCGCTTACGTCATGGCGCACACTAACACACCCGTATGAACAACACATTCTCTCTCTCTGTCTCTCTCTCTCTCTCTCTCTCTCTCTCTCTCTCTCTCTCCTTCTCTATCTCGAACTGGAAATTATGTAAAAAAGAAACGAGTTTAGTTAAGAAAATTCGCTCGCTTCTTCTTTGAAAATATAAATTAAAATGAAAATTAGGAGTATGGACATCCTATAGTGTCTGGAAACATATTGGATCATGCAGTGTTAGAACGTCACGACCTCACCTTATTCAACATTGTAACTTTTGGAAGGTTAGCATCACAGGAGAATATCGTAACAAAAACGTTCTAAGAGCCTTCGTGGTGTTTCGTTACAGTCCACATTAAAAAACAGATTTGGGGAAAAATGACGTAGGTTATGCATAAATTCGTAGAGTTTTCGTTTCACATGTTGGTATTCCCGTTGCTATGGGTTTATTTTCGACTATCATTTCTTATTTGTAGTTTACTTATTAATTTTTTCGTTAACATATTGTTATTAGCAGATAGTGAGCGAATCTGTGTAGTCTACAAAATTGGAGTTCTAAGTTGAGATGTCGGAAATTTCCGATGTAGCTGCGCGGAATGGTCGCGTGGTATAAGGTGGCATTCTACCGTTTGGACTGCCGTACCCGGATATGTTCAAATGCTTGTAAATTTATCGGATCAAACTGCGTGGTCATCAGTCCGTAGCTTACAAACTACTTAAACTAAGATAAACTAATCTAAGAACAACACACACACACACACACACACACACACACACACACATGCTCCAGGGAGGACTCGAACCTCCGACGGAGAACAACCGCGCGCTCCGCAGCGAGGCGCTTTAGACCGCTCGGCTACTCCACCGCGGCCTTCGGGTATGTGTGTGTGTGTGTGTGTGTGTGTGTGTGTGTGTATTTTGTACTTAGTGTAAGTTAAAGTAGTTTGTAATTCTAGAGACTGATAGCTGTTTGGTCCAGTAGGTTTACAAATATTAGAACATTGTCGATATATTCTTCTGTTTAAGTTCAATAGAGGTCTGACGCCAGTGGAAGCCACCAGAAATATTTGCACCGTGTATGGGAATGACGCCATTCGACATAAACGACGATAAAATTGGTTCCTCGTTTGAGGTGGATCGTTTTGGCCTTCACCACTCCCCACTTCTCAGCTTCGATGAATGGCGAAGATCGTTTAAACGCATTAATCCATGATCATCCGCATGTCGAGTACGAGGCCTGGCAAATGTTGTGATCTATGATCATTCCACCAGTGCGCTACGTTTCCATTCTATGGGAGAGGTTAAAAAATCGGGTGTATGGGTACCGTATATCCTAAGCCAAAATCATAAAATCATCGGGTGGACAATTTGACATATGTTCAAATGTTTGTAAAGCTTATGGGACTTAACTGCGAGGTCATCGGACCCTAAACTTACAAACTACTTATGATCTAACTTATACTAAAGACGGCACAAATATCCATGCCCGATGGGGGATTCGAACCTCCGCGGGGAACGGCGTCGCGCATTGTAGCAGAGCGCCTCAATGCTCTCGGCCGCTCCGCCGCGGCTGGCTATGTGTGCGTGTCTGCTTGCTCGTCATTAATTGGTCCATGATCAACATTGACCAATGATATCTTACATCGTTACTAGTGAGGAGAAATCGTGTCTTTATGCTACCGCGAGGAAAAGAAAGTAATGGCTGAGCCGAAATAAAGCAGTGGAACAGCGACGGTGTAGTTTACTAGGAATTGCTTCGCTGGGGTGTAACCATCACTGCTGACATTTGTTGTCAACAAATGAGACCTTTTGTAGATGCAGTCCAACAAATGACCAGGAAGACTTCGTGATGTGATGCTACTACACGATAGAGCTCTCCTGCATCCTGCTAGGGCTAGACTATCAGTTAAACACTGTACAGGTGATAGGGAGGAAAGACATTCCTCACCCACCTTACTGATCTCATCTTGCGTCCTCAGTTTATCACTTTTTTCGATCACTGTCAAACAACTGTCTTGGAACGTCATTTCCAGATGGTGGGCTCCGAATATGGATCGACGAGCTCTTCGCCTCAAAACAACCTGATTTCTAAAATCGCGGAAACTAAGTGTTATCCAAGCGTTGGCGAATTGTTGAAAATATATATGTTTGAAGAGCTTACGGGGTCATCAGTCGCTAAACTTATAAACCTACTTATGAACTAGCTAAGACTAAGGACGCCACAAATATCTATGCCCGAGGGGGATTCGAACCCCCGACCGTAGTGGCCGTGCAGACTGTGACTGGCGCACCGCAGAGCGCTCGGCCAACGCTGCTGGCTTATGATGATGCCTTCCCCTTTAAAACTATGCTCAAAGAAGTATTTCAACAGGATTGACTTAGTCACATTTAAAGAACTCTACGCCTACAGTATTGCTTGGGATATCATCCACATATGTCAGTCATTCCTACAGCTGAGCTAAGTGATGAATAACAGGCAAAATTCTAGGCTACACAATGCATAGAGTTTCTCACCTTCAGCTTTTTAAGATAAAAATGTTTCTATAATGGATCTTTCACGTCATAGTGGAATATGCGCTGAATTGGATTCTTCTGTCAGACTGAAACATTGTTCCGTAGTCTGACAAAATATTAATGCTTTCCGTTTGTAGTTTGTTTCACAAAGACGGAATATTCAGAGGCAGTTTCGTCGCGGATGTTCTTATAGCACATCTCATTAGAGCTTAAATTATTCTTGTGAAGTATATCTTGATCAGACCTATGAAGGTTTCCATTTCACGTAGTCGTGTACGTTTATTTATTGATTCATTTATTCGTATGGTGTTGTGACCTCTTCGCCTTTTGTTTAGTACTCGTCCCGGTCTAGTTCTCAATAAAGGTACTGACGCAGGATCCTTTGACATCTAAAATATTGATATAGTATTACAAGATATTTATTGACTGAAATTTACAATACTCAACTTTAGAACATATGTCTGTTTCTTCTCGCTTCTTGCGGCGTCTTCCTTATGATTCTAGGTGCACTGAGACCTAGTTATTGCTAAGTTCGTAGACGCGTTCTGTCTTAGTACTGTCCTAGTTCTGTCTTCGTAGCTGCCTAGTAACTGTCGTACTCCTGAATAGTAACTGACGCGTTCTCACTAGTAACTGCCGGGCGTCCAGACGTATGTCGGCCTAGATACAGCCGCTTGTAGAGGGCGCGCGTCTTCTGTTATTCCCTCCAGGATGCGCGGCGCCTTCTTGCGATTGGCTTTCGGTCGATCGCTGCCTTCTCCACGATCGTTCTCTTGCGTCTGGTGTGTGGTGCTGACTTTACGCCACAACATATGGCTTACATGATCATATTACAGTCTTATTTAAAAAAAAATGTCATATATAAATAATTATGTACACAAAAACTGTATACAAATATGCATAATAAAAACAAACAAAGGAAAAAACTAGAGAAAATACTATGAATGAAAATCTTAGGTCTCTTAACCAGTCTACAGCTCTTCTTGTAACCAAATGCCTCTCACTGAGCCCACCAGGAAATTTTCGTTGTGTACTCTCTACAATCAGGTGCTGCATAGTTTGCACAGGAGCACCACAGACACACGCTGTGGCATCTTTGTATCCCCATTCATACAGGCAGACACTACATCTTCCACGCCCCGTGCGGAATCATTTCAGGGACGTCCATAGTTTTCTGGGAAGAGCGAATCCATTCACACGTTCGTTAGGGTCAGTTACAAGAGTTAGTCGGAGAAAACGTTTGCCGAACGTCTTTCCATTCTTGACAGACATCATACACTGGAGGCCATGGCGGTTTTCAGCATTTGAGTCTGCTGGTAGGTATATTCTGTAATTGATTATATAGAAGTGACATCTGGTGAGTAGAGCTCTTTTGGTACTCTGCTTCTTGCCTTACTGATGGAGGTGGAATATTACACAAAACAGGCAGCCATGGAAGTGGTGTAGACTTTGTAGTGCCACTTATTATTCTCATTGCTTGATGCAGTTTGACGTCGACTTTACGTACATGTGCACTATTTTTCCATGCTGGAGTACAGTATTGTGCCGTGGAGTAAACTAATGTCAATGTAGCACTACGAACAGTACTGACCCAGCGAGTTTTCTGACAACATCGATTCTGGTGTTACTTTTTCTGCTACTTATTCTACGTGGTACGTAAGGACTTACAAGTTAAGTGCTACTGTAGAGATATGTATGCGTGTGTCATACTTTTACACAGTGAAATGAATTCTGGTTCGCAGTCGCCAACAAGCGGCAGGCCATACAGTATGTACACTCCTGGAAAATGAAAAACGAACGCCATGAATTCGTCGACCCAGCAGGGGAAAATTTTATTGACTCATTCTTGAGGATGTATACAACACGCGATCAGTCAGACAGTCATACGTTCTCACAGTCACCAGAACGTGTAAAATAACGACGCAAGTACCGTGTATACCTTCCTTCTGCAGTAACACAAGCTGTAATTCTCCCAACGACACGTTTGTAGAGGTGCCGAATGTAGTCTTGCCGAATGGCCTGCCGTGAAGTTTCCATCTGGTGCCTCAGTTGGGCCAGATTTCGTGCTGGTCGTGAGGACCGCGCGATATGACGATTCATCCAGTCCCAAACATGCTGAATGGGAAAAACATCGGGGCGTGTTGGCCAGGGTAGTTGCCGGACGCCATGGAGAGCACGTCGGGTGGTTCAGGATACATCTGAACGTACATTGTCTTGTTGGAAAAGCTTATTGCCTTGTTGGTGCCTAAACGGTAGCAAGACGGATTGAAATATGGTTTCAGTGTTCCTTGCGCTGTTAAATGTTCCGTGAACGATCACCAGATAAGAACGGTCAGTGCATAATATGGCTCCCCACACCGTGTGCCTCACACGTATACACTCTATATTTTCGCACTCTCCCGTATGACGTCATACATGCGTACAAACATCGTTGGCACTGCGGCAGAAGCGACTCTCATCACTGAAGACGTCACGTCTCCACTCATCCATTTGTAAGTACCTGTCGTGACACTACTGGAGGCGGCCTGAAAGATATGGATGATCACACACTTTTCTTTATTGCCACATTCTGTCCCAAACAGATATCTGAGAAACATATTGGCAATTGTGAATGTGCACGAGCATGAGCTATACAATTTATTTGTGACATGAAAATTTGAGCCGGGCTGGGATTCGAACCCGGATATCTCGATTTGCGCGACGAGCGCGTTAATCACGGTGGACGATTCACAGACCTACCCAAACTCCCAAATACCACACACTATCTACTACTCATGATTACACACTTACATTAGTAATTCCCGCACAGGAAGAGAGTTTTTTTTAGAAATGTGGTATGTTATTCTTTGCCTTAAATGCGATGTTGAGTGACCGTGTTTGACGACGTAATCAATGCAAATGTCCTTCAAACATGAATATACAGACACTACTCATCGTCATACAGATGTCTACATGATTTTGTAGTTGGTACTGAACATTGCGTTTTGCCGACGACATAGTAATTCTGTCAGAGACAGCAATGGACCTGGAAGAGCAGTTGAACGGAATGGACAGTGTGCTTAAAGGTGCATATAAGATGAACATTAACACGAGCAAAGCTAGGGTAATGGAGCGCAGTCTAAGAAAATCAGGTGATGCTGAAGGAATTAGAGTAGGTAACGAAACAATAAAGGAGGTAGATGAGTTTTGTTACTTGGGCAGTAAAATAACAAATGATGGTCGCAGTACAGAGGATATCAAATGCAGAATGGCAATGAGAAGAAAAGCGTTTTTGAAAAAGAGAAATTTATTAACATCGAACACTAAGTTAAGCATAAGGAAGTCCTTTCGGAAGGCATTTGTCTGGAGTGTTGCCTTGTATGGGAGTGAAACATGGACGATAAACAGTGCGGACAGGAAGAGGATACAGGCTTTTGAAATGTGGTGCTACAGAAGAATGCTGATGATTAGGTGGGTGGATCGCGTAACTAATGAGGAGGTACTGAACAGAATTGGGGAGAAAAGGAATTTCTGGCATACCTTGGTAGGACACATTCTTAGACATCAAGGAATTATGAATTTAGCGTTGGAGGGAAGTGTGTGGGGTAAAAACCTCAGAGGAAGACCAAGAGATGCGTACAGTAAGCAGATTCAGACAGATGAAGGTTGCCGTTCTTATGTGGAGTTGAAGAGGCCTGCTGAGGGTAGGGTATTGTGGAGAGCTGCATCAAACCAGTCTTCGGAGTGAAGACCACAACAACAACAACTGATTCAACATAGACTTCAGGCTTAATTCCCTCTAATAATGGTTAGATGACCACAGTAGTTTGGTCCCATTACAAACTAAAGCAACCATTAATTCTACATTTTCCTAATTAATATTCTACATTTCGCAGACATTTCATATTGCACTGTGAGTCATTCTGTCAGTTTTGAGTAATGACGCCGTCGGGTTGGTCCTACAAAAAAGAGCGGAAGGAAGCTTAAGATTTAACAACCTGTAGGACGATGAAATCATTAAGATCGAATTACAGGAAAGGGGGAAAGGAAATCTGCCTTATCATTTTCAAAGCGACCGTCCTGGTCATTACCTCGAA
The DNA here is from genome assembly GCA_026315105.1 of Locusta migratoria. Classification (NCBI taxonomy): domain Eukaryota; kingdom Metazoa; phylum Arthropoda; class Insecta; order Orthoptera; family Acrididae; genus Locusta; species Locusta migratoria. The sequence continues at coordinate 467,527,092 of CM048744.1, read as the reverse complement.
CACGGGAAGACTGTAACAGGATAGGAGGACGGGGATTTACAAGTGCGGTGACTCGGGACTACGTCACCGCGGTCGGTGGTTGGCCTCAGAGGCACGCGAAGAGCGCGGGAACTGCACACCCTCGTTTATACTGCCCCGGGGCCAGCACGACTCGGTCACTCGATTGCCGTCCGGTGGAATAAAAGTCGTGCATTCCTCGCGAATGCTAACTCGGCCGCTGACGTACGGCGCCTTAAGGTATACGGCCTGCAATTTAGCGTTCCCGCAGAGGGGGTCGGGTCACGGCTGCGTGGGGAACGTTTCGGCCTGCCGCGGCGTCATCAGCGAATCGGCGACTAACGAGCGAGAGCGGCGTGCCGGCCGCGGGGCGAGGCCGCGTCACTGACCGCCGCACGCCACGCCGGCTGGGCTGCCGGCTGCGGCTATCTGGCCGCGCGGTCACTGCCGCACTGGCCGGACGACAACACCGGCCCTGGTCAAGCGCCGCTAATCACCTCTCACATTCCATTCACTTCCCCTGACTAGCTCTACGTCCCCAAGGGTCTGACATACTCCATTGCAGGTTGTACGCGTATTCGTGCGCATCCAACGAAACTGTTTTTAACACACACATATGTGCTTACATCTACATCTACATAGATACTCTGCAAATCACATTTAAGTGCCTGGCAGAGGGTTCATCAACCACTTTCATAACCTTTCTCTACCGTTCCATTCTCTAATAGCGCGCGGGAAGAAAGAACACCTAAATCGTTCCGTTTTCGATCTGATTTCTCTTATTTTATTGGCATGGTCATGTCTCCCTAAGTATGTGGGTGCTAGCAAAATATTTTGACATTCAGAAATGAAAGTCGGTGATTGAAACTTCGCAACCAGATCACGCCGCAATGAAGTCTTTCTTTTAATGATTTCCACACCAATTCGTGCAACATTTCCGTGACGCTTTCCCCTCCGTAACGTGATAAAACAAAACGAGCTGCCCTTCTCTGAACCTTCACAATGTCTTCCGTCAGTCCCACCTGGTGAGGGTCCCACAAGGGGCAACAGTACTCCAGGAGAGGACGCACAAGTGTGATGTAGGCAGTCTCTTTGGTGGAGCTGGTGCATCTTCGAAGCGTTCTGCCAATGAAACGTAACCTTTGATTTTCCTTCCCCACAATATTTTCTATGTGTTCTCTCCAGTCAAAGTTGTTCGTAATTGTAACTCCTAGGTATTTGGTAGAATTTACGACCTTAAGGTTTGACTGATTTATCGCGTAATTGAAGTTCAGCGGATTTCTTTTAGTGGTCATGTGTATTACTTCACACTTTTCTTTATTTAGTGTCAATTGCCATTTTTCGCACCAAGTAGAAATTTTGTCTAAATCGCTTGCAGTTGCTTTTGATCCTCTGTTGACTTCACTAACCGATAAACGACAGCATCATCCGCGAACAGTGTAAGGGAGCTATTCAGATTGTCTCCAACGGGATTGATATTTACGTCTGTTTCAATCTTTCCTTCCATTTCAACCTAAACACTCTAAATACGAAATCTGACGCGTGTATGTCTGCTAGAAGTACGTTAGAATTTTGATGATCGGTGAGTGAATGAGTGAAAGACGTAGCGATTTTCACCTGCCAATATGTCGTAAACTATAATGTGCAGGATAGTATACTTTGTAAACATAGCTAGTTACGGTAGGTACTGTTCGTCACTAAAAATTCAGGCTTCTAGCTAGTGCCAAGAACGGCTTCGACAAAAGTTGTGCGCTAGAGTTGTCTTGAGTTTCCGATATGCCGAAAGAACAGACACCACATATACATACGCATGAAATGAAATTCACGGAAACTTTATGCCTCGGTATCGACATCTCTCTGTTTGCGGGTTTGGTTAGCACTTGGATGGGTCGCCGTCCGCATCAGTCGAGTGCTGTTGGCAAGCGGATTGCGATCAGCTCTTGTAAGGCCAATTAAGGGCTACTTGGTAGAGACGTAGCGGCTCCGGTCAAGAAATCCAACACAACTACTGGAAGTGTGAGGCCGCGGTGGAGAAGTCGAGCGGTCTAAAGTGTCTCGCTGCGGAGCGCGCGGTTGCTCGCCGTGGAGGTTCGAGTCCTCCCTGGGGCATGGGTGTGTGTGCAATGAAGGCTTTCACGACCGGATGTCATAGTTGCTGGTAGAACTTCCGGGTTATCAGGCCGTGGTCCATAAAACTTTCCAGTTTCACCTAACGTTTCGTCCAGAGCTGCGCTGCACATCCTCAGAGGTCTTCCTACTTGCGTTGAGTCTTGCCGGCAAGACTCAACGCAAGTAGGAAGACCTCTGAGGATGTGCAGCGCAGCTCTGGACGAAACGTTAGGTGAAACTGGAAAGTTTTATGGACCACGGCCTTATAACCCGGAAGTTCTACCAGAAACTATGGGTGTATGTGTTGTCCTTAGGTTAGTTTACCTAGGTTTAAGTAGTTTGTAAGCTACGGACTGATGACCACGCAGTTTGGTCCGATACAAACATTTGAACATTTTTTTGAAGTGTGAGGCGTAGACTGCGAACCCTCCATTCCCATGTAACGTTGAAACCATTTATAGACAGCAGGTCTAATGGTGAACTGCATTCATTTCGAGCTATCACAAACGTTGACACTGCTGGGTATGGGGTCGGACCTGGCAGATGTGGGACGCGAACACCGGAGACGGGCTGAGAAGTGCTTTTACGCGAACCGCTTCAGAGGGCGCTATTCTAACCGCACGCCCGCACGCGTGCTCCCGCAAGCCGCTGCTCTTCCTGCTCTGCTCAGTCCTCTGTCTGGCGTTATGACGCTTCCGCGAACGCAGTGAATGGGACGTTAATTGCTGAAACGGGCCCCAAATCACACGCTTAATGTGCTACGGCTATTCACGAGCACGACGACATGCGTAGCGGTACCTTGCCATTCTCCGAGAAAGAGGCGTGAACCGAAAGTAGTGGTTCTCTGTGCGTTGACGGACGCTTCCCCTCTCCCCACGGAATGCAGATTATGTACGGAAGAAAGGAGTACCGCTATCAGCACAAATCCTTAGTTTATTGTCGCCATTCTTATGGTAAATCGAAACGCGACGGCAGAGTGTTTTTTGTCCTTCAGCGTAATAGTTGCAAACAATTTACGCAAATCCTGGGAGTGTAGCTTGTTATTCTAAGGATCTGTCTTCAAATGTTTGTTAAGCTTATGGGACTTAACTACGGGGTCATCAGTCCCTAAACTTACAAACTACTTAACAACTACCTTATACTAAAGACGGCACAAATATCCATGCCCGAGGGGGGATTCGAACCCCCGACCGTAGTGGCCGTGCAGACCGTGACTGGAGCACCTCAGTCTCCTCGGCCACCGCGGCTGGTGATCTGTCTTTAATGAACGTCTGCCTATTATAGTGAAACTAATAAAGACCAAAAATATTCAAATGTATGTCGGACCAAACGACTTGGTCATCAGTCCCTGGACTTACAAACTACTTAAACTAACTTACAACATTTTCATAGAGAATAGAAACCAGTAAATGACACATACACACACACACACACACACACACACATATATATATATATATATATATATATATATATATATATATATATGTCTTTTACTGGTTTCTATTCTCTATAAAAATGTTGTAAGTTCGTTTAAGTAGGTTGTAAGTCCAGGGACTGATGACCAAGTCGTTTGGTCCGACATACATTTGAATATTTTTGGTCTTTATTAGTTTCGTGTGTGTGTGTGTGTGTGTGTGTGTGTGTGTGTGTGTGTGTGGTGGGTGGGTGGGTGGGTGGGTGTGCCCGAAGGAGGACTCGAACCTAGGGTGGCAACGGCCGCCTAGACCATAGCATGACGCCTTAGACCTTGCATCATTACACGAGGATAATTAAGACACTCGGTCTCTAATAGATAGGACATTAGAAAACATTTTATGCCTGCAGGCGTAACTATTGCAGAGTCAACGGCCGTGCTGAGGAAAAAAGACCGGTTCCCACCAGATTATCGAAGTTAAGCACCGTCGGATGTGGCCAGCACTTGGATGGGTAACCTTACGGTAGAGGGGACAGGACAGGTGGTGGGGCAAAGTCCTTGATCGCCAGTCTTTGCACCAACGTCCTGGAATGAATTCCAAACCTCTCCGCAGTGTCTCATGGAGAGAGGGCATGGGGCGCTGTTGATGGTGATCCGTCCGTCGTATGTGGACGTTAAGCACGGCGGCCCCCTTGGTGCTTTTCGAGAGGAGTAGGCTATGTGCCGGCACCGGGTTTCACCCTCTCCCTACTCCCATCATGTCTAACACGGCATACCGCTATACAAGCAACCTTTACAGTCACCTACACTTACCATATACACTTGAGAAGACAGTTCCCTCACTTCGCGAAGGAAAAGTGCCTGCGGGCGCGAAGGATAGGCTGCACCCGCCCTTCGGGATCTCCCAGCATACGATTTTACTTTTTATTGTGCGAGATACATAAATACTAATATGGAAACGAGTATTTGTTTGATCCGATGTGCGTTCCTATTCCTTTCATCTCATTACCGTAAACCTTTGGCGAATAGTTCTGACACGACCGTAAAGTACTCCAGTTCATGCTCGATTAACACATTAAAGGAGGACTGTTAGCTGAGTACTGGTGTTTGCTAGTTTCAGATTAATTTCTGTTTAAATTATCTGATATTAGTTTAAATATATTTCAAACTGGTACTGCAAGAAAAACAAACGTGTAAATAAGAGCTCATTTTTACAAATGTCTCATTGAATAAATTACTTAAAATTGATCGGACCTCTTAATCGTGAGGGTGTCAGTAGATTTGCATACCCTTAAGATTCTTACAAACAATCGCAACTTGGCATCTCCATTTGCTACCAGTATTTAAATTCCACGTTAGGCCGCTCTGGGCGATAACTCGTTGGTATTTTTCAGTTTTGTTGCTCTTAGTCATTTATTGGCAATACCACAATCAAACAGTAAAGGATCGCTTCTAGTATCTAAAGGTTACATTTGTTTATGTTCACTATCGCGTATCCTGCAGTAATCTGTGACCCTCCACAAACGTCCAGCATTTTAGTAACGTGTTCTACCGTTACATGTTTCTTACAGACGGCAATATTCTCCACAAAGTCTTGCGGAGCTTCCATCCAGAAAAGCGTGGCACGTAACTCCCCTTTGGGGTAATCTCAGAAATCACCTTTACATCTGTCACTTTCGTCTCGTTCAGAACTTATTGAAACTTATTTGCACGGTATTACATGTCTACTCAGATAGTGATTAGTTCGTAATTTTTTCACTGAATGACAGCGGAGAAATGTATCGCTTTCCTTCTGAAAGTAAAGAATGGGATGTCATGGAAGAACGGAGCGAGATGAGGTTTGCAAGAATTTTGTTTGCTCGATTCATATTGATCTGTATAGCGCAAATATTCTTTCTGCAAAAAGGGCATAATGAATTAGTAATAAATGTTCCAAAGTTCTACATCAAACTGACGTCATTGCCATGTTTCTTTAGTTAAACGACTCTTCATGACAACAGACAGAAATGACATGCGCTTTTTCCAGTCATCTCAAGAAATCTCTCATGCGTCTTAATAATCGCGTTTAAATATTATACTGCAGAGTTGTTACACGGGTACTCAAGGTGTGCGGATCCTTTGGGATATTTGGCTGTCAAACAAACAGGTGCAGCGCGAACCTCACGGGGCTGTGCACACACTCTTCTGCGAAACGCTCGCACTTTTACCAGCTGACACCTCTAAAGCTGACATCCGTGTTGTCCGTATGCGAAGTGGTGTGGGAAAATAACGGTAAAACTGTACTCGCAGTTACTTGAAACGGGGACCAGAAAGCGCATTTACCTCTAACAGCTCATAACGGAGTAATTTTCATATATTTCGTTGCCATTCGTCAGATTACCTCTTATCCAAAGCAATAAGGAATTAAAGAAAAGCTATACATTTTAGTTATAAATTATCAACACATTCTTTTCTGTGTAATACCTGGCCTTACATAAGACTTATGACAATGCGGTCTCATCAGAGGGTCAGCCTCCGACCAGTGGAACAACTCATAACTAAGTAATTACGGTTCCCCAATAGGTTGTGTGGTTTCCAGGAGCTGTCAAGATTTACTGACGATTCTCTGAAGAATCAAGTTTCGAAATCGAATGTTTGTATAGCTTATGGGACTTAACTACGGGGTCCTCAGTCCCTAAACTTACAAACTACTTACAAACCCCCCCAAATCAAGTTTGATTCCATATTGGATCACCGAGATCAACCACAGTTATAATATGTGAATGATTACCAGAAGTCAATCGCACGTATTTGTTTATTATTACATATCTAGATTTCGGTCACAGCGTTAAAAATAACAGAACTAGTTACAACCGTTTAACATTTATGCAGTACAACCGTAACAGCTGGTTCAGTGTGAACGTAATCTTCAACACGAAGGTCGAGAAAAAAAAGTTTTTAACTACGTTTTAAATCATTGATAATGGTCACACACTCTCCGAAATCTATATGTGCAATAATAAATAAATATTTGTGACCGATGGATGCTCATCGTTCACATCTCTGACGAATATTATAAATAAAACGAGGTATACTACTTGATAACAAGTGTAAACGTCATTGAAATAGCACAGAAGAGGGACCACTACCACTGAAGAAATTGAAGAAGATGCTGCCTTACATGCACTACATGTTTCCAGAGTGTCAAAAGATGTGACTTGCATGGTTTAAGTCTGAGGAGAACCCTAGGCGAGGCACTGAAATGACACATTGTCGGTAGCGTGTCAGCCACCGACTGACCCCCCTGTGCTAATGTCATCTAATGGAGCCAAAAACTCAAAACGTCGTGGAATATAATCCCATTATTTTTTAGCTATTAAGGAACCGTTTGTAACATGCGGAGCTCCTTAAATCCAGCGTTTTGTCCACATTGATCACAATCACTACAATGAGATATTTTATCCGCAGTTGAGGTTGTTCGTGAACGTAAACTAGAATTTTACTTGTTTGTCCGCAGCTGATAATAGAGGCTTCATGGCTACCCTATGTTATTACGTTTCTTGTCTGGTTTTCGTCCATTGGAAGTAAAGCAGGAGCGTTTCTGTGGAACGTCTACTTGCAAAATAAATTGTTTCGCTGTTATGTATATGCAACATGCCATTAGCAACACGTCAGTCGTCGGGGATGTATTAAATGTCAGTTTTCAGATAATACTCTGCTTTTCCCCAATCCACCTTCTTTCACATCCGCGTTATCGTGTGGTCAATAGAGCGTAAATGTGCCACTTTCTCTATATATGTTACAAAGAGATCTGACAACACCATTTCAAGGTTTGAATCCCCTCGTAATTCTGACGTCCATTGAGCAGGTCGTAAAATCGATTTCGCTGAGGCTAATCTTGGACGAACTTTTCTCGCGTGCATTTCACAATCGAGTCCGTTTGGGACACTCCACGGTCATTACCTACCTCAGAATACTTTCGGTTACATAAAGTCGTAATAATATGATCACTGGACCAAAAAAGTCATTACCAATAGAGAAAGCATTACAAGAGCCACCTGTCCAGCCACGCGATTTGAGACGCCGCTTGAGATGCAATGCAACGTTTTGCATGGAAATAACGCACACTACTGATATTCCAAACCTGTTATTCCAAGTATGGTCTCTGCGGTTCCGAGCGTTCGAGGTCGAAAGTGTCCCTTGTCAGTGCTTACATACGCAAGGCTGTACCTGTTTCTTTGATTCTTCTGCGTTATATTCAAGTAAAAACCATAAACATGAGTAGACACTCATACAAATACGATGCACTTTCCATAACTCATTAAATCCGTTTGTGGGTGTATGATACGTACTTATTACTTTCTCTGTCGCGGTTTTCGATGAAACTGCTGAACTACTGCAAAAAGTGGTGACACACTAGCCCGGTAGCGCTGTTTGTAAGTACTCTTCCAGCTGCCTGATGGTAACCAACAGTAGTTTCAATCATGATCAAAGTACTGGAAGTTTTTCATGTAAGCTTCTTTTGTTGCATTCTTTCTGCGTGTAAAGAAAATAGTGATAGTAGATTTTAACAAATATCTCATTTTGTACTGGCTGATCTTGACGAATGACAAGTGAAATCTCTGAAACAGCCGGTCTTTTTTTTTTTTTTTTTTTTTTTTTTTTTTTTTTTTTTTTTTTAAAGCGTCTTCTAATCAGATTGCATGCTTATGGAATACCGTCACAACTGTGCGATTGGATTCATCATTTCCTGTCAGACAGGACACAGTGCGTTATAATTGACGGAAAGTTATCGAGTAGAAGTGACATCTAGCGTTCCCCAGGGAAGTGTTATAGGGCCCCTACTGTTCCTCATTTTTATGAACGATTTAGAAGACAATCTGAGTAGCTCTCTTAGATTGTTCGTGGATGATGCTGTCTCTTATCTGTTACTAAAGTCACGATAAGATCAAATCAAATGCAAAATGATTCGGATAAGATAAGTGCATTGTGCAAAATGGCAATTGACCCTTAATAATGTGAAGTGTGAAGTCATCCATAAGAGCATTAAAAGAAGCCCGTTAAACTTCATTTACACAATAAATCAGTCAAAACTACAGGCCATAAATTCAACTAAATACAAACACAAACACAAACACATTGGAAAGAACACAGAGAAAATATTGTAGGGAAAGCGAAAGACTACGTTTCGTTGGCAGAACACTTACAAGATGCAACAATTCTAGCAAAGAAACTGCCTACACTACACTGTTCGTCCTATTTTGAAGTGTTGTTGCGCTCTGTGGAATTCGCACCAAGTGGGACTGACAGACGATTTAGAGAAAGTTCAGAGAAGGGCAGCTCGTTTTGTAATATCGCGATATAGGGAAGAGAGTGTCAAAGTAATGATGGATAATCTGGGATGGAAATCGTTAAAAGAAAGGCGTTATTTGTTGCGACGAGATCTATCTGCGAATTCTTTTCACCAACTTTCTCTTTCGAATACGAACATATTTTGTTAGCATCCACCTATAAAGGAAGACATGAAAACAAAATAAGAGAAATCAGATCAAAACGGAAAGATTTAGCTGTTCCTATCTATTAGAGAATGGAACTGTAGAGAAATATCATAAACGCTATTCCACGAACCCTCTGCCGTGCACTTCAATGTGGCTTCCAGAGTATTTATGTAGATGTAGATGAATACGGCAGTTTCTAAAACTCGAATACTTGAACACTCTGTCACGTCGGGTGACCAGCTCTCCGGTGTTATACGGGTCTTCCCTTATTTTAGTACTTTTTTAAAAATTCTCCCGTCACCCTTATTCTCTGCCTGTTTCTCCCTCATACTTCGTCAGTGATCACTGTGATCACCTGAAACCCGTGAGGCACTACTGATTAAATTCTCTCCGCGAAATATCCCAGATACCGTTTCTTAAAATACGACACTATTCCCGACTATTGTTCGCCCTACGACCTTTGGAATGATGTAAGGAAATGTTCATTGGTTCCTTGGTCAATACTGGCAAGTCAAGGATGTGATAGCGTTGTACCTATCAGCAGTTAACGATTTTATACCGTAACAACACGGGGAAGTAATGACTCACGTAAACGGATTATGGAGATTAAACAGAAGCGTATCATTTCACACAACATTTCGCAACGTTTCGAAAGAACCACTACTGATGAATCACTTGACAGCTATAGAAAACAGAGGAAAGTTAGCACCAATTTTTTCGGTTTGTGCTATTTTCTTTCTTTTTGCGTAATACCCAATAAAGGGAGGTGGCGTTACTTATGTTGAGAACAGACATGGGTAAAGCCAGGAGGCTATGCTTTTGTGTCCAAAACAAGGATTTCTCGCTTGCAATACTGTTGAATATTGCCCTCTTTACATAAAGCCACTAAATTGGTAGTCATATCGGAGTACCGTATTTACTTAGATATGACGACTAAAACTACTTTACCTCACAGTACGATACAGGTTTTGGACACAAGCAAATGCCGGAATGCGCGGTTTGCTGGCTTCACTTTTTCATTGTTAGGGCATCTCCAGAGATTCTAACCTCCTTGGTAATACGTACTGTGAAGTGTTCTTCTTTTCATTTGGTTTAAAGTGAATCGGTTTCCATTATCTGCTCTCCCAGTGAATATTAAAGATAGTTTTTTTGTTCCAGTGAAAAATTATTGAACAACTTAACTCGATCCGTGGAAAAAATATGTCAGAGGTGATTTTATTAAGTTCTAGTTAGTATTGCTTAAACAGTTACACAACCAAAAAAATCGATATATGAAATGCAAATACAATAGATTTTGGCATACCGTTCTTGAATTTGCTCCAGAACTGAGTCTTACTAATGCCATTGCTCTCTTAAAAATCCACTCTCGGGTTGTAGAGCTACCCAAAAATATCACAAATGAGTATGTCTTTTTTACATGTACAGCCCCTTTTTCATCCATTCCAATGAAATATGATTAATTGTGCAGCTGAAATTTACTGTGACTAAATTTCCCTTATTCTCCCTTATAATCAAGGTCAGATTTTGGTCGTCTCCCTTAAGCCCGTGATCAAAAGTTGTTCACCCTTATCTCACGTGTCACAGTGACTGATCCTCGCCGCGGTGGAGTAGCCGAGCGGTGTAAGGCACCTCGCTGCGGAGCGCGTGGTTGCTCGCCGTCGGGGGTTCGAGTCCTCCCTGAGTCATGGGTGTGTGTGTGTTTTGTGCTTAGGTTAGTTTACCTTAGTTTAAGTAGTTTGTGGTCTACGGACTGATGACCACGCAGTTTAGTCCGACAAATTTACAAACATTTGAGCATTTTTTTTACTGATCCTGCACCTGTTTACGGGCGGTTCAGTAAGACCCATAATGTTGAGTTGTCGCAAGTTGTGGCGACCTTACACGCTGGCGGTTCGGAGCAAGAGGCGAGCTGCGGCTGGCGAGACCAGCGCGCGTTTGATGCGGTGGCTGCTGCCAGTGCGGCCGCTAGGCCCGGCAATCAAGCGCTCGCCTTGAACTTCAGCGCCGGCCGAGTCGTTGCACGCCGCTGTCTGTCCGCGCGTGTCGCGCCGGTGCCGTATGAGGCGACCTACTCACCTTGACAGCGATGCGAGGGCTTCTCCTCATCTGCTAACGTTCGAGGGCAACGCCCGCGCGCAACTTCGGTTGGTCGAATTGACAGTTACTGTTCGATGAACCGTCGATAGTTACGTCCAACCAAACATGATATGTATATACACAACACACCATCCACACTCCTGGAAATTGAAATAAGAGCACATTGAAACCGGTGTGTAAGACCATCATACGTGCTCCGGAAACTACGAGAGTGCTGCACAAGCAATGATCAAACGCACGGCACACCGGACACACTAGGAACCGCGGTGTTGGCCGTCGAATGGCGCTAGCTGCGCAGCAGTTGACCACCGCCGCAGTCAGTGTCAGCCAGTTTGCCGTGGCATACGGAGCTCCATATCAGTCTTTAACACTGGTATCATGCCGCCACACCATGTACGTGAAACGTGAAACGTGACTGGACTTTGAGCGAGGGCATATAGTGGCCATGCGGGAGGCCGGGTGGACGTACCGCCGAATTGCTCAACACGTGGGGCGCGAGGTCTCCACAGTACATCGATGTTGTCGCCAGTGGTCAGCGGAAGGTGCACGTGCCCGTCGACCTGGGTCCAGACAGCAACGACGCACGGATGCACGCCGAGACCGTCGCATCCTACACAGTGCCGTAGGGGACCGCACCGCCACTTCTCAGCAAATTAGGGAAACTGTTGTTCCTGGGGTATCAGCGAGGACCATTCGCAACCGTCTCCATGAATCTGGGCTACAGTCCCGCGCACCGTTAGGTCGTCTTCCGCTCACGCCCCAACATCGTGCAGCCCACCTCCACCGGTGTCGCGACAGGCGTGTATGGAGGGACGAATGGAGATGTGTCGTCTTCAGTGATGAGAATCGCTTCTGCCATGGTGCCAATGATGGTCGTATGCGTGTTTGGCGCCGTGCAGGTGAGCGCTACAATCAGGACTGCATACGACCGAGGCACACAGGGCCAACACCCAGCATCATTGTGTGGGGAGCGATCTCCTACACTGGCCGTACACCTCTGTTGATCGTCGAGGGGACACTGAACAGTGCACGGTACATTCAAACCGTCATCGAACCCATCGTTCTACAATTCTTAGGCCGGCAAATGTTCAAATGTTTGTATAGCTTATGGGACTTAACTACGGGGCCATCAGTCCCTAAACTTACAATCTACTTATGATATAGCTAACACTAAGGACGGCACAAATATCCATGCCCGAGGGGGAATGCGAACCCCCGACCGTAGCGGCCGTGCAGACCGTGACTGGAGCGTCTCAGTCCCCTCGGCCACCGCGGCCGGCTTGGCCGGCAATGGAACATACTGTTCCAAAAGGACAATGCACGTCCACATGTATCCCGTGCCACCCAACGTGCTCTAAAAGGTGTAAGTCAACTATCCTGGCCAGCAAGATCTCCGGATCTGTTCCCCATTGAGCATGTTTGGGACTGGATGAAACGTCGTCTGCACGACCAGCACGACCGCTGATCCAGCTGAGGCGCCAGGTGGAAATGGCATGGCATGCCGTTCCACAGGACTACATCCAGCACCTCTACGATCGTATCCATAGGAGAATTGCAGCCTGCATTGCTGCGAAAGGAGGATATACACGGTACTAGCGCCGACATTGTGCACGCTCTGTTGCCTGTGTCTATGCGCCTATGGTTCTGTTTGTGTAGTCATGTGTTGTATCTGGCCCCAGGAATGTGTCAATAAAGTTTCCCATTTCTGGGACAATGAATTCACGGTCTTCTTATTTCAATTGCCAGGAGTGTATAACTGTATTTCTATGCGACTACGGCATATGGTTCAGTACTTCGCCGTATATGCGGTAATGGGCCTTATGAATAAAACGGAGTATCTGCTTTATACACTGAATTCCAGAGAACACACTCAGTTTTGCACGCATAAAGCGAGTCGGAGAATATACTTCAACCGAGTATATTCTCAGCGCGAGTAAGAGGGTGGGGGTTGCTTACAACAGAGAACGTTTTCCGATTTCGTTTGAATAAAAATAGGGGAGTTTTTCATGACCGGAGAACGTTTCCCCGTTTTTGAAGTGAGATCTTTAGCATGCTTCGTGCTGAGTAACTTCTATTACTGTGGTTTATAAATAAAAATGACGACATTTGTATTACTTAGAAGGCAAAAAAAGTTCCTTTATACGTAGGCTAGTCTGAAGAAACACGAGGGGAAGTAAAAAGTTTATGCAAATAAAAACATTTGGTGTCAAGTCACTTCCTTCGCAATAATCATAAGGGTGACACTTAAGCCGCGGTGGAGTAGCCGAGCGGTCTAAGACGCCTCGCTGTGTGTGTGTGTGTGTGTGTGTGTGTGTGTGTGTGTGTGTGTGTGTGTGTGTGTAAATAAGACGAAGACGGCCATCTATCCATTCTTCACTGCCGCAAGCAATGAGTAATAATGGACAAGTAGAGAATTTGCGTCTTGTGGGAGGCGAACAGGGATAGTCCGCGCTGCTGCGCTTTATCGCTATTCCCACAGATGCGCAGTGGTCAAGCGCGTCTGCCTAATATGTAGGAAGACCAGGATTCGAATCCCGGTTGGACACAAATTTCAACTTTCCCCATTGATTTATTTCGATTCGTCGTAAATTCCTTTTTTTATACACTACAAACTTCATGCACAAAATTAAGAAAGGAAGAACAAAACATTATCGTATACTACATTTTTTCTTTTCATGCGGTTAGACTTCAATAACTACCACAATATTTAACGTATTACTTTTAACCACCAACTCTATTCGTAATACACTTTGCAGACAGTCTTCATATATATTACTGAATGCACCTACAAAATTATGTGTACGGAACTTAGTTCCGCTGATATGACGTCATAAACACTTGGAGATGCCTTGACCAGCCTCGATTAAGGCTTTATAACAAAGGATCATTCCTACGTGATCCAGTGTTGACCCAATGACATCATCAATCAGGCATGGGACAATCAATATTGACATGGTTGAATCACGTTTCTTGTTACGCCAAATCGATGATCATGTAAGACAATTCTCGATGTAAATAACATTTGGTATGTCTATTTCTTCATTGTCATCGCTCAAAGATCCATCCTTCTTGATCGGATTTTCATAAGCAGTTGTTCAAGTAGCATGAAAGATTCTTATTTAAGAAGCACACAGATTTGATTACAGAAATCAAAATTTATAAAGATATCGAAGAGATGCATCAGTTTCAAAGTAATTTACAGTTATAGCTGTCTCACTTTGCTGTTTCCAGCGACGGAGAACATAGTCAGCAACCTGCGACGGGCGAAGAACGTAAAACAATCCCTGCGAGTCACCTTGGCAGTTTAATGAAGAGAAACATTTTGCCTCGGGCTTGTTTGGAAACATTTATTTCCCAACACATTCGAATGCTAAGCGTTTCTAAAGCTGATAGCCTACCACTGAAAGCCTGACGTGTACTACCCAATAAACTCCTCTCCCCCCCCCCCCCAAAGACACTTCGTCTACTTTAAGAAGAGGCGCGGTTGAATCACGTTCTACGTACAAACGCGACTGTCGTTATGGACACAGCTCCTGAGGAAGATGCCAACAAAATGGTTGATACATTGTCTTGCAGCCGACAAACAAGCGTTACGTTTTCTTAGCTAGACTATTATATAAATTTGAATTGGTTTGAATTAATTATGTGGTTAATTATTTTCCTTCCATACAATAGGACATGACATTTACACCTACATCTATACTCCCCGAGTCATCTGACGGTATGTGACGGAGCACACTTCTGGCATTACTAATGACCCCCTTCACTGTTTGATTCACGAATGTCGCTGGGAAAGGGTCCTTTTCGGTAGGCCTTTGTATTAGCCCTACTTTAAATACTATCTCTAACATGTCAGTGAAGTACAACGGCTCCACTTGAGCACCTTCGTAACGCTCTCGTCCTTGACGAAAGGTGTCGATCTTCCTTGGATCTCGTCTTTTTTATTGATCCAACTTGAAGGGGTCCAAGACTCACAAGCAATTCTCACGAATCGATTAAACAAGTTATTTATCAGTCACTCTTTCCAAAATGTTCGAATGTATGTAAACCTAGGGCACTAAACTGCTGAGGTCATCTGTCCTTACACTTACAAGCTACTTAAACTGATTTATACTAAGGACAACACACACACACACACACACACACACACACACACACACACACACATGCCCGTGGAAGGACTCGTACCTCCGACGCGATCCGTAACGTGGCGCCTCAGATCACACGGCCCTTCTCGCAGGGCCCACTTCTTTCATTGGTGTACTAATCTTTCTTCTGAATCTCTGGTTGGATGTGGTTTTCTAGTATTTCTTTCACGGGGTTATTACACTTAAGCCACAGTGGTCGGTTACTTCTCGATATTTCCAACAATTTGTCACCATTAGTGTCACTGTATTGCATTGGATTTTTCTCCTATGAAAGGTGTATATAAACACCGGGAAAGTTTCAATTATTGATTACACAAGAACCAAAGATTGTACTGATAAAATACATATGTCATTTTGAAGAGAAACTCATTAAAGGTCTTTTTTTTTTTTTTTTCATAAATACCGTCACAGCGTGGTTTGGTAATTTGCCGACAGACAGCGCTAGTCGCAACCATGGTGACTTCAGGTTCGGAGCGAGCTTTCTGTATATTGTAGTTCGACAGTAACACGTGTGCTACAGCTGTTCAGCGGATGTTTAGAACCAACTACGCTAAGAAGCCACGAACAAGGAAGGCTATTTACTATTGGCACAATAAAATTCGTTACAATGGGTTGCTTGTGCCCGGCAAAGAGAAGCGGACGTCTCAGTGTGAGTGAAGTGAATGTGGAGCCAAAGAAATCTGCACGTCGTGCATTTCGTGAACTCGAAAGGGCTCTAGTGACTGTGTGAAAGGTCCTGCGACAGAATCTGTCTATGAAACCATTAAAATTAGAGCTAGTGCAGAAGTTCAAAGACGACGACAAAGCCAAGCGTTTGGAGTTTTATTCACAGTTGCAACAGTTGAATGAGGATGGGGATGGCATTGTTGATCGCTTAATTTTTAGCGACGAAGCCACTTTTCACTCTAATGGGAAAGTGAATAGGCATAATTGTCAAATCTACGGTACGAAGCATCCACACGAATGCATTGAATTTTAGCGTGATTCCCCAAAAGTAAATGTTTTTCGTGTCTTATCACCTCGAAAACTGTACGGGTCATTCTTCTTCACCGATAGCACTGACAAAGTGTATTCGTAGTTGGACAAGTTGCAGCCTCTTGAGTGTTTCCCTGTACACCACAGTGCCATGAGGGTTTATCTTAAAAATGACATATGTATGATATCTGAACAATGTTTGGTTCTTGTGCAATAAATAATTGAAAGTGTTCCCGCACTTTATGTACACCCTGTATATGCGCAATGTAATACCTGTATTTCGCTTAATAGTCAGCTGCCCGTCGCTGCAAATCAATCTTCTGAAGGTCTTTCTGCGAATCTGACATTACTACCTTCCTATACACAACTGCATCCTCTGTAGCAGATTGAAGAGGCTTCCGACATTCATTACTATATCCTTTTTATTTATTGTAAACAGTAATTGTCCTTTAATAATTCCTTGGGACGCTTCTGAAATTATCTTCACACATATATGTTTTGTTCCGTTTAAAGTGGCGTGTTCAGTTCAGTGTGCAAGGAAGCCCTAAATGCCACCTCAAAACTAACCCGAAGACTCATTATGCTAATTTTTTTCCACTGAACGACTGTATGAAAGTCAAAGAGTTCGACTGCAACATGAGCTCTGGATCTCATGAACGAACAGAGCGAAGTGAAATGAAGTTTCTAAGAAGTGTGTTGCGGAAAACGGTGGGGAGACAGAGTGAGAAATGAAGATGTTAGGAAAGAAATTGGAATGGAGAAGCTGAATTATAGAACTGATGACAGATTAAAATGTTTTAGACATGTGAAGAGGACGGAAGATGGATAGACACGTAAAAGAATAGTGGAGACCAAGATTGAGGGCAAGAGGGCAATAAGGAGAGCATTTTAAGGAGGAGGCACTTGCGTGGAACCATAATGTTATGGGAGAAACTGGTGGAAAGACAGGGGAAAGTGGGGAAGCACCGTAAATGCCGCAACCTGGCTTTATGGTGGATGAAGGGAAAACAAAGAAGAATATGATGATGATTATGATATCATAATTAGCCGTCTTTAGCAACATTAAAAACGAGTGTAACTAAGATCAAACGTGTTTCGCTTTATTTAAAAGCATCTTCAGTGGTTAACTATAACAACATTTATTTATTTTTGTTTCAAAAGCGCTGGTAACTCTCCATTACTGTGTCTTGTTTGGGTCTTGAAAGATACGGTTTTCTTTTGTTTTTTCTTCGATTTGCAGTGGAAATTCTGCTATCACTGTCAGTACGTTAGGTGTTATTGATATGGTGTGTGTTTCTGTTTCTAAATATGTAATTTTTAGCTGTGTGTGTGTGTTGTATGTGTGTGTGTGTGCGTATTTATATTTATAATTTATTTATTATTATTATTATTATTACTGTTTGTTTTGAGTGCTTTCGCTTTCTGAGTGTGTGTGTGGGGGGGAGTGTACTTCGCTTACGTAGTAGTTTTGGGCGGATGTTTGTCGTTGTCTACTATTTGTCATAATTGTTTCAATAGCTTTAGCTTGCTATTGTTTACTTGATCATTTAATATGTGTTTCTTTTCTATTACTGCTTTTTGAATTTGGAAATTCTCTTGGAGGGTTAGGAGATGTTTCTTATTGCTGAATCTATTATTACGTATGTGGCGGAAGGGTGGTGGTTTACGCGTGTGAGGTGTTCTTCAAATGTTGAGGTTCCACATTGCCATTATTTTTATGTTCTTTATATCTTATTTTAAATGTACTGCTGGCTGGTTCAAAGTATAGACAATCATAGCTGTTACGCTGGATCAAGTCGTCAGTGCGCTCTTTCTCTCTCACTTTAATAAATCTCTGTATTGAGTCACTGATTTGGCATGCTATTTTTTATTACTTGTATCTTGAGGCTATTTCTAATTCTGTATATCAGTTTATTTCCGTATGTGAGTGTGTGCCAGTTTGTTCAGTTTGTATGTTACGTCTTTGAGTAGTGGTTATTCTCCTTGTTGTTGTTTTGAGAGTTTTCGGTGAGTGTTGTGGATCCCTGGATTCTTGTGGTGTTTTGTTTCTTTATTTTTGTGTTCTTCTGGATTTTCTTATTCAGTGAATAGAGGTTTTTCGTGTGCATTACCCTTTGCTATCTGTGTTATTGTGGCTAGCTCCTTGTTGTCATTGTGTTTTGCCGGTCAGTGCTGTGTTTAATTGCTGGTTTAGACCGAGCCTCTCCACAGAGGACGTGTATCTGGAACCTGTCGATTGCCTCCTAAGACTGGGCGAGGACTGTTTGGCGGTAATGATGCCACTTTCCCTGCGATGGCCGGGATCACGTACAGCTCTGGCTGCTGCTCGCGGTGGCGCAACACGGCGTGCTGGCCATGCATAATGCATCCAGCAGGAGCGCCCCAAGTCGCTATGGGAACTACCGCTTTCTCGGTGGTGGCTGTCTCCAAGCGTCATGAGTTGCGGCAACCTGGATCCGTGAAGTTTTTCACGAGACGGCACATCGGCGATAGTGACTGACCTAGGGTGTGTACGGTATTCGTGTAGAAGGAAGGGTCACTTCAAAAAATGTTCAAATGTTTGTTGAGCTTAAGGGACTTAACTACGGGGTCATCAGTCCCTAAACTTACAAACTACTTATGAACTAGCTACAACTAAGGACGGTACAAATATCCATGCCCGAGGGGGGATTCGAACCCCCGACCGTAGTGGCCGTGCAGACCGTGACTGGAGCGCCTCAGTCCCCTCGGCCTCCGCGGCCGGCAGGGTCACTTCCGTTAGCAGCCGTGTAGTAGACGTCTGCCCGAGTAAGCGATAAGAAATGGCCGGAAAGGAATCCGTCGGAATGACAGCAGCTATCTCTGTGTCTCTCGGAACTAATGTCTTTCTACCGCTAAAATTCTATAGCCCAGCTCCACTATACGGCAGAGTGCTCTTAACGCAAAAGCAATAAAAGGTCAGAGATGGCCACTTTGGCTACTCGAGAGTGCCTTTCTACACTACAGTAACATTGATAACATGACGCTATGTCTCCAGAAAACTCACAATCGTAAGCAAAACAAATACAGTATCAATCCGACTGATGACTGTGTAGGCGAATATCTCCAGCAGCTTTCACTAATAGTTTGCGTTTCATAAAGGCGATACCGTATTGTGTGGCTCTGTAAGCACCTCACTTGATCCTACTTACAGGCGTGAATCAAGGAGTCGCTTCGTATATGAATTAATTGAAGATAACCGTGAGGATGTAGATGAACAGCAAGGGTTATACTACAATCATAACAACAGGGATAGTCCCAATTTGACTCCATAATTGGGATGGAAGATGTAACATACGTAAGTTTAAGTATTTCTAGAGGTGACTCAGTATAGTGCACATTATGTAAGGATTTTTTTTTTTTTTTTTTTTTTTTTTTTTTTTTTTTTTTTTTTTTTTTCTTCCTGAAATGACAGTCTATACGGCCAGGTGTCATCCAATCGCGGCAAAACAGAAAACATGAGGTTGTCTGTTTATTATTACTATTATTATTATTTATTGTTTCTCCTCTATCCAACGCCCTGTGCCCCCTCTTCATCCAGTTAACATGTAACTGCTGCCAATTTCGACCTGTGGTTTCGTTTTGCACCGCTAAATCCATACGACGAAAATGGTCCTACACGTCTTTCAAATGTTCAGACGTTTGTAAAGCTTAAGGGACATAACTGTGGGGTCATCAGTCCCTAAACTACTTATGAACTAACTAATACTAAGGACAGCACAAATATCCATGCCCGAGGGGGGATTCGAACTGCCGGCCGCGGTGGCCGAGGTGACTGAGGCGCTCCAGTCTCGGTCAGCACGGCCACTACGGTCGGGGGTTCGAATCCCCCCTCGGGCATGGATATTTGTGCCGTCCTAGTTCGTAAGTAGTTCATAAGTAGTTTGTAAGTTTAGGGACTGATGACCCCGTAGTTAAGTCCCATAAGCTTAACAAACATTTGAACATTTTTTGGGATTCGAACTCCCGACCGTAGTGGTACACGTCTTTAATTCGTCAGGCGGATTCCAACCGGACCCGGCATACCTCCCCTAACGGAAAGCGGTGCTTTAAACAGCGCTGCTAACTGAGGGACGTAGTGGGCTGTAAGACGAATTTAAAAAAAAAATCTGGTTTGAGGAATGACAGCTAGCTTTAAGTGTATAAAAATGTAAGGCGATGCCGAAGAGTAACTAAAACGCTCGAGGGAGAGTACCGAGTGTTCCCAACATGACATTGACGGAATTGGTTTTTGTAAAAAAAAAATATATATATATATATATATATATATATATATATATATATATATATATATATATATATATTTTTTTTTTTTTTTTTTTTTTTTTTTTTTTTTTTTTTTTTTTTTTTTTTACAAAAACCAATTCCGTCAATGTCATGTTGGGAACACTCGGTACTCTCCCTCGACACCCGATATGGACGATCCAGTCCACAATCCATGTGCCCATTGTGAAATAAATACAAAATGTGTACACTTACCACACAAGAAAGAAAATAAGGTACGTTCTATCAGTCAGAGACAGAATAAATCAATGGAAGGTTACTCGTATGACACTACTCACAAGTGGAAGATAACTCGGCGTTTCCATGTCAGAACTATGAACGAATTCTGCAGCTGCGTTGCTCTCTCGTCACCCTGAAGAGGGCGGTATCTGCAGCTGGTAGCAGAACGATTCTACAGTGACCAACTTACATTTCGCGTAAGGCCCACAAAGGTAAAAATAATTAAAGGTAATGTCTGGTACCTAGTATCAGGTGCCCTTCGGCATGCACCGTATGCGTACAGTGTTTGTAGATTTACAACCTCTGACAATGAAGTTCGGTGAATAGTCCTATAGCACAACGGAGATGAACTGCCCTTCGAAATAGTCACCTCCCATAGCTACACAAAGCTGAGCTCTGGAATACATGTCCTGGAAACTTTGCAGGAAGTCTTCCTTTGGGATGGTGCTCAAGAGCCTCGTCGTTTCGTTGGATGTCAAGAATTCGAGTTTGAGTTGAGGGAAGAAGTCTGGAGGATTGAGATCCGACGTGTGGTGGATGTTCAAGCTGCACCCACCACACACTCCCCCCCCCCTTTTTTTTTTTTTTTTTTTTTTTTTTTTTTTTTTTTTTTTTTTTCATAAGTAGTTTGTAAGTTTAGAGACTGATGACCCCGCAGTTAAGACCCTTAAGATTTACAAACATTTGAACATTTTTTGTGGTTGAACGTTGTCGTTAACCAGGAACCGTGTTGTGATACTGGGGTCGTACACTGCTTATACATCTAATATATAAAGCAGAGTGTCTGTATGTTTGTACGTGTTGCATACAAATCTACAGTTTTGTTCCAATCTTTATGAAATTTTGTACACATAAGCTTCAGTCCATGAGGACGGTCACCATAAGTGTAAGAATCACATACGATATATTGTTCACGAGATATGACGTCATAAACAATGAGATGCACGAAAAACTGCTGCATTTTAGGATAATGCTGCTCATTTTCTCCTACACCATTGGAACGATTTCAACCAAATTTGGTACACACATTCCTTACCGTGAGGTAACAATTGCTGCATGGTTAAGAATCACATACAGCACATGGTTCAAAAGATATTACGTCCCATGTTCACATTATGGTGGAACCAACATAATATTTATAAAACCATTTGAGCATATTACAATAACAAATTGTGAATTACTGTAAAATATCGGTGAATTAAAAAGTTATAATGGAAGAACTTAGATCTATACATGGGCGCAATTCTCGAAAAGCAAGTTTATATATCATGAGTATACCTTTACAAAAGTATTGCGAAGTAATACACCACACCATATATATAGTAGCTAGATGTAAATCCAATGTTACACCACATCATATAGCAACTAGATATAAATCCAACGTAGCATGGAGAAATCACTTGAAACCGTACATATGGTAATAAGGGGGAGGACTTCATTAATTAATTGGTAGGCCCTTGTAGAATACAATTACAATTACAGATGATACCATTCCATGGTGGTGAGCAAGTAGGATGCATATTCACATAGTTGTGGAAGTGATTAGTCTTGTGTAGTTCGCGAAGGAATTAGTTCGGAAGAGCGCTCCCACAGGCAAACTACGCGAACTAGTTGCAGATCCCCCGCCTCTTAGTCCGTCCGCTCCTTTTCCGAAGACTGACGGGGAACAGCCAGAGGACGCGAGAGCGCGCAGAATCGCGTGATTTCCTTCTGCCAGTTACCGCCATTTAGAGCTGAGATGCAGCTCAGCTGTAGTTTCATAGACATTGGCCAAAATACGGGTAATACCACACGTTTGGGCAACACTGATCATTATATAAAAAGCTGTCATAACAAAAGAAAAAGCTCTTCTAGTAGCGGTAGCAAAAGCCAAAAAGAGCGGACGAACTAAAAAGAGCAACCTACTTCGCGGCCGAGTTGTGAACTAAAATATGCGCGATGGGTCACCAACTAAAATATGCACGATCGGTCACGAATTAAAGTATGCGCGATAGGTTGCGAACTAAAATATGCGCGATCCGTTGCGAACTAAAATATGCGCGATCGGTCGGTCGCGAACTAAAATAGGCGTGATCAGTCGCGACCAAACATATGCGCGATCGGTCACGAACTAAAATATTCGCGATCGGTCGCGAACTGAAACATGCGTTACCGGTCGCGAACTATTATGCCAAACGTATCTCGCTTCTTAGGTCGTTAGATTCTTTTCCGAAGACCGAGGGGTAATAGCGAGATGGGCGCGCAGCAGAATTAAAAATCACGTGTTTGCCTTCTGCTGATAGAGCCATTTCGACGTGAGCGTCTGCCTGCTAGATTACACAGTTCAGTACTACAAAATTTCTGTTTTGAAATATTCTGCACTTTGCAATATCTGACTAATAAATTCCATAATGCCAAGATATAGAGATAACTCTAAACTTAAACGCGAGAAATTATCCACAAACTGTTTCTTTTGGTTTGTGTGATATCGTTAGCGGCTCAAGCAGAAAGCGCATGAAGCAGCTAGGTGGGGGAACTTCCCCCTTCACTTGCATCCGCAGACCACGCAGCCGTCACTGGGAGCGGAAGAACTAAAAGAGCGAACTAGTTCATCGCAGAGCCGCGAACCAAAGTGAACGCTCCCGGTCGCGAACTATTATGCGCAAGTCTAGAAGTGATGTATACCATGATGGTGAGACAGGTGTCACAGTTTAGTGTAAATAACAGAGCATTAATAAATTAGCAGGACTACATATGCTACACTTGCTCACGACATAAACATTCTGGCAACTCGAGACAAGTTTCGTATTTAATAACGACCCCGGAATACGAATGGAATACACCCTTTCAAATTCTGAAGTCAGTAGGGGTAAAATACAGGGAAAGGAGAGTTATTTACAACTTGTACAAAAGCCAGACCGCAGTTATTACACTCGAAGAGCAGGCGGTGAAGGAAAGCAAGGAAAAATTTGGAATAGGGATTAAAGTTCAGGGTGAAGAAATAAAAACATTGCGTTTTGCTGATGACATTGTAATTCTGTCAGAGACAGCAAAGGACCTGGAAGAGCAGTTGAATGGAATGGACAGTGTGTTGAAGAGAGCGTATAAAATGAACATTAACAAGAGCAAAACAAAAATAATGGAATGCAGTCTTAGAAAATCAGGCGATGCTGAAGGAATTAGATTAGGTAACGAGGCAGTGAAGGTGGTAGATGAGTTTTGTCACTTGGGTAGTAAATTAACATGCGATGGTCGCAGTACAGAGCATATAAAATGCAGAATGGCAATTGGAAGAAAAGCATTTTTGAAAAAGAGAAATTTGCTAACATCGAATATTAATTTAAGTGTAAGGAAGTCTTTTCTGAAGGCATTTGTGTGGAGTGTTGCTTTGTACGGGAGTGAAACATGGACGATAAGCAGTGCGCACAGGAAGAGAATAGAGGCTTTTGAAATGTGGTGCTACAGAAGAATGCTGAAGATTAGGTAGGTAGATCGCATAACTAATGAAGAGGTTCTGAACAGAATTGGTTAGAGATGGAATTTTTGACATACCCTGACTTAAAGAAGGAATCGCTTGGTAGGACACATTCTTAGACATCGAGGGATCGTAAATTTAGCGTTGGAGGGTAGTGTGTGTAAAAATCGTAGAGGGAGACCGAGAGACGCGTATAGTAAGCAGATTCAAGTGGATGTGGGTTGCCATTCTTATGAGGAGATGAAAAGGCTTGCTCAGGATAGAGTAGGGTGGAGAGCTGCATCAAACCAGCCTCCGGACTGAAGACCATAACAACAACAACATCTCGCTTCTTAGTTCGTTGGATTCTTTCCCGAAGACAAACGGGCAATAGCGAGAGGGCAGCGCAGCAGAATTAAAAATCACGTGTTTGCCTTCTGCTGGCGATAGCCATTTCGAGGTGAGCGTCTGCCTTATAAATAATTTCGGTGCTACAAAATTTCTGTTTTGAAGTATTCTGCACTCTCCAATATCTGACTAATAAATTCCATAATGCCGAGATATATACATAATTCTAAACTCAAACGCGAGAAATTATCCACAAACTGTTTCTTTTGGTTTGCGTGATATCGTTAGCGGCTCAAGCAGCAAGCGCATGAAGTAGCTAGGTGGGGGAACTTCTCCCTCCACCTGCATGCGCAGACCACGCCGCTCAGCCGTCACCGGGAGCGGACGAACTAAGAGAGCGAACTAGTTCGCGGCAAATGAGCGCTCCCGGTCGCGAACTATTATGCGCAAGTCTAGAAGTGATGTATACCATGATGATCAGACAGGTGTCAGAGTTTAGTGTAAATAACAGAGCATTAATAAATCAACAGGACTACATATGCTACATTTGCTCACGACGTAAACATTCTGGCAACTCGAGACAAGTTTCGTACTTAATATTCAAATGTTTGTAGAACTTATGGGACTTAACTACGGGGTCAGCAGTCCCTAAGCTTACAAACTACTTATGAACTAGCTAAGACTAAGGACGGCACAAATATCCAAGCCCGAGGGGGGATTCGAACCCCCGAGCGTAGTGGCCGTGCAGACCGTGACTGGAGCGCCTCAGTCCCCTCGGACACCGCGGTCGGCGTACTTAATAAACGACCCCGTTTTCGTCGAGGCAAACTAATTAGCTGGCAGTATACTGAGTGTTCAAAACTGACAGCTGAGCGTTGCCAGCTAGCCGGACTCGACAAGAGCGTCACGGCGTCACCTTTGAACCGCAGCCGTCAGGTGGGGGCTGGGCGGCGGGTTCGGTGAACCAGGAGAAAAGAGGCGGACGCGGCCCTCCCGCAGCGTCACATGTGAGCCGCGCAGGCGCTGGCGTGCCGTACCGCCAAGGACGGCGCTTTGTCCGTCGTGCTGGAGCCGCGGCCTTCGCGGCCATTTTATTCTGTTTATGCCGGCCTTGGCGTCAAAACTTTACTGGTTCACGGCGTACACACCAGGCCGCCTAATAGCGCACCGTCTCTGCACAGTCGAGGGTTGCATTCGCGCCAAGCTACCGCTTCAGCGGTTCCGGTAGTTGTCATCGACACCTAGACGGTAGTGACTAAATACTGCTTGTTTAAGGTTTAGAATCAAGAAAAAGTACTTGATGAAATTTTAGGTGCATATCAGCAACACCCCCCATCCACGATAAAAAAAAAAAAAAAAAAAAAAAAAAAAAAAAAAAAAAAAAAAACGTACTGACGTGTTTTACGGACCACTTTAGATTTGTAGTTTTATAAGTTTTTGCAAACATTTTGGACCAAAATTATAATGGAAATAATAGTAAATAAATATTCACATAATATATATGACATCAACTGCGATTGGGCAAAGCTGAAAATGTGTACCCAGCCGGGATTCGAACCCGGGTCTCCTGCTTTCTAGGCAGTTGCGCTAGAAACCACTTTTTTATGTGTAGTTCTCTTTGTTGCGGACGTTGATCGTTTTTGTTTGAGGCTGTTCGTTGAATCGATGGCTCAGCTTTTTTTATTACAGAGGGCGTGGAACCCTCTGACCGGGCGCGCTGAGCCACGACACCCGGCGAACTGGGGACACAGTGATCACCGCACCTGCAAGGACTACCTAAGCACGCCTCCCGTCTGTGAATATTAAATAATAACAACTGCAGGATCAGAAGTGACGTTTGTTCTTTCGGAACTGACGCCACATGTATATAAATAATAAATTAATTAAAAAGAGTGTCTGAAACCCTTTTAGGAAAAAAAATTAGGTATTGGTGGGTTTCGAACCACCGACCTTTCGCGCAGCAGTCCAGCACCTTCTGCACTACGTTTCGGCTATAAATCAAAACAGGAGTTCATTAATCTCATACTATTGATGGCCATTGTTAACTGATGTTAATATGGCATTTGTAGACATTAGATTATCATTTAGCGTACGAAGAACGGTCTGTTTTTGTTAATTCCTCAGTGTGCGTTGCTTTGAAATGAGAACGTGTAAGGGAATGTTACGTGATTTTTGCAGATATGTCTCAAATGATACGAGATATGAAAAAATCATAAGGGAGATAAGTTGTAGAGAATTTTCTACTCTACCAATTAGGTTATTCAATTTTCGTGTCAGATGAACGTTTCGTTTGCAATTACAATTATATTACAAACGGCTTTTTTTTAGCGTTACTACCGTACTTTTTGTCCGAAAAAATTGAAAAACAGAGATTCTGGTCTCTGGCGGCCTACAATCATGTCTGTAAAATTTGGTGCTGATCGGTTGAACGGTTAGACTTAAAAACAGGGAACACGTTACGGACAGACATCCCAAAATGGCCGTTATTTTTGCAAATATCTCTGAAACGCTACGAGATATGAAAAAAATATAAGAGAGCAAAGTTGTAGAGATTCTTCTTCGCTACAAATTTGGTTATTCAATTTTCGTGTCAGATGAATAGTTAAGCCCTTATTTTCATTTAAATTTCGAGCTGTCAAAAGACGATCGCAAAGGCCCACTTTTAGTGTTACTACCGTAACCTAAAGTGGGCCAAAAAATTCTAGTCCTACGTAAGATTGATAAGCGGGTCAAAGCCCACTATCCAATCACTTGTTGATCATTCCGGGGCAGTAATAGAAGAAAGCAAACGGAAAGCTGAAGTTCTAAATTAAAAAAAAAAAAAAAAAAAAAAAAAAAAAAAAAAAAAAAGTTCAAATGTTTCGAATCCCCGACCGTAGTGGCCGTGCAGACCGTGACTGGAGCGCCTCAGTCCCCGCGGCCACCGCGGTCGGCAAATTTAACCTTTAAGAAATCTTTTACGCAGGAGGACCGCACAAATATTCTATCATTTGATCAAGTACCAACACCGAGATGAAGGACTCAGTAATAGGTATTTCTGGTGTAGAGAAGCAACTGAGAGAGCTAAATACAAAAAAGTCTCCTGATCCGGATGGAATACAAGTTCGGTTTTACAAAGATTACTGTGCGGAATTGGCCCCTTACTTAGCTTCCATTTATCGCGAATCTCTGTATGGCGTCAAGGCCCTGCTGAACATGCAGGGCCTGGACGCCATACAATTTTATTATGTAAACCCTCTTCCATGATTCTGAAGACGATTTTTATCGAAACGCGTCAATAAATGCATGACCACATCACTATCTGTAGTTCTATAATTTTACACAGCGTCCTAATCGCACTGGTTATGAATTAATACTGATATGGGCGCATACCTCATTCATGACCTCATGTCACGTCTGGAAATACGTACAAAGATGAATGCTTCTCACTAGGCACGATGGCGCCGATGTTACCACTTTGGACTCGCATTCGAGAGGACGATGGTTCACAACTCCTTCCGAGCATCTATATTTAGGATTTCCGTGTTTTCTCTACATCGCTTAAGGCAAATGACAGGAAGTCATCTCACATAAGGGCATGGCCGATTTCCTTTTCAATCGCTTCCTAATTAGAGTTGTGATCCCTCTCTAATGACCTCATTGTCGACAAAACTTTTAACTTTAATCTTCCTTAATAGTGCTAGCTAAGAACAAATTTACCAACATAAATAAGATTTACCGAGCTTTCAAAATCCTATAAATATTACTAACGACCAGGTAAATGAATAGTGACTACCGAGCACATTACTGGAACACACTCTCAAATAGACATAATTAATCTCATAATTCTGAAATGCGTTTTTGAAGTCTGTAGTAGGTGATTTTAAGGTTTGGCTTTACCTGTAGCTAAAAACTATTATAAGATCACAAATCCTGTTACGAAATTTACGTTTTGAAATGGCATTAAACAATAGTTGAAATCTTAAATGATTTTCACCTACACATGACGAATATCGTTACGATGCAGATAGTGACCGGAAAACGTATCGCTACAGTTTTTCCTGTTTGTCGTAACCCGTCTTGACGGCAATGAGTATGTCAAGCTAGGGAAGATTTCTGAAAACCACCAGTCATCGTGTAATTGCAGCAAGCTCAGTTCTTGTCCAGTAATGAGAAAATGCCGCGTGAGCTGTGAGCGTCCGTCGTGAGACGAGACTTAATTGCCGGCCGGGCTGGAGGTCGGCCCTTCACTTGACCCTGGAGCCCTGGAAGACCTCGCGTGTGAGCCTCCTGCTGCTCTGAACGGCCCGGCAGCCGCCTGGGCGAGCAGCCTGGCCACCGGAGCGCACGCGGGGACTGCTCGAGACCACAGCCTACTGGTTGCCACCTCAGGCACCGAGGACAACTTCCATTACAGGTGCAGAGAGGGCATATTTCAACTGCAAGCCTAATGGTAAATAAACTGCTGGGGTGGAATGACACTGTTTTCACTGACAAATCACAATTCTGCCTGCATCACCGCAATAGCCGTTTAAGAGTCTGGAGACGGTGTGCTGAGAGTGTAGTGGGACGGATTATTGTCTCCGCTACTACCTCATGTCAGCTCAGTTTTTGCAGAATAATCGGTTAATATTTATGTTATGTTCAGATCTTGAAATCAGCAGGAATAAAATATAGGCAACGGAAGGTTATTTACAACTTGTACAAAAGCCAGACAACAGTTATCAGAGTTGAAGGGCACGAAAGAGATGCAGAGCTTGGGAAGGGTGTAAGACAGGGTTGTAGCCTTTCTCCAATGTTGTTCAATTTCTACATTGAGCAGGCTATAAAGGAAAGCAAGGAGAAATTTGGAGAAGGAATTAAAGTTCAGGGCGAAGAAATAAAAACATTGCGTTTTGCCGACGACATTGTAATTCTGTCAGAGACAGCAAAGAACCTGGAGGAGCAATTGAACGGAATGGACAGTGTGTTGAAAGGAGCATATAAGATGAACATTAAAAAGAGCAAAACTAGGGTAATGGAGTGCAGTCTAAGAAAATCAGGTGATGCTGAAGGAATTAGATTGGGAAACTAAGTAATAAAGGAGGTAGATGAGTTTTGTAACTTGGGCAGTAAAATAACAAATGATGGTCGCAGTACAGAGGATATAAAATGCAGAATGGCAATGGGTAGAAAAGCGTTCTTGAAAAGGAGAAATTTGTTAACATCGAATATTGATTTAAGCCTACGGAAGTCCTTTCTGAAGGCATTTGTATGGAGTGTTGCTTTGTATGGGAGTGAAACATGGACGATAAATAGTGCGGACAGGAAGAGGATAGAGGCTTTTGAAATGTGGGGTTTCAGAAGAATGCTGAAGATTAGGTGGGTGGATCGCGTAACCTATGAGGAGGTACTGAACAAAATTGGGGAGAAAAGGAATTTTTGGCATACCTTGACTAAAAGAAGGGATCGTTTAGTAGGACACATTCTCAGACATCAAGGAATTGTGAAATTAGCGTTGGAGGGAAGTGTGTGGGGTAAAAATCGCAGAGGGAGACCAAGAGATGAATATAGTAAGGAGATTCAAGAGGATGAAGGTTGCCGTTCTTATGAGGAGATGATGAGGCTTGCTCAGGATACATTGGGTTGGAGAGCTGCATCAAACCAGTCTCTGGACTGAAGACCACAACAACAACAACATTTATGTCATTAAACTATTTTAATGTTTATATTTTTATGTTATGTGAATCTTAAAAAAGAATTATGTTTCTTATATTTCATGTGCTGTGATGGCGATTCAACCTACGAGAGCAACATCTTCGAAGCTGATATCAAGGAGTAAACATCTGGCCACTTCAAGTCGCGGGTCGACGGCCACGAGACAAGAAGATGCTGGTCTCTGCGGTTATCGTCGAGGATATTGACATTATTATAGAAAGTTTCATGAAAGATCAACATGGTTTAAATATCAGTTCTGTTTTAACTGTTGTTGAGTCACCATCTGTACTCTGACGTCAATAAATGTTCACGTGTCTTGAAAAGTCATCGAGTGTCACAGACAATTATTTCGGATATTATTTATTTACAAGAAATGGTATATTAATAGAAGAGAAAGAAGTAATTTCAAACCCTTTTACAGTTTTAACAAAGAAATTTATGAAAAATATTATTCTGTGCGAAAGATCCATTAAGCAGAATTAAATTAATTATTAATACTTCATTTAATAGATCGAACATATCGATCTATCAGGATATAAAGGAACTTTATATCATCTGTGACTATAGCAACGTGTAAAACACGAACTTCCTTTTGACAGTTTGAAGTATGAATGAACTTTGAAATATTTTATTAAGAGTGACAAATTTAAAGAAGCTACAGCATCACATGCTTTTTCCATCTGCGTAAGAAACTGTTTTATTTTTATTTATTATTATTATTATTATTATTATTATTATTATTATTATTATTATTATTATTATTATTATTATTATTATTTTATTTTATTTTTTTAATATTGGAAGTTTTACCTGAATTTTTATTGATGTTTTGTTGACTAGCGGACGACTTGCGGATTACGAAGTCTTACTCGGCCACATCAAAGTTGTTATTCAGTCCTACTAACGCAAGAAGAAGTACCGCCGCAAGAGACGAAATGTTCCCTTTTGCTTCAGCACATAGGTGGTCCAGCCAGTATTATGGTCTGAGATGGCATTAGATTCCATTCCCGCATGTCCTCCCCCCCTCCCCCCCCCTCCCCCTCCACGCCGCCACTCGCAGTAAGCATTCCCGGTATACTAAACAGCCAGCGTTACATCTATACATCTATGACGTGTTGGAGCCTGTTAACCTTCGCATAAATTCTGAGCTTTCTAACGAACACATGGCAACAGGGTAATGCGCGACCACATGACACGTAATGACCACGACTTTTAAGTTCCTCATCTACATCTACATGGGATACTCTGCAAATCACATATAAGTGCCTGGCAGAGGGTTCATCTAACCACCTTTATATTATCTCCCATTCCACTCTCGAATACCACGCTGGAAGAAAGAACACCTGAATCTCTCCGTTCTAATTTCTCGTATTTTATTGTGATGATCATTTCTACCTGTGTAAGTGGGAGTCAACAATATATTTTCAAATTTGGAGGAGAATGTTGGCAATTGGAGTTTCGTAAGTAGCCCATGCCGCAGCGATAAGCGTCGTTGTTGTAATGATTCCCATCCCAAATCCTGTATCATTTCCGTAGAGCCGTCTTCCCTGTGTCGTGACAATACAAAACGAGCTGCCCTTCTTTGGACTCTTTCGATCTCTGTCAAACCCACGTGATAAGGATCCCACACTGGGCAGTAATACTCCAAAAAAGGACGGACAAGCGTGGATCTTTAGTAGTTGTATATTTTAAGTGTTCTGCAAATATCTCTCCGGTTTGCCTTTCCCACTATATTATCTACGTTTTCTTTCCAGTTTAAGTCTGATGTAATAGTAATTAATAGGTAGTTGAGTTTACGGCCTTCACGTTTGGTTGATTTACCTTGTAAATTGCGAATTGTATACAAAGTTTAACGGATTTATTTTCGTACTCATGTGGACGACTTTACACTTCTCATTATTTAGAGTCAATTGCCACTTTTACACCATAGTGATATCTTATTCAGTTCGGTCAGCAGTTGGTTTTGATCTTCAGATGATTTTACTAGACAGTAAATGAAGGCGTCATCTGCATACAACCTAAGAGAGCTACTAGGTTTTCTCCCAAATCGTCTCTGTAAATAAGGAACAGCAGAGGACAATAACCTACCCTGTGGAACACCCGATACCACCTCTGTTTTAGTCGATGCCTTACCATCGATTCTACAAACTGTGTCCTCTCTGACAGGAAATCACCCATTCAGACGCAAATTTGGAGCGATAAACCATGACCACGCAATTGCTGACTTAGCCCCCCTATTCTCCCGGACTCACGAAAACGTATGGTCGGTGATTGCGAGACGACTACATCTACATATATACTTCTGAATCCCTCAACAGAATTTCTTGAAAACAACGTCGTCTTTCCTCCAGGGATTCCCATTTGTGTTCCCGGAGCATTTCTGGGACACTCGCGCATTAATCGAACCTACCAGTAAACGAACCTAGCTGCTCGCCTCTGAACTGCTTCCATGTCTTCCTTTAAACTGATCTGCTGCGAATCCCAAACACTTGAGCAACACTCAAGAAGTGGTCGTACAAGCGTTTTATACGCAGGCTCCTTTCCAAAATTCTTCCAACAAACCGAAGTCGACTGTCCCCCTTACTCACATTTGTCCTTAAATGTTTGTTCCATTTCATATCGCACTGCAATGTTACGCACAGACATTTTAACGACACGACTGCATCAAGAAGCACTTTACTAGTGCTGCATTCGAACATCATGGGATTGTTTTTCCTACTCATGTGCATCCCCTTACATTTTTCTACATTTACAGCTAGCTGCCATTCTTCACACCAACTAGAAATTTTGTCTAAGTCATCCTGTATGCTACTACAGTCAATTAAAGACGACACCCTACCATACATCACAGCATCAACAAACAGCCGCAAATTACAAGTTAATCTGTCCATCAGATCATTTATATAGATAAAAAATAATAGCGGTCCTACACACTACTCCGGGGCACGCCTCAAGATACACTGGTCTCTGCTGAACACCATTCTATTACTTAGGAAGTCTTCCAGCCAGTCATAAAGCTGTGAACCAATTCCATATGCTCCTAACTTTGTTAGCAGTCTGTAGTGTGGCACCGCATCAAATGCCTTTTTGAAATCGAGAGAAACACAATCTGCTTGTTGCCCTTGTTTGTTTGTTGGTATAGTCTATGGGACTTAACTACGGGGTCATCAGTCCCCAAACTTATAAACTACTTATGAACTAACTAAGACTAAGGACGGCACAAATATCCATGCCCGAGGGGGGATTCGAACTCCCGACCGTAGTGGCCGTGCAGACCGTGAGTGGAGCGCCTCAGTCCCCTCGGCCACCGCGGCCTTGTTGCCCTTCATGTCATGTGAGAAAACTGCAAGCTGAGTTTCACCATATGTTTCCTAAACCCGTCTCAAGGAAATTTACTATATTTGAGCTGAGAATATGCTTCAAAATTCGACAGGAAACTGATGTCAACGATATTGGCCTGTAATAATGTGGGTCAGTTCTTTTACCTTTCTTATAAACGGGAGCCACCTGCAATTTTTTCCATTCACTAAGAACTTTGCGCTATATTATCCCAGGGTACACCACGTGCTGCTTATGCAGCAGCGGTTATAGTCAGGAAGTGGCAGCAACACTCAGTACTGATTCTGTCATCTTCTTAACTTCGCAAGGTATAGTATTTTACTTCATATGATCTTTGTACAACTCGTTGTCTCCCAAATAAATATGGTTGCGCAGGCCATGCGCTTTCTTGCTTGTAGTCCAATAACAAATGTTTGTAAATCTAAGGGACCAAACTACTGTGGTCATCAGTCCCTAGGCTTACAAACTACCTAAACTAACCTAAAGACAAAACACACACACACACACACACACACACACACACACACACACACACACATACACATACATACACATGCCCGAGCTAGGACTCGAATCTCCGACGTGCAATGGCCGTGCACACCACAGCAAGGCGCCTTAGCGCGCACGGCCACTCCCGCGCGGCCTTGTCCATTAATACATGTTTTCAGAAACACACAATCTTGATTGCAATGTTGTATCAACATTGCTACCAGAGATCAGTTCTTTTTTTATAAATGTTTCTCCACTGTCCGTACAGAAGGAAAGTAGTGGATCAAGAAAAGAAACCAAGGTGCGCCTAAATGGAAATTTATGTTTAGGTGCTATCCGAATCTGTTGGTTATGTAGAACAAATTTAGATTCTGATGTAGCATGATTTACTCAGTTGGTTTCCTCCCCCACTTTCTCCCCGCCCTACCACAACAAAAAGAAATCTAGAAATCAAATGCAGCCGGGCGGGAATGGTCGTGTCGTCTGGGGAACCATGTTACCGCTGCCGTCGGAGGCTCGAGTCATCCCTCGGGCATGATTCTGATTTGTTAGCTTAAGTAGTTTGTAATTGTAGGGACCGATGGTCATAGCAGTTTGATCCCTTAAGACAACAAATATTTGAACAGAAACACTATTTTTTCAGTATTTAATCTCAATGGTTCTTGCTACTTCACATTTAACTACTCTATAGCTAAATGTTTCAAGTTTGCTGCACCTACGCTATTAAAGGTAACGTCCACTACTTTTATGCATCACCTTCTCTATGGGTAATATCTTATTAAAGTTTAGCACCAGTTTTGTGTCCCCGCCATGGTAATGATTATCTGTCACATGAAGATGACCTTCTAAAATAAATAAATTTTTATTGATCAACATTTTGGGTTTTTCTTTGAAAAGTATTGCGTTGTTTCACACAGCAACGCAAGTGTCAGTTAAAACCATTCACATTACTTGACACTTGTTCTTCATTTAAATTCCTTTAAAAATGCTTTAAGCCCGAAACTGAAATACTAGAATTGAAGATACGTACAATAGGAAGCGGATATCTTGTCATGTAATAAAAAAGTAACAAGACTGTGCAAACATTAGACTGCCTGAATAGATTCTTCAAAATACTTGCGGTTCGCTGAGTTGGGGCTACGTGTCCAAAGTGTTCGCTGTCGACGAGAAATGAACCATTTCTGTTGTAATAAAATTGTCAGAAATAGAATATCTACCTTAACTGCATCTACGTGAAGTACAGATGTTGAATCAAACAGTTCCATCAACATTTAGAAGAAATATCTCCACATCTGTTCTCAGCTTAAATTTACGACTGAACTAAGTATTCTTGAAGTCACGTTAATGACGACATAAAACCGAGCCACGTAAAAGAAAATTATAGCGATAAAATCTACAGACTGTTCTTTCATCCGGTGCATACACGTGAAGACATAAAAATGAGATCGTCTGAACGCCTTCCTTAGATTTACAAAATGTACATAAAATGATATTACCTTTAAGAAATTAACTTGAGAACAATCTCATTTATGAAATAAAACAAATTCCATTCGCTTTTCTAAAGGTAATATCAAAGTCAGTTGGTTAATCGACACTGAGTCTGATGTCGGTTCTGTCATGTCAAGGTCAGTTGTGCAACGGTGTGGAACACAAGGTCGCTCGGGTAAAGTACTCAAGGACGGACGGTAATAGTTATTAGGTGAGGCAGTGATTAAAGTCACGATTGTTAAAGACGCTCTGCTGGAATGAAAATTGAACCATTACGAGTTTGCCATCCAGAGAAGCGATAAACCGCCCCAACAATAGCATTAGGCAAGAATCACGTCAGGAACATCGAAGTTCCAACGGAGAGGCGGCGGGCTCACATTTTTAGTCATGGACGACAAACGATTCCTGATGCCGTGATGTTAGTGTTACGTATAATGTCTATCATATTTCGTTGATGACATTAACGTTCCAAATTATGACTTTATCGTTACGTCAACCTGAATACAATGTGAGTCGCTGTCGTATCGGATTACACTGTGAGGACAATCAGTTTCCATCTTCCTTTCCACTGGGTCCTTCGTGTTACTTGTAAGAATAGCATCTGCACTGCTGGAAGTAAAAATTAGGATATTCTCTTAGAGTTTGCTAATTTTCTCAAGATTTATTGTAAAAATAATGCCTGCACAGTACATGAAATGAATACATTTGCAAATCAATAACTGAAGCGCTAGTGAGGTTTTTATTTATTTTTCGTGTTCAGAACACCATCCATTACACTCTAGAATGAGTCCATGTAATAAATTTCAAAATTCAGATATTTCTTGCCGAAAAAAGATACACAGATACACAGATGGCCTTGTCACTAGCTACCTGTAAATGCAGATGGGGGTACAGCATGTGCTGAGGTTTGGGCACGTCAGGAAGTGGTCGTCCGTCTGGACATTACCACAGTCGTACAGAGGTTCCCCGTCGAGGTATCCCCTTCTGGAAAGGTTGAACTTGCAGTTTGAGACCCCTGTCTTCAGCCTGTTGAGAGCCTTCCAGGTTGTAAAGAATTTGTTACCTTCATCTGCTAGTTGTTCTTTCTGCGCCAAGATGGGTTAGGTGTTGTTTCCTGCGATAGCTAAAGCCTCCAGCCTCCTCTCTTCGACAGTGTCGTCAATAAGTAATGAAAACAATAACACCACCATCAGCTGTATTTTCATATTGTCATATATTGGCAACCAGTTCCGATAGACAATGCTATCATCATCAGGCCCTTAAAATAGGGCAAACTGCATTTTCCTGCATTAAAAACCAACAAAAACTACTGGTGTCACACAGTCGTGGACACAGGGACTGTTGATCCTCCTTACTGTTAGGTTCATTGATTGGCCGACAGCAGGTGTTTTTGTTGTTTTTTAATGCAGCCTGATGATGATGGCGTGCTCTATCGAAACTGGTTGCCGCGAAGTGACAATATGAAAATACAGCTGACGGTGGTGTTATTCATTATTTTCATTTCTATAAATATATGACTGAGACCTCAACATCCATACATAAAATGGACAAAATCAACCGTGACGTCAATTGGCTCTGATGTCCAAACGAAGCTCCTTCTTGGGCAAAGCCGCCTAGACCCATGTACGGAGTGACGATTGTCTGTCATTTGTTTCTTACTCTCCATCTCGACAGCTACTTGCCGCCGTATGCTAGGGGAAGCTATCCCTATGAGATGTTAGATCTTCTTTGTCGGCGTGGGTCTCAAACATGCCGATATGATGCGGGCTGACTCATTTACGGCCACGTCGGTATGTTTCACTTGGGCAGAATTCTTCCACACAGGCGAGGCATATTCAGCTGCCGACAGACTGAGTGCCATGGCTGTTGTTCGAAGCACTTGTGGGTCAGCATCCCAGTTTGTCAGTTTACGAATGATACTGTTCCTAGTGCTGACATTTTTCTTAGTGTCTGAACAATGTTGTTTGAGTTCTATCCAACTTCACCCCAGGTATTTGGGAACGTAGCATTGCTCCAGCTCTTGTCCTTTCCAGTTTACATGGAGTTTTGACTTAGCTTCCTTATTTCGCAGATTGAAAATGAAGACCTGAGTCTTAGCTGGGATGGTTTACAAATGGTACTGGTGATAGTAATTACCAAGTAATTCCAGAGCTCTCATTAAGTTCCCTCCACTTCCTCGAAGGTGCTTCCTTGGGCGGCCACAGTCGTCTCGTCAGCATTAATAAAGTGCCTGAAATCGGGGTGTGTTGGCTGGTCATTTGTGTATATGTTGAACAACACCGGCGCTAATACACTGCCCTGAGCAAGACTTTCATTTTGGGGGGGGGGGGAGCGGGGGACTTCCCCCATCTGCTCCTGAGGTAGCAGCTGACGATCCATGCTGAAACATCTATATTAGTACGTTTTGTTACCTCCACAAACGTCCATTCGATCATGCAGATGGTGAATATTGTCTTGGGATACATTACTAGACGCCTGCTCGACCTATTCACGTATTTCTGCAAGAGTTGTGGGCTGACGAGTCGCACGTATCATTTGTCTCCCAACTATATCCCACATGTACTTGATTCGATACGAGCCCAGAGTCGAGACGAGGTTCGGTGACACAGGTCTTGCACCCACGAATGACCAAAATTGTCCGTCGTTCTGCAAACGATTGTGTTGAAACGTTACTTTTGATGAAAATCAGCCGGCCGCGGTGGCCGAGGGGACTGCGGCGCGGCAGTCACGGTCTGCACGGCCACTGCGGTCGGGGGTTCGAATCCCCCCTCGGGCATGGATATTTGTGCCGTCCTTAGTGTTAGCTAGTTCATAATTAGTTTGTAAGTTTAGGGACTGATGACCCCGTAGTTAAGTCCCATAAACTATACAAATATTTGAACATTTTTGGTGTAATTCAGGGCCCCGTCCACGTGGCAAAATTGTAACTGCACTGCTGAAAACAATTAGGGTATCAGGTCAGATGTCATACACAATATACATATGGCAACGTATTTTATTCCGTTATTGGTTACAATTGTAATTTGTGTGCGATGAAGTAAGTCTTTACTTGAGATCTACTGGGCGTTTACTGAGAGCCAGGCACCACGGGACTACTATAACAATGAAAAAATGCCCTCTAACACGGTGTTTGATAACTTCAGACGGCCAGTACAGTTGCATACCTCTGTGGCATGGACAGAATGAGGGTATCAATCAGCTCTTGAGGGATATTTGGCCATCCTTCAATGAGTGCAATATCCAGCTCTGCAACCATTGTGGAAGGTGCTGGCCTGGCTTCAATCCGTCTGCCAAGTGCATACCAGACATGCTCAATCTGGTTTTAGTCTGGTGAACAAGCTGGCCACTCCATTAGTTTGTCCCTCAACATCAAGCATGTTGTCCACCGTTGCAGCTCTATGGGGACGAGCGTTATCGTCCACCAGAAGGCAGAAGGAACCCATCTGCTGTGGAACCAGCGTAGGGCACAACAAAATGTCGATGGATCTCGTCTCTATACCTCTGAGCAGTCAAAGCGCCAATAGTAACACCGGAACGCAACATTTGTCCACGACCGCGATACGGTGATGTTTCCTGCACATAAGCAGGATTGTCCCGAGTTCCACGTTCTCTCCAGAGGAATGAGCGATGATTTTCCGGCTGAACACGAACTCTGGTGACTCATCTGTGAACGGAACCCAACGCCATTCGATACGACTCCAATAGGAGTCACACACCAAAAGCCTCAATGCATACAGGCCACATTCCGGAATTAGATTGCGGACTGTTTGTGTTGATATTGAGCGTCTTGTTGCTGCCTGGATGGGGCGTCGTTGCAGATGAGTTGCATTCAGCCTCCTGACTGTTAACCGGAGATAGCGGTCATCTCTTTCTGATGTTACCCATACGCAACCTTTGCCTTGTCTTCCTTTAACGGTTCCTGTCGTCTGAAATCGCGTACAGCTTACTCCAATAATTGTAGCTATTTCCCTCTGTGTCTGTCCCGCTTCCAACCTTCCTATTGATCTCCATGCCATTGATTCGGGTAAGTCATGTTGTTGTTGCATTGCACTACCTGCTATCTACACCACCTCAACCCAACTGCTTGTGTAATTCGTTTGGTAGAGTAAACACAAGTAAAACTCCCCTGCAGTTGTTGGCACTATTTCGTTTGCCGTAATGTTGTTGTCTCCAGTCCGTAGAACCGACAGAAACACGTCTAACCATTTTAGTCCATTCTTCATGCTTCAGAACCTAGGTATCTCAGCTGATCCCCTAATTGTTTTGCCAGTGTATGTAACCACTTAATGTTTATAATTTAATTCAATATTACATAAAAAGTGTATGTTATACTATCTATAGCAAAATGAAAATTCAATGCAATTGATACACGTCGGTTTGCAGCACGATTTTAGAACATATACTTTCCTCAAATATTATGAAGAGAACGGCCTATTGACCCATAGTCAACACGCATTCATAAAATATTTTTGTGAAACACAGCTGGCTCTATGCTCACAGGAAGTTAATTAGACATTCCACATTTCTCGATTTCCGGAAGACTTTCGACACTGTACCTTATAAGCGTCTTTGTAATCAAACTGCGTGCCTATGGAATATCGCCACAATTGTGGGATTGGATTCGTGATTTCTTGTTGGAAAGGACACAGTACGTCACAGAAAGTCATCGAGTAGAACTGAAGTAATATCTGGCGTTCCCCATGGAAGTGTTCTAGGGCCCCTTCTTTTCCTTATTTTTATAAACGATTTAGGAGACAACATAAGTGGTTCTCTGCTGTTGTTCGCGGATGATGCTATCACTTATCGGTTAGTAAAGTCACCAGATCAAAAGCAACTGCAAAATGATTTATATATCTACCTGGTGAAAAAATTGGCAATTGAGCGTTAATAATGAGAAGTGTGAAGTCATACCTAAGCCCGTTGAACTTAATTTAGACGATAAATAAGTCAAAACTACAGGCCGTAAATTCAACAAAATACCTAGGAATAACAATTAGAAACAATTTAAATTGGAAAGAACACACAGCAAAAATTGTAGGGGAAGCGAACCAAAGACTCCGTTTCGTTGGCAGAAAACTTGGAAGATGCAACAGTTCTACTAAAGAAACTGTCTACACCATACTTGTGTGTCCTGTTTTGGAGTATTGTTGTGCTTTGTGGGATTCCCACCAAGTGGGTCTGACAGACGATTTAGAGAAACTTCAAAGAAGGGCAGTTCGTTTTGTATTATAGCGTTATAGAAGAGAATGTGTCACGGAAGAGATGCGCGAGTTGGGGTAGAGATCATTCAAAAAAAAGTTTTATTTGTTGCGAAATTTCTCTCACGAACTTTCGCTTCTGAATGCGAACATATATTGTTAGCACCCACCTACATAGGGAGACATGATAATCAATATAAAATAAGAGAAATCAGATCGAAAACGGAAAGATTTAGGTCTTCCTTTTTCCCGCGAGCTGTTAGCGAATGGAACTGTAGTAAAATACCATAAAAGCGATTCGATGAACCCTCTGCCATGCAATTCAATGTGACTTGCAGAGTATTATTTTAGACTGAAAGTCTTGGTAGAGGTATGCAAACTTCATTATAAAATTTTTATAATGATTTTAAAAATGCTGGAGATTGCTTGAATAATCAAAAGATGTTATCAGTAGATTATTTATTTTAAGTTCACAACATGTTTCGGGCCTAGCCCATCATCTGGTGATCGATATAATATAAATTTAGATTTGATATATTCAAATTTGTCATAGAAAATACTGTTGTTATGTACTCACAAATAACAAGAACAATTCTTATTTGTCAATACATAACAAGAGTATTTTATATGACAAATTTGAATGCATCAAATCTAAATCTTTTGATTATTCAAGCAATCTACAGCATTTTTAAAATTTTGCAGAGTATTTATGTAGATGTAGATAGCATAAATTTAACAAAACGATTGTTGCACCTGAAGATGAGAACGTAAACCCCCGAAACTCGTCGTGGGATAGACAGAAAGAGTGACTGTTTCAGATAAATGTCTTGATTTGAACTTTTATACTCAGATAAAACATGTCTAAATTGTGCCGACTGATTTCGGTTTTCCCAGTACTTTGATAGTGTGATTGAGGCTCCTGTCGACTGCAACGTACAGCCGCGAATCGGCTTACCAGAAGCCGCCATTCG
Source organism: Locusta migratoria (assembly GCA_026315105.1). NCBI lineage: Eukaryota > Metazoa > Arthropoda > Insecta > Orthoptera > Acrididae > Locusta > Locusta migratoria. The sequence continues at coordinate 467,485,409 of CM048744.1, read as the reverse complement.
CAAGTAGCATAACACGAAATATTTAGCTTACTGCGATGACACGAACGAGTCGTAGTTGTGTGTACGATCAGTGTGTGACGGCAGCCGCCGGCGCATGCGCAGGAGGCGGCGCCGTCCGTGACCCTGCCGCCTGCCTGCTGTCGCCTCGCCTCTTGGCGCGGCGGCCTTGCTGGCTGTCGATGCGGTAACAGGCAGCGGCTAACAGCTCCATACGCGCGCTCACTCAGAGCGACGACCCCACCGCCGTTCTCCTCGTTCCCATTAACAACAGACAACGGTTCGCAGATCTTGTGTGCCGTCACGGTGACGGGGAACAATTGCTGATCTCAATAAACTGTTCTTGGGCTTCCGTTCGCGTCAAGTGGTTAAACCTATCAGTATTGCACTGGACACGAATGAAGAAGCTGATTTGTTCTGGTTATGTATCTTATTCAGAGGAAGAATAATTTCCGCGCGGAATGGCCGCGTGGTCTAAGACGACATGCTCGAACTGGGCTGCCGTCTCCAAAAAAATGTTCAAATGTTTGTAAACCTATCGGACCAAACTGCGTGGTCATCAGTCCGTAGCTTGCAAACTACTTCAACCTAGATAAACTAACCTAAGGACAATACACACACCCATGCCCCAGGGAGGACTCGAACCTCCACGGCGAGCAACCGCACGCTCCGCAGCGAGATGCTTTAGACCGCTTTTTTTTTCCCCTTGCTCTATAGGTAGTTTTGTTCATTGCGGACGCTGATCGTATTTGTTCGTTGATGTTCGAAGTGTTCTTGGCTCGGCTTTTTTATTACATGACCACTCGGCTACTCCACCGCGGCCTGCCGTCTCCGTCGGAGGTCCGAGTATAGGTGTGTTTGTGTTGTCATTAGTGTAAGTTAGTTTAAGTAGTTTATATGTCTACGGACTGTTGACAATAGCAGTTTCGTCCAATAGGTTTCCAAACATTTGACATTTTAAGAAATATCGGATGACCGAGTGTTGCTCGGGAATTTTTTCCTGTTACATAGTGATATTGTTATATAAATATTTTAAACGAAAATAGCCATAAATGTACCTGTCACAGGACTAGTGCCCCAGTGCTGACTCGTTTTCGAGGCTAACGTAGCTTCTATGTTCCGAAAAAAACGAAATTATATATATATATATATATATATATATATATATATATATATATATATATATATCGAAAATCGCGTTTTTACGAAAAATACAACTATGTAGGTGAATTTCAAAAGAAAACAATAGCGTAAATACAATATTGGAGGAAGAATAGCCGCGGCGGAACGGCCGAGCGCATTGAGGCGCTATGCTACGATACGCGAGGCAGTTCCCCGTCGGGGTTTCGAATCCCCCCTCGGGCATGGACGTTTGTGCTGTATTTAATATAAGTTAGTTTGTAAGTTTAGGGACTGATGACCCCGCAGTTAAGTCTCTTTAGCTTAACAAACATTTGAATAATCTGAAGAAGAATATTCTGGGTACAACTATCGATTTTAAAAGATGCAGTCGCGGACTTTTTCCCACATAATTTCATGATTTTTAACAAGATGATTTTTCCATAATTGTTCCACATCATTTTGCGGCTGGTGCAGAAACCGATTTGTAGGATGACATGAATAAACAGCCTTGGTTGCGGATTTTTATATTTTAATGACGCGTTTCGCATAAAGTAGTTATCCTCAGGTAATATAAAAAGAAAAATGAGTTTAATTAGGAAACTGTGTCTTGTACTAGTTCGTTTGTGCATACGCTATCCGATGGAGGACTTTAATGGTTCAACTTTCAATTACTAGTCTGGGCAGGAGTAGTTCGTGAATTGAGTGTCTGGATTATCAGCTGTTAAATGTTTTTTTCTTTATTGTTATTTCACGCCAACTATACATACAGCCAGCATGCTGGCAGCAGCTTAGGCGCTGCTGTTCAGCCGAGAGTATTATGACACAATGAACAAGATGAATTGAAATAACAATGACACGGCGTTGAAATATGAAGTTTTAAAATCCTTGACATGTAGAAGTAAATTGGGAACAAACACGGTAGATAGCCGATAAAAACAAGTCGTCAGTGAAAATTCTTGTGCCGCGGTGGCGTTAAAAGCACAGTGAGAAATCGGACACCGGACTCACGAAGAAACACTCGTAAAATTTACGGCGACGACACTTGTTAGTGGGCGATGGATTAAATATTGTGATTATCGGTGGTATCCTACAATAGAAAAAAGGAAAAGCGAAAGATAGTGACGGAAGAACCTAATAGAAATTATCAGTTGAGAAGAAAACGACAGATAACAAGTGAAATCTGCACAATCGACGACATAATTTACCTAAACCCGCTGCCATGCACTAGATACCATTACAAAAGGGACACCATAATGTCAAAATACTGTTGATTGCTACTGAACAGCTGATCATTCAGCAGACCCTCAACTCCAAAAACAGGTTCATTTGCCAATTTCGAATTCTTCGAGCAAATTAAGTTGTAGACCCTTTTGGGAAAGTTGCAGCATTTGCATATTGATAATAGTGGGTGGAGAATGCCCAGAAGCCCTCAGATTCTGATCAAAAAGTGAATGCTATTTTATCTAACTTTTGCTTTTATTTTCGTGTTTCGAGAACTTTTGGGTGCAATTGGCAACATGAATCGAAAAAATGTTATGAGACCATTTCACGAGAAGAGAAACCATCTGTGACACTGAGGTTAGGAAAACATTAACATTTAAAATCTCAGTGATGAAATCCTCTGTATTGATGTTTAATGCCATTGTCTCACATCCATCAGATCGTCTGCTTCCATAGTCCAGTGGGCCGGGCGCCGTGGCTCAGTGCCCTCTGTAATAAAAAAGGCTGAACTGAATATTCAACGAACAACCAAGAACGAACTGAACCAACGACTGCAAAACATAGATCTACCTGGGGGAAAAGTGAACAGCATGGTAGATTACCACACAGGGGACCAGGGTTCTATTCCCGGTCGGGTTGAAGATTATTTCCACTCGTGGAATGGGTGTTGTGTTGTTCTCCTCGTCATTTCATCATCATCGATACGCAAGTCGCCCATGTGGCATCGCCTAAAGGTTTGCACCATGCAGGCCGGACACGATTCCAGATGGAGTTTAACGGACAAAACTGCCACATGAAATCATCATCACAATCGTCAACCTCACTTCACGGCAGCTACTACACAATAGAGAAACGACTCGTTCTGCACTCGCGCGGTTAAAAAAGTGGTGCGACTAAACCACGACGTGAACGCTACCATTAAGTTGCTTGCATAGGTAGGGCGGAGCCACTGTTTGTGGTCAACGGTTGCGCTGAAGCAGACCACCGAGACGGCCAGCAGCGCCACCGTTCAGTGGTTGTGGCTGCGTGTGAAGCCGCGCGTGCACCGCCAGCATTCGCTGTCGGCAGAGTTGTCGAGTGGCGCTGCTAAGTGGTTACGTCTGTCTCGCACAGAATGATCTATTGATCCAAGGCCAACATGGACTTAGAAAATATCGTTGATGCGAAACACGACTAGCTTTTTACTCACACGAAATGAGTACTTTCGACAAGGGATCTCAAACTGATTCCGTATAATTTTCAGAAGGCTTTTGACACTGTACCTCACAAACGACTTTTAATCAAATTGTGTGGTTATGGTATATCGCCCCAAATTTGCGACTGGATAGGGCATTTCCTGTCACAGAGGACACAGTTCGTAGTAATCGATGGTAAGGCATCGATTAAAACACAGGTGATATAGGGAGTTCCGCAGGGTTGTGTTATTGGTCCTCTGCTGTTTCTTATTTACATAAACGATTTGGGAGAAAATCTAAGCAGCTCTCTTAGGTTGTTTACAGATGACGCCGTCATTTACTGTATAGCAAAATCATCTCAAGATCAAAACCAAATGCAGAACGATCTATATAAGATATCAATATGGTGTAAAAATTGACAACTGACTCTAAATAATGATAAGTGTGAAGTCGTCCACATAAGTACGAAAATAAATTCGTTAAACTCTATTAAACTTGGTCTAAACAGAAGTGAAGGAAATTAACTCCACTAAATACCTAGGAATTACTATTGCTTCAGACTTAAACTGGAAAGAACTGTTAGATAATTTCGTGGGAAAGGCGAACCAGAGAGTGCGTTTTATTGGCAGAACCCTTAAAATATGCAACAGAACTACTAAAGAAACTGCATACACTACGCTTGTCCGTCATGTTTTGAAGTACTGCTGTCCAGTGTGGGATCCTAATCAGGTAGGTTTGACGGAGGACATCGAAAGACTCCAAAGAAGGGCAGCTCGTTTTGTATTGTCACGATACACGGGAGACAGCGTTATGGAAATGATATAGGATCTGGGATGGCAATCATTTCAACAACGGCCTTTATCGCTACGGTGTGGGCTACTTACGAAATTCCAATCGCCAACATTCTCCTCCAAATGCGAAAATATATGATGACCTACTTACATAGGTAGATCAGATCATCAGAAATACGAGAAATTAGAGCTCGAACGGAAAGATTGAGGTGTTCTTTCTTCCCGCGCGCTATTCGAGAATGGAATGGGAGCTAAATAGTACAAAAGTGGCACTTAAATGTGATTTGCAGAGTATCCCATGTAGATTTAGATGTAGATGTCTAAAGGAGCACTACATTCTAAGAACTTTCAGCTAAGAACTTCTTTTCCATTGTTAAGTGGTACGATTGTGTAGTGGTTAAAAGCAAACGCTTATATACTCGTTGGTTGAGACACAACTGGTGCCCATGGCATCGTCATATATGAGCATGCGTTGACTCAACTTTCGACGTGCCCGTTTCGACTTTTAGATCATTGGATCCCACTCTGCGCTCAGCTGCATGCCGCCGACTCTATTGAAAGTGCTGTCGTAGACTTTCATTTCGGAAAGGAAGGAAGGACGCTTAGGGCTTAACTTCCCGTCGACAGCTTTTTGAAAGGAACCATCCCGGCATTTGCCTGGAGTGATTTTAAGGAAATCACGAAAAACCGAAATTGGGTGTCCGAAGGTGGATTTGAACCACTGTCCTCCCTAATACGAGTCCAGTGTGTTACCACTGCGCCATCTCGCTCGGTTTTTAATTTAGATGATTTTTTTTTAATTACACAACTCCAAAGGCATGTGTGGGAGCCAAGACGAAGGTTTCATCAAATTTAATTCAGTATCTGTATTCTAAAGCATTCTCAACTAAAGCAGTTTTCTCGGGGAATCTCCTTTGATCCTTCCGGCGTTATTCTACAGCTCACACTGTTCGTCTGACGTAGGACAAGCCTCTTGCAGACCTCAGGAGTTCAGGTGCGTCTTTAACTGGTCTCAATATTTCCCGTAATTTTGTTGGATGCCTGAACTCCTACTTATGTCCAGCAGGCGGCTTATTTTTCCCAAAACAGAACCAGAAAACGGCAAGAAACCAAGTTTCTCCTCCTCCTGCTTGCTGTTGGTCTTACTGTGATTTTTACTTAAGATCACGTTACTTATGTCATAACCACTGTAGCCGCTGCATCTCACGGGACAACGTGAGAATTCCACGATGCGATAACGTCTGTAACACAGTGCACTTCTGTGCTGGGTGACGATGACTGAGGGCGTGCAAGTGCAGATTGGTGCCGAAGGCATCCATTTCGTTTGGAGCGGACAGGACGTCGAGGAAGGGTAATGCATTGTATTCTTACAGCTCCATGGTGAACTGTTAATGTTCAAGAAATCGTCGAGTTTCTCACGTCCTTGTAGCCAAACCAAGAAGGTATCGGAAGAAACATCTAGGCTTCAATGGCTCCGTGCCTAAGGCAATATTCCTGAAATTATCCATGGAGAGGTTTGCAACAGCTGAAGCTAACGGTCTTTCTATTGAAACTCCGTCACTCTGATCGTAATACTGTCATACAATGTTATTGCCGTGAGAATCTGTATTCTTTCAGTCTCTGATCTGGTTTTTCACCGCCTTACAGAACAATTTTCATTTATTGTTCAATCTCAGTTACGCATTTGTTTATCTTATTTCATTTCATAACACGTTCCTATTACTTGGATCATCTTCAGGTTTACCTAAATTGTTGCGTCCGTAACCCGTCCCACCAGCGTTAGGTTGTTGGCAATGGTGCAGTGACTTACCGTCAAGTAAAGAAAAAGACCAAAGAAGGTTAGCTCGTTTTATGTTATCACTAAATACAGGAGAGAATGTCGCGAAAATGATACACTTGTTAGGATAGAAATCATTGAAACAGAGACATTTTCATTTTGAATGTAACACATGAGATAAATCTGTTTCTGCAAGAACGGAATTACAATACTAAATTGTCTCCTAAGAATATGAAAATAATTTGTTTCCTGTAGGTGGCAACGGAATGATTAAGTATTCGTTTTTCCGCTAGATATTCCGAGTGTAACGGTAGAGAAATAGTCTGAAAGAGCTCCGATGTACCCTCCACCAGGCGCTTAAGTATAAATTGCAGGGTAATAATATGTATTGTAAACCATATCAGAGCACTTTAATACGTTTTAACGAAGTCAAGACGGCTGGAGGCCGCAGTTATTTAGGTAAACTTCTACAGATCTGAAGATGATACAATTGACCCAAAAATCATGGAGAATAAAAAAAATGGGTAACTGATCTAAAACATTAAAACTGTACAGTAGCTAACGTACTTGCGTTGATTATGTCGTCCATAGTGTCAATTCTTCAGGTTCGCGGAATGAAACTATCGACGAATACAATTGTCAGTAATTGACCGTACGAATTCATAAACAGTGGAAAACAGCCAAGCAAAGAACATCATCAGAATCCGGCAAATCCCCGAAACACCCATTATGTAGTTACAGACGGTGATAAGGAAATGCTCATCGGCGGCAGTTCTAAAACGATTAACAGCATACATTTAAAGGAACTAAATTTATTTCCTCCGTTCAACAGTATTCTGAGAATCAAAGTGAGAGCACTGAAAACGTAATTGGCGTATGTAACAAACATATGCATGTACCTCAATTCATTGAGCATTGTTTGGCTTTGCGTGCCGTTTTCCTTTTACCTCATTACTTTCACGAGACACATTTTGTCCCGAGATTTTTGTAGTGTATGAATGACGGTATTTTGTTCCTCTAGTTTTTCTTTTTGGGCGAATCCGTCTTACTACATGATGCCCTCCACTTACCGCTTCCTTGCGACACTGCTTTAATCTACTGCTATCTCCATTACTTTTTAATGTCATCCAGTATTTTTCTCTGTTTCATCAACCTTTCTCTCTTCCCAATAATTTCATCTTCACTGATTCACTCGATTCCCTACCAAGTATGTTCCAGCCAAGACGTCTCTATCTTTTTGTATTGTAAACGTAATCCAAATTTATTTACTGTTTTATTCATAAAAGTACTGTGTTATCCCGACTGTACGGTTCATTTTACTTATTTAGCTCCCCACTCATTTTCAGAACAATACAAGAATTTTTCTCTTTTTCTGTTTTTCCGTCCATTATTCAATTATATTTAATGATACACTATAAACAAAACATTTGGATAACTGTTGAAAAGCTCCCAGGTTTCTAACCGTGTAACAGTGTTTGCACTATTGTAACACTGTCACACAGCTGGAAATCTGATTGCTCTTCATCAACAGAATACGCCGGAACAGTCTCCTCATATTTGGAGAATCTGGTTTTCATTATTACCATTATTTTTTTTAACCTGACAACAAAACTTGTCACTTTGTTGAAAGTTCGTTTATCCATAAAGATTCCACTTGTTACTTCCTTACCCTAGTTTCCGTTACCGTTACCAGACTTCCCAAGTAAAAAAATTTCTATTTTCTATCACCTATTAAAATTTATCAAACTTTCTTAACACAAAACCAATAACCATATTCAACTGTTATTGCAATACTGTAGTAGTTACCAAGTGAGTCACACAAAATAATTAAGACAGGGTAAACTTCAAAGATACATCAAGCTTCATAACAGAGTACACGTATGCTCACGCCAGAGGGAAAACAAAACTTCAGATGGTCGTTCAGGTCATGGGGACGTTACTCGCTTTAAATCAGCAACGTTCACTGACCGAACTTATCGCTCTCCAAACAAGGATTTGACATGAGATCCTTCCTCTCCAAAGAAGGCGAACAGAGATGAGGGGAAGATTCCACGGTTGGAATAACAATGCTGATTTGGTCGAAGTCACCCAGAACGCTTCACCACGTGTTCGAGGAGAGGCAAGTCCGCCAACACGTGCCACTGCGTCTATCGCGTATGTTTACCACGCTTGAGGTGCCTGGGATCTTCCAACTACGACTCAAGATACCGCAGAAGGCACGGATCAAAGAAGCCGCCGAGAATCCTCTGCCAGCCATGATGTAACAGTGAGGCAAAACTGACAGTTGAGCTGGAGATAAGAAGAGCCGCAGGAAATAATAGTTGGGTAACATTTCGTGTTATAACCCTTTTCTGTCAATAAGTATAATAGTCCAGGAAACAGGAAACAAGTGCCAGTGAATACAGACAACATTAAGCTAGTGTCCAAATCCCTAGAAGTATGAGCATCGCATGATGTTATTGATCCGTTGGGTCTACATCTATGCAATTTTGTCGGACTCACGGAAGTTGTATTAAAAGCTACATTGGTACAAATAATTTGAAAGAACGGTTTATAACAGATAGGAGTTATTGAATATGAGGATGCAGATATAAAAAATGGTGACACTGTTCTCAAAATTACAACAAATCGTTGAAAGCCAAGCACTATTTCGAAAAATTATATGGAAATTTTCTCTTTTTATCTTATGCTGTATTAGCCAAGTAGTGTGAGAGAATTAGTCAAATTCCACTAAAAAAAGAATAGAATTAATACAAAAGGGTCAAAATAGCAAGAGCTTCAGGGTGATAGTGTCTAGTTACACACTAAAAGAGCATGCGTTAAAAATTTTTCTTACTTTCTGCTTTGATGTCGAGTACAAGTAGTCGTATCAGAGTTCGCTTGTGTCATTTTGAGCACGTAAAAAATTCTCAGACATAACTTACCAGTGTTTGAAAGTGGAAAAATTATTCTACTATTGATAATCTAAAAACAAGTTTAGAGAGGCACTTTGACTAAAAGATTTTAGTTGAATTGAATTTTACTAGATGTGACAAATGATAGAAATCTTGAAGTAATTTTCGTAAATTAATTACGAATACGACTATGTCGGTCAGCTTTAATATGGAAAGGCAATCGATTTAATGTTTGCTAGACGAGCAGTTAAAACTCCAAGAGTTTTACTGGACATTTCAGCGGTATTAGTGCCCTCTATACGCGAAAATTCTGCTCACTGTCTACATAAATAAAATCAGAATTTGTTGGTAGTATGAGCCAGCTTACGTCCATAAGTCAGAAAAACAACATTAATAAATTGTATTAACGAACTATTTTTCGACCAATAGAAAAATAAGTAAGTTTGTTGGAATCGGTCATTTCAGACCACTGGAGATTCCATAAAAAGAAACGCGTATGGTAAAAAGATGGCATCATATCATGGACAAATAATACCTTTGTAATTGTAAAGCAACTACGAACATCATGAGCACGTCATTACTGTGTGTGAAAAAGTTGACAATTTGAGGGGATCTGGAGGGTTGCCTGAGCAATCCGTGAACTTGTGATGAAAGCGTCCGGATGCCGTAGCAGCCAGCACACCTGCCTAATCAGCAGGAGATCCAGGTTCGAATTCAAGTGCAGCACAAATTTTCAACATTCCATTGTTAGAAGAGTAAAACCAAACCAGTGTGGATTTGTTAAGAGATGCAGTACCATCAATTCTATCCATTCTACACGCTTTTTGATGGAAAAGCACATTGAGAAAGACTAGTCTAGCAATGTCGCAGGTATTATTGAAGCTTGACGCCACCATCTTACCTACACAAACTTCAAGAAGTATGGGTATGGTACGAAAAATTACAGCCAAACAAGACACACGTATTGACCATTACTGTAAAAGTGGCTTGGTTAGAACAGATTATTTATATTTCTTATGACTGTTTTATTCATACATACGTAGTTGGCTACATGCTCTTTGTAGTGGTAATATGGGGACGCGTGCTAAACGTTGACTTAAGTGAGACCAGTTATACTCCATACAGTATTGCCAGTCTAGTTAATGTATGTCTATGCTTTAAACACTAAGACGCTTTTTATAGTGCCACTTCATGAAAAAAATTGGACGTAGTTGAGATACAAAATTTTGGAGAGGTTCACGTTGCAGATCAGTCCGCATTTGCCATATTTAGTTAACTCTCTTCTTACAAAAATTCAAGAAATCGCCATCTATCCGCTCGGTGTACCCGACTTGCGTCGCCTTGCACTTATTCACGTAGGCGTTCCTCAAGCTACGTAAAAGCTTCTGATTCGCGAGAGCGCGGTACTGCTCCCACGATCAACGATTAATCGTGGATCACGCTCCGCGTACACTTCTGAAGCGCGAGATAGGGTGTGTCGCGCTCACGACACGCCGTTAATCGTGTTACAAGCGCTACGCTACTTTGCAACAACTCAAAGCCAGCAAGGGGATCACTGGGAATTAAGTCTAGATTCATTGTTTTCCTCCGCATCTTGGTACAAAATCTTCTGAGTGATCCTTACATTTGCAGGGAGCTCAGGAATGCTCGTAGTATTGCAGATGCCGTCCTAAGATCAATAAAATTAAGCTATAATGAAACGCCTGACGCCAGATCCCAGGCTGAAATGACAATTTCACGAACCACTTTTTTGGGAATGCACCTGACATTTCCTATATACAGTTTCAAAAAGTATTATGACTTACTCATTTCCAGCCAAGTACGCGGTTTACAACGCAATAACTAAAGAGATTCGCGGTGTGTGGCATTGTTGACTGAGAAACGCGAGGCTTTTCTTCCTCCTCTTTCCTAGCGGTATGTTAAAGTTGTGCCTTAAGTCTACGCTGTCTGATCCGTATCTGCACACTTATCGGTGAATATTAATATGGGGCGTGTTAATCATTTGATTTTATATCAGCTTGAACTCTGCAATCTCATTCCAGTAATAGCAAAATGAACGCTGAAGTTTTAAAATTCACGTTTAAGAAATGGTTCACACAGGAGGATCGTACGAATATATTATCTTTTGACCAACACAGAGACTCCAGAATCGAGTACATACGAGACATCCCTGGTGTACAGAAGAGACTGAGAGAGTTGAACACACATAAGTCGTCAGGTTCCGATAGACTCCCAGTTTACAGAGTGTACTTTACGGCATTCTTAACTTGGATTCACATCAAATGCTTGGGCCAGAAAAAAGTCTCAAGTGACTGGAAAAAGAAGCGGAAGTGACTTCTGCTTATAATAAAAATAATTACAAAACAAAATAATTGAGTTTGCTGCAGAATTATTCAACATATTATCAGTTAAAAAATATTAAATTTTCTTGAGAAGGAAAAAAAATCAGTCCATGCATCATCGTGGTTTTAGTAACATCGCTCGTGAGAAACTTAGCTAGCCCTATTCTCAGATGTATCTTTAGAGTCATGCATAAAGGGCAACGAGCGGATTGAATAATCCTTGATTTGCGAAAGACGTCTGACGTACTTCAGACTGCTAACGAAGGCACAGGCAAAAATGGAATAGTCTTGAAATATGTGAGTGACTGGAAGACCTATTAAGTATTAGTACGCTGTCCTCTACGGCAGGTGTTCCTCAGGGACAAGGGTATCGTCAGGAGTGACCCAGAGAAGTTTGATAGCACCGTAATTATTTCCCAATGATACGACGGACCAAATGGGTAGCACAACACTATAAGGCTGTCTGCTGATGATACAGTGCTGTCCGGAAAGGAGTCGTCAGTGAGGTACTGTAGCAGGATACAAGATTGTGGTTGTTGTGGTCTTCAGTCCGCAGACTGGTTTGATGCAGCTCTCCACGCTACCCTGTCCTGTGCAAGTCTGTTCATCTGAAAATAACTTCGTCAATCTACATCCTTTTGAATCTGCTTACTGTATTCGTCCATCGGTCTCCCTCTACCATTTGTACCCACACACTTCCTTCTAATGCTAAGTTGACAATTCCTTGACATCTCAGAATGTGTCCCACAAATCTATCCCTTCTATTAGTCACGATATGACAGAAACTTCTTTTCTCCCCAGTTCGGCTAAGAACTTCCTCATTAGTTGCGTGATCTATCCATATAATTTTCATTATTCGCTGTAGCACCACATTTCAAAAGCTTCTACCATCTTTCTGTGTGAAGTCCGTATCATCCACGTTTGACTCCTATACAGTGCTACACTCCAGACGGTGCTACTTTCAGAAAGGACTTCCTAACATTTAAATTAATATTGGATGTTAATAAGTTTCGCTTCTTCAGAAACACTTTTCTTCCCGTGGCCATTCTGCACTTTTCGGCATTGGCCCCTTGACTTGCATTTACATTAAATGCTTGGACCAGCACAAAGTCTCAAGCAACTGGAAAAAAGAATTATAGTTGGTGTGATGACTGACAAGTAACTGTAGCTGTGGAAAAATGTAAGGTAGGAGAAAGTGACCCGTAATGTTCAAATACAGAATTAAGTAGTGTGCTTCTTGATACAGTTGCATCGTTTAGCTAGGCGTAACGTTGCAGCGTGTTATGAAATGGAAAAGCATGTAAAGTGAGTATTGGATGAATTTTCGGAAGATGTGGTTCACCTGTAAAGACGTCCGCACATAGAACACTAGTGAGAACCATTCTTGAGTAGTACTCAAGTGTTTGGTATCGTTACCAGGTGGATTGAAGGGAAGACATAGAAGCAACATTTGTTACCGGTATGTTCGATCAACTCACGGAGACGGTTGGAGAACTTACATGGGAATTACCGATGAGAAGACGACGTTCTTTCTGAGAAACGCTATTGAGGGAATTTAGAGGGCCTGCTGCCTGCAGAATAATTTTTCTGTCGCCAACTTACATCTCACGTAAGGACTACAAATATATGGGAAATTAAAGCTAATACGGAGGCATTAGCAGCCATTTTCCCCCACTTGGAAAGGAAAGGAAATGACCGGTACTGGTGCGACGTACCCTCCGCCACACACCATATGGTGTATTGCGGAAAATGTATGTGTAGATGTAGGTTATATGTATCTGACTCAGTGACTGCCCCTTCTTCATTAAGAGACGAAACCAGATGAGACACCGACGTCGCACGACGAAGTTACGAGTGAAGTCGATGTTATAACTCATACTAAAGGGGCTCAGTTGGTTTCAAGACGGGACTCGAGGCAGGCCAGATCATTTCTGGAATGTCGTTGTTCACAAACCTTTCCCTCACAGAAACTTCATTATTCCAGAATGCATTGTCTTACTGATGGAACCAATCGTTGCCTCCTACCTACTTCATTGTTGGCAATACACACGATGACATGTGACCTTTCTTCAATCATTCGCCGAACACGAAATCGCCCAACTGATTGCCACAGAGTGCAAAGCGATTCACAACTCCAACTCATTCCTTTCCGCGTCGCTATTTTCACCATCTAAAGTGTCGCTTAGCATCGGTGATAAAACAAAATAATAAGAACACCTAATAAAGGTGCGATTATTATTATTCTTATTATTATTATTTCTTTTCTTTTTTGTGTGTGTGAGTGTTAGAATTGGCCTACCATTGGTTTTGACAACAGCTGCCACTCTTCGAAGAACAGATTCGTAAAGTATTTTTATAGTTTCAAACAGAATGTTATCCATTATGCAGCAAAACATCCACCAGTTGCTTCAAAGACGTTGGAGCTGTAAATTTGGTGTTAGGTCTCTGCTATGAGACTCCCCATAACGGTGCAATTATTTTGACTCGTGGCGATTTTGCTCTCCAGGGCAGATGTTTGATAATTGTCTAATGCTGTATAAAGCAGGCCTGAATCTTTTTGGTTTTGTGTGTGTGTGAGTGTGGTCGCAGTACCACTTTAGAATATGGCAGTATTAATTCAGCATGTGAACGGTTGACATAGGTGCCCATATCATGTCGAAACCTCCCCCATGCTTGACTGAAGAAAGCCGTATCATAAGTTCCTTTTGGGAATTTCGATACATAAACTCGGTTGTTTGTAGGAAGAAATATAAATCATAATTTATCGGACCATACCACTTACTTCTAGTCATTAAGTGCCCAGATTTTATTATAGTAGCACCATTTTCTTCGCAACTTTAGTGTTAGCTTTTATTATTAGGGGATTAACAACCTTTTCATGAATATGGAAATAGAATTACTCAAGTGAGCGTTGGATTTTGCAGTCTCTTTGGCGTCGCAGTTTCATATTGCCTGGCCACAATCGTTCTCAATGCTTGTCGATCGTTGTCAGTTCGAGTTTCGCTCTCTATCCATTTCCGCCAATGATGTTTTATGTACACAGTCGCTATCGAGGATACTGCCGCTAGTGAAGCGGTAAACGATGCAGCAGTTTCGTCACAGATGCTCCTACTATCTACGAACCACCGAGCTGGCGTCTTTGGAAGTTTTAAGAGATCACGCATTTTACCGATCATATGTGCTGACTGTCGAAAGACAAAACGTACAGTATACTGCAAGGTAAAGTTCAAAGCTTTATACCAAAGTTTTGTACTGCGGTGGCATTCGGTGCGAAAACCTACGCAGTGGTTCCAACTTGTAACAAGATATAACACATTGCTTGGTTTTCATATTATTTTGTCCACCACCTGTAAGTGTGGCTTTTGATTATGAGGAGTTGCTCTTGCATTGTACACCGTTCTTTATAAGAACCGAGAGAATTTGAAAGTCATAATACTTTAGTTTTAAAATTGAAATAATTATTTTACATGGAAATGGATATTAACCTAGTTTCATTCTTGTTATTGAATCGTGTTCGATATGTTAACGATTACCAGCTTTTCATATTTTATCCCATTTCTTCATTTAATCTGTATACCAATATTTCGCATCATAAAACAGTAAGTGTCGAGTTATAGACTTTTAATTCGAACATAACTCTAGAATACTGTTGTTGTTGTGGTGGTGGTGGTGGTCTTCGCAGACTGGTTGGATGCAGCTCTCCACGCTGCCCTGTCCTGTGCAATCCTCTTGATCACATAATACCTATGGCAACCTACATCCTTCTGAATGTTATTGTATTCGTTCCTCTGTCCCCCTCTACGATTTTACCCCACACATTTTCTCCTAATGCTAAGTTGACAATTCCTTGATGTCTCAAAATGTGTCCTAACAACCTCTTCCTTCTCTTAGGACATGCCAGAAAACTCCTTTTCTCCCCAATACTATTTTACGAATTAGTCACACTAAATCTTCCTGGTTGGTCGTTAATGATATGTTCAGCCTAGAATATAATTCCTTCATACAGTCTTATCCATTAGAAACACATTTTGTGCATGATTGATATCTTCAGGTCTAAGACTGATGAACACATGTTCGGATGAGGTGCTTCAAGAAGTATGAAGTTTGGCATCATTAGTGTTTCCTTATGTTTCTCGTTACTAAGGAATCCAATGATACACGATACTCTTTACAGAAAGTGAACGTACGCACGTCTTGTCGCCAGGGGATTTGGAGCGCTACTGCGGAATATCGGCCTCGAAACACGAGCCCGTCTGTAACCAGAGATGTCGCTGGTCGGCTTACTGAGATCGTCGTGCGTACTCTGCTGCAGCAGTCTCCTCCAAAGACCACGAGCTTGTGCGGCCGGCGGACCTTGTACAGGTAAGATCAGAGCGACTCACAACACCTTCCACTATGGGAAGTAACAGCAGTTGAAGCCCGCCAAAACTCGAATCTTCGAATTTTCGCAGGAAATCTTACGGTATCTCTAAAAACGATTTCTTATCACATAATCTGTATCAAGCAAAATCAAAGAAACTATGAACTTTGGTAATATTGCCAACAGTCTTCTGACGGAACGAGTGGTCCAGTGGTTAGCGTCGCAGATCCCTCTACTGGAGGTCCCCGGTTCAAATCCCACCACTACCACACGAGAATTTATTTATTTGTATTTACTACTTCTAGAATGTTCTACGTGTATCTTATGTTTGATGTACTAATAATTTCCATAAAATTCTTTCTCTGTACAAATAGCGGAGCACTCCAAACAGCAGGCAGTCTGTTCTGATCGTACGCTTGTGTTAGCAGTAAACCTGTTCTAAGTGTTGCGCTCTATTAACAATTTATTTATTTTATTGGTTTTTTCTGTTCCATAGGAGCCAATTGATGAGTGAGACTCCATGGTCATGGAACAAGTCAATACATTAATTGTTACACAAGAAAGGTAATAGAAAAATTTTAAGTAGTCCTTTGCACACGACAATCTTAAGACAAAGTGAAAAGAATCAATAAAGAAAAAATAAATTACCTTAATTGTTTAACTTTTCTAGGAGTTCCTCGACAGAATAAAAGGAATGAGCCATGAGGTAACTCTTCAATTTAGATTTGAAAGCGTGTGGATTAGTTCTAAGATTCTTTATTTCTTGTGGCAGCTTATTGAAAATGGATGCCGCAGAATACTGTACCCCTTTCTGCACAACTGTTAACATGGTGTGATGCAAATGTAGATTAGACTTCTGTCTAGTATTCACCGAGTGAAAGCTACTAACTCGTAGGAATAAGCTGATATTATTAACAACAAACGACATTAAAGAAAAAACGTATTGTGACGCCAGAGTCAAAATTCCCAAACTACTGAAAAGGGGTCGACATGACGTTCGCGAACTTACACCAGATATTGCTCGAACCGCCCGTTTTTGAGCCAGAAATATCCTTTTTGCATCAGGCGAGTTACCCCAAGAAACAATGCCGTACGTCATAAGTGAGTGAAAGTAAGCGAACCACCTGCAGTTTTCAACGTGACAATAATGTGAGTTGGTAACGAGATTAGCAAGTTTGTAAAAGCCCACACTACGTAAGAAACACAAGTGATACATTGTACCTACCCTGTACTTCAGACACATTATGCCTACAAGAGGGGAGAAAACTCTTGCAGGCAACGAATGCTATCTTTTTAAAATAATTCCCACGGTATTACTTTTTGATATGCAATTTCGGAAGAATTTTGGTGATCAACAACACGTAATAAACGGAAAAAATGAGTAAGAATACACTGACATAGGCGTTAAGAAAGGTTAAATAAACAATGAAACATAAACTACATAATAAAGAGTTCTAGATGGAACAAAGGTATTTATGATGATTACTGGGTCTTGTACTAATATATTAATAGTTAATTTATTACTGGAAGTTGCAGGGGAAAAGAAACATTGGAGTGACAGTAAACTTAAAATAGAAGTCACATATTATCTAGACTCTTTGGTACAGTAGGCTTGCGAAATTGAAAAGATAAAGGGAAGACGTGTTGGGTGTCCATTAATCAGTAGAAAATCCTAAATTTTTATGTAATTACGTCAAACAAAGAGTACTTCGGGCTATCAGGAAGGCATCTAGCCACCGTGATAACGCAATTACTTCTCTAATATTGACTGTAGGAAAGGTACAGGAAACGAATAAGCTGTACAAATGCCGGTATGCAAATAATTGGGCGTCTCCTCAAGATTGTTTTACCAAGCGACTGTACTACCTATGGTACAAAGTTGTATGCAGTTTTGAGGATAGTGGATCAGAGAGGGCGTGCCCATACTGAAAAATTCCTCGTCTTGTCCTATTCCCCAAGTACTCCTCAACCTATTAAAATAATCTACAAAGCACTTACATTTCTCCATAGCAACATAGCAACCAACAATCCCCTAATGTTCTGATCCCTTAAATGTTATATCCTCACTGTTGTGATGCAGTGTCAGAGAAAGAAGTAGGAAAAAAAGGGACTGGTAAGTCGCAGACATTAAGAAGCGGTTAGTAAATCAACCACTCGTCTTGGCGTTCTTCCAGTAAGCCGATTTGAAGTATATCTTACTCGGACTACGAATAAGGTGCAATGCAATGATGGTGATTTCCTGCTCCGACCGGGCGAGCCGCCGACGTGTACGGATTACGGTACACCGCATTTCAAATGAAGATATTTTATATTCATTCAAGACAGCCGAGGTCAGTTAATCCACCAATTGATTCATCCTCTATTTTAGCGGACACTGCGGCGAACTTGTTAGGATTCCGACTTGCTCTCTAATTTGTTATGGATAAGATTTTAATGTGTTGGCAGGATAACTGGTCCACCCTGGTTTTGAAAATTATCCTTACTTTTATACGTTTTTCTCGTAATTTCTATGGAATATTAAATATGACGTTTTAATTTTAACATGATAGGTTCCAAAAAGAATGACGCCAAGATCGCTGGTATATAATTTCATTTTGACGACCGGTTTCGATGGTCAAAAAATGTTTTACATAGCCGTCATCTTATAAATAGTGGTATGTAAACTTTTACTACAATGACATAGTCCATCTAGGCACTTTAAATTATTTTATACAACAACTATTGACATTACAAGATAAGGGCTATGTAAAACATTCTTTTGACCAGATAATGATGACAGAGAGAATCCACACCGGTCGTCAAAATAAAATTATGTACCAGCGATTTTGGCTTTATCCTTTTTGGAACCTATCATAATATTGGATCGCCTCCTCACAATATAGACAAAGTTTAATTTTAACGTTGACCAAGTTTCATAGTATGACGGGGTAGTTAATTATTATAGAGCAAGAACTTTTCCCAGCCATACAGAAATGTGAAACCTTGTCCATTCTTTATGACAAAGAGGGTGTGCATTAATTAAATAGTATTAAAATTTCTAATCATAGATTCGAAAAGTACGCAAAATTCCGATTATATTGATATATCAGAATTTTTGGTCCAGTTAAAATTGAGAAAGTCGATGAAATTAATCGGCAATTAAACAAAATCAAACTAATTTCTCCCGGCACTAACCGTCGTCTCGTTGGGGCAGAGTATTTATCTGAGTTTTAGTAAATTCGCAGTTTGGCGAACAGCCGCAAAGGCTGTTCCAGCTGTTGATTTTAATCCTTGGATAAAGCGTCTTCCCGGCGGAAGGACGTCCCTGGGTACTTCAACCGTTTTCAGTCACTACAGGTCAGCGATCTAAAAAGCGCGAAATGAGGCTGCGCAGGCGGGATCCAATCTCAACAGTTTCTCTGGAGACGTTGGCTACGAGTCCCTAATTTTATCGGCGGATGCATGTTGCGGTTCGACGCTGGAGTTAACAAAACGAGAGACGCCTTCCCTCCCTCAGTTGCTCGCTGGTCTTGCAAGGTATAGGACCACGAACTATCCTTGTGCGGCAGTTGCCGCCAATGTAGTAGATCTTGGTACTGACTTACTGTGTCAGTCGTACACTTCCTTGTTGTAATAAGTAAAGTGACTCGGAACGCCCGCGAGTTTATAGACATGTGACAGTTTGCAGTTACAGGCACAGGAGCCTGCCGCTAGACATGCCCCCCAGTAACGTCGACGCTCTGTAGCGTCGATGGATGACGTTGTCCGGGCATGGGTTTCTAAGCTCATTTCGTCCCTCAAGACGCCTTCTACATCCCTTGAAGTTTGTTGGTGTATTTTTGTAATACTGAAACACACTGACGTATGGACCATACGCCCCTCTCAGTCTTCGACGTCCATTTAGTGCCTGTATTATGCGGAGGATTACATTTTGTTACAATTTTTTTATACTGGCATGTGAGGAATCGCTCAGTGAAGCCCGAGTGTGCGAATTTCGCCTCACCGTTCACAAAGTAAGTTCCGTTTGGTTATATAAAACAAATGTGAACAGAGACGAAAAAAACTATTAAACTACTTTTCTACATAGCTTCCGAAATTTTGGAGGCACTTGTCATAGCGTAGCACAAATTTTTGTATGCTCTCTTCATAGAAGGTTGATGCCTGTGTTTACTACCAAGTGGTAACATGTTCTTTCAGCTCGTTATCATCGTTGAAGTGTTGAACACCAATAATTTAAGGTGTAAGAAGAGATGAAATTCGCTACGAGCGAGGTCCGGGCTGTACGGAGGATGATCAAACACGTCCCACTGAATTTTCCGTCGTTTAAGAGTTGTTTGGCCACATTCGCCGTGTGAGGTCGAAAGTTATCGTGGGAAAAAAGACGCGTTTTGACAGTAACCGTTGGCACTTGTTCTGTTTTGCGCGGCGCAATTTCCGTATGGTCTCGCAGTAACCAAGTGCATTGATCGTTTGGTCTCGTGGTAAGAATTCAATCAGCAAAATGTCTTTTCCGTACTAAAAAATGGTGCACATGACTTTATGAGGTGTCAAAATTTGCTTAGGCTTAACCTTCGTTGGGAATGAAGTGTGTCTCCATTCCATTGATTGCCGTTTTGCTTCTAGGGTGTCGTACGGTACCAAAGTTTCATCCCCTGGACTATCCGAGAAAGAAACCCATCGCCTTCTTCATTGTAGCGTGCCAAAAACTAAAGTTCACTGTCCATCCCTTGTTTTTTCAGTTATTCAGTAAGAATTTTGGGTACCCAACGTGAGCAAAGTTTTCGAAATTTCAGTTCTTCAGTAACAATTTCATGAATTAGCGATCGTGAGATTTATGGAATATCCATAGCAAGTGCACTAAGTGTAAACTTACGGTTGTGCTTAAATTCTCTTCAATTGTGCGAAACAGTTCTTCAATAAACATAGACGCGCGTCCACTTCGTTCTTCATTGACAATGTGACTCATCTTCTAACCATTGAATCACTCTTAGTATTTTGTCCGTAAAACTCCAAGTTTGCCGAAGAATTTACTTTGGTTTAAAGAATCATATATCTGATTTCACACGCGGCGACATTTCCAATTACGGCTATCATTATAAAGCAGCACTACTAAGCACACGTCGGCAGCAGCGATCTGAAAATGGCGTACATGTCTTCTCCTTGAGTCAGAGTAACTGCCGCGCATGCTCTAAATTGCGATCATAGTGCTGGTGCTGATAGAAATAGAAACGGAACATACTTTGGGGGCGACCATCTCATGCGTGAGCATTGCGTTCTGCGCATGTTGTCAACATAAACCTGGGTGATCTGGGTATCCCTGTGTTTGTTTATGTGTTAGGAGGGATCGCAAGTTATTTTTCTCGTGTAAGTTGCTTTTTCGCGGTGTGTTTATCGTGTAATAGTAATGGTAAATCACTGTTGTTGTTATGGATGCAAAGAAAAATTGTGAGAGGAGAGTCAAGTTTATTATGAATGTTTCTAATTTTTGCGACACATCTAGCTTGTACTACATTTAAACATTGCCCAGTTTATTTTACATTCACTTTGTGATTTTCCTTACAATATACGGAATGGTTGATAAACTTTCATAACATGAAGAAATTTAGACTTCTTATCCTCACAATAGGAAACCATAATGTGTGTGGCTGTGGAACAAAGAATGATTCTATCTAAATTACGTTTTAGTTTCCTGAGGGATAATGAAGAGTGAAGATATGGATAAGTAGGAATAATGTTGTCCCTAAGAAATATCCTCAGTGTGTCTTAAAGATTTGAGGAGGAATGTTTTGGTAAAGAAAAATTTGGATATGTGTGGCTGAAGAAAGATGCTGTTCCCATACTTTTTAATTTTCCACAGCAGTTACTTCCAAGAGAGTCCGTACAGAAGCCCCGTCAGAGAGAAATTTGCCAGATGTACACACACAAAGAGGCAACTGGAGTCTACAATTTGGAAGTGTCCTTTGCGTTTTATGGTGGTGAACTTCAAATGACTATGTAGGAGGACTTGATTCATCTTGATACACCTCTGACAGCTTTTATTTGCATGATGTGTGGCCAGTTTGTTCGTCTGGAACTGTAATAAATATCACTTATAAACTTGTGCCATCAAAACACAGTTATGTTATATGCAAATTCAAAAATGACTTCTTATGGTTAATAAAAATTGAAAGAAAAGTCGTGGGCGACAAAGTCTTACCTAAGTACAAATTCAGTTGCTTTGTGGGATTGTATTGTCTTTTATCTTCATAAAGTATATGATCCTATCAAATCCCTTCATGTGTCTCGCCTTCTAATTGTGTTTATATTGTCTATGCTCGGCACATGCGTTTGAAAGGCTAAAATATCTATTGCAGAAGAGACTGTTAAGTTCTCGTATGTTCCATGAGTTGAGAGAGGAGAGGAAGGGGGGATATTAAAATGTGTGGTGTATTTTTTAATATTCGCCATTTATTTTGCAGAACATTTAATCAGCGACTGTATTTTATATCACTCTTTATTGAAGCTGAGAGTTGGTAGGACTTCATGAGACGTGTTTAATAATCTTTTTTTATTTTTTATTATTTATTTATTTTTGCTAGCCTACAACAAAAAATACATCTGGTGCACAAAATCTAGATTAATAACGATGATTTGTAGGTTATATATTCGTTAATGTGCGGTAGATTCGGTGATTTTTGAACAGTTTAAAAAGCATTAGATAACTGTCAAACGTTTTTGCAATGCTATCACAAGATAAATTTACTACAAAAGACTTCGTAATTCGACAAAATTGCTGCATAAAGCCAAAAAAACTACACAGATTTCAGTAGAAATAAAAGAAACGGGCACAGTTGAAGTGGGACTGTTGTTGCTAAGAACGAAATAGCTCATTTTGTTCTTCAAAGTACCAAATATAAATAGTATTCCACAGCTTCTACGGAGAAAATCATTTTGTAATAGCGATGTAGAGACATTGTAAATACACACGGTGCTTTACGGTAAAACGTACAGCGTCCCCAAATCAGGTGATCAGCCGGCCAATGATGTTGACAACAGGAAACTTGTTCTGCGCATGTGAATACTCTCTCTAGAGATATTTATTCTCTATGTAGACGACCCATCACACACCAGACAAAAGAACGCCTTAATATTGTCTCGTCTCCCGTTTAGGAGCTATGTTTTCAAGTCTCTTGCTCATCTTAACGAATACGGAAATAGAGAGAAAAAGCGACATAAAAAACCAGTTACCGCGCGGGAAAGGCCGTGCGGTCTAAGGCATCTTGCTACAAACTGAGCAGCCGTTCTCCGTCGGAGGTTGAAGTACTCCCTGGTCCAAGGGTGTGTTTGTGTGTGTGTGTGTGTGTGTATGTGTGTGTGTGTTGTTCTTGCAACTTTAGTTAATTTGAGTAGTTTGTAAGAAAAGAATATAGCCGGCCGCAGTGGCCGAGCGGTCTTCGGCGTGCCAGTCACGGTCTTCACAGCCGCTGCGGTCGGAGGTTCGAATCCACCCTCGGGCATGGATGTTTGTGCCATCTTTAGTGTAAGCTATTTCATAAGTAGTTTGTAAGTTTAGGGACTGATGACCCCGTAGTTACGTCCCATGAGCTCGACACATATTTGAACATTTTTAAGAAATGAATGTTCAAATATTTGTAAATATAAGGGACTTAACCGTTTAATGCATAGTGTAGCTGATCAGCTACATACCTTATATTTCCCTTTATCTCTCAAATTGAGCAAAATTTTCCCACTTATTCATGTGTAGCTGTTTGTATACGTAACGTTACATATGATAGTAGCTCGTCCTAGAAATTATAAATTGCAGAGAGCTACTGGATCATTTCGACAGTTAGCTGCATTAAGATATTTCTAATATGTGCGTTTGTTTATCTTAGTATTCCTCCTTTGCCATGTGAAAGTAGTCAATGACATACCACGCTGGCATTATGAGTTACTTTCTAGAAAGATGAGAGGCACAATAGTGACATTTATTACATTGGGTACATCATGAAAGCTGAACAGGTATAAAGTTTTTTTTTTTTTTTTTTTTTTTTTTTTTTTTTTTTTTTTTTTTTTTTTTTTTAATATAATAGTGCATAAAAATGTAAGATTTTTTTTTTTAATTTTGTCAGTATGTACGGTCTATACATTAATCGTGGTATTTTTTATAGTTTGTAGTCAGGGGCGCCGATTCCGTGGGTGATCTGGGGTTCGTGCACTCCCCAATAAAATTGAGGTAAAAAATAAAATTGTATAAATTTTTTAAAAAATCGGGAAAAAATCAAAACCTACCTTATGACTCAAGAGGCAATGCAAAACGTGACCATAGCGAGAGACGATATTTCATACGTGAAATATGATCAGTTTTGTACGCGGGTCCCCAAGCGAGTAGTAATGAGCGTCTGTGTTTTACCCACTATGCTAGCTTTAATCATCCTCATGCACGTCGGTGCTTTTGACCCTTCAGGTGTACGTATTTATGAACATTCAATTGCGTTCTTTCAGGAATTTAGCTTGAAGAATCTGATACTGATGCTAAAGTTAATGGTTTTTTTTTTATTTATCTTTGTCACTTCCCTCGTTAAAAATTATAGATTCACTTGAAATTTGTAATGCTTTTCTCTGGGCTAAAAAAAAACCTTGGACTATATTAATACTGTCAGAGATGTCATGTAGTTATTTCTAAGTGATGAAAGTTTCCATGAAGTATACAGCTCTTGCTTGGAACTGACCAAAGAAGTTTGATGTCGGACTTCAATATCTCAAAATATTTCAAAGATTTCTTTAAACCTTGGTGACGGTGTTCTACCAAACGCTTTTGTCAGAAAGAATAGCTTCGCACAGTAAGTGTTAGATTGGTGTACAGTGAAAACTTGTTTCATTGGTCGTGTAGAAGTTTTGGGGTGTTACTTATATCGAGATATCCACTTCGGCCAATTATATCGCTTTATTGAAGTGTCCTAATGCAGCCATGCTTTCCTTCTCGTCCTCCTCCATCTTCCTTCTATCTTTAGAAGGTCAGACAACTGCCTATTTACTTTTATTAAGTATTGCTCATTCAGAAATGCATGAAGATGATTTTCAAGTGGGTTGTTTTCGAAAATTTGTGAACCATGGTATAGAACACCCACACTGCTTTTCAGTAGTCGGCGCCTCTGATGTTGATCATCAGTCCCTAGTGTTAGAAACTACTTAATCTAGTTTGAAGGAACTTATGCTAAGGACAACACAAAGCCGGCTGCGGTGGCCGAGGGGACTGAGGCGCTCCAGTCACGGTCTGCACGGCCACTACGGTCGGGGGTTCGAATCCCCCCTCGGGCATGGATATTTGTGCCGTCCTTAGTTGTAAGTAGTTCATAAGTAGTTTGTAAGGTTAGGGACTGATGACCCCGAAGTTACGTCCCATAAGCTTAACAAACATTTGAACATTTCTTTTGGTCCACATTCATTTCACTCACACTGAAACGTCCCTTCTCTTTGCCGAGAACAAGCAACCAGTGTAACGAATTTTATTGTGCCAGTGGTAAATGGCCTTCCTTGTTCGTGGCTTCTTACCGTACTTGGTTCTAAACATCCGCTGAACAGCTGTAGCACACGTGTTAGTGTCGAACTACAACACACAGAAAGCTGGTTCCGGACCTAAACTCGCCATGTTTGTGCCTAGCGCTGTCTATCGGCAAATTACCAAACCACGCTGTGACGATATTGATAAAAAAACCTTTCAAGGGTTTCTCTTGAAAATAACATATGCATTATATGTGTACATTGTTTGGTTCTTGTGTAATCAATAATCGAAAGTTTCCCGGTGTTTATATACACCCTGCATAGGAGAAAAATCCAATGCAATACAGTAACACTAATGGTGACAAATTGTTGGAAATATCGAGAAGTAACCGTCCACTCTGGCTTTAAGTGTAATAACCCCGTGAAAGAAATACTAGAAAACCAGATTCCAGCCAGAAATTCAGAAGGAAGAGGGCATGCGAGAATGGCCATGTGATCTGAGGTGCCACGTTATGGATCGCGTCGGAGGTACGAGTCCTTCCTCGGGCATGTGTGTGTGTGTGTGTGTGTGTGTGTGTGTGTTGTCCTTAGTATAAATCAGTTTAAGTAGTTTGTAAGGATCGATGACCTCAGCAGTTTGGTCCCCTTGGTTTACATACATTCGAACATTTTGGAAAGAGTGACTTATAAATAACTTGTTTAATCAATTCGTGAGAATTGCTTGTGAGTCTTGGACCCCTTCAAGTTGGATCCAAAGAAGATCGGTGCCTTTCCTCAAGGAATCGCTAAGCTGGCATGAGAGCGTTACGAAGGTGCTCAAGTGGAGCCGTTGTACGTCACTGACATATTAGTTATAGTATTTAAACATTGAAACATTTTTTTACAACACAAACACCCATGCCGGAAGGAGGACTCAAACCCCCAACGTCGAACGGCCGCACGCACCACAGCACGGCGACTTTGCGCGCACGGCTATTCTGCCGCGGCGTGTTTGGAAGACTAGGGGACAATCAGCTCAGCAGGTGGTCCCTTGGTCTACAAAGGTTAGAACTTTGAAAAAACGTGTTCCAAAGAGATCCATTTGCTAATCCCGCTGGCTTTGTGGGGAGGGCGCAGGGAAAGCCGTGCCGGTTCGTAGTCGCTGGCGGCCGTCGCATTGACCGCGACAGTGGCGGCCAGGCGGCCACTTGTCAGCAGGTCGTGAGAGCGGGCGCGGCGGGCACGTGGGCAGCACGCGGAAGCGACGCCCCACACACCGCCGCACTTTCTCCGCGCCGCCGCTTGCGCAACTCACACACACACACACACACACACACACACACATGTAACACGCAACGCGGAGCACGAGCTGCTCCGGAGGCTGCGACGCGACACGCGTGAGGACCGAGGGC
Source organism: Locusta migratoria (assembly GCA_026315105.1). Classification (NCBI taxonomy): domain Eukaryota; kingdom Metazoa; phylum Arthropoda; class Insecta; order Orthoptera; family Acrididae; genus Locusta; species Locusta migratoria. The sequence continues at coordinate 467,458,877 of CM048744.1, read as the reverse complement.
GGCGCACGCCCGCCGCTCCTCTGAGTCACTCACAGTTCTCCGACCCCATACACAACCCAACTCACGTCAACACAGCTGCTTCAAACGTCTCATTCTCTCACCAACAAAACTTTAAACATGGCTGCTAAGCAACGGTAATTCAAAGCAGTAAAGCCGGCCGCGGTGGCCGAGGGGACTGAGGCGCGCCAGCCACGGTCTGAACGGCCATTACGGTCGAAGGTTCGAATCCCCCTTAGGACATGGATATTTGTGACGTCCTTTGTGTTAGCTAGTTCATAAGTAGTTTGTAAGTTTAGGGACTGATGACCCCGTAGTTAAGTCCCATAAGCTATACAAACATTTGAACAAAGCAGTAAAAATAACAGCCAACCAGTTGCAAATTAAAGATTAATAAACTTTACCGCGGTTTCAATTGATATAAATGAATCTTCTTGATTGTTACTTTCTTATTCACTATAGGTTCATGTACCTTCTGAAGAAGATTGGTTTATATCATTTGAAACCGCGGTAAAGTTTATTAAACTTTAATTTGCAACTGGTTGGCTGTATTTTTACTGTCTCACCAACAAGTTTGTTCTTACAATTAAAAATCATACCTTTCACCAATGTTGATTAAAATTGCTATGATTGTGCAAGTAATGCACGGAGCAAACGACGGCAGTAAGTCACTACTGCTGACTGTTGAATCTGTAATTCATACCTCAAACTTTTCTTTTGACATTAGCAATACGTCGGAATGTCTACCCCGATCAGAGAATCGTAGGTAAACACTATCAAATCTGGAAGTAACACTCAGAACTGTGTATACACGGTGTCACAAAAAGGTACGGCCAAACTTTCAGGAAACATTCCTCACACACAAAGAAAGAAAATATGTTATGTGGACATGTGTCCGGAAACGCCTAATTTCCATGTTAGAGCTCATTTTATTACTTCTCTTCAAATCACATTAATCATGGAATGGAAGCACACAGCAACATAATGTACCAGCGTGACTTCCAACATTTCGTTACAGGAAATGTTCAAAATGTCCTCCGTTAGCGAGGATACATGCATCCACCCTTCGTCGCATGGAATCCCTGATGCGCTGATGCAGCCCTGGAGAATGGCCTATTATATCACAGCCGTCACTATACGAGCACGAAGAGTCTCTACATTTGGTACCGGGGTTGCGTAGACAACAGCTTTTAAATTCCTCCATAAATGAAAGTCAAGAGGGTTGAGGTCAGGAGAGCGTGGAGGCCATGGAATTGGTCCGCCTCTACCAATCCATCGGTCACCGAATCTGTTGTTGAGAAGCGTACGCACATGTCGACTGAAATGTGCAGCCGGCCGCGGTGGCCGAGGGGACTGAGGCGCTCCAGTCCCGGTCTGCACGGCCACTATGGTCGGGGGTTCGAATCCCCCCTCGGGCATGGATATTTGTGCCGTTCAATTAGTTAGCTCATAAGTAGTTTGTAAGTTTAGGGACTGATGACCCCGTAGTTAAGTCCCATAATCAATACAAACATTTTAACATTTTTTGAAATGTGGAGGAGCTCCATCGTGCATGTACCACATGTTGTGTCGTACTTGTAAATACACATGTCCTAACAGCACAGGTGGAGTATCGTGTATGAAATTTTGATAACGTGCTCCAGTGAGCGAAGGTGCAAGAACATGAGGCCCAATCAAAACATCACCAACAATTCCTGCCCAAACGTTCACAGAAAATCTGTGTTGATGACGTGAATCGAGGAAGTACAGTACATACAAACGAAGCAATTGGGTATTTTGACAATTGTCTGCACGAATTATTTCAATTTACATTTAAAGAGAAATACTAAAATGAGTTATAACATGGAAATTAAGCGTTTCCGGACTCATGTCCACATAACATATTTTCTTTCTTTGTGTGTGAGGAATGTTTCCTGAAAGTTTGGGCGTACCTTTTTGTAACACCCTGTATAGTCGAAGTATTAATTTTGAATTAAAGTTTCTGAAAAGCATTGACTGTGTTTGCAGGTTCGTACCGCTCCAGTCTGATAGATCCCTCCGTTATACAACATTCAATTCCAAGTTATTTAAACATCAGAATAAATTTTGAAAGAAGAAGATGAACTTACTTTTCGTTTTCAGTATGATTATTATTTCTTCTAGTAATTACAATTATGGACTTGTAAACCTCGTAACTATCTAATCATTCGTAAGTCTTTTCAATACGCAAACTAGAACATCGAAAAACCATCCATACAATGACAATATAATGTCTTTTCCCTGGAGTATTTATAACATCAAGGAATACCTATTATTAATTCGCTACTTTCTCTTTTAATGTGTGATAATATTAAATGTTCTTTTAATTCTAAACAAAGAGAAATCTGATAAATTTCAAATACACAATTTTTAACCAATATTTTAGTCAATATTTGACTTCGAGCGCGTAATCGAGAATATTTGACAAATGGACTGCCATTGTGCTTAAAGCTTGTTGGAAGTCGCTATGACCGCGCGGGAAAGACCGCACGGGCTAAGACACCTTTTCACCGTTATGCGGCCGCTCCCGTCGGAGGTTCGAGTACTCCCTCGCATTAGGGTGACTGTGTTGTCCTCAGCATATGTTAGTTTAAGTAGTTTGTAAGTCTTGGGACCGATGACCTCAGCAGTTTGGTCCTTTACGATTACAAAGACTTGAACAGTTGGAGCTACTACCATGTGTTATTATCATACACTGATTGAGTTTAGGGTAATTAGTATTCTGCTTGAGACATAACCTATTTTTTCACTATCTCAGTGTTTATGACGTCATGACTGCTACACTGTGTGTGTCGTACCGCCATATGCAGAAATGATACCTAGCGTTCTACAGGAATGTGTTATAAGTCTCCTACTGTTCCTTGCTTTATAAACAACTTAGGAGACAATCTAAGCAGCCCTGTTATGCTATTCTTGCTTCAGTTTAGAAGTTTTCTACTTAGGTGTTGATAGTACAGCACTTTCCAGTTCCATCAGTAAAGTGCGCGTCGCATTGGGAAAATCGGTACATGTAGAACAGAACGATACCAGAACATCACCAGAGTGGATGATACTCGTTTGATGTTAAGACTGATTATCAAATACGTTGCAGAAATCAATTCTGTCATTACCCAAGTATGATGCCAACTCAGTCTGGAAGAGAGCAATCATAACCATCCAGAACTAGAGATAACTCTGATGGCACATCCTGTCATCTAGTAGGCTACGTGCCTTCAATGGTATCAGCGGCATCGGAAGATTTCTGACGATGTGGATGTTGGAGGTTGTTGGGTTTTTAAAGGGGACTAAACTGCTAGGTTTTCTGTCCCGTCGGTGTGGAAGCTTAGTGGGGTAGTTCATATACCTCAGTTGGAGAAGCCCTTCACTCGTCAATGATTTATCAATCTGTTATCTTGCTTCCTTCACTGTCGAGGGCTCAGACTGCATACACTACGCTTGTCAGTCCTTTTTTGGAGTATTGCTGCCCAGTGTGGGATCCTTATCAGGTGGGTTTGACGGAGAACATCGAAAGAGCCCAAAGAAGGGCAGCTCGTTTTGTATTGGCACAGCCTTACGGAAATGATAGAGGTTCTGGGATGAAAATCATTACAACAACGGCGATTATCGCTGCAGCGTGGGCTACTTACGAAACTCCAATCGCCAAAATTCTCCTCCGAATGCGAAAATATATTGTTGACTGTCACTTACAGGGGCAGACATGATTATCAGAATAAAATACGAGAAATCAGAGCTCGAATGGAGAGATTCAGGTGTTCTTTCTTCCCGCGCGCTGTTCTAGAATGGAATGGGAGATAAATAGTATAAAGGTGGTTCGGTGAACCCTCTCCCAGGCACTTCAATGTGATTTGAAGAGTATCCCATGTAGATATATATGTAGATGTAGACTATGCTTTTTCGCCAAGGAGAGCCAAGCAGCTGCTTCCTCAGGTGCAGTTTGGCTTCAGATAATGACACGCCACTACTCATCAAAATCGAGGCTCAGGTAGCTGATTGATTTTACAATGGTAAGACACAGATTTCGAAACTAGGTTTAAGCTGTAAGATATTTTCAAGGGACGGATATAGGACTCTGACCATATCTAAGTTGGTAAGAACTGTAGATCAAAATTTGAAGCTGCGAGGAACGGCCGTGTGGGCTAAGGCATCACTTTACTGGGCGGCCGCTTCTGCCGTAGGTTCAAGTCCTCCCTCGGAGACGTGTGTGTGTGTGTGTGTGTGTGTGTGTGTGTGTGTGTGTGTGTGTGTGTGCGTGTGCGTGTATGTGAGTTGTCCTCGTTGTAAATTATTTTCCTAAGGGACTGGTTTTACTAGGGACTGATGGCCACAGCAGTTTGGTCCCAATGGGTTTACAAACATTTGAACATTTTGAATTTGAAAGCTTGATGTGGTACTCCTATTGGTCTCGCGTTCGTTGGACTAGGTATGCGTGTCTTGAACGAAATCTTTGTGCAGAGGATTCCAGCGCCGAACTTGCTTCTCCTGCAACTATAGTTTGTGAGAAGAACCTTCTACGTCAAGACGCAGGACGGCTTGACCTCACAGCGCCGTATCTGCCGGAAGACCTGCAAGGTCCCTCGTTGTACACTGCGCACACAGCCGGCTGGACAGTGTGTTCACGTCCGCTGCACACGGACGACACGCTGTTTCTTACTGTCAACATGCGCTCCCAGCTTTTGCAGGACATACTCCATTCCTCCTGCGTCGACTTACCGCAATGATCGACAACGTGGAGATTCTCCTTCAGTGCAGCGAACTACCAAGCACTCGCCATAGGCCCTGTAGAGTTGGGACACAGACAGCCTGGACGGTTTTATAAAATAGGATATTACAGGTTAGTAGGCCGTCCTAGGTTCACTACAGACAGGCGTCTAACTTGGATCCGGTACCGAGAATTACGTGATTGGTAAACTGCACCAGCTCCATTCGCTTCCAACGGCAATGTTTCCACAGGGCCTGAAAGTCGTTCTGTACAAGAGACAACTGTGCCCAGTTCCTTACGTTTTGGGAGAACGCAGTTGGCCGCCTGCATACCTCGCAAAACAGAATTCTCAAATTCATTTTGCACCAAATTTTGACCCTTCCAACGGTGAATTTCTTCAAGTTTCCGGAAAATATTATCTGCGGGAGAGGTTAGTCTATCGGTTGGTGACTTCTACAAAAAGTGTAGGGCGTCACAGAAAGGACACATCTCAACCTCTGCCTCAGGAAACAGCATCTCAGTGGCACCAGATGGTGGAATGACACAGTAATGCAACTGTGTTTCAGAAAAGAAAACATATGGGGCGAAAAGAAATCTGAAGTACATCTAAGAAGCTGCAAATTTCTAAAGAAACAGCCTTAGAAGGCTACACAAGCAACTAGGAACGGGAGCAGTTCATTTCCTGCTAAGATCTGAAGTAGTCCAACGCTCCTCACGACGAGGTGCATGTACGAGCACTAACTTATATGAACGACCAGTGGTTAGTGGTTTGCTACCACATTTCGATTTTAGGAAAAGTAGAATTCATCCAGTTATGTACTGATCTTTGTGGTTGTATTTATTGCTGAAAGGAAGGAAGGAAGATTAGCCCTTCACGTCTTCTCAACAGCAAGGTCATTAGTGTCCGTGCACAAAATCAAATTCAAATGTTTGTAAACCTGTTGGACCAAACTGCTATCGTCATTACTCCCTAGACTTTACTTAACTTAAACACACTAAGGACAAAACACACACCTATGCCCGAGGGAGGACTCGAACGTCCGTCGGAAATGCCTCCGGCGGAATGACCGCCCACTCCGTAGCATAATGTCTTAGACCATTGGGCCATTCCGTGCGGTTGACCGAGCACAAACCTGGACTTTCATTTTGACAAGGATGGGGGAAAAATTGGCCATGCCCTTAAAGAGGAACGATCCCAGCATTTGCCGTTAGCGATTTAAAGAAATCACAGAAAACCTAAATCTTCATGGCTGGAGGTGGTTTTGAACTACTGTCCTCCCGAATGAGAGTCCAGTATGTTTGTGCGACCTCGCTCGGTATTTCTTGTTCCGTTCTATTAGAAGATATGAGGACAACGTACAATTGATGGGAAACGAGGGGAGGAGGTGCTCATACAAGCCTAACAGGTTGTTTGTTTGTTTGGGACAGGGGGACCAAAGTGTGGGGAGGGGAAGGTGTGAAGTTAGCAAAGAAGGGGAAGGTAAAGGAAATGCAGTGCAGGGAGGAAAGACGGAAAAAAGACTGCATTAGCTCGGGGCCCCAAGCTTGCCACATACGCACTCACGAAAGAACAGTGAGTGTCCTGAGGGAGAGGCTTAAAATTTCGAGACCTGGCTGTTATGATGAGGCTACTTTGAAGAAACAGTTCTGTACAGTAAATAAATTCAAATGTTCAAATGTTTATAGAGCTTATGGGACTTAACTACGGGGTCAAAACTTACAAAATACTTATGAACTACTTATACTAAAGACGGCACAAATATCCATGCCCGAGGGGGGATTCGAACCCCCCGACTGTAGTGGCCGTGCAGTGTACAGTGTAGTGTACAGTACATCCAGACTATTAATAGTAGTGTAATAAACATATACTTTATTTACCACAGTGTTCTTACTTGTGTAGTTATAGAGTCTGCACATCGATAGACATCTACGAACCAAATATTTTTATAGGAATACGTGGCTAATTCACAGTACGAAATACACTGACAGTTCGACCACTATTATGGGTCACCTTCGAAGAACAAACGGTAAGTAACATCTGAAAGTTTCAAGATAAGATGACTGCTTTTATCGCAGTAACTTCATACCTCGTGTTAGCCATAATCCGGCTTCAAAACCGTGGAAAAGTTCGCCGCAAATCGACGTCGATCCTAATCCTATCAACATTCTCTGCGCACTGCCACAAATATTCAGGTTTACTGCGCCTCACAGCTCAGCCACATGGCTGCTTCCATTGAGCAAGCCGCCGCTCTCGAGCAGCCGGCCTAAAACGGCAGTACTGGCTGCGTGAGTACTGGCTGCCGCTGTCTGCGAGCTGTGCGCCCGCATCTGGGACAATGCTGCCCATTTACGCTGCACGCAAGCGGCTTTCTTTGGCAGGGAAACCGCTGTCAGTGCGGCAGCTAAAAGCTTGTGTAGCACACCAACCAGATCCGTCTCCACAAGAGAAAAGCTCTGCTACTCACATTTTCGTAGAGTGAAACAGCGACCCACTCAACTCCTCTTCGAAAATAACTGTGTTCAGACCCCAGTTTTTCATCCAGCGTATTTCCCGAAATTATTTCAGGTTACTATCACGCAGATTATTTCAAGGAACTTCGCTTTAGTTCCCTCAAACAAAGGCTTTTATACAGTCTCGAATGACATGCATATTAGAAACCCACTACAATCTTACGTAAACATCTTCTCGTTAGATAATTCTGATGCATTTCTCACCTCTAACATTGTCCATGCACTTCATAAAAATGGTCCTTATGTGTTTGCACGCGCGCGCGCGTCACTGTGTGTGTGTGTGTGTGTGTGTGTGTGTATTCCTTACTTACAACCGTTGCCCTGGGGGGTAAAGTCTATCTGCCATCCAAAGGGGTGAAAATGCTGTGAAAAAGGAGAGGTATCCGGTGATGCGTGAGAAACGAATTCACTTGCAAAGAGCCCACATGGGTACTGGTTGTTGAATGTTTTGATACTTATGGTACGTGAAGTTCAGAACTCACATAACAATCAGCCAAAGTCATTCGTCGCAACTCTAAAAAAAATATCGAGAAAATCGACTTTGAAGTTTTGATAGTACACATAAGTACCAATAACTAAATCAATTGCTGCATATGTCGGTGTAGTTCAGGTGGTAGCGTTCTAGCCAAACAACCATAGAGTCGGTACAGAAACGTTTTTCCTTTTCAAACTCAGTTACATAAAACATTTTGGGATCTCTAATTCCACGTGTTGTGTCTTTGTTTATGTATGTAGACGAGCTGAACACCTTGTCGTCACCTAAAAGGATGGTAGATTAGGTTTGCTTGGAAAGCCATTAGTAGCTATGTAGATGACTTTCAAGGAATAGCGTCGTAGCTCTTCACAAACTGAACAATCAAAGACTACCGTCGTCAACTTGTGGTGGATCCAATACTGTAAAAATGTAACTTGTGTTTTTTTTTTTTTTTTGTTTTTTGTTTTTTTTTGTTTTTTTTTTTTTTTGTTTTTTTAGTTGAAACCATCGTTATAAACAACTTTTGATATGATAAAATATATAACACTACGAACGAACAAAAAATCGTGCATTTTTCCTAAAAATTACTATTAAAGTTGTATAAGTATTTGAACACAACGAAAAAAATATAAAAAAATTTGTCATGGGTGGAGTTGAACCATCGATCCTGCGGTTACAAAGGCAAAATGCTATCACCTGAACTACATCGACGGATACTGCAGCTGTTTCAGTTATTGGTACTTACCTACACTTGCAAAACTTCAACTCGATTTTCTCGAGAAATTTTGAGAGTCACGTGAGAGTTCACGTGCGATAAATATAGATAAATTCTGAAATCCGATACCCATGTGGCCTCCTTGTCAGAAACTTGTAACAAACTTTACGCACGATTTTAAACTCTTACGAAACTTTATCTCGCTGGAATCCCCTAAAAATGATGACAATAAATAAATAAATAATTTAAAAAAAAAAATGGGTTCTTTGCTTTCCGCGTCCAAGCAGTAAAAGTACAGCATTCGATGTTCAAAAAATGTTCAAATGTTTGTAAAGCTTATGGGACTTAACTACGGGGTCGTCAGTCCCTAAACTTACAAACTACTTATGAACGACTTACGAACTAGGACGGCATAAATATTCATGCCCGAGGGGGGATTCGAACCCCCGACCGTAGTGGCCGTGCAGACCGTGACTGAAGCGCCTCAGTCCCCTCGGCCACCGCGGCAGACATCAGATTACAATCCATTCTTGATTCAGAAACATTTCACACAAACTATGCACATATACCACTGAATGAACGTTCAAAAATGTAACATAGAACGACAAATAGTTCAGGACACATTACGTCATACACACTGAGAAGCGTGAAAAGCTAGTGAGTGTGGCGACGTGTAACCAATTTTCATTCATCCACAAGATGAGAATGACAGCACTTAGGAACTTACAACAAATCTCGTATATTTTTGCAAACTTTTACAAAACGTTGCCGCCCGCTAGAAAGTAATGAATGTAGTTTCTCGCTTAATAAGTTTTATCCGGTAATATAGTAAAACTACGGCATTAGACTTGTCAATATAATTTATTACGTCTTTACTACTAACAGTATTAATGAGATATTTTGCAGAAGGTATTTACGTATGCCACTGAATATAGTTTTAAAATTATATCGTAGTACGACACATAGGCCAGGCGATATACGTCATGAATTGTAAGACGCATAATAAATTGCTCAATTACTCATCAGGTTTTAGTTCATTAAGTGATTACTATTAATTTGATTTGCATCACGTTTCGTTTTCCTAATGTTCTTCTAACGTACTGGAAAATTACATCATTATAGGACACAGTCTTCTGGAGGTATGACGTCATAAGAATTTCGTCGCCCGACAAATGGACAAAGAGTGGGGTGCATGAAGTCGATGGACGGAGGGGTAAGAAACAGATGGACTAACATAAGAATGGGTGCTTAGTCTAGTAGCATAATAAAATATTCAACTAATGCCGTTGGGTGTTAATAGTTTATTTACTTGTTTTACAGAAACCAGTGGGAAGTTATAAGACTCGAAGGACGTGAAAGGGAGGCTGTGGCTAAGAAGGCAGTAACACAGAGCTACAGCCTTCCTCGTTGTTTCTCAATCTGTACATTGAGTAAGCTGCGAGGGAAACCAAGGAGAAGCTTTAAAAAGGAAGAAATAAAAGCTTTGCGGTTTGCCAGTGATATTGTAATTCTGTCAAAGACAGTAATGGACTTAGAAGAGTACTAAACGACAGTTTCTTGAAAGGAAGACAGAAGATGAATATTAACCAGATATAAATATGAGTAATGGAATGCAATCAAATGAAATCAGGCAATGCTGGGAGACTTTGATTAGGGAATAACATACTAAAACAGTTGGTGATTTTTGGTGTTTGGCAGTAAAATAACTTACGACGGCCGAATCAGAGAAGATATGAAATGCATACCTGAAAAACAAGAAAAGAGAAATATATCATTGAATATAGATGTTTTAGGGTGTATTTTCTGAAGGTAACTCTCAGGAGTGGAGCATTCTATGAAAATTAAATGTAGTTCAGGTAAGAAAACAACAGAAGAATAGTGAAGGAAGTCTTGGGGGTAAAATTGTTTAGGGAGACAAAGGCTTGGCTACATCAGATCAACAGCAGTATGTAAAGGTTAAGCAAAGAGCCTGAGTTCGTGGGATACAGCAGCTGCAAACGAGGTTCCGCACTGAAGCACTCAGAAGGCTATAAATAACAATACAAATTCACGAATATAAAAACCGAAGTACCGATTTATAATATTATCTATACAAGAAGGCCAATGAAACGTGTAAAGTGCGTAGTCATTAAGAGTTGTTAATGTACTTCATTCATTAGATAATAAATTACAAGCAGCAGGTATTTCCTGTGATTTGTCAAAGGCATTTGATTGAGTGAACCACAACAACCTTTTAAGTAAATTAGAATTCTATGGCGTCACGGACATTGCTGCAAAATGGTTCACGTAGTATCTCACTAACAGGAAACAAAGAATGTCAATGCAAAGAACTAGTGAATTAAGCCATCAGTCATCATCGGATTGGGAAGAAATTACATGTGGTGTCCCACAAGGATCCATCTTAGGGCCATTGCTTTTTCTTGTGTACATTAATGACCTCTCATCAGTTACACTGCCAGAAGCAGAGTTAGTTTTGTTTGCAGATGATAGAAGTATTGCAATAAATAGCATGTCGGGTATAGTTCTAGAAAGGTCTGCTAATGATGTTTTCATGAACATTAATAAATGTTTTAAAGCCAACTCATTGACATTAAACTTGACATCTAGTTCAGAATATGTAAGAGGTTTCCATGCAGCATATGAATGACGTATAAAGAACAGCAGATAGAAGAGTTCGACAGTATTAAATTCCTAGGATTACAGCTTGATAATAAATTCAGTTGGGAGGAGCATACCACAGAACTGCAGAAACGAATTAAATCTGTATTTGCAGTACCATTGTTATCAGACGTAGGAGACATAAAAATAAAAAGTCTTGCATACATTGCTTACTTTCATTCCATAATGTCCATGGTATAATATTTTTCGGTAACTCTTCAAGTCAAGCAAATGTTTTCAGAGACCAAAAGCGTGTAATACGTATTAATGTGGAGTAAATTCACGGATATCCTGTAGCAGCCTCTTCAAAGAACTGGGTACACTAACTACTGCGTCTCAGAACATTTATTCTTTAATAAAATTTGTCATATATACTATATCCCTTTTCCCAACGAATAGTTCAGTTCATACACAGGAACAAAAAAGATCTACACAAGGACTTAAAAGCACGTACATTAGTTCGAACAGGGATCCACTACTCAGGAACATATACCTTCAATAATTTACCAGCAACTATAAAAATTTAGCTACAAATAAAGATCACTTTAAAAGGAGCCTAAAAGACTTCCTAGTGGCCAACTACTTCTACTCCACAGACGAATTTTTAAATAGAACCATATGACGTATGTATCTGTATTCATACTATTAGTATTATTATATTTTTCAGCTTGTAAAAAAAATTGACATTTTCCACATCTAAGAGAATCTCCTCAACATGGATCTATGGAACGAACAACTAATCTAATCTAACCCAAAGGAAGCAGAAGTTTTCAGATGTAAATGGGGTATTAAACGGCGATCTACCACAAAAGGCGAAGGTCCAGCACTACAGCTATGTAGCGGTAGAATGGGTGGAGCTACGAGGTGGACCTCTGCCATGCACTTAAATGTGATTTGCGAAGTATTGATGTACATGTAGACCGAGATGTCAGCAGTGAAAATCAAAATTTCGCGGTGATGTAATAACGTTTTTCCTTGGTGTTGCTAAATGTTCAAATGTTTGTAAATCTATCGGACCAAATTGCGTTGTCATCAGTCCGTAGCTTACAAAGTACTTAAACCTAGGTAAACTAACCTATGGGCAACACACACACCCATGCTCCAGGGAGGACTCGAACCTCCACGGCGAGCAACCGCGCGCTCCGCAGCGAAACCGCGAAGCTACTCCACCGCGGCTTGGTGTTGCTGTTTTGCGTATTATGGTCATCTGCTGCTACTAATAAAGAATTAAAGGAAGTTCCTACTTTAAATTACTTCATTTTGAGTAGCTACGGCTTTCTATTTCCTTTATTATATAGAAATGCAGGGCTTAGATAGGAACTAAAGATCGAAATACCAATATAACCCGATTACATTTTAAGAAATTGAATTTAGTTACATTTTGGTTGCATTTCCACAACAGTCGATGTAGTATTATATACTGAACCAGTTTCTACCACACGTGGTATATATATCTTTACTATCAGGCAACAATTAATGTAGAGTTGAGAACTACAACGACACATACGTCTGGATATATGGTGTCAAAAACAATAAAATTCACGGAAAAACTGCCGCATCATGCGAAAATGTTACACATCTCCTTTTAAAATAATGAACCGATTTGAACTGAACTGAATTATATTCTTCACATCAGGAATAAATTCGCTGCGAGTGTTAAAAAAATAAAAAATAAAAAAAAAATTAAAAAAATGAAATAAAATAAAAATAAAAAGAAACCTACGGCACATAATAGAGTCAATAGAGATTGTCGCAGCATGCGACTCGTGAATAATGAAAATTTACTCATCCACTATTTGAGAACGAGAGCACTTACCGACTTTAAAAAAACTGAACACTAAATTTCACCGTCACGATACTTTTTCTCGCTATCAACCCAACAAAATATTGAAAGGCTAGAAATCTATCACTTACTACTTCCCCTCTGTCCATGCAGTAAAAGTAGGCCATTCGTCATGACACAATTTATAGCTCCTACAGTACTGATTATATACGTGGGACGTTTTACAGACAGTACTGATAGTACTTTAGATATTGAATCATAGCACGACTCATAGTTGTTGAGATATTGCGTCATAAACAATGAACCGTATGAAAATCCGTCCCATCATGCATGACGGTGTAATTGATTACGTCTTTACTACAACCCGTGGATTCTTTATTCTCGTTCAGCACGCCAGTCTTCGATAGCAGGAAAACAGGAACCTCTCTTTACTTCCAAATTCGTCTCTCGTGGATGGCCTTGCAATTTAGTATCGCACAGTCACGAATAATAAAAAGCTTTATCCTTCAAACTGATCTACCGTGAAATATGCAGCACCATTAATTTCCACAAAATAATCGTCTCTGAATACATAACTGAATGGTACTAACAGGATGTACCTAAACTAGTGGACAACACATAAGTACCAAATGTATATAACATCATTACTTGAGAACGGCTCGACCAATTTCGCCGATTTTCTTTGTTGTTGGTGTGCTAGTTATTGTCAGAACAAAATTAATACCAAAGAAAACTTGGAAAAGTTGCCCGGAAATGATAACATTTGAGAAAAACTGAAACTGCTCTTTTCTATCCGATTTTTGAATGAACTCAAACCCGTAATACACGATTAAAAATAAATATTTCTTCAAATAAAAACCATCTTGGTTGCAGAGTGTTTTATTATTCTTTAATGACGTATTTCGCCCTTTAGCAGAGCATCCTCAGATTATCTGCGTGACAGAATTTACACAATTACAAACGGAATTGCAAAACAGGTGGTAGTGGACTTATTTTGTGCAAAATAGATAGTATAAATGGTAAACAAAGCTTACAAGTCACTCTCTGTGGTGTGACACCTTACGCTGGTTTGCGGTGTTTCAATGTTTTTTAGACTTTTGGATCTCTTCGTAGCCCTACAAATAATCTAATTAGAGATGGAATAGACACGGTAATGATGTGAAAAACAACGGGTGTGAGTAATGATATTGTTTTTCTTTTGATTAAGGAAAAACAGAGTTCAGGACAACTGCAAACGAAAGTAGAAAAATTCGGACAAGCTGCAAATTTTTGTATATACTCTCAACCAAAAATGACGATATATATTTTTGAGAAATCATCATGATATCTGGTACATTCATCTATTTTTTCATATAGGAGGTTTTTATTTATTTATTTATTTTTACTGCTTTGTACAAAGACTGGAGGCCGAAATACAGCACCGGTTAAATAATGTGTCGATGAACTGGTGGAAACTGAGCGGAGTACTTTGTGATAAGAAGTTTAGCTTTATAATGAAAGGAAAGCTTCACTAGTCTGTGGTGAGACCTGAGATGCGGTATAGTGCAGAAACTTAGCCAATAACAAAAGCCCAAGAAAAAGAAGATGGAAGTGGCAGAAATGAGAATGTAAAGGTGGATGAGTGGGGTGACACGAAAGGATAGACTAAGGAATGAGTACATCAGGGGAACAGTAAAAGTGGGGCCCAAAGGGAAGAATATCCAAGAAAGTAGGCTAAGATGGTATGGACAATTGCAGAGAAGAGGGAAGCACTATGTGGGGAGAAAAGTTGAAGAACTGGAAATCAAAGGATCAAGGAGAAGAGGAAGACCGAAAATGAGATGGAACAACAAGGTAGCAGGGGATCTACGAGAGAAAGGATGGCTCAGAGAAGAAGCACTGGACAAACATACGTGGAAGAGAAGGATGCAGCAAAGTAACGCCGACCCCACATGACGTGCGAAGCGCTGAGATGATGATGATGATGATGATGATGGAGACGGCGTTACGACTGACTTCGACACCGTTTTATCGATCACCAGGAAAGTTGGAATATTTATGTATGTTTTCATGGAGAAGGTTTATATACCCAGCAAGTCGCAGTATGATGCTTGGCAGTGGGAATCTTTCAGTAGATTTTGATACCATTTGACCGTTGACCATGCAAGAGGATGGACGGGAATTCGACCAAGAGGGAGAGGAGGAAATGAGTAGCGAGAGAGGAGAGGAGGTAAGGGTTGGAGAAGGGGATGGACAGACAGATAAGGAAGAGAAGAGAAGATTGATAGAGGGCTGAAGAGGGAGAGAGGGGGAGATGTGGAAGGAGGAGATGGACTGGGAGGGGGTGAACATGGGGTTAAACAAATACCTACTTAACGCGATCCGGCCTAGTAGACCGCGCGCCACCACAGAGCTCTCCATATCTGTTTCTTCTATCTGTCTCCAGTTTCCCATAACTCGCAACTGCAAGTCTCCTCTCACTCCCTCGCATGAGGGAGTGTTCCCACTGTTCTGCTGCCTGACGGGATCCAGTCCATTGCAGCCTTTTGCTTCTCTTCACTCCCAAGATGTTAGGCTCCTGGTACAGCTCTTCTAATTCTGTGTGATGAAATCCTCTCCATTCTCCAGTAGTCTGATCTCGGTCTGGTCCAAATACTTTCTTTGGGGACCTTCTTTTCGAATGTGAGAAGCCGACTAAGATCTTGTTTTCGAGTGCTCCAGCTTTGCGCACCATAAAGTACTATTGGCATAATGCAATCGTAGTTTTTGCTGCTGAGAGACTCTTCTACACTTTAATAAAGGGTTTAGAGAGTGGTAGCATCTATTTACTCCTGCAGTTTTGCTTTTATCTTTGCTTCATTTGATGTTACTCCCGTAAAAATTGATACAAGATATTTGAACTCTTTCACATGCTTATTTCTGGTGTGGTCCACTATTAAATCTTGATAGTCTTGGATCTTTCTTCCTATGGTCATATACTCAGTCTTTTCACAGCTGATTTGTAGACCGATATTTGCTGCCAGTGACTCCAGGATCTGATGAATATTTTTTTTTTCAGTTCTTCTTGTGTGCATGCAAATAGTGCAATGTCATCTGCACAGGCCAGATATGCAATGTTGTCATTGCCAATTTGAATGCCCTGAAAGTTCTCTTTGTTGAATTCCCGCATTACCTTCTCAAGTGCCAGGTTGAAGAGGACAGGTGATAGCCCAAAAAATAGACTGAAATAATGCAGAGAATGTTACTGTGACTTACAATTATCATTGTTAATATTGGAGCGACGCGGCAGGTTGAGGTAAATAGATGGAGAGGGGGAGGGGAGAAGAACAGAGGAGGGGAGGGGGGAATGTGGTGCTGAGGCAGAGGAGGCGGGAGGATGTGGAACAAATAAATGACCGGCCAATTCCAGTTATTTTACTTGTATTTATATTTATTACGTTTTGCAGGATAGAATTGAGGAGCAAGACTCCGTGGTCATGGAACGATTCAGTGCATCAGATTTAAAATACGTATTTAAACGTCAAATAAATCCGTCATCTGTAAATAAATCTTTACGTCCCATTGGCGATAAATAGTACGATTGAGTGCTTACACCAGGGTCTCGGCACATTTTGCACTGTCGATCAATGGTACGAAAGGTGCGTCTTATAATGTAGTTATTTTAAATTGAACTGATTATTATTACAAGGACCTGAGCATACCCATACGAAACCAGGTGGAGTTATGTGGCAAGTCACAATAAGTTACAAACAATATTGTAGAATTAAACAGGATTTACGCAAGATATTTAATGTGAATCCCCTTAAGATACCGATAACTGTTACACTTCCTCTATGTAATCGACAGGCCTAAACATAAGTAAAAAGACGGAATGTCAGGAATTCCTCGACAAAACAGAGAGAGTGAGTCCTGAGGAAACTCTTCAGTTTAGCCTTGAAAGTGCGTGGATTATTAGTAAGCTCTTTGAATTATCGTGGAAGCTTACTGAAAATGGATGCGGTAAAATACTGGACACCTTTCTGCACAGGGGTCAAGGATGTGTCGTCCAAATGCAGATTCGATGTCTGTCTAGTATTAACTGCGTGAAAACTGCTAACTCTTGGGAATAGCGAAATATTATTAACAACAAACGACATTAAAGGAAATGTGTATTGAGAGATGAATGTCAGAATTTCCAGGCTACTAAACAGGGGTCGACAAGTGGTTCGCGAACTAACACATTGTTCGAACCTCCAGTTTCTGAGCAATAAATACCCTTTTTGAATCAGAGGAGTCACCCCAAAATATAACACCATATGTCATAGCGAATGAAAATAAGCGAAGTAGACTACTTTTCGTGTTGAACTATCACTTATTTCAGATACTGTTCTAATGGTAAACAACGCAGCATTTAGTTTTTGAACAAGATCCTAAACATGGGATACCCGCGTCAGCTTACTATCTATGTGAACGCCTAGAAATTTGAACCGTTCAGCCTCACTTATAATGTGGCCATCAAAATGTCAGTTTTTAGTCTTACTGTAATTTTGCAACAATTTTCTTTCAGCAAGCTATCAATTTATTTCTTTGACTGTATTATCTGATACCGTACCGTTATTACCAACAACATCCGTCACTACAAGATGGTGTTACCAATAAACAAAAATATTTTATAATTACTTGTTATAGTAGAAGGCACGTCATTTCTATAAATGAGGAACAACAGCTATCCCAGAAAAGAATCCTAGGGCACAGTCCTCTTCTTCCCACTTAACTGTTCTCCACTGTGAGTGCATATCACAGCTATTTTCAACATTGCTGAGAATTACCTCCTGCTGTCAGTTATTAAAGTAAGAGGTGAACCCTTTGTGAGTGACTCCCCTTACTCGATAATGTTATAATTTCTACAACAATATTTCGTGATCAACACAATCAACATGCAGCAAGAAAAGATTCTAAGAATGTACATCCGGACGTAAGACTGTCAGGAATAGTGTTTGAATTGCAGGACTTGAAAATTACATTTTCCATTGCCTTTTACGAATAGGTTCCAAAACTCAAAAAATCCTGATTGAGATTTTCACTCTGCTTCTTTGACATGAGACGTCCTGGAAGATAGGAGGTGAGGTTCTAGCGGAAGTAGCACAGTTGGTATAGCGCTTACCTAAAAGGCGAAGAACCTGGGATCGAGTCCCGGTCCGGTATAGAGTTTTAATCTACCAGGAAGTGTCACCTAAAAAATATCCTTCAAGTGCCGCGATCCGCCGTAGTAAGTTTACTACATGATCGGGTAAACCTGGCGTATAGTATCGGAAAAGCAGTATTCCGCAATGTGGTAGGATGGAAAGATTCATCATTGCCAAGTGTTACGTAAGCCGTCAACCTGACAGAATTCCGTAGATCGAAGGTCGGCCCAAGTGTAGTGAGCGCGGATATCTAAGATCGGTCTGCCTCTACCTATGCAGCACTAGGTCAAGCACACTAAGATACAGGATGTCCCAGACAGGCAATTTGGTAGCTGGGGGTAGGGACAAGAAGTCTAGTAAACATGCGCTCTCAATCGCATACCTTTAGCTAAGAGCACTTGTTGATCTCGCCAAATACTAATTTTAAGGCTATGTCACACAGAACAGTTTCATCAAGTCCCACATTGATTTATCCCGTTATTTCATACAGTGTTGCTAGTATGTTAGCGATTACAGCAATTACTCTCGGTCATTAAGTGTAAGCCGTGGCCTTTGTGTTGTCCGCGGTGAAAGATAATGCCTGAATTCTGGAATTCTCGGCACACTGTTTGTCGATCTCGGGGATAGGAAATAACACGTGTATTGTAATAACACATAAAAATGTAAATGAGGAACAAGTGTATGGGTATGTAAGTTTATTTGGTTTTGAATGTGGAGAGCTTCTACGACACAGACTACTGTGCCAAGATTTCAGTGCACCGGGTGCGCGTGACAAACAGTCCCACGGACGGACAAAAAGTACCTACGAGTAAAAAAATCTCTGGGTAAATTTATTCTTATGGATGACGTGGACTATGGTGGAGAAGACTGTTAATTATTCTTATTATAAAAGTGTATTTTATGATCAAGTATTAGGAATAAAATAACGCGAACCGGGAAAGATGTGCTTCTGTTCTATATATACAAGCTGCTATACATCCGTCTGTGAGGATTAATTACAGTGTCGTCGAGCCTATACACGGTCGGGTTCCTCCGCTAGAAGTCATTCCAGAAACATAACCGCAATTTACAAGTAATTTTTCCATAGACAACTGAAGCAATGGCGTTCATAATCCACAGTGCGTGCTTCGGAGATGGGTTATCCACGAATGTCCAGTGAGTGTGGTTGGAAACCTAAATAGGAGACTCAACTTGCAGCAGCGATGAGAAGCCGGAGGAAACGACTTCTTATCTCCACACGTTCTTTTATAATGGCGAACTTTATCTCACCTTAGTCGTCGTTAAATACGTAAAATCAGTCCTGAGAGCTTAAAGAACTAATTTGCAGTAAAAGCAGTGGTTTAAGAGGATAATCGGTTATAAGAAGCACGTTCACAAAATGACCATCACGTTACTTTTCTTTAACTATTATTTTACTATACCGCTTCCACGACTTTCTTGAGCATCCAGTTCTCGTCGTTCGGCCATAATCACAACGGAAACCTTTTCACATGAATCACTTCAGTGCAAATTACAGATCCGACAATAAACCCACAAAAAACCCTCCACCACTTCAGTAACATTGTTTTGTTTTTTAATTGGCTGTACTTCATTCACTTAAGTGCGTTATTTCTGCTATACCGTGATCTTGTCAGTTTTTTGTAAAAAAAATGTATGCCAGTTGCTTATACTACTTCGCTGTTAATGTGTCTTTCGTGAGTACGTATGCTTCTGCATACTTCTGACGATTTTCTGTCACAGGTTCTCTTGGAGCTTTCACTTAATCTTGGATTATAATATTGTAAACAATTTTTGTCTAACCTTTCACAAATTTAAATGTAACATTAGTACTGCCAACGTGACTTGTGGCGCGCACTAGTGCACGTTTACGTGGCTACGTGTTTGATGCCCCGTAGGCAGTTCCTTCATGCCCTTCACACCATACTGTCTTTATTTGTATGACAAAAATAGTGGTTTTTATTGTAATCGACTTGAGCAATACTGCTCGTAATATTTTTGACGTTATGTGTTTCATGTAAGTACTGGCATTTTCACTGTTCAGCCTGTGTAAAAAAAATCCTTATATAAGATATTTATTGTTCTTATCATTTTTAGGGAACTGTTTTTATTCTTCTGATGAAGTTGTCCCTATTGGCAACGAAACCTAGGTCAAGCAGCTGAAAATTACGCAATTGGCTGATTTAAAAAAATTGTTAAGAAATTGGATTACGGTTTCTGTTAATCAGCCATGTTCAAAATTTTATGGTAACGTAGTTTATTCAGATATCGATTACGGTTCTAATTTGTGTGTGATACAGTACAATATTTTTCTGCCTCAGGCCTTTACTTGAGCTTTGCATGGCATTTAGTTAGAGGTCTGTGAAGACGAGCGTTATCGTCCATCATAAAGAACCCATTTCCTGTGGCACCAGCGTAGGGCACAACAAAAGGTCGAAGGATGTCGCCTCTATACTTCTTAGCGGTCAAAGCGCCATTCTCAACGACACAGAGGTCTGTACGTCCGCCAGTACTGACTCCTGCCCACACCATTCGTCCACCATGATACGGTGATGTTTCCTGAACATAAACAGGATTGTTCCGAGTTACACGTTCTCTCCAGATGAACGATAGACGATTATCCGGCTGAACATAAAATCTTGAGTCATCTGTGAACAGAACTTTGCGCCATTCGTTACAACTCCGA
This sequence comes from Locusta migratoria, assembly GCA_026315105.1. NCBI lineage: Eukaryota > Metazoa > Arthropoda > Insecta > Orthoptera > Acrididae > Locusta > Locusta migratoria. Next base: position 467,438,194 of record CM048744.1, on the reverse strand, counting down.
CCCGCCCGGTTTCTGCCGGCAAAACGGTGTCGTGGTTTTAATGGGACACATACCACGGTTGGAGGCCACATTCCCGAAGGCGATTTCGGACCGTTTGTGTTGATACTGCGGCTTCTGTTGCTGCCCGGAGGGTGCGTTGCAGCTGAGTTGAATTCAGCCTCCTGTCTCGACGGGCTGTTAACCATAGATAAGGTTCATCTCTTGCTGATGTTACCCGTGGACGACGTTGGCCTTGCCTCCTTTTAACGGTTCCTGTTGTCTGAGATCGCGTCCAGGTCCTGTAAATTACACTTCGCGACACTCTAATAGCTGCAGTCACCTCCTCTGAATCTATCCCGGTTCCAACCTTCCTGTGGGTCCTCATGCAATAGCTTCGGGTAAGTCACGTAGTTATTGCATTGCAGTACCTGGTCACTACAGTATCTAAACCCAACTGCTTGTGTAATTCGCTTGGTAGAGTAAACACTAGTCAACACGAACCCCTTCTACAGCAGCTATCTGTTATTACAATTATCTCGGTTGCCGTAAAGTTGTTGTTTCCACTCCGTAGACCCGACAGAAATACGTCGAACCATTTTAGTTCATTCTACTGATGACAATTCTTCAGAACCTATATATTTAAACTGATCCCCTAATTGATTTGACCAGTGTCAAATCGCTATCCCGTGACTTCACTCACATTACTGTTATTTCTGTACGGCTTTATTTCCTAATACAATTTGCTGCTCGTTCTGCGAATCTGGATTCTGAATTTTACAATGAGATACACAACCGAAAATTACACCCAGTTATAGTTTTCATATTCAGTCTAGATTTATTGTTGAAACAGCGCATTTCACGTACATGAAGTGATTATATTTACAGCGGTACTGAGGTATCAGATGTCGATCCATATTTAATCACCCTTATTTGTACGTGGAGTAGCCTCTACTGACGGCATTGTACGCGCTGATTCTGGCAGCTATTGAATCGTACAGGTGATGAATGCTGCTTTGGGACACATTATTCCAAGCCTGCTCGACCTGTTGACGCAGTTCTTCAAGAGTTTCGGGTTGATGAGTCGCACATGTCGTACCCCACACGTTCTCGATTATAGACCAGAGATCGTGTTGTTGGGAGATGCTGCTACTTGTCTTGCAGAGCTGAGTTTCACGTGCAGTGTGTGGATGAGAATTATCCTATTCTAATAACACATCACTTTCCTGTTGCAAGAATGGCAAAAGAAGGTGTCATAACATTCTACACGTACCGAGAGCTGGTCAGCGTTCCTCCACAAACACGAAAGAGTTGAAGCCTATCAGACCCCAGAACATAGGGCCTTGTATGTGGCCAGTATGTATGGAGAATACACTCTACCAGACAATGTTCACCAGGTCTATGAAGTACGTACAAAAAAATATCACTTTCGTCCAGGCTGAATCTCATTTCATCGCTAAAGATCGCGCACCGCTATTAAATCTTCCAACTGATCCCCTGACGGGACTAGAAGAGCCGTGCACGTCGAGGCTGTTTCTGGAAATCGTTCTAGAGGAGTGCATGCCTGTAGTCACAGTGCTAGTAACCGGCTGGGAACATTTCACGCTGACACTTCTTGGCTCAGCAAACGTCTTATCTGTGCTGGGGCAGCTGTACGATCTAGAACTGCTGCTCTTACAGTACAACGATCTTGGCGGACGTATGCGCTGCATGTACGACCAGAACCTCGACTACGAGTGTGAGGATGTTCATGTGAGTATTACAAGCAGCATCATTCAACTGACGCAGTACGTCTAACTTGTCTGACAATTCTCCGAAAGTATCATTCCGCAATTCTGAAGGCTACAATTTTCCCACTTTGAAATTCGCTCTTTTGGCTGTTGGAAGCTCGAGTGCGTTACTGTGGCATGACACACGCCTGTTTTACAGGCTGATACCACACTCAGCCTTATGACTGCAGACAATCCCTATTAAATGGTAAACACAACTGACGCTATGGCAGCTTTGTCACTACGCTAGTACGACGCTGAAACCAGTAATATTTCCCGGGTGGCATGTGCCATCATGGGGTCAAAATCGACGTCGTCTTTCCTGGAGAACTTTTTCTGCCGGCAGCGTAAATCGCACTCGGTACTAGACTTGCGCATAATAGTTCGCGATCGGGAGCGCTCACTTTAGTTCGTGGCTCTGCCACGAACTTGTTCGTTCTTTTAGTTCGTCCGCTCCCAATGACGGCTGAGCGGCGTGGTCTGCGCATGCAGGTGGAGGGATAAGTTCCTCCACCTAGCTGCTTCATGCGCTTGCTGCGTGAGCCGCTAACGATATCACGCAAACCAAAAGAAACAGTCTGTGGATAATTTCTCGCGCTTAAGTTTAGAGTTATCTCTATATCTTGGCATTATGGAATTTATTAGTCAGATATTGCAGAGTGCAGAATACTTCAAAACAGAAATTTTGTAGCACTGAACTAAGTAATCTAGCAGGCAGACGCTCGCCTCGAAATGACTCATCAGTAGAAGGCAAACATGTGATTTTTAATTCTGCAACGCGTCCTCTCGCTATTGCCCGTCGATCTTCGGAAAAGATTCCAACGAACTAAGAAGCGAGATACGTTTGGCATAATAGTTCGCGACCGATCGCGAATATTTTAGTTCGCCACCGATCGTGCTTTTTTTAGTTCGCGACCGATTGAGCATATTTTAGTTCGCGACCGGTAGCTCTCATTTTAGTTAGCAGCTCGGGCGCGAAGTAGGTCGCTCTTTTTTGTTTGTCCGCTCATTTTAGTTCGTCCGCTCTTTTAGTTCGTCCGCTCTTTTTAGTTCGTCCGCTCTTTTTGGGTTTTGCTACCGCTACTAAAAGAGCTCTTTCTTTTGTTATGACAGCTTTTTTATATAATGAATAAGTATGGCCAAAGCGTGTGCTATTACCCGTATTTTTGGGAATTAGACATCAAACACTTAAGCAAATAAACCAGTTCTTTACACGAATGGGTGATACAATGGTATTCATCTACTTTGCATACAGAGTACTCGTAGTACTTTATTTTTAAAATGGATTTCTTGTGGCGGTGAACTAAGAAATTTGCAGCTGAACTGCATCTCAGCTCGAAATGACGGTAACTGGCATAAGGGAATCACGCGATTCTACGTGCTCTCGCGTCCTCTCGCTGTTCCCCGTCAGTCTTCGGAAAAGGAGCGGACGAACTAAGAGGCGAGGGATCCGCGAACTAGTTCGCGTAGTTCGCCTGTGGGAGCACTCTTCCGAACTAGTTCGTTTGCGAACTACACAAGAATATCAATAAAATTCTTCTGGGTATGAAACCGCGTCGTCATTTTATAAATGAGGAGCTAAAGAACTTTCATGAACATCTCAATCAGCAGCACAGCAAAATACATTTCACAATAAAAGTAGAAAAGAATGGGGTGCTGCCTTTCCTCGACGTCGAAGTCTACCGAAAGTCTGACGGTAAACTCGGCCACAGGGTGTACAGAAAGGCTACCAGCACGGGAAGGTACCTCCACGCCTCCTCTCACCACCACCCCATGCAGAAGAAATCCGCCCTACAAACACTAACAAGGAGGGCCCACAGGATCAGCGATGACGATCACCTACAGGCGGAACTACGACATCTCAGATCCACCTTTGCGGCTAATGGCTACGGACTGGGCGAGATATATAAAACAATGTCCAGGAGGAATGAAAAGAATAGAGGGGAGCAGGAGGAAGCACAAAGCATCGCCCTATTACCTTACGTGCAGGGCGTCACTGAGCGTGTGGGCAAGGTTCTACGTCGGGCAGGCATCAAGCCAGTCCTCCGCAGCACCAATAAGATCAAGGATGTCCTAGGTTCAACTAAGGACGCAGTTGACAAACTGAGCAATGCCGGCGTTTATGAAATAAGCTGCGAGTGTGGGCTGGTTCATATAGGAGAGACCGGGCGAGCAATCTCCACGAGGCTTTCAGAACATGAAAGATACATACGGCTTGGACAGCACACGAAGTCAGCGGTTTCTGAGCATCAAAATCAGTGCGGAAAACAGTTATCTTTCGGCGAGGCCCGCGTGCTGGCGAAACAACCATTCTGAACGAGGAGGAAGATTAGAGAGGCTATAGAAATAGCGAAGCGTCCCGCCAATATGAACAGGGAGGATGGCTACAGGCTGCCGGCGTCTTGGCTGCCAGCAGTTGCAACGCTACGTGACGGCACCGCGCGCGGAATGACTCGCACAGGCGCCCCGGAGACCACAGCGGCCGCGCACACGCAGAGCACCGGCCCGCCGCCGTCTGCGCCAGGCGACAAGTCAACAGCGGCACACCACAACCGCCGTCCGTTCTCTCAGATCCATTCCGCCAATAGCAACTTGTCATGCAAAAGCCAATCAGAAACGTCCATTTTGACCAATGAGGGGGAAGACTGCAACCCCCAATCACATGGAAAACAAGCCTCTAAAACAACAATCATCATTGCCGCTTTCCACAAAAGGCGTGCAATAATATAACCACCAATAAAGGCAAACCAACGTCACCCCTTCCTTTCCCTCATCCGCTGCTATATAAACCCCAAGATATCGTTTATTTAGCAGTCAGACACAGACCCTGATGAAGGCCGCCTGCAACAGTGGCCGAAACATCGGTGGAATTTATAAAATGACGACGCAGTTTCATACCCAGAAGAATTTTATTGCTAGTGACAACAGCCGCGGAAGCGTACGTTTGCATTTGCACAAGAATACTTGGTACAAGCACTCGGGGCTGGACGCAGCCGTCGTGGTGTCGAGATGGGCGTGGTATGTGGGTCAGGTGTCTGGATGCGGCGCGTGCCAGACCGGCGCGGTCTCGGCTGTCCTCGTTCAGGGCTGGCGGCGGTTACGCAAGCCGCCCTCCAGCAGCTCGCGAGCTCTCCCACACCTCGCCACACGCCAAGGGCAGCCGCGTAACCACCGCCGCTGTCAAAACAGTAATCACCGCGGCTGCGACCGCACAGGCGGAAAGACCGCACCGCGCTGACGGAGACCGCCGCGCCGCGCCGCCCCGACAACAGAAACACACCACTCGGCGTGTACGTCTCTGAAGAAATTTTGCTGTCGCTCCTAAGATTCTTTGCAATATCGGTCATCTGAAATGCATCATTAATAAGGACCGGAGATATAACAGCGAAATTTATTTGGGAGATAATACTGTTACAGCGCAAAAATTATGACAGAGAAACTTGTTAAAATCTTTGATCTCTGAGGGAATCGCCAGTCAAGCTAGGCGGAACCAGGTCATCGGATCTGTCTTAAAATGCGACGCAGACGCTGCGTCGGTAAGTTGAAAGCTTGCATTCAGCAGACTGTTGACTGCGACGGACGACCAGAAGAGAGAGAGAGGGTGTATTCGTCAGCTTGTAAATATTTCATAACTACACGTAACTCTGCCACAATATTGAATAGGAAGATACGTCAGCGGTTAAAGGACTCATTGAGTGAACGCTGCACTCACAAGTAGGACACATTCGGTCATTACAAACCGATCCACTCGTCATAGCTTCAGCCGATACACTACCTGTCATATGAAATGTAACATTAATAAGGACCGGAGATATCACAGCGAAATTTATTTGGGAGATAATACTGTTACAGCACAAAAATTGTGATAGAGAAACTAGTTAAAATCTTTGATCGCTCAGGGAATCGCCAGTCAAGCTAGGCGGAACCAGGTCATCGGCTCTGTCTTAAAATGCGACGCCAGTCGTTCGTGACGACAGCAGACGCTGCGTCGGTGAGTTAAAAGACTGTTGACTGCGTCAGACGACCAGAAGAGAGAGAGAGGATATATTCGTCAGCTTGTAAATATTTCACAACTACACGTAACTAATTCTAATGTTCTAATGTTTGTAAATCTATCGGACCAAACTGCGTGGTCATCAGTCCGTAGCTTACAAACTACTTAAACTAAGTAAACTAACCTAAGGACAACACACACACCCATGCCCCAGGGAGGACTCGAACCTCTGATGGCGAGCAACCGCGCGCTCCGCAGCGAGGCGCCTTAGACCGTTCGGCTACTCCACCGCCGCTACACATAACTCTGCCACAAGATTGAATAAGACCGAAGATACGTCAACGGTTAAAGGGCTCATTGAGTGAACGCTGCCCTCTCAAGTAGGACACATTCGGTCCTTACCCACCGACCCATACGTCACAGCTTCAGCAGATTCTGTATATAAACTCCCACTTTTGGAAGTGTAGTCACTTGTTCTTTCGAACTGAATATGACCAGGAGAGTACTCGTCGATCCAGTAGTCTAATCTATGTATTCAGATTACGTCTCAGATAAAGCAGTACAGACTAGTTGCCACCAGCCGCAACAAGGAGTCCGGAGACAACTACTACGCTTCGAACCGCTGCTATACCAACTCAACGTCAGCAAAGTTGGTGAACCACTGTCTACCGTTTTAACAACGCTGAATATGGTTGATGCCTGATGCCAGCTCAGAATTTACTGGTTGCCTTTGTAAGGTCAATGATCCTGCCAACGAGCTAGCACTCTGGTGCTAATCCTCCCAGCTGGATCAAGAGGTCACCACGGCATCCGACTCCAGTGGTTCCAAGCCTGGACCCTCAAGCTGCTGCATAGACCGGAGGAGATAGAGGACTTCACCTGGCAGTCTTTGCTTCAACGCCCAGACGTCACGGCGCGGGCACCTCCGTCCGAACGGTACAACAGCCGGTCAATAGAAGACGCGAAAACGGCGAGCTAACGCGGCCAAAGGAGACGTCACTGATTTAGCTCTTGCCGAGCTAGCGCTTTACCACGGAATCTTGTATTCAGTTGAATAAACTTGTAAACTCTAATACTGTTTTATTAGCGTCTTCTGTCGCTCCACCAGGTTTCACGACTCATCCTGATATAAAGTTGGAAACCTACCACTCGGTCCCAGCAAGACGTTGTACAAAGATTACGTAACTGAAAATACAGCCATGTAATGAGGAAGGTGAAGAAATTAGTATTAAGTGGTGCTGCCATTCCTAGATGTAGCCACTACCACACGCCACCGCATTAAGTTAGGCTCTGAATGTGCTTTTAGGGTAGCACAGTCCTGTGCTGACGTTGAGTTGGTATAGCAGCGGTTGGATTTTTCCGGGCTGTCAGGCGAGACGTGGGGGAGAACAGAATGATCACGACAGTAAAATCCGATGGTTGCCGAAGAAGTCTTCAACATTCCGCGCCACGTGTGGTCGCGCGTTATCCTGTCGGAATGTGGTCGTCGGCAAGGTCCCAAGTTATGGGAAGACAACAGGCTCCAACATTTCAGACATGCAGCGCTGCATTCTTAGTGTACCGTCAGTGAACTCTAGTATGGTGCGGGAGTGGAAACCATTATCACCTCCATCATCAACACGGCTTTAAAAGGAACCATCGTGTGGAACCCAGCTTTCCCTTTTCACTCATGACATCTTGCGTGCTATTTTCGATTTCCGAAAGGCGTTTGATACGTACCACACTACGAACTATAACGAAGGTACGAGCATATGGAACAAGTACCCAAGTATGCAAGTGGCTCGAAGATTACTTAAGTAATAGAACCCCGTAAGTTGTCCTCGATGGCAAGTGTTCATCATAGACTAAGGTATCGTCACGGGTGTCCCAGGAAAGTGTGATAAGGCCGCTATTATTTTCTATCTATATAAATGTTCAAATCGTTGTATAGTCTATGGGACTTAACTACGGGGTCATCAGTCCCTAAACTTACAAACTACTTATGAACTAACTAAGACTAAGGACGGCACAAATATCCATGCCCGAGAGCGGATTCGAAGCCCCGACCGTAGTGGCCGTGCAGACCGTGACTGAAGCGCCTCAGTCCCCTCGGTCACCGCGGCCACCTCTATATAAATGATCTGATGGACAGAGTGAGTTGCAATCTGCGACTGATTGCTGATGATGCTCTGGTGTAGAATTGAATGACTGTAGTACGATGCAGGATGACTTGGACCAAATTTCCAGGTGGTGTGAGGAACTGGAAGTAGCGCTAAATGTAAACAAATATAAAATGATGCAAGATGAGTAGGAGGAACAATCCCGTAATGTTCGAAAACAGCATTAGTAGTGCGATGTTTGAAAAACTCGCGTCCGGTAAATAATTAAGCGTAACGTTGCGCAGCATTATGAAATAGCACCAGCATATAAGGACAGTCGTGGGGAAGGCGAATAGTCGGCTTTGGTTTATTGGGAGAATTTTGGGAAGGTGTGAGTCGTCCATAACAGAGACCGTACATAAATCGCTTGTACGACCCCGTCTGGAGTATTCCGCAAGTATTTGGAATTCTCACCTGATCGGTTTAAAGAAGGACATAGGCGCACTTCAGGGACGGGCGGCGAGGTTCGTAACTGGTAGATTCCATCAATGCGCGAGTGTTACCAAATTGCTTCAACTCAACTGGGAGACGCTGGAGGAAAGGCGACTTCCCTCAAATGACTCCCATTTGAGTTCCCGAACCAATTTAGGGACAATAGCACTTTTATCGAAACTACCAGTAACAAACCTAGTTGCCCGCCTCTAAATTGCTTGTGTGTCTACTTTAAACCTATCTGGTGGAGATCCCAAACACTTGAGCAATACTCAAGAAGGGGTCGCACAAGTGTTTATATGCAGTCTCCTTTACAGGAGAATCACATCTTCCCAAAATTCTCCCAATTAACCGAAGACGACCATCCACCTTCCCCACGACAGTCCTTATATGCTTGTTCCTAAACAAGAAAAATGGCTTAAGAGGTTTTTTTTTAAATTATTTTTCTACCTAAAAGTTCGAGTATTATCTGATTTATTCATGCTTTCTTAATATCTGCTTTTGTTTCCTAGCTCATAACAGACTGGACGAGATACAAGTTTATTAACGTCTATAACGGTAGGCATAGTAATTCTGTTCATAGTAAGTAGTCAAGGAGCATATCGTGACAACTAACAACTACATCTAGATATGGACTCTCATATCCATAAAATCCCTCTGCATAAGGATGTTTTCAAGTCAGCTCGATTTTGTGTCCATAATGTGACTTCTTAACTTGTCTCAATAGTTCAACTTATCGTAGGTTTAGTTAACAGTAAAAGCGCTCGTAGCTTCTGACTACAGTCGAGTATCTTCAGCCACAGAAGACTGAACTCATGGGGCAGTCCTCAGTAGATGACATCACTAAGAGACGTTCCTGCAATGGCACTCACGAGCTGGATCGTATTTTTAGACGAAAGAAATTTTGGTCAGAATGACTTAGACAATGATAGGTCAGTGAAATGTTTGGTAACCAGCCACCCCTCCCCCTAACACAAAGATCTTCATATCTGCGGTTTCCTTATAACACACCTATACTTCCACAATCTGACGGTTAGATCCCTTCCATACTTTTCTTAAAATTGAAATTTGTTTGTTAGTTCAACAATTGATATACAGGAACATGTGAAATTAATTATATCTCTCAGATTGCGCTTAATCGTTTGCCACTTATTTACTAGATCTACTTTCTGATTTTTGAATCAGTGAATCAAACTTGTTTCGAAAGTGACGCTTTGAGATATGATGAAATACTACTTTTTCGTTCCAGTTTTATTATATGGACAGTCGAAAGGAATACGTACTAGCGAGATGGGGTAGATGTTCACAGAACTTAAAATTAAAAATTTGTTACTGCCATATTCTACGCTATCTTGAAATTTGTCATTCAGTGCATGCTAATACGGGAGGCAGATATCAGAAAATGACGTATTCCTTATCTTTGGAAACAATTCACGATCTATACGTCGTTCTTCGAACGGAAGTTAATTTTACATGTGATTTGTTGATGCCCGTGTCATCCCATTACAGTGTTACATACACATTAAAAATTGATATAAATTCGGTAACAAGTGGTGGAAATTAAAAATAATTGGGCAAAGTGGTACTGAATAATATGGAAAGTTTCATACACGTATTATACCAAAGCATTGCTTCGTAGCCACACCGTGAGCTGTAAATCATGAATCATACCTACATTGAAGCTTATGTAACCACTACATGCTTGTAAGCGTTTTTGATTGTGCCCACATAGCAGAGCAGGTTCTGCGATGACTCCTTAACGTTACGTAAAAACAACAATTCTGCCGGAAAAAGACATTGAACGAGTATCAAATGAATTGTAGAAATTAATGCTATGCCTCTTAACCGATTCATGTTGTTCGTTAGGTGTTCTTCAAGGAGGGAAGAGGCAATATGTTGTCCTTGAAGTTGTTTATAGAGCTTATTCTTCTTCCAGTTCCACTGACGCAATCGTCGCTGACGTGAAACTGTAGTAATGTGTAAACAGTGCTTTATTTTGATTGCGATCCAGTTTAAACGCATTCTCCTTCAGAGGTTACGCAGTAGTGCAGGGCAGGCAGATTCGCTTCATGAGGCTTGGCGTCATATTCCTGACGGGAAATCCATATTTAAGTTTCCCATCGTTTCCGTAAACCAATATACGGAAATATCGGGATGGTTTCTTTGAAAAGGACACGTACGATTCCCTTCCGACATTTGTCGAAATCTTGTTCGTAAACGGTTTTTGATGACTTTGCTCGTCGTTGAATATAGAATTTTACACGACATAAGAAAAGGCATTCGCTACTGTGAATATGTTTCGATATCAGCTGTATAATTTACTAGCGAATTTACTCGCAGCCCATTTACCGTTTATCGCGAGGGGCCGTGTAAAGCACTTTCGCTACCAGTGCACGCCTCCTGCACCGATGCGAGCTTCCTTACGCCAAAAATTGTCTCCTTCCCTCTAGTGGTCGCGCCTTGTATCTTGTAATTCCCGGACAAGGGGAGGCTTATGGAAAATGCACACTAACAACAGGTTCCTAATCATCACAATACACGCTGTATGTCGCAAGTGGCCCGTGAAGCGAAAGCTTGACATTAATGATGATCATTCGAACAGAGGATGACCTATCAAACTTTGGGCCCAATCATTATACACTTTTAGAGACATGCATATGCAAACGCTGATATATGTAAACACTCAAATCCCGGCCCGACAGAAAGTTATGCAATTGATGCTTATTCATATTCACATTTTTTAAGACATTAAGTCTTGAATTCCATTTAAAGCTGGGCTGACATCTTGAGATATGCTAAGGTCGATTGCTTCCCTCTCCGTTTTCTGCACTACCAGCGAGTGATTCACCTCTAATGTTTATTGGCAGCACATTCAGACTGATCATTTTTATAAATGGTTTCAATCACTAAGTCAGAACATATTCCACCGGTAATGACTTGAAGTATGTGGCACTGTAGGACGAATCATCAACCTTGTATGTGTATCGAAAGCCCAAAAGATGGTTACACTATGACCGTTCCTACAGTCAAGTAGGAGGAGGTTCCATCATGATCTGGCCATCTATACCATGGTATTTCACCGTTTCTATCATTACTCTTACTGGTCGAATAAATTTGAATGACTGCGGTGGAGTAGCCGAGCGGTCTAAAGCGCCTCGCTGCGGAGCGCGCGGTTGCTCGCCGTGGAGGTTCGAGTCCTCCCTGGGGCATAGGTGTGTGTGTGTGTGTTGTCTTTAGGTTAGTTTACCTAGGTTTAAGTAGTTTGTAAGCTACGGACTGATGACCACGCGGTTTGGTCCGATAGATTTACAGACATTTGAACATTTGAAATTTGACTGAATATCTCACCGTTCTCGACAACATACTGCTTAATACGACTAACATGTTGCTAAGAATTACGCCATATTCCAAACTGATAACGCACCGTTACACGCACACAGCCAAAAAGGTTCAAGCATGATTTGTACAGCATCAGAAAAATATGAAGCATCTCATCTGGACAGCAAAAGCGCTATGTCTCAACCGAACCGTAATGGGGAGTGTTATAGCAAAGAGTGAGGACTAGATTTACACCTCTAACATCGTTAGGCCGCACGAAATGGCCGCGTGATCTAAGGCGTCATATTACTAAGGCGTCGTACTGGGCGTCCGTTCCCGTCGGCGTTTCGAGTATTCCGTCGAGCATGTGTGTGTGTGTGTGTGTGTGTGTGTGTGTGTGTGAGAGAGAGAGAGAGAGAGAGAGAGAGTGAGAGTGAGTGAGTGAGTATGTATGTGTGTGTGTGTGTGAGAGAGAGAGAGAAAGAGAGAGAGAATGAGTGTGTGTCAACATTAAACTTTCAGACAGCTCCATCTAAAAAAAAAAAAAAAAAAAAAAAAAAAAAAAAAAAACCGGTGCCCAGCATTACGGTTGTAGTCTGATGGTGGTCATGTAAGTGACCGAAACCGGTTACCACGGAAATAAAGGAATTGCGATCTAGACTGACTTGCTACACGAATTAATAATCAATACATTGCCTCATCCGTACGTAAATATCGCGAAACGAGCATATGGATAAATATTAAAAGAGACTAGGGCCCACCTGGAGGCGTTCAGGGAATCGTTTTTCCCGCAAACCATACGCGACTGGGATAGGAGGAAGTGACAATGGCACGCAAAGTACCCTTGCAATACAATACACCGTGAGCGTAGATGTAGATGTGGATGCTATACTCCGTTCACCGAAACGAGAGACGGAATGTAAACACACCGAGGCGCGTGGCCAAGGGTGAACAAAATGGATTGTTCTCTCAGTGTCGCCTCATTCATTTCAGGTGTAAGGTCGCTGTGTGTTTTGCTGACATTAGAAGCAGAACATATTGAAAATTGATTTTTTTTAATAATCTATAAAATTTGGGCTTCTTAAAATTGCCCAAATCTCCATATTCGTTTACGACAATAAGCACTTCGTTAATTGTTGGCCATTCGTTACGAAAGAAACATTCATATACTTTTCTTCGCATCACATTTATTTCAAAGTCATCATCACTTTCTAGAAACATCTGTCGTGATCATTTATTTATTTATTTATTGACAGACTTCAAGGAGTGTGTGGCTTTGTACTGATTTGCCACCCGTTACATTGTGGATGCCGGTAGATGCAATAGTACGGGTCATTGTCGGTTCTGGACACCATAGCTCCTATACAACTACATTTTCTAAGGAAAACTTATGATTTCTTCTTTTATTGCTTCTTGGGTGGACTCAAAATAGGGGATGACAAAATGAGTAATCTTCCGTGATACTGTGGTGTCGCACAAGTATGAAGTGCGCGCCACGTACTTTCGCCGCGCGCCGCCATGTACGCACGGCGCGGCGTTCATAGGATATCAGCCACGAGCGCCCTCTGCTGCAACTCCGTTCTTGCCCACGACTGCTGCATCGGCGACTTGGGAATCAGACAGGCACCAGTCAAGACTTGGCTATCGGTAAGGCACTAGGAATCATCAGTAGGCCGGCCTTTATCTAAACTATGTATCAACATTCTACTAGTCTGCTGCTCTCCAAGTTAAGTAATGTATTTCTGTGAAATATATCTCTTATACTAATCTAGCTTAGTGTTTCTAGTTTCTGCTGTCCCACTGGCTGGTCACCTCCGTACCTGCACACGCGTGCATCCTATTTTCCTCTGTCGGTCTCTCTCTACTCGGCCACCGACACACAGGACATCCGGCGGAAATGAGACACAAAAATACCAATGAGAAAGAGAGAGAGAAAGAGCCCGAAACTGTGAATGTTGAATGTGATTGCAAACACTAATAATTTCGCCACTATTCAGCAACTGGTCCTTCAAGATGAATCAACATCTAATATCACCAACATACAACAAAATGTTCAAATGTTTGTTAAGCTTATGGGACTTAACTACGGGGTCATCAGTCCCTAAACTTACATCTACATCTACATTTACATCTACATAGATACTCTGCAAATCACATTTAAGTGCCTGGCAGAGGGTTCATTAACCACTTTCATAACTTTTCTCTACCGTTCCATTCTCTAATAGCACGCGGGAAGAAACAACACCTAAATCGTTCCGTTTTCGATCTGATTTCTCTTATTTTATTGGGATGGTCATGTCTCCCTAAGTAGGTGGCTGCTAGCAAAATATTTTCTCATTCAGAAGTAAAAGTCGGTGATTGAAACTTCGCAAACAGATCACGCCGCAATGAATAACGTCTTTCTTTTAATGATTTCCACCCCAATTCGTGCAACATTTCCGTGACGCTTTCCCTCCAGTAACGTGATAAAACAAAACGAGCTGCCCTTCTCTGAACCTCCTCAATATCTTCCGTCAGTCCCACCTGGTGAGGGTCCCACAAGGGGCAACAGTACTCCAGGAGAGGACGCACAAGTGTGATGTAGGCAGTCTCTTTGGTGGAGCTGGTGCATCTTCGAAGCGTTCTGCCAATGAAACGTAACCTTTGATTCGCCTTCCCCACAATATTTTCTATGTGTTCTCTCCAGTCAAAGTTGTTCGTAATTGTAACTCCTAGGTATTTGGTAGAATTTACGACCTTAAGGTTTGACAGATTTATCGTGTAATTGAAGTTCAACGGATTTCTTTTAGTGGTCGTGTGTATTACTTCACACTTTTCTTTATTTAGTGTCAATTGCCAATTTTCGCACCGTGCAGAAATTTTGTCTAAATCGCTTTGCAGTTGCTTTTGATCCTCTGTTGATTTCACTAACCGATAAACGACAGCATCATCCGCGAACAGTACAAACTACTTATCAACTACCTTATACTGAGGATGGCACAAACATCCATGCCCGAGGGGGGATTCGAACCCCCGACCGTAGTGGCCGTGCAGACCGTGACTGGAGCGCCGCAGTCCCCTCGGCCACCGCGGCCTGCATACAACAACACACACTGGCTTTACAGCGGAAGCGGATGAGGGGAATCTCAGCAAGCTCCCCTGTTTTGTCCACTCCTGGTCACGCGCCTCAGTGTGTTTATAGTCCGTCTCTTGTTTCGGTGAACGGACTATAATTTGGTTCGAGTGACGCTAGTCGGCATGCACGAGCGGAGCAGGCGAGAGCGCGGGATGGCGGCGAGGGCCTTGCCCGCTATGGCGCTGGAGTCGGGAGTCCTTGACCCGCGGGGTGTGTTGCCTCAGCAGGGTCAGCGCGTGGGCGGCAAACGCTCAAGAGCAAGGTCGCTGGCAGCCGCACACACGGCGCGCGCTGCGGACTGGCCGCTGCTGGGGTACCATCAGCTGCCAGCCAGTTCCGGGACCACTGCAGCGGATTACAACAAACAATCAGGACTTGCGCCGACTGTTCTTTCGAACGTGTCGCTATTTGTTGCTGCAGCTTTTCTTTATATAGATTTTAGTCTCGGCTACTCCTAGGTGTTGTCATACGACACATGGCGAACTAGAGACTGCGTTTTATTGGCAGAACCCTTAAAAGATGCAACAGAACTACTAAAGAAACTGCAATTGTCCGTCCATTTTTGGAGTATTGCTGCCCAGTGTGGGATCCTTATCAGGTGGGTTTGACCGAGGACATCGAAAGAGTCCAAAGAAGGGCACCTCGTATCGTATTGTCACGATACAGGGGAGACAGCGTTACGGAAATGATACAGGATCTGCGATGGGAATCATTACAACAACGGCGCTTATCGCTGCGACGTGGGCCACTTACGAAACTACAATCGCCAACATTCTCCTGCGAATGCGAAAATATGTTGTTGACTCCCACTTACATAGGTAGAAATGATCATCAGAATAAAATACGAGAAATCAGAGCTCGATTGGGGAGATGCAGGTGTTCATTCTTCCCGCGCGCTATTCGAGAATGGAATGGGAGATAAAATAGTCTAACGGTGATTCGATGAACCCTCTGCCAGGCACTTAAATGTGATTTGCAGAGTATCCCATGTAGATGTAGATGTAGAAGTAGATGTAGATGCATATGTAGATGGAAATTTGTGCCATGGCGGGGATTCGAGACCGGGACCTCCTGCTTACTAGGCAGTTGCGGTAAGCCCGAAAGAACAGGCGCCACATTTCTTGATTGTCAAGTCTCCCTGGTGCCTATTTCACTGTGGATGCACCCGACGACAGGACTCCTGCCGGCATTATACGGCCTGCTAAAGCCATGGATTACAAGGCAGTAGGCAAGAAAGGCGGTAGGAGTAACCCACTAAACTACAGGCCTATTTCATTGACGTCAATCTGCAGCAGGCTTTTGGAACATATCCTGTATTCAAATATTATGAATTACCTCGAACAGAACGATCTATTGACCCAAGGTCGACACGGATTTAGAAAATATCGTTCATGCGAAACACAACTAGCTCTTTATTCACACGAAGTGATGGGTGCTGTCGACAAGGGTTCGCAAATCTATTCCGTATTTCTTGATTTCCAGAAGGCTTTTGACACCTTACCTCACAAACGGCTTTTAATCAAATTGCATGGTTATGGTATATCGCCCCAAATTTGCAATTGGATAGGGGATGTCCTGTCGAGAGGAGACAGTTCGTAGTAATCGATGGCAAGGTATCGACTAAAACAGGTAATATCGGGCGTTCCACAGGGTAGTGTTTGGTGTCTGCTCTTCCTTATTTACATAAACGATTAAGGGGAAAATCTAAGTAGTTCTCTTAGGTTGTTTGCAGATGACGCCGTCATTTACCTTCTAGTAAAATCATCTGAAGATGAAAACCAACTGCAGAACTATCTGAATAAGATATCAGTATGGTGCAAAACTTGGCAATTGACACTATATAATGAGAAGTGTGAAGTCGTCCACATGAGTACGAAAAGAAATCCGTTAAACTTTGTTTACAAGATCAATCAATCAAAAGTGAAGGCCGTAAACTCCACAAAATACGTAGGAATTACTATTACTTCAGACTTAAACTGGAAAGAACACGTAAATAATGTCGTGGGAAAGGCGAACCAGAGACTGCGTTTTATTGGCAGAACCCTTAAAAGATGCAACAGAACTACTAAAGAAACTGCATACACTACGCTTGTCCGTCCTTTTATGGAGTATTGCTGCCCAGTGTTGGATCCTTACCAGGTGGGTTTGACTGAGTACATCGAAAGAGTCCAAAGAAGGGCAGCTCGTTTCGTATTGTCACGATACAGGGGAGACAGCGTTACGGAAATGATACAGGATCTGGGATGGGAATCATTACAACAACGGCGCTTATCACTGCGGCGTGGGCTACTTACGAAACTACAATCGCCAACATTCTCCTCCCGCCGGCCGCGGTGGCCGAGGGGACTGAGACGCTCCAGTCACGGTCTGCACGGCCACTACGGTCGGGCGTTCGAATCCCCCCCTCGGGCATGGATATTTGTGCCGTCCTTAGTTGTAAGTAGTTCATAAGTAGTTTGTAAGTTTATGGACTGATGACCCCGTAGTTAAGTCCCATAGAGTCTACAAACATTTGAACATTTTCATTCTCCTCCGATTGCGAAAATATATTGTTGACTCCCACTTCATTGGTAGAAATGATCATCAGAATAAAATACGGGAAATCAGAGCTCGAACGGAGAGATTCAGGTGTTCTTTCTACCCGCGCGCTATTCGAGACTGGAATGGGAGATAAAATAGTCTAACGGTGGTTCGATGAACCCTCTGCCAGGCACTTAAATTTGATTTACAGAGTATCGCATGTAGATGTATATGTAGATGGAAATTTGTGCCATGGGCGGGATTCGAGCCCGGGACCTCCTGCTTACTAGGCAGTTGCGGTAAGCCCGAAAGAACAGGCGCCGAATTTCTTTATTGTTAAGTCTCCCTGATACATATTTCAGTGTGGATGCACGCGACGACAGGACTCCTGCCGAAATTATACGGCCTGCTAGAGTCATGGATTACAACGGTCGATGTAGGACGTTTGGAAATTTGATTCGGGCGGAGTACTTGCTTGCGTAGTCCGTGCAGGTGTGTTAAGCCCGTGGCGTGCGTGTTCAGCGTAACTGCCTAATAAGCATGAGTTACGGCTTCGAATCCTGGCCGCGGAACAAAATTACATATGTCCATGTTGTATGTTTACAGCACCTACCGGTAAGTGCAAAAAAAAAAAAAAAAAAAAATAGCAGCTGACATCTACAAGCTCTGACAATAAAGATAAAGTTCGGTGAATGCAGTCAGAACGGTCGATCGGGCAACACAGGCGAATCACAACTCAGCAACTACTTAGTGGTCGCTGTTGACAAACTGCCCCCACCGTAGCTCAGTTGAGCATCGTGTGTGTTCCGTGTTAGGCCTGTTGGTCAGTGTTTGTTTAGCGCATTGGTTCTGAACTGACAAAGAGACCACAAGGGTATCGGATTTTAGAATTTCTTTATATTTATAGTACGTGAAATTCGGAACTTAAATAACAATCAGCCAAAGCCATTCGACACAACTCTCGAAAATTCTGAAAAAAATTGAAGTTTTGCAAAGAACATTGACTTTGAAGTATTGCAAAGTACATGTAAATACCAATATTTAAAACAGTTTCAGCATCTTTCGGTGTGCCTTCGGTGGTAGCGTTCTGCCTTCACAACCATAAAGACGGTGGTTCGAATCCCACTGTGACAGATTTTTTATTTTATTTTGTTTATTTATTTTTCCTTTTCGAATTCAGCTCGAGAAAACATTTTGGGACCTCCGGTTCCAAGTGTTGTGTCAGTTTTTGTTTATGTGTAGGTAGACGAGCTGAAAATCTTGTCGTTACGTAGAACGATGTTTGAGTAGGTTAGCTGTTTGTAAAGCCATTAGTAGCTATGGAGATGACTTTCCAAAAACACTGTCATAGTTGTTCATAAACTGAGCAATCAAAGGCAACCGTCATCTACTAATAGCTAAGCCAATACTGTAAAAAATGTAACTTATGGGTTTTTATTGAAACCATCATTATTAACAACCTTCCATAAAATATAGAAAATTACAAATAATCAAAATTACGTGCAGTTTTCGTAAAAATTACCATTAGATATTAATATTGTGTAAGTATTCGAATACAACGAAAATATATTAAAAAATTGTTACGAGAGGATAAATGTAAGGCCAGAACGGTGTCAGATTTTTTCTGGTTCTGTAGGTTGGTCGTTGATCGTGTGTGTTCATTGTTGTTCGATGGGTCTATGGCTCAGTGTATTTTATTTGTTTATTTTTTTTTTATTTTTTTTTTTTTCTATTACAGAGAACGTTCAGTTCTGACCGAGCGCTCTGAGCCACGGCGCCCGGCTACTCAGCTACACCGACACCTACTGCAATTTATGTAATAATTAGTACTTATGCTTACTTGCTAAACTTCAAAGACGATTTTTTCCAGAATTTTTCAAAGTTGCGTCGAATACAATTGGCTGATTGTTGTTTGAGTTCTGAACTTCACGTACCAAAAATATAAAAAAAATCTAAAATCCGATACACACGTGGTCTCCTTGTAAGAATCGGACAATGAATGTGTGAATTCGTCCACATGAGTACGAAAAGAAATCCGTTAAACTTTGTTTACAAGATAAACCAATCAAAAGTGAAGGCCGTAAAAGCCACAAAATACCTAGGAATTACTATTACTTCAGACTTAAATTGAAAAAAACACGTAGATAGCGTCGTGGGAAAGGCGAACCAGAGACTTCGTTTTATTGGAACAACCTTTAAAACATGCAACAGAACTACAAAAGAAACTGCATACACCACGCTTGTCCGTCCTTTTTTGGAGTATTGTTGCCCAGTGTGGGATCCTTATCAGGTGGGTTTGACGGAGGACATCGAAAGAGTCCAAAGAAGGTCAGCTCGTTTTGTACTGTCACTATACAGGGGAGACAGCATTACGGAAATAATACAGGATCAATATAAAGTTTTATTTTAAGCTTGGCAAGATACCTAAAGAAAAGCATATGATGCTGATAGCTGGTTATGGGGATCAAGCACTGTCCATGAAATGTGTGTACGAGGTTTCACCCGATTTCGAAAAGGCTGGGAAAGTGTTTCCGACAATACCCGTAGCGGAGGACTGGCGACTGCCGTCAATGACGAAAACTTTGAGAAACTGAGAACATTATCCATGAACGATCGTCGATTAACTGAGCGCATAATAGCGGATGAACTGTAGGTTAACCGTGAATCCGTGCGACGAATTCATACCCAGATGGTAGGGAAGAGCCGGCCGCGGTGGCCGAGGGGACTGAGGCGCTTCAGTCACGGTCTGCACGGCCACTACGGTCGGGGGTTCGAATCCCCCCTCGGGCATGGATATTTGTGCTGTCCTAGTTCGTAAGTAGTTCATAAGTATTTTTTAAGTTTAGGGACTGATGACCCCGTAGTTAAGTCCCATAAGATTTACAAACCTTTTGTTAGGGAAGAGAAAATCTTGTTGTCATCTTTTGCCACTTCACTTGACTGACGATCAGAAGCAGGCACATTTAGAAGCTTCACGGGAGTTTTTCGAAACGGCTGATACGATACCCAAATTATTCAACCGTGTTGCCACTGAGAATGAAACCTGGTGTCTCCGGGACGACCCTAAAACGAAACGGCAAAGCGTGGAATGGCGTTTCCGATATCACCTCGCCGGAAAATGGTCAGAGCTGAAAAAATATGCATGAAAATGATGCTCATCGCCGTCTTCGATAGGCAAGGCATTATCCGCAAGGAGTTTCTTCCTGAGGGAAAGATGTTGAACGCTGCAAAGTACGTTGAAATTCTGACCCGTTTAATGCAACGTTTATGCAAGGTACGACTCAGTAGGCGGAATAAAGTTACTCGGTATTTTTTTTCCATGACAACGGTCGCCCAACACAAGCCAACATCGTCAAACAGTTCCTGGCAAAAAAGGGGATGCTGCAACTTGAAGATCAACCGTATTCCCCGGATCTCAATCCTTCACACTGCTCATATTGTTGTAGTCTTCATTCCGGATACTGGTTCCATGCAGCTATCCAATCTGTCCTGAGCAAGCCTCTTCATCTCCTCATAATAAGGCAACCCCCACACACTTCCCTCCAATGCTAAACTCACGATTCCTTTAGAATGTGACCTACCAATCGATCCCTTCTTTTAGTCGAGCTATGCCAAAATCTCCTTTTCTCCCCTTTCATTTTGTAGCTCTTCATTATTTACGCGATGTACCCACCTAAACGTCCAAGTTTCACTTCCGTACAAAGTAACAATATACACAAATGTATTCACAAAAGACTTCCTTACGCTTAGATTAATATTCGATGTTAACAAAATTCCTTTTTTCAAAAACGTTTTTCGTGCCATTGCCATTCTGCATTTTGTATCCTCTGTTCTACGACTATTGTTTGTTATTTTTCTGCCCCAGTAACAAAACTCATTTACCACCTTTATTGTTTCGTTACGTAATCTAATTCATTCTGCACCGCCTGATTTTCTAAGACTGTATTCCATTACCCTTGTCTTTCTCTCGTTAATGTTCATCTTATGCGCTCAGTTCAACACACTGTCCATCCGTTCATTTGCTCTTCCAGGTCCTTTGCTGTCTATGACATAATTACAATGTCATCATCAAAACGCCAAGTGTTTATTTTTTCACCCTGAACTCTAATTCCTTCCCCAAATTTCTCTTGAGGTAATATTTCTGACAACCAACGAAACTTGACAAGACATCCAAAAGGAATACTTCGTGCACAATTTAACGGACGTGAATCGCAGAGCTCAGCAGTGCATAGTTATGGAAAGTCACTATATCGAAGGACAGTAAGAGAAGTGTACTTCATAGTTCAATTACGTTAATGTCTACAGAACTATTCACCGAACTTTAATTTCATACGTTGTATATCAAGAAAATCAGCAGCATCACTTAGTGACGTCTATTCTTTTGGACATCTAAAGTGTCCATGTCGAGGATTGATGCAAATTTCAGTGCGACTAAACACAAGGAAATGACTTCTGATGGAACTAAAGAGCCAGCAGAAAGTGAAGGAGTACGATAGTCGAAGTAGCAGGACATATGGGAGCTTGTGTGAGGCGGAGCATGAGCTGCGGTTTCTCGTGCATGTGTGGGAAGCCCGCGTGCGAAGCGATTTCATAAGCGCAGCCGTCTATTTAATTTCGAATCCCGGTGCTGGCACCAATTTCTTTGTGTCCATGTTGTATGATAACCTGCTAATGAAACCCAAAAACCCCAATTAAAATCTAATATGGTAAAATTATTTGCCTTGTTTGAAACGTTAGGTGCAACATATGAAAGAAAACGTGCAAGATCATAGTCAGAGTCTACATACATGCAGTTTCAGGTAACGAATGTATATCGACTCGACTTTTTCGCTTTATGTCTAATAAAGTTGATAGTGTCTTCCGCTCAACAA
This sequence comes from Locusta migratoria, assembly GCA_026315105.1. Classification (NCBI taxonomy): domain Eukaryota; kingdom Metazoa; phylum Arthropoda; class Insecta; order Orthoptera; family Acrididae; genus Locusta; species Locusta migratoria. Next base: position 467,416,061 of record CM048744.1, on the reverse strand, counting down.
ATTACACCACTCAGCAAAATGTTTCAGCTGTTACTACATTTCCCACTTATTTCTCTGTTTCCTAGCATTACATTTTCCGCATTTTCACAGCTTTCATAATTCATCACTACGCTGATCACGTTCTGTAACGAAGCATGTTGGGATTTATTCCTATCTGCTTGCATAATAATAGGTACGAATGTAATTAGTCTGTTATAATTTTCCAGAACTTTTGTTATTCTTTTTTCTCTTCTGACTAGCTGAAGTTATTTTCTATTATTTGGCGTATCAGAGATATGTTTAATTAGCAAGTATAAATTAGTTAATATCAGAGGCGTATTGTCATAGGTCAGATAGTATGCTCGTCAGTATTACATAAACGATTTGGGAGAAAATCTAAGTAGCTCTCTTAGGTTGTTTGCAGATAACGCCGTCATTTATCGTCTAGTAAAATCATCTGAAGATCTAAACCAACTGTAGAACGATCTGAATAAGATATCACTATGGTGTAAAAATTGGCAATTGACTCTAAATAATGAGAAGTGTGAAGTCGTCCACATGAGAACGAAAAGAAATCCGTTAAACTTTGTTTACAATATAAATCAATCAAAAGTGAAGGCCGTAAACTCCACAAAATACCTAGGAATTACTATTACTTCAGACTTAAACTGGAAAGAATACTAGATAATGTCGTGGGAAAGGCGAACCGGAGACTGCGTTTTATTGGCAGAACCCTTAAAAGATGCAACAGAACTACTAAAGAAACTGCATACGCTACTCTTGTCCGTCCCTTTTTGGAGTATTGCTGCCCAGTGTGGGGTCCTTATCAGGTAGGTTTGACGGAGGACATCGAAAGAGTCCAAAGAAGAGCAGCTCGTTTTCGTATTGTCACGATACAGTGGAGACAGCGTTACGGAAATGATACAGGATTTGGGATGGGAATTATTACAACAACGGCGCTTATCACTGCGGCGTGGGCTACGTACGAAACTCCAATCGCCCAGATTCTCCTCCGAATGGAAAAATATATTGTTGACTCCCACTTACATAGGTAAAAATGATCATCACAATAAAATACGAGAAATCAGAGCGAAAACGGAGAGATTCAGGTGTTCTTTCTTTCCACGCGCTATTCGAGAATGGAATGTGAGATAAATAGTATAAATGTGGTTCGATGAACCCTCTTCCAGGCACTTAAATGTGATTTGCAGAGTATCCCATGTAGATGTAGATAAGGCTAAGTAAATTCTGTCTGCATAATATTAAAGTAGGTGTTATTAAGTTATACAATTAATGTTAGAAATAGTTCCTATTTATTCCGAAATTATTGTTGACGAACCTATTAAACAATATTTGTAAATGAAGCACTATTAATATAATAGAGACTTATATAACAATTTACTCGGTATTATTAACGCTACCTTTTACAATAGCCAGTTGCATGTAATTGTTTACTTTTCCACTGTTATTAGTTTAATGTACCTAATTAACAATACGTAATTTTCAAAGACATTGTTCCGATAATATAAATAGTGTGCTTTCGCGCCATGTCAGGGTGTCTTGTTTCGTATTTGATAGGAGGCACACCCCACGTTAGTCTGAACTCCGATTTGAACAATTATGTTAAAGTTCTTTGTATTAGTTGGACACCTCGAGAACTTTTGTCAGGTTAGGAGTATTCCGCACACAAACCTCGTAAACTGTATTATTGACATGTGGAATGTGGGTGCTGGGTAGTAGTGACTATTATTGATGAGACTTGTTCGCTGGCCATAAAAGATGACAATTAGGCACTAGTGATCCATTGAATTGTCAGTGAACTACAATTCTACGTCTCGCCTACATTATTTGTAGCAGCCTACTTTTCCCCGTGATATTTTATACCGAGAGCGTCGATTCACGAGAATCTAAAAGAGGCAACAAACTACGACCAGGTAACGTCACAATCACTACACTAATTACGCTCACCTGCCTCTTGCAAACGATTAACCACCTCAAATAACATCACAGAGAACACGATGACTTACTAATGAGTACTCTAACCGGCACTTTTCCCTTGGTTTGTCTTTACTTCGTACATTTCGTTGGACATACATCGCATCAGAATCGGCGATGAATTTTACTTTGGAGTAGTTTTGTATTGTTTTGAGAACTTTACGGAAAGCTTTCACGTCCCTTAAACACGTTCACGTTATACGAGTACTTGTACCGTTTTACGCATTTTAGGAAAACCCCTGTCTGCTCTAGCAGATGAGGCAACCTTTACTGTCAGATTTGACCATCAGTAATAGTATTTTCCATCAGAAACAATATGCTAGCGTTAACATGGACTGTTTCTAGAGTGAACCTACAAGTTCTATACCTTCTTACGCTTCTGTCCTCAAGGACCAGAAGACCATTAACATGCATATTTAATATTTTCCTCTCTATTGGCCGCGATGGCCGAGGGGACTGAGGCGCGTCAGTCACGGTCTGCACGACCACTACGGTCGGGGGTTCGAATTTCCCCTCGGGCATGGATATTTGTGCCGTCGTTAGTGTTAGCTAGTTCATAAGTAGTTTGTAAGTTTAGGGACTGATGACCCCTTTGTTAAGTCCCATAAGCTATACGAACATTTGAACATTTATTTTCCTCTCTAAACTCCATTAATTAATTTGAGCCTTCTCATACGCTCGTTACAACAGTCTCCCTTAATGAGGTCATCTTTTTGCGTAACATATGTTCTAAACCTTAACCATGTAATGTTTTATGATTTCGAAATGTTCTTGTGTAACTTACTCACTTCGCCCAGTAAAACAAAACTGCCTGACATGGGGATCACATGATCAGAATCACGTCCTTATGTCTGTTCATATCTGCAGTTGCGAATCTTGTTTTATATATCGTCGTAAGAGAAAGACAAAGTAACGTGCAAAATGAGGTAGGTACCAGTATATAGGTTTCTAAATCGCAAAAGACGATAATTATGTCTGTATTTACGGCGTAAATAACTTTGTCACTAATTAAGACGTCTCCTCAGAGTCGTGTCCACTTTGTTAGCATTTGTATTCAGCCGCTACTACCGTCCTTAGCAAGGTAGACTACACGGAAAACCAGTGCGCCTTGTGGAAGAAACCTGACCACACCTTGGTACGATGGATCAGGAAGCGGTTACGTGTGTGGACGCCACGTCAGAAGCAAACACAATCGGTGAAGCGAAACAACTTCCGTCATTTAATAGAGGCAAATCTTGTGCTGTACATTTTATACCAATTGGGTACCTTCCAGCAGTTGTTGATTAAAGTGCTCTCTTTTTAGCAATCATAGATGAGTACGGTCGGCCGCATTGGCCGAGGGGACTGAGGCGCGTCAGTCACGGTCTGCACGGCAACTACGGTCGGGGGTTCGAATCCCCCATCGGGCATGGATATTTGTGCCGTCCTTAGTGTTAGCTAGTTCATAAGTAGTTTGTAAGTTTAGGGACTGATGACCCCGTAGTTAAGTCCCATAAGCTATACAAACATTTGAACATTTTTGAACATGAGTACGATCGCTCGTTCGACGATAACTCCGTATTTATAGAATGGGAAGTTTTACCTGCGCATAAAGAAGGAAACAGGAGCAAACACTGAATTACACACCCGTATCAACGTTATGAATTGTCTGTAGGGTTTTGGAACATTATGAAATACCTCGATAAAAACGATGTTCTTTACTATCGGATCTAGAATACATTGTTTTTGTGAAACGACAGGCTCCTTTTCTCCCAAACAAATGAGTGCTAGCGACAAGAGATCTGAACGTTTATTCCATACTTCTGTATCTCCATCAGGGTTTTGACACAGTCCCCTTCAAAGCATGCGTGCCAATGGAGTACCCTTTCATTGTACGACTGGATTCATGATTTCCTTTCAGGAAGGTCACTATTCGTAGCAACTAATGGCAAGTCATCAAGTAAAGGAGAAATGATATCTGGTGTTCACCAAAGAAGTTTTAGAGGCCCTTTCCTGTTCCTAATCTGTATCGAACGTTTAAAAGAGAATCTGACAAACAACCTTAGATATTTTTCCAAAAGGTGTCGTCATTTATCTCCTCAAAATATCAAAACGAATTGTACAATTATGTAGAAAGCATATATGTACGGTGCAAAAGTGGTAATTTAAGTTAAACAGATAAAGTATGACGTCCTGCATATCAGGACTGAAAAATCATTTAAATTTCAAAATTCAAATAAATATCTGAGTGTTACAAACATTTTAACAACAACCATAACAAAAAAAATTGTTGGGCCGGGGTTGGAGGGAAGGAGGTGCACCGGATTGCGTTTTACAGCCAAAACACAAAATGCACCAAATTTACTAAACTGACTGCCTACAGTACATTTTTCAGTCCTCCTCTGGAACATTACTGCACTTCTTGGAAACTTTCCATAGAAGATTGATGGGAGGACATCGAAAAAGTTCTGTCGTATGAGACAAACTTGTTAAAATCTTAGATAGCGCAAGCAATCGCCAACCAAGCTATGCCAAAGCAGGCCATCGGTTGTGTCGTAAATGCAGAGCCAGTGACTCTCGTGACGACAACAGTCTGCGTCGTCCAGCTGAAAGCCTACAGTCAGCAGTCTGTTGACTGCGACAGAAGGCAGGAGAAGCGGGAGTGTATATCTTGTAAACATTTCATAACTACACGTCTTTCATAAGATTGAATAGCCAGATGATAAGTCAGCGGTTAACAGGAGTATTAAGTGACCAACACACAAACCAGTGGGACAAAAAATGTTCAATTTTTTGTGAATCTATGGGACTTAATCCATGCCCGAGGGAGGACTCGAACCTCAGACGGCGAACGGCCATGCACCGCACCACGGCGCCTCAGTGCGCACGGCTATTCCGCCGCGACCAAATGGGACACATTCGGTCCTTGAGAAATCGACCCACACATATAGCTTAAGTCAATTTCTGTGTATATACTCCCGCTTTTGGAAGTTCTGGTCACTTGGTCGTTGGGATTGATGATGCATTGATGATCCATCCAATGATCTAATCACTGTATTCAGCTTATGTCTTAGATTAAGCAGTACAGGCTAGTAGGTCACTAGTCGCAGTTAGGAGATTGAGTCCGGAACTACTACCCTTCGAACTGATCATCATCCAGCGAAGATGGTGAATTGAGGTATTACCGTTTCACAATGCTATGATTGCTGGCCGCGGCGGAGTCGCCAAGCGCATTGAGGCGCTATGCTCTTATGCGCGAGGCCTTCCCCGTCGAGGGTTCGAATTCCCCCCTCCCCCTTCCTCGGGCATGGATGTTTGTGCTGTCTTTAGTATAAGTTAGTTGATAAGGTGTTTGTCAGTTTAGTGACTGATGACCCCGTAGTTAAGTCCCATAAGCGTAACAAACATTTGAACCTGGTTGCTGCTTGAGTTCAAAGTCACACCAATTGGTTGGTTGCCTGAAGGCACTCTGGTGCAAAACCTGCTAGCCGATAACGAGGGTTCATCCGTCACCGCGGCATCGGACTCCTGTGGTTCCATGTATGGACCCACAAGCAGTTGCAGAGACCGAAGATGGAATATAGCACATCTTTTCTACTGGTCTCCTCTTCGACTTCCAGACGCAACTTCACGGATACCGCCCGTCCGAACGGGTCACGGCACTCGCACTCGGCACACGGAAGACGCAGCGAGACGGCGAGCTGACGCGACTGAAGGCGCTGTCACCTGTTGAGTTAGCTCCAGCCGAGCTAGCGCCTGCACCACGATATCGTGTAACAACTGAATAAACCTGTAAATACTAATAGTTTTATACTAGCATCCTTTGGCGCTCCACTAGAAATCATCGATGCATACTGACATAAAGCTGGGAATCTAGCGCTCGGTCCCCAACAGTTCAATGAAGATTAGCTCATTTTTTATCATCACGGATATGATGAGCAACTTGGGGTGTCAATTATTAAATGTTTCATATGTTTGTATAGCTTATGGGACTTAACTACGGGGTTATTAGTCCCTAAACGTACAAACTGCTTATGAACTGGCTTATACTAAAGACGGCACAAACATCCATGCCCGAGGGGGGATTCGAACCCCCGACCGTTGTGGCCGTGCAGACCGTGACTGGCGCGCCGCAGTCCTCTCGGCCACCGCGGTCTGCTCAATTATTAAAAGTAAGCGGTATTTCCAGTAAGGATATTTCCATCACCAACTTTCTCCTCTTGCCGACTAATGTGGCACAGTGGTAAGACACTCGTCTCGTGCCGGCCGCGGTGGCCGAGGAGACTAAGGCGCTCCAGTCACGGTCTGCACGGCCACTACGGTCGGGGGTTCGAATCCCCCCTCGGGCATGGATATTTGTGCCGTCCTAGTTCGTAAGTAGTTCATAGGTAGTTTGTAAGTTTAGGGACTGATGACCCCGTAGTTAAGTCCCATAGACTATACAAACATTTGAACTCGACTCGTACTGGGAAGGACGGCGGTTCACATCCGCCTCCGGCCATCCGGATTTAGGTTTTCCGTGATATCTCTTCACCACTTCAGGAAAATGGTGGAATGGTCCCTTGCAAAGGGCACGGCCGATTTCCTTCCCCATCCTTGGCGAAAATAACCGATCGTGTACTACGTCTCTAATGTCCACAATGACAAAGGGACGTCAAACCCTAATTTCTTTTTTCGGTTTTTTTTCTCCCCTGAATGCGAAAATATTTTGTTTAATGTTCAAATGTTTGTAAAGCTTTTGTAACTTAACTGCGGGCTGCAGGGTTGTCAGACCCTAAACTTACAAACTGCTTATGAACTGGCTTATACGAAAGACGGCACAAACATCCATGCCCGAGGGGGGATTCGAACCCCCGATGAGGAACGACCTCGGGAATCGTAGCATAGCGCCTCAATGCGTTCTGTCGCTCCGCCGCGGCAAAATTTTGTTGACTTCCACCTACGTAGAGCTCCCACGGAAAGATTCAGATTCTGATTTTCCCACCTGCTTTTCTATAATAGAATGGTCGGTAAGTGAACAGTTTCAAAGTGTTTCTAGTTATGTAAGGGCCGGTTACAGATGGGGAGGGGAGGGCTTTAGATCTGGACCTTTAGATGGACTAGGGACATCCACTCTGTTTCTTTTTTATTATTATTATTAATTTAAAAAAAATTAATGCATTTGGGCGTGGTAGAACACGTGTGTTCTAATGACGATGAAACATGCCGATGACGAATGTCTGGACCCCGTCTCTCAGAATATGATCTAGTGACTCACAGGGCTTTTCCATTCGGCACGGCTGTAAGAGCATTGCATATCTGTGGCTCAGTTGTAAATAGACGTCCAGTCTTAGGATTTTTATCTGTCACTTATCACTACTCTCAAATCCTGCAGTAGGTCCACCCATTGTGGTGCACTGTGGTGTCCAAACCGACTAAACAGGTATCTATACTTCAGCAACACCAGAAAGAAACCACTGATATTTTACACAATATTTCATGAAGTCTGAAGGAATTTCGAAAAGTACATTAGTCACGAACATGTTACAGATATCTAACGAAGGTTTCCTTTCTACTTTAAGCTTGCGCGATTCATTGACAGCTGTTATATAGTGTATAACAGGTATATACACTTCTCTAAAATAAAAAAGAACACCATGAATTCATCGACCCAGCAGAGGAAAATTTTATTGACACATTCTTGAGGATGCATATCTCACACACAGAGCCATACGGACGTGTGCACATTCACCAGAGCGTTTGCAATGACGATGCTAGTACCGTGTGTAGTAATACGAACTGCAATTCTGGTGTGGAGACGATCCTAGAGGTGACGAATGTAGTCGTGCGGAGTGCACTGTCAAGCAATTTCCACCTGGTGTGTCAGTTGGGCCACATTTCGTGCCGGTCGTGCTGACGGCGCATGCTGACGTTTCATCAGGTCTCAAACATGCTCTAGGGGGGCCGATCTGAGGATCTTGTCGACCAGGATATTTGACGTACACCCTGAATAGCAAGTTGGGTGGTGCTTTGTTCTGTTCGAAACGCAACATCGTCTTGTCGGTGCACGAACGATAGCAAGAAACGTTATCTGGGGTAAGACGGACTGAATGATGGTTTCAGGGTACTGTGACAGAGCAGAACAGCCAGTGTAGGATATGGTTCCCTTCATCATAATGCACGTGTATGTGTGCCGCTAGGACGTCTTCCGCTCATTCCCCAACATCTTTCAGCCCGCCTCCAGTCGTGTGGGGATAGGCGCTTACGGAAGAATTGACGGAGACATGTCGCCTTCAGTGATGAGAGTCGCTTCCGCTTCGGTGGCAATGCTTGTCGTACGCGTGTGTGGCGCCGTGCAGGGGAGCGCGAAAATCTGGAGTGAATACGATGGAGGTACAAAGCGCCGAGACCCGGAATCCCGAAATCATGGTGTGGGGAGGTATATCATTTACTGGCCAGTCTTCTCTGATGATCGCTGAGAGAACATTGAGCAGTGCACGGTACATTGAAACCATCATTCAACCCGTCTTGCTACCGTTCATATATGGACATGGTGGTATGCTCTTCCAATAGGACAATGCACGTCCACATGTAGCCCGTACCACCCTCGCGCTGTTCAAGGTCTACGTCAACTGCCCTGGGCTGAACAATCCTCAGATCTGTCCCCCAGTGAGCAAATTTGGGACCTGATGAAACGTCGCCTTGCGCAGTCTGCACTTCCGGCACGAGATCTGGCCCACGTGAGGCAGCAGGTGGAGACTTCTTGACAGACCATTCCGCAGAAGTACATTTGACACCTCTACGATCGTCTCCAAGGCAGAATTGTACTTTGTATTACTGGAAAAGGAGGTTACACACGGTACTAGCATCGTCATTGTACACGCTCTTGTGAATATACACTCGTGCATATGGCTCTCTATGTGAGATATACATATTCAAGAATGTGTCAATAATATTTTCCTCTGCTGGGTCGACGAATTGATGATGTTCTTTTTTCAATTTCTAGGAGTGTATATATTTCTAGAGGTGACTCAGAACAAAAGATAGAGCTCCAAATATACGTACCACCAGGACGCCTACATCAGTGGTAAAGCGGTGCGGTGAGACTAGAGGTCACTCACCTGCAATAGACCAAAGTATGAAAAAACAGAAGGCATAAGCTTACAACGTTTGTGTTTGTAGTGCAAAATAAAAAATAAAACCATTTACACTGCTATTTGTACATATAAAAATATTTGCATTTTTTACATAGGATCAGTGTATGACGTGTGCTGTTTAAAACAATCGTCTGACATTTGAATAACACAATATGTTAGATGAAATAAAATAAGAAATATTGAATGTTATGCATCACATCCATGAGCAGTGTCACTGCAGTTATTTGCACGAATCAGATAACTAATAGGAACTTTATCCATACGCCGACGGCAACCCTGGAGTCAATATTTCAGCCGGCATGTCCTTTGTGGGGAGATGACCTCGAAGGGAGGAGGGAAGCGGCGTGTCGGGTGCGTTAAAACATGTGTCCAGTCTGAGGGGACGCCAGAGATGCGGGGGAGACGGCCTGGAGCAAGGCTAGCGGGTTGCGCAAGTCATCCTTGTGAGGTACGTCCGAGCTCCCTGTTCAAGGTGCTCCAGTTGACGCTGCCAGCTGTCGCAGCCCAAAGGTGGCCGCCTTTTCAGCTGTGGTAAAACGACAGATCGCTCTAACCAGTAATGTATTTGCCACCGTTTACTCTGATTGTCTCACAATGATGGACAGTCATGGAATTGAAGAAGAAAGATGGAGTAAGGTTCCACAGACATTGTGCTCAATAAAGACGGAACAAGAGGTGGAGTTATTTTGTAAAAACAGTCTGGATCGCAGAAGCTAAAATTTATTTGACCGGTTTCAACCTATTGTAGGTCACCCTCAGAGTTCATGCGGCCGGTGTAGGGCTGCCATGGCTGCTTCTGGCTTTATTTCTTGCACGTTACCATGTTAGCCAAAGAGCAGCCCCGACAGTCCTACAGAGCTCAACACAGGTCGCATGAAATCTAACATTAGTTCTGAGGATGACCTGCAATAGGATGAAACCGGTCAAATAAAAATCTTTTACCTTCTGCGATCCAGATTCTTTTTACAAAATAAATATGAATGAATATCGCTGCCTACTCTTAGGATTTTTCTTCTGCTTCGTTAGAATCCTTCAGGATCACGTGTGGCTTGTTTAGCAAGTCTTCTTTCTTCCCAATACCTCTTCATTCTCTCGCTTCTTCTGTTTCCTTCTTATTATGTTATGATGACTTTGATTTTGGTGTCCGGCCACCTGTGACCATCCACTAACCGTTTATACTTCTCCCGGTTCTGCACCACTGCCTGCAGATTCCTTCCTTTTTTTCCTAGAGTCTTCCAGTCATCTCTGACTTCCTTCACCCAGTTGTTCGCCGTATGACATGTTGCATTCCACATCTTCTTAGTCAACCTCTCCTCATGATGTCCCCAACAAATCGTAACCTCCTTTTCCGTATCTCGCTCGATATAGATTCAAAATTTTCGTACAGTTCATCTCGTGTTCTGTGTATCCAGATTTTTTTAGTGCCCCGCTCTTCCTTCTCCAACTGTATACAAGCTCTCTTACCGAGTGTGATCGTTTCTGATGCATACAGTGCAGCATTTCTTACTGTTGCTGTGTAGTATCGCAATTTGGCATTCCTTGACATATTTTTCTTGCCATATGTTGTTTTCACTGCGTACCGAAGCTTCTTCAAGAGCTGTGCCCTGTCTACTGCGCTACTGCTGCTCTGTGTTCCACCAGTTATCTTCTTTCCCAAATAACGAAAACTCTCAACCACTTGTCCATGTATCTTCCAGTCAGACCCAGTGTTCAATGTCTTGGTCTTATTATATGCAATCTTTAGTCCAACCTTTTCTGCTACTTCAGCTAGATTTTTTAGTGCTGTCCTAGCCTCTTCTTCTTAAAAGTGCCATGTCATCTGCGAATGCCAGGCAGTCCACAATTGCATTATGTTTGACCTTGTACCCTATTTGTACACCTTTGATCTTCATAGTACTATTTAGTAGTCTCCATTGTCTCACTACCTCATCCAAGACCAGGTTAAATAAAATCGGTGACAGTCCATCCCCTTGTCGGACTCCAGTTTTTATTTCGAAACTGCCTGACAGTGTACTGCGATGTCTGACCCTGACTCTTAGGATTTATTTTATTTCTCTAGCGATCTAGGGATATCACAGGAAACCTTAAAAAAATCTATGCGTCCGGAGACAGATTCGAAAGCGATTCGAAAGTGCTAACCATTACGCCAATTCCCTCGCTGCATAGAATGATTGAGTAGTTTCTTTGGGTGCACAGGAGTCATTCTGCTGACTTTAAAAGTGTCTACGTAAAGATTTATTGTCTTCCCTAGAAGATTATCCGACAGAGAAATGAAAATAGGGTAAGATGAGAGCGCAAATTCTGAAGACCGTGTATGATGGTGAATCGTCTCCCACTAGCTTCTGAATAGCAGATTGCGTCACGCTGGTTACGTGCGGATGTTGTTTATTTGGTTGCAGCAGTACAACATGTAATTACGGGAGTTTTTTCCTTCAGCTGCGGTGACAAAGCGTCCGTGACGTTGCCAGTAGTAGGGATCAGTAGTTATAACCACGCAGGTGCGAGGCAGTCCCTAGGCACGATGAAATAGTTCTTATCAGCAGTACAACATTAATTTCCAAGACACAATCTTTTAACTTTTAATAAAAACCGTGTATGTTGCAACCAAAATTAAATTTCACTGGTTGATGTACGACATCATGGATTGTAAATCATTTTATACAAGTTTTTAATTGTGTTTTCTCCTCTGCTATAGGAAAACTTTAAAGAAACCGTATTTTATAGCAAAAAGAAAAACCTGTAGAGAAAACGTCAAATTCTTTCAAGTTGACGAGCAGAGAAATGCATCTAACGATTTTATATTTGTCGCCAAAAATACATAATAACGATACGTAAGGCAGTTACAGTATCGACATGGACTGGCGTATGATGCATACGCAACAATCTGTGAGTTGAGTGGCATGTATCATCACAGAATCGTTATGAAAGACCCGTGGCCTTTCTGCACGTGGTTAACACTGGTAATAAAGTGGTCCGTTTTAAAGTGATCAATTATTTATCCCGACTTACTACTTCTAGCGACACGTGGTGTACCACAGCACATACATATTTCAAAAATGTCATAATATCTGCCTCGAGCTGTTGATGAAATTCTTTATTTAAACAACCCGTACGACCAACTGATCATCATTAGGTTGTTAAAAGCATTTACATAATCATATTTGGCAAATATAAAATATCTCACGTTAAATAATAAAAACCTTGAAAACTTTTGTCGCATTGAAATATAAATTCCATCTGTAACGATACATAATAAAATTAATTTTTTTCTCAATCAGCGACGCTTGTCGCCGTGTTTTCCTCCTTCTCGAAATATTTTATCCGTGAAAAGGTTTTTTCGCTCGTCTTTCGTTTCTTCGGCGTGTCCAGAGGACGGAACCGCGATCATTCACTCTCTTGTTTGAGCTTATTAAGTGTGGACATGTACGCAGACTGCTTTGTGATGTAAGTGTGAGTGCTGTTAAATTTTACTTTAAATATACCCTCTTTTGTTAAGAGCCATGTCTCCACCCTGTTTTCATTTAATGTTGTCCCATCCTTCCTTAATTATTCATTTTCTTTGAGATTTTCAGCTCCTCTATATTCCGTCGTAACATGATGTTCAGACGCCAGCACTTTCGCTTCTTGTATTGCCTTGATTAAATCCCTGTCAGTTACTTTAAATCATTACCATTCTTTAGAACCTGCATTCCTATTAACAGTTTCGCGAAGCCCTATAGATTTTTTTGTTATTTGCCTTATCAAATTTTAGTACACGGTCCGTCCACAATGACTTACGAGGCGAACTGTCTGAACATTATTCTACTGCGGAAAGTTTATCTAAACCATTCAACAGCTTAACAGTTTCAGCTAATGTGATCAACATTTCCAGAAAGAATCTACAATGGGTAATAAGTTTTCTCTGTAACGTTATTTTTGTGTCTTGCCTCAACCCCAATCTGTATTCCGCCATTTCATCTATTCAATCATTTCGTGTATTAATTTCATCCACCCTTGTCAAAAGTATTTAATCAGATTTTTATCCAATTTTTCTGTGATCGAAAGTTTAACAAAAATCCTTAATATTCTAATAGCAGAGTTTAATGCGTACAGGAAACAACACAAAAGTAATGTTACACATCGTCAACATTGACATTTTTTCATTCGTTAATATGATCCTGCAAATGCTTTTAAGAATCTAATAATGATGTGTCGACCGAAACTGGTTGTTTAAGTAAATAAATGACCACTATGTAGACGGGACAAACCCTCGTCTTCCATCCTTCCTTCCCTTTATGGCCTAGCATTTTTTTCCATTATTCTTGTTGCTTCTTTCTCTAGTTATTCTGCACCATTTCTTCCCAGTGTTATCGTTGCGGCAGCATTCCTCACCGTTGCCTTATAGTGTCTGATCTTTGCAGCTGTATATCCTTTTTACTGCATAAAACAAAAGGCTGACCTCATCTTTTTCATCCTTTCTGTAATTGCTTCATTGCTCCTGTCTCTTCCTGTCCTATATTCTCCTAAGTATTTGTCCACCTTTTACACAGTACATTCTGGTCTTTTCAAATCTCCAATGGTATTATCTTTATCTTGTTATAAGCGATTCTCTGTCCTACCCTTCTGGCCACCTTGCTTAGATTGTCGTGTCTTTACGTCTTCTTCTGTCTCAGTATCGCAATACCATCCGCAAATGCAAGGCAGTATACTTGGGCCTTTTCATCTTTTTTGCCCCCCACATGTGTTTTAAGTAGTCCCATTTTTTTCGTTTCTTGTTTTCCTCTACTTGATAACTTAATCCAGTAATATGTTGAACGTAACTCGCGACAATCCCTCTCCCTACTATTCTTATAGTACTCCCCTGAATCTTATCTTTGCCTCTGCGTCTGACTAAAACAATTGTGAGGACGTCGTAACACTCAAGTAATTAATGGCTATTTTTACAATCAGACTTGGTTCTCCTCAGACAGGATCTAACAAAGAAGCATCAACTGAAGCGTACAAACATGTTGTCGTTGGCTGGCAAGTTTTCATGTGTAGTTTGTAGTGATCAGCATAAAGCATCACGCATACTAGTACGACACCTTCCACTCTCCACGAAGTTCATCTGTATGCGTTCATGATTTCCTTATAACCTCAGCGTGACCTCAAGAAAAACATCCTTCTCGCTGGAAATGCGTTGTTACCTTCCCTTTTGTGTATATATTAAGTTTTCATTTTTCCTTTTCAAAGAACGTTATTTTTACACTATTCGCCGAGTTATTATTCAAATTCTTGAAACTTTATTGCACCATTCCGTTAGTCTCTATTGTGCACAGTAACGAAACATACGTGTTAACATATTATTGCACTGAAAATAATTAAAGATATTTTGGCTTCTTACTGTGTACTGAGAAAAAATTTATAATTGTTGCAGTTAGAGTAGATCATAACTGTGGAATCGCAATTTCTGTCTATCTTAATGTGTTTTGTGTATTCATCAGAGCCAGATATTTGTATCCACAATTGAGAAAAACAATTTGATGCTAGAAAGACAATTTGATGCTATTTAACTCATTATAGTCACACAGATAATCACTAACCACCGTCCGATTTAAATTTTTGTTATTTATAGTCCTCAAATAAAATATAAAAAAAAATGTTTGAAAAAGCATTTGGGACTTAACTACGTGGTCATCAGTCCCTAAACTTACAAACTACTTATGAACTAGCTAACACTAAGGACGGCACAAATATCCATGCCCGAGGGGGGATTCGAACCCCCGACCGTAGTGGCCGTGCAGACGGTGACTGACGCGCCTCGGTCCCCTCGGCCACCGCGGCCGGCAGTAAAAGATATATCGTCATAAAACCTATCAACATAAGAAAAAGAGAGATGCTGCGACTAAATTATCGTAAAGATTTGGTTTGATATAGATTATTTATATGTTGTTGTTATGTTGTTATGGTCTTCAGTCCGGAGAATGGTGTGATGCAGCTCTCCACCCTACTCTATCCTGAGCAAGCCTTTTCATTTCCTCATCAGAACGGCAACCCACATCCACTTGAATCTGCTTACTATACGCGTCTCTTGGTCTCCCTCTGCGATTTTTACCCCACACACTTCCCTCCAATGCTAAATTTACGATTCCCCGATGTCTAAGAATGTGTCCTACCAAACGATCCCTTCTTTTAGTCAGGGTATCCCAAAAATTCCTTTTCTCGCCAATTCTGTTCAGTACCTCTTCATTAGTTATGTCATCTACCCACCTAATCTTCAGAATTCTTCTGTAGCACCACATTTCAAAAGCCTCTATTCTCTTCCTGTCCGCACTGCTTATCGTCCATGTTTCACTCCCGTACAAGGCAACACTCCACACAAATGCCTTCAGAAAAGACTTCCTTACACTCAAATTAATATTCGATGTTAGCAAATTACTCTTTTTCAAGAATGATTTTCTTCCCATTGTCATTCTGAATTTTATATCCTCTGTACTGCGACCATCGCATGTTATTTTACTACCTAAGTAACAAAACTCATCTAAACTTTATGTGATTAAAGTTAAAAATAATTTGTTAACTTTTATTTTTTAATGTTATATAAATAGGTTAAATTAGAGTAACTCCATAATAGACGTTCATTGAATCGATGTATTCAAATTTTGTACAACTGTCTATCCTTGGAGATTTAAGGTGGAACGAGAACATAAATCTGTATGTTGCAAAGCTAGGTAACAGACAGGGATAAACATCAACCAATAGTTTTTTGAGTATATTTTGTCGGTCTGGAACCACTATCAAGCTGGATTAATAGAATTATGGTAGCAAGTTCATGCACGTCACAATAAAGTCCAACTTAGTCACTGGCAGGTATTACACGAATTACGCGGCGAAATTGAGAAGACATGCTATAAATGGGGTTGTAGTGAAAGCAGATTGCGATTCTCTGTAGAACTATAAGGAAATATACGAAGGTGTAATAAAAGTCATGTGGGAGTTTCTGATATCGTGTCGGACCGCCTTTTGCACGGCGATGTGCAGCATTTCGTCATGGCATTTTCTCTGCGAGTCGTTGGATGTCCCCTGCAGCAATATTGAACCATTCTACCTCGATAGCCATAATTACGAAAGTGTTGCCAGTGCAGGAGTTTATTGTACTAAATGATATCTTGATTATTTCCCATAAATATTCGATAAAATTTATTTCCGGGAATCTGGTTGACCAATTTATTCGCTGTGTTTCAGAATTTTCTACAAACTAAACTGGCCAAAACAATTATGGAATCAGTTCAGATATCAAGGTTCTGAAGTATTGTCATCGGCAGAAGGAACTAAATTGGTTCGACGTTTTTCTGTCGTTTCTATGGAGTGGAGACAAAAACATTATGGTAACGGAGATAGTGGAAATGACAGAATTTTGCTTTAGAGGGGTTGTTTTTGACGTATCTTTATTCTACCATACGAATTCTACAACCAGTTGGGTTCAGATAATGTAGTGATCAAGTAGTGCAATGCAACAACAACGTGACTTACTCGAAGCTATAGTGGATTCGAGAGCTTTAGGAAGGTTGGAAGCGGGACAGGCACAGACGGAGCTGGCTGCAGCTATTGGAGTGTCGCAAACTGTAATTTCTAGACTCTGGACGTGATTTCAGACAACAGGAACCTTTAAAATGAAGGCAAGGGCAAGGTCTTCCACGGGTAACATCAGCAAGAGATGACCGTTATTTCGGGACAGGAGGCTGAATGCAACTGAACTAAACACACCCTCCGGGCAGCAAAAGGACGCACAAAAACAGTCCGAAATCGCCTTCATGAATGTGGCATCTACGCACGGAGGCCTATGGTGTGTGTCCCATTGAAACGACGTCACCGGTTAGCCCGCAGAAACTGAGCGGTAGAACATCAGATTGCAGTCGTAACGAAAACGCAAGGTTCTGTTCAAAATTGATTCAAGATTAAATATTCAGCCGAACAATCGTCGATCCCTCATCTGGTGACACCCTTGTCTGGTTCTTTTCTTCTCGGTCCTGTACTAAAGACTAAGCCGATGGGTACCGTAATACTACCATTGGTATACAGACTCTGAATTGACCTTATTGACTGATGAGAAATGCCACAATCTCTTAAAATTTCCCGCCGCGGCGAAGCGACCGAGCGCATTGAGGTGCTGTGCTATGATGCGCGAGGCCGTTCCCCGTCTGGGGTTCGAATCCCCCCCCCCCCTCGCGCATGGATGTTTGTGCCCTCTCCAGTATAGGGTAGTTCATGTTTGTAAGTTAAGGAACTGGTGACCTCGCAGTTAAGTCCCATAAGCCTTACAAACATTTGATTTTAAAATTTCCCATAATTTAGACTGCACCTCTTCGGTCGAAGGCCTTTTCGTAATCCACGAAAGCTATATACCTTGACAGATTAAATTGTCTATGCTTTCCTATTATCTTGTTTATAGAGAAAAATACAGTCATGCTTGATCTCACTGGTCTGAAACAAATTTTTAGGACATAATGATTATCATAAACCCACTGAATTCAATCAAGACACCATTGAGAATAGCTTATAAAACGACTAGCTGAACCCCCGCTGCTTCGCATGCATAGATTGGCTGGTCTGCACCAGTTGTTTCTTTTTAATCCTGATGAAGAATCCATATCTTAAGTTCCGTAGATATAGCTTGAAACATATTTTTGAAAATCAATTTTTGCATCTCGTATTTCACCCCCTTATTGGTCGAATTTCCAAAAATACCGAAACACGTATCTTTTAATTCTAACGAACACTACAAATACCAATTTTTGTAGCTATAGCTTCAAAATTGTCTTGACAACAATGTGTTTTCGAAAAGAATTTTTGATGCCCTCTTTTACGCCCTTAGTTTTTGAATTTCCAAAAATATCAATACGTGTATTTTTAATCCTGATGAAGAGTCCATATCCTAAGTTTCGTAGTTGTAGCTTGAAATTTGAGTTAACAGCAACATATTTTTGGAAATCAATTTTTTGCGTCACCTATTTTACCCCCTTATTTGTCGAATTTCAAAAAATGCCGAAACACGTGTCTTAAATTCGAACCCTGAATTAAAATCCGAATTTTGTAGTTCTAGCTTCAAAATGTCCTAAATAGCTACGTATTTTCAAAAAACGTTTCA
This sequence comes from Locusta migratoria, assembly GCA_026315105.1. NCBI lineage: Eukaryota > Metazoa > Arthropoda > Insecta > Orthoptera > Acrididae > Locusta > Locusta migratoria. The sequence goes on along the minus strand of CM048744.1, from coordinate 467,397,866 downwards.
TCTCCTATTTCACCCCCTTACAGACGGAATATCGAAAAATCGCTTCTTAAATGACGCCTACAGAGTAAGATCAACACCCTCCACAATTTTCAAGTTTCTATCTACAGTGGTTTGGGCTGGGCGATGATGAGTCAGTCAGCTAGTCAGTCAGTCAATAAGTCAATCAGTCAGTCAATCGGGACACTTCCTTTAATATATAGAGATTACGTCGTCCAATTTGGCAGTGTCAGATTTCCATCGAAAACAAATGATCAAATCGATGTAGTTCCATTTTATTCTGGATTTGGGACTGCGGCTGGTTTATCATTTGGATTTAAAATGTTCTAATTTTTGTAGGTCCTCCGCTAACTACTGCGGTTATGTTCCTAGATTTAAAAGGTAAAGCAGTCAACAATCCGAAGATTGATTTGAACACCACAGTGCTTTACTAGGCATGGTCCTGTTTGGAGGTGGTATGCCGTTGCCTTCCTCCGACCTTCGAACTGACTTACCCAGCCAGTTATAGGGGGACCTACAGTTTAACGTGGGTTCCGAACCACGGTACTACTCGGTATTTTTCACATGAGCAATACTGCCAGAGGGGAAAGAAGTGGAAAGTGACAGATAAAAATCCTAGGATCTGGCGGGGATCGAACCCGCGACGTTTGGATTTGTAGTCTGGCACTCTACCACTGTGCAACCGAGGCGCACTTCCTAGATTTATAAATTACGTAAATTAACTTACACTAATCTAAAGACAACACACACACACACACACACACACACACACACACACACACACACCAACACACAGACACACATGCCCGAAGGTTGACTCGAATTTCCGACGGGGAGTAACTGCCCGTCCTGCATCAAGGCGCCTTAGAGCGTTTGGTCATTCCACCGTGCCGCTTCCAGTCTTCCCTCGGCCATAGTTGCAGTGTTGTCTTTATTGTAAGTTAGTTTAAATAGTTTGTAGCTCTAGGTGCGAGCGAGGTGGCGCAGTGGTAACACACTGGACTCGCATTCGGGAGGGAGGTGGTTCAAATCCACCTACGGCCATCCAGATTTAGATTTTCTGTGATTTCCCTAAATCACTCCAGGCAAATGCCGGCTTGGTTCCTTTCAAAGGGCACGGCCGATTTCCTTCCTCAAACAATCCGAGCGTAAGCTACGCCTAATGATCACGCTGTCGACGGGACGTTAAACACTAATCTTTCCTCCTTTGTAAGTCTAAGGGCTTATGACCATAGCAGTTTGGTCCAACCGGTTTACAAATTGCCCACTGATTGAAAAAAGGAATGCAGTTAGTACCCAATACACCACCGCCAGTCGGCGCACGGTGTGTTACGGAAGAGAGGTGCAGGGAAGGGTAAACAGGTGAGGCGCGCACGCAACGCCGTGGCGGCTAGACGTGCAGTCGTCTGTTGCCTGGTGCCTTGCTGGGCAGTGACGCGCGGCTGTCACTCTCTGGTCGCGAGGCGAGGCGAGGCGGCCGGCAGCCTTGGAGCAGCGCGGACCCGGGACCGCCCGCCAAGGTTAGGGACGGACTGCGCTGCGGCTCGCCTCTGGTCCCTGCCGCTGCCATGCCGCCCCCACCCCGCCTCCTCGCAGCATCCTGCACTCGCCGTCTGCTGCGGCCGAGGCCAAATCTGCCTTATGTAAACTCCAACCGTCAGCTTTCCACCACTCGCACGACCAGTGGCGGCTCGTACAAAATTTGAGCAGTGTGCTACAATATTACAAAAACAAACGGGAAACTAAATATGCTAAAATAAAAAGTCAACCTTTGTAAGATTGCCTTTAATTAAATATCAATTAATACTGTATTGACAGTAAGACCTTCAGGGGAATCTATAACAGCGCTGCCAACTGCATGTAGTCACTGCAGGTAGTAAAAATAACGTTTAAACTATTAATTTTATTTACAGAAATAAAAAATTTAGACTCAGAGGTATTTGAATACGAGCCTCACACAGGTAGTTTTGAGAGACAACGCGCAAGACGCCTGAGCCAGCGCGCTATTTGACTCTGTATGCCGCAATATTCGTCATATACTATTCTTCCGCAGCCGTTACACACAGCGCGAAGAGAAATATTGATCTGGTGCTGCAGTCGGCCTCAGCACACATGAGCGGCCAGGCCTGACGTCACGTCTGCGCATGCGCACTAGCGAACAGACGACTGCGCCGCCTCTCCGCGCACGTGCAGCGCGGCTGAATCCCACTTCAGCACATGGAGCTGGTTTCCAGATATCGCGGCGAGAGTGCTCCAAAATGCGTTTTCATCCTTATTACTAGCATTGTAATACGTATTGGAAGGGAATTGGCATAATTTTACTGTGATATCTGGTTCACATTCCAAGAGAAAGGATGTAATTTTACAGCGATTTCTCGCTTGCTTTCGAAGAGAAATGGCATATTTCTAGTAATACATTTACAGTGTGCTGCAGCACATTAGCACATTATGACCAGCCCCCACTGCGTACGACGCGCATGGTTTTAATGCTTTTTGATTGCAAACCTTTTACTTAATACTCACGCGAGAGTGGGAAATCGCTGCGTACACCCATTTTCTCATGGGAGATTCGGATGTATTTCAGTCAAGTTTATTAAGATAAAAAAAAGGTAAAGCAGTCAACAATCCGAAGATTGGTTTGAACACCACAGTGCTTTACTAGGCATGGTCCTGTTTGGAGGTGGTATGCCGTTGCCTTCCTCCGACCTTCGAACTGACTTACCCAGCCAGTTATAGGAGGACCTACAGTTTAACGTGGGTTCCGAACCACGGCGCTACTCGCTATTTTTCACATGAGCATTACTGACAGAGGTGAAAGAAGTGGAAAGTAACAAATAAAAGACCGAGGACCTGGCGGGGATCGAACCCGCGACCTTTAGATTTGTAGTCTGGCACTCTACCACTGTGCAACCGAGGCGCACACCAAGTTTATTAAGCCACTGCTAAAAAGGGAACTAGCGCAAGATTGTAACCGCCCATACAGAAATCTCATGAGCGAATGTAAGAGGCGAGACCTGAGGAAAATCGCACCCGTTCCCCTTCAGCTCTACCTGTAAAAATACGCACATTTAAAATTTGCCTAAATGATGTAGGGTCAATGACATGTTCGTCCAATCTGATACTAAAACTAAGAATTTAACAGAGAGCAACAGGTGGAAGTGACTGGCTGGCCAATAATAAAAAGGGCGCAAGGTGCGATCACCTGTGATTTGAGGTGCTGATTACAGGGTGATTAAAGAAAAACGATTACATCTGGCACACAACGAAGACCAGTAATCCTATAAGGAACGGAGGGTCGCAAAACCATATGGCGTTACTAAACAGTGTTGCATGCTAAAATACAGCAGAAATATCGAGACACCGCATTGAATGGTGCATCCTTTCAAAGATACATGCTGTATCTAGAAGATATTCCTGCTGCCACAACAATGCTGCCTACTAGGTCCTCGACTGATGAAATAGGTGTTTCATAAATAAGGTCCTTCAGATACCCGCACAGGAAAAAATCGATTGGGAACAGAGCCGGTGATCGTAGCAGCCACGCGACTGGTCCACCGCAACCAGTTAAGCAGGCGGAAAAGATTGGTTCCACATGTTCCCTTAACTGTATGCTGAAATGCGTGGTGGTGCCGCCGTGATGAAATAAAATGCGGCGACGAATAGGCATGGCAACAACATTATCATGTGTAGCACAAACTCTTGCAAGAATACAAGATCCGGAAGAATGTACGGGCCAATTAAACAGTCTTCAACCATACCAGCGCCGACAAATGAAGGGTAAATATACGGTAAGATGGTACTAATTCCATATAGGTACAATTCCGATCAAGGTTTCGTGCCATTTGTTAGTCTCGTGGTGTTGGTAGCACTTGCCTCCTGTCTTTTCCAAGAATACAAATGTTCAAATGTTTGTAAATCTATCGGATCAAACTGCGTGGTCATCAGTCCGTAGCTTACAAACTACTTAAACCTAGGTAAACTAACCTACGGACAAGCACACACACCAATGCCCCAGGGAGGACTCGAACCTCCACGGCGAGCAACCGTGCGCTCCGCAGCGAGACGCTTTAGACCGCTCGGCTACTCCGCCGCGGCTTCCAAGAATACACTACTTTGTGATACGGAGATATAATTTTTTTCTTGTTAAGAGGTAAGTCAACCAACTTAGTTTAATGCGCTGTTATAAATCAATAGCTAAGGATGACTGGAGTCGCTTGCCAAAAATGCAACGCTTGGTATCACGAAGTATGCGTTGGTGCCCTAGGGAAAAAGTGCTTTTTAGGTCGAAGATACCAGAAATTAAAATGGTACTAGGAAGTGATCACAATTGTACCTAGTGTGGTAATTTCGATCGATTTTTCTCAATTCTGTTATTTATTTATTTATTTGTGTTTATACCAACATTTGTGTCTAATATTTGTGTTACAAATTTATTTAACGTCCAAGAACAGGTGCCACAGTTAAAATTATTTCTTTTCTCAATATATTTCCAGTTACAATAACATTTGTCCGAAATGATCGCAATTATACTACCTTATCATATATTGTGATTAATGCGGACTTGTAGCATGTGGCTTCACATCGGCGAACGTCTGTAAGCTGTGAGCATTCATCAGAATCTCGAGTGAGGACGCGGCAACCCCCTGTAATACGCGTTTATATGTAGCATTTCACTAAATAACTGCACCGCCGTTTAATAGCGTCGAATGGCCATTGCGACCCACCCACTCCCCCCCCCCCCTCGCAAATCCCCACAGTTCCTATGTGATCACTGATCCTTATTGTACGCTCGATGTGCCATGTCGGTTTGTAAACGTTGCTTTTAATCATCTCGTGTGTACTACCGTCGTCAGTTACACCAGAAAGCTTCGAAGATACGACATTCTACTTAAATGGAACATACATAACATGATATCGTGACTTCAGAACTTTTAGTCACCGTAAACTGATTTTCTCTAGCTAGTCTAGGTATTTTCAGTGGTCGATATGAGTTTCCAAAGATGCCGGTAATTTACCAGGAACGTAGAGGTCATCTTGGAGTGCGAGTAGGGTGACACATGTTCAACCCGCAAAATATAATTCGTTTTCTCGAAGTTCGAACTAATCACGAAACAAATCCTGACGAAATTCTTTCAAGATGTCTACTTAGCATATGCAGTGTAGGAGTCTCTTCCGCGGGTTGATTCTCTTGGAACACAATGTCACACGATTCACATGCATACCATACGACCACAAAACATGATCTATACAGTCAAGACCACCCCTTCTGCTTGATGTGCCATTTTTCCAACAGTTCAAGGTGGTGCTACAACGGTTTGTAGATCACAGTGTCCTTTACGGATATCACTTCATACAATAGATGAGGGATTCAGTTTCGTTGCTGATGTGTGCACTACAAAATGAGTTATGTCGTGCGGTCTTCGCAGAGTTTCTTCGGTGTTCCTGGACTATATTCGGATATAATGACTTCAGACCAGAGAGGTTTCAAACACCGCATGAACGTATGTTTGAGGTTCAAACGCGGAGACAGAAGACTGCCTAATGCAAGCGCTCATGAAGTGCTCATTCTGTGAAAGCAGCTTTGTTTGCAGTACTTTATATGTTGTGGTCACGGTGCATTTTCCGGAATTCCTGCAGACACACACCTGCTGCGGTATAAATAACAAGTATTCGCGGTGTGGCGCGGAAACTCGAAACGTATATCCAAGGTGAGCCTGTTGGATAGTGTGATACTTGTGGTAAAACGCGCCTAAATTACAAAAAAATAAACGCGTAATTCGAGCGATTTGTGGACCAAATGTAACCTAGTGAAATGATACAACAATTTGAATAAGGCCGCACCCACAAGGCTGATGCTGATTGCGTACGAAGACCATCGACCACTAACGGTGTAGACGAGAAAGTGATTCACAGCAGTTTGTCATGATAAAACTGTGGTTCTCGAATGACTTCATGACTAACGAACTGCTACTATCATGAAACACAAAGCATAAGAATTACGCCATACTGATTACTCACCACAGCTAAACCAGTTGTTAGCCACTATAATCTATACCAGAGCACTTCAGAAGGTAAATTAGACATTTTTACCATAGTCAAAGTAACTTTTTTGAATGCACTCGAAAGTAACACTTATACATAAACATTCAAAGTCTCCGTAAACAATGCTTTGACCATTCTCTCAATTGTTCACTTCTTCGACGATAAAAATCTGCTTCTTGTACATACAGTCATTGAAGAAAAGTTGTATGAACATCCACATCGTTGTAAATTCTCTTTTCCCGCATACGTTCTTTCAGCATATCGAAAAGATAGAAATCGCGTCGTGCAACATCTGGACTCTTTGGTGAATCAACACCACCCACTGCTGTGGGGCCATGGTCAAATATTTGGCACAAGTTCATTCCGGCTGAACACAACGTTGCTTTTGATCCTGAAACCAGAAAAATTTCATGATGTATCTGTGTGCACTTCAGACGTTTCTCCTACTTGAATCTCACTCGTCCACGCAGTTTCCAGTTGACGCGCCACTTCAGTCCCGTCCTGAGAGAGCCTTCTCTTGTGAAATGCTCCTCACATATTCCACCGTGGTCTTGTCGATTAACGACATGGTGAACTAACTCCCTGGAGTCATATGAAGCTCACACAGTGAGGCGACCACCTAATTACAGTGTTGGACCTCCTTTTGCCCACGATGTGAACAAACTCGATGTGGCATGGGCGACGAAGTTCGTTGTTAAGTCCCCTGTAGAAATACTCAACCAGTCCATAATAACTGTGAAAGTGTTGTCGGCGCAAGATTTTGTGCGCTAACTGACCTTTCAATTACGTCCCATTAACGTTCTATGAAATTCATTTCGCGCTATGTGGTTGGGCAAATAACAAAAACATGTTCAAATGTTTGTATAGTCTATGGGACTTAACTACGGGGTCATCAGTCCCTCAACTTACAAACTACTTATGAACTACTTACGAACTAGGACGGCACAAATATCCATGCCCGAGGGGGGATTCGAATCCCCGACTGTAGTGGCCGTGCAGACCGTGACTGGAGCGTCTCAGTCTCCTTGGCCACCGCGGCCGGCGGCAAATAACAGACAGCAGAAGGTGATCCTCTGCAGTGTTAACAACGGTTGCAATACGCACTCTCAAAGGGGCACAGTTAAGTGGGAGGTTCTCTAGGGTTCTATTCTAGGCCACCGTTGCTTCTCATTTATATAAACTAATATTGCCTGTGGTCGAAAATCGACCAATTGTGTTTAGAATGGTCACTGAGGGTAACATTTTACGTATCATGTCGGCGGCCTCGCGTGATTATGTTGGCAACATCAACAACACGATAGAAAATCTTTGCCTATTTATTCGAACCACATAGAACGACTCGATTAGTGTATCGTCCAGACCATGAAGTAAACAAGTAAAGCTGTTCCTCCTTTACGGTTGACAGGTTCTTGTATGTACCCTCGTCCGCTCAGTAAAAATAATTGCCCTCGTAAAGCGAAGATTACATGAGAAAACATCAGCGTTGTCAAGCGATTGGCTAAAATGAAGACTCACAGGATTCTCACTATTCAGCATCTGTTGCCAACATTATCATAGGAGGCCGCTGGGATATTTGGTAAAATTTAACCGGCACTGGGAGGTATGAAACGGTATTTTTTACGTGTTAAGGAAAATGCCTGACACAATTACAACAAATAAAAACGGAAGTACGTACTTCTCATGCCATTTTCGAATTATATAACTTTCAAGAGCCTAATATTTGAAATGGAACTACAATTTCGGTGTTCGTATATTTATACAACGCAAAGAAATAATGTTATTTCGATACTGCGATATTCAGAATTCCAGATCTGACAACATATCGACTTCGTAGTTCCACCCATGCACCGTTACATGCCTCTCCCGGCGCATCATCATTTATATCGGCATTCTCGACTTTGTAGTTGCACCCGAGCACCGCTAGATGCCTCTACCGGCGCATCATCCTTTATATCGGCATTCATATGAAAACATCCATTTCCTTTAACCACCCTTAATTACTGCGAAAATAAAGCATTTGAACGGCACAAGAAAGTGAGTTGGGAGCACTCCATGTTTCGCTATTCACCTATTTTAATACTGCAGATGCGCTGCATTACAGCGTCTGTGGTCGAGGCGAATAGCCAATCAGTGAGCTGATTGTTAGAGAATGTAGAACTTGATCCAAGCTGTGGATAGGAAAATTTCTACTTCCTTTTGCCACTTTTAATGGCTAAATGCACACATAATATTTATATTCGTGAAATCTACGACAAACAATCTTTCGAATTATGTAACTTTCATTGGACTTCTTGTACGAATAAATTGGTAATCTGTGCCACTATTTTCGTTTTAGCGTATTTATATAATGATGATGTGCATTCAAGTACAACAGGTAGTTCTAAGATATTTCTGTTTGCTGGTGACACTAGCTTGATAGTAAAGGATGTTGTTGGTAATATTGGTGCAGTATCAAATAATACAATTAATGAAATAAGTACATGGTTTGTACAAAATAAATTGATGCTAAATCACAGTAAGACTTTGTTTTTACAGTTTCTAACTCACAATTCAACAAAAACTGACATTTTGATTACACAGAGTGGGCATATGATAAGTAACACTGAAAAATTAAAATTTCTAGGCGTTCAGAAAAATATAAACCTGTCGTAGAAAGACGTAACGTAACACCCAGAAGATGGCCGCTTGCAATAGCGGCCGAGACGTCGGTGAAATATTTGATATATTGACGATGTGGTACAATACCCAGAAGAGTTTTATCAACAATGACAACGGCCGCGGAAGCCTTCGTTTACATCTGTCGTAGAAAGTCCACGTTGAGGATCTCGTTCAAAAACTAAATGCTGTTTACCATTGGTATCATTTCTGAAATAAGTGATAGTTCAAATGCAAAATAGTCTAATTTGCGTATTTTCATTCGATTATGAAGTATGGTGTTATTTTTTAGGCAAATCCTCTGATTCAAAAAGGATATTTACTGTGCAGAAACTGGCGGTTCGAGCAATATGTGGGGTAATCTCGCGTACCTCTTGTCGACACCTGTTTAGAAGGCTGGGAATTCTGATATTGGGCTCTTAATATGTTGCTGTTGTTGTCCTCATTCCGGAGACTGGCTTGATGCAGCTCTCTATCCTACTCTATCCAGAGCAAGCCTCTTCTTCTCCTCATAAGAAAGGAAACCTACATCTATTTGAATCTGCTTACTGTATTCATCTCTTGGTCTTCCTCTGCGATTTTTACCTGAAACACTTCCCCCCAAATTCACGATTCCTTAATGTCTATGAATGTGTCCTACCAATCGATCCCTTCTTTTAGGCAAGGAACGTCAGAAATTCCTTTTCTCCCCAATTCGGTTCTGTACCTCCTCATTACTTACGCGATTCACCCACCTAATCTTCAACACTTTTCCCTGTCCACACTGTTTATCGTCCAAGTTTCACTCCCGTACAAGGCAACACTCCACACAAATGCCTTCAAAAAGGACTTCCTTACACTCAGCTTTATATTGGATGTTAGCAAATTTTTCTTTCTCAAAAACACTTTTCTTCCCATTGCCATTCTACATTTTACCATTTGTATGTTATTTTACTGCCAAAATAACAGAACTCATCTACCACCTTTATTGTTTCGTTACCTAATCTAATATCTTCAGCATCGCCTGATTTTCTTAGACTGCACTCCTTTACCCTTGTTTTGCTCTTCTTAATGTTAATGTTCATCACACTATCCATTCCGTTCAACTGCTCCGCCAGGTCCTTTGCTGTCTCTGACAAAAGGCCTTTCTATATATATTTTCTTTAATGTCATTTGTTGTTAATAATACTTGGTTATTCCTAGGACCAGCTCTGATTGAGTTAATACTAGACTGAAATCGAAAGTAGATTAGGATCACAACTCCTTGACTCTTGTGCAGAAAGGTGTCCAGTATTCTGATGCATCCATTTTTAATGAGTCGCCGCAAGAATTCGAAGAGCTTAGTATTAATCCGCTCACTTTCAACGCTAAATTGAAAAGCTTCCTCGTGGCTCATTCTTTCTGTTCTGAAGAGGAATTATTGGAATAACTAAAAAATTAAGCTAATTTCTGTGTTACATTGTCGCTTCTTTTATTTATGCTTAGACATATCGTGTGCTTACGATTGCTTTAGGTTTAACTTTATCAGTTACCATTTCTTTGTAACAATCGGATGTACTGATTCGTTCCAAGACCACGGTGTGACAGGCCAGGATCCATGAAACTGTTGTTCTGTCCACAGTACGGCGTACGGTTCAACTTTCAAGGCGATAATTCACTAGCCTGTCGAAACATACGTATTTCTTTCCCCAGGAGGTAGGAAATAATCGAATACAGTTGGGTTACATATCCGTTGGTCTTGTTGTGGTTTGCTGCAGCTCTACGCACACTGCGGAAACTTCTTCATCTCATCAGAACTGCAATCCACATCCATCTGAATTTTCATTACCCTTGTTTTGCTCTTATTAATGTTCAAATTGTACGTTCTTTTCAACACACTGACCACTGCATGTAATTACTCTTCCTGGTCCTTTATTGCCTCTGACAGAATTGCAATGTCATCAGTAAAACGCAACGTTTTTATTTCTTCACCTGGAACTTTAATTCCTTCTCCTAATTTCTCCTTGCTTCCCTTCACAGTTTGCCCAATGTACGAATGGAATAACATTGGAGAAAGGCTATAACCCTGTCTTACTCCCTTCCCAACCAGTCCTTCCCTTTCAAGTTCGACTTTAATAATCACTGTCTGGTTTTTGTGCAAGTTCTAAACAACCTTCCGTTCCCTACATTTCACCCCTGCTGCCTTACGAATTTTTAAACAGTGTTTTCCAATCAATACTGTACAAACTTTCTCCAAATCTACAAAAGCTAGAATTGTAAGTTTGACTTCCTCTTTCAGTGGTCAAATTTTTCTTTCAGTATCGTATCATCTATTTCATCTACTTTGTCTTCCCTTCCTACAATGTCTCGAAGTTCCTTTCCTTTGAAGAGCCGCTCTATATATTCTTTCCACCTTTCAGCTTTCGCTTCTCTCTTTGTTGCCACGAACTTCATTCAGTTACTGAGGCAAATCACGCACCAGTTGTCAATTTCATAATTTTTGTTTGTTAGTACGACATTTTTGGACTACCTTATCCCATTTTGAAGTACTGAAGAACACATATTGAAATACGACGCTACGAATTCAAAGACGGCCAAACCACCATGTCCTTCGCAGAATAACATACCTTAAAAATAACTCTGCTATGATGCAACCTTATAAATAAGAAAGCATACATGATCAATACAAACACATCGTCTAAAAGAAAACATATTGATACTATGAGACACAGAACAGCTGCTCTTGCATACCAAAGATAATCTGTATGCAACGAAACTCTCATGGTAATCTACTATAATACTAGTCTGATATCTGAGAAACTATGTGTCTAATCTGTCCAATAAAATTAAAGCCACTACATAAAGAAGACGTCCCTAAATGAATCAGCAAATATTAAATCCTGAAATAACTAATTAAAACGGAAGAAAAGCACCAGATTCTCAAGGAGGTCATTGTCAAAATGGGTCCAGGAATGCCATTTGAACACTTTGTCTTCTAATTTAGAAATTTTTTGTTGTTATAAAGCAGAAAAAAACCTAAACTTCCTCCAAATAAAATAGTATCCATCCTTTGTCCTCAGAGTGAATTGCCCTCATACTGTCATTGATGTTACCCAACTAATGTTTTTCGATCTTGGGGAGCTCCATCGCCACTTATGAGCTATTCTATTACTGTGTTCTTTAAATCTAAATTTAAAATTTCTTCCCGTTTGCCCCACATATTTCATTTAAAATCCTGAAATTTGATTTCTTAAACTCCCGCTTTCCCTACCCTGTTCTCCCCTGCGTCAATCTCATGTTTTAGCCTCCTCTTCCCTCGAATGGTGTACGTCTATATTTCTCGGTTTATTAAACAAGCCTGTCACAGGTTGAATCCTGCTGTGCATAATCGCAGTAACCGGCTGCAACACGACGGCCATCGGAGAGTGTGACTGGATTGGGCAGAAAATTCTCGTTTTCCTTGTGGAGATCATGCTAAGAATTATCCAAATACGTTACAAGGCAATGGGTGGACCAACGCGGTATTGCATGTTATACAACAGCAAACTTTTATTTCACAGACTTGGACTTTCGAAAACAATGCCTTTATTCTTGTTATTGTTTTGTTTTCACAGAACCATAAGTTTACTACATCCAAGGAGGTGCAAATAGGTGTGTAAATTACAGAACCATCACTTTAATAAGTCATGGTTGCAAAATTTTAACACGAATTATTTAAAGAACGATGGAGGGACTCACTTTTCTTTCGTGAGTACGTGCGTGGCGAGAACGGAACCAAAAGCTAACGCAGTCTTTCTTCCTTCCTTCCTCCCTGGACTGCATTTCCTTTCCCTTCATTCCTTTCCTATCCTCATTCCGTCCCCTTCCCACCGGAGAACTGATGACCGTAGCAGTTTGGTCCCCGTATCCCAAACAAACAACCAAACCAATCCGACCTCGAGGAAGATCAGATGATGTTCAGATGTTTGTATAGTCTATGGGACTTAACTACGGGGTCATCAGTCCCTAAACTTACAAACTACTTATGAACTACTTACGAACTAGGACGGCACAAATATCCATGCCCGAGGGGGGATTCGAACCCCCGACCGTAGTGGCCGTGCAGACCGTGACTGGAGCGCCTTAGTCCCCTCGGCCACCGCGGCCGGCCTCGAGGAAGATCAGTTTGGATTCAGACTAACGACTTATCTAGAAGATAGATTAAGGAAAGGCAAATGTACATTTTTAGCTTTTGTAGATTTGGAGAAAACTTTTAACAGTGTTGACTGGAACACTCTCTTTTAAACTGTGAAGTCAGCATGGGTAAAATATAGAGAACAGACGGTTATTTACATGTCCAAAAGCCAGACAGCATAGTCGAAGGGCATGAAAGGAAAGCATTGGTTGGGAAAGGAATAAGACAGGATTGGAACCTTTCTCCAACATTATTCAATTTGTGCACTGAGCAAGCTGTAAAGAAAAGCAAGGAGAAATTTGGAGAAGGAATTAAACTTCAGGGTACAGAAAACAAAATTGTGTTTGCCGATGGAATTGTAATTCACTCAGAGTCAGCAAAGGACAAAGACGAGCAATTGAACGGAATGGGCAGTGTTTTGAAAGGAGCGTGTAATATTAACATTAACAAGAGCAAAACTAGGAGCCGCAGTGGAGTAGCCGAGCGGTCTAAAGCGTCTCGCTGCGGAGCGCACGGTTGCTCGCCGTGAAGGTTCGAGTCCTCCCTGAGGCATGGGTTTGTCCTTAGGTTAGTTTACCTAGGTTTAAGTAGTTTGTAAGCTACGGACTGATGACCACGCAGTTTGGTCCGATAGATTTACAAACATTTGAACATATTGAACAAAACTAGGATAATTGAATGCAGTCTAAAAAAAAAAACAGGCGATTCTGAAGGAATTAGATTAGGTAACAAAACAATATTGGTGGTAGATGATTTTTGTTTCTTGGGCAGTAAAGTAACACATAATGGTCGCAGTACAGAGGATATAAAATGAAGAATTGCAATGGGAAGAAAAGCATTTCTCAAAAAGAATATTAATTTAAGGCTAAGGAAGTCTTTTGTGAAGGCTCTTAGATATTTGTGTATAGTGTTTCCTTGCACGGAAGACAAACGTGGCTGATAAGTAGTTCAGACAGGAAGATGATAGAGGCTTTTGAAATGTGGTGCAACGGAATAATGCTGAAGAGTAGGTGGATATATCGCGTAACTAATGAGGAGGCACTGAACAAAATTGGTGAGAAAAAGAAATTTTTTACATAACTTGACTAAAAGAAGAGATCGATTGGTAGGACATATTCTTAGACATCAAGGAATCGTAAATATAGTGTTGGAGGGAAGTGTGTGGAATAAAAATCGCAGAGAAAGACCAGTAAGCAGATTCAGATGGATGTGGAATGCCATTCTTATGACATGAAGAGGCTTGTCCAGAATAGAGTAGAATGGAAAGCAGCATCAAACGAGTCTTGAGACTGAAGAACACAACAACACCGCCATGAAGCTCATTTTTCTCATTCGCTGCTCCCTACTCATCTCAGCAAGAGATGTTTGCTGTTATTCAGGTGGTGTACAAGTTTTATTTAATAGTTTATTCTCTTCTGGGTAGGGAAGAGGGCGGTATGGGGAGTGCACATGTATCTCTAGGACTCCGAGTTCACTACTGTGGCCCTCTGGCTATGATTGACAAGGATGGAGTAATAAAATCGTCGCCTTATCGCTGAAAGCATATCTTCTTACGTTGTTTAACAGAAACAAGGAGAGTAAACACCCAATACCAGCACAAATATCTTAAAAATTGTGTCACTTCTCGTTCTACCTTTCCTGAGAAATATCTTGACCAGAGTGTGATGTCTACATTACTGCAAAAGACTTACGGCATCACCACAGTATATTAATTTTCGATGTAATGGTCACGGCCGCTGATAATTTCCAACTTTTTTTAACTATATTTATCAGGTTTCGTCTGTACTATCTTCTTCTCTTCGAAATCACGTTTTATATCCGATGCTAAATAATCGTGAATTGATTATGCCGTAAAATAATTGGCCGATATTCTACAACTAATATAAGGATTTCTACGATGTCCCGTTCAATATATTTCCACAAACTTATATAACCCGTTGAGGGCATTGTTATTCGACATGAGCCATATTCTCATTCTCTCTCCTTTTTTTACGCGTACTCTTTGTAATGACAGTTCATTAATAACCACAAAAAATTAAAAAGGGCAGACACTAATTTCGTAACTCGCGAGATAAACCTCGAGTCCTCTCTCGGGTATGTGTGTGTGTGTGTGTGTGTGTGTGTGTGTGTGTGTGTGTGTTGTACTAAGCGTATACATTTTTTTTCCGATGGCAATACTCATTTGATACCTCATAATTGATGTCGGACCGCATTTTGTCCGGCGAAGTGCTGCAACTCGAATTGACATTAATCAGCAAGTCTCTTGTATATCCCCAAGAGTACGCCTGCATCTCTAGATGACTGTAATTGCGAAAGTGTTGCCGCTGCAGGGCTTTGAGCACGGACTGATTACGTCCCTTAAATTTTCGACGGGATTTGTGTCACGGTAATCAAAGCGGGCAAATCATTGAGTGGTATGTTCTTCAGACCAACTGCTGAGCAAGGTGACCCGGTGTCAAAGCATATTGTCTTCCATAACAATTTTTTGTTGTTTTGGAACAGTAGTTCTGAGCTCTGTATAACAGCGTTGAGGCATTATCTACAGATAGTTTTCTGATAATTCTTGAATCTTGCCTAGCAACAACTAAGATAAGTTTCGGATATCTTTAAAACCAAAATCACTTCATTTCTGCCATATAATATTTTTGAAAGTGACAGGTGATTTGATTGTAACTGTTAACCGTCAATGCGCAAGATGTAAAATGAAACACGTATTTGAAACTGTGGTCCACTCTGTTCACATTGTGACTGGGGACCGAAGGGTATTTTTCAGTCTGCGATTTAAGGGGGCCTGACGTGAAAATGACTGAAAAATCGAAAACAATTTTGTCTCTGTCTGGAAGACAATTTCTACCGTTTCCAAAAATGTATGGTTTATTTACTTGTAAATATTTATTATAGTCTTAAAAGCTCTTTGACAAATGTCTGCACATTAGCTACGCGATGCTTCAGGCAAGGAATATTACCATAGACATTCCATGCCTGCCACAGTCATGGAAACAATAAAGCCAATATACAGGAAGCTTACATATTAAAATTAGTTGGCAAATGTCGACATGGCCATATACAAAATCCTACTGATAGTTTCAACAGCTGCGTGTGGAAACAAGTACCGAAAACAGTGTTTCTTGGTTGGAGAGTACTCAAAACAGATGTGATGCAAGCTGTTGTTTGTTTCATTGATGGTGTAATTTGTAGATCAAAAGTAATGGACAAATTATTTATCCAATCAGTAAACAATATGATAGCTGCTCTGAGTGCCATATATCGTCAGCGGCTAGTTGAAGCTGAAAGGGCTGCGGAAGCCACCACTAAAGAGGCCAGAGTAAGGAAGAGACTCCTAACACAGCCTGCAGAGGATAAAGAAGCAGCTCCACCAGCAAGATTATGCCAATGGAATATTCTGAAAGAGGCATACCGTGAGTAAAAAACACTGTGAACACTCTTCTCACATTTTCTCGAAACTACATTTCCAGAACATTAAGTATATAAATCTTCATTGTGGTTTTAGCTATGTTCACCACCTTTCTCTCAATTGAAGAATGGGACAGTATCTTTGTATTATGTCTAATACATTGCAGAAATGATCTATGTTTGTCATTCTGTATATTATTTAGCGGTAAGTTTTAGACAAAATAGTAATGAAGTGTAATAAAGGTTTTGCTATTTCCTCATATATACTCCAAACTACAAAACAAGAAGCCTAATGTGTTCCTAAAAATGTTGACAGCAGCCTGCCACAGTCTAAATGCTATTAGACTGACGATACACCACAAAATGGTTACAGAATGCGAACGTGTATTATAAAAACATCTATCAGGCAAAATATTGTAATCCTTAAACTAAAATAGATATTTAAATAACATTAAAGCTTGAGTTAATGTCGTTTAATGTTGGCACAAAATAACAACTTCCTCCGCATTGTAGATCAAGAGTAATGGGCACCAAAATCAAGGTATGAAAATGCAGCCAATTCACTTACAGGTCCCCTTAACACAGTCTTCACGTTTCTACGATGTGAAAAGTCGCCAGAAACGACATGTGGTTCGTATTCTACGTCAGACTGTAGGCCCCTTTCACCGGTTGGTTAACAGGGGGTAGGTTAGGAACACGCATATCGCCGGAGTAGCGTCCAGTTGCAAAACTTGCACCAGGCCGAAGAACCACATGAAATTATTACTATTATTATTGCGAAAGGATGTCGCTCAGGAGGCCTGCTATCTTTAGGTGAGGGAGCATGCCCTTATCACCGCTTTAGTTCGATAATAACAAGAATATGCTTGTTGTTAACATTTTTTATAGACGCGCTAAGCTACTAAAAAATACAAAAACTTTATTATACACCGATACTAAATTTCACAGCAGTCATAAACGAAAACAAATGGCCCAGGTGATCGGCGTCAAAGCACCGTACAGGCCAGGTTAGATACAGGCAGTTAACATTAGCCCCACCCGTGAAGTGAAAACTCGCCTCAGGCCACCCATTACGTAAGCGATTCCGATTTTCGGCTACCTGCAGGCAGCGTTCCAAGACACCCAATTACAGAGCGTCACTATTGCGAAAACGCCCAATATGTATTCACAGTTAAGCGCAAAAGTCTTTTGAAGGGTGTCTATGTTCGATTCATGACCCTTACCAACAACAGTTCGTATATCACGTGGCAATGGTATTTCGAAACTTTTCATCGACGGCGTTTAAACGCTACAAAGCTTTCTCTGGAGATAACATTCCGCTTTAGAGTTGTTCAATTGCGGCTACTGAACGTGCGGGAGGTGCCGAGGCGTGCAGTCACGTAACAAGGACCTCGATCACTCTGTTACGGTAACAGGTTGGACGATTATGAAACACTCATCTTTCAACAAAAGGTTGCCAATGAAATCACCAAGGACGATATAATCATAAAAAAGGACATAGTGAAGGTCAGTTTCACCTTCCTCTAAATATTGCGACAACATCATCATTTTATGAAAGATACATTCAGTCAAGTAGCTGTTCAGTCCTGTCAGTGTGAGATGAGTTATTTGAGAACAAGTCATCCTGTAGTCTTCCATTGTACCCCGGATAGTGTGCCAACTAGACGTCCCGTACCCTTCCAGTAAAACTACTGATGCGGACTGTTTATGTATGGTAATCCATTTACGCACCTGCACTTTTCGTTTATCTCCTCGTCAAACCAGAATACTCATCCTCATCACGTTTCTAGATTTTTGGTATCATCAGTCTCCTGACACCAATTCCTCTGTTGTGCCAACCTTTCCCTCTTGGCTTATCGTCGCGCGAGAATGACGGCGCGGTCTGAGGATCCATGTCAGTTATTGCGCCCTCATTCCCGCCGGAGGTTCGATTCCTCCCTCAATCATTGGTGTGTACGTTGTCCTTAACATAACGTAGTTTAACTAATGTGTAAGTTTAGGGGCCGATGGCCTGAGTAGTTTGGCCTGAGTAGTTTGGTCCCTTAGAGCTTACAGCAATTTAAAAAAAAATCTGAATAGCACATACATTCAGTGTTCTCAAGTTCTCAATTAATTGTTGGATATACCCCAATCTCTGCACTCCATAACAGAATTTTACTTTCTAAAGCTCCGTCGAGTACCATGGAAGTTACTCTTCAATGCGTTAACACATGTTATCCAATCTCTTCAACCCGCGTGGGAGTAGCCGAGCGGTCTGGAGCACCACGTTGCGGATCGCGCGGCCTCCCGCGTCGGAGGTTCCAATCCTCCCTCGGGCATGAAAGTTTGTGTTGTCTTCAGCATAAGATAGTTCATACGTAGTTTGTAAGTTTAGGGACTGGTGATCCCGCAATTAAGTCACATAAGCTTTACAAACATTTGAATCTCTTCATGAAGCATGTTTTCCATATCCCCCCCCCCAACCCCACCCCACCAATTTTACAGAGAACTTTCTCCTTTGTTATTAGTCCGCCTAATTTTCAACATAATTCTATAGTACTGCATCTCAGCATTTCAACTGTCGTCTTTCTCAGGTTTCCTGTTTAATTACTGTACACAAGGCAGTTTTTAATTAAAGAATCTTTCTTATTTTAATCACAGATGCTTTTAATACACGTTGTTACATGAAAGACTACAATGTGATTTACTTTCTGACAGATTTAAGGTACATATGATAACAAACAATCATTTTTTTTTAATTCCATTTCCACAAAAAACTGCCACCTGATATGTAAATCACTGCTGAACTGCTCTTTTGATGTTTCCATATTCTAAATGAAGTATCTTATTGAAACTCATGAATAAAAACTAAATCTTATACCATCTATTTATAACAGTTTTATCAGCTACTTGTACGGAGCAGTAGATGGTATTCGAGATCAGCTCGGCCGTCTTTAAATGTAGTTACCCACTTTCTGAATCCTTTCGTCCTTACTGTTTTCACCATAAATGACATTTATCTGACTTCCGACCACTCTACTATTTTTTGCTCACAGTAAACGAATCGATATCCGTATTTTACGTTAGCGATGTTTTTAATCAAGACATTTGAAATAACCACAAAGAAGCTTAAATATGGGCGAATGCTGCTGTCAAGGCGTCTTGGCGCAGCGAATAAATGCTTTTACTCAAAGTGCACTCGCGGGCACCACATCGTAACTCTTTAGCAACCATATTTAAAACTAACAGGTCCTTACCAAAACTCGACCGTTGTAAATTACAGCTGAAACTTCTTAATGAACTTGCAGTAGTAACGATGCTTGCAAGCGCGTTCCTAACATGAGCCAGTCATGATTTATTAGTGGTCGCCACAGAGTCCATTTCTTTAGACCTGCATGCATTTCCGTTGCATTTAAGCCCAAGTAAGTCATGCGACATTTATAGTAAACGTCTCTTCCTGTGCGGGAATTAATAATAGAATGTACGAGCTGTAATGGACAGAAAACAATGTGTGGCATGTAACAGTTTGACTTGTTCCAAGAGGAGTGGACGGCCAGGGTAGGGGTTAACGTAAGCGCTCGCGAAAAGCAGTTCTGGGTTTGAATCTCGGTCTGGCACAAATTTTTTATATCTAACCAATAAATTGTACAGCTGACGCTGAATCATATGCGAATACATTTCTTACTCACAGTCATGATGCCAGTGAGTTAACTCTTAACAGGTGACACTAAGTACAGGAAGAGCACTCATGGACGCTGCACTAGAATTACTTTTACCGTGCATGGTTAACATATAGTCGCTCGTGGGATGTGCGTTTTATGGCCACTCTGCTAGCCTCCTAGGTTATATACCACCTGTCACGCAACTAAGATACGCTCACGTTTTGCAAGTTAGGAGACCTTCGGGGTGCACAGAACTACATGAGGTACTGCAGCATTGTAGGCACTAGAAGGTGCCCCGGCACCACAGCGACATTTTACACAGTAATATGAATGCCGACTAAGTGTGTGAGTGTGTGTGTGTGTGTGTGTGTGTGTGTGTGTAAGGTGGTGGAGGGGGTTTCACCAGTAATATATAGAAAGTCAACGCAAGGTGTGATAATTTCACATGCAAATAAAATAAGAAGTACATGTTTTGCGGCACTGAGGATTAGAACAGCCCATCGAGCGTCGCTATGCGCAACAAGCCAGGCGTTACTGGCACAGTATTGGCTGAAGATTTGTTGCTCAAGGATTAACATGGCAGCTAAAAACCCTGATGTTGCAGGTTTACTGAACAATGTCATTACATGGAACACCAGTACTCAAGAACCATCCACAAACTTTTGACTGTGAATTCGAAAAATAAATAATAACGGGAGTAGCTCATAATTCGTTCTCCTCTTACTTTAATAACAGACAGCAGAAGGTGACCCCCTGCAGTGATGAAACTAGCTGAGATATGAACACTCTGTGGGGAACAGTTAAATGTAGTGGGGGGAATGCCCTAGAGTTCTGTTCTGTGGATACTGTTGTTTCTCATTTTTATGTATCATGTGCCTTCTAACATAACAGGGTATTCTAAGATATTCCTATCCTAAGATAAGAAATAATGAAGTTAAAGAAATATCTTAATTGCTTGTAGAATATAAATTGGTGTTATCATAGTAAGATTAAACTTTTACAGTTTCTAACAAACAATTCAACAAAAATTGACATTTTAATTACACAGAAATGGCACATGGAATTTTTAGGTTACTCTCTATCTAGGTTACTATCCGTCTGAACTACAAATAGTAATCAGTTGCGGAAAACTCATGTCTAGGATCTTGTTCAAAAACGAAATGCTGTGTTGTTTACCATTCGAACAGTTTCTGAAATAAATGATAGTTCAACATGAGAAGTAGTCCACTTTTCTTATTTTCATCCGCTTTTCAAAAATGTTCAAATGTTTGTAGAGCTTATGGGACTTAACTACGGGGTCATCAGTCCCTAAACTTACAAACTACTTAGCTAATACTAAGGACGGCACAAATATCCATGCCCGAGGGGGGGGATTCGAACCTCCGACCGTAGTGGCCGTGCAGAACGTGACTGGCGCGGCGCACACCGTTCGGCCACCGCGGCCGGCCTTCCGCTTTTGAAGGAACTCCTCTGTTTCAAAAGAGGTATTTATTGCGCTGAAACGAGCGAATCGAGCAGTATGTGGGGTAATCTCGCGAACCTCTTGTCGACCCCCGTTTAGTAGCCTGCGAATTCTCACATTGGCATTTCAGTAACTTTCTTTAATGTCGTTAATACGAGCTATGTCCACAAAGGAAGTTCCGTTTGGTTATATAAAACAAATGCTTACAGATACAGAAACAATATTTATTGTACAAAAATCTACAACTGTTAAACTACTTTTCTATATAGCTTCTGATATTTTGTAGGCACTTGTCTTAGCGTGGAACAAGCTTTTGTATGCCTTCTTCATAGAAAGTTGCCGTCTGTGTATTCAGGCATGTGGTAACACGTTATTTCAGCTCGTCATCAACGCTGAAGTGTTGTCCACCAAGGACAGATTTTTAGTTGTAAGAAGAGATGAAAGTCGCTAGAAGTGAGGTCTTTGCTATACGGAGAATGATCAAGCATGTCCCAGTGCAATTCGCGTAAGAGTTGTTTGGTCACATTCGCCCTGTGAGCTCCGGCATTATCGATGAAAAAAAGAACACATTTTGACAGCACTAGTCCTCGGCGGTTGTTCTGTATTTCGCGGCGCAATTTCTTAATGGTCTCGTAGTAACAATTTGCATTCATAATTTGACATCGTGGTAAGAAATCAATCAGCAAAATTTCTTTTTCAGTCTCAAGAAATAGTGCACATGACTTCTCGAGGAGTCAAGATTTACTTATGTTTAACCTCAGTTGGGGATGAAGTGTAGCTCAATTACATTGATTGCCGTTTTGTTTCAGGGGTGTCGTACGATACCCAAGTTTCATCGTCCGTGACTATCCGAGAAAGAAAACCATCGCCTTCTTCATTACAGCGTATTAAAACTGAAGTTCACTGCCCATCCTTTGTTTTTTGTGTTTTTCAGTAAGAATTTTGGGTACCCAATGTGAGAAAAGTTTCGAAGTTTCAGTTTTTCAGTAACAATTTTATAAATTAGTGATCGTGAGATTTGCGGAACTTCCGCAGCAAGGTCACTAAATGCAAACTTCCGGTTGTGATTAATCTGCTCTTCAGTTGTGTGAACCAGTTCATCAGTAACCAAAGACGGGCGTCCACTTCGGTCTTCATCGTGCACTTGATCGCATCCTTCATTGAACAGTCTGATCCATCTTCTAACCATTGAATCATTCATAGCATTTTGTGCGTAAACCTCGCAGAATTTCCGATGAATTTACTTTGGTTTAACTTTCTTTGCACTTAGAAAACGAATCACAGATCTGATTTCACACTCGGTGGCATTTTGAATTACGGCTGACATTATAAAGAAGCACTACTAAGCACACGTCAGCAGCAGCGATCTGAAAATGGCGTATATATCTTCTGTTTGAGTGAGAGTATCTGCTACGCATGCACGGAAGTGCGATCGTATCGCTGCCGCGGGTAGAAAGAGAAACGGAACTTTGTGGACGACCCTCGTAATATTTACTGTCAAGAGTTGGCAGCTTTCACTCAGTTAATGCTAGACAGAAATCGAATATGCATTTGGACATCCTTGACGCCCGTGCAGAAAGGTATACACTATTCTGCCGCATCCTTTTTCAATAAATTGCCACAAGAATTCAAAGTGCTTATTCGTGATCCTCGGATTTTCAAGGGTAAACGGAAGAGTTTCCTCAGGGCTCACTCTTTCTAATCTGTCGATAAATTCCTGTAAAAATTAAAAATTAAGCTAATTTGTGTGTTACGTTGTTGTAGGTTCCTTTTACTTATGCTTAGGCCTGTCGTGTGCAAAGGATTGCTATGTGTTCACTTTATCCACTGATACTCTTCTGTTACAATTTGATTTTAATATAATTTGACATAACGTCAGTTAGGAGTGCAACTGGAATAATTCATACAATAAGTAATACAAGTGTATTCTAAGCCACAGTTGCTTGTTACTAACTGTTACCAATGAAAGATCTTACTCATGAGCTAAAGACAGTGTGGTTTTACAATGTATGTTCAGCCTGCTCAGATAGACATATGGAGCTCCTTACCCAGCACTATCAATGTGATGAAAATTGCTTGACTATTTTATTTGATTGGAACAATCTGACTTCTATGTTGAATTGGACTAACCATCTCTCTCTAGCACAGGCTTCTGTACAACTTGGTCCTAAAACAGCTGCTGGCCAAAATGATACATATAAGATCATATGTTGTAACACTCTTTTGACCATTTCCAAAATTGTAATGTATCTTACTTTTTGTCTTTACTTTTATAAAACATTTCTTTACTGTGGAGCACTTGAAAATGATGCCATAGTGCATCGAAACTGGTTGTGCATTACACATGAAGTATTAAAAAATTTCCTTTATTAACAAGCAACTATGGCTTAGAATATACTTGTATTCCTTATTATACAATTTGATTTACTTACTCGTTCAATGACCATGGAGACTTGCTCCTCAATTTGGCTCTACGGAACATACAAATAAATATAAGAGCAGCATGGCTGAATATTCCATACACTGGTCTGTTTAGTTCATGTTATTCCGAGCTGCTGTACTTCGCTTGGTAAAAGGAGGTCCGACTCGGTATTAGAAGGTATACCATGAGGTTTGTCGCCTCATTGTTAGGATGAGAAACATGACGGATTCAGATAAACCGCTTGAAACTGTCGCTGGTTAATTTTACCTTTTTTTCCTGGTAGGATAAGCATGTGTGCCGGAAAGGGACTCGAACTCGGTACCTTATCTTCAGGGGGCAGCGACCTCACACCTGCACTTCTTTCCAGTGCCTCTCTACACGGAGGTTTCCCTGCGTATCGTGCGGTACTAGCACTCTGGTTTCGGCTCAGTTTCAGCACAGTGCAGACCGGGCTGAGGAGTCAAAATTTCCATTCTGGAATTTTCGAAGTCGCTTTAACGTCAATTGGGACCTTGCGCGGCTGCGTGTTTCATAAAATGACGGAGTGCCGCCCTCCGCTGCAGACCAAACTTCCTGTTTGTGCTACCAGTAGCAGCCGCGGAGCGCTGGCGCGTCCTTGGAGCGACGAGGTGGTTCGCGACCCTGCTGCAGCATCGCGCGCCAACGGCGCAACTCCTTGGGAGTCTCTGCTGTCTCCCCTCCTCTGAGGAGAGGCTGCACAATCTAGCAAGATAAAACGTTTCCCACGTCAAAGACTCAAGCTGTCGCAACACCATTAGCAACGATCGGAAATCTTGCGAACTGTATCCCCTTGGGCGTATCCCACGACACTATTGGTGGCTCTATTGTGCCAAAGCAGTGTAATGTGCTGCGAATACACAGAAAGAAAGATCCTTTATCGTTTAGCCACACTATAGCAGGGCAGCAACTGGAAGCAGTTAATTCCATAAAGTATCTGGGAGTAGTCATTAGGAGGGATTTAAAATGAAACGACCATATAAAATCAATCGTCGGTAAAGCAGATGCCAGACTTAGATTCATTGGAAGAATTCTAAGGAAATGCAGTCCGGAAACAAAGGAAGTAGGTTACAGTAGACTTGTTCGCCCACAGCTTGAATACTGCTCACCGGTGTGGGATCCGTACCAGGTGGGATTGATAGAGGAGGTAGAGAAGATCCAACGGAGAGCAGCGCGCTTCTTTACAGGATCATTTGGTAATCGTGAAAGCGTTACGGAGATGATCGCTAAACTCCAGTGGAAGACTGCAGGAGAGACGCTCTGTCGCTCGGTACGGGCTTTTTTCGAAATTTCGAGAACATACCTTTACCGAGGAGTCTAGCAGTATATTGCTCACTCCTAAGTATATCTCGCGAAGAGAACGCGAGGATAAAATCAGAGAGATTAGAGCCCACGCAGAGGCATACCGACAATCCTTCTTTTCGCGAACAATACGTGACTGGAATAGGAGCGAAAATCGATAGTGGTACTCAAGGTACCCTCCGCCACACACCGTCAGGTGGCTTGCGGAGTATGGTTGTAGATGTAGAAGTAGATGTAGATGCCGTGCATTGATTATGGGAAAGCTGGGCGATGTCGTTCAGCGGAGTAATGCCGTGCACCAAAGAGAGAACAAAAGTTCAAAAAATGTCCGACCGATGGCGCTTCATCTGATCAGAAAAGCAATAATTAGCATAAGAAATTAAGACAAAGCAAAGATGATGTTCGTCGCAGGAAATGCTCAATATGTTCACCATCATTCCTCAACAATAACTGTAGTCGAGGAATAATGTTGTGAACAGCACTGTAAAGCATGTCCGGAATTATGGTGAGGCATTGGCGTCGGATGTTGTCTTTCAGCATCCCTAGAGATGTCGGTCGATCACGATACGCTTGCGACTTCAGGTAACCCCAAAGCCAATAATCGCACGGACTGAGGTCTGGGGACCTGGGAGGCCAAGCATGACGAAAGTGGTGACTGAGCACACGATCATCACCAAACGACGCGCGCAGGAGATCTTTCACGCATCTAACAATACTATTTTTTCCCTAATGAAACCCCACGTCATTCCAAGAATGTGTGTCAGTTTTTACCTCTCTATCTACATTATTCCGTGATTTATTAAGTTTTCAAATTTATACTGACTTTTTGATCACCCGGTATTATTCCCTTTTACGAATACCTCTCGAAAAGATTATGAGGATAAAATTAGAAACATTACTTCACACATGGAGACATACTTGCATTTTTCTGCAAACCATACGCTACTGAAATACGAAAACGAGGACGTGACGGTGGTAATCAAAGCACCCTCCGCCACACAACGTGGTTTGCGGAACATGCAGATGTAGATGAATATAGTACAATCACGATATTTCAGCAGATTCTCTTTTCCATTGTGTGGTGAAATCGATACAATAAAGCAAAGCCGAGTGAACGCTGAAGTAATACTAACTACTCAAGTGCCACTCACCTGTTTCGATATACATCGATTACGTTGTAGTGTAGCTTAAAATATGACGCACCTATTTATTAGGCGCGTCCATACGTCCGTTGAAATGGTGAATATCTCCCGAAGAAGACGCGGGTGTTATCTTTCTGAGCACATATCGTCGAAACTGTAGGAGATATTGCAAAAACATTGAAACATAATTTCCATTGTTGATACCGTAGTTTACAACTGTGCAACCACATCTTTAAACATTTTGATATAACATCCTTCCCTTACTTCACTATTTTTGAAACACTAAAAACTGTGTATGTAAATCTAACAGTGTATTTAAGCTGCACAGGAATGGCCGTGTGCTCTAAGGCATCTTGCTATGGATTGATCGTCACACCTCGGCGGAGGTGCGAGTCCTCCCTCGGGTATGTGTGTATGTTATTCTTAGCAAAAGTTAGTTCAGTTAAGTAGCTTAAGTCTAGGGACCGATAACATTAGTAGTTTGCTTCCACAGGTTTACAAACATACGATTTCTGGGTATATTTAACAACAAATTCAACTGTATATGATAAAGTTGCAGCCCGGCGATAGTGTTGTTCGCAGTTTGACAGTGCAACCATAAAGAAAGAGACCCAGAATGATTTAAATGAAACCGTAAGGTCTCGCTCTCTGTCGAGTTCGGGAATAGCCAAGGTTAAGGTAACTACAGAACACACAAAATGTGGGCCATGTTTTACTGTAGTATGAGTTTTAGTAGCATATTACGTAGACATGTTTATCATAAATATCTAAGTACCAGCAGTAAAAGTAAAATTTAATTTTATCAAAATACTCTGTATCCTGATGCCTTTATGGAATTTCGTATCTGGTTTGGGGGTCTCTGATAAACAGTTAACATATTATCGTAATATATAGCAATGAATTCATAAAAAACTACACGTATGAAAACCATTATACCTACTTAAGCAAATCAGATGTTTTCTGTATATAACGCTTTAACGTGCTTCATGCAAGACATACCAGCTGATGTTGTACACGGCCTTCGCGTATTTCAGTTTTTTTGATTGTCCTACATAACACCATTGACTGTATAATTTGCAAAATTGTTAATATCTTGTTAATTACTGTGCCAAATTTCATTTATTTCAAAGCAGTAATTGTAACATCGTGTCTTCCTAAACCCATACAGCACCATATCCGTTGCAAATTTCATTTTTGTAGTACTAGCCTTATCTTTTAATCAGAAAAATATTTTTTGTTAATCAAGACAGAATGTACTTTCCGATTTTATTTATTCAAATATGTTGTCAGTAAAATACGTCGCATAATATTTTAATTGAATAAAGAGGGCGTTTTTGACACCCAGACACCGCGCACAGCTACGCGAAAACAGAATACAGCGAGCTCAGTTTAAACTTGTCACCTGACACAGTTAAAATGTATATCTTCCTACAAAATACCAATATATGTAACCAACTTTGTATAGGTGATATGTAAAATCAATAATTTAAAAATGTACTTATGCTTTGTTCTTTATTTCTTTATACACAGCTCATATTGTGTATTTTTATCTTGTATTCTGCTTGATGATCTGCACTGATGGTTGTCACTCTGTGAATGAAATCGATTTGCTATTAGTAAAGCAAGGATTATTACGAATGTTGGTCATTCCAGTGTTATATCAATCATATTGTGATCATGGTGCACACCGATGCATGAAATGAAATCGAATCACAAGAAAACTTTATTAGTTTAAGGGGAGGACATCGAAATACATGAAAATGTTGCACAGTTACACAGTACGGTGGCAACATCTACATCTACATGGGATACTCTGCAAATCACATTTAAGTGCCTGGCAGAGGGTTCATCGAACCACCATTATACTATTTATCTCCCATTCCATTCTCGAATAGCGCGCGGGAAGAAAGAACACCTGAATCTCTCCGTTCGAGCTCTGATTTCCCGTATTTTATTCTGATGATCATTTCTACCAATGAAGCGGGAGTCAACAATATATTTTCGCATTCGGAGGAGAATGTTGGCGATTGTAAGTAGCCCACAGTGCACTGATAAGCGCCGTTGTTGTAATGATTCCCACCCCAGATCCTGTATAATTTCCGTAACGCTGTCTCCCCTGTATAGTGACAATACGAGATGAGCTGGCCTTCTTTGGACTCTTTCGATGTTCTCCGCCAAACCCACCTGATAAGGATCCCACACTGGGCAGCAATACTCCATAAAAGGACGGACAAGCGTGGTGAGTGCAGTTTCTTTTGTAGTTCTGTTGCATGTTTTAAGAGTTCTGCCAATAAAACACAGTCTCTGGTTCGCCTTTCCCACGTCATTATCTACGTGTTCTTTCCAATTTAAGTGTGGAGTAATAGTAATTCCTAGGTATTTTGTGGAGTTCACGGCCTTCACTTTTGATTGATTTATCTTGTAAAACATGGAAATTATGTTTCAGAATTTTTTTCTATCTCCTACTTCTCGGCGGATGTGCACAAAAGATGACAACCGCGTTTTCATCGGGAGGGTTTTCACCACTTCACGGGCCGTACGGGCACGTATAAAAATAAAAAAAAGTAATCGTGTCTCATATTTTGACCTAAACTACTATGTATTCGAAGTGTACAGGCGTGGCACTTTGTTGAAAGACACTGTTGCAAACTGATAGACGCAGACTGCTTTGTGCTTGGCCTGCTGGTACGTGAGGGGCGCGGTAGAGACGTTTCCGCGTCATCAGCTGATGGCTGCGGCCGACCTTGTACTGTGGCCGCGGCCAGCCTTGGGCGTGAATCCACGGAGCGCACACGCCGGCAGCGGCTCCGGCAGCGGCAGCGGGAACCTGTTCATCAGCTGCAGCCCACTGCTGCGTGCCGCAGTCGCACAGCTGCTGTACTGGTAGCGTTCACGAGACCAAAGGCTGCAGCCTCGCCGTGCCAGACGCGATGACCCACAAAGCGGCGCAACCAAACGGGTGGCATAGCTTCAGGCGCACCATGGGCGTAGGGAGCGCACGAGCTACGACAGAGAGGAATCTACTGTCCGTCGCCCGTTATTAGCATGTAACAATTTGTCACCTTGAACCGAGTCGTGACAAATTTAATCAAAAATCTTACATGCAGTGGAACGGCACGAACCTTTACTACAGAGCACCGTAAGATGTCATCACTGCCATCAGGGCATGTACGGAGGAGAATTTACGTAGGTGCTACAAAGATCGTAGCATCTATATCTATTCAGACAGCCAGGCAGTCCTGAGATCACTGGCAGCTCCTGCAACAAGGTCTAAAACTGTTGCAGAATGTCACAAGGTTATGGTGGAGCTAGGGGAAAGCAATAGAGTAAACCTATTGTGGGTCCCTGGCCACTCGGGGATCAGTGGCAACGAACATGCCGACAGATTAGCCAGGTTGGGGGCAGAGACTCCATTTATTGGACCGGAACCTGTTCTGACAATCACCAAGGCAATGATCAAATTGGAGCTACGTATCTGGCTCAGAAGACAGCACATAGAATATTGGACCAAAGTCTACCAACAAAAACATGGCAAGGTAATATTGCCAAAGCCATGTTTTAAAAGAAGCTCTGCAATCCTGTGCCTGAACAGGAGAGAGATTAGACTCATGTTTGGATTGCTGACAGGCCATGGGAATTTCAGAAAACACTTACATACAATGGGAATAACAGAAGAGGACCCTAAATGTAGGATCTGTGATGACGGTGATGAAACTGCATCACATCTAATCTTCGAATGCATTACATTGGAGAGTAAAAGGCACAGAACATTTGGGACAACCAGACCCGATGAAATTGTGTCTAATAAAGAACTGGTAAAGGGACTCCTTGCACAGGGCATTGGTTGGCTTTACTAGATATACAGGGAGCGATACCGCACAATAAACTTAGTTTCGGTGCGGGCAGTGGCGGGTTGGACCAAGACTGTTTTGGCTTCCCTGGAAAAATCAAATCAAATCACCGTAAGATGTCGAACATGTGTATGACACCATGAAAACGGATGGTTTAACTGTAACTGGAAAGACTACATTGATAATATTGTGGGGAAGGCGAAGAAAAATGTGCTTTATTGGCAGAACACTTAGATGATGTCACAAATCCTCACAAATCCACTAGAGAGACAGCCTAGACAGCGCCATTCTTTATTATTATTATTATTATTATTATTATTATATTTATTTATTTATTTATTTTATTTATTTATGTTTTTAGTTTGATTACTGTTGTGCTGTACAGGATCAGTAAAATGGTATTGACTGAAGACACATAAAGAGGGTAGATCGTTTTGCATTATAACGCAATAGGCGATACAGTGTCACGGGGTGGTAGCCTTTAAGATAATGGAGTATTCGTTGCTGTGTGGGCTATTTAAGAGATCACAATGCCCATATTTCACCTCGGATTCTAAAATATTTTGTTGGGCCCCACCTACATAGGAACAAAGTATTATTGTAATAAAATAAATGAAATCGAAGCTCCAATGGAGCTCTCGTTTTTTCCCACGTGCTATTCGAGAGTGGAACTTTGGAGAAATAGTCTGAAAATAGTTGGAAGAACCCCCTGCCAGAAAGATGCGAAATGCAGAGTAGTCCTGTAGTTGTAGTTCTAGCTGTTTTGTTGATTATGTTCGAATCCATGACTGAATAAATCATCCAGTCATCATTTAAACGATTCTTTTATTTGGTTGATATGAAACGAATCACTTTGCAGGGTCTGTATATGTAATTAGTGTTAACATTGATAATGATCATTCTTCTTTAGTTCCAGTCACACAACTACACTTAAATAATTAGATTTTTACCCATTCTACCAATTTAAGAAAAATTCTTCTATGGGATAATTTTAGCTTAGTTTTGAAACTTACTTTGCTACCTGTTAGACATTTTATACTATTGGCCAAATGGTCGTAGAGTGTGTACGATGCTTATTTAACTCCAGTGCGACATACTAATAGATTTAGTTATGAGAAACCAATTTCATTTTTCTCTCAGTATTGTACGTATGGACGTCAGTTTTCTTTTAAAATTGTGGTGGGCTATTCATCACGAACTTGCTATGGAGGTGAAGTTGAAGTGCTAACGAGACTTCTCCGGATGAACACCAACAATTATTCTTACTGCTCGCTTTTCTGTAATTAATATTTTCTTCTTTTTAAGTGATGAGAAAGTACTGACCGCACAACAACGCTTCAAATCTGTATAATCAGTAGGTTTAATTGGTAGTGGACGCCTTCAAGTTAGGAACCTATGAGTCCGCACGTCTGCGTTCGTTTCTTCTGTTACTCTAAATATTTTCTATGGCACGATCTAATCATTTTTGTAGGCCACTTTCCGTGATGTCGTTATTTACATTTTACGTAGTGTAACGCTAGTTTTTGGAACCGGAACGCAGTAGATCCCTAATATGACATGAGAATTGTTTGCTTTGTTCGAACTACGTATGTATTTTGGCAGGTTTCTCAGTATGTATTTATCAAAACGATGTTTCACTAGAAGCGGGGAAATCAAATTATAGTGACCAATAGAAGAAAAAAGAGATTATTGCCATTTATCACTGTCTCGGATAGATTTTCCTCAGAGAAATTTACGCTATGAATAAACTATGAGATACCTGACGCTATGTGAGATTTAGAGCTCTCTGATAATTAGGGATTCCGACCTCGAACGCTCGCAACTGTGCAAAACCTTACCTAGAAAAACGTTGCCGCGGTGGAGTAGTCGAACGGTCTAAGGTGCCTCGCGGCGGAGCTTGCGGTTGCTCGCCGTCGGAGGTTCGAGTCCTCCCTGGGACATGGTTGTGTGTGTGTGTTTGTCCTTAGGTTAGTTTAACTTAGTTTAAGTAGTTTGTAAGCTACGGACTGATGACCACGCAGTTTGGTCCGATAGATTTACAATTTTTTTTTTTTTTTTTTTTTTTTTTTTTTTAGAAAAACGTTGCATTCAGTCAAAAGAAAGGAATATTTTCACACAGAGAAACGAAGTAACGTGATATCAGTACTATAGGACCGAAATCATATGCAATTCATTCATGTCAGTATCTCAGTCATTTTTCTGCATCAAAGTAAAATCCTATTTTTCAGTCCGTTTGGCTAAAGGAAGGTTATGACGCTGACAAACTCACAGCATCATCTGAAAATGTATTAGTGTGGCTTGTGATATTGCACTGCCTAAATGCGGAAGTGATTTTGAATGCAGAAGTGTGGCTTTAGTGAGGCATGCACATTGTTCTCTTCTGGTAACACCTCCAATTACGGGAATTTGTGAAATAAAGAAAGTGTATAAAACTCATTTACTCCGTCGAAAATATTCTTTGTCTACTCTGTTGCTTTTCAAATAGCGTCATACAAAAGAGCTAACTGAAACACAACAACAACGATGACAGCATATGTCTTTTACCGAGAATCCGCCCAGCATAATTCTGTTGTGATTGTATGTCAACAAAGAATCCAGCTTCCACGTTTCACATGTGCTACGTTATCAGTTGCCGGGATTCAACAATGACTCTCTCACCGAAACAAATCGTCACTGCCCGCGAAGTTCAGTAGACTACTTAACCTTGCCACATCTAATGTGACATAGTAAGAGATATGTCCCACTAAAGAAAAATTTCTCATGTTTGCGTTAGACATCTTGTAAAAAACGGTGCAAACGCTCCACGAACAGGACGTAGTTTATGCATTAATCGATGACCTGTATTTCGTCACTACCACAGTAAACAGAAATATCAAAAGTCAGTTGTAGTTTCCTGCCACTAAAAGTATAGAGCAAATTATATGGTTTCAGGATTAAAAAATGGCACGAATGATAATAGATTTTATTGAATATATCCATCTAATAGCAATTTCTTTTGTTTTCAACTTCATCACATTACTGACCATAAGAGACCTAGCACTTTGTACTCATTCTCATGTAGGTTTGCCTTATAGCCAATTTCTGCTTCACAGCTTTGTGAGCTTCGCACTCAATGTCCAATCGCTTCAAGCAGAAGTATTACCAAAAGAAAAGCAGAAATTTTTTAAAATAATCTGAAGATACTACTATGAACTAAACACTGTCTCTAGTTTTTCTCTCTTTATTCATATTTTCGTGTGATACTACGCCACCATCAGTGGGTTTTCACTGATTTTACTTAACTGCATATTTTGTTGTTCGTATCGGACTATCGGTGTCTTCTGCAGTAAAGTTCATGTTTCAGTACAGTTTGTGATCTACAATATTGTTGTTGGAGCGTTTCCTTTCCACTTTTTAAATACGAAATTACAGATGACAAATTTTACTCCAGAATGGAAAAAATGAAAAAGCTGTTTAGTTAAGATAAAATACAATTTTCCTTTACTCATGATGGGGAAAGCGATCTTACTTCATCTGAACAGAAATAATATTTTGACATGAAAGTATATTCATTTTCATTGACGACCGGTCTCGGCACACGAAGGTTCTATCTTCTGGTTGCTGATGTCACATTTACATTGTTATTGAAGAGCTCGGCATTATGATTGATGAACGTACGAATAGTACGTCAAAGGTAAAATAAATTAAAATATATACATTGGAGTTCGCCACTGTGCAATTCGCTTGTATTTATCGAAGCGTCGTAATGTGAAGACACTTCGACAGTTCATGTGAATTGCACTATGGCGAACTCCAATGTGTATATTTTAACTTTGACGTGGTATTTGTACATCCGTTAATCATAATATCGAACTCTTTAGTAACAAACTAAATGTAACATTGCATCAGTGACTACCAGCATGTGGTACGTTCGTCTACCGAAACCGCTAATTATGGATTGCGATCTTGACGAAACATTACTCATTTTAAGTAAAATGCTATTGTTACATCGTGGGAAGATCGATCAATGAAGACAGCTAGCCTAGTAATTACATAAATGTATGACTTCAGCATTTCAAAGTAGCGAGAAAGTAAATCTCTTGGTCTCTGATTATAGCTTTAAATGATTTTTTAAAACATGTTCACATTACTGAGCACAGGAGACGAAGCGCTTTCTGCGTATTCTGGAAGAGTTTTGCCTCATTTCCACTTGCTGCTTCAGTGCTTAGTGACCTTCACACTCACTGTTCCATCTCCTTCAACAAAACGACTACCAAAAGAAGATAAAAAAATAAGCAATCCCTTTAGTTCCAGTAATGCTACACCATCGTCTGTGGGCTTTCATTTCTTTTACTTAACCGCACATTTTGTTGTTCGTATTGATGACTTCTGCAATAAGGTTTATATTTCAGTACGGTTTAGATATGCAAATTTGTTTTGAGGGATTTCGTTTGCACAGTGTCATAAATATAATAAATGAATTAGTGATATATGTTGTCCGATGTTTATAATAGAAAATTACAGATGATAAATTTTACTCGCGAACATGTCAGACACGAGAAAAACAACAGAAAGTGTTTAGTTAAAGTAAAAAAGTTTCCGTTGTGACATCACCGAAACATCTACCGTTGAAGAGAGAAAAACGAGTAACTGTATTACTCAAGAGAGAATCTCCAAAATATATTCAGTATTCAGGCAAATATTCCTAAATAAATCGCAACGCAAAATAAATAATAACTACAATTAGACATCTCGTCATTGAGGAGTGCGCGTGGAAAATATATAAAATACTAGCTTAAACACGCGGCTCCGCTCGCGTGTTGGTTATGATAGATAAGCTATCTTCCAGTAGTGTGCTATGAGATCAAATCACACGTAAAAATGCACTCGTTTCGAAGAATCCAATCACGAAATTCAACAATAATGATTGTAATAATATCACAGATCGATCACTTGATGTAATGCGCAAAACGTCAAATCGATTTTTTTTAAAGAGATGTATTAAAAGAAATTTCTTTTTTGCTGCTTTATTTATTCTTATATTTCCTTATTCGTATGCTTATCCTTACAGAGAAATAGCTGAAGACATTGTAGCACTCATAGACCAAAGATATGGTCTGTGGCATCACGTTTCCCTGTATGTAACCTCCTTGCTATAGAGTCGCAATTGTCATCGCTGGCCTTCAGTCGGATTTTATATATATATATATATATATATATATATATATATATATATATATATATATATATATAATTTGACGACTTTCAACCACCATATCTTCCACCCCCTTATAGTTATCGGCATGGAACTGCTATGATGTACAACGGGAGATTTCGGACAATAATTACAAACAGACCATTCGTTTGCGTTCTGTAGTTTTCGCTGTAGAGCAAATATTAACACACACACACACACACACACACACAAGTAGAATTTTATATATAACATTAACTTTCCATCCCTATAAACTCCACCCTTTTATCATTATAAACCCTGAAGCAACAATGCAACCAATAAATCCATTTTGAAGGAGTAAATATAATTTTCAAAGAGTAATTATTGTTCCGCATTTCGTGTTATAATTTATTCTTCAAATTACTAAATATCTATCAGATCGCCATAAAACCGTGCCTAAAAGCTTCCTCAGGTATAAATTAGTAACTGTACAAATATTTAAGTCTCTGCGTCTTGTCGTTCGGACGTGAGACGCGTACACGGAAAAGACATTCACATTAATATATATAGGTATGTAGCTATCAGATCGCCATAAAACCGTGCCTAAAGCCTTCCCCGGGTACACAGTAGTAACTGTACAAATTTTTAGCTCTTTATGTCTTGTGGTTCAGACGTGATAAACGTACACCGAACAGACATTCACATTTATAGATATAGATTTACTCCATCATTCAAGCAAAAGGCGCAGTCACAGAATAACAAATTATACCTGTATTCATCGTAACTGGTGTGGGATTTCTTGAGCGTTTGTGCTTTCTTGACGATTTATGTACACTAGTATGTGTATCTGAAAAAATTATTAAACAGGATATACTACAGTAACAGTAATCACAGCCGGCCGCGGTGGCCGAGGGGACTGAGGCGCTCCAGTCACGGTCTGCACGGCCACTACGGTCGGGGGTTCGAATCCCCCCTCGGGCATGGATATTTGTGCCGTCCTAGTTCGTAAGTAGTTCATAAGTAGTTTGTAAGTTTAGTGACTTATGACCCCGTAGTTAAGTCCCATAAGCTTAACAAACAACAACAACAGGAATCACACATTGTTATGTATGAGCGCATTGTAGCGCACTTTACCTGCCAAGTACGGCATAGCATCCTATGAAAAAAGATTAAGAACACAAAGATAAAAGTTCTCTGTTTCTCACTTATAAATATATCTCACTGTGCTTCTTGCATGTGTCGATAATGTGTCTGGCTTGACAGTAGGGGACTGTTTAGATCTCAAGAGTTATGCATGATAGGACATTACGAGACAGTGGACATTCTAGCTGACATTCACTGAAATCACAAAACGAATTTCGAATTCAGTTTAAGGAACCGGTGATCATTTCGTTTTAGCAGAACGAGCTTACCGCACCGTCAAAGACAGACGGTAGTCGAGGAAATATCACTCTCGCCCTTTCGGTAAATATCACGTCAAAAGGGAAAGAACTAGGGTAGGGAGCGCGTGCGCACCTGTTCCTGCGGCTGTTGCGGTAGTACTGGAACTCGCTGTTGAAGCCGCGCGAGCCGGTGACCAGGTGGTCCCAGACGGCGGGGTCCAGCGAGTCGAACTCGTCGCGCCACACGAGCACCTCTCGCGCCGCCGCCGCAGCCGCCGCCAGCAGCAGAGGCCGCCACATGTCTGAGCGGCGCGCGCGCCCAACGCCCCCCCTCTATATACCGCCGGCCGCGCCGCGCCACGCCGCCTCCCGACTCCCGGAAACAATGCCGCGCAGACGACAGCGCGCATCCCGGACTGCGCATGCGTACACACGACTCGCACCTTTTCTTTTGGCCCACTTTAGGTTACGGTAGTAACAAAGTGGGCCTTTGTGATCGTCTTTTGACAGCTCGAAATTTAAATGAAAATAACGGCTTAACTATTCATCTTACACGAAAATTGAATAACCGAATTTGTAGAGGAGAAAATAGGGTATTTGACTGTTTTCTGGAAATCGTTTTAAATTGTTAATTATGTCATATCATGGTTACGGTAGTAACACTAAAAGTGGGCCTTTGCGATCGTCTTTTGACAGCTCGAAATTTAACCCTTAACTACTATCTGCGGTCTCTCAGACCGCTACGACTTTTTGAGTCAAGATATTTCACACACCCTGTAACGTCACCGCTGCGTCCACCTAATCCTCGATGGGCGAAGTTGCCGTTACATTCTTTTTTATGCTTAATCGTTTAATAATTGTTCCTGGTTTGACAGTATGGGATGCGGACAATTACTAGGTTGATCCATAACAGTAAACTTTGTTAACTTCCTTTATTATGGAACGACAAATGTTAAAAACTCTTCCACACTGATTTAATAACTGCGTGCCACTACGATGAATGGCTACAAGTCCACACTGAAACATTTCAATATATAACTGCAACCCGTATGCGATACGACGGAATGGCAAAAACTTTAGCCACTACTAAACGCAGGTTACGAACACAATGCCGAAATGCTACCGCCTCGCTCTGCGGTCGGCGGGAGACTGCCGCACACCGACCAACAAACAAAGAACATTCCAACCGAAGCATTGTTGCCAGCAGCTCTCGCTGCACATCAATAACTATCGTTCGACCAAAAGAGGTTACTAACCTAAAACCGTGTATCCTCACAACCCTTGCCAAGCTAAAAAAGGACTCTTCCGTGTACCTTCCTGGTGGCCGACAAGGTCCACGTGCCAGCATTTTTGCAGTGTTGCTGCTCTTTGTACCAGTCTCACTGACCGACCATAGTGTTTGCGTGCCGCTGGCGCAGCCTCTGTCTCTTAAGGCTAGTTTACACGACGACACTAGGTTTCATGAAACTGCGCTACTGGCCAATGCGCATGCGCAGCAAGCCTTCGCGCGACTCGTTGGCGAAACTAAACAGTTTCGGCACGTTCCAACATTGGCGAAACTCATTGCGCGTGTCTTTAGTTACGTTATGACCAATACAGAACAAAATACAACATAAAAGGGGAGCGGGAGAAATAATTCGGTTTTTGAACATATATGCGTTGAGTAGGTGTTTGTGCGGTTTTAACGGCGTGTTAGTGCTCTTCTGGCAATTATTTGTGAAATTAAATATTGATGGGTTGACGATTAGTGA
This sequence comes from Locusta migratoria, assembly GCA_026315105.1. Taxonomy (NCBI): domain Eukaryota; kingdom Metazoa; phylum Arthropoda; class Insecta; order Orthoptera; family Acrididae; genus Locusta; species Locusta migratoria. The sequence continues at coordinate 467,359,500 of CM048744.1, read as the reverse complement.
ATTGCAGACTAAAATACACCGAATTTGAAATACCTATACAAACGAAGTATGGCAATTTTGGATTTCGGAACACGGTACAAGTACTCAGAGACGAATATCTACTTGACAAGAAACGTAATGCAATTTGTAATTTCAGTTCTGGTAACTATGCTCCATACATAACGGTAACTTGTTTATTACATTACTAACTCTGTTTATAGGGAACGTTAACTGCTCTGGTGACATTCTAAGTTGATTAAAATAACTTCTAGGGTCTTCAATCACAATTTCTTTCAGCAAGGTCGCTGAGCAACAGAGCTGACGTCTTTTTTTAACCCAGTCACGAATCCAAACTCGTTTCTTATTCATTTTATGTTTAGTCTTACGCAGTGACTTCACACAGAGAAGCAATAGCTCCGCCACAACTATTACAGATACCAAAACTTTCATTTTACGGCGACTACGTCACTCACAAAACAACGAAACTGAAGTGTCTACAGACATAGACGAAACTAGTTGCGCGCAATTCATATCATGCAACGAGTGTCGCAACCTGGTGTCGTCGTGTAGACTAGCCTTTAGCGCCTGGCCAGTCGGCTTCGTGAGCGGGGCCTGCTAAGCGACAGCGCTGTGGCTGTGGCCTCTCTCTCCCTGTTGTTGTTCCGTGTCGTGTTTCTCCGTGGTAGGAAAAGCTGAACGTTCTATGCAGCGCATTTTACGTGAAGCACATGTGAATGATAAAGATCGTTTCGGCGATAGCGATAATGACCCTGATTTTGAGGTATTTAGTGAACATGACACTAATTCAGAGCAGGAACCTGAAACTGATGAAGATGTGACACCTGATGATGACGAAGGACCTTACTTCTTCGGTAAGAACAGATGTTTTCGATGGCGAAAAAAGCAACCAGCAGCCAACGTAAGAACGAGGCAACACAACGTCGTCTTACAGCATCCTGGACTGCGACAGACGGCTCTTTAGTTTGTATCTTTTGTTTTATAAGGAAAATGTGGCAACCTTTCTGGGAGAATCGTAAATGGAAAGGAGATTTCGCATACAATTTACTATAATTCAAATGGGATTTTTGTATCTAATCACGCCGTGAATTTGTAATATAATCTCTATAATGATAATCTGTGGGTGTGCAGAAAAATAATTACTTGCTGTTCTTTTCGTAGCACAAAAAATGTACTACAAATTGCGCTGTGTTTCACTTGTCGTCATGTTACTCAAACTACATTGTTTAAAAAGTCAAATTTATACTAATGCCACCTCTAAGACGTGTAATGAACGACAGGAAGCCATGAAAATATATATTTAGCAAAACACTAGTTTAATATATGGAAAATAAGAGAGCGGTCTGAGAGACCCCTCCATAGTAGTTGCGTGCCTGTCAACGTCTATAGTAGAAAATTGAACAACCGAATTTGTAGAGGAGAAAATTCTCTACAACTTTGCTCTCTTATGTTTTTTTCATATCTCGTAGCGTTTCAAAGATATTTGCAATAATAACGGCGATTTTGGGATGTATGTCTGTCTGTCCGTCCGTAACGTGTTCCCCGTTTTTCTACATCTACATAGATACTCTGCAAATCACATTCAAGTGTCTGGCAGAGGGTTCATTAACCACTTTCATAACTTTTCTCTACCGTTCCATTCTCTTATAGCGCGCGGGAAGAAAGAACACCTAAATCGTTTCGTTTTCGATCTGATTTCTCTTATTCTATTGCGATGGTCATGTCTCCCTAAGTGGGCGGGTGCTAGCAAAATATTTTCATGTTCAGAACAAAAAGTCGGTGATTGAAACTTCGCAAGCAGATCACGCCGCAATGAATAACGTCTTTCTTTTAATGATTTCCACCCCAATTCGTGCAACATTTCCCTCCCGTAACGTGATAGAACAAAACGAGCTGCCCTTCTCTGAACCTTCTCAATGTCTTCCGTCAGTCCCACCTGGTGAGGGTCCCACAAGGGGCAACAGTACTCCAGGAGAGGACGCACAAGTGTGATGTAGGCAGTCTCTTTGGTGGAGCTGATGCATCTTCGAAGCGTTCTGCCGATGAAACGTAACCTTTGGTTCGCCTTCCTCACAATATTTTCTATGTGCTCTCTCCCGTCAAAGATGTTCGTAATTGTAATTCCTAGGTATTTGGTAGAATATACGACCTTAAGGATTGACTGATTTATCGGGTAACTGAAGTTCAGCGGATTTCTTTTAGTGGTCATGTGTATTACTTCACACTTCTCTTTATTTAGTGTCAATTGCCAATTTTCGCACCATGCATAAATTTTGTCTAAACCGCTTTGCAGTTGCTTTTGATCCTCAATTGACTTCACTAACCGATAAACGACAGCATCATCCGCGAACAGTCTAAGGGAGCTATTCAGATGGTCTCCTAAATCGTTTATAAACACGAGGAAGAATAGAGGACCTATAACGCTTCCCTGTGGAACGCCAGATATCACTTTCTGTTTCACTCGATGACTTACCGACAATTACAACGAACTGTGTTCTTTCTGATAGGAAATCGTGAATCTAACCGCACAATTGGGGAGATATTCCATAAGCACGCAATTTCATAAGAAGCCGCTTGTGGGGTACAGTGTCAAAAGCCTTCCTGAAATCCAGAAATATGCAATCGATTTGAGATCCCTTGTCGATGGCACTTAACACTTCATGTGAATAAAGGGCAAGCTGTGTTTTTGCAAGAGTGATACTTTCTGAATCCGTGTTGACTACTGGTTAATAGGTCGTTCTCTTCGAGGTAGTACATAATACTCGAACAAAGTATATGTTCCAAAATCCTACTGCAAATTGACGTCAATGAGATAGGCCTGTAATTTTGGGGATCACTCCTATTGCCTTTCTTGAATACACACGAATCGCACTTTTCTTTTGGCCCACTTAAGGTTACGGTAGTAACACTAAAAGTGGGCCTTTGCGATCGTCTTTTGACAGCTCGAAATTTAAATGAAAATAATGGCTTAACTATTCATCTGACACGAACATTGAATAACCGAATTTGTAGAGGAGAAAATTCTCTACAACTTTGCTCTCTTATGTTTTTTTTTCCATATCTCGTAGCGTTTCAAAGATATTTGCAATAATAACGGCGATTTTGGGATGTATGTCTGTCTCTCCGTCCGTAACGTGTTCACTGTTTTTAAGACGAACCTTTCAACCGATCAGCACCAAATTTTGCAGACATGATTGTAGGCCGCCAGAGACCAGAACCTCCCTTTTTCAAATTTTTCGGACAAAAAATACGCTAGTAATATTAAAAAAAGCCGTTTGTAATATAATTGTAATTGCAAATGAACCGTTCTTCTGACACGAAAATTGAATAACCTAATTGGTAGAGGAAAAAAATTCTCTACAACTTAGCTCCCTTATGTTTTTTTTTTTTTTTTTTCATATCTCGTATCGTTTGAGAGATATTTGCAAAAATAACTGAAATTTGACACCCTCCATTGAATTAACGAAAACCAGCCGTTCTGAGATGTCGCGTTACATTCCTCGCCCAGACGTCTCTCTGGCATACGCCATCTTGCGTTGCGTATTTGATGATTTTCTTATTGTAACTTACATGTTGTCATTTCAAAGCAATGGCGCACTGCAGAATTAACAAATACAGATCGTTCTTCGTACGATAAATGATAATCTAGTGCCATATTAGCATCAGTTAACAACGGCCATCATAGTATGAGAGTAAAGGACTCATCTTTCAATTTATAGTCGTAGCGTAGTCGGCCAGGCGTTGGACTACGCTAAAGGTCGGTGGTTCGGAACCCGCCACTACCTAATTTTTTTCCCTAAAAGGGTTTCAGACATTCTTATTAATTAAGTTTTTATTGTTTAGATTATTATTTTGGTCCAAAATGTTTGCAAAAACTTATAAAACTACAAATCTAAAGTGGGCCATAAAATACGTCAGTGTGATTTTTTTCCAAAACAGATGAACAGGACCAAAAAATAGACTGCAACAATTACATATGTGGACTTACCCTAGTACCCTACTTTCATACCAAAATAGTGATAATAGGCAGTCTTCATGAGAGGCGTCAGATTGCGTTTCTGTGAGGAAAATGTTATTTCACCTCAAATGTAACAAAAATTATTCAAATGATTTATTGTCTAATTATCAGTCAGCAGTTGCATCTTTTTGTGTATATTTTTATGTATTTATTTTTTGCATTTACATGTTTCGATCCATCAGGATCATCTTCAGAATTTACGTAGTTGTGACTGCAACACGTCTCGTCTATGATATGACAATTCGTTGACAGTAAGTGTCATAACATAGACGAGAAGTGTTGCAGTCGCCAACTACGAAGATCCTGAAGATAACCCTCATGTATCGATATATGCAAGGGGGGGGGGGGGGAACTTTTGCAACTGTTGACTGATAATCAGACCATACATGATTTCAAATATTAGTGCAGTTGCTGAATCTCACAAGTTGATTATGTCAACTATATTAAAAAAATATTCAGCTTATCTAATCGTATCTTAATACATAAAAAAATTGATGCGTTTGTGCCTATATTTCACTCTGCAGCCAAAACTACACATCCCAAACGAATAGTGTTTCTTTGTGGTAGTAGGTATCAGTCTCCCATTGTGCACTATGGTCGTAGAGGGATGCTAACGATAAGGTGGTGGAAGATATGGGAATTTAAATTAACCGACTTACATAAAATTCTACGTCTGGGTGTAAATATTTTGCAGCAAAAACTACACAATGGAGACGAACGATTTCTCTGTGTTGTTGTAGTACAAAGTCTCCCGTTGTACGCCATAAAATTCGAACTGAAGACTAGAGATGATTTTTGACACTATAATAACAAAGAGATTATATGCAGCGAACCCTGATGCACATTCTTCAGTTGTTTTTCTGCAACAAGCGTACGTATAAAGAAAAATAAGTGCATATTGCAATTTGGAAAGTAAAACTACCAAGAAATATGCCAAAGCGTTAGAAAGAAATTTCGCGTTCTCGATCCGATTCTAAAAGACTGAAAACGGCGCTGAAAAATGAATCAACAGACGATAGTAGAAACTTGAAATTTGTAGACTGTAACACTACATCGCAATCACAGCACGAACTAGCCATTTTCATCCTGATTCAATTCTAAAAATTTGTAAGAGGCAGAATTTTTTACGTACTTGTCAAAATTTCAGTAACAGTCAATATATCTTTGAAGTATCCAAACAGTACAGTCACCGTAAATCTGAGTAATCTTTTGTCGCAATAGTAGTATAAATAGTTCCGCAGTATAGCTACTATTTGGCCACGATAACTTGACGATTCGCGCGGTGGCTGCTGGGAGCTTGTCTTGCACGAACGGAAGGCAGCATCGGCTGCTTGCTGCAGTGCTGGAACCGTTACTCTAACAATGTGTACATTAATTCTTCGCGTCAAGGACCATTGTAAGGTTGGCAGCGCATGTAAATAAAAGAATAACTTTCAACTGGTGTCGATTTTCTCCGCTTGTGGCAGCACCAACAAAATCGTCAAGTTATCGTGGCCAAATAGTACTCGCTCTCTCAGTCTTTGTTTCTCACTACGTTAACAGCTCTCAGAATTTGTTGCTCGTAACGATAAGATCACACTCAGTCTTTGTGGTTGTATCTGAAATAGTCAGGTGCAAAAATATTCCGAACTTCTGGTTAACTATAATTGAATTTATTTGAAAGGCTTAATTAAATCGAACTTATACGCGAGTGCGTAAATAATATCTGTGGACTTTAATTCGGGATAAGCTACGGTCTTAGAAAAATTCTGCCTCCCGATAGGAACGTAATAGTCAAGAAAATATTAATCATTGCTAAAAAGGTTTTCTTCATTGACAAACATTAAATCAAGTAACTTAAACTTGTTTAAAAAAAGGAATAATTTTAAATATTGACTTTGGCAAGAATATCAAACTGCGATTTTGTGAAATGAACTATAGAGAACTGCTTATTCAAAATATATCGTGTGACTTTGACAGTGTTCTGTAAATCTGTGATTAATGTGAAATATAGGAGAAATATTAATTTAAAATTTTGTGTCGACCATATCAATAGTAGTTAGCACCTGAGCTTCCCATTAATAAATGAAGAACTTTTAGAAAAAACATCCTTGAATTATCTGTGAATCAAAGTGACTAAAAATAATTAAAATGTTATGACTTTTATAGGTAACGACTAGTGAATTTTTATGCGACGTGCTTCATGAAATGGAACTACCGGGAAAGAAAAGATTATATTACAAAAAGAATTTATAATTTTTAAAACGAGCCCCTGAGATCAGCAGAGTCCATGTTCATCAGTTAAAATATAATCCATAAACTGTGTTAGGCTACCAGAGGCATCCGTAACTGAATATATGAAATATTATCAGGTGTACCAACTTAAATAACCAACGTATGCCTCAAATAAAATTTTACGTGCCTACTGAATCTTTATGTGAAAACACGAAAGCTTGCACTACCGCTGATGTCGCTTCTATAATACCGAAGCACTACAATAAACCAAATAAATTTCCACCACCAACCAAACTATTAAATAGAAGGACGTTACATAACATGTCGTCCTAGAACGCGGGGCTTGAACAAAGAAGAAAGAAAAATCTGAATTTGAATAAATTGACCTTGAAAGATTGTAGAAGAATCCGATTAAAAGTACACATTAAACCCTGAGGTTAAGAAGAAATAAAATAGATCGTGACTTCACCAAATAAGTGGAATAATTGGAACCCGAGGATTGGTGACCAATGTTGTAATTGGACCTGTAGCAGAAAATTAAAGAAAAAGGTGGCTATCGTCATAAACTGTTATTTTGTGTAATATGTAAGAGACTGAAATATTTGCTTTTAGTGTGTGTGTCTATGTATAATATTGTATGTGTACTAATCTGAACAATATTTTTTTTCTGTTTCATGCTTAATATGTAAATTTATTGTGGATTGTGAGCATACTTGGAGAAATCTGCATATATGAATGCTCATGCCTAAAAGAATGATTGAAACGAGATTTAATCTGTGCTACTGCCAGAAACTACAAAAGGTAAGGACTGTTTTTTTTTTTTTTATCTGCATTTTGCCTTGCGGAATAGTTCACCAGAATTACATCTGTTCTGTGCATACAATAACCAATTATCAAAGAGAAAACTGTACGAATCCCCAAGGCAAAATATTGTATTGTATTGTAGTGTAGTATATCAGTGTGTATATATTTGTATGTTGGTTAAGAATCAGTGTATGTGAAGTATTTTTAATTTTAATATATTATTTTGTATATTAGAGGTGAATCTATTGTATTATGGTTAGGCCAACATGTAAAACAAAAATGGCATCAGGAAACAGGATTGTTACTCGATCGAAAGAAAACCTTAATGTTATGAGCGAGGACGAGAGGGAGTGCTTTTCAAAACCCGATTTAACCGAATATGCTGAAGCTAAGCAATCTGAACAGGTTTCTGAACATCTCGATCCCCAACCTAGTACTTATCGAGGTCCAGGATTCACAACCGAATTCCAGAGGCCTCAAAATTTTAATCAGAATATAATACCGCCACAATAGTTGATCTTTTTACCTTGATTGTACAGAAATTAGAAGAGCAGGTACAGAAGCTATCTTCACAGATTCATATTAGTCAAGAAGAACAAGCTAGAAGACAGGACGAACAGGTACAAAGGCTATATTCACAATTTCAGATTAGTCGAGAGGAACAGACTAAAAGACACGAAGAACAGGCTAAAAGACAGGAAGAACAGGCTAAAAGATTAGAACAACAAGTACAAAAATTATCTTCACAATTTCAGATTAGTCGTGAAGAAGAAGCTAGAAAATTAGTTGAACACTGTAGATTAATTAACGAACAGTTTAAAAAGCAGGAAGCTACTATTAATGAAATCCGAACGGAAACTAGTAAAAATTACGAATCACTAAGCGTCTGGAAGGTCCACAGGAACAAGCACGAACAGCTTAAACAAGAGTTACACACTACCACTACCAATATCAAATCCGAAGTAGAAGAAAGGGACACACGCCGCGACCGCATAACAAACCATTTAATTTCAGAGTTCAAAAATTTGAGATCGGAAGTGGAAGAGGTTAAAACCACTTTCGAGGGCGTTCCCCAAAAAGTACAATCCGATTTAAATAAAATAAAAGATGCATAAAACATTACACAGCCAACTATTGAAGAACTAAATAATAAAATACACAATTTACAAATAAATGCTAACGAAACTATTAACAATTTCTTGCATGAATCATCTAAAAAGATCAATAACAACGTGCAAGACTGGTTAGATAATCCGGCGACTGTAATCCAACAAACAATCGAAAAGGAGGTACAGTCGAATTTGAATAAGACACATAATAATAATCATAAGAGTGAAAACCAAAATCAAACAGATTATCATCTTTTCAGCCCTCCACCTCAACCAAATCAAACTGAAAACACACATTCAGAACATATTTTAAACGGACGAAATTGCAACCAGAGCGTGCCAATTTGGACGCGAAGCAATCAGCAGTGCCAACGTAACAAGCATACAGAAGCGACTACTAGTAAAATTTATGTTCTGCCGGACAATGAAACTGATACTAACATTCCGCACACTGCAACAGGAGCAAGACCAATTAGATTTCAATTTACTGATTCTACTTGATGCAAATTAATAATCATAAGAGTGAATACCAAAATCAAACAGATTATCATCTTTTCAGCCCTTCATCTCAACCAAATCAAACTGAAAACACACATTCAGAACATATTTTAAATGGACTAAATTGCAACCAGAGCATGCCAATTTGGACGCGAAGCAATCAGCAGTGCCAACGTGACAAGCATACAGAAGCGACTGCTAGTAAAATTTATGAGGTGCCGGACAATGAAATTTATACTAACATTCCGCACACTGCAACAGGAGCAAGACCAGCTAGATTTCAATTTACTTATTCTACTGGATGCAAATTACCGCGAAGTCCTGTTGCAAGTCATATTAGAGAAACCTGTCACCATAGTTGTTCTCATTCTCCGTGTTCGAATAGTGATTCAAAAATATTGAAAAATAGACACTTCCAGACATTTTCGTCTGAGAAGGAAGATATCCATCCGATCATTTTCATCAGAAGCTTCCGAAATGTATTTCCACATAATTGGGATGAATATAGCAAACTCTTGATTTATTGCTTCTCACATAGTTGGCGAAGCTTCTTTGTGGGACAATGATGTAATTGAGACGTGTGAGTCCACCGAAGAATTTGAGAGGATTTTTGTAGGGAGGTACTTTTCGAGAAGTAAACAGGAAAGATTAAGAAATGAAATTTATTATCCGGAGTATTATAATCCTAAAAAAGGGACACTCCGAAATATTTCGGAGAAATATATTAACAAGACAAGATACTGGGATAATCCAATACCTACTTGGGAAGTATTAAAAATATTAAAGGGTAGGATTCCTTTTGATTTAAGAGAGAAATTAATGTACGTACCTGACCATGATCTTGAAACTTTTCTGGCTCATGTCGACATACTTGACCAAATTGAAGATGATAAAAAGAATATGCGTCATAATTTTAGATTTGGTGTATATAACGACAGTAACAGTAAAAGTAACGGGAATAGGAATAATAATAATCATGAAGCGAACAACAACCCAAATAATGGGAACCAGAATGGTTATAATTTTCAAAATTCAAGTAACCGTAATTGGCACCAGAAGTATCCAAACAGTACAGTCTCAGAGTAACCGCGTCTAAACACCGTAAATCAGAGTAATCTTTTGTCGCAATAGTAGTATAAATAATTCCGCAGTATAGGTACTCGCTCTCTCAGTCTTTGTTTCTCCCAACGTTAACAGGTCTCAGAATTTGTTGCTCGTAACGATAAGATCTCACTCAGTCTTTGTGGTTGTATCTGAAATAGATAGTCAGCTGCAAAAATATTCCGAACTTCTGGTTTACTATAACTGAATTTATTTGAAAGGCTTAATTAAATCGAACTTATACGCGAGTGCGTAAATAATATCTGTGGACTTTAATTCGGGATAGGCCGATAGGAACGTAATAGTCAAGAAAATATTAATCATTGCTAAAAAGGTTTTCTTCATTGACAAACATTAAATCAAATAACTTTAACTTGTTCAAAAAAAATGAAATAATTTTAAATATTGACTTTGCCAAGAATATCAAACTGCGATTTTGTGAAATGAACTATAGAGAACTGCTTATTTAAAATATATCGTGTGACTTTGACAGTGTTTAGTAAATCTGTGCTTAAGGTGAAATAGAGGAGAAATATTAAGTTAAAATTTTGTGTCGACCATATCAATAGTAGTTAGCACCTGACCTTCCCATTAATAATTGAAGAACTTTTAAAAATAACATCCTTGAATTATCTGTGAATCAAAGTGATTAAAAATAATTAAAATCTTACGATTTTTATAGGTAATGACTAGTGAATGTTTATGTGACGTGCTTCGTTAAATGGAACTACCGGGAAAGAAAAGATTATATTACAAAAAGAATTTATAATTTTTAAAACAAGCCCCTGAGATCAGCAGTGTCCACGTTCATCGGTTAAAATATAATCCATAAACTGTGTTAGGCTACCAGAGGCATCCGCAACTGAATATATGAAATATTATCAGGTGTCCCAACTTAAATAACCAACGTATGCCTCAAATAAAATTTTACGTGCCTACTGAATCTTTATGTGAAGACGACGAAAGCTTGCACTACCGCTGATGTCGCTTCTATAATACCGAAGCACTACAATAAACCAAATTAATTTCCACCACCAACCAAAATATCAAATAGAATGACCTTACAAGACATTGTTTAATCTTACACTGTAGGCGCCAGTGATTTTTCGATATTCCCATCCGTACGGGGGTGAAATAGATGATGAACGGCTTTTCTGAAAATATGTTGCTATTAAGGCAATTGTGAAGCAAGAAATACAAAACTTCGGATTTAGATTTTTGAATGGAATTTTAAAAACACGTGTTTCGATATTTTTAGAAATTTAACTACTAAGCAGGTGAAATAACGGAAAATATTTTAAGGGTGCTACTATGACTATCTTGATGCTATAAATTCGAAATTTGGATTTGGAACCACGGTTAGATTTTTAAAACATGTGTTTCGGGATGTTTTGAAATCTGCCATCAACGGTGCAATGGGGGGGTGGCAAGTTGTATCAAAATACTTGATTACGAAAGCATTTGTTAAAGCTAAATCTATGAAAATTTATATTTAGAAGCAGAAACAACCAATGCAGACCATCCAGTCTACGCGTGCGAAACATCGGGAATTAAACTTTTTTTTTTTTTATTTATTTTTTTTATTTTTTTAAGTGGGCGATAGATCTATTTCGGCATCGTATTTCCATTGTCAAGCTACTGTGAAATATAATGAACAGAGTTACTATTGATCTAGTTACAATCATGCAAACCTTGCCATCCGAAAACACATAAGCATGGTTTCCTCAATATTCTGATTAACAGACTTCTACACCTGCCACTCAAACAAGATGTAATTTAAAAAGTACTACAAACGCTAAACTACATAGCACAACGTAATAACTATAACTCAAATTTAGTAGAAAAAATAAACAAAAAATATACCACACCGACAAATGAAATACTTCATACAGACATCACTCTAGAAAACGATTCTACACCCAAACGAAAAATCACATACCAATAAACTACACAGGGACAACAGCAGATAAATTAAACAGACTTCTAAAAAATACGACAGTAAAATTTGCATACACAACAGCATATAATATAAAAACCCTATCCATTCAGATAAAACAAAATTACCGATATACACAAAGGTGAGAATTTATAAATTAAACTGTACAGACTACGACAAATTTTATATCGGACGAACAGACTGTATCTTCACCATCATATTCAGTGAACACACAAGAAATAACGAAAAGAACACGTTCAAGTTTTTTAACACTTCAGAAACCAATACCACAAAACAGTTAAATTGGGTAATTTCCAAGAATGCTTGCAATCGAAATGTCTCTGCCTGAAACGATATATATCGAGCGTGCAACTATAAATCGATTACGCAGGCATTGATAAGCGAATTGACAAAATATGAATGTTTACATGCTTATTATTTTCACGAGTGCTAATGTAATGCTGCGGTTGACGTGAATGTTTTTACAGCAGAATCGTGACACATTCATAGAAATTTTCTTAGTAATTTGTTGAATGTTTCTGATATACTGTATATAGTAATGTAGTGTGGCATACACGTTAGGTATCCATGCAGTATATATTTCTGAGATGAGCAAGGACAAAAGATCAACAATTTTATTTGTATAAATTAATGACAATTATAGATACCACTTTCATTGGATAATAAACCACTGCAGAATATCTTCAGAAAAGTACTTCGAGAACGAGTCATTAAATGAGTGTGACAGTTTTACGTTTCCTTTGCATAGCTTTGACTAGGAAGTCTTTTAAATCATAATAAATAACAAAAAGCTTCACCATCACTCAAGACTATAGACACCAATAAAATGCGTTCACATGACCATGACTGCGACTAAAACATACTTATTAAGTACGCATGAATAGCCGCGTAATCGATTTAGAGTCGCACGGTCGATATGTATCGTTTCAGGCCGAGATATTTCGATTGCAAGCATTCTTGGAAATTACCTTAAATTGTACCACACTTCTCGCCGGGCTTATAGAGGTTATGTTGGCACCAGTAGTTAATGTCTGCAATTCATATGATCAATAAAAGTTTTTTCGTGACAAATTCAATGAAAACGAAAATTATTTTTTTACGAACGGACAAGGGTACATACAAGAACCTGTCAACCATAGAGAAGGTACAGTATTAATTTTGCTGCGAGTGAAACACTCTGTATCTCGTGAAAAATGTTAACGCAATTGTCGACTTCATTGTTCATCTGTTTCCAACATAAGCACTGAAGCCCGGCGAGAAGCGTCGTAAAATGTTACCCCAGAAAACGGCCAATATTAATGAAGCAATGGAAATACTGCACGTAATTCCCAAAGGTTTTACGATGAGCATTTAGAAAGAAATAGAAATCTATATACACGCAGACAAGCACCCAAATAAAACAATCAAAAGTACAAGCATTTTCTTGAAAACTTCATTAGTCAACTACAATTGGACGCCGCATAAAATATGAACATTGTAATTCCAGCGATATAACCTCTGAAACTTTCCATAGAACATATACGTCATCTGTAAACATATATCAACTTAGGTTCGCTGTCAAATTTCTGTCAAATTAAACGCCATATAAATAATAACGAAACCTCAGTCCACAATTAAAACAGTTAACGAAATTATTACCTAAAAACCTATATCGAAGAGGACACGTCTAACGACAGCGACCGTACCAGATGTGTTATGTGCATTAGATCACAGTCTAATGTAAGTAAAATTCTTGTAACATTATAAAACCATCTTAGCATAACGTGACTGTAACTAGATCAATAGCAACTCTGTTCATTATATTTCGCAGGAGCTTGACAATGGCAATACGATTCAGAAATAGATCTATCGCGCACTTACAAAATAATATTTAATTGATTTACTATTTAATTATGGGTCAACAGTTGCAATTTTTTTCATTTTTCGATCTATCAGGATCATCTTCAGAATCTACGTAGTTGCGACTGCAACACGTCGCGTCTATGATATGACAATTCGTTGACAGTAATCAGACAATAAATGATTTCAAATATTAGTGCAGTTGCTGACTCTCGCAAGTTGTTCCTTTTTGATATTACTCACTGTCTATGTAAAATTTTGTATGGTGCATGGCTGAGGGTACTTTCTCTACGATAGGGATCCCAGACGTACCGGTTTTAGCGAGACAGTACGGATCTTAAAATCTATGTCTCCTGTACCGCCTTTATATCTCGCGGACGTACATTTGTACCGATTTCTGAAGTTACTTTTCCATTATATTGTTGAAAAATCCTGGCAGATTAATATTTGTGCCGGAACCGGGACTCGAACCTGGGACCTTTGCCTTTCGCGGGCAAGCGCACTACCGACTGTGCTATCCCGACACGACTCACGATGCCGCCTCACAACTTTACTTCCGCCAGTACCTCGCCTCCTACTTTCCAAACTTCACAGAAGTTCTCCTGTGAACCATCCAAGACTAGCACTCCTGAAAGAAAGGATATGGTGAAGACATGGCTTAGCCACAGCCTAAGGGATGTTTCCAGAATGAAACTTTCACTCTGCAGCGGAGTTTGCGCTGATATGTAACTTCCTGGCAGATTAAAATTGTGTGCCAGAACCGCGACTCGAACCTGGGACCTTTGCCTTTCGCGGGCAAGCGCACTACCGACTGTGCTATCCCGACACAACTCACGATGCCGCCTCACAACTTTACTTCCGCCAGTACCTCGCCTCCTACTTTCCAAATTTCACAGAAGCTCTCCTGCGAACCATGTTAGACTAGCACTACTGGAAGAAAGGTTATGGTGGAGACATGGCTTAGCCACAGCCTAAGGGATGTTTCCAGAATGAAACTTTCACTCTGCAGCGGAGTGTGCGCTGATATGTAACTTCCTGGCAGATTAAAATTGTGTTGCTTTGTTTTATGCTTTCCTTAGCTGAGTGAAGTTTCCTGGTAGGAATTTGAGAAAATCGTACCTACAATAGGCAATAGAAACGTAGGACACAAAAAAATTACCACCGTGGTAATATTCATTATCTTGCTTTCTCTTTTCAAACGAAAACGCGACAACAGTGTGTTTCCTAGTCAGACAGTGTTAGCACATGCAATACATCGCGTCAATTTTCTTTGCTGTCAACAGCCAACTGTAACATATTAAAACGGTTCAACAATACTATAATACGTGCACTTGAGCGGTATCCTCCCTTGTGAATGTAGTTTGGACAAAAGAGTGAAATCGTATGGACATTGACATGCTGAAAGCTCTATAATTACAGTAAAACATCATTTTATCCAAAGTAAGTGTCGGGATTTTGTTTTACTTCCTATTAAAAATCGTAACATTTTGACCGCGATTCATGGATCTGCCAAAGACATTTCACAAAACCCAGAAAGGCAACAGCATTACCTTCTAGAAGCAGAGCGACTCGATATAGCATATAGACCTTCTGTTACTGTAGCGTTTCGCTGTCTTATTTTAAAATCTGGTATCACTAACCTACGGACTTCGACAAAATCCGCGGTTTTATTCCAATCTTGATGAAATTTTGCACAATTAACCATCAAAACAAGATTAACATGACCGTCTACCTAAGACTTCATACGACGCATAGAGAAGGATACCTTGCAATCAACTTAGACACTACTTCTCTGATCACAAAATTAACAGAGTTACATAATTAGGGACTGATGACCCCGTAGTTAAGTCCCATAAGCTATACAGACAACCAAAACAAAAAAGTTACATAATTTTTCATTGCTGCAGGAGGCAATGGACTGAGGAGGCGGAGGAGGAGTTTGATAGAGAGAAGCGTGTGGGGAGATGGGCAGACACAGGGGAGACGAGGAGATGAACACAAAAAGAGAGGGGAGAGGAAGAGATGGAAGTGATGGACAGAGAGAGAGAAAAGGGAAGAGAGATGAACTGACTTAAGACTGGACCAAAAAATTACCTGGCCGACGACGGGTTTACAGTATAATGAGGATACTTTACAAATGACCGCAAAGACGTACGACCAGCTGCGACAGGCACATAAAAAACAAACACACTTTCAACACGTAAGCTATCGACCATTAGCCTTCGTTAGAAAAAAGAGCTTTTACACAATCACACAGAGCGCAGACACATAGGCGCCACAACGGTCGGAGATGACGGTTATGTGTCAGTGAAGTGTGCCTGTGTGACGAAAGCTAAATAGTCGATAGCTTACGTCTTGAATGTGTGTCTGTATGTGTGTGTGTCTGTGTGTGTGTGTGTGTGTGTGTGTGACTGTTTTATGTGCCTGTCGCAGCTCGTCTTTGCAGTGACTTGTAAAGTTCCCTCATCATATCGTTGTCACCTTATTTACAAATTTTCGTGGCATTTTTACGAATTTTACACTACAAAAGCACTCTCAATCTCAAACCACAAATTCTGCTTTATTTACAGCAGTATGAAGCTTGGGGTTTGATTCCATTTTTTGGAACAGTGTGCTCAGCGACCACAAAACAATGAATATAATAAATATAGTATGCAGCATTGGTCGTTTTTAGTAATGTTTTTGCAGATGGATTTCGATCACATAATGGTCATCCTCAATGCACCAGTCATCGTAATATCAGCTATGATTATGTATAGGTATGCATATTATTATGCATAGCTGATATTACTATGACTGGTGCATTGAGAATGATCATTATGTGATCGAAATCGATCTGCAAAAACATTAATAAAAAAACTACCAATGCTGCATACTATATTTATTATATGTTTTTATTACTTATAAACAGCCTGGTAGCCAAACTGAAAAGTTGACTATAAAAAAACTATAAAAATTAAATGTAACTTTATATCCAAATCAAGAGCTAATCTGTTATTTTAGGTTTTTTTTTTTTTTTTTTTTTAAATTCAGTAGATGGAAAAATGTAGATGGAGCCCGAAAAATTTTCATTTTTGACCAGTCGTCTTATATGGGCATCAGTATTAAATTGCAACAGTCGTAACAAAGTGTGGAAGGGTTTTAATAGAACGGCGGGAGGAAGAAACTGTAAAAGGAGAAAAATAGAGTGGTTTACTGCAGAACGATCTGGAGTAGATTTATGTACCAGAAACAACAGAGGAAAGAAGGGCGAGAGGCACACATATATTATATTTACAGAAAACGTATAAAATAACACCAATAAAGAGCCTACATCGGTATCTCGATGACAGTA
Organism: Locusta migratoria; assembly: GCA_026315105.1. Classification (NCBI taxonomy): domain Eukaryota; kingdom Metazoa; phylum Arthropoda; class Insecta; order Orthoptera; family Acrididae; genus Locusta; species Locusta migratoria. The sequence continues at coordinate 467,342,629 of CM048744.1, read as the reverse complement.
ATAGTCCCTGTAAATAAAATACGAGGGATTAGAAACAAGAATTAAAGTAGACAAAGAAATCTCTAGAGTAATACGACCATCTAAGGACTTTAAAAAATGTTCAAATGTTTGTAGAACTTATGGGACTTAACTACGGGGTCATCAGTCTCTAAGCTTACAAACTACTTATGAACTAGCTAAGACTAAGGACGGCACAAATATCCATGCCCGAGGGGGGATTCGAACCCCCGACCGTAGTGGCCGTGCTGACCGTGACTGGAGCGCCTCAGTCCCCTCGGCCACCGCGGCCGGCTCTAAGGACTTTAGACAAGGATGGTGTATGGTATCCACTCTTTTACATTTTATTTAGACGAAGTTCTTGAAGAATGGATGCCAAACTTTGGGACAATGGGCCTAGACGTAGATCGTATATCTTCTTTGTTATTTTCTGATCATCAGGTAATTATGACTCCAATTGAGTACGAAATAGAGTACAAGATGAGGAAACTCCTGGAATTATTTAATAAGGCTGGTCTACTGTAAAATTTTCTAAAAATGTATGTATTTGCAGAGGAAAATAACAATACGACATAAATATACAATAAAATGCCATTAACGCTTGTCCGGAGTATAAATATCTAGGAGTAGTAATATTTAATCAGAGATCCAGTAAAATCAAATATGACGCAGAACAATACATAGCAGACAAGCAATAAATTGGATTCCACCATTTGATAGGACAACATTAAGAAGAATACAAAATAAGTCAATAACACAGAGCATAAGTTCATATGGAGCCGAAACATGGGAAATGACAGCGATAGGGAAGGACTGGAGCTCATGCAAAAAGATTTTCTGGCATGTAGCTGCAGAGTCTCAAGGATGGAAAGGATCCCAAGCACAGAAATCAGAATGCGAATGCAAGTTCCCGAAACTATCATTGAAGAAAGACGAAAACTTGATTGCGATGGCGATAGTAAGAAGAGAGAAACACTTGGTTTAAGAATGATGAAAGAAGGATGTATGGAAGAAAGAAAGTTTTCGAAACTAAATTGTGAACTGTTAAGACATGTCGAGGGGGCAGATATGCACTCCGCCGATATCTTATTAGTAATTTACTGTAAATTAAAACCATGGTAAATGAATAAATTGAAGGAGCCTGGGGGTGTTGAGAGTTTAGTAGGGAGCATTAGGCGCCGATTCACTGAAATGAATGAAACTCATACAGTGGAAAATGAATGGATAGCTTTAAGAGATGAAATAATGAAGGCAGCAGAAGACCAAATAGATAGAACGATATGGTCTAGCAATAATCATTGTATATCACAGGAGATTCTGAATTTAGTTGACAGAAGAAGAAATATAAAATGTAGCTAATCAAAGAGGCAAAAATCTAATAATAATGGCTAGAAATGAATGTGACATGAAATACAGATTGGCTTAACGGGAGTGGCTAGAGGATAAATATAAGTGGTTAGAAGCATCAGGGTAATTAAAAGACATTTGGAGAAAAGAAAAGCAGCTGTAGGAATATCAATAGCTCAGCTGTAAACTACTACTGAGCAAAGAAGGTACAACTGAAACATGGAAAGATTGATTGAATTTGAACGCAGTATTGTAGAAAAGGAAGATGAGATAGAAAATAAAATACTGTGAGAAGAATTTGACAGCGCACTGTAAGACGTAAGTAGAAAAAAGACCCACGAGGTAGTCAATATTCCCTCAAAGCTACGACATTTCTCGGATAGCCAGCCATGACGAAACTGTTCCGCCTGGTATGCAAGCTATATGAGACAGACGAATCACTCTGATTTCAAGAGGAGCGCAATAATTGTAACTCAAACCAGTACAGGTGCACAAAGGTGTAAATATGAAACTTTGTGGCAGATTAAACTGTGTGCCGGACCGGAAGGTGAACCTGGGACCTTTGCCTTTCGCGGGCCATCCAAAGGTTCCTGTTTTGATTTCCGGTTTGGCACACAATTTTAATCTGTCAGTAAGTTTCCTATCAGCATGCATTCCGCTACAGAGTGAAAATATCAGAGTTTTTGTTGTTTGTGTGTCAGAGAGAGAGATTGGTGTATGTGTGGGGTGATCAAGTGTAGTGTAGGGGTGGGGATAATTTATATGGTGTCGAAGAGAGTTTTATTATATAGTGATGTGTATTCGTTCTTTCTTACCTTGGGCTATTACTTTCTGGCTGTATAGTTTCCTTTTACTGTTAATTTTTTTACTAAGCTGTAGCTAGTTTTGAGAATTTGTAGGGTTTCCCTAAACAGTGGCCTTCTAGCTGACATATTCGTGAATCATACAGAAAACAAAATCGTGGACAAAATTGTACAATATAAAATATAAAACACAAAATATTGGCACAGAGAAGTAGATGATATAATATGGTTAACAGATAATTCACACTCACCTATTTATGATCTTCACAATGACAAACACCATGCATCCACAAATACAGTTCACTTTTGAAACACAAACAGATGGAAAAGTCTGTTTCTTAGACCGCACCATACACAGTAGAAACAACAAATATCAATTCACAATTTATAAGAAACCTACAATGACGGGCATTGTGATTCATAATCAAGGAAGCAAGTTTCAGATTTCTACTACGCCGACTAATCAGAACACCGATGGCCAAATAAGACTACATAGAAGAAGTGAACACAATAAAACAAACTGCACAATAAAAACGTTATGCTACAAAAATAATGACTAGAGTGCACAACAAATTACAAACACAGGCTACACACAGTCAAGAAAAATTCACACATAGAAATGAAACACTGCACACAGCAAACCGACAATCAGCAGCAGTTGGCATGTAATACTTACGATAGCACACTCTAACATAGGGTGAGCAACATACTATAGAAATAAGAGCTGAACATAGGGACAGAACCAACAACATAATACAGAACAAACTAGGGAAACATTCCACCAACACTGACAAGTGTTAACTTGCAATAGCTGGCAATCTGTATATGTGTGTCGTAAATGTAGAAACAAAACAAGATATACTGAAAACTTCAGAGCACTGAAAAGTAGTAGATCTCATTCAACATTTTCTGAATGCTTAATAAAACGGTAACATACCCCAAGAGACATAGAAACGGACCTATAAATCCTCAAAACAAGCAATAGCTTACTCCAAAAATTAACAATAGAAGAAAACTATAACATTCAAAAACCAATAGCACAAGGTAAGAATATACATCACTATGCAACAAAAAATTCTATGACACCATGGACAAATGATATAATTAATTCCTACCCCTACACCACACTTCATCATCCCACACACACAAACTCAATATTTCCCTCCCTCTCTCTGTCTCTCTTACTCTCTCTTCACACACACACACACACACACACACACAACATCGCAAGTGTCGAAACCATTCATAGTCGCGCGCCACATCACAGACACGCTACATAAACAAGTGAATACGATACAGATACCACAACACGACTAATGGCGAGATAAACAGTGCGAGCTTCTAACAAAAAGTGCAAAATCTCAGAGAATAACATTATTAATCGTGATGGCACGCCATAAACAAGAGATAACAACAACACAACATACAGTAAGGCGCCAAATAGCAACATAGTATTGTATTTCATCATAATATCCAGGCGAAAATACAAGAAATTAATTCGTTTTTGAAAGAAAAATATTTTTTGTTTCAGATGACAAGGTGTATAGATCGTCATTGCTTGATAAAATCAACATGCGAACCCTGCCAAAAACTTCCTGTAGGTTGGCCTATGTATATAAACGGAGGCCTAATATATTCAATTTTCTAATCCATCAGTTTATCCAAATGTTTACACAATCCAAAAAAACTGTAACATGTAAAACAATTTCAGAAATTGAAGTCAAAACCCCACAAAAGATGCAACAATAAATGCCGAAACATGTGTGGGTGATCAAACCAGGCGGTGTCTTGCATATGGTGGATTTCGCCTCCAGTTTATTATAGAAAGCATGGGGAGAAAGAAGATCTGCATCATTGCAAGACGATCACATCAGTTTAATAATTCATGGTTGCTAAATACTAATGTGAATTATTTAGAGAAGAATGAAAATACTGATAGACTCCTACTGGCTCTGGGAAATCAGTTTGGAATTAAGAGAAACATACGAGGCATTTGTAAGAGTCGAAGGGAATGAAGGGTCCACAGTGTTTTGGAAGGCAGTAAGACAGAACTGTAGCATTTCCCCAATGTCATTCAATTTATACATTTAGCAAGCTGTGAATTAAAGTACAGAGAAATTTGCAAAGGGAATTAAAGATCAGGAAGAAATTATAAAAACTTTGCAGCTTACACGAACATTGTAACTCTATCGGAGACAGAAAAAGACATGGAAGAGCATTTGAACCGAACGAACAGTGTCTTGAATGGATGTCAAGAGAATTAACAAGAGCGAAACACGAGTAATGAAATGTAGTCAAATGAAATCAGGGGATTCTGGTGCGATTAAGAAACGAGAGAGTGAAAGTAGAAGACGATTTTGTTATTTGTCTAATAACTTAAGACGGCCGGACGAGAGAAGATATAAAATGCAGAATGGCAATGGAGAAAAAGTAGAAAATGTTAATTTAAGAGTTAGTAAGTCTTTCATAAAGGCATTGGTTCGAGTGTAGCCTTTATGGATGGAGTGTGGCTCATTAGCAGTTCAGAGAAGAAGAGGATGTAAGCTTTTGAAATGTGCTGTTACAGAAGAACTCTAAAGATTAAATGGGTAGATTACGTAACGAACAAGAAAATACTGAACAGAATCTGAGTGAAAAGAAATTTGTGGCAAAAATTGATTAAAAGAAGGGATTGATTGATAGACACATTCAGATGTCAATGGACAGTCAATTTAGTATTGGAGGAAAGTGTGAGAAATAAAAATTGCCGACGGAGATGATGAAACAAGCACTGTAAGATGGTTCAAATGTATGTGAGTTGCCTTTGTATCGCGAGCTGAAGAGGCAGAGTAGCGTGCAGAGCTGCATCAAATAAGATCCAATACCACAAAATTTCTTCGTCTTCCGTTGCTAAAAGAATGTTTGATGATAAAGCCTATTCAGAGGTCATCAGGCGCCGTTTCGTAGTTTCTTGATACCTTCTTTGGCAGTCGACAAACAATGATTAATTATTTTTGAAATAACCATCAAGCAATTCATTTTATGTCAGCTGGTCTACAAACGAATTAAATTCCGGAAATACAGAAAGCATATTTTTGTCCAGGTTTATTTCGGCCGCTGTGCGTAGTTTTTTAGTAAGTGGAACTCTGATTATTGCCCAGGAGTTGCCAGGTGAATGCCCGATGCGATCCAAATACGTTCTCATGGAGTCCCGGATCACGTTTTGTGCACGTTTGACTGTCCATCTGTCAACTCCCACAATCGAATTGGACGACTTGATATTGCTTGCACTGACCTGAACGATATTTCACTTCCTTTATTTAGCTGAAGAGGTACTTACATTTGTACTTGAGGTCCAGTTGATGAGCTTTTACAAAGGACCTGTAGACAGTACTGATATATAAGCTTATTAATCTTTGAAAATAAGAATTGTTTATTTTTTTATTTTTTGAGTAACATTTCTTTCCATTGTCATATTGATGATTTTTATACCTCAGCGAATCTCTTCTTTTAATCAACGTGTGCCTCAGATTTATGTATGCCATTATTGGAGCTACCTAATATTCAACATTCTTCTGTAGCACCACATACCAAAAACTTTTATTCTTCTCACGGCTGTTACTGTCCACGTAGGCAATGGAACGTTCACATGCAAAGCTACATTTCAGACAAATACCTTGAAAAGAGACTTCCTCACATCTGAATTATCGTTCAATGTTAACAAATTTTTCTTTTACAGAAATGCTTTTCTTGCCATTGACTCGATCTCTCTTCCTTTATCTGTAGTAAAAATTGAAGTGTCTCGTATGCTCAAATAATTTACGCACACTGGAAGAGCCACAGCAGAACTTGGAAATCTCTATTGTTGACATTTGTCAAGCAGAGCTGCCATGTTTACCTCAAAACGTGATAAATCAGTCACAGTTCTGGAAAAAAAAAATTTCAGTGCTTTTCAAACAAATTGCATTTACACTGGTCATCTAGAATGTTATGAGCAACTAACTAATAGTCCTCATGTCCACGTTTGGAACTTACAACAGGGGCGACGCGTCTTGGCACAGAAGCAATGAGGCCTTGGTAGCTCTCTGGAGAGATTTGCACACAGACGCACACGCACACACAGACACACACACACCAGTTACCTCATTCCCGTAAATTCCTGGAAGCGGCTGACGTTCAGTCACATCCCAGAAGTGTATGATAAATTAAAAAACACAATTTTGTGCGTGTTCTACAAGTTTATTTTTGTTTACTTAACCGGTTTTCGGCTTATTAGGCCTTCTTAAATTTAACTGCTGTGTCAAAGAGGTTACAATGTTTAGATACAGTATGGGAAGAGATGACAAATGTCTCCACTTAATCGACATACATAGTGTAACACTTCTTTGACATTGTGTTATTACAGTTATCAACTTAAAAACTAAACAGTAATAAATGAATAAACAATGTGTGAAGGATAAAACAAGGAATAAATTTGAATACAATCTGGTAACCGAAACTACCTACTATTACAAACAAACTTATAACGCTGATATATATATATATATATATATATATATATATATATATATATATATATATATATATATATATATATATAAGTGCCTTGTTAATAATTCTGCGCGATAATTATAGATGGTGTTACATATGACAGTTTTAAGGACAGTTTTGGAGTGACATTCTAAGTTTTTGATTCCACTCCAAACCTGCCTTACAACTGTCATATATAACACCATCTATAATTATCGCGCAGAATTATTAATAAGGCACTTATATATATTTATTTATCAGCGTTATAAGTTTGTTTGTAATAGTAGGTAGTTTCAGTTACCAGATTGTATTCAAATTTATTCCTTGTTTTATCCTTCACACATTGTTTATTCATTTATTACTGTTTAGTTTTTAAGTTGATAACTGTAATAACACAATGTCAAAGAAGTGTTACACTATGTATTTCGATTAAGTGGAGACATTTGTCATCTGTTCCCATACTTTATCTCAACATTGTAACCTCTTTGACACAGCAGTTAAATACTCTGAAGATGGCCTAATAAGCCGAAAACCGGTTAAGTAAACAAAAATAAACTTGTAGAACACACACAAAATTGTGTTTTTTTATTTATTTGATTATGTTCTACCAAGAAGCGACGGAAGAATCAGTCAAAAAGTGTATGATACTTATTGGCCGTCATGGTGCCTTGCTCTACTGGCTGCACGGACGCCCACGTAAATGTTCCCCAGGGCATGACTGAGTCGCCGCCAGCTGGTCTCCCGGCCTCTCTACAGGTGTGGAGCTGTCCAGGTGTTGTTCTCCTGGAAGATGACGGATTCGCACTCTCCCATCGGCGTGATGAAGGATGAATCTGGATTCATCAGACAACGCAACGCTCTTTCAATGACGAGGGCCAAGTACTCATTTCCGTCGTAGTTGCCATTAGGGTAAGGTGGTACAAATTCCATATAGGTACAATTCCGATCAACATAAGGTTTCCCGCCATTTGTCAGTCTCGTAGTGTTGGTAGCACTTGCCTTTGTATGGCGTTGTAGTGTAGCAGGTTTCTACAGCTCCTCAAGTCTTTTCCAAGAATACATCACTTTTTGCTAAAGAGATACAATTTTTTCTGTTAAGAGGTAAGTGAAGCTACTTACAAGGAAAGTACATGGGCTCGAACAAACATATATGTATGAACGTTTGCTTACAGAATCTCTACTTACACCTCATTGTGCTGGTGGGTGTCGTTTTTATGCAAAACTCTGCAATCATGATCTAGATAGCACTGTAGATGTAATTGCAGACGCCACACGCAATGCAGATGTCTTAACTACAACTTATGTAATAATCATCGTACATGTTCTGTAGCGAATTGTCATCAAAAGCCGTGATAATAGTTGCAACTTTAACCTTCTTCTCGGAAGACTGTTGGTTTTCACTGCCACTGCTTCCATCGCCTCTTCCCGCACTTACCGTAGCACTACCGCTTGCAATGAGTTGTTCGCCATTATCATCCCTATTATCATAATTATCTGTTAGTGTTACAACAATATCTAACTTATGCTCATAAAAAAATGTTCAAATGTTTGTATAGCTTATGGGACTTAACTACGGGGTCATCAGTCCCTAAACTTACAAACTACTTATCAACTACCTTATACTAAGAACGGCACAAATATCCTTGCCCGAGGGGGATTCGAACCCCCGACCGTAGTGGCCGTGCAGACCGTGACTGGAGCGCCTCAGTCCCCTCGGCCACCGCGGCCGGCTTATGCTCATATTTCTGTACCATAACAGATACGAGAAAGCATGCGAATGATTCATCTTCTACACTAAAATCAATTTCACGAAGAAGGGTTATTCGTAACTTCATCTCAACCAATCGCAATACATTAGCAGGATTGATTACCAATCCCCGCCCCATCTGACGCTTCACCACACAAATGTCACAAAACGCAGTTTCGGAGGCACACTGCACCGTCCCTACTGGCGAACCGACAGGGCAAGTGCAATGTGGCAAGGCACACGCAGAGGCCTCTAACGGACGACTGCAGAGTTTTGCAGATACGGGAGTATCACTAGTGCAATAAGGGACCTTTACATTATCTCTCATACGATTTTGGTTTAGATGTGTTTGTTCGAGGCCAAGTACTTTCCTTGTTAGTCTAAAGCGCTCTTATAAATTTTCTAGTTAAGGGTGCCTGCATTCGCTGCCAAAAATGCAATGTTTGGTACCACTAAGTAAACGTTGGTGCCTGAGGGAAAGAATGCTTTTTATGTTGAAGATGCCAGTGATCAAAATTGTACCAGGATGTGATCAGAATTGTACCTAGTGTGGTACATTTTAGAACGATTTTTCTCAAGTCTGTATCCTTTTTTGTGTTTATACCAAGTTTTGTAGTTGACTAATATTCGTGTAACATATTTATTAAGCATCCAACAACAAGTGCCATAGTTAAAATTGTTTCTTTTTTCAATATATTTCCAGTTACAATATCATTTGTCCGAATTCATTACAATCGTACGACCTTACCCTATAATATTTTTCACGTTGGCACATCCGTGGCTCGTCTGCTTTGGTGGCCCATCGTTAGGAGTGTTCGGTGCACTGTCCGTTCAGACACTCTGTCCAGTATTAAAGTCTGCTGTTAGTTCCGCCACAGTGCACCACTTGTCTCGTATTACCGGTCTGCCCAGCCTACGTCGTTTGACATGAGGCGTGGCCGCCCGACGCCTTGACGTTTAGTTTCACCTTGGTTCCGCCGCTTGTTGAGTACACCACAGCTCTCTTCGAACACCCGACGTGTATTTTTCGGATAGCTCGTGCTGAGCATCCGGGCCATCATGATCTGCCCTCGGCCAAACTCAGGTAGATAGCGCGCCTTACCCGTTCTACACACGGACAGCTCATTCACTAGAACTACATGCACCTTGTGTGTGTCTCACTAGCAGTTATTCGTGGTCAGGTGACGCTGCTACCGTCTGGACGGGTTTATATCGATAGTAGGCCATAATATCCTGACTGATCAGCCTATGCCGCTTACTGAATAAAAACTGAAGTAAAATTCTAAAAGCGTACTTTAATGATTTTTAAGAATTTCAGAAAGAGCTAATATTGTGCGATAGCTACAAACTTCGTCATCCTAAACAGGGGTCTCCAAATTATTAGACCATGAGGGCCACATATCGAGTTTCGAATCTTTATGGGGGCCGGATAGCATATTTTTGGATTACTGAAATTTGCGGTACCAGTCGTCTACTTTCTCCTGTGACGTCATCAAGAGGGCGGGCACCCATATTTCAAAGGTATTCGTTTGGCTCCGTAGCACAGTGGTAGAGTGCAAGAATATAAATCCAAAGGTCGCGGGCTCGATCCCCGCCAGGTCCTAGGATTTTTATCTGTCACTTTCCACTTCTTTCACCTGTGGCAGTGTTGCTGATGTGAAAAATACCGAGTAGCACCGTGGTTCGGAACCCACGTTTAACTCTACGTCCTCCTATAACTGGCTGGGTAAGTCAGTTCGAAGGTCGGAGGAAGGCAACGGCAGACCACCTCCAAACAGGACCATGCCTAGTAAAGCACTGTGGTGCTCAAACCAATATTCGGATTGTGACTGGTTTACGTTTTTCGCAATATGACCACCACACTCTGTCTCATTACACCGTCAAACAAAAATAACACTCGATTTATTTAACCTCACCATATACTTCAACACATCATAAACCTAATCTATGGAATAGCGACATTTATTTGACCACGCACTTTCTCACAGTAAGAACACTACAACAAAACTTATTGAACAGTACTTAGTGAAAACTTCATTTAATCGTTATTACTCTTTAGCACACTTCGTCTCAGGTACGAATTTTTTTTCTGAATCCAAAATTTTCTTTGATTGTAGCTCCAACATAATCTGCTATATTAGTTTTTAAAAAATATCAGCGAAGAAAAATTTGTTTCACACTTGTCATCAGCTTGTTCATAAAGTATTTTCATTCATACCACTATGGGAACATCTTTCACTTTATATGAGAAACGATTCTGCAAAATTTGGGCTTTCTTGGAGTGCGCATCTAAATCTGAGAAACCGAAAAAAATTCATTCTTAAGATCATTAAGACATTCCATAGCAAAAGGTAAATGAAATCTTGATCCATATTCAACCTAAGTTTACTAGCAATCGGAAATTTGTCATTATTGTCAAAAATAATATTGTCCTCCCCTTGAATTTTTTTCAAATGTTCAAATGCTTGTATAGGTTATGGGATTTAACTACGGGGTCATCAGTCCCTAAACTTACAAACTACTTATCAACTAGCTTATCCTAAGGACGGCACAAATATCCATGCCCTAGAGGGGATTCGAACTCCCGACTGTAGTGGCCGTGCAGACCGTGACTGGAGCGCCTCAATCCCCTCGGCCACCGCGGCCGGTTGAATTCTTTTTATTATTATTATTATTATTATTATTATTATTCAGTTCATTCAGGTGGAGAGAAACATCGCCAATAAATATAGTTTTCATAGCCATTCTTCGTTCGTTAGAATTTTTCTCGTTCAAAAATATTTCGAACTCTGATCTGAAACAAAATAAATTTGTCAAATTTTTTCCAGGAGGTAACCATCTTCCTCCTTGTCATTTGTAAGATTGATTGACAAAGATTCTGGCTTTGAATAAAATTGAGAAGAGAAATTTCATGTTTAATCACACGTAGGGCATGTTTACCTGCTTCACACAAAGTGCTGCCTGATGAAGAATACGTTATTGTCGGTAAATATCTTCCCTTGTTTGGAGATTTCATGGGCAGTTCTTAAACGTACTTTTGTAACGGTTTCAGTTTCCTGAACACGTTTCCTAAAGATATTTTTTGTAAAATACAGTCCACGTTTTTATGCTTCGAATCTTATGTTCAGGTACTTTTTCAGTGAATTCGTCCAACTGTGCAGCATGCTTTTGTTCATAATGTCGACAAATGACATTTCTTAAGCACAGGAATAACTTCATTACAGATCACACATGTTGCTTCGTTGCCTTTCTCTATAAGACCGTATTTCACGCTACATGTTTTACTGAACACTCCTTATCGAATCTTGCCTTATCAGCTTCAGCGGACATATTACAGTAGTATTCTGAACAAAGGACGTACAGTTATTCCAATCATATCTTGAAATAATAACACGTTATATGAAAGCAAACAAGAAGAACGCAGCTAAACACAGACAGGAGTAGGAAGAGTCACCCGTAGAAAAGTGGTGCCTCTTCTTTATTTACAAGCGGAAGAGATTTTGACGTGTGAGTGCTTCAGTGCTCCTAGAAAACTATATCAAACGCGTGACATTCGCGTAGTACAATAAGGGAGAAATAATCGCTCAGGCGCAGACCGGATTAATCTCTCCCCGGTCCGTATTCTGCCCGCGGATAGTATTTTTGAGACCGCTTCTGTAGAACAATCCTCCTCGTGCTAATTCCTAATAGTCAGATGTCTTTCCACGGCAATCAAACTCCAACTGTATACTTTTCATAAATATTCTTGGTGGGCGATAGGTTCAACTTCTGGTGTCCCGCTTAGGGGCACTTCTTTTCACAGAGGCCGGAGAAGTCCCTGCGTTCTGGGACGCCACAGATAGCGCGGCCGCTCGCATAGGATGTTCGTGTCGTCTTCCGTCATGGGCGTGTGCGTTGTCCTTAGTGTAAGTCAATTTAGATTAGTGTAAGTAGTTTGTAAGGCTAGGGGCCGACGACCGCAGCAGTTTGGACCCTTACAATAACACGCATCTGAACTTCTTTTTAAACAGTTGTAAGGTCAGTGTCAAACTAAACAAAAAGATGAGAATAAAAGTCAAGTTCGTAAAAGGTTTTTACAATTTATTATATACGGTGACCGGTTTCGATCTCTACTGAGACCGTCATCAGACCGACTCGTCTCGCTGTTGATTGCGAGGTGATGAGCGTGCGGCGACGAAACATTTGAAAGCAATACATTCTGAAAAATTCTACTTTATGAATGCTTCTTCTTGACGTTTATGGAAGATGTTTTTAGACTAATTGTAATATTTATTGTAAATTGTTTGCATAAATCAGAAAGACACGATTTTCTATGTCATCCCTCAATCCCAATTTTATGCTCATTATGAAGATCTTACAGATGAAAAATATTTTCATTTAAAAAGTTTAGTATTTCAGCAGACATTTTATTGTAAACTTGACACATGGAAGCTAAATAATAACAAAAGTTTGTAAAGTCTATGGGACTTAACTACGGGGCCATCAGTCCCTAAACTTACAAACTACTTATGATGTAGCTAATCCGAAGGACGGCACAAATATCCATGCCCGAGGGGGGATTCGAACCCCCGACCGTAGTGGCCGTGCAGACCGTGCCTGGAGTGCCTCAGTCCCCTCGGCCAACATGGAAGCTGCTGCAAATCACAAGTTATTAAAAGAAACAATTTTTTATAGAATGACAGTTGATTTCATGTTTCATTATTCCAGCCAAATGGAAGGGTATCCATGTAGAAACTTGACTGTTATTCTCATCTTTTAAAACATTTACCAGTTCGCTGTCTTCCAAAAGGAAACTATATTTTCCAAGCTTATAAACAAAAAGCAATAATTAAATCTTTGAATGCCACCCTTTTCCTTTATCCATGTTCACTATCTCGTAAAGTGCCACTATACATGCCTTAACGCTATGAAAAGTGACAGGGTTCTCCTAACTGCTATCCGCAGATAAGCCTAATATCTCAGTTTAATAGCTAACTTATAATCCACAGAATGCAACACTCTATTGAGTTACAGATTTTCCTTAAAGGAAGACACCAAGTCATACAAGTCACCAATTACGATATTTCGATCGAGTCAGAGTGAGAGCAACCAATGTGTAATGTTCAAATGTTCAAATGTTTGTAAATCTATCGGACCAAACTGCGTGGTCATCAGTCCGTAGCTTACAAACTACTTAAACCTAGGTAAACTAACCTAAGGACAACACACACACCCATGCTCCAGGGAGGACTCGAACCTCCACGGCGAGCAACCGCGCGCTTCGCAGCGAGACGCTTTAGACCGCTCGGCTACTCCACCGCGGCCAATGTGTAATCATGTTGGGGATACAGACAATACAAGCGCAAACAACGCAACTTCACTTGCTGCAGGGTCACCATAAGATATGAAACTTTCTTGAAAATGTCGTTCCGGTTGTTTTAAGCCACTTTGCTGCAGCACATTCAACCCATTCACGGCCTACACAAAGCGCCGAAATTCTTGCTACGGACTGGAAACGAGATAACGAGGTCACAAGGAAGCCAGCCAAAACAAATGAAGAGGCTCAAGAATGCAGAAAGGATGCCGACGAGCGTTCTCGGAATCTTGCAGCGACCTGCTGAGGAAGAATATGTGTTACAACAGACCCGGATCCCGGAACAGCCATTACACCAATATCATTACGCACTTAAATCTTTGAAAGAAGCACACTGTAACTAGTTTCACATAGCTAAAACAACACGATTAATAAAAGTCAACACTAACGGGTGCGTGGTAGTGATTAACTATTAATGAATCTTCTACATGGTTGAAATGGCTTATTGATTGTATTTTCAATTGCATTTAATAGTGTTATGTCTACTGTTGTGATTAAATGACCATACTGGTTTCCTAGATTAGGCACAGAGCTAGCTTGATTCAGTGTGGTGAACCATACCCAAATGGATTCCACATGTTGGATTTACTGTTACTGGACTGCTAACGGTGTCGTTATTAACCTTATTTCCCGTACTGCTGCTAATGTGCTGTTTTCATTTCGGCTTCGTTACTAGACATAAAACATCGAAACACGTAGAATAGCGTTTACTCGAATCGCAGATTGGTGTGTTCTTAATATTAAGCGAGAGAGGTGGTACATCAGTAAGATACTAGGCGACTGTGGTAAGGAATCAAATGTTTCTAAATCTATGACACCAAACAACTGTACTCATCAGTCCGTAAGCTTACAAACTACTTAAACTAACCTAACGACCACACACACACACACACACACACATACACACACACATGCCCGAGGGAGAAGTCAGAAGTCGAACTTCCGGCGACAGCAGCCTCACAGTCCTTGATATGGAACCTAGATCTGCTCGGCTATTCTCACGCCGCCGTTGTTCGCCATCGGAGGTTCGAGTCCTTTCTTGCACATGAGTGTATTTGTTGTCCTTAGTATAAGTTAGTTTAAGTAGTTTGTAAGCCTAGGAACTGATGACCAGAGTAGTTAAGTCCCATAGATTTACAAACATCTGAACATTTATTCTCGCGTGGCAGTAAGAAACCAGTTAAAATCTGTGTCAGGACTTCCAGATTTAGGAGTATTTGGTTTCCCTATATAATTTCACGAAAATACTAGTTTAATTATTAAGAAAAAATACTACTGATTGCCTTCTTCAATTCAGTCTAACTTGGCACATTCACTTGCTCTATTCATCTGATGGAACTGCTGTAGTTCTTTCTTCTTATATGTATCGGGTTCACGAGGTAACAATGAGCAATGGAAACGCTGAGCTAGATATATCAGTGTGAGGAAACGGCAGGGTCACAAACTATAACCTTCCTTCTGAAAGCAGCTGTTGTTTACACAAGTAAGCAAATCTGGCGATGGTCAGTGGAAAAGTTTTCTCAATCTCAAAAACAAAGCGTAACAGCTTCCTGATTAGATGGCGTGCCAGCTGTGACGCGAATGATGCACAGTATCCTTGGCTGCGAAAGACAGGCTAATGAAACGAGAATATTTATGTTCAGAACATTTAGTGATAGTACAGTATGGCTACTAGGCCTGTGTTACTTTCTGTGATAATCAACAACATCGTCTACTATACTACAACAGACGTGTGGTTACCAAAGTTACCTAAAGTATTATCACAAACTACCATCAGAGGGAGGCGAGCTACAGTTGCTATTTTTTATTGCATGGATAACATGAATTCATATTTATTTATAGGTGAAAAGTAACCAAACTGCATTTTTACTATAATACGATACAAATGTATAGGGTGAGATGTCTAGGTGGAAAAATTATAATCTAAATCCTAGTCACTACGACACACACAGCTCAGCACAAACATCACATGAAATGTAATTGCTACTTCATTACACACATTTATGTTGCATATTTTTATTTTTCTATTTTGCTCTAGATCATAGTGACCTAATCGCAAGGTCATTAAATCACAATGTATTGAATGAGTAATTCCAAAACATAGTATTCACTAATACAGTCATACGTACTCGACAGTTAACGTTCAAAAAGCCGCGTGCTACATTGCGACTGTTAAGAGGCACATATCTCGAGTTCTATTGATCAACGAGATACGTGATGAAGTGTTTAGAATATCCCATTTGTATTTGTATCACTATCAGAATAACTGGGATACTGTAGCTATCCTGCAATACAGGGTCAAAATTTAAACATTACTCACTTCCTGCAGACAACCAAATTGAGTAAATCGGTTGGTTTCTGTACATTACGTTTGTTTTAAGGTGGTATTTAAACAGCTTATAAAAGCACCGTTTTGTCATGGCAGGTTCCCGAGAAAACCACGAACAACGATGATTTATGTGTACAAAAACCTCTAATTGTGGGCATAGCCAAATTATCATACCCAGGGTTAATCACCTAACACTTGCACCGCAAATATTGCGGAAACGGAAAGTGCGATTGATGTGCGGTTTTCACTGAATGGATTGATAGTCAAGGACTCGTATTGTTATCCAGTAAATAGATTGTAAAAGTACCTACAAAGTGTATTTTTTATGTAAACGTACAATTTTTCAAATGGAACAATGGTTGTTTCTATCATGCACTGGAATTTTTGACACCAGCTATATACAAAGGATTTTGAATGACATTTTTATCACGTTTAGTTTGGCTGCTACAACCATTCAAAGTTTTGGGGATGGAGGCTACGACAGCGTTGCTGACTGGCTGGTGGTCATGAGACAGTGGACCCTGCCCCAGGGGTAAGCCACTCGGCCAGTCAGCTAAGATATCGCAGCCTCCGCCCCCAAAATTTTGAACGGTTGTAGCTGCCAAACTAAACGTGGTAAAAATGTCATTCAAAATTCTTTGTACACAGCTGGTGTTAAAAATTCCAATGAATGATAGAAACAACAATTGATCCATTAAAAAACAGTATGTTTGCATAAAAATACGCTTTCTAAGTAATATTACAATCTGTTTGCTGGCTAAAAATACGAGCTCTGACTACCAATCCATTCTGTGGAAACCGCACATCAATCGCACTTTCCTTTTCCGCAATATTTGTGGTGCAAGTGTTAGGTGATTCACCCCGTATATTATTTCTCATCGGTGTTTTTTTTTTTTTTTTTTTTTTTTTGTGTGTACGCCATAATTCCCATATTACTTATCTAAAATTAATGATTTAGGCATCATTTTCAAGGTTTCGGCCTCCACTAATGACGAAAAATACACAGATAGTTTAAAATTATTGTTTCACACAAAGAAACTTTATTTTGAATGAATTTCTACTATTCGTACAATATAACCCGGTATGTTTCCTTTCAAAGGGCACGGTCGATTGCGTCCCATCTCCTTTCCCAAAAATTTGAGCTTAAGCTCCGTCTCTAATAACCACGCTGTCGACGTTAAACCCTAAGCTTCCTTCTTTCCTTTGTGTACTACGCGAATGAACTGAATTACCTCAAGTTCATCATCACATATAAGTACCGCTCACTATTATAACTTACAATAATTTATTTAACTTTTAATTTCCCGCTACTTCACAGTGCGTGCACCGTTATGTGCCAAGACGTATTATTTCTTATAAGATTTTTCGGTACTGCAGCTTTTCTAACATGCCACGGAGCACAACATTCAGGTCGTATTAACATTACACCTTGATCGAACCATGCCTTTCCAAATGATAAGAAGACAATTACCAATAAAAGTAGCCCCCGCTGTGACCATAAATAGAGCACAAGGTCAGACGCTTCAAAGGGCGGGATTATATTCACCAGAACCTGTTTCTCCGCATGGACAGTTCACTTATACGTGGCTTTTTCATGAGTTCGCTCATTCAGTGATATTTATGTTTGTGCTAAAGACACATACGGCCAAAAAGTCTGTACTCGCATCTGCGTTTTCTCCTTTATTATCTTACCTATTTGTGACTGATTAGGATAGAGTACAAATTATTAGCACAGATCAACTACTACTTTTTATACATTGAAAATCATCTAAATTTTTCGCTGAGAATTTTATACGAAGGGCAACCACAGCTAAAATACGAGGGTTGGAAGTTAAATAGTGGCAACGCTGCTGTGGAGACACTATGCAATGGAATCTACTATTGTCGCTGATAGCGCACGTTGTTGACATACCTACCTTACCTCCGAGCAAATGGACTCGCCCATCGCACCTCACCGGCATGCGCACAATCAAGGGAAACAGTCACTGCCGGCCGCGGTGGTCGAGGGAACTGAGGCGCTCCAGTCACGGTCTGCACGGCCACTACGTTCAAAAAAATGTTCAAATGTTTGTAAAGTCTATGGGACTTAACTACGGGGTCATCAGTCCCTAAACTTACAAACTACTTATGAACTACTTACGAACTAGGACGGCACAAATATCCATGCCCGAGGGGGGATTCGAACCCCCGACCGTAGTGGCCGTGCAGACCGTGACTGAAGCGCCTCAGTCCCCGCGGCCACCGCGGCCGGCCGGCCACTACGGTCGGGGGTTCGAATCCCCCCTCGGGCATGGATATTTGTGCCGTCCTTAGTCTTAGTTAGTTCATAAGTAGTTTGTAAGTTTAGTGACTGATGACCCCGTAGTTAAGTCCCATAAGCTATACAAACATTTGAACATTTGAAACAGTCACTTGTGAGCGAGCGGTCTAACGTAACGGTGTCACTATGTTTTCGAAACAGAACCAACGGAGTCAGATGAAGATTGAATGTGCAACAGTTCGTACAACACGACTGTGACATCAAGGTCTTCAAGAGGCGTCCGGGAATTGGCATTGCCGTACAGAACAGTGGTACGTTTGGTAAAAGTCTTCAACGAAGGTCGGAAAACTGCGACAGCCATGCATCGGGTAGATCGTCGTGACGTCTCTGAAGAAGTGCATACTGTTGCCGCGTTACTGGACAGTGATCGACGCCAGGCGATTCGTGAACTCGCCGACGAAACCGGATTAGCGCATACGAATTCACGGAAATGCAGAAATGGAGCGCTGTGGGCACGAAGGGGAGGCTTTCTTACGCCGTATCGTAACACTAGATGAGACATGGACCACATTGTACGAGCCAAAACTGAAACGGCAATCCAACAAATGGCGTCATTATGGATCGCCGCGAAAGTCGAAAGTGTGTCAGAGCACCAGCATGGTGAAAGTTATGGTGATAGTGTTATCCTAACGCATTACGTTCCTCCTCGCTAGACCGTCAGTACACAGTATTACTGTTCGTTTTTGGAGCATCACCTGCGACCAGCTTTACGAAAGAAGCGGCAACACTTTCTGCGCAACTCACCCATCATTTTGCACGACAATCGCGGGCGCATACAGCGCAAGCTATGGGCGCTCTGTTCGGTCGCTGGCCGCAGTGGCCGAGCGGTCTGCGGAGCGCCAGTCATAGTCTGCACGGCCGCTACGGTCGGGGGTTCGAATCGCCCCTCGGGCATGGATGTTTGTGTCGTCTTTAGTATAAGGTAGTTCATAAGTAGTTTGTAAGTTTAGGGACTGATGACCCCGTAGTTAAGTACTTGAAGAGCGACATGCTTTTCCAACAGGACATTGCACGTCCTTACGTATCCTGTACAACCCAACGTGCTCTTCTAGGTGTACGTTAACTACCCTGCCCATTATTAACTCCAGATCTGCCCCCCATCGAGCAGTTTTGGGACCGCATGAAACGTCATGTTGCACGGTCACGATTAGCGGCACGAACTCTGATCTAACTGAGGCACCAGGTGGAAATTGCTTGGCAGGGCATTCCGATAATTACATACGGCACCTCTACGATCGTCTGCATGGGAGAATTACAGCTTGCACTGCTGCAAAAGGAGGATATACACGGTACTAACGCCGAAATTGCGGGATAGCTCAGTGGTAGAGCGCTTGCCCGCGATAGGCAAAGGTACCAGGTTCGAGTCCCGGTTCTGGCACACAATTTTAATCTGCCAAGAAGTTTCATATCAGCGCATACTCCACTGCAAAGTGAAAGTTTCATTCTGGAAACATCCCTTAGGCTGGGGCTAAGCCATGTCTCCATATCCTTTCTTCCAGGAGTGCTAGTCCTGCCAGGTTCGCAGGAGAACTTCTGTGAAGTTTGAAAAGTAGGAGGCGAGGTACTGGCGAAAGTAAAGTTGTGAGGACAGATCGTGAGTCGTGTCTGGATAGTTCAGTGGCAGAGCGCTTGCCCGCGGAAGACAAAGGTCCCAGGTTGAAGTCGCGGTTCTGGCACACAATTCCAATGTGCCAGGAAGTTTCATATCAGCGATCAGTCCACTGCAGAGTGAAAGTTTCATTCAAGTAATGTCTATCTTAAAAATTTGTGAGTAAATTGAATAATTATATGTAACTAGTAGGTGGAAGTCTCAGAGCTGCTACGTCTAGTTTTGGGCATTCTATGAAAGGAGTTTCGACGTGCTTTCACGGGTTCAGACTAGCGTCAGTCACGCTCGTGTGAGGTTGTGTTTGTCGACATTCGAATCTGTATCAAAGAACTTGATTGTAAAGTATGACCACTATGTTTATGTGTTTCTAAAATATATCGCACGTGTATTGGTTTTATACCCTGTGACTGAAAATAAATTTGTTTAAGTGTGCCGGCCGCGGTGGCCGAGGGCACTGAGGCGCGTCAGTCCCGGTCTGCACGGCCACTACGGTCCGGGGTTCGAATTCCCCCTCGGGCATGGATATTTGTGCCGTCCTTGGTGTTAGCTAGTTCATAAGTAGTTTGTAAGTTTAGGGACTGATGACCCCGTAGATAAGTCCCATAAGCTATACAAACATATGAACATTTTTTTTTTTTTTTTTTTTTTTTTTAAGTGTGAACACACCTGAGAGCTGAAGAATTCATTCCATCCTGTTACAAAATCCGCATTTTCTTTCAAAGTGTGTATCAACTACCTAGTCATGAGACCTTCAACAACACAAAATTTCTACAAGAACTTCGATTCTCAACATCGATTATAATTATTTGCACCCCCAGTCTCCAGGATTTAACTCTGTTAGTTTTTTCATAGTTCTCTATTACCTGAGCACCGATCATTACGTGTAAATTATTGCAAACTTTGGGGACTTGGGAGCGTTACACCTTCCATACAGCATCCGATGATATCATTGGCTGAAGGTGATACGGCAGTCGGTCGACAATCTCATGGTCTTCAGGGCCTCTTGTCGGGGATTCCTTTTTGCTTTTAATTTCCAGGAAGCAATCGTTGAAGATATTAGTCAACCTTGAGGCTTTTTGAGAGTCCGCCTAGTGTACAAACACGGACATCGACGAGAATCATCGACAGTGTACCTGATTGCAGGGCATCAACTTTATTCCCGCTCTAGTTCAACCGAAACCGTAACCAAAACTTGCGTTATTGTGTGTGTGGGGGGGGGAGGGGGTGTTAGAGGGGCACTCAACATCGAGGTTATCAGGAAACTTGCGTAATTAAGTTGAACTTTCTGTATATTTACGTTACACCACAAATAACTAGTTTTTCCACATTTTTCAAGATCCCCTTCCTGTACTAAGCCTTCTTGAGTGTGTGTAATCATAATCGGGAATCAGTAGAATATGACAAGGAAGGCGATCAGGTCTTTCATTAAAGTACTGCAAAATTTGATTCTTTTCTCCTCATCCTAAAGGAAGTTAGACAATAAGTAAACTGAACTCGGTACAGAGGAGTCTCGATAGTTCGAGTATCGGAATTATGAGTTTCCTATAAATACGAGCGTCACAAAACAAAACAACAGCTCCGGGTACAGTCCATCTTCATTGAAAAAGGCACTACACCATTATAATGCGAAGTAAATAGTGAAAAGAATTTAAAACCTTTAGACTGCCAATGTAGGTTACTATTTAAAACTTTGTTTTAAAAAGGTGATATTTTTTTACACTTGTATTCGTTTCAAGGTTGATTTTCTTCTTTTTCATACGTAAATTTCGATAGTTCGATGAGATTCCGGCCCCGTTCACCTCAAATTAACGAGACTACTTAATAGCTAGCACAAATTCCATGGTCCTGCGTGCTGTTTGGCAACGATAAATTGACGATTTGCGCGGTGGTTGCTGGGAGCTCCATTACGGCAGCTGCGGGGAGTAGAGGTTGAGGGGAAGGCAGCTTGCTGCAGTGCTGGAACCGTTACTCTAACAATGTGTACTGTAATCTTTCGCTTCGAGGACCATTGTAACGCTGGCAGCACTTGTAAATAAATGAATAACTTTCAACTCAAGGAGGTTAGAATAAGAGGAGATGCCCTTAAGCTGAAAAAGTGAAGCCTACCTCCGCCATGTTGCTAAGTTTTGGAGAAGTGTTGGTATTCTAGAGCTAATGTTTTAAGTCACTTAAAACAGTGATAAAACTTCTGACAGTTTTCCGTGATGTACAACGTGTTAAAGGAGTGCAGATTAGCTGTTAAAAAGCAAGTTTTCAAATATATTATGATGAGTATTTATTACTATTTATTCAAGAAAGTATATTATTTGAAAGTACATACTTTGCAGTGACTGTCAGTTCAATGCATTAACAGTAAGAGGGTTGACTTAACGCATAGTTTTAACAGATAAATAGCATTCCAAAACTGACCAAGATGGCAGACAGGCTTCAACTGACGTATGTGCTCGGCATAGATAATGCTATCTCCCTTTATACTAACCACCTTGTTTCAACTAGTGCCGACATTCGCTGCTTGTGGCAGCACCAGCAAAATCGTCAAGTTATCGTGGCCAAATAGTACCTTCTTGTAGGGAGGTAGTCTTTAAATAGACAACAAACATGGCAAATAGATACTACGAAATGTCAGCGCTCAACATGACTGCCACAATACAAAATGCGCTGAAAGCAATCCTTTTTTTCGCTCCCATAACTAGCCTTTATGATTTTGTTCTTGAGAGCACTAGCTTTATGTTGCCATCTTCAATTCCGTTTCTTGCAATCGACAAACAACTTTACATATCTCGTTTTTTGCGTTCCTAAATATACAGCACCTTCAATCGATGCTGTAAAAAAGTACTTCGAAAAATAATCACAGGTCCTACTAACACTATGATTGTTGTCAGTATAAAGTTACGCAAACTGAACAGGAAAAAGTGTGTACCATATTATAAATGTTTCCTAAAACATTATTAGTTATTGGAAATGGCTCCTCGCTTTCAAGGAAACTCATTAATAAACCTTTACAGCATAACAATAAGATAACCTATTCCTTTACGTACAATAATTATTAAGTTAAATTGTTACTAACGTAGTATATCAATATAAGGTACGATTGCTTTATATTGTGGTTAAAAACAAAATACCTACAATTTTTGCGCGGGAGGACAGACTCCTAGCAGTTAAACGGCGTATCGGCAACTGAGTAAAGCGGTTTCAGTGACTGAATCCATCCAGGACGCGACCGGACTTCATCAATAAGTTCAAGAAAGATAATTTTCGCCAAGCCGAGGATTCGGCTGATTTCTGGGCGAAACCAACATTCGGCCGGTCCTTAATTTCGGAAGACGCCGGTGGTTTTTACCAACGCCACCTAGATACAAGGCCTGAGCGTTGCCTTCTTTTAGTCAAGGTATGCCAGAAATTTCTTTTCTCCCCAGTTGTGTTCAGTCCCTCCTCATTAGTTACGTGATCCACCCACCTAATCTTCAGCATTCTTCTGTAGCACCATATTTCAAAAGCCTCAATCCTCTTCCTGTCTGCACTGTTTATCGTCCAAGTCTCACTCCCATACAAGGCAACACTCCATACGAATGCTTTCAGAAAGGACTTCCTTAGGCTTAAATCAATATTCGATGCTAACAAATTTCTCTTTTTCAAGAACGCTTTTCTACCCATTGCCATTCTGCATTTTATATCCTCTGTACTGCGACCATCATTTGTTATTTTACTGCCCAAGTAACAAAACTCATCTACCTCCTCTATTGCTTCGTTACCCAATCTAATTCCTTCAGCATCACCTGATTTTCTTAGGCTGCACTCCATTACCCTAGTTTTGCTCTTGTTAATGTTCATCTTATATGCACCTTTCAGCACACTGTCCATTCCGTTCAATTGCTCTTCCAGATCCTTTGTTGTATCTGACAGAATTACTATGTCGTCGGCAAATCGCAATGTTTTTAATTCTTCCCCCTGAACTTTAATTCCTTCTCCAAATTTCTCCTTGCTTTCCTTTATAGCTTGCTCAATGTACAAATTGAATAACAATGGAGAAAGACTACAACCCTGTCTTACTCCCTTTCCAACCACTGCATCTCTTTCATGCCCTTCAACTCTGACAACCGCTGTCTGGTTTTTGTACAAGTTGTAAATAACCTTACGCTCCCTATATTTTACTCCTGCTTGTTTCAGAACTTGAAAGAGTTTATTCCAATCAACATTGTCAAAAGCCTTCTCCAAATCTACAAAAGCCAGAAATGTAGGTTTGCCTTTTCTTAAACTATCTTCTAGGATAAGCCGTAAAGTGAGTATTGCCTCCCGTGTTCCTACATTTCTCCTGAACCCAAACTGATCTTCCCCGAGGTCGGCTTCTACCAGCTTTTCCATCCTTCTGTATATAATTACTACATAACAAGGTAAAATCAAACTTTAGTCCGTTATTGTCAACCATTCAGTTAAACCGTATGTGAGAGCGAACAAATGGTAAGGAATGTCACGGTACGAATGAAGCGGACAGCGTTGGACCAAATGTTTGATCGTCTGTTCTTCAGGTTTACACTCACAAATCAGTGAACCTTTAAACGGGTTACTTTTCTGTATTGTTCAGTCAAATAACATAATAAGAACAATTTATGAAGTGAGACCACATAGTAACTGTTGTAGTTTGTACATTATTTATGGAAAAAGGATTCTTTTCGATGGAGACATTGTTGAACACTTGTTATCAATGTATTGCGAAATTGGTTGTACACTGTACAACTTCCTTAACACTGAGATTTGTTTTTTTTTTCGGTTTAACATGAATTCACGTGTGCTATGGTATTAATAAAAGCAGACTAGCTGTCACATTCATACAGTTTTAGTTAACTTCATTAGCATCATTTTCCAAAATTAAATTCTCTACAACTTCTGTTAAAAATTTTGTGCAATTGTTAGGATTTGGGGGGGGGGGCAAGTAGTTGATAAATTAAGAATTCGACCAAATTATTTGTTTGCTTCTCTGGAATTTATGGAAAACTACTGCAGGCTGTGACTGGGCGGCGACATGTTTTGGTTTGGTGACTGGGGCGACAGTTGTGTTGACTTCGTTTTATATTTGGCTTTAGCTTGCGACTTTTAAGCTGTAGATTACGTCTTGATTTTCACAGTTGTATTGGATGTATAGGTTCAAAATTCTATTTGTCACCTCAGTATGAAAATTAAGTTGGTACCTTGTACTTCTTCGCAGTTAATAAAATGTATATCTTTGTTGAATTTTTCACTGTAAATGTTGGTTCAGGATTTTATTTAAACTTTTTTTTCTCTTTATTTGGCAATCCGAGCTTATCCTCGATTTAGCCATCCATAATTGAGCATGAAAATCCGTTTCTCAGGGGCTGATATTTAATAAACCAAAGAATAAAAATTTTAATCATTGAGTCCCGATAGTTCAGATAATTTGACGCCCATCACAAAGATACTGTTTTTGTCTGATCCTTTTCCTTTATAGAATTATTCTTTAGAAAATTTCACCATAAATTTCTCCTGGCCAAAACTGTTAGATATATTCCTTCACTTTTAGAATATGCTGGGACAATGTTAGGGCACTAAATACTCGAATAACTGTTTAAGACTTTTTTAAGGTTCATAGATTCTCTGTTTTGAAATCAATAGTTACATTCACTACAGTTTCACAGTACACACTTTATAAGTCACAATTCGTGATTATTTTCGTCAAAGTTTGATTGTATTAATCTCTCTGGATCCTATACATTGATTACGAATTTTAATTTTTCAAGATACATCTTTGAAGAGTTATTGCATTAAACTAGCCAATAAGTTCAAATTTCATCTCACGAATATTCATCAGTTTATTATGGGAGGCAGAAGTTTCTAATTCTTCCATCCTAGCCTATCCCGATTAAAGTCCAAATATAATGTTCGCTTTTGCGTATGATCACGATATGAAAGTTTATATTAAAGTTTAAATACTTTTTCGGGTTTTTTCCTATCTTCGAATTTAACCGCGTATAATATTTTAGCTAAGCACTGAGAGCTCATAACATAGAAAGCTACGCACATAGAGAAAGCTGAACACATAGAGAGAGAGAGAGTAACGCAACTGCGGGTACTATTTATAATAGCAGTCTGACAAATGATCACTGATATACGAGATGTTTTGACCTAAGTATTCCCTGGATACTATTTGAATTACGCTGATATAATTTGAATTTACTAAAAATTTTGAAAAATGAGAAAATTCTGCCTCTTAACGAATTATTAAAATTACATAATGATGAAAAATATCGGAATACCGTGATTCCAATGCTATGGTCGCGATGTGGTGTTACAAGGCACACGTCTAGCACATGTTTTATTACATTCACAAGATGTTTAACAACAAATTAAATGGCGATCATCGTTTACTTTAACCTCGTACAGTTTTGCGATGGCTTCATATAGCGAGGTTGCTAAATTTCATGTGAAATCTTTTATTGGCCGTAGCTCCGTAACTATACATTTGCAGACTTATGTCTGTACGCATTTTTTTCTTTAGGCTTACTTGTAGAATAACATATTGAAATATTTGCATATCTTTGTGAATCACCCTGGGCAACAGTTGAACAGCCTGTCACCACGGTGTCTCTAGAATCTACCCCTACCGTCATGTTGGTGCACACAGAAACGGGATTCGTCTGTAAAAGCAATCGTTCCCGCGGATGTGCATGTCCGTCCTTCATCGTACCGCTGCATGTGGCGTTGACTCATTGGTAAACACAGCAATGGACGCCTTGATGACAGTCCGCTGTGCTGCAAATAACGTCGAATGGTATGCGTGCACACTTGTTGTTACGCAGCATTCCGTATTTCTTGCGATGGTTCGTGATGTGGCATCACTGCCATGGACAGTGTAGTGGCGCAACGAGGTGAGTGCAGTCGTCCCGTCGGTCCATCGTCCCCTGCACCAGCCATTACACACCACAGTCGCTCTGTTACGTCCGACACGATTCTGTAACGATAGCGCGGCATACACCATCCACTGCTACTCTTGACTGTTGTCGTGGTCTTCAGTCCGGAGACTGGTTTATGCAGCTTTCAAGCACACTCTATCCTGAGGAAGCTAACAGGCAGTACTGATTTCATCCTGTTCCTCATTTGACATACGGCTGTATTTTCATTCATGTGGTCTTCCTGGTCTTTTTGTGCGTAATAAATTTGCCTGTAGTGCCTGTAGGCCTTCATGATGTAGCATTTTGATTGGCCAATATCTCTGGGATTTAGTTAATTTAATGTCATCCATGGCGAGAGTCTATGGCCGTATCCTGAAAAAGAGGATAGAAATAACTGAAGAACAAGATGGATTCATATCTGGTCGCTCCTGTGCTGACGGAGTATTTACGCTCAAAAACCTCGTGGAGAAAAGGACAGCTAGGTGCCTTATCACCCACCTTGTCTTTGTAGACCTGCAAAAAGCTTATGACAGTTCCACACAACAAGTTGTGGACAAGTCCGATCAATAATGGCGTGTCACCAAGCTATGTGAAAGCTGTCAGTCTTAAAAAGCGTGTGCGGCAACGGTAAAAATGAGAAATAAACTATCTCAAGAGTTTGAGCTGACAAAGGGACAACTATGCTAGGGATGCACACTCGTCCCGAAGTTGTTTAAGTTCTAAGGAGAGGAGGTACTTAAATCCGGAAAAGGTAATACGGAGGAATGAGTATCCTCATAGACGACAGATAATAGATGATCTGAACAGTAAAGTAAATTCTCACATCAGCTACCATAATGACAAAACAACACTAAAGAAAACAACAACACATCTAACAAAAAAATATATACGTTACTCCAAATTCGTTGGCCTGGTGTAGCAACAGTGAATCCATATTTTAATTGAAAAGTAGTCTCTGATGCAATAAAGCTTCCGGAAACACATTGATGCTCTTCGTCTAAAACAAACAAATCCACATTTGACTAAAATATGCCTGAAGAAAAACAACATCAAGCGACAAACATAGTACATAACCTACAATTACTCCACTTAGCCAATAAAGGAAAAAAAATGAATATCCTCGAAGAAATTGAAATTTATTCCCATAAATGTGCATCGC
The DNA here is from genome assembly GCA_026315105.1 of Locusta migratoria. NCBI lineage: Eukaryota > Metazoa > Arthropoda > Insecta > Orthoptera > Acrididae > Locusta > Locusta migratoria. The sequence continues at coordinate 467,314,551 of CM048744.1, read as the reverse complement.
CATCTGTTATACTGAATGATCAAATAGACCTAGCAAACATGATTTTTCTAAACAGTATCCGTAAGCTACTCATCAAACCACAGACTAAACAAAGCATGAAAAAGATAATGTAATATAAGCCTATACAATGCATGTAAGTCTTGCAACATGTAAAACATAGTTAGTATGCCTGTAGAACTAAAATAGAATAAGTCATATTTATCCTACGTATAAAAAAGTATTACGGTAACTTATGAACTTCAAAATAATTTAAATAACCAGAACTTGTCATACTTTGCATTTATCATAATCATGTCACATTTAATGTTCATAAACCACAGCAGAAGCCTAGTAAAATATAACTCTGACCATAGATGTCATTGTAAATAACAGGCTGTCAGTCAACAACATGGCGGATAGTGTAGTGAGCAGATCACAGGAAGGAAGGAAGCTTAGGGTTTGAAGTCCTGTCGACAGCTTGGTCATTAGAGGCGGGGCAGATCACAAGTTACAAGAGTGTTAGTGCTACATCATCAAACAGAAAACCCAAAACCAACACGCAGAGGAAACCGTAAGTACTCTCAAGCACACCATTTCATAAAATTAAACACGCGAAATTGAATAAAGTTAAATGAAAATTCGTTACTTGTCTATTTGGGTGGGTCCCTGGATGTTTAGATTCATAACTGGACCCAGTAGGTGGCGCTGAAAATCGAAATAATTGACATTATTAATTTTAGTAACTTTGTATTGAATTTGTATTTTAGCTATGCCCTACCGTTCATACGATTGCGATAAAATTTACAACACTTGATCTTCAAAACAAGAGAAATGGCAAGTGTCTACAGGATATTTTGTACCGTGGGTCACGGAGGGTACTTTACAACGTACTTCGAAACCAATCCACAGTTTTATTCTGATCTTGATAATTTTGTATACTTCACCTTCAAAACAAAAGAAACATCACTGTCTGCATAAGATTTCATACATGGCATGGAGGAGGATACCTTACTCTAGAATATGACATCGTCTGATCACCATCAAATTTGGCATATATAAGCAATTTTCCATGTATAGGGAAGGAGAAGATGAACAGAGGGAGATAGGTGATGACAGAGGAAGAGGGCTACGTGAATGCACAGAGGCGGGAGCAGAAGAAGGTAGCGGAAAAGTAGGAGGAAGAGGAGCAGGCAGAGGCTTATAGAGGGGGAGGAGGAGGAGGACTCGACAGAGAGAGGAAGGAGCGTATGTTTGTACACCTATTGGACCAAACTCTTATGATCTTCAGTCCCCAGACATACAAACAGCGCCGCGGTGGAGTGGCCAAATGCGTTGAGGTGCTATGCTATGATGTGCGAGGCCCCTCCGCGTCGGGGGTTCGAATCCCCCCTCTGGCATGGATGTGTGTGCTGTCTTTAGTATAAGGTACTTCATAGGGACTTATGACCCCGCAGTTAAGTCCCTTAAGCTTGACAAACTGAACATTTGAAACTACTTAACCTAACTTACACTAACGCACACACCTATACACGAGGGAGGACTCGAAACGCCGACGGGAGTGGCCGCAAAGTCCACACCTTAGACGACGTGCCTTCTTCCACACGGGGAGAAGAGCGGAGCGCTAGGACTAAGAGAATATTAAAATAAAACAAAATACCTGAGCAACGCCCTTTTTACAGCTAGCTAATACGAAGAGAGGCCTAAGAGGACGAAAGAGGAAGGTAAGAAGTAGGCATAAAGAAACGGGAGCTGATTGGTAGGGAGATTAGAAGATGGAGTGTACCATTTATATTCAATTCCCATCCATATTCAGCAATTGCGATGCATTATATATATTTGTGTGTGTGTGTTTTATCAGTATCGTATAAAAGTTTGAACTAAATCGCTCAAGAACTTTTTCGATTTTCGGAGAAAACATTTCCACTTACACACTCGGAAGAAAGCTGTTCACCTGGAAAGACGACGTCGATTTTTATCTGATGATGGCAGATGCCTCCTGAGGGACACTAGCTGCGCGGCTGCTCCCCGTCGGAAGTTCGAGTCCTGTGTGTGTGTGTGTGTGTATTGTCCTTAGCATAAGTTATTGTCAATGTCCGAAAAGAGCAGACATCATATAAATAATTGTAAATATGCCCACAACAGGCTATGACAACTTCAATGAGGAAGCATTCAAACGCTCGATCCCTTAAGGGAATCGAGTATACGCTGCAAGCAAGACGAAACAATGGGCAGGGGGCTATAAGTTGAGAATTTGGGATGGAAGAGAAGCCTGCCTGGATAGCCTAATTTATTAAGGCGACCGCTGGCCTAAAGCGGGAAATCCGGGTTCGAATCGCGCTCCAGCAAAATTTTTCACTCTGTCGTTGAATTTATTTCAATCCCCCGAAACGGTCGAAATGTTAAAAATTTCGATATTGAGTCTTGAGTACCTCAGCCCTTGAGCTCAATGCGTCAGCCGCGTAATATCGCACTCCAGTGTGGAGAGTGTCAACACACGCGAAACATAGTTGAAGTCGCGGTGAATGAAATGGCATGCATTGTGACCGGATGCTTCAAAGCAACTCCAGTACACATTTAATCATGGGAATCGCACCGCCCAACATACGACGTGATATCGCTGCTGAAGTTGAAAAACTATGCAAGAAAAGGACACGCGTCTCCCTTATGTGGACATCAGCCTGTCACCACAGCTGTCACCTAGCCGAGCCCTGGAAGGGTCGGCTGCAGATAATCGCATGGCAAGAAGGGAAATCGGCTTGAGAAACTCCCATAAGCTTCAAAACAATAACTGCCACCTGGTGGAGACCTGCCATACACATTCAGAAGAGCCCTGAACCGTTCGAGGGTAGAAGTGCGAAAGTGCAAGACAAAGCTGCAGCGATGGGGCTTCCTAAAAGAGAAAGTAAAATCTCTGTCCGCATGGTTCAGGACCCCCAGCATCTGCTTATCTGTCCTCATTTAGACCAGTCCTGCACAATAAAAGACTTTTGGGAGATCAATGACAAAACCATATCGTATGCTAATTTTTGGAAGTTAGAAGTCGAGTTCCGACCACGGAAAGGGTGATCAGAAAGTCAGTATAAACTTGAAAACTTAATAAATCACGGAATAACGTAGATAGAGAGGTAAAAATTGACACACATGTATGGAATGACATGGTGTTTTATTAGAACAAACAAACAAAAAGTTCAAAAAATATCCGACAGATGGCGCTTCATCTGATCAAAAATGCACTAATTAGCATAACAAATTAAGACAAAGCAAATATAATGTTCCTTACAGCAAATGCTCAAAATGTTCATCGTCATTCCTCAACAATAGCTGTAGTCGAGGAATAATGTTGTGAACAGCACTGTAAAGCATGTCCGGAGCTATGGTGAGGCATTGGCGTCGGATGTTGTCTTTCAGCATCCCTAGAGATGCCGGTCGATCACGATACACTTGCGACTTCATGTAACCCCAAAACCAATAATCGTACGGACTGAGGTCTGAGGATCTGGGAGCCAAGCATGACGAAAGTGGCGGCTGAGCACACGATCATCACCAAAAGACGCGCGCAAGAGATCTTTCATGCGTCTAGCAATATGGGGTGGAGCGCCATCCAGCATAAAAATCGTACGTTCCAGCAGGTGTTTATCAGCCGGGCTGGGGATGATGTGATTCTGTAACATATCGGCGTACCTCTCACCCGTCACAGTAGCAGTTACAAAACAAGAATCACGCAGTTCCTCGAAGAAAAAAGGCCCGATAACGGTAGATGTGGTTCTAATATAACCCCATGTCATTACAAATATGTGTGTCAATTTTTACCTCTCAATCTACATTATTCCGTGATTTCAAATTTACACTGACTTTTTAATCACCCGGTATGTATTTGCTGCCAGGGTCTGCGCAAGTCTAACTGCCACCCCGTGCGGCTTGCAAAATTGCCGTCCCCACATTAAAAAAACTTAAAAGAAAAAAAAAAACCTTGTGTAATGATAAAATCTGTCCGACTTTTGTATCACGCTCTAGTTGTCACATATTTTCACAAAACAAAAATACTTTTGACAGGTATATAAAAGACATAGAAGTAAATACGTAGGCCTTATACAGGGTGTCCCAGCTATCTTGTCCACCCAAAATATCCCTGGAACAATAACAGCTATTGGAAAAAGACTTTCACCGGTATCAATGTACGGCTGGGGCCCATGAATGTACATATTTGGAAACATTCTAAAACGAAAGAAAATGTGTTTTTAACACAAACTTATGTTTTTTTAAATGGACACCCTATATTTTTTCTTCAGCAATCCATAGCATGACAAATCACATAAACAATGGCGTTGATTGCATCGCAATATTCCAATTACACCCCGAGATATGGCGACGAGAAGCTGACGCTTGAAAAACCCGAAATGCGCTGTTAGCGCACGTCCTGAGGCTCAGGTATGAACCCCATGCTGCCCGTAATCGCGATTTGTTTGAAATGCGTAATCGTACTTCCATACTTATCAAGAGGTCCGAAACGAATAATACGGTCTGCTGCCATCAACTCTCATAAGCACATAATGGTTTTGCTCTAGCAGCGTATTTCGGGTTTTTCAAGCGTCAACTTCTCGTCGCAATATCTCGGGATGTAATTGGAATATTGCGATGTTATCAATGCCATTGTTTATGTGATTTGTCATGCTATGGATTGCTGAAGAAAAAATATAGGGTGTCCATTTAAAAAAACATAAATTTGTGTTAAAAACATATTTGCTTTCGTTTTAAAATGTTTCCAAATATGTACATTCATGGGCCCCAGCCGTACATTGATACCGGTGAAAGTCGTTTTCAAATAGTTGTTATTGTTCCAGAGATATTTTTGGTGGACAATATAGCTGGGACACCCTGTATACAATGGTAAAATTATTTTTGCCAAAAATCTCAAAATGTTCTTTACGAATTTATTACAAATTTTTACATGACACTGGTGAACATTCGGATCGACGCGGGCTGCATATTTTTGAAATATAAAGGGTTTTCGGAAATCCTATTACAGATTTCGATGAGTGGTACAGAAAAGTGAATACATATTTTGATAAGGACCTCACGTCTGGAAGTGTCATCCCGTGTCACTATGAGCTCTTCTTTATTTTTTCCACTTTTTCCATATTTCTGGAGGGGGTAGCGTCAACCGAGACAAGAAAAGAAAATTTACTAAATATGGACTCAGTACGTTAAGAGCTGTGGACACTTCACCAGAAGAAGAGACATGTAAACAGCAAGCATCCGAATATGAAGACTTGCTAAAAGCAGTAAAATATGCATTTTAAATCCCATGTTTACCAAACATTTTGTTCTTGTCTTGGTGCACATTACGTCCTTTTCAAATATGGAAAGCAAAGAGCTTATAGTAGTATAGATTTGTTTCACAGTGTCAAAAATTATAGCAAAATCACGTAGCGTCAATGGATGGCATTCCCGAACATGCATTATTATGCATTCGTTTCCCTCTACATGTGCTCAAAGTTTGCAACAGGAATTTCCCAAGGGAAAGTAGTTACCACAAATCTAAAGTTCTTGATCGATTTAATTCGAACATTTAGATTGTACTGTACTGAACATTCAGTTAGAAATTGGTATACAGATGGTGCGGGGGGGGGGGGGGGGGAGATTATGCACTGTTACGTGAAGGGGGATATGAACTTGAGGGACAGAGAGAGGAGAGAGAAGATGGACGGAAACATTGGTGTCGCTTGCGCTTGTCACTTCAAGAAGCTGTATTTTTAGATTGGTTGCAAGTGTATTTGTTGAACCGTGGAGGCTCGCGATTTCGTCGCTCTCGCCAGTGTGTGTCTGCTACTTCGACAGATCGTTCTCCGCGTGTTTTATCTTTGATGTTTCCTTCGTGTGGAGGACTGGGCTCTGGCGTGACGGTTGGTGCACGCTCGTCTGGCAATGACCATTCGAATGAATGGGACTGTTGTTGTTCCGTAGCTGTACTTGTTATGCGGCAGTTAGTACCTGGCTCCGATTGCGTATACTGTTACGAGTGCATTGTGGGGTTCTTCCAGCCATGATGTGTTTTCACCAGTTGTAGCCTAAGTGCATGTTCTGTGGACGGTTTAAATTTTATGATGTTCCATTCTTTAACAAATTTTTTGTTCACGAAAGTGTCTGCTGCGTGGCCAAGGTGCACTGGCGTTGTATTTTGTGTCTAATCTAACACCCTGCACGATATAAAACTGCTGATGTGATATTGCAATTTGAATTCGGCCGTTCACGTTTAACTTTTTGACCGGGTAATGTATATTGGTTGGCACCTTTGGATAATGGTCCTCTGCTTGTCAGGTACTGTGATGTTACTTGGATAGTATTCTGAGTGTGCTCAGTAATTGTACCGTAGCTTTTACGGTCAACAGTGTTCCTAATCTATCTTGGTCGAATTATCTACGCCCGATGCCTTTTATACTGTGATTATTAAGCACTAGCAGTTTCACTCTCGGCCTCTTATATCTTTTCATCCAGGTTTTTGGGTCAGAGTAGTAGTGCAGTATTTTCATGTATTTATTAGTTTATGTCTCGATGTTTGTACTGAGGTTCCACAGTAGAACAGTCTGCTTTATTGAGTTGCGTCCGTTAAGCGTGGCACGGACTGACTAAACGAGATTTCGCGGTGGCTAATTTTAGTCAGTTTTGAGCAAACTTACTCTTAAGTCTTTTACATGGAGGGGTTTTACTGTTTATATTTTCAGATCATAATTATTCAGTTTTATGGATTTGTATCTTTGAGTCGTGTTTCCACCCTGTTGATGTTGCAGATTGTTTCTGGCGTATTTTTTGGGGGACAGCACCCCATCCGTGGCTTAATGTCTTGGCCTGGCCGTCATGGCTATTTTACATTACTTCAGTTAAGTGTTTTTTTGTGTTGACGGGGAGCCGTCGTTCCTATACTTCTGTGCCTCCTTACGTCCTGAAACGTTTCCAAAGCGTATTTATTGCTGCTTGCGGGTGTATTTTCTTTGGGGTGTATATTTTATGGGTGAAATCAGGAATAAATTTTCTCAACGCCATTTGTTGTACTTGATTAATTGTATTTGCTTGCTGGCCCTTCCTTAGTGGGCAAATAATTATTGTTTTATATAAGTCCCTTTTCAAGGGCAAGCTCTTCTAGCTTATTGTATTCACATATTATAATTGTAATAGAATCTTAAACTTGCTGTCAATTAATGACAGTTTGGTGCACCCACTATTCCCGAATTAGGTTCCTTTCCTTATCCGATATAGCTTGGTATCGTTTGTCATTCGTAAAGAACGGAGCAATGGCTAGAATCTTTATATGTAAAGTTATACGTAAAGCAGAGTGTCCGTATGTTTGTATTGCGTACAAATCTTGTTGTTTGTTTGTAAATCTATCGGACCAAACTGCGTGTTCATCAGTCCGTAGCTTACAAACTACTTAAACTAAGTTAAAATAACCTAAGTACAAACACAAACACCCATGCCCCAGGGAGGATTCGAACCTCCGACGGCGAGCAAGCGCGCGCTCTGCAGCGAGGTGCCTTAGACTGCTCGGCTACTCCACGGCGGCGATACAACTCTACAGTTTTGTACCAATCTTTATGAAATTTTGCACACGTAAGCTTCAATCCATGAGGACGGACGCCGTAAGTGTAAGAAACGCGCACAATCCATAGTTCACGAGATATGACGTCCTAAACAATGAGATACGCGGAAAACTGCTGCATTAAGTGACAATGTTGCTCATTTTCTCCTAAACCACTGGACCGATTTCAACCAAATTCGGTACACATATTTCTTGTGTGAGATAATTGCTGTAGGAGTATGAGCCACATACGACACATGTTTCAGGAGATACAACGTCATAAATAATAAGAGTTGCAAGAAACTGCCATATAATGCGACGAAACTTTATAAATACACTATAATATTAGAATGACAGTACTTAGCGACTTGCAACAAACTTTTAAACATAATTTCAAACCTTTATTAAACTTTTCTCGCTGACAAGATCATCAAAATAATGAAAAGAAAAAAGTTTCTCGTTTACTACTTTTCCGCTGTTCATGGACTAAAACTACGGCATTCGGTATGAAGTTGCAATTTATGATTTCTACACTGCAAATTGTAGCCGCAGGAAATTTTAAAGACAGTATATACACATATAGTTGAATGTACCTTATGAATTGTATCACAGTACAACACGTAGTTCGTGAGATATGAGCATAGAAATACTAACGTTCATAGAAAACCTAACACGCACCAAGTTTTAATCTATTACTTGTTTACTACTAACTGTATTCGCAACAGATTGTACAAACATACAGCACTTATACAAATGTATATATACCTGGAAATTACACAACTGTACAACATATAACTCAATAAATATGAGATCGTGCGGTTTTTGTACGCCATTTGTATTTTGATTGCTATCTTCTTTGTTTGGATATTGCTTATATAATTTTGTACATTATGCAAGACAGCGTTATTTCTTATATATCTTCCGATAAATGTAACATCTTTTTAGGAAAAAGGTGATTGACAGAGAGAGAGAGAGAGAAAGAGAAGGGATAGGAGACGTACTAATTAAAGACATGAATAAATAAATAAACAAATAAATACCCGGGCAATGTCTGGTTTTCAGCTAGTAGTTCTTATAAAAATACAGGCAACAATTGAATAAGTAGCTGTTATAGTCAGCGACCACAAAAACACAACCAAGGCTACTCTTACAAGACAGAAGTGTATAGTCGCAGAATTCCCCTCGGCTGCACTCCCTCGCCTTACGCAGCAGGGACAGCAGACTCGCCACTGCCTTTGTCCGGGGCCGCCCCGTGCGGATGCACGTGCCTAGCGCCGACCCTGTATGCTGCTGCTACCAGTCAGATCGAGTAATTGACTAACTTTTAATTACTTCATTTTGAATAACTACGACTTCCTGCTTCCCTTACATAGAAATGCAATGTTAAGGTAGGGACTAAGAATCTGCATATCAATAAAGCTAGATTAGATTTTTTTTAAATTTATTTTCGTTGCCTTGTAAACATAGTTGGTCGAATTTAGATTACAGGCAATACTAGATCATAAAATTCTATGTCTCTAAAACGGCATGAAATAAATAAAATATTATTATTATATATATATATATGTGCCGTCTTTTCCGTAAGAACAGACGTCACTTCTGATCCTGCGGTTGTTATTCTTTCATATTCACATAATATGACATCAACTGCGAATGGGCAAAGCTGGAAAAGTGTAACCAGTCGGGACTCGAACCCTGGTCTTCCGCTTTCTAGGCAGTTGCGCTGATCACTACACCACTGGGAACACAATGATCACCGCACCTGCAAGGACCACCTAAGTACCCCTCTCGTCAGATACAAATTCCCAGCTTTAGCCTGCCCAAAACTACGAGTTTGAGTAATGTGGGCAGGGAAGAACTGAGAATTTGTATCTGATGGGAGGAGTGCTTAGGTAGTCCTTGCAGGTGCGGTGCTTACTGTGTTCCCAGTGGTGTAGTGGTCAGCGCAACTGCCTAGAAAGCTGGAGACCCGGGTTCGACTCCCGGCTGGCTACACATTTTCAGCTTTGACCATTCGCAGTTAATGTCATACATTATGCGAATATGAAATTATTGTTAATCTGTAGAAGCATGCTAGAAATATCTTCATAATTTCCTATAAATTTTGACCCACTTTAGGTTACGGTAGTAATACTAAAAGTGGGCGTTTGCGATCGCCTTTTGACAGCTCGAAATTTAAATAAAAATAACGGCTTAACCATACACCTGGCACGAAAATTGAATAAACAAATTTGTAGAGGAGAAAATTCTCTACAACTTTTCTCTTACGTATATATATATATATATATATATATATATATATATATATATATATATATATATATATTCGTAACTCGCACAGTAACAGAGATATTTCCAAAAATAATGGGAATCTGACCCCGTCCCCTTTCATTTTACGTAAACTAGGCGTTAGGAAATGTCACGTGACATTCCTCGCCCAGAACTCTCTCTGGCATACGCCACATTGCTTCCTGTATTTTATGATTTTCTTATTGTAACTTACGCGTTGTCAATTCAAAGCAGTGGCGAACTGGAGAATTAACAAAAGCACGTTCATCACTTGGTTCATAAAACCTTCCATTTTGTGGACAAGCGACCATACGTTGGCATGCATGAAAAAAATTTTTGAAAAGTCTTGGTCGCAATTAGCTTTATTTCATATGACGCGTTTCGAGAACATCATCATCAGATCTGTGGTACAAGAGAAGAAAATTACATTTTATATGTTTATAGCACGTAATTATGATATCTATAAGGAGTATAAACCATATTAATACATATATACTTACAAAAGATTTTAAAGAACGATGGGAAATACAACCATCTTGGTATAGATGCTTGATTACAACTTAAAATATCATCATGGACGTCTAGTGACAATGTTGAACCAGACTCACATGCCCAACTGAGGTGTGAGGGGGAGAAACACCGCAACAAGTAACCTAGGTCCCATTCGCCACCAGATGCGAAACCCTTTTAGGAAACAAGAAGAAAAAACTGCCAGTGGCGGATTTTTATTTTTATTTATTTTTTTTTTTTTTTCAGGTAGTTTCTTTATGTTCGTTCTGGGTTTTTCGTTGAGAATTTTGCTCAGTTTTTTATTTATTTACTTTTTATTACAGATGACGTTGAGCCCACTTTCTTTTTCTCTCTTTTCATTGAGTCTTCGGTTTGATCGGTCCTTTGTGGACGTTGGTTTATTTTGTTTAGTTTTGATCTTTCGCCGTTGATTGTTTTATCGTTAGAGAAGGCATCTAACCCTCTGACCGAGCGCTCTGAGCCACCGCGCCCGGCAAGTTTCGACCCACCGTCTTTAAGTAAAATGAAAGAAAGCCTTGAAATGACCAGTGATGAATGTTGGAACAATGTAAAAGAAGTCATCCTCACAGCTTCAAACAATAACCTACAGAGAGTTAAAATGGCAGGAAGAAAGGGTTCGATGAAGAATGTGAAGACGCCGAACATAAGATTATGAAACTCTGGAAAAAACGGTTGCAAACAAATAAGAATCCTGAATTGGAACTTGCTTGTCGTCAGGCTCAAATGTATGCTAATAAAATCAACCGGAAGAAAAAGAAACAATTCCTAAAACAACAGATTGAATCTAGTCACGAGTATCATCAAAATAACAACAAAATGTTCAAATGTTTGTACAGCTTATGGGACTTAACTACGGGGTCAGCAGTCCCTAAACTTACAAACTACTTATGAACTAGCTAACACTAAGGACGGTACAAATATCCTTGCCCGAGGGTGGATTCGAACCCCCGACCGTAGTGGCCGTGCAGACCGTGACTGGCGCGCCGCAGTCCCCTCGGCCACCGCGGCCGGCGAAAATAACATCTGGAAAATGTATGGTACAATTAACAAAATTAGAAAGGTTTCAATTACGAAACTAAGGTGGTGAAGAATTTAAATGGCAATATGATGACTCAAGCACAAAAAATTCTAACGACATGCAACGAGTATTTTGACAACCTACTGAACTGTACTGATCCAGAAGCACTAATTACTAGATCCAGTAACAGTCACAATTGTGAGGAAATTCCAGAACCCACAAATGAAGAGATGCTGGAGTGTATCAAACGCTTAAAATGGTAAAGCAACTGGCAGTGACAGCATCCCAGCTAAGGTACTAAAGTATGAAGGAGAACCATTGCACAGACGTTTATTTCATCTCATACAGATAATCTGGTAAACACAACATTACAACAGAGTGGAGGGATTCATTAATAGTCCCTATAAATAAAAAAGGAGACAGGGAAGATCTCAGAAACTATAGACGAATATCACTAGTCAACATAGGTTATAAGATTTTATCTTGTTTATTGCTAAACCGCTTAAAACCATATGCAGAAAATGTGACTGGGGATTATCAAAATGGCTTCCGCAAAAACAGATCCAACACTGCCTACATATTTGCAATCGAATCAGTAAATGAAAAAGTTTGGAAATATAAACAGAAAATACATTACCTGTTCATCGATTTCATGAAAGCTTATGACTCCACCCATAGGCAAAGCTTGTGGAATGTAATGACTGAATTTGGATTCCCAATTATACTGATAAATCTCTGCAAACTATGCATGGATGAAAATACAAGCAGAGTATTATTAGAAGGATTAAGTCTGGCCATTTTAAAAATAAAACTGGGTTAAGACAAGGAGATGTTTTGTCTCCCCTTCAATATAGCTTTAGAAAGACTCGTGAGGAAGCTCGAATGGCCGGCCGCGGTGGCCGAGGGGACTGAGGTGCTGCAGTCACGGTCTGCACGGCCACTACGGTCGGGGGTTCGAATCCCCCCTCGGGCATGGATATTTGTGCTGTCCTTAGTGATAGCTAGTTCATAAGTAGTTTGTAAGTTTAGGGACTGATGACCACGTAGTTAAGTCCCATAAGCTATACAAACATTTTAACATTTGAATTGAAGCTCGAATTACTACCTGCTAGAATCCTCCAAGAAAACAAAATTAACGTGTTAGCTTATGCAGATGACATAGCACTCATTGGGAACAGTGAAACAGAGATTAGGCAACTGTTTGTGAAGCTGGCAGATGGAGCGTCAACTATTGGCTTGAAAGTAAATGACCAGAAACAAAATATATGATAGATCGAAGATGCAAACGGGATAACCAATCACATCTAGTAGTTGGTGACACAAATTTGAGTGTGTTGAACAGTTATATTTCTGGGATTAGATCACAATAGTAGAGTCGTAATAGTATCGTCCATCAATTTTTATTACGTTTATTTTTATTATTTGTGTCCAAAATGTTTGCAAAGAATCATAAAACTACGGCAAATCTAAAGTGGGCCATAAAACACGTCAGTGCGATTTTTTCCCGGCAGAGTTGTACTTGAGCCTGGTATAATAATGGCCGTTCTATCCCATGAAGTCGATCAACGTGCAACATTGACATCCTGACTTCAAGTTTACGGCTAAGACTTTCCGTCCTTACCACCGCAAATCCATGCACCACTGCAATCTTCTATTGCAAGTTTAGAGCACTAACATAATCACACCAAGAAATGAAGTAACGCAAGCTATTCTGCGCCAGTCAGCTAACACAACATCAGGGTCGGGGTTTGGTATAAGGGAAAATTTACAGCCTTAGCAGTAAAGCGGCAGTTATCGGTGACAAGGCTACTTAAGGCGCCTCCCCCTCGTCCTCCGGGTCAGGCGGGGAGCTTCCGGCCAGCAAGTAGGTCGCGCCTCGTCTCGCATCTATCAGCCCCTCCTTCAACGGCACCTGGGAAAGTGCACCCCTCAACAGGGCCCGCTTTCCGGACCTAGCAATCAGCCTCTTATGTGGAACAGCCAACGGAAGGGCCCATCATAATTACATATATCTCTGGCCTCAAGTAATTCACCTCAGTGCAAGCTCTGCGACTTACCAAAACAGCTGACGGTTTTCGAAGTGAATACTACGCTACCGATATTTCAGTAACGGAATTCCTATTTGTGTAATTAAAAATCAGCGGCATCTATAACCCGGATGTTAACAGTGGTAAGGGTCACTCAGTGAGAAACAGACTTGTTGCAAGTAAAACATGGAAGGGTACGCTTTATTCATTTCAATTTATGGCTCCCCTCGCTCTATATCTATGCTACCTGGATGTTGAGCTTCAACTGCCTGAGGCTGCCAACAGATGTTCATATCTGCGAAATTACAACATGGTTGCTCGGAAGTATTACAAGAAAAGAAAAAGAAAATATGTTTCGATCCCGCTCGCATGTCAGCCTAATACTTCGCACATTGACGTATATTTCAAGTGAAGTGGTAAGGAAACAATTCTTTCTCACGTAATAACTGATAGAAATTCGCCTGCCAAGCTAAAACATAGCGAACAATCCGAAAACGTGTGCAAAACGTATGAATGTGCAGGCACGCTGCATTCCTATGCTCAGACACCATAGTTACATATCCAGGTTGTATAGAGATCACTGGTCTAAATATGTGCTCTATCCTCTTTGAATAGATGGCGGGAGAAATAGATGTGTTAGATCTCTGAGTGAAAGACTTATGACTGTTTGGGATCTCTCGGATGGAAGTTGTCAGTTGGAATTTTCGAGCAATATTGTACTGTCAATTGTTAACTCGGCTGTTGGAATTTGGCAGTTACGAATTAATCAGTTCTAGGAGTGAACTAATTTATAAAATAGTTGTACGTAAGCAGTTTCGAGGTGTATATGACAGTTAGTTGTAATTAGTTGCCAGCCGAGTTACAGGAGGGTTATATGGGGATGCACTCCAAGTAGACGTGAATAAACGACTTGAAAGTGAAGTTTTCTTTCGATAATTTATTATTCACATGGATCCTCTGGAATTTGAATCTTTCATGCAAGTTTACGTTATGTTCAAAAAGTTTTGTGTCCCAACTTCGTCGCCGCTTTTGTGTCCCAGCCTCGTCGTAGGTGTCGGTGGCCGAGTGGAATGAGACCGACACAGTGACAAAGATAGCACGCCGGTGCAGGTACGGAGGGGAGCAGCCAGGAACTACAAACACTAGAGTAAATTAGAAAGAGATATATATTGCACAGAATGTAACAATACTTAACTTTTACATAGTACTGCAGAATGTTGATACATAGTTGTTAGAGGCCTGCCTAGTGCCTGTACGATAGCAAAGTCTTCACTGGTGCCTATCTGATAACGAAGGTCCTAACTGGTGGCTATCTCAGTTCCAAGTGAACGATGTCCTTCAGTGGTGGCCACGAGCGGAGTTGTCGCAGAGGGCGCTCGTGGCTGTCGTCGTGAGAACGCCGCGCCGTGCGTGCATGGAGGCGCGCGGCGAAAGTAGGTGGCGCGCACTTTGTACTTGTGCGACACCACAAAAAGAACCTAGGGTTTTGGTTTTCTACACATTGAGTGAATTCTTCGACGATTTTTTTCCAACGTGTAGGCCACTTTGCAAAACTCAAGTATTGAAAGTTTAGCCAATTATCAGCACCGAGAGAATATCGTTTCAAGCTCTCCACTCTATTTTGTAAAAGTGCCTTCAACTTTGAATAAGAATCGCAACCCACATCATTTGAACATGCTTTCTGTATTCGTCTCTTCGTCTCCCTCTGCGATTCTTACCACCTCCCTCCCCCCCTCCCACACACACACATACACACATAACCAAACTGATGTTCCTTGATGTCTCAGAATGTGTCCTACCAATCTAGCCCTTCTTACATTTAAGGTACCGTACCCTACAATTCTATTCAGTATCTCCTCATCAATTACGTGATCAACGCATCAAATCTTCCGCATTCGTCTGTACCGTCAAATTTCAAAAGCTTCAATCTCGTCTCGTCTGAACAATTTATCTTCCACGTTTCACTCCCATACAAGGGCATGCTCCAGACAAAGGCCTTCAGAGGATTTTCTAAAGCCAAAATTAATATTCGATATTAATGAATTTCTCTTTTTCCGAAATGCTTTTCTTTCCATTGCCATTCCGTATTGTATATCTTATGTACTCAGACTATTCGTAAATAATTTTACTGTCTGTGAAACAAAATTCATCTATCACCTTTTTGTATCGTTTCTTAACACATTTCGGTAGCATTGCCTGGTTTAATTCGACTGCATTCCATTACCTTTGCTTTGAAAGGACGGTATAAGATGAATATTAACGAGATCAAAACAATGTCCACTCCGTATAGTTGTTCTTCCGGTCCTGTAATGTCTCTGACAGAATGACGATGCCAGCGGTAAACCACAAAGTTTTTATTTATTCTCCCTGAACTTTAATTCTCCTCAAAATTTGTCCTTGCTTTTCTCCATAGTATGCTTAATGTGCAGACTAAATTAAATTAGGAAAAGGCTTCTAAACTGTCTTAACTCCCTCCCCGAGCACTGCATCCCCTTTCATGCCCCGTCGGCTCTAGTAACTGGTGTATTTTTTTCTATACAAGTTGTATATATTTTCCGGTCCCTGTATTTAATCCCTGCGGACTTCAAAATTCGAAAGAGTGTAGTTCAGTCAGCATGGTCAAAGGCTTTCTCTAAATCTACATCTTAATACATTTCTCCTACGCGTAACAACAAAATTAATTGAAGCGTTATCAGTCCGAATATTCGATTAAACACTACAGTACTTTACCAGTCATCATCTTATTGGACGTGGTATGCCGACTGTAACGTACGTATAGGTAAAAAAATTTAATTATCTTCACCCCCGAGTGAAACGATATGCAGCGCTACTTTTACGTTAGCACACCTTACATACAGTCCCGCTCTCTGCATTAAGTAAAACAAAAACAATATTATCACTGCCAAAAGGATCTGATTGCTACGTATCGTAAACAAAACTCACTCACGCATTCTGAATTAAGGATTTGCCATTACAGCGACCTTACAGTACAGTATTGTTCGTAGTTTATAAATACGATGCAAATGCGTTTTATAAAATTGAATAACACATGAATGGCCTATTTTTAGTATTACCTCTTACCAAAATAGGACTAAATAAGATCAATTGTGATTTAATTTTAATAAATTATGCTTTCTGATGCCTTGACTCGAAAAACATACCTTGTAACCATGTAAAATTTCTATCCCGTTTAAATAAATCCAACTTAGTAGAGCAAATTTTCTCGTTTGAGTTTCACGTAACTTCAAGTGAGTACATCTTCAATTCACAAAAACAACACTGTGAATATTAACTAAATCTCTCAGATAAGCTCCGTGAATAATAACATTAAAAAACGTATATCCTTATTCTTTTACCTTAAATCTAATAAATCGTACTAAAGAGCATTTTGTTACTTGCAGTCGTCAATATTATTTCGAAAATAAATACTTTAAGCTTAAATTATTAGTTCATTTTTCTAACTAAAGATCGACTATTAATTCAGATATTACCTTTATTGTGGCGTCAGCGATAAAGGATCTATCTTTCACTCTAATTTCATTTCTGTCAGTTTTTCATTAAAAAGTAATCCAAAATTTTAACTTCAAAATAGTTTTTTTTTTTTTTTTTTTTTTTTTTTTTTTCTAAAATTTATTTCACTCATTTCTGATAATAAATATCTCTTAAACTAACTCTGATGTTATTTTTCGTACTTCGTAAGTTACTGAACACTTTGAAATTGATGAACATTTTAGCGAATAAAAATTGCTCTCTTGTTGATTTTTTTCTTTCTCATAAGTTTATCCTTTTATCGTTATCTTTAAATGTATCTTAATGGAAGAAAAAATAGTCATGAAAGCGATATTACTTTTTTTTAATTTACTGTAAATTATATTTATTAATGAGTTTTATTCTACATCAGTATACACAAAGTTTTGAGTTCCGTGCAAAATTCTATATATAAACTCAACAATCAATTGAAGACCTCGGGGCAAAATAATTCTAACGCTCATGTATGAAGTTCTGAGATGGGATGAATTGTATTCCTGAAGATTATTTTCTATTACATGTTTTGATATTTATATTTGCCATCTCTCTTCAGATTCATGTACTACTTGAGGAAAATGAAACAGTCTGTCGTATATGATTGTTTGCACCAAATGCCAAAGTTGAGGTTTATCATTATTTATCCCTGAGGTCTTCAGTTATAAAATGGTGCTGACTTGAATACGTTAATAGGTATTTGCGTTATTATTCATAAGATTAATAGTTCCTGCTGATCATTTAGCTTAGTCAACCACGTGGAGGGAATAATACTAAATGGCCTATGAGTTCGACCTCTTGCTCACAACCTTTATCTAACCAAACTCCAATCACATGGCCGGCCGCGGTGGCCGAGGGGATTGAGGCGCTCCAGTCACGGTCTGCACGGCCACTACGGTCGGGGGTTCGAATCCCCCCTCGGGCATGGATATTTGTGCCGTCCTAGTTCGTAAGTTGTTCTTAAGTAGTTTGTAAGTTTAGGGACTGATGACCCCGTAGTTAAGTCCCATAAGCTTAACAAACATTCCCTTCCATTCCAATCACATGCAACTAATCCTCTTTCTGACCCAGTTTAACAATGAACGCTAGCGTGGTAAATTTTATATGATCTATTTTCCCTCCACTAGATCCCTAACAAAATCACTATACTCGTGAACTCAACAGTATGCAAGCAACAGTCCAAATACGCCCTATTAGTTAACATATTTTCGCTACCTTAGCATCCCGAGAACAAACATGAAGAAAGTCTTACTTCGTTTTTCATAGATACACGAGTTGAAATGAAAGAGCACAGTACCTACAAATTTCTATTCTTCCTGATATCATACAGTCGTGTCCCCATCTCGATCACCACTCTGTACTGACCACGTCCTATCACGGCAACACTCCAATACTAACTACTGCATACTAAATATCCTATAGGAAGTATAAATCTATGGCGATACATATGGTAAAAATGTATTGTGTGTGTGTGTGTGTGTGTGTGTGTGTGTGTGTGTGTGTGTCTGCTCCACATCTCTTCCTAAACTACTGGACCGATTTCAACCAAACTTTGCACTCACACTTCCTACTATCAGACAATAATAGCTGTGGGTTCAGGTAAAATTTCCGGTCTGATGGGCCGTGGTCCAGATGTAAAACTTCCTCCCGACGTTTCGTCTCCAACTGCGGGAGACATCTTCAAGGGTCTTCCAGCTACTGTCACTGTGGGCTGAGGGACTCTCGCATTTATAGAGGGCATAGAGGGCAAGAGCCCCTCGGCCCACAGTGACAGTAGCCTGAAGACCCTTGAAAATGTCTCCCGCAGTTGGAGACGAAACGTCGGGAGGAAGTTTTACATCTGGACCACGGCCCATCAGCCCGGAAATTTTAGCTGAAGACAACGCCGGCCGTGAAAGTTTACATTGTATGATAATAGCTGTGGGGGTAAGAACCACCTACGCCACATAGTTCAAACTTATGAAGTATTAACAATGAGAGACAAAAAAGTGACCCTTAATGGACGTGTGAATAATGAACCTTCATCCATCGACATTTAAGAATAATATCACCTATCAAGCTTGCAAAAAGCTTACGAAACTTTCTGGCTCTGACAATCGTAATAAAATAATGAAAGCAAAGAAGTTTATCCCTTACTACTTTTCCAATGTTCATGAAATACTACTACTTCTACCCAAGTAATTTTATTCGCAAGACATTTTACAGACAGTATACATACGTAACACTGACTGGACTCAATGAGCTTAAGAGGTACAATAGAAAATAGCCTCTGTCGTGTCCTTCACATCGTTTTGCAGACTACACGTCCTGCTGTGGTGTAGCTTATCTTCAACAGTAATACAAATACATAGAATTTCTGTCACTCGCTTCTAAACTTTTGAGTTGAAGCTGAAGATTCGTTATAATTTTATTACATAATGGGTTATAAATTAGACTGTATTACCTCACGTAAAACTATTTACGAAATTTAAAAAAAAGTAAAGCAATCAACAATCCGAAGATTGGTTTGAACACCACAGTGTTTTACTAGGCATGGTCCTGTTTGGAGGTGGTATGCCGTTGCCTTCCTCCGACCTTCGAACTGACTTACCAAGCCAGTTATAGGGGGACCTACAGTTTAACGTGGGTTCCGAACCACGGTGCTACTCGGTATAGTTCACATGAGCAATACTGCCAGAGGTGACAGAAGTGGAAAGAGACAGATAAAAATCTTAGGACCTGGCGGGGATCGAACCCGAGACATTACGAAGCCGATATTCAAGCTATAGTTTGCGATTTCAGTTAATACCTGTTTACAAAATATCATAAGGAATATTTGATTCGTTAGAAGATTATCTGACATGCTGGACCAGAACGTCATTAATAATGGGGATACATCGTTAGAACCGGAACTATCATCCGCTATTTATCACGAAAGTACTTTGCACAGTTGTACGGTACAAACGAACAGACTGTCAACGTTTACAGCTCTCTCAGAAAGACAGCATGTGACGCTCTTATATACAGAGGGTTCATGTCGCCATAATATTGTAACAAAATGTATTAATAATCTGCAAAAGTGAAAAGCCAAGATCGCAAAATACTTCTTTATTTTATGACGACCGATTTCAGTAGGCTGTGCCATCAAACACAACTAGCTCTTTACTCACACGAAGTGATGAGTGCTACCGGCAAGGGTTCTCAAACTGATTCCGTATTTCTTGATTTCCAGAAGGCTTTTGACACCGTATCTCACAAACGGCTTATAATCCAATTTCGTGGTTATGGTATATCGCCCCAAATTTGCGTCTGGATAGGGAATTTCCTGCCAGAGAGGACACAGTTCGTAGTAATCGATGGTAAGGCATCAACTAAAACAGAGGTGATATCGGGCGTTCACTGGGTAGTGTTATTGGTCCTCCGCTGTTCCTTATCTACATAAAAGATTTGGAGGAAAATGTAAGTAGTTCTCTTAGGTTGTTTGCAGATGACGCCGTCACTTACCGTCTAGTAAAATCATCTGAAGATCAAAACCAACTGCAGAACTATCTGAATAAAATATCACTATGCTGTAAAATTGGCAATTAACTCTAAATAATGAGAAGTGTGAAGTTCTCCACATGAGTACGAAAAGAAATCCGTTAAACTTTGTTTACAAGATAAATAAATCAAACGTGAAGGCCGTAAACTCCACAAAATACCTAGGAATTACTATTACTTCAGACTTAAACAGGAAAGAACACATAAATAATGTCGTGGGAAAGGCGAACCAGAGACTGCGTTTTATTGGAAGAACCCTTAAAAGATGCAACAGAACTAAGAAAGAAACTGCATACACTACGCTTGTCCGTCCATTTTTGGAGTATTGCTGCCCAGTGTGGGATCCGTATCAGGTGTAAGTAGTTCATAAGTAGTTTGTAAGTTTAGTGACTTATGACCCCGTAGTTAAGTCCCATAGACTCTACAAACATTTGAACTTTTTTTTTTAATTTTTGATTTGAGACAGTGTCACGGAAATCATACAGGATCTGGGATGGGAATCATTACAGCAACGGCGCTTATCGCTGCGGCGTGGGCCAATTTCGAAACTCCAATCGCCAACATTCTCCTCCGAATGCGAAAATATATTGTTGACTCCCACTTACATAGGTAAAAATGACCATCAGAATAAAATACGAGAAATCAGAGCTCGAACGGAGAGATTCAGGTGTTCTTTCTTCTCGCGCGCTATTCGGTGATGGAATGGGAGATAAAATAGTATAATGGTGGTTCAATGAACCTCTGCCAAGCACTTAAACGTGATTTGCAGAGTATTCCATATAGATGTAGATCTGGTCATATCAAATATGAGCAACTTGTAAAATTTGATATGATCAGATGATGGTGACACAGCCCACTGAAACCAGTCGTCATAAAATAAATAAGTATTTTGCGATCTTGGCTTTTCACTTTTGAAGATTATTAATCTCTCAGATCGCCTCCACAACCTGCGATGGCAGCTAATGTCAAACATGTTGTAAGATCAGAGTTCTGTAAGGAGACTGACAGCTGAAACTCAGCATAAATTAATGGAACATAACGCGTGTAGACATCACGCAAATATCTTTTGACTACCCGATCGCAGATCAGTTACTGCAGTCAGTCAGAACCGTCAGGTACTTTGTGTTACTTAAATTAAAACAGCCCTTAACTATTGTTGAATTGTTGTAATAGTAGCTTTTAATATTATATCTAATAATAAAACGGATTATATGTATGTTTGTTCGTATTTTATGCATTACAGTGTTGTTCATCCGACTGCACACTTGATCTTGAAAAAGTGAAATTTTGAATGGTGCATGACAGAGGGAACTTTACCACGAACTTCGACAAAATCTACGGTTTTATTCCGATCTTGATTGAATTTTGCACACTTAACCTTCAAAACCAGAGGAACATCACCATCTACCTAACGCTTCATACGGTGCATGATGGAGAGTACCTTGCTAGAAACTTAGATACCACTTCACCGATAACCATGTAAGAGAAAGGGGTGGGTGGAGATGATGGCAGAGAGGAGAAGGCGGACGTGAACAGATAGAGGGGGCATGAGAAGGCAGGAAGGGAGAGAGGGAAGGCCATATGGACAGAGAAAGGAGGATATGGACAAAGAGAGGAGACTGACAGAGGGAAAGAGAGAGAGAGGTGGAAAGAGAGGAAAGGAGAGGAGAGGCAGACTAATTTAAACCCAGATAGCGCTGACGTCCTTCCAGAAAGACGAGAACGGCAGCTTACTTTTTTAATCTTGTCTGTAAGAATTAGTGCACAGTGTCATATTTTATTTCTTTGAATAGCCTGCTCGCATTGCAGATCAATTTTGGTTTGTATTGTCGATTGCAAAGTGGTTGGATACAGCTGCGAAGTTGAGGTTCATACAGAAGATATTGAAAACTTCCTCGTAGTTGGGTTTATATTTCTTGAACTTTCTCCAATTTGTGAGACATTTATATATGTATATTTTATCTTAAATGTTGTTTTAATAATAATGATTCATCATATTAAAATTATAAAACATTCATTTTGACGTCATTCAAGAAAGAAGGGCAGTATTGCAAAACTAATTGCGTGATTGTGAAATAAATCACTTTTAACTACCTTGTGCACTCATATGAGGGTAATTAATAACCTCTGAGAAAAAAATTAAACCAAAAATAAAATGGCTGGAATAAATTAGTACCTGCGCGACGCAGGGTTTTCAGCTAGTATTACATAGACATGTAAAAAACATAACAGGATCACTTTAAATCGCTTATATGTCGAAAAAAGCTTACCGCACGCTATTGTAGCGAGCAAGAACTAATAAGCTACTATTATACCAACTAAAACCATACGTCGTACTATGACCTAATGAAAGCTGCGGGTGCAACAGAGAAGAAGACCTCATAACTCCAGCTATATGGAAGACAGATGAAACACTGAGATTTATAGAAATAATTATGGGAAAATGTGATTAACCAGTTATTAAGTATCGTTCGTTGTTCTGAGCCGTATTGTTTGGATGTACGGAAGAGACAAAGAAGGTACAAAGAAGTACTGCGCGCTTTGTTCCTTGTTTGCTGAGTCAGCACGTAAAGATGATAGCTCCGATGGGAGCTGCAAGAAAGCTGCTGTACTTACCAAGGAGACTTATTCTGAGTCATCAGCGAGGTCAAATAGCAAAGTCAGTGACGAAATACAATATTTATCCACCAGCTACTCTCGCAACGACCACAATGTAAAAGCACAAAATTATTATACAGGGTGTTACAAAAAGGTACTGCCAAACTTTCAGGAAACATTCCTCACACACAAAGAAAGAAAATATATTATGTGAACATGTGTCCGGAAACGCTTAATTTCCATGTTAGAGCTCATTTTATTACTTCTCTTCAAATCACATTAATCATGGAATGGAAACACACAGTAACAGAACGTACCAGCGTGACTTCAAACACTTAGTTACAGGAAATGTTCAAAATGTCCTCCGTTAGCGAGGATACATGCATCCACCCTCCGTCGCATGGAATCCCTGACGAGCTGATGCAGCCCCGGAGAATGGCGTATTGTATCACAGCCGTCCACAATACGAGCACGAAGAGTCTCTACATTTGGTACCGAGGCTGCGTAGACAAGGGTTTTCTAATGCCCCTATAAATGAAAGTCAATACGGTTGAGGTCAGGAGAGCGTGGAGGCCATGGAATTGGTCCGCCTCTACCAATCCATCGGTCACTGAATCTGTTGTTGAGAAGCGTACGAACACGTCGACTGAAATGTGCAGGAGCTCCATCGTGCATGAACCACATGTTGTGTCGTACTTGTAAAGGCACATGTTCTAGCAGCACAGGTAGCGTATGAAATTACGATAACGTGCTCCAGTGAGCGTAGGTGGAAGAACATGAGGCCCAATCAAGACATCACCAACAATTCTTGCCCAAACGTCCACAGAAAATTTGTGTTGATGACGTGATTTCACAACTGCGTTTGTTAACATTGCACTGACTGCAAAACCACGTTCGTGATGAACGCTAACCAGTCGATGCTACGTACTGATGTGCTTGATGCTAGTACTGTAGAGCAATGAGTCGCATTTCAACACAAGCACTGAAGTCAACATTACCTTCCTTCAATTGGACCAACTGGCGGTGAATCGAGAAAGTACAGTACATACTAACGAAACAACTGGGTATTTTGACAATTGTGTGCACGAATTATTTCAATTTACATTTAAAGAGAAATACTAAAATGAGCTCTAACATGGAAATTAGGCCTTTCCGGACACATGTCCACATAACATATATTCTTTCTTGGTATGTGAGGAATGTTTCCTGAAAGTTTGGCCGTACCTTTTTGTAACACCCTGTATAAAACACGAGATAGACGTGAGTTAGCTACATTGTCCCCAGACAGTGAAATACGAACGATATGGCTCAGTGCGTCACAGTAATTTAAATACGAAATTGATGCGTGTAGCCTTGAATTCTATACCATAAAACAGTTGTGTAAGTTCTTCAGTTATTAGAAAATTGTCTCGTTTGACATCCAGCCTTCATATAGAGAAATAAACCTTCAATTAGTACATTTTTGCAATATACGTAGTGGCTTAAGTTGGTTCAAAAATGGCTGCTGAATACCACATGATGTTCAGCTGACCAATAGTAAGACGAGATTGTCGGCAATCTACACATTAAAAGTTGTCAGTATATTCTGTATGCAGAGCTTTACTAAAGAGAACATGCTGTTGCTATCAGGCACAGATTGGATTGCAGGACAGCTGATCTCACTTGCCAAAGATAATCCGTATGGAACAAAATTGTCATGATAACCTACGATAATACTAACTTGCGATCTAAGAAATTATGAGTTCAATCTGTCCAAATAAATACAAAGCCACAACATACCGAACGCGTCCCTAAATTAATTAGAAAATACTAAAACCTGGCTTGACTAATTAAAACAGAAGAAAAAGGTTTCTCAAATAGGACATCGTTAAAATGGGGCCTAATATGTCCTCTAGACAGTTCTGTCTTCTCATTTAGCACGTTGTTGAAATCCTCCCTTAAAGCAGAAAAGAAATCTCAATTTCCTCTAATTTAATTAGCTACTCTTCTTCGTCCATAAACCGAATTATCCTCATGCTATCATTGATACTACTCGATGAATGTTGCTTGATCTTCAGGTGCTTCGTCTCCGCCGATGAGCCATTGTCTGTATTATTGTGCTCTTTAAAACTTACATTTTAAAGTAAAGGTAGTCCCAAAACATGCCGTACTGACTAATACGAAATTGACAACTGGTGCGTGATTTGCCTCAATACTTCACCGAGACACAGTTGTACGATGGCGTCTAAACAGATTAATTATTTTTGTTTCATTATTACTAAATTCTGCCTACATAAATGTGGAGTATTGTTATCCAAACTATGTGATAAGTCTCACGAGAAAAAATAACTGTTGACAAAAATTAGTTGCTTATTATTAATAATATGCTAATTACTCATATTTTAGTTCATGCTACAATCGTCCGCTGCTCTGACCAAAATACAGTCAACAGTTTCTGAATACCTGTGACAGGCAGTTAAATATTGCGAAGTAAAAGAGAAAATAGCTGGTGAACAGCAGGCTTCTGTTTAGCCGCACCTGATGACATCGCCGTTCCGTTCTTATTTTTCGATAATTATGGTTCTGCTTCAACAGTGGTTCCGTGCGTGTTTTGATACAAGATCTGTTAGGTACATTTTGAATTCTTTGTACGTCGCAGGTACTGATTACTTGATTGAATGTGGCACAGAGAAATAATAAAGCATTAAAAGCATTAAATTCGCCTTACAGCGAAACTAGACGCAGCTGTAGCCGCAGCCTAAAGTTTAAAGACCTCCATGCTTCCGTTTCAGAAAATCGCCAGAATAGTTTCTTCAACAACTCAGTAGATGATTTTTTTATTATTATTATTATTTAATTTTGTAATAGTGAATCTTTTTCTTTAATTCTAAAAATATTTCTGTAGGTTAAAAACTTTATTCCACCAATACTATTTTGCTGTTCATAACTATTTTATAGTGCGCCTCGGTTGCACAGTTGTAAAGTGCCAGACTACAAATCCAAAGGTCGCGGGTTCAGTCCCCGCCAGGTCCCAGGATTTTTATCTGTCACTTTCCACTTCTTTCACCTCTGGCAGTATTGCTAATGTGAAAAATACCGAGTAGCACCATGGTTCGGAACCCACGTTAAACTGGCTGGGTAAGTCAGTTCGAAGGTCGGAGGAAGGCAACGGCATACCACCTCCAAACAGGACCATGCCTAGTAAAGCACTGTGGTGTTCAAACCAATCTTCGGATTGTTGACTGCTTTACCTTTTTAACTATTTTATTAGCTATCAACACTGGAATTACCAAATAGAGAAAAACTGGCAACTTAGGGCCATAACGAACATCTCTGTAACCGTTCTGACTGAATAAAATATATGGGGGAATAGTAGGCAATGCTAGAAGACCTGACAACTAGAGCTTTCAGTCATTGTTCATTGGACGCTGGACACCGTAAGATAATCCTCACCTGACCGCCAGACCTATGTGACACGTGGCTCTTTATTCCTGTCCCGACCTTACCTCTACTTTATAATCTGTGTCCTTACAAAGTTTCATGCTGTGCTTCTTCCATATCTCAACTCTGGACTTCAAACTCATTCTCTGACTTGGAATATTCCTTTTCAGCTTTAGAGTGAGTTTCAAAAAGTTTTCAAAAGGTACCCATAATCTCTTTGTCTTCCATCGGACAATCTTTATACCGTCTATTGACTATACCTCTAGTTTGAAGAACCAACCAGTTTACAAAGAACCTTCCTACACGGAGACGTTATTCCGACTATGCAATTAAATGTACGGCACTTTGTTTTTACCAAATGTTCTGTGCCTCTGTTATTTGTGCGTCATCAATAGTGATCACTAATATTTTTTTTTTTTTAAGGTGTATGAGAGTTGCAGTTATTTTAATGGCAAAAAAGTTACTAGAATGCATTTTTCTTTGTTATGCTATTGCTTAATACGTGAGATACAACTTTCGCAGTACTAGTTTTCTGACGTTAAAATACCGTTTGGTGACAGGATCTTTTTATATTTTTAGTACATGATTGTCATTCTGCATATTAGTTTAGTTGGTCAGCATAATCCAAATGTCCTGTTTATAGCCTTTTAATGATACATTTATCAAAACACGCCACTTACACAAATCACTAGGCGTTGATTGCGCGTATTTCTACAGTGTCTTGTGTCCTGTAGCAGTGTGTTTATTATTCGTCTTTTTCATTCGTTTCTGATGTCTGTATGTAATTTTACATTTGTTTATCGTCTTTGTACATATTTTGTTATGTAATTGCGTGTACCATTCACATTTGAGTTACTCTTGTGTATCTCTCTCTCTCTCTCTCTCTCTCTCTCTCTCTCTCTCTCTCTCTCTCTCTCTCTCTCTCTCTCTCTCTGTGTGTGTGTGTGTGTGTGTGTGTGTGTGTGTGTGTGTGTAATGTTAGGTATTTCTATTGTAATTGTTCACACTAATGCTCTTCATATCCTGTTCCATGTCAGTTTATTCCTATCAATGGGTTGTCAGATATTCAGGAAAAAGAGATTGCATCATCTACTAGTTCAGATTAGTCGATGAATTAACCAGTACGGTAGATGAATTAGTACAGAAAATAGATAAACTTCATGTAGATGTAAACAGCATTTCACGATGATAAACTAATACTTCTTCTATATATAACAATAAAGAAATAGAGACAACAAAAAGCACACATTTAACATCTACGAAACGTCAACAGTAACAGTTGCAATATTACTGATACCAATTCAAACCACCCACACAATAACTAGTAGTTCTAGGACACATGCTACATAGACTGATTAAAACTCTACACAGAAGAAAAATTAACTTTTAGTCATAAGCATTGGATATAACGATATACACACATTCAATACAAAGAGTCAACCACAAAATCAAGACCACAAAAGAAAAATTAAAACAGTCAACACAAACACAAGGAAACCTCAAAAACAGCACAGACACACACGAAACAGTAATACTCATTATGACATTGCTAACAAAAAAACTGATGCATTCAAATATATAAACACAAATCAACACCAGACTAGTAAGTATAATAAAGAAGAGAAGATTGCACATGGATAACAGCACACGTAATGCATTCCAGTCAATTACAACCATAAATAAACTAGACAAACACCAAATAGAATGTCAAGAGTGCAAAGCAGAGTATCTACAGTGCATTAACAGTACCGCTACATTTTTTGCTTTCTCCTCTATAGCCGTTACTTTCGTTCCAAGTGCCAGATGTTAACCTCTACGTAGAGTTTACACTTTGTTATTAGTACGAAAATATGTATCAAACACGCTGAGGAATATATAAGCATGGTATACATTGTGTTTAATCATATTATGTAAGACATAGCAGCCAATAAAATTCATACACACATCGATGTTTATAGATATAGGATATAAATTCCACACGTGCGAAGCCGGGGTGGTTTTCTAGTAACATAATTTTTTATGCTATAAAGTAGTTAAAAAGTGCCACTGAAAACGAATGACAAGAACTGGCTTAGTTTCTGAATGAAAGAGGTTTATACAATAAGAAATTTTACCCCAATAAAAAATTACTTAAGAGTAAAAAACATATATAATATTTCCCTTCTCTGGGGCCCGCAGTTTAGAGTATGTCGTTATCGACATGTTCAATACCACAATAATTATAAATTATTTTAACACTGCTTTAAAACTTTATTATCTCACTATAAGCTTATTTCGGCCTTAGGCCATCATCAGGTGTTCTGTAATACGAGTAACATAGAAGAGTTGTTACATATATTCTTATAACATAAATACATAAAATTATTACAAAGTTTACTTACATTACTTATAATATTGTTGTTGTTTATTTGCTGCCCAGTTGATTATAGCAACTGATGTAATGCTTATATATTACTGCTTATCTGTATATGTGCAGCAGCACTGGTTATATGATTAGATTTTTTATCAGTTTTTGATAGTGGCAGTCCGCAGTGGCAGCATCCAACGGTATTATGTTTACATGGTTACCAGTAATTTATACATTAATATCTTTGATTTATTGGTTTTGTATTGGAGTATTACGTGGTTTTACTATGGCTTTGGAATTTTTTGTTTTTATCGATTCTCTTGTTTGTTTATAATGTGAATAAAATGTTCGATGTATTTTTTATGTTTCAATTCGGTTTGTTCATTTAGCACATCGTTCTGGTTTTTGTGTATATTGTGTATATTTAATCACGGAAAAACACGATGTAAAACCTATAGAGGAAGCCTTAAAAATTTTACACATTATACAAAAAGGGCCAAAAATGAATATCTTCGAGGAAATCGAACTATATTCCCATATACACAACAACCAGAACGATTTACTAAATGAACAAACCGAAATCAAACATAAAAAATACATCGAAAATTTTATTCATATTATAAACAAACAAGAGAATGGATAAACACCAAAGATTACAAATCCACAGTAAAACTCCAAAACAAAATCAATAAATCAGAGATATTAATGTATAAATTACTGGTAACCACAGTCTAACGTACACAGTCACGACACTCCCACAGATTTTTGTTATACGCTGCGATAGTAGCGCTCCAAGCGGCTGGCAAGCTACGTTTCTGAATACAGTAGTGCAAATAGTATCGTTTAGATTGACTTTAGCATACTTTTTACATTAGGGAACGTATGTAGTGCTTTATAAATAGGTAATACTTTAAAAATAGCTCCCCATTTGCCTTTCTCATGTTTCATAAGATCCCTGATAAGGTACGAAACGGTACATTACAGGACAGTTAATTTACAATCATCCTGTAACACACAGGCTTTAAATGAGTAATTTTATTTTCTATTAAAAATAAAAATGCCTAGTAAACACCTTTATCAGAGAGACGTCAATTTCTACGCAGGAACGTTAAGTATTCTTCATTACAATTCCAGTAAAATCGGTGAGGGTGGGACATTGGAAACGTATATAGAATGCAATACATACGGTATTGAACATACCAAATCAACCATCACAGCTATAGCTGAAGGAAAAACGCCACAGACATGGCAATATAACGATAAAAACAGCCAAACTGTTTTCCAACAAAGAAGAACAATTGTTGTTACATCTGAACCACAAACGGCAAGAATAATCAAAACATTGGTTTTTGTAAAAGCTAAAGTAATTACACTTAAAAGAATATGCACTTAAAAGAATATGCACGTATAAGAAAGACGAGTGATGTGTAAAAATGTGAGAATCTTTAGACTCCGTACCGAATTGATACACGTCAAAAACTGGCTGTCATAGTAAGAACAGACCATAATATAAATTGATTATACCATTATGTTTATATGCAACTTACTTTCAGCGGAATAAGCTGCAAATATACACATATTCGTAAGTATTTGTTCATTATCGAGTTATTCTTTATACCATTGAATCATTTAAATGAGGCTGTTTTTATATTAATTTCCGTCTTATGTTTGTCTCTCGGTATTTTAATAATGCTTGTAACGCAAAAATTATAGTAAGTACTTCGTTAATTACGTACAAAAGCGATTATAAACAAACATCACTACTTCGACAGCTTACCCACCGCTAGGAGCGCTAGTGTCGCAGTAGCTGTCAGCTGGTAACAACTTTTACAGCAGTGAGTGTCGTGACTGTATATGTTAGACTGTGTGGTAACCATGTAAACTTATAATATCGTTGGATGCTTCCACTACAGACTGCCACTATCAAAAACTGATAAAAAATCTAATCATATAACCAGTGCTGCTGCACATATACAGATAAGCAGTAATAGATGAGCATTACATCAGTTTCTATAATCAATTGGGCAGCAAATAAACAACAACAATATTATAAGTAATGTAATTAAACTTTGTAAAAATTTTAAGTAATTATGTTATAAGAATATATTCTGATGACACTGCCGGCCCTCTCATCTCAATGTTATCGTACGACACCGTCTGCGTCGGACCCGGAATCGTGTGGTTCAGTAGTGATATATGTTGCGTGTGAAGTTAGTTACAAACAATATAACCAGCCTAGGAATCAGTGTAGGACAGTGTCTCGGTGATACTGTGATTAGTGAACAAGTGATAGATTTCATTAATTTAGTGATTTGTATTAGACGTTTCCAGACAGTTCTATAAACAATAGTTTAGTCATTGTACATTATTTCAGTAACTAAACAGACGAATTGTAAAAACTTTTGTAAAACAAAGAAACATGAAAATAAATAGCATTGTATATACGTCAGGTTCATAAACAAGTTGCGTAGACCAGCTAATTGTGTTAATTAATGTAATAGTCGAGATTTGAAGATAGTAAATTCGTTGTATATATTGACTGACGTGAGATTTGGAGTATATTTTGAGAATGGCCAAGATATTTGATAGTTCAATATATGTTAGGAACATGTATGATGTACTCATTAACAAATTAATTGACATTTATCATTAATCTTTGTTGTGAAACAAATAGTACCGCGATTAAGACTTAAAAAATATGCGACATCTAAAATTATTGTATGGATAGTTTTGATTTTATATTGTGATTATTTTTGTGTACATGAAATGTTTTACTTGTGTGTTTGGTAATTGTAAATTAGTATATTCAGTTGTTATGAACAATGCGTAATGTAATGTCATTATTGTCGATGTTATATATTTGCCTCACCGCCTTGCGTGGGAGAGTTCGAGTTTTAGTCGTTTGTCAAGTGCTCCGGAAGCTATGTCAGTCTGCGTTTTAAAATGGAAGTACTATCAGCTAAGTTCTGTTGCATTGTTATGAAGTTGTAATGTTTTGGTGGAGAAGCTGTTTGATTGGAAATTAAAGAAGAAGTGAAAAATTGTACCTACGAGTATTTATTTCTACCACGACGCCCCAGGAAAATAATGTTGCAGCGAGCAGAACCCCCATACATCGTAATGTTGAAAAGATGAGTATTATGTTTGAAAGTGGTAGAAAGGAATGTAATTACTTAAAAATCTAGTAAACATAATAATATGTAACAACTCCTCTATATTACTCGTATTACAGAACACCTGATGATGGCCTAAGGCCGAAATAAGCTTATAGTAAGATAATAAAGTTTTAAAGCAGTGTTAAAATAATTTATAATGATTGTGGTATTGAACATAAATAATATACTAAGAGAAAAAAAAAACATAGATTCCAATTAAGTGAGCTAGAAATTCAAGTTAAAAACTGCTGTCAAAATTTCATATTTCTAGGTGCAATATTTCCAGATAAAAAGGTAAGGTAAAGCAGTCAACAATCCGAAGATTGGTTTGAACACCACAGTGCTTTACTAGGCATGGTCCTGTTTGGAGGTGGTATGCCGTTGCCTTCCTCCGACCTTCGAACTGACTTACCCAGCCAGTTATAGGGGGACCTACAGTTTAACGTGGGCTCCGAACCACGGTGCTACTCGGTATTTTTCACATGAGCAATACTGCCAGAGGTGAAAGAAGTGGAAAGTGACAGATAAAAATCCTAGGACCTGGCGGGGTTCGAAACCGCGACCTTTGGATTTGTAGTCTGGCACTCTACCACTGTGCAACCGAGGCGCACATAAAAAGTTAGCAACACTAACAACTGGAGCGTTCCGACTTCCCACAACGGCTCGAGCATTCCAGCGGCGAGAAGCATGGCCCGTGGAGACCGCAGGGCGCAGCCGTAGCCGCAGCCGAGCCCACATAAAGCAGCGCGCTACGCCACACCATGCCACAACACGCCTCCGTTTATTTCCCTGGCCTGCACGCTGAGTTAGGCAGCGCTCCTAATGTGGTCGCAACACACGCTCACTTTGCTCGCCCCGCCTCGCAATCACGTCGCCAATGCCGTGTACCGTACTCTGCATGTGCGCTCGCACACTTCAGAGCATTTCCAGTACCACAAAACAGCATCTGACGCATTCTGCAAATACTGCAGAGTAAATTGTAATATGCGGCTGTTTGCTGATGATGCTGTGGTGTATGGGAGGGTGTCGTCTGTAACTGACTGTAACAACACACAGGATGACTTAGACAACATTTCTAGTTGGTGCGAAGATTGGCAGCTAGCTCTCAATGTGGAAAAATATAAGGTGATGCGCATAAAACATCCCATAACAATCCCATAATGTTCAAATGTTTGTTAAGCTTATGGGACTTAACTACGGGGTCATCAGTCCCTGAACTTACAAACTACTTACGAACTACCTTATACTAAGGACGGCACAAATATCCATGCCCGAGGGGGGATTTGAAACCCCGACCGGCTAGACAAGTTTCCTCACTTGTCAACAGAACACGAAAATCAGTGATACTGGATAACACTTTGCAACTGCAAGTTGAAGAGTGTTATACTAACGTGATCTAACTAAAGATTATTTCACCGAGTGGTCCTCCTAAAATAAAAATGTATTTTCATAGTGATAATGTTAGGGAAGTTATTCAGACGTATACGTCTCTGCTACCATATGGTGATGACTTTCTCCAGTCATACCTCTTAAAAGCGCTCAAGTTAGAACACTAAGCATATCACACTGCTTCGAATATAATAAACGTATTAGACATCCTGCGCATATACGTCGAGGTGTCTGTGTACTTTGTAGTTACTAACCCGATCAATATGCTGCTTTTATCTCTTTAAAAATAGCTACTCTCCATTTTCATGGAAGACTATCACCTAAAGCTACAATTTAAAAAATTAAAGACTATTTCACGTATTTGGAGTGTTTACTCTCAGATCCCAAAACGATTTCGACGTATGTAAATTACAAATAAATCTACGAACTGTTTGAAATTCGGACTATATACGGAACTGTGGCACACCGAAAGTGGCAAAGATAATTTACAGTTTCTATCACCACCTAACAGAACCATTTTCACGGTAAACTTGAGATAAACTCGATCAGGGAAATACAAATTGCAATATTTCCAGGAAAACTGAAGCGAAACAAATGGCAGCCTTGGATATCAATTACTTTTAATGTCGACTGTGTAAATATGACTCCTGTTCAGTGCAATCAAAGAGGTCCAAGGAAATAGGCAGTGGCTTACCACCACTGCTTCTACCCGAGAAGTCTCTGAGTAGATTTTCATTCAGGAAATTCAAGAAAAGGGCCACCCTGGTGTTCAAATCATAAGAAGAACCCTCATGTAAGCAGTAAGGGTAAACATTGTGGTGCCAGTAAGTTTTAATGGGAATATGTCTTGTACTAACACTCATTTTTTTATAAAATGTTAAAATCCAGTTTACTGTATGTTTCTCTAAGCTCAGTGTCAACTTTTTTATCGCCAGTATTAACAAATCTGAATGACATTTTAGCAGTAAGTAGTCTTATTTGCATGCTTATATTAAGTGTAAGGAAGTCTTTTCTGAAGGCATTTGTGTGGAGTGTTGCCTTGTATGGGAGTGAGACATGGACGATAAACAGTGCGGACAGGAAGAGAATAGAGGCTTTTGAAATGTGGTGCTACAGAAGAGTGCTGAAGATTAGGTGGGTAGATCGCATAACTAATGAAGAGGTACTGAACAGAATTGGTGAGAAAAGGAATTTTTGGCATACCCTAACTAAAAGAAGGGATCGCTTGGTAGGACACATTCTTAGACATCGAGGAATCGTAAATTTAGCATTGGAGGGAAGTGTGTGGGGTAAAAATCGCAGAGGGAGGCCAAGAGACGCGTATAGTAAGCAGATTCAAGTGGATATGGGTTGCCGTTCTTATGAGGAGATGAAAAGGCTTGCTCAGGATAGAGTAGGGTGGAGAGCTGCATCAAACCAGTCTCCGGACTGAAGACCATAACAACAACATATGCATTGATATTATCGACAAGTAATTTGTACAGCATTAAAATACCAATAATTAAGGAAAATTGAAGGCTGAAATTTGAAATAAATACTGAAAACAAACGATTAATATTTCTGATAGGATGAATGAACAGAACTGTTGAGCTATGTCTTCTAAATGTATGTACAAAATCTGAAATATGAAAATTGTGATGAGTGTACCACAAGTTGTTCTTCTTTAATACCATTAAACAAAAAAACAAAAAAACAAATCCAGCGATCACAGGCCCTGCAGAGCACACGCTGCTTCCACGCTCTGCCTCCATTCCCTCCTGTTCTGCGCCCGGTTCCTCCAGGTGTCTTCAATCCCCAGGTCTGCCAGGTCGTCCATCCAGCGCTGCCTTGGTCGTCCGATGGGGCATTTGGTGTTTGGTTTGCCTTCAAGTGCCATCTTCGCCTGTCTTCCTTCTGGCATACGGGCTACATGGCCCACTCACTGGATTCTCTTGCTCTTTATCGTCTGTAAAATATTTGGCTGTCGCATCAGAAAGTAGATTTCCTCATTCGTCCTCCTCCTCCATTCTCCGTTTAATGGTATTCTCCGTAGATAATATAACGGAGAATACCATTAAAAACATTAAAAATTTATAACTCGAAAACCAAACACTTGGTCGTATATACTGTATGTTAGTATATTAGACTACGTGAAACCTAATTTTTATCATTCCTCTAAAGACAGCACATCGTTTGTACTTCTCCTGCGCTTCCAGTCGGACACGCTGTGCCATTCAACGACGTCGGACAGTTCTGTTTTACAACGAGCTCTCGCAATCAAGACGGCGATTGAGCCCAAAAGAAGCTGCTGCGGGCACAACCAACACCACCTGGAAGAGAAGGCCTCACAGCTGGCCGTGCCTACGTCACACCAAGAGACCGCGGCCGCCAGTTGACTGGCTGGCCGCTGGGGCACGCCCACCGTCTCGTAGCGGCCGACCAGTCAGCTTGCGTTCGCGGCGTCTCGGTGTGACGGAGGCACGGCCAGCTGTGATGCCTTGTCTTCTAGGTGGTGTTGGCACAACGATGTACCCTACTTCTGGACCACCCTGTTCACTACCTGCAGTGTTGGGGTGCGCCGGACTCTGTGGCTCCGGACAAGTGTCAACAAATTCCCTCTCTGGGCAAGTGTCATTCCGGGCGTCACAAACTCTCAAATACTGGTCAAAAATGTTCAAATGTTTGCAAAGCTTATGGGACTTAACTGTGGGTTCATCAGTCCCTAAACTTACAAACTTCTAAGGATTCGAACCTCCGACGCGGGAGGCCGCGCGATCTACAACATTTTCAATTTCACCACTTAATTTATTTCAACGATCTAGAACTGTCGAGATGTTTTACTATTTTGAATTAGTAGATAATTAAAAAACTAAAGTCGCCTCTCTCTAAAAACCTAGTGTTTCTTTGTACCTTTAACGAATATGTTCTTGACTTAATTTAGATATAATTTTATTTTAACACCTGAAAATTTAAACTTTAAATTGATCAATAACAGTTTCATTGCGGCACAAAAATCACTACACATTTTTGCTGTTAAATTTGCAACGTTTGTTCTCCTTTTCTCTTCAACTGCAATATGTTTTCCATTGTATAACATAAATTCGTCGTGACGCACTCTGTGGTTGCTAAAAATACGCAACGATCAAACGCCCTATATTGATCACTAGAGTCGCACCTCCGTTTAAAGGGAGTTGTAAAGATAACCAGTGGAATGTTACACTGTAGTTTTGTCTAGTCATCTGTTACCACGCAGTCACTCAGATCACAGGTAACCTGCCCAAATCCCGGAGCTCATAAAGTGAATCTCATTACCATGTTCAGAAAATGATGGACTCACTTCCGTCAGAAACTTAATAACATTTCATACATTCTCTTTGATACTCATTGCTGCAAAGATATTTTAAAGACAAGCGAAAGGGCAGTTTGACGATCGTGTCGTGATTTTCAGAGCTGGTGTGTAAATGTGCACGATGAAGAGCAGGTTATCCAGACCGATGAAATAATACAAAAGCGGCTAAAAACCCGATCTGATCTATGATTGGCAACTGATGTTCTGTCTGAAGAGTTTCTTCATTCGTAATTGTTCGTAATCTCTGTGGGTTTGCTGCCGAATCAAACTCATTTAATATTTCGACTATACACCTGTTCGCCATCTTCAGGAACGCCGCTGCTGCTGCCTAGTCCCGTTTAAGACTGATGCTAGCAAAGACGTTCAAATGTTTGTAGAGCTTATGGGACTTAACTACGGGGTCATCAGTCCCTAAACTTTCAAACTACTTATGATCTACCTTATACTAAAGACGGCACATACAGCCATGCCGGAAGGGGGATTCGAAACCCCGACGGCGAACTGCTGCGCGCACCGCAACACGGCGCTCCAGTACGCACGGATAATCCGCCGCGGCCTGGTGTTAGCCGCGCGGGAATGGCGGCGTAGTCTAAGGCACCATACTTCAGATCGTTTGACCTCTCCCGCTAGAGGTAGTCCTAACTCGGGCATGGGTGTGTGTGTTGTCCTTATCGTATTCTATAGTTTGTAAGTCTTGGGACCGATGACCTGCGAGGGTGAAAACTCGGGGTGAGAGTTTAAGTAGGGAAAGTTTAATTTTTAAAACTCACAACCACCAACTGCGAACCAAATTCCTAACATGCAAAAACACTGGAACTGCGATTGCTACTGCTTGACTCGTTTAATAGGGCATGATATCACACTTTCGCGTCTTTCCTTCCCTGCATATGATTAACAAAAAATTCATAATAAAGTCCAGTTCATGTGAGAAAAGGATGTACTAACTACTATTTTTGAAAACACATGAAAGTTCACATTATGTTGTTTATTTCACCATATTATAACCCTGTGGCTGATGCATCTGTACGTCGACATATTTACTTAATAAAGTTATAGCTCGTGAGCCCCCAGACAAAATGAATATTTGTCGCAAATTGTTTCCACACCATGTGCCTGTCTCAAATACCGTTTTGCGACGACACGTGTTACATTAACAAAACACAGTCAATGCGATGTTCCACCGGCTAAATATTCACAACACACAGTAGCACTCTGATATACTTGGTGCAGTCTACGACGAGCAACCACACCTGGCGATTGCCACACAAAATGCTATAGTCTCCACGTGGAGGTCCTCATGCCGACCGTGCAGAGCGACGCCGCGCCCTGCCAGCTACCGCACTCGCTCCCGACTCCTGACTGCCTACCTGGGCCGCGCGCGCGCGCCAAAAGCCCAACTGCCGGGGTTTTTCCCTACGTCATCAACTTCCCCAAGTGAGCTGTTCTAACCGACTTGCCAACGTACAGCGCTCAGCCAATACATTTTTAAAACATTACTTAAAATCAAAATAATTACACTACACATTAAACAAATGTCTTCTTAGGTTTTTATATTGGTATAAACATCCTTTGTACTATTTACTATAATTGTACAATTTCTTATATCACAGATAAGTGATTTAACTGAATATTTCAAGATAAAATACACAAGATTAATTGAAAATAAAATGAGAAATAGTTAATATATTATTTTTATAAACAAACATTGCCAT
Organism: Locusta migratoria; assembly: GCA_026315105.1. Lineage (NCBI taxonomy): Eukaryota > Metazoa > Arthropoda > Insecta > Orthoptera > Acrididae > Locusta > Locusta migratoria. The sequence continues at coordinate 467,276,144 of CM048744.1, read as the reverse complement.
GCTAGTTGTGTAACTGTCTTGTATTCATTTGGTAATTTATTACTTTTCATTGTCAATTAAACATATTACGCCAGATGTGACTATATCAGCTAATGTATTGTTTATTTGTCAACAGGCTATTTTGTAATGAGGGCCTTAAAGGTTCCTAACTGCATCGTATTACTTCGAATGCAAGTAGTATTAGAATATTTTATTTCACGCTGTGCACTGCACTGCGCCTGGCACTCGCAATTGTTCCTCTCTCCCCTCACCGGAAACTAGCCTGGAAAATCCTAAGCTGGAACAAGCCACCAACGTCGGCCTGCTCGCTGGCCTCCCGTCAGCTACAAGCACACAGCAAATCTCAACGTGGAGAATTTCTACCTATGGCCTAACTATAAATGTTGTCACCCAACTGCGAACATATATTGCTGCCATAATTAATAAGATTAAAATTGTGTAACATTTAGTGCATTGGCATGGTCAATGTTTGCAGTGAACTTCATCCTGTTAAATTACAAATGCTATTAATTACCAATATTTCTAATGGGCGGTAATCTCACAGACCCTAGTAGTTTGATCCCTTAGATTCACAAACATTTGAACGTTTTTTAGCGTCTTTTAGGTTTCATGTCTTTGATAAAGTGTATTGGGTAGTTGTAGCCTGTAGCTTTCACTCCTATTGGTTTGAGTTTGGCGTGTGTGTGTGTGTGTGTGTGTGTGTGTGTGTGTGTGTGTGTCACTGCTTCTCATTTGTCTGTACTGTGTAGGGGGTTCTGTATGTTTGTCTGGTACCTGCTGATGTACGCGTGGTTTTGAATGGTGCGGGAGCAGGGTAAGGAATGGGGTTGTGGATGGAAGTGAGGATTCTCTCTCTTTGATTTAATCGTCAAAGGTCGTCATAGAGTGTTTGTTCTTGTCGCGGGACATTTCATACCGACCTAGGGAGCGGATGATTTCGTTTCCAGATATGGAGGAGCTCTCATAAAAAGCTCTTGTCAGTTCTTGGAAACGCTCTTTCGGGTAAGGAATTCCTGCAACAACGTGCAGATTGCCTGTGGGAAACCAATAGGGCAGGTAAAGGGCTCCCTTGAGAACGCGGTTTTGCAACCACTGGAGTTTCCCAGGTGTTGTTGGTCCACGTACCCCCAAGGCAGGGCAGGCATACTCCGTTTTTGGACGTATCAAGGCACGAGATACTAACGCTGCAGTTCATTGTCTTACGTAAGTGTCTGGCGCGTATACGTCCGACCACAGTTGCTGCCTCCTAGACTTGGCTGGTGGCGCCGCCCTTAGCAAAATAATGTCGGCAAAGATGTATCGCACTAAACAGACCTAAGAAACTGGCGCTAATGGCATCACAGAACGTGTCGAAAGCCTCACAATTTCTAAGATAGCCATGGATACCGCGACTTACGTTCAAAATAGGCACCGGAAATGGAGCGCTATTACAAGGTACGAACTATTGTTTTCCCCAGAGTATTACACACAACGATACGTGGATACGCTACAACAGAGATTCAAAACAAGTCAGCAGTGTCTCCTTTTGATCAGAAAAAAAGCAAGCCATCCTTTTTCAGGTCGAAAACTGACGGTTAGTATTTTCTGGGGTCGAAAGAGCGTTCATTCATTGATATAATGAAACGCTCACTGAACTAAGAAGTACTATCTAAAAGCGACGGTGCGTGAAAGTGTCGCTCGATAGTAGTATTGCACGTCAAGGAATATCCATAAATCGCTGTTAGTAACAAGGGGAAAATTCAGCAGCCCCGTTGTAAACTCACTTCGAACAATGGCCTGATAGGTAACAGTCTGAAGATGACAAACAGGAAAGAAATTAGGTTAGAGACTACGTTCCGTCGACAGCACTGTCGTTAAAGACGGAGAAAAGCTCGTATCAGGAAAGGACAAGGAAGGAAATGAGCCGTGGCATTTTTCAATAAACCATTCCAGCATTCGAGGAAATGCATACCGTAAACCATCAGCTGTTTATTATTTTTCAATCTTCTACCGGTTTCGGTTATAAACCATCTTCACGGAAGACTATTAAATAAAAATACAAAAACAGAATTGTACACAAGCTGAAGTAAAATACGTAATATAAATCAGTATTTTCATATAGTAAGTACACAGACTGATCAAACAGGTGCATTATATTTGACAATGTTCAGTCCAACCAGTTGAGAATTCCCAGATCTAGATTTCGGCACCATCTAAGGGTGCCTTCATCAGAAGAATAAAAATTAAAACATAAGACGTGCAATTACGAGCAGTGTGCTCAAGTCCAAACTTATAAAATTATGCAACATGCAACACTGGTACCGAAATCTAAATCAAGGAACTTTATCAAATTCTGCAACTGGTTGGGCTGAACTTTGTCAAATATGCTGCAGTCGACAAATCATCAATAAACCTTTAACAAAAAGTGATGCTACGTTCTTCTCTGACCTGAGAAGTGCGAGCAGCGCGTGTGGATGCGCAGGGAAGCAACAGGAACCAAAACACAAAGCACGCTACGCCAGCTTAGTGGCCATTGTTTCAGGCAGTGCTGAGTCAGCCCTGGACACAAAGAGGAATTAAAGAGCAATTAAAGAGCGTGAAGACCACACGCGCTTAAGATAATGAAATCAGTGACAGCGGAACATCAGGAGAGTGGCGCACAAGTACGTCCGCTGGCCAAGGACACTGGCAGTTACAGAAGAAAGGTACGAAAAGCCATTGAGATTTACAAGAATAAATGTAATACCAGTAGAGGAGACGGCTATACGTTTACGACAGGTTCGTAGTTTCACACCATCAAGGATGTAAATATTCTGCCACGATGCACGAGTAATAAAAACAACGACTTGGCCTCTGTGAAACGACAGCAATATTTTGAAAAACATTCCTCACTTTATTCTCTGCCTGTTTCGACGTATATCTATTTAAGAAGGCACATCAACAGTAGCCGGAAGGAATTTTACCCAATAACTTATTCAGCAAAAGCGGGGGATAATTCCCTTTTATAGATTTCAGCGACCGCCCGTATAGTTGGGGTGGCTAGCGTGCTTCAACAACACAGATAAATGTACCTTGGGTGCTACCACAGCGGACGGGTTTCTGTGGTGAGACCCGACAAACGTGTGGTTGCTGAAGAGGGGGAGCAGCGTTTACAAAAGTTGCAGGGGCAACAGTCTAGATGATTGACTAATCCGCTCTCGTAATATAAGCCAATATGTCTTTGCCATACAGTTACTGTGAACGACTCAAAGCCAGGAATGTCGTTACTTTCATCAAGGACATGCAGGTCTACTCTATGGATACATTGTGATGACATACTCTTCTACGAATCGAAGTGTGGAATATTCTATCCCTCAATCGGGTAGGTAGTCTAGAATTTTCAAATTAACGCTGTTTAAGAGGCTCTGTGTGATAGTTACCGGATTAGTCACTAGATGGCAGTGCAGCTTGCCATTAGATGGCATTCAAAAGCTCTTTAGTTATTGGTATAACAACGATCCAGCCTCCAACTTAGACTTAACGTTTCCATTTTTATTTAACTGTTGTCACGTATTACAGTTTACCACAATAAAATTATCATAAACTAGATAAAAAAAGTCACTTATTCTTCCAAAAAAAATTTCAAATTACAAACTACTTATGAACTACCTACGAACTAGGACGGCACAAATATCCATGCCCGAGGGGGGATTCGAACCCCCGACCGTAGTGGCCGTGCGGACCGTGACTGGAGCGCCTCAGTCCCCTCGGCCACCGCGGCCGGCATTATTCTTCCATACTGTTCAAATTTGGCCGTAAATATTTACACAAAATCTGGAAGGGATGTATTTAAAAAAACTTATTTCAGTCTTACATGGAGTAGTATGTTCTATAGATTAATTTGACCTGTACCTTACTATGTTTTCCTATATGCAATTGTATCAGGGCATTGTAATTCTTTTGGAGAGAGCAAAGATTCTGGAACAGCAGCTGAACGGAATGGACAGTATCTTGAGAATGGGGAATAACAGGAACCTTTACAAGAGCAAAATGAAGTTAATGCAATGTAATCGAATAAAATAAATGGCGATGCTGAGGGAATTAGTTTGGGAAACGGGGCGATACAAGTTGTAGATGAGGTTTGTTACTTAGTCTGTAAAATAACATATGACGGCCGGAGAAGAGATTATCTACAATGGCAAAGGGAAACAAAACATTTTTGAAGACGATCAATTTGTTAACATCCAACATTCATTTAAGTATTCGGTATCTTCAAACATATTGACCGTTTCAGAGCATTGAAATAAATTCAACGATAAAGTTGTAAACTTGTGCTGCACCGCGATTCGAACCCGGATTTCCTGCTTCAAGCCAGCCCTCTCACAAAACACGCGGACCCACCGCACTGGCCTTTGACTGCTATCCAGGCACGCTCCCTTTCCTGTACAAATTCTCAACTTACAGCACGCTACGATCGTAGCGGACCCAGCCCATTAGTTCCTCTTGCTCGCAGCCTGTCCTGTATTCCCGCAAGGGATCGAACATATTTGTGCAACTGCACAGAAATCGTCAAGTGCCTGTTGGGGCACATATACAATTACTGATATGGTTTTTGTTCATCCAGACATATCCAAAAGAACAGTCGCCATATCAATAATTAAAGTGTTTGGAAGTTTTCCTATAGGCATTTGTGTGGAGTGTTGCCTTGTACAGGAGTGAAAAATGGACAATAAGCAATTCACTCAAAACAGGATAAGAATCTTTTTAAATTTGGTGCTACAGAAGAATTCTAATGATTATATGGGTAGATAAATTTAACTGATTGACTGGTACTAAACAGAATTGGAGAGACAAGACAGAGCAAGAGTCTTCGTGACTATCCAACAGTGGCATCAAGGAGCCTTTGTAGCAAAGCATCGTCGTATTCTTCCTTACGAGAACTTGGATTCAGACTAGTTCTACAGCAACACACTGTCTCTTCTCAAAGATACAGTCATTTCTTTCGTTACATCAGCTCTACAACATCATCAGGCCGGCCGCGGTGGCCGAGGGGACTAAGGCGCTCCAGTCACGGACTGCACGGCCACTACGGTCGGGGGTTCGAATCCCCCCTCGGGCATGGATATTTGTGCGTCCTAGTTCGTAAGTAGTTCATAAGTAGTTTGTAAGTTTAAGGACTGATGACCCCGTAGTTAAGTCCCATAGACTATACAAACATTTGAACATTTTTGAACATCATCAGGGTACATTTATCGTCACTTCATCCACCCTTAGAAAAATCAGAGAACTCATTCTATACAGTAAAGCAGCCCTCTTGTTTAAGTATAGTCCTTATAATTAATTTTTATGTTCATTATTTACACTTAATTTAAAAATAGAAAACGCTTCTTATTAGCCGTTCTGATTTAATTTCTAAAAAGATATTTCCCAGAACCTCCGTTAGTTATAAGCTGCATTTCAGAATAGCGCCACATTCTACTACAGCGAAGTTATTAAAGTAAAGAAAGATTCTCCTAGTAATTTGCATATTGATTTGCTTTTTTCATTAAATTCAACACCTTGTTTATTTTGGCAAATTCTTGCCATGCCACTTACGTAACTTTTCCCTTCATTGAAATTACGATATTTTATTAAATTCAGCCTAAATATTAGTCATCTTGTTTGCCACGACATTTCTGCGCCTTTTTACATTCAATACTACTTGAGAAGTTTCAGCTGTATTTGGAAACCATATTCATTCACTCTTTAAAGTAAAGTCTTTTAGCTAAGTTAAAGTAAATATATGAAACTCAAAAAATTTGAAAAACCTGAAGCTACTGAAATTCTGATGCTTATCGTCTGACAGCCAATAATTTTTCTAAACACTGGTTTCAGATGGATGTAAGGCGAGTGCCCTCAACACCAGAATGTACTGTCGGTTTTGGAGATAAAAATAAGTGAATGGGAAATCACTAATAAACGTCAGAGGTGAATTTTAGGAGGCAGGAATTGCTAGTCTTCAGAAGTGTTAAGTTACTTATCTTAGCACGGCCCAGCCATACATTTATTGCTTTGGAGGTAGGAAAGAGTCTGATAGCATTTGTCATGACTTAGCCAATAGGTAAAATCAAGAATAAAGCACGCTCGAATAAATCATTCAACTAAGTCTAATCATTCAGACAGGTTAAATAAGGGTAGCCTTCAGCAAATCGTTATCTGTAAATGACATATTGGTGTAATCGCTGTTACCATCAGCAACAGTGAAAAGAGCTTAAGGGGGGACGGGGGCGAAACGTATAGTCTCATATTGTCAAATGGAGTATCTAAGATATTAAAGATGAAGATGTAAAATTTTGTCGGGTGATTAGCAATAGTATCAACTACTTTAAATTAAGTTTTCAAAATTTTTTCTCGAACTTTGAAATTATTTAAAAATTATAAATTTTAATACATCTATAATTATTTATGTTCGTTTTCCTCATAACCTATTACACCAATCACTGACAAAATTTGTGTGTGTTATGTTTACATGCATACACACAATTAAAGATAAGCAATTTTGAATAACTTTGATAAAAAATTATTTACAACATTTTACACATTTTGTAACAAATCTATATAAGATTTTCAATACATTTATGTATAGGCCTATATCTCAACTGAAACAAAATATTTTCAAATTTAGCTCTGTATGTTTGCTGCACTATGGGAAATGTATGGACCAAACATGAAGGCATTATGTCTCATATATCCTGAAAAAAAAAGTACATAAGTGTCAGAAAATGTAGTTTCCGGGAAAATGAATTTAAAGATTAAGCTTATTTATTTTTTAATTATACATTCTAACAATGCTCAAGGACTGTACTCAGGATCTTCTTTATTCTCAAGACTTGCCCTGTAAGTACTTTTATTTTGCCTTGTTTATTTTCTTAGGTCCTGAATAGACATTTCAGCCCTGGCCACATGATGACGGTCAATTTCCTTCAGAGTGGTTACAGTGAAGGCACCATTCATGAAGCCCAAACGCTGTAAGACTTTCACTCTCCCCGTTTCCATCATTAAATACATTCACAGCATCATATGTTGCAAGTTTGAAAACTGTAGATTATGAAAATGTTGTCTTAGGGCAACGTTTCCAAATGAGGGTATTCAGAGACTCATTCGAAGTTGAGTTGAGTTTTGCCATGAACACACTACCTTATTAGGTCAGGATTTGCCAGGAACCTAAACATGGGCTTGATAGCATTCATTCAGGAATGCATTTCTTGTGGGTGTAGGTATTGTTATCCCTCTGGGCTTGTTTATATTTGCACCAACAAATGGGGCACAACCCATGTATAGGCTTTTCATATGTAGAAATCTTGTGAAAATATGTAGCCCACACTGCCATTCGCAGATTCTCAACACCGGAAAGGTTTTCTCTTGTGATTCTGCCATAATAAACTTGATTAGTGTCAATGAGCCTTTTGGTAAGTCTGTTGTGACCACTTATGCATATTCCATCCTCTTTTTCCCTATCATATTACTAACAAGCTTCCTCAGTCTCGAGCACTTTTGAATATATCCAAAGCACACTAGTTTTTCTATTTGACATTCTTCTCCATAAGACATGCTTTCACACACAACTTTAAATACACCTAGATGTTTAACATGCCGAACCTCATGCTTATCTAACATCCAGCAACATCAGTATTATTTTTCATCACTCCCCATGCGATTTTGAATGTGAAACTTTGAGAAATAGTTGTCAATAGATTTCACTACTGATTGCACCCAAATTTTAATGTACTTTTTTGTCAATTTTTGCACACATCCTCCCTTAAGGACTGTCATACATGTGATGTTAGCCTCCACGGCGCAAAAACAGTTGATATGACACACTCCCTGCCAAGTGTGGATAGAACACACAAAAGAAAAATAGTTGCCAGGTGTTCTTTCTGCGACAACTTGAAAGAAATCCTTTCTGTGTCGTCATACCAGAGGATTGTTCAACAGGTTGGGGGATCAGCCGTTCTGCTCTTAAAAGATAAAGCATCATAGCGCGGCCTCAGATTCACGATCTGCTTGAGCAACGAGTAGCAGTAGGTGTACACGTGGAATTATTCGTTATAATTAATAACAGCTTTCAATCCCGAAAATGCACTTATGCGAATCAACAGAGTTGTAAAAATAAGTATTCTTTAGATAATATTCGCGATATTATGTTGCTAGTAGTGATTCGATTGATATTTTGGCGAACGTATTATCTCTAAAATTCGTGTAGTTCGCCACTGATAATTAACGAGGGTATATATTATTTTTGTCATTTTTATAACCCCGAGTCCAGCAGATACATTACAGGCAGACTGGTCCAGAAAATGGGGGGGACATGTGGGGCGATGCTTTTCCTATCCGCGATTTGTGGAGTATTCACCGTCCCGAAGCAGCAATTGGATGGCAGGGTCTTGTTTTCAGCGAGGGGTGACGACATAATGACAAAATCATCACTGGACGATCAGTGCACTCTTCAATGTGTGGAAGATAAGCCATGAGGAGAGAAGGCAGGAAACCATAAGGAGAATTTCTGGAAGGAGATGAGGAAGTATCAGCCTTTATACAGGTAACAGTAATGGGAAATGACGGAAACAGGTAGTAGTACGTAGGAAATGAGGATGGCTGAATGCAGACAGGAAGATTTTGAAAACGGTTTTTGGGACAGCAGAGGATATCTGGCGTTTGAATCTTATAATGGAAGCCATAAGGAAAGAATGCAGCGATTCGGTGATAATAGAGTGGCATACAATGCAAATAGCAAGGTTGGAAGAAAAGGTGTTGAATGGTACAAGAATACTGTGGAAACTAGTAGAGTAAGTGTGTGATCAGGCAAATAAGGTAGCTAAGGTAGTGCATGAGGATATGGGGTGAATAGGGGAACAGTTGGATGACCTGAACAAGAAGGTAGAAGTAGCTAAAATTATTAGGACACTTGCAAGCTGTTTGTGATGTATACAAGATTTGTTTGCAGACTGAGGGGGATGTTTCTCACACACTACACAGGAAAATCAGGTCTACCTTATTAGTGCCAGGGCAGTTCCTGGGAGTGTTAAAGAAAGTGAGAGGAGATCTGCTAGAGGCGTTACGATTATTTTTTGAACCGGAACTAGGCTCGTGTCCATTGTCTTATCAGATGGCTTCGGTGGAATTTACGAGCGATAAGGCAAGGCTGAGTGTGTTAAATCATTTCCCTGTTAGGAGAAACATCCCTAAGTTCGAGGGGTACGCGCTCATCGCTTATGCTGTAAAGATTGGAGCCCTGAAGCAGTGGCTATAGGTGGAGGTAAGCAGTATATTATTAGTCACGAAGGGTAGTAAAATGCCTTAGTATTGTCCAAAATTGATGGGAGTTTAAAGGAAAATGACACGTATATTCAAGATCTATTTAGAGGGATCCAACAATCAGTTGTGAAGAAGCCGGAACTGTTTTTCCAGACGGTCGAATGATCAAATGTTTGTAATTCTTATGGGACCAAACTACGTCGGTCATCAGTCCCTAGACTTAAAAACTACTTAAACTAAGTTAAACTAACCTAAGGACAACACACACATCCATGCCCGAGGGGAGATTCGAACCCCCGACGCGGGAAGCCTCGCGATCCGTAACGTGGCACTTCAGACCTCTCGGCTACTCCCGTGCGGCCCAGGTGGTCGAAGAACATTGTTTATACTCTGTGGACCAGCCAGAAGTACTCAAATGGGGTTGCTACAGACGAGGGAGACTACTGCAGGGGGAATGAGTAACCATTCATGGGAATGGTCTAATGCAACCACTTGTTACGTATTAGGGTCAACTTTCTCCTCATCAGCCACTATCACTGGGGTGCCGAATTTGTATCTAGCAAAACCAACTTGCATTGGCCGGGCAATCCGTTACAATTACTTAAATGTTCAAATGTTTCTAAACCTATTGGACCAAACTGCTAGGCTTACAAGCTGCTTAAAAAACTTACACTAAGGACAACACACAGAATCATGTCAGAAGGAAGACTCGAACGGGAATGGCAACCGAGTTAATTGCATGACGCCTTAGACCATGCGGCTGTTCCATGCAGCTTGCAATTACTATCCGAAAGGAATCTTACATGTCTAAATAGCACCATGAGCACAGGGTTGGGGGAGTCTTTAGATCAACTCATTTGCCACCAGAAGAATCAACTTTCATTAAACCAGATGATCTGACATATGTTACAGTACCAACAGCAACAACGCCGTATGATACTGGGTTGGAGTTGTGGGATAACAAGTGGAATAACATTTTTGGGACTACTGTGTGTTTATGCAAATGGAGAAGATGGCAGGGCACTCTGCGTGAACTGCATGTTCCATCACATTGGATTCCGAAGGCTTAGGGAAACTAGATGCAGTAAGAGTCCGATGAGCCTGAGACGCAAATGAATGTGAAGAGATAATAAAAGATATGGCACCGATAGGAAACAGACGGTTTGTGTTATGTCGTCTTCGGTGTCAGGGTAGCCGAAGGTGGAACTCTGGATGACCAACACTGTTCCATCAACACAAATCAACTTTTTTGAAGTAGACAAGTGACACATGTCATTCTTACAGAGCAACAAAAACTAAACATGACTCGGTGATAATCCAGGGCCCAAGTGGGCTGCTCTCGCTCCGGCACCAGACTGCACACCGCGGTCCCGTCCGCACGTGTCCTCCCTCGGCTGGGGGCGCTGCAGGCCGGAGGCGCCGCCCGTCGGTGGACGCGGATTGGAGGCGGCTTACGCTGCCAACCTTCTCATATGTCGTAGTCGGGGCAGTCGATACTCGACTCCACATCCCTCCTTCCCCCTTCCCCCAAATTTCCTCATCGTCGTCATGTACTGCTGCTGGCGGTGACGACGGCGGGGGGGGGGGGGGGAGGGGAGGGGGGAGGTTTGGCCGCTGGCGCAACGGAAGAGGTGGGAGCGACGATTGTGGGCGAAGGAGAGCACCCCGGCATACGCTCTGTGCTCGCCCGGGAACACCACTCGAGAAACCAGGCGAAGAGTGCGCGCCCAGGGCCGGCGGCGAACTGGCGTCTTCATCCACATGCGACGGAGACGGTGCCGGCGAGGGGGCCGTGGCGGCCCACTGTAACGCAACTGAGCAGAGGGTGTCCAGACGCTGCCCTGCAGGCGACGGTGAAGCGGAGGCGTCGACGTCCATAGGCTACCCGCCTGGCGCCAGTGGCGTGGGACCCGACTGAGGCGAAGGTGACCGGGGCCGCGAGCTGCCTCCGGTCACAGAGTCTGCAAAAGGAGGAGCAGCCTCAGGATCACTGAGCTTACAGGCAAGTAATTTATTTAGATGGCGCCGCAAAACCCCGAAAGGCCCCAGCACGAGATACATAGAAGAACCCAGCACTGGCCTTCGCGAAAGCGTCGGAAAAATACAAGATCATTGGGTTGAAATCGACTGCGGTGCAACTGAGCGTACGTTGACTGTGAAGGTGGATGAAGCTACTGAGAAGCGTCCTATGTCGACGACCGTGCAACAGCTCACGCGGCTTGTGACACTACAACACAGTGACCAACGCTTTTTTCCAATCATTGTGCGTACAGTGTGTAATATAAAACGATGCTTTATGTATTTTTCCTCATTATTTGTATTTTTTGTAATTTATTGTGTATTTGTATGTTTTGTTTCGGTAACATATTTGCATTGTCCTGCTAATATCCGTATATGTGAAAAATAATACTGTAAATGTAGTAGATACGCTGGGTTAGCAAGGGCTTTGCTATTGTATAGAATCATCTTTGAGTAGGGAGTTTTATCGCTGGTAGCGCAGAGGCGCACAGCGAGAAGGAGTCGTTGTTGAGAAGTAGTAACGGACAGACGGAATCGGGAGACGGTGCGTGCAATGGTGTACGGCAAAAGTACGTGAAGACGAATGCGTGTTGGATTGGCACTAGTGGAGGAGACGGCTAACAGGCAACATTATTTATTCATACGGGCACAACTCAAATAATTAATAAATTCATCAAGAGGAATGCTGTGGGCCCTAAGTTGTAATTAACATTCGTCGCCAAGAAGAGCCTGTGTTTGCCAATTGTTAAGTGCCAACAGTATCCAAACAGCAGCACCATGTCGCACACCAAAATCCGAGAGATCTGTCCAGTTTGTCTTAGCATGTACAGCTAACCAGCGTATTAGTGATATTTGTTCAACAGTGAACACTGTTTAAAAATCATTACCCATAGTCATTGTCCATACAGGTTCCTTCCTCAGCCATTGTTTTACCGAGAATATTCACAAAGTTATAGAAAACTAAAAAATTAAAGTCATTAAAGACAAGGTGACCGTGATTAATAACAATCTGTTCAGAAAAGTATTACTAAATGTAGCTTAAGCCAGTGTTGCTAATCAATAAGTTGCTAAGTGGAAGGAAACTGATAGACTAACTTTCAAATTCAAGAGATATTTCAATAAATGTGCAAAAGATTGTTTTCCATTGCATATCATTTTGAAGTAAAGTTTTTTATTTGTAAGTACTGATTAGTGGGAATAGTGATTATTTGAAAGTATTTGAAATGCTAATAATTCCTGATTAAAGAGAGAGAAAAAGTTAATCAGACGGTTAAATAGTTCATTTCTAAATATTCAGTGTTATCATGTCAAGTCATTAATTAATTTTCATGAGCTTGCTATTAGTATGGTTAATAGTTCAGTTGCAACTTGATTATTGCTAAAGCATATGGCATACTCGCTGTTGAATAATTTCTGGTACTTATATAAACAATTAATTATTTGCAGCTGTAAATAGTAAGTATTAAGGTGAGAGTTTTGCATGATCTGCTTGCGAGGGTGAAGGTCGGGGTGAGAGTTTAAATTAGAGAAAGTTTAATTTTTGAAACTCACAACAACCAGCTGCGAACCAAATTCCTAAACATGCAAAAACACTGGAACTGTTATTGCGACTGTTTGACTCGTTTTCTAGGGGATGATATCACACGTTCGCAGCTTTCCTTCCCTGCATATGATTAACAAAACAAATTCATAATAAATTCAAGTTCATGAGAGAAAAGGGTGTACTAACTACTATTTTTGAAAACACGTGAAAGTTCACTTTATGTTGTTTATTTCACAATACTTGAACCCTGTGGCTGATACGGCTGTACGTCGGCACATTTATCAAATAAAGTTATAGCTCTAGAGCCCCCAGACAAAATGAATATTTATCGCGAATTGTTTTCACACCACGTGGCTGTCTCAAACACCGTTTATGTTCATGCCTATGCGACGACACGTTTTACATTAACAAATCACAGTCACTTTAATTCAATGCGATGCACACCTTGTTCCACCGGCTAAATATTCACAAACACACAGTAGCACTCGATTTAACTTGGTACAGTCTACGACGAGCAACCACACGTGGCGATTGCCACAGACAAATCTCAAGTCACCACCTCGAGATCCACATGCCGACTGATGCAGAGCGACGCCGCCCGGCCAGCCACACCACGTGGTCCCGAGTCCTCACTTCCTGCCCAGGCGCGCGCGCACGCCAAAAGCTCAACTGCCGGGGTTTTTTCCCCTACGTCATCAACTTCCGCATGTGAACTGTTCTAACCGATTTGCCAACGTACAGCGCTCAGCCAATACATTTCTAAAACTTTACTTAAAATCAAAATAATTACACTACACATTAAACAAATATTTTCTTACGTTTTTATATTAGTATAAACATCATTTGTACTGTTTGTCATAATCGTGCAATTTCTTATACCACAGATAAGTGATTTAACTGAATACTTTAAGATAAAATACAAAAGATTAATTGAAAGTAAAATGGGAAATAGTTAATATATTATTTTTATAAACAAACATTGCCATGCTAGTTGTGTAACTGTCTTGTCTTCGTTGGTAATTTATTACTTTTCATTGTCAATTAAACATATTACGTTAGACGTGACTATATCAGCTAATGTATTGTTTATTTATCAACAGGCTATTTTGTAATGAGGGCCTTAAAGGTTTCTAACTGCATCGTATTACTTCAAATGCCAGTAGTATTACAATATTTGTGCACTGCACTGTGCCTGGCACTCGCCATTGTCCCTCTCTCCTCTCACCGGAAACGAACTGTAAAATCCTAAGTTGGAACAAGCCACCAACGTCGGCCTGCTCGCTGGCCTCCCGTCAGCTACAAGCACACAGCAAATCTCAACGTGGATAATTTCTACCTATGGCCTAACTATAAATGTTGTCACCCAACTGTGTACATACATTGCTACCATAATTAATAAGATTAAAATTGTGTAACATTTAGTGCATTGGCATGGTCAATGTTTGCAGTGAACTTCATACTGTTTAATTATCAAATGCTATTAATTACCAGTATTTCTATTGGGCGGTAATATCACATGCTGCATGTTGCATTTCGCTGCCTTACATTCAAACCCTGTGTTAATGAACTATTTCTCTGTAATTAGCATATTGTCAGTGTCTTTTGTACCGGATTTTACGCGCATACTCTGGTTTCCTGCCCAACCAAATTTTACGCAATTTTTCACGTTGTTAATTAATTTTGCTATTATTGATATCCCACCAAATTGATTGCTCGTACAACGAGCTGGCGACCGTAAATCAATAAGTTATTCACTTTTCCAAATTAATCCTGGTGTCCCGTTTGTTCCGCATTTTTTTTCATTTAAACATCAATAATTTTATTCCAAATTTTACTTTCCACTTTCTTTATTCTTATCGATCGTTGTTGTCTGCCAAAGAGGTGCAGCAACGTTCCGGTTATAGCCTCCGCTACATCATCGGCTTCATTACCGATAGCTTTTCCACCAAATTAAGATAATTAGGCACACGGGTAATTTTTCTAATCGTATACTAACCGGTGGTGTAGGACGGGTAGGGTTATAGGCTGAGAGCGGTATGAAGATAAGAACAGCAACAGAGCCTCATCTCGGCAATGCGAAGCACGCAACTTCGACATTTGTTGTTAAAGTCCGAACTAACCGTTCTGCCTCACCGTTAGACTGAGGACGGAGTGGTGCAGCTGTGATGTGCTTTACGCCGTTAGCAACACAAAAATCTTGAAACTCAGCCGACGTAAACTGGGGTCCATTGTCTGAAACTATTACTTCAAGGAGGCCTTCTATGCAAAAAATAGACTGCAGAGTTTTCACTGTGGCACCTCCTGTCGTGGTAGTGTGCATGGGAACCACAAACGGAAACTTGCTATATGCGTCAACAACCAGAAGCCAACGCTCGTTCCAGAAGGGGCCCGCGTAATCTATGTGCACTCGCTGCCAAGGAGCGGTAGGTCGAGGACAGTCAAAGAACGTTTGTGGGGGAGCGGCCGTGTGCTCTGCACAAACCCTACACGCTGCGGTCATTTGCTCAATTTGCTTATCCATGACGATCCACGTGCAATGGTGCCTGTTTGGTTCGAACCATGCCCCAATGGCCTTGGTGGAGGAGACGAAGTACTTCCTGCTGAAGTAAACGAGGAATCGCCACCCGAGAGCAATCATTGTCGGTGCGAAGCAAGAGAACACCGCTCTGGACAGACAAATTGTGCCGCAGCGCAAAGTAACGCCGAAAAACAGGGTCACGGAAATGCTTTGACGTGCGTGGCCAACCGGTGCTGATGTACGACAACAGAGTCTGAAAAGAGGGTCCGCTACCGATGCCTGAGCAATTCGACGGTAATTAAGCGGAAAACTGTTTCACTATCCTGCACTTCAGTTGGCAGCAGGAGTGTTCAGGAGCATCAAATGTCGGGTCGACACCGACGGAGAGACGCGAAAGAGTATCAGCATTTGCGTGTTTTGTCGTGGGTCGGAACACAATGTCGTAACGGTAGTTGGACAACAGGACCGAGCAATGCTGCAACTTTTGCGCAGTATGGGGTGGAATCGACTTTGCCGGGTTAAACAGTAAAACAAACGGCTTATGATCGCTCACCGAGGTACACTTCCGACCTTATAAATATATATGGAATTTCTTTACCACATAAACGATACCCAGAGCCTCTTTCTCAATTTGGGAGTAGTTCTGCTGAGCCTTGTTTAAGAGTTTGGACGCGAACGCAATTGGCCTGTCCGAGGAACCAATCCTATGCGAGAGAACGGCGCCTATCCCGTGACACGAGGCGTCCACGGCAAGAACCACTGGCTTCGTTGGATCAAAGTGGACCAAACAAATGTCACTAACTAGGACATCTTTCAGTTTGCAATAGGCAACGTCGCACTCGCGAGACCACACAAATGGAATATGCTTCCTGAGCAAGCGATGCAATGGGGCAGCGATCTGCGCAGCCTGTGGGATGAAGCGAATATAATTCTTAATTTTCCCAACATTGCTTCCAATTCCCGTAAGTTGCAAGGAACGGGCATATCCCGTATTGCCGTTAAGTGCGATTGCAGTGGGTGAATCCCCTGACTATTGATAACAAGCCCCAGGTATTCTATCTCTGGATGAAAGAATGAACACTTGTCTTTATTACAACGCAACCCTGCGCAAATTTGCTAAATGTTCCTCATCTGTTTTTCCAGAAACCACAATGTCTTCTAAGTAATTTGCACAAGATGGGACCTCAGCCGTCAACTGTTCTAAATATCGCTTAAAAATAGCAGGAGCCGAAGCACTGCCGAACGGCAGCCGCAAAAATTTGAATAGTCCACGATGGGTGTTGATAACAAGGACATTTTGTGACTGTTCATCAAGAAGCAACAGCAAGTAAACAGCCCGCAAATCAATCTTGAGTAAAAGCGACCAGCACCCAACTTGCCCATTAGCTCTTCAGGACGGGGCAAAGGAAATTAATCAATCACGGTTTGCGGGTTTGGACTTAAAGTCGGCACACAAACCTAGTTTACCCGACGGCTTCCGTAGAACAACCAACGGTGACGCCCACTCACTGGCGGCAATGGGTGCAATTAATCCACTTTCTTACCAAGCTAATAATTCCCGAGCAACCTGGTCCTGTATGGCGTACAGAATAGGACGAGCATGAACAAAGCGAGGCTGAGCATGGTCTTTCATGTGAATATGAGCAAATGTTCAAATGTTTGTGTAGCTTATAGTACTTAACTACGGGGTCATCAGTCCCTAAGCTTACAAACTACTTATGAACTATCTAAGACTAAGGACGGCACAAATATCCATGCCCGAGGGGGGATTCGAACCCCCGACCGTAGTGGCCGTGCAGATAGTGACTGGAGCGCCACAGTCCCCTCGGCCACCGCAGCCGGCTGAATATAAGCCTCTAAATTGTTAGCCCTGCGAATTCCCTCGTGAAATAGACTACTAAATGCATTGCAAAGTTCAGCCACATGAGGTTCACAGATAACACATTGTCTTGTACTTTAAATCCAAACAAGTCAAAGGAATCCATTCCAAAAAAATAATTGGACACTCAGACGAACACAACACTAGGAAAGAAACAGTTTTAGTCACACTACGAAAAGTAGCAGGAAGACTGCACACCCCTAAGACCGGAATATCTTGTCCGTTGTAGGCAGCCAATGTAGACCTAGAGGTACGCAACTGTGGCTTGCCGAGCAATTCATAAGTCTTTTTGTTTAGCAACGTAACTGTATCACTTGTGTCTAACTGAAAGCAAACATTCCGATTGACAATTTTCAATGAAACAAAAAGTTTGTTGTCGCGCCGTTGAATGGCGGGCGCGTGGGACAGTTGCCGTAAAACACTAGACTTCGTTAAAGCTGCATGAGAGTCACAACGAGCCTGTGTGGCAACAACATTGACGAAATGTGCCAAGTGATTTGTCACTTTATTTCTTTGCAAACACACGGCTTGGACGTGAACACGTTTGCCACAGTGGAAGCACTTGGCGTCACGGGAGGGACAGTTCTGACGTTTGTGCCTGTCGAAGCAATGCGGGCAAGATTTGGCACTGCTAACCTGTGACTGTGGCCGCTGCCGTTTTTCACCGCGCTTCACTGCCTGAGCCAACACCACCTAGAGACAAGGCCTTACAACAGCCCGTGCTACGTCATACTGACCAGGCCGCGGCCGCCGGCTGAATGGCTGTCAGCTGGGGCACGCCCCCTGCCTCGTAGCGGGCAGCCAGTAAGCCGGCGGCCGCGGCCTGGTCAGTATGACGTAGCACGGGCTGTTGTAAGGCCTTGTCTCTAGGTGGTGTTGGCTGAGCCTGGGCGCGCTGCGGCTGACTTTTAACGGGCGCGCACGTTGTACAAGTGTCCTGCACAGCACGAATAGGAGCGGCATCAAAACTAACCACTGCAACTTCACACAAGTCCTGATATTCGATCAAATCAAGCACTTGTTTGAAGGAAGGGTCGGGGTATATCAAAATCTGATCGCGAATGCGAGAGTCCGACACATTTTGCGTAATAGCGTCTCTAATCATTTCATCGCTATAGTAACAACCACATTCACATCTGAATTTACAGTGACGGGTTAGGCCCTGCAGTTCAGCTACCCACTGTTTGTAAGTCTGATTAGGTTGTTGCCGAAGGCGAAAAAATTGATACCTAGCCGCAGCCACATTAATTTGCGACTTGTAATGCTTGTCTAGCGTTGCTGCCAAGTCGTCATAGGCAACACTTTCAGGGTGCACGGTGGGGAACAGTTTTGTAGCGAGTAGAAACACCGACCGTGGCCGGAAAATAAGAAAGCTTCGACGTACCTTGCACGATTTAGGGGAAAATCTAAGTAGCTCTGTTAGGTTGTTTGCAAATGACGCCATTATTTACCGTCTAGTAAAATCTGTATGGTGTAAGAACTGGCAGTTGACTCTAAATAATGAGAAGTGTGAAGTCGTCCACATGAGTACGAAAAGAAATCCGTTAAACTTTGTTTACAAGATAAATCAATCAAATGTGAAGGCCATAAACTCCACAAAACACCTAGAAATTACTATTAATTCAGATTAAACTGGAAATAACACATAGATAATGTCGTTGGAAAGCGAATAAGAGACTGTGTTTTATTGGCAGAACCCTTAAAAATGCAACAGAACTACTAAAGAGACTGCATACACTACGCTTGTCCGTCCTTTTTTGGAGTATTGCTGTCCAGTGTGGGATCCTTATCAGATGGGTTTGACGGAGTACATCGAAACAGTCCAAAGAAGGGCAGCTCGTTTCTTATTGTCACGATACAGTGGAGACAGCGTTACGGAAATGATACAGGATCTGGGATGGGAATCATTACAACAACAGCGATTATCGCTGCGGCGTGGGCTACTTATGAAACTCCAATCGCCAAAATTCTACTCCGAATGCGAAAATATCTTGTTGACTCCCATTTGCATAGGTAGAAATGATCACCTGAATAAAATACGAGAAATCAGAGCTCGAACAGAGACATTCAGGTGTTGTTTCTTCCCGCGCGCTATTCGAGAATGGAATGGGAGATAATTAGTTTAACGGTGGTTCGATGAACCCTCTGCCAGACACTTAAATGTGATTTGCAGAGTATCCCATGTAGATGCAGATGCGCTGCAAAATGCGCACCGAGTTGGGCGTGATACTCAGCCCATTCCTCCACAGCACTGTCAAACTGTCGAAACGGTGGCACAAGGTTTGCAACATGTTGCTGAGCTGCATTTTGTGAAGTCGGTGGCGCAGCTGCCGTTACTTCTTGGTTAGACAGAACCTGTGTCATCATTTGCATTAACTGTTGCATTTGCTGGTTCTGCAACTGAATAACTTGCTTTAAAGAAGGGTCTTGCGCTGCGTTTTGCGAAGTGGTAGTCATAGTTACACACGAACACAACACACCACCTTGAACAAAACACTTTTAGCAAAAAGAAACAATGTGCGCAGAACAAACAGACGGAACAAAGCCGCGGTGGAGTAGCCGAGCGGTCTAAAGCGTCTCGCTGCGGAGCGCACGGTTGTTCGCCTTGGAGGTTCGAGTCCTTCCTGGGGCATGAGTGTGTGTGTTTGTCCCTAGGTTAGTTTACCTAGGTTTAAGTAGTTTGTAAGCTACGGACTGATGACCACGCAGTTTGGTCCGATAGGTCTACAAACATTTGAAATTTTTATTTATTTATTTATTTATTTATTTATTTTATTTATTTATTTATTTATTTATTTATTTATTTTTTTTTTTTTTGACGAAACAAGCGAAGCAGCGGAAGTAAACAACGCCGCACACGATCCAGATAGCGAAGCAATGTAAGTAATTTGAGAAAGTGGGGAGCGACAGCAAACCCGCGAAGATTCTTTGTTGCCGAATGTAGGACAACACCTCGTTGCCAGATGTGTTATGTCGTCTCCGGAGTCAGTGTAGCTGAAGGTGGAACTCTGGACGACCAACACTGTTCCATCAACACAAATAAACTTTACTGAAGTAGACAAGTCACACACGCCATTCTTAGAGAGCAACAAAAAGTAAACATGAATCGGTGATGATCCAGGGCCCAAGTAAGCTGCTCCCGCTGCTGACCGCGGTCCCGTCCGTGCGTGTCCTCCCTCGGCTGGGGGCGCTTCAGGCCGGCGGCAGGAGGCGCGGCCCGTCGGCGGACGCGGATTGGAGGCGGCTAAGGGCCTTATTACACTAGGCAGCCAGGCTGCGCAGCCAGTCGCGCGGCCAGTTGCGTTGCTCGCCGTGGGGCATTCAAAGTTACGGAGCAGCCGGTCGCGCAGCCACAGTTTGGCTGCCGACTGATTGCCGTGCCCCGCGACCAGGCCGGCAGCCACTGGCGGCGGAGGGCCGTGGCGCAGTGGGGCGTTGAGTCAAGCCCGGCCTATTACACTGGGCAGCCAGGCTGCGCCGCTAGTAACGCCAACACCACCTGGTCAGTCAGCTGTGCACTGGTGATGAAGGAACGTGTCCGACAACAAATATACACATATGCCCCTCCTCGTACTTTTAATGAAAAAGAGACGACGAAGGAAGAGAATGATGCATGAGCACCCTATGCTATCATTAAGGGACTCTAAATGGTTGTACTATACTCTTTTTGATGAACTGTGTTCGGACGAAAACAAGTTTTTTAATTACTTGAGGATGTCTAAATCATCTTTCTTTGAATTACTGTCGCTAATACAAGTTGATATTACCGGGAAGGATTCGGGGATGAGAAAGTGTATCTCACCAGAAGAAAAGCTCGTAATCACGTTGAGGTGAGTAAACCAACAAATCGTATTGTAAGTCATTAAATTTTTGCTGTAGGAAATATTAATTACCGTGGAAATCTGCAGTTCACGCGACATACTGACGTACACACTGCACGAATAAAACAGTGCTCGACTGGCGATAACTGCCGTAGTGTGAAGAAAACAGTGATTGTTGCCACCAGTGGCGTAGTTGACTGCGCTGCTGGCTGCTCTGCTGGTCGCGCAGCCTGGCTGCCCCATGTGGTGGCAACAGTGAGACCAGTGGCGCGACTGGCGGCGCAGCCTGGCTGCCTAGTGTAATAAGGCCCTATAGGCCAGTCGTCATAGACAAAAAAATGGCCTTAGGTCCAGAATTTTTGGTATGTTGTTAGGACATATTAGAGTAGTATTAAACCAATAGAATATTGGCTCTAATGATCATTCCACAGGGAAAGTCATACAAAAAAAAGTTATAGAGCAGTTATTTAACTTTAAACTAAGTACTGAACGAAGTCCATAGGCCCAATAGATTTCTGGTTATCGTTAAAAAACGAAAAGTTGGAAAAATCAGGCCATTTGCAGTCCTCTTATCCTATATACGTTAAAGAAAAAGGAAGAATTACTCATTGACGATGATTATTAACGCATTGTATATAAATAGGATATTTTCAGCAAATACTGAACACAGAAGTTCCTTGAGTCCACATCTTGTCATTATAGCACCGACGGCCCCCATGAATGACGAGGTGGTGAAAACCCCCAAACCTCAACACGTAAGTTGACAAGCTGAGGATGCTAGTGGCTCTCCACAATGTCTCGAGCTTTCAAGTACAGTTGTTGATCGTAGATCACAAAAAATGTTTCCTGACCGTAAAAGCTTGTTCTTTAACTGTCTTCCAAAAGTGATGTTAAAACAGTGTCGTGGTCGATTGGGAGAGCATGGATAAAAGAGAGATATACAATCTTTGAACGTTTGTAAGGAAGATCTTCTGTCACTTGCTCCATGAATCCATTCCATCCTGTGATGCCTGGCATGTAAGTTGCTTTTCCAAACAACCACAGTGGGTGTGGGGATTTTGGCAAAATGTCTTCAGCGATTTTCACTTCGACAAACCAGATTTCTTTCTCATAGAAGAATGTTTCATATGTGTGGCAGTGTGGGAACCTGATAGACTCTGCAGAAACAGACTTCAAACGTGGTATGTTTGTCTGGGTGAACGGATGAGTGAGGGGTCATGATCATTATGCCACCCATTTCATGGAACGTATTATCTCCATCAATTGTGTTAAAGTTCACATCTGCATTGTCGAACACAAAATGCATAAAAGCTCCTTTGTCAACTAGTTTGGTCACTTCTCCACGGAGGATAGCGGAATAGCGGAACTTTCAAAATGCATAGCCTCCGTATATGTACAAGAAATTCCCATACTGTGGCAAAGTTCAACAAGGTGCTTTGATCCAAATTTTCAATACAAATAGTTTCCAAAGCTTATTTGAATTGAGGATAGGAAAGATTTGGGCCTCGTTGCAGCCATGATTGCATGAGCAAATCCTATGCACTTCTTTTTCCAATGTTCAAGAGGACGTTTGGTTTTCAGGACAATCTGTTCAAGCAACAGTTGCAGAGAATCAGGAACTGATGCCTCTGCGTCTTTTAAAAAGGCATCTGATGGGGGATATTGAACAGTGTCAAATGTTTGGGAACGAACGTCTTGCAGGATAATCTCTGCTGCAACTTTGGCAACTCTAAGCGGCTCTTCAGCAGGATCGCTAAGTCTTTGATTGTACCACTTTTCACAAAGAATGTTTTGTCCAATATCTGTGAACATCAAGACTGGGCTATGATACGGACCCACCTGCGCAAAAATATTTTTTTCCATATATATATATATATATATATATATATATATATATATATATATATATATATATATATATATATATTGAGCTTTAACATTTGCAACTGTTGGTTTGTAATCATCCGTGAAGTCCTATGCAATCAAATCACTTATAGAAAATTGGTTTTCCTCTCTTGTTTCTGCAAGTTAGGCAGACACACGCTCCATACCCTCGATAAGGAGGGTACATTCAGGACGCCCTCTTTTACCTCCTGCACCAGTAGATCGCGACAAGGAGTGTAGTTTTACGTAGCAATGTTTGTGGTACTTACCCTCAGTAGCAACAAGTTCCCTTATACATGAAAGACGCTGAAGAATGTGTTGTCCCCATTCACCAGCTTGTCTAGCTTTTTCCACAATCGATTCTTTCACTTACAGTGTTTCCCCTTGATGGAGTTCATCCTGTAGATATTTGGGCAATTTTATCAGTTTCTCGAAATATTCCTTGGAGAATTTTTCACCACAAAGAAACAACAATCTCCAATGATGTGACGCCTTGAATCCGACGCACTTCTCATTCTTTTCCCACTCGAAGGCTGAGTGGGCAGATCAAACATCTCCTCCTCGCTGGACAGATGCTTACACATTACTGTCTACAGTCTACCTCTTCCTGCATGCCTCATGTTTAAACTGCACAGAAACCTCATGTTCCTTTCAAGTCCACGTTCCTGACTCATTTTTATCAGCGTCTAAATTCCGAGTTTTTTCACTGTCACTGTTCTCTCTACAAGCAGTTCTCGACGACCCCGAAACAAACGGGGGTAGGTCCGACATATTGTAAAGCAGAAAGTACTTAAAACACCACCACGATCGAGATTTAGAAGATTTACGGCCGTTTCTAAGGGCAGACTGGGTGTTGTGGGGAAGACGTCGGAGACAAGAAGTTTGGGAGGGAGGACAGAACACCCGCTAAGTCACCACTCGGAGTACCGGGGAGGGGGGGGGGGGAGGGGGGAGGATACCTTCGTACAACAAAAGGCCTCGCTACGAACGAAAGTCCCAATCCCTTAATGGCTGACTAATACCCACAAACGGAGAGGCTATCGTTGTTTTTACAGCAATACCTACTTTCACAAATATATTGGAAATATATTGGTATGCACTAACACATAAATTACACCTATTTATATACAATTCGTTAATGATCATCGTCAATGAGTAATTCCTCCTTTTTCTTTAACATATAGAGAATAAGAGGACTGCAATTCGTCTGGGTCCATTTAATGAATGTAGGTAACTCGGAAAAATAATAATAATAAAAAAAATACTTCGATTTTTCCAACTTTTCGTTTTTTAACGATAACTAGAAATGTATTGGGCCTATGGACTTCGTTCAGTACTTAGATTAAAGTTAAATAACTGCTCTATAACTTTTTTGTATGACTTTCTCCGTGGGATGATCATTAGAGCCAATATTCTAACCGAAAGATGACTAAAATCGAAAATTTGAACTTTTTGGAGAACTATTGGACTTACAGAGTTGCGGTTGGGCTTAAATTTTAGAATATTTTATCCACATTAATAGAGGTGCGGGTGACTTTTCGTCAAAAAAACCACCCTTCACGAGTTATAAGCCAAAACCAGAAAAAAGTCAGAAAATTTCGAGGTTTTTTGGCTCTTTAAAAGTTAAGCTAAAGGATTTCGAAGCTGCAAACTTGGTTTAATACTACTCTAATATGTCCTAACAACATACCAAAAATTCAGCTTCCTGCAATTTTTTGGACCTAAACATACCTGACGAATGGTCTACTAAGGGTGAAAACATAGTGGAGCGGCGAGTCTGGAGTCAAGCGGCTCGTTAAGATGCGTGTTTTTTTTTTTTTTTTTTTTTTTTTTTTTTTTTTTTTTTTTTTTTTTTTTTTTCAGTAAAGATGGTAGCGGCGAGGCTGGCTGCGTGAGTCAGGAAAACGTCGTCGTCGGACAGCGAAGACTATGTGTATACGAGTGCAGTGCACTTAAAGGGGTATCGGCTTAAGGGAGGAGCAATTATGTTTTCCATCCTGTAAATCACCTACGTAAACAATTCGGCGAATACCACAATTTATTTCACATACACATTTCATTTCATCTTCATTTATACGCTAAATCAGTTAAATCTGTATGTTCAACTAAATAGCTGGGAATTACAGTTACGAACAACTTAAATTGGAAAGACCACACAGAAGATATCCACGAGTTTGGATGGAAATCCTTGAAAGAAAAGCCTTATCCGTTGCAGCGAGATCTATTTGCGAAATTTATAATTTAAATGCGTAAATATTTTGTTATCGCCCATCTATATAGGGGGACATAAAAATAAATAAAATAAAAGAAATCATATCGAAAACGGAAACATTCAGGTGTTCCTTTTTCTCGCGCACTATTATAGAATGGAACTGTAGAGAAATATCATAAAAGCGGTTCGATGAACCCTCTGCCATGCACTTAATGTGATTAGCGGAGTATTGATGTCGACCTTGAAGCTTGTTGCACCACATACGCAATCGAATTGCGTAAACTTTGTAAAGCAGCCAATTAAAGTTGAAGGGAACCTAGTCCTTACTTTAAGATATGTTTTCTCCGATGTATTATTAGAATAAGTGGAAGCAATTGTTTTGTAATTGGATTCCTCTTCCTTGCGCAAAACAGTGTATTTCTTCTTTTAATTGCCCATACATGTTTCGTTACAGTTGCAGCTTCTTCAGTGGGCCTGTATTTAATTATTTCTTCTTTTAACGTCTTCATGAATTCCTGTTTTTTTTTTAGGTTTTCCTAGGGGGGAAATAAAATAATTAAAATAAATTATTACTTTTAATAATAATAATAAGCAATAATTGTAATAATAATAGACAACAGGAATACCTGAAAATGTAATAACAAGAAATAAATAAAAAAGCGCATAGATGCTGCAACTGCGATGAAACATGTTTGGGTAATAAAAAAGAAGAAACGCTGAAGGTATACAAGAACATTTACGTAATGTTACTTTTAGGAATAAAGGTAATGAACTGAAGTGGACTTAAGGTAAAATTATGAGGAGCAGCGCTGCAAAGAAATCTGAGCTGAATTCCCGAGTGGCGAGTCAAGTGTCTCGCCGCTGCAAGCAGCGCTGCCTGCTGCTCCACTGTGTCGCCTCATTGGACTGCGTGCATTTTTAGAAGCCGCGCAGCTGCACTCGCAGCTGGGCTCCACTATGTTTTCACCCTTACGTTGCCAATCTACTCATTTCTCGTAGTCGGGGCAGTCGATACTCGACGAATCCACAGTATAAACCCAACCCATGGGCCACGTCTTTTTCAAGGAGTGGGTAATGTCACAGCTGGGCAGTGGAGGCAGACATCGATCAGCGGGGCTCCCAGTAGGAGGCCCACATCGATTGATCAGCTAGCAGTGGCAGTACTAAGCCGTCACCGCTTAGGGCAGAGGCCACCAGCACTGAAGACATCAAGGTTTTGCTTCTGTGGGGACGGACTTCACATTGCTTTCCCTCGGCCCAAGAGTTTCCTATGTTCTTTGATGTGGAGTCGCCTGCTCCAATTTGTTGTTGTTGTGGTCTTCAGTTTGGAGACTGGTTTGAGACAGCAAGCCTCTTCAATTTGTAACGTCTCCGCTGCGTCCACCTAATCCTCGATGGGCGAAGTTGCCGTTACATTCTATTTTATGCTTAATCATTTAATAATTGTTCCAATGATTTGACGGTATGGGATGCGGACAATTACTAGGTTGATCCATAACAGTAAACTTTGTTAACTTCCTTTATTATGGAACGACAAATTTTAAAAACTCTTCCCTATAAATAAACTGATTAAATAACTGTGTGCCACTACGATGAATGTCTACAAGTCCACACTGAAATATTTCAATATGCAATTGCAACCCGTATGCGATACGACGGAATGGCAAAAACTTTAGCGACCACTAAACGCAGGTTACGAACTCACTGCCGACATGCTACCGCCTCGCTCTGCTGTCGGCGGGAGACTGCCGCACCCAGGCCAACAAACAAAGAACATTCCAACCTAAGCATTGTTGCCAGCAGCTCTCGCTGCACACCAACGATAACTATCGTTCGACCAAAACGTACTAAAGAGGTTACTAACCTAAAACCCTGTATCCTCACAAATTCCACATAAGAACGGCAACCTACATCTGTCTGAATCTGCTTACTGTATCCATCTCTTGGTCTTCCTCTGCGGCTTTTACCCCACACACTTCACTCCAAAGCTAAATTCATAATTCCTTGATGTCTAAGAATGTGTCCTACCAATCGATCCCTTCTTTTATTCAAGGTATGCCAGAAATTCCTTTTCTCCCCAATTCTGTTCAGTCCCTCTTCATTAGTTACGCGATCCACCCACCTAATCTTCAGCATTCCTCTGTAGCACAACATTTCAAAAGCCTCTATCCTCTTCCTGTCCGCACTGTTTATTGTCCATGTTTCACTCCCATACAAGGCAACACTCCACACAAATGCCTTCAGAAAGGATGTCCTTAGGCTTAACTCAATATTCGTTGTTAACAAATTTCTCTTTTTCAAAAACGCTTTTCAACCCATTGCCATTCTGCATTTTATATCCTCTGTACTGCGACCATCATTTGTTATTTTACTGCCCAAGTAACAAAACTCATCGACCTCCTTTATTGTTTCGTTACCTAATCTAATTCCTTCAGCATCACCTGATTTTCTTAGACTACACTCCATTACCCTAGTTTTGCTCTTGTTAATCTTCATCTTATATGCACCTTTCAGCACACTGTCCATTCCGTTCAACTGCTCTTCCAGGTCCTTTGCTGTCTTTGACAGAATTACTAAGTCGTCGGCAAAAAGCAATGTTTTTAATTCTTCACCCTGAACTTTAATTCCTTGTCCAAATTTCTCCTTGCTTTCCTTTATAGCCTGCTCAAAGCACAAATTGAATAACATTGGAGAAAGGCTACAACCCTGTCTTACTCCCTTCCCAACCACTTCATCCCTTTCATGCCCTTCGATTCTGATAACCGCTGTCTGGTTTTTATTCAAGTTGTAAATGACCTTACACTCCCTATATTTTACTCCTGCTTGCTTCAGAACTTGAAAGAGTTTATTCCAATCAACATTGTCAAAAGTTTCTCCAAATCTACAAAAGCTAGATATGTAGGTTTGCCTTTTCTTAATCTATCTTCTAGGATAAGCCGTAAAGTGAGTATTGCCTCCCGTGTTCCTACATTTCTCCTGAACCCAAACTGATCTTCCCCGAGGTCGGCTTCTACCAGCTTTTCCATGCTTCTGTAAATAATTCGTTTTGATATTTTGCAACCATGACTTATTAAACTGATGGTTCTGTAGTTTTCACACCTGTCTGCGCCTGCTTTCTTTGGAATGGGGATTATAACATTTTTCTTAAAGTCTGAGAGTACTTCGCCTGTCTCATACATCTTACACGCCAGGTAAAACAGTTTTGTCATGGCTGCTCCTCCCAGAGACTTCAGTAGCTCGGAGGAAATGTCATCTACTCCAGGGGCCTTGTTTCGACTTGGGTCTTTGAGTGCTCTGTCAAATTCATCTCTCATTATAGTATGTCCTATTTCCTCCTCGTCTACTTCTTCTCCCCTTCCTAAAATATTGCCTCTGAGTTCATTTCCTTCGTAGAGCCTCTCTATATACTCTTTCCACCTTTCAGCTTTCCCCTCTTTGCTGTGAACTGGTTTTCCATCTGTGTCCTTGATATTCATAGAGCTGTTTTTCTTATCTCCAAATGTTTCTTTTATTTTCCTGTAGGCTGTATCTATTTCTCCCCTATTTATACATCCTTCTACATCCTTGCATTTGCCTTCTAGCCACTCCTGCTAAGCCATTTTGTACTTCCTGTCAATTTCATTTTTAGTCGTCTGTACTCCATTTTGCCTGTTTCATTGACTGCATTTTTATATTTTCTCCTTTCATCGATTAAATGTAATATGTTCTGTGATATCCAAGGATTTTTTGTAGGTCTTGCCTTCCTACCTATTCTCTCCTCTGCTGCCTTCACTATTTCACCTCTCAATGCTACCCATTCCTCATCTACTGTTTTATTTTCCCCCGTTTCTGTCAATTGTTGCCTAAAGCTCCCTCTGAAATTCTCAAGAACTTCAGGTTCCTTCAGCTTATCCAGGTCCCATCTCCTTATTGTCCTACCTTTCTGCAGTTTTTTCAGTTTCAGCCTACAATTCATGACCAATAAGTTATGGTCAGAGTTTATATCTGCCCCTGGGTAAGTCTTAAAGTTTAATACCTGGTTCCGAAATCTGTGTCTTACCATTATAAAATCTATCTGGTATCTCCCGGTGTCTCCTGGTCTTTTCCACGTATACAACGTTCTTTCGAGATTCTTAAACCAGGTGTTTGTTATAACTAAATTATGTTCCGTGCAAAACTCTACCAGGCGGCTTCCTCTTTCATTCCTTTTGCCCAGACCATATTCACCTACTATCTTCCCGTCCGTTTCTTGTCCTACTACCGAATTTCAGTCTCCCATAGCAATTAAGTTTTCCTCTCCCTTAATTGTCTGAATAATTTCCTTTAGCTCCTCATATATTTCTTAGATCTCCTCATCATCGGCAAAGCTAGTTGGCATATAAACCTGTACTTCTGGAGTCAGTGTTGGCTTCGTATCTATCTTGACTACGATAATGCGATCACTGTGTTGTTCATAGTTGTGGGCAGCCGCAAAACGCGCGTACATTCTGCGCTGCCTCGCTCTTTCTACAGTCCAGACGAATGCTTCGTTGCAAAGGAAAGGCGTTAAGAAATAAAAGTACATTTCTGGTAATAGTGGACTGTATTTGTGAGAAGCGCTACATTATGAGGCAGATACACGTGCGTCCGAACAGGTTGGCGGTCACTGGCCGAGTCCCCCCACCGGCCCAGTACCGGCCGTTTCATTGTGCGAGGGCCGGGCAGGAGCAGGTAGCGGCCGCCCTTACCTGCAGCCCCTGCGTCCGGTCGCTGCTGCGCCCTTGTGGCGCCTCGCACCGGTACGGAACATTCCGCCCACCTAATTTGTATAAATTACACTAATACACAAATTACAAAAAGCACAAGGTAGATAACACAAACAAAACAAAATAAATGGTTGAGGAACTCAGGTCCGATGTACATGAAAGAAACACAAGTTCAATTAGTTCTTGAATTGTTATGAACACTAAAGTCTACGTTTCCTGTGCAACAACACAAATCTTCGACAACGGTCGTTTATAGGTTCCTGTTGCTGTGCGCACTGAAACCGCACGCACCAAACCGTCAGGACCAGAGTGAGTGCAAACAATGACCCCAGACCGCAACACGAGAGGTGGCGAGTTGTCTTCCTTCAGGATAACCAATGTACCCGGCTGCAGACTGTATTTCGCTGACATCCATTTAGTTCTCTGCTGCAGCTGTGACAAGTTGTCGCATGACCAGCGTTTCCACACGTGCTGCTTACACTGCTGGATGAGCTGCCATCTCGACAGCTCGAATGATGGCTCCGGAAGCAAGCCTGGCTCTGGGACTGTTGTCAAGGGTTCACGCATAAGGAAATGGCCAGGAGGAAGGTACGAAAAATCATCTGCATTATCAGGAAGATAGTTAGAGAATTTAATCACGCTTCCATTTGAGTTAGAAGAGTCTATAATTCTTCGAACGTTAGCACTTGGTTTCCCACCACTCTCCTTAGATGCGTTTTTATGAATTTTACACCTGCTTCCTATAATCCACCAAAATGTGGCGCATGAGGAGGGATAAAATGCCACTGTATCCCATTTTGTGATGCACAGCTCTCGATTTGTGTTACATTTGACAGTGCTGAACAATTTGTGCAGTTCATGCAGATCATTCCTTGCTCCCACGAACGTCTTTCCATTGTCACTGTACAAGTTTGCACAGACACCTCGTCGTGAAATAAATCTTCGGAAAGCAGCAATGAACGCTTGAGAGGACAGATAAGTGACAAGCTCCATGTGTACTGCATTTGTTGCCACGCAAACAACCAAGTCAATGTAGACCTTTGTCTTCGTTTTACATCTCTTTCCACCGTATTTTGGGCCACCATAGTCATTCTCACAATTAAGAAAGGTACTTTGATACACGAACTGAAGGTAGTTTTCCCATAAGATGGGTTGCAGTAGTAGCCTTCAATCGGTAACAAGGGAGACACTTGTGAATCATTTGCCTGATGACTGAGCTTCCTGTTTGATCCAGTACCTTGGTCACAAACTTTCTACTAGGATTACTAGGAGTTATGATCCTGGATGCAACAAACGTAGATGCTCGCCCATGAACGTTTACTTAGTTACATGATGCTTAGGAGCCAGAATCATGGGATGCCTTTGACTGTAGGAAGCATTTGACTGCTCCAACCTGCCGCCCACCTTTAACAACTGTTCTTCGTCTAAAAGCAGATGAAGTGAGATCACTCTGCTTTTCTTGGGGATCGTTCGACCATGTAGTAGCTCTATGATCCCCTTGCAATACTCGCAGTCCAGCGTGGTTGTTTTTCATTGGTAGTTTCACCACGTATCTACCATTAGCATTTCTTTGTATGGTTCTTTCAAAATACTCCTCACACAAACGCTCTTCTTTCGTTCGCACAGAAACATTCATTTCTTCTTGCTGCCAGAACCGTTCAACCTGAGTGTTAAGGTGATTAGTGCGTGTGAGGCATGATAGTACATTCCGTGCCTTGGACTTCAAAGACAGAGGAGGTATTTTGCCTGAAACAATCCAGCCGAACGATGTCTCCTGCAATGTTGGATGATTCTTCCTCTTCAGCTGGCTTGGCTTTAGTGCGTCAAAAAAGATCGATGCTCCAAGCAGTAGATCAATCTCACCAGGTTTATGGAAAGCTGGATCGGCTAGCTTTAGGTGCCTAGGAAGCTGCCATGAGGAAATTTCAAAGGATGCTGATGGAAGTGTCCCTGTTATACGTGGAAGTAATGCGCAGACGGCATTTGTGCTGTAGTTACCAACTCTTGAGGAAATATTCACCTCACAAACATGCGACGATTCTACCGTTTGAACATCACTGATTCCACTTATTGGTATCGGACGCCGACTGAGCAGTAGGCCCATCCTAACTGCCAGGCTAGAAGATATGAAGTTCATCTGTGATGCACTGTCAAGCAGTGCTCTGCATTGGTGTACCTTTCCTTTATTGTCCGCAATGTCTACAAGGACAGTCGATAATAGTACTTCTGTAAGTTGCTGATTTCCCTTCACGGTGCAGTATGTCTGCTGTTCTGATATACACGTTTCTTGCTCTCTATTGCCATTGCCACTGGCTCGTTCCTTGTGCAATAACGTGTTGTGGCGCTTTTTACAAATGTGGCAACTCCCAGCACGGCATTCCCTTTGCCTATGATCCGTGCGCAGGCAGTTAAAACAAAGCTTTTTTCTGCTCACAAAGTCTAGTCTGCTTACAATATCGCTCTCTTTGAATTTGGGGCACTTATTTAGTTCGTGAGCTGCGCCACAAAATACACACTTGGATGATGTTGAGAGGAAGGTTCGTTGCAAACTGTAACCTTCTGCTTTAGTACGCTTGGCGGCCGGCTGGTGGAAGTGTTGTAAAATTCTGTCTGAATGAATGAGCTCTAACGTCTGACAGCTGCTTTCCAGAAATGCCACCAAATCTTTCAGACGAGGAAAAGTGGTGTTAACTGTTTTAGATTCCCACTGTTTCCTGAGATTCACACTAATGTGATCCAACAAAAAGTGTGAAAGTAACACCTCATGCAGTGGAATGCCGACCTTCAGAACCTCAATTTCGTTCAAATTTGTCATCAGCTGGTTGATTAACATACGCAAGTCCTTAGCTGATTCAGTTTTGATGCTTGGCAGATTCAGAAGTTGCTTAACATGTAAATCTACAATTAACTTTGGATTATTGTATCTATGAACAATCAGATCCCATGCAATTTTAAAGTTGCTCTCTGTAACAGGTAAGGTTTCAATCAACTTACGTGGTTCACCAGACACACAAGACAACAAGTAATAATAACGCTGAACAACAGTTAAGGCGTCATTGCTAATAATTAGTGCCTTAAAAGTATCAAAAAAGTGCATGAACTCTGCAACGTTACCATTAAATGTTGGCAATGAAATTGCAGGAAGCTTTATTTCAGGTGAGTTGTATGCAGTTGACGAATGAGGAGGTGCCACAACATTCGACTCTAGTAATGTAGTTATTTTTGATTCTACATCTAAGCACAAGTCTTCAAATGACTCTCTGTCAGCATCATGGGAGTTTTCCAGATCGTTAATTTCTAACTGAGTTTGTATTTCGAGATATTCATTTTTGCTTGTGGTTAGCAATGACTGCCTTACTCTAATATCATTGAGATTGGATCCGTCCTGAAAGTTATTGAGAAATGTTGAAATTCTAGTCACTCGTGACTTGATGACTGCTCTTTTCTTAACTAGACTACGTTTCTCGACAGGATCCATGACAGGATATTAGAGCACAGGATAGAAGATTAAGGAAAAAGAGCCAGGCTGCTTGCAGAGCAGAGCGACGGTACCTTGCGATGCGCCGAGTGGACCGCAGCTGCTGCAGGAGTCGGCGGCGGGTGGCGCGGCTCGCTGGCGTGCTGCGTTGTGCTGCGGGAACGGCTGTGCTGCTTCACGGCGTCTGCTGGTTTGAGATGCACTTCACAACACGATCGACACGATTCGCGCGTATTCTGTACTGCGGACGGCTTTACTACGGGCATATAGCACTGTTAGTGCACTGGTGGCACTCGTAATTCATGTTACTCTCGGAGATCAATGTACAAAGCCACGAAACCGGATACTCTTAGTTCGCGGTACGTACAGTCAAACGTCGGAATAGTACTATTCGCGCCCGGAGGACCAAATGTGGGCAGCCGCAAAACGCGCGTACATTCTGCGCTGCCTCGCTCTTTCCACAGTCCAGACGAATGCAATCATTCGTTGCAAAGGAAAGGCGTTAAGAAATAAAAGTACATTTCTGGTAGAAGTGGACTGTATTTGTCAGAAGTGCTACATTTTGAGGCAGATACACGTGCATCCGAACAGGTTGGCGGTCACTGGCCGAGTCCCCCTGCCGGCGCTGTGTCGGCCGTTTCATTGTGCGACGGCCCAGCAGGTAGCGGCCGCCCTTACCTGCAGCCCCTGCGTCCGGTCGCTGCTGCGCCCTTGTGGCACCTCGCACCGGTACGGAACAATAGTAGTTCACCCGCATTTCTATTTTCTTATTCATTATCAGACCTACTCCTGTAATACCCCCAACTGATTTTGTATTTATAATACTGTACTCACCTGAGCAGAAATCTTGTTCCTCTTCCCCATTATATCTAACTTCAGCCTATCCATTTCCCTTTTTAAATTTTTTAGTTTCCCTGCTCGATTACGGAATCTAATATTCCACGCTCCGACCCTTAGAATGCCAGTGTTGTCTTTCCTGATGACAACATCCTCGTGAGTAGTCCCTGCCCGGAGATTCGAATGGGGGACTATTTTATCTCCGGAATATTTTACCCGAGAGGATGCCATCATCATGTGTTCATACAGTAGAGCTGCATGAACTCGGGAAAAGTAACGGCTGTAGTTTCCCCTTGCTTTCAGCCGTTCGCAGTAACTGTGGGACAAAGCCACATTAGCTGATGTTACAAGGCCAGCTCAGTCAATCATCCAGACTGTTGCCCCTGTGACTACTGAAAAGGCTGCTGCCCCTCTTCAGGAACCACACTTTTGTCTGGCCTCTCCACAGATACCCCTCCGCTGTGGTTGCACCTACGGTACGGCTATCTGTATCGTTGAGGCACGCAAGCCATTCCACCTCGACAATGTCTGTGGTTCATGGGTTTATACTAAAATAATAAAATTATTAGAAGAAGAATGCTAGTTTAACTCGCCACCATCCATGAGCTATTTTTTAAATATTCTTTGATTATGGTCCATATCGAAGAGAAGTTCAATGTCACTAAAAATCTCTGTAACTCTTGAGATACTTTGAAGGAGCAGATAAAATGAAGAGGTAACAAAAATCAATTCCTACTTGCTCACAACCTTTCATGGCAATATTCAATATTCTCAACCCAATTTTGCTATTTTAAGACTCTCAGTACACCAGTACAAGATAAGCTACCCAGTAGCACAGCCACGAAGGGCGGGGGGACAATGGAGCTGAAGCTCTCCCGCCCCCCCCCCCCCCCCCCAATCCCCAACACCCGGCACCTCCCAACGATGTTTTTTAATGGTACACATGTAATAAATCACAATTACTGTGAGCGGTTTAAATGCCGCCACAACCAGCTTTGATGGTGCCGCTATTGTTAGTGCTATGATGCAGTCACGAGCCGTTCGTTCATATGCTTGCTAGCAGGTCAGCGGCGCCGCCGAGTGGAATCGTATGAAGGCCGCCAATAACTACGAATAACGATAGTGTTTCCAGAATGAAACTTTCACTCTGCAGCGGAGTGTGCGCTGATAAGAAACTTCCTGGCAGATTAAAATTGTGTGCTGGAACCGCGACTTGAACCTGGGACCTTTGCCTTTCGCGGGCAAGCGCTCTATCGACTGAGCTATCCCGACACGAATCACGATCCCGCCTCACAACTTTACTTCCGCCAGTACCTCACCTCCTACCTTCCAAACTTCACAGAAGCTCTCCTGCGAGCCTTGCAAGACTAGCACTCCTGGAAGAAAGAATATGGTGGAGACATGCGCCACCTATTGAAAATAAGGAATCATACGAATGGTTAAAAAGTGTTACTGTTATCGACAGGAAAGGCGAGGAAAGTAATAGCGACAATAATATCTGAGGAGCCTAATATCAAAGGCAATAAAACCACTTTCAGTGTGTTTACTGGAGAGGCAAAAAACTGCAAAGTATACCGTTGAAATATCCACACATGTGAGGTTTTCCTTTGTCATGTTAATCCGAATAGCCCGGTAGCCAATGCTGAAAGTCCTGCTATTAGTTACCATCCCTTATGTATAAAGTCATAGTTTAATACTGGAGTTGAGAAAACAACAATGACATGACACCAGTGTAGATAAAACTTGATGTGACTGTACCATGATGGGTCATCTCTCAGACATTTTCTGCTTACTTGATTAATGGTGTGCTTTCAGGTGTAAATTTTGGCTGTCTTTATTTTCAAGCCCAACTCAGTCGTCTCCTTCCTGATAGCCAGTGTAGCTTTTGAGCCTTCCTTCTCCATCGACGACCAACTCATCTGCCTCACTCACCTCCTCTCCCTCCATTGTAACTCCTGTCATTCCACTGTTTTTGTATCCTTACACTTCATACACACCTATGACTGGATGTGGCATTCCAGTTAGCTCTTCAAACTTTAAACCTACGCTCTTTCCATCAACTACATCCGGGTCATAGTCTACATCCTCTACACCTCTGACATGCTGCAGCCTCCCCACAATCCACCTCTTTCAATACACTGACGACACTGCCTTCCTTTCCTTGGCTTCCTCCCTTGCGCCAGTCTCAGTACTTTCTCCAAGCCCATCTCACCCAGTCCACTTCTTGGTGCAATCAGTGGTTGCTAAAACCATGTGATCATCATTGATCAAACCACCGCCTCCTTCCAGCTCCATGATTTTTACCTGACCGTTCCATCCATTCTCAAATACCTAGGTCTTAGCCTCAACTGAAATTTTTTCTGTAATCCTTAACTCAAGTCCACCCAAGAGATAGCCTACAATCAACCCCAATTTCTCAAGCTCCTTTCTGGGTGAATCTGGGAACTGCACCCATCCACCATCCCACATACCTATAAATCCCTTATTCACCCCCTCCTTTGTTCTGCCAAACCTGACTGGATATCTGCCTCCCCAGATGTCTACAAATCCTTCCAATCCTAGAATGCCATGGACTCTCCACAGCCTGTCCCACAGCAGCTTCCAATGCCTCCATGATGCCCTCTATCCTAACATCATCCTCTTTTCAGCTTATGATCCCTTTCCTCTCTTTCCTCCTCCCCTGAGGGACTCCTCACTCACCTGCCTCCCAAAGCTAGTTCTCCCAGTATCCCCCTCCTGCCATCAATTTTACCCACACAACTTGCATGTGTACATGGTCCCCACACCTATTTTCCCTTACCTCCCTTTCTGACCGTCTATGAAACATCCTACAGACCCTCTGCCATCACACACCACTATGATCATCATGTCTGTTATGTGAATCACCGCTTCATGTTATCTATTTGTTAAGTGCATCAGTTGGTGTTTTTTCACTGTATTTTCAATGTTCTTTCATCAAATGCTGTATATGTCCAACCCACAAACGACTTTTTGTATACTTATCTTGTCTCTAGGTTGATGAGTGTCACCTAGACCTGCTGCCAGCACGTCTGTACATTGTATGGGAATAGAAAAAACAAAATAGCCAATTCACACTGCCTGTCACATCAGATTGTATTCGCTCTGTCTGCCATGTCAGTCCACTTAGGCCAATTCCCAACATTGAAAGTAGCTATCCATCATGTAAAAAGTCATAGTTTAATACTGGAATTACGGAAACAACCAAGTTAAATTTTATTGATGACCAAAGTGAACATAATGAATTATTAAAGATAAACGTGAAGCAATTAATTAAAATTTGTGGTGCAGCTGGGAATCGAACCTGGAGGTCCATGCTTACTAGGCACACGTCTTACAATTAGACCACCGCACCTCTAACGACTAAGGCACCTCGGAATAGTCTTAGTACGACTTCCCTCCACGTCACAAATTTTAATTCTGCTTCTGTGTTCCAAAGATAATTTTTGGTCAATTTAGTGTGGTAAATTGCTGGAAAGTGAAACAACATTTCAAAACATCCACATCTGTTTTCTGTGCACACACACACACACACACACACACACACACACACACACATTTAGCATGTTTACCTTATCGATTTCTCCCATTACTTTGTTAAATCATAATCAAATGTTTGAAAAATGTTCAAATGTTTGAAAAATGTTCAAATGTTTGTAAATCTATAGGACTTAACTGCGTGGTAATCAGTCCGTAGCTTACAAACTACTTAAACTAAGGTAAATTAACCTAAGGACAACACAAACATCCATGCCTGAGGGGGGATTCGAGTACCTGACGGCGGACGGCCGCGCGCACTTACGTCGTTAACAACGTCATAAACAACTGAGGTTTTGTCCTTCATTTTTCTTTTAAAATGTTATATACTGAAAATTGCGTCATCAAATTAAATCTTTGCTTCAATCTTTTCTGTAATGCTATTGTAAAATATTACTCATATTTTGGTTTCAGATATCCGACCTCGCTTTTAGAAAAACACTCGACTGAAGAAGAAAATATTTAAGTCGTCATGGAACATTTGCTATTTACCTCTAAAACAAGACTGACCCTGTTTCAAATGTAACCTATTTGGTCCCATTCATAGAGTATATACTCTTCGGTCTCATGCAACGACCTCGTTGGTCTCGTGCAACGAGGTCTAGTCCATAATTGTAACCGTGGAAAGTTCGAATATAGGGAGGTGGCTTTACCTATACTGAGAACAGGCATTGGTTAAAGCCAGATGGGCCATGCTTTTGTGTCCAAAAGAAAGATTTCTCGCTTGAAATCACCTGTGAATTTTGCCCTCTTTAGCCCAATTCACACTGTCCGTCACGTCAACGTCACGGCACCGTCACGTCAAGTTGTATTCACACTGTCCATCAGTGTTCGTCACATCAATTCGCCCATCTCAATACGCGATGTTGAAAGAGAAGTTATGAGTGGCGATCTGTTATGTAGAAAGTCATAGTTTAATACTAGAATTGAGGGAACAACAACGCTAAATGTTATTGACGGCAGTGTATGTATTTGGCCATATTACTGGGAACTTAAACAACGTTTGAAAACATCTACATCTATTTTCAAGCGAAAAAATAAACATATGAAAAATTCAAAGAATACTTATAAGAGCATAAATAGCGCCTGTTTATTTTATCCATTACGATTTGCCCACTGACTTTGTTAATACCGTCTTAAACAACTGAATTTTTGTCTTTCATTAGAACGGACTTATTCATTTAAAATGTTATTTAATGAAAAATGCGTAATCAAATTACAATCTTATTCTTATAAACAGTTTGCTTCAGTCTTTTCTGTAACAATGTTATGTAACATAATCCATTGTTTTGTTTCAGATATCCGACCTCGATTTTAGGGGGTCATTCAATTGACAAGAATATTGAAGACGTCATGAAACATTTGAGATTTACCTCTAAACCGAAGCATAACAACAAAATAAAGGTGAATAAGACATATTTGCATATAAACAGTGCAATCGTCGACTGCAACATGTAATTCGCGTGTCGAAAATATGTTAACTTCCGATGTTAGCAGACGGCCGTTCCTTCAAAACGTTTCTTCTCGAGAAAGCTTGACCTGACGTTGACGTGACGTGACGGTCCGGTGACGGACAGTGTGAATTAGAGTTGGGCAACACGATTCTTTTTTATGAATCGATTCTTGCGATTCAATCCCACATTGTGAATCGATTCCAACGATTCGTTCACGATTCTTTAGTCTGCATTGACGCGATTCTAGGCCAATTCACACTGTCCGTCACGTCAACGTCACGTCACGGAACCGTCACGTCAAGTTGTATTCACACTGTCCGTCCGTGTCCGTCACGTCAATTCGTCCATCTCAATACGCGATGTTGAAAGTGAGATTATGAGTGGCGATCTGTTATTTAGAAAGTCATAGTTTAATACTGGAAAGGGTGAACAACAACGCTAAATGTTATTAACGGCCAAAGAAAACTTTACAGTGTATGTTTTTGGCCAACTTACTGGGAACTGAAACAACATTTCAAAACATCGACATCTATTTTCAACTGAAAAAATAAACATATGAAGACATCAAATCAAACTTATAAGAGCATAAATAGCGCCTGTATACTTTAACCATTATGATTTGCATGCTGGCACTGTTAATACGTCGTAAACAACTGCATTTTTGTCTTTCATTAGAACTGACATTTTCATTTAAAGTGTTATATAATGAAAAATGCGTAATCAAATTACAACCTTATTCAAATAAACAGTTTGCTTCAGTCGTTTCTGTTACATTGTTACGTAACATAAACCATTTTTTGGTTTCAGATATCCGACCTCGATTTTAGGGGGACACTCAATTGACAAAAATATTTAAGTCGTCATGAAACATTTGAGATTTACTCCTAAAACGAGGTACAACAACAACACAAAGGTGAATAAGACACATTTGCATATAAACAGTGCAATCGTCGACTGCAACATGTAATTCACGTGACGAAAATAGGTTAACTTCCGATGTTAGCAGACGGCCGTTCCGTCAAAACATTCTTCTCGAGAAAGCTTGACGGACGTTGACGTGACGTGACGGTCCGGTGACGGACAGTGTGAATGCCGCCATTAGAAATACATTGCAGAATGTTCTGACGGACGGTGACGTGACGTGACGTGACGGACAGTGTGAATTGGCCTTCTTACTTCTACATCTTGCTCATAGATGGCAATACCTGTCTGTGTTATGGATGTTGGAATCTTAACCTTATGGATCTGTTCCTACGATTCGTTCACGATTGTTTCTGGTCTGCGACGGCACGATTCTAACAAAATGCCGAAAAGGTGAAAATATAGGTATCGGATTTTTTAATACTTATGGTGCGTAAAGTTCAGACTTAAAATAATAATGAAGCAAAGCCATTCGATTCAGCTCTCAAAAATTCTCGAGAAAATAGTCTGAAGTTTAGCGCTACCAATTATTTCTGCTGTCATCATAGCTCATTTAGTAGTGTTGCAGGTTTAGTGAACGTATAAATATAATTAAATATATGGTAATTAATAGGTATCTAATCATTATAAAATACTTATGTAAAATCAATTAGTTGAAGGAAACACGAAATAAACATTATAAATAAAAATCCGTTCCAAATATTAAATTTCTTTCGAGATGCAAGAAATTCACGTTTATTAAAATGTTTCTTTTTTGTAAAAATCGATATCTTTCAGGAAAGCTGATAACGTAAAAACCAAAATGGCAAAAAAAATTTTTGAGATGGCTTTAAAAACATTTAAAATCGCGTTTTTATATAAAAAGAATATTTTTGTAAAATTGATTTTTTACAAAAACTATAACTACGTAGCTGAACTCGAAAAGCTTAAACCTCTCTAAAAACAAAATGTAATCTAAATCGTTACAGCCATTTCCGGGATATGCGAACTATAAATGTGTAACGATTGATCGTTTGAATACATAATATGTAAACTTTATAAAAGACGTATATTTGTATGTATTGGCAGCTGTGTATTTCTCTGCGTTTTGTTTCTGTCATGTGTAATTCGTGATTAGGCTAATAATTAACAGCTCACGATCTTCGTTCTGTGCTTCCTTTGTTCACACGCTTTCTGGCTTTCGTAATTATTCGGCGCGATTTGCTACTTGCTTTTCGAATCATGAATCGTTAGACAGGCGATTCTTTTGAACGACGATTCGTCCCCCCTCTTCTCTCTGGCATTCGGCACGATTCGGGAAGATTCGGCAGTCGCCTTCGAATCGTGAATCGTTGGAACTTAAGAATCGTCTCGAGACAGACGATTCTTTTGAACGACGATTCGTCCGAATCAAGATTCGATTCTTACGATTCTTCATTTGTATTCGTTCAAATGAACGACTCATTGACGAATCGCCACAACTCTAGTGTGAATGCCACCATTAGAAATACATTGCGGAATCTTCTGACGGACGGTGACGTGACGTGACGGACAGTGTGAATGGGCCTTTTACGTAACGTCACTAAATTGACAGTTAAATAGCGATTTTATGACAAAGCTACAAAGTGAAACGTACAAAAAAAACTTTACGTAACCTTTATTTGGGCGTAACTAACTTTAAAAATCAGCAGTGTCAAATAAAAGAACAATAAAGAAAGCAAAGCACTTCATTAATAATTGTTCCTCTTGTAACTCGTCTACTTGTCATCTGCTGGACAGTAGCTACAGTCACATTGGAGTACTTACTTAGATATGACGTTTATTTCAACGACTAGCACTACCATACAAACGAACTACGACAAATGTTTTGGGCACAAACAAATGCAAGAGTGTGTAATTTGCTGGCTTTAACTTTATGATCTCCAGAGATGCTAACCTCCTTGAAAACAAACATCCTTGGGAAAAAGTGCAATGTCTGTGCAACTTAATAAACTTTGACATGTGTTTGTGGATTGGTTTGTAAACACGTGTGGAGTGTGGATAATTGTTTGAAACGTGTTAACTCTTTATTGACGTTGTTAATCTATCATAAAATATGGTTTCGAAACGGAAGAAGAAGGTATTTAGTGTAGTATATATTGTGAACATTAAAACGTATCCAAAAATTACATGCTTGATGGTTTTATAGGTTACATGTCTAAATATGTTACCATTTTTAAATTTCAGTATCAGTCCGGAGAAGGGGCACAATATATTTCAAGAAAGCAAGCAATGAGAATGTTGCAGTTGTCCCTTAAAGATTTTAGGCGGCTTTGTATTATTAAAGGTATATATCCTAGAGAACCGAGGAACAGAAAAAGAGCACAAAAGGGTGCAAGTGGCATCAAAACACTGTATCACAAGAAAGATATCCAATTTTTAATGCATGAACCCATTATTTGGACGTTACGTGATTATAAGGTACTGTACCTCTAGAAACTTTTTTGTTCTTGATAATGATAAATTTTGTTTATAGAACCTTACCGATAGTCAATCTACAACAGTCCGTATTTTACATTTTGTTATTTTACAGATATTTGGTAAGAAGATAGGAAGAGCTAAGGCTGTCAAAGATTTCGAAACGATGAAACGTTTGCTAGACAATCATCCAACACTGAAATTAGACCACATTGTGAAGGAGCGGTATCCGACTTTCATTGACGCAATTCGTGATTTAGACGATTGCCTCACCCTTCTTTTCTTGTTTTCTACGTTTCCTTCTTTGAGGCATGTTCCACGAGATCAATCAGCGCTTTGTAGACGATTAACAGTTGAATTTTTGCATTACGTGATTGCAGCAAAAGCGCTAAGGAAAGTTTTCATCTCCATAAAGGGTTATTACTATCAGGCAGAAATTAAAGGGCAAACTGTGACGTGGATCGTGCCCCATCATTTCAGTTTTCAGGTAACATTTCTCTTTGATGATCACATTTCACTTTGCTCGGTGTGTCAGGTAAATGTGTTAACGTGACTATATTTCTTTCTTGTAGCCACAGTCAAAGGAGGAAGTTGACTTCAAAGTGTTGTCAATATTTGTGGAGTTTTATTTAATCATGCTGGGATTTATTAATTTTCGCCTCTACCACTCACTGAACCTCTACTATCCACCAAAATTTGCTGGATATTCAGGTAAGAATTGAATACTTTTACTGTCTATCCTTATAAATAAAATATTCGAAGAATAATGACATACAGGGAAAAGGTTGTTGTATTGAGGTAAATACACAATGTGCAATTGACAGCAACACAACAGGACTGTTGCTAAAGTAAGACATTTACTTTTTTGCACCTTTGTTATTAGGTTTATAGGTGAGTGAGGCAGTTTGATTTATTGAATAGGCAAATGTAATTTAAAGATGACAGTGTGGTTATATGAGTCAGTGAAGTGATATTGAATGCTGCATTTAATTTACTTAATCTACTGTTTTCAGTACCTACATAAGTTTTATTTGGATAATATTCATAACATTAATCAAAGAATTATATTGTGAACCTACTTTTGCAATAAGTTTTACTGTTCAATGTCTATATTATATAATATTTTGTAACCTCCCTTTCTATGTGAATGTTTGGTGTCCTCATCACTGTTAGTGTTTTAAACATCATTCCTCCATTTCTTGTTGGTTCTGATTGAATAATTCATTAACCCTCGAGCGGTCGCGCTGGCGCACTGAGTGCGCCATAATTAAATAAACATGGTTTTCGTTATGTTGGTAACAATGCAGACATTTGAAACTCTATCTATTCCTCACTATTGTTGTGTGCAGTCTGTTAATCGTCGGTGCTCAAGAAAATTCTTAACAGGAGAATTTGTGAAGCGTTGTCATAACTGGCGCACTCAGTGCGCCGTGCGACTGGTCACGTAAATATTTTTTACTTTCTCAGACGCAGTGTTGTATTTCACTTACATTATTCCTATGGCTCGTGTTCAATGAGAGTACTTTATTTTAGGGCAAGGAAGCGTTTAACCAGCGAGGAACTCGAGTGGTTCTTGAATGGAGATCCAGATTTTTTGAAAGATTTGAGCAGTATATTGGATGATGACACTGAGGTAATTACTCAAAGTGACCATGACACTGAAAGTGTACAAGAGT
Organism: Locusta migratoria; assembly: GCA_026315105.1. Classification (NCBI taxonomy): domain Eukaryota; kingdom Metazoa; phylum Arthropoda; class Insecta; order Orthoptera; family Acrididae; genus Locusta; species Locusta migratoria. The sequence goes on along the minus strand of CM048744.1, from coordinate 467,231,935 downwards.
ACGAGTTTGCTGAAAATGAAGACAGTAACTGTCAGTCAGGTTTCCAACAGAAATATAACGATGGATAATTTGTACACAAGTTGTACCTTGGCCGTATCACTATTACAGAAAAAGCTTACATGTATTGGGAAACTGAGAAAAAATAAACGAGAAATTCCCTTGGAATTATTGCCTAGGAAAGATCGAGCACCAGATTCTTCCCTTTTCAGGTATATTAAAGATATGACATTAGTTTCGTGTATGCCAAAGAAGAACAAGGCGGTTCTGTTTCTGTCAGCTGTGCATGATTCAGGTACTATCGATGAAGATTCATGTAAGCCTGATATTGCGTTAGATTATAATGCCACGAAGGTGGGCGTTGATAAAGTCGACCAGATGTGCGACTCATATTCTGTGGCTCGTATTACGAGAAGATGGCCCTTGGTAATCTTTTTCGCTCTAATGGACATTGCGGGCATCAGTGCCCAGATCCTATTTTATTCAAATGGACAAAATCATGAGGTGTCACGCAGGATTTTTCTAAAGAACTTGGCTTATGATCTCATGAAAGCACATCTAGTAGAAAGGGCCAAAATTCCAAGCCTTCCTCAGGATATTTTGCTGTTCCTTCAAAGGTACCAGATAACATCTGAGCAAATTGTGCACGTGTATTATTTGTGGAAGAGCCAAGAATGTTAACACAACATTAAATTGTGATTCATGTAAGAGTTTTGTTTGCAGGAAGCATGTGATTATTAGTTACTCATGTGAAAGGTGTCATGTTGCAACTAAAGACTCGGAAGACTGAAGATATGACCCTTGACTTCTCTGAAATTACTGAGTTGGGTTGTCTGCAAGCTGTTACAACAAAATTTCAGTAGACTTTCAGTACGAACATATTTGTTTTCAAAGCTGATAGTAAAACATAATGTCAGTTAAATTCTAAGATTTAAATTCATGGATTTTCGTGTACATTTATAATAAGTGCCATTAACTGTCACATTAAATAATGAACTTTTTTTGCAATGAAAGTGATAAATATTATGTACATATATCTTGATTAAACAAGTAGTATTTGAAATTGTGGTGTCAAAATAAATTCATATTAATTAGCCAAAATGTGTGATATTTCGATACTATTAATACCAGAGTGAGTTATAGTACATCTACCTTTTAGAAAATTAACTATAAACATTAGTACTGTAATGAGTTCATGTGCGCCACGCGACTGCTCCTGCACCATGAAAATGCGCGACTGCTCTGGGGTTAACTAAAGGTATGTTTACACTGGGATACATGTATCGTAACTTGTAGGAGCGACATGTGAATTTGACATGTCGCGAAACATCACATCATACACTAGGTCACCGAACTTGTATGAGGTCCATCCCATCAGTGGCGTAGCTATCATAGGGCTAGGCGGGGCAGTGCCCCGGGGCCCCCGAGTTCAAGGGGCCCCTCGGCCTACGTGAGCGACGTTCGAGAAAAGTTACAGTAGAGCGTTGATTTTTTTGATTTTTTAAAAAAATTATTTATTTATTTTTTTACTCTGTCGCCCTAATATCCATCACCTCCCCCTCCCCTCTAACCACGTTTTCCACAGTACCCGCACTAGGCCACCGGGTGGCTTCTAATGGGGCAGATACTTCACACGACGCCACTCGGTGGCGCTGCTGACAGGCCAAGCTGCCAGTCGCTGTGTACAACAATTCAACTTCAGTCGACCCAGCAGTAGAAGTTGTGGCCGCATCAAAGCTTCCTACAGCAGCAGCTGAGCCTTCCAAGTGTTGCGGCGTGTCGGTCGGCGCAGTGTGAAGGATCGTGGGTCTCCAAATACTGTATAAACTTCATTCTGGCAAAGTCTACAGTACGATTATCCGAATAAACCGGTTTGCCGAACGTCCGTGTCCCCAAATTACTTCGGACAATCGACATTCTACTGTATTTTAATTGAATGAAGATTTGTGACTTTTAACTTTTTGAACCCTGGCCAACAAACCTCAGACACACGATGTGATATCCAAAAATTATTCCCAACTCAGAATGAAAATATAACAAGGCACATTGCTTGTCCGCTACGGCGTGGACCCTGCCACTATCAGCTTGTTGTCGGATGTAGTCGGAATTGCCATGGCTGCCAATCTTTACGAAATAACAGTCAATAGCGCTGAATTACTAGCAGTGTGTTTGACAATCAACGTGTGACCACATATGAATATGAAGTCTCTACAATGTATTCTTATCGAACGGTATTATTATGGTAACTCAACTGTTCGTGTAGTGAATTCCCCCAAGGGAGTGCTTCTTAATCATAGATCCCAACGAAGTTCTGTAATCAATTGCACTCTGAAATTCGTGTCAGAAGAAGAGACAATATGGGTAGTGAATGGTTGTGTGGATTTTATTAGTGATTGGCGCGTCATCAGTGAAGCTTCTGCCTACAACTTCATTCGCCTAGTATGGAGCAACTTCGAAAACTATCCCATTGGGTGTATTATCTGTATGTCTACCCAAGTCCAACCTTATTCCTCTGCAAAATTTCATCCAAATCCAACCAGAAAATTTTGCGTGAAAGCATAACAACCAAACGAACTTTCACAGTTATAATTGTATTAGAGATTACGATCAAATATTATCTGCTGCGTGACATATAATAATTTACTTAGTAGTATTTAGGTTTGTCTCATTATGTCTTCCAGTGGGTGGTAAGGAGCTGATGATGAAGTAGTTTTGTATCTGTATAGTTTTAAAAGAGGGCCCCAATATCATTTTCGCCCCGGGGCCCTTGGTGATATAGCTACGCCACTGCATCCCATGCGTACATTTTGTATACTGGTATCACTTTTTCGGCATATACGCGACATCTCACACAACTTGTGCATGCTCAGTACCAGTATTTCTCGTTGTTTGCAGTGTATTTTGACAAGTAGCAGAAGCTGCAGTACCAGTCTCTCTTGACGTCTAGTGCTTTGTTGAACGGTATACTGTGTAGTTAGAGCTGAGTTTTTGTTCATTAAATAAAAATGAGTTCGTTTTCGAAACAAAATACAATGCACTCGTCCTTGCATTAATGTTGTTGAATATCTTATTTGTGCAGAAAGTGGCCTCACAATTTTCAGTATTGTATTAGTGACTGAAGCATTACAATCATTCCAAAGTACTGAAAAGTATCCTGTTTTAAGAGCATTTCATAAATTTATAGTGAAGGGTATATTTGCCAGCTTCCTAACAATTACCGGTAATAAGAATATAACAAGGAATTAAATAGAGTATTATATATTGTTATCACAAATTTAATAACATCCCTTCTACCTTCACTTCTCAGGGTAAAACTTGCACAGTGTCATCACAAACCCAAAGAATAATATTGCATTTATATTGAGGTTTTTGATATTCTATGCAAATACATTAATGAGGGAAAGGAATCCCTAGTGGCCAAAAATTGGTTTGTCACTGCCAAATGATCCTCTGTTGTAACTGCTTTATGAAATTTTGTGTTTGTTCTAGACATGAGAGAGAGCAAACTACAGAAATCTTCCAACCTCAACCTAACATAATTTTTTAATCCTTTCATTCCCAGTGTTGTTCCTGAACAATAACATATTAAAATCTGATTTTCACCATGTTTTGTGTATCAGTCTCAAAAGTCGCATGGTTGAGAACAAGCTTCTTGTATGACATTTTGCTGCTTGGTATAGTGTTTAGCCACTTCTGAGGCATTAATTTATCTGTCATGGAGGTTGTGTTATGTTGTCGTCTGTACGTGGCGGTGAGTGTGGTTCATGTTCTTTTACTTCAGCAGTGAATTGTCTCGTCTTTGGTGCTGTGGCAAAGACTATGCTGGCAGTGTTATCTATCAACAAAATAACGTCCCAAGAAATAAAATACCTCGATGCATATGTGTTTGTTGCGGATGATTTACACAGCATAAAATAGTTTGATCAAAAATTTTAAAATACACATTTTGATGTCTAGTGCACTGAATAATACAGAAAGCACTGAATTTCAATTTTTCCAAAGTAATATGTGCCAATGCAAATCCCAGGGTGAACGTACCTTAACTAAAAACGTGTGGGGGTAAAATTTTGTAAAACTGCAGTCTGTTGCCCGTGTTTTCAGCATGGCGCTTAATGTTGGCAATGGTAAATCGATTGTTTCTGGACCAGAGATTCAGCCGCTATGCGCCCTCACAAGTTGAAAAAAGAAACTTCTTGTTTAACTTGTACCTAACCTAACTTTCACTTAAAACGATCACTGTTTCATACAGATCACAAAATAAATAAAACATATACCTGCTCTATGGTTGACTGCTGTGGTGTTGTCAACATTTGCAGCACATGGGCAACAGACTCTGCAGTTTAGCCTAAAATTTTACTTACTGTCCTGGTGGCATCACATGATTATTTTGACAATATCAACAACATAGTAGAAAATCTTTGCCAAGATATTAATATTCTTGGAAATTTGAACCATATAGAATGACTTGATAAGTGTTTCATACAGATAATGAAGTGAAGAAGTAATTGTTCCTACACTATGGTTGTAAGGTTTTTATATGTACCCTTGTCCAATCAGAAAAATAATTGCTCCAGTTGTCAAATGAAGATTTCATGACAAAACGTACATGTCGTCACATGCCAACATTACCACATGGGGCTGCTGGGGCAGGAAGTAAAATTTAACCTGTGTGAGAGATTCCTCACTGTCTTTATTATAAGTTTGAAATAGTGACAGTGAGGTTATAAATAATGTATAGTAAAAGGAGAACCTGCTCTTTTTTATAACACTTATGTATAACATAACTGTGGTCTTAAAGAAGTCTAATTTTTATTATAGCATTTATTGAAAAGGCAATCAAGACAGCTTCAATTTGAATTAATTATTATTAATTTTTGTTGTACTTAAATGTGATAGTTATATTTGTTAATCCTTTCATTTCCACATTATGAATTCAGATTTTGAAAATTTAAATTGCAGTGCTAAAACGTTAGTAGCTGCCATTGCACAATCTGCCCTGTTTTGGTAACCATGTAAACTTAACAAGGAAGTTTGTCGCCATTGTGCTGCCACATAGTGAGTGGGGTTTTAACTATTTGTACGCTAGCAAAGGGTTGTGTATTTTCTGCTTTCTGTTGAGTCCTGCACTGTTTTCTTGTGCTATCTCCATTGTTCGCACTCTGCATATTCTCAGCATGGCGAATTTATGTGAGAGTGGTGTTTTCAATGTGCTAGAAGAGAAAATAGATGATTTTGATTCAGAAGGAGAAGGTGATTATCTATAAGATTCATATGTACAAGTTTTTTGTGGGAATAAAATAAGATTTACTTAAAAAAGTGTATTGGCTAATTTTAATATTTAATTTTTTAATAGATAAATTAGCTTTCATTGTTTCAAATGAGGCAGCCAACTCAATTATTACATACATAGTTTGAAAGATCTAATTTTCATAAAACTTGTTAAAAACAACAGTCCAGCTGCTTCATCCAGGTCACTTTCACCAGTCTTGAATGTGTTAAAACAATGCACTAAATATTTTAAAAAAAAGTTCTTTAATATTTTCGAAAGAACAGTATTTATTTTTATGTCACGTTTTTCATGTACAACGCATATCAATAATGATAGCACAATCTCCACGACATCACCAAAGACAAGATAATTCACTGCTGAAATAAAATAGCACGAACAACACTCACGGCTACATATAGACAGCAATTTAATTTAGCCTCCAAGGAGGAGAATTTAATGCCTCTAAAGTTGGTACATAAACTGCCAAAATGTCATTATAAAAGGATGTTCTGCCTCAACAACAATTCAACTTTAAGGATTGATACACATAATATTGTGTAAAGTAGCTTTTAATATGGTGTTGTCTAGGAGCAGCACTGGGAATGAAAAGGTTAATTGCCTTTATAATCAGTGTGAAGTCTTGTTAATTAGGATGTACATCACTGGTGCTCACTGCACAAATGAATTATCTAACAAGTAAAAAAATTACACTGCTTTGTATTACGGCCCACTTTAGATTTGTAGTTTTATAAGTTCTTGCAAACATTTTGGACCAAAATAATAATGTAAACAATAAAAAATTAATTAATAAGTGTGCCTGAAAAAAATTAGATAGTGATGGGTTTTGAACCACTGACATTCAGCGTCACAGTCCAATGCATTGCGCACTACACTACGGCCAACACTTAGCAGTTGTGTTCCTTAATCTCATACTATTGATGGCCGTTGTTAACTGATGCTAATATGGCATTTGTAGACATATTAGACATTTATCGTACGAAGAACGACGTGTTTGTGTTAATTCTTCAGTGTGCTATTGCTTTGAAATGACAACTTGTAAGTTAAAATAAGCAAATCATCAAATACGCAACACAAGATGGCTTATGCCATAGAGAGTTCTGGGCAAGGAATGTCACATGACATCTCCAAATGGCTGGTTTTCGTTAATTCAATAGAAAGTGTAAAATCTCCATTATTTTTGCAAATTATATGATATATGAAAAAAAAACATACGGGAGCTAAGTTGTAGAGAATTTTCTCCTCTACAAATTAGGTTATTTAATTTTCGTGTCAGGTGAATGGTTAAGCCATTATTTTTATTTAAATTTCGAGCTGTCAAAAAACAACCGCAAAGGCCCACTTTTAGTGTTACTACCGTAACCTAAAGTGGGCCAAAAGGGGCAAGGTGCTCCAGCAAGAAAATGTAGCATATTGCTGTCCTGGTGGAATATGGTTTATCTAGGCAGTGCTTTAGTTTTTAAGGGTAAATACTTTGTGAAACAGTAGCAGCTATAAACACGTAAGTACTGAAATTCACATTCTGGTCCATGGACATTACCACTTCAAAAGATAACATCGAAAGACTTCAGTGCATTAACTTAAAATTTTGGATATAATTAAAAACATATTTTGTTATGATCTTTGGGATACACATTTAACTTTAAGGTGACTTTTCATTTTGTATTGTTGTATAATTTCAGACACCCAAAAATAATCTGGGGTAGATCCACCCAATTTACATTTCTCATGCTTTTGTAACTAAATTTGAACTAAGTGCAGTGCTTTTTTCTTTCCAGCCGGAGATTGTGATAAGTCAATGGTTGATGAGGATTACTATGTGTCTGAACGAATAGCTGCTCTTAATGTTACACTGGCTCGTGCTAGTAATAATGCAGAAGAGGAAGAAGCTGAAGTGGACCAGTTTCCAATGGTAATGTTCCATTCAGTTCCATAATTTTTTTATAGCTAGCTATATTAAAATCTAGCTATTGTCACTCTCCATTCCATACTTTGGGCGAGTTTGAACATTTGATGCCATTTATCAACATGGGTTTACGTGTTGGTTTTGAACTGAAGCTTCTAAATGTGCAGTGATAAGACAGAATCTGTGATTATCCTTTTCATGCTGTCTTTGGAAACTGCTACAGGAGTAGTTGAAAATCATTGTGGCAACAGCCTGAGATACCAGGCATTTTCGGACATCCATGAGTAACGATGTGGAATGTGTCCCTGCCACCCTCCCCCCCCTTTCCGGTTGCAGGTTCTCCAATGTTTCCAATTAGGATACTCCATGTGCTTGGCTGCTATAGCATATGTCAATTGACAAACTTCTTACACAGGGGTCTTATTGGTTGTTGTGGGTAAACTTTTACAATCCGTGTTGCAGTGCGGTGTCCATAGTGGACCAATAGTAGTAGACAGTAACGGCCACTCAAATTTGAAATTACTAAAAATTTCCAGGCTATTATGCTGATTTATTATGGACACCCAGTGTTTCGTCCCCAACTGCGGAGGACATTTTCAAGGGGGATTGTGGCATTTTTTAATTGTGATGCACACCCTGGCTTGCAACTGACTGAAGCCAAACTCCATTTATGAGGGCTAACACGCGGAGGTGTGACGTTGGATGTTTTTGATATGTACGTGCAATTCGTCATTGCCGATTGCCGTCGTCCGCTGTTACATTTCTTCTTAAAAACCGGAATCCAGATATCATTTAGCTCCTTCATCCTATTGAAATTATTGGGGTGTTTTACAATTTATATAGCCCCTCTGTACAGTCTTTTGTGGTATCCATTTGTGGCTGCTAAAACCTGAGTCTTAGCAAATTGAATAAGGTGGTCCCCTGGTTGAAAAACATGTTCAGCAACAGCTGATCTGTCGATCTCTCCCCTTCTACAGTTCTCCTTGTGCTCAACTAGTCATTTTTTGACTGTTCTCTTTATGGTACCCTCCTATATGTCTCCACGGAATCCTATAAATTCCTGCTTTGTCCAGCGGTTTGAGAGCATCATTCGCCGATTTCAGGTGATCCTGTATCTTCCAATTAGGTTTGTAAATAACGGCAACATTCTGTTTTGGCAAATTTTTACCAATGCGGGCGGTGATGTCCTTAATAATTTTACAATAAGCCAATCAAATATCACGTTAACAGCTGTTTTCCCTTCACTGTTGATTATACTGATTATAAATTGAATATGGGATATATTTATTTATTTCGAAACGCTTGAAATTTCCAGCGGAAGATGATGTTTTTATTGTAATCCCAAACAAACACAATCACGAGAAGAATTCTTGCAGCATCCTATGAACGAAAAACATAGTACTAGGACTGTTATTTAACTTAAGTCATGACACTGAAATAATAATTTTCGTGTAAGTAGAATAACACTGAGAAGGATACAACTCGTTGGCTTTGACCCATGATGTTAACATGTCGGAAAACCCATATATCAGATAATATCTCGATGTTTATATATTGTAAATGGTCTGTGGTTTTCCTCATTAATTACAGATTACAAGAACAGACTGCAGCATCAATCACATGTCCCAGCCCAAAAGTTCGCATCTCGTTTAACCTATACCTTACCATCAGAGTGGAGCTACAGATCACTTTTTAAACACAAAATCATAATCTATATTCTGGTTGTAAACAAACTATTGTCTTTAACTCAGATATGTCATTGGTCAAAGGCAACGAGTTGTATCCCGGTCTTTAATTGATCTGTAAATTGGTGTTATTTATTTGATTACTTTTTTTTTCAATGATGATGAAGTAAATAATTAATGCTGTTCCAGCTCTATGGTTGATAGGCTCCTAATGTATCCTTGTTTGCTCAGTAAGTTGACTGTAATCATCACCGGAACAATTAATAACAAATAAATGGCTTTCCCTCCAAGTTCACAAACTTAAACGTTCTCGTAAGAAGTGACAAGAAAATTCAACGTGAATTGAATACATTCGAATATTGTGCAAATAAAAAACAGCGAATTTCATTGGTAGCCATGCACTATCATCTGATTGGCTGGTCACATGCAGTGGCCATAGCCAACACCTGAACAAAATACACTATGCCGCGACACAGATTGTAAAATTAAGTTGCTGTTGTGGTATCTTAATGGGGGTAGGAGTGCCCATTGGTTTGAAACAATATCCATGGTAAAACACATATCAGACCCCATGTCAATGAAATATTTTGTCTGTAATAAGGTTTTTTGAAATTTTCTGTGGGTGGATATATCCGACATGCAAATGTTCAGTGGGTGAGACTCACATTGGTGAGTAGAGACAACCGCAGAATATCGTTTCTTCAGTGCAGGTGAGCTGGTAAGTAGTTGTAGCACATGCTTCGTAATATCCTTCCCTGGGACTGGTTGAAAAATACTGTTCTTTCCTTACCTGTGGGTTCCACCATGCCTTTCCTTTATGAGCTGGAAATCTCATAGCTATTGTTCTATGCTAAGACATCAATCTGTAGGTCAACTGGAATATCACTACTCATCTGAATGTGGGTTGTGGACAAAAAGGTGTGCAGATTACTCCTTAAAACCATGTGTGACAAAGGGAGGGCTGCTTGAATGTTAGCACGATGAACGGACGGATGTGCCTCATAGAGACCATCAACGGAATTTGAAAATGCATAAATCTTGATGCCAAATTTGCAATGGTGCCAACACATACTGCTGTTGATGTTCTTTTGCCATATGCTAGCTAGTTCCTCATCGTCCTGCTATCTACCTTGACATTGCTCTACTAAGCACTGCACCCTATGTGGTGCTGCTATATGTGCTGCCAGAGCTAGTACTTTGTGGTTTATTTGTTGTGACGGCAAGGCTGTTACTTCCTCCAAATGCTGGTGTTTGCTGGTCTCAGAAGTGTTAACAGAATGCATGCTAGCACATTATTACTGGTGATTCCAGAGACGAAGTCACAAAACTCATACAAAAGTCATTGATGCCTTTTTCCACCTTCTGTGGCTTACTGACGAGTAAATTAGAAGTAAAACCTGGTCAGGCTCAACAAAATTAGTTACATACATTCAGCATATGAAGTGAGAATCAGAGGCTGCACACAAATGTTAATTTTTATGGTGAATAGGGACTGAAAGACAACTAGAAGACAAAATCATGCCAGACACAGATTTTTGTGATTTATATGAGAGATAAAATTGTGATCATCACTATTTTATTGTTTCTGTTATCTCAGTCTCTATTTCCACCCAATTCATAAAAAATATATTAGTGTACTCCATACAGGATGGATACACCGGGCCCGATTAGATCACCGAAGTTAAGCACTGTCGGGATTGGCTAACACTCGGATGGTTACCGCCCGGGTCTGCCGAATGCTGTCGGTGAACGGGGTGCACTCAGCCCTTGTGAGGGCAACTGAGGAGCTACTCGATAGAGAAGTAGCGGCTCTGGTCACGAAGACTGACATAACGGCCATGAGTGTGGGGTGTTGACCACGTCCCCCTCGATACCGCATCCGTTGACACCTTGGGGCAGAGGATAACATAGGTGGCCGGTCAGTATCCAGTGGGCCCCCTGAGGCCTGTGGGCCAAAGTTTACAGTTTCTTTTTTTACTTCAAACAGGATATTCCTTCTCTAAAAACAATGATTTCAATCACTTGAAGGTGAGCCCTAGTATCAAACTATAGCTAATTTCTCAATTTCTAACCACACCTTGACCTCAAATTTCGTTTCTGCAACAAAATTACTATTTTCCAAGTGAAACATGTTCAGTTATGGTGCTGTAACTACTAAATGCCTACATGAAACTAATATGTCAAGTAAAATCAAGTAATGGGAAATACTGGATGGAATAACAATAAACAACTGCTGTGCACTGTTTAAACAATTGATGCTGATTCATGACTACGCAAATGTTAAGAAATTAGATAGATTTCACTAAAGTTGATATCATACTAATACCTCTTTTCAATTATTCTCAATTTAATTTGTCATATAGTACAACTTCTATGAACAGAAAAAAGCAGGTGTAATTCCGCAGATTTTCCTGGTGTGGTGATTGTTGATGCTCTTCATGGGCTTGCGACTGGATTTCATCGATCATCTAACACAGTATTTCAGCGGTCCACCTAGCCGCCCAGCATCAGGTGAGATTGATGCACAATCACACCGTGCACCAATCTCACCTGATGATGGGCAGCTAGGTGAACTGTTGAAATATTGTGTTAGAAGATCGATGAAATCGGGCTACAAACCCGTGAAGAGCATCAAAACAGATGCACTTTTCTGAAATGTCTCATTTTCACCTGTTTTTAACATCCTCTTGAGTGCCCGAGTAAAACTATCATAGCTGAAACAGTTAAATAACTGAATTGTTTATTTTTAATGAAAGTCCAGCTCCAGTTGCAATTATTGGTGCTTTATTTAAGCCCACACTACCGGTTTCAGCCTCTATGTTAGGCCATTTTCAAGTGTGACAGACCTGCATATAATGTGTAGCAATAAGTTTACAAAAATTACATGGTACAAGATAGAATTTTACATATGTAAAAAGGCACTGCACAGAAGCAGAAGGAAACTTACATTATGCTTTAGAGAAAGCAACGTCAAGTAATTAAAACAATAGAACTCTGAGAATTTAAAGTTTTGGCGTCCAATGGCGACATGAGAAAAATGGGCGTGTCATTTTTAACATTCCAAAACATTATAATCTACATGTTCTGATAGGTTCGGATATAACCATTACATCATTGCATGTTTATCGCCCCATTTCTCTGACGAGCTGCGTCTGTAAGGTGATGGAACGCATGGTTAACGCTCGGTTGGTCTGGCTCCTCGAATCTCGCCGCCTCCTGACTAATATCCAATGCGGTTTTCGTCGACACCGCTCTGCTGCTGACCACCTCGTTACGTTGTCGACCTTCATTATGAACAACTTTCTAAAGAAGCGTCAAACAGTAGCCGTGTTCTTCGACTTGGAGAAGGCATACGATACCTGTTGGAGAGCGGGCATTCTCCGCACATTGCACACATGGGGCCTTCGGGGCCGCCTTCCTCTTTTCATTCAAGCGTTTTTGGCGGATCGCAAGTTCCGGGTACGGGTGGGCTCTGTTTTGTCAGATACCTTTTGCCAGGAGAATGGGGTACCACAGGGCTCCGTCTTGAGTGTGGCGCTCTTTGCCATTGCAATCAATCCGATCGTAGATTGCCTTTCAGCCGACGTCTCCGGATCTCTTTTTGTTGACGATTTCGCAATTTATTGTAGCGCCCAGCGGACGTGTCTCTTGGAGCGTTCTCTTCAACGCTGTCTTGACCGTCTATATTCCTGGAGCATCGCAAACGGCTTCCGATTCTCCACTGAGAAAACTGTGTGTATCAATTTCTGGAGATACAAGGAATTTCTTCCACCTTCTCTACGTCTCGGCCCTGTTGCTCTCCCTTTCGTGGAGACTACAAAATTCTTGGGACTCATGTTGGATCGGAAACTTTGCTGGTCCACACATGTGTCCTACCTGGCTGCCCGTTGCGCCCGATCCCTTAACGTTCTTCGTGTCCTCAGTGGCACGTCATGGGGAGCGGATCGTACCGTCCTGCTTCACCTTTACCAGGCCATTGTTCAGTCGAAACTCGACTATGGAAGCCTTATATACTCTTCAGCACGGCCGTCGATTCTCCGCCGTCTCAACTCTATCCACCATCGTGGATTACGTCTGGCGACCGGTGCATTTTATACCAGCCCTGTTGAAAGTCTGTATGCCGAGGCTGCTGTATTACCCTTGACCAATCGACGTGACATACTCTTGTGTCGGTACGCATGCCGCCTACGGTCGATGCCCAACCATCCATCTTACAGATTATTTTTTGACGACTCACTCGATCGCCAATATCAGTTGTCTGCAATTGCCTTGCTTCCACCGGGAGTTCGGTTTCGCCGCCTGCTACAGCGGCTCGATTTTACCCTTCCTTCCACCCTTCGGTTGAGCGAAAGCCCATTGCCACCGTGGCATCAGGCCCAGGTTCACACACACCTCGAACTTAGTTCGCTCCCCAAGGAGAGCACTCCGGATTTGGTATTCCGCTCGAGGCTTGTCGAACTCCGTTCGCGGTTCGATAATGCCGTATTTATTTACACTGATGGTTCCAAGAGCACTGCCGGTGTCGGATCTGCCTTCGTCGTCGGGGACAACCGTTTCCAATACAAGCTCCCTGACCGGTGCTCGAACTTCACGGCTGAGCTTTTCGCCCTCCACCAGGCCGTTTTGTATACCTGCCGCCACCGCCACCCTTTCTATGCCATATGTTCTGACTCCCTTAGTGCCCTGCAGAGTCTTAAGGACCCTTTCTCGAACCATCCTCTCGTGTATCGGATCCAACGCTCCCTCCAGTTGTTGGCGGATGACAGCTGTCACGTTTCTTTCCTGTGGGTCCCTGGCCATGTGGGTGTGCCCGGGAATGAGGCCGCCGACACAGCAGCCAAGGCAGCAGCTCTTTTGCCTCGCATGGCTACCTTTTGCGTCCCATCGGACGATGTTCAACGGGCTCTTCGCCGGAGTATCGTGTCGCAATGGCACAGTGTGTGGTTTTCACTGTACATCAATAAATTGCGAACTGTCAAACCGATCCCGACCGCTTGGAGGACATCCTCGCGCCCCTCTCGGCGGGAGGAGGTCATCCTGGCTCGGTTGCGGATCGGTCATTGCCGTTTCAGCCACCGTCACTTGCTATCCGCCGAACCTGCACCGCTATGCTCCTGCGGTGAACTGCTGACAGTGCGACATGTTTTACTGACTTGTGTTAATTTTAATCATCTCCGTGTAGCCCTTCACTTTCCGTCTACTCTGGAGGAAATTTTAGCTGATGACACACGAGCAGCTGCTCGAGTTTTGCGTTTTATCAACTTGGCCAACTTATCCAAGGATATTTAACTCTTTTAATTGTCTTTTATCTTTCGTTTTTAGCCTCTTGTTGATGTTCTGACAGTCTACATTTTTTTAGATCATAGCGAATCTATGTTCTTGGCTGGGCGCTAATGACCATAGAAGTTGTGCGCCCTAAAACCACAAAAAAAAAAAAAAAAAAAAAAAATGTTTAAAATTATAAACATTAGTTGATAAAATGTAAAGGTCAATAGTACAATAGTATAATATTACAATTGTCAGTTAGGATAAAAAACAGAACATGTAGCGGCCAATGAGGCTATGTGAAAAGTGGACATGTCGTCAATTTTTTAAAAAAAAAAAAAAAAAAAAAAAAAAAAAAAAAAAAGTATAATAATTTAGCTTCATTTAGCATCAACTAATGTTTATAATTTTAATCATGCAATGATGTAATGTTTATATCAGAACAAATCAGAACATGCCGATTATAATGTTTTGGAATGTTAAAAATGACACGCCCATTTTTCTCATGTCGCCATTGGGCGCCAAAAGTTTTAAATTCTCTGAGTTCTATTGATTTAATTACTTGACGTTGCTTTCTCTACGGCATAACGTAAGTTTCCTTCTGCTTCTGTGCAGCACCTTTTTACATATGTAACATTGTATCTTGTACCATGTAATTTTTGTAAACTTATTGCTACACATTATATGCAGGTCTGTCACACTTGAAAATGGCCTAACATAGACGCCGAAACCGGTAGTGTGGGCTTAAATAAAGCACCAATAATTGCAACTGGAGCTGGACTTTCATTAAATTTGAACCACAGTTGCGGCAACAGTGATGAAAAACTAATGAATTGTTTATATATAAAATTACTTTTATGAAAGTTATGGAAGTAATGGTAGTAAGCAAAAACATTTTTCATGCAATTATAAATCGCCATGGATAAATTGTGTATCGTTTTGTATCAAGAAGTAACTTCGCAAAGGAGTAATGATGGATGTTTTCTAAAAGCAAAGTGTGTTTAAGCATGCAATTGAGCTGTATGTTTCTCTTGTATATACATTAGATTGAAGATCCGGAAAAATTGGAAGAAGCAAAGCTGGAGGCAGAAAAAATCAAGCGATTAAAGACACTGTTTGAAGGTTTGAAGTTCTTCATTAATCGAGAAGTACCACGTGAGCCTCTGGTGTTCATAATTCGCTGCTTTGGGGGAGAAGTGTCCTGGGACAAACTTTCATATGTTGGAGCTACATTTGAGGAGTCAGATGAAACAATCACTCACCAGATTGTTGATAGACCAAGTTTGGAGAAGCAGTACATTTCAAGGTAAGCCAAAGTTATCTTCTGATGGACGACAAGAGGGGGGGGGGGAGGGAGTGGGCTCATCTGAAGATGGGGATACCGCCTGTAGGCTTTGACCTGTGGCATCGGCGTGTTGTTGTTTGAGTGCGTGTTTGCAGGTTGTGTAATTATGTAGTGGCTGAGATAAAGACAGTTGTTTGTTTACAAGCAGAACATAGATTATAGATTAAGATTTTGATTTTAAAAAAGTTATATGTAGCTTCACTCTATAGTGAGTTATATGCTAACAGGGAGGGTTTTTTCCCCCACAGGTGAGCCCTGAAGGTGTGAATTTTTGGGCTCATGGTACATTCTTTTGATGTAATCTGTAATTTGAGGCTAACAACAGATTATTTATTATTTACAATACATAAATATTAAGATATTATCCCCTATACGGGTTTTCCAACATGTTGATGACGTCATGGGTCAAAACTGATGATTGGTATGCCAGTTTTCAGTTATGCCAAAATGTGTACCTTCATTACTTATAGCATTAGCATTATATTTTGATTATTGCTGTATTAACTTGTAAGGTTTCACTGTTGTGTGACTATAAGTAAGTACAAAAACAAAGCCTCACAAAGATTACTATTAATTTTAGCCTAAATGACGAAACTCGAGACGGGTCGCTTTACCTACCATCCCGGCAGCCTCAACACTGGGGCACTTTCCCCCGGCGTCACTCGCAAGGCAGACGCGCCGAGCAAGGGGAGGTGCCACTATTAACATCCGGCACTCAAAAAAAGTGAACTCCCAGACATCTAAAGCACCAGCTGCCACTGGTATAGACATGATGTAAATAAATAATGCTCTTCATGCTCTATGGTTGACAGGTTCTTATATGTACCCTTGTCACGTGATTGACTAATGCCAACCTTACATGATTGCCATCATTATCACACTAGGCCACCAGGGCTATAGTTAAAATTTAACTCCTTTGATGTCTTGAGATCAGTATCACATTGTGTTGCATTTAAGAAGTCTTTGCAATTTTGGGCGCTTGCCATTTTTTTTTTTTTGCACTGCCTTAAAGGGCATATGGCACAAACCTTCATTTCACACAAATCCAATGTCAGAATTATGTGCACAATAGTTTTTAGTATTCCTGGCATTTCCTCGGTGATTCTTGCAGAAATACATCTCACTGCTGCATTGAACTAGGCACTTTTGGCATATTTTCCCCTGTCCTACTTGTTTGTGGTTTTGATGCTCATGGAAAGTCGTTCTTATACTCCCTGTCATCACGAAATGAAGCATGTCGTTAAAACATTTCATTAATTAAACAGTTGCTACTAGGGATAGGTCAAATTCCAATTTTACCAAATCGAATCTGAATGCTGAGTCTTAAATAAAACAAGTGCCGAATTCCGAACTCGAATCGAACCCAAATAATCGGTCAACTCAACTATATGTATTTAAAAAGAATTACTACTCTATCACAGCCAGTGATGAAGATAAAGCCTTCTCTGATGGATCCCCAATTTAAAAAATTAAAATTTCATTAGATTTTTATTTTAACTCTTAAGGTTTTATTAATACACTCTCCCTTAAAAGGAATTTGTATGAAACATTTTGAGATATGTTCTAAAAGATAATAAGAAACTTTATTCACTCTATTACAAACTGTTTCATTTTTATGAAATAAAAAAAATAATTGCATAATGAAGTCCTAGAAAGGAAAGGATTAAGATTTTTCCCCCCCGAAGGGGATGAGTCAAAAATAAAACCTGAAAGATAAGTAGATATTTTGGAAGTTGGAGTATTAGATTCATAAAAAAATAAACCATTTAAATGTTACATAATTCTATACTGACATTCAGACACAGAGAAATCCCCATTTATAAGATGTTTGTGTACTTGTTATTGCCATGAATACATTTCAGTACTGTGAAAAGTACTTAACATGTAGATTGCACATTCCATAGGATTAAGCAAGGGTATTTTGTAGATTTAATTATTCTTTCAAATATTTAAGATTACGTAACTTGTTTGCACAGAATTTATATTCATAGATGATTTAAAAATCAGCACTAGAAGTCAGTTGCTGTGATGCATTTCTAACTATTTCCGTTCAGCATAAGAATAATTAAAATGTAAACATTAATTTGATATGTATATTCTGCTGTGTACGCCATTGACTTTGGGTTTGTTAGGCGGATGGAATTTAGATGTGGTAACAGCTAACACAGAAGATTAGGCCTACATAGTATAATGTTTACATAGGTATTATTCTTAATGGCAAAGAGTGTGTCGACTTTACGAATCACAATTCTTAAGAACAATCCATTGCCCCTATTAGTAAAACACGTAAGTTGTAGCATGAAGGCAGTGATTGTAGCGTCGGGCATATTGATGCAACACAGGCTCGTCAGTCGGCTTTATGTAGTAGCATTTAGATAAGACTTCTAATGTATGGCTATTGTAGCAACACTAAATACTTACTAAATAAGAATGAAAATAAAATGCGGAAATATAAAACAATTTTATTACACTTCTAATATAAATTTTACGAAATGTTTATAATAGCAATTATATACCTGTACGGTATTTCTGAATCACTATCACTTGATTCCATGTTATTCAGTTCCTTCGTACTAAAGAGCATCATCCCTCATACAATATATTGCCTTCAATATCTAACATTTTTAAATGCCTGTTACGCAAACTGATTTGGACCCCCTTCCATGTATCATCATTCCATTGGCACACTTGTGCATTTTACCCAACCCGATGGTGTCAGTTGTCTTGTCACTTTTTGAAAGCCAGTCTGTATACATGTTTGAGCTTGACCTTGCATAATTTTTTGAAACAGACGTCAAGTGGTTGCTGAAATGACCTCATCTCACATGAATGCCGCACGATTTTAACTTTTTTTTCCGCTTAATGAATAACTTTCATTTTGAAATCCTAGTACTTCATTACGGTTCACAGACCCACAGCACTTCACAAAATTCGACGAAACAATACATGAAATCAGAATGAGGCAACTCATGCAAGAATCTGAAAGCCTTATCTATTGTTGGTATTTACATAAAGAAATTTATTTTTGTTGCTACTAACATTTGAAAGGCTGCTACATTTGAATTTTCAACAATACCAAAGTTCTATTTGTTTCATTGTATGGTGTATTAAACGTCAATAGTCGAAAATAAAAAGGAAATTAGATTAGTCTTCCTTATTTTTTATTTTTATGAGCGCAAAAGTTTTAGCGCCAGTATTTATATTTGTGCCTGCAAAGCAAGCCTTTTTAGCACTGCTTATATTAGCCAGAAAAAGTAACTTGCGGTGGTTCCTAGCGCCATTTTTCACAACTTCATTGGCTTTGTACTTGATTTAAACCATAGGTGGTTTTTTGGACCACAAAAAAACGGAAAAAAAAGTGCAACTTAGATTTGGGTAAATACGGTAGATTGTTTTCACAACTGCATAAGTTTCATAGTGGTTTCTTTAGAATAATTTCAAAGTGAGATTGTCACGTCTTTCAGCAGACCTAAGGAAAATAAAGTAAATAACGCAAATGAAAGTGCACTGTAACGCATAGTAAACTACAAGCCAGTGTGCTGGATTCGGCGAATAATGAATTCGGCCGAACTACTCGGAAACAACCCTAATTTTAAGCTGATTTTATTTTTTTCAGTATTCTCTTTAGTAAATAACTAATTACAGTTTACCAATTTGATATTGAAAAATAATCTTCGTTCAAAAGTAATATTTATTTGACCTCCCACAACAGAAAAATAAATAAATAAAATAAAATAAACATCATTGGAGGGTGTTACTCATCTGACCTCACATGAAAATAAAAATAATCTTTCATAGGATTGTTATTGGTATGACCTCCCATTAAAATTAAAATAATATAATGCAAGCTACGTATATCTTCAGTACTTTGTCCACATGCCATTGGCATCAAGAACAGCCCGGATCCTTAGAGGCGTAGAATCTAAAACTCTGCAGAAAAAGGCCTCATCCAAGGCAATTCTCTCCCATGAAGAATAAATCAAATCCCATAAGGTGTTGTCAGTTCTTGGAGGAGGGTCTGGCCAATTATCCCACACAATCTTCTTCAGTTTTGCACATATATCCGCTATGGTATTGAGGCGATGTGACCTTGGAGACCATGGTAGGCACTGAATAATATCATCTCTCCTTTGGAATCACCTCTGTATCCTGATGCTGGTATACAATGGATGATTATAATCTTGGTAAATGAGATGTTCTTTGAGGTACCAAAGTCGAGCTCCAGCAATTACATTTTGAAGTAAATGTTCATAGCATGCTGAATTGAACTTGTATTGGATTCATTCTAAGATTCCTGCATCCACATAAGACATCCAGCCCTAACTTTTCACACTTATGGCACCCACTTCTAGCGCATGTCGCTCAAAGCGGGTGTCATATTGTTGCTTATCTGTGCTGTAAACAAGAGTAGGACCTCTGCTTGTGGACTCAGTTGTGTACTCAACGGAGAAAATTACTTTCTTCCAATTGATAATGAGCTGCGACAGGCACATACAAAAGACACACACATACAACACATTCAGCTATCGGCCATGGCCTTCTTCAGAAATAGAGCACTCACGCAATCACACAGGCACACAACACAGTCATACAACCATCACCTCCGACTGCCACACTTCGAATCACGCTCTGCAGCGAATCGGGGACGGGAGGGGAGGGGAGGGGGAGGGGATAGAAAGGTTACGTCACGGTGGTGGGGATGGGTTAGATGGGAATAACGAGATGCAGCTGCATCTCCTTGCAAAAGAAGCATCAACACCAAACGAGATCCTTCCTCAGACGCACTAACACCACTTTCAAAGGAAGCAATTAGGCACTCCCAGATTTTCACATCAGCCATTTTGAAGTAGATCTATGATGTATGCTAATCAGCTGATATTTTTCGCTTAGCTGAAAAGTACAGAGAATCTACATGGTGGTTAAAGTAATATCAAACAAAATACATCCATTTTCAATATTATTACTATGAACGTGATTAGATTATTATAAAATAGAATCTTCTAAAAAACCTATAAAAGCCTACAACTGCTCAATTTTTAGCCAATTAATATTTAAGATATTACCTGCTAGAGGTCTAAAAATTAAATTGACTCCAGTGGCATGCCCGTTGCATTCAAACAATCAGCGTATCCACTCACACAATGAATCATCTGTGAGAAGTGGTTCATTGTAGTAAATGTACCCAAGTGGAATTCTTATACCTCAACTATTTCTACTTGCTCAAATAATGGTTTACAGAAGAAGTTATACGTGACTTAAAATGCAATGAATCTCGACATATGCTGTATCTTAACGATTGTATTGCTTCTATTTGCCTATATAAACAGGAAGCTGAAGTTGCACAGGCTGCTGGAGTTGGCAACAATCACACTTTGCAGCTTGGGCATGTACATTGCGCTTCTTGGCTGGGTAATCTTTTTTTTTTCTCCCATTGTACAAAGCATTGCAGAGTTGTTGTGATTAGTTGTAATTGTATTTCATATGTATCCTTAATTGCATAGCACTGTTGTCTGCAAGCATGAAATGCTCTTGTGCTCTTGTCACTTGTGTGAATACCCTGAGATTGTTACATGTGTCCGATATGTAATCACTATTTATGCAGCGAAAAATATTGAAGTCACATAACTTCATAGCTTGCTTATTTATAGAGATACAGGAATGCGTTTACAGGTACCAACGTTTTTAGCAGCTTGCACACTTACAAGGAGACCATATGGGTTTTGGATATTATAATTTTTTGATATTTATGCTACGTGAAGTTCAGAACTCAAATAACAATTAGCCAAAGCCATTCAGCACAAGTCTCAAAAATTATTGAGAAAATCGACTTTGAAGTTTTGTAATTGCAGGTAAGTACCAATAATTAAATCAATTGTGGCATCTGTCAGTGTAGCTCAGGTGGTAGCGTTCTAGCATTACAACCATAGGGTAGGTGTTTTTCGAATCCTGCCATATCAAGATTTTTATTTTATTTCGATGTGTTCGAATACTTACACAATTGTAATATCTAGTGGTAATTTTTATGAAAAAATGCATTTTTTAAATTTGTAATTTTCTATATTTTATAAAATGTTAATAATAATGGTTTCAATAAAAAAAATAAGTTAAACTTTTTTCAGTACTGGATTCACTATTAGTTGACAACGGTAGTCTTTGATTGTTCTGTTTTTGAAGAACTATGATGCTATTTTTGGAAAGTCATTTCCATAGCTACTAATGGATTTCCAAGTAGCTAACCTACCCTACCAATGTTTTAGGTGACAAGGTATTCATCTTGTCTACATTCACATAAACAAAAACTGACACAACACGTGGAATTAGAGGTCCCAAAATCTTTTATATAACTGAATTCAAAAACGACGAGGGAGGGGAAAAAAATCTGACACAGCGGGATTCGAACCACCGACCCTTTGGTTGAGAGGCCAGAATGCTACCACCTGAGGTACACCAACATATGTTACAAATGCTAAATTATTGGTAGCTATGTGTGCTTGCAAAACTTCAAAGTCAGTTTTCTCCAGAATTTTTGAGAGTTGCATCAAATGGCTTTGGTTGATTGTTATTTAAGTTCTGAACGCCACGTACCACAAATGTAAATAAATTCTAAAATCCAATACCCATGTGGTCTCCTTGTTAGTTTATTCTTGAAACACTCTTCTTCTTTATGCCATTTCTTGTAGGAAAAGCTGCTGCTAGCACAATGATTTTTCCCTTCATTTTCGTTTCAGTTTATCACTATCAGTCCTAGCATGTTTTGACTTGCTCATGAAATAATTATTCAACTTAACGAACATTGCAGCACTTTCATTTTCACTGTCATTCTGGTTTTCAGTTTTAGAGCCTCAACATCTGGTAGATTGTTACATGATTCAATAGAACACCTAAAACTACTTGGACGGCAGTAGAGCAGCATTATTGACAACTTATCACCATTTATGTCAACATATATTGTTTTTTTCACAGCATCATAGAATTTACTAAGATGGTGTCACATTTTAGTTTACATCTTATGAAGAGTAAGGTATTTCAGCAGCATTGCTTCATGAGCAGGTCCTTTGGATGCATAGATTGTTCCCATTTTAAACCATACCTGGCATGATGTACTGCATTTTTCCACCTGCTTCAGCTTATTGGGATTGCTGTATGAAATAAAGTCAGTTTTTACCTTCCAGTCTATTACTACCAATGCTTTGTATGAAGCTTCTGCAGTAAGTAGAGTTGCAGTGTTCTGATATGTCTACAGATACATATCCCCATGTGTCATTTTTGATGAGCGTTGTTATAGCTTATATCCTTCATGTGTTGTAATTAATGTGCGAAAACGGTTCCACATAATGTGCAGTAGTTACATACACCCATCTTTGTCATGTTCATGAACTTGTTTATTTATTCATTTTTCAGCTTAGGAATTTTAGTTGGCAATATTTTACAACACAATTCCACTCATCTTCTTTGACCCATCATGTCATCAACATGTTGGAAAACCTTATACGGGATATCTTAATACTTCTGTATAGTAGATAATAAATAATCTGTAGTTATCCTTGTAAATTACAGATAACAGAATGTACCATCGATCAGTTCTCAGCATAAAAATTTGCACCTTCGGTGCTCACACGGGGAGAGAGGGGGGAGGGGACCTCTCTGTTAACCTGTACCTTACCATCAGAGGAAAGCTACAGATCACTTTTTGAACACAAAATATTAATCTGTTCGGTTTGTAAATAAACTGTCATCTTTAACTCAATCACCACATAATTATTGACACCTTCTACAAACACGCAAGCACCTAAAAACTGATGCGCTGTGATGACGTCACGGGTCAAAGCTGACGGATGGAATCACGCCCTATAAATGATCATTTTAGTCTAATTAGAAAAATGTTGTTTTTACCAATAATGTAACATGGAACCATAAACTGTTTTTTATAGATTTAGTTTAAAACATAGATACAACATGATTTGTGAACAACTTTTAATGCCCTGTACAAAGAATATATACACTCGGAGTGAGAACTCAAAAATCTGATTGTGGTAAAATTTGAATCTTACCATAATTTCTTACTTCACAGGTATTACATTCAACCTCAATGGGTATTTGATTCAGTAAATGCTCGACAATTACTGCCTGTTGAGAAATATTTTGTTGGTGCTGTTCTACCGCCACATCTTTCACCATTTGTGGATGCAGATCGTGAGGAGCAGTATATTCCTCCTGAGGAGCAAGAATTACGTGATCCTTCTTTAATTGAGCAGAAAGGTAAAGCTTTGCTGTTACTCTAGTGTATATATTACATTTTAAGTTTATGAATAGAGTGCTTGCTAAGATTTGAATAGGAAACAGAATATCTGCATGTTTGCTAAGCTGAGGACAAAAAGAAAAAAAACTAAATTATACTTATATATTCATAGAATATATGACATCAACTGTGATTGGGCAAAGCTGAAAATGTGTACCCAGCCAGGATTCGAACCCGGGTCTCCCGCTTTCTAGGCAGTTGCGCTGACCACTACACCACTGGGGACACAGTGATCACCCCACCTGCAAGGACAGGCAATGATCCTATCGTTAGTGGGGATGGGTGGGCAAGTTTGAAGCCCTTCTCTTACGGGAATTAGTTTCATAACTACGAGGTTGAGTACTATGGGCATGGTGAAGCTGGGAATTTGTATCTGACGGGAGGCGTGCTTAGGTAGTCCTTGCAGGTGGGGTGATCACTGTGTCCCCAGTGGTGTAGTGGTCAGCGCAACTGCCTAGAAAGCGGGAGACCCGGGTTCGAATCCCGGCTGGGTACACATTTTCAGCTTTGCCCAATCGCAGTGGATGTCATATATTCTATGAATATTAAATAATAACAACTGCAGGATCAGAAGTGACGTCTGTTCTTTCGGAACAGACGTCACATGTATATATACTTATATAGTTTATGCATTGTAGTTACGGAATTCCTCTCCCCCCCCCCCCCCTCTCAATCCATTTACTTTGCCTGGATTTCATGGCATCAAGGTGCTGTATTAATTTTGTTCTTAATTATCAGACTTGACATTTTATTTCTTCCCTTTCTTGCCATTTGTGTTTAAGACTATGATTGTTCTGTCTCATTTCTTCTTCATTGCCCTATACTTAATTGTTGCATACTATTCCTATACTCAGTTTATGTTCGAGTCAAAAGGTGTTTTCTTCTCTCTCTTTCTCATCACTTTCAGTTATTTTCCTTTTTCCCTTATTTTATTCACATCAATTTTTCATTTGTAACTTTGTTAGGCCACTTCACATCAAGTATTCTTTTTTAAAATTTTATAGATATCTTGATTATTATCTGTGCAAGATTCACTTCTGTATTTCACTACACTTCAAAATAACATTTAGCTAATCTTTTCATAAGTTCAATTGAAATTCTTCTAGATATTAGTAACTGCTTCACCTCTTCAAATGCTCTCTGGACAACAGATACGACCTTTATTTCTCATGCACAGATTTGGTTCCATGTTTTTAAACTCTTCAGATGCAGAAAGGGTTTTACTTGATCTATCTTTAAGTGTGTGTTGTGTGTGTAAAAATGTGTAATGGAGGTACATTCCTGTTTAATCTCATCACTTTTGTCTTCCTTATATCTATCCCATAACTGGCTGGTAAGTCAGTTTGGAGGTAAGAGGAAGGCATCAGCATGACATCTCCAAACATGACCACACCTAGTAAAGCAGTGTGTTGTACAAACCAATCTTTGAACTGTTGACTGCTTTACCTTATACACTCTTCAAAGTGAATATCACCGCCTTAAATTTACTAAATTTCTTTCCTTTAATGTTATTGCAACAGCACATACACTGCCTCAGACTGAAAGATTCATTCTAAAAGCAACCTCCCCCGTATCCTCTTCAATCTTTAGTTAAGATGTGTTACCAAGGTTCCTTTTTGTGAAACTGTGCACTTGTTGTATTGAGCCTATAACACGGTCTTAGGCCCCAGACCAGATTGCAAATTGAGCACTGCAATGAGTCAATAATTTTGGCAATGTGGTCAGTCTATTAAATGATGCAAATAAGAGACAGATGGATTGTTGTACTGTTAGAGTATTCAGAGTAAACTAAATGTAGGAAAGAAATACCCAGCAGGCGATTTTTGATGTTTCTCTATATTACCCCTTATTGTCCTCATAACCATACTTAGCAGCAGTCATAGAAGTACCTTGCTGCTACAGTATTATATAAAGAGGACACTCTCTCTCTCTCTCTCTCTCTCTCTCTCTCTCTCTCTCTCTCTCTCTCTCTCTCCACACACACACACACACACACACACACACACACACACACACACACACACACACTCTCTCTCTCACACACACACACACAAACAATTATAAGCTTTTGTCCACAGCCTTCATTGCAAGAGGAGACACATTCTCATAAATACAATCACAGGCACAATTGACTAAAAATTATCTCCGGCTGCTGTGTTACAAGTTGTCAAATTTAGACTTCATTTTTTAGATATTTCCCACAGTGTTTTTATGATGAATCATGAATATACCATATTGTTTCCGAGTTCCCAGAGTTATGCTTTTGTTAACGCTTATGCTCCAAATACTCTTCCCAATAGGTGCTGTGAGGGTCTTACTTTCATATATACCCAAAGCACAGGCTCACCGATAGACACAATAAAAACACACACAAACATTCAAGCTTTCGCAACCGTTGGTTGCTGCTTCAGGAAGAAAGGAGAGGAGAAAGGGAAGGATACGGGTTGTAAGGAAGTGGAAAAGGGGAAGGGGAAAAAGGAAGGTAAACAAATAGGCAGGCACCTATGCACCCTTCCACCACCACTTACTCCAGTCCTGTAACCCAGAAGGTGTACACGAACAAGGGCAGGCAACTATGCACACTTCCACCACCACTTACTCCAGTCTTGTAACCCAGAAGGTGTACACGATCAAGGGCAGAGACACTTGTGATAGCACCCACGTGATTTACCAACTGATATGCCTGCACTGTGAAGCGTTCTATGTGCGAATGACCAGCAACAAACTGTCCATTCGCATGAATGGTTACAGGCAGACAGTGTTTGTTGGTAAAGAGAATCACCCTGTGGCTAAACATGCCTTGGTGCATGGCCAGCACATCTTGGCTCAGTGTTACATCGTCCGGGTTATCTGGATCTCCCCACCAGCACTAATCTTTCAGAACTCCAGAGATGGGAACTTGCCCTTCAACATATTCTCTCTTCCCATTGCCCTCCTGATCTCAACCTCCTCTAAATTGAAATTCTCGCCTACCATCTTTAACATCTTTGCCTCAGTTTTGTGGGCAGAGCCTCTGCCTCAAGTGGTATCTCTGTCCAACTTCTTTGCTTTCTACAAATGTCTGCTTAGGTGTGTTTGTGCGTGGATATGTGTGAGTGTAGTGTATTTGTTTACCTTCAATTTTTTTTCCCCTAAGGTAAGTCCTTCCACTCCTGGGATTGGAATGGCTCCTTACCCACTCCCTTAAAACCCTCATCATTTCCTTTTCCCTCTCCTTCTGCCTGAAGAACAATTAGGATGCGAAAGCTAGCATTTGTGTGTGTGTGTGTGTGTGTGTGTGTGTGTGTGTGTGTGTGTGTGTGTGTGTGTGTGTGTGGAGGGGGGGGGGTATATGTGTGTTTTATTTGTTTGTGTTACTATCACTACCGGTGCTCCTTCGCCTTGTAAGTAATCTTCATCTACTTTATAAGGAGACTTTCCTGGTGGGAAAAAATATGTATAGAAATAATGATTGTTAAAAACACACACAAATATTCAAGCTTTCGCGACCGTTGGACGCTTCTTCAGAAAAAGAGGAAGGAAGGAGGAGAGGAAGGGTAGGATACGATACGGGTTTTAAGGAAGTGGAAAAGGAGTCATTCCAATCCCAGGAGTGGAAGGACTTACCTCAAGGGGAAAAAAGGAAAGGTAAACAAGCGTACATGCACATGCACACACAACATGATCTTGTTGGCACATTTATTATCGCAAAAAAACAGTTGTGACAAGGATGTTAACTCTGTTTATCATTTTGTATCATCAGCAAAGTATTAGAGTCATCAATAATGGTCAGTGATAAAGACACAGCAATGGCTACATTGGACAATGTTGATCAAATCTCTGCATTGGAAGCTATTTCCCAGATAGAGGCAAAACAATTCAAATAAACTGCATTTAATATTCTACCGCATACGGGAATTTGCTGAGAGTTTATAGCTGTTCGAATCTGTAAACATTGAAAAATACAACCACCTAAGTTCTGTGGGCTGGAGGAGCTATAGCTTATACTACTGTTGACATGCACAACGACATGGTGTAACATTGAAATATTTAGTCAAAAATCTGCCTCCTCCTCACTTTTTAGCAAAATCTGATTATTTCGACTGGAACCTAGAAGGATCATATCAGCCTAGTAGTAGTTTTGCAGTGTGTCTGTTAATAGTTTCTAGAAAAAAAATGAAAAAAAGCAATACCTGATTAGAATGAATACTTTACAACAGGCAACTTCTTAGATATCTTCAGTGTTCTTTAAGTAGGTACCACTCTACATGTCCTCGGATAAATTATAAAAGAACCTCAGAGCTGACCCTCAAAGCCTCAGACCTTTTCTCATTATTGGGTAGTAATATATCTGTTTTATATTTGGAAGATCTAGATCTATGTGATTATGAGATACGACTGTATAAAAAGGGCCCAGGAATTGTCTTCCTATTATAGAGGGGTCTCTCTTTTCATTGAGGTATGTTAAATTCAAAGTTCAGACTGTACTCTCAGACCACATATCGAGTTCTCCCGCAGGGCAATGCGTTTTAGTGTTATACAAGGTGTGTCTGAAAAGTTTGGTGAATGGTCCCATATTTTACAAACCACGCATATACATTGAGGGACATGACCCCTATCATGCAAAGAACTGCTGTGAAACAGTGGTACATGCAGCAACTCAGCTAACTGGATCACTGTGAGAACTCGTGTCATTGCAACATGGAGCGAAAAATAGAGCAATGCGTAAACATTTTGTTCAAATTAGGCAAAACTGCAACACACAGACCCATAGGATATTGCCTATTGGTGCAACTGTATGGTGTTGAAGAAGTGTGTTTTTGAGTGGTTGCGGAGATCCAACAATGCATGACCTTAGTGCTTCGGGTGGTTCTCCAAGAAGCATTTGTTGACAATTTCCAACAGCTGTACAACTTAATGTCAGAAGTGTATTGTAGGCAATGGCGATTCCTTTGAAGGCCAGTAAATGTATTTTGTTTGTAGCTCTTGTTTTATATAGTTACTGAGACCATTGAACAAACGTTTCAGGTGCACCTTGTACTTTTTTTGCAATAGCGATCAATAGTGGAGTGACAAGACAGGAGCTCTGTTCTCTACTTGTGGATTATTTTTGAACCTTTTGTTTGTCTTTTAGACATGAGACAACTGTACAACTACAAGACTCTTTTAAAACACGATACTGATGGGGTGATACCATAATTTCTCCCCTCTTTTAATAGAGGTAAATAGCCTAGATTGTGTGTAGTTATAGCAGGAGAATAGTATAACCCAGTCTAGTATCTAGCATTAACGTCAATTGTTGAGTATTGATGTATTCATCAATTTATTAATTTATTAATTAATTTTGTGATACATAGCTATAACCAGCTATAACATAGCTATAGCTAAAACCAGTGCAAGTGTGAAATTTCAGTTAATTTAGCATATGCTTACTATATTCCAGATGCTGGAGAGAACAGCTCTGATGATGATGATGATGATGGTGATGATGGTGCAGGTGAAGAAGATGCTGTTGATAAAAATAAGCATAACTCCAAAGAAAAACCCAAGCATAAGAAAGGTAAATCCGAGGTCAAGAAGTCTGATGCAGAAGCTAGCAGAAAAGCTGATGATACTGCAAATGGAGGGATTGAAAGCCAGCGAGAAGAAAAAGTAAGAACAAATGCTTTGGAAAACTGATTGTTTTATGTTCCTAATATTTCTGTCAAAATATTATTATCATATTTTCATTTCAGCGCAAGCGTATGTCAGTTAGTGCTGGCACAGTATCTGTTGAAGATCCAATGGAGAAGGTGCGGCAGGATCGCCAAGAATACAGATTGAGAGAGAAGATGATTGCAAAAAAGCATCGTAAACTATATCGTAGTATGATGGAGGGCAGAACTGAGAGAGCAAAAGAAGTATGGCTGTTACGAAAAAAGCGGCAACGAATAGAAGCAGAAGAAAAACAACATCGCAAACGAGAGCGTAGGGAAGCTCAATTGTCTGCTGCTACATCTGTAACGTAGCTTGATTATGTGAAAGAGAAACTGCAATTTCAAACATTAATATTATGCAGGCCAAATCTGTTTTAACTTTCAAAAACACAAGTGTTCTTGTTATGTCAAAAGTGTTCTTGTTATGTCACATGAATTTACACTATGGACTAAAACCAGTCTGTAAGCCAAAGGACATTGGGGAATTTAATGAAACCGAAAGTGAAAACCCAAGAAAAATTACAATGTTTGTAAAAAGTTGATTCCTGTTTTCACATATTGCAGCCCAAGAATTTCTTATCATTATTTTTAAAAATTGTTGACACTTGAATTTGTAAATAATTGTATTGATTTTGTTTAAGATATTCTCTTCATGGGCTTTAATTTTGTAGCAGAAGTGCTTGTTGCCTTTTGAGAACATAAATTATTTTATAAGTATTAGATCTGTTTTAATTCAAACCTTGTCCAAAATTAAATGATGTGCTGCCAGCAAAGTTTGCATTGTGCCTAGTGAGGCTCACTGGAAAATGAGTCATAATCACTTACATTCGAATCCAAAGCAGATCTTGAATATTTAGGCTTGTTTGATGGATCATTGTTAGATACAAGAGAGATGTGTTTGTCACTGGAATCACTTTCATTTAGGTAGTAGTTCAAATAATTGTGCACTCCCTACTCATCTAATAGTGAACTGCATCTTATATTACTGTTTCAGTCAGACCAGAAGTTGGTGGATCCATTTCTATCCAAACATGTAATGAAACCTGACAGCCAACCATAGTGATTATACTAAGACAAATAGCCAAGCAAATGATACACATATTTTGAAGCAGCTTTCTTGCCTGCTGACTTTAATACTCTCAGTGGCAACCCCATAGATTTTAAGGGTGGAGTGCTGTTCCTAAAGTGCCAAGCCTTTAGGTTTTAGAGGCCAGCATTTTTATTATTTTTTAATATAAAGCACTGCACATTTGTATTCATGCATCTGGCTATAGATGCACATACTGTTAATTGTCAGTTATACTGTTAGATAGCTAGAATTAACTGGACTAGTATTGCCTGTGGTCGGAATTTGACCAGTTGTTTGCAAAGTAATGAAAAAGAAAATTAATGTAACTGGAATTTATTTATCATTGAAAATGTATAGGTTTTATGTGAACATGAGAGAATGAAAGACATAAATGAGGGAATTAATTGCTTTATTTCAGAAGTAATCATTAAAAAACTTAGGTAAAAACTAGATTTTTTGTAAAATTTCATCATTCGTTAAATATCCTTGTTCAATATGTTAAAAAATATAAAATATCAAACCATCAAAGGATCAAACTCTACTTGCTGCAACATATAGCTGACCACGTGTGAAAACTTGTTTTCTTAATAGAACCCCAACATTTTCAAATGTTTGTCCTTGAGACTTATTAAAATACTGTCTTCATAAACTGAATTGTTTAATTATATTTTAATACTGTAATTAAAAGTTAACAATTGAACATTATGAAGAATTAAAAAACGGAATGGGAGCAGTGGGAATCGAACCCAGGACCTTAAGATTAGAACTCCAGAACTAACTGACTGAGATAATTTCACCTGTATCAATTTGCCTCCTACAAGGGATTATAATATAGTGGCATAACTTATTAAGTATTATCCTAAAATTTCTTTTTCTTTTTACCACTCTTAACAGCTACGTGCACACACAATTTTTATATTCACAACATCTATGACAAACCACCTTTTGAATTATGTACATTTCATTGGCATTCTTGTATTATTATTAATATTAAAAATCTGTACCCTCAGTTTTGTGTTAGCATATTTATATAATGATGCTTCTGCACGTACGGACAAGTAGAAGCCGGTACTCTGAGCGTTAACAACCAACAGTTTGTATATATTAATGCCCAATAATAAGTGACCTCCTCTCTGCAGTGTTTGTTGCTGAAAAAGTGCAGCACAACTATCAGTACACTGGCTGAACTGAAAAGTAGCATGAAAAAGTGTTATCAGGTCATCAGTGGACCAAATTGAAGCAATAAAAAATTTGAATTATTTATCTTATGCTGGCTAAATACATATCATTGAGTCTTGCAATAAGGAGTAATAATTGCTTCTGCTGTTTTGGGAAGTCACCTTAATTCATGGCATTTGGAAAGAAAGTATTATGCTAGTAACAGTGTCAGAATCATTTAGGTAGTGCACAGTAAGAATCTTTACATTCTACAAGCCATTTTGCAATGGCCATACATTCCAAAAGCTTGCGCGGCTGCTCCCCATCAGAGGTTGGAGTCATCTCTTGGGCGTGTGTGTTCTTGTGTGTGTGTGTGTGTGTGTGTGTGGTTTTTGTCCTTAGTGTAAGATAGTTTAAGTAGTTTGTAAGTCCACAGCAGCTTTACAAACACATTTACATTCTTAAACACCGTTGAGATACACCATGTTTTGTTATAATTCGAGGTAGTCCTTAATCACATTTGTATGTAGAATGAAACTTTCACTCTGCAGCGGAGTGTGTGCTGATATGAAACTTCCTGGCAGATTAAAATTGTGTGCCGGAACCGGGACTCGAATCTGGGACCTTAGCCTTTCACGGTCAAGTGCTCTACCGACTGAGCTATCCCGACACGACTCACAATGCCACCTAACAACTTTACTTCTGCCAGTACCTCGGCTCCTACTTTCCAAACTTCACAGCTCTCCTGTGAACCTTGAAAGACTAGCACTCCTGGTAGAAAGGATATGGTGGAGACATGGCTTAGCCACAGCCTAAGAGATGTTTCCAGAATGAAACTTTCACTCTGCAGCAGAATGTGCACTGCGAGGCGAGGTACTGGCGGAAGTAAAGTTGTGAGGCGGCATTGTAAAAGTTGTCGGAATAGCTCAGTCAGTAGAGCACTTGCCCGCGACAGGCAAAGGTCCCAGGTTCAAGTCCCGGTTCCAGCATGCAATTTTAATCTGGCCCAACAAAGTAGTCGTCCAGTATTCAAAATTTCGCAAAGAGGGGAAAAAATGTCCCTCTAATGACTGGCTGATATAAATGGGTGAGATGCGTACAGTGAAGTCAGTTCCCTGAACTTAAGCAGCACATTCTGCACAATGCATGTCGTTTGTCGCAGTGGTGGACTAGGTGTCTGCCTAGGTGTGTTTGCATTTGTGTATATGTGTGGGTGTGCATTTGTTTACCTTCCTTTTTTCCCCCCAAGGAAATGGAATGGCTCCTTACCCACTCCCTTAAAACCTTCATCATTTCCTTTTCCCTCTCCTTTTCTTCTGCCTGAAGAAGTAACTGGGTTGCGTTTATGTGTGTTTTATTTATGTTACTATCACTACCTGTCTCCTTCGCCTGGTAAGTAAACTTCATCTACTTTTTATATATATTTTTCCTGCTAGGAATTTTTCCTCTAATATTGGTATCAACAATACAATTAACAATTTTTGCAGCTCTAGCTTCAAAATTGTCTGAATATCAATGTGTTTTCAAAAAGAATTTTTCATCCCCTATTTTACCCTCTTAATTATTGAATTACGAAAAACACTGAAACTATTTTTTTAATCCTGATAAAGATCCCATATTCCAAGTTTCGTAGTTGTAGCTTAAAGTTTGAGTTAACAGCAACATATTTTTGAAAATTAATTTTCTTGTGTCCCCTACGTTACCCCTTATTGGTTGCATTTAAAGAAATGCTGAAACACGTATCTTTTACATTCGAACCGTGATTTTAAATCTGAAATTTTGTAGTTCTGGCTTCAAAATTGCCTAAATAGCAACGTGTTTTCAAAAAAACGTTTCATCCTCTATTTCACCCTCTTACGGACAGAATATCAGAAATTTGCTTCTTAAATGATGCCTACAGAGTAAGATCAACACCCTCTACAAATTTCAAGTTTCTATCTTCAGTGGTTTGGGCACATTGCATTTTATATATACAGAATAGATTTTGATGATAAAACAAATGAGTGTAGTGATTTCACATTATTATTTTGTCCTGTTGTAATGTTGTGGCCCACTTGAAATAAAACTTTGGAGAATTTGGCCCGAGGAGGAAAAAGGTTGAGTATGACTGACCTATATGAAGGAAATAAACTTGAAGGCAGTATTCTAGAAATGGAAGACGATACTGCAAGAAGAATTTAACAGAGTGCTGAAAGATCTGAGTCGAAACAATGCTTCTGAGGTAGGTGACATTCTGTCTGGACTGCTGATATTGTTAGGAGAGCGAGTCATGAAGAAATTCTTCCACTTGGTACGCAAGATGTATGAGACATAGGAATTACCCTCGGACTTCAAGAAGAATTTAGTAATTCCAATTCCAAAGAAAGCAAGTGCAGACAAATGAGATTACAGAGCTATTAGTTTAGTAAGTCATGGTTGCAAAATAGTACACGAATTATTTACTCATGAATAGAAAAGCTGGTGGAATCCGACCTTTGAGAAGATGAGTTTGGATTTAGGAGAAATGAAGGAGGAAGCGAGGCAATACTCAAATTTACAACTCGTCTTAGAAGCTAGCTTAAGGAAAGGGAAACCTACATTTTTAGCATTTGAAGATTTGGAGAAAGCTTTTGAGTGTCGACTGGAATACACTACAAATTCTGAAGGTAGCAGGGGTAAAATACAGGGAGCAAAGAGTTGAATTTAACTTGCACAAAAACCAGACACCAGTTATTTGAGTCAAAGGGCATGAAAAGGACGCAGTGGTTAGGAAGGGAGTAAGACAGGGTTGTAGGCTTTCCCTAATGTTGTTCAAGCTGAACATTGAACAAATTGTGAAGAAATGCAAGGAGAAATTTGGAGAGGGAATTTCAGTTTAGGAAGAAGAAATAAAAACTTTGTGGTTTGCAGCTGACACAGTAATTCTGTCAGAGACCGCAAAGGTTCTGAAAGAACAATTGAAAGGAATGGACAGTGTCTTGAAAGGAGGATATAAGATGAACATTAACAAGAGTAAAACAAGGATAATGGAATGTAGTGTCACAAAATCAAGTGATGCTGAAGGAATTTGATTAGGTAATGAGACAATAAAAGTAGTAGATGAGTTGTGTTATTTCGCTAGCAAAATAACTTCTGATGGGCGAAGTAAAGAAGATGTAAAATGCAGAAAGGCTATGAGAAGAACATCGTTTCCGAAGAAGCACAACTTAACATCCAATATTAATTTAAACGTTAGGACGTCCTTTCTGAAAGCATTTGTCTGGGAGTGAAACATGGACGATAAAAAGTTCAGACAAATAGATGATAAAAGCTTTTGTAATTTGGTGCTACAGACAAATGATGAAAATTAGATGAATAGATCACATAACTAATGAGGTGGTGCTTAACTGTATTGGAGAGAAAAGGAGTTTTGGCATATCCTGACTAAGAGATGGGATAGGTTGGTGGGACACATTCTGAGACATCAAGGAATTGTCAACTTAGCATTAGACGGAAGTGTGTAAGGTAAAAATCATAGAGGGAGACTAAAGGATGAATATAGTAAACAGATTCAAAAGGATGTAGGTTGCCAAACTTATTCCTCTTGCACAAGACAGGGTAGCGTGGAGAGCTGCATCAAACCAGTCTGCAGACTGAAGACCACAATAACAACAACAAAGCAAAAAGATATGAAAATGGAAAATAATATCATCCCATCTGCTTTCAGTCATGAGATATCCTCTCCTTATAGCTGTAGATATTACTACTAGTCGTGTAGTTTCTGCTACGCGCTAGGTCTAGAACAGCAAGTTCAGAAGAAAGTGATGAACATTTACTGAGTTGAGTGTAATTGATGCATGAAGACAAATCCTCTCATTGCGAGGTACTTTTCTGCAACGTTTTCTTCATCGGCGTATGGGAAAATTAAAGTCATAAGTGTGTAAGGTGCTACTACAAAAAGGGATTTAAGATGATTTTAATGTAACAATAGTTGATATTTTGGATTGGCAATCTAGAACCCAGCTTGTTGAACGGATAAGCTCAAGCGAAAGCAATGTTCCAGCCCATCTTCTCAGCCACACTTCTCTCCCTTCATCTCCTCACCACCACCCTGTTAATTTCTGACTCATTGTTTAGTAGAATACCATGTAAAAATTTGAACTAAACCTATTGAGTACTTATCCAGATTTGTGATGACTTAATGTTCCCTTATATATCCCACAGGGTTTCAGAACTTCTCGTTACAAACTTTGAGCACTTGCAGACAGGGGAATGAATAAAAAATAATTTGATAATGTCATCCATTGACAGTGAATCAAATCAATACTCCTGCAAGTTCTTTGCTTTTCATATTTTAGAAGGAATTAATAGGAACAAAATGTATTGTGCTGTAAAATGCATAAATTAGAGCTCTGAGCAATGTCTTCATATTCGAATGTTTACTGTTTGCTGGTCAAGTGCTCGTAATTCTTAAGTATTCATTGTAGACTCCATGTTTAGCAGACTTTTATTCTTGTTTTGGTCCATGTTAGCTCCTCCAAAATATGGAAAACAAACAGCTTGCATTGGCAGAGATTTGTTTAACAGTAACAGAGATAAAGAAGTGGTCATAGTGTCACTAGATGAAATTTTACAGACGTCAGGGCCTCATCAAAATATGTACTATCTCTTCTGTACTAGTCCTCGAAATTTATAATGGGAATTTGCAAAAATGATTTATATTTTAGTAATATACAGACCAAATCCTTCTGAATGTTCATCAGTGTGTGGTTTAAAAATTTGCAATAAATCGATCAAGAACTTCCGAGGTGTTCAGTAAATGTGTTTCCAAGTTTGTATATTAGGCCTATTCTATGTCTTCTATATAACCGTCAAACATATTTTTGTTATCAAAACATGTGATATCAGAACTGCCATATAAAAATATTAACTGATGATTCTTCTAATCAATTTTGCAACTTGCACGGGGAGGCAGTTCGGCTTGTGCTGGCCCTTAGCCATACTAACTACATTTTCAAATGATAATGGTGGTTGGTATGTCAATATCATACATGGCTTTCGCCAAGCATATTTCAATGTAGATATAAACGTAGGTGCAGCAAATTAATTGTGAAACACAGAGTAAAGTTTCACAATGAAGTAATGGTCATGTGCTTTCCTTGTAGTTTAGCAACTTGTAGTCTTCAAAATCAGTAATCCTTCTTATATAAGAGTTTATATTGTCAAAAGAAGTAAACATCAAGGGGTTGGCAATATTTTGTTGTTGCAAGATCTTACAAACCTACTCATCATTGCTGATTTTGTCCAATTTATGGTACAAGTAGGGCATGGTGAGGTATGAAAGTGCACCGAGTGGGAACTCCAGATGGCTGAATGATTAGGAAATAAAAGGAATTTGGATACGGATCTATCACCATATGCACCTTATCAACTGCCCCTGAGAGAGTCAGTTTAGAAAGCGGTAAGAGATCGAATTTTTATTGAAACGTTTGAGTTTCGATTCCACCAAGCGGCAAATTTTTTATTTTGCTCCTTGGCAATGCGTACATTACTGACTTCACAATTAACCACATTATATATGTTATTTTGCATTTATATGTGCACAACATCAGCATGGGATGTCATTATTTAAAACAAGCATATTATCTTGCAAACTTGAAGTTGTGAACTAAACATCACTAGCTGCCCTCAGAAGTATTCACTGACACACTGCTGGACTGTGCGATGAAAGAAGCCGTTTTCATAATGTCAAATCAAGTTTGTTTTTCTATGGAGGCATAAAAATAAAAACAATAACTGCAAGAGGGTGACGTTCATAATGTGCACAAGATGCAGTCAAAATTATTGCTTCCCCTGTTTCTTCAATGAGTGTCACCCCAGTACATGTAATTGATCAATTGCAAAAGATTGGAAGTACCATAAATTTGGACAAATTCGGCGATGATGAGTAGGCGTCCTTTTCTTGTTAGCGTAACAAGAAAACTTGCATCTAGAAGGGCACGAACTATATGACCCGCCGAGGAATCGCACAACATGCTCTTTCCATATGTTACACATTCACCACGTACGAAAGTTAGAAAACATTACATGTGTTCTTTGGTCATTTTTCCAGTTTTGTTTGCCTCTTCATGAATTTTTCGTGGAGAGGTGATTTCAAGTCTCTTTTGATCAAAATGTTTTAAAGCGCTTTCTGTCTCTTGAACAGATTTACAACATGTTTGCTAGTCTCCTTGCCATTAATAAAACCACAATAATTGTGTAGCTGTGGGTGGAGCTATGAACAGACTGCAACACACTACCTTTAGTTTTCTCTCCTCTGTAGGAAAATGTTGATGCTGAAGACATTCAATACTGAAATTTACTTTAGTCACTGTTCCAAATATTACCTTTCCCCACACCATCCTCTGTTATAAACATGTTCATTTCCTCCACAAACTGTTGTGCCTTCTGATGTATACTGTTATCGTCTTCTATGTCCTTACATGTGACAAACATAGTAATATGCCGGTATGAAATGTCATAGTCAGCCTTGAGAATGTTGATAAAGGAAATGGACACTTTGAAAATTGACCAAGCCAACCATTTTAGCCCCTTACAGTGCCCACACCTTCAGATGCCAATAGTCCACTATAGATCCATACCTCCTTGCATCAACAAACTGCGATATTATCTAATAATGGGACGTCCAGGTTGGAATTAATATAGTAATAACGACGGTTTACAACTCGCTGCATAGATGTGACGACGAGCTTTAACAGGCACATAAAAAAGACACACATACAACACTTCACTAATCGGCCATTGGCCTTCTTAAAAAAAAAAAAAAAAAAAATAGAACATTCACGCAATCACACAGGCACACAACACAGTCTCACAACTGTCAGCACTGGATGCCACACCTCAAATCACACTCTGTGGTAAGGAAATAAGAGAGGGGAGGGGGCATAGGAAGGTTGGGTCACGATGGTGGGGATGCATACAACACAGCCTTGCAGAGCATGTACATATTAGATGGGAGGAACAAGATGCAGCTTAGGAGTGGAGCAGGGAGGCGGGTGAGGGGAGGATAAAAAATCAATCAAACGCACGAGCAACAGGCTCCAACACTTCAGAGATGTAATGCAGAGTTGGTTAATGTACTGGCAATGTATACTAGAAGGATGCAGGGATGGAATCCATTGCCACCCCGAACCACAGCGGTGAGTATAGGACCCAAGTGGCAAGGTATAAGGCAACAGTTTCGCACTATGGCATCTCCAGACTAATCTGACCATTGCAGTGGTGCAGGAAAAATTGGGTTTCATCTAGTGAGAGACTACCTGCTGCCTTATGCACCACCATAGTTGTGCTGCACCCACTATTTTGGTTTGGGATGGTATTAAATTCCACTCCCGCATCCACCTAGTATGCACTGGTACACTAACCAGCCAGGGTTACATTGCCGCGAGAGACGATGAACACGGACTGCCGGCGTGGCACAGGGGATAGCGTCACGGACTGCGGTGCAGAAGGTCGCCGGTTCAATCCCACCCACCGGCAAAAATTTATATCTTTGTAGTTAACAATTCCAGAAGGTTCTACGTCTTTCTTCTAATTTCTGGTAAATTCTGTCTGTGTATAAATAGCAGAGCACTCTGCCTGAGCGGCAGTCAGTGCTGCATGTATGTAGAGTTCGTAATAAACGTACTTTCAGTATAAGTGCTGTGTTTAGTTGCCTTCGAAGTCAAGCCTGCTTCCATTGCAACGCGACATTGTTTGGTGGATGCGCCGGGTATCCTGTACAACAGCTGCATCACCGTGGCTCCAATTAGGCAACGTAAAAGACGTCGCTTACACGGACTGGAACCGGAACACAAGGGATACACCGAGTATGTCCTTCCAAGAGTCCGTATCATCAGACAAACTATGGAAACGAAACCAGCAATAACCCAGCTACACATCAGACACCCGTCGGGTTCTCTGGAGATGCTGGACAGGACCCAAACAAAAGGCTAAAAGGGTTTGATCGAGTCGCCAAGTACAACAGGTGGGATCATACAATGTGCTTGGCCAACGTTTACTTCTATCTGGACGGAACAGCCCAGTAATGGTTCGAGAACAACGAAGACAAGTTGAATGACTGGGAGACGTTCCAGGAGGAACTGAAGAAGACGTTTGGAGACCGCCAGTGACAAATCCGCTCGGCGGAAGAACAACTGAAGAACCGGGCCCAACGACATGGTGAGCCGACACAATCGTACATACAGAATGTTTTGGCCCTGTGTAACATAGTCAATCCGAACATGACTGAGGCGGACAAAATCACGCATTGATGTAGGGAATTGCAGAAGATATGTACCAAGCTCTTCTGATAAAAGATGTCACTACGACATCAGAGTTCATCAAGTGATGCCAGCGAATTGAAGAAATGCAACAAAGGAGGGTTGGACGCAAGAAGTATGACAGACTCCCAAATGTAGTCCCTATGGCCGTTGTGGAAGACCAGCATGAGTTGGCTTCTCTCATACGACAAATCATGAGAGAAGAATTACAACAGTGCATGGCAGCCAGGACTATTAGACCGAGCGAGCATCAGATTATGGCCATGGATGTGAGCCCTGTAAGTCACGAGGGAGTCGACGCCGCTGAGGATGAGGTATTTCAAACATTAGCTCCGGTCTGCCCTGTCAATCGCACCCGACGTGAAGAATGGCGTCGCCCTGCTATGACTTACGCTGCAGCCGCCAAACAGCAGCCCATGAACCGACCGACGCGACCACAGCCAACTCCCCTGGTAACTATGACGCCCCGCAGAAGAACAGACGTCTGGAGGACAGAAGACAACACACCACTGTGTTTCCACTGTGGACGCCCTGGACATGTCGTACACTACTGCAGAGAGAGGAGGCGAGTATTCGATGATTATTTTGCCGCAAGACGTCAGCCATCGGAGCAGTTTTATCCAAGGCAGTCACCTGCTGATGACTTCAGTCGACCTATGGGAAGAAGCCCATCGCCGTACCCTAGAAGAGGTCGCTCCCCGACGCGCCGCAGCCGTTCACCGTCGCCATACAGAGGTACCAGCCGCTCCCTTAGCCGCCGCGCCCAGGAAAACTAAGCGAGGCGACCATCTAAGAAGCTGAGGACGCCGCAGATGAAAATCCTCCATGGACGACAGTCACCAAGATATCGGGAAATCTCATCGACATCATAATCGACGGCCAACCTGCCCAGGCACTTGTTGATTCAGGAGCCTCTTTTTCTGTATTATTGGATAATTACCGCCGCACACTAAAGAAGACAATGTTCTGTGATACGGGAGCAACTGTGCTGAAGGTCGCGAATGGAAAGTACGTCCATCCAGCAGGAACTTGTGTCGCAAGAATAACCATCAACAACAGGACACAGCCATTTGAATTTGTCGTGTTAACAGAATGTCGTCACAATGTCATCCTCGGATGGGACTTCCTTCAGGCATCCCAAGCTATCATTGACTGTGGAAGATCTGAGCTGCAAATTGAAGAAGTTGTTCCACCAGATACACGTAATACAGAATTTTCTGGGAAGTTATTCGTCGTTGACAATGTGACGATACCGCCGTTGACAATGAGAAGAGTTGCAGTCACAAACACAGATGACTGGTTAAACTGTGAAATTCTTGTTGATAGTAAAAAGTTTATCAGGCTCACAAAAGAAATTTACATACCAGTGGCTATCATAAGCATTACCGGTGGTCAAGGAGAGATTTGGATCACAAATTGTCACGAGCAGTCACAACTTATCCCCAAGGGAATGTGTATCGGGACAGCTGAATCAATCCAGGACGGTGAGCTCAACGTCATCAATGAAGACCCATGTCCTGCTGTTAGTACAGACAACACGCTGGAGGAAACAAACGTGGAACTGCCAATAGGGCCTGGACTGACAAGGAACAACGCCAGCGGGTGTTAGGTATAGTACGCCAATTTTCGGGTGCATTCACACCTCAGCAGGGGAAAAGTCAGACGAAACGGCCCACAATAAAGCACCGTATCAATACTGGGGATCATCCGCCAATCAGCCAGCGTTCATATAGAGTGTCGCCAGCTGAAAGACAGATAATTCGGGAGGAAGTGGAGAAGATGTTGCGAGATGACATTATTCAACCTTCGGATAGTCCTTGGTCGTCTCCGGTGGTCCTCGTAAAGAAGAAGGATGGCACGTGGCGATTCCGTATCGACTATCGGCGGCTGAACAGTATCACAAAGAAAGATGTCTACCCATTGCCGCATATTGATGACACCTTAGACTGCTTGAAAGGAGCTACATACTTCTCTACTATGGACATGCACACAGGTTACTGGCAAATCGAGGTTGACGAAGCTGACAGGGAGAAGACGGCTTTTATTACACCTGACGGTCTCTATGAATTTAAAGTAATGCCATTTGGATTATGTAATGCTCCAGCCACATTCGAACGCATGATGGACAACTTGCTTCGACACCTTAAATGGACGACGTGTCTCTGCTATTTAGATGACATTGTCGTTTTCTCGAAAACATTTGAAGAACATCTGAGTTGGCTGTCAACTGTGTAGAAGTGTGTTCAGACTGCAGGTCTCCGCCTCAATCCAAAGAAGTGCCTCTTCGTCGCCAAAGAGATAAAAATCCTGGGGCACCTAGTCAACGGAGATGGTGTCCGTCCTGATCCAGATAAAGTAAGGGCAGTCACAGAATTTCCACCTCCTCAGCACATTCGTGATGTGAGAAGTTTTCTCAGGCTGTGCTCCTACTACCGACGTTTCATAAAAGGATTTTGTAACAAGGCACGTCCATTACAAGAACTTCTGCAGGGAGACGCCAAATTTTACTGGGATGAGACAAAAGAAAGAGCTTTCCGGGCACATAAGGAGGCTCTAACTTCCGCACCAGTGCTAGCCTTGTACAACGAGAATGCAGAAACGGAACTTCACACAGACGCCAGTGGTTATGGGATTGGTGCAGTGCTTGTACAAATTCAGGAAGGTGCTGAAAAAGTGATAGCCTATGCGTCAAGAGTACTCTCAAAGTCCGAGATAAACTACTCTACAACTGAAAAAGAATGTCTCGCGGTTATCTGGGCTATCAACAAGTTCGCCGTATTTATTTGCAAACCATTCACTGTCGTGACAGACCACCATTCTTTGTGTTGGCTGACTAGCTTGAAGGCTCCATCAGGTCAACTAGCAAGATGGGCACTAAGACTCCAAGAGTACGATGTCACAATGGTATTCTAGAACGGTCGCAAACACATGGATGCCGACTGCCTTTCGAGGAATCCATTAGTGGAACACAACAGCATTAATGAAATTTCAGCTCTCACTGATTAGATGACGTTACAGCTGAACAGAAGGAAGATCCAGCACTATTAAAAACGATAGAGGCCTTGGAGAAAGGAGAACCGACCAATGGAGAGTTCCAACTTATAAACGGAACATTGTATAAGAGCAACTACGATCCACTGGACCCCAAATGACTACTTGTTGTTCCAGCTCATCTCCAGCCAGCTATTCTCAAATATTTCCACGATGCTCCAATATCCGGTCATCTGGGATTCGTAAAGACCCTAGACAGAATCAGACGCAGGTATTACTGGAAAGGTCTCTACCGATCTGTCAAGCACTATGTGAGTCACTGTAAAGAGTGCCAGGGACGAAAGCATGTGCCGCAATTACCTCCAGTACATCTCGTACCAATTCCGCCGGCAGCAGCTCCATTCCACCGAGTCGGGATCGATGTTTTAGGGAGGTTCCCGAAGTCGACAACCGGTAACCGTTGGATAATAGTCTGCACTGACTACCTCACACGCTACGCTGTCACCAAACCAGTGCCGACCGCAGAAGCTCCAGAGATCGCAAAATTCCTTGTAGAAGACATTATTTTGAAGCTTGGAGCACAACGTGTCATGATTTCTGATCGTGGAAAAGTATTCCAGTCATAACTAGTATCAGAGGTAATGTCACGGTGCAACATTGTCCACAGAATGACAACTGCATACCATCCTCAGACAAATGGTCTTACGGAATGTTTCAACAAGACGTTAGCCGACATGCTGTCGATGTACGTCGATGTTGAGCAGAAGGATTGGGATACAATTCTGCCAGTCATGACATTTGCTTACAATACCGCAAGACAAGACACAACAGGCTTCACTCCGTTTTTCCTGCTCCATGGCCGTGAAGCTGAGACAACAATGGATACGCTGTTCCCGTTCCAACTGGACGACAATCAGGATGACTATGTTAAACAGCTTATCACCAGGGTGGAAGAAGCAAGACAGCTGGCTCGCATACGGACACTGGACGCCCAGGAGGAGGACTGTCAGCGGTATAACGACAAACACCGACCTGTTGAGTACAGCCCAGGCGATCTGGTATGGATTTTTACCCCTGTACGGAAGGTTGGACTGTCAGAAAAGTTATTGAAGCGATACTTTGGTCCATATCGTGTCATATGCCGCCTGTCAGACGTCACATACGAAGTTGAGGATTATAGCCGTCGTCGAAACGTCAAAAACGAAGAGACATTGTTCACGTCCTGTGCATGAAGCCTTACTACGATCCTGAAGAGCAGGTAGACGACAATGGCTTCTTCTTCAAGGACTTTAAGGACGGTAATGTTCCTGATGAAGCCACAACAGGAACGTCTGTCGTCGATAATCGCGGAGAAAGGACGGATTCTCTTGAACTGTCATACAGAGGACCCATGACACGGTCAAGATCCAGGACATTGCAGCTGGCTCCACAGGGATCATAACAGCGGGTCGCTGTTTCTCCAGAAGAGGGAGCAATGCTGCGAGAGACGACGAACACGGACTGCCAGCATGGCGCAGGGGATAGCGTCACGGACTGCAGTGCAGAAGGTCGCCGGTTCAATCCCACCCACCGGCAAATATTTATTTCTTTGTAGT
The DNA here is from genome assembly GCA_026315105.1 of Locusta migratoria. NCBI lineage: Eukaryota > Metazoa > Arthropoda > Insecta > Orthoptera > Acrididae > Locusta > Locusta migratoria. The sequence goes on along the minus strand of CM048744.1, from coordinate 467,187,384 downwards.
TAACAATTCCAGAAGGTTCTACGTCTTTCTTATGTTCACTTGTAAATTCTACTTGTTTCTTATGTTAACTGTTGTTCTAATTTCTGGTAAATTCTGTCTGTGTATAAATAGCAGAGCTCTCTGCCAGAGAGGCAGTCAGTGCTGCGAAGTATGTTGAGTTCGTAATAAACGTGCTTTCAGTATAAGTGCTGTGTTTAGTTGCCTTCGAAGTCAAACCTGCTTCCATTGCAACGCGACAATATCTCTCAGGTGTTGGAGCTTGTTGTCCTCCCATGCCTTTGGAGCTTGATGCCACATTGCAAAAGAATAATGTTTGATCAGAAGTAGCAAGCAGTGTTCAAAGTTCTTTGTCATGCAATGTATTGCATAGCTGCCTTGGCCTCCCTGTTTTCCTGATCTCTCACCTGACTGGTCAATGATTGCAGGACAACTAGTCTGGGAAATAGCACTAGCTGATACACCAGATAAACTTTTTCAATATTAAGAAACAGCATGGATTGGTATACCACAACACACCCAGAGTCTCTTCTATACTGAGGTGTATAGCAGCTGTTATAGCAAGCAATAGTAGTTACACTCAATACCAATTCCATCATCTTCCTAACTTACAGGGGGTCAGATTTCAATAATGTGATCTTAATATAAAATGTTATCTGCCAATTAAATTTGGCTGTGATATTTGCAGCCTACTTGATGGTGCATTTTTGATGGCCAGCAATGACAATTGCATTCATTTATGCAATACTGTCTTTTTATTTAAACTATACTTCTTATGATTAAATGATGGTCTTGCACAGTCAGAATGTGACAGAAGTGATAAAGGAGGGACACACCAAAAGAGTTACATCATCATCTAAAGACTGCAGATTTTTTGAGTTCATCTTTAAAAGAAATAGAGATTGATGCACTAAGTGAAAGAGTTTTATAATATCAATTTACTGCTAAGATAATTCATACTTACATCTTCCTCCAGAGTGAATCAATGAAATAGCTCAACAAGGACACCTACATTTTAATTGTTCATCTAAAATGGTAACATCTAGACAGTGACCAAATACTTTATTTCTAACAATGGAAAATCAAGGTTGGATTGGCAAATACTTTATTTGACAGATTGTTCACTAATTTTTGACTGAATTTTCATTGTATAAAGTTCAAATCACTGTATAAATATATTTACTGGAGCCAAGTTCCATATTTTTACAGAAGGTTTATGTGCTCGTTATTGGCATGACTCCCCAAGGCACTTTTTTCCCCTTTGTCAAAGTATTCATTGTTGCATTGCACCAAGAGCATTATGCAATCATTTATAATCTAGTGTCACGTAACCCATGAATGAACTGATCTGTATGATGAAAGATATTATGAAACTGGTTAACAGTGTGGGCACAGTTAAGGTTGATCCACAATATCCATAACCTTTACTGACTACTTGCATTTCTTTGTAAGTCTGTTCCATTTCAAAGGAAGGCTGATTACTGTTTTACTTTCCTACGACAATATTGTCTTTAGAGCGGGAGTACAAGCTCGAACTAAGTTTTTGTTATGGATGGGGTTGGAAATCGGCCATATACCGTTATTTGCCTAGAGCGATTTTTGGGAAAGCATGGAAAATCCTAATCTAGATGGCCAGAGGTAGATTTGAACTACCGCCCTCTGAAATGAGTGTCTCATATGCACCACATGGCTTCATGTGTTCAATCATAGGAAGTATATATGATTATCACCAACAACACACAATACCAACTCGTAGGAAGTTTAAATTATCGAACACTCGTAACCTGAGACGAGATTTTCCAGCACAGAAGTAAGCCCAAGTACTCTGTGAAAAACAGATCTAATACTGAGGTAGTGTCTCGGATAGAAAAGTGGGATCCTTTATTGAAATGCAACAATTTTTGTGCAAATAAAGATTGATTTCATTAAAGATGTGATTTGACATAGTTTGAGGAATGCGATATTATTGCAGTGTGAGACTGAGTCACATAACAAAAGAAATTACATTGATTCATATGGTTTTAGATGTTGAGATAGAGAGAACTCAGATAATGTTGAAATATGTAGCTTATCATATGAATACATTTTAACGTCCATAAATTGATTTTAAAAATCTTTTCATATAAAAAATAAAGTGAGCAATAACATCTAGGTTTCTGTTTGAAATTCAAGGTCTTTTCTAGTTTTTAAAGGTTCAGTGGACACATGTAGCCAAAACCAAGATGGACCACCCTGTGGCACAGCATACAGGGCATAGTGTGTGTGATTTCAACGGCTGATCTACAATCCAGCCCATCTGGATCCTCTTCTCCTCCACCAGTTCTTTTCAACTGCACAGATGACAGCTGTTCCTAACAACACTCTACTGCACCACATCCATCCTAACCTCAATCTATGGTAACTTATCATCCCTACACCCCATGGTCAACAGTTCACCAACCTCTCACTCTGCCAATTCGTTGTCTCTCTGTAAACTATGTGCCACCTATTTTTGTGTTATTTCAGTATTTCTTGATTTTTATCTTTTTACATCTCTCTCTTATGTTATAACAGATTAAAGTCTTTATAGTCAAGATCTTGAAACTTGAAATTTGTTAGCACTAAATATATGTTTCATAATCACTCAATGGTTTTCACTTAGTCTTTTATAGTGTTTAATCTCTAAAACCTTCAGTAAGCTGGAACAACATAAAGCATCTGGATAACCTTAAATTTTTGGCCACAGATGTCATCAGGAAAAGATACATACATTCACAATATTACTCAGAATAACTCAAGCACACTTGATCACAATCTCTGGCTGATCTGACATAAGTAATGTAATGTAATGTAATGTAAGAGTGGGGAGTGGAGGGCAGGGGGGGGGGGGGAGAACATATTAACATATACAAAAAAAATGGCTCACACTAAATTTTGCTAAGATACCAATCACTATGTATCGCAAAGAAATAAAGTTACACTCCTGGGCATGTGTAGTATATATATATTAATCATCTTGTACAACACCAATAAGCTCCTTATAAACACAGATACAGTGTCTTTAAATAAATACAAAACAAAATAAACACAATATATTGATGACTGACATGCCACTATGTTTCTTTTTCATCTTCACTTTCATCTTCATCCTCCAATTCTGGCATAGGAAATCTTAAGATAGCTGCTACACCAGTCAACTGATCCAGTTCTGAAAAATAGACAAATTACCTACATGAAAAAATTATTAATTGGTGATGAAAATATGAAAGTAAATGTTTGTCTTCAATGAAAATAAATGTAATATGAATTATTCTTTTCAGCAGCCAAGATTCAAGTTTTATTCACAAGTCATATCTACGTAGTACCCCCCCCCCCCCCCCGCCCCCACCTCCACCGAAGCTCGAACAGCCACTACAGTTCCAACAACAAACAACTTTTCATTAAATGGGTTTCCAGTCTCTAGGGATTACCTGAACTTTTTTATAATATTAAAATTTGCCACTCTCATCAGTCTGTAACTTTGTTTGTTTCCTTCTGATTGTTTATACAGCCTCAAATATTTTCTATTCTAAATATTTATAAAACAATGAAATGAGGGCATAGAAGATGGCCAGCAAGAAATTCTGCACACAGTTGGATTGCTGCATATGGACATCACAGAGTGGACACGTAACAGACATAAAAAAAATAGGTAAACAAAACTGTTACCGCTCATTAGGAGTACTTATGTCTCTAATCACAGATGCTGTTTCATTTGAGCCAATAGCTGGAATACACTATATCTGTTAGGGATGGGTCGAACCCCAATTTTACCAAATTGAATCCGAATCGAATCTTCCGAATCTGGAACCCAAATAATCTGTCAACTCAAGTACATGTATTTAAAAAAGAATTACTACTACACAAAGCCAGTGATGAAGGTAAAGCCTTCTGGGATGGATCCCAAATGACAATATTACAGTAAAATTTCATTTAGATTTTTATTTGAAATCTTAAGGATATTTTAATATTCCAACCCCCTTCTCCCTTAAAAGGAATTTGTATGAAAGATTTTAAGATATGTGTTGTTTGGATGCTCTAAAAGATAATAAGAAACTTTCTTCACTCTATCACAAACTGTTTCATTTTGATGAAATAAAAAAGTATTGTATAATGAAGTCCTAGAAAGGAAAGAGAATGAGACTTGAATTTCAAGGGGAAAACATTGTAGGCTACATTTCAAAATCGAAACAAACTTGGTTCACTCTAACGTGAGATACAAATTAGTTAGAATGGATGAAGATACTACAGCTGTTGTAATTTAGTCTTAATCTTAGCAGCCAAGCTTAACCTACTGCAATGCGCGACCTACGAGTTCTCTTGTTTTCTCTTTAAATTTTTGTCTGTCTGCCGATGCCTTTTGTAAGTTGTATAGTGACTTTCTTTCCAGAGTTCTGCGTTTATTCGACATGTGTGTACTTGTTATTGCCACAGAGACATTTCAGAACTGTGAAAGTACTTAATGCGTAGATTGTGTATCCCGAAGAATTAAGCAAGAGACTATCAGCGATACAGCACAAAGGTAAATACTGGCCAGCCAATCTCTCTCTTTTGAAGTATAATTTATCATCTCTTTGGAGAATTTTGATCACTAATCGAATAGACTACTTACGTTCACCAGACACATGCATGCTTGAAAATATCTTCACATCACCTCCAGATTCCTTTACACCATCAACCAGAGCTACATATTCTTTCCTTTGTTTCACATCTTGTATTCTGAAAATAAAAACAATGAGTTTATACGGAATATCAACCAATAAAAATCAAAGAGATTTTTGTCACTGACTGAATTTTTTGAAAGTCCATTATTGCAATTGTAGCCTTTTTGGTCATTTTTCAATTGTGTTAACAGCTCCAATATATATTATAGATGGAAACATTCCTAATAGGAAAAATACGTATAAAAATAGAGATGGTTTAACTTGCCAAAAGCGCAGGCTCGTTGACAGACACACAAATAAAAACACAAACACAAAAATTCAAGCTCTCACAACCGTTTGTTGTTTCACCAGGAAAAGAGGAAGGAGAGGGAAAAAGGTAAGCATGCAGTTTTTAAGAGAGTGGACGAGGAGTCATTCCGATCCTGGGAGTGGAAGGACTTACCTTAGGGGGAAAAGAAGAGGTAAACACACACCCCCACACCTAAGAAGCAGTCAATGGTTGCGAAAGCTTGAATGTTGTGTTTGTGTGTGTGGTTGTTGAGCCTGTGCTTTGGGAAAGTTTCTATTTTTTTATACATATATTGTATAAAATCAGATAACATCATCTAATCAAGTCTTGTTACTGTACATGTCTTCATAATCACGCAACTTTGAACCCATTCACTAGTTTATATATACAAATGTTTCTTGCCCGCCGTTTCCTACTATGTAACAATTTCACTTAAGATTATAATGCCTATTCTGGTAAAGACTGCATCAAGATGCCTGCATCTTAAATGTAGTCTTTGGAGAAGACATAAATTACTTGGAGCTGTATTCCATATTTTTGAACCGTTGGTTCCTACGATGTGCCATAAGCACAAGCCGGGAGTGGAAGTACTTACCTTAGGGGGAAAAAAAGGAAAGGTGGAGTGGATGAGGAGTCATTCCAATCCTGGGAGTGGAAGTGTATGTGTTTGGGTAGGGAGGGTGGTTTTGGTACATTGTAAGATTTAACGAGGATGTGTTTCTCGTGATTCTCAAATGCAAGACAAGTTTTCTGCGCATACTGCACAACTATGTAGTGAGCCACGTAGCAAGCATCGTCGAGCGCGTAATTTTATGCAACGGAAAAGGGTTCGGGACAAGCATAATGACTATGTACAGTGCAATCCTGTAGTGAACCTAGTGCCTTCTGCAACTGCTCATTGTAAAAGTGCCCAGTACTGTGTAGATAGTGACAGTAGACTTGTTGTAGCTACTCAAAAGTTTAGTGCAGTAGTTAGTGAATCTGTAGTAGCCTCGCATTGCGCGGACGCCGATCCGGAGGTAGTGCCATCTAGTGACAGTGATATTAATCTGTGTGCTGAGTCTGCGCCGCTTACTTCACTACGCAGCCCGCACATGCGCAAGCGTAGTAAACAAGTTCAATCAGACGTTGCCCACATTCGCGCACCTGTCGAGCGCCACAAGCAAAAGCTTTTTGTGAATCTTTGCATAGAAAATAAGACTGTGCAATTTCAGCTTGATACTGGTTACGCTGTTACTTTAATGAATAAAGACACTTATGAACTGCTGGGTTCGCCAAAATTGTCGCCGTCTCAACATGTACTAACGTGCTAGGTACATGTAGCCTGCCCACCTCTTTTCAAGGTGTAATGAAAACAGTTGCTTTTGTAGTTCTTCAGGCCAAATCTACACACAACATTTTTGGGCTAGATGCTTTTGACTTGTTTGGTTTATCAATTCAAAGAGATGTGCTTCAAATTTCGTCAGTAGTGCCTCAGGACAAAATTTATGCATTTTGTGAAAAATACAGGGACTTGTTTTCCCCGGATCTAGGTTGTGCAAAAGACTTCGTGGCACATGTAACTTTAAAAGAATCTGCAGTTCCAAAATTTCATAAAGCTAGACCAGTGCCTATCGCCATTCGTGATAAAGTTGCAGACGGACTTAAACGTTGGCAAGATAGTGGGGTGATTTCTCCTGTTTCTGCAAGTCAGTGGGCCTCGCCTATAGTAATTATACCCAAACCGTCAGGAAAACTTCGTCTCTGTGCGGACTTCAAATCAACAGTAAACAGTCAAACAATTGTAGACACATACCCCCTGCCCAGACCCGACGAACTAATGGACAAATTAGGACAGTCTCGCTTCTTTTCTAAGATTGATTTAGCAGAGGCATACTTACAGATCCCACTTGATGACGAGTCAAAAAAGTTTTTCATAATTAATACTCACATGGGTCTTTTTCAATTTCAACGCCTACCCTTTGGCAGTTCTTCTGCTCCTGCTATTTTTCAGCGCTTTTTGGAACAGCTGACAGTTTCTGTACCGTGTTGCTCGAACTACTTAAATGATATTGTGGTATCCGGATGTACAGTTGAAGAACATTTATCAAACCTGGAGTGCCTTTTAAAAGTGTTGACTGCAGCAGGTCTACGTTGCAATAAAGCAAAGTGTTCGTTTTTTCAGACTGAAATAGAGTACCTAGGCCATGTGATTAATGCCCAAAGAATCCATCCCTTACAGTCTCATCTTAGAGCAATCAAAGACTTGCCTCCTCCTAAGAATGTGCATGAATTGCAAGCAGTAATAGGAAAGCTTAACTATTATTTCAGATTTATTCCCAATGCCTCTCAGATTGCAGCTCCACTGCATCACGTAGGAAGAATTTTCCTTTTGTATGGTCCAAAGATTGCCAGGTTGCCTTTGACAAACTAAAGTCTGCACTACTCAGTGATGCATGTTTGATTCCCTTTGACCCACAGAAGCCTGTAGTGTTAGCAGTTGACGCCTCGTCGTACGGTGCGGGTGCAGTTTTGTCACATCGTATTGGATGTCACGATCGTCCTATTGCCTTTGCATCCAAGCTACTGACGCCGACGCAACAGAATTAGCCAGATAGAAAAGGAGGCCTTAGCAATCATTTACGGCGTCACAAAGTTTCATCATTATCTCTATGGCAGAAAATTCTATTTGTTGACTGACCACAAGCCTCTCACGTCGTTGTTCTCACCCACAAAGCCAATTCCGCCACGAATGGCACAAAAGCTTCAGAGATGGTCCTTAATATTGTCTAATTATCAGTATGAGATTTTGTACCGACCTACCGCTCAACACGCCAACGCGCACACACTTTCCCGACTTCCAGTTGGCCACGATGTGTCGTTTGATTCTTCGGAAACGGCATGTTGTCAGATAGACTCCAGAGATGCTTCCACGGTCGCAGATTTCCCTTTGAACTCTCGTCGAGTTGCACAGGAAACAGCTGCGGATGCAGACTTAAGTGTGGTAGCACGTTTTGTTCGCTCAGGGTGGCCTGCCAGAGCCAAAGACATTAATCGGCCTCTAGTTCGACGTTATTTTGCGCTACGTCATGCATTGTCTTTAAGTCAGGGTGTTCTGTTGTTACATACGGACAACGACCAAACAAGAGTGATTGTTCCTCGTTCCCTGCAACGAGAAGTGTTACGCCTCCTGCACCAAGGACATTGGGGTATTGTTAGGACAAAGCAACTGGCCAGACGTCATTGTACCCGGGTTGGTATGGACTCACAGATAGAGAGCATGACGTCACAGTGTACTGTTTGCACGGAGCATCAGGTGGCTCCTCCGCAACGTTTCTCAGACTGGCCACGCCCCAAGGGACCATGGCAACGTTTACACATTGACTTTGCCGGACCTTTCTGGAATACGCGCTGGTTAATTGTTGTAGACGCTTTCAGCAAGTTTCCTTTTGTGATTGCCATGAACTCAACGACGGCGTCTAGTACAATCAGTGCCCTTATATCAGTGTTTTGCATCGAAGGTTTGCCTGAAACTATCGTCAGTGACAATGGACCTCAGTTTGTTAGTGCGGAATTTCAACAGTTTTGTCGTGTGAATGGCATTCAGCATATCACCACCGCACCTTTTCACCCTCAGTCCAATGGTGAAGCGGAACGTTTCGTTCGAACATTCAAGTCACACATGGAAAAGATGAAAGGTCAGCACTCCAGGCAGCAAGCTCTTCAAATTTTCCTGTCTACGTATCGGTGCATGCCACGTGACGGGCCGTCTCCTGCCGAGCTGCTACACGGCCGCCGTCACCGCACTCTCCTTCACCTGCTGCAGCCTCCCACGCACCAAGTCGGTTCGTATGGCGCTACGCGTTTTCAGGTTTCTACGCCGGTGCTGTACAGGATGTTTGCTGGCAACAAGACAAGATGGACGCCGGGCACCATCCAGCGTGTGCTTGGTCGCAATATGTTGTACGTTCTTCCACAGGGTCGGAGCTGCGGCACCACGCAAACCAATTGCGCCTGCACAGGCCGCGCGATCCTGTCTCAGGTTTCTTGATTCCAGACCCAGTTCACCACCAGGGAGCACAGCCACATCGTTCGTCCCCAGACTACGAGATCCCTATGGACGTCGACGCACCTCCGACGCAGTCGTTGCCACAGATGACAGCGTCACCGAGAGGGACTCCGGGACCGTGCGGGCCCCCCCAGCTTGGGCCACGCACCTCAGAAGAAGATGACCTGCTCCCTCTGGGCGGGGGTGTGCGCCCTTCCCCAGATTTCGGTGGGTTTCCTGGAGGATCACAAGGTGGATGCCGGGGCGCGGACGGCGTCTCGATCCCAGCCTCAGCTACGACGCCCGTCCCACCAGTAACGCCCCCGCCCAGGCCCTCCTCCCAGTGCTGTTGCCGTGGCCCTCAGCCCTACGCCACAACGGCGCGGCGGTTTGGAGGGGAGGGGTGTGGTGTCGCACAAGTCCAAAGTGCGCGCCCCCTACTTTCGCCGCGCGCCGCCATGCACGCACGGCGCAGCGTTCTTACGACGACAGCCACGAGCGCCCTCTGTTACAACTCCGCTCTTGGCCACCACTGAACGACATCGTTCATTTGGGACTGAGATAGGAAGCAGTTAACACTTCAGAATCAGATAGGCACCAGTAAAGACTTGGCTATCGTACAGGCATTAGGCAGGACTCTAGCTCAACTATGTATCAGCATTCTGCAGTACTATGTAAAAGTTAAGTATTGTATAAATTCTGTGCAATATATATCTCGTTCTAATTTACTCTAGTGTTTCTAGTTTCTGGCTGCTTCCCTCCGTACCTGCACCAGCGTGCTATCTTTATTCCTGTGTCGGTCTCATTCCACTCAGCCACTGACACATACAACGGAAACGAGACACAAAAGCGGCGACGAGGCTGGGACACAAAAACAGCAATGTATACACCACTGTAAAATAGGCTATGCCAAATTTGGTTGTTACTGTCCTGCTAGAATATCTTTTGTGATGCAGAGTTACAGTTACAGCACTTTTTCAATTCCACTCTCCTGCTTCCGTCCCATTTGGAGTTAATATAGTATGCACCTGATCAGATACACCAATACACTGTTAGCTGCACACAATGTACTGAAAGCAAATGTGAACTGCTTGCTTCACAAACAGCTGAAGGAATGAGACTTATTTAAGTGGACATGTCTTGGGTAAAGACACATCAGTGTTGTGGTTATTCATCAGCAACCCACCATATGGAGAACCGGTCAAATACACAGTCATTCCGTCTTTACATGTTTATGTTTGTTATAGTATCAGAACAGGGCTATGGTAGATTATTTAAAACTACATCTTTGTTTTAACCACAAATCCATAGTTGTGATGGGTGATTAAACCTTTTGACCAGTAGTGTAATTTTTTGTAGACTGTGGTAGGAGGGGATGAACTGAGGTTGTGAAAGATCGATAAAGGGTTGCAGAAGGGCTGTGATGAAGGGTTGGGTGGGGGGAGGGGGGGGGGTGTGAGAGCATATGAACAGAGATGGAGATGGGTGAGAGGGAAAGAGTACTGAATGGAATAAATATATGCCTGGGCAAAGCCAGGTTTCCAGAGATATGTGTGTGTGTGTGTGTGTGTGTGTGTGTGTGTGTGTATTGCACACAAATCTACAGTTCTGATACAATTTTGAACATTTGCACACTTTACCTTCAAGCCAAAAAGGAAGGTCACTAGGTGAAAGGATCACATGTAACACATATTTCTGGAGATGACATGTCATAAACAATGAAGTTTGTGAAAAACTGCTGCATTGTACAGGGGTGGTGAACATATCTAAACCACTGGACCAATTTTAAAAAAAAATTGATGCATATATTTATCAACATGAGGTAACACTGCCGTATGGCTAACCACCTATGACACAGTTCAGGAGATATGGCATTGTGAACATTATATGTAGAGTAATGTGCCCATACGTCTGTGTTGTATACAGATCTAGTTTTTCTCACATGTTAATGAAATTTTGCTCATTTGATCATCAAGACAAGAGGAAGATTACCGTATATACCTGAATCTAAGCCACATTTTTTTCTGGTTTTTGGGGTCCAAAAAACCACCAATGGCTTAGAATTGAGCGCGAAGCAAACAGGCAGACGAAAAGACAATCCTAAATAGTGCACTAAAAATTTTTAAAAATATAGAAAACAAACAGTGTGACCACTGAATTTTAAAACATCAACAAAGGAAATAGAAATTCAATATCGCTCATATTGTGGCCTTTCAAATATTCACAATGACAAAAATTTCTTTTCATGCATAAGACTTTAGCATTCTTGCAAGAATTATTAAGCTGCAGCACATTCTTATTTCACACATTGTTTTGTCACATTTTTCGAAGTGCCCGTGTCAATGTACCATGCTGAAGCACTTTCATTATAGTGCCAAATTCAAGAAGGAAGTTATTTCTTTCGTCAAAACAAGTTCACATCGTGCTACAGGTCTAGGATATGGAGTTGATGAGAGGAACATCAGATGATGGTGACTACAAAAAGAGAAATAATTTGACACTTCCAGTAGTCGAAAAGCCTTTAGTGGGCGAAAATGTGGCCAATATCATTCTCTTGAGGTAATTTTAAATGAGTTTATACATGAACAGTGTCAGAAATGCCTACCTGTAAAGGGTGAAATTTTTAGGAATTAAGCCACATGAAATTTCTCAATAAGGGAAAAAATAGTAACAATAATAAATAAAAATAAAAAATTTCATGGCTAGCAGCACCTGTATTGGTCTTTTTATGAAATGCTGGAGTTTTTCACTTTGAAGGTGATCTTGAACCATACAAAAACTGCCGAAAAATTATGAAGAAATACCGTACTTGTGGAATTTCTGAGATACACACTCAAGCAGCACACTGAAAACCAATATCTTCTTGGGCCAAATAGAGAACACTGTTCAGCCTGCCATATATTTTGACATGCCATCGAATTATATGGTTGATGCCAGAGGTAAGAAAGTCATAAGTATTCTTATGTCAGAGGGTGAAAAAACAGCTGATGTCCATCATGGTTGATTGCACAATAGATGAACATAAATTACCTCCATTCATAGTTTTCAATCAAAATACTGTACTGAAGTTTGAAATGTTTCCAAAAACCATAATTGTAGGAGCAAATGAAAATGGGTGGTTTTCGGAAGACATGGTACTGGAATAGAGTACGCTTGTATGGAATCATCATCCTGCTGCAATGCTTGGTTTACACAGCCTGCTGGTGTTAGCTGTGTATGCACAACACCTGCAGTAAAACAAAAATAATTAGAAAGGAATGCAGACTTGGAAGTTAACCAGGCTGGATGATATCACGCTTTAACCATTCAATGCCCATTTGAATAAACCGTTTAAGGACAAGCTAAAACACACAGACAGAATGGCTTTTGAAAAATTACAGACAACTAAAACTAACTGGACATGTACAACGCGAAAGTTGTTCAGAAGTGTGCCAATGGATTGATGATGTATGGAAATGTGTTCCAATTCAGACAGTGAAACAGGCATTTAAAAAAATGTTTGCCCTTGAATGCCCTGGATGATATGAAGGATGAGTCTGTACGAAGAACTGAGCAACAAGGAATGGAATGAAAGTGTTTCAGAATTACAGTATGTACTTAAGTTGTAAAAATTTGTATTGAAAATGATTCTCTATGTTTTTACATTAACAAGCCAAAGAACAAAGACAAAGATTTATCACTTAAGATGATGAGGATTACTAGTTTCTCAAATCAATTACTAGAACAAATTGTTACACTGTTGTCCAAATTTATTATGAGTAATCTAATAATGGAAAGTCCAAGTTGGAATTAACAATATAGTAATAAGGACAGTTTACAGCTCATCGCAAAGACGTGATGATGAGCTGTGAAAGGCACATAAAAGAGACCCACACATACAACACTTCAGATTGTAATGAAGCATGCTGGGATTTATTCCCATCTGCTTCATTATGGAACCTCCTGATACCACTGTTGCATAATAATGCAGATGAGTGTAATTAGTCTATTATCATTTTCTTTTCCAAAACTTTTGTTGTTATTTTTTCGAACTTGATTAGCTGAAGTCATTTTCTAGTATTTGATGCTAGACAAGTTTGTTTAATTATCAAATATTAATTAGTTAATGTCAGAGACATTAAATTTCAGATAGTGTGCTAATTAGTCCTCCTGACAAAACTAAGTAAATTCTTTGCTCATTATATTAAAGTAGGTATTACTATGTTTCACAAGTAATGTTAGGAAAGTTGTGCCCTCTTTAGTTTCTGTATAATTACCGTTAATTATGGAAGTATTGTTGATAAACCTATTTTGTTAAATATCTAAATGAAATACTATTAACTGAACTGAGATTTGTATATTAATTTACTCAGTATTATTTATGCTATCTTTTACTATAGCAAATTGCATTTAATTGTTTACTTTTCCATTATAATTAATATAATGAACTCAATTAACAATACTTAATTTTCAGTGACATAGTTTGGAAGATATAAATAGATGCGTTCAAAGCATGTAAGAGAGTACTGTTTCATCCTCCATCTGATGTTCAATCTATGCCAGTTCCCAGTATTGTTTCGTCAGTTGTCAGATGCACAACCTATGTCAGTTCCACGCTAGTTGGAACTTTAATTTTGAACAGTTATGTAACAGCTCTTCTTATGTTAGGCATGTAGAAAGTTTATCTACAGTGATTAAACCATATTTGTGCCACACACTACACCTCAGACTTGTGTATTTCACACACGAACTATATAAATTAGCATTATTGATATGTGGAATGTGTGTGCCTGGTATTAATGGATGTAATTAATGAGACTTTTAAGCTGGCCATAAATGGGGACAACTGGGCATTTATAGATCATTAAAAGTGTCAAACAACTGCAATTCTGCATGTTGCCTTCTCAAAACTGAGATGCTCTTAAATACAGAGAACAATGGACATTTGACTGTAAAAAGGAGCATTAAATGGCTTTTCTTTGTGTTATTATAGAATATTATATTTTCTTCTCACCTCTGTACACAAAGTAACTGAATCAAAATATAACCTGGAAACTTACCTAAAAAGTTTGTCTGATATCAGCAATGTTTCAATCGCTTGTGCTTCATTTGCTTTTTCCACATGTTTTTTGCCATAGAATGCTTTTGCAGGTTCTGTCTGCAACATCGTGTAGAAAGATTCCAGGACTCTGACTTCACCACTTGCCTTAGTATCAGCCATTTTAGCAGTAACAGCAGGGTCTGTGAGTACCTCTGAAATACACCAATGATAAAGAACTAGCACAATTGGCAACACCAAATAATAGATACGTCCTACATAAAAATAGAGATAGAATTATAGTATGAAATGCACCAGAATAGTGCGTAAAAGGATGGCTATAAACTGACTAAGTTCTGAGAGGTAATTAATATTATATATGAGAAATCTAGGATATTAATTACCTCTCAGAACTTTACAATAAATTTCACTGGATACATGTCAATAAATAATGTACTTACAACAAATGTGTCATAAATATTTAATATGCTAGGCCATATTTAGTTCTATAGTGCATACAGATCTTGCTTTTGAAATGGGTAATTCCCTCATTGATGCTTTGCAGGAAGGTCAGGAAGAAGGAAAGAATAAGGGTCAGAATATGAAATTCTGTCAAGTTAATTACAAATGAAGCACAAGTTTGTATTACAAAGATACATGGTAAGGAATATGAGATTGGTCATTTTGAAGGCCTGATATTATTTAAAGGAACCATAAGTCTGCAGTACCAGATGAGGCCTAACACACTGCTCCTCTTATATTAATCAAGCATTCCATGTACTACACTTGCTGGGTTTGCTTGATTATGCATCAACTTGTAATTAACTGTATTCCATAAAGAATTCTCATGTAAAACAAAAAAAAAATTGCTACATATACGTGATTTTCTTAGAAATGAGTTAATTCAAATAATAATATTATCATGTAATTGAGAAAAACTTTTAAATGTTTTGAATCATGTTTGAAGTTTGCTGGAAGACACTAACTATTTCTATTCCCTACAGCCTAGGCATCTGTAACAAACATATCTGCTCTAGTGATGAATCCCTCACCACCTATGACAACAACAAAAACCTTTGCAATGCTTTCGTCTCCCGCAACTACCATATACACCTTGTCCACAAGGTCTCACCAGACCGTCAAGAAGCATTCCCCTTCGTTACCCAGTATTATCCCGACCTGGAATGCCTGAACAAATTGCTCTGTCAGGGCTATGACTTTCCCAAGCCATGCTCTAAAATGAGATCATAGCTCCGAAGTATTCTCCCACACCATCCACAGTAGCCTTTTGCAGTCCACATAATCCCCAGAAAATCCTCGACAAACCTTACAACAACCAAACTTCACCCTTCCTACTTAATGGTTACTACCCCTGTAACTGAGTCTGCTGCAAAACTTGGCCCATGCGTTCTGCCACGGCCAGATACTCAGGCCCCACCACAAAAAAAAAAATCTACACAATCCAAGGCAGGACCACATGTGAAACCAACACATCATCTACCCTCTTGCATGTATCCACTGCACAACCTTTTTTGTTAGCATGACCACCACCAACAAATTGGCTGAATGCATGAATGGCCACAAATGGATTGTGCACCTGGGGGACACCCAATATCTTGTGGCAGAACATGCCCTTCAAGGACCTTGACACGTTTTACACCGTATGTGCCATCTGGATACTTCCACCTTGCAACAGTCCCACAGAGCTACAGAACTTGCCCTCCAACACACCCTCTCTTCCCACCATCCTTCTGGCCTAAATCTACACTAACCTCTTCCCCTCCTCAGTTATTCTCAAGTGGAAGAGGACACAACATAGCTCTGTCGGAATCACGAACTAATGCTATGACCCTCATATCGCCCAGAGGACATTGTTAGACACATTGGTATCTTGTTTAGAATGGTTTGTATACATTTTTTACAAATATTTTAGTCATTTGGCGACCGACTTTAATACACATCATGATCCACTAGCGAGTTGCGAACCACAGTTTGAAATGATGTCAACTTTTCCCTACCCTCTATTACTCAAACTCTTGGTTTTTTTAACCTATTCCCATAAGAGTAAGGGATTAGAAGTGTCTACAAACATTGTAAATTCTACGAATACAAATTCATACTAACTGCAGGATCAAAAGTGGTGTCTGTCCTTTTGCACATGCCTGAAAGAACAGACTCTTCTTGTACCTGTATAGCTGATATTAATTTTACAAGCACACATCACATTTTTCAATTCAGCAATGCTGAATTATTTACTTGTACAAAGAATAATGGATAATAAAACAAGGGAAAAAAACAATCCTATTCATTTCTGAAAGTTTAATCAAAATTTGTATAGGTAAAGGTGACCGTCTTATGCAACTCTAAATTAGTCTAAAGTAGACTAATCAGGAATCCTAGATGAATGGGATTAGACAAAAGTGTATGTTTCATTGAAATTCATGTGTTGTTCTTAAGATAAGTTAAAGTAGTAGTAATTGGAAATGCCACAAGATGTTGGGAGTGAATTTCATCTACAAATTACCAATTTTCAGCAGCTCAATTACATGCCACTCAAAACACTTCATTCTGATCTTCCCAATGCAGAAATCAATGTCATAATTAATTATTTTTTAATTACAAGATAATTCCACTCACCTCTTAAGGAATGCTTGAAGCCACTTGAGGAATGAACAAGCATAAACTTGCTTTTATTTTCAAGCAACATTTTGTTATCAGTTTTTACAGCTTGTTGGAACATATATTCATAGAACTGGTCCCTTACAAATCCTGGGCTTGCTATCAATACACATTTTACAATATCGAAGTTAACATGGCGAAGGATTCCCTGCATCACACTTTCAAAAAATCTTGCCATACCCTGAAACAGTTGAACAGTTTAACACATGCACTGTTTACAAAATTATCATTAAAAATTACAGAAAAACAGAAATTTTGTAAAGTATAAACAAATATTAGTAAAACATACAGAACAGAAACAAATGCAACATACATAAGGTAGATCATGTTTTCTTCATTTTTCCCCCAATTTAATGTATGTGCACACACATTCTGACAACTGGTTAATCTACTTAGTAGCGGTTATGACCTCTCTGCCAGCAATAGAGGCCTGACAATGACTAGGCATGCTGGATATGTCCTCAATCTTATACTGAGATAATAAAGCTCATTCTTAGTGCTGATTTGCTCGCAAGTCTTGGATAGTGGTTGGTGGAGGACAATATGATGCAGACCGTCTCTACATCTACATACATCTTCCACCATCCACACAAAGGTGCATGGCAGAGAACAACTAGTTACTTGTTTTCCTGTTCCACACCCATATAGACCGAGGGAAAAATGAATGCTTCAAAGCATCTGTATGAGCCCTAATCTCTCTGATCTTATCTTTTTGGTCTTTATGCAAAATGTAAGTTGGCAGCAGTAGAATCATTCTACAGTAAGCTTCAAATTCTGTTCCTCTAAATTTCTTCAACAGTGTTTGTCAAAAAGAAAGTTGTCTGTCCTCCAGCAACTCCCATTTGAGTTCCCAAAGCATCTCTGTAACACTCATGAACTGATCGAACCTACCAGTAACAAATCTAGCTGCTCGCCTCTGAATTGCTTTTATGTTTTCCTTTAAACCAATCTGGTGGGGATCACAAACACTTGAAGCAATATGCAAGATGCAGTCACCCAAGCGTTTTATATGCGGTCTTCTTTACAACTAATCACAACTTCCCAAAATACTCCCAATAAACCAAAGATAACCATCTGCCTTCTCCACGAATGTCTTTATATGCCTGTTCCATTTCATATTGCTGTACAGTGTTATGCCTAGATATTTAAGTGATGTGACTGTCAAACAGTACACTAATAATGCTGTCTTAGAACATTATGGGACTGTTTCTCCTACTTAAGTGCTTCACCTTACATTTTTCTGCCATTCCTCAAACCACCTAGATATCCTGCATCCTGCTACAGTCATTCAATGATGACATCTTTCTGTTCACCGCAGCATCTTCAAAAACTCACTCTGTCCGCCAGATCATTTATATAGATAGAAAACAATAATGGTCCTATCACACTTACCTCTGGCACTCCTGACAATAAGCTAGTCTCTGATGAACACTCGTCATTGAGGACTATGTTCTATTACTTCAGTAGTTCGAGCCATTCACATATTTGGGTACCTATTCCATATACTTGTACCTTCATTAGCAGTCAGCAATGCAGCACTGTGTCAAACACTTTTCGAAAATGGAGAAATATATAGTCTGTCTGTTGCCCTTCATCCATAGTTCGGATGATGTCACGAGAGAAAAGGGCAAACTGGGTTTCGCACAATCAATGCTTCCTAAAGGTGTGTTGGTGCAGGGACAGAAGCTTCCCCATCTCAAGGAAATTTACTATATTATAACAGAGAATATGTTCAAGAATTCTACAGCAAACTTATGTTAATATTGTTCTGTAAGTATGTGGATCCCTTCTTTTGCCTTTCTTATAAATGGGAGTCACATACTCCTTTTTCCAGTCGCTTGGATCATTGCGCTGAAGCAAAGATTTCCAATAAATGCAAGCTACGCAAGTGGGCAAGGCCGCAGAGTACTGCTTGTAAGACCGAATTGGTACCCCATCTGGACCTGGCAACTTGTTTGTTTTCAAATCTCTTGGCTGTTTCTCTACACCGACTATACCTATTATATGTCATCCATTTGGGAGTTAGTGTGATCATTATAAGATGATATGTTTGCATGGCCCTCCTGTGTGAATGCTTTCTTGAATGTTACATTTAAAATTTCAGCCTTCATTTTGCTGTCTTCTGTCACCATCCCAGACGAATGACTGGATAGAGCCCTTTGATCTGCTTACAGATTTTACAGAGAACCAGAATTTTTTCAGGTTCTTGGAAAGATCTTACACCTTTATTTCTAGACAACTGCATACAAATGCATTGTGCTTTAATTTATTGTTTGCAGCTACAAAGCTTATTCACTATACTTACTTTCTCATGTTGTTGTACATTCCCTTTCCTTTTCCGTGGTATGCTTTGATCAATTTTTGCTCGTACCAAAGTCATTGTGGAAGTAATAAGACAAATATGTGCCAGCCCCTCTTGCATAACTACAGCTGCTACATCAGCATTCTGCAAATAAAGTAAAATGTCTACACATTGTATCTCACTTGCATCCATTAATAATTCTAATAACATCTGTACAGTGTATAAGTACCTGTGTAGGGTCACAAGCAATATCAACTCTCTCCAGTGATACAGAATCCCATTCCGGCTTTGAGAGGGTGAATTTCCTGTTTACTTCAAGATCCAGCGTATGGTAGGCTCCCATCTGTGATGAGAACAAAATAAGAAAATTCACGAGAAAACGGCAGGTTTTTATAAATCTCTCATCATGTTATACAAGATAGGAAGTCATCAATAGATACAGAAGAGAATTCATATCAGAACTACAATGATTTCTTCATAACTAGTGTTCTAATTAACTTAGAATAATGAAGTAAAATTTGTTTGAAAGTTGTTTTAATGGGCTTTCATATGATATTACATATAATTTTCCTTGCCCTTTAAGTCATTCATTAGTCATGCAGTTTATTCTTTGAAATGACATTATTGAAAAACCTACAGCTCTACATATGATGAATAAATGCTGCAAGTTTGCACTATCAATACTTTCTGAGGAATTAAATACAATGTAGTACAGTGTTTCCTGCTTGAATGAAATCAACTCATTATGCTTAAGTTTACACACTTTTCCAACTTGATGATCACATCCATCAATATTTTAACTGGTTTGACAAAATTTTGACAAATTATTGAACAGATCTGAACAGTTTCATTACTCTATCGGTCTCCAGAGTAGTGATATTACAGGTCCTTCCAGTTGTGGTATGCAAATCAACTTTGCTGATAATGGTTTTCTTATGAAGCAGATAAATATCTTGTTTCATGGGAAAGGCATAAACTGAAAAATCTGTATGCCCATCTTGGTCCAAGATGAATGGGACATGGCAGTATAATTACTTTAAATAGACTGACACGTACCTTTAACTATTAATGTTGTAAATCCTTTCATCTGTTATAAAAGATGGGTCTACATAAAAGTTCATCTA
The DNA here is from genome assembly GCA_026315105.1 of Locusta migratoria. Taxonomy (NCBI): domain Eukaryota; kingdom Metazoa; phylum Arthropoda; class Insecta; order Orthoptera; family Acrididae; genus Locusta; species Locusta migratoria. Next base: position 467,167,267 of record CM048744.1, on the reverse strand, counting down.
TATGGACCCTGGTTATGTAACAGTAGTCAAATAAACAGGGTCTGAAGATGGTAACAATGACTTACCAAAACTAGTAATAAAGGTGTGACTTTTCATGGTTTTCCCAGCAGATATGTTGTAAATACTCTTCCCGAGTTTACCGTCAGATGATACCGTGCATATCCCACAATATTTCATCGAAACAACTGTACGACATTCTCAGGTGTTGTTTGTGGGATATGCACAGTATTATCCGGCAGCAAACCCGTGAACAGTATCTATAGTAATAAATGATATTAACAGCTAAAGGTGTGTGTTGGTCTATTTATAAGTAAGCCAGTGCAGGTCCATTAGGAAGAAGAAACATTAGTTTTACTTGTTGACTATCCTCTTCAACACACAAAACACATCCAAATCCACCACTTATCAGCATAAATGCAAGCAACAAATCCTGATACATCTTCTAACTGTTTTCTGTTCGCAATGGTGTCAAGTTTTCTTTCTTGAATTCACCAGACTTAAGAGTATGTTTTTGTTATTAATCTGTGTGAAGTAATTGGAATGAACATATACAGTTGGAACAACCCTATGAAGTGGTCCAATGAGGGTTGCTGACCTTTTTAAAATATTTTAATTTTTTAATGTAAGATTACCCTGTAATTGAGAAGTTCGAAGCAATTTTTTTTATTAGACATTAGAGATAATTTGAATATGTCTTCACCAGTTTAAGGGGACCTGGATGTGATAGTTTCTAGAAACAATAAAATTGCATCCATCTAAAAGACAAATTTCTCCCATTTCCAAAAATGTATGGCTTATTTACTTTTAAATAGTTACTATTATAGCCTTAGATACTCTCTTAACAAATGTCTGCACACTGGCCACACTAATGCTTCAGGCAAGGAGTATCACCATAAACATTCCATGCCTGCCAGTCATGGAAACAATACAGACAATATACAGGAACCTTGCAGATAAAAAATTACTTAACAAATGTCTTCATGGCCATACACAAACTCCTAATGAGAGTTTCAACAGCTGTGTGAGCCAATGAGTACCAAAAACAGTGTGTGTTGGATGGACAGTACACAAACAGGTGTGATGGGTGCTGTTATCTGTTTCAATGATGGTGTAATTAGCAGGACAAAAGTAATGGGCAAATTAGGCATCCAACCAGGAAATAATATGATAGCTACTCTGAATGCCATAGATTGTCAACGACTAGTTGAAGCTGAAAGAGCTGTGCAAGACTAGATTATGCCACTGGAATGTTCTGAAAGAGGCACAAACACTGTGAGCATTCTTTCATGATTTCCTCAAATCTACATTTTCAGATATACACACACATAATGTAAATGCTTGTGTGCTTTCTGGCCTCCTCATCTCCACTTACAGCCATAACTGATCCATCCACAGTTTTTATTTTTTTATTATATTTTGTTAAGAACTAAATACAATAGCCACAACAGTGGCCCACTTTCTCCGTAATGTGAATATTTTATGACCGTTAGAAGAAAAATAGCTGTAGTAACCCAATCAGGCAAATTATATACAGGAAATATCTGCAAACTGGTTGGTATAGAACAAATCTTATCAACGCAGAATGCAGGTAAGCCTGGTCCTAGTGCTCCTAAAAAGCAAAGGTGTTATTTCTACCTGAGGTCGAAAGGTAATATGGAAAACTTGCAAAACAAAAAATTGTAAGCCATATCAAAGAGAATCAAATATTGTTTGTCTTGTGAACTCAAAGGAAACAAATATTTTTGTAGTCACTAAAATGTGCTGTAATTTTTTTGTTATTAGTTATTTTCATTTTCTAATTTTAATTTCATTTATGCACTAATTCCATTAAGAAAACAGAGTTTAATTCTAAGTTAGTTTTGAGTTGAAAAAAATAAATAAATAAATAAATAAAAACCCCAAAAAGACAGATATGCATAAACTTCAAAGTTTATGTTAATGCTGATTATTATAACCACTATAAACGATTTAAATAATACTGTTAACCAATACCTAACTATCAGAGAGAAGCTACGGATCACTTTTTAAACACAAAATTGTAGTCTATAATCTATGTTCTTCTTGTAAACAAACTATTACAATTACTTCTGACTTAAATTGGAAAGAAAACGTAGATAATGTCGTGGGAAAGGCGAACCAGAGACTGCGTTTTATTGGCAGAACCCTTAAAAGATGCAACAGAAATACTAAAGAACTGCTCACACTACGCTTGTCCATCCTTTTATGTAGTATCGCTGCCCAGTGGGGATCCTTATCAGGTGGGTTTGACGGAGGACATCGAAAGAGTCCAAAGAAGGGCAGCTTGTTTCGTATTGTCATGATACAGGGGAGACAGCGTTACGGAAATGATACAGGATCTTGGTTGGGAATCATTACAACAACGGCGCTTATCGCTGCGGCGTGGGCCACTTACAAAACTCCAATCGCCAACATTTTCCTCTGAATGCAAAAATATCTTGTTGACTCCCACTTACATAGGTATAAATCATCGCCAGAATAAAATACGAGAAATCAGAGCTCGACGGAGAGATTCAGGTGTTCTTTCTTCCCGCGCGCTATTCGAGAATGGACTGGGAGACAATATAGTATAACGGTGGTTCAATGAACCCTCTGCCAGGCACTTAAATGTGATTTGCAGAGTATCCCGTGTAGATGTAGATGTATCGCATTTAACTCAGATATAACGTCATTGGCCAAAGCAGATGGGTCATATAGCAGACTTCAATTGACGCCACATTGATTTAAGTTCTGTCTGGAAACTTGCCTGCTGTTTTGCAATGAATGAATGACATAACAAAGCTTTCAGTTTTGCAGTTCAAACATCAAGAAATTAATCTGTTGAATGAGATTGTTTCTAAGGTTGATCTGTTTGTATGTATCCATTGCTTATAACTTATTTCATTGATCAAAATCAGTTCAAGCAATTCATAAATACTACTTTTAAGTTCTTGTTCGCCAGGAAATTCTCCACAGTTAGCAAAATAGCACTTTCGTTGAAGTCGGTTACATATTAAATATGACAGGCAGTTAATTTCAGACCCTGAAGTAAGTTCTTTTAAATTAGCACCTCTTAACATCAGTTTCACATTTTGACGGGTGAATACACACACTGAATGCATACGTGATACATCAGCTGGGCTACATGTTTTGGTCTCAACATAAAAAATAAATAAATAAATGGGAATTTGCTGGATAGTAAAACCTCTGACAATAAACTTTGGTAAATAGTCCTGTATCATTACAGACCTATCAATTACAGTTAGCTACCTTTCTATCCTTTGAAATAGTCACCACCCACAACTATGCAGCACTGGAAACTTTGTAGGAAGTCTTCTTTGGAATGGTGTTTTAAAGCCTTGTCACATTTTGTTGAATGTCAGGAATATTGTCAAATCTCTTTCCTTTCAAAGAGAGTTTGAGTGAAGAGAAAAGGAAGGATTCGGTAAAACTGCAGTTTATAAGTCCGTAAGTGATGCTTCATGCGTAGTGGTGGTAATGGCACGATGAATGATGCAAGTGAAGACGCCCAATCAGATTCCAAGTTTCATGTGTTATGAATTTGGCCTTTCTCCATGTGCACTACTTTTCCGTTCAGATTTAATAATTTCTTTTAACGTAAATTGAAATACCTGTTTCTCTCTCCAGTAATATGACAACAGTAATTCTTCCAGTGCCTTTCGATAATGAATAATGAATGTTATTAAAATTAATGTTCACTTCCCTAAGAAAAAAACCAGATGTTGGGTAATTTGGAAGAATGCGTGTTTCTCGAAGTTCCAGTTTTTGAACCAGAGATTCAGGATCTAAGCACCCTAAAGCAATTATTAAAAAAAAAAAAAATCTTGTTTAACCTACACCTGACCTCCTTAATGGTACGTACGCTACAGATCCCTTTCTTCAGTGAAAGGATGTTTCGAACACATTTTCAGACTTTTTCTTAACACACAATTGATAACTTCAAAACCAACAACAGGCCAGCGCAGCTTTAAGGTTAGGTACATAGGTTACACAAGAAGTTTTGTCTCATAGTAGTGCCAAAAATCTCTGGTTCAGAACCGCTCAGTATAAGTAATTGCGCTCATAAAGGCTGCGAAAGTCATGCAATCACAATTAAAAATCACTGGTGCAAATAATTTTGGCTACATAGTACAGCTAGTAAGCTCAATCTTCGTTACAGAATGTACATTTAAATTTCACATTTATTGAAATTCAATATTTTAATCTAAAAGACCTTTACATCCACCAAGCCGATTTGTTTACAAACCATTAAGAGAAAGCTATTTGTTACTGGATGTGCAAATGCGACTGCTGATGGACTGCGGCGCCATTGCCAAAGTCGAAACATGAAAGCCACTCGTGAACTCTTAAACTGCACTTCAGCCGGATTAACCGGCGAGTATGGTGGATGTTCAAGTTCAAGTAGCACCCCGCTCCCCCTTTTTTGCCATGAACTGTTTGACAATATTGGCTGTGTTGGGCGAGCATTGTCGTACAAGCTGGACATCCGTCATACTAGCCAGATCTCAATTCTCCCAACTTCTTCCTACTCCCTTGACTCAAACTGTAGAGACTACTGCTCCCAAAGTAATATTTTCATTTTACATACATTTCCTAGAGTTATTAATAAATCAAGATCTCGGATACCATCACACATGACCTTGTCTATGAGAATACTATAACCTCCAAATATATTAACCAAGTCGCAAAAACTGCTAGTTTGTAATACATCATTATTTCAATTTTGTATAGTCTGACTGTAAACTGAAAAATGATATTTCACAGAGAGGCTATTTTGAGATCTATATTGATTGGGAATGCTTTCCCAAACCTAAGTGATATAGTGTCTACTGTATAGTGAGGCAAGTGATTAAACTCCTTAACCATTTTTCTTGTAAAGCAGTTAAATATTAGCATTCTTCAGTCCCTACAGAAATTTAACAAGGTTATTTATTTGCTCCTGATAGCATTTGTAATGCTATGTGCCCTAAAGATTATCAATAAACTGTCCATTTCAGTGAGTTCAATTTTCTGTACAAATACTGACAAATCGAAGGTAAATGCACACTATGCACTGTTCATTGGCTTGCAGAGTACATGTGCAATGTGGAAAATCAATACCTACACTGTATGTAGTGAGAAACAAAATTGGAATATAAACCGCATAAGTGTCAAACATCCCAAGAATGCACTTAGTGCTTCTTGTCATTTTGTTCAATTGACAATCAGTTTCACTACAAGTTATTTCACAGCAGGTAAAAAAAATATTGTGGGGTGGAAACAATATTACATACCAGCATTCGTGTAAAGCACATACATTTATGAAATGACTAACCTCTGCTTGTTTGTGACTGCATTCTGCACATTTACAAGGCTTAAATAGATGACGTGTAAAACATTCAGTATGAGGCAGTGATTTCCATAAACATGGTTAGAAATAACTTCAGGATAATGCTCCAATTGCTATAAGGGAAAGAAGTGCAGTGTGTTGAAACTGTAAACATTACTTACCTTGACATACTGATTTTCTTCGACATTCCTGCCTTTCAATCGTAGCATACATGCTTGAGTATCAAAATCGATGGCTTCAACACGAATTGTTAGTGTTGTACGTACTCTGTTACTTGTGGATGATCCTGTGGAGGACTCTGTCTGCACTTTTCTGTCAAACAAAAGCGTCATTGGCCAACAATACTAAAGGTGTACATGATGATGATCGCTGAAACTGACACATACCTTATTGTTGAAGCTCTCACACAATCTCCCTCACTGATTAGGTTATATGCGTGCCACATGTCCTCCGCCTCCTCCGGAATAAGGGAGACACTCCTTTTTTTATCAATAATAGAAATTACGATTAATGTCATTAAACATATTGGCGTAATATTTCAACTTAATTTTCATGTGGCGTAACATCACTTGAAAAGCTATACATACCCTTCTCCATCCTTGTCAACACTTTTGTAGACCAGTTTCATTTCGTTGCTGTTGTTTTCTCGAGCATTTCTAAGTTCCAAACACGTCTCACACCCAACACACTCATTTTCACAACAGCGTCCACCACACTTTCACTTACTACAGCATTGACCGGAAGCAACGAAAATCTAGTTGTGCGGAAGATTCAGCAGCTCTGCCACCTGACGGTGAGATGACTAAGCATCAGTTGACAACAGCGTCAGTGCGAAGGATGTCGTTGTGAGTGGAGTAACGTGTGCTGTTGCGCGTAGTTTTACAGTGTTATTGTCTGTTTACGAATGATGACTTGAGCCGAGTCCGCAAAATATCGAGTGTAAGTCATTGTTACATTACTATGGGCAATTATTCTAACCCTTTTCTTTATTATTTACAACGTTTTAGCTTAATTTAAAGGAATGTACATGTTTTTGTTGTTTGTTTCCATGTATTGCTCTACCAACCGCCGCAGTCTTGTGATAGTTTTATAATATCACTTGTTTACATGAGGACTTTTTAGACATGAAAGAAATAAGCCAATGAGATTCAGCGGTATCTTTTTCCACCAACGGCCCAGTTCTGTTCATCAAATTCAAATAGATCTGTGGAAAAATCGGCGCGCAACATCATTTGCGGCGTCGTATTAATTGTAATACATCTAACGACTCATACTTTACCACTTTACTGACATCGGTGTATATTTGCCCCGATGCTAATGTTTTATTGTATTTTACACCGACTGCTGTTTTCCACTGTGCTGTGGTAAACCAATCTCCTAGTTTAGAAATTATAAAACAGTAGTTTATAACTACGCGGTTATTTTATTTATTGTCAATACTCTTTTGACTTTATTTACGATGTTGGACGTAGGAAGCATAATAACGCGACAGTTAACGTTGTGCTAATATTTTTTTTGTATGTTACAATGATCTCGAGTACCGTAATAAATAGTTTTATACTTTTGCTTATATGTCATTTCATAAGCTTTGGTTTGTGATGAAACCGCTGCTCTGTGCCTTTCCATTTAATTTCTGTTGATGTGAATTCTCAATTTCACTAATGATAAATTGTCTTGGAAATGAGTCTACCAGTCATAGGACTTTTCAGATTTATGACCGATTTACTTTACCTTGTGTGGCATAGTTTATTTTGATAGCTATGCGCCAATTTCAGTTTGTCAACAACAATAATGAAAAGCAAGCCGCATCATTGCAAAGACGTTCCATTTAATTTATATAGTGTTCAGCTACCTGAAATACTGTCGAATCAGCTAACTGTGCGCAACATATTACGGGAAGTAAGTTCCACTCGATTCATTACGCACGGAGTGAAGTGGGAATCCATATCAGTATAAGTTTGCAAGAAGCAGGAACGGGGGGTAAGTACTCGTAAGGGCATACAAATTGTACGACTATACCTGGCGCCTAAACTAGCCAATAAGCGCGACGCGCAGCAGTGTGCGAATGCTTGATAGCCGCCAGGTAAAAGATGTACGCAGCTGCGATCTCTAGTCCCTTTCAGCGTGATGTTCAACGCCGTTATGACGAGTCATTGATGTTGTGCTCCCAACCATATGAGCAACTATGTCGTGAAAGTGATTGTGTAGAGTTTTCCCGTTTTTGAGTTTGTTATGATTGAAAACAACTAATTTCAGTGTTGGACGGACACAATATATGGTTACGGAAATAGTTCACTTCTTTCTGAGACTTTACATCGGGCACAGTATTTCGACAGATGATCTGGTTGTCTTTGTCAGGTGCTCGATGATGGCAGTGTGGTCACTTGCCGAACGAAATATTATGCCAGTGTGATTAAGACACCGGCCGTTCAGCCGCGAACTATTTTGTCATAAATTGCGCCGGAATAACTTTTAGAATCGTCGTTTATAAATACAGTAGTCACTAATGTATTGTAATAGAATATCTATAGCGCATTTACGTTGCATCGTGTTGCTCCGAGTCTACAAAGACCGTAATTACAGATACTCTTGGAAACAAGAATCAGAGAAGTTTCGTTTCCCATTGTTTTGAACAGTGGATGGCTGTCGCTGACAACGCCACCTCTAACAAAACGATTTGTCATAGTAGCCTTCGGGAGGCCAAGGTTGAAATTCTCGGCCTGCATTTCAAATTGATGGTTTACTTTGTGTCTTTTAATCACTTATGACAAATGACGGAATATTTTTCTCAAAAATGCCACGGTCTATATCGACTACCGGATCATTTATAGGACGCGATTCTACCTGTTGGCTTTGACCCATGGCATCGGCGTGTTGTGTAGTAGGTGAATTACTTTGGACAAGCTGGACTGCAGATGTCTAATCTGATTGACAAAAGTACTGTATTATTATTATTATGGATATGTCATAATTTTAAGGGACGTGGTTAGGCACGAACCTATGTACGGCTTAAAATGTTGCGAGTGAACAAGCAACGATCGCACTACGATGCTGACGTGTTCGAAATGTAACAATAGTAGGCCGCAACTGTTTAATATAAAACCAGTAAAATTTTAGCGAACCCCGTGATTCAATTTAAAATGCTAATCAATTGAAATATTGATTATTTGCAGCTCGCTACGACTGAAATACAGATTTTCCGACGTGTCATGGGTCCAAAGCAGACAGGTGTAATCGCGACATAAAATTGTGCCCGGCTACCTAGCCGATGAATATTTAGATATTGTATTCTTTTCTTCTTTTAAGCAATCTGTAAGTGAGGAGAGAAAATTGTTTCCCGTTCCTATAAAATATGCACCGTGTTTACAGGTCCCCCTATAACTTGGACACATTTCAGACGTCGGTGGAAGGCAACGGCCTACCACCTCCAACAAAACTCTGCCTAGGAATCGTTAGTGGTGTCTTCGGATTAATGACTGTTTTACTTACCTTATGAAATACACGTGATTAATTCCAAAATGTTGCTAAAATTGGGGATAGGGGGTATAGTCAATAGCGTTTGTACGCGTTACGCAAAATAGAATATAACGGATACGAATTAAATGTAAGAAATATTAGGCAGCTATTTGTGAATGTAATTGATAGTGAAACAGTTTATGAAATTTTAAAACCCACTTACATACTTCATACTCCACGTCGTGAGAAATGTCGAATGAATCGTTTTACTGCATTTACTGGCGGCGCACCGTCGAAACCCCCTCCTTTACTCCCTGCTTCTGAGCTTCCTTTTAAATCTGGGTGCTGCGCTCAAAGGAGGGTTTGTAGGGAAAGGGGAGTTTTATTTTTCGTATCTTCAATTTCTTGAATATTGAAGAAACAACAACAACAAAACTTCATCTTGCTCTTGTCGCCGGTCACTTAACATACCTTTCCCATCACTTTGTACGTTCGCGTATTGCTCAAACAGCTCGACACGCATGTCTTCATTGATCTCGTTTAGTTTATCATTTGATCTTGTCCAGGCAGCCGCGGGTTATCGTAGATATATCACACGAGCATCTTGTCATCGGTTTGCAATTTACTGGACGATGAAATTCTCTTCTCGAATCGCAGACTGACGTTTGCTTTCCCCGAAATTCAGGTCGTCATTTGATTTAATGTAACCCTGGGCGGCTTCACTGATTGTGCTTCTGTTGTCATTGACTCGTAGTGGCATACTGCTGAACGATTGATGTGATATTAATACATACGGTTTTGTAATTATTTAAATTTAATATTCAATTATTTAAAATGAAAAAATAAGGTTTTCGTCGCATCGTACGATGATGCAATTTAAGTTCAAAGAATTTATGAAATTATACGCTGAAAGATATCATTTTTAGGAGCTGTAGATGGTGAAATTTTAGGCACTCCACATCGGTGTATGGATTAATCAAGTGGTCCTATGGTCTGGGTCCAACTCCTAAGCTCTATCAATCTAATTAGCAACGAAATACATATCAGCAATTGTGCCGAACTCGTCAGATGCTAAGGAAGGAAAATTAGGTTTCAACGCCCCAACTACAGCGTGGTCGTTAGAGGCGCAGGTCAAGCTTGGAATTTTGGCCAAAGGATGGGGAAGGAAATCGGCCGTGCCCTTTACCATCCCGACATTTGCCTGGAGTGATTTAGGGAATCACGGAAAACGTAAATCAGGATGGCCGGAGGTGGATTTGAACAACCGTCACCCGGAATGCGAGTCCAATGTGTTAACACTGCGTTTGGTCCGGATGCTGGGTTATCAGCGTGGAATTATTTTTCCTGTAATCTTGATCGTATCAGCTGTTGCGTTTGTGTCCAGAATTGACGTATTGGATGCCGTTCTGTTTGGCATAGTTTGTTCTGTTATGCTCACATTTGTAATTATGATAGTGCAGTCGGTGGCCGAGGGGACTGCGGCGCGCCAGTCACGGTCTGCACGGCCCCTACGGTCGGGGGTTAGAATCCCCCCTCGGGCTTGGATATTTGTGCCGTCCTTAGTATTAGCTAGTTCATAAGTAGTTTCTAAGTTTAAGGACTGATGACCCCGTAATTAAGTCCCATAAGCTCTACAGTGGTAGAGTGCCAGACTACAAATCCAAAGGTCGCGGGTTCGATCCCCGCCAGGTCCTAGGATTTTTATCTGTCACTTTCCACTTCTCTCACCTGTGGCAGTATTGCTCATGTGAAAAATACCGAGTAGCACCGTGGTTCGGAACCCACGTTAAACTGTAGGTCCCCCTATAACTGGCTTGGTAAGTCAGTTCGAAGGTCGGAGGAAGGCAACGGCATACCACCTCCAATGTGCCTAGGGTCTAGTAAAGCACTGTGGTGTTCAAACCAATCTTCGGATTGTTGACTGCTTTAATCTCTACAAACATTTGAACATTTTGATAGTTCAGTCAGTACTATTGTCTTTTAAGTCAAGAGTCTATGAGCCGAAAAAACTTCAGTTTTTTTTTTTTTTTTTTAATTTTTTTTTTTTTTTTTTTATTTTTTTTAATGTACGGCTTTTATATATATGGTGAAGCTAAATTCGCGCACTCGGGCTTCACTGCACGATTCCTCACATGTAAGCAATAAGAAAATGTCTGTCACAAAATTTCGTCCTGTACACATTTCCGACTGCAAATGGACGTCGAAGACTGAGATCAGTGTGTATATTCCATACGTTAGTGTTTTTCAGATTTACACCACCAAACATCTAGGTGGATAGGAGACGTCTTAAGGAAGAACATGAGCATAAAACCCATGCCCGGAAACGTCATCCAACGACGCTACGGATGATCGAAGTTGTTGGAGGGGATGTCTAGCGGCAGGCGCCGGTGACTATAAATTGCACTCTGCGTAGCGTCGTTGAATAGTGTCTCCAGGCATGGGTTTTATGCTGATGTTCGGAAGCAGCCACGTATCCACTTTAAGGAAAAACTCTACTTATATTAAATTTACAAGTGAATATCTAAGTCTGTATGTCACCACCCCAGTCTTAGACTTTCCGAAAGCAGTGAATGTTACAGCAATTCTTCCAACACGACGTCTCAACATACTTGTAATTTCATTAACATCCGCTGACATGGTTGCATATCGCTTTCAGCGGCAGGCCCCTTGCTGTTCACCTCCGATAATTCGTATCCCTTGAAAGTAAAATAAGTCCTGCCTGGTCATATTTTCCGAAAGCGATTCATTTTAATAATGCGGAAAAGCCCTTGTCGCAAAGATCTTACATTAACAGAGCAGCATTTTAACACATTATTTGTGTATGACTTTGTTTTCACGAATCTGTTGAGTAGACGCAGGTTGACCCGAAGGCCTCCAAGAGAAACTCACTTTTTCAACTTTCCTCCCTCAACAACCATTCTATTGAGAACAACATGTCTCTATTTTAAAGTTTCCTCAAGTGCCCGACTCATTGGTTCGGTAGTGATTTTCTGTTCTAAGATCTAATGGGACGCATTTACTTAACATGTACAAGAAACGATACTAGTTTACTCCACGAAGAAAGATTAAGCGTCGTAATCCATCGACTACAAAAACCGTGTCGATTTTATTAAAACTGAGCCAGATGATGATTAGTTAATACAGTGAACCCCTGTTCCCCAGAGCGGGATTCAAACTTTCATCTAACCAGCCTGACGTCATATTTACAGCAATTTCCTAAATAATTTCGGACGACTACCAGGACCTTTCCTCCTTCTCACGCTGAGGTTTTTTGGGGGAGGTTTTTCCTCAGCAGATTAACAATAGCGGGTAACCTCCCAAGCATTAAGCAATAATAAGAACTAGCAAGAGTCCAAATTCCCCTTGTATTAAAATAAAATGTGTCACCACAGTACTAACAGTAGATAGTTTCCCTGCCCTGAAACGAACTTAATGTTCGAATATGGGCCCGCCATCCCCATATGGGGTGGAATGAAAAAAAAAAAAAAAAAAAAAAAAAAAAAGTTATCCTCCGCTAATGACGTCGCTGTCGACGGACGTTAAACGCAGAGTTTCCGAAGCTGAACTCGTTTTCCGTATTTGGAAAGTATAAAAACTATGTTATGATCCAGTCGATATTCGTTCAAAGTGATTCGGGAAAACCACAACAGATTTATCATTCTCACAATTAAGAGTATTTCAAAGAATGGGGTCAATGAATTCCGCATTCCACTGTACTGCATATGATTACATTTAAGAGTGATTGATCCTAGTATAATATTGGTAAGAAACCAAAGTTCTGTTGGAGCAATTTTAGGGAAGTGCGGAATTCGCGTGGTATTCAACAGAAGTGAGATGGAACTGTGTTCTCCAGGTTACGAGAACGCAGTATCATCGCTTACGCCACCTCGCCCTGTAACCCAGTACAGCAAATTCACTGTCAGTGAGACGTTACGACACAAGTAAACAGAAGCAAACAGAGCGCCTTGGCCGGCGAAAGTATGCGGTGAAAGCTTCCTGTGATTCTCAGCATGTTCCTGGAAAGCGCAAACGTACTTCTCTTTCCTGTTCTCGCAGCAAACTCCGTAGTTTTCTGAGAATAACGGTAGATACACGCTATATATAATGTTTATTGCATTTTATTGTAAATCAGTCGAGATCCTCTAATATCATATACTGTTCATTTTATTCATCGGGGACAGCCATATCGCTATGCACTTTCGTGTCGATTTTCATTGTGAATTCCATCCATTAATAACCTGAATTGTGACTGGGAACAGCGCAAAGTTCCAACGTGTATAGTGTGTTCTACGTCATTCAGCATAAGTACACCCACTGATATTCCGCAGCGCTAGTTCAAAGAACAGGTTCGCGGATAAAAATGTCCAAGTTATGTCACAGATCATGTAAAATGAAATAAACCATCAGCGGCATACATATACATACTGGGTGACATTATTGAACTATATGAAATAAAATCTTCATATCTGAGTTAAAGACGATATAGTTTGTTTACAAGCAGAACGTAGATTATAGATTACGATTCTGTGTAGCTTCTCTCTGGTCGTTAGGTATAGGCCATAGACCATAGATAATATAGACAGCGCGTGACGTCATTACACTGAAACCCGCGGTCAACTGTAGACAGGCCTGAGCGCGCACATCATGCGACGTAAGCAAGGTAGTTCCGAGCCGGCGCGAATCGCTAGCTCAGTGGCTGCCCGGTATAGTCCTGTGAAGTTGGCACCCTTTTTTGGAAAATGTACATTTTTTTCCGAGTTCTAGACAGATATACAATAGTTCTGGAGTTCTCTGTACAAAATTTAAATAGTTCTGCATAATTTCGCCGAAAAGATAGGAAAAATTACCACAAAATTTAGTTTTTTCAAAATAATTTTCTGCCTAATTGTTCAAACATAGTTCTGATCACAGTTCTAAATAGCTCTCAAAGAGTTCTACAGGAAATCCTAATGACATTTTTCTGTGCAGATTATACTTCATGAGATAATTGCAATAATGGGGAATCCATTTACACGCTACTGTGAAGTTGGCACCCCTTTTCTCAATAATGTGCATTTTTTTCAGAGTTGTAGGCAGATATGCAATAGTTCTGGAGTTCTCTGTACAAAATTTAAATAGTTCTGCACTAATTCGAGAAAAAATTACAAAAAATTGTAACAAATTTTAGTTTTTTCCAAATAATTTTTTGCCTAATTGTTCAAACATAGTTCTGATAACAGTTCTAAATAGCTCTCAAAGAGTTCTGCAGAAAATCATAATGATATTTTTTTGCCCAGATAATAGTTCACGAGCTAATTGCGTAAATAGGGAGAAAAGCTACACAAGATTGCGCCAGAGTCGTGTGAAGTTGGCACCCCTTTTTTCAAAAATGTAAATTTTTTTCAGAGTTCTAGACTGATATGCAATAGTTCTGGAGTTCTCTGTACAAAATTTGAACAGTTCTGCAGAATTTCGCCGTAAAAATAGTAAAAATTACCACAAACTTGAGTTTTTTGAGTCTTTTTTAAATAATTATTTGCCTATTAGCACAAACATAGTTCTGATCACAGTTCTAAATAGCTGTCAAAGAGTTCTACAGGAAATCCTAATGATATTTTTCTGTGCAGATTATACTTTATCAGATAAATGCATTAATGTGGAATCCATTGTCACGTTACTGTAAATTGGCACCATTTTTTTTTTTGAGAAATACACATTGTTTTTGGGGTTCTGTGTACATATACTATAGTTCTAGAGTTCATGTGAATATTTCTATGTAATTGCCCGAAAAAAAAATTGGAATATCTGATAAGCTGTCTTATTTGTGCCCGTTATTCGAGAAATATACAGTTTTCTTAGGTCTTGACAGATATTCTATCCGCTGCACATTCAATTTGTTGTTTTTACGTATGAGTGATTACTGCTTATCGTAAACAAGAACTATTGCACATGTCCCTAGAACTCTGGAAAAAAAAGTCTAATTTTTTAGAAAAAACGGGTGCAAATTCCACAGTAGCATGTAAATGAATACTCCATTATTGTAATTATCTCATAAAGTATAATCTTCACAGAAAAATGCTATTAGGATTTCCTGTAGAACTCTTTGACAGCTATTTAAAACTGTGATCAGAACTATGTTTGCGCTAATAGGCAGATAATTATTTTAAAAAAACTAAAAAAAACTCAAGTTTGTGGTAATTTTTACTATTTTTTCGGCGAAATTCTGCAGAACTATTCAAATTTTGTACAGAGAACTCCAGAACTATTGCATATCTGTCTAGAACTCTGAAAAAAATTTACATTTTTGAAAAAAGGGGTGCCAACTTCACAGCTCTCCCACTATTCAGAATTGCGATATTTCATGAAATTCTGCAGAACTATTTAAATTTCGTACAGAGAACTCTAGAACTATTGCATATCAGTCTAGAACTCTGAAAAAAATTTACATTTTTGAAAAAAGGGGTGCCAACTTCACACGACTCAGGCGCAATCTTGTGTAGCTTTTCTCCCTATTTACGCAATTAGCTCGTGAACTATTATCTGGGCAAAAAAATATCATTATGATTTTCTGCAGAACTCTTTGAGAGCTATTTAGAACTGTTATCAGAACTATGTTTGAACAATTAGGCAAAAAATTATTTGGAAAAAAACTAAAATTTGTTACAATTTTTTGTAATTTTTTCTCGAATTAGTGCAGAACTATTTAAATTTTGTACAGAGAACTCCAGAACTATTGCATATCTGCCTACAACTCTGAAAAAAATGCACATTTTTGAGAAAAGGGGTGCCAACTTCACAGTAGCGTGTAAATGGATTCCCCATTATTGCAATCATCTCATGAAGTATAATCTGCACAGAAAAATGTCATTAGGATTTCCTGTAGAACTCTTTGAGAGCTATTTAGAACTGTGATCAGAACTATGTTTGAACAATTAGGCAGAAAATTATTTTGAAAAAACTAAATTTTGTGGTAATTTTTCCTATTTTTTCGGCGAAATTATGCAGAACTATTTAAATTTTGTACAGAGAACTCCAGAACTATTGTATATCTGTCTAGAACTCCGAAAAAAATGTACATTTTCCAAAAAAGGGGTGCCAACTTCACAGGACTGCCCGGTATGACGCAGTGGGCAGTGCCCCAGCGGCCGGCCAATCGGCTAGCGATCGCGCTGGCTCGGAACTACCTTGCTTACGTAGCACGAAGTGCGCTTTCAGGCCTGTTTTTCTCGCCGTCTACGATTGAAACCGTGGCTAACGGAAAATACAGGTTCAGCGCGCACCTCATGCCACGTAAGCTAGGTAGACCCGAGCCGGCGCGATCGCTAGCTCAGTGGCTGCCCGCTATGGCGCAGTAGGCAGTGCCCCAGCGGCTGACCAATCAGCTAGCGATCGCCCGGCTCGGAACTACCTCGCTTACGTCGCATGAAGTGACTCGGGGCAAAAAGCCGCTTTTGTCATAACGAGAAATGCGGAGCTGACTGATGTAGTTTTTCCCATTTATAACTGAGATTTGGATTTTAATTTAACAACAAAGTGTCTAATCATATCCTTATAACGCTTTTAGCAGTACTGTTGACGTTATTTCTCCGTAATTCTTAGTGTTAATGCGATGGTTATAGTTTTATCATGTGCCTAGGTGAAACATATAAATAACTTGCTCTTATTAAGTGAATAGTTGTTTTTGTTGCTCTGCGAGTCTCTTATTTTACAGCCGCCATGGGAATAGAAGGCGAAAAAACAGTTTTACAAACACCATCACGTTTCTTACGTTTTCTCAACACTACGTGTTATGCTTCTATAGGAAATGGTAGAGTACTAGACTACAAATCCAAAGGCCCCGGGTTCGATCCCCGCCAGGTCCTAGGATTTTTATCTGTCACTTTCCACTTCTTTCACCTCTGGCAGTATTGCTCACGTGAAAAATACCGAGTAGCACCGTGGTTCGGAGCCCACGTTAAACTGTAGGTCCCCCTATAACTGGCTGGGTCAGTCAGTTCGAAGGTCGGAGGAAGGCAACGGCATACCACCTCCAAACAGGACCATGCCTAGTAAAGCACTGTGGTGTTCAAACCAATCTTCGGATTGTTGACTGCTTTACCTTTTTACCAGGAAATAAAAACGGTCTGTATCCATAATATCAGATTTTGCTGCACAATCACTAACTGTAATTCTATTTCTTGTAAAAAAAACTGAATAAGTCTCAACTCGTCACATATAAAAACAATCATAGCATTAATATTATTATAATTGTGCAAGAACTATATTACCTTTACTCCTACAGGTATAATAAGCGTACAAAAGTAGTTTTATTGTTAAAATCAATACTTGTCTTCAGCTAAAAACTAGAAAAACTGTTGCTGATAAGAGGTTCGTTTAAGCAGCTACCAGTTACCAGATTCTAGTAAACTTAGCATGCGCCTAGCTGTTGCAGTACCTCGATAACAGATATGCGCATGCTCAGTTTATGGGAATCTGGTAGCTGCTTAAACGAACCTAATGACGAAAACTCAGTCACGTGACTAGGGGCAATGTTAGATGTTGGTTTCAAACCACAACACGGAAGAGATAGGGACACGCGCAGCCTGTGGTCTTTGGTATAGGCTAACAGTATTTGTTTTGTTTTTTCCTTCTTTGTGCAAGTAAGCGCCGAAGGCGCGAATTTTTGGGCTGAGTCCTGTGATCGATGATACATTTTGTTGTGGTAATCTTGTAATTTACGAGGATAATCACATATTATTTATTATCTACATTGCATAAGTATTACGATATTATCCCGTATGTTTATATTCCTTGAAAGTTTTGTTTTGCTCGTTCGTATATCTACGAAGCGTAGATATGACGTCATTGGTCGAAGCAGAAAGGGTTGTATGGCGGTGGAGGATATGGTGGAGACATGGCTTAGCCACAGCCTAAGGGATGTTTCCAGAATGAAACTTACACTCTGCAGCGAAGTGTGCGCTGATATGAAACTTCCTGGCACATTAAAATTGTGTGCCGTAACCGGGTCTCGAACCTGGGACTTTTACTTTTCGCGGGCAAACGCACTACCGACTGTGCTATCCCGACACGACTCAGGATCCGCCTCACAACTTTACTTCCGCCAGTACCTCGCCTCTTACTTTCCAAACTTCACAGCACAATTTTAATCTCCCAGGAAGTTTCATATCAGCGCACACGCCGCTGCAGAGTGAAAGTTTCATTCTGGAAACATCCCTTAGGCTGTGGCTAAGCCATGTCTCCACCATATCCTTTCTTCCAGGAGTGCTAGTCTTGCATGGTTCGCAGGAGAGCTTCTGTGAAGTTTGGAAAGTAGGAGGCGAGGTACTGGCGGAAGTAAAGTTGTGAGCCGGCATCGTGAGTCGTGCCGGGATAGCTCAGTCGGTAGAGCGCTTGCCCGCGGAAAGGCAAAGGTCCCAGGTTCGAATCCCGCTTCCAGCACACAATTTTAATCTGCCAAGAAGTTTCATGTCGATGATGTTTCGTTGAATGGTTCGCACGCCGACACTTGTTGAATGGCCCAGCATTGAAATCTGAAACACTTTGCGGAAAGGTTGCACTTCTTTCATGTAGAACGATTCAGCGTCATTGATCTCGTTCTTGTAGGACCTTTTTCCGGCCGCAGCAATATCGGAGATTTGATGTTTTACCGAATTTTCGATATTCCCAGGGCACTTGTGACATAGTCATAGGGGCAAATCCCAACCTCATCGCTACCTAGTAGATGCTCGACTCTCGCGCGTCGGCTATAAAACCACGTTCAAACTCAGTAAAATCGTGATACACTGCCATTGTAGCAGCAGACATCAGTTGTCTTAAATAGGCGCAGCGTCGTTCATTGAATGTTTACATATCTCTGTGTTTGCATGCACGTGCCTATACAGTTTCATTAGGTCAAGTACTTGCAGACTAAATATCTCAGTTGCCAGACAATAACTTCATTGGTCAAAATTTAAAAAGCCAGGATAAAGCGCGAGGAGGCGGTATCCGCGAGCGACGGGAAGGCGCTATTACAGGCTAGTGGCCGCCAGCGTTCCCCCTGCCTGACGCTCACCAGCTGCCGCAGAGCCTGGCGATAACACAACAGAGCGCAGCGGGACCACGGCCGCACCAGCCGTGCCACTGCTCACCATCATTCGACAGGCACAGGACTCTACTCTAAACTATTCCCTTTCGGCATTACCCCTGCCCCCAAACTGTACAACTACTCAGCTCAGTCTGTTGCAGTACGAAAAAGAGATGGGGGGGGGGGGGGAGAGAGAGAACAGCCGCGGCGGAGCGGCCGAGCGCATTGAGGCGCTATGCTACGATGCGCGAGGCCGTTCCCCGTCGGGGGTTCGAATCACCCCTCGGGCATGGATGTTTGTGCCGTCTTTAGTATAAGCTAGTTCATAAGTAGTTTGTAAGTTTAGGGACTATGACCCCGTACTTAAGTCCCATAAGCTGTACAAACATTTAAAGGGGGAGAGAACGAGGCATGGGTTGTGACCGTCTTAGACTAAAGATAAAATCGATTGTACGTGACGTCGTTAAAATGGAACCAACATCTAAATCAAATGTTCAAATGTTTGTTAAGCTTATGGGACTTAACTACGGGGTCATCAGTCCCTAAACTTACAAACTACTTATGAACTACTTACGAACTAGGACGGCACAAATATCCATGCCCGAGGGGGGATTCGAACCCCCGACCGTAGTGGCCGTGCTGAGCGTGACTGGAGCGCCTCAGTCACCTCGGCCACCGCGGCCGGCCCAACATCTAAGTCACGTAACTCGGGGCAGGAAGACGTTTTAGAGCAATGTGAAGTGAAGATGACTGTTGCAGATTTTTCTCGTTTATAGCAAACAAGACATGGAGAAGATCCAACCCAAAGCAGCAGGCTTCGTTTCGGGCTCATTTAGTACTTACTTAAACCCGCGGCTCCGTTCGCGTGTTGGTTGATGATAGATAAGCTATCTTTCAGTAGTTTGCTATGAGACTGGTTTTGAAGAATGAAATGGAATAAAATACCTTCTTTAGAAACAAATATTTTAATCAACATTCAAATAAAAAAATAAAATTACGTGAAGTGGTTAATTCTTTACAATAAATTAGAGATACATTATTCCTTATAGCCTGTGTTGCAATATCTCAACACGTGTGGAGAGTAATGCCCAAATTCGTTTTAGCCGGCCGCGGTGGCCGAAGGGACTGAGGCGCTCCAGTCAGGGTCTGCACGGCCACTACGGTCGGGGGTCGAATCCCTCCTCGGGCATGGATCTTTGTGCCGTCCTTAGTGTTAGCTAGTTCGTGTGTAGTTTTTAAGTTTAGCAACTGATGACCCCGTAGTTAAGTCCCATAAGCTACACAAACATTTTTTTGAAATTCATTTTAATTTCATTTTAGGGCATCTTTAAAGAGATGTATTAAAATGCAAATTTCTTTTTTACTGCTTTATTTATTTATTCCTATATTTCCTTATTCGCGTGCTTATCCTTACAGAGAAAGAGCTGAAGACATTGAAGCACGCATAGACCAAAGATTTGGTCTGTGACATCACGTTTCGCTGTATGTAACCTCCTTGCTATAGAGTCGCAAACGTCATCGCTGGCCTTCAGTCCGAATTTTTTTGTAATCTGACGACTTTCAAGCACTGTATCTCCCACTCCCTTATAGCTATCGGCATGGAACTGCTATGGTGTAAACGGGAGACTTCGGACAACAATTACACACAGACCATTCGTTTGCGTTCTGTAGTTCTCGTATGGTCGGGGGTTCGAATCCCCCCTCGGGCATGGATATTTGTGCCGTCTTTAGTATAAGGTAGTTCGTAAGTAGTTTGTAAGTTTAGGGACTGATGACCCCGTTTTATGTCCCATAAGCTTAACAAACATTTGAACATTTTTGTAGTTCTCGCTGCAGAGGGAAATATTAACACACACATGTGGAATTTTATATACACCGATAACTTTCCATCCCAATATACTCCATCCTTTTATCATTATCAACCATCAAGCAACAGCGCAACCAATAAAACA
Source organism: Locusta migratoria (assembly GCA_026315105.1). Lineage (NCBI taxonomy): Eukaryota > Metazoa > Arthropoda > Insecta > Orthoptera > Acrididae > Locusta > Locusta migratoria. Next base: position 467,146,470 of record CM048744.1, on the reverse strand, counting down.
TATTTCAAAGAGTAAATATAATTTTCTAAGAGTAATTATTGTTTTGCTTTTCGAGTTATATTTTTCAAATTACTAAGTATCTACCAGATCGGTAAAACATCGTGCCTAAAACCTTCCTCAGGTATAAATTAGTAACTGTACAAATATTTAAGTCTCTGCTTCTTGTCGTTTGGACGTAATAAGCGTACACCGAACAGCCATTCACATTTATAGATATAGAGCCGGCCGCGATGGCCGAGGGGACTGAGGCGCTCCAGTCACGGTCTGCACGGCCACTACGGTCGGGGTTTCGAATCCCCCCTCGGGCATGGATATTTGTGCCGTTCTAGTTCGTAAGTAGTTTGTAAGTTGAGGGACTGATAACCCCGTAGTTAAGTCCCATAAGCTTAACAAACATTTGAATTTGATATAGATATCAAGGATAGATTATATGGCAATCCCATTACACATTGAGAAGTCCACCTAATGTTATTTCCCCACAATTCCGGATATTAATTCGATGGTTACAGTTTTTAGATGAGCCCAGGTAAACGTATTGTCTGCTCTCTTTTCAAGAAACAGAATTGCTGTTATTAAGTGAATCCTTTTGTTGCACTGTGAGTGTTTTAGTTGGTATCTTCCACAGGAGTAGAAGAAGAAATATGTTTGACAGGGAGTTTCATTTTTCTTACGACTCTAAACAATACGTGTGAAATGTTTTGCACTGCTTTCATAAGAACTGAAAGCGCGTTGGATCCACAATGTCCGATTTTAAAACAGTACAAGCGTTTTTATTTTATGACTATTGCCACATTCAGTAAAATATTGGCTGTTTACTTTAAAATAATGTGACAGGGGAAACATTTCCGTTGACCTCGACAGTTAGAACTTGTTTTATTGGTATTCTGAGTAGTCTATATTCAGTTTTAGCTGCGTATAAAGCTATTATAAACAATGACTCTAGTGGTTACATATAAATTCGATGAAGACCAGTCAATAGTCACATTCATCAGGTCAAAAAAGTAAAAGATTCATTACGGTAAAACAAGCACCGAGGATTTGCAATTCTGTTGCTTGTAATAATAACTGTTAATCCGTCTCACCTGGACACATTAAAAACTATAATCCTCGCATAATATGGCTAATTTTGTAGAAATCACAGTACCTTTACTACCCCATGTGTGTCTTTTTGTAAAACTTTTTTTATCTGTCATGGATATGGAATCTGCGACTTTTTAAAATCAGTTCCTCATTTCAGCTATATGCCCAAATGAGAAAAATTGTAGCTTGTAATTTAGAAAACCCAGTCACATAACTGGGGCAGAAACATTCGATGTTGGATTGAAACCACAAACAGGCAGAAATAGGGACACGCACAGTCTTCTTAATCTCTGGTCAATGGTCACTGCTGTGGTGTTAATGACGACGGTAATGATGCGTCCAGACCCTCATGATGCAAATTTAGACGACGCGAAAACTAAGATGGGGTTGGTGGGGCCAAGGGAACGAAGCATGGGTTTTCATGGTATGGGCGATGTCACTTATAAGGGTGTGACAGAAGCAACTGCGCAAAATAACCTCAGGAATCAGTGTGGGACATACGACGAACGTAGCGTTAAGCGATCTCTGTGCAAGAGTAACGTAACCAGTTTCTTTGGCGCTGAATACTGATGACTACAATCAGCTGCCTTCCTTATGCCGGAAATGTAAATGTACAGAGTGCTTACGAAAGATAAATCAAGGTTTTCTTCCGTCCACCTGCGCAGAGTTCTGCCTTAGTAGGATCCGTTGAAGATTATTTGCAATTGAGAAAAGTGGGTGTTTATAAAATTCGTTGTGTGGTTCTGCGTATATAAGTTAGACGGTAAGAACTGCTCAGGAGCGATGTACAAAACTAGAAAGATATGTACCGTCTTTTGCAACCATCAAAATCAGTATTTACTGTATTTACATGGGACACGCAATGGAATAAAGAGAACAAAAATTTTAGCTCCAATTACCAGTTTTTGAGATTCAGTAATCACAGAATCGGTAGACACAGGTGTTGCAGACAATCTTATAAATCGTAACAGCGGCTTTGTGCTGGATAAATGTTGGAATCCCATAATCAGTATTCTCCATTCACAGCGGAATAGACATCCTCAATCGGTAATCAATTATTAGAAGACTTTTCTTCTTCCACCACAGAGGTCGGCACCTACAACTCGGCTGTATCGCGCTTGTCACAAGCATGCGCAAAACGGCATCACAGAACTGTCATAACTTTTCTACCATTTGCCTTTATACACAAAAAATTTAACTATACAATAACTTTCTACCAAGTTGAAAAATATGTAATACAAATTATCCAGGTGGCTTTTTCCATTTAATACATTAATAACATGAAAAGTTAATAAAAGTAGTCTGCAGTTTTAAGTAATGTGACATAATTTTAAAAATATTTGGCCTCTGTATAGTTAAATTTTATGTTTATAAAGGCAAATGGTAGAAAAAGTATAAAATAAATATAACAATTTGTAGCCAACGCCCCACACTAGGGGCACCTCTAAGTTAAAGTTTGTCTATAATTTTAAAACAATAACGCAGCTAATACCACTACTAGATACAGATTTTATCACAGACACTGAACTTTGTTTAGCACGTTCAGAGGCTTTTAGGTCAGTAAATATTTTATTAAATTCCTTTTAATTTCTTTGTATTTAGTATTTCAAAACTTTCTTTGGAGCTAGTTGTGCACAATAGACACTTGTATGTTTGGATTGAGAAAAGGTTTAGGCGTAAGAGAAGCAATAGTTGCACTAAAAGTTGTAGTACAAACCTGCAATGATCAGGGTAAAATGTAGGCCTTTGTTTTATTGACTATGTAAAAGCATTCGATAGAGTGCAGCATCATAAACTCATAGAAATTCTGAAAATAATTGAGATACGTAGGTGAAAAAGATACTCGCTTTATATATAATTTATACTGGAATCAGACAGCACAGATTAAATTTGATAATGAGGCCACTGACTTGGTCAAGATATTAATAGAGGAATCCGACGAGGATGCATACTGTCACCTCTGTTCTTTCAGGGGACACTTTATGGTACAGAAAAAAGGCATAAAAGTCTATATCAACAACATTCGCTATGCTGATTACACGAATTGATAGCTGATAATATAGATGATCTTCAGCAACTCATCATAGTAGGAGATTACAGCAGTAATCTAGGTGTGTTTATTAACATCGAAAAGACTAATTTTATGATTGTCACACGAGAGTCCGGCGTCTTCACAATTGCAAATTTACGATTTCAAGAGTCTGAGGCGCTCCAGTCACGGTCTGCTCGGTTACTACGGTCGGGGGTTCGAATCCCCCCGCGGGCATGGATATTTGTGCCGTCCTTAGTATTAGGTAGTTCATAAGTAGTTTGTAAGTTTAGGGACTGATGACCCCGTAGTTAAGTCCCTTAAGCTATACAAACATTTGAACATCAAGAGTCTGTAATACAAAAAGCAAACAATATTAAATATCTTGGAACTTGGCTTTGTTAAGACAGGCGAACAAACATGGTGCATAGAGAATGCCCGGAACGCCTTCATAAAATTTAAGAAAATGCTTACAAGTGAAGATCTAGATCTAAACCTTAGAGTCCGATTTGTAAAATGCTTTATCTGGCTCTGAAGGAGGGACACTAAATACAACAACCAAATATGGATTTAACGCAGAATGCTAAAAATACCGTGGACTGCAATAGTAACCAAATGGAAGTTTTGGAACGAATAAGCAAACAGCGAGAAATGTTGACAGTGTGTAAGGTAAAGCAGTCAACAATCCCGGTTGGTTTGAACACTATAGTGCTTTACTAGACATGGTCCTGTTTGGAGGTGGTAAGCCGTTGCCTTCCTCCGATCTTCGAACTGACTTACCCAGCCAGTTATAGGGGGACCTACAGTTTAACGTGGGTTCTAAACCACGGTGCTACTCGGTATTTTTCACATTAGTAACACTGCCAGAGGTGAAAGAAGTGGAAAGTGACAGATAAAAATCCTTGGACCTGGCGAAGATCGAACCCGCGACCTTTGGATTTGCAGTCTGGCACTCTACCACTGTGCTACGGAGCCGCACTGACAGTGTTTATACGAAGAAAAACTGCACACCTTGGACATACACTACGAAACATCAAATATATGCTCCTGCAGGTAATAATAGGAGAGACGATTGCTGGAAAAAAAGACAAGGGCGAAGAAGAATAACCTGGCTGAATAATATGAAGCAGTGGATAGGAATAAGAAATGTAGACTAGCTGGAATCACAGAACAAAGATGCATCGTGTGCTCGCCAACATCCATTAATGGATAAGCAACAGAAGATCTAATCTTGGTTCGTTCGAAATACACCTCCAAAAGATCAAAAACCAATTGTAAGCCTGAACTGTGGTCTTCACATAGTGCGGGTTGGGAGAGTCTACTGTGCTCTCGACCGCTGGCGTCATTCCCCGTCTGCTCCTTCCGTCACGTCTCCGTGTGTTATTGCGCTCTTTCCTCACAACAGACTGGCGTGCACAGTTCGGTGTCATGAGTCAGTCGGCGGTGGGCGGTAACATGCTCGCTGCCAACAGATCTGCAGTGTACCAGGGCGTACAGGCTGCTCTTTAAATTCGCTGCCCACGGCCACTGCAGAATCGCAGTCTCGACGCCGTGTTCCTGACACGGCGGCAAACATGCATCACCAAGCGTCCACCAGTCATTAGACTTGCGCATAATAGTTCGCGATCGGGAGCGCTCACTTTAGTTCACGGCTCTGTCGCGAACTAGTTCGTTGTTTTAATTCGTCCGCTCCCAGTGACGGCTGAGCGGCGTGATTTGCGCATGCAGGCGGAGAGAGAAGTTCCCCCACCTCGCTGCTACATGCGTTTGCTGCTTCAGCCGCGAACGATGTCACGTAAACCAAAAGAAACAGTTTGTGGATAATTTCTCGCGTTTAAGTTTAGAGTTCTCTATATCTTGGCATTATGGAATTTATTATTTATTGCAGAGTGCAGAATACTTTAAAACAAAAATTTTGTAGCAATGAACTATGTAATCTAGCAGGCAGACGCTCACCACGAAATGGCTCTCATTAGTAGATTTTTAATTCTGCTGCGCGTACTCTCGGTATTGCCCGTCGGTCTTCTGAAAAGAATCTAACGAACTAAGAAGCGAGATACGTTTGGCATAATAGTTCGCGAGCGGTAACGCATGTTTTAGTTCGCGACCGATCGCGCACGTTTTAGTTCGCGACCGATCGCGCACGTTTTAGTTCGCGACCGATCGCGCACGTTTTGGTTCGCGACCTGTAGCACTCCTTTTAGTTCGCAGCTTGACCGCGAAGTAGGTCGCTCTTTTTAGTTCGTCCGCTCTTTTTGGCTTTTGCTACCGCTACTAAAAGAGCTCTTTCTTCTGTTATGATAGCTTTTTATGTAATGATCAGTGTTGCCCAAGCGTGTGTTATTACCCGTATGTTTGGTTAATGTCTATGAAACTACAGCTAAGCTGCATCTCAGCTCTAAATGACAGTAACTGCCAGAAGGGAATCACGCGATTCTGCTCGCTCTCGCGTCCTCTCGCTGTTACCCGTCAGTCTTCGGAAAAGGAGCGGACGAACTAAGAGGAGAGGGATCTGCGAACTAGTTCACGTAGTTCGTCTGTGGGAGCGCTCTTCCGAACTAGCTCGTCCGCGAACTACACAATACTACCAGTCATGTTAAGGCGGTCACTAACATTCTGTCCAGTGCCAACTCCATGGATTTTACCGCCACGTGCGAAGATTTCGAACACTATCAATCCCTTATCCCCGCCCCTCCTTTTGCGTTTCGAGACAAAGTAACCATTCTCGACGATGTCATTCACCCATTATGTCATATTATCAGACTTGCCCTTACGATGAAAGGTGAAGAAATATTCGTCCAATGCAGTTTAGTTGCTTCACCGCCAAAAAAGAAGGCTGATGACATCTGCTTGTAGTGAAGAATGTTGTATGTAATATTTACACAATATTAAATAATTCAGTTCGCGGCTTTTAGAAAATAATTTTCTATTAAATTACAGTAAAGACACATTTTTTACTCCAACACATAAATTTTATGTTTTCAGATACGTATTTGCAAATTGATTACATATTCTACAATGTGATCGGAAATTCCCGTTACAAACTTCTAGAACTTGTGGACGGCAATGAGTACATAACATTTTGAATAGGAACCCATCTTCGGAAACATATCGTTTGTTCCAAGACGGTTTCAATTCAGATGATTATGTCATCCACTCCTACGTGAGGCCTCTGCACAAGATATTGGATAGATACAAGGTGGGATGAAGAGAGTGTATCAGAGCATGCTTCGGAGGTACAATGTGTGTAACGACGTTGGTGGTCGCCACATCGAGCCGCTGCGTACGTTGCGGCTGGTGCCATAGATGTTGGGTTCTTGTTATTGTCGACTAATGTAAACCATAAGGTGTAAATTGTAATAAAAATGCGCAAGTAATAACGGAACGATTCAGTATCCTTTTCAAATAGATTGCAACAATTGTACTGGGTCACACCTAATTAGGAGTGGATAAGATAATCATCTGAATTGAAACCGGTATGGAACGGAAACGATCATGGATTCCTATTCAAAATGATATGTACTCACTACCCTCTACATGTTTTAGAAGTTTGTAACGGTAATTCCCGACCACCCTGTATAAGTTAAAACGTATACTTCCAGTTTCACTTACATACACCGCTCGATGGAGGACTTGAACCTCCGGCGGGAACGGATGCCCAGTCCTTGGCAAGACGCATTAGAGCATGCGGCCATTCCGCACGGCTGTCTTAGTTCGTTGGCGCTATTCTTGCACCTTACTCTTTGGGCTGGTGGTACAGTGCTCGGTTGGAGAGCGAAAGGCCCGCGTTCGAAACTCGTCGTGGCTACAGATTTTTTCACTTTTAAGTTTTAACGTAGTTTTCGCCTCAGTGATGTGAGGAGTCGCCAGGGACGACGACACGTGGTTCGGATTCTCCGCTAAACTGTAGGCCCTTTTTTCCCGTTTTGATAACTGCGGTGTATTTGGAACACGGTGGGCGCTGATGTGGCGTCGAATCAAAAGACTTGCGCTATTAGGTTACTGAACCACACGAAATTGTTATTATATAAGGTTTAGGACGTTCCTCTGATGCTAGTAATGTTTCACATTACACATTTTACGACAAATGTATATAAGGAATAACTGTAATCTTTAAATTTTTTACGTGGAGTGGGGTGCAATGTCTGGCTCCAGGCTGACCGAGGTCCAATTCTGCCGCTCGCCGGCTCTTGCCTCACTTAGCAGCCAAGAGGACATCTCCGTGGCGCTTCCGTCTTATATGGTCATAGCGTAAAATCCAAATCGCATTTGTGTGTGGACTCTCAACCCGCATTGGAGTGACGCAACATGCTTGTTAGTTCTGGTAACTAGAAAAAAAAAAAAAAAAAAACACTGTTTCTGAGGCGTTTCCTGATTACAGACACGTCTCCTTTGTCACGTTTTGGAATAATAATGGTTTCCGTACTTTTCTTTGGTGAACAGTCCTGTAACATTACCGTAGATGAGCTAGGAAAATCGTCAAATTTCTTTCCTTTCAAAGGGAGTTTTACACGAGCGAACAGGAAGATGTCTGTAGGATTGAGAACTGGCGAGTATGATGGACGTTCACGCTGCACAACGCCCGTGCCGGCCGCGGTTGCCGAGGGGACTGCGGCGCGTCAGTCACGGTCTGCACGGCCACTACGGTCGCGGGTTCGAATCCCCCCTCGGGCTTGGGTATTTGTGCCGTCCTTAGTCCTAGGTAGTTCATAAGTAGTTTGTAAGTTTAGGGACTGATGACCCCGTAGTTAAGTCGCATAAGCTGTACAAGTATTTGGATATTTTGACAACGCCCGTCCATACGCAACCAATATCGTCGAACAACACTGGCAAAAAAGAAGCTGGTGCAACTGGAGCATCCACCGCACTCGCCGGATCTCAATCCTCGAGACCTCTTCCTATTCTTTCGACTCAAAATCGCTCTGAAAGGAAAGAGATTTGACGATATTCCTGAAATCCAACGTAACCTGACGAGGCGTTTGAACACCGTCCCAAAGGATGACTTTGTGCGAAGATTCCAGGACATGTATCGCAGAGCTCAACGGTGCGTAATTATCAGGTTTGACTGTACCGAAGGACAGTAAGGTAACTGTAGTTTATAGTTGTTACAGGACTATTCACTGAACTTTATTATCAGAAGTTGTATTTGCGTCTGAAATGGGTAAATTAACACCCTGTTGTGTATTCGTTTTGATGCAACAGTCTACACCAGTCTAAAACTGCATAAACCTTTTAATGTTTTAAAGATATTAAACTGAATTATAGGCATTGAATTAAAATTTATGTCGCGGCCGGGATTCAAACACGGCATTGATTGGTTTGGGGTTCAAGGGACCAAACTATACTAGTCATCGGTCCCTCGAACACGGGACCTCCTGGTTACTAGGCAGATGCAATAACCGTTAGGCCACCAAGGCTTAATGATTATACTGACTTCACGGATAGTCTTAAGGCACGCCCCCGCCCCTTAACTACATAAATTTCATCTCTGCCTTTTGTTACCTTATAAGTAAGTATCAAATTATCAAGGCTCTCCAACAGCGGAATAGCAAATGTTTGTAAAGTCTATGGGACTTAACTACGGGGTTATCAGTCCCTGAACTTACAAACTACTTATGATCTAACTAAGACTAAGGACGGCACAAATATCCATGCCCGAAGGGGGATTCGAACCCCCGACCGCAGTGGTCGTACAGACCGTGACTGAAGCGCCTCAGTCCCCTCGGCCACCACGGCCGGCGCGGAATAGCACTCCAGCAAAAAATGTTTACGGGAAATCCTGCCCTATACGTCGCGCACAGGTGATATATAAATATCAAATAAACATTGCCCATTGACATATTTTGTCTCGATATCTATTAAAGATGTTAAACTGAATTGGAGCCATCGAATTAAAATTTAATGTGTGCATAACTCTACACCATACATCCATTTGAACGTGCTTACTGTACTAAAGCTTTGCTTTTCGTATAGAATTTCTAGTGTGTTTGTGCTCGCCGAATTGTCTATATATTGCACCATGGTAAAGCACAAACATACTTAAACACGACTCAGGCAGAATACATATTACCTGAATCTTCTTTAATTACGGTCGCCTTTTTCTTGCCGTGTACCTGTGGATAGCACTTCTTTTCCAGCAGGGTTGTGACGCTGAAAATTGCTTTTTAGATACTCCGACTTTAACTATTAAAAAAAAAAACACTCGGGGACAAAGTTTTCAATTTATACTTTATTCTGCCAATATTGTGCGCAACATTTAACTGTACTATACACAACTGAACAAACCACATATTATTAAAAAAAAACCTCGCAGGAATCTTTTCTTTTCTAGATTTAGCAACCAGAGCCATAGTAATAAAATACATATCCTTTTTTTTTTTTTTTCTTCCGCCGCTCGTTGTTCCGGGGCGAGCGGCGCTTTTCCATGGAACTGCCAACACTCTCTACCAGTGTCTGCAGAGACACGCCCTAGCGCCCACAGTTTCTGTTCGGCACATTTCTGCTGCCAATCAATTTTTTCTTCTTCTTCTCTTTTTTTGACATCTTTTGGCGGTTAACAATCAGAATGCAACGAGACCTACCTCTGTATGTCTCGTTACATTACAAATTGTTATCCCTCCCCTCCATACTCATTTCGATTAGTGATATATCATATCAACTACTATCACCTGTCCTTTCTTTTAGCCAAGTACTGTTCATTAGTTACTCGACCGTTCCATGTAACCTTCAGCATTGTTCTCTAGCACTGCTGTTGACACGCTTCTATAGCTTTGTTACCTGACCTTTTTACAAACCACATAGAATTTCACAGTCGGTTATACTCCAAACAATTAGCCTGCTTTAAGCAAAGAATTTGACACATGATATTCGATCATTAATTTTTTATCGGCACTCCTCTGCTTTCGCTGTTTAATTTCTTAACCTCATCCCTCCGTTGCCTATGCATCCCATTGAGACGTAACCCAGATCTCCCATGCTGTAACGAACGCAAGCCCGCGGGTCCTTGCGACAGAGGAGAAAGCCTTGCGTCATGGGGCAATGTCCCGGTGGCGGTGGGAGAAGTCAGACGCGGTAACCGCGCCGCCGACCGCGCTTCATGTCCGCAGTTTCCATCCGGCGTTCTCCGCTGACGCACAGCTGATAGCATCAGCGGGACCACAGTGGTCGCCATGTCCGCAGAATGTGTTCCCAGGCAAGCCAATTAACCAGCTGGAAAATACTCTTGTCAGAGCAGAAAGAATCTGACAGGAAAGTGGGGACCGGCTGTCTCATTTCTCCGTGCACATCAAACATTGTGGCATGCAAACATATTCGCGCTCTTTTAACACAGAACGTGCTAAATCCTTTATCAAGACTCTCCTCGTAGTCAAGCTTTCATTCACAGCATCTCGATTCACTTCTGTCCCACTGTCCATCTTCTCTGAAAGGCACATTCTCTTCTCTGTATCTCACGCTGTCGCTGTCTTCATCCCTTTTACTCCATGTTCCTTACGATTTTCTCTGACAGTTTCACTACCTAGCTGCCTTTTTCTTTTCCTCACACATTGCCTCACCTTTCTCAGTCTTGTGCCTGTCTCTTCGGTCAGCATTCCCTTATCTCTATACATGCTCATGTGGATTCTTTGTTGTAGCTTGTAACCCCCGAGATCGGGAAACTGTAAAATGTAGGGAGGTGTAGGGGATGGGGAGAGTGGAGTTAGTTTTTGATGTTAAAGTTCGCTGGTCTGAGGAATTCAAAACTCCAAAGGTTATCTACAATCTTGATGTATCTCTCTTTTCAGTTTCACTGTCTTCTCTCTCTGTTCCTCCCAGTGCTTTTATTTCCACTATCTCCCACCATGACTGACTGCTCTAACAAGGAGGCCACATGGGTGTCGGATTTAAGGATTTTTTTATATTTATGGTACGTGAAGTTCAGAACACAAATAACAATCAGCCAAAGCCATTCGACCCTACTCTCAAAAATTCTCGAGAAAATCGACTTTGAAGTTTTGGAAATTAATAATTAAAAAATTCACACTTTTGTGTCCCAGCCTCGTCGCCACTTTTGTGTAGGAGGCCGAGTAGAAAGACCGACACAGGAATAAAGGATGCACGCTTGTGCAGGTAGGAGGTGACCAGCCAGTGGGACAGCAGAAACTAGAAACACTACAGTAAATTAGAACGAGATTTATATTTCTTAACTTTTACATAGCTCAGTACTGCAGAATGCTGATACATAGTTGAGCTAGAGGCCTGCCTAGTGCCTGTCCGATAGCCAAGTCTTTACTGGTGCCTATCTGATTCCGAAGTGTTAACTGGTACCTATCTCAGTTCCAAGTGAACGATGTCGTTCAGTGGTGGCCACGAGCGGAGTTGCAGCAGAGGGCGCTCATGGCTGACGTCGTGAGAACGCCGCGCCGTGCGTGCATGGCGGCGCGCGGCGAAAGTAGGTGGCGCGCACTTTAGACTTGTGCGACACCACACACACACACACACACACACACACACACACACACACACCATATGTCGGTGTAGCTCAGGTGGATGAGTTCTAGGCTTCTAACCCTACGGTCGATGGTTCGAATCCTGATGGGACAGTTTTTTTCAATTTTTTCCATTGTGTTCGAATACTTACACGGTTTTAATATATGTTAGTAATTTTTACGAAAAATGCACGTACATTTGTTTGTTCGTAATTTTCTATATTTTATAAAAGGTTGTTAATAATGTTGGTTTCAATCAGAAAACATTAGTTAAATTTTTACTGCATTGGCTTCTCTGTTAAGTTGACGACGGTAGTATTTGTTTGTTTAGTTTGTGAAGAGCAAAAAAATGTTCAAATGTTTGTATGCCTTATGGGACATAACTACGGGTCATCAGTCACTAACTCACAAACTACTTATGAACTAGCTAATCCTAAGGACGGCACAAATATCCATGCCCGAGAGGGGGGAATTGAACCCCCGACCGTAGTGGCTGTGCAGACCGTGACTGGAGCGCCTCAGTCCCCTCGGCCACCGCGGCGGGCTTGTGAAGAGCTACGGCGCTGTTTCTGGAAAGTCATTTCCAAGCAGCTAACCTAATCAAATCGTTTTATGTGACGCCAAAGTGTTTAGGTCGTCTACATACACGTAAACAAAAACTGACACAACACCTGTAATTGGAGATCCCAAAATGTTTTATATAACTAAATTCGAAAGCAACGAAAAATTTTTTGTCACAGCGTGATTTGAACTACCGTCTCTATGGCTGTGAGGCCAGAACGCTACCACCGGAGCTACACCGACAGATGACTGCAACTGTTATAATTACCTATACTTACGTGTACTTGCAAGACTTCTAAGTCGATTTTCTCGAGACGTTTTGAGTGTTTCGTCCAATGGCTTTGGCTGATCAAAAACTTCTAAAATTCGACACCCTTGTGGTCTCCTTGTAAGCTTCTGTTCCACTAGCACTGCCTCTTCTTTATTTCACCGTATCTCTCTGCTGGTTTCTTTCAGCACAAAAAAGCGCGAATATGTTCCTATCCCAAAATTTTTGGCGAGGAAGGCGGAATAAGGAAGCGACAGTTCAAGACAGTTCAAATGTTTGTAAATCTATGGGATTTGACTAGTGTGGTTATCAGTCCCTAGGCTTACAAACTTCTTAAACCAACTTACACTAACCTAAGGAGACACACACACACACACACACACACACACACACACACACACACGCACGCGCGCGCGCGCGCGCGCGCGCGCGCGCGCGCCCGAAGGAGGACTCCAACCTCCGACGGGGAGCAACCGCGAAGAGGCAGTTGGTTGCGTACTTTTCTGTGAGAGTCTGTGAGAGTCAGTAGCATTTTTTCAACTGGTTCTCGTATTTTTCATGTTACAACAAGGTGTACTGCTTGTACAAGACAAATTCCATAGATGAGTAAAGATTTGACACTTTCTTTATGTGCTTGAATGACGAATAACTTTATCGAGAGAAGGTACTAGATTGTACATTTCGTAACAGCCGGCAAGTCCGCTTTGACGGAAGTGGTTACACTTCGCGGGTTCATACGCCAGACATGAAGGCAAAATCTCGTGAACTGAATGAGATACTGCTGCGGCCTCAATTTCAATTAAAGTTTCGATATCTGCTCTGAATTTCATACCGAGCTTTGTACGTGCTGAGATCAACCATGCGCAAAGTCTACGCAAACCAGCAAACTCGTGAAAATATGTTTTAATACTTTCCTTAATTTTACGCGGCACAGCAGCTGCCGCGCGGGAGCGGCCGTGCGCTCTAAGGCGCCTTGCTGCCGAGTGCGGGAGACATTTTACAAGAGGAGGCTAGAGTTTTTAGAAGAAGAACAGGCAGTGAAAATGAAGATATTGAAGTTAGAACTAGAAATGAAAATAAATGAATTTCAGAAAAAATAAATATCAAGAAAAAGTTAAAAATTTCATAAATACCTTAAAAGTGTTGTTAACCATTGCTGTTCTAAGTGATATATCTCTTGCGACTCCCTGGTTTACTACAGGTACAGGAAGTTCCTCTTAAATCACCCTTCCTTCGAAAACAGCCTCATCAATATTAGGTGTGTCATCGTCTGCATTTATGGCTAAGTTATGTAAGACAAATGTTGCCACTAAGATAAGTGGAACTTGAAGAAATTTCACAACTAATTTCATCCTTAAACATGGAAATCACCTGTTTACAACACCTAAAGACCGTTCAATTACTGTTATGATCTGCCTGTGTGCTCTGTTATACGCTGGTTCTGTGCAGGTTTCTTCATGCATTATTGATGTTAATAAACAGTGACAGCAGCGGTATGCACTGTCTCGCAAGAGTACACCTTGGGAAAACACTCATCGCCTGTACGTTTATAGAAAACCAACCATGGCGATTTCTGTAAATTATTGCCATCAGGTGATACAATTGCCACATGTGTGCAGTCTATAGCATCTAAAACCTCAGGGAAGTTACAGCTATTCTAATAGTCTCTCATTACCGACCTTGCTTTACCTTCCCATTAGGCATCCTGATAAACTGAGGTCTTAGAACTGCTATCTCTCTAGTGACTTTGTTAATAGTCCTAGTTGCTGTTGCTTTGCTGACCTTAAATAAGTCGCCAATTACAATCTGGAAGCCTACAGTTGCGTAAAATGGCAATGTGAGTAGGATCATGAACAGTGGATTCATTGCGGGATTTCGTTTAGTTTCTGTAACAGTGCAGGCAACCTTTGTTTCAGCTCTTCAACTATGTGCTTTCCTAATCGAAACCGTAATTTAAGTTGCCGGTCATTTACCTCTAAAAGCGGATTCCTTCGGTGTCGAAACACGCGAGGAGTTCTTTGGCGTTCAAACTCTCCATCCTCGGATGCAACATCTAATCAATCTGAATGCTGAAGGTAACATAAATTGTAGACCATGTGTATAAAACAGTCGGTAACAAACAACTTGTAGGATTATTATTCAAATAATTTCAAATAGCATTACTTACCATTTTATTTGAAGCAGTAGCAAGCCTATTTTTTTTCTTCGTATTATTAACGTACAGACACAGTCAGACAGTGAAACCGTTTTTTAACAATCCTTCCTCTGAACTTAGTTCGACGACGTTAATCGGAGAATATTCGTCAGTCTAATTTGAACTTAGATCAAAGGGAATGATCTTGGATTATAGTTTATACGACAAAATTTCTAAGTTCGGCCTGATTGGAGATCAGTTTCAGGTAGTTGAACGTAGATTAAGTTTTATGCAAGCGGCCCTAAGGTGACCAACGTTATGGAATAGCGATCACTAGAGCTGTCATTTGCACTCCGGCGATTACTGTGAAAATTTTTCTGAGGTGATTGTGGCTGCGCTGCTGGAAGTAACACACTTTGAGTGCGGATTGGTAGACGAAACTAGAAGCATGGGACATTACATTTCGGGAATTATGAGGAAATTCATTATTCCAAAATCCAAAGCGACAAGATTGTGCCGAGAATGCTAAATCTCAGACGTTACCTTTCACCACGAACAAAGCAGTGACTGGCGAGCTGCACTTGTCACGGTTAACAGACAACAGATACTGCGTGAAAAAAGCACAGGAATTAGTGTGGGACATACCACCCGCGTATCCGTTAGCACGGTGAGGTGCAATGTAGCTGACGACACATTCAAGTATCCCTACTAACTGCACGACATACCTTGCGGCGCTCTCCTAAGCTCATGTCCATATCGTTTGGACCCTATACGACGAAAATCGTGGCTTAGTGAGATAAGTGCCGAGTTCATTTGGTAATAGCTGATGGTAGGATTCCAATATGGCGCAGACCCCTCGAAGCCGTGGATCCAAGTTGTCAACAAGCACTGTGCAAACTGCTGGTGGCTTCATAGTGGTGTGGACAGTTTTTACATCGATTAGACTGAGTCCGTTGGCCCAAAAGAACTGATCACTCACTGGAAGTGATTATGTTTGGCTACTTGGAGGCCATTTCCAGTCCTTCAGAGACTTTGTCCCCAAACGACGATAGAATTTTTATGGGTGACAATGCGCCGTGTGACTGCGCAGCAATATTTCACCATTGGTTTGGGGAGCATTCTGGACAGTTCCAGCAAATGATTTAGCCTGCCGCGGTGGAGTAGCCGAGCGGTCTAAAGCACCACGCTACGGAGCGGGCGGTTGCTCGCCGTGTAGGTTCGAATCCTCCCTGGGGCATGGGTGTGTATGTTCGTCCGTAGGTTAGTTTACCTAGGTTTAAGTAGTTTGTAAGCTACGGTCCGATAGATTTACAAACATTTTGAACATTTTTTTTATTTAGCCACCCAGATTGTCCGACATGAAACCCATCGTAAATTTATGGGGCCTAATAGGATGTCAGATCGTGCATGAAAAAACTAAATCAGCACAGTTTCGGAATCTTGGACGGCTATACTGATAAAAGTAGCATAACTCAAAATTCTTACGAGTATTTTCTTGCTGACTCCATATCACATGAAGTTGCACCGATCAAAAGTGTCCGACACGATATCAGGAGGTATCCAATGACTGTTATAAAAAAAATGTTCAAATGTTTCTAATCCTGAGGGATCAAATTCCTCAGGTCATCGGTCTCTAGTCCTACAACCTATTTAAATTTATCCTAAAAACCACACACACACACACACACACACACACACACACACACACACACACACACATTGCTGCAAGCAATATAAAATCTCTCTCTCTCTCTCTCTCTCTCTCTGTGTGTGTGTGTGTGTGTGTGTGTGTGTGTGTGTGTGTGTGTGTTCCATCAAAGTACGAGGATTTTCAAACTGTTCCATTACAGGAAAATTTGCAAACCACTGCTCTACAGTGACTTTAACAACGGTCTCGCAGTACGTTATTTCCTAAACAGTGCAAACGAGCGAGCTGGCGTTGTTGTTAAGGTACATCCACACTTCTCGTGCTCGCCAGACTTTGCTCGTCATACTCGTCTGTCAGGAGACTTGTCAAACTTGTCTGACTTGCGTACCGATAACAGCGGGAGCCAGACAAGTCGTATGCTCGGGCGACTCGCAAGTGTGTTTCGCGGCAAGCCCTGGGAGCCTGCATCACCTCCGTCGACATTACTCTCAAGTCTCACAAGTACACGAGCCACACGAGGAGTGTGGACGCACATTTAAGATACGTACACACTACTTGTGTGGCTCTGAGTATTATTCTTTTTGTGTGACGTGGACATCGGTTTTTCTTCTAAAATGGAGTGGACCGACGATTTTTCCATTAAATTCATAAATACTTATGAAAACTGTGGTCATTCATCACCTGCATTTTCATAGGTCTTCTTCTTCTTCCTCAGCTACACTTGCTACAACCACTTCGTACATCATTTTTGAATTGGGAAACGGTACTGGTCACGACTGCGAGTACGGCGCGGATCCTCACAAGCCAAAGCCTGGCAAGCAACTGGAGTAGTGTGGACCAAGACGGAAGCAGCACGAGAGCAAGTCAGACAAGTTTGAAAAGCCTCCTGACAGACGAGTATCACGAGCACAGGTTGGCGAGCACGAGTAATTGTACGTGCCTTTAGACACCGGACGTATTCAGGAGTCGATGTTTAGAATCTCCGTCCAGCCATCCAGATCTGAATATAAGTTTTTGTGAAAAATAATGTAGATGGTGATTTGCTGTTTAATCGTAAACTTTTGATGCAATCATCAAAAACGTCTTTTGTTTTTTTCCATTAACCGGTATCAGTCACCACATGTCATCTTCAGAATTCCTTTAACAAGTATCCATATAATTACCCTCCTTCGTCCCCTCTCCTTGTTAAGTCTCTAACAACCATATCATGGACGGGACATGATACTCTGATGGGAACACTGCTATAGCGCACATTACAAGGTTTCATCCACGTGCTGTTTACTCGGATCACACCAAGAACGTTCCATACATTGTTCGTCGATTTGTTTTGGGTTAAAAAGCGCTTATAAAGGAATTGTGCACTCTAGTCTTTTAAATGCACTGCACTGCACACGAACACGTAGGCAAGTAGTATAGTCAATTGTTTAAGGTAACTATTTGACATCTGGGTTACAACAGGTTGAGAATCTCTTCATAGTCGTTACTAGCAAATTCTACGTATTTTGAACCACAATACGCCCCTCTAAAAACGAATTTGCGAAACTGTACGATTTGCATCTGATTATCAGTAGCACTGGTTACTTCTGCCATCAAAATATTCTCAGATTGATTGCATAAGTATACGGAAATTGCCATGAGAGGTTAGTTCGAGCGTCTTCTCCCTTTTGTCTTTTCACTAACGGCACCTTTTTGCTACCGCGAACATGACACTCCGCCACCCACAAGGTGAGAAACAACAAAGTTAACTCGGGTTTCGTGGTTCTGTCGCAGACGTATAGGTGGTTACTGTCGCGATATCAGTCAGGTGTAAACGTAAACCTCCAATATTACGTAAGTGCTACTTATAAGTCTCTCCAGACTTACTGATACTGAAACCCGAACTCGTCACTTGACAACATTTTATTAACAGTAAAAGGTTTCTCCCGCATTCGGTACAGTTACATGTTCAATAACTAACGCTGAACTTTAAAGTTATTTTTATGTTGACAGTTCAGTATCATCTGTGCATTGTGCAATAGGCACTTTATTCTACTGATATATTTCTTTATGTCTTGTTACAATCTGTAAGAAATGTGTGGTGTCGCACAAGTCTAAAGTGCGCGCCACCTACTTTCGCCGCGCGCCGCCATGCACGCATGGCGCGGCGTTCTTACGACGTCAGCCACGAGCGCCCTCTGCTACAACTCCGCTCGTGGCCACCACTGAACGACATCGTTCACTTGGAACTGAGATAGGAACCAGTTAACACATCGGAATCAGATAGGCACCAGTGAAGACTTGGCTATCAGATAGGCACTAGAAATCATCAGTAGGCAGGCCTCTATCTAATCTATGTATCAGCATTCTGCAGTCAAGAACTATGTAAAAGTTAAGTATTACTAAGTCTCTATGAAATATACATCTCTTTCCAATTTACTCTAGTGTTTCTAGTTTCTGCTGTCCCACTGGCTGCTCACCTTCGTACCTGCACAAGCGTGCATCCTTTATTCCTGTGTCGGTCTCTTTCTACTCGGTCACCGACACCTACGACGGAAACGAGACACAAAAGCGGCGACGAGGCTGGGGCACAAAAAATGAATATTTGGTTGACAACTGTAAGCAGGCATTCATTAGTTATTTATAGGCTAATCAATTATCCTTCTGATTTTGCTAAATAAATAAATAAAATGAAAATTAAACATATTTTAGGGCACGGAGTGTAATTTATTTATTAACTACTCTGTGGAAATAGTATATGTCAAGCCAGTAGACAATGACTTTTTCTGTGCTTGAAGTAGAGTGTTAATTCAACAGAAATACTAAGCCTGACTTTTGTGTATGTTTTTGTTATGGTCTTCAGTCCGGAGACTGGTTTGATGCAGCTGTCCACCCTACTCTGTCATGATCAAGCCTTTTCATCTCCTCACTGCAACCTACATCCATTTAAATCTGCGTACTATAGGCGTCTCTTGGTCTCCCTCTGCGATTTTTACCCCACACACTTCCCTCCAATGCGAAATTTACGATTCCTCGATGTCTAAGAATGTGTCCGTCCAAGCGATCCCTTCTTTTAGTCAAGGTATGCCAAAAGTTACTTTTCTCACCAATTCTGTTCAGTACCTCTTCGTTAGTTACGCGATTTACCCAGCTAATCTTCAGCATTCTTCTGCGGCACCACATATCAAAAACCTCTATTATCTTCCTGTCCGCACTGTTTACCGTCCATGTTTCACTCCCGTACAAGGCAACACTCGACACAAATGCCTTCAGAAAAGACTTCCTTACACTTAAATTAATATTCGATGTTAGCAAATTTCTCTTTTTCAAAAATGCTTTTCTTCCCATTGCCATTCTACATTTTATATCCTCTGTACTGCGACCGTCATATGTTATTTTACTACCCAAGTAACAAAACTCATCTACCACCTTCATTGTTTCATTACTTAATCTAATTCCTTCAGCATCGCCTAATTTTCTGAGACTGCATTCCATTATCTTTGTTTTGCTCTTCTTAATGTTCATTTTATACGCTCTCTTCAACACATTGTCCATTCCATTCGACTACTCTTCCAAGTTCTTTGCTGTCTCTGACAGAATTTCAATATCATCAGCGAAACGCAATGTTTTTATTTCTTCGCCCTGAACTTTAATCCCTATTCCTTACTCTTATTTCGCTTGTCTTTTATGAAAGGAATTCCACCCCAATACCCGGTACTTTTTTACCCCTGTGTTACTTGTTCAACGCAGACGATGCACTGCATAGTTTTCGCTATCCATATGACGAGACTGTTTACCGCAAACGTCTGTAGTGAGAAACTTTTAACTACGGTTGACTTCTGAAGGGGTCCAGAAAACCACGGTAATCTGACATTATAGAAATGGACTGCTGTGGAAATCGACTGGAAATGAGCCATTCTCTCCAGTGAACTACACCAGTTCACCAGTGGGAACATCTATTTTTGCCAGTTGAATTCTAGAACAGTCCATCGTTTACAATGCCCGATTAAAGTAGACTTCTATAGAAACCCTATTAAGGCTGTCAGTGTTTATGTCTAGCTTGTTCCAACATCGGTATCTACAGGAAACGAATAAGCAAGAGTCTCTTGCGGGTTGGTAAATATTGGCATTGGTTACCTGGCAGGCTCCTCCTTTGTACGAGAGTTCTCTCGCGTTAAAACCATCCGACAGTCTGTGTACGAACTGTTGTTTCAAGTTGTGGAGTTGTAATATGTACAGTCGCTATAGCAGTTTTACTCATATGTAAAATCCCAGAGAATTCTCTCTCTTTACTCCCGTGTTAAAACAGCAGTCACAAATACTCGTTGGTAACTAATATTTGCGTCGTAGCATTTTAATTGACACTTTTGAGACATGTGCAATTACTAAGGACACTGCTAGTTCCGAAGTCTTTAATTATGACAAAAATATGATCAGCAGCAGCGTGTTGCGTAAGACGCCAATGTCAGTATCAGTATCATAGGACGACAGGATGGCAGTTGTTTAAGAAATAGTACAACGGAGTTCATATTTGACTATCGTCATTATCATCATTGTATGCAGAGTATACTGTAGTTGTTGAGGTAATTCGTGGGATATGTGGATTACTGGTCTGCTGTTAAGCCAAACAGTGACAGATGGAGTTTTCCGGGTACAGCAGTAGTGGGCGGAAATCCCTCGTAATTAGAAATATGTGCATCGTATCATAGTTTTTATTCCTTACTTTTGTGATCAACAGAGACAGTTTAAATTGAGGAAATATTAAGGGTATCATTTGTGTAAATTTTTATTTCGTAGTAACATATAGCGTTCTAGTCCAGATTGATTCACGCTACAACACATTGTATTTCACCCTTCATCGCGGATCGTTAGGACAACTGGGAGATGCCATCCCATTGATAGCGTCAACAGGAAACTAAGTTATCAGATTCTCATTAGATGTGAATTTGTGTTAGTATTTTAATGCTGTGAAGTAATACGTTCAGTGTAAGCTAAACCGTATTGTCTCCTCAAGTCACAACGATATTTGTGTGTGTCGAATACATGAAGTGCAGTTATTTACTAGCACTCTGCATATAACTCTCTTATCACATGGACTTTGACATATTATTTCGTAATAATTATCAATTTCACGAAAACTATTGCGGAATTTCATATGGTTGAACATCATGAGAGCAGTCGTAGATAGATGGCTGTTGCTTCAGTCTGAAACAAAGATTTTGCCGTGCCTATTTTACTCATAGGTGTTGTCTGTCTCCTTTCTGCCTTAAGACATTTAACAGAATACGAGAGCGTTTCGGAAGGTAAAGTCCGATCTCTTACGTTACATGAATTAGTGGTGCTAGCATCTCCAATTTCATTCCGTTGTGTAGCATGTTTCAGCACGCTCCTAGGTAGCTTAACAATGATGTCATATTCGGTCACTTCTCTGTACAATACAGGCGTTCAAAATGTGAGCAGCACTAGAGGAAAGCGCCAAGTGTCAGGTACGTAGAATAATACGAATTATATAGGCAAAACAAATGACACCAGCACAGGTTCATCGGGAGACTACTACAGCGTGCGTGAACATCGCGAGTGGTGGTGTTGTTCGCCGCATGTGGCGTACATTTAGTGGTGGACGCTGTAACGCCCAAGATGAACAAAGAAGCGGCCGGCCGCCTACGAATAATGTTCAAATGTTTGTATAGTCTATGGGACTCAAAATGTTCAAATGTTTGTTAAGCTTATGGGACTTAACTACGGGGTCAGCAGTCCCTAAACTTACAAACTACTTATGAACTACTTACTAACTAGGACGGCACAAATATCCATGCCCGAGGGGGGATTCGAACCCCCGACCATAGTGGCCGTGCAGACCGTGACTGGAGAGCCTTAGTCTCGGCCACCGCGGCCGTCTACGAATGATGAACTTGTTGCAAAAGTGGGTGAAGTCCCGTGCGGCTTAAGAAGACGCTTCGCGGCACCAGAGAGGTACGCCGGTCTCCGTTATTAAACGGAAAGTCGGAATGCCGTCCTTCCTGATGTTTGATTTTGTTAAACGGTTTTTTTCACATCTCGCTAGGCCAATACCGGACTGGTACGCAAGTTCCGCTTCAGTTACATGATTTACATATATTTAGGAAAAAAAAAAATATTTTCTACACGTTCACATGTATAACACTAAGGACCGATTTGGTTATGGTTTCGACCAAAATATTGGTTTCGGCAAGAAATCAGCCAAATCTTCCGCTTTGCTGAAACTGGCTTTTGTGAACTTCTGGTAGAAGTCGAGTCTAGTTCGGGACGGATCTAGTGCGTGTAAAAATTGTATTTTGTTCTTAATCACAATATAACTCAATGGTATCTGATAGTGATATTCTTACACGCTGTTTGTAACAATATAACTTAATCAGTATTGTACTTAATGTGACGGGTTAACATATTATTATGCCGAAAATTTTTATCTATGTGTTTCCTTCAAAGCGAGGGGGCTTTTTTAAGAACCAATATGGGCTTAGGAAACATTGATCATGTGCTACGCAGCCTTTCGTGCTGAGTTTGCGTAGCTTTACACTAACAACAATCATACTGTTAGTTGGAACTGTGACGTTATTTTTGAAATACTTTATGTAGCTCTAATTGAAGTTCATTTACTAACTAGAACGAAGCCCATTAGTCAGCAGCTTTATATAAAACAACTTTGCTTGAATCTAAGTACCGTAAGAAACAAATTAAACAAATGTTAACGAAGAGATACGAACGCTTAATGAAATTGTACAATGTATATACGAGGTCAGAGCTGCGCGCGATGCAAGTTTGGTTGTTAAGCTTATGAGACTTAACTGCGGAGTCATCAGTCCCTAAACTTACAAACTACCTTATACTAAAGACGGTACAAACATCCATGCCCGAGGGGTTTTCGACCCCCCGACGGGGAACGACCTCGCGCATCGTAGCATAGCCCTGTGACAGACTTCTTTACTTTGGGGACCGCAGTGTGGAATATGTCGTTTAGTGACAATTGTAATTGACGATTATACCTTTTACACTGCTAGCATAATGCTTTATTTATTTATTTATTTACAATGGGCTCATTTCGGATTTATTGCCATCGTCAGGTTTTCTGTAATACAAATGAGGTAATTTCTAATTAGTAACTACAGTTGTGTAAATTTTTATAACTGTTACATTTAATTTACTTCCATTTAATGTTTTTCTTATTGCTGTTCTTTCTGCTTAAGATGTTACTGATTTTATTCAGTTATTATTGGCTTATATACCTGTAACAAATTTTATATTTTCTGCCTCAGTAAAAATTACAACTATAGTCAAAGTGTTTCAACGACATTAACAATAATGTCGTTGAAACGCTTCTACTATATCTGTCATTTTTACTGAGGCAGAAAATAGTCTGTTACAGGCAGATAAGCCAAACATAATTAAATAAAATCGGTAACATCTTAAGCAGAAAGGACACTAATAAGAACGACATTAAATGTAATAACTATAAAAATTTACACAACTGTAGTTACTAATTATAAATTACCTCATTTGTATTACAGAAAACTGATGATGGCAATAAAAGTCGAAGTGAGCTCATTGTAAATAAATAATTAAATAAATCATTGTACTAGCAGTGTAAAAGATATAAACGTCAATTACAATTATGTCGCTGTGACAAAAAGTCACATAGTGTCTCCAGAATCGCTCTCTTATATTCATGAAAAGATTCTTACTCGGTAAAAAAAGAAAAAAAAAGTAAAAAAATTGGTGAACACGTCCGATTTACGATATTTTCAATTTAAAATGTACACGACCCAGATGTTCCACTTAATGATGACTGTGATTTTTCAATTTCTTTCGGCGTATTGAGGGAACAGTCCAATGTAGTACTGGAGGTTAATAGTGTGCAGCGGGCACAATATTCGGCGATCACATTTATAGCTAACGAGCCGAAAGAGGATAACGAAGACTGGTATGAGCGGAAGCCCATTGTAATTTTGGTGTGACTTCTCTCCAGAAAATTAGTGGCTCTACGAATAACCAGATGCTCATTATTTCCGATACCGCGTGCCTTCAGATAGCGTTATTAAAATATTGATACAAACTCACATCTAATCAGATTCAGATAACGAAGTTTCGTCCTGGCGATATCAAATGTTTGTAAAGCTGAGAGACCAAAGTGCTGAGGTCCTCGTTCCCAGACTTACAAACTACTTAACCCTTTCAGACCCTCTGGCTACAAATGTGTACATAACTACTACGGTGTCTAAGATGGTTCAGAAGCGTTTTTCTCAATGGAAAGAACATGTATACGACACTTGAGTGTTCAATCATTTCATCATGCACAATTACTGCCACCTGTGGAAGATCTCTATAAAAATATTAAGAAGCGGGTGTTGCACTGCGCAGCTGTTTGCGAACTTCAAAGAACATGGAAATTGTGGGTTACTTGTATTCCACTGTATAACTGAAAGTAGTAATTATTTTGCGATGTAGTTATTGATCGATCAGTTGATTTAGTACAACAGTTGGTACTACAAAATTAATTAATTTAGTCCTTAAAAAAAGCGTTGTTTTTCAGTATACGCAGTGTTGTAGAATGAAAATGGGTGCATATAATTGCATAAATCTTGCTTCTAAAATCATTGAAAATTTAACTTAAGAGTATTACAGCATTAAAAATAATTTCCTTGACAGAGAAAAAAAGCTGGTCTGAAAGGGTTAAACTAACTTATGCTAAGAACAACTCACACACGCCTGAGGTAGAGCTCTAACCTGATGATACCACTGGGATGGTATCTCCCAGCTGTCCAGATAATTCGCCGTAAAGGGTGAACTGCAATAACGTCGAACAGTCTGAATCTTTCTGCGCTCTATGAAGTAAAGTCTAGCCAAATGATTCTTAATATATCCTACAATTGTGTAAGGAAGCATTTGAAAGTCCACAATTATGACCGAAGAAGCGTGGTGCGTTTTGAGAACTGATATAAGTTGTTTATATTTTATATTCTTGATGTCACTTAAAAGTGGACGCCGTTGTGATCAGAGCTAATGGAGTGAGTGCGTTGGCAAATTTTTGCGAGGCTAACTTTTGTGTTCAAGTTAGAATCAACTTTATTTTTTCTCTTTATTAGCTTATGTTAATAAGTGAAAAAAACTTCTAAGTTGGAATTAAAAACAAAACTCTTCAACATATCATGGAATGAGCAATAATACGCAAGTTTTCCAGAAGATGTGTGGCTGGGAGGGAATTACACTTCCAAGAAATGTTTCTGGACGAGGAAGATCAGTCAGGGAGAAAAGAAACACAGTCCAAGCAAGTACTCAGCCGTTCCATTATGCATGTTAGAGGGTGGCGTGTAGTTCTAGTTTAAATTACAAACGACTCACCTTCAGAAACAACACCATATATCGTCCTCATTCCTTATTAGAGCGTGTTGTTCTGTTCCGAATTTGAGAGGGTCTGCGCACACTTTGAGCTTCTCGGTGTGGGTTTCCGTAAATGGTGGACTTGAGTTCAAACTGTTCTTGCAATTAGGTTAATACATAATATATACCTGCCAACTCTCCCGATTAATGCGCGAGTCTCCGATTTACCACTTTTTCTCCAGCCTCCCAATTTTTCCAGTATTTCTCCCGATTTCTGGCTTTTTTCGTGACCCAAAATAAAATTAGTTTTTAAAAGACTCAATTTTTATAGATAACTAGCTTAAACCCGCGGCTCCGCTCGGGTGTTGGTTGATTATATATCCTTATTCGTATGCATATCCTCACAGAGAAAGAGCTGAAGATATTGTAGCATGCATAGACCAAAGATATGGTCTGTGGCATCATGTTTCTCTGTATGTAACCTCCTTGCTATAGACTCGCAAACGTCATCGCTGGCCTCCAGTCCGAACTTCTTATAATTTGACGACTTCACAATATCTTCCACTCCCTTATAGCTTAGCGGCATGGAAATGCTATGGTATACAACGGGAGACTTCGGATAACAATTACAAACAGACCATTCATTTGCGTTCTGTAGTTTTCGCTGCAAAGCGAACTATTGACACACAGCCACACGTAGAATTTAAATACACCGATCACTTTCCATCACAATATACTCCACCATTTTATCATTATCAACCCTCAAGCAACAATGCAACCAATAATACCATTTTCAAAGAGTAAATATAACTTTCAAAGAGTAATTAGGCCTGTTGTTCCGCATTTCGCTTTATATTCTTCACATTACTAAATATCTATCAGATCACTATAAAACTGTGCCTAAAACCTTCCTCAGGTATAAATTAGTAACTGTACAAATATTTAAGTCTCTGCGTCTTGTCGTTCGGACGTGATAAGCGTCCACTGAACAGACATTCACATTAATATATGTATATATATATATATCTCCGACCGCCATAAAACCATGCCTAAAGCCTTCCCTGGGTAGACATTAGTTACTGTACAAATTTTTAGCTCCTTATGTCTTGTGGTTCAGACGTGATAAACGTACACCGAACAGACATTCACATTTATAGATACAGATTCTCGAAAGGCCTGTACTCACTCAAAACGATATATGTATCGAAATTCGTAGAAATTAGGAGGTACACGCGACTTGTATATCGATTATTTCTGCTCTTTACCGCGCATCTGCAGAGACACTTGTACTGTGTTGTGCTCGGTTAGGACGTCACTTTGTTGTGCGTAAGTGAAGTCACTTCAGCTTTTAATCGGTGTAAACCTTTCGAGTGGCTAGTTAAGGGTGTCAGTTTGATACGTGAATTGCGGAATGGCAGCTTTCATGTAAAGAGCTATTTTATGTGGTCGTGGGATTTCGATGGCATGTGTTCCAGTATGGCAAAAAAACCTGTATTTTAAACAGTTTTCGGAACAATTTCCGTGCATTATCGAATCTATTAAAGGTCTGTTATTTGTAGTTTTTACTGTTTGTCGATGTAATATTTGCCGTGCGGGAGTAGCCGAGCGGTCTGGAGCGCCATGTTACGGATCGCGCTGCCTCCCGCGTCGGGGGTTCGAATCCTTCCTCGGGCATGGATGTGTGTGTTGCCTTTAGGTTAGTTTAACTTAGTTTAAGTAGTTTGTAAGTCTAGGGACTGATGGCCAACATAGTTTGGTCTCATAGAATTAAAAACATTTGAACAGTTTTTGATGTGATGTTTCCATGTCACATGGTTGAAAAAGAGATTAATCATTTGGCTGCATAAAAGGAAGCTGCCTGTTTGTCATTCCAGATTTACGATTATTTACTGGAGATATAATTTTTTATTTTTTATTTTTTATTTTTTTTTTTATTTTTTGCAAAGGGGGCACGAAAATAGAAACTAATGATGTTGAGAAAAGGAAAATTTTGAAGCATGTGTGCAATTGTTGGCTTTCTGCGAGCAAATGTTTATTTCCGTTATTGGGGCAGTGTAAGAATTTGACCAGGTTACTTTATCACAAACAAGTGTTTTGTGTATTTGTAGCCATTATATAGCGTTGCGACATCATAGGAAAAAGCTAAAATCAGTTATTTTAAGGCTAATACTAAAATGAGCCGCAGTTTTCATAGTTCATATCGACTGATTTTTGAAGAATCTGATTTTTACTCATTGAAGGTGTGTTGGTATGTATACATCACAGAAATTCATTTACGTGCCCTAGAAGCCTTATATGAAAGAAATATTTTGCGATGACGTTGTTTGGGGGAAAATGTTTTCAGTCTTCTTGCCGCGTCTGGTCTGAGTAAGGTCTTTCGACGATCTGTGTCATTGTCAGTTACTACTAACTATCGTGACAACCATAATAGCAATTACGAGAGTCAGTTACTTCTAATTCTGATGCCTCAGACCGATATAAATAAGTATCTTTTCCGGTATTTATAAAAACCTGTGTAACTGAAGGTACTACCGTTTCACCCGTATGTAGTATGTCCCAACAGCTCACATAAAACGCGAAAATTGCATCCTGCTTTAAGATGTTTAGTCATTATTCTTACTAATGGATTGATGCTGCCCCCACGAATTCTTCTCCTGCGCCAACCGCTTAATTTCAGAGTCATACTTCCTACGTCTTGAATTATCTGATGGATGTATTCCAATCATTGTTTTACAATCCAGTTTCTAACCTCTACAGCTCCCTCTTATAACAGAGGTTAATTTTGACGCCTGGCATATCTCCTTTTACCCTGTCCCTTCTTTGTGTTGTTGTTTTACATATGTTTCTTTCTTCGCCGATTGAATAAAGAACCTTCTTATTTGTTATCTGATCAATCCACGTAACTTTCAACGTTCTTCTGTAGCATCACATTTGTGCTCAAATCCCTCTAAGACTGAAGTTTTCATTCTTCACCTCATCAATAATGTCGCCAATAAACAGATGACAGTGCTATTCAACGAACAAAGAGTGAAACGCAACTTTCATCCTCAGTATCTGAGCGTTACACTTTATAGTTCTCTTATCTTTAAATTCATTGTGTAGCTGATCAGCTACAATTCAAAGGTTTGTAAACCTATCAGACCAAACTGCGTGGTCATCAGTCCGTAGCTTACAAACTACTTAAACCTAGGTAAACTAACCTAAGGACAAACACACACACCCATGCCCCAGGGAGGACTCGAACCTCCATGGCGAGCAACCGCGCGCTCCGCAGTGAGACGCTTTAGACCGCTCGGCTACTCCACCGCGGCGATTCGTAGACAGATCAGGTTGTTATTGTGGAGTACTTGAGTAGTCTCTGGACCACATCATAAGTGTGTGCCCAAGAAGAAAATATAGTGTCTTTCCTGAGGACTTTAAGAAACAACATCTCAGGCTATGAAGTGGATTTAAGATCTGGACACTGATGTGTAGCCAACAGCTTGCCTCGCACCATACATGTCTTTTGTTCACTCACATGTACTGAAAATGTGTTCTTGTACAATTTCACTTTGTATACACACATTTGTTCTTTGTGTAATTATATTTGTAGATGTGCTGCTGTCATATGCCATGCCATAAATTAAATAAAATCTCAAATGCTTCATTTCTCTTCTCTTCCCATTTTCCCCTCTGTCCATCATTCACTTCCGTACAAAGCTGTGATACAAATGTTCTTAGAAATTTGTTTCTCACTTTGAAGCCTATATTTGGTAGCGGTGGACAAATCTTGACCATGTGTAACTTTTCATACTTTATGCAATGAAACAAAGAGGTTGATGTTCTTAATTTTAGTTCATTCTTTCTTACGCTGGTAGCCTTTTTCCTCCTTCACATATACTTTTATTTCCAACAGGAAAAATAAATTTCCAGATCGGAATATATGTTTGCAAAACAGACTGGATCTTAGAAGGAAGGTTCGAGGTTCGAGTCCTCCCTCGGGCATGGATGTGTTGTTCTTCGCATAAGTTAAAGTGGTTTTTAAGTTTATTGACCAATGACCACTGCAGTTAGGTCTCATAGCTTTACATTAGAATTTTTTGAACAATGATTAAATAAATGCCAACATCACATTCGTTTTCGCCTCCTCTTTGCCACTAATATATCCTTGTCGCTGTTAGTACGTTTTTACGTTGGAATTATATTTGAAAAACAAACCACCAGAGGAACAGTATCGTGACATCTAGTTTATAAATATCTGTTTTGAAATTAAACAAATGCTGACTGTAGCAACTTTCGCAGTCACTTCGCACACCACACTAGATAGCTGTTGATATTGTATTTTTTCTAGTCGATCGCTATCATAGTCCTAAAATTCTGCTTAAGAATGTTTTTAACATGTGGGCAGTAGCTATGGTGCCAAAAAATACAAACTTTCATCTTTGTAAACGAATAATTTACACTGCCTGCCACCCAAGATGCAACATCGAGTAGGGCCGGGAATGTTCAAATGTTGTAGAGCTTATGAGACTTAACTACGGGGTCATCAGTCCCTAAACTTACAAACTACTTATGAACTAGCTAATACTACGGACGGCACAAATATCCATGCCCGAGGGGGGATTCGAACCTCCGACCAGGGCCGGGAATATCACAGCCAAATTTATTTGTACAAAGATCACGTGATTGAAAATAGAAGCCCGTGTGATGTGAGGAAATCAGTTGAGCGTTGCCTCCAGTGCTGAACATAGCCGCCGCTATAAGCCTGGGCATTAATTAAAGAGGCTGTGGATGCGTTGTTAGGGTATTCTAGTCTATGTTGCTTCCATATATTGCCCGAGTTGATCTGGTGTAACAGCAAGATGTGTAACCGTGCCAATGGTCCGCAATTATCGACCAGCCTTTATCTTTAGCCGAGAGACCGGAAATCAGTACGGCCGGGGTAGCAGTGCATGCCTAAGGGCGATGAAGACGTCTTGAGTGTTGTGTGCCATGTTTGCTAGCGCGTTGGAAATCAGTACGGCCGGGGTAGCAGTGCATGCCTAAGGGCGATGAAGACGTCTTGAGTGTTGTGTGCCATGTTTGCTAGCGCGTTGACCTGTTGTAGTGTCCTTGTCGGCAAGCTGCAATGGTATGACAACAGGCTCCATGAGATGTAACGATGGCTGTTTGGTGTACTGCTACGGGAGTGCAGGAGTGGAATCCCACACCACCATAATACCGGTTACAGGCCCAGTATGGCGAAGGCAATTCTTCAATAGGCTGTCATCACAGTGTCTCCAGAATAGGTATTGGAACGACACTGTTTATTCACTTAGGACATTCCTGTCCTTCAATTGAAATGAAGAATTGCTAGAAAAGCAACAATTTTACGGATTTTGTATGTGCCAGAATCGTGAAATAACTTTTGATAGTATGTAGAGTGTAATACAAAAAGCATCAAACACGCTATTGACTTTCTATATTCCAATATGTTACCTGCTTCGTTCGTCCTTACGCGGTGCTCAAGCGGGATGTGACATTGTACGTGGTCGACGAGCTGGTGACGTCACAGCATGGAATTCCATGGCCGGCGAGAAAGACAGGCCTCAGCGCGCACATCATGCCACGTAAGCAAGAAGTTCCGAGCCACGCGATCGCTAGCCGATTGGCCGGCCGCTGGGGCACTGCCCACTGCCTCACAGCGGGCAGCCACTGAGCTAGCGATCGCGCCGGCTCGGAACTACCTTGCTTACGTGGCATGATGTGCGCGCTGAGGCCTGTCTTTCTCGCCGGCCACGGAATTCCATGCTGTGACGTCACCAGCTCGTCGACCACGTACACTGTCACATCCCGCTGGAGCACCGCGTAAGGATGAACGATGCAGGTAACATATTGGAATACAGATTCACACTAGGCAGTGAAGCTTGAAAGGAATGATCCGTTATGTTAAAATGTTGCGTCGTGCAGTGGAACATAACCAGTGATTTGTGGCGTCGGTTTTACGTCGCGAACACGACTTAGGAGGCGCCTAAATATATGCAGTGAAACTCCGCATTTGGTGGTTATGATATTGTAGCATACGTGGAATGAACATAAGCTATTTTAAGAAACATGCACCTTGAAAATCTGTGTAAAGTGCGTCGTTTTAATGTACGATTTGATATAATAAAATGAAATGAAACTACATTCCTGTAGTTGAAGATTCTGTGTGTAGTATATATAATAAGACATACATTGTTCTTTGGGAAATCTGTTGGTAGGGAAAGTTTGGTACTTTTATGGCTTTAAGTTGGCATCACTAGGATGAGCCCTGATCAGCTGATGTATCAACGTTGTTTTGTTTATAACATCAGAAATACCTTTCAAGTGAGTCCCTTTGAAAGTTCCACATTAGTTGAACAACGTTCTGCTGTTCCTTTTTAACTTGCTGAAGGCGAGATATATATATAGTAGACTGCGTGAAATTTATTATGGTTGTATGGATCGTGCAAATTTTTGCAGTTTCAACTCCTTCACTTGAAAGTGAATTTATGACATTATTCTTGCCGACCTCCGTGTGAGTATGGAACTGATATTTGATAAAGTTCAAGTTCGTACTGGTACAGTTCATAACATTATCGGTAACAAGATGAAGTACCGCAAAACATGAGCAAGATAGGTCCAAAGGAGTTAACGCGGCTACACAAGGAAGAAGGTTGTGAGAGTGTGCGCAGAGCTAAAGCAACGTGATGAAAGAGGTGAGCACTTCCTTAACAAAATTTTAACTTGTGGCGAAACTTGGAATCAATATTATGAGCCAGAATCAAGAAGGCAAAGCATGCAGTGGAAGCACACCAACTTACCTGACAAGAAACAATTCAAAACCGAAGCATCAGCAGCAAAAGTTATGTTGACGGTGTTTTGGGACGCTGAAGATCCAGTTTTTTGTGATTATCTTGAAGAGCAGCGTAAAATTAACAGCCAATACTACTCGGATTTGCTTTTAAACAAGGTGGCAATGAGACGGAAACGTCGTGCATCTCAGAGGAGAGGTGTGATTCGCCAGCAAGACACTGCACATCCTCATATTTCTCTACTGACCCGCGAAGCCATCGACAAAATGGACTGGGAAGAACTGCCTCATCCCACTTACAGTCCTGATTTAGCACCTAGTGATTTTAATTTGTTTGGTGCACTGAAGGAGGCATTACATGAGAAGAGGTTCCCATAAAGAGGTCTTTGCAGTAGGAATAAAAAGTCTTGTAGCCTGTTGGAACAAGTGCATAAATGTTCAAGGGGATTATGTTAAAAAGTAGAAAAGTATTGTTTTGTAAAAATAAACAGTTCTTTCTCCAGATCAATTTCTCTCTTTAATTTATATATATAATCATTGGACGCGCCTACGGGAGGACGGTGGTGCAAACCCGCCTCCGGATATTTAGGTTTTCAGTGATTTCCCTAAATCAATCCAGGCAAATACCGGAATGGTTCTTTTGAAAGAGCATGGCCGATTTTTCCCCCTCCTTACGTAAAAATCCGAGCGTGAGCTCCGTCTCTTACTGTCGTGGTGTTAAATCCTAATCTTTCTTCCTCCCTTCCACTGCCAGGCGGTTCACTTTCAGCAGCTGTATTTTGTTTCAGACTGATTTTCTCCCACTCAAACTATGCGACAGTTATTCAATGTTGTTTCGTTCCACGAATCTAGTATTGTTGTTTTAGAAGTCTCCGTTAGGGTTATTTGAGAAAAAAAGTGAAAGACAGGAAGTAACATGTGAAATTCACATCCGTGTGCTCATCATATAAGACCCAATTGTAGTGTTGGCGGAGTTCCGTAATTATATTGTAGATTAAAATCAAACCTTGTCACTTTTCATATATTCGGTAGAGACAGATTTGTCATTGACCTAACGATGAATATCGTGTGAATATGGTGCTTGCATCATAGTACGTGGAAGTGCACCGCACTAGGAGAATGTGGTCCGCTGCAGAAAGTGTTCCACCTTGACCTATACGGCCACTCCCCATTGTACGGTACCAGTCTACAAAAATGCTACTCGCAACATTCCGTTAATTCAAGCAGTAACGTAGACACCGATAGAAATCTAAATATAAAGTAGTCTTCAAAACCCAATAGTAATTCTTATATCTTAAAATATGAAGGACGACGAATGCTAGAAGGTGATCCCGTTAATTTCATGATTCCTTTGGTTTAAATATTTGCAATTAATGTTACGCATCACTCTAAAGCATTTAATGCGAGAACTTCCATTTTTTTCTACGTTTGTTACATCCCTCATAATGTCTTTCGTTTGTACTATACAGTTCTGGCACTTGTTCCGCTGCTTAAACCTTCTGCGTCTTTGATTCCAAATGGAATCCTTAAGTATTGATGAGCTTCCAAATGCTTCAAAGATGCCATTTGACATCGCTTCGCGTATTTCCATAGTTTTAACTCGGAACTACGCAAAGCGATGTCAAACGGCATCACTGAAGCATTCGGAATCTCAAAGAAGCCACGAACTTAATGCAGAGTATGAGGCGAGATTAGTATGTATACATCAGTGTTTAGTAACTTTTATAGTTATTGCGTGCGTGCGTGCGTGTGTGTGTTGTTCTTAGGTTAGTTTAAGTAGTTTTTAAGGCTAGGTACAGATGACCAAAGAAGTTAAGTCCCATAGATTTACGAACATTTGAACAATTTTACCCTTAACCAATCCCAGGCTTGCATTAACCACACTTGGATCTCTTTAAGACTTTTGTTTTATATACTAGCTATTGCCATTCGCTGTCTGTACCATTGTTATCTTCTACCCTTGAAATCTTTGTACTGCTTGCTTCATTGTTATAAGTAGCTGCTATTGCAAGAATTACTTCCCTTATTTTTGCAAGCTACTGCCTGGACAAACTAAAACTGACCCAGAAAAGTCTGTTACGAAATACACTAACCTAGGTAATGGAAATGTGTACCACTATTCACAGAAGGAGCTAGAAATGGCTGCAGCGTTATACTCGATTTATCAGAATGAATACTGGAACTCGCGGAGCGGTCGAACGGATTGAGGCGCTATGCTACGATGCGCGAGGCCGTTTCCTGTCGAGGATTCGAATCCCCCTCGGACATGGATGTTTGCGTCGTCTTTAGTATAAGGTAGTTCATAAGTAGTTTGTAAGTTTAGGGACTGATGACCCCGTAGTTAAGTCCCATAAGCTTTACAAACATTTGAACAGTGTGAAAAAAATATCTCGCAATCTGACGATAAACGTGCATATCTTAAGTTTTTAAGACAGCTACAGCCTTAAGTTTATTGTAGATCTCACTATGTACTGTAGTTGCTGCGAGTTGAAAATAGCGAAATTAAAATGTTTGTAAATCTAAGGGACTTAACTGCTTCGGTTATCAGTCTCTAGGCTTACAAACTACTTAAACTTTAGTTACGGACAACACAGACACCCATGCCCGAGGAGGGGCTCGAACCTCCGATGGCGAGCAACCGCGTTGTCAGGAGCAAGGCGCTTTAGAGCTCTCTGCCATTCCACCACGGCTGAAATCAACGAATGACGTTTCTCACCATGTATGTAGCTTTGTTAAAATAAAGTCGTACACTTTGGTGGAATTAGTTTAAATGAAAACGCCGGTATTCCGATTTCATCGACAAACAGTCCATCGTATTATCGGTGATCACTTTCTCATCCCCCAAATCAGTAATCAATAATGTAGAGAAAAGATTCTATTTTTATGTAAGGTCACTAAACTTTGTCCAGAAACTGATGTGTTGTGACCTTTCCGGATTTTGTGGCTGCTGCTTACACATTCTGTTGCCATTCCATTAATTGTTTTACGTCTTGTTGGAATCGAGGAAGAAATATAACACACTCTCAGTAGAGAGAAACAAAACTTGTCGATTAATGTTTTCTAGATGTTAATCTATGTCAGTTGTTCAGTAAAAGCCATTTGAAATGCTTATTACCTCACTTAATCATTCGATCGTTTTTCACTATGTGAATGAAAATATTGCCACATTCCTTTTCAACAAAAGAATGACAACAACGATAATACTGGATTTGAAAACCGTTCATAAAATTTCGAAAGTGTGTTCTCTTAGCCGCTGCGCTGCCAAATCTCTTGTTAGACTGCACGCAGGATAAATTGGCCGGTAGAGGCACGACGGCTGGGCAAGCATGGGGATAACTGTAGTGGTGGGGTTAGCGGCTGGAGCAGTGACCGAGCGCTGGATGCATTGATCTCTATACTGCCTGGATATTGAACTCCCACTGTCTGAGTGTGCCAGCCATAGATGTTAAACTTTCGTTTCTTGCCAAATTCAAATATGGCTGCTATAAAGTGTTACAAGAAAACGAGAACATACGTTTCCATTATGTTTCCATGTTAGCCTATTACAACGCATATTGACATAAATTTCAAATCAAGAGGTAAGCAAGCAATTCTTTGTCATATAATAATTTAAACATGGCGGACAATGGGACAATGTGTGGAAAACATCTGAATGTGCGGGCACGCTGTAGTTCTGTGCTCAGACACCAGTTATCATCCAGTTTGTATAGAGATCACTGGCTGGAGGGGAAGTGCCCAGCTCACTGGCCGGCAGGCGGAAGTGGACTGACGCGGCCTCCCCTTTCGAACGAAGGAATGAACTCGCCCGACGCTTCGGACGAAAACTGGTTTCTGCACATCGTCCACCTTATCCTGCGCGGACTCTACATACTGATAAAGTGACGTTTAAACTTCCATCACAATTTTCTCGGAAAATTGTCGTGTTACCACCTAAGCAAAATTTCTCATAGGATGTTCATTTATTTTTACCCTTCTTGCACCATAAAAGGGAGACACTATGCAGCATTAATATCTGATCTCCCACTGCGAGCGGGGGACCAAAGTTTCAGCTACAGCAGGACCTTCATGGTTATTATTTATTTATTTATCGTATGACATGACAGCAGCATATATACAAATATAATTACGCAAAGAACAAGAATGTATATACAAATATAAGTGAACGGTTGTAAAAGAGCACATTTTCAGTACATGCAAGTGAACAATGTTATAGGTATGAGAAAACACATGGAATTAGGGACATATATCGTGCGAGACGAGATGTTGGCTACACATCAAAGTCCGCATCTTGAATCCACTTCATAGCCTGAGGCGTGGCTTCTTAAAGTCCTCAGCAGAGCCACTATATTTTCTTCTTGGGCTCACTCTTATGATGTGGTCCAGCATCTGCTCAGGTGCTCCACAATCACAACTTTGGCTCTCCACATGTCCTCACTTATAAAGCATGGTCTTGCATTTGTATGGCCACTTCGGACGTGACTGAGCTTAGTCCAGTCCATTTTGCGATGTTGAACTCTTTTAGTGCTTTTGAGGTATGACTTGTGAGGTGATGATTATGGTGACAATGGCACATCCAGTTCAGCACGATACACTCCGGCATCTCCACCGCCTCAGCATGATCACACCTTCGTGTGAATGCGGCAGTGAGAACATTTTCTTCGGCTGCAACAGAAGGTGTTAAAACGCTATGAAACTAATAGTACCTAATGGCCTGTGGAGGTACTTCACCAGTACCCATTAAAACTCTTAGCAACAGAATACAACATTTATAAGGTCCTGTACGATTTTATAAGAATCTAGGAAAAGATATGATAATATAGTAAACATTTAATTTTCTCATCATTAAATTCAGTTTAAATTGCTGTGTCATCTTTATGGCCCTTAGGTTAGCTGTGTGGGGGATACTCAAAATCCAATTGTAAATTAAAAAAAAAAATGTTTCTTGTATTGAAGAGAGGCATACCTATACCGATAGCGCTTTTTATTTCGCGCTGTTGCCATTTCAGTGCATGGAGACTGACTACGCATGTCCCTTCCTCTTTTCCAAAGGTGAGAATCACACGGAAAGGGATGACGCTGTCTGACACCATCTGCTGTTTCATACATTTGCCCTTCACCTGCGCAGCTAATTAATATGTGCCAGCGCTGTTTAAGCAGTATGGGCTGTTGACTCATCTTGATGAAGGTTCATTTAAGTCATTCATCTTCTGTTTCCTCTCACCTTTATTTGATTCCCGCAAGGGAACGAACGTACAGATGGGCCTCTTGCATTGAAATCATTCCTTGCCCGTCGAGGCATTCTCTGTTGATTCGGACATGTCCGAAAGAACAGATACCATACATGTATAACACATTAATAGATACATCGAATTATTCCTCTAGTTTTGAACTTGGTTGCGCTATCTTTCGAACAACTTAGTGCATTACTTTATATAGTCAATGGCAGGCTTGATGATATCAAAGTTATTGAATTTTCTGTCCCATACCAAACTAATGCTTGAATTTCTTCTATGAAGCCGTTATCTTTATCGCCACTTTGTCTTTATTATTTTTATTTTATTATTGCATATCGAACTACAATTAGTGGCAACAAAGATGATGTTTCAAACATATCATTTGATTGTGTCCGGCTCACAATTTTGATCTGCCAGGAAGTTTCATATTATTTCACGTTTATTATTAGTACTTTTTGCAGGAGTATATGAGGCGAAAACTTACTTCGACACGGGATAATGTATTATTGTTTCAGTGATTTTTTTTATCGGCAGATCTAATAATTATACAATTTATAAATTTCCTATGATATTAATCACACCAATATATGATAAAAATATTGATTTGTTTCGATTTGAACGTTCTGTCCAACTAAATGTTTTTCCTGTTCTATCACCTGTATTAATCGACACTTAACCCCCACTTTTGTTTCTTTTTCAGTATTGCGGTACGTCCTTCTAAAATATTTTCTTCTGGAATTGAAAGCAGTTTTTCATCTGCTCTTGAATTCGGAAGGATTGGGGCTTTTCGCTGTATAATTAAGTCGTTTAGCAAATACTCAGATGGATCCGTAGAAAACACAGCGCCCAGTTCCTCCTATCGTTCTTGTCTGCCTCATGTAGTTCGGTTCCTCTAATAGCGACGAAGTTGTTTAGGTACTCTTTGATTTCCGTCAACCCTACGCACGCTTCTGATATCAAGACTTCATCACTTTTCATAGTAACCGCGTTTAATCACAGTTTCCTATATAATCCCTTGTTTTTCAGGTTCTCTTCGCAATTATTCTGGTTTCGCTTCCAATGCTGCTGCTGCTGGTGTGTGTGTGTGTGTGTGTGTGTGTGTGTGTGTGTGTGTGTGTGTGTGGTTTTAAATGTTATTTTAAATTTTTTCCTTTGAATTCTATTGTGATACATGCAGAAATTAGCTTCGTAAAGTGTAGAATTACTAGTTTAAACTCTCTGTAAAGTCGTTCTGTTGTTTTGCTTTTTTTTTTTTTTTTTTTTCAGATCGTTGTATTTCTGCGTGAAGGGTATTCTCGATAGTGGCTATGCTTGTTTATTTCCAATTTTGAACGGTCTGTCACCTAGATTCCTGTCGGCGAACTCCTGCTTTTGACTTAGACTAGTTTTACCTTTCAGCAGATGCTTTGTAAGATACTGCGAGAATCTTATTACGGGTTAAAGCTTTGTGTCGGATCGAGGGCAGCTCGTGTTACATAACTGGTAGCAAAGGCCAAGTACACAGACGGATGGCACAGTGGTTAGCAGACTGCTTTCCATTCGTAAACAGAGGTTTCAAAGTCCCCTTCCGTGGATTTCGAATTTAGGTTTTCCGCGTATTTCTTTCGCAGATTACTGATTTCCTTCTTCTTCTCTAATGTCAGATAGAGCTTCGACTCCAATGAGCTCGTCGTTGACAGGTCTTAAAATCTTAAACTTTCTTTTGTCTCATTATAGATCTGCATTTCTGCGATAAACAATTTGGCAGAGGGTGTAAGTTAGACTGCATGTTGTCACAAATAGGGCTTAAGAAAATATGTACAATTTTCCGTAAAAGCTCTGATATTTTACCGCAATGAAACGTAATATTTTGGCGTCGGAGGAGAAAGTTTGTTGGCAAAAATTTTGTGGTAAGACTTATCGGCATTTCAGAATGCCTTGTTCCTTTTTTTATACAATCCATCCGGGCTCGCTTATGTTACCTGTGTACTTTTTCAGTCTTTTAATCCGATTCATGGTGTCCGCTTCGTTGCAGATTACCTGTCTATTCAATGACACATGTAGTCTTACAAAAATATGTAGCTGTACGTTGGCCTCAGTAAAATGTAGATATCGCTTCGTCTATATGTTTTGTTCACTTTAATATACACTACTGGCCATTAAAATTGCTACACCAAGAAGAAATACAGAGGATAAACGGGTACTCATTGGACAAATATATTATACTAGAACTGACATTTGATTACATTTTCACGCAATTTGGGTGCATAGATCCTGAGAAATCAGTACCCAGAACAACCACCTCTGGCCGTAATAACGGCCTTTGATACACCTGAGTATTGAGTGAAACAGAGCTTGGATGGCGTGTACAGGTACAGTTGCCCATGCAGCTTCAACATGATACCACACTTCATCAAAAGTAGTGACTGACGTGTTGTGACGAGGCAGTTGCTCGGCCACCATTGACCACACGTTTTCAATTGGTGAGAGATCTGGAGAATGTGCTGGCCAGGGCAGCAAACGAAAATTTTCCGTATCCAGAAAGTCCCGTACAGGACCTGCAACATCCGATCGTGCATTGTCCTGCTAAAATGTTGGGTTGCGCAGGGATTGAATGAAGGGTAGAGCAAAGGGTCGTAACACACCTGAAATGTAACGGCCACTGTTACATTACAGTGCCGTCGATGCGAACAAGAGTTGACCGAGACATGTAACCAGTGGCACCCCATACCATCACGCCGGTTGATACGCCAGTATGGCGATGAGGAATACACGCTTCCAATGTGCGTTCACCGCGATGTCGCCAAACACGGATGCGACCATCATGATGCTGTAAACAGAACCTGGATTCATCTGAAAAAATGACGTTTTGCCATTCGTGCACCCAGGTTCGTCGTTGCGTACACCATAGCAGGCACTACTGTCTGTGATGCAGCGTCAAGGGTAACCGCAGCCATGGGCTCCGAGATAACAGTTCATGCTGCTGCAAACGACGTCGAACTGTTCGTGCAGATCGTTGTTGTCTTGCAAACGTCCACATATGTTGACTCAGGGATCGAGACGTGGATGCACGATCCGTTACAGCCATGCGGATGAGATGGATGTCACCTCGACTGCTAGTGATACGAGGCCGTTGGGATACAGCATGGCGTTC
The DNA here is from genome assembly GCA_026315105.1 of Locusta migratoria. NCBI lineage: Eukaryota > Metazoa > Arthropoda > Insecta > Orthoptera > Acrididae > Locusta > Locusta migratoria. The sequence continues at coordinate 467,105,795 of CM048744.1, read as the reverse complement.
CGTATTGCCCTCCTGAACCCACCGATTCCATATTCGGGTAACAGTCATTGGATCGCGACCAACGCAAGCAGCAATGTCGCGATACGATAAACCACAATGCGATAGGCTAAAATCCGACCTTTATCAAAGTCGGAAACGTGATGATACGCATTTCTCCTCCTTACACGAGGCATCACAACAACGTTTCACCAGGCAACGCCGATCAACTGCTGTTTGTGTGAGAGAAATCGGTTGGAAAATTAAGTCATGTCAGCACGTTGTAGGTGTCGCCACCGGCGCCAACCTGGTGTGAATGCTCTGAAAAGTTAATCATCTGCATACGTCGGCATCTTCTTCATGTCGGTTAAATTTCGCTTCTGTAGCACGTCATCTTCATGGTGTAGCAATTTTAATGGCCAGGAGTGTAGCTGAAAAATGTAAAATAGTGTAAAATTGACGCCTATTATTCCTTCGATAGGCAACCCGCTATACTCAACTGTGAGCCCTGCAGCCGTAGGACAAATAAGGGGACATAGCTATCGTGAACACGAAAATTTAAGTATGTATTTTTAATCTTGTCTTTCTTATACATACAGTAGAGGGTTACTTCGTGTGCTTGTTTGTTTGCAATTCATACAGATCTACAGATTTTTGCGAATTTGTTGAAATGATGCACACTTAACCAACGGAACAAGAAGTGTGCCCATAAAATTTCGTATGAAAGATAGCGGAGGGTACTTTACCTACGGATGTCAACGAAATCTACAGTTTTATTCTGATCTTGAATATTTGCTCTCTTGACATTCAAGACAAGAGGGAGGTCTCTCTACATGTAATTTCGTGTGGTGGATGGCGGAGCGTAATTTACTTATAGACTTTCACCCATAGCTACAGTTTTATTCTTATTTTGAAGAAATTTTGCAGTTAACCACAAGACAAGAGAGTACTTTACAACATATATATATATTGATCTAATGCAGTACAGTCGCTGATCAAAGTAATACTTTTGAATTTGGTAGTGTGTAGTTAGCCGAAGAAGAATTACCGAGCCGCGGTGGAGTAGCCGAGCGGTCTAAAGCGTCTCGCTGCGGAGCGCGCGGTTGCTCGCCGTGGAGGTTCGAGTCCTCCCTGGGGCATGGGTGTGTGTGTTTGTCCGTAGGTTAGTTTACCTAGGTTTAAGTAGTTTGTATGCTACGGACTGATGACCACGCAGTTTGGTCCGATAGATTTACGAACATTTGAAGAATTACCGAGCGGTTCTAGGCGCCGTGTCAATTACTGCACGGCCGCTTCCGCCGAAGATTCGATTCCTCCTCCGTGTGTGTGTGTGTGTGTGTGTGTGTGTGTGTGTGTGTGTGTGTGTGTGTGTGTGTGTGTGTGTGTGTGTGTGTAAGGGGGGGGGGGGAGTTTTCTTGTCATAAGTTTCAGTTGTTTGTAAGTTTAGGAACTAGTGACTATACTAGTGTTTGGTCCCCTCGGTTTACACACATTTTAAATTTTTTTGTAGTGTGCGGTTGTAAAACCGTATACCGTATTCTCTACAAGTAACAGTAGCACCATCGTTTCCACCACGAAACCCATAAACAAATACAATTTCGGCATACTAAGCGTGTGTAACTACGCGCGAAATTGTTACACATTACAGTACAGTATAATCTTGGACAACAAATAACAATGAAAACTTCCGGTAAATTAAAGTACGATTTCACAACTAATAATTTCGTGTGGCTCAGTGGCCTGGTAAGTCTTTCAATCGGACGTGACTTGCGTGTCGCTACCTACCCCAGTTATTCAACCTGGGGAGGGAGACCTCCAGCTTCAATGAACACTCTGCTGCTGACATTCGATAAATACGCCCTTATACATATTATTTCTGATTGGTATTTTTCGTGGGTACGACTTATTTCCAGTATTACGTATCCAAAATTAATGATTGAGGTATCATTTTCAAGGTTTCGTCCTCAACTAATGACGAAAAATACAGAGATAAAGTTATTGTTTTCACAAAAAACTTTATTAAAAAAAATGTACTGTTCATTCAATCGGCAAACGATCGTGAATGGGACATGTATTTACGGTTGCTAAATGTTCAAATGTTTGTACAGCTTATGGGACTTAACTACGGGGTCATCAGTCCCTAAACTTACAAACTACTTATGAACTACTTACGAACTAGGACGGCACAAATATCCATGCCCGAGGGGGGATTCGAACCCCCGACCGTAGTGGCCGTGCAGACCGTGACTGGAGCGCCTCAGTCTCCTCGGCCACCGCGGCCGGCTTACGGTTGCTCCCATCATCCATCGCGCCGAGTATCAATTTGTGCGGCGGATATAAAATCAGTGTAGAAGGTGCCATATATTGACAATCTGTTTAACGAACATGAACGACAGCTCTTGCAGTTGTTAAAACCTTCTTTGATGCAAGCATAGCTTATCACATGATTTCGGTTATACACGTCGATGTAACGACGAAAAATACAGAAATGATTTTAGCACGACATCTCTTGCAGTTGTTTAGATTCTTTACGCAAGCGTAAATTGAAATTTCTGTTCCACACGTCGATGCACAACAGCTGTCGGAGTTGTTCACTTGGTTCAACGTAGCGTTGTGAACTCCGCGAATGAACTGAATTACCTCAACGTTCATCGTTATAGGTAAATACCGGTATTATAACTTACAATAATTTAACTTTTAATTCCCCGCTACTTTACAGTGCGTGCAATATTACTATTATTTTTTATACATATGTACTTGCATATGCCTTTTCTCCATTACTATCTATCTTACCTAATTGTGCTAGAGTGCGAAGTATTCGTACGGGTCAACTAGTCAAACCATAAAAACCGCCGCGCCAGCACGTGAAACGAAAATTCATTGAACTCAAAATGTTCAAATGCCTGTAAATCTATCGGACCAAACTGCGTGGTCATCAGTTTGTAGCTTACAAACTACTTAAATCTAAGTAAACTAACATACGGACAAACACACACACACACACACACACACACACACACACACACACATGCCCCAGGGAGGACTCGAACCTCCACGGCGAGCAACCGCGCGCTCCGCAGCGAGGTGCCTTAGACCGCTCGGATACACCAACGCGGTATTCATTGAACTAAGGTGTCTCTCTGTACTCAACAAAATTGGACACGTTTGGAATTTTGTGTGTGCTATCACCTGATAAAACATATGCTATTCCTCCTGAAACACCCTGCTTAGAGTGTGGTTATCACGTTTAGCCCGCTGGCTTGTTCGGCAGATAGGCGCAGATGAAGGGAGCGGCGGCTGCCAAATTACGCAAGGACCGCGGACGGGAATAGTTGGGGGCCAACACGCCCCAGTCCCCACCTGCTGCTAAAATGTGCCGCCCGCAGACACACTAACTTACTTTCACACCACTGCCAGTGAGCGCAGCCGTGAAATCACAAGTAAAAGGAAACGAATCAACATTTTGTATTACTGCATCGAGAACTACAAATACAGTGCCGAAAGATGAAGAGCCGCGCAGGAGTAGCCGAGTGGTCTGGAGCACCATGTTACGGATCGCTCGGCCTCCCGCGTCGGAGGTTCGAATCCTCCCTCGGGCATGGGTATGTGTGTTGTCCTTAGATTAGTGGAACTTAGTTTAAGTAGTTAGTAAGTCTAGGGACTGATGGCCGACGTAGTTTGGTCTCATAGAATTACAAACATTTGAACATTTTTGAAAGATAAGAGGGAAACGACAGAATAATGTCTTTCCTGGCTGTATAGTCTTATTTTCTAAAAACATGTCACATGATAATCCTTTTATCACACTATTTTTCTCAGAATATCTTAGCGCCTGTATTCTACATAAAGTTGTTTCAAAAATGTTCAAATGTTTGTAAAGCTTATGGGACTGAACTACGGGGTCATCAGTCCCTAAACTTACAAACTACTTATGAACTACTTACGAACTAGGACGGCACAAATATCCATGCCGGCCGGCCATAAAGTTGTTTATACACTGGTCAAAATAATTATGGTAAAGGTTGAGATATTGCACTATTGCCATCGCCAGAATGAACTAAAATGGTTCGACATCTTTCTGTCGGTTCCAAAATGTGGAGACAAAACATCACGACAACCGAGATAATGGTAGTAACAGACGATTGTTGCAGAGTGGCTGGTATTGACTTGTGTTTACTCTACCAAACGTATTACACAAGCTGTTGCGTTTAAATAGTGTAGTGAGCACGTAGTGCAGTGCGACAAAAACGTGAATTATCCGAAGCTATGGCATGGAGAGCCATAGGAGGGCCGGCCGCGGTGGCCGAGGTGACTGAGGCGCTCCAGTCACGGTCAGCACGGCCACTACGGTCGGCGGTTCGAATCCCCCCGCGGGCATGGATATTTGTGCCGTCCTAGTTCGTAAGTAGTTCATAAGTAGTTTGTAAGTTTAGGGACTGATGACCCCGTAGTGCAGTCCATCAAGCTAAACAAACATTCGAAACATAAGACTATTTTCATTTCATCGGCGTTTAACTTTCCTGGGTTGGGAGTTTTTGGGGCAAACTGGGGGCTGTTATACTGGGTTCTCATATCAGCAATTGGGTGTTGTGTAAATATCGACAATAATTCAACCAGCTGAAAAATGCTCCTGCCGGAGCACAGAAAAGGCGAATATGTTCTCTGACACAAAAGTGTGGAACAAGCATCCTCATTCTGACTTCCACACCAAAAATTTTGGCATGCGAACATATTCGCGCACTTATAGCGCATAACTTTGTAAATACTTTTGCTCAGTTAAGCCGTCATAGTCAGCAATGTCGTCTCACTGTCAGTGTCTATATATGTCTCTGTCCGTTTGTTTTCTGTCTCTCCTACAGGCGCTTTCTGTCTGTGTCAAACTTTCAATGTCTTTACCCCTTTCTCTCGCGATTCCTCACCGCTGTCTGTTTCTACCACTTTCATCGTCTCTCTGCCCCACTGACGTTGTCCTATTCACTTCATGTCCTGTTGCCAGTATCCTTCATTTCTCACTTAGTCGACTTTCATTGTGTTCAATCGCGATTGTCTGCTTTATACATATGTCCATGGGGATTGTTTGCTTGGCGTTTGACCTGTGGTCCGGAAAACTTTAGCACCCGGGTACTGGGGACGTGAAAAATGTGACAAATTGTATCGTCCTATAGTATTGGAGAGCCGCACGCTCATGCTTTATGTACGGTCTTCATTCATCTCAGTTTCCCACTGTTTTCTCTTTTGCTCCAATTGCCAATTTCTACTATCTGCATATGTCTTAGTTTGTTGTTGCCACTGTTCCTGACTTTCGACATCTCGTTTCGCTTGCCACTGTTGTTTTCATGCATATACCTTTCTCCTGAACTGACTCTTTATTCCATCATTTATGGCTCTCTCTTGAGAGTCTCATTTAATGTGTTTATATTTCTTTTTTCTATATTTACCTAATTAAACCTCGTTAATGAGGCGGACGAAGTGTTGCCAAACTGCGTTCCAGGGCGCCTATTCGGGTCTTATTGTAGACTGGTTTGTTGATGGTCCGGGGCCAGCGGAATGCCGTGGGAGGAAATTTTGCAGGCGGCGTCGCTGCGTACAACGCTCATCGGCGCAATGCCATTACGTTGTATTGCCATTACACTGCGCTGTTCCTCACTGACACGCCCTCCATCTCCGACACCGAACAAGTTTCAGACGTGTTCTGCCACGAAGACGGCTTGTTCAGTTTTGCTCAGACTAGTACTTTCAGAGCTGCGCCGCTTTACGCTTCCGGCGAGAAGAAATAGGGCGTGGCACGTAGTCTTCCTTCTTGTTGGTGCGTCTCTCGTTTTCATGCGAAAACTGTTGCTCGCAAGGAAAGTACTTAGGCTCGAACAAACACATACACCAAAATCGTATGAGATATATTGTAAAACTCCCTTATTGCAATAGTGATACTCCCGCATCTGCAAAACTCTGCAGTTGTCCGTTTGAGGCCTCTGCGTGTGCCATGCCGCATTGCACTTTTACCTGTCGGTTCGCCAGTAGGGACGGTACAGTGTGCCTCCGAAGTTGCGTTTTGTGATTTTATTTGTGTGGTGAAGCGTCAGATGGGGCGGCGATTGCTAATCAATCCTGCTAATGTATTGCGATTAGTTGAGATGAAGTTACGAAGAACCCTTCTTCGTAAAGATGGTATTAGTGTAGAAGATGAATCATTCACATGCTTTCTCGTATCTGTTATAGTAAAAAAATATGAGCGTAAGTTAAATACTATTGTAACACGAACACATAATGATGAAAATAGGAATGATAATGACGAAGAACTCATTGCTAGCGGTAGTGCTACGGTAAGTGCGGGAAGAGGCGATGGAAGCAGTGGCAGTGAATACCAACAGTCTTTCGGGAAGAAGGTTAAAGTTGCAACTATCATCACGGCTTTTGATGACAATTCGCTAGAGAACATGTACGATGATTATTACATAAGTTATAGTTAAGATACCTGCATTACGTATGGCGTCTACAATTACATCTACAGTGCTACCTAGAGCATGGTTGCAGAGCTTTGCAGAAAAACGACACCCACCAGCACATTTAGGTGTACGTAGAGATCCTGTAACCAAACGTTCGTACAGATATGTTTGATCGAGCCCATGTACTTCCCTTGTCAGATGGCGTCTTAGCCTTCGACGAGGCACTGTGATTCCTCTCCTGCTCTTCACACTTCACCGGCCATGTTATACTGCTTGCCCGCCATATAAACAGGCCTTTATTTATGCGCCATACGCAATCATTCGGAAGTCATACACATCAAGGGAACGTTATGCATCATCTGTACGCCCCGCCCTCCTTCGGTTTTATCTGCAACTTCCGTTCTGGCAAATGTATTGTTACGACAGTTGCATACATATGCATGCGTAGTGCAGATCATTGCGTACAATCAGGTTTAAATTAAAACTTGCCAGTTATTCCCTTTGTTATCCGAGATTTTAGTGCCTCTTTCACATTATTCGGCGCCCACATTAAAAGAAAACAACGTTTAGAAGTGTGGAAAAAATCTTTCACAGAGCATGTAACGAAGAATGTTGGAATTTATTCCCATCTGCTTGCATTACTGAACCTCCCGATACCAGTGTTGTATAATAATAGGCATGAATGTAATTAGTCTTCTTATTTTCTTTTCCAAAATTTTGTTATTCCTTTTTCTAGCATGACTAACTGTAGTTATTTTCTATTATTTGACGACGCATAAGTTTGTCTAATTAGCAAATATTAATTAGTTCATGCAAGAGGCGTATTGTTATAGTTCAGATACTATGCTAATTAGTATCTCTGATAATTAAATTCATTTCTCATAATGTTGAAGTAGGTATTTTTACGTTTAACAAGTAATGTTAGGAAAATTGTACCTTCATTAGTTTCTGTATAATTACCGTTCATTACTAAAGTATTGTTGACAACCCTATTAAATTATATTTGGATATAAAATACTATTAAATACAACTAAGACTTGTATATCAATTTAATCAGTATTATTTACGCTGTCTCTTACTATAGCCAGTTGCAGGAAATTGTTTATTTTTCCATTATAATTAAGTTAATGCGCATAATTAATAATACGTAATTTTCAGTGTCATTGTTTGGACGATACAATTAGGATGCTTTCGCACCATGTAAACTAGTCTTGTTACAACCTTGATATGAGGCACAATCCACGCCAGTTTCGAGTATAGTTTCGAGATGTATCTGGGGCACAGTCCACGTCACTTTGAATTCCGATTATGAACAATTATGGAAAAAGTTATCCAACTTTGAAAGTGTATCTACCGTAATTATGAAATAACTCGCTATATACACGAATTTTACACCTCAGACTTTCGTATTTCACATACGAAGTATGTAAATTTGTATTATTTTTGTGTGGAATGTGCGTCCTAGGTTGTGGTAACTGTTATTAATGAGACTTGTACGCTGACCATAAATAGTGTCATCTGGCTCCTAATAATTTATTAAAGTGTCAATGAACTGCAATTCTACGTGACACCTACATTATTTGTAGTAGACTAGTCTTGCCCCATGAAATTTCAGCCAGTCGTGACCGAGAACGCCGATCTACGATAACTTCAAGAGGCAACGAGCTACGACCCGGTACCGTCACAAGCACACAAGTTATTTCGGTTCAGAATAGCTTGTACATATGACTGTTTCGAGCGGTTGGGTAGTTGAACGAATCAAGAATTTGTATCGTGGCGGTCAGCGTCGTGCCAACTTTTACTGTTTTTATTGAAACACACACAACTTCTAATATCGTGTCGGACCTCCTATTTCCCGGCGAAGTTCAGCTGCTCCATTGAGCACGGCCACAAGTCGTGGGAAGTTCCCTGCAGCAGTACTGAGCTATACTGCCGCAATACGCATTCATGATTTCTGAAGTGTTGCCAGTGGAGGATTTTGAACACGAACTGACCTCTCGTTTATGTCCCGTGAATGTCCGATGGGGAACTAATGATCGATTGGGGTAGCAAAGTCATTCCCCGGAACTGTCCAGAACGTTCTTCAAACCAATCGCGGCTCAGTGAGATGGCGCATTGTCACCCGTAAAAATTCCATCGGTGTCCAGGAATATGAAATCGCGAATGGTGTCCAAGTATTCTAACATAATCATTTCCAGTCAGTGATACGTTCACTTAGACGAGAGGACGCAATCCATTCGATGCAAAACCAGCCCCCACCATTATCTAGCCACCATCAGCTTCCCTTGTTGAAAACTTGAGCTCATGTCCTCGTGGGGTCTGCGACACACTCAAACCCTACCATCAGCTCTTACCATCTGAAATTAGGATTCATCTAACCAAGTCGTCTAGGGTGCAACCGATATGGTCATGAAGCCAGAAGACGCGCTATAGTCGATGTCGCGCTGTTGAAAGCAGCACTCGAGTCGACCATCTGCTGGCAGAGCTGCCCTGACGTACATATTCACCCGTTGATTTCTGCCGGATGTTTCACGTAGTGTTGCTTGTCTGTAGTACTGACTACGCAGAGGCAGGCCGTCGGCAAGTGCGTTGCCCGTGCTGAGAGGTATAATGCCTGAAATTTGCTGTTTCAGAGCACGCTTGACACTCAGGCTCTGCGAATACTGAAATCCATTATGATTTCCGAAATGGAGTGTACAATGCGTCTAGCCCGGCTACCATTCCGCGTCGAAGACTGTTCCTCCTGTCGTGCGACCAGTCACGTCGGAAACCTTTTCACATGAATCACTGGAGTACAAGTGGCAACTCTGCCAATGCAGCGCTATTTTAGATATTGTGTACGCGATACTGTCGCCTTCCATATCTGGGTTTATCACTATCCCACGCGTTGTCATCTTAAGTGTAAGCATTAGCTGTGATTTCATGATCATTCGTAATTCACAATCCACTAATACTGTCACGCTGTTGATGCTTCCTAGAAATATTTGTGCTTTGATTACTAGGGCTGACATATGCTATTTCATTTTGCAGTAATATAGTGGTATACACTTTATGAACTATTGTCGCATGGTATTACTTCAAAATAATCCTTTTTCATAAGACATTGACTGAAGAATAGCCTTTCGTATTACTGAAACAGCTGGAGATTTCTGGACGTTTATTACCCCCAGAAAGTTAAGCCTTGTAATTAGCTGTTTCACACACGATACGAAATAGATGATGTTAACAGGCTTCATGTTGCTGCCCCTTCGCGCACAATGAACTATGTGACTTATTTCATCATATGATTAAGTAGTTTTTCTTGTGCGCCAAATTCTCCACCTATTATTACATTTATCCGCGCAATGGATACCGTCGTTTCGTTCTGAGTGCACATAATCAGCTATAAGTCTCCATTCACCAAAGTTATTAGAGGTACAGATTTTTTAAAAATATTTTTATTTTGTTATTTCAGACTTTTCATAACCCATCCACATCGACGCAAGTAGCACGAGGGTAGTAGCTGCAACAGATTCACAATAATATAGAGCAAATTAATTTAAACGTACATCGAAAGTATTTGAGTTAGTAATTAGAGTTCAAGACGACCTTATTGCTGGCTGCGAGGCGTTAGAACGTGAAAGACAAAGTAGGTTTAAAATTGAGTATGTGTATTGCACTTCTCAAAGACGTGCATGAGTTCTAAACTGAAACTATATCTCGATAATGCCTTTATAACACAAAGCAATTAGTTCAGGTCGTCAGTATCAGTAATTGCTTCGAAATATAGTTAGTATTAGTAATTGCAGCGAAAACATTGAAAACCGTATAAAACCTGGGCGGTCGAAATAGAGGTAACTAAAAGATGTACGTTATGAAATTGGTTATCTAAGTTAAAGGAAATATGTACAAACCATAAAACCAGTTCTAATGTGTGGTTCAGAATGTCACAGTTGAGATAAACCGAATCACCAGATTGGAGCCGGCCGCGCGCCGGCGCGCCAGTCACTGTCTGCACGGCCACTACGGTCAGGGGTTCGAATCCCCCCCCCCCTCGGGCAAGGATATTTGTGCGTCCTTAGTCTTATCTAGTTCATAAGTAGTTTTTAAGTTTAGGGACTGGTGACCCCGTAGTTTGAGTCCCATAAGCTATACAAACATTTGAACCAGATTGGAGACGGGGTTGCTTCGTTATAGTGGTGGAGTGAACATAAAATACAAGGATAAATGACTACAAACGTGACTCCTTTAAGTCATACACACACACACACACACACACACACACACACACACACACACACACACACAAAATGCCCGAGGGAGGATTCGAACAGCCGGCGGGAGCGATCGCCCAGTGCGTACCATGCCTTGGACGATGCGCCCACTCCCGCGCGGCTACACTGGTACAGGCATATCGTGCGCCGTGAATCTAAAGGGGATTATTAGTTATTGGGAGCTCCAATGTCAGGCGCGTGATGGAGCCCCTTAGGCAGATAGCGTCCAGATCTGGAAGGAATTCCAACGTGCACTCGGTGTGTTTGCCGGGGGGCCACATCCGAGATGTGGAGGCGGCCTTGCCGGCGGCTATCGAGGGTGCGGGGTGCAGTCGACTGCAAGTCGTAGCTCACGTCGGCACCAATGACGCTTGTCGCTTGGGTTCTGAGGACATCCTCAGGTCCTACGAGCGGCTGGCGGAATTGGTGAAGGCTGCTGCCTTCGCACGCGGGGTGCAAGCAGAGCTGTCGATTTGCAGCATTGTTCCCAAGGTTGATCGGGGTCCTTTGGTTTGGAGCCGAGTGGAGGGTCTGAACCAGAGGCTTCGCCGACTCTGTGACAGTCATGGCTGCAGATTTCTGGATCTGCGTTATCGGGTGGGGAATTGTAGGGTGCCCCTAGATAGATCAGGGGTGCACTACACTAAGAAAGCGGCTACTCGGATAGCAGAGTACTTGTGGAGTGCACATGGGTTTTTTTTAGGCTAGGCGCTAACTCTGATGAGCACTCGCCTGTCAGCATTCAAACAGCGTATTCAGGCCACGTTCGGAACAAAAATTCGAACATAAAAATATTAGCAGCGAACTTACAGAGTATTAGAAACAAAGTTCCCGAATTTGCAGCGCTGCATGGAAGTTATTGCGCTCAGATAATTTTAGGCACCGAAAGCTGGCTAAATGATGATGTGGAAAGTTCAGAAATATTTAGCGAAGCGTGGACTGTATATCGGAAAGATAGATCTGATACAACCGGAGGAGGAGTGTTCATCGCTGTGGACAAAGATATTGTTTCTACTGAGATCGAGGTTGAAAGTAATTGTGAAGTTATCTGGGCACGCATAACAGGTCTAAAAGAAGTAAAGTTAATAGTTGGTTGTTTTTACCGGCCCCCCAGTGCTGCTGTAGCAGTTTTAGAATCATTCAAGGAAAGTCTACACCAGGTAGTGCATAGGTATCCGGGCCATGCAATAGTAGTCGGAGGTGACTTCAACCTTAAGAGTATAGATTGGGACCTCGCTAGTTACATTTCAGGCGGTACAGACAAGCAGTCTTGCGAGCTACTTTTGGACACATTCTCCGAAAACTGTCTTGAGCAGTTAAACCGGCAACCCACGCGCAATGGAAATATTCTAGACCTTATAGCCACAAACAGGCCTGACCTTATTAACGATGTCTGTGTAGAGACAGGAATTAGTGATCATGATATCATCATAGCGTCGATGGTGACCAAAGTTCATAAACCAGTCAAGAAGGCTAGGAGCGTGTTTTTGTTGGGAAAAGCCGACAAGCAAATGTTACGATCGCACTTAGAAAATGAATGGGCATCGTTTAATTCTGGGACTATGGATGTAGAGGACTTGTGGACTAAATTTAAATGCATTGTTAATGAAGGGTTAGAGAAATATGTGCCAGTAAAGACGATTAAGGATGGAAAAGATCCACCGTGGTATAATAATAATGTTAGAAAGCTGCTGAGAAAGCAAAGGCTGTTGCACTCTCGATTCAAAAAAGAACACGCAAATGATGACAGGCAAAAGTTAGTAGAGATTCGTGCGTCTATAAAAAGATCGATGCGTGAAGCATACAATAATTATCACAGCCATACCTTAGCAAAAGATCTTTCCGAGAACCCGAAAAAATTCTGGTCCTATGTAAAATCGATAAGCGGGTCAAAGCCCACTGTCCAGTCACTAGTTGATCGTTCCGGGGCAGTAATAGAAGAAAGCAAACGGAAAGCTGAAGTTCTAAATTTAACCTTTAAGAAATCTTTCACGCAGGAGGACCGCACAAATATACCATCATTTGATCAACGTACTAACTCCGAAATGGGGGACATAACAATAGGTATTTCCGGTGTAGAGAAGCAGCTGAGAGAGCTAAATACGAAAAAGTCTGCTGGTCCGGATGGAATACCAGTTAGGTTTTACAAAGACTATTCTGCGGCGTTGGCCCCCTACTTAGCTTGCACTTATAGCGAATCTTTAATTCAGCGCAAAGTTCCTAGTGATTGGAAAAAAGCGCAGGTGACTCCCGTGTATAAGAAAGGAAAGAGAACTGACCCATACAATTACAGGCCAATATCGTTGACATCAGTTTCATGTAGAATTTTGGAGCATATTCTCAGTTCGAACATAGTAAATTTCCTTGAAACGGAAAAGCTTCTTTCCATGAATCAGCACGGGTTTAGGAAACATCGTTCATGTGAAACTCAGCTTGCCCTTTTCTCACATGACATCTTGCGAGTCATGGACGAAGGGCAACAGGCGGATTGTGTTTTTCTCGACTTCAAAAAGGCGTTCGACACGGTGCCACACTGCAGACTGCTAACGAAGATACGAGCTTATGGAATAGGTTCACAGATTTGTGACTGGCTGGAAGACTTCCTAAGTAATAGAACGCAGTACATTGTTCTCGACGGCGAGTGTTCATCAGAGACGAGTGTATCGTCAGGCGTGCCCCAGGGGAGTGTGATAGGACCGCTATTATTTTCTATCTATATAAATGATCTGATGGACAGAGTAAGTTGTAATTTGCGGCTGTTTGCTGATGATGCTGTGGTGTATGGGAGGGTGTCGTCTGTAACTGACTGTAATAGCATACAGGTTGACTTAGACAAAATTTCTAGTTGGTGCGAAGAATGGCAGCTAGCTCTCAATGTAGAAAAATGTAAGGTGATGCGCATGAGTAGAAAAAACAATCCTATAATGTTCGAATACAGCATCAGTAGTGAGCTTCTTGATGCGGTCGCGTCGTTCAAATATCTAGGCGTAACATTGCAGAGCGATATGAAATGGAACGAGCATGTAAGGACAGTTGTGAGTAAGGCGGACAGCAGACTTCGGTTTATTGGGAGAATTTTGGGAAGATGTACTTCACCTGTAAAGGAGACCGCGTATAAAACGCTTGTACGACCACGTCTTGAGTATTGCTCAAGTATTTGGGACCCGCAGCAGATCGGTTTGAAGGAAGACATAGAGGCGGTTCAGAGGCGAGCAGCTAGATTTGTTACCGGTAGGTTCGACCAATGCGCGAGTGTCACGGAAATGCTCCGGCAACTCAATTGGGGATCGCTGGAAGAAAGACGACGTTCTTTTCGTGAATTTCTGTTAAGTAAATTTAGAGGGCCGGAATTTGAAGCTGAGTGTAGTACGATCTTGCTGCCGCCTACTTACATTTCGCGTAAAGATCACAAAGACAAGAGAAATTAGGGCTCGTACGGAGGCATATAGGCAATCTTTTTTTCCTCGTTCAATTTGGGAGTGGAATAGGAAAGGAAATGCCTAGTAGTGGTACAGTGTACCCTCCGCCACGCACCTTACGGTGAATTGCGGAGTATGTATGTAGATGTAGATGTAACCATAGGGCAAGAACAGTAGTTTGCATAAAATAACAGAGGCGTTGCCGCTCACCCAAATACATGGATTAAGAATCTAAGGAACGATCTGAAAACTGCGTTAGCTGCTTGAAATTATGTAAATATGTTGGGGATACTGTTATAGGACGACGAGGGTATGCGTGTGTGTGGGGGGGAGGGGGTCTTCGAATGCAGATGAAGGCAGAAGGAAAAGCCGGTGCCAGCACACACAGCCGAAAAATCACCGGGGGGGGGGGGCCTTTGCTCAGCGTCCCGATCCGACGGACGGATCATCAACATTGTCACTTGCCCTCAATTTACGGGACTCTGCGGAGAGACAGGGAGAGGACATTGTCACAGACTCTGGTTTGTACCATCACCCATCCTAGCCCCTCCCCCCTCCCCTCCCTTACGCCACAACAGCACGCGACGTACCCGCAGGGTCACGCAGTCAAGTAGTGGCCACGCCCAATTGTGTTTAACTTGGGTGGTCCGGCAGGAACCGGTGTCTACTTGGGCACGGCCGTTGACTGGCTGCTCTTAAGAATGCCTTACAGTTCGAAGCTGGTTTCGAGAGCTCTGTCTAGCATTTTTTTTCTGTTTTAGGCAAGCGAAAGGAGCGCGTCGTAGAAAGATAACACAATAGGCGAATGGAATGGTCTCCTCCTTCCACCGACTTAAACCGCAATGAACACTTATGGGATGCACTGGAGAGACTACTGAAGCACATTCACACACTTTAATGACCACGCACGCGTTGTTGCAGGCATGGAACGCCTTGCCAAGATCCCCTTACTAACCTTGACGCTAGCGTGAAGGCACGTCGTTGGGCGTGCACTGCTGTCTATGGTGATCAGTTCATCACACACGTTATTGAGATCGTGTATCGCGTATTATAAATCGCAGTAACATCAGTGTAACGTCTTCAAATAAAATGTTATTTCTGTACGAATCATTGCTTAATTTCGGTTATGTTCTGTGCTGTAGGATAGGTTTTAAAGGATCCTTGGTCTCTTATTGTAACGTAGCAATATTCAGCTTCCCACGAATCGTAAACAAGGGGTGGTATCGATTGTGGGGGCCGGCTTACCTCGCGCGGTTAAATGGTGTTGATGGAAGTGCAAGGCAGCCGGGAGTAGAGAGAAGAGAGACTGGCGAAACGCGTCCCAAACCACCGTCCTGTCAAGTCATTCTTTCTTTTCCGTTTGCCTTTATCCGGTACTGACGCGGGGTTTCTATTGTTACTAAGGTTTGGCATTCGCCACCCATTAACCACCTTGCCGGGAAGAAATTTGTGTACCCGAGATGTGCACCTGTGGTGTGCTGAGGTGGAGCTTTGGACACTAGCAGAGTATTCACCGTAAGCGGCTCGTGAGCCGAATGTGGCTCTTTGGCCACTCCAGTGCGGATCTTTGACGAATCGACCCCGTCTTCAGCTCTCACTAAATTTGACGGCCGCAATGTTATGGAGGCACGTATGTATATGTCTTTGCGTTTCAGCCATTTTAAATGTCTATTTTACAGAAGATAGTGAAATGGAAAGTCCTGTATGCTCAATTTACATACTGCGTCAACCAAAAGCGCTTGAGGTGTCGGTATTCAGACCGGTTATAAAAGTTGGCGGCGACTGTTAACTGCCGGCGAATGATATTTTTGATGAACCACAGGCTGAGCACAGGGGAGGTACGCACGACACAAGCTAGTCTAGGCAGAATTTAGTAAGCTATATAACTTTGACACAGAGTTTTTATTTTTGGAATATGAGTCATATCTTAAGAGATACATATATATAAATCCTCGTATTGCTTAAACGTGGATTGCCCACAAGACCTTCCTTTTTCAAACAACTACCGTACCAGAGATTACCGTCCTCAGGCTTACTTTATAAAATTTATTCCTTAGACGTTGACATCTACCGATTTAGGATCATTTCGCGGCTCTTTTGGATACATTAAAATTATTTGACATTTTTAATTGTGGGAAGACGTATAAGAAGCTCCAGAAAGCTAGCTTCCTTCTATGAATTTCAAATTTATACAAACGCCAGAAGTTAAAAACAACTTACAAAGCGTTAACATTAATTGTGATCTCTATAATTATTTGCTGTTAGTTCCCTTACCCAACACCTAAAAGCCAAGTTCTAGAAAATAAGTGCGATTATCAGAATTTTTTTATCGCTTTATTATGGATTTAGGCACTTTTGACGAACGCATTTTCGGTCACTGTTGTTGTTGTCTTCTTCCGTCCGGAGACTGGTTTGATGCAGCTCTCCACAATACCCTATCCTGAGCAAGACTCTTCATCTCCACATAAGAACGGCAACCTACATCTGTCTGAATCTGCTTACTGTATCCATCTCTTGGTCTTCCTCTGCGATTTTTACCCCACACACTTCCCTCTAATGCTAAATTCACAATTCCTTGATGTCTAAGAATGTGTCCTACCAATCTATCCCTTCTTTTAGTCAAGGTATGCCAGAAATTTCTTTTCTCCCCAATTCTGTTCAGTACCTCCTCATTAGTTACGCGATCCACCCACCTAATCTTCAGCATTCTTCTGTAGCACCATATTTCAAAAGCCTCTATCCTCTTCCTGTCCACACTGTTTATCGTCCATGTCTCACACCCATACAAGGCAACACTCCATACAAATGCCATCAGAAAGGACTTCCTTAGGCTTAAATCAATATTCGTAATACATCGATGTTAACAAATTTCTCTTTTTCAAGAACGCTGGTACTGACGAACTGAACGCATTGGTTTGTGTTATAAAGGCATATCGAGATACACTTTCAGTTTAGAAATGGTGCACATCTTTGAGAAGTTGCAATACATACACTCAATTTTAGACCTACTTACTCTAAAGTCTTTCACGTTCTAACGCCCTTAACGTAAGACTTCCTTACGCTTAAATTAATACTCCATGTTAACCAATTTCTCTTTTTCAAAAAAGCTTTTCTTCCCATTGCCATTCTGCATTTTATATCCTCTGTACTGCGTTCATCATTTGTTATTTTGCTGCCCAAGTAACAAAACTGATCAACCATCTTTATTGTTTCGTTACCTAATCTAATTCCTTCAGTATCGCCCGTAGTAGGACGTGGAAAACCACCTAAGAACCACAACAAGGCTGCCCTACCCACCGACCAGTTTCATTAATCCGCCGGATGGATTCGAACTGGGGTCGCATAACTCCCCGTGCCAGAAAGCTGCGCCTTGGACCGTTTTCTTTAACTTTTTCTCCGTGGTAGATGGGTTACTTGCGGTTGGCTAACAGGACGGGTCCGTGGTCACGTCATTTACAAGCTGTATTGTGGGTTGATAAAGGTTTTTCTTTTATTTTTTATTTTGACTAGGCTGGGAAGTGATCAAGATAGTATGGCAATTATACGCGATCGTATCTGCCGCGTCGGACATCAGCAAATCAGTACAGTGAGGATGACTGTATGATGTTACAGAAGCTTAAGACGAAAAAACAACCATAGACGACGTGTTCAAAAGTGAACGTCACAATATCTGCACGTTGTTTGGAGTGATTGTTTCGTGTTATGTTAAAACTAGAAATATATGTTTCTCATCTAATGAGAATCCATCTTAATTTCAGTTATTGCAGTAAAACTACTCTTGAGCAATAGCAAATCAATCAGTTCTTATCCGTTAGGTCATTATTAGGCTGCTATTCGATAACAATACTAGTCAAATGTTCAAACAGTTGTAAACCTATTGGACCCTACTGCTCTGTTCATCAGTTCCTAGATCGAGGAAGGACTCGAACCTCCGACGGCGAGCAACCGCACACTCCGCAGCAAGGCGCCTTAGAGCGCTCGGCCACTCCACCGCGGCTAGACACTAGTCACTAAAGCATTCAACTGGGAGCGTTTCAGATTTTTTTCCGTCTGTGATCTAGAATTCTTCAACTACGTCAGTTATCATTAATACGAAGTCTGTTCAATAAGTTCCGGAGCATTCGCAAATTCACGCCAATGGAGTGTTTGAGCGATATGTGATTGGCATCCCTGCACACGCCTGTGTTTAACGTGTAACTGCCGCAAGTTTGTTTATTGTACGTCTGTTGGATATTAGTCAGTGCTGTATTGAGGAGAACGTTGGTGTGTCCCACAGTTAGCGAATTTCGAAAAGGCCAAGTTAGAGAAACGACGCGTCTTCATTAAATTTCGCGTGATACTCAAGAAAACCTCTACAAAGACAAACTAAATGATACAGTTAGCCTATGGAGGTAAGTGCTTAAGCCGTACTTCGTTACGAAAGACTTACGCCGTTTTAAAATGGCCAGACGAAGGTTAAAGATAACCCTACTTAGGACGCCTTTCGACGTCTACGAACGACTATTACGTGAAGAACGTTCATGAAATTGTGCGGTCTATCTGACAAAGTGACAGCAGAAAAATTTCAGTTGGATCATGTCATGAAATCCTGACACAGCATCTTGGAATGTTATCTTTTCGCCACCAATTTCGTAGAACTACTCTAGTAATTTTACTTTATTATTAAAATTAAATTTTTGACTTATCTTTTACATCGAATGTGTAGCCATAACCAAAACTAAAAACATAGCTCGACTTGGTGCGGCAGTGCGTGAGCTTCACTTACCTCGATTGTTAAGTATTTGAACTTTAAAATCATGTCTGTGATGAGCAGCACTCCTGGTAGAAAGGAGCTAGTCTAGCTACGTTCGCAGGAGAACTTCTGTGAAGTTTGAAAAGTAGGAGGCGAGGTACTGGCAGAATTGAAGATGTGAATATGGATCATGAGTTGTGTCGGGATAGCTTAGTGGTAGAGTGCTTACCCGCGAAAGGCAAAGGACCCAGGTTCGAGTCCCGGTTCCGGCACACAATTTTAATCTGCCAGGAAGTTTCAATTTTCACACTGTTTATTTTTATTCTGTCACACGTTTTCCATCTTCTCCGATTATATTCCGTTGCAATTTCACGTTATTCTGACTAGTGGTGTTATTTTTACAGTGGTTCCAAGTTTAATTATAATCATCATGTGTATTAACTTTGGAGGAGACAGTTTGGAAGGACACCATGCACAATGAGTAAAAGGTAAGAGTAGAAAAAATTTGTGGAAAAAGTTTCAGAATTGTTGGAATTGAACTCTTTCGTCATGTAAACATTACTTTTGTCTACGTTTTTACACCAGTAATAAATTGAATACTGCGCGGATGTGTGTCGGTATGCTTGTGTAGTAAGATTAATGTTGTCGGCGCTGCATGTTTACATGTTTGGTTGGGTGTAAAGTTAGCAGACTTGGGGACGGGCGCGAGGTACTTACGGTGAGTCAGTTAGGCTATCCCTCTGCGCTGGCTCGCCGCCTCCTCGCTCAGAGATGAGGCTGTCTTATTGATCACACGGCCGCTCTAGCTGCGGTCGCCGCTCTCCCATGGGAGGACAAAGCCGCTCATCTCTCATACTGCCGGCCGGCCTCCAGCTAAACGCCCGTGCCATAAGAGGTCCCTCCTTTCTTTTTCGTCAAAGTCTCATTTATATTAAAGTCTCTGGATCCTGTTACTTTGCTTACGAACTTTAACTCTTCCAGATACGTTTTTTAAAAGTTATTTAATTAATCTTGCGAATATGTTCAAATTCCAAAATCACGAAATTTAATCAGTCTATTACGGCAGAAGTTTCTAATGCTTCCGTCCTAGCCTATCCCGATCAGTCCAAATATAATGTACGCATTCGCGTATGATCACGATATGAAAGTTTATATTAATAAATATAATACTTTTTCTCGAGTTCCTTCCTATCTTGGAAATAAACCGCCTATGATACTTTCAAACTACTCAGAGAGCTATCACACTTCGAGTTCTAATAACATAGAGAGCAAGTAACGTAGAGAGAGAGAGAGTAATTCAACTGCGGGTACTATATATAATAGCAACCTGACAAATGATCTTTGATATACGAGGTGTTTTGACCTACATATTCCCTGGATACTGTTATTCTGAATTACTCTGATCTAATTTGAATTTACTAAAAATTTTGAAAAATGAGAAATTTCTGCCTCTAAACAAATAATTAGAATTACGTAACGATGAAAAATGTTGGCACATAGTGATTCTAATGGTATGGTCGAGATGTGGTGTTACAGGGCACCCTTTGATGCGTCCTGTCTGGGTGAGAAAATAAAACGTACCAGTAAAATTGGATATGACTCTGTGGTACCGTCTATTTATGTTTCTCATCGTGTTAACGTTTTCGTACTTCCAGCTGTATTTGTCGTACATGGTGCTCAAATGAAGCTAAGGGCCAATCCAGGATATTGGTCGGGGGAGGTTGGGACTATTAGGTAGAAATTTTATGTCACTGTGCTATCTCCAAATTTTCTAGAGTATACGAAGGTATTTCCTTGATCTTCTGTTATACCAAATACGATTTTTGAGAATTAAGTTTGAATCTTAAATCTCTATTTTCTTCGTATTTCGACGCCTCATTGCAATCGGATTACTTCTGTTTTGCCACCTACACTTCTTTCCAACTGTCAAAGAGGAAGACTGGACGTGTTGAAAGCTCAGGAAACAGTGAGACTCCTTCACAGAGTGAAAGTAAAATTATAAGCTTATTCTTATACAATTTGAACAGTTTCATATACAGAGTGAATCTAAATTCGCGCACTCGGGCTTCGCAGCGCGATTCCTCACATGCTAGCAATAAAAAAATGTCTGTTACAAAATTTCGTCCTGAGCATATTCCCGGTAGTAAATGGACGCCGAAGATTGAGACGGGTGTGTGTCCCATACGTCAGTGTGTTTCAGAAGTACACTATTACACCAACAAACTTCTAGGGGATGTGGGAGATGTCTTGAGGAATAAAGGGAGTATAGAAACTCATGCCCGGAACCGTCATCCAATGACGCTGGAGGGGATGTCTAGCGGCAGGAGCTGGTGCCTGTAACTTAGACTCTCCCTAGCGTCGTTGACTGGCGTTTCCGGGCATGGTTTCCTTGCTCATTTTGTCCCTCAAGACGCCTAGTACATCCCTTACAAGTTTGTTGGTGTAATTATGAAACACACGGACGTATGGAACACACAGCATTTCAGTCTTTGACGTCCATTTAATGGCGGAAATATGCGCAAGATGAAATTTTGTGAGAGACATTTTTCATTGTTGGCAGGTGAGGTATCGCGCTGCGAAGCCCAAGTGCGCGAATTTAGATTCGCCCTGTATTTACGGAAAATGGCGGAAAAAAATGAAATAAATATATTGTCACTCGATAGTGACATTTAGATTTAGAGGTATCGGTATATGGGGGAAAAGATATCGTCGATGCACATATAATTTTTTGGGAAAAAATGAACTGCTCTAGTTGGTACTGACAATTCCGTGTGGCATTTTTGACGTTAGATCCCAGTAGGGCCTGGCTGGTGCGAGTCTTCAGGTGACGCCACTGGGGCGACTTGCGTGTCAATGATGATGACAACACAACATCCAGTCCCCGAATGGAATCGAACCCAGGCCCCGTAAGTGGCAACCCACCACGCTGTCCACTGTACTACGGAGGTGTCCTAGTTGGTACTGATGAAGTCTGATTGTACCCTGCTATATGCCCTATATGCTTACTCTCAGTGACATATCTACGAACTGATGGTTGTCCCAGTCCAATAAAGAGTAAAAAGGGTTACTTCGTACCTCGCTCCAAATCGGCCATGCCATAGCCTATCGCTAGATCACTTTTCATCAGAATACGTTGATTGATGACTAATCGTACATTGCACTTACGTGGGAGCATCTCTAACAGGCTTCGTAGAATACTGTGGAAATATGATGTGAAATGTGTTTTTGCATCTAACATTTTAGAATACGTAAAGGATGGTCTTGGTATGGTTAAAACTGGTGTCTCTAGGATTAATTGCAGTTGCGACACGTCATGTTGTCAGGCAGTCAAGACACGATAAAAACAGCCGAGCAAATCTGCTGTGAGAGAACAGCCTTGTCACCAGTCAACCTGTGAAATACAACTGCACCGAGCTTCTGGAATGGACTCTAGCGTATTGGATGGTGTTGTTAAGACCGCATCTGACATTAAATTGGCAAGTGACCTTATAAATAAAGATGGAGGTTTTCATTTGAACTCTGCTCGAAATCCTTGTCCTATCCTTGTCAAGAAACAAAGGGACAGTATTTACGCCTACCGCACCCGTTAGCTGTTAATATACAATAATTTCTGACCTCGGTCCTCTTTGGTTCTGTGATGGCAGTAGTGTTTATTGTGTGTGTGTGTGTGTGTGTGAGTGGTAAATGGCATGGAATCTGAGGTTTGGAACTGCCTTGCACAGCGCTTTGTTGCTACAGACCCATTGGCGGCTCTGACATAAGAGGCGGACTATAACCTCGGATTATCGAAGAATGGGAAAGAAAATTGGTTGTGGCCTTTCACAGGAGGAATTCAGCTTTTGTCGTATTTAGCTATGTCGGACACTTCGTAGACGCTCTGGAGGTATTTCCAACGATATAAGCATAAAATCATAGGTCACTGTTGTATGAAAGTTGGCTCGGTAAAACATACGAATTGCCCAACAATGTCTAGTGTACGCAACGATAGCGATGAAACGTGTGAATAACTGGTGTTTGCTACGCTTGGGCTGGTCTGTCGGACGGTAGCGCGCAGCACTTTATCGGAGAGCGTCGCCTCCAAATGGAGTTGCGTTCCACTGCAGTGACACAGCGCCCCAGAGGAGCCGCTAGTGGCTCTCTCGCACAGGCGTAGATTGACTATATCGACTATGCCAGCGCACCGAACCGGCGCTCCGACACCACTCAGGCTATTTTTCTTTTTACTTTTTTACTCTCTGGAACATGTCTTCATCAGAGATTTAAAACCCCACACGCGTATCAAAGCAGTTACTAAACATGTAACTCAGAGTCTCGTGGTTTTTTTTTTTTTTCTTCCCTCCTAACTCTTCGGACGTAAGAATTATGCGTGACCGTATTCGGCCAGGAACATCTTGGTCATTAATAACTAACTAATCTGACATTCACTGAGCAGGCACAACTATTTGAACGTTGAGGCCGGCAGATGCTGAAAATGTGACATTTTAGTCACTAATACTATCGAGTTGTGTCAAAATGGATCGAACAGAAAAAATTTATGGCGGGGAAGGAGGGGGGGGGGCAGAAGTATATGGTTGGAAGTGCGTTCGGGCACGTAACGCCTTTTAGAAATTAAGGTCTGTTATGTAGTATCATGCAGATAAAACAGGCAAAAGAAATAGGAATAAACTCGTTATGGAAGTGCCCCTATAAGTAGCCTCTAGGCTAACTGTTTGTCATGTCTTCATTCATCTGAGTGTTCTTACGAAAACTTCAGGCAGCTTTATAACCGTGTGTGCATATGTGACTTGATGTTCGTCTCATGATTCAACTATTTATTTGTTAAATTGATCTA
Source organism: Locusta migratoria (assembly GCA_026315105.1). Taxonomy (NCBI): domain Eukaryota; kingdom Metazoa; phylum Arthropoda; class Insecta; order Orthoptera; family Acrididae; genus Locusta; species Locusta migratoria. The sequence goes on along the minus strand of CM048744.1, from coordinate 467,082,141 downwards.
GTAAACAAATCTCAGCTGAAATGCAGAAGTTGTTTAAACCACCTCGAGAAGCTTACAAAGTCGTTTGACTTCATAAAGTACTAAAAGTTCCATTAGCACCTTCTTAACGTTTGTAACCGTAAGATGGCGGCGTAACGCTTCAGTAATAGCTGCGAGTTTGCCAGTCCAGTTGATGTATGTCTATCTCTCGCCATTCCACTTAAATCTGGAGGTTCGGTCCTGGAAACGTTCTTATGCCAGTTTCAGAGAAAAATGAATTCACTCAGTCTGACGTGTGTCATATAACAAAGTCTAATTCGTTCAGTTCTAAGTTCCAGTAAATTTATCATGCAAGGAACAGAATACAACCTCTATCAATGAAGTTGCCCTGTAACATTAACGTAGACGAACTATGAACTATAGTAACCTCACTGTCTTTCGAAATAAAAGACCTCCCATAACTATGCACTGCTGAGCTCTGCGATACATGTTCTGGAAACTTTGATAGAAGTCTTTCTTCGAGATGGTGTTCAAACGCTTCGCCACGTTTCGTCGGGTGTCAGGAATATCGTCAAATATTGATGAAGATTGTAATGGAACACTGAAACTGGTAGTTAAAAAAAAAACTATAATTACGACTACATAATTCTGTCTGTACATTGACAAAACATAAAAGGAAATTTGGAAAGAGAATTTTGTTAGCGACAGCAAAGGCCTTGGAAAGTTTGTTGAACGAAATCGATAGTTATATAGACTTCACATAGAAGAACGCCTAGATCGCATATTTTACTTCAGTAAAATATGCGATCTGGCGTTCTTCTATGTGAAGTCTATATAACAGATACTGATCGCTCCTCTTACGCGATTATGTCTTATGTTGATGAAATCGATAGTTTCTTAAAAAGAGGTTATAAGGTGACCAACCAAAGTAAAACTCTGTCAATGGAATACAGTCGGATTAAACCTTGAAATGTCATGGGAATAAGACTATGAAGTGAGATACTGAGAGTGGTAGATGGTTCTGCTATTTCTTCATTGCAATAATCGATAAGGTCTGAAGTGGAGGATATGGAAGGCAGACTGCCTGTAGCACTAAAATCGTTTTTGCAACGTAGGAATTAGTCAACATCGTATATAAGAGCTAGGAAATTTTTCTGTTGGCTTTCGTCTGGAGTGTAACCTTGCTCAAAAGTACAGTAATAACTAGGTAAATCCAGCTATGCTTCGCTGCAGCTCATTTTGACATGAAATGAATGAGAAAACAAATGAAAGAATTCTTTGTAACGTAGAGTCACCGAGAAAATACAGCAGTCACACCAATACCTTTCTGTGCGTTACTGTGGCTGTGTGGAACGAGTGGAAAATTAGGAAAGTTTTCTCGGAAAATCAGTTATTGTAATGCCAGAGAATTTACTGGTTTTTTTTTCCTTTATCGGCTTATACATAAAAATTAGAATATTTGTCGATTCTAGAGCATTCGACTTGAGACAAGCAGTCGTTTTCTACATTTTGTTCATCTGTTCTCCATCCCCTATCTGTCAGTCTATTCCCCAATCCGATTTTCTTCTCCCCCTCTTTCTGCTTCCTTCTCCTTGGCCTCGCGGGAGTGGCTGTTCGGTTCTAGGCAGTTTGTCAGGGATTACGCGAGCGCTACCGCTGGAGTTTCGTGTCCTCCCTCTTGTGTGTGTGTGTGGGGGGGGGTTGTTCTTCGGGTAGGTTTAAGTAGTTGTAAGCCTGGGGATCACAGACTACAGTAGTTTGCTCCCGTAGTTTTACAAACATTTGATTATAAATCAACCAACCAACTAACCTTCTCCTCGTCATCCCTCTAACCAAATTTAATAACTTAAAAAATTAGAAACTACAGATAAGAAAGTAATCAGCAACACAAAATGAAACAATACTGTAGCAATAATAAATAAAGAAGACAATCTTTGTGGGTCTATTGATTTTTGAATACATGCTAAGCCGCTACATCACTGCTGAAACACTGATACTACTACATTCGAGCTTTTCGAGGTAGACATAATCTTCCCGTAAAGTGAATGGAAAGATGCAATACATGGGAAGAAGTTAACAATTTTATTCGCAGAAATGACAGATCCCTTTTGTGCAAGCATCTTAATAAAATGGATTCTCATGCTGCACGTAACTGTATTATCGGAACACTATCAGATAGAAAACGTTGTCCCTATAAAGATAACTTTTACATGATTTGGTACTTCAAGTTATCAACCAGGTTCTGCCATGCAAGGTTGTGTATAGATGTGAATCGGTTTTTAAGTTTTAGAGATTGCCAATGCCCTGTTTCAAATTTGAAGACGACATGTTACAGACTAGGGCATCGAGTTACAGACTTTCGTCAGTAATATATAAAACTGAACTGTAAACGATAGGTACTAAAAAAAATAACTGTACCGTACCTGCAAATTTCTGCCGTTCTTCGTCATTTTGGTTGCTAACTTGTACATCGTAGCCTAACTCAAGTGGATTTTTACACCTCTGCTAGATATTTGGTTTTCTGCTCTATATCGTATTCACGATTTTGCATGAACAGAGATATAAGTCTCGTCTGACTTTCAGCGAAATGAAAGGACCCACCACCCGTGTCCCCACAGTGACCTTAAAATGTCAACGTGAAAGGGCGCTCCCACAATTTATAGGCCAGTAGATCTTTACCACTTTCGCTGCAGCGTCAGGCGCAGCGAAAGTGTTAATAACTGTCTCTGCTTTAGCGACGGTGAAGTCTTGTTCTTATACCGCTGTCTATGTGTATGTGTTGTCGACTTTGAGTATTCATGTCCAGTCTTCCTACTAGTTATCGAGTATAAATTTTTGTGCTAAACTATGCAATCGCGTTTGTGGAACAGCATTAATTCACGCCTCTTCAATTCAAGAGTCACGAAACACTCAGATTATTTGTGTTCCAAAAAGTGGCTGGTGATTTGTAACTCCCCAGACATTAACTTAAGGTAGGTACTGTTATCATTTTATGTTTAAAGATTAGGGATATTAGCTAATAGTATGGGATCTGCGTAGCGATTTGAAACAATACGCCATCCATGATTTTATTTGGATTGGAGGAGTTGACATGGTCTTCCTGACTTAGATATTATGAAGTTGTTTGTTATGTAATAAAAGGATATTATCTAAAAACTATGTAGAGACAAACATTTACCTCTAATATAAATAAAATACCAAATTTTACTCATTCAGATAGAAGGTATAAAAAATTCAAATATCTTGGATTTATAATTAACGAAAATGGGTAGAAAAATCTGTTATAAATGATAGGACCGCGCGGGAGAAGCCGAGCGGTCTGGAGCGCCACGTTACGGATCGCGCGGCCTCCCGCGTCGGAGGTTTGAATCTTCCCTCTGACATGGATATGTGCGTTGTCCTTAGGTTAGTTTAACTTTAAGTCGATTATAAGTCTAGGGACTGATGACCAAAGTAGTTTGGTCCCATAGGATTACAAACATTTGAACATTTTTGAATAAATGATAGGACTCACAAAATGGAGAGGACGTACTGACACACACAAAATATTTATAATAAAAAATGCATATCAAGAGCCAGCGGCTATGTCGCGGTGGATACATCGTTTTTGGTGTTGATAACCGGAATTAAGCACTGTCGGACCTGACTAGCACTTGGATGCGTCACGCTGCATGTCTGCTTAGCGCTGTTGGTTGGCGGGATGCAATCAGCCATTGTGAAGCCAACTGAAGAGCTTCTTGACAGAAGTACAGGCTGCGCTCACGAATTTTGGGTCGCTATAAGGTTCTGTTTTCAGAAGGAATTGATGATGTGAAGTGATCTTGAGATAGGATGAAAATGTTTTGAAAAAAGAAGAAGAAGAAGAAGAAAGGAAAAAAGTCTGAAACTGCCACGTGGTTGCTACCATGTCAAATCGGATTTCACATTTACGACGATAACAAAATTTAGCATTGTACTACAGGACACATTCCGTGTTGGCTTCTGTGTCGGGTTATTCGGCCGACGTTTCTTTGATGATTTTTCTGACGCTTCGTCAACAAGAATGGCTGGAATTGTGGAAAATTTACGCTGCATTGCTGGTGGTCGTCAAACAAACGTCGGCCGAAGAATCCTAGTCAAAAACCAGCTGGGAATCTGTCAACAAATGGCCACGAAAGCCACAACAGTTTTGTAATGGATTATTTGTTGATAATTGTACTGACTTTCTGTACAAAAGGGAACTGTCAAATAGTAAGTTATTTTGCCTGACCATTGATTTTAAAAATAATTTCGATGTTTGGCAGGCATTGCCTCGAAACGCTATTGCGAATAATTATCGCAGTTCGGTTTCGTAGTCCTGTCACTTCGCGATATGCGAGAACCTCGCTTCTGGCAATTATGATGTAAGACACAGCTTTGTTTTATCGATGCCAATTGATCTGATTGATAAAGAATATCCCTCTGATATTTATAGAGTTAGGGACAGATCTAACAGAACACGTGGACAATGTGTAACTGCTTAATGCAGTTAGATACAGGAACAGTTGCTGCAGTCGTGGCGGTTTATCGTCGAACAGGAAATAACAGGAAAGTATATACGAGTAAACCTACTGGGGATATCCTTGAAATGCAGGCAGAACCTTTGTACACAATCTGAGTTTCAGGAAGTATATGTCATCAGTAACCCCTGTTCGATCAAATTTTCTCCAAAGAAAAGCTTCCCCTCAAACAGGATACGTGCGTACGCCTGTGTGAGTGTGTGTGTGTATGAGAGAGAGAGAGAGAGAGAGAGAGAGAGAGAGAGAGAGAGAGAGAGAGAGAGAGAGAGAGGGGGGGGGGGGGGGCGGTGGGAGGAGGAGTGAAAGACCACATAGTTTCCTGACAAGCGCGTGTATGGGAACTATGTGTCATGCAATATCGCTACGCAAAGAATTTGTTTTGTCACAGATCAGCATACGCCTTTTCAAATATTAGTAATGACTGATCATTACTTGTTTCAGACGCGTAAGGTATAGAAATTGGAAGTGCAACATCCGCTATAAACTTCAGAAGTTGTGGAGTTCTTCAGTTACCTTAGAAATAATTTAATAGTTACACTTATTAGTGATGAATCAATTTATAATAATTAATCATATTTTTTCTTGGGAGTTACTCCTGAAGACCTTATTTTAGATCTGCTCACTGTCAAGAATAGAAATGTTGTCAACCTATTTACGCTTTTGGCCAGGGTTTTAGAATTAGAAAATTTTATTTGGAACCCCTCGCTTAACATAAAAATATATTTACCGTTCCTTTAATGTGATGTGTAAAAATATTTGTATCGTGTATCTTTCGGAAGCGCCTTACCCATCATATATATAGCGTAAATTACTTTATCAGTGAACTGTTTTAACCCAGGCAGCTAGAAGATTTCTCTTTTATGGGCACTGTGGAATTCGACAGCTGAGGTTGTGGAGACTGATAAAAAGAGCACTCGAGATTAGCTGCGGAGCTTCCGTGGGGCACTCCAGGAACTGTCAGATTACAAGCCCCTCCCGTTTCTTGTGCGCCTGCTACAAAGCCACAGCGGCGCAGCTGCCGCTACCACCTATCGAACGTGACTGGCCCCTCTAATGGAAACTTCTTTTACTGCATCGACAATTTGTTGTTATACGATAGATTTTGTAGCAGCAGTAGGCTGCGGAGTGGAGTGTTGCTGAGGCGCAACAAAGTTTTTGTGGTAAACGTAAATTTATAATGTAATACAACTGTGCTCTACCTCAACTTTCTTTACAGAGATGCAATCCTATAAGTGAACAATAATAATAATAATAATAATAATAATAATAATAATGTGTGCACAGAACAAGAAAATCTCAAAAAATAAAAATAGAAGCACCGTCTTCAATAGCTTAATCAGATGGGCTACAATAAGTGTAATTAAAGTACATAAAATTTCACATGCACTGTCGGACATCGGATTCACGCAATTAAGTGCTAAAGGAAAGGAGTTTAGGATGAAGAAATAAAAAGCTTGGATTTTGCCGATGAAGTTGTGATGCTGTCAGAGACAGCAAAGGACCTGAAAGAGCAGTTGAACGGAATGAACATCTCCTGAAAGAATTGTTTAAGATGATCATTAACAAGATCAAAACAAGGGTAATGGAATGTAATCTAAAAAAATCAGGCAGTGATTGATGAATCAGATTAGGTAAAGAGACAATAAAAGTGCTAGAGGCATTTTGTTACTTGGGCAGTAAAATAGCATACGATGGTCCCAGTACAGATGACATAAAATGTAGAATGGCAATGAGAAGAAAAGCGTTTCTGAAAAAGAGAAATTTGTTAACATCGAATATTAAGTATTAGGAGGTCTATCCTGAAGGCATTTGTGTGGAGTGTTGCCTTCTATGGTAGTGAAACGTGGATGATAAATGGTGCCGACAGCAAGAGGATAGAAACTTTTGATTTGCGGTGCTACAGACGAATGCTGAAGATTAGGTAGGTAGATCGCGTAAGTAATGACGAGGTACTGAACATAATTGGGAAGGGAAAATTTCTGGCATACATTAACAGTAGGGATCGATTGGTAGGACACAATCTTAGACATCAGTGAATCGTAAATTTAGCATTGGAAGGTAATGTCTGGGGGGGGGGGGGGGAATCGCAGAGGGAGACCAAGAGACGACTATAGTAAGCAGTTCAGATGGATGTGGGTTGTCGTTCTTATGAGATGAAGGGGCTCGGTCAGGACTGAGTAGGGTGGAGAGCTGCATCAAACCAGTCTCCGGACTGAACACCAGAACAACAACAGCAACAAAGTGGATTATGTATCAGAAGTAGGGTTTTCGTTGTTGGTTTGAGCACGGGACACGCAGCACAATCCGCAGTCACTGAGTGTGCACTCCAGCACACTTCTGAAGCACCGGGACAACTCTGTGCAGTCGACGACAGTACACCCATGTCGTCTCCCAGCTTGTCGCCAGTCCTCTTCTTCCTACGCCATACAGATAAATATAAACATTTGTAGATTGGCTGAATATCAGATGAAAGTACTTTGAAAATCTCTTGTTTTCAGGCATATTTGTTGGCGTGTTTTGTGTAAATGGAGTGCCATTCATATCGCTGCGTTACCCTCAGTGAACTCTATACAACCTGGATATGTAACTCGGCCTGCACATTAATATGTTTATCGTGTGATTTGCCATTGTTCGCGTGTTTTAATTTGGCTATAGTTTTTTTCCGTAAGTTTGTACATGACAAAGAATTGTTTCCTTACTTCTTGTTTTGAACTTTATGTCAATATACTACGTAAAAGGCTACAATGGGAAGCAAGAAACGAAATATGAAGATATACGGACGACACGCTCTGATACCTGAAGTTCAGTATTCAGTTAGTATAGAGATCTGTGCTTTTACCTAAAGATTATCATAGTTTTGACTTTATGTGCTAGGAGCGCTGATGTTCCGCCACGTGACGTGGCGACCCGCGAGCTGAAGTTTGTGAATCAGGCTCGCAGATCACCCACGTTTGTACATGCACTGGACGCCGTGTACGTAGGAATGTCTGCGACTACAAGAAAGAACGACTTAGGACCCCACACACGCGCGGCGACGGATCGCATCAATGCATCGCATTGGCGACCGATCGAATCGTAGATCGCACGTGTGTCGACAAATCACAGCGATCGCTCGTCGATCGCTGATCACATGGAAATCCCAGGCAATCTAGCATATCGCATGCGATTCGTGAATGCAATACGGCTGCCTAGCTGCTTAGCAGCGACGTGTGCCAAAATGTCTGTAACATGTTTCTTTAGTTAGTAAACGTGTTTGTGAGTTGTTTCGTTTCGCTTTTCCCACCTTCAATAATAACAACTCTACGTTAGAAAAAATAGTTATTCAGGGATCACGAACTATTCCGAGCAATGGAGGCCAGCGTTTTTACTTATATTAAGAAAGTAAAACGAAATGCACCCTAAAATTTCTGCAGTGATCAACGTTTGGACTTGGTAGGATGTTCATAGTAACAGCCAAGCAACACAGTTCCATCTGATGATTTTGATTTACTTATTAAACAATTGCACGTTTTATTAAAAATTTTAACTTTGAAACAGGTTCCATAATATTAAGTGGATATTTTAATTTAATTGTTCGGGGCAAATCAATAGAGCTATTATGAAGTCCCTAGTCGTTCCATACAAACTAACTCCTTTTAACAATTTATAGTCGTAGTAAACAGCAGTGCGCGTATTTGAAATGTTTCGATACACACATCGAGATGGAAAAACTAATTGTGTAGTGTAATTACTTGCAGTTAAACTATAAGGCGAATCAATAAAAAGGAATTGAGGTCTAATAAACGGAAACCAAACGTATTACTACACTAGTAAGATGTAGGCCTATACAACCAACTTGACGGAACTAAAACTGTAACGTAATCAAAACTTCAAAGGAAAACCGATTCAAAACAAGTTCAATTAATCACAATTCCCGTTTTTAAAATCTTTGTTTTTACGGTATTTTCCTGACGATGCATAAATCTACTGTTAAAAATAAAAGAGCCTTTTCCATTCTAGAATTTGCCGACACAGGCGCGTTTGTAATTTTCGTAGAAATTGCTTGACAAATCGCTTATGTGTGCGAGGTGGAGGCGAGCGACGGATTGCAGCAATTCGTCGCTCGAGTGTGGGGCCCTTTAACATACGCTCGCCTGACGCAAATGTACGCCGTACTTCCACAGCGTGCCGGCCTTAGACCCCGCTGCAATGAATTTCATCGCTGTCAACGGCGCGTTATTTCCTGGGCGTGTATCTGAGCTAGCTGCGGGCAGCACTTGACACAGCATGTCGTCAACCGCTCGCCTGTCTCCAACGTCTGGGCCTTAACGCAGCGAGGTGTACAAGGATGTCATTTCATGCGGATCACTTAGCCAGGTGACGATTATAAACAATAGTAAAAAATAAAAGTATTAACTACGTGGGAATAATCTGGGTAAGTTGTTCCAGGCAGTACCGGGATAAATCGACGAAGACCACGGGGGGGGGGGGGGGGGGTTGGCTCTAAGATGTATAAGTGGCATCTGCATGAAAACAAGTCAAAAATAACTCTTTCTGCATTTTGATGTGCCTCTATCTCCTTGTGAGGACCGTGGCAGTTTGCCTAGTGGAGTTATTGTAGAAACAACACCCAGTCGCGTGGGATTGCCGTGCAGTCTGGGGTGACACGGGTCGCGTGACCCCTCGCGTCGGACGTTAGAGTCCTCCCTCGTGCGTGCTTGTGTGTGTGTGTGTGTGTGTGTGTGTGTGTGTGTGTGTGTGTGTGTGTTTTGTCCTTAGCGTAAGCTATTTTAAGTAGTTCGTAAAACTAAAAACCGATGACCTCAAAAGTTTGGCCCCTTACGATTACAAAAAGCTGTGCAAAGCTACTTCTGGGGTATGGGTACCACCCGTATATTCACACGTTTTTTTATCTGACTTTGGCCTAAAAAGCCGAAAGCCGGTTCAGAACGAGGTAAAAGATATTGTGGAATATAATAGGACGTATTGAAGATTATAATATCACACTTGGAAACATATGTTTCGTACAGAAATCCATTACACGATATTGAACTTTTGCATTGTTTACTTATTTAACACTTTAATGCTTGACTTTTTATTTCAATCTATAAGAATTACCTCGATTAATGTATAGTGCGTATATACTAAGAAAAATATTGAAAAAATCCTTAAAATCATCTTGCACTACTAGGAACAAATTCATAGTTTGTCAGCTATATAGTGCTTCCATGATGTACCCGATGTAGTAAATGTCATTATTATGCCTCTTATCTTTCCAGAGAGTAACTCATAATGCAACAGTAGTATGTGATTGACTACTTTCACATTGCAAAAGAGGAATACTAATGTAAGCAAACGCACATGTTAGGAGTCACCAACTGTCGAAATGATTCAGTAGCACTCTGCAATTTATAATTTGTAGGACGACCTCAAAAATGTTCAAATGTTTGTAGAGTGTGTGGGACTTAACTACCTATGAACTACCTTATACTAAAGACGGCACAAACATCCATGCCCGAGGGAGGATTCGAACCCCGACGGGGAACGGCCTCATGTATCGTACCATAGTGCCTGAATGCGCTCGGCTGTTCCGCCGCGGCTTAGGACGAGCTACCAGCATATGTAAAACTATGTATACAAGCATCTACAAATGAATTTGTGGTAAAAGATATAATGGAAAAAATAAGGTATGTAGCTGATCAGCTACACTATGCATTAAAGGGTTAAGAAAGGTTTCAAAACAGATGATAGTTATTTTCATCAAGAAGCAAATTTTGTTGTTCAGATTAGGCTGTGTAAGAAGTGTAGGCTTTCTTAAACTTGACTAATTTTACAAATATTTTAATCATTTGAATTTTTATTATTATTAACAATAACCACTTACAAAAAGAAAGTTCGTGGGTTACGCCATGGTGCATCGTAGGTTTTTTATCTGTTACTTTTCACTTCTTTCACCTAGGACAATGTTGATACGGAAAAAAAGCCGAGTTGTACAGTGGTTCGGTATCTACGTTAAACTGTAGATCCTCCAATAACAGTCTGGGTAAGTTAGTTCAAAGGTCGAAGGAAACCAGCAGCATTCAATCTCCAAAAGGAAATGTTCTAATGTTTGTAAACGTACTGGACCAAACTGTTACGGTCATTAGTTCCTAGACTTACAAGCTACTTAAACTAACTTACATTTAGTACAACACACTCATGCTCGAGGTTCGACTCGAATCTTCGGTGGGAACGGCCGCCCAGTCCGCAGAATGACGCATTAGACCATGCGGCCGTTCTTTGCGGTTCTCCAACAGGACCATACGTAGGAAAGCACTATGGTGTTCAAAACAAACTTCGGATTGATAACTGCGTACATTTTATTACGAATAAGTAATATGACAATATTAAAAAAAAGTTCAAATATTTGTAAATCTTTCGGAGTCAACTGCGCTGTTATCAGTCCGTACCTTAGAAACCACTTAAACTAACCCAAGAACAACACAAACACCCATGTCCGAGGGGGCCTCGGACCCCCGACGGCAAACAGCCACACGGCGCCCCAGTGCGCATGGCTAATCCCCCGCAGCGAACATTTCTTTTTCTTTTTTTTTTTTTTTTTCATACATAAATAACACACAAAATCATTACTATAAACATTTGATAAATGTGTACATTTATGAGCAGACAATGACAGAGCAGTAGTTACACTAATGGCACAAAGTACCGGTGTGACTAGTCGGCAGTTTGACTGCTAGGTTTAGCACGCGATAACGACGCCTGCGGCTATTTCTGCCGGATCGGGCGTGTATTTCGGGCCCGACATGACCCGCGGCGCTCCCCCGTGAACCGTCGAGGTGTTTGTTTTGAGCGCTCTCGCCGCCCGCCGCCAGGTTTACACCAGCTGCTGATCGATTTTGCACGTGCGGCCCGGAAAACACCTCTTCCGGCGCGACGCGGCGCGCGCGGGCACGATCCATGTTTGTACAGCTGCCTCCCATCTGCAGCAGACTGCCTCACCGTCAGGGTCACCACATTTTTTTGCCTTAGAAACACAAGGAAAAAGAAGGACGGAAGGAAGATTAGGGTCTAATGTCTCGTCGACATGGTAGTCATTAGAGACCGAGCACTAGCTCGCATAGTATTTGTCTGGGTGGGAAGAAATCGGCCGTGGCCTTTCAGGGGAACCAAACCGGCATTTTCCTAGAATCATTTAAGGAAATCACGGAAAAGACACGTTAGGATGACCGGAAGTGGACTTGAACCGCTGTCCTCCCGAATACGAGGGCTGTGTCCCAGTGTTACTGCGGTCACTGCCTCTCTCAGTAAGTAAAGCAAAGGGTTCCATTCGTATCAAAATCGAAGTACATCAAGATATATACTCCGCAATCCACCGTAAAGTGCGTGGCGGGGTTTATACTGTACAACTACTAGCCATTTCTCTTCCTATTTCACTCCCAAATAGAACGAGGGGAAAAAGAATGTCTATACGCCTCTGTACGAGCTCTAATTTATCTTGTCTTTGTGATCATTACGCGAAATATAAGTAGGCGGCAGGAAGATCGTTCTACACTCAGATTCAAATTCCGGCCCTCTAAATTTCCTCAACAGAATTTCTCTAAAAGGACGTCGTCTTTCCTCCAGCGATCCACATTTGAGTTCCCGGAGCATTTCCGCAACACTCGCATTGGTCGAACCTACAAGTAACGAAGCTAGCTGCTCGCCCCTGCACTGCTTCTATATCCTCCTCTAAACTGATCTGCTGCGGGTCCCATACACTTGAGCAATACTCAAGTCGTGGTCGTACAAGCGTTTTATATGCGGTCTCCTTAATAGATAAAGCACATCTTCCCAAAATTCTCCCAATAAACCGAAGTCGGCAGTTCGCCTTACAACTGTCCTTACATGTTCGCTCCATTTAATATCGCTCTGCATTGCTACGCCTAGATATTTGAACGACGCGACTGCATCAAGAAGCTCACTACTAATGCTATGTTCGAACATTATGGAATTGTTTTTTCTACTCATGTGCATCACATTACATTTTTTCTACATTTAGAGCTCGTTGCCATTCTTCACACTAACTATAAATTTTGTCTAAGTCATTCTGTATGCTATTACAGTCAATTAAAGACGACACCCTCCCATAAAAAACCACAGCATCATCAGCAAACAGCCGTAAATTACAAGTTACTCTGTCCATCACATATATATATATATATATATATATATATATATATATATATATATATATATATATATATATATATATATATATATAATAGCCGTCGTATCACACTCCCCTGGAACTATGGAAAGCTTCACACTCACTTACCAAATATCATGGCATAGGCACGTACTATCATGTGGGTGCCTCCTCTCGCCCTACCGACTGCTGTGAGACGTTGTGGAACTTATAAACTAAGTTCCTGATACTGCTCTAGACACAACTGACTAAATAGTTTGAAGAGCAGCTGCCACTGTACAGAACATGCGTTCCGTGAAATCTCAGATGGGGGTAAAATTTTTAATTTTTTGTAAAGTTGTGCGATCAAACGTCAGTGGTCATGACTCACTAGACTTGCAAACTATTTAAACTAAGTTATGCTAAGGATAACGCGCGCGAGCGCAGCGTGCGCCCATTTCCGCGCGGCCTTATCACCTTCAGACACCGCAGAAACAGAGGCCAAAATGGATGCACATGATCCCAGAGGAGCTCAACATACAGCGCACTTTCCAGACACTAGGGGCCCATCACACAAGAGTACAGCTTAGACCGTAACAGACACACCAGCGCTTCCGACCACACTTTCTTGGCAGGTCGGATCCAGTGAATGTGTTCTGTGCGAGGGACGGCTTCTTTCGGCATGGTGCAGTTGAAATCATATTCCACCATTGTTTCAGTGCCCGTACCTTCTGATTGGCGACAAATGCAAGCCGTTGTGCGCCATGACGTTGTGTAAACAGTACGCGCTGCTAGCTCCCATACCTCATGGAAACACTGTTCCTACGGAAGGGGCGACTAGCACGTCTTGTGTTGCATTGAGTCGTGATCTGTTGCACTGTTGGCCTTGTCTAACTATTGACGATCCGTCTCTTATGTCGCCGGTCGCGTTCATCGAGGGCGCCTGGACGACCGGTACTTAGTCTGTTGTGGACTGTGACAACCTTATTCATCCATTCACAATACACCCTGGACACGGCCGAACTTTGAAGACGAATTCCTTCTCCACTGCCGAAATGAAAATTTCCGTGCGCTGGGCATAGATAAGTAATATCCCAATTCAACTGCGTCAGCTAAGAACTACGTTGCGTGTTGCACAATCACGTATCAACAGGTCTACTACACAAGCGCAACTGGGAAAAGGAGTAGTGTGGTGCACAGACAATACACCTGTGCTATCTGTGCCGCATTATATCACGACTTTATTTCTTAAATGTTGTCCGCCTCCGTAGTCAAGTGGACAGCGTGGTAGATTGCCACCTATGGGACCCGATTCGAGTCCCGGTTGGTGGAGTGGGTGTTGTGATATCATCATCATTCCAACATAATCGAAGCGCAGTCGCCCAAGTGGCGTCACCTGGAGACTTGCATCAGGCAGGCCGAACATATCCCAGCTGGGGTCTAACGGCCAAAAATGTCACATTAAATCATAGTTCTGAAATGTTACCAAATTCAGACATTGTGACCGTTCTTAGAGGTGATCACCCCTATCGTCTAGTTCTGGCACATAGATATTTCGGCAATGTTGTTGGGTACTTCAAGAGTCTTCAGATATAAGAGGCAATCAAATGAAAACCGAACACCTGTCACGTCGATACCATGCGCCGTATTGTAATACAATTTTGCAGGTGCATTCAGTGATATGTATATTGTCTACAACAGGCGGGAGCTGGCACTCATTTGCGTCTCCGATGCTTGCCTGTGGGCACCCCCTTTCTCTCTCCACCTCTCCGCAAACACACACATTTGAAAAAACATGCAAAATAGTTCATACTGCGTTTGGCATGTCCGAGGCAACATATAATTGTTTTTTCAGAAATGAGAGTAAAAAATCCAAAGTTTAGGAGTAGTCTTACTGACATTTACGTGACTGAAACATTGTTTTTGATTACCAGTAAACTCACTCTGCGCACTGAGATGTTAAAAAAATCAGTTGTTGAGTGTTAAAAACAGATGTATCTTTGTTTTTCATAAGTTCTAGGCTAGATTTGAACATAACACTCCGCACCTAGATTATATGTATTAAGCTGATAGGTGTTTAATAAAAAAAGAATAAATTTTTGCTGATACTTTGTTCTGTATTCGTTATGAGGAAATTACACAGACAAGCGTTATACATTATTTTCTGTGGACCTCTCCCCCCTCCTTTTTACAACCCAGTTCTCCACTGAACAGAACGACAGATTTTGGAACTTCTTACTGCTTGTACCTGCTGTAAGTATGTAGTGTATTACTTTGCAGCGCTGTTGCGCCCATTGCGGCGTTACTTAGTGATTACATTATTCATTACTGTACCTATATCGAAATATTGGAAGTCAAACACTTTTCTATTATGTACCGGTATCACCTGTACTCTGCCGCAGCGGATTGGCCGCGCGTACTGGAATGCCGTGCTGCGGTGCGTGCGGCCGTCTGCCGCCGGGGTTTCGATTGCCCCCTCAAAAAAATGTTTCAAATGTTTGTTAAGCTTATGGGACTTAACTACGGGGTCATCAGTCCCTAAACTTACAAACTACTTATGAACTACTTACGAACTAGGACAGCACAAATATCCATGCCCGAGGGGGGATTCGAACGCCCGACCGTAGTGGCCGTGCTGACCGTGACTGGAGCGCCTCAGTCACCTCGGCCACCGTGGCCGGCATTGCCCCCTCGGGCGTGGGTGTTTGTATTGTCCGTAGTTTAGTTTACCTCAAGTAGTTTGTAAGCTAGAAACTAATAACTAAGCAGTTGAGTCCCATAGATATACAAACATTTGAACATTTTCACCTGCACTTGTACATGTCTCACGTTTTCTGAGGGGGAAGGGGGTGGGGGGGGAGGGCGTGAACTAAAGATTCAAGCTCAGAGAACTCGAAGATAAATGGGATGAAATTTCCCTCGCTGAGAAATATAGGTAGGCAGCATGATTGTTTTAATTATTAATAATTGACAAGCAAACTTTAGTGTAACGAGATGCTGCATAAAAACATGCAGAGTAGCATGACTTCAACTGCTTGTTATGAGCTTGCAGTTAATACATTTTAATTCGATGCCACGTTGTTCTTACACAAAAAAGGCTACACTCCCCCACTTTTTATGCCCTTATTGAAATGCATCGTGAATATTTGTTACGTTGTCCTACTAAAATAGTTGCGGCTTTGCAAAGAATAGCGAATAAGAGAATGTGAGCTGCGGGCGCATCATGCCCGCACGACAATACAAATTACTATTTTGCTTGCCGCTGCGGAAAATCCGTGCGCATTGGGGCGCCGTGTGCGGTGCGCGCGGTCGTTCGCCGTCGGGGGTTCGAGTCCCCCCTCGAGAATGGGTGTTTGTGTTTTCCTTAGGTTAGTTTACCTTAGTTTAAGTAGTTTGTAAGCTAGGGACTAATAACCCAGTAGCTGAGTCCGATTTGAACATTTGGACATTTTTAAACTATTTTTCTCAAGGGGAACTAATGTGCCCAGACCGGGTTTATAAAGTATGTTGCGAGTATAGTACGCAGATAAAAAGTTTGACCGGGTGAACAGGGACATTTAATCCTTTCATCGATTTTTTGGGGTAAAAAAAAAAAACGTAAAGCAGTCAACAATCCGAAGATTGGTTTGAACACCACAGTGCTTTACTAGGCATGGCCCTGTTTGGAGGTGGTATGCCGTTGCCTTCCTCCGACCTTCGAACTGACTTACCCAGCCAGTTATAGGGGGACCTACAGTTTAACGTGGGTTCCGAACTACGGTGCTACTCGGTATTTTTCACATGAGCAATACTGCCAGATGTGAAAGAAGTGGAAAGTGACAGATAAAAATCCTAGGACCTGGCGGGGATCGAACACGCGACCTTTGGATTTGTAGTCAGGCACTCTACCACTGTTCAACCGAGGCGCACTTTTTGGGGTAATAAGCGAGAAAAAGTTTTGTAAATGTTTGAAATTATTCGTAAAGTGATTTTTTCATTCTAGAGTTGTGGATGAAACAATATTTCTCTCATCTGATTGAACTTTACGTAATATCATACCTCTTCAGGAGTAGAATATGACATTTAAAATGTGTAATGCGAATTATTCAAAATAAAATTGTTCTTCAGCTCAGAAGCAGTTATATAGATGGCGTGTAATAGGTCGGGAACCGTGTCCCAGATTCAGAGTTTTAGTAATGTAGAGTTTGACCGAAAATTGGATATTATATACTAGTGAAACTTTCTGGCAGATTAAAATTGTGTGCCGGAACCGGGACTCGAACCTGGGACCTTTGCCTTTCGCGGGCAAGCGCACTACCGACTGTGATATCCCGACACGACTCACGATGCCGCCTCACAACTTCACTTCCGCCAGTACCTCGCCTCCTACTTTCCGAACTTCACAGAAGCTCTCCTGCGAACCATGCAAGACTAGCACTCCTGGAAGAAAGGATATGGTGGAGACATGGCTTAGCCGCAGCCTGAGGGATGTTTCCAGAATGAAACTTTCACTCTGCAGCGGAGTGTGCGCTGACATGAAACTTCCTGGCAGTGGCTAAGCCATGTCTCCACCATATCTTTTCTTCCAGGAGTGCTAGTCTTGCATGGTTTACAGGAGAGCTTCTGTGAAGTTTGGAAAGTAGGAGGCGAGGTGCTGGCGGAAGTAGAGTTGTGAGGCAGTATCGTGAGTCGTGTCGGGATACCACAGTCGGTAGTGCGCTTGCCTGCGAAAGGCAAAGGTCCCAGGTTCGAGTCCCGGTTCCGGCGCACAATTTTAATCTGCCAGGAAGTTCCATATTAGCGCACACTCCGCTGCACAGTGAAAGTTTCATTCTTCATATACTAGTGTTTTCTTGTTCTGTTAGTATACCTCTGTGACTAAGTGAACAGTTCCCTCTTCAGCGGAGTGTGCGATATTTTGCAACTTCCTAACGAACTGAGTGCTGCACCCCGATACGAACTCGGAACCCGCTGTTGCCGACTGACCCGTCCAGGCATAAAACACTCTGTGTGGGATTTGATTGAGTACACGAGGTCTTTGTCCTCGTCAGTGAGGTAATATTTCTGGGAAGTTGTGACGTGTACTTTGCTCGCGCATCAGCTGCCAGAAATGCTGGTCTGAGCAGTGGGACGTGCATCTGTTGACCGTGTCGAGCAGAGTGTTCGGCTGGCCGCCTACGCACGCGTCTGAAACCGGCGTCCACTCGCATACGTAATCGGCGAGCGCTCCGCTGATTTGAGGTGAGGCGAGCTTAGAATTGTAGATGAGAGAGCGCGGGCATTCACGCGGCGTCCGTAGCCCGCGGCAGGCGAGTCGCTGTTCCAACTGGGCGAGCCGGTCGCGTGCGATCACCGCTAAAAGCGGCCACCAACGCCCTCACCGTGGGCGCTCTGCACTATACACCTCTCTGTCCTGTGCCAGTCGTATTGTAACAGTCACAGCCTGGCCCTGGTGCCTAGTTGATTATTATACGGCGTCATTTTTTTCCAGCCAGTTCAAACTCAAGGGATCATCGAGGATAGGACACGGAGGAAAAATGGTTTAACGCAGCGCTGCTATCGCAGGTATCTGCCATTCCTTCTCACTGGCTGAAGTTTCTGGATTTTTTTTGCTGAATTTATAACTTGTATGCAATAATAATAATAATTTCGTGTGGTTCAGTGGCCTGGTGCAAGTCTTTCGATTGGACGCAACTCCGGCGACTTCCGTGTCCCTAACCTACCTCCAGTTATCGAACCGGGTAAAGGGTACCTACAGTATAACGTGGACTCCGAACCACGTGTCGTTTCTGGCGATTCCTCACATAATAGATAGGTGAAGACTGCGTTAACACGCAGACTAAAAATTTCTACATCAGACCGGGGATTCGAACCCGCGACCTTTAGGTTTGCAGTCGAGCACCACCAAGCACGACACTTGTGTGTAAAAATCTATAGCTGGAATTTGATTGTCTTCAGACTGGAGACTGGTTTGACGCAGCTCTCCACCCTACTCTATCCTGAGCAAGCCTTTTCATCTCCTCATAAGAACGGCAACCCACATCCACTTGAATCAGCTTACTATACGCGTCTCTTGGTCTCCCTCTGCGATTTTTACCCCACACACTTCCCTCCAATGCTAAATTTACGAATGTGTCCTACCAAGCGATCCCTTCTTTTAGTCAGGGTATGCCAAAAATTCCTTTTCTCACCAATTCTGTTCAGTACCTCTTCATTAGTTATGCGATCTACCCACCTAATCTTCAGCATTCTTCTGTAGCACCACATTTCAAAAGCCTCTATTCTCTTCCTGTCCGCACAGCTTATCGTCCATGTTTCACTCCCGTACAAGGCAACACTCCACACAAATGCCTTCAGAAAATACTTCCTTACACTTAAATTAATATTCGATGTTAGCAAATTTCTCTTTCACAAAAATGCTTTTCTTCCCATTGCCAATCTGCATTTTATATCCTCTGTACTGCGACCGTGTAGAACATTCAATAAACCAAAAAAATTTTAAGCTGGAATTTAAAAACATTTTTTGTTTTATTTAATGTTCTACACCTACATACATACTCTGCAATCCACCGTAAGGTGCGTGGCGGAGGGTACACTGTACCACTACTAGGCATTTCCTATTCCATTCCCAAATAGAATGAGGGAAAAAAATGCTTATATGCCTCCGTACGAGTCCTAATTTCTTTTATCTTCTCATTGTGATCATTACGCGAAATGTAAGTAGGTGGCAGCAAGATCGTATTACACTCAGCTTCAAATTCCGGACCTCTACATTTCCTCAGCAGAAATTCACGAAAAGAACGTCATCTTTCCTCCTACGATTCCTAATTGATTTGCTGGAGCATTTCAGTGACACTAGCGCGTTGGTCAAACCTACCAGTAACAAACATAGTTGCACGCCTCTGAACTGCTTCTATGTCTTCCTTTAAACTGATCTGCTGCGGGACCCTAAATACTTCAGCAATACTAAAGACTTAGTCGTACAAGCGTTTTATACGCGGTCTCCTTTACAGATGAAGTACATCTTCCCAAAATTCTCCCAATAAACCGAAGTCGGCTGTCCGCCTTACAGCTGTCCTTACATGTTCCTACCATTTCTTATAGCTCTGCAATGATACGTCTAGATATTTGAACGACGCGACTGCATCAAAAACCTCACTACAAATACTGTATTCGAATATTATGCGATCGTTTTCGCTACTCATGCCTATCACGTTAAATTTTTCTACATTGAGGTCTAACTGCCATTCTCCGTACCAACTATAAATTTTATCTAAGTCATCCTGCATGCTGTTACAGTCAGTTATTACACACTAATTTTGGTAATGATACTGTCAAAACGTAACAAACACGTGAAATTTAATTCCAGTAGTATTGTGCTTATTGCAAGGAAAAAAAAATTAAATAGAACACCAAACAAGAGATCTTTTTGAACAATTCTTTTTTATATTATATTTACAACACAACAAGAAAGAAGTGAATTTTAGCGTTTAGTGGAGCAGAATACGGTAAAACTTAATGCAAGGAGAGATACACAGCCCACTTTAACATCCGATGCATTCAAATAAAGCGTCGTTTCTCCTAGCCTTTCCTGTTTTTCAAACAAATATTGGCTCACCACTAATTTCAGCCGCGGTGAAGTGGCGCCTTGCTGCGAAGCGTGCGGTTACTTGTTGTCGGTGGTTCGAGTCCTCCCTCGGGCGCGGTTACTTGTTGTCGGAGGTTCGAGTCCTCCCTCGGGGGCGCGCGCGTGTGTTTGTGTTTGTGTGTGTGTGTGTGTTATCCTTAGTGCAAGTTATTTTAAGTAGTTTGTAAGTCTACTCTGTAGACTCATCAAGGATTTCGTACACCATTTCCTCCAAACGTTGCTCCTCTTCACTGCAAATTTTTTTACACAAAATCAAAAAGGCATCACAGAAAAAGCATGATCAGAAAGAACTCTAACGTCAGATAAAGCCTACGAATCAAGCAACAATAACATAGGTTTCAGCAAGGAATAATTTTTCCAGTGAAGCCACTGCAGCCGCGGCGGAGTGGCCGAGCGTTCTATGGCGCCTCGCTGCAGAGCACGCGGTTGCTCCCCGTCGGAGGTTCGAGTACTCCCTGGGGCATGACTATCTGTTTTTGTCCTTGGGTTGCTTTAACTTAGTTTAAGCAGTTTGTAAGCCTTGGGAATTTTAACCACGGTACTTTAGTCCCATAGAATTTTCTTTTTTTAAAAAAGGAAAAGAAAAAGCCACTACTACCATCTAGCTGTCACAGCAGAGACTACGTCATCTGTGGCAACACGGAGTGGACGCGTGGTCTATGGCATCACGCTATGGACTGGGCAACTCGCCGCAAATTCGAGTCCTCCTTCGGCCGTGTGTGTGTGTGTGTGTGTGTGTGTGTGTGTGTGTGTGTGTGTGTGGGTGTGTGTGTGTTTATCCGTAGTGAGATTTAGTTTAAGTAGTTTGTACATCTAGGGACTGATGACCACGAGAGTTTGGTCCAGGTTTACAGACATTTTAACATTTACATCTGTAAATACGTTCGATGCCACGGAAAAGAATTGGAACGGGCACGACGTAATATTACGTCTGCCGCACTTTGCCGTTTCTGCAAGCACCGCTGTATTACGTCATCAGCACGCTAATTGCTGATCAACTTACGTCTTGAAATACATTGTTTCCATGCTCGGACCATTTCTTACTTCGCTAAGGAAGTACCTTTTTATGTAAAAAGAAATAAAAAGAGGGAAAACAAACAAAAATAAAAAAACAAAGAATTTCTTAAGCAGTGCCACTATCTGTCCTAAGCAGCAATATTTATTCCAGTCATTTTTTTTTCTTTGTTAGTCATTTTGGAGAAGCGCAGGCAAAGATGATTCTCGTTAATTTCGGTGTGTCTCGGTATGTCGTGCTGCTGTAACAGAGTTTATTATATTGGTGTGGTGTCTGTTCTTTCGGACACCGACATGATAAATATTTACACGCGAAGACGATGTTAGCTTCAATTACTTCACCGCAGACGCGGTCATACGTTCCACCTCGCACGGGAAATCGTAATGGCGAGTGTAAGAGGGCATGAACGATAGGGGCGCTACAGCCATAACGTGCGACTTGTGGGAATTTTAGACGGACGAGAGGCGAGCACCGGTAGCCGAGTGGTTAAGGCGACCGCTACCCCGAATCGGGAGACCCGGGTTAGATTCCCGGCCCGGCTCACATTTTCATTTGTCGCCATTGTTTCATTTCAATGCCCTATAGCAGTCACTGTCAATCGTTTCCTTCCTAATCCTTCTTCCTTCCTCTCCTTTATCAATAATTTGCAAATGTAACAGTTGTTAGCCTGTCATTCCAGTAAGATAAATACATCTACATGGGATACTCTGCAAATCACATTTAAGTGCCAGCAGAGTGTTCATCAAAAAATGTTGAAATGTTTGTAAAGCTTATGGGACTTAACTGCGGGGTCATCAGTCCCTAAACTTACAAACTATTCATGAACTACCTTACACTAAAGACAACACAAACATTCATGCCTGAGGAAGGATTCGAGCCTCCGACGCGGTAGGCTGCAACTTGGCGCTCCAGACTGCCCGGCTACTCCCGCGCGACGAGGGTTTTTCATTGAACCACCTTTATACTATTCATCTACTATTCCATTCGCGAACTGCGCGCGGGAAGAAAAAACACCTGAATCTCTCCGTTCGAGCTCTGATTTCTCGTATTTTATTCTGACGATCACTTCTACGTATGTAGTGGGAGTCATCTATATATTTTCGCATTCGGAGGAGAATGTTGGCGATTGGAGTTTCGTAAGTAGACCACGCCGCAACTATAACCGCCGTTGTTGTAATGATTGCCATCCCAGATCCTGTATCGTTTCCGTGACGCTGTCTCCCCTGTATAGTGACAATACAAAACGGGCTGCCCTTCTTTGGACTCTTTCGATGGCTTCGGTCAAACCCACTTGCTAAGGATCCCACACTGGGCAGCAATACTCCAAATACAAACAGTTCATATAATCTGTTGCTACAACGTGGTTTGCTATTATCGAAATGAGAGACATAGTTTCCCCCTATTGTTTAATCCATCTTTTATACGCTTATTACATGTCTTAAGTTTTCATCAAGTCCAAGGATTAAGTATTTATTTCCTATAGTAATAATAATGCTTAAATAATGGAAAATTGCTGTCGACAGACATTGGTTATTATGAGACTGTAGGTCACCAAGGAAGGCATAACAAGGCACTGAATGATTCCGATTAACACTTTAATGCAAAAATGCAGGCCTGATCAGCGGTTAAATCATAATATGAGGAATTGTCAAACACAAAACCTTATGCTACAAGTCAAGTACTTTTCATTCATGACAGTTTCGACATTGATGTTAATACAATCTGTTGAGAGATGTCACAAAAACTTCATAAGAAATACTTATATGAAAATGTAATCCTTTTCTTTGTCTTTACAGGTTCGATCCGACCTGCAATTCCCAAGTCCCACGCAATAGCACGAGAAATTGCGCAACGATATAAAGGTGAGCAACTATTCAAATGACATTTAACTTATCTGTTTCATTCGGCCTCTATTACGGCACCCAACAATCCTTCAATATTACATTATGCACTTCTCTTGTCTTCTGCCAAGGAAAATAATCCTGTAATGGCTGAGGTATGGGGGACTTAATTTGGGATCATCTTACCAGAGACTGCTCGTGTTAACATAGAAGACAAACAAAGGAACTAAACTCTATGTAATCACAGACATCAGAGATAAATTTAGCAAAAGACACCTACAGTTCTATGGATACCTAATAAAATGGATGAAAACAGTCTCATAAGATAATTTAAACAAGTTAATCTAAAAAAGCATGATCTAGAAAGACTGAAGAAAATTTCAGAAGAAGAAATTGTGGGCAGAAAACGACTAGGGAGTAAAATCAGAAAAAGTAAATTGAACAAGTTATTTTGTCAAGTAGGCTCAACCACATAGATCGTGTATAAAACACTATAATATGACGCGTTTGGCCGGCCGCGGTGGCCGAGGTGACTGAGGCGCTCCAGTCACGGTCAGCACGGTCACTACGGTCGGGGGTTCGAATCCCCCCTCGGGCATTGATATTTGTGCCGTCCTAGTTCGTAAGTAGTTCATAAGTAGTTTGTAAGTTTAGGGACTGATGACCCCGTAGTTAAGTCCCATAAGCTTAACAAACATTTGACATTTTTTATGACGCGTTTGAGGGTCAAGCCCTCATCATCAGATAAAACATACAAGAATCTTTAAAACCCGAGACAAATAAAATCTAAAACGTAATAAAAGAAAACGTGGTTACTTCCCTTGTAACCGTGTCTCCGTAGAAAGCTCAGCATACTGTGCTTCGTCAATATTAAAAACAGTCCCCAGTACTGGCGGCGCATAGCACTAGTGAAGCGCACGGAGTCAACAACACGAGTGGGCCGCACGTATGAACATGAAAACAAAGACCTCTAAATGCCAAAGACTATCCACAAGGCAGTGGGTACATTCAGGTGTACAGTAAGACAGAGGTTGAAATTTAAAATAAACGGCTTTTGTTATAATAGATCCACAAAGTTTTTAAAAAAGCTGTATGCATTGCCTTGAACTTGTTCATTTAATGAAACGTCGCTTTTTGCGTTTTGTATTGTAATCTCTAGCTGTTCTAGCATATCTAACTTTCTTCCCTTATCCTGTTTATGTAAAATCTTCAGGTCATCTTCAATATGATTTAATGGGTGGCCAGTTACGCGGATATGTGTAGCTACAGCGGACTTGTCAAAATTGTTAAGTCGGAAGGCGTCCACGTGTTCCTTGTACCTAACTTTAAACGATCTACCGGTCTGACCAATATAGCTGGCATTGCAACTACTACACTGTATCTTATAAACCCCTGCTTTGTCATATTTATCAGTCTTTTGGTTTAAGTTATTTCGTAATTTATGATGTAAAGTATTATTAGTTTTAAAAGCAGCTTCTAATTTAAAAGGTTTTAGTATGTTGGCCACTTTCTGAGACAGATTACCAAAATATGGAACCATTACCCTCTTGATATTATCTGTGCCATTTGTATATGATTTCGCTCGTTGTTTCTTTCGTATTAGGTTATTAACTACGTTTTCTTGGTAACCATTCGCCTTAGCAAGCTGTCTAATGTTAAATTCAGTGGTTCTGTCTTTTTCATTCATTGGCACTTTGAAGGCTCTATCGACTAAACAGCGTAGGGCAGAAAGCTTTTGGCCAATAGGGTGACAAGAGCTGTTATGTATTAGAATGTCGGTAGTTGTAGGTTTCCTATATACTTTAAATACGTGTCTGCCATCCTGCTTCGTAATGTTAAGGTCAAGGAACTGAAGTGTGCCATCCTTCTCTTGTTCAACGGTAATTCGATTTTCTCATGTAGGCTGTTAAATTTATTAATTATTCCACTAATTTCAGTTTCACCTCCATCTATCAATAGCAAAGTATCGTCAACGTAGCGTTTATAATATAAGATTTTATCAACTGGATGCTGCATATTTGTATCATAAATTACGAAATAACTTAAACCAAAAGACTGATAAATATGACAAAGCAGGGGTTTATAAGATACAGTGTAGTAGTTGCAATGCCAGCTATATTGGTCAGACCGGTAGATCGTTTAAAGTTAGGTACAAGGAACACGTGGACGCCTTCCGACTTAACAATTTTGACAAGTCCGCTGTAGCTACACATATCCGCGAAACTGGCCACCCATTAAAGCATATAGAAGATGACCTGAAGATTTTACATAAACAGGATAAGGGAAGAAAGTTAGATATGCTAGAACAGCTAGAGATTACAATACAAAACGCAAAAAGCGACGTTTCATTAAATGAACAAGTTCAAGGCAATGCATACAGCTTTTTTAAAAACTTTGTGGATCTATTATAACAAAAGTCGTTTATTTTAAATTTCAACCTCTGTCTTACTGTACACCTGAATGTACCCACTGCCTTGTGGATAGTCTTTGGCATTTAGAGGTCTTTGTTTTCATGTTCATACGTGCGGCCCACTCGTGTTGTTGACTCCGTGCGCTTCACTAGTGCTTTGCGCCGCCAGTACTGGGGACTGTTTTTAATATTGAAGCACAGTATGCTGAGCTTTCTACGGAGACACGGTTACAAGGGAAGTAACCACGTTTTCTTTAATTACGTTTTAGATTTTATTTGTCTCGGGTTTTAAATATTCTTGTATGTTTTATCTGATGATTAGGGCTTGACCCTCGAAACGCGTCATATTATAGTGTTTTATACACGATCTATGTGGTTGAGCCTACTTGACAAGATAATTAAGCATACAACCACGACCTCAAATCAATAATGGATATAAATTGAACAAGGCCCAACGAAAGAAACTGGGAGGAAAAAGTAGACATACGAAAGGAAGAAGAAACATAATTAATGAAGAAGTTTGGGGAGTAAAAGAAAGGCAGAAAAGGAAGTGAGAAACTGCGATTCTCAAAAGTCCATCCGCTCTCATATAGGAAAATAATCTAGGATAATTATATATACAATTACTACCCTACGTTTTCAAGAAATAAATATTTATCGTTTGCCTTCGTAGTACTTGACATTTGCCAAGCCTGTTCTTGACAATTGTCATTTATTTATTAAATATTGTGGGAGGTAATTTAAAATGAATTTTGCAAAGCTATGTCTTTTTTTTTGCCTAACATTTTGTTGTTCGTTTGATATTAGTTCTCACTGTAGTCAACAAAGATGACTGAAGGAATATAAAGCACTGTTTGTTATAAAAATGGTAAAATGTTGGCTGTTGGCCTTTGTTAAAGATTCGAGATAAAGCCTCTAAAGGTAATTCTTTTAACAGATAAATGAATTTGCGACTGTGTGGCCATTACGGCACTTCTTATGTGTAAACGTCTTTTAGGCTTTCCGGACATAAGAAATATATGTCGTGGTTAATAAGTGGAAACGTGTTCCCTGCATTTTTATTTGAGCTTCCGTGCACACGTGTGTGTGTGTGTGTGTGTGTGTGTGTGTGTGTGTGTGTGTGTGTGTGTCATCGCAGCTGACATGACATCTGATTAAGCATGTTACACACGCATTGTGTTCGTCGTTAAGCCAGTCACGTAATTCCGTTAGGAAACTATTTAAATACTCGTTTATTCTGAGCGTGAGACGCGCGCGACTCAGAATAATGGACGGTACGCTTCGTGTATTTCAAGTCGTCCCATAGTTCCTTTGCAGCCATCCAAAATAAAAATAAAAAAAATAATAAATAAATAAAAAAAGATTTGGGACTGAAGACCATAGCAGCTATACAGTTTCGCTCAGGATTTCTCCATAGAAGAAAGCAGTTTCATCATCATGTTTTATTCCCTGTGTAAAGCGTGCAAGGTAGTTACTAAGCGTCATTACATGCCAGTACTGACATTTCACTTTTTTTTTAGATGCAAGTTGATAAATTTGTCAAATAAGAGAACAAACCGAGAAATAAGTTTCTCATTCGAAAAATACAGATCCAGATTCGGGTTTTCCATGATGTTCCCCATCACTGCAGGTGTTTGCCTAAATAGTTCGCTTGTCTGTGCCTCGGCCGGCTTTCTTCTCTACTTGTCCACCTATATTAGTGTCAAAAATGAAAAGTATTGAAAAACGCTGTTTGTTGGAGTACAATGATAAATTTTCGACTGAGGGAAGTATTACGACGGCTGCTTACCAATTTATGAATTGTATAAAAGAATGAAAGTAGTCAAAGATTAATACCTCGTGTCTGATGGTTCAGCTAAATTTTCCCGTTACACATTTTACCTCCTCGTTCAGAAACCAATATTTATTTATTAATACTATTTTGGTACTACAGTTGAATCCTATCTCTTCTTTGGGTCTTATTTCTTAATTGTACTATTGTAGCATTATTAATATCCGTATTTTTCAGCGTGTGTCGTCACACTACCGAGAATATCTGTGTCTTCAGTTAAAGTTTTCACATATCATAGCCTTCAACAACGTTATTTTTCGGTTCTTAATTAACATCGCAGGTCAGCGGTGAACAAATGTGACATCTATGTGATTTCAAACAGAGGTAATCATTAAAATGTGGCGTTGTCTTTGTTGATTTACAATGTTCCGTTTTTTACTCGTTACTTTCTTTTATTTATAAGCATCTTAAGCTGAAATTATATGTCCAGTGTCTGTAATACAGTACCTCATAGGCATATAACCTCTCTGCTGTACTAAGAGATCTCTGTAAGCTATCATTATGGACATTTTGGAGGAAATTTAAATATAACACACATTTAACTAGTCACTAAAAATATTATATGAGCAAGTAAACCAAATACACAAAAAATACATTTATTTCCGATTATCAACGGCACTGTAAGAGGAGCAGCACGACCGTCTAGGCGGAAACCATGCATGCTGTAAGTGTGGCTTCACGGGAAAGTGCATATTAGAAGGCAGGCTCTGTAAATAAGTATGAAGAAATGGTCTCTAGCATGGAAACATTGCATTTCAATACATAAGTTGATCAGCAATTAGCGTGGGGCTAACTAGTCCAGTCAAATTAGGGTTTCACCTCGGAATGAGAGGTAACAAGCTGAATATTTGCATAAATCTTTCTTTTGACATTCTAAATGATGTGTCAAAAGTCTCATCTAATCTCGTGTCCGCGTCTTAAGTTATTAAAGGTCAAAGGTCACGAAAATCAGTTTTTCGCAAATAACTCGCTTCCTACGCGTTAAATGGTATTTGCATCTCCGATAAAAGTTGTAGAGCATGAAATTCTCTACAATTTTTGTTTTAAACATTTTTTGTGCAATTCGTCGTTTTTTAGATAGAGCGTGGAGAGCGCACAGGTCACAGCGCTCCGACATATAAGACGTAATACGAGGTCAGCTGCGAATCACAGTCAATGGTAGGTTGTTTAAAGTTAATAAATCATTGCAACAATTACAATAACAAACCTTCATTCTTTAAATCAAAAAATTTGTTTAATAATATTTACTTATTTCATGAAATTATAAAGTTATGAAGCCAAATACTTCAAGTGTATTTTAATTATATTCTAATATATCTTAATTATGTTTCATGTAGAAAAGAATCAAATTAAGTATAATTAAGACTTAATTATATTTGAAGCAAAAATAAATCAAATAAAAAAACGAGCAAATACGTTTTATGTAAATCTGTATTTAGTAGTCATGTATGATTTATTTATTACAATTAGAAGTTCAAACGTGAGGAGGATTTTTATTCACTTTAATAATTAATCATACATAGGTCTCAATTTTCATCTTCTTGATCATCATCCTCGTAATCGACGATCGTCGTCTCTAAACCTTCCAGGATTTCGGGGTCATATGCACTTTCTTCATAGAGATCGTTCTGGTGTGATGACGCATTGAGGCAAGCTTGCCCATTACACTGGCCACACGCTGAAGAACATTGCATCCCCGATTTCCTACACCCGCAGCGCGAACCACAACCATTTTTGCAGTTGCAAAATATTGTATTCAGGAGCTCGTCTGGTGCAGGTGGTAATATTGTTAGTATTGGCTCGAAATGTTCAATCTGCAGCACCCAGGAGAAGTTATTGATTTGCTTGTCATTTTAATTCGACGTACTCAATCGCATCAACAAGAAATTTGCTTTACAAAAGTTGGTAAAAGCAATGTTAAAACACAAATATACTCCTCAAAAAGTTTTGAACATTATCCCTGTTGTAAAAAACACATTTTACTTTTGCTCGACTGAGTGGTTGTGACACGACATCTGCGTTGTTTAAAAAAGACAAAAAAAACTGTTGTTAAAATATTGGAGAAACTTCCAGATTTGGATCAGCTAGCTCTAGTATTTCAACAAGGAAATTGCCCTGAGCAAATGTTACTTGAAAATGGGGTACGTATCTTGTTGGCAATATATAACGCTCCAAAATCTGTAGACAATATATATCATTTTGGATACACGCAATTTGTTAAATCGACAAAACTTAATAAACCTGTGCAACTATCAAATCTGCCACCAACTAGTGCAGCAGCTCATCAACATATCAATCGTGCTTACTACCAAGTAGGTGGTTAGGAAACTATATAGAACCCCAGTAATGGGGTTGGGTGCTGCAGAATGAACATTTGGAGCCAATACTAACAATATTACCACCTGCACCAGACGATCTCCTGAATACAATATTTTGCAACTGCAAAAATGGTTGTGGTTCGCGCTGCGGGTGCAGGAAATCGGGGATGCAATGTTCTTCAGCTTGTGGCCAGTGTAATGGGCAAGCTTGCCTCAATGCGTCATCACACCAGAACGATCTCTATGAAGAAAGTGCATATGACCCCGAAATTTTGGAAGGTTTAGAGACGACGATCGTCGATTACGAGGATTATGATAATGAAATGACGTTTTCGAGCGACCGGATGAAGACGACGATGATGATCAAGAAGATGAAAATTGAGACCTATGTATGATTAATAATTAAAGTGAATAAAAATCCTCCTCACGTTTGAACTTCTAATTGTAATAAATGAATCATACATGACTACTAAATAAAGATTTACATAAAACGTATTTCTCGTTTTTTTATTTAATATACTTTTGCTTCAAATATAATTAAGTCTTAATTATACTTAATTTGATTCTTTTCTACATGAAACATAATTAAGATATATTAGAATATAATTAAAATACACTTGAAGTATTTGGCTTCATAACTTTATAATTTCATGAAATAAGTAAATATTATTAAACAAATTTTTTGATTTAAAGAATGAAGGTTTGTTATTGTAATTGTTGCAATGATTTATTAACTTTAAACAACCTACCATTGACTGTGATTCGCAGCTGACCTCATATTACGTCTTATATGTCTGAGCGCTGTGGCTTGTGCGCTCTCCGCGCTCTATCTAAAAAACGATGAATTGCACAAAAAATGTTTAAAACAAAAATTGTAGAGAATTTCATGCTCTACAACATTTATCGGAGATGCAAATACCATTTAACGCATAGGAATCGAGATATTTGCGAAAAACTAATTTTCGCGACCTTTGACCTTTAATAACTTAAGACGATTTGACGAGACTTTTGACACATTATTTAGAATGCCAAAACAAAGGTTTATGCAAATATTCAGCTTGTTACCTCTCATTCCGAGGTTGACGCCTTTTTTCGGCTTATTTGACTGGACTAAACGTAATATTGCCGCGCTTGCAGGAAAGGGAAAGTGCGCCAGTTACAATTTGTCTTTTTTTTTTCCTTGGCATTGAACGTATGTTTGACTCCCGCAAAGTCTGTGCGGTGTACAGATGTAAACGTTGAAATGCCTGTAAATCTATTGGACGAAACTCTCATGGTCATCAGTCTCTAGACATACAAACTACTTTATCTTGTACTAAGGACAACACACACACTCATGCCCAAGGGAGGGCTCGAATGTCCGGCAGACACGGCCGCTTAGTCCGTAGCATGACGCTTTAGACCGCACGGCCTACAAGTGATGTAGTCTCTGCTGAGACAACTAGATCGTGGTAGTGGAAAAATTCATTGCTGAAACCTATGTTACTGTTGCTTGTAGGATTTACCTGACGTTAGAGTTCTTTCTGTTTCGTTCGTTTTCTGTGCTTTCTTGTCGATTTTGTGTACAAAATGTGCAGTGAACAATAAAAACGTTTGGAGGAAATTATTTACAAAGTCCTTGATGAGTCTGCAGACTAGGCTTACAACTACTTAAAGTGATCTAAGGACAAAACAAACACACCCACATACACACACGGCCGAGGAAGTAGTCGAACCTCCGCAGAGCGCTCAGCCACTCCACCGCGGCTGAAATTAGTGGCAAGTCAAGATTTGTTTGTAGAACAGTGAAGGTAGGGACGAAGGACACTTCAGTTGAGTGCACAGAATGTAAAGTGGGCTGTGTATCTGTCCTTGCTTAAGTAGTTTGTACCGTACTCTGCTGCATTATGAACGCTAAAATTCACTTCCATCATGTGTTTATTGACGTGACTTGCTGGCAATTCCAGTACGCAGATTGCAATGTTATATCAATGTAAAGATGTTTCTGAATGAAACTAATAAACAGACTCACTAAATTGTACGACTCTTTTAGGACACGACGACTGAATGTTTCTAATAATCTCGTATCAAGGAAGACCAACCCCAAGTGCAGACATCGTGGTTTATCCAAAGACAGCGGTAAGCCAAAACACCTTGGTTTATTATTAAATAGAAATTGACTTACTATAAATTCCTTGTTATCACAACCGAGAAAGTGCAAACACGATTGACTCCAGAGAGGGTAACACTTGGGGAAGGTATAGATTAGTTCCACGTGAACGTTCTTTTGTTTTGGTGGGCTCTGTCTGCAGTTTGGCTTCGCAGCGCTCATGTAAAACTTTACGTACATTTATCACACCGAGCGAGGTAGCGCAGTGGTAACACGTTGGACTTGCACTCGGGCCATGCAGATTTAGGTTTTCCTTGATTTCGCTAAATCACTTCAGGCAATGATAAATCTGAAGAATTGAATTAAAATTTGTGATGCGACCGGGAAACAAACCCGGACCTCCATGCTTACTAGGCAGACGTCTTACCGCTAGAGCACCGCATCACTAGCGATTGAGGCGCCTCTGAATAGTCTAAGCATGATTTCCTTCCCGTCACAAACTTTAATTCTGCTTCTGTGTTCCATAGACTATTCCGAGGTGCCTTAATCGCTAGTGATGCGGTGGTCTTGCGGTAAGACGTCTGCCTAGTAAGCATGGAGGTCCGGTTTTGTTTCCCGGTCGCATCACAAATTTTAATTCAGATTTATCATTAATGTCTTTGACATATTTGATACGAAAATCTGTCTCAGGGATTATATATTTGTATTTACACTTCAGGCAAATTCCGGGATGGTTCCTTTCAAAGGGAACGGTCATTTTCCTTACCCAAACAACCCGACCTTAAGTTCCTCCTCTTTAATGATCATGCTTGTCGACGGGGTGTTAAACACTACTTTTCCTTCCTTCGTAAATTTATCGAAGATTCGTCTAGCTCACTTCATCTAAAGGAACTATTTACAACATTTATCGGCATTTTTCTAGAATTTAATCATTCCCTCTTCACGAATTTAGTCTTGCTTAGTAGGAAACGCCTCAAAAGCAACATTTGAAGAGGAGTTTGAAAGTTCTTCGTTGGATTCATCCGTGACTACGTGAAACGTGAATGGCAAGCCGAAAAACGGCGAATCACAAACTTATTGACAACCCAACTGTGAAAATTTCAGGCTTACCTCAACCTAGGTCGATATCGGAGTGGAGAACGTACCCCCAAAGAAGACATGGTCTAGTCGGGGTTTTGCACTGTGAGTACGTACAAGTGATATTCATGCAATGGGCGACATTGTAAATGATTGCTCTAATAAGTCTCAAGTGTCAACATTAAACTGTCAACGATGCGTTTCACTTGAGTGATGCTTCCGAGGGGCCGCAGTGGAGTAGCCGAGCGGTCTAAAGCGTCTAGCTGCGGATCGCGCGGTTGCTCGCCGTGGAAGTTCGAGTCCTCCCTGGGGCATGGGTGTGTGTGTGTTTGTCCTTAGGTTAGTTTACCTAGGTTTAAGTAGTTTGTAAGCTACGGACTGATGACCATGCAGTTTGGTCCGATAGATTTACAAACATTTGAACATTTTTTTTTTTTTTTAATGCTAAGGTCACCACACGCACGCACGCACGCACGCACGCACGCACGCAAGCGCGCGCGCGCGCTGTGGATGACTCAACGTCCGACGGGGAGCAGACGGACACACCGCAGCAAGGCGCCTTAGAGTGCACGGCGACTCCCGCGCGGCTTTCCGACATTGCTTTGTAGTCTGCGCCGCTACTTATTTGTGTAGTGTAAACCAGCGGTTCCCAGTCTGTGGGCCGCGAACCACAAGTGAGCCGCAAGAGCTCAGACACGTTAAGCGAAAATATAAAATTTAACGCAAGTATTCATTTTAAATTATTGTTTCCTGCTTTTGTGGCCAGTGAAACTATACTGTGTGTTAACGATAACTTTACAACTTCACTGGTGATGACAAAATTGGCTAACATTGATCCCATTGAAATATATTAATTTGTCCCTTGGTTTTGTGAACTTTTAATGAATTCCAAACTGTAAAAGCGCATTTGAAAAAAATCCTCTTAGGCTTTTACTTTTTTTGTGAAAAAAAAAATTATACACTAAGTGCGGAAAATAGCTTCATGTATCTAATGATTTTCTTGTGGACTGATTTAAGTGAACAAGGCTTTCCCGCTGGGAAAACATATCCTGGAATTGATTGAAAGTAACTGAAGATGTGCTTGTAGTTTCGAGCAACAGCATTGCCCTAGCATTACCGAACCTGAACTTTAAAATCACACTGCTGCAAACCGAATTTAATTTTCTACTAAAAGATTCAGTGATAATAGTATTGTTAAGACATATTACTTTTGAGTTTAACGAATGTGTTAAACGTCGTGATTAAAGTTTTAGATTGACACATTTTATTTTTCCGGAATGAAACTTTCACTCTGCAGCGGAGTGTGCGCTGATATGAAACTTCCTGCCAGATTAAAATTGTGTGCCGGGACCGGGATTCGAACCAGGGACCTTCGCCTTTCGCGGGCAAGCGCTCTACCGACTGAGCTATCCCGACACGACTCAAGATCCCGCCTCACAACTGTACTTCCGCCAGTACCTCGCCTCCTACTTTCCAAACTTCACAGAAGCTCTCCTGCGAACCATGCAAGACTAGCACTCCTGGAAGAAAGGATATGGTGGAGACAAAGCTTAGCTACAGCCTAAGGGATGTTTCGAGAATGAAACTTTCACTCTGCAGCGGAGTGTGCGCTGATATGAAGCTTCCTGGCAGTTTTAGTATTGTAACCGATGCACACGAAAGTAATAATAAACCTCCTTAATTGGGCATTTTACAGGAATTGAGAGGTACAATTCCCCAAATGGTTAGAATTTAAATCTCGCTAGGCAAGTGTAATGTATAGCGAGTGATTAATACCAAATAGATACGTAAAACGTCAAAACGCATTTAGTAATTACCTCTCCGTCAGACTTGCCGCCCACCCTGCTACTGGGCGGTGTGGGAGCGGCCAGTATGATTTCATCGTGCAGGCGCAGCGTTTTCTATTTGGAGCGGGCGCCTACGCAATGACTGGGAACCGCACCGTCACCGGCACGAGTATTTTCAGCAGGTGACTCTCCCCAACAGGAAACCTCACTGCGGAAATCACCCGCATTCTTACAGCTGCTTTCCTTGCACATCTCTTTCTGTCCCTCCGTGTAACCAAGCGAGATAAGTTGGCAAATCGCTGATCTTGTCTCGGGCAGAAAGATTAGATTAGGTGTACTTATCGTTCCAGTGCATCCAAGTAGGGGAAATTCTCTAGGATGTAGAACAAAATACACTATAAATACTTACAAAATGAGAGCACATGTGTTAATGTACCTTCACATATCCAAGATGTAATATGAAAAAATAATTTCGTGTGGCTCATTGGCCAGGTGCAAGTCTTTCAATTGGACGCCAATTCGGCGTCTTGCGTGTCCCTATCCTACCCCAGTTATCCAACCGGGGAAAGGAAATGGGACCTACAGCTTAAAGTGGAAATCCGAAACTTGGGTCGTTACCGGTGATTCCTCACATGGTTAAAAGGTGAATGATGGGTTAAAACACGGACTGAAAAAAATCTCCCAGCTGTAATTGCCCTTGTGGATGTGGAATCGATCAGAAAAAAAATCTTAAAAATATTTACA
Source organism: Locusta migratoria (assembly GCA_026315105.1). Classification (NCBI taxonomy): domain Eukaryota; kingdom Metazoa; phylum Arthropoda; class Insecta; order Orthoptera; family Acrididae; genus Locusta; species Locusta migratoria. The sequence continues at coordinate 467,046,742 of CM048744.1, read as the reverse complement.
TTTGAAAGGACATAAAACTTATTACTACATACTAGATGTTGAATATACTAGGTTCATATTATAATTCTTAAGATTTTCTTTTACAACATTTATTTGCAATGAACACATTACTGCACAAAATTAGTGCTGAAGTCAGACTGAACACAATATTCAAATTTGTGAATATTATATACAGTAACATACATCAATCACTTCTGGTAAGAAATTCATCAATAGAGTAACAGTTGGACCAAAAAAATCCTTTCGATTCTTTTCAAACTGTATTTTAGTGTAAGTTAAATTTTTTACTCCTGCTGGCATGTTATTGAAAATGTGTGTTACTGAATAGTGGATTCCTTTCTGAGCCAAAGTAATTGACTTTAAACCTTTGTGAAAGTTATTGTTTCTAGTATTGACCCCATGAACTGAGCTAGAAGTTTGAAAAAGATACATTTTTAATGACAAATTTAATTTGAGAATAAATGTATTGGAAAGCAGTATTTAATACCTCCAGTTCCTTAAATAGCCTTCTGCAGGATGTTCTTGAGTTGACACCACAAATGATTCGTATCGCACATTTTTGGGCTGTGAAAACTTTACCTTGGCCGGATGAGTTGCCCCAGAATCCGTTTCAGTTCTGGCAAACCGTATTTACGTTACGCACAACGTTTCTAAGGAAACCGCATGTGAGAACAGGGCTGTAGTCAGTCTGTACACGAAGCATATAATTTGAATGAGAAGACCAAAAACTTTGAGTTTGTCGATGACATTGTAATTCTGCCAGAGACGCCAAAGAACTTGTAGGTACAGGTGAATAGAATGGTATTATCTTGAAAAGAGGTTATAAGATTAATATCAGCAGATTAAATCAGGTTAAGGGAATGTGATCGGGTTAAACCAGGTGGGTCCGAGAAAGTCAGATATGAAAATAATACACTAAGCCGCGTGCGAGTAGCCGAGCGGTCTGCAGCGCCACGTTACGAATCGCGCGACCTCCCGCGTCGGAGTTTCGAATCCTCCCTCGGGCATGGATGTGTGTGTTGTCCTTAGCCTAGTTTAACTTAGTTTAATAGTTTGTAAGACTAGGGACTGATGACCATAGCCGTTTGGTCCAATAAGTTTACAAATATTTGAACATTTTGCAGAAGCCTTTTCCGACAAAACTAATTGGTTAAAGTCTAGGAAGTGGTTTTTGCAAATAATTGTTTTGAGTGAGGCTTTATGTGAAATTGAAATGCACGTTAGGCAAAAAAATAGTAAAAACATCTGATATACTACAAAAGAATGTTGAAGATCAGATAGGTAGATCATGTAACTAATGAGAGGCTATTTTGTCAAAAACTGTCATTTTACGACGGTGGCTGTGTACAGAAAACAAATTGATTCTTTGTAAAGTAGCAACAAGCCACGGCTAATAATGGAATTCACTTAAACAGCGCCGTTGCGGGTTTCAAACCCAAAGGTCCATCATCATATGGCTGTTCACGACCAGATACATTTTTATTGTATACTTTTTTTACTTATAATTATGTTTTATACAGCCCCTTGTGGCGAAATATTCTTGGGATGGGCACCGTCTGATGAACTTTAAGGTTCGAAACCGGTAACTGTGCTATTTTAATTTAGCATTATTAATAGTGACTGGTTGCTGTTTCCTTCTTTGCAACAATCAAGCTATACCAATGTGAATGCACTGAATTGAATTAAGAAAAGAAATTTGTGACATAATTTGACTAAAATAATAAATTTCGGGAGGGAATGTGTATGGGACCAAGGTTTTATTTAAATTAACAGGTTCCGTCGGAACAGTCTTGCACTAGCACGGACAGGTGCATCAAATGAGGCTTCGAAAGAAAGACCACAACAGCAATACAGTCTTTCACCCCTACTTTTTAATAAAGCTCATTCTCTAATGACTTTACTGCCGACACTTTTTAAAGTTCTATGAAAAAAATTAGAACCTAATTTTGTAATAATTTGATCATAACGTTTTATGGATTCGTTCGAAAAACGGAAGTGTATAAATACGTACATTTTGACGGCCTTGTGTGAAATTCTTGGGAAGTAACGTACTTTCGGAGATATTTAATTGAATGAATAAATGATTTCCAATTATGAAACCGTCCTCTTTCTGAAGGGAGCTTGAAGAGACAGACGCTGTTTTTTTATTTTATTGGTTTTTTTCTGTTCCATAGGACCCAATTGAGGAGTGAGACTTCATGGTCATGGAACAAGTCAATACATTAATTGTTACACAAGAATGGTAATAGAAAATTTTTAAGTAGTCCTTTGCACACGACAATCTTAAGACAAAGTGAAAACAATCAATAAAGAAAAAAATGAATTAGCTTAATTGTTTAACTTTTCTAGGAGTTCCTCGACAGAATAAAAGGGTTGAGCCATCAGGTAACTCTTCAATTTAGATTTGAAAGCGTGTGAATTAGTGCTAAGATTCTTTAGTTCTTGTGGCAGCTTATTGAAAATGGATGCCGCAGAATACTGTACCCCTTTCTGCACAAGTGTTAAGGTGGTATGATGCAAATGTAGATTCGACTTCTATCTAGTATTCACCGAGTGAAAGCTACTAACTCGTGGGAATAAGCTGATATTATTAACAACAAACGACATTAAAGAAAAAACGTATTGTGACGCCAGAGTCAAAATTCCGACTACTGAAAAGGAGTCGACATGACGTTCGCGAACTTACACCAGATATTGCTCGAACCGCCCTTTTTTGAGCCAGAAATATCCTTTTTGCATCAGACGAGTTACTCCAAAAACAATGCCGTACGTCTTAAGTGAGTGAAAGTAAGCGTAATAGACTACTTTTCGTGTTGAAAAATCACTTATCTCAGATTGTTCTAATGGTAAATATAGCAGAATTTAGTTTTGGAACAAGATCCTGAACATGGGCTTGCCACACGTGTCGGGGGAACTGCACTAAGATATATAACTTAACGGAAAGAAACATGGAAAGTTATTGAGCCTGATAACGCAGTGTTTGAGCTACTGTAATTGATTGGCAGCACGCCATATTCATGCCACAGCTATGACTTGAGAAGGGGTCTCTTAAAATTCTCCTAGCGTATGCTGTTGTGTTTCCGTCAGAATAATCCAGCAGGCTGGTTTCTGCTCCAGGTACAACTGAAAGAATGCCCCATACCTAACATGTCACTGATAAAATTATATTAAACTCAAACGACGAAGGTGAATAAGAATTCTGACAACGAATGAGTCACTCTAAATTTAACTTATTTTGCTTGTCCTATGCGAACACAATAATTGCGCTTGAAAGGTGGTCTGATTCAAAGAAAATTTAGTAATAGCTCATATGTTTGGTACAGGAGTCATGTTAAGGTACTGTGAAGTTCTCTCTTTTCTTGTGTCTTCATCACCAGATTCATTTGCTTTTTGATTTCTAGTAATAGGGCTGTAAGTATACTCGCCCAAGAATCATCCAAGAATCATTCTAGGCAACTGTGTTCTCATCCTGCGACTGCTCTCTATATTGGGGTCGGTATTCTGGCCGTTTTTAACGTAATCCTCCATAATATGGGTGTGTTCAGCGCCTGCTGTCTTAAAGATTAGAAACTTTTCATTACGGCCGATGTTGCCTAACGTTTCAGGAAAAGCAACTGGAAGTCCTGTGGCTGTAGCACAAATGAGCCGGCCGCGGTGGCCGATGGGATTGAGGCGCTCCAGTCACGGTCTGCACGGCCACTACGGTCGGGGGTTCGAATCCCCCCCTCGGGCATGGTTATTTGTGCCGTCCTTAGTGGTAGTTAGTTCATAAATAGTTTGTAAGTTTAGGGACTGATGACTCCGTAGTTAAGTCGCATAAGCTATACAAACAGTTGAACAATTGAGCACAAATGAGATTTCGCACTATACAATAAATTTCGAGGGCAGACTAAAGGGAAGTTTTCTGTTTGCTTTTCTATGTATCATTTAGTTTTAGAATACAATAAATATTTCTCTCCTGGATAATAGCTACAGGAGCATTGTAAAGACGGCAGCGGGTTTTTAAAAACATTTTCCATGGTGCTGTATTATTTTTCTATGACACTGCTCAATACTACGGTTGTGTTACCTTAAATCAAGTACATGTATGGGATGACATTAAAATAACTTCTTCTCTAATTATCAAAACTGCCATATGTTTATTTTGCAGAACATTAAATGTATAATGTGTATGTCATTGTCAGACGTTTGTAACCAGTGAGGAAATCAGTGAATGGACTGCTAACAACACTTTTCCAGGTCAAAATGGGTGTAAATAATTTCTCAATTCAGCCTGACGCATGTGCCATTCCCAAATGCGCTTAAATTAGTGCAGTTTCTCTTCTGCCTTCCTGTCACTACTCATTTTTCCCACGCAGGCCTGTGAAGAGGCTTGCACAGGAGGCTTGCCTGGTGAGCGGCATCAAACCAGACTGCGGAGTGAAACTACAACACGAATAATATATGGGCAAGTGACATAACACAGATTTTGCAAATTATTGATGAAAGAGGGGCAGGAAGAAGGATGAGGAAGGAAAGGATTGACAGTGGCTACATTATGGCATTGAAATTAAACAAAGGCGACAAGTGAAAATGTGAACCCGGCCGGGAATTGAACCCGGGTCTCCTGCTTCGGACCAGAGGTCGCCTTAAGTCCCCCCCCCCCTCTCTCTCTCTCTCTCTCTCTCTCTCTCTCTCTCTCTCTCTCTCTCTCTCTCTCTCTCTCTCTCTCTCTGTGTGTTTGTGTGTGTGTGTGTGTGTGTGTGGGTGTGGGTGTGTGGGTGGGAGGGTGGGTGGGTGGGTGGGGGGGGGGGGTTGTACTGCTCATTGTGGACGTTGATCGTGTTTGTTCGTTATTGTTCGATGTGTTCGTGGCTCAACTTTTTTTATTACAAAGGGCGTGGAGCCATCTGACCGGGCGCGCTGAGCCACGGCGCCCGACAACCAGTTGGCTACCCGTTTAGCCTCCTGTCCGTCTGAAACTGTCTTTCGGACATGTATTTACACGCGAAGACGGCGTTAGGTTCACATACTTCACCGGAGATGCGGTCATACGATTTTTAGTTTTTTTTTTTTTTTTTTTTTTTTTTTTTTGTCATCTTTGGTTGTGTTGATTTTGTTGGCACTTGTACTGTGTGTGTTATCTTCTTTGTTTACCCTTTGCTAACCGAGGTATTAAATTCGCTTGCACGGCCACTAGAGTCGGGGGATCGAATCCCCCCTCGGGCATGGATATTTGTGCCGTCGTTAGTGTTAGCTAGTTCATAAGTTTGTAAGTTTAGGGACTGATGACCCCGCAGTTAAGTTCCATAAGCTATACAAACATTTGAACATTTTTAAATTCGCTTGCATATTGCTTCCTTGAGTGCACTTGTGCCTTGAAAATGACAGGGTGTGCTCCTGGCGAAATATCGGTGGTCGACGACGTCACCCGGCAGCATACCAGTAAGTTTTTTGAACAAGTGTCACTAGAATTAGACCGACCGCGGTGGCCGAGCGGTCTGCGGCGCGCCAGTCACGTTCTGCACGGCCACTACGGCCAGGGGATCGAATCCCCCGTCGGGCATGGATATTTGGGCCGTCCTTAGTATTAGCTAGTTCATAAGTAGTTTGTAAGTTTAGGGATTGATGACCCCGCCGTAGTTAAGGCCCATAAGCTCTACAAACATTTGAACTAGATTTAGCTACTGTACGATTACCATAGTGGCGTAAGGCAGTTGAAGCTCGGCGTGTCTGCGGCGCCGCAGCTTGCACGTGTTTCGGGGCCGGCCGTTTCCGCTAATTGGTCGTGATTCATGAGCGCAGAAATAGGACGCGCCTGCAGACGGCAGCAATGCGCGCCACACAATGCGCTTCCGTGGGAATCACGGCACGCTCTCCCTGTTTAGCCAGAGCGCGCGCCGGAAAGCGGAACACACTCTGGCCGGCGCTTCCGCATAAGAAGGCCGGCCAACAGGAGAGCTCTGCGTACTGGGCGCCAAGGAGGATGCCAGAGACTTAAACACTGCCTCAAAGCTGCTAGCTACCTTGCTTTCCGCATCATAGTCATTTAAATCGAAATTAATTAGACACTTCTACGAGTCACAAACATCAAATCTAGTTGGTGCGAAGATTGGCAGCTAGCTCTCAATGTAGAAAAATGTAAGATGATGCGCATGAGTAGAAAAAACAATCCCATAATGTTCGAATACAGCATTAGTAGTGAGCTTCTTGATGCTGTCGCGTCGTTCAAATATCTAGGCGTAACATTGCAGAGCGATATGAAATGGAACGAGCATGTAAGGACAGTTGTGAGTAAGGCGGGCAGTCGACTTCGGTTTATTGGGAGAATTTTGGGAAGATGTACTTCACCTGTAAAGGAGACCGCGTATAAAACGCTTGTACGACCATGTCTTGAGTATTGCTCAAGTGTTCGGGACCCGCAGCAGATCGGTTTGAAGGAAGACATGGAGGCGGTTCAGAGGCGAGCAGCTAGATTTGTTACCGGTAGGTTCGACCAATGCGCGAGTGTCACGGAAATGCCCCGGCAACTCAATGGGGATCGCTGGAAGAAAGACGACGTTCTTTTCGTGAATTTCTGTTAAGTAAATTTAGAGGGCCGGGATTTGAAGCTGAGTGTAGTACGAGCTTGCTGCCGCCTACTTACATTTCGCGTAAAGATCACAAAGACAAGAGAAATTAGGGCTCGTACGGAGGCATATAGGCTTTCTTTTTTTTTTCCTCGTTCAATTTGGGAGTGGAATAGGAAAGGAAATGCCTAGTAGTGGTACAGTGTACCCTCCGCCACGCACATTACGGTGAATTGCGGAGTATGTATGTAGATGTAGAATGATGTAAAACTTCCTGGCAGATTAAAATTGTGTGCCGGAAGCGGGACTCGAACCTGGGACCTTTACCTTTCGCGGGCAATCGCTGTACCGACTTTGCTATCCCGACACGACTCAACGATACAGCCTCACAACTCTACTTCCGTCAGTACCTTGCCTCCTACTTTCCAAACTTCACAGAAGCTCTCCTGCGAACCATGCAGCACTAGCACACCTAGAACAAAGGATATGGTGGAGACGTGGCTTAGTCACAGCCTAAGGTCCCAGGTTCGAGTCCTGGTTCCGGCACACAATTTTAATCTGCCAGGAAGTTTCACAGCGCACACTCCGCTCCAGAGTGCAAGTTTCGTTCTGGAATAAATGATGTACATATGAAGACTGAGGGAGGCGTGCCACTGTGCCAGAGTGGCGTAGTGGTGAAGCAGCTGCCGAGTGAGTTTTTCACACGATGTTTCAGTGATATATGGGAACGGGCCCCTGTTAAAGGAGAAACATACTGTCACAAAGATGCAGGCAGCTCTCTGTACCGTGTTTAAAAGACTGTCGTTATTGCTGATATTCGTCCGCCTACTATATGTTAAATGTGCTAGTTCTATCAATTCCTAATACAACTGGCGGATTTATACCATTTTTAATTCCTACACTGGTAGGTTTTTCGGCTATAGGTAGTTTAGCAGTAGGTGCATCTTTTATAGCTCGAACGGTCAATGCTCAGACACAGCTTGATGAGGCTCCAAAACATAGTCGCATGTTGGAAGCGGCCGCCATTGGAAAAGGTTTATATTTAAAACCGTATAGGAAAGGACTTGGACTGTTCATTCAAATGTTCAAATGTTTTTAAATCTAAGGGACTTAACTACTGGGTTATTTGTCCCTAGCCTACAAACTACTTAAACTAACCTAAGGACAACAGACACCTCCATGCCCGAGGGAGGATTCGAACCTCCGTCGCGGAGGCCGCGCGATCCGTAACGAGGCGCTCCAGATCGCTCGGTTACTCCCGCGCGACGGACTGTTCATTAAGAGGAGGAAAAACTTTTAGCTATTCTACCCAACAGACCGCTCACAACTAAGGATCTGATTTATTGGTATACCTTGATTTCGAGAAGTGAAGCAGTTACTTCACCACTACCAAAAATCTCATACCTTTCACTATCGTCACTACTGCTTTATATTTCTCCTAACCTTGACAGAGAAGATGAAATATATACAGATCTTGCGCTGTGCAAGATATCAACGCAAATTGACGATTTTTAATTGCGTGTCGAATTTAAACTTTGAACAAATCTGGTACTAATTCATACAAATAAACTTCTTGCTATAGTGTAATAGACGATTGTTGCTTTTAACCCGCCACAATCGTCTAGTAATATATGCTGTCTCAGCTAGAATTCCTACGGTTTTATGTAATATCTCAATTGTATTTTCTTCCAAATTTGCTTCTTGTGTGTATAAAATATAGTAGGAAGAGTGCAGAAGTGTGTTTTTTTTTTATGTCTGGGAAGCGGAGGATGATACATGATGCGAAATTTGGTACTCAGAACGGCCACATGTGGCTGCACGACGACTCTTACCCGGCTGGGCATAAACTCAGCTTTGATGACAGCGTTTTTCACTTCGTGTTGCCGCAAATCTATCCGAGAATTCATAAATCGCAGTGGCTGACTAGTGATTTTTCGCTTCTCTGCGTTTCTTATAACCAGGTGTTGCAGTGGGCGACAGATCAGGAGAATGTGCTGGGTAGGCAACAGTCGACACGCACAGTACTAACGGAGGACACCAAAAGGGATACACACTGAGGAGACGAAAGTCATGGGAATCCACCTACTACAGGGTCAGAGCCCCTTTATTTCTGACGAAACACAGGAGCTTGACCTAGCGTGGACTCAGTAAGCCATGCTGCCTCTATAGCCACCCACCCATAATTGAGAAACCGTTTGCAGTGTAGGCGTTTGTGCACAAACTGTCGCAACGATTATGTCCCATAAATGTCCGATGGAATTCATGTCGGGCAATCTCGGGCCAAAATCGTTCGTTGGATTTGTCCAGAATGTTCTTCAGAGTAATCGCGAACAGTTGTGCCTCGGTGACATGGCACATTGAGACCAAGAATAGTCTCCAAATGCCGAATATAACTATTTCCAGAGAATTATCGATTCAGTTGTACCAAAGGAACCAGCCCATTCCTTGTAAAAACAGTCCACGCCATATAAAGCCACCACAGCTTTCACAGTGCCTCGTTGACAACTTCGATCCATGGCGTCGTGGGGTCTGCGCCACACTCGAAATTTGTCATCTGCTCTTACCAACTGAAATCGGGACTCATCCGGCCAAGCCACAGTTTGTAGACGCCTAAAGTCCAACCGATATCGTCACGAGCCCAGAAGAGGCGATGTCGTGTTGTTAACAGAGGCACTGGTGTCAGCCGTCTGCTGCCATAGCTCATTAATGTCAAATTGCGCCCCGCTGTCCTCAAGAATACGTTCTTCGTACGTCTCCCATTCATTTCTACGCTTATTTCAATCGGAGTTGCTCGTCTGTTACGAGGGCGGTCTGCTAAAAATAGAATAAAAAATTGTTTAAAGACGAAAACTCACTTTATTTCTCGACATAGTCTCCTTGCAAGGCTACACTCTTGGTCCAGCGAGTTTTCACTTTCTTCAACCCATCGGCAAAGCAGGCTTTGTCAAACTCTGCAAAACAGTCTGCCACAGCGGCGGACACTGCCTCATTCCATGAAAATTGCTTCCCACCAGACTAAATTTTCAAGTTTGGCAATAAGAAGAAATCACTCGGAGCCAAGTCAGGTCAATAGGGTGAGCGAGGAACCAATTCGAATCCCAAGTCGTGCAGTTTTGCCCTTACGATAGTTGCTGTGTGGGCCAGAGCATTGTCCTGATGAAACAACACTTTCTTCCGTGCCTATCTTGGACGTTTTTGAATTAGTTTCTGTTTCAAACGATCCAGCATAGCAGCATAATAGGGCCCAGTTATGGATCTACCTTTTCCAAATAATCTATCAGTATTATACCCTGGGACCATCCCCATGAACCACAGACATTGCCGAGGTGGGGTGGCTTGCGTGCCTCAACGATGCAGATAGCCGTACCGTAGGTGCAACCACAGCGGAGGGGTATCTGTGGAGAGGCCAGACAAACGTGTGGTTCCTGAAGAGGGGCAGCAGCCTTTTCAGTAAGGTCAGGGGCATCAGTCTGGATGATTGACTGAGCTGGCCTTATAACATCAGCAAATGTGGCTTTGCGAACGGCTGAAAGCAAGGGGAAACTACAGCCGTTACTTTTCCCGAGGACATGCAGCTCTACTGTATGAAAATATGATGGCATCCTCTCGGGTAAAATATTCCGGAGGTAAAATAGTCCCCCATTCGGATCTCCGGGCGGGGACTACTCAGGAGGATGTGATCATCAGGAAAGACAATACTGGCATTCTACGGGTCGGAGCGTGGAATGTTAGATCCCTTAATCGGGTAGGAAAATTAGAAAATTTAAAAAGGGAAATGGATAGGTCGAAGTTATAGTGGGGATTAGTGAAGTCCGGTGGCAGGATGAACAGGATTTCTGGTCAGGTGAGTGCAGGATTATAAATACAAAATCAGTTGGGGGGTATCACAGGAGTAGGACTGATAATGAATAAGAAAATAGGAATGCGGGTAAACTACTATGAGCAGCACAGTGATCGCATTATCATAGTCAAGATAGATACGAAGCCAACACCGACAACAGTAGTACAGGTTTATATGCCAACTAGCTCTGCCGATGATGATGAGATCGAAGAAATATATGAGGAGCTAAAGGAAATTATTCAGACAATTAAGGGAGAGGAAAACGTAATTGTGATGGGAGACTGGAATTCGGTAGTAGGAAAAGGAAGAGAAGGAAAAATAGTAGGTGAATATGGATTGGGCAAAAGGAATGAAGGAGGAAGCCGCCTGGTAGAATTTTGCACGGAACATGATTTAATCGTAACAAACACGTGGTTTAAGAATCACAAAATAAGGTTGTATACTTGGAAGAGACCAGGAGACACCGGAAGGTATCAGATAGATTTTATAATGGTAAAACATAGATTCCGGAACCAAGTTATAAACTGTAAAACATACCCAGGGGCAGATATAGACTCTGACTATAACTTGTTAGTCATGAACTGTAGGCTGAAACTGAAAAAAACTACAGAAAGGTAGGAAAATAAGGAGATGGGACCTAGATAAATTGAATGAACGTGAAGTTCTAGAGAATTTCAGAGGGAGATTTAGGCAACAATTGACAGAAACAGGGGGAAATAAAACAGTAGAAGAGGAATGGGTAGCATTGACAGATGAAATAGTGAAGGCAGCAGAGGACAAAATAGGTAGAAAGGCAAGACCTACAAAAAATCTTTGGATATCACAGGAAATACTAAATTTAATTGATGAAAGGAGAAAATATAAAAATGCAGTACATGAAATAGGCAAAATGGAGTACAGACGACTAAGAAATGAGATTGACAGGAAGTGCAAAATGGCTAAGCAGGAGTGGCTAGAAGCAAAGTGCAAATCTGTAGAAGAATGTATAAGAAGGGGAAAAGTAGATACCGCCTACAGGAAAATAAGAGACATTTGGGGACAAGAAAAGCATCTCTACGAATATCAAGAACTCAGATGGGAAACCAGTTCTCAGCATAGAAGGGAAAGCTGAAAGGTGGAAAGAGTACATAGAGCAGCTCTACAAAGGAAATGAACTTAGAGACGATGTTGTAGGAAGGGAAGAGGAAGTAGATCAAGATGAAATAGGAGATACTATACTGAGAGATGAATTTGACAGAGCCCTGAAAGATCTAGGTCGGAACAAGGCCCCAGGAGTAGATGACATACCCTCAGAGCTACTAAAGTCTCTGGGAGAGCCAGCTATGACAAGACTATTTGAACTGGTGTGTAGGATGTATGAGACAGGCGAAATACCCTCAGACTTTAAGAAAAATGTAATAATCCCCATTCCAAAGAAATCAGATGCAGACAGGTGTGAAAATTACAGAACCATCAGTTTGATAAGTCATGGTTGCAAAATTTTAACACCACGAATTATCTATAGGAGAATGGAAAAGCTGGTAGAAGCTGACCTCGGGGAAGATCAGTTGGGGTTCAGGAGGAACGTAGGAACCCGGGAGGCAATACTTACCTTACGTCTTATCTTAGAAGATAGATTAAGGAAAGGCAAACCTACATTTTTAGCTTTTGTAGATTTGGAGAAAGCGTTTGACAATGTTGACTGGAATACACTCTTACAAATTCTGAAGTCAGCAGGGATAAAATACAGGGAAAGGAGAGTTATTTACAACTTGTACAAAAGCCAGACCGCAGTTATTAGACTCGAAGGGCATGAAAGGGAAGCTTCAGTTGGGAAGGGAGTAAGACAGGGTTGTAGCCTTTCTCCGATGTTATTCAATTTGTACATCGAGCAGGCGGTGAAGGAAAGCAAGGAAAAATTTGGAATAGGGATTAAAGTTCAGGGGGAAGAAATAAAAACGTTGCGTTTTGCTGATGACATTGTAATTCTGTCAGAGACAGCAAAGGACCTGGAAGAGCAGTTGAATGGAATGGACAGTGTTGAAGAGAGCGTATAAAATGAACATTAACAAGAGCAAAACAAAAATAATGGAATGCGGTCTTAGAAAATCCGGCGATGCTGAAGGAATTAGATTAGGTAACGAAACAATGAAGGTGGTAGATGAGTTTTGTTACTTGGGTAGTAAAATAACATGCGATGGTCGCAGTACAGAGGATATAAAATGCAGAATGGCAATGGGAAGAAAAGCATTTTTGAAAAAGAGAAATTTGCTAACATCGAATATTAATCTAAGTGTAAGGAAGTCTTTTCTGAAGGCATTTGTGTGGAGTGTTGCCTTATACGGGAGTGAAACATGGACGATAAGCAGTGTGGACAGGAAGCAGATAGAGGCTTTTGAAATGTGGTGCTACAGAAGAATGCTGAAGATAAGGTGGGTAGATCGCATAACTAATGAAGAGGTACTGAACAGAATTGGTGAGAAAAGGAATATTTGGCATACCCTGACCAAAAGAAGGGACACTTTCTTAGACATCGAGGTATCGTAAATTTAGCATTGGAGGGAAGTATGTGGGGTAAAAATCGCAGAGGGAGACCAAGAGACGCGTATAGTAAGCAGATTCAAGTGGATGTGGGTTGTCGTTCTTATGAGGAGATGAAAAGGCTTGCTCAGGATAGAGTAGGGTGGAGAGCTGCATCAAACCAGTCTCCGGACTGAAGACCATAACAACCCTGGGAATCCCAAAAGACAGTGGCCATCACCTTTCCAGCTGACAAACAGTCTTCACCTTTCATGGCGCACTCCCCCCACCCTTAGTCCATTGTTTGGACTGTTTTGAAGTGTAATGGTGGATCCAAGTTTCATCCACAATCTGCGCAAAAAGTCCTGTGGATTGCGCCTGAATAGTGTGAGATTCTGAGCAGAAATGTCATTTCGTTTCCGTTTTTGGTCCAAAGTGAGCAGGCGGGGCACCCATCGCGCACAGAGCTTCTTCATGGCCAGTTTTTCATGGAGGATGTAAGGCACTCGTCCAGCTGAGATGCCTACAATGTTAGGTATCTCGCAAACTTTTAATCTTCCATTACCATATCATGCACCTTATCGATAGTTTCCTGTGTGGTGACTTCAACGGGCCGACTGGAACGTGCTCCATCTTCCGTGCTTCTCCGACCATGTTTAAACTCATTGATCCAAAAGTATATGGTCTTCATTGTTGGTACAGAACCAACATGGATTTCACCAAACTTGGATTACATCTGTGCAGCTGTCCAACCCTTTAAATGAAAATGTTTGATAAGCGCGCAATTTGTTTTTCTCCTTCATAAGGAACTAACTACTTCAGCTGCCAGCTGACATTCAACTGCTGCTGTTCGAATCTTGCTGTAATATCCGTGGAAATATCAAGCTTACCATCGACAGTGCAGGTTCCGAAAATTTCCCGCTCTTTCATACAAACTTACCAGACTTATCGAACCACCCTCGTAGTTGTGACAACTCCGCACAAACGCCGCTACTCTCGGTCATTTACCGGGCTAGCCGAGCGGTCTAAAGCATCTCGCTGCGGAGCGCGCGGTTGTTCGCCGTGGAGGTTCGAGTCCTCCCTGGGGCATGGGTGTGTGTGTTTGTCCGTAGGTTAGTTTACCTAGGTTTAAGTAGTTTGTTAGCTACGGGCTGATGACCACGCAGTTTGGTCCGATAGATTTACAGACATTTAAAATTTTTTTAACGGTCGAGGTGGCGCAGTGGTAACAGACTGGACTCTCAGTCGGCAGGAGGGCAGTCAACCCGTTTCTGGACATCCAGACAAATGCCGGTTTGGTTCCTTTCGAATGGAACGTCCGAGTTTCTTCCCTACCCCTGACAAAAACTACCCGAATGTTCTGCTCTGTCTCTAATGACCGCAATGTCGACCGAACGTTAAACTCTCTTTTTCCTTCCTTTTGTTGGTCGTTAAGTGCAGGCCGCCAGACATTGCACTGTCCGTGGTGAGAGGTAATGCCCGAAAATTGGTATTCTCGTCACACCATTGACACTGTAAATAACACAAATTCCCTAATGATTTCCGAAGTGAAATATCCAATACATTTAGCTCCGACTACCTTTCAGTCTTCAAAGTCTCCGGTGCGGGAATGACCGCGCGGTCTAGAGCGCCATGTTACGGATTGCGCGGCCGCTCCCGTTGGGTATTAAGAGTCGCCCCTCGGGTATGGGTGCATGTATGTTGTCTGTTGTCCTTGTCTTAATTTAGAATAGTTTGTGTTGTGTTCTCGGGATGCGGCAGTAAACGTAGGTGGACCGTGACAGTCAAGGATGTGGACAAGGTCTGCAACTAAAAGAATTGATTAATTCACGTATACCTTTATTACACATGACAGTAATACTTGGATGTGCTTGTGATGGTACAAGGTCCTATCTTACAGTTCTGCTATGCTTCACTTAGAGTCCGTTCAGTAGCAACTGTTGCGGCTTGTATTAAGACGGCTGGCTCGCGTGGATGTCACTCTTCTGCTGACTCGTTGAACTTGCTGGTACTGTCTGGAACTGCCGTACTCTTCGTCGTTGTATTGACTCCGTTGCTGTGGTGCGCTGGCGTATCTAGGCGAGCCCCCTTCTCCTATTGGACGGCGCGCCAAGCATGCAGAGAGCTAACGATACTACAATACAAGCGTCCCTGGCGGCCGAAGTACTGTGGGAGCGACTTAATGCCTCTTTTTCAAGTTGCGCGGTGACGTGTGATGAGCACCGGCGTTGTGGCGAATTGCGACGCCATAACAGTTTGTAAGCTCAAATGTTTGTTAAGCTTATGGGACTTAACTTACAAACTATTTATGAATATTTGTAGTAGTAGCCGTTGCAGTTAACTTTGTATTGTATAGAGTCACTAACGCTTCACTGCCACATTCAGTAAATTGTAGTAAACTAGGACCCATTAAATAATTGGTGATGGGTTATTGTATAACATGAGAATAAAGTTTTTTTTAATAAAAAGGAAAAAACAATTTATGAACTTATAATAAAGACAACACAAACATCCATGCTCGAGGGAGGACTCGAACCTCCGACCCGGGAGGCCGCGCAATCCGTAACGTGGCGCTCCAGACCGCTCGGTTACTCCCGCGCGGCGGTTTGTGAGCCTAGGGTCTGATGACTTAAGCAGTTTGGTCCCATAGGATTACAAACATTTGAACTTTCAAGGTCCGTTAATTACTGTTGGAAACCTTTTCAAGTGAATCATCGGAGTAGAGTATACCGGTGTGTCAAACCTTTTGTACATAATACTTACGTCTTGTATATCTGTGTATATTACTCACTATGTGATGACTTTTGTCACATCGGTGTATGTCGTCTCGAGCGCTAGTCACATTGCATCACGGTGTTCAGTATTGCTGCCCATATTCGCATGGCAGTCGTGCGATCTCGACGAATGTCAGGAGCTGTATGACGGAACGGTACGCCACGATGCTGCGCTGTAAATGTGGCCACGCCAGTTTGCCATTTCCGGTATACCTTATTCATGGTTTTGCAGAGCAATGTAGAATTAAAGAGATTTTGGTCATATATTAAATATACTAGGGGCAAACGCAAACAATACCCTCACTAGGCGATAATGGCGATCCTACCGATGACTGCGCTACTAAAGCAGAGAATCAGCAAAGACGACGAAACCAATATTCCAGATTTCGAATTACGAAAAGAAGCCAAAGTAGATATCATCAGAGTAGTGCAGCAACTAAAATCACTTAGCAAGAACACGTCTTCTGGACCGGATTGTACACCCATTAGATTTCTATCTGATTATGCTGAAGCGATAGCTCCTTACTTAACAGCCATATACAACCGCACTCTCAAAGAAGGATCTGTACCAAAAGATTGGAAAGTTGCACAGGTCACACCTATATTCAAGAAAGGCAGTAAGAGTAACCTACTAAACTACAGGCCTATTTCATTGACGTCAATTTGCAGCAGAGTTTTGGAACATATCCTGCATTCAGATATTATGAATTACCTAGAACAGAATGATCTATTGACCCAGGGTCAACATGGATTTAGAAAATGTCGTTCATGTGAAACTCTACTAGCTCTTTATTCATACGAAGTGATGGGTGCTATCGACAAGGGTTCGCAAGTCGATTTCGTATTTCTTGATTTCCAGAAGGCTTTTGTCACCGTTCCTCACAAACGGCTTTTAATCAAATTGCGTGGTTATGGTATATCGCCCCAAATTTGCTACTGGATAGGGGATTTTCTGTCGGAAAGGACACAGTTTGTAGTAACCGATTGTAAGGCATAGACTAAAACAGAGGTGATATCGGGCGTTCCACAGGGTAGTGTTATTGGTCCTTATTTACAAAAACGATTTAGGGAAAAATCTAAGTAGCTCTCTTGTTTTCAGATGACGCCGTCATTTACCGTCTAGTAAAATCATCTGAAAGTCAAAACCAACTGCAGAACGATCTGCATAAGTTATCACAGTGGTGCAAACTCTAAATAATGAAAAGTGTGAAGTCGTCTACATGAGTACGAAAAGAAATCCGAAACTTTGTTTATAAGATAAATCAATCAAAAGTGAAGGCCGTAAACACCTAGGAATTACTATTACTTCAGAATTAAACTGGAAAGAACTCTTAGATAATGTCGTGGTAAAGGCGAACCAGAGACTGCGTATTATTGGCAGAACCCTCAAAACATGCAACAGAACTACAAAAGAAACTGCAGAATCTACGCTTGTCCGTCCATTTTTGGAGTATTGCTGCCCAGTGTGGGTCCTTATCAGGTGGGTTTGACGGAGGACATCGAAAGAGTCCAAAGAAGGGCAGCTCGTTTCGTATAGTCACGATACAGTGGAGACAGCGTTACGGAAATGATACAAAAATGTTCAAATGTTTGTATAGCTTATGGGACTTGACTACGGGGTCATCAGTCCCTAAACTTGCAAACTCCTTATGAACTAACTAATACTAAGGACGGCACAAATATCCATGCCCGAGGGGGGATTCGAACCCCCGACCGTAGTGGCCGTGCTGACCGTGACTGGAGCGCCTCAGTCCACTCGACCACCGCGGCCGGCAAATGATACAGGATCTGGGATGGGAATCATTACAACAACGGCGCTTATCGCTGCGGCGTGGGCTACTTACGAAACTCCAATCGCCAACATTCTCCTCTGAATGCGAAAATATATTGTTGACTCCCACGTACATAGGTAGAAACGATCATCTGAATAAAATACGAGAAATCAGAGCTGGAACGGAGAGATTCAGGTGTTCTTTGTTCCCGCGCGCTATTCGAGAATGGAATGGGAGTTAAATAGTATACTTGTGGTTCGATGAACCCTCTGCCAGGCACTTAAATGTGATTTGCAGAGTATCCATGTAGATGTAGGTGTGTAAGCGCTGATTGCGAAGAGTGCGCGTGATGAACGCCGTCGCCAGCTGTGAGGAATGTGGCGATGCGATCTGATAGCTGGCCGGCCCGTCTCGAGTTTCCTCTCGCCACCGCGGTGGCAACACGAACACAACACACTGCCGTATTACGCTACACGTACCAAGTGCTCCCCTGTTGCTCACTAACCAAACATCACACTCGGTAGCAGATGCCCCGACACGGGCTATCAGTTCGTAGTTAGTATCTCCAGTGTTTCACAGTTCCCATTACAATGGAAGCCTGTGAAAGGAATTGCGAAACACTTTTTTCTGAAGGACTCCACAGTGCTTCTCACTCTTGCTCTGAGTTCAGCGGAAGTTATCTTTGCGTCCACGCTTGCGAGACACCGGTTATGCTAAACGCGTAGCAGGAGTCTGCTTCTGACGAGCATTAATTGCTTCGGGGCGTCTTCTAAATCACTGGCGCGTTACGAAACTTTCACATCCGCCGGATGCTGGATGTGGTTACGAGAGATACTTAAAGTAGGCATTTTGTAAGGTGTGATATCTACAATAAACTGATATCATTGGGGCAACTATAGTTTAACTCACGAACGATGGCGGGTCGCTAAGGAAAAAGCTTCTTTGCCGGTTTCAAACGACAATTGAAGTACGCTTATGTACTTGTTTTGCTCTTGAAGAAAAATTCTAATAACCTGGAAATGTCTTTCGCTTTTATAAGTAGAAGTTGTTTCATGCCAGTATCATCAGCGATGGCAACTTGCTGCAAATAGAATAAAATTCACTGAATAACTCCCTACAATCAGTGCCTAAGACACTTGTAGCAGAGCGTTCAGAACCGTACTGAACGCATATTGGCAGTCGGAGAATGCGTGACGTATATGGGCAGACCAAGCCTAAACTTGGCTGGCGTCGTTTCCGGCTTTCAACTACAGCAATCGCCGTGTTCGTTGTCATATTCTGCATTTCACTGTGAATGATTATACCCGCGACGAGAAAAATAGTTAACCAATAACAGCTGCTGTTCTTTTTCTTCCGAAGCACATTGGTTCTCTCAAACAGTTAATAATCGGCAATTACTGCGCAAGACATATCAACTATGCCGAATATATATATATATATATATATATATATATATATATATATATATATATATATATATATATATATGTGTGTAAAAAAAGCTGTAAGAACTGAATCTACGCATACATATTATTTTTGTAATGAGAGAACAGACCAAAATCTCCTAAAAAGAAGAAAAAAACTATTCAGCGGATCTGCGCGCCTTGGCTTGTGTAACTACTGAATACTGTAGCGAGAACGCCCTGACTGCAAAGAAATGGTTATACTGGCTGTATGAGACCAAATCCGCTTCGACTGCAATTAACTTTATTTAAAAAAGCACTACCTGTTTCGTCTCCTGTAGACGCATCATCAGGTGTTCGGCAATGTACATAAATGAGAAACACTTACAAGAGTGTCTTCTGAAGTTAAGAAAAAATATATAATAAAATTGCTAACTGTAAAACAAAATCAAATAAACCGTAGAAAAGTACTCGCTAAAATTCCTTAGAAAACATGTCTGCCATTTAGCCTTCCCCAGCGTACACGTAAAATTTAAAACAATTAAAAGCTTCTTAACTTTACGTCCTCGTTAAAAAAAAATATAAAACTTGAACGCTGTTGCGTAATGTCATCTTTTTTAAAATATTTTTGGCATTTCTTTTAGGGCATTACTTCAAAGATTGCATAATGTGCCACTATCGAAGCACGCCTTCGAACGGGAGTTTAAAACAATACAGTTCATTACTTATTCAAATGGCTATGACGCTGACTTTGTCTATGACATCAATAGAGGTATTAAAGAAATTGAATGCGAAGCATAATACAGCGCGTGTCTCGTCTGCGTCTGCGGAGTTGATCACCCTTACTCCATTAAATAAACCATTTGCAGACACGTTCCACAGGGTACCTTACTTTGGTGTAATTTCCAGTAAAGTTGGTAGATGCTTGATTTCAAAAGGCATAACTCCGGCTTTCTACATCCCAATGAATTATGGCCAAAGGTTTAGGCACAGAGAGACAGCTGAACGGGATATTTTTATGTCTTCAGGGGTATACAGCATAACATTTGACGATTGTGAAGCCAAATAAATAAGCCAGATGGGAAGAAATTTAAAAACCCGAGCACATTTCTACATCTACATGGGATACACTGCAAATCACATTTAAGTGCCTGGCAGAGGGTTCATCGAACCACAATTATACTATTTATCTCCCATTCCATTCTAGAATAGCGCGCGGGAAGAAAGAACACCTGAATCTCTCTGTTCGAGCTCTGATTTCTCTTATTTTATTCTGATGATCATTTCTACCTATGTAAGTGGGAGTCAACGATATGTCTTCGCTTTCGGAGGTGAATGTTGGCGATTGGAGTTTCGTAAGTAGCCCACGCCGCAGCGATAAGCGTCGTTGTTGTAATGATTCCCATTCCAGATCCTGTATCATTTCCGTAACGCTGTCTCCCCTGTATCGTGACAATACGAAAGGAGCTGCCCTTCTTTGGACTCTCTCGACGTCCTCCGTCAAACCCACCTGATAAGGATCCCACACTGGGCTGCAATACTCCAAAAATGGACGGACAAGCGCAGTGTATGCAGTTTCTTTAGTAGTTCTGTTGCATCTTTTAAGGATTCTGCCAATAAAACGCAGTCTCTGGTTCGCCTTTCCCACGATATTATCTACGTGTTCTTTCCAGTTTAAGTCTGAAGTAATAGTGATTCCTAGGTATTTTGTGGAGTTTACGGCCTTCACATTTGATTGATTTATGTTGTAAACAAAGTTTAACGGATTTCTTTTCGTACTCATGTGGACGACTTCACACTTCTCATTATTTAGAGTCAATTGCCAATTTTTACACCATACTGATATCTTATTCAGATCGTTCTGCAGTTGGTTTTGATCTTCAGATGATTTTACTAGACGGTAAATGACGGCGTCATCTGCAAACAACCTAAGAGAGCTACTTAGATTTTCCCCTAAATCGTTTATGTAAATAAGGAATAGCAGAGGACCAATAACACTACCTTGTGGAACGCCCGATATCACCTCTGTTTTAGTCGATGCCTTACCATCGATTACTACGAACTGTGTCCTCTCTGACAAGAAATCCCCTATCCAATTGCAAATTTGGGGCGATATACCATAACCACGCAATTTGATTAAAGCCGTTTGTGAGGTACGGTGTCAAAAGCTTTCTGGAAATCAAGAAATACGGAATCGATTTGCGAACCTTTGTCGATAGCACCCATCACTTCGTGTGAATATAGAGCTAGTTGTGTTTCGCATGAACGATATTTTCTAAATCCGTGTTGACCTTGGGTCAATAGATCGTTCTGTTCGAGATAATTCATAATATTTGAATACAGGATATGTTCCAAAACCCTGCTGCAAATTGACGTCAATGAAATAGGCCTGTAGTTTAGTGGGTTACTCCTACTGCCTTTCTTGAATATAGGTGTGACCTGTGCAACTTTCCAATCTTTTGGTACAGATCCTTCTATGAGAGAGCGGTTGTATATGACTGTTAAGTAAGGAGCTATCGCTTCAGCATAATCAGATAGAAATCTAATGGGTATACAATCCGGACCAGAAGACTTGTTCTTATTAAGTGATTTTAGTTGCTGCACTACTCCGATGATATCTACTTCTATGTTACTCATTACGGCATCTGTTCGTAATTCGAAATCTGGAATATTGGTTTCGTCTTCTTTAGTGGATGAGTTTCTAAAAGCTAAGTTTAGTAACTCTGCTTTAGTAGCGCTGTCATCGGCAGGATCGCCATTACTATCATGTAGTGAAGGTATTGTTTGTGACTTTCCCCGAGTATATTTAACATATGACCAAAATCTCTTTGGGTTTTCAGTCAAATTACGGGAAAGAGTTTCGTTGTGATAAATGTTGTAGGCATCTCGCATTGAAATCCTCGCTAAATTTCGTGCTTCTGAGTACAATCGCAAATCCTGGGGATTTCGTGTTCGTTTAAATTTAGTATGCCTTTTCCTTTGCTTTTGAAACAGTGTCCTGACCTGTTTTGTGTACCAAGGGGGATCGCCTCCTTCTTTTATTAATTTATTAGGTATAAAACTTTCAATTGCTGTCGATACCACTTCTTTGAATTTGAGCCACATCTGGTCTATACCTACGTTTAGTGTTAGAAACGAGTGGAAGCTGTCTTTCAAGAAGCAATGTATTTTGTTTCTATCTGCTTTCCTGAACAAGTATACTTTGCGTTTATTTTTGGTAACTTTGGGACTTTCGATATTCAATTAAGCTACTACAGCTCTGTGTTCACTAATACCTGTATCCGTTTTGATGCTCATTATGAGCTCAGGATTATTTGTTGCTAAGAGATCAAGTGTGTTTTCACATCCATTTACAATTCTAGTTGGCTCATGAACTAATTGTTCGAAGTAATTCTCAGAGAATGCGTTGAGTACAATTTTGGACGATGTTTTATGCCTACCTCCTGATTTGAAAATATAATTTCGCCAACAGATCGAGGGTAAATTAAAATCACCGCCTACTATTATCGTGTGAGTCGGGTACGTTTTTGTAATTAGACTCAGGTTTTCTTTGAACCTTTCTGCTATTGTATCGTCAGAGTCGGGAGGCCGGTAAAAGGAACCGATTATTAACTTCTTACGATTTTCGGGTACAACCTCTACCCATAATAGCTCGCACGAACTATCAACTTCAACTTCGCTACATGAAATACTACTTTTGACGGCGACAAACACGCCCCCACCTATTTTGTTTAATCTATCCTTTCTGAATACCGTTAGATCTTTTGAAAATACTTCTTCTGAACTTATTTCCGGCTTGAGCCAACTTTCGCTGCCTATAATGATGTGTGTTTCGGTGCTTTCTATTAACGCTTGCAGTTCTGGAACTTTCCCGACACAGCTACGACAATTTACAACTGTTATACCGACAGTTTCCGGATCTACATTTCTCCTGTGATCCACCTGAACCCTTTGAGATTGCCCATTTTCTATTTCCCCGAAGCTCTTTATCCTAAAAAACCGCCCAGTCCACGCCACACAGCCCCCGCTACCCGTGTAGCCGCTTCATGCGTGTAGTGGACTCCTGACCTATTCAGCGGAACCCGGAAACCCACCACCCGATGGCGCAAGTCAAGGAATCTGCAGCCTACACGGTCGCAGAACCGTCTGAGCCTCTGATTCAGACCCTCCACTCGGCTCTGTATCAGAGGTCCACAGTCGGTCCTGTCAACTATGCTGCAGATGGTGAGCTCTGCTTTCATCTTGCAAGCAAGACTGACAGTCTTTACCACTTCAGTTAGCAGCTCGAAACCTGAGAGGACCTCTTCAGATCCGAAACGACACACATCATTGGTACCGACGTGAGCCACCACCTGCAGTTGGCTGCACCCCGTACCCTTCATGGCATCCGGGAGGACCCGTTCCACATCTGGAATGACTCCACCCAGTATGCACACGGAGTGCACGTTGGCCTTCTTCCCCTCCTTGGCAGCCATCTAAGGGGCTCCATCACCTGCCTAACGTTGGAGCTCCCAACTACAAGTAAACCCACCCTCTGTGAAAGCCCGGATCTTGCAGGCTGGGTGGTGACAGAGTGAGAGACACCATCCGACTCAGGAACGTCGTCCTGAGCAGACAGCGCCTCAAACCTGTTCTCAAGACGAACCGGGGAGGCCTCACGATCGGTCCCCCGGAATGTCTTGCGCCTCCTGCCACGCACTGGAGCAACCTCCCACGCAACCACGGGTGGGATGTCTGCCTCACTGCTAGCAGTTTCAGGGCATGTCGCTGCCGCAGGCCGATCGGTGGAGACGACGGGAGTCCGTTCGGTCCCCACCGCCGGCCAACAACAACGACGCCCATCGATCGCAGCTTCCAACTGTGCAACCGAGGTTAACACAGCTTGAAGCTGGGAGCGAAGTGTCACCAGCTCAGACTGCATCCGCATACAGCAGTCACAGTCCCTATTCATGATTACAGTGCCAACAAAAGCAAAAACTACAGTCGCGATGCGTTCAAAGGAAAACTAAACTGTTCGTTAGAACGCGGATGTGAATCCAATACGCACGACAGTTCAGTATAACTTTACAAATTGAGACGAGAAAGTGTAGACGAAAATCAAGATACTATATGTCGCTTCTAATCAGAAAAACAAAGACAGACGACTGTCGCGACGCGATTTACACGGCGGAATAATACACTAACCAGATATTTAACGCGAATATGAATCAGACAAAAACGCGAGCACACAATAAATATAATGCACTCAAGGGAAAACGCACTGAAAAGTAAAAATATGTAGCTTCTAGAGAGAAGCCGGTTACACTTACAACTGATAAATTACTGCTACGCTACTGGAGAGGTGTGCTCTGGACGACGTCCGCTGGGCAACTGACTGGAGTAAACAAACGGTAACTGTTTCAAAACAAAGACAGACGACTGTCGCGACGCGATTCACACGGCGGAATAATACACTAACCAGATATTTAACGCGAATATGAATCAAACAAAAACGCGAGCACACAATAAATTTAATGCACTCAAGGGAAACCGCACTGAAAAGTAAAAATATGTAGCTTCTAGAGAGAAGCCGGTTACACTTACAACTGATAAATTCTGCTACGCTACTGGAGAGGTGTGCTCTGGACGACGTCCGCTGGGCGACTGTATTAACGATAACAGTACAAAATCAGTGGTCAAGTAGCATTTATGTGAAACGGGACACCAAGTAACGGACATTAGAAATAACATAGATACTGCATATTATGAACAAGGGCAACACCCTCAATATTCTAGAAGAGGTGGAGGTATATCTTGCGTTTAAAGAATCCACCGGTTCTATCCTAAATGCCGGCTGCGGTGGTCGAGAGGATTGAGGCGCTTCAGTCACGGTCTGCACGGCCACTACGGTCGGGGGTTCGAATCCCCCCTCGGGCATGGATATTTGTGTCGTCCTTAGTTGTAGTTAGTTCATAAGTAGTTTGTAAGCTTAGGGACTGATGACCCCGTAGTTAAGTCCCTTAAGCTTAACAAACATTTGAACATTTTCTATCCTAAATACACAGACAGATCTAAGACACAAGAACCTGTTGTCAAATTTTGATTTTTTAAACAGGTAGCTTACTCCTGTAGAGCACTTTTTCAGTTTAGTTTGCATTTTTCCCAATTAAAAAAAAAAAAACTTCTGTTATTCGATCTCTGGGTGCCGAAGTTGGTGTGCCCCGCACAGCCAATTGCAATTAGTTTGCCTCTACATTGAATGTTAATCCTCAATCTGTCTCATTTGGTGTATTTTAGTATAATTAATGGTATGTAAACAGTTGGATTTTTTTTTCACCATTTTATTTGAAGCATGCAATCTATTCAGTATTTAATTAGGTCACTTTTGTCTGGGCCCCGTCAGAATCCTATAAACACAGGATTTGGCCAGTGTACAGTCATCCCCACCCTTCACGTCTTGTTCAGAAACGGTAAAGTTTCCAGCGACGCTAACGCCATCTTGGTGACACCAAACGCGTGATTGAATGGCCAGTACTGCTTCAGTCGGTGCCGCGCCAACACCGCTTCCGCATGGCACGGTAAGAACCTTATCTCTTTACTAAAAGTACAATCGGTTTTCGCGTCGAGTACGGTGTAAATCCCAGACGATTTATTAAAATATTGCATTTTTTATAGGTTTCACCTGCCCCCCACCCCCAAAATATTTTTAAAAAGATGACTAACGCCACAGCGTTCAAGTTTTATATTTTTTAACGAGGACGTAAAGTTAGAAGCTTTTAATTGTTTTAAATTTTACGTGAACGCTGGGGCAGGCTAAATGGCAGACATGTTTTTCTAAGGAATTTTAGTGAGCACCTTTCTACGGTTTATTTAATTTTATTTTACAGTCAGCAATTTTATTGTATATTTTCTCTTAACTTCTTTCATTTATGTACATTGCAGAGCACCTGATGATGCGTCTACAGGACGCGAAACAGGTAGTGCTTTTTTTTTTTTAAATAAAGTTAATTGCAGTCGAAGCGGATTTTTTTTTTAAATTCAGTTATATAAAACATTTTCGGACCTATAATTTCACGTGTTGACAGTTTCTGTTCATGTGTATGTAGACGATCTGTATACCTTGTCGTCGTCACCTAAAGAGATGGTTGAGTAAGTTAGCTGCTTGGAAAGGCATTAGTAGCTATGGATATGAATTCCAAAAACAGCGTCGTAGCTCTTCACGTACTGAACAATCAAAGAATACCGTCGTCAACTAATCGCGAAGCCAATACTGTAAAAAATAACATTATTATTATTATTATTATTATTATTATTATTAAAACCATCATTATTAACAACCTTTAAAAAATAGAAAATTACGAATACACAAAACACGTGTATTTTTCGTAAAAATTAGCATTAGATATTAGAAACGTGTAACTATTCGAATAGAACGAATAAAATAAATGGGTTCGAACCACCGACCCTATGGTTGTAAAGCCACCGACAGATGCTGCAACTCATTTAAGTATTAGTACTTACATGATGTTGCAAAATTTCAAAATCTCGATAATTTTTTAGAGTTGCGTAAATGGCTTTGGCTGATTGTTATTAGAGTTGTGAACGTCACGTACCGTAAGTATAAAAAAAATTCTAAAATCCGATACCCATGTGGTCTCCTTGTAAGTGGGACACTGAAGGGGTCACGTGTAATGGTAAACTCTTCTACTAAATAAAAGTAACTGCCAGGCCGAGAAATGAGTTTACAAATAACAAGATGAGTAGGCGTTGGTGTGCAGACAGCAGGGTGGTGTTGGGCGTGCAGCGAGCACCTGCGCTCCCCTTGTAATGAAGCAGCGCGCATACACCGTACACCTCCAGCAGGGGCGGCGAGGGCTCTCCTGCCACCCCTTTGTTCAGCCTGCTCCCTGGCTTACCGCTGCCGCCACCTTCCACCCCACTGTCGCCTCTCATAAAAAGCTCCAGAAAGCAGAGGCCTTTAGAGTTAATTAGCATCGTTTACAAACGGTCTTGCTGGCATATATTTCTTTCATCACCGATCGATATATTCCTAATGTGACATATTGGCTTCAAGACGATATTACCACCAATGCTTTGGTTGGTCCGGTACGATGTAACGCCTAAAATTCAAACTCGCTGTTAGCGTACCGGCTATAATTCTTTCTTAAGAAAGAATGGATTTCGGAAATAAAAATCGGTAAGTTTTAGGTTCGTTCGAGGTGCTTTCAAATTGCACTTTCGCACAATTACAATGGAATCTGACTGGCGGTCAGATGTTCGAATTAGCCAATGGAGAGTCCCGATTAGTCTGAACCGAGAAAGAGGAAATGCTTCTTACCGACTCCAAAGTGTTTAAGACCCTTGCTCCAGAGAGATAAGCCACTACATACGTAAAGTCTTTTGTATGCAGTATCGTTGCTTATTCGTTGAAGAAAGCAAGTGCGAAATTCCGGCAATTCTTAAAAAAAAAAAAAAATTAAGGGACAGTACATCGCAACATTTTGACTTAATTTCCATTGATTGATTCATGAAACACTGCTCGAGTTAGGTATGTTTTCATGCTTAGCACGACATGTTTTGAGTACGACTCACTGTCAAAATAAAATATTCACCGTAAATATTGTGTTTACTTAACCATCTTTCTCGCACTGTTGTCAGTTTAAGATTATAAAATAGTGTGTCGTAGCACTACTAATAGGAACTAAAATAGAAGCGAATTGTAATCTCTCTGACCAATACTTCTTCAACCTTCGGGATGCGTACATGTTCAACTGTTGGTAAGGCTGCCAGATTTGCTTCTTACGGCGGTAAACACTTGGTTCGCCGTGGTGGAGTAGCCGAGCGGTCTAAAGCGCCGCCCTGCGGAGCGCGCGGTTGCTCACCGTGGAGGTTCGAGTCCTCCCTGGGGCATCGGTGTGTGTGTTGTCCTTAGGTTAGTTTACCTAGGTTTAAGTAGTTTGTAAGCTAC
The DNA here is from genome assembly GCA_026315105.1 of Locusta migratoria. Classification (NCBI taxonomy): domain Eukaryota; kingdom Metazoa; phylum Arthropoda; class Insecta; order Orthoptera; family Acrididae; genus Locusta; species Locusta migratoria. The sequence goes on along the minus strand of CM048744.1, from coordinate 467,018,958 downwards.
GGACTGATGACCACGCAGTTTGGTCCGATAGATTTACAGACACTTGGTTCCGTCTTTAAAAGTTCCACACAGTTCCATTGTCCGAATTTTGTAATAGTTTTCGTGTTATATAAGTCTGCTTTTAATTCCCGGCAGCAACAGGCACTCTTTATTGTCTTCTGGAACGCCACTCCTGTTTAGTTACGATATGATGTCCTTGTCCAAAGCCGGCCGAGGTGGCCGAGGAGACTGAGGCGCTCCAGTCATTGTCTGCACGGCCACTACGGTCGGGGGTTCGAATCCCCCCTCGGGCATGGATATTTGTGCCGTCCTTAGTATAAGGTAGTTCGTAAGTAGTTTGTAAGTTTAGTGACTGATGACCCCGTAGTTGAGTCCCATAAGCTTAACAAACATTTGAACATTTTCCTTGTCCAAAGCCGATGGGTGGTATCCTCATCTAAACCCTTGAATACAATAAAAATGAGTTTCAAATCTATAAATTACAGATATATTTTGTTAGTGTGTTCACATGCCTAAATCCTTACTTTCTTGATTTTGTAAAAATGTCCATTTGACTCATTAGCACTGATTACTACAGGCTAACATATACAGTCACGACACTCCCACAGATTCTTTAATACACTGCGACAGCAGCGCTCTAAGCGGCCGGTAGGCTAAATTTCTGATACGATATTGGATGAGTGGAAATAGTATCATTCCGGTACATTACAAGGCAGTTAATCTCCAATCATCTTGTAACATACATGCATTAAATGAAAAGTGAAACACCAGAGGGTCTGTCCTTTAGCAGAGAGGCGTCGCTTTTCTACGCACAAACTTTAAGATTTCTTCGTTATAATTTCAGTAAAATTCATGAGGCTGGAACTTAAGAAACGTATATATAATGCAATAAATACAGTACTTCACGTTCCAAATCAGCTACCACAACTGTAAATGAAGGATAAAGTCAGAAATACGGCAATAAAACGACCGAAGTAATCTAACCGTTTTCTAGTCCCACAATTGTTGCTACAGCTGAACCAAATACGGCAAGAATCATCAAAACATTGACTTTTTAAGCTAAAGTAATTATACTCAAAAGAATATGCGCATATAAGAAAGACGAGTGAGGTGTAAAAATGTACAACTTTTGGTAAAAAAAAACCCTTGTCTGTCATAATAAGAACAGAGCATAAGAGCATAATAGAAATTTATTATTCTTATGTTTATATTCTACTTACTTTTAGCGGAATAAGCTGCAAATATAAACATATTCGTAAGTAGAATGAAAGTTTTACTCTGCAGTGGAGTGTGCGCTGATATGGAACTTCCTGGCAGATTAAAATTGTGTGCCGGAACCGAGACTCGAACCTGGGACCTTTGCCGTCTCACAACTTCACTTCCGCCAGTACCTAGCCTCCTACTTTCCAAACTTCACAGAAGCTCTCCAGCGAAACACATAAGACTAGCACTCCTGGAAGAAAGGATATGGTGAAGACACGGCATAGCCACGGCCTACGGGATGTTTCCAGAAAACATCCCTTAGGCTGTGGCTAAGCCATGTCTCCACCATATCCTTTCTTCCAGGAGTGCTAGTCTTGCATGTTCCGCAGGAGAGCTTCTGTGAAGTTTGGAAAGTAGGAGGCGAGGTACTGGCAAAGTTATGAGGCGACATCGTGAGTCTTGTCGGGATAGCTCAGTCGGCAGAGCGCTTGCCCGCAGAAGGTAAAGGTGCCAGGTTCGAGTCCCGGTTCCGGCACACAATTTTAATCTGTCAGGAAGTTTCATATTCGTAAGAATTTGTTAATGACGAAGTTGTTGTTTATACCACTGAATCAGTGAAATTCGGCTCACATTAATTTCCCAATTATGTATGTCTCTTGATATTTTACTATTTCTTGTAACGCAAAAATTATAGTAATAATTCCTTAATTACGAACAAAATAATTATAAAAAAACATCACCGCTTCGGCAGCTTGTCCACCGCTAGGAGCGCTAGTGTCGTTGCAACTGTCAGTTGGTAACAACTTTTATAGCAGTGAAATTACTACATGATACTTGTGCTTTTCAGGACGAAAAACGTATTGATTCAAGTCTACATGAAATACTATGTGTAAGCCTCTCCACCTCTGTATAACTGCTGCCTACTGTTGGATCGCTCGTTGCCAGGATTTACTAGCTTATATGATACGGTAGCGTGGGTGTTACAGTTCACCTACAGGGAGAGGAAGTTTTGTGAAGCATAAAGACAGATGAACAGAAACGGTAAAAACTGAATTTTCAAATAATACTCTATTTTGGAGTTTGATACATGCAGGATCTAACGTTCTGCTAAGGCCGAAACAAATTTCACAATAAAAGTCTGAAAAAATCAGTAACAAGCTTAAATCTTCAGGTATGCGTCACCTATAGTCAAACAGGTACAGCGGAACATATGTAATAGTTGAGAACAAGCTTAAATCTTCAGGTATGCGTCACCTAGAGTCAAATTGGTACAGCGGAACATATGTAATAGTCTGTCCTAAATTGTTTTGTAAATAGAAGAAAAATATTCTTGCGTTTACATATATACATTGCAAATCGCGAAATTTTCCGATATCTGCTGCTCTTCTAAAGATGGACAATCGATCTGCAAAACATGAAAATTTGTGCTGGACCTGGACTCGAACCCGGGTTTCCTGCTTACCGCAAGCGATCGCCTTAACCACTCAGCCACCCGTGCACGCTACCCGGCCAAACACAAACTCCCTTGCGTTTTTTCATGTCTATATATTCCTGTTTATTGTATACTAGCTTAAACCCACGGCAGTACTTACGTGTTGGTCGATTATGATAGATAAGCTACCTTTCAGTAGTGTGCTATGAGACTGGTTTTGAAGAATGAAATGAAATGCAATACCTTCTCCAGAAACAAACATTTTTAATCAACATTCGAATAAAAAAAAATTATATGAAGTGCTTAATGGTTTACAATAAATAATACATACATTGTTCCTTATAGTCTGTGTAGCAATATCTCAATACATATTGTGAGAGTAATGTCCAAATTCATCTTAATTTCCTTTTAGGGCATTCTAGTAAACTACGTTATTTGTAATATTGTTTGGAGCGTAAATGTAGAGATTTTTTGGGTTGCCCACCGTTGAGCAAGCGACGTATAATTGACCATGTGAAACACATGAGGGCTGTAAATGGATTCCTGCGATGTTTAATGATTGTCCTTGAGCTTTGTTAATTGTCATGGCAAAAGCTAGACGAACTGGAAACTGAAGTCTTTTAAACGGAAACTGCGTATCTGAAGGGATTAAAGAAAATTCAACAATAATAATTGTAATAGTATCACAGATCGATCACTTGATGTAATGCGCGAAGCGTCAAATCGATTTTTTACGTGTTATAATCGTACAACAGGGACATATGACAGTTTGTGCCGGGGCCAGGATTCGAACCTGGCACCTCCTGTTTATTTCGCAGTCAGTATCTATATTAAGAACAGCTGCAGCATCACATACTGACGTCTTATCTTTCCACTGTAAAGAGGTGAAGACCATACATAATAAATAAAATGGGAGATGACTTTCTGGCCTTGCTCTAATGAGTGTTAATCGTGATTGATGATACAACTACGTTCTGAAGAAATTATAAATAAGTTAGCAGTAATATGTAAAAGGCTAAACGTAATACTATATACGCAGAAAACGACGCTTCCAATATTGAAACCTCATCCTTTAACAAATGTACCACCACAGCTGAAACTATCTTTAGCAATAAGTCGCCTATTAAAATTATGATTTTTAAATTACACGAACTTATGACACCCAGATACAGGTAAATTCTAAAGTATTTAAAAAAAACTTCAATAGAAATATGGAATAATGTAACAACAGCTAGTGATATAGAATTTAAGCTTCGTTAGTTTCGTCATAGATAAATATCGTAATACGTACGTCAGATATGTTTCATTCAGAGGTGTTTATATTAATCTTTGTATGTAGCTTTACTTCCCTTGCGTGTAACAAGGATGCCAACGAATTTGTAGGATTTTTAATTTACCGTTGATTTTTATTTTTCGTGTCCAGGACATGGAATAAATACAAACCAACTAGGTATTTAATCACTGCACAAATTTACAAAATTAATTAATATATAAAGGGATGGTAAGATGATTATATTTTCTGCTGAGCCCAGTATTCAGCGTTTTTCACAGCAGTCTCACTGGCTACCGCTAAGTCATCAGTTGTACACGCGGCCGGTAGATTCTTGCAGACGAGTAGATGTTGTTCGTCCTGCACGGCATCACACGAACACATTTCATCCTCACTGCTGAAACCCCACTTCTTGAGGTTGGTTTTGCATCTTGACACTCCAACTCGCAGCCTGTTTAAGGTCTTTAAGGTCCCATATAGCAGGTGTGAGCCTTCGGCCAGTTCCTCCTTGACCTTTATTTGATTTCCTTCAGAGAGAGTCTCGCCAGAGACCTTCTCTGCGAGTTCTAGGGGGTACACGAATTGCTGTAGTTTTCTGCAGGACACTTTTCCTTGACCTCAGTCTTGGCCGTTGAGGCACATGTCCAAACAAAGGATGTCTTGGATCGGTTTCCTGTCTCTTCTTCTCCGCTTCCGCTGCAGCTTGTCTACGAATACCTGGTGGTGCTATACCCATAATTTGGTACAATTTATTGACAGGATTAGGTAGTAAGCAACCCGTCACAGTTCGCCCTGTCTCGTTTAAAGCTGTATCTACCTGTCTAACATGTACAGAGTTTTGCCAGATAGGTGCTGCATATTCTGCGGCGGAAAGGCAGATGTTCTAAGCACTTGTGGTTGGGCATCTCAGGCGGTTCCTGTAAGTTTGCGGATGATGTTTCGCGCGGCTACTTTGAACTTCGTTTCTTCACAGTGGGCTTTAAAAGTGAGGGACCGGGCCAGCTTCATCCCAAGGTATTTAGGAGTTACGCAGTTAAGTAGCTGTTCTCTCCAAGTGATGTTCAATTTCCTCTTGGCATCCCTATTTATAAGATGAAATGCACAGACCTGGGTCTTTCCAGGATTAGGTTTCAACTCGTTTTCGTCATAATACTTGGCCAGGCTTTCAAGAGTTGTTGTCAGCTCCCCCTTTACTTCCTCAAAGGTCCTACTTTGGGCAGCGAGTGCTGTATCATCAGCGTATATAAATGCCTTAGTTGATTGATTTTATTGGAGTTACTAGCAGTACCTCGTTACAGAGTGAACAATGTTACAGAGAAAATATAGTTTACTTTCTAAAGGGTAGTTTTGGACCCCTCCCATGTCAAAGCTACAGATAGTCAGTGTGGTGTCCAACTGTCTACGCAGCCAGGCGTAGCCACGTGGTTTCCGGTATGCAGTGTCGCCACTTGACAGTGGCAGAGCATAATGAAGACGCGTTTCGCAAGCAGACGTGTCCGACTGTGCAGTGGAGAGGCATAGCGGGAGCGGCCCAGCTGAGTCCACTTTCACTGATCGGCGCTCCATACAGGGCAGCCGGCCGTAGCCGCCGCCGCGTTGCCAGCTCTGGGCCGCGCCCGCCACGGCCAATGTCCCGCCCCACGTGCTCCACACACCTTACACTGCCCTAAAAAGGTAAAGCAGTCGACAATCCGAAGATTGGTTTGAACACCACAGTGCTTTAATAGGCATGGCCCTGCTTGGAGGTGGTATGCCGTTGCGTTCCTCCGACCTTCGAACTGACTTACCCAGCCAGTTTATAAGGGGACCTACAGTTTAACGTGGGTTCCGAACCACGGTGCTACTTGGTATTTTTCACATCGGCAACACTGCCAGAGGTGAAAAAAGTGTAAAGTGACAGATAAAAAACCCAGGTCATGTTGAGGATCGAACCCGCGACCTTACACTTCCCTACCGCATACATAATTAACTACAACGTTTCCCAACGAATTCACTAACAAGCATTTCGCAATCATTTTCCACAAAGTGTTCATGTATTTCAGCCTGATAGACCACTGAAAGACCTAAGCCGAAACAAGGCCCCTGACGAATATGACATTCTCTACTGAAATCTCTGTGACAGTGTAAGATACCTGTCAGTACTATGCTTCATAGTGGTACATTTGTTTTGTAATTATCGATTATTTATTTACTATTTTGCGTTCAATATTCCATACGCCTTACAGTACTGTACACATTCAGAACGGAAAACTAAATTAACATACAAATTAAACAAAGTATTTTTCATTATAAATTTAGTTATACAAATTACATTGCTTATAAACATATAGTGCATGCCTGTAGTAATCTGTCAAAATAATTAAGAATTAAACGGAAACACAAATTTGTCAAAATAATTTAACATTAAACGGCAACACTCAAATTACAAAGCCAAGAAATGGCATTGTCTGTAAGTCTATGCAGATCCTCCAGCGAACCATCCCGAAAACCATGAATTTGACACTCAGTTATGTGCTGCGTCGTCTGTATTTGGCCGCAATCACAGTAGCACCACTTGGCCATCATCTTGTTGCATCGTCCAACACCAGTTGTCATTCCAAGGTTCTTCGGGGGAGGTTGAAGCCAGGAACACGATCAGCGGTGTTCTTAATGAGGTGTCCATTGTTCAAACGTTTGTGTAGTTTATGCGACTTAAATACGGGGTCATCAGTCCCTAAACTTACAAACTACTTATGAACTAACTAAGACTAAGGACGGCACAAATATCCATGCCCGAGGGGGGATTCGAACCCCCGACCGTAGTGGCCGTGCAGACCGTGACTGGAGCGCCTCAGTCCCCTCGGCCACCGCGGCCGGCTGTCCATTGTTAACATTTGCTTGTTGCCATAGGTGTTTCCATTCTGCTACGGTGGTTCCAGAAGGAATTTCTAGACATCGTGTCGGCCATGTAGATCAGCGTGTATTGGAAGTGTGGTGTCAGCAGCAGTTTTTTTTTTTTTTTTTTTTTGCATTTCTCTTTGGACTGCATGTTGTCTGCGGAGTGACGGAGATTCAATATTTTCCAGCACAGAGAGCCATGGTGTTGGGGTAGATCTCACCGTTCCAGTTATTGTTCGCCAGGTGTCATTTAGGCGAACGTCAACTTTGTTGACGTGCGAATGTTGGCCCATGCAGGCGCGCAGTATTCTGCAACACAGTACACTAGAGCCATGAAGGAAGTGCGAAGTCTCGTAGCATTGCTTCCCCAGGTTGAGCCTGCGAGTTTCTGGATGAGTTTTTGGCTGACATCATGCAGGTGTTCTTTGAAGGTTAGGCTGAGGTCCAGTTTAACACCCAGGTATTTGGGTGCTCTTTCATGTCTTATATTCTGGCCTGCTATATTTAAGCACAGCTTCTTTTCTGCTTGTTTGTTGTTCAGGTGCATCACTGTCCTTACTGTTTTTGATGTATTAAGGTTCAGATGCCAGTTCCTGTAGTAGCTGCACCAAATCAGAATTTAGGCCTGATTCCAATTGTTCGAATGACTCACCCTGCAAAGCAATAGCCAGCTCGTCGGCATATGCGAACGTCCGTGATTTGATTTCCGGCATATCAGAGATAAAAGATTTTGTCACGTTGTAAATTAATGTCAACACTAATTAGAATGTTTGCAGTACTGAATGTGTATCAAAAGCATGATCAGTAATCACAAACTTATCGTAAAGTATTTTCCAAAACATATAAAATCTCTATGTAATTGATAGGAAGAGATAGTGGTTGTTCTTTGCTGGTGGAGGTCGGAGTATTCTGTATATGGGGATTATTATTGGATTCTATATGGAATGTTAATAGATGTATCACGAACGCTCAATATATGTTTCAACTAAAAAGTAGGTTTTGCTTTAGACTAAAGTTTTTAATCTCCTGCACAAGCAATTTCTATTGAATACAACGGCAGCCTACGGGAGCTACCTCACCTGGAATTAAAAAATCTGTAGCTTATACACACGGGACTTTATCTGAAATTGATCGTAAAATTGACCATTAAATTAGACCCAGAACTGCTTACAATTTCAGATTTGGTAGTGGATTATCCGTTTGGTGCAGAGAGGCTCATTCCAGAAACTCTCTCTCTCTCTCTCTCTCTCTCTCTCTCTCTCTCTCTCTCTCTCTCTCTTATCCAAAAAATGAATTAGAGATTTACAGATTCATACAATTGCAGATCACGAATCGAGAATCTACGAGCTGCATCAACTCCACAACTTCTAGCCTGTGGCAGTAAGAAAGAAACTGTTCAATTTCAGGATTTTCGCAGCATCTTATCAGAACGTGACCAGAGACTTTTAAATTTCCTCGAGTATAAAAAAAAAGTTAATGTGAAATAATTTACTATCTCTGACATATTGAATTTATTTATTTATTCATTTATTAATTTACAACAGCCATCTACGACAAAATTATTTAACATGGTGTGTAAGATGTACGAGACAGGCGAAATAGCCGGCCGCGATGGCCGAGGGGACTGAGGCGCTTCAGTCACGGTCTGCACGGCCACTACGGTCGGGGGTTCGAATCCCCCCTCGGGCATGGATATTTGTGCCGTCCTAGTTCGTAAGTAGTGCATATGTAGTTTGTAAGTTTAGGGACTGATGATCCCGTAGTTAAGTCCCTTAAGGTTAACAAACATTTGAACATTTGATTCTCAAATTGCGGTCAGCAGGGGTAAAATACAGGGAAAGGAAGGTTATTTAACGAAGGGCATGAAAGGGAAGCCGTAACACAACTATGGGTGAGATTTGAAGGGAAATTATTTTAAATCTTTTCTCAATACAACTTTCTTGTAAAAATAAATGTGCAGCATTGCGCATTGTACCGTGAAATTTTATTTGCGTTGCGGGATGGAACATACTATCTTCTTTTTCATGAACTGCGACGGAAAATTATGCGTCGCATAATCAGTGTTTCACATTGTAGGTAATACAATCCAATTATGCTCGTTAAGCAAGATCTTACAGTATTGTCAACTTTAAACGAAATAGATCTTTTTTTCGAATTTCTCAAAATTGTTTATTGCGTTTTCGGTATCGATTGTGTTGTTAAAACAGTTTTCACGCTTTTCGTTTATTCAACTTCAGCACGGTCTATTTATTATGACAAACAAGGAATTACATAATTTTCATATAAAATAAATTTCACTTTTTGCGTTTGGAAACCCGTAGTGGGCCGGTTGTTTTACCGTGTAACTAGTTGCTGCTGTGACGGGGACTCCCAGAGCAAGACTGTGCGACTCCTCTGGTGTCGCGACCCACACGTTGAGTGAACTGTCCTACATCACTGCAGCCAACTGACAGGTTCGTTCTTTTGAAAAGGGACAGCCATTTCCTTCCCCATCCTCACCCAAACAACGCGAGCGTGAGCTCCGCCTCTATAGTCTGACTGTACACTCGTGACCGAGCAACGCTCTTGATGGGGGAAGTGGCCTTTCACGGATGAACCCCGCGAGATCCCTACAGGGAAACCAAGAATCAGTTGGCCGTTACCTGCCTAGCGGTGTAGCGAAGCGTCCGGTGATTTGTGCTGATTTTGTCCGCGTGCTGATCAGCGTCAGTCAGATCGGTTTGTATATTCATTCAGATACGTATTCATATATTTCGAACAATCGTACTAAATAGCAAGAAAACTTTGCGTAATAGGAAGAAGAGATATTTCCTGGAGAATCGAGCGTCCGATCGTCTCTAATGTGATCGCAACTGAAAGAGGCGGCACAAGCATAACTGTTGGCTAATATTAGCAGTCCCAATAAAAGGTTTGTAATTTCAGCCATTCCACAATAGGGCACATCACAAAGTAATGCGAAATTCATCCTACTGGAAAAGCCAAAACAAAAGACACAGAAATTAAGAGAAAACCCGTACTTATAGTTTCACAAAATCGGTGGTGTGACGAATGGTGGAGCACTTTTACGTAAATCAAAAAGTTTTCCCGACATTACGCAAATTACTCATAGCCCTAAAATATCCATTGCTCTTGGTAGCAATATATTAAACACAAGACACTGCCTGAAAAGGGATTTACCTGGATGACATCTGTTACTAAACGAAAGATTTTGGTTGAAAGGACGGGTATAATTGACTGGCGATGTGTTAGATTGGAGTAACGAAATCAGTGGAGCAAGCCAGAAAATTAGCTACTTTATATTGGTTAGGAAAGAACGCTACGTTGGAAACAACGTTACTCAAAGAAAATGTTGGCAGGTCCTTCTGTTAATGGCTTCATGGACAATGATAATGGAAACAACTCGATTATTGTGGTGAATATGTGTCCAAAGAAGGGTTGTATCACGTCAGGATGTGCAATGGGGTTTTCACGGCCATATACATTCCTGGCCATTAAAATTGGCACACCACAAAGATGACGTGCTACAGAAGCGAAATTTAACCGACAGGAAGAAGATGCTGTGATATACAAATGATTAGCTTTTCAGGGTATTCACACAAGGTAGGCTCCGGTAGCGACACCTACAACGTGCTGACATAAGGAAAGTTTCCAACCGGTTTGTCATACACAAACAGCAGTTGACCGGCGTTGCCTGGTGAAACGTTGATGTGATGCCTCGTGTAAGGAGGAGAAATGCGTACCATCACGTTTCCGACTTTAATCAAGGTCGGATTGTACCATATCGCGATTTCGGTTTATCGTATCGCGACATTGCCTGCTCGCGATCCAATGACTGTTAGCAGAATATGGAATCGGTGGGTTCAGGAGGGCAATACAGAACGCCATGCAGGATTCCACCGGCCTCGTATCACTAGCAGTCGAGATGACATGCATCTCATCCGCATGGCTGTAACGGATCGTGCAGCCACGTCTCGATCCCTGAGTCAACATATGGGGAGCACGAATAGTTCGACGACGTTTGCAGCAGCATGGACTGTCAGCTCGGAGCCATGGCTGCGGTTACCCTTGACGCTGCATCACAGACAGGAGCGCCTGCGATGGTGTACGCAACGACGAACCTGGATGCACGAATGGCAAAACGTCATTTTTTCGGATGTATCCAGGTTCAGTTACAGCATCATGATGGTCGCATCCGTGATTGGCGACATCGCGGTGAACGCACATTGGAAGCGTGTATTCGTCATCGCGATACTAGCGTATCACTCGGCGTGATGGTGTGGGGTGCCATTCGTTACACGTCTCGGTCAACTCTTTTTCGCATCGACGGTACATTGAACAGTAGCCGTTACATTTCAGATGTATTACGACCCGTGGCTCCACGCTTCATTCTATCCCTGCGAAACCCTGCATTTCAGCAGGATAATGCACGATCGCAAGTTTCAGGTCCTGTACGGGCCTTTCTGGATACGGAAAATGTTCGACTGCCGCCCTGGCCAGCACATTCTCCAGATCTCTCACAAATTGAAAACGTCTGGTCAATGGTGGCCGAGCAACTGGCTCGTCCCAATACGCCAGTCCCTACTCTTGATTAACTGTGGTATCATGATGAAGCTGCGTGGGCATCTGTACCTGTACATGCCATCTAAGCTCTGTTTCAATCAATGCCGTTATTACGGCCAGAGGTGGTTGTTGTGGGTACTGATTTTTCAGGATCTATGCACCCAAATTGTGTGAAAATGTAATCACATGTCAGTTCTAGTATAATATAATTGTCCAATAGATACCCGTTTATCATCTGCATTTCTTCTTAGTGTAGCAATTTTAATGGCCAGTGGTGTAAATTGCAGAAATGTTTAAAAGTGGTTTAACTAAAGTATTTCCAAAGCATTTACATTGCATGAACCAATTCAGGGCCAGACACAGGTTTTCTTCGGGGGAGGGGGCGATTTGTGGAATTGATAAAATAATCAAACAAAGTGCACATCCCTACATTATGTCACACGTTAAGGGGGGGGGGGAGAGGATCAACAAAGCTAGACATTATGTAAAAAAGGTTTTCATTTATCACTGAACTGTGCTTCTGTACATTCATAAAAGTTTGCGTTATCGTAAATTTCCGCCACCGAACCAGTTACATATGAACATCATAAATGTGTTCTGTGATGGGGGTGATTCGGTGATTGTTCGTAGTCAGTTCTTTCATAGGCTGTGCAAAAAGAAAAAAAAAAAAAAGAAAAGAAAAAAGAAAAGAAAATAACCGCATGCTACTAGTCACAATTGATTTGTTTAAGACACGTGCGGTTTCGTGGTTGTGCGCATCTTGAGATGGTTATATATTCATTTCCATGTTTCAGCATTCGATGATCGAATGTTTAAATATAAAGCAAATGCTGTGATGGTGACTAAACAAACATTGGAAAGTGGCAAACCACCTTTGTCCACCGTTTAATCAGCTGATACGACACAGTTTTCAATGCTCGTCATTTTCTACGCTTTCACTGCCTTCTTTGAAACTTATTCCACTTATAAACCCTTGTTTTCCTCACAGGGTCGATCTGATTTAAAACGCGCGTTGTAGGGCCGCTACAGCGGTGTGAAACACCCGGTAGAGTGTAGACGGACTCGTTACATAGCTGGGTGGGTATTGTGGGCGGCTCGCCTGCTGCTCGGCCGTGACTGTGATGACCACGCTGTCGACGGGGCGTTAAACTCTGATCTTGCCTTCTTTTTTGCTGGCATTGTCAGTCGCAAAATTGGTCTTGAACCCTCATGTCGGGAATGGACACCGCGGCCTTCGGGCTACTAATGCGACATGCAGCCTGTTGTGTTACCTCGCTTATACTTAAACCTGCCAGTCGACGGCCTTGCTCGCAAGCCAGCTTTATCTCGCAAGCACCGGTTGTTGCCCGCAGTTACGCAACGTACCAGTACGTAAACAACGGCTTCAGTTACCGCACTTCTCATTGCTCTTAAGGAGCTACCGTACTTACTATAGCAACACCCGCTCACAGAGAAAGCGATTTTTACAAAGGTAACAGGATCGTGAGAAACATAGCGAAACCACAGTCAGACCATTAAAACCTCAGCGCTTCGTTTTAGTTGTAGTTGAAACTGGCCTTTGGCGGAACTTGTTGACAATGAAGGAAAGAGAAACACGTGTTACATCATAAGGTAAAGGCAGATTGAAATAAGATCTGGTTTTGTTGTTTGAAGGCCCCTAGGGTGTCCAGCCGGATACGATCGTTGAATGTCGACGATATTGCGGCGAATCACCGTTCCTCCATCACGAGGTGGTGGCGGTGCATTGGTCTCCCTGCTCTCTGCCAGTAACATCCATCCTTCGCTGGCCTGGCGCGATTCCCTGCGCAGGATGAATACCACCGGCTGAGATCGGACAGACCGTTGAATCGGCACCGCATCTTGTTGAAGGAAATTGTCTTCGCCGAAATATCGTCGACATTCAACGATCGTATCCGACTTCCGAGTACCCTTAAAACATCGTGTACGCGGGGAAAGCCCCAGATCACGTATGTTCTAATTTTCTTAAAATTCCGGAGTGCTCTTTGTGAACACAGCGAAAAATTCTCATTTCGCCAGCGTCTGTCTTATTCTGGTAGAGATTTTCCTGAACCACGGAATGTAGGCTTTTATATGCCCCTGCTGAAACACGAAGGAAAGTCTTAAGTTGGTTTCACGCGCTGGAGAGCGATATCATTGTCTTAAAAAAGAATACGCCAAGCTATATTTTTCTGATAATTTCGATCAATGCGATTTGGTGTAGAAATATATCAGCAGCTAATCGGAGTGACTCATATCTAGCAGATACCTGTAACTAATAATGCGGTAAAATACTATTGACAATTCGCAACAGTCAACTATTGTGAAAAAAACAGAGAGCTCGCAGAGTCAAATGTTTGTATAGTCTATGGGACTTAACTACGGGGTCATCAGTCCCTAAACTTACAAACTACTTATGAACTACTTACGAACTAGGACGGCACAAATATCCATGCCTGAGGGGGGATTCGAACCCCCGACCGTAGTGGCCGTGCAGACCGTGACTGAAGCTCCTCAGTCTCCTCGGCCACCGCGGCCGGCTCGCAGAGTCCACAAACTAAATTTTAGTAGTTATTACAATTTGTATCTCAGGTTACATCAAACTAATTACGAGACTCCCTCCAAACATGTAATCGGGCGGCTCATTAGCCTATAAGATTAGATCTTTGCAAAGGGCCGGCCGCGGTGGCCGAGGGGACTGAGGCGCTCCAGTCACGGTCTGCACGGCTACTACGGTCGGGGGTTCGAATCCCCCCTCGGGCATGGATGTTTGTGCCGTCCTTAATCTTAGCTAGTTCATAAGTAGTTTGTTAGCTTAGGGACTGATGACCCCGTAGTTAAGTCCCATAAGTTCTACAAACATTTGAACTTTGCAAAGGTGGTTGAAGGGCCAAACAGAAATCTCCAACTAGGCTCGAGAACTATGAGACCAAAGTCCTTCGTATATTTAAACGGCGCTTTTATCACAACCACTTACGAATACAGTCATACGTCATTGCAATTTCCAATTCAAAAACTCTTATATGCTGCCTGCTAAATGTCTTACGAAATAATGTAGTGTCTAGAACTTACGGAATGTAAATGAGCATGTGATGACATGTTTCAGGACAACACTAAAGAATTAAATACACATGCTTGACTAGTGGCGAGGTAACACAATGGGTAATAAAAGTTTCACTGTACAAACGATATTTCTTGTAGCTGTACTCTTTATCCGTTCTGTTAATTTTCGTGTCATACGACTTCATCAGCATGTAGCATCAAGAGATTCACAACTTCCGGAAAAAAAAGGGAAGGAAAAGAAAACTTCACAATATTATGAAATGAGCAGATGAACAAAGAAGTGTAAGCAGAAAATTGCCTGTCCATTGTAAATATTAACAACTCGTAATCTACCATCTAGGACAATGTTTTTCAACCTGGAGGGGGAGGGGTCGCCTTGCTCAATGGGTCGCGGTCGCACGAGGATGCAGTAGCAGCGTGTTCGATAGCAAATCTACGTCTCGTGACGATCAGCTACTATGGCAGACGTGCTACACGGAAGTGACAGGGTTACGAGAAAGTCGCTTAATTAATAAGTCACCCATAGGCTTTGTTGTGACATGTTTCGCGGGGTCCTTAATCAGACATCAAAAGTGTCACAGGTATAAGATGTACCTAAGGATCTTTTGATTTCTGATGATGGCCGACCTAAACACAAAACAATGAAGCCATTTTTCCCTCTTGACGACTTGTAAATTAACAGCGTTCGTGCGGTACTGCTACATTTATTTACAATGGTCGCAATCTTCTTGTATGAATTTGTCACATGTTCAAATATTGTTATGTTAGAAAAACAAATAATCACTAACTGACATTTTTAATAAATACATAGCAATACCTTTGTACTACTGGATCATAGAAGTTTGCAGTTGCATATCATTTTTCATCAACTAATAACAATACATATTATTATTGGATCGTAGTAGTTTGATGCTTTTTATAGGTCTTTTTGGTATCCTTTCGAACAAATCGAAAGTTTATGAGCATCCTTGAAATATTAAGAAGTGATGCATCAGCTCTGATGGTTTCATACTCGCACATAAAACACGACGCCACATGTTACACATGGAAATTTATTAATCATCACAGAAAACCACACATCAAATACTTGTAGTCATAAAGTCTTATTTCTTTTTTCATTCTCTTCCGCTACTGCAGCTTTTACCAGATGTAAATGGCTGCCAGATCTTACAAGGATATCACAAGGGGATCGGATTTCAGAATTTCTTTATATTTGTGGTGCGTGAAGTTCAGAACTTAAATAACAATCAGTCAAAGCTATCGTTGCAACTATCAAAAATTCTTGAGAAACATATGATAAATCTTTATGTAAAAATGTGTTAGATTTTCTGAGCAAATAGTACAAAGATTTGTAATGCGAATTTACAATAACGTAACTACAGAATATTAAATCATCTACTGTACACTATATTTGTCTATTACATTGTTATGTACCAAATGACTGAGTGTATCGTGTTCAGTATGATCGACTGCTAGTATGGTGATAAAGCCTGTGTTATACATAATAATTTTTAAACATCGACCAAAATTCTTGTCTCTGTGCAAACGTTGTGCAATATGACACAAAATATTTTATACGTATCAGGTTCGGCAATATTATATTTTGGCAGATATTAAGTTATACAACAAATATTGCAAATGTTTGTTTATGTTTAGTACCTTAGTTTGCTTTGTATTTGTATAACTGAGTGTTAGGGGTTGGTTTCAATTGTTTATTTGATAATGTTAACGGAGACATGTTTGGCTCGGCAGCTCATTGGTAGAGTGCCAGAGTATAAATTCAAAGGTTGTGGCTTCGATCCCGTCCAGGTCCTAGGGTTTTTATCCGACACTTTTCTTTCACCTTTGGCAGTGTTGCTGATGTGAAAAATATCGAGTAGCACCTTGGTTCGGAATCCACGTTAAGCTGTAGGTCCCCATATAACTGGCTGGGTAAGTCAGTTTGAAGGTCGGAGGAAGGCAATGGCATACCACCATGCCAGGACCATGCCTAGTAAAGGCAATCTTCGGATTGTTGACTCCTTTACCTCAAGAGGGATATATATCTAATTTAGACATTCGTATCTAGTTAGTTTGTTCATTTAGTAACGTTGAAATAAATTGTGAAATCTAGGATAGGTAGTATAAGGCTGTTGATAACTTACGTGTAACGTTGGCACTACTGTTTATATGCAGAAGGTGAGCAACATACATAATCGTTAGAAAGTGTCTCAAAAATATACAAATCTTTGTGAATATGTGGGACCAAACTACAGTGGTCATCGGTCCCTTGACTTACAAACTGCTTAAAGTGACTTATGCTAAGAACGAAACAAACATCTATGTCCGAGTGAGGAGTCGAAGCTCCGACGGGGAGCAGACGCGCACTCCGCACTAAGGCGCCTTAGAGTGCTCGGTCATTTCCGCGCGGCACAATGTCTCAATTCTTTTCGTGAATGTGTCAAAACATAGCTCAAACATTGCTGTACCTGGTGTCAATAAAGTTTTTCGTGTAACTATGTAGCTTTGTAAAGTAATATAATAATAATAACAACAAGAGCGAGAGAGGGGGGGGGGATCTTAAGTTCTGGATGAAAGGTGTATAATGAAAAGGCACAAATTGGTACCAGAAGAACGACCACACATTTACAAATCGTGGTATCGGTGAAGGAGCTACTGCTGGCGGCGATGGTTCGAGCAAGGCACGTCACCGGTGGCCTTGCGACAGTACTGTACGTGGTGCGGAGGCGGCGTGGGCGTAGCGTTATAATAGCAGCTGCCTGCAGGGCACACCTGCGGCCGGCCCGCCATATGGCCTCCTGCTTACAGAGCACCCGGCCGCTGGAATTCCTCTCCCCTCCTGTTTATCTTGTCGTGCAACCAGTTTGTTTTCCTCCGGAAGGGGCCAGGCGGGAGGTGCACCGCGATAGGTAAGGCTCTGGACGGAACAAGCAGGAGCGCCCACGGGTTTAAAGGTCAGCAGCAGCAAAACGTTTGTCCCGTATATGTGGAGACTTTGTTATCTGTCTGCTCATTGCATCCTCGAATTAGTTTCTGCACTGCACTTTATGCACCTGGTCAGTCTCCTAACTACGTTTAATTGTAGTATGAATGTTCTTGCATACCACAATACATTCGCGTTCATGAAAAGAACAGAAGACATTGAAAGACCAGAGATAGAAAGTTCGTGTTTGCAGGACGTCTATATTATATTAGTACTAGCTGAAAACCCCGCGTTGCCCGGGTAGTTTTTTTATTTATTTATGTATTCAAGCCTTAAGTTAGTACTTGTCCTATCCCTTCTCTCTGTCTGTCCACCGTCTTTTACCGTAAACGTGTTATTTTTATAGAAAAATATACAAGGAATAGGAATGTCTAGGCTATATTAAATCATATTTATTGAATTATATGTTGTACAATTGTATAGTTTTGCAGGTATATATTCACTTGTATAAGTGTTGTACGTCGGTAAAATCTGTTGCGAATACAGTTCAAAGTAAAAAAGTAATAGATTGAAACCTGATGCGTGATGAACGTTACTGTTTACTTCCTCATATTTCATGAACTACGTGTCGTACTGTGATACAATTTCGAAAGTACATTCAGTTGTATGTCTGTACACTGTGTCTAAAATTTTCTGCAGGTATAATATGTAGTGTAAAAATTATTAATTGCAACGTTATACCGAATTCCGTAGTGAAAAGCGGAAAAGTAGTAACCGAGGAACTTTTTCCCTTTCATTTTTTTGCTATGATTGTTAGCGAGAAAAAGTTTAAAAAAAGGTTTCAAAAATGTGTAAAGTTTGTTACAAGTTGCTAAGTACTAGTCTTGTGTAGTTCGCGAACGATCTAGTTCGGAAGAGCGCTCCCGCAGGCGAACTACGCGAACTAGTTCGCAGATCCCTCGCCTCTTAGGTCGTCCGCTCCTTTTTCGAAGACTGACGGAGAACAGCGAGAGGACGCGAGAGCGCGCAGAATCGCTTGATTCCCTTCTGCCAGTTACCTTTATTTCGAGCTGAGATGCTGCTCAGCTGTAGATTCATAGTTCACTACGACAAGAAATCTATTTTAAAAACAAAGTACTACGACTACTCTGTGTGCAAAGTTGTTGAATACCATTGTATCACCCATTCGTGTAAATAACTGGTTTATTTGCCTAAGTATTTGATGTCAAATTGCCCAAAAATACGGATAATAGCACACGCTTTGGCAACATTGATTCATTATATAAAAAAGCTGTCATAAAAAAAAGAGCTCTTTTAGTAGCGGTAGCAAAAGCCAAAAAGAGCGGACGAACTAGGAGCAGCGGACGATTATGCCAGTCCCTTGGAATCTTTTCCTAATACCGACGGGCAATAGCAAGAGGGCGCGATGCAGAATTAAAAATCACGTGTTTGCCTTCTGCTTATGAGTCATTTCGAGGTGTGCGTCTGCCTGCTAGATTACATAGTCCAGTGCTACAAAATTTCTGTTTTGATGTGTTCTGCACTCTGCGATATCTGACTAATAAATTCCATAATGCCAAGATATAGAGATAACTCTAAACTTAAACGCGAGAAATTATCCACAAACTGTTTCTTTTGATTTGCGCGATATCGTTAGCGGCTCAAGCAGCAAGCGCATGAAGCAGCTAGGTGGGGGAACTTCTCAGTCCACCTGCATGCGCAGACCACGCCGCTCAGCCGTCACTGGGAGCGAACGAACTAAAAGAGCGAACTAGTTCGCGGCAGAGCCTCCAACTAAAGTGAGCGCTTCCGATCGCGAACTATTATGCGCAAGTCTACTAAGTACTCTCATTCTCATATATTTATTTATAAAGTCTCGCCGCATTATGTGGCAGTTTCTTGCAAATCCTATTATTTATGTCGTTATATCTCCTGAATCATGTGTTATATGTGTTTCTTACCATTGAAGCAATTGGTACCTGACGGTAAGAAACTTGTGTACCACATTTCGTTTAAATAGGCCTAGTGGTTATGGAGGAAATGTGCAAAATTCTCACATGATGCAGCAGTTTTTCGCGCATCTCATTGTTTATGACGCCATAGCAAAAGAAGAAAAAATGTTCAAATGTTTGCATAGGTTATGGGACTTAACTACGGGGTTATCAGTCCCTAAACTTACAAACTACTTACGAACTAGCTAACACTAAGGACGGCACAAATATCCATGCTCGAGGGGGGATTCGAACCCCCGACCGTAGTGGCCGTGCAGACCGTGACTGGAGCGCCTCAGTCCTCTCGACCACCGCGGCCGGCACGCCATAGCACGTGCACTGTGTGTTGTGATTCTTACACTTATGGCGACCGTCCTCATGAATGGAAGCTTACGCGTGCGAAATTTCACATAGATTGGAACAAATCTGTAGATTTGTATGCAATACAAAGACGTAAACACGCGGACAACTTTATACTTGTATGTGACGATGTTATGTAGAAATGAACCATGTCGGCCTGCAGGTACAAGCTCAACATCAGTATCGTATCGCGACATCACGTACCAGCACTGGCGACGCGACCTGTGCGTTCACTGGTTCAGTAAACTTACCGGAAAAAAGAGCAGATCGACCAAATGAAAAATTAAAAATGAAATGTGTGTTTACACCACCAATCCTCGTTTCTTTCTGCTATTAGATAATTTTATCTGCGCTGCAAACTATTTTTGTTGCATGAGAAGCTTTTCTTCAAGTCATGCAGATAGCACCGCTGAAGTTAGGATTGTAGGATTGTTTCGCTCCAGGGATGGGCGAAGAGAAATGTCACTAGTAACACCAGTGACGTAGCCAGGATATTGTCAAAGGGGGGGGGGGGGGGTCCGAATTGTTAAAGAGAAATTTACAAAGGCTCATGTTTTCCATTTATTCTAAAGACAAACTTACGCTAACATATTTTTTATGTTTTATGCACATAGTTTGCGTTTGTAAGACTTTCTTATAAATATTGCAATATTTTATATACAAAGTTGAGGAAAACATTTCTTAAAAATATACGCCAGCAGAACATTCAATTGTTAATCCAAACGAAGTCAGATTATCAGAATGAGAAGTGTTTCTTTGCATTTGAACACTGGCAACGACGCGGTTTCATGTCACCATGGTCGCTGACTCAGACACGACTGTAGCTTGCTGTTTCGCAAAATCTGCATTAATTTTTGCATCAGTATAAATAACTTGCATATTGTTTTAGGAAGCGTAAGTCTACAATTTTATTTCCAAGATTATTGGTTCTTTTACTCTTGTTGGCATTGCAACGTCTCCATCCTCTAGATAAAATATTACTCTTAAACCTAAGTTTAAAAAGTATTACACATACTGAGTGAGGTGCCTTATGATATACTGAAATATTGCCACTCCAAATAACGACTCCACTGCTGTTAATAGATAAATAAGCTATTATAGTAGTACGTATTTTAACTTACCATAACGCTAGTGGACAAATGAAAGTCAATTTTTCTCTTTTTTTCTTGTTATGAACTTATTCATAATTGGAAACTTATCTTAACAAAAGAAATAAACGGCACTGGCAGCATTCCACTGTAGTGCTTAACATAGCAGTAATGGAGAAAGGCCAACAATGGACAACTGCTAAAGGAGGACTGGGCAATACCCGATGTATCGATAATTAAAATCTATAGATGGCTTTGTTGACCTTTTTCGGCGTATGACTGATAACAATATCATTCAGTTTCACTACACGGTAGCTAGGTCTTGTCTTTTAGTCCCTGTGGAGTTTCGAGTCCACCATTGAGCATGGGTGTGTGTGTTGTCCTTAGCAGAAGTTTTAGTAGTATTTTATCGTTTAAGTGATAGGAGGGGTCCGGACCGCCAAACCCCCCCCCCCCTTTCGGCTACGTCATTGGTAACACGTGAGTTTGTGTTGGTGAAGGCAGCAACTCCTATCCTACTCTGACGGATACGCACAAGCTGGTCCATGCGCAAGGCAATTTAGTTACCACACCTTACCTTACGCATTCTCAAAACCTCTCGAGAAGGCAACATCCGCGACTCACAGTTTTATCAAAAACGCGTCATCTTTGGTAAAAATTTCTGATAACCAAATGTCAAATAATGACTTATCAGCTGTAAATGCCTTAACAAGATCCTAAGATGAATAATAACAACATTATTTCTGTTTAACAACGAAAGTGGCCGTGTGTTTAAACGCTGGGGTGGAGTGGCCGAGCTTCCAAGGCACCTTGCTGCGAAGAGCGCCGCTGCTCGCCGTCGGAGGTTCGAGTCCTCCCTCGGGCATGGGTGTGTTTGTTGTCCTTAGCGTAAGTTAAAGTTGTTTATAAGCCTAGGGGCTGATGACCAGAGTAATCAAGTCCCATAGATTTACAAACATTTGAACATTTTTGTGGTTAAACATGTCCCGTTATCGTGAAAGAGGAAAAGAGTTCGCGTCCTGTCACAAGTATTATTTTTCTCAAATTCGTGTTCATAATAGATTCTGGAACTAGCACTTACTTTTGTGGATGTCGCGTACAGAAGTCGATATCGTTCCCTGAAAAGGGATGTGCCTGATTTCCTTGGACATTTCTGAAATCTGAGCTTGTGTTTCTTATCTGACTACAGCGCCGACAACGGCGCGACTTTTACATTTATGGTCTGAAAAAGACTACCGACTTTTAATGGCTGTGCTTTTTGTGACTACGGCGGTGTCCGGCTTTTTCGTGTATCGGCTCGGAAGAGCCGGTCGTTGCAGGGGACACCGCCAACTGCGATAACGCGCTGATGTCAGCTGTTCGCCCCTGCCCATTCAAACATCACGCTCAGCTGCAGTCTGTGGGCTGGACCGGATTCGGAAGGAGCTGTCTGCAAGACGAGCGACGCGACCCGTTGTTCAGACTGGAATATCTTGGGCTGCAGCACACTGTAACGTACACCACACAAAGTAAGCTGGGATAACGCATACCATAAAGCCGGGTTCAGACAAACAACTAACGGCGTGCAACAGCTAGTTTCATAGTGAAGTCCTAGTTAAGTAGCAAGTGGGAACTTCGTGGTTTTAGTAGCGCCACTTAAGATGCGCTACTTTTTCCACGCAACAAAAAGTTCAACTTTGTTGTACTTTGTTTCGCCACTTTCTTCTCCCGCCACCAAATATCGACATTCGACTGTCACCTCGTGGGGTACTTCCAACCATTTTACTTCGTGTCAGTGTGTTTGCGTTCCATGTTTACGTTTTGGCGTCTTTGTTTGTGGCTAAAGTTTGAATCAATTAAGAAAACACTTCGTGTGCTCGTGGAACAAAGTGTAACGGTGAATGAAATGAAATGAGCCGTGCAAATAGCAATTAGCTGAGACTGCGGACGCCATGTTGAAAACTGCATAACTAAGTAGTATTTGTGAAGTTCTGTGTGAACGATAGCTCACAGTGCAATTGCAGAAAGACACGCGTTGTTGTCTCAATTTAGTTGTTTGTGTGAACCCGGCTTTATAGTAAGTCCCATATCATAGAGACATCTGTGCTTTACCTAAACCATAGTTCTTTCAACAAGAACGTATCACTATTTCTATTATAAATGGCTGCTGCCCCTTATCCAGTATTTTCGTTACAGTCTTTTTATTGTTGTAATTTCTGCCGGCTAGACGGCAGTTTAAAATCTACATCAGAACACGCTTATGCCCTAAATAATCTTAAAATACTGATGAGCATCTTAAGATTACTGGTAAGGTTAGAAAATTTTGTTTGAGGCGTGTACATATTATTATGTGCGGGCGCGTGCGCGTTTGTGTGTGTGTGTGTGTGTGTGTGTGTGTGTGTGTGTGTGTGTGTGTCACCTTTATTCACCAAGCTACTCAATTACACTGAATGAAGAATTATCATCATCATTTAAAATAGTATTATCCAAATTTATCAGATTGTAAGAACATATATGAATTTGGGTATGTGTTTAAATAGCCAAGAATGTTACGAAACTATTAGATATATTGCTTCGAGAATGGCCGATGGTTACCTACTGCTATACTCTGTAACACTGTTTCCTCTGTGGAACCATTTTTGAACTAAAGTAAGCGCTTTTAAGTCCTTGTGTAGATCATTTTTGTTCCTAGTATTGTATGTATGCGCTGAGCTGTTTGTTGGAAAAAGGGATATATTATGGCAAATTTTATTAAGGAAGAAATATAATGAGAGGCAGTTCTTTGAAGAGGCCTCTACAGGACGTCCGTGAATTTACTTCACAAATACGTATTACACGCTTTTGGCCTCTGAAGACTATTGACTGACTTGGAGTTCAGGAGGGCAATACATACGCCGTGCTGGATCCCAACAGCCTCGTATCACTAGCAGTCAAGATGACAGGCATCTTATCCGCATGGCATGGCCACGTCTGAATCCCTGAGTCAACAGATGGGGACGTTTGCAAGACGACAACGATCTGCAGGAACAGTTCGACGACGTTTGCAACAGCATGGACTAGCTGCTCGTAGACAATGGCTGCGGCTACCCTTGACGCTGCATCACAGACAGGAGCGCCTGCGATGGTGTACGCAACGACGAACCTGGGTGCACGAATGGCAAAAGTCATTTTTTCGGATGAATCCACGTCCTGTTTACCGCATCATGATGGTCGAATCCGTGTTTGGCGACATCGCGGTGAACGCACATTGGAGAGTGATTTCGTCATCGCCATAGTGGCGTATCACCCAGCGTGATGGTCATTGGTTACACGTCTCGGTCAACTCTTGTTCACAAGTCATTTCTAGTATATTTGTTCAATGAACACCCGTTAATCATTTCAATTTCTTCTTGGTGAAGCAATTTTAATGGACAGTAGCATAGTTTAAAGTAGTTTAGATATCGGAGAATTTCTGTTGTTACGATATATAATTAGTATTGCCTTACGCCTTTTGTGTGCGTTTAACCCGAAGGTGTTAATCCTTGCAGTTTCCTACGCTTGTAATTTGCTGCCAAATGGCTCCTTTACACTAAAGATACTGAGAAGATAGCTTCTTGGAAGCAATTTTCAGACGTATTAATGTGAAAATATCCGTGGTCTGACAGAGCAGTAGCGTGACGCGCCTGTTGCCAGCCTGCTGCGCTTACGTGTGTTTTGTCTCTGGGAAATTGTAAAGTCGTCGCCAGTCCGTTCGCGTTACGTAAACTGCTCCATGTTTAATGGCATCGGTGTCGCTGGCGACGTTAGATATCGAGTTGTCCCTGCTTAGCACGGTACGTGGGGAGATGTTAGATCGGCATAGTGTTCGCCACGTTGTAGCTGAGACGTTACTTCTGGAACAGTAGGCCTCGCTATCTGCCTAGCAGATGTTCAGGAAACGATCATGGAATTCGGCCGAATTATTGTGTCAGGCACCTAACCTTACGCCCATAAAGGAAGCTTAAGGTTGAAAGCTTCTTATTCTTATTAAGTCTTTCTATTTAAATCAAGGAGTTTCTCTAATCATATGTGCACAACGGATTTAACAAACAAAATTAGGCCATGTAAGTAAAACAATCTGTACTTCTGTGAACATTATTTCTGACCGTCAGATTCAGTGGCATGTAAGGGCTGATTACTTTACTGGTACGTGAACATTTACATTTAAAAGGAAATCTTTTTCTCAAAAATACTCAACACTCACCATACAACAAAATCAAAAATGCCACAATCAGGAGAATGAGAGACGAGGTTGAGCTGAAATAAGAAAAATTAATAATCATTAAGTTATTTACTGAATTAAAGAAACATACCTTTGTTGAGTCTTCAATATAATACAATGGTTTTAAACAATTCCGTTCCATATAAATATTCTCTTTCTGTCGATACAGAATCCACTGTCCAAAATAATACGTCTGTATTCATAAATATAGAGTGAAATAAATCAAACTCAATACAATCATTGCTGACCAATCTTAGTACACAACACAGTTGTCATACGTCTGTCAGCTAGCCTAGCCCATAATGAACTCCTGTGCCCAACAGCTGCCGGCCACTGTGGCCGAGGGGACTGAGGCGCTCCAGTCACGGTCTGCACGGCCACTACGGTCGGGGGTTCGAATCCCCCCTCGGGCATGGATATTTGTACCGTCCTTAGGATTAGCTAGTTCATAAGTAGTTTGTAAGTTTAGGGACTGATGACCCCGTAGTTAAGTCCCATAAGCTATACAAACATTTGTATTTACTCAACAGCTCACTCTCTACTACTCGCCTCAGCAGTCAAAGAAGCTGCTGTAGCGCAGATGCTACATCACAGTTGCAAAGACATAATGTGCAGTAGTTCAAACATGGACTGAGATCATCGATCATGGATGACTTTCACATACAAAATCAAGCTAAAAGGCGGATACACGTTCAGATTCACAAAGATAAAGCTAAAAATCCATAAATAATGAAATTCAGCCTATGCCTGCCTACTTTCAAGGTTTTAACGTCTCGTCGACAGCGCGGTCATTAGAAACGGAGCTCAAGTTAGCATTTTTGAGTATAGATAGGGAATGCAATCGGCTGTGCCCTTCCAAATGAATCATCCCCGAATTTTTCCGAAGTTATTTAGGGAAATCAAGGAAAACCTTCGGATGTGGATTTGAAGCGCCTTGCTCCCGAATGCGAATCCAGTGTCGTACCACTGCGCCTCCTCGCTCGGTTGTAGGCCCATACGATACAAGTATCAATACTGCGCTACACCGTTGTTTGACCAGTCACATTATTTTAAAATGTTTGGAAACCTAAGGGACCGAACTGCTTAGGTCATTAATCTCTAGACTTACAAACTACTTAATCTGTTTTAAACTAACTTATGGTAAGGACAAAACACACACACACACACACACGTACGTACGCACGCACGCACGCAAGTGCACTCCGCTTCACTAAATCGCCAGCTAACAGTTCGTGATGCCGATGGGTTTTGTAAGGATAGCATCGGAAGGTATGCCTAAGTGCCAACCAAATAGCAGTGTATGGAATGCCAGTGCGACGTGTGACTCCACGAGCGCTGACTTCCCCGAGCATAGACGAACCCGCTACAGTCTCCATTTCTTCCTGAACTATCTCAGCAGCATTACGCCTAGTGCTCGGTCGGCCACTACGGGGTCTATCGTCTAAACAACCCGTGGCTTCGAATTTTGAAATCATTCTCGCCACAGCTGCATTTCTCAGCGGACCTTTACCCGTTCGAATCCCCTTCCTATGGCGATAGGATCGTAACGCTGAACTAGCACATTCCCCATTCTGATAATACAGCTCCACGAAAAGCGCCTTTTCAGGGAACGTCAACATGCTGCAACTGCTGCTGCATCTGATTCTAGGAAGAACTCGTACCACCGATGGGAGTGATCCAGCAATCCGTGACATGGCGTCTGAGACCGCACGACCATTTCCGGGCGGCAATAACGTTATGGATTTCCCTGAAACCATTAAGCGAATTATATGCGGGTGCAATCCGCTGCATGATTTTTTTTTTTTTTTCATAAGATTTAAAATTATTACAGTACCAACAACTTGCGCGTTACTACTAGCCAGAACAGTGGCTTGGGAGATGTGTTTTTCTCTACCGAAAGAAGAAAGTTAGCGGTAGTTGTCGATATGGTATCCAGTCCAAAGTCTGGACTGAGCGGCTGTCCACTCTCGTATAACTTGGGCAAGCCTCTTCGTGTATGCATAACTACTGCAAGTTTAATCTATTTGAGTCGCTTAAAGCGGGGGAAAGCGAACGAAAGGCTAAGTTTCGTTGGCAGAACACATAAGATGCAACAGTTCTACTAAAGAAACTGTCTACACTACACTTGTGCGTCCTATTTTCGAGTATTGTTGCGCAATGTGGGATCCCCAAGTGGGACCGACTGACGGTTTAGAGAAGTACAGATAAGGGTAGCTCGTTTTGTATTATCGCGATATATGGGAGAAAGTGTCACGGAAAGCACTGGACTCGCATTCGGGAGGACAGTGGTTCAAATCGACCTCCCGCCATCTAGATTTACGTATTTCGTGATTTCCCCTTAATCATTCCAGGCAAATGCCGGGAGGTTCCTTTCAAAGGGCACGGACGATTTCCTTCCCCATCCTTACCCAAAACTCCGAGCGTAAGCTCCATCACTAATGACCAAAGCTGACGATGGGCCGATAAACCCTAAGCTTCCTTCCTCCTGTCACGGAAATGATGCATGAGTTAGGGTGGAAATAATTAAAAGAAAAGCTTTATTCGTTGTGATGAGGCCTATTTGCGAAATTTCTTTCACTAACTTTCTCTTCCGAATGTGAACATAGAACATATATTGTTAGCACTTACCTATATAGGGAGACATGATCATCAAAATAAAATAATAGCACGCGGAAAAAAGGAACACCTAAATCTTTCCGTTTTTTATCTGATTTAGAGTATGGAAATGTAGAGAAACATCATAAAAACGGTTCGATGAACCCCGTGACATGCACTTCTGCACTTCAGTGTCACTTTCAGAGTATTTATGTAGATGAATATTCGTATATTGGACCTTGGTCTCCCTGTAACAGCGTTATCTTCCAGTTCCCCTCCGTTATGAAACTAATTCATTGTTGCCGCAGGATGTGTCGAATCAGTCCATCAGTTGACCTATAACTATCTGTCTTCTCTAATTCCTCCTCATCCAGGCTTCGCCATTATTATGTACTGCACCATTTCAAAAGCTTCTATTCTATTTTGTAAACATTTTATTGTCTACGTTTCACGTCTCTGCTGGTGCAGTGTGTGCCTAGAGAGTGACACATACAGAAGGTGGACACAATAATGAACTCCTACCACAGAAACAATATATATTTATTCAAAAGGAGTTGGTCCGCCATTGACTCTCCTAGAAATAAAGTGTCTTTATTGTTTCCAACAGATTGTTATCCATTTTTGTACCAAATCATCCGCCAATTCCTTTAACGATGAGATTGGAAACTTTGTTTTCTTTTTGGAAGACAGCGAACTGGTACAATGTTTCAGTATGAAAATATCAGTCTAGTTCCCGAAAAAGTTTTTACACTTTATAATAAGATGATCGGTTTCGACCTTTTTGCTAAGCTCATCCTCAGACCGATTTATCTCATGTTGTCGTAGAGAGTATGAGCATACGGCGACTGCCTTATTATACCTTTTTCTCGAACTAGACTGATATTTTCATATTAAATTACTTCAACGATGTAGGAACTGTAAATTTGGCCCTCACTCTTTGCTCTAAAACTTTCCATAACGGTTCAGTACTTGTGTTGAGACGTGGTGATATTGCTATCCATAGGGGACGTCTGATAATTTTCTGATGCTGTAGAAAGCGCGACTGAACCGTTTTGGTCGGGTCATTTTGAAATATGACAGTGTTTGGTAGAAATATGTTGGTCCTAATCAGCAGTTTTGTTGTCAAGGGTGGTGAAATAATCATTCAGTTCTTTGACCACTGAAGGTGATGGTACAAACAGTTCAATACAGCGATATACTGTAGATGCCAAAGACATGAGTGAACCTCCTTCAAGGTTGAGAATAGAAAGCAGGCTAGCCGTATCGTAAGCTTTTTTGGGGATCTTCGATACATCTATCCGATTGTTTGCAGGAAGAAATATAAATGATGATTCAGCAGACCATACCATGTAGTTCCACTCATGAAGTGTCTAGGTTTTATTACCACAGCTTTACGTAGGCTTCCGTTATTAAGGGGTTAGCAACTGATCTCTTTCTTCAATGTTAAGCTCCAGTTTTATCGAAACAGTATTATTCATATGAGTGTAGAGTTCTACTGTCACTTTAACCGTAGTATTTACGTTGTCTGGCCACAATCGTCCTTAATGCTCGTCGATCGTTGTTAATTTCGGGTTTCGCCCACTATTCCTCTTGCCGTATGATATTTTATCTTGTTTTCTGTACGCTGTCATTACTGAAGATTCTCTCGCTAACGAAACTATATAATGTTCAAATGTTCGTAGATCTATGGGACTTAACTACTCTGGTTATCAGGCTTAAAAAATACGTAACCCCTAAAGCGTGTGCGACGGCATATGCCGTAAACTGCCGACCAGCCGCTCTGCTTGTGCAACGGCATATGCCGTCCGCGCTTTTTTTAATATTTTTCAGTTCTACCGATGCAATTTCAAGGACGGCCGCGAGAAGGCATACATTCCTTAGCTTCATGTCGACTGAGTTTACATAAAATTATTTGCATGGACTACAATTATACGAACGTTTGCGTGCCGATTTTCGACCCCCCCCCCCCCATTGGATCTGCCTATGTTTGTACCTGAAGTGATTTAGCTTACTAAATCCTTATACTTCCAAGTGTTACCGCTGTTGTTTTTTTTTTCAGTTTTTTGTAATATCTCATTAGATATAGCATTTGCAGCACTGGTGGGATATGCGCAGTAGGTGTCACGCTGCAGATGTTGCCAGGTAGAAGGCAACGTCACGCTTTAGGGGTTAAACTAATCTAAGGATAAACATCCACACCCATGCCCAAGGGACGACTTGAAACCCTGACGGCGAGCAACCGCGCGCTCTGTAGCAAAGCTCTTTTGAACGCTCGGCCATTCCACCGCGACTAGTGGAACTTTAACCAGTGTAGGCGGTTGCATCATAGATGCTCCCGCTAACTGCGCACTAGGGAGTTGGCGTCTTTGGAAGTCTTAAGAGATCACGCATTCGATCGATCGATTGCGCTGACCGTCCAAGAGCAACACGTTTAAGATACTGCAAGATATCTTCCTAGTCCTCGTATGTCAGTTGTCCAATACGGTTGCGACTCAAAATGTTATAAACTTCGTAATCCTAAGGAGCGAAATTGACAGGGTCATTGGTTCCCAGGCTTACATACTACTTAAACTAACTTATACTAAGGAGAAATACACACAATCATGCCCGAGGGGGGACTCTAACCTGAGAAGGTAGCGGCCGTGCTCCGTGTCATGACCATATATTGGACCTTGGTCTCCCTGTAACAGCGTTAATTACGAAGAACTTAAATTGCAAAGAACACACAGAAAATCTTATAGGGAAAGCGAACCAAAGTCTACGTTTCGTAGGCAGAGCACTTAGAAGATGCAACAGTTCAACTAAAGGAACTGCCTACACCACATTTGTGTGTCATATTTTTGGAGTAGTGCTGCGCATTGTGGGATCCCCACTAAGTGGGACTGACAGACGATTTAGAGAAAATTCAGAGAAGAGAAGCAGGGGTGGAGGGGTTGGAGGGGGAGAGTGTCACGGAAATGATACACGAGTTGGAGTGTAAATCATTAAAAGAAAGGTGTTATTCGTTGCGACGTGATCTATTTGTGAAATTTCTTTCACCAACTTTCTCTCCCGAATGTGAACATATTTTGTTAGCACCCACTTACATAGACATGATCATCAAAATTAAATTAGAGAAATCAGATCGAAGCTATTAGAGAGTTGAACTATAGAGAAATATAAATGGCTCGATGAACCCTTTGCCATGCACTTCAATGTGGTTTGCAGAGTATTTATGTAGATGTGGACAAAGACCACTTGCTGTGGGAAAGTGTAATCAAGGATACGGTTGTTCTTGTTGTGGTCTTCAGTCCGGAGACTGGTTTGATGCAGCTATCCACCCTACTCTATCCTGAGCAAGCCTCTTCATCTCCTCATAAGAACGACAACCTACATCCATCTGAATCTGCTTACTGTATTCATCTCTTGGTTTCCCTCTGCGATTTTTATTCAAAGGTTCAAATGTTTGTAAAGCTTATGGGACTTAACTACGGGGTCATCAGTCCCTAAACTTACAAATTACTTATGAACAAGCTAACACTATGGACGGCACAAATATCCATGCCCGAGGGGGGATTCGAACCCCCGACCGTAGTGGCCGTGCAGACCGTGACTGGAGCGCCTCAGTCCCCTCGGCCACCGCCGCCGGCGCGATTTTTATCCCACGCACTTCATTCCAATGCTAAATTCACAATTCCTTCATATCTAAGAATATGTCCTACAAAATCGGTCCCTTCTTTTCGTCAAGGTATGCCAGAGATTCCTTTTCTCCCCAATTCTGTTCTCATTAGTTACACGATCCACCCACCTAATCTTCAGCATTTTCTGTAGCACCACATTTCAAAAGCATCAATCCTCTTCTCCACACTGTTTATCGTTCATGTTCCGTCCGGTACAAGGCAACACTCCACACAAATGATTTCAGAAAGGACTTCCTTACGCTTAAATAAAAATTGCTACACCACGAAGACGACGAGCTACAGGCGCAAAATTTAACCGACAGGAAGAAGATGCTGTGATATGCAATTGATTAGCTTTTCAGAGCATTCACACAAGGTTGGCGCCGGTGGCGACACCTACAACGTGCTGATATGAGGAAAGTTTCCAACTGATTTCTCATACACAAACAGCAGTTGACCGGCGTTGCCTGATGAAACGTTGTTGTGATGCCTCGTGTTAGGAGGAGAAATGTGTACCACCACGTTTCCTACTTTCATAAAGGTCGGATTGTAGCCTATCGCGATTGCGGTTTATCGTAGCGCGACATTGCTGCTCGCGTTGGTCACAATCCAATGACTGTAACCAGAATATGGAATCGGTGAGTTTAAGAGGACAATACGGACGCCGTGCTGGATCCCAACAGCCTCGTATCACTAGCAGTCGAGATGGCAGGCATCTTATCCGTATTGCTGTAACGGATCCTGCAGCGACGTCTCGATCCCTGAATCAACTGATGGGGACGTTTGCAAGACGACAACGAACTGCACGAACAGTTCGACGACGTCTGCAGCAGCATGAACTATCATCTCGGAGACCATGGCTGCGGTTACCCTTGAAGCTGCCTCACAGACAGGAGCGCCTGCGATGGTGTACGCAACGACGAACCTGGGTGCACGAATGGCAAAACGTCATTTTTTTCCGGATGAATCCAGGTTCTGTTTTACAGACCACAACACAACAACGGTATGGGGGGAGGGGAGGATTGTGGTCAGCAAACCGCACTCCCGGCTGTAGTCGACGTCTGGACCCACGAGCCTCTGCCTCTCAATCAGGCGGCTCCTGTGCTGGCATCAAGAGGCTGAGTGGACACCGGTAATGCCTGGCAATACCGGCAATCGAACTCTGAATTACTCGTCTGAGGCTCTGTAGTGTAGTTATAATATCAAGCTCGGTTGGTATTTTAGGAGGCATTTGCCATTTTATGATGACAAACACAGTTGCGAGAATCAAAAACGATCGCGAGGAAAAATGAAGAAATGATGATTCGTTTTTAACGCCCCGTCGACAGCTTAGTCATTAGAGGCGGAACACATGATAGGATTGATTGTTGCTAAGGATGAGGACAATTTGTTTCACTGCCTCGCTGAGATCATCCTCAGGCGCCTGTTATTCTCTGTCAGTGTCATTACTGAATAGTAGCAGCTATGCACAACTATCTACATTGATATTGCTCTATAGTTCCATTCTCTAATAGCTCACCGAAAAAAGGACCACTTAAATCTTTGTTTTGGATCTAATTACTCTTATTATGATGATCATGTTTCCCTATGTGAGTGGCTGTTAAAAATATATGTTCGCACTCAGATCGGAAAGTTCGTGAAAGAAATTTCACAAATATATCTCGCCGCAACAAGTACCGCCTTTCTCTTAATGTTTTCCACCAGAACTTGGGCATCATTTCCGTAACTCTCTCTCCCATTTATCGCGATAATACAAAACGAGCTATCCTTCTCTGAATTTTCTCTAAATCTTCCAGCAGTCTCACCTGGTGTGGATCTCACAATGCTCCGCATTACTCCAAAATAGTACGCACAAGTGTAGTGTAGGCAGTTTCTTTAGTAGTACTGTTGCATCTTCTAACTGTTCTGCCAATGAAACGCAGTCTTTGGTTCGTCTTCCCTACTATATTTCCTGTGTGTTCTTTCCAATTTTAAGTTGTTAGTAATTGTTACTCCTAGGTATTTAGTACAATTGACAGCTTGTAGGTTTGACTGATTTATCGTGTAACTGATTTCTTTTAGTGGTCATACGGTGACTTCACACTTATCATTATTAAAGTCAACTGCCAATTTTTGTATCCTGCAGATGTCTCAATCATTTTTCACTTGCGTTTGATCTTCTGATGACATTACTAACCGATAAATTACAGCATCAGCCGCAAACAGTCTAAGAGAGTTTCTTAGATTGTCTCCTAAATCGTTTATAAAAAAACAGTAGGGACCAAATACACTTCCCTGTGGAACGCCAGGTATCACTTCTGTTTTATTGGCTGACTTAGCGCCAATTACAACGTATTGTGTCCTTTCTGACAGTAAATCACGAATCCAATCACACAACTGTTCAAATCAAATGTTCAAATGTTTGTATAGCTTATGGGACATAACTACAGGGTCATCAGTCCCTACACTTACAATCTACTTATGAACTAATACTAAGGACGGCACAAATATCCATGCCCGAGGGGGGATTCGAACCCCCGACCGTAGTGGCCGTGCAGACTGTTACTGGAGCGCCTCAGTCTCCTCGGCCACCGCGGCCGGCCACACAACTGTGCCGACGCGATAGTCCATAAGCATGCTGGGTTTCACAAGAGTGATACTATCTGAATCCGTGTTGACTGTGGGTATATAGATCATTCACTTCGAGGTATTTCACGATATTTGAGGAAGGTATAAGTTCTAAAAATCCTGCTGCAAACTGACGTCAATGATATAGGTCTGTAATTTTGCAGATCACTCCTATTGTCTTCTTAAATATTGGAGTGACCTGTGCATCTTTCCAATCTGATGACCATAGTAGTCCGGTCCCTTTAAAACCCGAATGTTTGGGTACGAAACGTTCGCTGAGCGAGCGTTTGTTTATGATAAGTATTAACGACGACAGCTGAAGTGAACACAGACATTTCAAAACATATACGGCTAATGGTGGATACCATTTAGTAATAATACTGATTTAAACTTAATATCAGGTCCACAATGGTAGCATGATGATAGTGTCGTTGACGCACCGAAATTGGTTGCTTTTGTAAGAAACAAATCACAGCCACAGCTGTTGGTGTAATTTCAATCAAACTTATTGACCACCTGCAGTCCCGATAGTAGAAATATGGAGCGAATAAAAGCTTCTATAAGGGTCGCAATATATAAAAGGTGGGGAAGGAAGTAAGAAACGGTTGCAGCCTTTCCCCAGTACTATTCACTGTGTGCATTGAGCAAGCGGTGAAGGAAAGGAAGGAGACATTTGCAGAAGGGATTAAAGTTCGAGGAGAAGAAATAAAAGCCTAGGACAAAAATGTCATTCTGCCGAAGACAGCAAAGGATCTGAAAGAGCAGTTGAACGGAATAGACAGTGTCTTGAAAGCAGGTTATAAGATGAACTCTAACTATAGCAAAACAAGGGTAATGGAATGTAGCGTAAAAATCAGGCAATGCTGAAGAAATTAGATTAGGTAACCAGGCAATAAGGGTGGTATATGAGTTACGTTACTTAGATAGTAATTTAAGTGACGATGGCCTGAGTAGAGAAGATATATGCAGAATGGCTATGGGAAGAAAAGCATTTACGGAGAAGAAAATTTGGTAACATCGAATATTAAGTGTTAAGACTTTTCTGAAAGCACTTGTCTAATTTGTAATCTTGTATGTGATTAAAACGCGGTCAATGAGTTCAGGGGAAAAGATGATAGAAGCTGTTGTAATGTAGTCCTATAGTCGAATGCTGAAGATTAGAGCATTGGACAGAAAAAAATTTCAGGGATATTTTGACTAAAAGAAGGGAACTATAGGTAGGATACATTCTGAGACATGAAGGCAGTAGTGAAAATAGATTTTATTTTATTTTTTTTTTTTTTGGGGGGGGGGGGCTTCATTAATGTAAAGATAAGTAATTTTAAGTAGACATCCCATGATATTTTGTAACAGTTTTGCTGCTCATATACAGAGGATAATTTGCGATGAAGTCCCTGTTACTTTACCGAGATCAAGCTCTTTTGTGGTTGCGTAGACTCTCTGGCGTAATAACTGATAATATTCTTCTCGGATCTGCAGATCCTGTTTCCCGCTACTGGGAATGTCTTCTTAAAGAATGAATGGAAATTCGTATGGCGGATATTATTGTTATTAGGGACAAGGCTTCCCGCTAAGTAAAATTTGGAACCCAATTTTATCTGACGTTAAGCAAGAACGGTCTTCATTTCGACTTGCAGTTTCTTTTAACTAGTCTTGTTTCGACCCATCGTTTTGACGATTTTCTCCTCCGGCGAGCTACTGCGCCTAGAGGACCTCTACTTCGGTTTCGTGCACGCGCGGTGGGTCGTCAGCGGTGTATATAGAGGTTCTGTTTCTGTTCTACCTCAGTTTCCGGCGAGTAAGTGTAATCAGCGCGCTCACCTGAAGATGGCAGCCAGTTGGTCTGCCGAAATATTGTTTAGTTGACGATGCTATCCGGCTGCAGATCCGAGAAGAATATTATCATCAAGCTTTCTTATTGTTTACCCATTTTTTTCTTTATATTCATTACTTTGGGCGGGGCCAAAGCCCTCCCGTTCGCTCTTTATATAAGCCCCTGCATGAAGGAATCGTGAATTTAGTATTGCAGGGAAGTTTGTGTGTGTGTGTGTGGGGGGGGGGGGGGGGGGGCGCGGAATCGCAGGGAGAGACTGAGAGGTAAATACAGTAAAAAATGTTTGTTAAGCTTGTTTTCGAAACAAAAAGCCAAGATCGCACATTAATAATTTATTAAATGACGACCGGTTTCGGTGCACTGTGTCACCATCATCTGGTCTCATATATGTTATAAGTTTATTACATATATGAGACCAGATGATGGTGACACAGTGTACCGAAACCGGTCGTCATTTAATAAATTATTAATGTGCGATCTTGGCTTTTTATTTTGAAAACCATAAAACGATCAGATCGCCTCCAAACCAGACTATGTCAGGTAATCTTAAGGGACTTAAACTGCAGGGTCATCTGTCCATAAACTTACAAACTACTTATGAACTACCTTATACTAAAGACGACACAAACATCCATGCCCGAGGGGGGATTCGAACCTCCGACCGTAGCGTCCGTGCAGACTGCGACTGGCGCGTCGCAGACCACTCGGCCACTGCGGTCCGCTGTAAATACAGTACCTAGGTTCAAGAGGATGTTGGTAGGGTGTAGAGTCGAATGAAACCATTCTACGGTATGAAAACCACAAGTATGGGGAAGGAAAGCGGCCGTGTCCGTGCCCTTTCAAAGGAAGCCTCCAAACATTTGTTTGGAGTGACTTGGGCAACAGGAGCGGATCCAGAACGGCCTGCTGGGGGGGGGGGGGGGGGGGGTATGAAAGAATTCTCATCTTCAGCTAAACTCTGGCTCAGTAGAAAGACTCTAGTATCGGTCACCCCCTTTTACGTCACGCCCAGTCAAACAAAAGTCTCGCCGTTTTGAAAGCTCAGTGCAGTAATAGCACGCAAGCTTCGCATTTTTTGTTAAAAGAGGTGTTGGGGAGGGGTGCGAACAACCCTTCGCCCCCCCCCCTCTTGGATCCGCCTATGCTTGGCAGTTACGGAAAATTTAGATCAGGATGGTGTGTGGCTTCGTGGTCCCCAGTGCGGCAGCTCGCTGTGTGGAGAGGGGAGCGGCACAGGGGACACCTGTCCTTGGCTCCCGTGGGACACGGCAGCCTCCGGCGTCCGGCCTGCGAACCTGGCGCCGCGCCGCGCCGCTACTGCACTACAACAGCGGCAGTGCGCGGCGTTGCCGCTCTATCGCTCGCCCTCGACACTCGCTGTACAGTACACGCTGCTTCAGCGACATTCATCCCACATTATACACCGTGCACCCCCGCAGAAATTTTACCAACAAGAGTCAAGTTTCGAAACTTGCAAATTTTATAGAGAAAATTCGTTCTTCTATCAAAAAAATGTTGAAATGTTTGTTAAGCTTATGGGACTTACCTGCGGGGTCATCAGTCCCTAAACTTACAAACTACTTATGAACTACTTACGAACTAGGACGGCACAAATATCCATGCCCGAGGGGGGATTCGAACCCCCGACCGTAGTGGCCGTGCTGACCGTGACTGGAGCGCCTCAGTCAACTCGGCCATCGCGGCCGGCGTTCTTTTAGCCATTATGGATGAGGAACACTGCGATTGTGGATTGTGCTTCTCTCTCTTTCCGATTTCTCCCCCCTCTGTCTCTCCTTAGAGACACTAACTCCTCTTCTTGTGCCCTGCCGTGTACTATATTCGTAAAAGTTCAATAGCTATGTTAATTCATCTTTAAACTACTATAAAATTATTGGCAAAATTTCGCCCTATTTCATTATGTTGACAGAAATAAAAATAAGAATTGTAATAATTTAAAACTATTGTACCACAAATAATTAACATTAACATATTAGAAATTATGTAACTTTAGCTCGTGACATATCCTCAATCAGATACGTAATTACCAAATAATGCAAGTGTCAACCAAAGGGTGAGGTATCTGTGCAAAATCTTTGGCGAAGATCTTTGGTTTGTTTGCTTTTGTATAGCTTGTGGAAACTGTATAGTACAACATGTATAAAGTGTTTAGCAGCACAATAAATATATGCATGCTACAAGTTATGCTGTATAATACGTGTGAAGTGCATAGCAGCACAATTAATCTGTGCATGCTACCAATTGTAACAATGAATTTATGAATAACACAAATTGTAAGTAGCAACATTTAGGCCTACCAGTAAGTCAGTATTATTATGTCAGTTATGCTCCTCATGTAGTTCACTTGTTTTGTTTTCTTGTGATTATAACAGATGCACAAATCCCACTGCACACCATCTGTAATATAAAAAACCGTTCACCATCTGATGACGATATGCTAGGCATATCGGTAATGGGAGAAATGTAATAAAACATTTTGCATAAAAGGCGACTGGTTGCTGTCAGTCAAGATACCTTGAAAATTCGTTCATTTTTTAATCGTATGATCCCCGACGAACTACAATGATCGTCAGTATACATTCAAACCTCGATATATCGAATCTCTAGGGAAGACAAAGTAAATTTGATATATCGAGGGTTCTTTATAACAAGGTGTTCCAAAAAAAGTAACGATTTTTAATTACTGTGGGTTCCTCTGCCGTTTTAACCTCCAGTCATCACAGCTTTTGTTATGTACACTGGCACTTTCCACACTCATTTTCAAGCCATCTATTACTCATACGAAACGTACCGTATCCCAACGCTGCAGCAAAATAATCTGCCTTTTGTTTCAAAATTAGTCCACCAGTGTTCATATTATTATTCCTCTGTTAGCGGAAACTGAGGGAAGTGTGTGGGGTAAAAATCGCAGAGGGAGACCAAGAGACGCGTATAGTAAGCAGATTCAAGTGGATGTGGGTTGTCGTTCTTATGAGGAGATGAAAAGGCTTGCTCAGGATAGAGTAGGGTGGAGAGCTGCATCAAACCAGTCTCTGGACTGAAGACCACAACAACAAACAACAACCGGAAAATGCACTAAACACTCTTATAAATCTGAAAACTCAGTCTTTCGTTGTCGTTTCTGATCTGTACCTTATCCCGTAGTCTTCATTCTTCATTACTCTCGACAGTGTCCTTGCTGGAATCCCAAACTTAGTTGTTATGTATTTTTTTCTCTTTAATCCCGCTCTCAGTTCGTCAATTTAACTTTTCAGCAACTGACAGACATTTCTGCTTTGACCCTATGACTGGCACTCGCAGCTCACACTGAATCAAAACAAACACTGTCTAAAATCGCACCTGCGTGTAAGTCGTGGAAACTGCAGAGCGACCGAGATCTCCGCGATGCGAACAGGCCTCGAGGGAAGGTACTGGGACTCGATATACAGAGGTAGCACAAAAGACTTCGATATACAGAGGTGACTTCGATATAAAGAGTTTTTCACTTAATTTCAATATACACAAGTAAAATCTGCCCTTCAAGTGTCCTCCAAAAACTTATATCTAATGGAGGGTTTTATTAGAAATATCAAAGTTTTGGGCTTCCAGGGGAAGGGAATGAGGAAAACATACGATATAGACAGGTCTTCGATGTATCGAGGCTTGACTGCACTACACGTGTTCCATGCCAAACGATTTCAATTGAATATATTTCGAAGTAGATAACTTTGATACCTTAAGGGTAAAGTGATCGTACCTCTTCAATGTAAACTCTCTTCCTGTGCTCAATACGAATATTCATCCCACTGCTTCGATGTAACAGCGATAAATTACACACCACAAATACAACAAGGTAGAAAATAACATTAAATTTATTCACAAAACTATCTTTTGTTCATATTATGGTAATGTTTAAGATACTACTTATCTAGCACACAAAGGTAGGTACAAATTTTCTGAAAAAAATACGTTCATGATTAATAAAACCTACTAGCAAAAACATGAGTGATTTGCATCATTCGAAGTTGAAAAGCGGGATACATGCAACTTGTATGCCATCTACAAAAATTCTTTTGTAAACGCCAAAACCAAATCGCAGAATGTCGGAATATACCGTTTATGCAACTCTGTAAGGGTTGCACACCCAAAATTGGTGAAGAATATGTTGAAGGACTGGTGTATTGTGGCAATTTTTTGGAAATTTTCGCAATTGCCGTGACTGTAGGGCGGCGCAGAAACCACCATCGCACAAAGGAAAAGGCGTACTTTTTCTTGTTAAGCCTAACTACTAAACAAAGCTAAGACCACATTATTACCCGTCGCTGTCAGCAGTGTAATGTAATGTAATACAGTCAAAGATAATCGGTTCCGGACAACAGATACCTGTTCCTTCGTCTGTGCAGATGATACATTAGTTGCTGGCAGAATTTTTGAAGAGGTGAAAAAAAATTAACATTAACGCCTGAGAACCTAGCAGTCTATTATGAAAATAAGCAGTCAAGCCAAATACAGCAAAAACCCAATTCACATATGCTTGCATGGTACCCTCCGCCATGCACCATACGGTGCCTTCAAATCAAAGTTCAAATGTTTGTTAAGCTTAAGGGACTTAACTACGGTGTCATCAGTCCCTAAACTTACAAACTACTTATGAACTATCTACAACTAAGGACGGCACAAATATCCATGTCCGAGGGGGGATTCGAACCCCCGACCGTAGTGGCCGTGCAGACCGTGACTGAAGCGCCTCAGTCCCCTCGGCCACCGCGGCCGGCTACGGTGCCTTGCGCTGTTCTCCGTTAACTCGTATACACATGCGCCAACTTTCATGGGGTTCCCTCCAACGGTATCGATGTCTGTTGTACCGTCTGCCACGCACCATTTTAAGAGGTGTTTAAGAAAACTCGGATTTTATGGGGAATCAGTTTTTCTTCTTTCTGTTCTTCAGCCGTTATGTTGCAATATATTCATGTCAAGTAGGCAGATTTGTTATGCCGGATGACTGTCTAAAACTTATTTTTATATCCCTCGGTAGCAGTACTCTTTTTTTGCATGAAAAGTAGCCTATGTCCTTCTGTGAAATTTTGAAAACTCGTAGCGTATTTGTTATGCCAATGTACATTTCCATTTTACAGCTTCACTATTGAGTCTTTCTAAGTTTAGGTTAGGGTTGGGTTGTGTTATGTTCGGAACGCCAGTAGATATATGCATCCGAAGAACAGTCGTTTGTTTTTCTTCAATTTTCTGAAAGCAGTTTTACTCGCCGGCATATGGTACGTTATTGGCAACAATAAATAAGGTAATGAATCACACAGTTATCTGCTTATCCAGTGAACAGCTTGATTTTAAAGAGAGTTTCAGAAACTTCGAGTGCTTGTAGAGAGGAATGAGTACAAAATATTTTGAGTAGGAACTCATATCCACATACTGTAAGGTCTTTGCTTTTCATAGTATTGGAAATAGTATGGACAAAAAAATCTAGTAAAAACGGGTTCAGAATCCATACGTTAAAGCTATCAGCATATGGTCAGCGAAAGAGGTGTCTCTTAAGCTCTCAATGTATGCATATTAGAGACCGTATTTACTAGATTTTTTTCTCTTGTTTTTGCGCAACACATGGAAAGCAGAGAGATTACAGTATAAGAGATTTCTTTCACATTTCGAAGATGCGGTAGTTCTCACAGCGTCGTTGAACAACATTTCCGGACACGAGTTCTTATTTCTACACTGACACACCTAGTCCGCAATCCACCGTAAGGTCCATGGCGGTACAACTTACCACTATTAGTCATTTCTTTTTCTGTGCGACTCCCAAAAAACAACGAGGGAGAAACGAATGTCTGAACGCCTCTATACGAGCCCTAATTTCTCTTACCTGTGTGGTCTTTACGCGAAATGTGAGTTGGCGATAGGAGAATCGTTCTGCAGTCACCTTCAATTTCTGGGCCTCTAGTGTTTCTCGAACGTAGTCTCCCTCCAGCGATTCTTGTTTGAGTTTCCTAAGCCTCTCATAAAAACACTCTCGCCTTGATCGAACTTAACCAACAACAAACATAACAGCTTGCCTCTGAATTGCTTCTATGTCTTCCATTTTACTTACCTGGTGGGGATATCAAATACTTGAGCAGTCCTCTGTAAGTGGTTACACAAGCGTTTTATACGCGGTCTGTATAACAGATGAACCAAGTCTTCCCAAAATTTTCTCAATAAACCATAATCGAGCATCCGTCACTATTCAAAGTTGTATGTACTCACTGCCCTCTAAGTCATCGAAGTATTCTGAATCGCCTGCCGCAGTGGCCGAGCGGTCTGCAGCGTGCCAGTCACAGTCTGCACGAACGTTACGGTCGGGGGTTTGAATCCCCCCTCGGGCATAGATGTTTGTGTCGTCTTTAGTATGAGCTAGTTCATAAGTAGTTTGTAAGTTTAGGGACTGTTGACCCCGTAGTTAAGTCCCATAAGCTCTACAAACATTTGAACATTTAATCTGTATCATCCTGTATGTCTTAAGGAAAGTTTGCAATAAAAATTATTAAGGAGAGGAAAGATGAAAGTTGAGGAACGAAAATAATGACTTAAGCTGCACAAGGGATTGAAATTGGGCGTACTCAATGGCGACAAGTGAAAATGTGAGCTGGGCCGGGATTCGAACCTGGATGTCCCGCTTCGGGCCAGCGGTCGCCTTAATCACTTGCTTACCTGTGCTCTCCTCGCGTCCGTCTCAAATTCCCACAAGTCTCTCACTACGGCCGTAGCGCCCCGCTGTCCGTGCCTTCTTATACCCGCCATTTCGGAATACCGAACGAGGTACAGCGTTATTACCGACGTGGTGTCTGTCTGACAGGTCCGAAAGAACAGTCACCACTCCAATAAACTCGTACACGAGGGTTTGGACTTAGATAGTGGCAGCTATTTATTGACAATCGACACATTTGCACC
This sequence comes from Locusta migratoria, assembly GCA_026315105.1. Classification (NCBI taxonomy): domain Eukaryota; kingdom Metazoa; phylum Arthropoda; class Insecta; order Orthoptera; family Acrididae; genus Locusta; species Locusta migratoria. The sequence continues at coordinate 466,976,344 of CM048744.1, read as the reverse complement.
TGTTACTGTCCTTCAAAGTAGTCACCAGCGTTGTGTAGAACACATTACCAGCGATGTGGAAGGCGTAGTCTACATCTACATGGGATACTCTGCAAATCACATTTAAGTGCCTGGCAGAGGGTTCATCAAACCACCATTATACTATTTACCTCCCATTCCATTCTCGAATAGCGCGCGGGAAGAAAGAACACCTGAATCTCTCCGTTCGAGCTGTGATTTCTCGTATTTTATTCTGATGATCATTTCTACCTATGTAATTGGAAGTCAACAATATGTTTTCGCTTTCGGAGGTGAATGTTGGCGATTGAAGTTTCGTAAGTAGCCCACGCCGCAGCGATAAGCGTCATTGTTGTAACGATTCCCATCCCGGATACTGTATCATTTCCGTGACGCTGTCTTCCCTGTATCGTGACAATACGAAACGAGCTGCCCTTCTTTGGACTCTTTTGATGTCCTCCGTCAAACCCACCTGATAAGGATCCCACACTGGGTAGCAATACTCCAAAAATGGAGTTCTGTTGCATGTTTTAAGGGTTCTGCGAATAACGCAGTCTCTGATTCGCCTTTCCCACCACATTATCTTCGTGTTCCTTCCAGTTTAAGTCTGAAGTAATAGTAATTCCTAGGTATTTTCTGGAGTTTACGGTATTCACTTTTGATTGATCTATCTCGTAAACAAAGTTTAACGGATTTCTTTTCGTACTCAGGTGGACGACTTCACATTTCTCATTATTTAGAATCAATTGCCAAGTTTACACCATAGTGATATACCGTTAGGAGGGCCTGTTCTGTTGATGGTGCCAATGGAGCGGTTCTACTGCCTACGAAAAGTATAGAACAGTTCTGAAGCGAATGCTACGAAGTGGTTCCTTCAACTTCGGAATAAAATCAGTCACAAGGACTCACGCGACGCTGCTCGCCGTCGGAGGTTTGAGTCCTCCCTCGGGCATGGGTGTGTTTGTTGTCGTTAGCATAAGTTATTTTAAGTAGTTTGTAACCCTAGGGACTGATAACCAGAGTTGGCGATTGGAGTAGAGTAGTTAGTCCCATAGATTTACAAACATTTGAAATTTTTTTGTCTCGTCGACCGAACAGAGCAGCCACAGCTTGAGCTGTATGCGCCCGCGCATTGTCGTGTAAACTGATGGGTTGGTTGTGCAGAAAGTGTTGCTGCTTCTTTCGCCAAGCTAGTCGCAGGTGATGCTCCGAAAACCGGCCGCGGTGGCCGAGGGGACTGAGGCGCTCCAGTCACGGTCTGCACGGCCACTACGGTCAGGGGTTCGAATCCCCCCTCGGGCATGGATATTTGTGTCGTCCTTAGGATTAGCTAGTTCATAAGTCGTTTGTAAGTTTAGGGACTGATGACCGCGTAGTTAAGTCCCATAAGCTCTACAATCATTTGAACATTTTGCGGTCTGCCGTGGAGGAACGTAATGCGTTAGGATAACACCATCACAGTCGTACACGAGAATCACCATAACTTTCACAATACCGAGCCTCTGACGCATTTCCGACTTTCGCGGCGACACATAATGACGCCATTCGTTTGATTGGCGTTTCAGTTTAGGCTCAGACATCTGGTCCGTTACGTTAGACCGCTCGCTGACGAGTGATTGTGTTTCCCTCGACTGTGCGCGCGCCGGTAACGTGGGACGGACGAGTCCATTTGCTCGGAGGCAATTTAAGTATGTCAGCAACATGTGTTATCAGCAACAATAGTAGGCTCCACACATAGTGACTCCACATAAGTGTTGCCACTGTTTAAGTTGCAACCTTCGTGTTACACAGGGGAGTTAACGACGCTTCTGCGACCTGGCAAAGTAGCTGGAGAGGCTGACCCGCACAACAGACGTGGCAGGTGGGTAGGATCGAGTGTGTGGCAGGGCTGACACTAACTGATGGTGCTTCTAAATGACGTGGAGGAGAGCGCGACGCCAGGACACGCAAAGGAATAGAGAGGTTCGCATCCCCACTAGAGGTCTGCACCTCGCTCGGTTGCTCGCTCGAATCGCGTAATACATGTCGTTCTCTGACAGTCCGACAGGTGTCGGTACTGCAGCTTGCGGAAAGGCGTGTGGCTGCGCTCGACTTCCTCCACGCTCGTTCGAGCGGGGCACGCTCGACTGGCCCGACTGTCCACACTGCCCGCTCGCCACTCGGTCGCCCACCGCAGCGTCACTCGAGTTCAAGGCGAGAGTCGGGAGCAAAGTAGACGCTTGAAAATAAATCCTGACTCAGAAATTTGGAATTGTTTCCTTTCCCGGGTGCTTCGAAAGCTGTTCTCTCGATCCAGTTGAACTAGCTATTCAGTTTGGCATTTTGTACTTTACCATACAAGTTATTATACGTGATTAACATAAAGTTTCTGTGCTAAGATCATTTACTGAATGAATTTTCCATGATCTTTCTTACTTTCTTGTTCCCATTTTGTGGTCTGTTAGTTCCTGTTTAGTGGCAGGTATTACTTGCCGTCTTATGAACAAATGATTGTATTTTATATCCATTCCTCTTATCACTCTCAAGTCCTGGAATACTTTGTCCGTCTTTTATATTGATAATAAGTACTCCGATATTGATGTACATTCCTTAGGTTAGTTTTGTGCATCTCTCTCTCTCTCTCTCTGTTGCACCTCGTTAATACATATTCCCGTAGCATTTTGGCACTGTGCGTGGTTGCTGCGCCTCTACCTTTTCCGAGTGAGTCCTTAACGGGAATTTTTCCAATTGCAACATTCATATATTCCCCACTGCCACGTCGTCTTTCTTATCTACACAATAAAGAACGCATGCAAGCGTTAATATATAGGATCCGCGCTTTCTTCCATCGTCAGGGTCATATGCCGGTCTAATCCTCATATAACCTGTACCTCTTTTAAATTCTCTTATTCCAAACGTTTACTTTACACAGCTGTACGAATTTATGGTGGTCCTGCTGTTTCAGTGATATCTGTGTTATATTTATTTAGGGCCGTCTGAAGAATGTCACCCGGGCGCACCAGGCAAAAGAGTGAAAAGCATGTTTTTGAAATGGCTGGACTGTGAAATGCGTGAGGCGCAATCCACCAATGAGGTGGACCTTTATTTAGCACGAATTGATGGTGATGACGACGATCTGCTTGAATGGTAGAAACGCAACAGTACTCTCTTTCCTAAGCTATCTGTGGCAAACAGTATTTTGTGTGCCCGCCTCAAATGCACCTAGTGAACGCACTTTCAGTGCGGCAGGGAACCTCTTCTCTGATAAAACAACTCGACTCGATCTACAAAGTGTCAACGATATTTTAACAATACATTGCAATTACAATGCCACTAACGAATAATTTGGGGATAATGTTACTTTTCGATGTATACTTTGTTGTACGGTAACTTTCACTTTTGTACATTGCAATAAAAACGTTGTTCGTTCTGTAGTATCTCTTTAGATCCTTTACTATCAAATGTTGTATTTAGTGAAAACAAGCTTTTTTGACTCGTTTGCGGCATAATGATATTGCGGTTACATGCTACAGTGCAGGAACACACGTCTACAGCATAACTGATTTTAGTTCCTTTAGTTACTGGGGGTGCGTCAGACACAATAGCAGCCCACACCTCAGAGCCACAGAGCCGCTGCCGTAGCGACTGACAAGGAAACCTATCCAAGTGTCACTCTCCGATTTTTATGAAATTTGGATTTGTTATAATACATGAAAAACTGTGCGGCCCATATTTTTATTTTTATTTATTTATTTTTAAGCGGTGGAAAAACATATATAAGGGGTGAAACGGTCCCTCCAAAATTGGGGCTAAAATAGAAAAATCGTGATAACTTAAAGATTAATGAAGCGATTTTAATGATTTTTTGATATTAACGTATCTTTTGATAAGAATCGGCCTAGGTACATTGCAGAGGGAGTTACAATTAGGGGGCCAACTACCCCTAAAGTGTCGCATTTTTTGTGCTCAAAAAATTGTTTTGATTTAAACGAAGTTGAATCTATGAAATTTGTCTTTTATCAAAAGATACTTTCATACCAACAATCATTAAAATCGCTTCACTAATCTCTAAGTTATCGCCATTTTTCTATTTTAGACCCAATTTTTGAGGTACTGTTTCACCACTTAAATATGTTTTTCCGCCACTAAAAAAATTACATGTTCCATAGTTTTTCAAGTATTATAAAATATGCAAATTTCATAGAAATCGGAGAGTGACTTGGGTAGGTTTCCTTGTGAGTACAGCGGCAGCACTACGCTGTGCGGCCTGTGTCCGCGCCGCCCCACGCAGCCTCGTTCGAGTGTCAACACGCTCGCTCCGAGCGTACACACTCGGCGCGCCACCGCCGAGCGTTGCGCACTCGACCGAGTGCGAGCGAGCGAAACTGGCGATTTGCAGACCTCTAATCCCCACAGAGTTGCGTGGGCACCAAGTAGTGTTTATACTCATAGCTGAAAACCCGGCATTACCCGGGTATTTATTTACTACTGCTAATTTTCAGGTATATATTCATTTGTATAAGGACTGTATGTCTGTAAAATCTCTTGGGAATACAATTAGTAGTAAAGAAGTAATAGATTAAAACTTGGTGCGTGATGAGGCGGTTTTCCATAAACGTTGCTGTTTAATTGCTCATATCTCATGAACTACGTGTCGCACTGTGATACAATTTAGAATGTACGCTCAACTATATGCTTGTATACTGTGTGTAAAAATTTCCTGCGGCTACAAATTGTAGTTCACAAATTATAAATTGTAACGACGTACCGAAAGCCGTAGTTTTACTCCGTAAACAGCGGAAAAGTAATAAGCGAGAAACTTTTTTTCCTTTATCATTTTACTGTGGTTGCCAGCGAGAAAAAGTTTAATAAACGTTTGAAATTGTGTTTAAAGTTTGTTGCAAGTCGCTAAGTACTGTCATTCTCATACAGTGTATTTCGAAATTCTCGCCGCATTATATGGCATTTTTTGCGATTTCTATTGGTTATGACGTAATATCTTTTGAACCATGTGCCGTATGTGACTCTTAACAATGCAGCAATTGTTACCTCACGATAAGGGATGTCTGTACCAAATTTGGCTGAAATCGGTTGATTGGTTTAGGAGAAAACGAGCAGCATTGTCGCAAAATGCAGCAGTTTTTCGCGCATCTCATTGTTCATGACGTCATATCTCGTGAACTATATATCACGTGTGATTCTTACGGCGACCGTCCTCATGAATTTAAGCTTACGTGTACAAAATTTCATAAAGATTGGAACAAAACTGTAGATTTGTATGCAACACGTACACACATGCGGACACTCTGCTTTATATATTAGATAAACGTATTCCACCAGTAGGTTTCTTATTACTTTGAAGTGGGTACATCCCATTCACAAAAAAACACGCCCATATTAAGTCATTAATAAGAAGTTTGACGTTGATCGATCGAACATTGTACGTCAGTACAACCTATATATGTGTGGATAGACTAGATGCTAATATAGCCGGCCGCGGTGGCCGAGGAGACTGAGGCGCGCCAGTCACGGTCTACACGGCCACTACGGTCGGGGGTTCGAATCCCCCCTCGGGCATGGATATTTGTGTCGTCCTTAGTATTAGGTAGTTCATAAGTAGTTTGTAAGTTTAGGGACTGTTGACCCTGTAGTTAAGTCCCATAAGCTTAACAAACATTTGAACATTTGATGCTAATATAGCATTTTTCTGGATTACTATAAGCTTATAGATATAATATAGATATAATATTTCCATTTTGTTGGGGCCAATTAACGTCGAAATTTTTCTTGACTGCATGCCCGATGACTCAGCAGTGATAAAAACTTACCGTGGGCCACAGTGGCAAATGTAGACGGCTGTGACTATTTCTATGAGAAAACATTTAGCTCGATAAATCTTAGTGTTCAGATCATAAGAAAACGTGTGCTTTGTAAAAATAAAACTGTCAAAATGTGTCGCAAAAGTGATGTACATTCGCTTGACTAACGCTTTTCAGAATTTCATGCACAATGATAATACAGGACGACAATTATTGAACTATATGAACTTAAATCGTTCTAATATCTGATGGGGATTTGCAAAAAAATGTTCAAATGTTTGTAAATCTATCGCACCAAACTGCGTGGTCATCAGTTCGTAGAGCACTTCTTTACACAGGTTACCAAGCCTGATAATAAAATTATTGAAGTGCCATGGGTAAAATTAGGAGCCACTCATAGGTTGCTTAGTTTGCTCTAACCTATTTCAATTTTTGATAGGGTATGGTGGTACAATTTCAATCATTTCGGACAAATGTAATTGTAACTGCAAATATATTGAGAAAAAAACAATTTTAACTATGGCACTTGTTCTTGAATGTTTATTGAATATGTAACTCAAATATTAGACAATTACATATGTTTTGTATGAACACAAAAAAAGGTTACAGAATCGAGAAAAATCGATAGAAAACGATAGAAAATGTACCACACTAGGTACATTTATGATCACTTCCTCGTACAATTTTGATCACTGACTTTTCCCCACATAAAAAGCACTTTTTCCTTCGGACACCAGTGCATACTTTGCTGTACCAAACGTTGCACAATAACGAGTTTACAAGCGTGTGGAAACTAGAACATTTATAAGAGCACTTTTGACGAAGTAGCTCCAAGTACATCTTTACAGGAAAAAATTTATATCTCCTTAGCACAGAGTGCTGTATTCTTGGAAAAGACAGGAGTAGCTGTAGACACCTGCTACACTGCAACGCCACAAAAGGCAAGTGCTACGAACACTAAGAGACTGAAAACGTATGTTGATCAGAATTGTACCTATATCGAATTTGTACCACCTTACCCTATGCTACATTAATTTTCTGATGAATATCAAGAAGAATGGTGTATTGTCAGACAGACAAATTTACTGATGGAGCTGGAATAACTGCATCTTAAAGGCCTTAAATGTCATCTGAAAAACAAAGAGCTTGTTGTCCTAATGGATTTTTTGGAAAATTATTCTTTTATTATTCAGGATGCTGCGCAAGGCTTCCACTGGAAAGCAACAATTCATCCATTTGTTATCTACTTTCATCAAAATGAGAAAGTGGAATCTTTTAAGTTCCTGCATTATCAGTTCTCGTTTGCGGCATGACACTGGTACAGTTAACGTTTTTATCAAGGAGCTCAACTATATAAAAGCACAGTTTGCACAGATCTCACATTCATAATTTCAGTGATAGCTCCAGTGCTCAATCTTACTCGCCTAGATCTGTTTCATTTTTGCTCTGAAAACATTAATGGTATAAAATTTGTTTTCGTCAGTAAAGATGAAATTGGGGAAATAAAAAAAAATTGTCACAAGAAGTGAGGTTTAAACTTGGACAAACTGTAGCAGGCACTAGAGAAAATCGTCACTTTTTACCTATTGATAAAATAGTAATTCATGTCAGCAGAGTTTCAAATGATTGATCATCTTTTCTAGCTACAATGGGTCAGAGAACTAAAGAAGGCATATTAATGTTTGCTCTCCAACCAGGACAATATGTTGCATGCATCTAAGAAAATATTTGGTGGATTGGAAATATCTGTGAGACTTCCACTGAACAAAGGGAGAATTAATAAACTTTATGCACCCTCATGGTCCAGCAGATTCATTTTATTGACCACCAATAAGTGACAAGAGCTGGGTTCCATAACACCACATTATTGCAGTTATTCCAGCTCCGTCAGTAAATTCGTCTAGCCGGCAATATACCATTCCTGTTGATATTCATCAGGCTTGGAAACCTGTGTAAAGAAACTCACCCATAGCTGTTGATGCTCGAATGTAGCCCCTATGGTGATGGAGATGCTGGTTTTCTCAGGTGAAATGAAACTAGCAGTGGTTAAACCACAACAACTTATATTCCTTCAGTAAGCTGGCGGTGTCCATTAAAAATGCTACTAATAATTAGCTAATGATTGTGCAAATAAATTTTACAATTTACATTCATTCTAAATTATAATAATGTTGTGTGTGTGTGTGTGTGTGAGAGAGAGAGAGAGAGAGAGAGAGAGAGAGAGAGAGAGAGAGAGAGAGAGAGAGAGAGAGAGAGAGTTGTGGGAGGGGGGACAATTAAGAAATAACATTGTTTCTAATTTTATTCTTTTTCTGTTCGGACTTAAGCTATGTCCTATCCATCAGGACTTCTTATTTCACTTATCCAAGGCATTAACAAACATTTATTAGACATAATAAAAGATTTTAGGTATAATCTGAGTGACAGAAAAATGGGTTCAAACTTCCAGTGCGCCTCAAGGATGATGCTACTTTTTAGGGCCTTATATGCTTGCATTGCAAAACCAAATCCACTTTTCTAGATAGTTCAAAATATGCTCTTTCTAATGAGCAAAGTTTAAAGGAATTTGGAGAAAACACTTTTTTGAAAAATTTGACTAAAATACCCATTTTTAGCACTTTTTGAAAAATCGTCAACTTTACCCTAGATTTGTGAAATAATGGGAAGCAATAGGAGAATGAAACTTTATATTCTGAGACCTTGTGTTGGTGAGTTATGGTGTGCAAAGTTTCATATACATTCCACAATTACTTCCGGAGATATAAAAAACTAAAGTTCGCACTTTTTTTAAGCAGCAATTTTTTCGCCCAACTTTGCCCCAAATTTTCTATATGAAAATTGCTCAAAAATCCTGTTCTTAATATTTTACTTTAAAGAGCCCTAAAAGTTGTATAAGATGGCCAAGTTTTGTTTCTTTCATGCAAATACTACCAGAGATATATCATCTCAAAGTTGCTGAAAATTCAAGGACGCACTGTTGGAAGCTGTGCTATGGTCTTAAACAAGTGACTGTATCTCCGAAAGTATTGAATTTCTGAAACTGAAACTTTACCAGTTTTCATTGAGAACATGTGTGAATGTTCATACAAAATTTCATCAAAATCCATGAGGGTCATGTGGGAGCCTCTAGACCACTTGGCATGGAATGACCCAGCTTACAAACTACTTAAACCTAGGTAAACTAACCTAAGGACAACACACAGACACCCATGTCCCAGCGAGGACTCGAACCTCCACGGCGAGCAACCGCGCGCTCTGCGGCGAGAAACTTTAGACCGCCCGGCTACTCCACCGCGGCTGGGGATTTGCATTACGATGTTTAAACTGCACGTGTGGGCACTGGGCATGGTGAGAATTAGTATGCGCACGTGCATATGGCTTGCTTTAACGACGAAGCCAACTTTCATTTGGATGGGTTCGTCAATGAGAAGAATTGGCGCATTTGAAAGAAGGGACCAAACTGCTAGGGGTCATCGGTACCTAGACTTACACACTACTTTAAACTAACTTAACATACTAAGGATAACGACATACCCATGCCCGAGGAAGGACCTCTGACGGGAGCGGCCGTGCATTCCGTGACATAGCGCCTTAGACCGCACGGCCATGCTACGCATAGGGCGGTCGTTTTCACCGGAGGTTTGAGTCCTCGCTCCGGCATGTGTGTGTGTGTGTGTGTGTGTGTGTGTGTGTGTGTGTGTGTTGTTCAAATGTTTGTTAAAACTTACAAACGACTTATGAACTACCTTATACTAAAGACAGCACAAAACCCGAGGGGGAATTCGAACCCCCGACGGGGAGCGGCCTCGCGCATCGTAGCATAGCGCCTCAATGCGCTCGGCCACTCCGCCGCGGCGTGTGTGTTGTCCTTAGTGTAAGTTTAAGTTGTTTGTAAATCTTGGGACTGATCTCCATACAAGTTTGGACCAGTAGGTTGACAAACATTGCTGAGGACCGCATTCTGGTTGTGTTGTACCAAGAGGCCACTAGTGTGGGCCTGGATTGGATGCCACATTCTCCGGATCTCAACACATGTGACTTCTTTGCGTGGGGCTATATTAAAGACAAGGTGTACAGTAATAACCAAAAAACCATTGCTGAGCTGAAAAAAGCTATTCTGGAGGTTCTTTACAGCATCGATGTTCCGACATTTCAGCGGCTAATGCAGGATTACGTTATTCGTTGCTCTACATAATCGCCACGGAAGGCAAGCATATCGAACAGGTCATAACCTAAATCGGAATATCTACAGTGGCGTTTGCCGCGGTGGAGTGACAGAGTGTTCAAGGAGCCTACCTGCGGAGCGCGCCACTGCTCGCCGTCGGAGGTTCCAGTTCTCCATCGGGCATGGCATGTTTGTTGTCTTTTGAGTTAAAGTAGATTGTAAGCCTAGGGACTGATGACCAGCGTAGTTAAGTCCCACAGATTTACAAACATTTTAATATTTTTTGGTAGTGACGTTTACATGTCGAATAAAGTATGTTCTCGTTGTGGTTTGAATTTACGTTTTGTTTCATATGGTTCATAATTGTAACCCCGTACGTTTCATCTTCGTTACTTACCTAATATGATTACTTAATAGTAATATGTAACACTGAAGACCTGATTAGGAAATTTGTAATAATAAACCCGGATAAGCTTTGTTTTATGTCGATAATGGTCCATTATAGATTTACAGTGTAGTGGCTTATGTACCCATGGGGGTCATTGCCGAATTCCTGAAATAAATACTTGAGAGATGACTACCACAAGTTGCTGTTAAGCTGTTGTATGTGGTCACAAATTAATGACGTATCCGATCAGCATAAAAATCAGTGTTAAAAAAGTTGTGAACATATATGGGTTATGCGGGCAATTGGTAAGCCTGAAACATTGCCCGTCGGCACACGAAAGTGCTGGTGTGTGCTGATTTGAACCGCCAGCAGGCAGCAGGCCGCGCGGGAGTGGCCGAGCGCTCTAAGGCGCCTTGCCTCGGAGTACGCACCTGCTCCCAGTCGGAGGTTCGAATCCTCGCTCGGGCATGGGTTTGTTTTGTCCTTAGTATAAGTAGTTCGTAAGATTAGGGACTGGTGATCACTGCAGTTTGGTCCCATAGCTTTACAAACTTTTTTATTAATTATTTATTTTTTCGAGATAGCACTTGTCAAGCTGATACGGCTGCCGTGAGAGGGTGGGCGTGTCAGAATTCACAGCGTTCCGCTCCGTGCTGGCGGATCACAGCAGAGAGGGCAGACGATTCACTTTATTCACCACAGCATGATCCCTGCACTTGTAAACAGTATTCTGTGGCTATTTTCAAAATTTCGCAACAGTTGGATCTCTGTTGTGAAAGATTTGTACTAACGAATTACTTGCAATCCCTACGTCTGTAATAGGATTCCTTCTTCCTCGGTTATATCAGCCGGCCACTATCCATCCGGTTTACAACGTCAATACGTTTACTTTTAGGAGTACTTTTAGTTATGCACTGTGAAACATTTAGTCAACAAAGCAGATTTCATCAAGATATTCTTATATCATTTTCGTGGTGACTAACCGCATAAATCTGAACTGTGAATGTAGATACTTTTCAGATTAACCCGTGCAGTTGTGTGAAGGAATAATTCCAGTCTGCCGTGGTGCTGAGCGGAACGGACATGCTTCATTGTGCATATACAGGGCGAATGATACATATAAAATGTATACTTCGTGCAAAAATACACTTTCTAAATGGAACAATGCTTTTTGACACTGACAAATTAAAAGTAGATAAATTAGAATGTTAGTTTGGTTCCATAGCCGTACAAATATTTGAACATTTTTTACTTCCGTAAGTTTGGTCAACTCAGCAGCAGTGACCGAGTAATTTATTATAAATATCGTTCTTGCCAGAAAATGTCGGTACATCTGACACAAAAATAAACGAAGCAAGGGATGGACGTCGACTTTTAGATAATTATAGACTGAAGACAAGTTCTGACTAGGGAAGGATGGGTAACATTTTTTTACGGCCTCCTACCTCCTCTCACAGCCCCTCCTTTCGCTCTCCAAAAGTCACCTTCTTCGGCGTCATATTTTTTTCGTCGCCTCTTCATTAGGCGCCGCAAGAATTTGTAAAATTAAATATTTTTCTTAATACGTAAAATAAACTCAATTTTTCTTCAATTTCTTGGTTGTCGAAGACAATAGCACCTTGTTGCTACATTTCCTTGACTAACGATGTAGCATGTGTAACAGAATTAAAAAAAAAAATTAATTTTTTTTCTTACGACTTAAGTTTCACTTTCGCGGTGTGAAACGTAAACTTTGTCTCGTCTCTAAAGAAGTTAGATAAAAATAGCAGTTCGGTACCTGCTTTTGTTTATTTAATTTTCATGTCTTCCACGCGACTAATAGCTTAGAAGTTCGTCTTCTCAGTTTTTATTATTATTATTATTATTACTATTATTATTTCACTGCTTCCCCAGAATTTTAACAATCTATTAGATTGTATTACACGTGAGCTATTTGACAGATGCGTCGAATGGTTCTGGCCGATTGTTATTTAAGTTATGAACTTCACGTACTATACATATAAGGAAATTCTAAAATCCGATACCCATTTGGTCTCCTTGTCAGACACAATATTTAAACGAAGTATGCATCTACAATAATATAGTAATTTAATATATGAACAAACATCAGTCAGTCCATCTTTAACCATCTGTCTAAACACCACAATAAACTTCTTGTAATCGCTGAGAGGAGGGAATGTATTACAATGAAAAGCAAAATTCTTTGGATATCATTTTAATTTTCGGAACAAAATTATCAATAAAACAGATTTCAATCAACTGTTTTTAAGTAAATGATACAAAATAAAATTCCTACCAACCCAACGGGAACGTTCACTGCTCACTGACGAAACAAATTTCATTTTTCTTTACAAGAGATGAGTGTAGGAATAACAATGGTACCTTAATGAGACGTAGGAGGCTGCTTCTGCTGACACAGTTTTGAAAAGCTAGGTACTGTACTTCACCAATAGTGACGGATGTCTGGTTCAGCATGTAAACAGCTTCGGTACTCAGTTTTGTTGCCGGCATAGATCGGCAATTCAGATTCGCACATATACGTTGTGGAAAATTGAAGATCACGTTTTGGTTTTTCAACAAGGGGATAGGATTTTTTGTGTTCCATTCCTATCCAAACTTGTGAGTAACCGTCACTATAAAAGTAGATTTCAAGGTGGAGTCTGTGGCAATTTCTATCAACAACTCATATTCATTTGGTGACAGAATGTTCGGCTTTTTGGACCACCCATGTATATTCCTGCAGCTTACTTTCAACTGTTGAGAAGTAATGTTTCAACAATGACGTCAAGCCTCGAAGATGTTAGAGGATTTGACGAAATAAAGTGTTACGAAATCCAATGTCTTCTCTTTCAAACATCAGTGAGAAGTGAAAACACTACCTTCCTCTACTGGACACTCAACCCAAAAACTGATTTTCCTCTTGAACTTTGTCATTGGCAGTGATCGTTGTTGGCCTTTTACCTTGTAGTGACATATTAATTTCTTTCATTTTGGAAAATATAACTGCCAAATAAGCAAGTATAAACTGGAAATTTTCGGCATTACTAGGGCCTGATAATTTGGTATTGTAGTCCAAAAGGAAAGCTACAACTTCTGAACGTAATTCATCTTATAGAGTGCATTCCCAACTGAGAGCCACCTGTATGAAGGAGTAGGGAATTATGAAGGCTTCCCATGTCCTCGCACAGTATTGAGAAAAGTCTTCAACGACCGTGATTTGCCCCATCGATGTAATTAGACCATGAAAATTCGTCGGTCTTTAAACAATCGACCAATAAACGGAATATTGCAGCACTGATTTTATTGGCAGGTAGCGGTTAGCAAAATAAGAGGTCCTCTATGAACATCCTGAGTATTCATAACGGACGGAAACAAATTAAAAGGCTAATCCCGCAACGTCAGTAGATTCGTCTATTTGGAGAGAGAATAAATTGTGTTGGATGCGAGAAAACAGATTCTTTCACGTCATTTGACATGTCAACAACGCGTTTCTTAACAGTATTGTTTGATAGCGACACAGAAGATAAAAGTTTTACTGCGTTTTCGTATAGCATACAGGAAACAATATCGATAAAACAGCCTTTTACGAGAGTTTCTACAATGGTATGAGCTTTGCCTGCCATTGCTACTCGATAGCTTACCAAGAAGTAAGTTTTCATTAATTGTTTTTGCATGATTTTTCAGGCAGGTTTGAGAAGCAGTTCGGTCAGTAACGTTCCTCTTGGAAATATCAATGTGTTTAGCCTAGAAATCCGGATGAGTACCCTCAAAATGACGGGGCAATGTAATGGTTCTATCGAACGTTTTGGAAGGACTCGCGTGCAAATGACATACTGAGCTTACCCCCCCCCCCCCTCTATCGCGATAAAGCCCATGGAAAAACCGCTCGATTCTTCAGTGATCCCGACTTCAGTCATTGACCCACGGATTGATGCAGAACAGTGGAGCAGGGGCGCCCTACCCAGCGAAACGAAATAAACTACTCACAGGCCCTCACTTGGAAACTGCAATCATTGGTTGGGAACACGACTCATGTAAATGTAAATATATTTCTCAGATGAAGAGAATAGTGATGAATATGATTTTCACATTCTTTTAATTGATAATGTTACTCATTGTTTTACAAATTTTAGTGAAAGGTGACCGCGGACCCCCTTGAAAGACTCCCCATATTTTGGGAAGCCCTGGTATAGAATATATATGATGTTGGCACAGCGACGATGGTTACCAAAGATCAGAAATCCGTCAAGAAGACAGCAGACAAGAAGTCGTCAGCAGCCCTCTTACACAATCTACATCTACGTACTTACTCCGCAATCCACAGTAAGGTGGCCGGCCGCGGTGGCCGAGGAGACTGAGGCGCTTCAGTCACGGTCTGCACGGCCACTACGGTCGGGGGTTCGAATCCCCCCTCGGGCATGGATATTTGTGCCGTCCTAGTTCGTAAGTATTACATAAGTAGTTTGTAAGTTTAGGGACTGATGACTCCGTAGTTAAGTCCCATAAGCTTTACAAACATTTGAACATTTTTGAACGCAGTAAGGTGCGTGGCGGAGGATACACAAGGATAAGGTATTCCTTTTCCTATTCCACTCCCAAATAGAACGAGGGAAAAGAAGAGTGCCTATATCCCTCGGTACTAGCGCTAAATTCTCTTGTCTTTGTGACCACTACGCGAAATGTAAGTAGGCGGCAGCAAGATCGTACTACTCAGCTTCAAATTCCGGCCCTCTAAATTTCAACAGAATTTCACGGCAACAAACCTAGCTGCTCGCCTCTGAACTGCTTCTATGTCTTCCTTTAAACTGACCTGTTGTGGGTCCCAAACAATTGAGCAATACTCAAGACGTGGTCGTACAAGCGTTTTATACGGGTCTCCTTTACTGATGAAGTACATCTTTCCTAAATTCTCCCAATAAACCAAAGTCGGCTGTCTGCCTTCCTCACAACTGTCCTTAAATGTTCGTTCCATTTCATATCGCTCTGCAATGTTAGGCTTAGATATTTGAATGACGCGACGACACCAAGAAGCTCACTACTCATGATGTATTCGAACATTATGGAATTGTTTTTCCTACTCATGCGTATCACGTTACATTTTTCTACATTGAGATCTAGCTGCCATTCTTCGCACCAACTAAAATTTTGTCTAAGTCATCCAGTATAGCCGGCCGCGGTGGCCGAGGAGACTAAGGCGCTCCAGTCACGGTCTGCACGGCCACTACGGTCGGGGGTTCGAATCCCCCCTCGGGCATGGATATTTGTGCCGTCGTAGTTCGTAAGTAGTTCATAAGTAGTTCATAAGTAGTTTGTAAGTTTAGGGACTGATGACCCCGTAGTTAAGTCCCATAGACTATACAAACATTTGAACATTTTGAACATCCAGTATGCTATTACAGTCAGTTAAAGACGACACCCTCCCATACACCACAGCATCATCAGCAAACAGCCGCAAATTACAAGTTACTCTGTCCATCAGATCATTTATATAGATAGAAAATAATAGCGGTCCTATCACACTACGCCTGACGATACACTCGTCTCTGATGAACACTCGCCGTCGAGAGCAATGTGCTGCGTTCTATTACTTAGGAAGTCTTCCAGCCAGTCACTAATGAACGTCGGCTAGTTCTAGTATGGATGTACAGGAATAAGATCATTGATATGCACGTGTCGAGTAAGTAAAATTAAGAGCGGAAAAGACCGTGGCTTAACAGTGAAATTCGGAAAATGCTGAAAAAGCAGAAATTGTTACACTCTGGGTTCAAAAAACAGAGCAAATGTCGATACGTAAAATAAGGTAGCATTACGCCCATCTGTAAGTAGATGTATGCGCGAAGCATGTGATAATTTACACCGTCATACCTACGGAAATATCTCGCGAAAACCAGAGGAAATTATGGTCCTGCGTGAAATCGCTAAGCGTGTCGAAGGCATCTATTCAGTCACTAACGACAATCTGGTGTGGCATTAGAAAACAGCAAAGGGAGCGCTGAGAAGCAGCAGGCAAAGTTGCAAACAAATAATTCGCGTAGTAGTGTGTGGTGTGGGACGGTGACGTCACTGAGTGACTGTAGTAAGGTAGGAAAATCTACTCAGTATTATTTCAGAACAACGTTAGTACTGTTCTTTTCGATACAATCAGGCGATAGGAGTGGTGTGTCTTCTTTTGGACACGTCCGAAAGATCGGACTCCACGTACAGATTTGTCGAGACATCTGGCGACCCTCACATCATTAAAGTGTTATCTCACGAATTTAAAGGGCCGTCGGCATTGACCTTGTCAGAGAGGAAAATACAAATCAATAGGATAAGAATATCTACATGGCGAGGGCACTTCGGGTATTTTCACTCCGCCCCCGACACTGAACCATTCGCGAACATGCTTTTGAAGATTATCGAGAAACCTCCATATGAAGTCTAATTTCTCTTGTTTATATACATCTACATAGATATTCTGTAAATCACATTAAAATGTCTGGCAGAGGGTACATTAACCACTTTCATGACCATTTTCTATCTTTCCATTCTCTAATTGCGCGCGGGAAGAAAGAACAACTAAACTGTTCCGTTTTCGATCTGATTTCTCTTATTTTATCGGGATGGTCATGTCTCCCTATGTAGGTGGGTGATAGCAAAATATTTTCACATTCAGAATTAAAAGTCGGTGATTGAAATTTCGCAAATAGACCTCGCCGCAACGAATAACGTCGTTCTTTTAATGATTTCCACCCCAATTCGTGGAACATTTCCGTGACGTTTTCCCCCCGTAACGTGATATAACAAAACGATCTGCCCTTCTCTGAACCTTCTCAATGTCTTCCGTCAGTCCCACCTGGTGAGGGTCACACAAGGGGCAACAGTACTCCAGGAGAGGACGCACAAGTGTGACGTAGGCAGTCTCTTTGGTGGAGCTGGTGCATCTTTGAAGCGTTCTGCCAATGAAACGTAACCTTTGATTCGCCTTCCCCACAATATTTTCTGTGTGTTCTCTCCAGTCAAAGTTGTTCGTAATTGTAACTCCTAGGTATTTGGTAGAATTTACGACCTTAAGGTTAGACTGATTTATCGTGTAAGCGGATTTCTTTTAGAGGTCATGTGTATTACTTCACACTGTCCTTTATTTAGTGTTAATTGCCAATTTTCGCACCATGTAGAAATTTTGTCTAAATCACTTTGCAGTTGCTTTAGCGTCGTGATTTCAGGAGACACTTATATGAGGAAGTGCTATGTTGGTTGTTTCTTCGACGTATTCTCTTGGCATTTCAATATACACCTTTCAGTTCTCTTTGAGCGCCTGCTATGCAGTCATAGCGTGTTGAGGTTTGGCGCATGCTGAATGGTAGCACGATGAAGCCTGCCGAATAGAGGAGACTGCCGTTCGCCAGACTGCCTTCGGAAAACCGCAGAAGTTCCGATTCGTCCAATTCATTTACCTTCATAAGTCATTGTGCGTAACTGTTGTAATGCCTAGTTATGTCTTCAGTATCGTCTCATGTTCACCTGAGCCTCTCGAAACTAATGCCACGGTTTGCGCATTTTCGACATATTGAGATATTGTGAGATCTCTTTGTCCGCGTACATGATTAACACAAAAAGAAATTCTTTTAAAGGGGTGACACAATTGTTGGTTGGCGTCAAACATGGTCGATACTTCTGAAACAACATCTTTACGATTAACAATGTAGATCACAATTTACCGATTCCAAAGTCAAGTTTTCTGCTGCAGTGTTTTAAAGACGTTATTTCATAGTCTTTATTGAAACTACTTAATTCTATTGTACATACTGGAGGATAAAGTATTAAATCGCTTCCTAGCTACTGAACTATAGCATTGCCTTGCCTTCCGTCTGTTTGGGTAAATGTTTCAAAGTACCGGTATTGTTGATACCAAGCATAGCACTCAAATTAATTTCGGTCTGTGACGTTAGTCACGCTCAGTATCAGAACGCAATGTCGCCTGAAGATAGCGAAAGTGCAATCGCCACCGCCGATGACCCAGTGACCCACTGTGGACTACTCCGGCAGCTGATAATACTTATTAGAGGGCAGCTCTGTGTTACGAAAGAGATGCGTGGACCGGGCAGTTGAACTGCGCCGTAGTTGATCCCGTTGCCACCAGATAGCGCGCAAGTACGCGCGCTGCTGCCGTAGCGCTCGTAGTTCTTGCCGTCTACCACGAGATAGCGTACAATCTCAGTCGAGTTTGAAGCGCAGTGCTTTTAGTCGAATCTGTAAAACGCCAAGGAGGAAAAAAACCAAAAAAAAAAAGGGAGCAACATTGCTAACAAGATTTTTGTGATAGTTTGGACAGTGACTTTTTTTATTACGATGTTACTTAATCAAATAAATCACTTCATTTATCAAAGAGGTTATTTTATAAAACTACTTCCTCAATCTCCGCGGATACACATATGTGACATTACAAACTGGGAAAGGTGAGCTCTACTGAGCAAATCAACTGATAGTTTCAGTAGCCCCTTATGTTTCACAGTGATCACTGTGGGCTTTGTGAAGTGGCATACCTTGACAGTTTAGCACATATGCTCGCGCGCAATATAGAGCACGCATCAGCACGTCATGACTTTGGTGATCAGACACGCGACGATCCAACCTCTAGAAACGAAAACATTGCGGTAACAAGTAATTGTCATTAACCTAAGTCTTGGACGGCCACGATCTGTTGTCTGATGTCAGCTAATTTAGGGTGATCAGGCGTCCCGTATTTTACGAAATCGTTCCTTATTTTACGTAAGTGTCCTGTTGTCCCGACAAAATAAATACTGGACGTATATTGTCCCGTATTTTACTAACCGTCCCGTATATTTTGAATTAGGTAACATTTTTGAAGTTATTTTAGCGCAACCAAATGGAGAACAAATGTAGTCATAATCAAGCAAGAAAGGAAATAGGCTCCAACTCAAAGGGAACGAGGCACAATATTTTACGTAATTCTTTCAATACTTCAACTTTCTTTCTTTTTTTTTTTTTTGGGAGGGGGGGTTCTTTTAAATGCAAAAACGCATAGGATGCCCAAAATCACTATTACAAAATTCAGTGATTAACGAATTCATTGCAAGAAGACAGCGTGCTGAAATAGTCTGATTTCTTGGACATTTTAAGTTCATTTCACGAGACGCTAACTGATTATATCGCGAAATGGATTTACCCATTTCATGTGCTGTACGCATTTAACTAGTCTCAGCTCGAATAGCCTCTTCCAAGGAAGTCTGCTCGGGAAAGAATTAAAAATTTACCTGAGTTTGATGAAAATTTGTTGCATGAAATGTGTGAAGATCAGCTTATTGAGAATGTGAACTATCTTTAAAATAAAAGTGTAGAAAAATTTATAAACTGAGAACTGTGTAGTGAGTTAGTAAAAACTGGACTCTCATTTTCAACTTACTTGCATCTGAAGAAAATGCTGACTTGCATCTGAAGATATCTGAAGAAAATGCTGATATGGACACAGTGTTCCCCGTCACAAATATTTTATGGACTACAAAAATAACATATTTAGTGTGCAAACTGTGAAGGACTCATTTTCACAATACCTCATGTGGTGATTATTATGTGAAAATACCGACCTCTAGAGTGACACATTCTTCTTCAAAACATAATTCACGGGAAAATACGTAAAGTGCGTAATTAATGATAATTTTCTTTCTTGCTTGTCTGCATGTGAGAACTATAAAAGTATTTCTTGAATTAATAATGCAATTTATTTGTATTTTAGTTGTGCGAGGTGGGTGGATCGCGTAACTAATGAGGAGGTACTGAACGTAATTGGGGAGAAAAGAAATTTCTGGCATACCTTGACTAAAAGAAGGGATAGATTGGTAGGACACATTCTTAGACATAAAGGAATTGTGAATTTAGCGTTGTAGGGAAGTGTGTGGGGTAAAAATCGCAGAGGAAGACCAAGAGATGGATACAGTAAGCAGATTCAGACAGATGTAGGTTGCCGTTCTTATATGGAGATGAAGAGGCTTGCTCAGGATAGGGTATTGTGGAGAGCTGCATCAAACCAGTCTCCGGACTGAAGACCACAACAACAACAGTTGTGCGAGTAGTTTTGTTCACATGTTTCTAAACCTATTGGACCAAACTGCTATGGTCACCAGTCCGTAGACTTATAAACTACTTAAACGAACTTACACTAAAGACAACATATATCAACGGCCGAATCTAACCTCCAACGGCGAGCAACCGCGCGCTCCGCAGCAAAGCGCCTTAGAACGCTCGGCCACTTCACCGCGGCCATTATCTATCTTTGTTTCATTTTTGTATTAATATCCAACTTGGTATGTCTTAGTTATTTACCTTATATGTAGTTTGTCTTGTTCCAAAAACCCTTAATTTCGATGCTTGTCCCGTTTCATCTTCTTTAAACAATTAATTTTCCTGTTGTGGTAATAGTTTCCTAAATTAAGTGAGAAAATGCAAATACGAGAACCACCGAATACGACACGTTATGTTGGCGAGCAGAGGGGGGGGGGGGCGCTAGCTTTGTCCACTATACTGTGTCTGCTGCATCATCTCGTGTGTTTATGTATGCATTAATGCTCCAAGTGAAGACAACATTTAGTGTCACACGCATCGGTACTCACGTGTGTCCCGTATTTTTAGTTTGAAAATCTGGTCACCTGAAGCTAATTACTGTAGTGGTGGCGTTGTTGCCTTTTCCCGCATGCCGATAGTGTTGCTAAATGCCCGTTATTCAATATGATGCAAGAGCGTCCTTGTTGGACTGCTCATCGCAGGTGGTGCATTAGCGTCTAAACATTAGAATCAGGGCTTTGGTAATTCTCGTACCAGGTGGCCGCGTGTAGCGGCATCTGACCATTAGCTGCTTCTCCCTACAGCTGTATGTCGTACGTTGTACATTGGCATGAAAGGAAGTAAATGCTCAATTTTTAATGACTCCTACTCATTCAGTTTATAGAGCTGAGTCAATCATTTCATCACCATAATCCTCTAATAGCCACCCTAATGGGCCATGTGTTTGTGTTTTGTAGAAGTCTTGCCATTCGGCAAATAACTGAACCGTAAGTACAGCTATAGAAAAAAAAAAAAAGATTGCTTTGATAGGTGGCGTACTCTAGCACCACTTTTCTTTATTGTAACTATTGTTGCTTAACATTTTCGTTAATTTGTATTTTTTGTTTTAAAAACTATTTTTGTAAGTTGAAGCCATTTTCTTCCTCATTTTCACAGTAACATTTGTTAGTAGATTTATATTTTTATTTATTACAAGAAGGAAAATGCTTTAAGAGTCGGGTACGTTGGTAATTTTGCACAGTCTGTTTATAAACAAGGACAAAAATGTTCAATGCACAAAGTGCTATGAACTTGTTTGTTAGTTTATTATTCATATTCTGTTGTGCAATGATCATTCATGTATTAATAATGTTTCTTTTACTTCTTAATTTTTATTAATTACTTTTATTACGTACCGTATAAAGAGATCTGTTTTTATATTGTTTTAATGTACTCATGAATGACTCGGCACAGCTTACGTGACTATGCGAAGTCATTTTTTGACCTACATTTTCTTTTTTAACGTTACCTTGATTGTTGACAAATTGAATTTCGTGACGCTACGTATGTGTGAAATCATATTTTGTTGTTTCGTATACACTTACAGCCTTTGAATGCATTGTTTATAATTTCGCATGTTTATGATTGTTGCCTATTTCTTGTTTTAACGTAGACGTGAAAATTATTTGCAGTGCAGATCTGAAATAGGCCTAGTAGATGTGACCCAGACTGTGTTTATTTATTATTATAAAGGTAAGAAACTCTCCAAAAATTAATCTTTCGCTCTGCAGCAGAGAATGTGCTACTCTCAAACATTTTGGCAGATTAAAATTATGTGCAAACCAGGAGTCAAAAATCAAACCTGGCTTTTTGCGAGAAATGCTTCAGCGAACGAGATTTCCGTTTGCTATTCCCAACATGCCATACCTCCGAACGTCTTCATCTACCTTGAATTTCACAGACGTTTTAATACATATATTTCGGGAATTGGGAATAGCACCTCCAAAATAAATTTCAGAGAAATTTTCATAACCCAGAGTGAGGTGCTAAGTTTTGAATTTTCCTTGGTATGTGCTTTATTGCAGGAGAGCTAGTAGCGACAGGAGATTTTTTGTAAAGTTTGAAAGTTACGAGAATGGGTGCTGAAGTAACGTCGAGGGGGCTATGAGTGGACGCCTCAGTCCGTAAGAGCATTAACCGCTAAGCTCAACGTCCTGGCTTCGATTCCCAATCCCAAACTTAATTTTATGTTCCTAGGAAAATATTGAGGCACTTATAATTTCAACATTTAGTCGGAACTATGAACAATATAGACAGAAATATGTTTTAAAATATATGAAAACTGAAAAAAAATTAGTTCTCTTTCCATCAATAGAACAGTATCCGCATCGTCCTTAGTAATTTGGAGAACCGTTTTAAAATACAAAGTTGCTGGGCACATAAGCATTTAATCAAAGTTTCGGATCAGTTCGATTGAAATTCGACATAACATGTTACTCCATAAGAAATTTTATGTGCTATCGTAGTACCGAGAAACGTGATACAGAATTTGCCCTACAGTCCAGCTCAAAATGTCTCAGAGTTGCCACGGAAGATAGGGCGGGTTTCAGGCTACGCGGCAAAGCCGCCGATGGGGCCGTCTCAGCGGACATTTGCGTAATTTGTATACAGTATCGCAATTGGTACCGATAACTGACGTGGCTGAAAGTATATAAGAGAGGGGAGGAGTGGAATACCAAATGATGTCGCTTGTGTAGATAAATGTTTTCAAATGGGGGCGAGTGGAAGGGCGTGGTAGGGCTTTCCCCACCACGATAGGTGGATTATCCACTTTCGCGTTTGAACTGTCACGTACAGCGGAACAGAATGTAGCACAGTGCTGTTGGTGTATGCAATACACATGGCCTTGCAGCGGCACAGGTTAGTTTCGCAGCAGGCTCAAATATACGTATCCAGTAATGGTCTTTATTGTGAAGAAAGAGGAACCGGAACCGCCACGAGTGATGCTATTAAACTAATTTGTAAAGAACAACCTGTTCCTTTTATGTCAAAATATGTTTAACTTATTTTTCTCCTGTTTTTAATTTAATAATTTCTTTGTTCATTTGAGTTATTTTTCCTAATACAACTTATATATGTTAATTTCCTTATTTTAGCACAGAGATCGGGAAGCATACATACATTTTTGCCACTGCCCGGTGCAATTGCATAACAACGCGTGGAATTTCCGTGCGTCAAGTTAGAACAGTGTATCTCTTCGCTCCAACCAGGGTCCAACCCCCTCGTTCATAGTGCCAGTGGAACATGTGTTACAGTTTTAAACGTTGAGACGGCTTGACAGTTCAGTGCAGACATTTTGGATACCTGTACTGATCTGAATAAACTATTTCCACGTAAGAATTCAGTCCCCTCCTTTCCTCCCAGACAAATTATCAACGTCCCTGGCTCCAACATTCACAAATATAACAGTCAGTACTATAGAGGTTCCATACAAGCATCGTAATTATTCACATACTGGTGCACTCATAAATAACCTACAAGCAACTCTTCTAGGATGCTACATACATTGGAATCTTCCCTTTCTTTGGCTTCACATACCCCAAATTAATGTTCGACATAAATTAGTGGATATATAATCATTTCTATTATATTTCTAAATAAAAATTATAATACTTCTTAAATCGATAAGTGTAGCAAGTTAACATAATTCGTGATAAATTAATATATATTTGTTTAACGATTAACTTGGGTAACTTTAAACAGTTCTCAGTACGTATGTTCTTAACTTTCTGTACACTTCCTCATGACCTGTTTCTGAAATAGTAGTTATCTATCCCGTCAGAGTTATCTGTTGCTTAACTGAAGGTTAAGTACTAAATGGGTTTCCTAGAGAACAGTTACTGTCACAGTTGTAGTTACCTGTCCTTTAAAGATAAAAGCGCGTCCCCCCTGGGGTTACCTAACATTAACGTTAGTTTTAACTACATCCGCTAGGTAGCGCTAATGGGATGCCAAACCATGGTGCTTCCAAACGCAAGTCCTTTAGTTATTTAAGAGTTATTTGGTTTTGTTTTAATGACTGGTTTCTGTGTAATTTTTGCGCAATTTTAGAAGTTTTGAAGAATGGAAATTCTTTCATCGTCGTCGCCACCTTTTTCTTCTTCTGATGCTACAGACAGTTCTTCAAAAGAGGAAAACTTAGCTGTACTCGGCGCTGTTGAATGATCACGACGCGTTTTTCGTGTTAGGACACAACCATTTGATCTGTATAATGAGACCTAATTTCATATGATTTTCATCAGACTGCTCCCAGTTCTGTAGAACTATTCATTCGAAAATTTCACGAAATCCATTTCATTTATTACGTCATAACGTTCAAATGTTAAGGAACGTATCAGGAATATGTCAACTTTGTGGTATGCATCATCACTCTCCAAGTTCCTACTCAGTGCAATATAATTTACGAATCAATCTTAAGGAAACAAAACTTTAGGCAACGGAAAATTATACGCTTAGAAATCCGACGTAGCTTAACATATTAGAGTGGTTTACATAATTTTAATATCGGCTGATTTGGACGGGAATATGGTATTTGCTTACAGCATGATTGTCTTTTCCACTTATTCCCAATTGCGATCCCCCTCAGCCCCACTATCAACTTGTCATTAGCTGAATAGAACCGCAACTCTTTACGGGCCGGATCTCAAACAACCCGCTCCACTCCTCGGAGTAGTAGCCCTGACCGTGAATGGAGCAAGAAGCAATCAGATTGTAACCAGTCAGTATAAACATTTTGAACTGCGTTTTTTATGCTACTTTGTCGGACCCGGTGGTCTTGGGGTAAAGCACTCGACTAGAAACCGAAGGATCGCGGGTTCGAAACCCGGTCGAACCTCGGATTTTTTCAGTCTGCGTTTTAACCCATCCTTCACCTCTCAACGATGTGAAGAGTCGCCAGAAACGACACGTAGTTCGGATTCCACGTTAAGCTGTAGATCCCCCTTCACCGGTTGGATAACTGGGGTAGGCTAGGGACATGCAAGTCGCCGAAGTGGCGTCCAATTGAAAGACTTGCACCTGGCCAATGAGCCACACGAAATTATTATTATTGATACTTCTGGGATAGTTTTGCGGAAGATTCGTAATGCCTCGTCCATGACAGACATACGTCATGAACCACGTTTACAACTAGAGCTTAGCAGCGGTTGTATTTTTCTCGGCCGCACCCCCGCTTTTTCCCCCCTCCCCACCACCTCACTCCGCGCGCGTGTGTGCGTGTGCGTGTGCGCGTGTGTGTGTGTGTGTGTGTGTATGGTGTTACAAAAAGGTACGGCCAAACTTTCAGGAAACATTCCTCACACACAAAGAAAGAAAATATGTGAATATGTGTCCGGAAAAGCTTAATTTCCATGTTAGAGCTCATTTTAGTATTTCTCTTTAAACGTAAATTGAAATAATTCGTGCAGACAGTTGTCAAAATACCCAATTGTTTCGTTAGTATGTACTGTACTTCCTCGATTCACGTCATCAGCACAGATTTTCTGTGAACGTTTGGGCAGGAATTGTTGATGTCTTGATTGGGCCTCATGTTCTTCCACCTACGCTCACTGGAGCATGTTATCATGATTTCATATGGGAAATCTACTGTGCTGCTAGAACATGTGCCTTTACAAGTACGGCACAACATGTGGTTCATGCACGATGGAGCTCATGCACATTTCAGGCTACGTGTTCGACGGCTTCTTAACAACAGATTCGGTGACCTATGGATTGGTAGAGGCGGACCAATTCCATGGCCTCCACGCTCTCCCCATTTGTGGGGGCATTTGAAAGCTGTTGTCTACGCAACTCCGGTACCAAATGTAGAGACTCTTCGTGCTCGTATTGTGGACGGCTGTGATACAATACGCCATTCTCCAGGGCTGCATCAGTGCATCAGGGATTCCATGCGACGGAGGGTGGATGCATGTATCCTCGCTAACGGAGCACATTTTGAACATTTCCTGTAACAAAGTGTTTGAAGTCACGCTGGCACGTTCTGTTGCTGCGTGTTTCCATTCCATGATTAATGTGATTTGAAGAGAAGTAATAAAATGAGCTCTAACATGGAAATTAAGCTTTTCCGGACACATGTCCACATAACATATTTACTTTCTTTGTGTGTGACGAATCTTTCGTGAAAGTTTGGCCGTACCTTTTTGTAACACCCTGTATATATATATATATATATATATATATATATTGTGTGTGTGTGTGTGTGTGTGTGTGTGTGTGTGTGTGTGTGTGTGTAGTTTGTAAGTCTATGGTCTGAAGCAGTGAAGTTCCTTAGATTTACCAACATTTGAACATTTGAAACTACTTCCCGTTATTTTTTAGGAAATCAGTGTACCATCATTAGGCTACAAAAATGACTATTTATAGCCTATTATGAAAAGAGTACTATCTGTAAGGACGCAGCTCCTACCTTCGACAATTGTTTAAGTTACAAAAGAATTAACCTTAACTGCCAGTGGACAATGAATGAATTCTGTGGGGAAAGTTGAAAATATTTTTCCAGCCTTGATTCACTCCTGGTCTGCTGCTTACTAGACAGTTGCGCTGACCACTATGCCAATGACACATCGTGAACACGGACTACAGCAGCATGCCTCCCGCCAGAGGCAAGCTTTCAATTTATCCACACTCTATAACGCCGTGTCCCTGTCCAGGTTTTACTCGCAGGACGTAGCCAATTACGTAGGAGTTCGAGCGTGGTGTGCATCCGCACTGAATATGTGTGTGTGTGTGTGTGTGTGTGTGTGTGTGTGTGTGTGTGTGTGTATGTGTTATGTGTGTGCGCGCTTTCAGAACCGAGCGCTGCACTAAATATTTGTCTACAACTCACCAGTACGAGAAAAACTGCCGAGTATAGGACTGCTTAGTCCTTTTTGCTGCAGAGAGAGTATCGTTGAATATGATATCACATGGCGTGAAAGTAAACTATTCTAGAAGGTGATGACACTTGTTACGAGTCACCGTGATGTAATACGCCAACAGCGCTCCTAAATCTTACCAGACGAGCAGTAGGTCGCGCTCTCAGGGACTCTGCGTCTGCCTCCCAAACCTCTACAAAACATAGCGTGTCATCTGTTGAGGATAAAATCGAGCGGGTACAGTATTTTTTAGACATTGCGAACTGAGAGAACTGAAGCTTTTGCCTAATCAAAAAAGGTAGGGAGAAGTAAAACAGTACGGAATGACGTGATTGCACTGAAGTCTTCGAAATGTGTGCTGTTTAACTCCTTACTGCAACTTAAAAAGTGACTTGTTAAATTCAATGTCCTGCTTTAAAAAATGCTTAGATAATTCTAAATCTTATGTGGGGGCGTTTATTTTGGAATTAAGGGTTTGTGCCATATATGGGACAGCATACAGTAATGACAGTTACTTGTGATACCAGTTTTGTGATGATGATGCAGAACATGGAAAATATACAATAATATATTTATACATATACTATCAGAACTGTATTTATATAAAACAATTACATGTTTGAGAAAATAACAATATTTCAGTTTCCATTTTTCTCTACTCGTTATGAAACTTGATGAACCAATTTCTCTCCTTATTCAAGTCAATTTCGCACTGCACTTCAGACATGCTATATAGGCTTTTCCCTTCCAGCCAGATATGCACATGATCTATCCCATCCTGTTGCACCTGAAGTTGTGGAAGATCTGCAGTAGGGTTTCTATTCTTCTTACTGTCAAGCTGTTTTTTGTATTTCATTGCTTGGCCTACCGCTTTCTTGGATAAGGATTTCCCAGTTTTACAGAGGGCCTCCGCACTGCGACCTTGAAATCAACAAGGGACATGTAGTCCTTATTTCTTCTTCTCCATAGCACTCAGCTGCACACAAGCCAAGTCAACTAGGTGAAAAAATATCTTCAGGTACCATTTGTTTGATCCGATTTGAATTCTATAATATCCTACAATAGAATATAATAGATTGACAAAAGTCGAATTTTTTCTCTATGCTTCCAAGGCTGCATGTTGTGTCATTTGTGACAGATCTATTTTTTTCAATATTAGATGTATTCTAACTCACAAATTTATAAAATTACCTCTTTATAAATATCCACAGATGTCATTTCTCCTTCGCAAATAATATAAACCAGTGTTTGGCCGACATGTGTCTGGGAGAGCCCATATGAAATCGGCTCCAAAATAGGCAGTCACTAGGACTCAGTGCAGCTAGCATCGAGAAAGAGACGCCGCCGCGGGAAGAGATATACTTTATAGAAGTTGAGTATATTGTATTCTTCAATAAGTAAAACTTTTATTACTAATCATTATAGCTGTTTTCAGATGTCCATGCATCCTGAACAGATCCTTTTCCTGAAAGACAGGCCTGGAAGGACAAAACACCTGGCGACGAGGACAAAACACTTACTCTCAACGAATGACACACATTACTTGCATAGCTGCTCTTGACTGCGAGCCATATCATTTCATCAAAATGTTCAAATGTTTGTATAGCTTATGGAACTTAACTAAGGGGTCATCAGTCCCCAAACTTACAAACTATTTATGAACTAACTAATACTAAGGACGGCACAAATATCCATGCCAGAGGGGGGGGGGGATTCGAACCCCGACCGTAGTGGCCGTGTAGACCGTGACTGGAACGCCTCAGTCCCCTCGGCCACCGCGGCCGGGATCATTTAATCGACCACCAAAGTTTACAGTCCTGCATTTTTCGTCAAAACCCGTATGAAATCAATTTTTGGTCCAGTAGTTAGAGGTCTGACGTTTTATTTTTGTCTTAATAGGGTACTTAGGCGAGTGACGGAAGAATGTGTTGGTCTTGTCACTAATTGTCATGTAAGAGGAAGAGAACCATGTAAGAAATTAAAATTCAAATGTTTGCATATCTATCGTACTCAACTGCGTGGTCATTAGTTTGTAGCTTACAAACTACTTAGACTGACATAAACTAACCGACGGACAACACAAATACCCATGCCCGAGGGGGGGACTCGAACCGCCGACGGATATCGGCCGCGCGCACCGCAACACGAAGCCCAGTACGCACGGCTAATCCGCCACGACGTAAGAAAATACCTCACATATTATTTTCGTAAATGAATTTTCACAGATGGATCACTCAGATTAATTTATCCGAAACAAAGTTCGAGTAGCTCATAAGACTTTTTGTGAAAATTGGAACGGCACAAAGGATATGAAACATGAACCCACAAACAGTGTGCCACACATAAGAGGATCTGTAAATTTGTACGTTGCCCCTTTTGTGTGTGTGTGTGTGTGTGTGTGTGTGTGTGTGTGTGTGTGTGTGTTTTGACCGTGGGTTAAGTTAACTTAGTTTTCTAAGTCTAGGGACCAAATGCCTAAGCAGTTTGGTCTCTTAGGTTTACAAACATTTGAAGATTTTGACATTCGTAATTTCGCGGCAATGGCGTGATGGAGTGAAATGCGGTTGGCGTCCCTTGGAAGAGCAGGAGTTGAACGTGTAACTGCCGGAAGCTTCATTATTGTACGTCTGTTAGTTATTCTACTGTACTTGTCTCGTACAGTTTGCGCATTTAGAGATGGCAGAGCTTGCGGAGCAAAGCGTACACATTAAATTTTGCGTGAAACTCAAGAGAACTTGGCAGTCGCAAAGCGAGAGCTGCAGGAAGCCTACGGCGGTGAGTGCTTAAGGTCGTACTCCGTGTTACGAATGGTTCACACAATTTAAAACGGACGGACGGAAGTTAAAGATGACTCTCGTTCAGTACGTCTACCGACGACTTTCACGTCAAGAACATCGACGGAATTTTGCGTACCAATCGAAGACTGGCTGTCCGAAAGATTGCAGAAGAATGTAACATTTCACTTGGATCATGACATGAAATTCTGACACAGCATTTTTGAATGCATCGTGTCGTCGCAACGTTCGACCCACAACTCAAAAGCTATTTTTATTTCCAAACTAGAAGACCCTGTTGAAAATAGGAAAATTTGCAACGACAGATGAGATAAAAGAAAATCCAGCAAGAGGCATACCAAGGCTGCTTCCGGAAGTGGAAACTGTTTTGGGGGCGGTGTATCAGTAATGGAGGAGGCTGTTTTGAAGGAGACCATGCACAGTAAGTAAAAGGTGAAAGTGGGAAAATTTTGTGGACAAAGTTCTGAAGTGTTTTGAACAGACAGCGTATTTAATGTGGGGAAGACGAACCAAAGACTGCGTTTCGCCGGACGCGGTGGCCGAGGGGGCTGAGGCGCTCCAGTCACGGTCTGCACGGCCACTACGGTCGGAGGTTCGAATCCCCCCTCGGGCATGGATATTTGTGCCGTCCTAGTTCGTAAGTAGTTCATAAGTAGTTTGTAAGTTTAGGGACTGATGACCCCGTAGTTAAGTCCCATAAGCTTAACAAACATTTGATTTGAACTGCGTTTCATTGGCAGAACACTTAGAAGATGCAACAGTTCTAATAAAAAATTTGCCTACACTATACTTGGGCTATTGATACTAGGTGGAACTGACGAACGATTTAGAGAAAATTCAGACAAGGGAAGCTCGTTTTGTATTATCGCGATATAGGAAAGAGAAAGTTACGGAAATGATGCACGAGTTGGGGTGGAAATCGTTAAAAGAAACGCGTTATTCGTTGCGACGTGATCTGTTTGCGAAATTTCTTTCACCAATTTTCTCTTCCGAATGCTATATTGTTAGCATCCACCTACATAGGGAGACCTGATCATAATAAAATAAGATAAATCAGATCGAAAACGGAAACATTTAGGTGTTCCTTTTTACTGCGAGCTATTAGAGAATGGAACTGTAGAGAAGTATCATGAAAGTATTTCCATGAACCCTCTGCCATGCACTTCATAGTGACTTTGAGTATCCATGTGAATGTAGATGTAGATTCAGAGGGGCTCCTTAGGTGTGAGCCAAGAAGCACGCTTTAAAAAACTTTTCTTTAAGGGGCTGTAGAACTGTGTTGAAGGTTGTTTAGTGTCGACACTAAGCACAAAGCGTCGGATAATAAATTATTACATGTCATATTGTAGACACCAAAGGCAACATGTGCTACCTAATATGGCTTTTGAACAGGGATAAATGCGATTATTTTCTGAATTTTCGCCTTCATCTGACGAACCATATTGCGGCGAAAGGTGCATCACCGTGTGTGCAGAAGAGGAACACACCATTCGTAACGTGACAAGTGACATCAGCGCGATATGACAGACGCCTCACCTACTTTGTAGAGTCCACACTGAGAGTTTTCGATGTGAGTGTTTGCACAGCTCTGGAGTGCTGATACAAGTGCTTCATCGCAGAGGCCATAGTTTGCTCACATCTCCTGCGTTGCGATTACACTGGGAATACACTGTTTGTGTGTAGTACTCTCATGAGCGCTTGAACTGGTGAAGCTGTGTATAGTCAGCAATAACGCAGGTCACCCTGATTGCGGCAGTGACCAGTGTGTCATGAACTGTACAGCAAACAGAAAGCCGAAGAGTTGTCTTCACCTATGACGTCACGTCATCACCCACAGTTTACGACACTTATTGTGAGTTGTGCACATCTCCCCTCCTAGCATCCCCCACGCACGAATTGATATTTTCAGCTGACTATGGTAAGAACTATCTGCGAGATATGCGCATTCGGTCATCTTCTTGTCCCTAGATACATTCAGACACAATGCGGGGGTAAGGGGTAAGCATAGTCTTGATGAAGGTACAGAGCATTTGCAGGTTGCCGTAGATCAACAAACTGATGATGATGAGCGGATGTTAGCTTCCTGTATCTGAGAGACGATGGCAAACGTAGGAAGGACTGTTTTTAATCCCGCATAAAAGTCCGTATCTATGCCTCTTAAGCATGCTATATTTTGGTACCAAGCGATGTGGCGCAGTGGTAGCACAGTGGACTCACATTCGGGAGGTCAGCGGTTCAAATCCGCCTCCGACCATCATATATATTCTCATCGGTGCTTTTAGTGGGAACGCCGTATTTCCCGTATTAATTAATGATTGAGGTATCATTTTCAAGGTTTCGTTCTCCACTAAGGAGAAAAATACACAGATAGTTATTGTTTTCACAAAAGAATTATTTAAAAAAGTACTATTCCTACAATCTAAGTTGATACCCGGCGAACGATCGTAAAAGGGACATGTATTTACGATTGCTCCCATCAGCCACCGCGCAGAGTATCAACTTAGTTTGCAATGTAGACGATGCCATCTATTGACAATGTGTTTAACTAACATCAACGACAGCTCTTGCAGTTGTTTAACGTTCTTTATGCAAGGCAAAGAGCTTCTTTCATGCAAACATAGTTTATCACATGACTTCGGTTGTACACGTTGATATAACGACGAAAAATACACAAATAATTGTATGACTGTCTGGCCGCCCTCCTGCACGAGATGTCCATCCTGCCGTGTCCAGAATGTGTTCTGTGTCACAAGAGTGGTACCATAATGAACAGTGATCATTTAAGAGTGTTCAGAACTGTGCGATTGTAATTTAGACTTAACAAAATTGTATTGGGAAGCAAGAAGACGAATGTCGTTAAGTGCCGGAACATTAGGATGATAATAATAATAATAATAATAATAATAATAATAATAATAATAATAAGAAGAAGAAGAAGAAGAAGAAGAAGAAGACTATTATACATACGTACTTGCATCTGCCTTTTCTCCATTACTATATTACCCAACTGTGACTTATCAGGATACAGTGAGAATTATTCGCACTGGTCAACTAGTCCAGATTTAATTTTTCCGCGATTTTCCTAAATGGCGCCTGGCAAATGTCCGGATGGTTCCTCTGAAAAGGGCGTGGCCGATTTGTTTCCGCATCCCTGGTAAAAACTATCAGAGCCCGTGCTCCGTCTACAATGACCACAGTGTCGACGGTACTTTAAAATCCAATCTTCCTCCAATTTTTTTTTTTTTTTTTTTTTTTTTTTTTTTTTTTTTTTTTTGGCATGTTGGTGGAAGGCACTTTTACGTACCACTGTCACTTCCTCAGTATCCTGTTCCAGTTTCGAATGATCCACAGAAAGAACGTTAATTTACAAGCCTTCTTCGAAGCACAAGACACTGTAGTTAAGGATTAATGTTTTTATTATTTTTTAAGGAGAAATTGACTGTTCTAGGAAAGTACACACGCAGAATTCCAAATGTAAACTGCTACGAGATGCACAACGCATATTTTGTGACGTCTAGCACTGAAGTTGCGTGAGCATCTCCGTGACCTTTTGCTTCTTACTAACTGTCGCGTAGAGGAATGTTTTGCTTTGGATCTTTCTTATTTGCTTCTTTGAATTGTTTCTTGGCCTTGTGCGTCCGTAATTATAAGGAATTTTCAATGTACTCGTACCGTTGTGTACCAACATGTTATGCGCCTCATCAATCCAAGTGATATTTTAGACCGAATCGAATGCCCGGATCGGAAACATATATCCGGATATTTGTGACCACAGTGCCGTTGAAACAAAGGATGGTGCGCAAAAGGCCGAAATATCAAACGTATTTTTGCAAAGCTGATTCAGAGGAAGATCGCACTGTTTTTCTTCCACTAAATCTTCGCACGAGCGACCAGAGGCAGATAAAGAAGTAAATGATAGAGGGATAGAAAAACATTTGAATTTTCTCCACACAGGAAACAGCACTGGAGCAATTGATTCTACACAGAGTATGCGAATAAACGTTCTTCTTTCTAGTGGACGTGTAGTACCTTATGTCTCTATAGGACCTAAACGTTTTTGATGGGAAGAAAGCTCAGGTCATTTCCGTTTTCAAGAAGGGTCTTCGAACAGATGCGCGGATATATGGGCCTATAGCTCTGACGTCGAATTTAAAAAAAAAAAATGTTCAAATGTTTGTAAAGTCTATGGGACTTAACTACGGGGCTATCAGTCCCTAAACTTACAAACTACTTATGAACTACTTACGAACTAGGACGGCACAAATATCCATGCCCGAGGGGGGATTCGAACCCCCGACCGTAGTGACCGTGCGGACCGTGACTGGAGCGCCTTAGTCGCCTCGGCCACCGCGGCCGGCGTCGAATTTTGGAACATTGTTTTATGCTCGAGTATTGCCATTTTTGACACATCTATAATCTCTCTTGTAGGAATCAACATGGATTCCGGAAACAACTATCGCCTGAAATTTGGCTCACTGTGTACATTCACAAGACCCATCAAAGCAGTATATTATACTGGCTCCCTGGTCGCTTTTCTTGACTTTCGGAAGGCGTTCAGTACGGTTTCGCACTGCCACTTAATGAACAAAATGCGAGGGTACGTAATATGTAGCCAACTGTGTGATTGGTCTGAACAGTTTTTGTAAACAGTACATCGCATGTCTTTCAAATGTTCAAATGTTTGTATAGCTTATGGGACTTAACTACGGGGTCATCAGTCCCTAAACTTACAAACTACTTATGAACTATCTAAGACTAAGGACGATACAAATATCCATGCCCGAGGGGGGATTCGAACCCCCGACCGTAGTGGTCGTGCAGACCGTGACTGAGGCGCCTCAGTCCCCTCGGCCACCGCGGCCGGCTCGCATGTCTTTCTCAACGCAGAGTACTTTCCGACATGAAAGTAATTTTTGGCGTACCGTTACTTTTCACAATATGCAGTATATAGAAAACCTATTACATGACGTTGGAAGTTTTATT
The DNA here is from genome assembly GCA_026315105.1 of Locusta migratoria. Lineage (NCBI taxonomy): Eukaryota > Metazoa > Arthropoda > Insecta > Orthoptera > Acrididae > Locusta > Locusta migratoria. The sequence goes on along the minus strand of CM048744.1, from coordinate 466,941,266 downwards.
AGACTTCTCGCGGAAGATGCTGTAGACATTGAAAAGTCGGAGCGCTGGAAAATTTTAGCCAGAGTGTACACCTTATTAGTCGCACTTTACGTTGTTTTAATGGACTACTGAAGGTGTGTGAAGTTAGAAGTAAATCTGTGGTTCCGACGACATGACCTCCTCTTGTCAGATTACTGACTGTGAAAGTCTATGTACACGCACAAACTAGTGCTCAATAAAGGTGCGCGGTAGGTTTTGACAGTGTTGTCGAACTTAAGGCGGAGGGCTCCTTAGAGGAACCTTTTATTCACTCCCCTGTGGTCGTTGAACAGGGGGGACACGAAACAGGACTAAACAAGCATCAAAATCCATTGCTGCTTCGCATCACATCCAGATTCCGCCGAATAGTTTTTAACGTTCTCTAGTGATTCGATCCTATACACCAGAGCAAAGATTGTGATGGCACTGCGTTCCGAAGGGGTCACATCAAGCTTAGTACGGAGGCAGCCCCACGTGGTCTTCAGAGGGGGTTGAATTGTACGGGGGTTTCAGCACTGTCGAACGTCGTCATTTGCACTATAGATCGACCGAGAAATTTATGGGTATTAAATGGGCACAGGAAAGGGTGGCTACTGTCCCCCTTTCCGCTACTGCCCGTTTACTTTCCGAGTCGACTCTGAACAATAGTGATAAATTTTTCCCCGGCTCCTAAAAAAACGAGCGTGACTTCAATGCTATACACCAGAGCAAAGATTGTGATGGCACTGCGTTCCGAAGGGGTCAGATCAAGCTTAGTGCGGAGGCAGCCCCACGTGGTCTTCAGAGGGGGTTGAATTTCTTATTTCCATCTCTGAGGCATGAAAACATGGGATAAAATGTAGGTAAGATGAGGGTGTGACGACTTTACCTTCCTTTGACACGTTCACGATGGCGTTGGGCAGAATTTCGGAGAAATTTGGTGCCAAAATTACATCTTTACCCCACCTTACACCCGAATTCAGTTTTTCAGCACTGACCTTTCTCACACCGTGCTGTTTAATGCGTCTGAGACATTGAGGGTGCCGTCACATGCTGCCATGCTTTCACACCATTACAGGTACCTTTGAACAGAATTTCGCTAACTTCAACTTCTGCATCGCAATGGGACGCAATTAACTAGATTTCTAGGAAAAGGACTCTGTGTTCAGCATGTATTATGCGCGTCCATAAAAAATGACGTGCCTGACAGTAATAGATATACAGGGTGAATCACATAACACTTGCACCGCAAATATTACGGAAACGGATAGTGTGATTGATGTATGGTTTTCACAGAATGGATTGGTAGTCAAGGACTCGTATTCTTAGACATTAAACAGATTGTAAAAATACCTAGAAAATGTATTTTTATGCATACATCAATTTTTCAAAAGAAACAATGGATGTTTATATCATGCACTGGAATTTTTGACAACATCTGTGTACAAAAAATTTTGAATGACATTTTTATCACGTTTAATTTGGTTGCTACAACCATTCAAAGTTTTGGGGCGGAGGCTACGACAGCGTAGCTGACTGGCTGGTAGTCATGAGACAGTGGGCCGTGCCCCAGGGTCTAGCCACTCGGCCAGTCAGATACGCTATCGCAGACTCCGTCCCCGAAACTTTGAACGGTTTTAGCTGCCAAACTAAACGTTATAAAAATGTCATTCAAAATTCTTTGTACACAGCTGGTGTCAAAAATTCCAGTCCATGATAGAAACAACCATTGTTCCATTTGAAAAACTGTATGTTTGCATAAAAATACACTTTCTAAGTAATATTACAGTCTGTTTTTTGAGCAAAAATACGAGCCCCGGACTACCAATCCATTCTGTGAAAACCGCATATCAATCGCACTTTCCGTTTTCGCAATATTTGCACCCCGTATACTGATTTTAAAACTGACGCGGACACCATTTGTTGTGAAAGCGCATAATGTGTACCACTAACGCTGGGCTGCCTGCCTTTATGTATTTTGGTAATTAAATATTGTACATACATTTCACGGTGTACAGCACGATGTCTTTTTTCTTCATTATGCTCTACGACCATCTAAATGACTTATTTCTTTAGATTATGAATTTTGTTGTGGTGCAACATGGAGTATTAGACTGATGTGTTGCGCTGTGTTTTGTGTGTCGTTTGTTACATTCCGCAGTACTACAGAGAGACCTTCGTCAGCAGTGTGCGCCGTCTCTGGAGACGGCGATTTCTCCGAGTCGCGTTGTTCACGGCGCAACCTTATCTCGGCGGCTCACGAAATTGCAGAGTGTGCACGACCTCTAAGATTATGAGAGTTTCATGCGACTGGCAACCTCGATATAATCGTGACAAAAAGCCCATTCTGTCTCTCGACTGTCCCGTGTTCGGCCAGATAAGGTCTCTGGACATCACCATCGCTGTCTCCTTCGCTGTTTTGACCGGCGCATTCTCTTACTACGCAGCAGCTATATGAAATGCTAACACCCACCAGTTTACCTTGCTGATGCACGTATTCACTGCTGGTAGATTCCGCTCTGGAGATGAACAGCCGATGACAGTATGCGGAAAGTCATGTAATTTAGATTACAGTAATGACATGGAGACTGCCCAACTGACACTTCGCGGAATATCGAACGACAGCCCAAATATCGTATTTCAAGCGATCTGCGCTGATCAGACTTTCACATAGTCAGGGCCTCTGTAGAGCTGGCAAACTTTCTTTTCGTCAGTGCCCTTCAAGAGGACAGTGTTCTGAAATTACCTGTCTGGAATAGCCGAGCGCTCTAAAACGTCCTGCTATAGGGCACGCGGTTTTTCCTCGTCGGAGGTTCGAGTCCTCCCTTGTGTGTGTGTGTGTGTGTGTGTGTGTGTGTGTGTGTGTGTGTGTTTTGTACTTACGTTAGTTTAAGTAGTTTATAAGCCTTAGGGACTGATAAACACAGTAATTAATTCCCATCGATTTGCAAACATTTGATCAAAACCGTTTACCGGATCGTGCATTGAATCTGAAACCAAATACTATACCGACTGAGCTTTTCCGCAGCTCTTACAGCTTTTCTTCCGCCAATACCTCTCAACCTTTTTAACACGTTCTTCTGCACACCTTGCAGGGATCTTGAAAATTCCTTGAACATTGTCTCCAGAATGAATTTTCACTTTTCAGTGGTGGTGTGAGGGCGGGCCGTGAGTGGTGCTGTTAGTCAGAATTCTGTTACAAATTGGTAATCTTTTAATTAGTACACTCAATCTGTCATAAAATTAAGTTATTCAAAAGCTTTTTTGGAATTTACATACTGATTGTAGCATTCCTCACTTGTACAATATTTTAACTTATACAGTTCAACAATATTAATATTTTTTAATTCGAAGTAATATAAGTCGTATTTATTCAGATACAATTTGCGTTACGTATTATGCTTGCGTTCTGGTGCCAATCTTACTTTTCTCTTGCCTTTACGCACATTGACACTGGGTGCGCATAATCATTATGGATGTCGGGTTGATTTTTTTAGGGGTGGACGGATAACCTTCCTAACGTCATACCATTAACCCCCCCCCCCCCCCCCCGGGAGGAAATTTGAGGCCAATAAGTCTTCGTATAATGTTAGACATGTGAAACTGTGCGAAAGGTTTCTAAATGTTTTCGAATCGAGGCGGAACTTGGGTACCGGCCCAGTATTCCCCTAGTAAGATATGGCAAACCCCATGACGGCTGTCTGGCACACCGACAAGCGTCGTTAATCCGACGGGCGGATGGGAGCGGGGCCTGCATACTTCTCCGTCCCAGAAAGCGGCGCTCTTAGATCGCGCGGCTGTTTTTAATAGTCATAAAATTCACGATCTTTGAAAAACAATTTATGTTCAAATGTATAAATGTTTGTAGAACTTATGGGACTTAACTACGGGGTCATAAGTCCCTAAGTTTAAAAACTACTTATGAACTAGCTAAGACTAAGGACGGCCCAAATATCCATGCCCGAGGGGGGATTCGAACCCCCGACCGTAGTGGCCGTGCAGACCGTGACTGCAGCACCTCAGTCCCCTCGGCCACCGCGACCAGCACCAATTTATGTAAATATAATTACGTACTTTAAATGTTGTGTGTACTATCTTTCAGTATTAAGTTAATTGACGATGGCCTGAAAAGTCAAAAGCCGATTAATAAAGAACTACTTATACGAGAGTCATCCGGAAAGTTTGTCTCTCTGAGTATCAGTCTGTCATGTAGTAAGGGTTGGAGCGTCAAGGTGCTCAACCTATTCCGGCGGCAGATGCTGCAAGATGGAAGTTATACATCACAATATTAAAATGGGAAAGCAAACTTTTCTTGAAGGCTCAGCAGACTTATAATGTGCCAGGCCGCCTCGTCGTCAGTATAAGCCGTTGCGTGACAGGGCGAGGCCAATAAGAAGTAATTTTTCAAACACCATTCTCCATTAAATAACATAGTTCAGCAGACACTTAAAAGTTTTACCCACTATTACGGGTAAAAAATAAATTAAATTTCAACATAAAGTGTTTGATACAATACTCATCGGCACGTAATAACCATTCGTAATCAAATTTATTTAATTCGCCCACATCGCTGACTGTTACAACACAGCGGATCCAGCATGAAGCCGGCCGCGGTGGCCGAGGGGACTGAGGCGCTCCAGTCACGGTCTGCACGGCCACTACGGTCGGGGGTTCGAATCCACCCTCGGCCATGGATATTTGTGCCGTCTTAGCTAGTTCATAAGTAGTTTGTAAGTTTAAGGATTGATGACCCCGTAGTTAAGTCCCATAGACTCTACAAACATTTGAACATTTTGATCCAGCATGAAAAACAAACTCGCCCTACAGGGATCGTCGCGACCCTTGCAAGTTCCCTTACAGCTACGTTCTACAACTGAATAGGTTCAAAATATATACAGGGCAAGATTTATTTTAGCTTTAAGGAATCACAAGCTGAAACAACAAAGCTTCTATCGTCTCACTTAACTTTTCTAACGAATTAAATATACAGAACTGGACGTGGAGTAGGCAGTCACAAGGATATTAAGGCTTAAAATTTTAGAAAGCTTATCTCTCTTATAAACTTTCCAAATAATCACAGTGGGAAAAAGTTACCCCGTTGTGCTAATAATGAATAAACTACTGTACAATTGATTTAAAAACGCAGTAGCATATAGTAGGTCAGACAAATATTAAGATTGAAACTTACTAACATCAACTTAGCCGCGGCGGAACGGCCGTGCGCATTGAGTCGCTATGCTCCGATGCGCGAGGCCGTTCCCCATCGAGGGTTCGAATCCCCCCCACGGGCATGGATGTTTGCGCTGTCTTTAGTATAAGTTAGTTTATAAGTAGTTTGTAAGTTTAGGGACTGATGACCCCGCAGTTAAGTCCCATAAGCTTTACAAACATCTGAACATTTTTTAAACATTGTCATCTAAATGCCCAACACCTGACCAAGTGGCCAGTGGGAACACATTGAACTCGTATACGGCACGGCGGTGGTTCAAATCCACCTCCGTCCAGCCTGATTTAGGTTTTCCGTTATTTAAGGAAATCACTCCAGACCAATGCCGCGATGGTTCCTTTGAAAGGGCACGGCTATCTCCGCCTCTGAAGACTGCGCTGTTGACGGCACTTTAATCTCTCTTCCTTTTAAACGGCCAACAATTTAAGGCTTAGAATTTTAAAGCTCATTCCCATAAAAAGAAATCGAAAAATAATTTACAAGAACAATGATGCATTTATCACAAATAATTAATAAAACAAATAGCAATTTGCTGATAATAGAATCAGCCGCATGAAATGTACAAATTTTTAAAGTTACTGATCTAAATGGCGATAGCCAATTTAAGGCTTTACATTTAAAGGCAGTTTGATTGAGAAATACAAGTAATACGAAACCGCAACACAAAGCCGTATAACAGTAGCGAGAAATACACAAGAATTTTCAGCGGCAAGCAGCCCTTGCTGCATTAAAGCGCCTCTGTTTTATTAACCGTGAGATGCTAGAGCAGGCCGCCCAGTAGCTCTGCGACTTAATGAAACACACAATTCTTAAGATCCTGAAAAATTGCACACACCACTCTTTTTGCCTTTGCTGTTTTTAATTAAACACCACAAACATTAATAGCACACACTAAGAAGGTTCGATACACAGTTTGGCCTCAGTTTATGTTAAAGCGTTTACGGTCAGAACAGGAGTAGGAGCGAAATCAGTTATTGCACAAAGAACTTTGTCTATTTAATCAAGAACCTATACATCACGCAAATACTGGAGCACCACTTTGGACGAGAAGAAAATGATTGCTCAATATAACTACGGTTTTGAGGAATAGCCAGGTGTGTTAAGGGGTTACGCCACTATTTTCGAAAAATCGAGTTTGTGTTTTCCTGAAAACGGTCTCCTAGGACCTCAAACATGTTATCCCCCAAGCCTCGACTCGACTGCGCGACCCCTAGGTCCATTACAAGTGGTAAAACAGCCTTGGATATAGGTGCGAATATTGCGGTTTGTGTCTACAGTGACGGATTTTCATCAATTTTGCACTTAATGAAGGCAAAGGAACTGCAGATCTCCCAGAGCAGCTACGTAATACTCCTGGAAATCGACAAACAGCGCACAAAGCCTGCAAAGAGATCTACATCAACATATATAATGTAGACCATGCCCACGATTGATTGTCTGCTCCCCCGCATCTACCGTAAATCACACATATTTTGCCTACTTACCTCGTCGTCGGTGAAACTGTAGCGAAGTCTGTGGCCGTAGACCACACGGTGGCTTGTGGAGAACATTGCACCTATTCCTTGAAAACACACGTGTCAGCTTCCATGCCGATCGATCAAGCGTCATAAAATTCTATTGTGAGGCACCCCCTGTAAGGCACCATAATATGCTTTGTGGGGTATCTCTCGAGAAGGCAATAAAGATACAATTAGAGATATTCGAACTCACAGAGACTTATCAACGATCTTTCTACCGTGAACCACGTGCGACTGGACCGGGAATGGTGTTAGGTACTGATAGTTGTACAGACAGTATACTCCACCACAATCAGTATGGTGGATGGTGCAACATAGATGTAGATGTCGTGCAATGATGCAACGTGGAACGAGTGTATGGAAGCTATTTAAGAGGAAATTAGGATATAACTCTGTCATAAGACAAGTGACCACTGAAATGGTTTCAGTATACTTTTCGAACCTTGTGGTCACTTCGCAGGAGGCAGAGATCACCAGTAGAAGGCCCAGAGGCATTAACAGCTGAGTTGAATAGTCCAGCAGCAGATAGAACAGTAGGACGCCGCATCCGTTTGTCGCTCACAGCACTGCTTCTGGATCACGTTGGCACACACAGACTGTTTCCTCTGCATTCCGCAGAACAATATGACGGGAGCGACCTGTCATGTGCACCACTCCCAACATTGTGTTGCCTTTGGAGTACAAGTGGTTTAAAATCTCTCTTTCTGTTCTATCGGCTCGTATTTATTCAGTTATACGAGAAGGAAATTGGAAAATAAGTTTCCCTTATCGTATGAAAGGAAAAAATAAGAGACACTGAAGACATATCTTTATTTTTCTACATAATTTCAAAGTACATTGAGACATTTCTCATACTGTTTTATAAGCTTCAAAAAGCCTTCCTGGAAAAAATCAGGGCGTTGCTACTGAAGAAGCGTTGAACGGCTTGTTTGACGTAAGCATTGCTTCCAAAGTACCTTCCGCCGAGAGTCTTCAAAGCCGGAAATAGATGGAAGTCACTTGGTGCGAGATCAGAATGTATGGCGGATGGTGTAGGCGCTGCCAACCAAGAGTTGAAATAAGGTTTTGCTTTGCCGTCGCAGAGTGTGGTCTGGCATTGTCATCCAACAGCAGATCGCCAGATCTGAGGAGGTCAGGCAGCTTTTTCCGAATCACCTCTTTCAATGTCGACAGAGTGGAACAGTACCGTGCAGCATTGATGGTTGCATCCTCCAAAAAGTCCAGCAAGAAAACACCTTGGGCGTCCCAGAAAACGGTGGGTAGGTCTTTACTTGCAAACGTAGTGCTTTTGAACTTCTTTCGGACAGGCGATGACGGATGTTTCCACTACATACCCGTTCAACGCTTTTTCCGCATGCAACGCCCTGATTTTTTCATGGAAGGCTTTTTGAAACTTATAAGGAAAATTGGAAATTTTTTACTTTCATACACAATTCTGTTCACAGTCTACAGGAGAAACTTATTTTCCAACTCCGCCTCGTAGAAATGCTATCTGGATCAGTTTATTATTTTGGTTACCGGCTTCGACGTGACAGGTAGAGCATCGTAAGTTACTTTCCTTTGGGCAGGTACCATATGAGGAGGAATATATCGCGACGTAACAACGAAGAAGATTTTACTTCTAATGAAGAATAGCCACGAAATCCTGTGGACTTACAGTAAGAGTTATGTTAGTGAAAATATATCCACAGTATGAATGAAACTTTCACTATGCAGCGGAGTGTGCGCTGATATGAAACTTCCTGGCAGATTAAAATTGTGTGCCGGAACCGGGACTCGAACCTAGGACCTTTGTCTTTCGCGGGCAAGCGCTCTACCACTGAACTATCCCGACACGACTCACGATGCCGCCGCATCCTTTAGGCTGTGGCTAAGCCATGTCTCCACCATATCCTTTCTTCCGGGAGTGCCAGTCTTGCAAGTTTCGCAGGAGAACTACTGTGAAGTTTGGAAAGTAGGAGGCGAGGTACTGGCAGAATTGAAGTTGTGGAGCGTTACCGTGAGTCGTGTCGGGATAGCTCAGTGGTAGAGCGCTTGCCCGCGAAAGGCAAAGGTCTCAGGTTCGAGTCCCGGTTGCGGCACACAATTTTAATCTGACAGGAAGTTTCCTATCCACAGTATTTGCAAAGAATTGCCTTGAACGGGTAACTCACATCAGAGATGGTAAGGGGTGGTTGTAACTGTTTGGTACAACCAGGTGCTGAGTAATCATTACTTAGCTCTATTGGTTGTTGTAGAAATAATCTGCACCCGCGTGGACATTTTAGTACATGAAAGGAATTTCCTCATCCCTAAATTCTATTCAGTATTTGGCATTTATAGAAATCACTAAATGGAAAGGAATTCCGCCTTATAAAACACACATTTTTTGTTGTTTTCACGCGTACGTGTTTCAGCACTTTTTGTGGTATCTTCGGTGGGTTTGTATATTTCTCATATGAAGTTGCTGACAGTGTTTACTGGTGGCTTTAAAAGTACAATATCCTTTACAGCTTGTCATGTTTTCCATGCTTTGATGATCTTTTCTTTTGTTTGTATCATGTGAACACGTTTATTCTCCTGTCTTTGTTATATTGACGTTTTCTGTTATCGAAGCGCAGTGTTTGTGCCACCACTGCGGCACATGAAATTACGGCAACAAAACGTGAATATAAAAGTGACAGAAGAATCGACGTATCAACACGACATGAACAAAAGGAAAGATCACCACTGTATAGAGATCATGGTCAAGCTGTAAAGTATATCGTATCTTTATAACCACCATTGAAAACGTTTCCGATAACTTCATGTGAGAATATTCCCGTATGGTGACTAAGTACAATGGTCTGCGTAATTAAAATCGATATTCGCAGTATTTCTTTCACTTACTGTATTAGGAAATTTGTTGTGGGCCGGGACTGGAACAAAGGTTTCCTATTTTTGTCATATAGTCGTTTAACCTCTTTCTTGTTTTTATTTTGTAAATGCTCTCTTTGCAGACGTAGTACCGTGTTAGTTCGTTGTTTATTGATGATATCTTTGCTGAGGAATTTTTGAAAGTTTTTATTAAACAGGGCGGCTAGCCCTCTGACAGAACGCGTTGGGCTACTTCGCCGGTACAGTTAAGGCTTCCCGACCGTGTCTTGAGATTTGAGTGTATGTTAGCAGTAAGACGCACGGAAGTTTTGGTTGGTCCTGGAGACGTGCTTGGATAGCTTAATGTTAAGGCGACTACTCACGAAAAGCGGGTAATTGGGTTTCGATCCCTGCTGTGGCACAACTTGCCTATGTCACCATTTGGTAGTATTTCTGTACCTAATGGAGTACATCTGGAAGAAATTCAGTATTCCGAATAAATTACAATTCAAATTCATGTGTGAATACTTTACAGATAGAAAATGAATAATTGTGCGTTCGTCTCGTGAAAACACTTGAATGGCTTCAGCGATTAAAAAAAAAATCTTTCAGGGATGGATTAGAAAAAAAAGGTAAATCGCTAATGAACATCTGAAAATCGAAATAAAATATAAAATCAAAACGCCTATTAACACCTCGACAGGCCACCCGCCGTATACAACTGGTTGGTAGCTGCAGCCGTAGGGAGGAAAGGGGGCGCTCTGCTACTCCTTGTATTCAATATGATATTAATACGTGAACACGAAAATGGAGGTGCCGAATTTTAATCTTATTTTTCTCATAGGTAAAGGAGAGAGTCACGTTGTGTGTTTTTGTTTGTTTGCAATTCATACAAATTTACAGTTTTATTACGATGGGAATGATTTTGCACACTTGACCTTGAAAACGTGAAGAAGGTAACCATCTATGTAAAATTTTATATGATGGATGGCGAGGGTACTTTACTTACGGACTTCGAAACTACGTACAGTTTTATTCCGATTTTGAAGAAATTTTGCACACTTGACCATCAAAACAAGAGAGTACTCTGTTTTACGAGTAATTAGAAAATTCGCTCACGGATGAATGTTTTCAGCGAATAGTATGTATAGAAAAGGGTACCTTGCAATAATATTTGACTGTGTTTCACTGATTACGGGTGTGATTTTGATTGATAGGGGAGGAGTAGAGTAACTGAAGAGACCGAGTGACCGAAATGAACAACAAGAGGACAAGGAAATGCCGGGGGTGGCAGAGAGAGAGAGAGAGAGAGAGAGAGAGATTTTTATTTTTATTTTTATTTTTTTTTTTTGGGGGGGGGGGGGTGATTGCAGGGAAGATGAATTGCGAGGGTGTGGAAGAAATAAATGCCCAGTTCACGATGAGGTGTCAGTAGCTGAGGATATAAAACCAATTTTTCATCTGTTTATCTTGGCAAGCACGAAAATAAGAACGCAATATCCGCAAGATAATAGTCCACCAAGTAACACAACATTGAAGGGCTGCTGGTCTGTATGGCCGCCTGGTGTCTTGAACTCTGTCTGTATGTGTGTCTGTGTGCGGGGGGGGGGGGGGGGCAGCTGGCAGAGAAGGGTAGAGCTGAATGCTGATTGAGAGCAGGAAGAAACTGGCAGCGCGAGTCGGCTGGCCGCGCTTCCCACACGCGGCAATTAATCGGAAACGCTGGCTCGCCTGCGCCGCCTCCTTTTTTGGACTCGCGGCGGAGAAGGAGAGCGCGCCTTCGGCATTTTCCCGTTCGTTCCCAGTCGCTGACTTATACCGCGCCAGCACGCACATACACTGCTGGCCATCACAACTGCAGCACCGATCGAGCGGGTAGCAACCCGCGAACAATCGGCGAAAACTGCACTACGTCCTCGGATATGCAAGTGATTAGCATTGCAATGAAACATCCTGGCAGATTAAAATTGTGTGCCGGAACCGGAACTCCAACCTGGGACCTTCGCCGTTCGCTGGCAAGCGCATTACCGACTGTGCTATCCCGACACGACTCACGATGCCGCCTCACAACTTTACTTCCGCCAGTACTTCTCCTCCTACTTTCCAAACTTCACAGAAGCTCTCCTGCGAACCATGCAAGTCTAGCACTCCTGGAAGAAAGGATATGGTGGAGACATGGCTTAGTCACAGCCTAAGGGATGTTTCCAGAATGTCACTTTCGCTTTGCAGCGGAAGTTTGGAAAGTAGGAGGCGAGTACTGGCGGCATCGTGAGTCGTCTCGGGATAGCACAGTCGGTAGTGCGCTAGCCCGCGAAAGGCAAAGGTCCCAGGTTCGAGTCCCGGTTCCGGCACACAATTGTAATCTGCCAGGAAGATTCATATCAGCGCACACTCCGCTGCAGAGTGAAAGTTTCATTCTGGAAGCATTGCAGTCCTCTTTCACAACATAAGTAGTATGCCTCCATAGTCTCGGGGACAGCGTGGTAGATTAACAGGCAGGGGGGGGGGGCGGGTTCGTTTCCCGGTCGGGTTGAAGATTTTCTCCACTCGGGAACTGAACGTCGCCTCGTTCTCATCATTTCATCTTCATCGACGCGCAAGTCGCCCATGTGACGTCACCTAAAGACTTGCACCAGGCAGGCCACAAATTCCACACGAAATCACAAGTAAGAATAACGCCAAGTGAGATCTGTACATAATGAAATAAATGTACACCTGAAAAGACACGTCGATTTTGATCAGATGATGGCAGATACCACCTGAGAGATAGTATATGTACTGGTAATGGTTTCAACATCGTCTGCCAACAGATTGTGTAGAGACATAGCTACCAGAGCGCCCTCTGCGTGTAGCCTGTAGTAGGGAATGTTTACAACCATAAAGCTCAATGCGGTATGAACCCATGAACAAAACAGATGTAATCATGTCTCCTATAACCAACTGACAAGGAACAAACATATCTGTATGAACGTTTGGTTACAGGATCTCTACGTACACCTCTGTGCTGGTGGGTGTCGTTTTTCTGCAAAGCTCTGCAACCATGCTCTAGATAGCTCTGTAGATGTAATTGTAGACGCCGTACGTAATGCAGATATCTTAACTATAACTTATGTAATAATCATCGTACATGTTCAATAGCTTATCATCAAAAGCGGTTATGATAGTTGCAACTTTAACCTTCTTCCCGAAAGACTGTTGGTATTCACTGCCACTGCTTCCATCGCCTCTTCCCGCACTTACCGTAGTACTACCGCTTGCAATGAGTTGTTCGTCACTATCATCCCTATTATCATTAATATGAGTTTGTAACAACAGTATCTAACTTATACTCATATTTCTGTACCATAACAGATACGAGAAAGCATGCAAATTATTCATCTTCTACACTAATACCATCTTTACGAAGAATGGTTCTTCGTAACTTCATCTCAACTAATCGCAATACATTATTAACAGGATTGATTAGCAATCGCCGCCCCATCTGACGCTTCACCACACACATAACATCACAAAACGCAACTTCGGAGGCACACTGCATCGTCCCTACTACCGAACCGACAGGTCAGAGTGCAATGCGGAGTGGCACACGCAGAGGCCTCTAACGGACGACTGCAGAGTTTTGCAGTTGCGGGAGTATCACTAGTGCAATAAGGGATCTTTACATTATCTCTCATACGATTTTGGTGGATATGTGTTTGTTAGAGCCCAAGTATTTTCCTTGTGCGATAGTTTTGAAGGGGGTAATATTGTGACCTCAGTGACACGATGGTTCTTTAGGAATATTGCCGCGCGTCAATTGTGCAACGATGTTGGTTCAAAGAGTCACGTCAACATTATCACAGCCGTAAGCGAGGTACTTGGTATCCACACAAGACAGACCTGCACCAGGGTGGTCGTATTGTGAGAGCGGCAGCGGCAGATCGTACAGGCACCACATATAACAGTGTCTGTGAGCCCAGAAGTGTCAATACGGTTGGCAACCGGCTACTAACAGTGGGACTACCCACGCACAACTCTAGTTACTCTTCCACAGCATGGACGTGAACGACTCGACTGGTACCTTCAGTGGATGCCTTGGAAGATGCAATGGAGGGCAGTGATCTTCACCGATGAAAGCAGATTCAGCCTGTGCACGCAAGCGATGGTCGTTTGCGCGTACGACGTAGACCTGGCGGGCGCAGTATTGGAGAGTGCGTTCGCTCAAGACGCGCTTGACTGCTCTGGAGTTCGATAAGCTACAACACCCGTTAATCCTTGTGACGGGGGGGGGGGGGGGACGTAGTCAAGTGCTCTGTACCTGTGGAATGTCGTAAGACTCGTTGCCGGCGCCGCGGTTGGCCGAGGGGACTGAGTCGCTCCAGTCACGGTCTGCACGGCCACTACGGTGGCGGGTTCGAATCCCCCCCTCAGGCATGGATATTTGTGCCGTCCTTGGCATTAGTTAGTTCATAAGTAGTTTGTAAGTTTAGGGCCTGACGACCCCGTAGTTAAGTCCCATAAGGTATACAAACATTTGAAACATTCGTAAGGCTCGTTCTTTACCAATGGGAAGATGTTTTTCCGGCAGGTTAATCCTCCCCCCATATACTGAGTGTAAAACTCAACGTACACTGCAAGCGTGCAACAACTTAACATCTCCAGACTTTTCGCCTTCCGAGCAACTCACTCGTAAACTTACAACTACTGCAGAACTATGTGAAAAGTTCTAGCAGGCTTGCAATAATGTATCCCAAGAGTGTATTTGTTATCTGTTCTATCTAATGGATGCCAGAATCAGCATTTGCATTGCCGTCTCTGAAGGCTACATCACGAACGAATATGGGTGTTTCAGCACGGATTAACATCTGGTACCTCAGTTCCACTTGTGGTATTGATCTGTACATGTAGTCGTTTCATGTACTCCATATGCAATGAGGAAGAAAGAAAGGAGCGGAGATTAGAGTTCAACGTCTCGTCGCCAGCGTGATCATTAGAGTCGGATCCATATGCACTATTTCAGTAACAAATCATGAGTGAATACGATAGCTACATGTTGGTGTACCAATTTTTATTTCCGTCAGTGAATTAAACAGTGGATTTCTTATCATGAAATAGTCTTTTAATGTTTTTCCATTAAGTTTCGAGCGTCCCCCATTGCGTTCCGGGCGTTCAGTCGCATATATACCACCTCTTTTGTTTTAATATTTGGGCCGTATACTGTTTGGGCACGTTTAAAATGAGCTGAAAGAACGACGCTCCATTTCAGCACTAGCTCCTTCCTTGTAAACAAGCGGACCACGCCACCACTGTCGTTGATCGGTTGGTAAGAGGTACACACATGCACGATCTGGATCTGTAGCTAGGCGCTCGATCCACGCTGGAAAATCGACATATCGTAGTGAGCTTCATTCTAGAGTCATCTCTGAAGGGCTCTTGCACAGAGCATTGGATTCCATAGTGTACAGAGGCTAAAACAACTGTTTCTATTGCCGCGGTGGAGTAGCTGAGTGGTCTAAGGCGCCTCGCTGCGGAGCGCGCGGTTGCTCGCCGTCGGAGGTTCGAGTCCTCCCTGGGGCATGGTTGTGTGTGTTATCTTTAGGTTAGTAAACTACGGACTGATGAACACGCAGTTTGTTCCGATAAATTTACTAACATTTCAATTTTGAACTGTCTCTACTACTTAAATTGTTTTTTTCACCTCCGAGTCCCGAAAGATGAAGTGCTCGGTAGAAATTGACCGATTCAGTTCACTGCTCTGGGACAGCCGCTTTATTTTGGACTGTACGGTCCGGCGTACTTACGATATTACGTGCATCTTTATGAAGGAAGCAAGGAATGGATACTGGGGCTTAACGTCCCGTCGACAGCGTTGTCAGTAGAGATCGAGCATAAGCTTGGGTTTTGTGTGTGTGTTTTTCGATAAGAAAAGCGGCCATCCGTCCTCGATGGAGCCACCCCGGCATTTGCTTGTAGATATTGAGGAAATAATGGAAAACCTAAATCTGGCTAGCCGGAGGCTTTGAATTACCGCCCTGCAGAATAACATAGCAGTGTGTCTACCACTGCACTACCCCGCTATGTCATCTTTTATGGTCTGTCCGATGTACGAGAATGCCAAAGTTTTGTTCAGTCCTTTTGGGACTTATTGGTAAAAGAAGCAATTTTTTCCGTTTGACGACCTGGTCAGTTAACAGAGATCGTGTCTTCAGCTGGTGTAAGTCTCGCAATCTGTTGCTTTATGTAATAAACTTACAAAGACATCACCATACTGTAGTTCACAATAATATATCAAACCCAGCGTGGATCGACCACCTCCAGAGATGCAGTTCATATAAAGGGTGAATCTAAATTCGCGCATTCGGGCTTCGTAGCGCGATTCCCACATTCTACCAATAATAATAATAATAATTTTTTGTACATATTATTATTATTATTTTCATCCTGCGCATTTTTTCCGGCAGTAAATGGACATCGAAGATTGAAGTAGGTGTGTGTCCCATACGTCAGTGTGTTTCAGAATTACACTACTACACTTCTAGGGGATGTGGGAGGTGTCTTGAGGAGCATAGAAACCCATGTCCGGAAACATCATCCAATGACGCTACAGAGCGTCGAAGTTGCTATTGGGGATGTATAGCGGCAGGAGCTGGTGCCTGTAACTTGGACTCTCCGTAGCGTCGTTGAATGACGTTTCCGGGCATGGGTTTCCATGTTCTTTTGTTAAAGACGCCTAACACATCCCTTACAACGTTGTTGATGTAATTATGAAAAACAGCCATCTCAGTCTCTGACGTCCATTTACTGGCGGAAATATGCGCAGGATGAAATTTTTTGCGAGACATTTTTCATTGTTAGCAGGTGAAGAATCGCGCTGCGAAGCCCGAGTGCGCGAATTTAGATTCACCCTGTTTAATGTATTACTTTGGCAGCGATCAACACATCATTGGCCTCATGCGCAGCAGCGCGATAGGCAAAAATATTAGTAGTAGAGGAAAAGAGGAACCAGCATTTAAGCGAATTTACGGCCGAAACTTAATAAAGAAGTCATTCCGCAGCGAAAACTGAATATGCACATTTCAACTTTGTTCGTGAGACTATGAAGTTGCGCCTAGCGTAAATAAGGCGAAACATTTAGCGTTATGCATCACAATTTGGAAGTACGTGGCCTGTCCATATTGAGGATTATTGTTTCGCGATATTGTTGTTTACATTAGTAAGGATCTCACGCCTGTTGCTGGAATATTTAATGGGTTGGTTCATCCAAGATCTCAACTTCCCCACACGAATAGCGCCCTAGAGGCCACACTTATTCAGTAATATTTTTTCCCATTTCCCCTCTCATTCGCACCTGGTACTGATCCAACACTTATAAGTAATATTCAATGGGTGTCCAAACGAGCGTTTTGTAAGGTATTTCTTTTGTTGATGGGTTACAGTTCTTAAAGATTCTTTAAAGAAGTCTGTCTGCCGTCTGCCTTACCGACGATTCATTGACTGAGCCCATTCAAAAAGAAATCCTCTAAACAATATGGGATTAACCGCTTCCAGTGATCTGCAATCGTTTAATTATACAGAAAAGAATTCTTTTTGAAGTGTGGATAATTCATATTATATTCTGACATTGTCACTGACCAAGACATGTGGAGTATTAATTATAAGCGTAAATCAATATCGATGAAACCAATTAATAAAATAGTATGAACATGTACAATATAAACTTCATTCTCAATGGTTCTTGTTATTGTGGCCAAGGCATGAGAAATTTATTGATACATTAAACTGAACTGTTTCCTCGTGCTCACAATAGTTATTTGAAACCTACAGACATTATTTTAAACTGCGAAAAAGAGTTAAAACAGCTATAACTGACCGTACGAAAAAAATATTGTGGCTGCGGAAGATTGTCTAACTGAAATACAAAATTCGTTTTCACCTAAGTGGATCCCGTCTGAATCTGACGATACCAAAGGGTGGCCCACTTTGGCGCATCCGGAAACAATTATCTGAAACGGTGATTATCGAATTGCAAACTTCAAGGATGCAGTGGGAGTTTCTCACTACTCAAAAAGAAAACTGCTTTTCTACGTCTTATTTGCCACATCATCAGATTTTTACTGGTAAATAGGATTTGAATAACCGAGAACTGGTGCGACAGGGATCTGACTATGCTTGACTTTCTTTGACTACTAGCTTTAACATTTTACTTTCAAAAATGTTACATTTTCTAATAAATAATTAACAACATAAAATTTACTGATCATAATTGAAGTTCTTTTTCTTCAGTAAGAGAAGGGAGATTTGCGAAACTGATTATAACAACCAAGTACATCTGTGAATTAAGTGTGCTATATTTCTTTTCCTTCAAGAGAGAAGAAAAAAGTAATTGCCAAAGTGATGATGATTCCGTGTGGCTTTTATGGCCGTTAGACCCTAACTGGGGTCGTGTTCAGCTTGCCTGGTGGAAATCTTTTTAGCTGACACCACTTCGGCGACTTACAAGTCAGTGCTAATGAAATGATGATGAGGAAGAGACAATACTCAGTCCCCGAGAGGAAAAAAATCCCTAATCCGACTGGGAATCGAATCCGGGCCCCCTGCGTGTCATCCCACCACGCTGTCCACTCGACTTCGGAGTCAGACTGCCAAAGTAATACATTAGGGTCATTCCATGCCAAGTGGTCTAGAGGCTCCCACATGACCCTCATGGATTTTGATGAAATTTTGCATGAACATTCACACATGTTCTCAATGAACACTGGTAAAGTTTCAGTTTCAAAAATTCAATACTTCCAGAGATAAAGTCACTTGTTTAAGACCATAGCACAGCTTCCAATAGTGCGTCCTTGAATTTTCAGCAACTTTGAGATGATATATCTCTGGGAGTATTTGCATGAAAGAAACAAAACGTGGCCATCTTATACAACTTTTAGAGCTCTTTAAATTAAAATATTAAGAACAGGATTTCCGAGCAATTTTCATATAGAAAATTTGGGGCAAAGTTGGGCGAAAAAATTGCTGGTTAAAAAAAAGTGCGAACTTTAGGTTTTTATATCTCCAGAAGTAATTGTGGGATGTACATGAAACTTTGCACACCAAAACTCACCAACATGAGGTCTTAGAATACCAAGTTTCATTCTCCTATTGCTTCCCATTATTTCACAAATCTAGGATAAAGTTGACGATTTTTCAAAAAGTGCTAAAAATGGGTATTTTTAGTCAAATTTTTCAAAAAAAGTGTTTTCTCCAAATTCCTTTAAACTATGCTCATTAGAAAGAACATATTCTAAACTATCTAGAAAAGTGGATTTGGTTTTGCAATGCAAGCATATAAGGACCTAGAAAGTATCATTATCCTAGAGGTGCACTGGAAGTTTGAACCCATTTTTCTGGCACTCAAATTATACCTAAAATCTTTTATGTCTAATAAATGTTTGTTAATGCCTGGGATAAGTAAAACAAGAAGTCCTGATGAATAGGACATAGCTCAAGTCTGAATAGAAAAAGAATAAAAATAGAAACAATGTTATTTCTTAATTGTTCCCTCCCTCCCCCTCCCCTCTCTCTCTCTCTCTCTCTCTCTCTCTCTCTCTCGTAAAATTTATTTGCACAATCGTTATCTAATTATTAGTAGAATTTTTAATGAACACCACCAGCTTACTGAAGGAAAATAATTATATAAAGGAGTTGTTGTGATTTAACCACTGCTAGAGTCATTTCACCTGAGAAAACCAGCATCTCCATCACCATAGGGGCTACGCTCGAGCATCAACAGCTATAGGTGAGTTTCTTTACACAGGTTTCCAAGCCTGATGAATGTCAACAGAAATGGTGTATGCCGGCCAGACGAATTTACTGACGGAGCTGGAATAACTGCAATAATGTGGTGTTATGGAACCCAGCACTTTTCACTTATTGGTGGTCAATAAAATGAATCTGCTGGGCCACGAGGGTGCATAAAGTTTATTAATACATCCCTTTGCTCAGTGGAAGTCTCACAGATATTCCCAATTCACCAAAACTTTTCTTAGATGCATGCAACATATTGTCCTGGTTGGAGAGCAGACATTAATATGCCTTCTTTAGTTCTCTGGCCCATTGTAGCTAGAAAAGATTATCAATCATTTGAAACTCTGCTGACCTGAATTATTGTTTCATCAAAAGTTAAAAAGTGACGATTCATCTAGTGCCTGCTACAGTTTGTCCAAGTTTAAACCTCACTTCTTGTGACAATTTTTTTTTTTTTTATTTCCCTAATCCATCTTTACTGACGAAAACAAATTTGATTCCATTAATTTTTTCAGAGCAGAAATGAAACAGGTCTAGGTGAGTAAGATTGAGCACTGGAGCCATCACTGAAATTATGAATGTGAGATATCTGTACAAACTGTGCTTTTATATATTTGATGAGCTCCTTGATAAAAAACGTTAACTCTACCAGTGTCGTGCCGCAAACAAGAACTGATAATACAGAAACTTAAAGATTCCACTTTCTCATTTTGATAAAAGTAGATAACAAATGGATGAATTGTTTCTTTCCAGCGGAAGCCTTGCACAGCATCCTGAATAATAAAAGAATAATTTTCCAAAAAATCCATAAGAACACCATCTCTTTGATTTTCAGATAACATTTAAGGCCGTTAAGGTGCAGTCATTCCAGCTCCATCAGTAAATTTGTCTTTCTGACAATACACCATTCCTCTTGATATTCATCAGAAAATTAATGTAGCATAGCGTAAGGTGGTAAAAATTCTATATAGGTACAATTCCGATCAACATAAGTTTTCAGTCTCGTATTGTTGCTAGCACTTGCCTTTGTGTGGTGTTGCAGTGTACAGCTCCTCCTGTCGTTTCCAAGAATACAACTCTCTGTGTTAAGGAGACAAATTTTTTCCTGTAAAGATGTACTTGGAGCTACTTCGTCGAATGTGCTCTTATAAATGTTCTAGTTTCCACGTGCTTGTAAACTCATTATTGTGCAAAGTTTGGTACAGCGAAGTATGCACTGGTGCCCGAAGGAAAAAGTGCTTTTTTTCTGTAACCTTTTTTTGTGTTCATACCAACATATGTAACTGTCTAATATTTATGTTATATATTCATTAAACATTCAAGAACAAGTGCCATAGTTAAAATTATTTCTTTTCTCAATATGTTTGGAGTTACAATTACATTTGTCCGAAATGATTGAAATTGTACCACCATACCCTATCAAAAATTGAAATAGGTTAGAGGAAACTAAGCAACCAATGAGTGGCTTCTAATTTTACCGAGGACACTTCAATAATTTTATTATCAGGCTTGGGAACCTGTGTAAAGAAACACTTATCACGCTTGGGATATCCTGTGGTAAAGGAACCCACCCGTGGCTGTTGTTGCGCCTATGGCGAAGGGGATGCTGGTTTTCTCAGGTGAAATAAAACTAGCAGTGGTTAAACCACAGCAACTCAGTTATACACTTCTTTTCCATCAGTAAGCTAGTGTTTGTTCATTAAACAGGCTACTAATAATTAGGTAATGATTATGGAAATACATTTTATGAATTAAATTCAGTGTGTGTGTGTGTGGTGTGTGTGTGTGTGTGTGTGTGTGTGTGTGTGTGTGTTTTATTCTTTTTCTATTCGGACTTGAGCTACGTCCTATTCATCAGGACTTCTTATTTCACTTATCCCAGGCATTAACAAACATTTATTAAACATAATAAAAGATTTTAGGTATAATTTGAGTGCCAGAAAAATGGGTTCAAACTTCCAGTGTGCCTCTAGTATGATGCTACTTTCTAGGTCCTTATATGCTTGCATTGCAAAACCAAATCCACTTTTCTAGGTGGTTTAGAATATGCTCTTTCTAATGAGCATAGTTTAAAGGAATTTGGAGAAAACACTTTTTTGAAAAATTTGACTAAAAATACCCATTTTTAGCACTTTTTGAAAAATCGTCAACTTTATCCTAGATTTGTGAAATAATGGGAAGCAATAGGAGAATGAAACTTTATATTCTAAGACCTTGTGTTGGTGAGTTTTGGTGTGCAAAGTTTCATGTACATCCCACAATTACTTCTGGAGATATAAAAAACTAAAGTTCGCACTTTTTTAACCAGCAATTTTTTCGCCCAACTTTGCCCCAAATTTTCTATATGAAAATTGCTCGGAAATCCTGTTCTTAATATTTTACTTTAAAGAGCTCTAAAAGTTGTATAAGATGGCCAAGTTTTGTTTCTTGCATGCAAATACTCCCAGAGATATATCATCTCAAAGTTGCTGAAAATTCAAGGACGCACTATTGGAAGTTGTGCTATGGTCTTAAACAAGTGACTGTATCTCTGGAAGTATTGAACTTTTGAAACTGATACTTTACCAGTGTTCATTGAGAGCATGTTTAATTGTTCATACAAAATTTCATCAAAATCCATGAGGGTCATGTGGGAACTTTTCTCGGTATTAGACCACTTGGCACGGAATGGCCCATTACAGGTCAGACTTGAAGTCTTTATGGAGGTGTGCAGCCATAATTATCAATGTAATAAGAAAGAAAATAAAAAAGCTGATTGGTTGGTGACAATAAAACCATGCAGGTGACGATAAAATCTTTATCCCTTTTCTACTGACGCGTTTCGCAGCGTACCTGTGTGGATCGTGTGATAAATTTTATATAGGACAAACCGGACGTGACGTGTCGAAAGCATCGGTATGCGAGTAATGGGAGACCATTTACGTGAATGTCAACACCATTTGAGGAAGATTAACGATGGTTTGACAATCCTGCACGTTAGTAATAACGGTGTTTCATTGGATATCTTGGAAGAGATTGAGATTTGTATTAGCCACCAGAGTTGCCCGGACCTATTAATTAATGATCAGTTGGTAGGGTCACGCAATTGGTTTTTTGAGGTTTTTCATAAATATTTGATGAATGCAATGTGTAAAGTTGTCGGGCGTGTGGGTGGACTGGCACCCCGTCTCCCTTGTCTTACTGTCTCCGTGAACCTGATTGCCTTTTCAAGTTTTAATACCATGTTTGTGAACTTCTTTCCGCCACTCAGCAGCAGCTGCCCTCTGGCGAACGGCTCTCATACGCTGCGCCTGTCACATTTATGTTAAGACCTGATTCGTGGAAATTCTTAATTTTGTCCATGTTAATATTCTGCAGTGGCCTGTTCATCATCATCATCATCATCATTAGAAACTGATTATGCCTTTCTGCGTTCAGTCTGCAGCATAGTACCTCTAATAAAATTCCCCGGCCGCGGTGGAGTAGCCGAGCGGTCTAACGCGTCTCGTTGCGAGCGCGCGGTTGCTCGCCGTGGAGGTTCGAGTCCTTCCTGGGGCATGGTTGTGTGTGTTTGTCCGTAGGTTAGTTTACCTAGGTTTAAGTAGTTTGTAAGCTACGGACTGATGACCACGCAGTTTGGTCCGATAGATTTACAAACATTTGAACATTTGAATAAAATTCCTCCATGATCCCCTATTCAATGCTAGCATTGATGCCTCGTCTGATGCTATGCCTTTTACTTCAAAATCATTCTGCACCGAATCTAAGTACTTTCTTCTTGGTCTACCTCGACTCCTCTTACCCTCCGCTGCCGAGCTCATGAGTCTCTTAGGTAACCTTGCTTCTCCCATGTGTGCAACATGACCCCACCATCTCAGACTGTTCGTTCTTATTGCTTCATCTATGGTGTTCATTCCCAGTTTTTCCTTGATTTCCTCATTATGGACACCCTCCTGCCATTGTTCCCATCTATTAGTGCCTGCAATCATTCTTGCTACTTTGATATCTGTAACCTCTACCTTATGAATAAGGTAACCTGTATCCACCCAACTTTCACTCCCATACAACAAAATTGGTCGAAAGATAGAGCGGTGCACCGCTAACTTAGTCTTGGTACTGACTTCCTTCTTGCAGAAGAGAGTAGATCTTAGCTGAGCACTCACTGCATTAGCTTTGCTACACCTCGATTCCAGTTCTTTCACTATGTTGCCATCCTGTGAGAAAAAGACTAAATATTTTGTTTGTCTATATTGCCTGTTATATTCATATATCTTTATGACGTCCTAGGTGAGGTACTGCCCTCATGCCGTTTTTTATTCGCCCTAACGGCACTGAAAAAATTTTGATTTCAGTTTACTTTTAGCTTTCGACAAATGTTCTAAGTTTTGTACACACACATTAAATGCTAGCTATTATAACGTCACAGCTGCGTCCACCTAATCATCGATGGGCGAAGGTGCCGTTATATTCTATTTGCTGTGTAATTAATCCTTAATCATTTTTCCAATGGTATGACTGTATAGAATGCCGACAATTACTGGGTTGATCCTTAACAATAAACTTTGTTTACTTCCTTTATTACGGAACGACAAATGTTAATAACCTGATTAAATAACCGCGTGCCACTACGATAAATGTCTACAAGTCCACACTGAAACATTTCAATACGTAACTGCAACCGAAACTCATATGCGAGACGACTGATGGGCAAAACTTTAACCACCGCTAAACGCGAGTTACGGACGCACTGTCAACATGCTACTGCCTCGCTCTGAGGTCGGCGGGAGACTGCCGCACACCGGCCAACAAACTAAAAACGTTCCAACCTAAGCATTGTCGCCCAGCAGCTATTGCTGCACGCCAACGTTAACTACTGTTCGACCAAAACGTACCAAAGAAGTTACTAAGCTAAAACCCTGTATCCTCACTCAATGTTTGATGAGTGGCCAGCCTGTACTGGCCATTGCGTTTTGTCTATACTTAAATGGGTAGTGTTATGGTATGTATACATTCTATCTTGTGTGCAATTCTCTTTCTGTTTTACGTTTACTTTTAACTGTTTGACTGTACATGTATTATCTTTGTTTTTATGCTTACCAGGTACTCTGAAGATGGGCTACGCCCGAAACGCGTCAATACAAAATGAATTAAGATTTTATCGTCACCTGCATGGTTTTATTGTCAGCAAGCAATCAGCTTTTTTAACTTCTTTCTTATTACAAAGTAATACATATTTTAAACATAGGTGAGTTTTTGCCGTTTTGTGTAAGAGTTGTTTAGGAGATTAAGTGCTGAGTGACTTGTGGTGTTGCAGGAGATGAGCAGCGGGGACTGCGGGTCAGGGGCGGGCAAGCCCTCGGGGCTGCGGCCGCCGTCAAAGATCAGCCGGCCCTGCTCCGTGCAGCCCAAGCCCGCGCTGCCGCCCGCCGCCACGCCCAGGCTCAGTGAGTACCCAGTAACCTCTCAATACTCTCAGCCTCAGTCTGGGACCTTCCAGCTGCTCAAAACACTCTTATGTGACGACGTTACGACACCCTCTATACCACTACTTATGCCGAATACAAGCGGTACTTAATATTATCATAATATGTGAAAACAAAATTTGAAGTACCCATTTTAAATGTGAATTATCCGAGGAGGCCAATACTATGTCTATTGGATATTGAACTGTAGGAAAGGCATTAAAATAAAAATTTGTGCCGCGGCCGGGATTCGAACCCGGGACCTCCTGATTACTAGGCAAGCGCTATAACTAATAAGGCACCGCGACCCAAACGTGCCATCACCGTATCCATTACGTCGCGATGGCTTTGTGGTTATAGCGCTTGCCTAGTAATCAGGAGGTCCCGGGTTCGAAACCCGGCCGAGGCACTAATTTTATTTCAACACCTCTCCTTCAGTTCAATATCTTTCATATATATATATATCTCGAGATAAAATATGACTTAGGTCATTGATTTATTATTTGAAGTCTACATGATGATTCCGTGAGGGTTAAAAATTTAACGAGACTCAGAGACTGCTCTACTAACCAGTCTGATGTTGGATACCTGCGGTCGGAGAAGCCGCTTAAAGAGACAATTAACGCGTCTACACAGTCTGCTGTTTATTTAAATGTACATTGTTTATTTTCTACAAGGATACAATGAGGACGAACCTGATTACTTGGAAGTTGTGTGTTTAATGTTTCTCAACCTAAGGACGCGCAGTCTGTGACATGGAGCCTCGGACCGCGCTGCTATTAGGAACTCATGGTGCAAGTTTTCTTTACTTTTCCATCCGCTGGCACTGTTATATCATTTTTACATTATCCCACGACAGAACTTGCTATCAATCAACGACAGACCATTCATTACTCACTGCTATTCAGGGAACCACCATACAGTACGAGGGAGCGGTACCATTACAGTCCTACTCCGTCGCCTGCGAGGTCATCTACCTTTAATCCCCTTTATTATTTTTATACGGATATCTAAAGTCATTTTTATATGAGAGCTCAATGGATAGGAGATGGAATTACTTGCCAGAATAGTAACTGCTTGTGATGCTATTCGAAACTCACTAGGGATCCTGTTCACTGATGTCATGCTTGCGTTGAGATTGTCAGTAGTGAGTTTCAGCACATTTACAGTGTAAATGTTACGTTCATTCTATCAGTGATGTCATTTGTAGTTAACTGTAAATAACATACATAAAAAAACACAGTAATGTGACTGTATTCTTATTACCTTCCTAAGCTGGCTTCTTCAAGCAGAGGTTTCCTATCTCAAATGGTGTAGTGGAGCATCCTCTACGTGCTGTTAAGATTTTGCACGCTCTTACAGGAAGACCATGTACAATTCAAAATGTACTGTGCTATAGATGTGCACAAAATTAACATTCACGTGTGTTCCTACCCGTTAAGAGTGGTGGGAAAAATAGATTTTTTCACTTCGGTAACTCTGATGCTACCCTCTGTATCACTTACTAAAGTCTCCAGAAATAAATTGTACATGAACATCGAAAATCAAAGTGATGTTAACCTCTGTCTTCTGTTCCAATCAGATGGTAGCAGTGACACACGAAAGTAACATACTTTCATGAAATCGCCTTCTAGGGACTTTCTTGTTAAACTGGTTCGTTTACAGTAACACATACGTACCTGGCAAGTGTAATGTCACTACTATTAGTGCCGCTGTGAGCAATGGAAGTCAAAAAATCAAAGTAACAAAGGATGTAAATAAAGTAGTTTATTAGTTTTTATATTTCACTTACTTTTACATACAAGAGATAGCGTCAACATGGCGATTTCCTGGTTTTCTGCTCCATCCTACCTGCAGTCGCATTACGTCTCGCGTTACTAGAATTCGCTTACGTCGTCGCAGAGAGCTGCTACAACACACCGTGGAGGCCTAGAATACTTCTTTCAATGCAGCATTCTCTTCACAGAGTTACTCTTATCCGCGTATCACACATACTATACAAATAATGTTATGTATAATATCAATGAATCTTGCAGAATGTCTCTTAAATGTACGAGTATTTACAATTACACTTTGGTATCTGACATTTCACTGCGCGTCTACACAAACTACTTCTTATATTTCAAGTTGGTGGGGACGTAAGTGCCATCTAATCACTGGTAGTACGCCCGATTCTACGAGATGTCAACGAATCGATGACTATATTACTGCCAAGTGCCAAATAATTACGAAGAAGACGTGCGATTGTAAACCGACAACGTGGAAACTTCAATCCACATACGGAAAAAGAATGGAAAAAAACTGAAGTTACACTGAGTCAGTGCTTTCGCCATTCTGCAGGAGATTCTTATTTTGGTATGGCAGCTTCAAACTTCTGTTAGAGCCCACATCTCGCCTCATTTTATGTATTGAAGTTAGTTTGGCCCCTCGCTGAAGCGAGGTTACAAAGTATTCTTGCCGAATTGTCACAATCTTTTCATTGGGCCCAAAACGTTATGCATATGTCGGAATAGATGAAGTCGGAGTGTGAGATTTTCAACTATTTGTACTTAAAAGCTCTTTTTTTCCAACAGCCGAAGTAACAGTCATTGTATTGACATTTTATTTAGCTTCGCAGTCTTACTTTTTCCTCCAGTTGGTCAAGTTCATTTGCGTAGTATTCGCTAGTTATACCATAGAAAGACAGTAAATCAGTTGTGAGATGCCAGAAAAAAAGTAGTCATAACTTGGACTATGTTGTTCCTATGGTGTCTCTCACGTAGTTGGCTGTAAATATGCTTCATAGCAGCTATTATATTGCGCCGTTAACAATCCTCCGGCTGTGTAAACACGAATGAAAAATTCGTACCACTGCATCATTTCCGGGGCTCATCTTCTACCAAGACCCTTGACAAGGTTTCATTTCTGGCTTTAATGCTATCATCTGTCAGATTTACAATAGCAGATCGACACCAAACATATATACAGGTGATTTCTTTGTATTCAAAATTCAGAGGTCATTTTTCTTATTTGCTAATGCACAGAATTCGAAAATTCGCCAGTTATGTGGCATAAGTATGTTGCGACTCGTAATAAATTAATTTCACAGCAACATTTCTTGGGTAACATAAACGTATATTTCCAGCACAGAATACAGAAACAAAAACTAAACAAAAACAGAATAAACACACATAGAAAAATGAATGAGCAATAGCAAAGATATTACGTGAATGGAATCTCTTTTTGACTCGCGCACGTCAATATCTTGATGTATAGCACTGCACAAACGTGATGCCACCACTACTGTCACGAAAAATGTACCTTGCGCTTCGTTATGCAGTATCTAAGTCGTTAGTTGTCTCTTACCTTGTCTTTAATCGTCAACCTTTCAACGTTTCACTGTTTTCTTCTGTGGTTAGTAGTTCTACGTACTGTACTTAACGTGCGTAAACTTTCAGAGAAAGGCGACCACGTTTGAATTCTGCTGTCTATTTTTTACTTGTTCAAATTGAATGCTAAAGTTTCTTATAAGCTTCCATAACTTTATATGAATTCATGCATATGGTAAACTGAATCAAATGTAGGATATTATTATTGCAACTCGTTTAAGGATATCCATTGAAAATAATTTGTTGAAATTATTCCTCAGATTTAGATGACCTCTGACTTACTGCATTTGCTTAACATCATGCAAGCTGGAGGAAGGAGCTAATCATAAGTTATATAACGCAATTCTGCATGAGCGGATGAGCCGAGTCGCTTTCAATAAAGTTTACATGAAACGTTTTATAGATTTTATGTATAACCGATTTCGACTAGTTTCTGTAGCATCCTTGAATCTTTGAATAGCTTCAGTATTAAATGGTGTTACTAAGTAATTTCATAATTACGTGGTCTTTGCATTAGTAAGATTAAATTTGACATGTTTATCAACAAGCCCAAATTGTAGTTGTGAAATGACTAAATACTGCTACGTAATATTAAAGCTATTCAAGTATCCTAAGAAGATCGCAACAGATAGTAATCGTAGCCGGTAATGAATAAAATTCAATAAAAAGATTCGTATAAACGTACTTGAAAGAGATCTCGACTCATCTGTGCGTGCACAATTTCGTTATAATCTGACTTATTTTATTGCCCAATAGGTACCAACTATGAATAACGAAATTTCATTGATATCAGTGAAATGTCTTATGCATTTTAAAATGGAGTAACCATAGCTGTAACAGAAACATAGGGCTACAGTGCGAAAGTACGCCTTCGAAAAATTTGTATAATAATTGTGCATCCTGCAACAAAGAGTCACCACAAATAGAAGTGGTAATAAATAAGCGAAAACGATCTATATTTTATCACTGCAATTACATAGGGAGAAAATGTATTTCTTTGTTTTTAAAAGCGTTTTAGGAGAATAGTATGTCGTAAGATGATTATTATTCTAACTTATGAAATACACATTTTCCTTGACACTAAAAAGTGTTAGTAGGTGTATGTGTTCCTCGTTTCGACACGCCTTACCAAGTAGGGCGACCGGCAGTGCGATAAGTTGTTTGATTGCTATCTTTTTAAATTTAACTCTCCGCCTCAAACTGACCACATGCACAACAAGGGCAATAGCACGCCGTATTTATTACCTAGTCGGTACAGTAAGAATCAAAAATCGCGATAAGTCATTGTTGTACTAACTGTCAACTGATTAATCTGTCGGTTCTTGCTGGTGTTCCATTTGCTGTGTCCTTGTTGCACAACCAGGGACATAATTAAACAGTATCACATGCGCCTTTCAACTGACTGTAGTTATTACGGTACTTTCTCGATGCTGCGAGCTGTGGTCTCTACTGAGAATCCTTTCATAAAGTTTTAGGTCTTTAACGTCCTATTTTTATTTCTGAGGAGTGTTACTATTTTGAAAGCCGATTGTCTAGTTGAAAAAGAACTAAAGTGTAGATAACTACATTTTAGTCCCGAGGCCAGGAGTATTCCAGTAAACCCACCTTGATTTCTCCAATGATCTACCTGTATCATACGTAGCATAATAATAACTCATGTGGCGTCTTTTATATTTGCCATATATTTCTATAATATACTACCGAACCCGGCAATGCTTTGCAATTGTTACATCTGCATGAGAATTGGTATGTACATCCTACACTCCTTTCCTTAATCAGTCTGCCCATAACTTCTCTCTCATTTATGTCTGTCTCTTACCTCTTTGTCCTCTTAGCCGTTCTGTTGTATTAGCTGCCTGAAATCCAGCGTTCCTGGGGTATTTATTTAATCCAATATTCAGTCTGGACATGTACTCCTCTCTTTGACTCTACATACCTCTGACTACTCCCCCCTATCCACCTATCCATCCCCCAATCCCTGTCATTACCTCCCCCACTCTCTGCCATCTCCTCCTGTTCGCTCTCTAACAGGTTCAAAATCAGAAATAAGGTACCTTCCGTCATGCACCGTACGAAATCGCATGTAGACTTACCCTCCGATATGTGCATTGTGAATAACTGTTAGGTATTGGCATTCCTTTTGTTTTGAAACTCAACCTTGCAAATTTTTATCGCATTTAGATGAACGCATAAAATACGAATCTAATCCGAAGTGAAGGTGCCCACCTTACAAAATCAAGAAATTCCGGGTGTTTTTTCAACTGATCCTTTGCTTTTTTCCTGTTATTATTATTATTATTATTATTAAAGCGAAGAAAACGAAAAATATTATTTCTGAGTTTTAGAGAGACTAATGACCACAATTCACACACACACACACACACACACACACACACACACACACACACACACACACACACACAAAATCACATTTCGATTGAAGTTAAATATAGGAAAAAAATCGCGGCAGAAAAAAGTGTAATGTGAAAGACATTGTAGCATCAAGGAAACGACCTAGATCGAATATTATAATTACTACTACTACTTCGTGCGGCTGAGTGATCTGATGCCACTCTTTCAAGTGGACTGCATTTCGGGCCCTGATATATTCCTAACATACTCCAGTTATCCAACCAGAAAGAGGAGATATACAGTTAAACGTGATATCCCTACCATGTGCCGTTTCTGGCGTGTCCTCACATCGTTGAGAAGTGAAGGCTAGGTTGAAAGCTCAAAGTGAAGAAATCCGTGATCTAGAGTGTTCGAACCCGTGACCTTTTGCTCTCCAGCGCAATACTTCGCCGCTAACCCGGACTCCGATTTGAAGAACATCATCAATTACTAGGTACCTAGATCTGAATTTGAAATAAAAGTAAAATTGATATTAATAGCCATAAAACTGCGCAAACCTCTACATCGCCGAATAAGAACGGCTACCTATGTCCTTCTGAACCTGCTTACTGTATTCGTCTCTCGGGTATAAATTAAAAATTTTTACCCCACACACTTTCTTCTAATTCCGAGTTGAAGATTCCTTCACGTATCAGAATGTGTCCCACCAACCTATCCCTTCTCTTTGTCAAGATATGCAAGAAACTCCTTTTCCCCCCAATTCTGTTGAGCACCTCCTGATACACTCATCTAATATTCACTATTCGTCTGTAGCGCTATATTCCAATTTCCTCTATCTACTTTCTGTCTGGACTCCTTATAGTCTACTTTTTACTCCCATACAATTCTACAAATGTTTTCAGAAAGGACTTTCTAACATTTAAGTTAATAACGGATGTCAACAATTTTCGCTTCTTCAGAAACGTTTTTCTTCCCATAGCCATTCTACATTTTATATCTTCCGTATTTCGGCCATCAGCTACCGAAATAACAAAACTCATCTATTTTATTGTTTCATTACCTAATCTAATTGCTTTAGCATTGCCTGATTTTCTGACACTACATTCCATTACCTTAGTTTTACTTTTGTCAATGTTCATCTTATACCACCTTTCAAGACGCTGTCAGTTCCTTTCAATTACTCTTACAATTCCCTCTTCAAATTTCTCCTTGCATTCCTTCGTAGCTTGCTCAATGTACAGATTGAAAAACATTGGGGAAAGGCTACAACCCTGTCTTACTCCCTTCCCAACCACTACTATCCTTTCATGTCCTACGACTCTAATAATTGCTATCTGCTTTTTGTAAAAGTTGAATATAACTCTTTGCTCCCTATATTTTACCCATGCAACCTTCCCAATTTGAAAGAGTGTATTCCAATCAAAATTGTCAAAAGCTTTCTCCAAATCTACAAACGCTAGAAACGTATGTTTGCCTTTCTTTCACCTATGTTCTGAGATAAGTGACGATGTTTTACCTCGCGTGTTCCTACATTTCTCCTAAGTCCGAAGTGATCTCCCCATATTTGCATTCCACCAGTTTTTCATTCGTCTGTCAATAATTCGTCATCGTATTATGCAACCATGTCTTATTAAACTGATCTGTAATTTTGACATTTGTATGCGCTTTCTTTCTTTGGAATTGGAATTCGTCTGTATCTACATAATTACTCTGTAAATCACATTTACCTGCAGGGAAGAGGGTTCATCGAATCTTTTTTATATTTCTTTACCGTTCCATTGTCTAATGCGCTCGGAAAAAAGGAACACCTAAATCTTTCCGTTTTTGATTTGATTTATTATGATGATCATGTGTCCCTGCCTTACTATGAATTTCCTCTAAATCTCCCGTCAGTTAGGAATCCCATAAATCACAGCAATAGTCCAAAATATGACGGGCAAGTGGAGTGTAGGTAGTTTCTTTAGTAGACCTGTTGCATCTTGTAAGTGTTCTGCGAATGAATCGTAGCCTTTTGTTAGAATTCCCTTCGATACTTCCTGTGTGTTCTTTCCAATTATCGTTGTTCCTAATTATTTATAGGCATGTAATTGGCCGGCTGCGGTGCCCGAGGGGACTGCGGGGCATCAGTTACGGTCTGCACGGCCACTACGGTTGGGGGTTCGAATCCCCCCTCGTGCATGGATATTTGTGCCGTCCTTAGTATTAGCTAGTTCATAAGTAGATGACCCCGTAGTTAAGTCCCATAACCTATACAAACATTTGAACATTTGAGCATGTAATTGAAGTTACGGCCAGTAGTTGTGACTGATTTGTCGTGAAAATGAATTTCAAAATATTTATTTTAGTGCTCAAATGGATGACTTCACACTTTTGGTTATTCAGGGTCAACTGCCAATTTTTGCACAATGCAGATGTCTTATCTAAATCATTTTTGTGGTGTCGCACAAGTATGAAGTGAGCGCCACGTACTTTCGCCCCTGCACGCACGGCGCGGTGTTCTTACGACGTCAGCCACGAGCGTCTTCTGCTGCAACTCCGCTCGTGGCCACCACTGAACGACATCGTTCACTTGGGAATCAGATAGGCACCAGTTAAGACTTGGCTATCGGATAGGCAATAGGAGTCATCAGTAGGCAGGCCTCTATCTAACTATGTATCAACATTCTACTAGTCTGCTGCTCTCCAAGTTAAGTAATGTATTCTATTTCAAATATATCTCTTGTTCTAACTGAGTCTAGTGTTTCTAGTTTCTGCTGTCCCACTGGCTGGTCAGCTCCGTACCTGCACACGCGTGCATCCTATTTTCCTGTGTCGGTCTCTCTCTACTCGGCCACCGACACCCAGGACAACCGTCGGAAACGAGACACAAAAGTGGTGACGAGGATGGAATATAAAACTTTTGCAGTGCTTTTGGTCTTTTGGTGACTCTACGAACTGATAAACGAAAGTATCATCCGCGAACAATCTAAGAGAGCTGGTCGCATTGCGTCCTAAATTGTTTATAAATATAAAGAACAATAGGGGCCCTATAAGACTTCCTTCGGGAACGCCGGACATCTCTTCTGTTTTACCAGACGGCTTTCCGTCTACTACTATATACTTTGTCCTTCCCGACAGGAAATCGTAAATCCAATCGCACAACTATGGCGATATTTCATAAACACGCAATTTTATTAGAAGCCGCTTGTGAGGTAGCGGCAAAAGCCATCCGGAAATCCAGAAACATGGAATCGATTTGAGATCCCTTGTCAATAGCACTCATTACTTCATGTGAGTTAAGAGCTAGCTTTGTTTGGCAAGAACGATACTTTCTGATTGTGAGATCAAACATTTTAACGTCAGTCAGAGGTGGTCAGTACGTTATTATTTAGGTGGCTGTGGCCTTGGGATGAGGCATGAACATCCAGCGGTCATTGCTGTTCATTTCGTAGTCAGCCCAGGCGCGGTATGCTGCGAGGCGCGGGTCCCGGCCGTGACCAGACCGCGGGTTTCACAAGCGGCGCCTGCCAGGCGTTTATAGCGGCCTCCATGGATCCCTCCTACCTGCTGCCTGCCTGCCTCCTCTTTCGTTTCATCACCTCTTGCTCAACGATCCAAAGTGTCCCAGTTCCAGAGCTCGAGGTGGCGAAGTCCGTCCTTCCGTACATGTGGAGCCTCTAGAGAAACGCAACAGTAGTTTCGTCACCAAAGAATACGAAGTAAATACTCCAGAAATCAAATCAAGAACAGCTGCCAGCATGAGCCATTTAGAATTAGATACCCTTGGATAGTAAAGCATCTTAAATCACTTCATTATCATCATCATCATTAGAAAGTGATTATGCCTTTCAGCGTTCAGTCTGGAGCATAGTACCTCTAATAAAATTCCTCCATGATCCCTTATTCAATGCTAACATTGATGCCTCGTCTGATGTTATGCCTTTTACTACAAAATCATTCTGCACCGAATCTAAGTATTTTCTTCTTGGTCTACCTCGACTCCTCTTACCCTCCACTGACGAGCTCATGAGTCTCTTAGGTAACCTTGCTTCTCCCATGCGTGTAACATGACCCCACCATCTCAGTCTGTTCGCTCTAACTGCTTCATCTATGGTGTTCCTTTCCAGCTTTTCTTTGATTTCCTCATTATGGACACCCTCCGCCATTTTTCCCATCTATTGGTACCTGCAATCATTCTTGCTACTTTCATATCTCTAACCTCTATCTTATAAATAAGGTAACCTCTATCCACCCAACTTTCACTCCCATACAACAAAGTCGGTCGAAACATAGAGCGGTGCACTGCTAACTTAGTCTTGGTACTGACTTCCTTCTTGCAGAAGAGAGTAGATCTTAGCTGAGCACTCACTGCATTAGCTTTGCTGCAC
Source organism: Locusta migratoria (assembly GCA_026315105.1). Taxonomy (NCBI): domain Eukaryota; kingdom Metazoa; phylum Arthropoda; class Insecta; order Orthoptera; family Acrididae; genus Locusta; species Locusta migratoria. The sequence continues at coordinate 466,906,397 of CM048744.1, read as the reverse complement.
CTCAATTCCAGTTCTTTCGCTATGTTGCCATCCTGTGAGAAAATACATCCCAGGTACTTGAAACTGTCTACCTGTTCTAACTTTGTTATTCGTTGCGGTGACATCAGTTTGCTAAATTTATTTTACACACATTTTCCACCTACATTCCAATCTTCACGTTAGCTCTCCTGCAAATCTTGCCCAATTATTTCTGATAGAATGTAGTATATTTCGAGAAAAATAACGTAGCAATTATCAGGAACATCCCACCACTCGAAAGGCCGCAATCTGACCCCTTTCAAACTCGTTCAGTTTGCTGTAGGAAGCACGCGAGCGTCTCCGTTACATAGCGCAATTTAGCTTCACGCGTTGATACCTCACTGTGCCTTATGGCTACAAACTTTTCCCATTTAAGCGTCAGTCATATCACTGTGCTAACTGTTGGCTGACGACGTTGCAACTAATCACAGTACATCTACTATCTCCTAGGTGGAATCTGCCGGCATTGTATATAGATATTAATAAACAGGATCTACTAATTCCCGTCTGCAACCGGAGAAGAGTGTAGCGCGAATTGTGAAACGCCCTAAACCACCCCTGTGTCTAGTGACTGTAGGTAGACCAGTCTTTAAATTGCAGTCTTCGTCTTCGTCCTTGAGTGACAGTGAAAGAGGCTGTTGAAATGAGACTTTCGCTTGAATTCGCCCAAGCAATCGGAAAGAGCAGTGAGAATCCGCCCCACTGCACTCCAGTCCACGGCAGTTCCTCGCACCACAGATGCCTGCACCAGACCGAACGGCTAGTGTACGGTTTGCTCCTTGCTGGGCACTCCCCTTAACTCTCCCTCGTCCTCTCCCCTGGGCAGAAGAAAGATGTGTCCCTGAGGTGTTTGCGTTCATTTAAATGGTGTAGTTTTTGAACATGTAGGAATCGTTTCATTACAATTGAAAAAGTGTAACCGAGGCGGGACTGCGGAAAGACGGATACTTCGGCTCGGAAGAGAACAATTTTGTATTTGATTGTCATCCTGGCACTTGTCAGACAAGACCTCCAAAATGGTCTACTTCTCTGTAGTGACGATTCTAACTATGAAGTGATAGTTTAAATATATCACGATTAAGGCATTTATTGTCTACCACACAAGTCACAGCATTGTTAATCTGTTACCAATTACAAGCTTTTCTCCGGAAGCAGTATTTCAAAATACTGTTCACGATGTTCTTTTTTCCTCATAGAATTTCTCTAGAGATACTCTGTGGAGGGCGCACGGTGGTTCAGATTCCTAGGAGTGGCAGGTAGATGCTCAGACATAGCCACACAAATATTGTGTCGCCGCACAGCGCTCCAGGAGCACGTCAAACATACAAATACTCAAGCCAGACAGCTTTAGTTCTAATTCTATAATTGAAACTACTGTTGTGTGATTTAATAGCATTTTATTTTCAACATAGTGTAACACACAATAGCTCTACGAACAAAACAAGCCGCGGTCGAGTAGCCGAGCGGTCTAAAGCACCTGGCTGCGGAGCGCGCGGTTGCTCGCCGTGGAAGTTCGAGTCCTCCCTGGGGCATGGGTGTGTGGGTTTGTCCGTAGGTTAGTTTACCTAGGTTTAAGTAGTTTGTAAGCTACGGACTGATGACCACGCAGTTTGGTCCGATAGATTTACAAACATTTGAACATTTTGAACAAAACAAAAACTAAAACAAAACAGTAATTATTAATGTCAAAGAACACATTAGTCAGTGATATTATTGCAAAGAGTAATATAACTTTGTGCATAGACTATCACATTTGATCACTCCCCACTGCAGTATCAAAGATATTTGCTGTTCAATCTGACATGTCGTCGTCCAGAACGAGTCACGACGGGTCGTCCACTTGCTGTTCTGTCAGATAGGGCATCTGTTGTGGCTGATATAAGGTGGGTAGCGGATGGGGTGATGTGTTCGGCGTATTTCTAGATACTTTTCTGTCGTCATAGGAAACAGTTAAGTCTGGTTTAAGTCTGTAAATGCTGACAGTAGTGCGTCTTCTCTACCGCGGTGGCTGAGGGGACTGAGGCGCTCCAGTCACGGTCTGCACGGCCATTACGGTCGGGGGTTCGAATCCCCCCCTCGGGCATGGATATTTATGCCGTCCTAGTTCGTAAGTAGTTCATAAGTAGTTTCTAAGTTTAGGGACCGATGACCCCGTAGTTAAGTCCCATAAACTATACAAACATTTGAACATTTTGAACATCTTTTCTAGTCTATTGAGAACACAATAAGATCCATAGTATTTCGGTTCAAGTGGTCTGCGCCCTGCCGCAGAAAAACAGAATCACATGTCAGTAATTCATTCATAAGAAATGGACGTGACTTTGTTGCTGTCTTGAGGGCACAGGTCGTAACTGCCGGATATTAATGCGAAATTTGGACACAAAATCCGCTCGATGTGGTTATCTAACGTTTTGCGAAAGAACTGGATGGGCAGGCGAACCGGTTGGCAATTTACAAGTTCCACGGATGTTGCACTCAAGCCTTCATCAGCAGTGCGGATGCCTACGACGATAGGCAGTCTCTCAGTCTATCGTTGACATCGCAAGGACGCCTTCATCTGCCTTTGCATTCTTTCTACTAGGCCGTACGCCGCTGGTGATATGATGTTCATTTTCATACATTTCATACCCAGAGGAGTATCTTGATGAATTGTCTCCCTAGATCGGTTATAACTCGCAGTGGCACACCATCCTTTGAAGAACATCGTCACTACTAAACAAAAAGTTTTTCTAAAAAGTTCTACACTAATCACCCCCACGGCTGTTCAATTATTAGATCCTAATGAGGATATTGTCAGAAGCCTTTAAAACCAACCTCAGTTTGGCAGGCACACCGACCGAAGTCGTCAATCCGCCGAGCAGGTTTGAGCCGAAGCCGGCATACCTGCCCGACCTCGCGGTTAACAGGGCGGGTCAGAGCGTGACTTGGTGGCTTGGTGATCTTTGCTGTTCCGGGAGCGGCGGCGTCGCCTCCGCCTGCAGGAGGGCGTGCCACAGGTGAATGCCAGCCAGCGCTTGAGCAACGTCAGCACCTCTCCTTGCTCTACGGCGCCATTCCTCGCTTACTACTGGCCGCGAAGCGAGTGCACTGCATGCATGTAGCGCAGGCCCATTGCTCAGACCAGCTTCCTCCCCAAGTGTGTGTCATTCTGCACGCTCGGCAGCCGCAGACTAAAGGGGAAGGGGGTTTGGAGGACAGACCGTCCTGGACATCTCGTCCTCGGGGTAAAATGTGGAGAACTTCGAGATGTGGAGGCCGCGCAGCAGCTGACCATTTTGAATCAAATTGTAAACCATGCCAGAACATGTGATTCTTGAAGTTCGGTGCCCATCAGATTATATGGCCTTCCAAAGGTACACAAAGTTTTTCAAACGTCCAGTTCAGAAGAAATTGAAAATCTTAAACCAAGTTTGGAGCCTATATTGGAAGTGTTGACTTTTCGACCAATAGTTAGTAACATAGGTGCACCAACCAATTCATTGGCAAAATATCTAGCCTCATTGTTGAGACCACATGTGGGGAAATGTGAACATCATATCCGTAACTCGTCGGATTTCATCAGTAGATTAAAAAAAACTGAAACTCAACAGCACTGATTTATTAGTTAGTTTTGACGTTGTCTCGTTGTTCACCAAAGTACCCTTGGCTGACTCTTTGTGTCTCCTTAGCAACATGTTTGAGGATGATATAATAGCTTTATTTAAGCATGCACTAACCTCCACTTACTTTTTATTTCAAGAACAATACTTTGAACAGATTGACTGTGTCGCTATGGGGAGTCCTCTTTCTCCCGTAGTGGCTAATTTGTTTATGGAGGATTTTGAAGAAAAAGCCCTCAATTCAGCAACATTAAGACCGTCGGTGGACGACACATTGATGGTGTGGCCCCACGGAGAGGATAAACTGACAGAATTTTTAGACCATCTTAACTCCATTCATGAAAACATCAAGTACACTATGGAGCGGGAGAAGAATGGCTGTTTACCGTTCCTGGATGTTCTGGTTCGACGCAAAAAGGATGGATTCCTAGGTCATTGCGTATATCGCAAGCGCACCCATACAGATCTTTAATTGCAGGCGTCCAGCTGCCACCATCCTTCGCTAACTATGAGTGTACTGAAAACCTTGGTTCACAGGGCTCAGGTAGTGTCTGATGCTGACAGCCTACAGGATGAACTCCTGCACCTGGAGGCGGTTTTCAAGAAAAATGGCTATTCGCAACATCAGATTAAGAAAGCCTTAAAAAACCCACAGGAGAAAGATGAAGAGGAAAGTGAAGTGAAATCTACAGCCTTTCTCCCATACGTGGGTAATGTTTCTTCAAAAATAGCGAGAATCGTGAAGAAACATGAAGTGGATGTGATCTTTCTCCCACCAGCTAAGACCTCAGCTCTTCTGGGATCTGTCAAAGATCATCAGTTATTGCGAAAAGCGGGGGTTTATGTAATCCCTTGTGAGTGTGGAAAACGTTATATAGGCCAAACCACGCGCACTGTGCAGGAACGATGCGTTGAGCACCAACGGTATACACGCCTTCTCAGTCCAACAAGTCTGCAGTAGCCGAACATTGTATTTCTATTGGGTATTCCATGAATTACAAAGAAGTGAAGATTTTAACCACAGCTTCTACTTTCTGGGACTCAATTGTAAAGGAAGCCGACCACCTGTTAAATCGTGACGACGGATTTCATCTTGACAAAGCATGGAAGCCACTTATATCACGCCTTCGTTCTGAAAGAATGTCTGCGTCTTCACTTCCGATTAATGTTACCACTTTTAATGATTAATTATTCATTTCTAAGTACTGTGGATACGTAACAGCTCTGTTTATGTTTGCACTCAGTGCTTACATGTTTATCTTTGAAGTATATATTTATTTATGACTAGCGCAGCAGTTACGAATGTGATATCTTCGAGCATGCGCACTCTAATCCTCAGTAGCTTTGCATCACGTGATTTACCGTATAAATAGGCACGCGCAGACGCTGAGAACTGTCTTAGACTCGCCTTGAAGATGGCTGTAAGGTTTGCAGCCGAAATATCGGACGAAGAATTGTCGCTGTCCCGGGTGCACTCCCGAAAGATGATGGAATAACATGCCAGAAGATGTTCATAAGAGGCAGTTGCCAAGAGTCCGCACGACCACTTGTAGGCCGCTGTGGTTGTCGCACAGCCTCGCAGCAGATGGAGATTTCACAACTTTTGAAAAGTAGGAGGCGAGGTACTGGCGGAATGCAATGTGCCGGAATAGCTCATTCGGTACAATGGTTGCCCGCGAACGGTATAGATCCCAGGTTCGAATCCAGGTCCTGGCGCACAATTTTAATCCCCCAGGAACTTTCCTATCATCGCACACTCCGCTGGAGATTGAAAATATCAGTTGGAGATGTTTGAATACGTCGCCTGTCGGCTGACATTCCGGAGCAATACGTCAGTGCGGAGCGGCATGCGTCCCGTCCCGCTTTGGGCGTGATGTAAGAAGGGTTCAGGTCGTGTGAGGGTGGGGCCCCACTTGCGTCAACCTGGCGCCGCTGACGCAGCCGCAGCCGCCTGCTGTCATCACCTGAGCGGGGAAATCTGCACGACCCGCGACCCTGGCCCACTTCCGGTCGTGCAGGCTTCCTCTCACGCCACGTCACCTTCCTGTTCTCTCTGCTCTGATCTCCCTTGCAGCTCACGATCTGTGTGTTTTTCTTCCTCATATCTTTACCGCGGATGGTGCAGTTGCTGCGGATGTCTTTTGTTTTGGCCCGATAACCAAATACCGCCATTACGCATGTCCGTTCCCGAAGTCAATAACCCACGATAGTGAGAATTTTCATGGAACCCAGTGACAGAAATAGGTTTCAGCAAAGGCTAGAAACGTAGCGCAGTGCAGTTCCTTGAGACCTGCCTGGACGTAATTGAATCGCCCTGCAGTGTGAAAAACTTTATCTCAACGACGGTTCTGGGACACTCCCGTATAATGCGGACTTCAGAAATAGATGTGGACCCTGTGACGTACCTGGTCGTAGATCGATGATTCTCGGAGTTCTTGGTGTAGTCGTCGATCGTTGCTCTCGGTAGCAGTTTGCTGTAATCTCGTGGGGCGGAAACTAATTCACTAAAAATGACGAAGGCAACATACAGAATTACAGTTCTTTCACACTTCTAATGATATATTATTAGTGCCCAAATGTCCCCATTTATGACCAGCTTACAAGTCTCATTAATTACAACCATTTATACCAAAATGATTTCCAGTCCATGGTGTACAGCAATCAGTGAGAATAAATATTCCTTCAGTAAAAAACCGTCTTGATTGCAAATTAGACGCGTTTCGCCCTTTAGCAGGGCATCTTCAGATTATCTGCGTGACAGAATTTACACAAAATTACAAGGCGGAATTAAAACGGGTATAATGGTACACGGGCTTATTTTGTGTTAAGAATACAGTATAAATGGTAAACATAGCTTATAATGCGCCCTCCGTGGTGTGCCGCGCCGCCGTACGTTTTTTTTTTTTTTTTTTTGCAATCAAGACGGTTTTTTTACTGAAGGAACTATTTATAGCAGGCACGCACATTCCACACGTCAATAATATGACTTTGGAACACAGTGTGTGCAGTACAAAAGTTCTAGGTGTACATAGTAATGTGGCACAAATATTAATTAATCACAGTAGATGCACTTTCTGCACTGAAAAACTTTTACATAATCAGTCAAAATTAAAGTTCAAACGGGCGAGGCTTGTGAACTTGCGTAAATTATCCATCAGACAACTGACTAAACAATACTCTCAACTAACGTGGATTCTGCGTCATACAACGGATGAAACAATACTCCTGATACCTGCCGCGGGGGCATCCTATTTATATGTTTCAAACAATATCATCGAAAATTACTTATTGTTCATTATGTACATGAAATTAATTATAATGGAAAAGTAAGCCGCGGCGGAGTGGCATTGAGGTGCTAAGCTACGATACGCGAGGCCGTTTCCCGTCGGGGGTTCGAACCCCCCCTTGGGCATGGATGTTTGTGCTGTCTTTAGTATAAGTTCATAAGTAGTTTGTAAGTTTAGGGACTGATGATCCCGCAGTTAATTCCCATAAGTGTAACAAACATTTTGAACATCATCTGCCTGTTGTTTGTCTGATGATGCGCTAACTGCGCGAAACGCTTAATTGCACAAAATAAAAACAAACAATGGCAACAGACAGCTGACTATTTGATTTGCCCATGTATTCTGTACCTCATTTACATTCTCGCGGGCCTGTCGTTTCGATACATCATTGACATTGTGAAAAGTGCTTAATTGACGTATGCGTCTAGTAGACGTAGGAAAACAGTGTTCATGAAACACTTCTATCAAGAAACTGTCATTGGTATTCTGAAACAGGAATATCGCATTCCCGCCGTATCGGAAGTACATACAAAACACGTCGACACACTCTGTATGCGAAACTGCACGCTGCGCCACAGCACAGAATACGAACTCTGCCAGTAAACTGCTGCAGCCTCTCTCTGACAGGCCCCAATCACTCTGTGCCACTACGCGACCGCTGCGCGCATTTACAGGCAAGTGAAGTTCTCATTAAATGGTCAGTATCGTAACCGCCGTGAATTTCAAGTAACTGTCTCTCTATCACAACGCTTCTGTTCAGAATGGTCCACACTATCACGTACATAACTTTTCTCACTGTACCCTAAAACAGTCACGTCACACGCCACTGTATTTCGTGTTAAGCAACTTGCTGGTGCTATTTGCCCATTCACTCTACATTTTGACGAAATAAACCGCGCTCGGTCAAAAAGCTTACGTTCTTTCGGTTACACTTCACTAGCAGGAATGATAATTTCTTGCTGGCATTACATCTACATATACTTCACGCAAGGTACTGTAAAGTGCGTGCTCTATTCGCATATTCAACGAGGGGGGAAAACAACAACGTGCCTTTGTACCAGTACTTATTTCACTTATTCTTTTCTCACGGTTCTTAAGTAAGAAACACTATTGCATCAGCAGAATGTCATATAATCATCAATTACCTTTTTTCCCGCTCATTGTCGAGTAAACAAGGTCCCTTCCCTAGAAAAATTCCCATTGATTTTTTTTTCTTTTTTCAAACATGTCTTACAGTTTCGTTAAAAACGACTTTACAGTGGTGTCTATCGAGTAAAATGGTGCGAATAATCTAAACACAAACCAGAGGTCGTATGAACTCGGTTCATGTCGCCGGTTGTGATCCGTCACTTCCCACACAGGTGTCCCCCCTCCTCTTTTAACTCGATGTACCCACATTCCACAAGCCCCCGCAGGCACAAAGTGTTTTCCTATGCATATGATACGACGTACTCGTGCACAACACCTAAGACGTGAGGTGCGCCGCGGCGCATTAGCTGTGCGCACTGGGGCGCCGTGCTGTGGTGCGCGCGGCCGTTCGCCGTCGGGGATTAGAGTCCCCCCCCCCCTCTCGGGCATGGGTGTTGTCCTTGTTAGTTTACCTTAGTCTAAGTAGTTTGTAAGCTACGCACTAATAACCACGCAGTAGATTCTGAAAGATAAAAACGTGAGGTGCACATCAAAACACGTAGCTCTATCGGCCCCAGATTTAAAAAAATGAATGATCCAATTACTAATTAGTGCCAAACAAATCAAGGAACAATCATGCATCACGGAAATATCATGTGAAGTGCCCTCAAGACGAAAAGACGGAATTTGTCTCACCGTCTGGGATGTACGACTCTGGCTTCAAAGCGACAATTAACCTTCGAGATTGTTTGGAATAATGTAATTAGATATCGAGGTGAAATACGGTAGTGAGTGTGTTCCGTGTTAGACCGTTAGGCGAGTAACAGCACTACTGTGATGGATTGGACTCTAGGAGCGAGTATAAAACTACGGTAGCAGCAGATGAGTGGTCTGCCAGCCGCGGTGGCCGAGGGTATGTCGCCTGAAGAATTGGCGATTTATTTAGCTGAAGGTAAAAGTGGCGATGTTACTATGCTTAGTTAGTTAATTTTCTTGTGGTGATAGGAGCCAATGCCTGAAGTGGCATAGCTTAGGAAAATAAAATAAAAAAAGGGGGGGACTGCGGCGCGCCAGTCACGGTCTGCACGACCACTACGATCAGGGGTTCGAATCCCCCCTCGGGTATGGATATTTGTGCCGTTCTTAGTGTTAGCTAGTTCATAAGTAGTTTGTAAGTTTATGGACTTATGACCCAGTAGTTAAGTCCCATAAGCTGTACAAACATTTTTTGATGAGTAGTCTTGAGAGGTAGCGCTGCTGTAGGTCGTAAACAACGAACTAAGCTCAGGTTTAGGTTTGCGCTTTAGATGCGCACTTCTTTGTAATACAAGGTGAGCCTGAAAAGTTTGGTGAATGGTCCCATATTTTAAGAAACCGCACTGGCGAGGATGAGGTGCCCGCACATACACATTGAGGGTCATGTTAACAAGCGCCCCCCTACTGTGCAAAGCACTGCAGTGAAGCGGTGGTACACTCTGCGACCCACCTAATAGGGTCAGTGTGAGAACTCGTGTCATTGCAGTATGGAGCACCGAGTTAACATCAACTTTTGTTTCAAATTAGGCAAAATGACGAGTAGCCCCATGGGATATTAGTGGAAGTATATGATGTGATAAAAATTGAGTGTTTGAGTGGTTTAAACGCTTCAGAGACGGAAAGGAAGGTGTACGGGATGAGCCAAGTTCAGGTGTACCATCAACGGTGACAGTCCCGGACAACATCGAACAAGTGTGACGGATGCTTGCAGATGAACGGAAGGTGAGTTTCCGAATGATAGCAGACGAGATGAAGATCAGCAACGGTTGCGGAGATCCAACAGCGCGTACTTCGAGCGATTCCACAAGAAACGTTTGCTGATAGTTTCCTACAACTGTACAGCCTCTGTATCGTAGCCAATCGCGATTACATTGAAGGCCAGTAAAGGTGTTTTGATTGTAACTCTTATTTCCTATATTTCCTGAGGCCATTCACTGAACTTTTCAGACGCACCTTGTACGTTACAAATCATCAAAAATCTTCAAATGTTTGTAATTCTATTGGAACAACCTACTTTGGTCATAAGTCCCTAGACTTACAAACTACTTAAACTAAGTTGAATTACCCTAAGGACAACACACACATCCATGCCCGAGGGAGGATTCGAACCTACGACGCGGGAGGCCTCACGATCCGTAACGTGGCGCTCCAGACCGCTGGGCTACTCCCGCGCGGCCTACAAATCATGATGATTATGTTGATTTTAGTGTATTAGATTGAAAACGAAACCTAAGGAAGTAAGTTGTTATTCAAAATATTTAAAAAAATAAAACGGAAAAGGGAGGGGTTTGAAGGCAGAGGTGAGAGGTATGGGAGAGTAATTTTCCTCTCACTGCAGCACGTAATCGATTTCGCGGGTTTGCGTCCATCTTTCTTTCTTTCTGTGTCAAAGTGCACATGACGTAAAAAAAACTATGCAGTAAACTCTGGGTCGAAATCCGCCGTATAATACAAGAAACCAATTAATGCAAACGTCTGGGATACATTACCACGATTATTATCCCCCAGGCTAACCGAGGTACATTACATCTTCACCCCCCCTCCCCCGCAGGATTCGGAACCAGAACTCCATCTTCCTCTTCCCGTTCTACCGTTTGAGTTTCGTGTGTCCAGTCGAAACTGCATCCGGCCAATGCTCTCTGCTGCTTGTATTGTTTAGACTGCGCCGATGGTTTGCCTTTGCGTATGTCAATTGCTGGGTAAGCGTCGTCGCGACCATAGCGCGGCACTCAGAGTGCATCTCCACTTGTAATTGAAACCGGATTCTCACTTGAAGCAGAATATTTTTATTTTTATGTCGTCATGAGTCCCTAAACTTACAAATTACCTATGAACTACCTTATACTAAAGACGACACAAACATCCATTCCCGAGGGGGATTCGCCCCCCCCCCCCCCCCCCCGACCATAGCGGCTGTGCAGACTGTGACCGGCGCGCTGACCGCTCGGCCACTGCGGCCGGCGCCTGGATATGTTGCAACAATTCTTGATATCAAAGATCTATGACGACGGAGAATGAAATGTTTACTTCATGCAAGACGGTGCACTACCATACTATCTGACTGACGTCCGAGATTTTCTCAATGACGGTTTTCCAGGTAAATGGATTGGCCATGCTGTGGCAATTGCATGGCCTGCCCGGTCCCCAGATCTGACACCGCTAGACTTTTTCTTCTGGGTCTTCATCAAAGATATGGTGTACGTACCTCCTTTGCCGGCCACTCTACCGGAACTTACTCACAAGGAAAGTACTTGGGCTCGAACAAATATAAATACAGGAAAATCGTGTGAGAGAGAATGTGAAGGTTCCTCATTGCACTAGTGATATTCCCTCATATGCAAAGCTCTGCAGTCGCCCATTAGAGGCCTCTGCGTGTGCCACGCCGCCGCACTGCACCTTGACCTGCCGGTACACCAGTAGTGACGGTGCAATGTGCCTCTGAAGTTGCGTTTTGTGACGTTATTTGTGTAGTGAAGCGTCGGATAGGTCGGCGATTCGTAAAAGATCCTGCTAATATAGTTTGACTGGTTGAGATGAAGTTACGAAGAAACCTCCTTCGTGAAGTGGTATTGGTGTAGAAGATGAATCAATCGCATGTTACCTGGTATATACTATAGTGTTTCTAATCTATGCTCATATTTCTGCACTGTAATAGATACCAGAAAACATGTCAATAATTCATCTTCTACACCAAGACCGTATTCACGAAGAAGGCCTCTTTGGAATTTTATCTCAACCAATCGCCGTACATTATCAGGATTGATTACCAATCACCGACCCATCTGACGCTTCACTACACAAATAACGTCACAAAACGCAACTTCGGAGGCAAACCGCACTGTCCCTAGTGCTCCCGACTGGTGTACCGGCAGGTCAAAGTGCAATGCGGCGTGGCTCACGCAGAGGACTCTAATGGGCGACTGCAAAGTTTTGCAGATGCGAGAGTATCGCTAGTGGAATAAGGGATCTTTAATCTCTCAGACGATTTTGGTATATTTGAGTTTGTTCGAGCCCGTGTACTTTCCTTGTTAGAGCAAGAATCTACGCCGCCGCTGAGCAAGTTACACCTGCAATGCTGATGCGATGAGATGTCTGTAGGATAACCAACGGAAGTCACATCGAACACTCTTAGTTTAAGGTAAAAACTTGATGTGTTCTCCTTTGAAACAATACTAAAACTAGCTCTGTACCTCTTTTTAAAAATAATTAATATGAATTTTCAAAGATGTGAAGTCCCTTTTTAAACACCACGTAGTCAGTGATGCTTTTCGGAACGCTTGTCTTTGTTGGACGTTTTGTTCAAATAGGGAAGTGGACGTAGCGGCGAGCTTGACGTCACGTTTCCTGGTGTCGGCGCGTGAGTAACGGCTGCTCCGCTGGAAGTGTGTCTGTCCAGCCGGCCTCTACTCCGCCTGGGCGGTCGAGCGCGCTGTCTTGCGAGAGCCGCTGTGTGCTGGCTGTGGCTGCGAGCCGTGAAGGGCGGCCATCTAGGGCTCCCCGTGTCGCAACTGCTCTCTGCAACACACGCATCCACGCGCGGAGCGAGGTGCCGCAGCCATTTTCAACACCAGGCGGATTTTGCACTGTTTGAAATGCCCAAGCTTTAGAGTCTCCCACTTTGTCGAAGAGTTAAGAGAGGGCCTAAACGTACGTTTACACCGCTTAATCCGCTCCGACCGCAAGCAGTAATAAGATCTCTTCTTGTTGCTGTACTGAGCGATGTGTCGCAGAGCTACCACACTGGACTCGCATTCGGGAGAACGGTAGTTCAAGCCGCCTCCGGCCATCCTGATTATGGTTTTCTATGATTTTCCTAAATCAATCCAGGCAAACGCCAGTATGGCTCCTTTAAAGGACACGACCGATTTTTTCCTTAATCTTACACAAAACCCCTAGATTCAGCTCCGTCTATAATGAAGGAGATTTCTACGGGACGTTAAACCATAACTTCCGTTTTCTTTTTGTTGCGGGGTTTTACAGCTATCCCGTATCCCTCTCATTATTGCGAAACGCTTCGATCTCGTCCTTGTTCCTCATTCTCTACCATTACTATTTTTCTCTGTCGTTACTTCGATAAGGCACACCAAGAAGTCTTGCTCTTCTTATTATTACAGGAGATTGGCTTTAAAGTACTGTATGCAACCATGTCTTCTTCCATTCGACTCTCATACCCTTACCATTTTGCTGCCTTTTATCTATTTTGCCAGTAATACTGTAACGATTCTGCGTCCCCTCTCTCATTCCTTAAACGGCCAAGTCAGGAAATTCTACGTGTTCTTCGCATGTTGTCCATTTCTAAAGCCTAACTCTTTTTATTTTGGCCCACTTTAGGTTACGGTAGTAGCACTAAAAGTGGGCCTTTGCGATCGTCTTTTTACAGCTCGAAATTTAAATGAAAATAATGGCTCAGCCGTTCATCTGACACGAAAATTGAATAACCTAATTGGTAGAGGGGAAAATTCTCTAAAACTTCGCTCTTTTATGTTATTTACATATCTTGCATCGTTGCAGAGATATTTGCAAAACTAACGGCCATTTGACGATGTGTGTCTGGCTGTAACGTGTTCCCACTTTTAGGTCCAACCGTTCAACCGATCGGCACCAAATTTTACAGATATAATTGTTAGTCACCAGAGACCAGAACCTCGCTTTTTGAAATATTTCGGACAATAAATACGTTATTAATACCAAAAAAGCCGTTTGTAATGTAATTTTAATTGCAAATAAACCGTTCATCTGACGTGAAAATTGAATAAACGATTTTGTAGAGGAGACAATTCTCTACAACTTTGTACCCTTATGTTTGAACGTCTTTTCGTAATACCAACCTACGCTGTGTGTCTAACAGCTGCACCCTCGTCGGCACGTTAAACTATAATTGTCTTCCTTCCCTCCTTCCTTGAGAATAATTTTCCATCTCAGTCTGTATTTCATTTGAGATAAATCCTTGCAAAACAAATTGTCCTTAACAAAAGTAGTATTGAGATTATCAAAAATTTATAGCTGCCTTGCATCTATATTTCTCTGATAAATTCCTTCTTATCATGAATAAATTATCAACCTGAGTTACATAATTCTTGAGGAGTGTCCTCCTGAAACTACTTACGGACCAATAGAGAGATTGTATCTCGAATGCAGTCCACGTTACTGTCCTTGGTAGGAGCAGAGGGTAATAAAGTCTGAATAAGGACTTCCTGGTGCAATCGCATGAGTCATCTCCTATGTCTAGTAATCGTAAAACTAATTTACTGCCCGTAGAAAACGTTATGATTTAACAACCGTTGATGACGTGATCGACAGCGCTTTACAGACCATAAGTGGAGGAGACCAATACCTTCTTTGGCGGAGGGAAATCGTGTATTCTGTATGCCAGTTCTTGGTTATCAACTTAAGTAATCGCTCGAATTTCATCACTAACACAGTTTTCAACTATTTCTACAGTAGTTAGTCGGTTATTTCCTCTCATGGCTACAATTGTGTATCGTTTCCAAATTGAATACATTTTGCGTTTGCCTCTGTGCTTATACATTCTCCACTTTTACCGTTTATTTATGTTCCTCATTTCCTTAGACCGTGCTACCTATGTTGCCGGATTTCCGTGAAGTATTTCCACCATTACCGTGAACTCGATAAGGTTGTCATTCATAATTTTGTCCGTCGAGCTTCTTGTTTACAATTTGTTGTTCGGTGTATACCGATTCTCAGATTTCTTCATGCCATTGATCATATCGTTACACTCTAAACGCACTCTGGATGAGCTTTAATTATGTCCCTCTTGCTGTCATATACAGCAACATATTTCCACGTAAACAAAATTAAAAAAATTACACCACATTTAAATCAAACTCAAGACCCAAAAATGCTTTTGTAACGTCACACACGTACTACAACTTTACCACTGCGACCGAGCGAGGTGGCATAATGGTAATACTCGACTCGCATTGGGGAGACACTAGTTTAAATCCACGCCTGGCCATCCAGACTTGTGTTATCCGTGATTTCACTAAATAACTTCAGGCTACTTTCGGGATGGTTCCTTTCAAAGGGTACGGTCGATTACCTTCCCTATTCTTACACAATTTGAGCGCTAGCTCAGTCTATAATGACCACACCGTCGACAGGGCCTTAACTCTAAGCTTGCCTGCGTCCTTTATTACTTCCTTTCATCACTGCGAAAACCAAACATGATAAAATCGTTTCTTTCACTTTTGGATTCAGAGATGGTCTTTACGGAGGCTCACCAGGACAACCGACAACTGGTTCCTTGAAATTCATCATGTAGTCCGTTCTACGATGCCCATACCCGGCGCCACGTGTCGCCTTCTGGCAAAGAACTGGTCCAGGACGGCAGTTCGATTTCCCTTATCTGCCCAAACGCTCATCCGCAGAATGTTTTAATATATAGCCAACTGCATATCACCATGACTTTTTTAATTATATTCATCATGTATCAACATGTTGATACCGGTAAAATTATGTAAGTTTAACTTGAAATTGACCTCTTGTTTAAACTGTATTGAAAAGTTTCTCCTAGCCTGCTGTATATTTGCCAAGCGAAAAAAAAATTAGTTCATACTATTACTCCAGATTTGGTAACCCTGCTCCCTTACATTGTACAATTATGTCTTGCGTTATATTCAACATCATTTTCTACTGCGTGGTTCACTCATTAACTATATCGTCTTCAGTAATCCCCCATGAAACAACAGTTTTCGCAGTTAGAAGTGAGAGATAATTGCGTTTTCTTACACAAATTTCACTACTTGACTCCCACCTCGGTCCTGTATGTTTTTATGCTTCTTTTTTCCGCGGTTTTTATTTCTGGAATAAAAACATACAGTTGATAGAAGGAATACTTATGTTCTTCGCATTGTTTGGAAGGCATTAATAATGTACATATTTCAGAAACGGCGTTATTTAGGAAACGCGCAGTATTACTTATAGGCTTGATTTTTTAATAGAGTTTGGCGTTTTTGTGTCCCGCCAGGGGCGTGTATGTGTGTACTGTAGTGTGTTGTTCTTCCAGCTGTGTGAGGTGCTCCGTTGTTGTCTGACAGTCATTGTACTCGCCGTCATAGAAGCCCGTCGTTTTGCCACTACCTAATGTGGTGAACTATGGTGCTTAAATAACTTAATATGGAACAGAAAACACTTGAAATATCACCAAAAGTGTATAAATAAATAGCTTTAGACCGCTAATGAAATGTAACCTACCATTTAGCGATTAAAGCTGGATCGGGGGTTCGAATCCCCCCTCGGGCATGGATATTTCTGCCGTCCTTAGTATTAGCTAGTTAAGTAGTTTGTAAGTTTAGGGACTGATGACCCCGAAGTTAAGTCCCATAAGCTCTACAAACATTTGAACATTTTTTAATAAAGCTGCAAAATGTTCAAATGTTTGTTAAGCTTATGGGACTTAACTACGGGGTCATCAGTCCCTAAACTTACAAACTACTTATCAACTACCTTATTCTAAGGACGGCACAAATATCCAAGCCCGAGGGGGGATTCGAATCCCCGACCGTAGTGGCCGTGCAGGCCGTGACTGGAGCGCCTCAGTCCCCTCGGCCACCGCGGCCGGCATTAAAGCTGCACATGTAGTCGGTATTTTACTGCACATTACTTGGTAGGATGATATACAATAACAAATCAATATTATTTTTTGAAACAAAACTGAAAGTACGACGCATGAAAAGTAAAGAAAACAGTAATTAGAAGTTGAATTATACCAGTATCAGTTGATGCTTCTAAGTCGTGAGCGCAACTTTTTAACCACTGTCCCACTTTCCTTTTTAGAAAGGAGACGTGGGCGTGAGATGTTATGATAGATTTTACTACTGTAGTGGCATAATTTTGTTAAATCGAATATCGTTTGTCTTTCTCTCATACATCCTGCCCAGTACGACTGCAGAAAGACCTTGTACTTTCTGCCACACGCTAATAAGAATTTCTCTGTCTCCTGAGTGTTGATGCTTAGGAACTTTCCTCGTTTCCAGCGCCGCTGCTTGCAGAGTTCATTACACGTAGTAAAGCACTCAAGGACAGCATCGGCGAGAAACAGCAGAGAGGGATCAAGAATGAGGAAGCGTCCACTCCTGCAGTGTAACAGGCTGCAGCATTCCTCGCAGCTTGAAGGACGGGACGGCTCAAGCCGAGAGGAATCTCTTGGAGAACAGGCCCGACTGGTCGTCTTCTGACGAGACCCGGCCGTTTCTTTTGTGACTCATCTTATCTGGGGACGCTGAGGCCATAGCATTGCTATTCGTTCGTCCGTGATGTCACCTGAGATTTTTTATGTGCTCTCGCAGGCGTGTGTTATTCATCGTCTGAGGTTCATGAAGAACGAGCAGGCACGGAAAAAAGAAGAGTCTGATAGCTCTAGCCGAGCTGCCGCCTCTTTGTTCGGAGTTAGATTTTCCTTAACTTCCGAAGATGGTGGCCGGGGTAGTAGCAGGCTTCAGGGATATTGGAAGACATGGTGCACGATTGAGACTTCCTTGAGTTTTTGTTGTTTCTCCGTGTGTAATGTCAGTGATGACTCATAAAGCTCTCGAGTAAGGCCAAAATGGGGCATTACGAGCTCAAATCTGAGTTGGGCGCGTGAGATGCCCGAAGACACTTTTGCCGCCATTTGAGTCTGATAAGCAGGCCACACGGGTGTCGGATTTTCGAATTTCTTTGTATTTATTGTACGTGAACTTCAGAACTTAAATAACAATCAGCCAAAGCCATTCGACGCGACTCTCAAAAATGTTCGAGAAAATCGACTTTGAAGTTTTGCGAAGTACACGTAACTACCAATAATTAAAACGGTTGGAGCATCTGTCGTTGTAGCTCAGGTGTTAGCGTTCCGGCTTCACAACCATAGAGTCGGTGGTTCGAATCCCACTGTGACAAATATTCGAATTCAGTTATATAAAACATTTTGGGATCTCTAATTCCACGTGTTATATCAGTTTTTGTTTATGTGTATGTACAAGAGCTGAAAACCTTGTTGTCATGTAAAACGATGGTTGAATATGTTAGCTGCTGGGAAAGCCATTAGCAGCTATACAGTTGACTTTCCAAAAACAGTGTTGTAGCTATTCACAAACTGAAGAATCAAAGACTACCGTAGTCAACCAATAGTGAAGCCAATACTGCAAAAAAATGTATATTTCTTTGATTGGAACCATCATCATTAACAATCTTCTATGAAATATAGAAAATTACGAATAAACAAAAATACGTGCACTTTTCCTAAAAATTACTATTAGATATGAAAATGGTGTAAATATTCGAACAAAACGAAAAAAATTAGAAAAAATCTGTCACGAGGGGATGCGAACGTAAGGCCACAACGCTACCAACTGAGCTACACCGACAGCTGCTGCAGTTCATTTAATCATTGGTACTTACGGTTACTTGCAAAATTGAAAGTCGATTTTCTAGAGAATTTTAGAGATTTGTGTCCAATTGCTTTGCCTAAGTTCAGAACTTCACGTACCATAAATATCAAGAAATTCTAAAATCCGATACCCATGTGGTCTCCTCGTGAGTGCAACTCGCCATTCCTTACTCGACAACAGCGCCGGAAACTGGCGATAACACACGATTGACAGCTGACGTGCGACTTCGTAGTCACTTTGCACGTATTCTTTTCACTCTCGTAATTACTACAATATGAGGAGCAGTGCCGGAATAAGCCCCGTGTAGGCCCCTAGGCAATCTAGATCATGGGGCTCCACTCCAAACTCATCCCTAAATAGGTTAATAATTTTCCACTAAACAACATTATATTGGTGATATAATAATAATAATAAAATTGCGTTTTTTGTAATTGAACATGTTCAGCCATCGTGCAAGGTAACTGATTATGAGCTACAATAAACTCAAATTTGAATATAAGATTAATAATAGCAAAGTGAAATGAGACATTTTCGTGCAACATGTAAATCTATTTATTCGACAAAACAATCAATTATCAATATACGTTGGTTAATACAATAATATTCCAGAAATTATTCAACAGAAATATAGAAATTAATAATAATTAAAAAACGCATTAAATATTTACTTTCATCGTATTTTTCCAGCAAAATCTTTCAAAATATCTTTAAAGTCTATATCCTGCAAGGTATCATATTCTGTGACCATAATGGCTAGTGAATTCAAACGTTCTTGGGACAATGACGACCTATGACAATTTTTTTATAAGTTTTAGTTTTCAAAAGCTTCGCTCGCCCGTTACATTTGTAATCATGAGACACCTGTAAATTTTTAATACAGTCATAACATTTGAGAACGTTGATTCCACCATATATTTCAAAAATTAATTTGTGTGATCGCGATGCTGGAACTGCTTGGTCAACTTTAAAATTTTCTAGTTGTGATGTGAAGAATTTAAAATGAATCATTTCGTCCACAAATTCCTCTTCGATGTTCTCCGAATAAATGTCTCTAAATCTCTGGGCAGCTTATTTAATTTCATCATCAGACTTCACTTGGAACTCAACTAGAAATCCAAAAAGACAATGAACTTTATAATAAGCTTTTATACGACGAGAAACACCTGTACAAAATTTATCCAATATTGGTAAGTTTCAGTTTTGAATTTCTGTTTTCCGTGAAGCACAATGTCTTCTGCATTTCATTTTGGTCTTTTGCGAAGATGCTAGCCTTCATCGGTGTATTGTGCACAGATTTTCTTACCTCCGTTTTTGTCGTAGTCATCATAAATGTTTCTTTGTGTTGATGGAAAACTAAGAAGCGATTTTTAAGAGCTCCACAGCCATATGACGCTTTACTGTTTCTCTTTGTAGAGTCTTATTAACTGCATTTATCCGGTTTAATATTGCAGTCCACAAGTCTACCAGGATGACGGTTTCCTTTTTAGACAACGCATTTTGTAAACAGTTAGCTTCGTGAATTGTCTCAAGCTTCTTCTGATTCCTATTTTCAGCAATGTCTTGGAGAGACTTACAGAAGCTGCCGAAGCCTCGGGATAAGGCCTTCGTTACATCAGCTCTTGCATACCACCTTGTGCTAGTCAATCTTTTAAAAAACTACTGCAATACTTTGTTGATGTTCACCATTTATTCCTTTAAGATATTCAAGCATTTTCCCCCCATCGATAGGACAACACCTAGAAAAAGCCCGAAGAACGAGATCGCACCAGGACAGCTCTCCACAGCACACACTCCAACCGGGCTGAGTATGCTGCACAAGGAATATAGCAATAGCAATATGACCGTTGTAGCATCCTGACATATTGTATGTATTGTCATAAGACTGTCCTCTCAGGTTTTTATATCAATGTCATATTTACTCAACAATGTCAGAACAGTTGTGGCAATTGTTCCTCCCGCGTGACTTACAATTGGAATGAAGGTGAGAAAACGTTCTATCACTGCTCCGTCTGACACTCGAACATATCTAAGTACAAGAGTCAGTTGGTCAATGTGAGAAATATCTTTTGTCGAATCAACACTCATAGAGAAGTATTTGGATTGCTGAATTTCTTTCACAATAAATTGCCGAACCTACTTTCTCATTATTTTTATAATATCATCGCAAATTGTTGAAGACAAATAGGAATTTTTCCCTCGACCCTCATTGCCGTATTTGGATAAATGAGAGCTTAAAAAAAGGTCGTACTCCGCTATCAACTCTAAAATTCCCAAATAGCTGTCATTATGTTGGTCACCCAGAAGTTCTGTATCACCACGGAAAGCAAGTCCACGTGATGATAGGAATTTGATCACTGACACCACTCTCTGAAGAACTTGTGTCCAATATTCCTGTTCTTTATTTACCTGCATTTCAAAGAACTGTTTATTACACCACGACTGCGTCTCCAACTGATCAGTATCTGTACACACGTCCGATGTGCTACACTATGTTCATGTATTTTCATTCGTTGCGATGCATTTTTCCAGTCAGAAGATCCCTCTGAAAACTGATATTTGCATTTTTGTGTTTCACCAAATAAGACTCATGGGAAACAGTACACATTTCCTGTGCAAGTAGAGTACATAAGCCATTATCTCTTGATTTGTTCGCCACTAACGTGTTTCCGATATACCATGTGGCGAGAAAACTTTCTATTATAATCTTCGTACTGTCTGCTTGAAGCCAAAAATCACAGTGAAAGTGCTGACACTTCGCGGGGTCTCTCAGCAATAATCCTGCACTACGTGGGTAATAGATCGCCACCACCCAATGTCACTTCGATATTCTGGTCCCAGATTTGTAATATTATTAGGAAATAACTGAACTTCCAACTTCAATTTCACTTGGTAACTCGACAACAATGCGCTCAGGTGCAAAAAATATTCAAATGTTTGTAAATCTATCGGACTCAACAGCTTGGTCATTAGTCCGTAGCTTACAAACTACTTGCGGTGGCAGAGAGGACTGCGGTGCGTCAGTCACGGTCTGCACGGCCACTACGGTCGGGGGTTCGAATCCCCCCTCGGGCATGGATATTTGTGCCGTCCTTAGTGTTAGGTAGTTCATAAGTAGTTTGTAAGTTTAGGGACTGATGACACCGTAGTTAAGTCCCATAACCTGTACAAACATTAGAACATTTTTTACAAACTACTTAAACTAAGGTAAACTAACTTAAGGACAACACAAACACCAATGCCCGAGGGGCGACTCGAAACCTGACGGCGAACGGCCGCGCGTACCGCAGCACGGCGGTCAGGTGAAGGATCTAAGACCATTACATCAATGGCGGGCGTAGACGTAGTTGAAGAGAATTCGAGTTCATCTTCTGTTGACTTATGCGTAAAACCAAGTCGGTAAAAGCTGCTTGTTTTTCTTATTTGCTCGCGGTCTTTCTGTGCAACTTCTTGTTACTTTTTTCTTTTCTCTGCACCACTTTGGTATCGCTTTCTTTCTGGCGCTGACATTGTGCATCTAGTAAAAGAGCAGACAAATACATATTAAGTACTTGTTTAAAATTTTGAGATCTTGGTCGAAATTAGGAAACTACTGAATATTATTTACTACTTGCTATCTCTGCTCTGAAATACTTTTTCAAGGCACAATAAATTGCCTCAACAATATTTTGAATTTTGTTTGGTATTTTAAACTGAAAAGCATGAGATATTAGTTGGAACTCGATTTACTCTGTACATAAAATTATGTTTATAAAGAGTGCTAGAATCTCATGTGATACCACTCATAAGAATATAGTAGTCTGTATTTGAACATTAACAACATGCATTTTTTGCTAATACAGACGTTGTAAGACACTATGTCAACATAGTTTTTAATCCAAATAGAGGGCGCTATATCTGTAGCAACTGATATTCGCTAGCAGTGTCACATGAGTTTCACTTAACACTGTTAACGAGTGCTTTGTCTATCTAAAATCAGTAGTGAACATCATACGCTCAGACAAAAATTTATTGCTCTAGTACTTTTTATAATGTTACTACGGTTTGTAAATTTTCTACGTAAATCTCTATAGAGAAAAATTATTCTCAATCAGAAATATTTAAGAATACTTTCTGTTTGTAGACGATGATGATATGCTGTACTTAAACATCGAGACTAATCCACTAGAAAGAAATAGTGTAGCATAACCAACCAAAACTGTACATATCTTTTGAGCAAAAAAAAAAAAAAAAAAAAAAAAATAAAATAAAATAAAATAAAATAAAATAAAATAAAATAAAATAAAATTTGCTTTTAATCAAGGTGAACAAACTGATAAGAGGAGAAAATTTTACAGTTTCTTACCTGTGGTAGTTGTTTTCGTTGCATTGCGTTGATTCGTCAGCGAGGATACTGTGTGCATTGTCACTATGACGAAGTTGTCTTAATATGTATATGTTACTAGGTTGATGGATTGAATATCCTAACTGACACGTTTGCGCAGACCTTATTCGAAACAAACACAACTTGAATGATCACATAGACAGCCTGAAGACTATATAATGTTTCGCATTTCCGGATTCCCACTATTCAAGCGTTAAGAATTACCGTTCCCAACGATTTAGCTGCGTTGTTTCCAAATCCCAGTTTTCTGTTTTAGCCTCTTCAATACATGCTGGAATGTACCCCTAGGCCAGTCTCCAGGTATTTTTAGGTCCAAAAAAATTGCAGTCATCTGTGAACAGAACCCGGCCCACTCGTTACGATTCCAATCCTGTTGTTCCTCCACCCAGTGTCTGTGGGCTAAACGGTGTCATGGTTTTAATGGGACTTACGCCATAGGCCTCCGTGCGTAGAGGCCACGTTTCCGATGGCGGTTTCGGAATGTTTTTGTTGATATTGCGCCTGCTGTTGCTGCCCGGAGAGTCCGTTGCAGCTGAGTTGCATTCAGTCTCCTGCCTGGACGGGTTGTTAACCAGAGATAACGATCATCTGTTGCTGATGTTACCCGTGGACGACCTTGGCCTAGCTATCTTTTAATGGTTCCTGTTGTCTGAAATCGCATCCAGTTCCTGAAAATTACACTTTTGGACACTACAATAGTTGCAACCACCTTCCTTTGTGTCTATCCCTCTTCCAACCTCTCTATTGCTATCCATGCCATAGCTTCGGGTAAGTCACTTAGTTGTTGCATTGCACTACCTGCTCACTACACTGTCTGAACCCAACTGCTTGCGTAATTCTTTGGTAAACACAAGTCTACATCTACATACATACTCCGCAATCCATTCAAAGTTGCGTGACGGAGGCTCCATTTCATTTTTATTAAAAAAGAGGGACATTTTAAAAATATCAGGAAAAAACCTGGGACAATTAAGGAAACAAACAGTACACAATTTTTACCTTTACAACGTACACTAAAATGTTCCAAAATCAATGTTTACATTTCTTCTGATGCACTGTTACTATACTTTTCACTTTTATGTATTTTATCGAGAAGTGCATTTTCTTTTCACATTGTCTCATGAAATCCAGCATATGATACACCATTAAAGTGTCTTTTGACAGTAAGGCTATCATGTCTTGCTGTGAGCGAGTAGCCTACACTTATGTATTCAGTTTAGCAAACTCACAGAATGATTTGAGAGATTCCACCCTAACTGTATGTATGTGAAAGTACTGGTAGATTGGTAATATTCAGAACAGAAAGTTTGATAACAAGTGGTACAGGCAGCGCTTCGTACCGTATTTATTTGCGCAATTAATTGAACATTATAAACAGCTGATTAAATATACTTTAGCGAAGCGTAACCACAAAAACGGGTCATTACAGGGAAGGAAAAAAAAAAAACGGGACTGTCTCGGGAAAAACGGACGAATGGACACCCTAATCTAGTACAACTATAAGTTACTTGCTTTCCCGTTCCACTCTCGTGTAGAACGAGGAAAAATGAATACTTGTATGCATCTGTACGAGACCTAATCTCTCTGATCTTACCTATGTAGTTATTGGAGTCAATACGAACTCCCTCTGCAGCAACTTTATTACCACTTACTCGTTAGCCGTTATGTAGTTTCCGCTCCGTAGAAACGAAAAAAAGTCGTCGGAAGTTCATTCTGCTGATGACAATACTTCAGGAACCTGATATTTCACCTGATCCTTTAATTGTTTAGAGCAGTGTATTTATCTGGTATATTGCCAGTATTAAGGCTAGTCTACACGACGACACTAGGCTGCGACACTCGTTTCATGAAATGAATTGCGCGCAACTGCTTTCGTGTGTGTCTGTAGACACGGCGCCAATTCTATACACTTCAGTTTCGTTGTTTTGCGAGTGCCGTAGTCGCCGTAGAATGAAAGTTTTGGTAGCTGTAAGAGCTGTGGCGGAGCTCTTGCTTCTGTGTGAAGTCACTGCATAAGACTAAACATGAAAAGTGTTTGGGTTTGTGACTGGATTAAAAAAAGACGTCAGCTCGGTTGCTCAGCGAGCTTGCCGAAAGAAATTGTAATTGTAATTGAAGACCCTAGTAGAATGTCACCAGAGCAGGTTACGTTCCTTTTAAACAGAGTTAGTAATGCAATAAAGAAACAAGATACTGGTATGCGTGAAGCATTGTTACCAGAACTGAAGTTACAAATTGCATTACGTTTATTGTCAAGTAGATATTCGCCTCTACAGTTCCTGTACCGTGTTCCCAAATCCACAATTTACGTTTGTATAGCTTATGGGAGTTAACTACGGGGTCATCAGTCCCTAAACTTACAAACTACTTATGAAGTAGCTTACACTAAGGACGGCACAAATATCCATGCCCGAGGGGGGATTTGAATCCCCGACCGTAGTGGCCGTGACTGGCGCGCCGCAGTCCCCTCGGCCACCGCGGCTGGCAATTCACAATTGCCAGAGTTCGTTTGTATAGGTATTTGGAATTGAATGTATTTTAGTGTGCAATTCACTAATCGTCAACCCATCAATATTTAATTCAAGAATAATTGCTTCAAGAGCACTAACACACCGCTGCTTAAAATCGCACAAACGCCTATGCGTCGCATATATGTTCAAAAACTGAATTATTTCTTCTGTTCCCCCCTTTATGTTGTGTTTTGTTCTGTATTGGTTATAATCTTACCTAAAAACACGCGCAATCAGTTTCTCCAAAGTTGGAATGTGCCGAAACTATTTAGTTTCGCACAACGAGTTGCGCGAACGTCTGCCGCGCATGCGCACTGGCCAGTAGCGCAGTTTCGTGAAACGTAGTGTCATCGTGTAAACTAGCCTGGTTGTTACCATTCAGCTACAGCCTAGATTTGTTTCTTCCAAGATAAACACAAACGGGAGAAGTGGAATTGTGACGCGGTGTTTACGCTGTGGAGCGTGTGGGTGGGACGCTGGTGAGTTGCGTCGCCCGGCGTGTTTCCTAATGTCAGCGCGCGGCCGTGCAGTGTGAGGAGTGGCGACGGAAGCTCGTTAGCCTAGTTGTGGCCACGTCAGCGCAGCACGCAGTGGGCGCGCCCGCCGATGCTGAGGCACGCATGCGCAGACGCGCAGGCACGAGGCCGGGCTGCGGCGTGCCGTGGTCAGGGACCGCAGCCCGCGACCTGTCTCACCTCGCCACAAAAACACTCGCCGCGCAGGGCAGCGCCGTCGCACGGCCGACGACGCCCAACCCGAGCGGTGAGGCGAGTCTGCTCGCGCACAGCTTTGTACTCTCTTGCCCCTGCCCTTCACTAGACAGGCCATTTCCTAAGACCTTATAGCCACGAACAGGCCTGACCTTATTAACGATGTCTGTGTAGAGACAGGAATTAGTGATCATGATATCGTCATATCGTCGATGGTGACCAAAGTTCATAAACCAATCAAGACGGCAAGGAGCGTGTTTTTGTTGGGAAGAGCCGATAAGCAAATGTTAGAATCGCACTTAGAAAATGAATGGGCATCGTTTAATTCCGGGACTATGGATGTAGAGGAATTGTGGACCAAGTTTAAGTGCATTGTTAATAAAGGGTTAGAGAAATATGTGCCAGTAAAGACGATTAAGGACGGAAAAGATCCACCGTGGTGTAATAATAATGTTAGAAAGCTGCTAAGAAAGCAAAGACTGTTGCACTATCGATTCAAAAAAGAACACGCAAATGATGACAGGCAAAAGTTGGTAGAGATTCGTGCGTCTATAAAAAGATCGATGCGCGAAGCATACAATAATTACCACAGCCATACCTTACCAAAAGATCTTTCCGAGTACCCGAAAAAGTTCTGGTCCTATGTAAAATCGATAAGCAGTTCAAAGAACACTGTCCAGTCACTCGTTGATCATTCCGGGGCAGTAATAGAAGAAATCAAACGGAAAGCTGAAGTTCTAAATTTAACCTTTAAGAAATCTTTCACGCAGGAGGACCGCACAAATGTACCATCATTTGATCAACGTACTAATTCCGAAATGGAGGACATAGTAAAAGGTATTTCCGGTGTAGAGAAGCAGCTGAGAGAGCTAAATACGAAAAAGTTCTGCTGGTCCGCATGGAATACCAATTCGGTTTTACAAAGAGTATTCTGCGACATTGGCCCCCCTACTTAGCTTGCGTTTATCGCGAATCTTTAATTCAGCACAAAGTTCATAGTGATTGGAAAAAAGCATTATAAGAAAGCATTTATAAGAAAGGAAAGAGAACTGACACACACTATTACAGGCCAATATCGTTGACATCAGTTTCCTGTAGCATTTTGGTGCATATTTTCTGTTAGAATATAGTAAATTTCCTGGGAACGGAAAAGCTTCTTTCTATGAATCAGCAAGGGTTCAGGAAACATCGTTCATGTGAAACTCAGCTTGCCCTTTTCTCAAATGACATCTTGCGAGCCATGGATGAAGGGCAACAGACGGATAGTGTTTTTCTCGACTTCAAAAAGGCGTTCGACGCGGTGCCACACTGAAGACTGCCAACGAAGATACGAGCTTATGGGATAGGTTCACAGATTTGTGACTGGTTGGAAGACTTCCTAAGTAATAGAACGCAGTACGTTGTCCTCGACGGCGAGTGTTCATCAGAGACGAGTGTATCGTCAGGCGTGCCCCAGGGGACTGTGATAGGACCGCTATTATTTCCAATCTATATAAATGATCTGATGGACAGAGGAAGTTGTAATTTGCGGCTGTTTGCTGATCATGATGTGGTGTATGGGAGGGTGTCGTCTTTAACTGACTGTAATAGCATACAGGATAACTTAGACAAAATTTCTAGTTGGTGCGAAGAATGACAGCTAGCTCTCAATGGTGGATTGCGGAGTATGTAAGTTAATGTAGATGAACCAAATGAAAAAGAAAATTCCGGAGGGATAATAGTCCCCCATTCGGATCTCTGAGCGGGGACTACTCGGGACCATATCGTCATCAAGAAAAACAAAACAAGCGTTCTACAGATCGGAGCGTGGAATGTTCTAACCCTTAATCGGGTAGGTAAGTTAGTAAATTTGAAAAGAGAAATTGACAGGTTAAAGTTAGATATGTTGGGGATTAGTGAAGTTCGGCGGCAGGGTGAACATAATTTCTGGTCAAGTGAGTGTTGTTGTTGTGGTCTTCAGTCAGGAGACTGGTTTGATGCAGCTCTCCACAATATACTATCCTGAGCAAGCCTCTTCAACTCCACATAAGAATGGCAACCTGCATCTGCCTGAATCTGTTTACTGTATCCATGATGTGCTGTATGGGAGGGTCTCGTCTTTAACTGATTGTAATAGCATACATGATGACTTAGACAAAATTTCTAGTAGGTACAAAGGATGGCAGCTAGCTCTCAATGTAGAAAACAGTAAGGTGATGCGCATGAGTAGGAAAAACAAACCCATAATGTTCGAATACAGCATTAGTAGTGAGCTTCTTGATGCAGTCACGTCGTTCAAATATCTAGGCGTAACATTGCAGAGCTATATGAAATGGTACGAACATGTAAGGGTAGTTGTGAGTAAGGCGGACAGCCGACTTCGGTTTATTGGGAGAATTTTGGGAATATGTACTTAATCTGTAAAGGAAACCGCGTATAAAACTCTTGTACGGCCACGTATTGAGTATTGCTAAAGTGCTTGGGACCCGCAGCAGATCAGTTTGAAGGAAGACATAGAGGCGGTTCAGAGGCGAGCAGCTAGATTTGTTACCGGTAGGTTCGACCAATGCGCGAATGTCACAGAAATGCTCCGGCAACTCAATTGGGCATCGCTGGAGGAAAGAAGACGTTCTTTTCGTGAATTTCTGTTGAGGAAATTTAAAGGGTCGGAATTTGAAGCTGAGTGTAGTACGATCTTTCTGCCGCCTACTTACATTTCGCGTAGTGATCACAAAGATAAGAGAAATTAGGGCTCGTACGGAGGCATATAGGCATTCTTTTTTTCCTCGATCTATTTGGGAGTGGAATAGGAAAGGAAATGCCTAGTAGTGGTACAGTGTACCCTCCGCCACGCACCTTACGGTGGACTGCGAAGTATGTATGTAGATATAAATGTAGAGTGCATTAATATAACAGGACATAGAAGGCGCTCCACTCAACAATTAGGGAACCTGGGGTCTTGCAAACTAGCTTAAGCAGATATTAAGAAAACAATCACGTTAGTCTGTACTTTATGTACATTCCAGTTAATTGTAGATACTATTAGTAACACAATATACATACCATTTGCACCGTCATCATTATCATCATCGTCGTCATCATTTCATAAACCTCATCCAATTCGAGTTTCCCGAGTCTGGTGTACATTTTCTGTCCCAGGATGTCTTCCGAATTGTGTCCTCTCTCTTCCCCATCTGATCTTACTGTGTCTATCCTGTGTTTTCTTGGTCTTCCCCGCGGTATTCTTCCTACGAGGTTCAGGTTGAAATATTTTTACCAGTTCTCATTGTTCATTCTCATTAAGTGTCCATATCAATGGTGCGACCTAGATAAATTGAAGGAACCTGAAGTTCTTGAGAATTTCAGAGGGACCTTGAAGCAACAATTGACAGAAACGGGGAAATAAAACAGTAGGTGAGGAATGGGTAATATTGAGATATGGAATAGTGAAGACAGCAGAGGACGAAATAGGTAGAAAGGCAAGATCTATAAATATCCTTTGTTATCACAGGAAATACTAAATTTAAAAGGATAAAAATGTAGTCTTCGTCGCAAAATTAAAATCATTTAATCTGGTTTCGGCAATAACTATGATTGCCTTCATCAGAAATTAAAAAACACATAGTAAAAGTTACAACTCAGCTGCAAAGCTCACGTCACAAAATTTAAAACATTTTTTTTTTTTAGGAAAAGCTAGCCACTGTGGGCTGCACGCCTGATGGGAAGCATCAGTCTGATGCTAAAATTAAACAGGCAAAATGGAGAAATGAGATCGACAGGAGGTGCAAAATAGCTAAGCAGGAGTGGCTAGAAGGAAAATGCAAGTCAATAGAAAAATGTTTCAACACGGTAAAAATAGATACCGCATACAGGAAAAAGAAAGATACATTGGGAGACAAGAAAAATAGTGTATGAATATAAAGAACTTAGATGGAAAACCAGTTCTCAGCAAAGAAGTGAAAGCTGGAAGGTGGAAAGAGTATATGGAGTGGCACTTCAAAAGAAATGAACTTAGAGACAATATTGTAGGAAGCGAACAGGAAGTAAATGAAGATGAAATAGGAGATATTATACTGAGAGATGAATTTAACAGAGCCCTGAAACACCTATTTCAGAACGAGGCTCCTGAAGTAGATGACATTTTCTCAGAACTACTGAAGTCTCTGGGAGAGCCAGTCATGACAAAAGTATTTCACCTTGTGTGTAATGATGGGAAGGCTGGTAGATGCTGATGTTGGGAAGATCAGTTCGAATTCAGGAGAAATGTGGAACACGGGAGGCAATAGTCACCTTACGACTTATGTTAAAAGAAAGATTAAGGGAAGACACACCTACATTTCTAGATTTTGTAAGATTTGTAGGGAGCTTTTGACATTGTTGACTGGAGTACACTCTTTAAAATTCTGAAGTGAGGAGGGGTAAAATATAGGGAACGGAAAGTTATCTACAACTTGTACATTAACCAAACAGCTGTTATTAGAATTGAAGGGCATGAAAGGGCCGCAGTGGTTGGGAAGGGAGTAAATCAGTGCTGGAGTTTTACTCCAATGTTATTCAATTTGTACATCGAGCAAACTGTGAAGGAAAGCAAAGAGAAATCTGGAGAAGTAATTAAGGCTCAGAGTGAAGAAATAAAAACATTTCGTTTATCTGACGACACTGTAATTCTGTGGGAGACAGCAAATGACTTGGAAGAGCAATTGAACGGAATGTACAGTGTGTTGAAAGGAGCGTATAAGAGGAATATTAACAAGAGTAAAACAAGGGTAATGGAATGAAGTCTTAAAAAATCAGGCGATGCTGAAGGAATTCGATTAGGTAACGAAACAATGGAGGAGGTAGATGAGTTTTGTTACTTGGGCAGTAAAATAACACACGATAGTCGCAGTTAAGAGGTTATAAAATGCAGAATGGCAATGGAAAGAAAAGCGTTTTTGAAAAATAGAAATTTGTTAAATTCTAATATTTTGTGTGGAGTGTTGATTCGTACAGGAGTGAAACTTGGACGATAAATTTTTCAGACGTGAAGAGGATGGGATAGAGGCTTTTGAAATGTATACTACAGAGTAATGCTGAAGATTAGGTGGGTGGATCGCGTAACTAATGAGGAGGTACTGAACAGAATTGGGGAGAAAAGGAATTTGTGGCATACCTTGCCTAAAAGAAGGGATCGATTGGTATGACACATTCTTAAACATCGAGGAATCGAATTTAGCATTGAAGTGTGTGGGGTAAAAATCTCAAACCAAGAGACGAATATACTAAGCAGATTCAGGTGAATGTGGGTTGCATTGTTATGAGATGGAGGCTTGCTCAGGATAGAGTAGGGAGTAGAGCTGCATCACACCAGTCTGCGGACTGAAAACTACAACAAAAACAGGATCCCTTGATGACATTGCTGTCTTCAGTGAAAGCGAAGAAGTAGTACAAGAGCTGTTGAATGCAATAAACAGTGACTACGGAATATTGTTTGGGAGTAAACCGCAACAATACAAAAATAAAAATGAAAATAGAATGATATGTAACATCAAAATCTGTGATCACGACGTAGATGAAGTTTAAGAATTCTTGTATTTTGGAAATGATTCATGAAGGACCAAGCAAGGACCGCATGAAAAGTAGCCTGGCCCAGGCCAAGAGGAGAGGCATTGCCAAGAGGGCATGCGTGGCCATGAAGGCACTGTTTGCTGAGGATCTACGTTTGGAGCATAGGTTTGTCATCATCATCATCATCTACATATTCGGGTTATATGTGATTACCTGTTCCGAAACCAATCAATATAAATCTGGTTGAACATTTCGTGATCATCCTGTTCTTCTACCATTCGCTTTGTGGGAATATCCGTCTCCGTAGCTCAGCGGTAGCGTCGCTGACTATCACGCAGGAGGCCCGGGTTCGATTCCCGGCAGGGGACTGGGTGTTCTGTGTTGTCCTAATCGTCATCATCTCATCATCATTGGCACGTAAGTCGCCCACGCGGCGTCAAATAAAAAGACGTACACTAAGGCAGCCGAACAAACCCGCGAGGGTTCTCCCGGCCAAGAAAGCCATACGCTCATTTCATTTCATTTGTAGGAATACGTTTTCTGTGGTATTCTGCTTTGCTCCACGTGGTATATGGTCGTGTCTTTCCTCTCTACAGTGTTGGTTCCTCTCTGCTTCTCCTACAACTCGGAGCCCCTCTCTTATCTCACTTCAGCGGCGGAGCGGCCGAGCGCATTGAGGCGCTATGCTACGATGCGCGAGGCCGTTCACCGTAGGAGGTTCGAATCACCCTTCGGGCTTCGATGTTTGTTCCGTCTTTAGTATAAGCTAGTTCATAAGTAGTTTGTAAGTTTAGGGACTAATGACCCCGTAGTTAAGTCCCTTAAGCCTTACAAACACTTGAACATCTTATCTCACTATTCCTTTTTTATCTTCTAATCTGTATCCTGTCGCAGGTATTACAAGTCTCATATCTGCTACTTCAACTATCTGTAATTGTTTGTTCTTTATACTCCATAATTCGAACCCATATAGTAATAAAGGGACGACCAAAGTATTATAAAATTGGAGTAAGTCTCTCTCCCGGTTTTATTCACGAGCGTCTCTTAATTGTAACTAATACGTACAAGTACCTTTGTAGCTTATTTTCAGGCTCATTCTCATCAGACCAAACTGCGTGGTCATCAAAATGTTCAAATATTTGTATAGTCTATGGGACTTAATTACGGGGTCATCAGTCCCTAAACTTACAAACTACTTATGAACTAGCTAAGACTAAGGACGGCACAAATATCCATGCCCGAGGGGGGATTCGAACCCCCGACCGTAGTGGCCGTGCAGACCGTGACTGGAGCGCCTTAGTCTCCTCGGCCACTGCGGCCGGCTGCGTGGTCATCAGTCCGTAGCTTACATACTACTTAAATTAAGGTAAACTAACCTAAGGACAACACACACACCCATGCCCAAGGGAGGACTCGAACCTTCGATGACGAGCAACCGCGCATCAGGTATTTCAGAGCCCACGTAGTTGAATAAATGGACTTGTTGGAATATATTACTCTATTTTATGATTTTATCTCTAAGATGTTCTTTTCTTCGAAAGGCCGTAACTTTCTTTTTCCACCCATGTTGTTGTCACTGGCATATTTGCGTGTTCGACACACTAACCTTGCTGTACCTATTAGCGTTTCGGTCTTTGGGTTTTAACCAGTGCTCTGGATTTATTTAATTTTTTTTGTATACGCGAACATTTGGGGCACATGGCGTGAATAATTGACATAACAAAATCGACAAGTCATCACCTCAATTATAAAGGCAGTATCTACTGCAAACAAGACTGCATGTGAAAACTTCTGTCCACCTGGGTACTGTCTGTCGTGTACTTCACACAACAGCACTGAAACATAACGCTGCTTCTTGTTAGTTTTCATATGTTTTAAGTAGACTCCGTCCAATTGGTCTTCTTGAATTTATGTAGGTCTTTTTATAACTTGTTTTTGAAACCCTGTCTATATCAATCATCTGATTTCCCCCCCCCCCCCCCAGGGGGCCCACAGTTCTTTTGTGGGTACGTGTGTGGCGCGCACGGGGCCCCGAGCCGGAGCAGCCTTTCTTCTGCCCCAGGCTGCTTCACTTTCCCTCCCGGTTTATGCCTTCGCCCGGAGACGGGCGTATTTCACGAGTTCAGGTGCTTTCTTGTTGTCGTTTCTCTTCTTCCTTGGTTCCTTCCTTTCTTACCCTTTGTTTCTGTCTCTCTCTCCTTGTCCTCTCCTCGCCTTCTTCTTCTCATTAGTCTCCGCCTCGGCGTTTGAGACACCTTTCCTTCTTTCTCTTCACTTCCTCTGTTCTTCTTCTTTCCTCCCTGTGCGTGTCTGAAGGCCGACCCACGCATTATCATGCGTAGCAGGTGACGGGGGTAACGCGTAATTCCCCGCCCCGGGTAGACAAGTAGGGCACGTACGTACCCCCTGGTAAAGGCCAGGCCCAGGGAGGGGTGATTACCCGAGCTGGTACCTTCCGAACATGCCAATTGGTCCCTCCGTCAGTTCTCGGGAGGTGTGACCTGAGGTGTGAACAATCACCTAAGGCGGGTAAGCCCTCGGAGAGGGCCCCCACTAGGAAGGAGCGCGCCATCGGAGACGCCGGTAATCACGGGGGACACTTCCGCAATGACTTCCTTCTCTTCTTCACTGACATTGACCCAGAAACGTAAGATAGACTCGCCTCAGCAAAAGAAGACTCTGCCTAATTTGCCGAAATTTCTTGTTGTGTCGCGCACCGACGGAAAAGACTTCAATTCTGTCAATCCTTTCGTTATACAGAAAGGTGTTGATGCAATTGCTGGCCCTGTTAAAACCTGTTCGCGTCAGCGCAATGGCTCATTGTTGCTGGAAGTGGACAGTGCTTTCCAAGCCCAGAAACTTATCCGGACTACGTTATTGCACACGTTTCCAGTCAAAGTAGAAGCGCACCGCACACTCAACTCGTCACGTGGGGTAGTTTTTACGAGATCCCTTGACGGGTTGTCTGATGACGACATCCGGTCCTATATGTCCGATCAGGGTGTGACAGCCGTCCACAGGGTGATGAAAAAGGTAGATAACCAGCTGACACCGACTCGTACTGTGTTTTTGACATTCGACAGAGTTGACCTCCCGTCGAAGGTCAAAGCAGGGTACGAAGTTATCTCAGTCCGCCCTTATATTCCAAACCCAACGCGCTGCTACCAATGCCACAGGTACAACCATACCCGTGAACATTGCCCACATGCAGCAAAATGTGTCACTTGTGGTAGGGACGCCCATGAGGGGGATTGCCCACCTCCGTCCCCTCACTGCCTTAACTGCAACGGCGACCATGCGGCTTCCTCTCGCGACTGCCCTGTCTATAAGGATGAAAAAATCATTCAGCAAATTCGGGTTACGGAGAAGGTATCGACATCTGCCGCTCGTAAGTTGATGGCGAGTCGAAAGCCCACTGTCCTCCCAGCGGGTACATACAGTAAGGTACTCACCTCACCTCGACCTACCAAAGATTCCAGTACCCAGACATGTGATTTCACTTTCGCTGACACAGTTGTGCGATCCGCCAGCCCGAAGATTGCCCGTTCCACGTCCCCGCTTCCTCCTGCTGCTTGTAAGGTACAGTCTTCGTCAACATCTAGTAAACCGCGGGCACCTACACAAGATGCCCGGACCTTGAAAAAGGAACCCGTCCGTGAGGATTTTCTGCGTTCTCAGGCTTCCCAACCGTCAACTGCCTCTTCCCGCCGTCACTCTTCCAGAAGAGCTGACAAGAAAAAGAGTTCCTCTCCTTCCCCGCCGAGGCGTGACCCATCTGTCGCGCCGTCCAACAGTTGCCGGCCTCGGCCGTCTTCTGTTTCACCGGGACGCTCCGTTTGCCGGGCGCCCGGCCCTTTACCGGCGGTGGAAACTGCCCCTCCTGATCAACTCAGGGAGGTGGCAGGCGCGTCGGTCGAACCAATGGAACATGACCCTTTGCCCCCAGACAGCGATAGCAGTGCTCCCTCGAAATCCGGTCCTCAGCGGCCGTCGAGGTGACCCCGCTCGCTACTTGGTTTTTATCCTTATTTCTTCTCTCATTTTTATCATGGCGCTCCTTCAATGGAACATTCGCGGCATTCGTTCTAATCGGGAGGAGTTAAAATTACTCCTTCGATTGCACTGCCCGCTTCTCGTCTGCCTCCAGGAAACTAAGTTGCGTCCACGTGATCGTGCAGACTTTCCACACTACACCTCTGTGCGGTTCGACCTGCCACCCGTGGAAGGTGTCCCAGCCCATGGAGGGGTTCTGATGCTCCTTCGAGACGACGTCTATTTCCATCCCATTTCCTTGCACACTCACCTACAGGCAGTTGCCGTCCGCATCACCTTATCCACATTTACCTTCTCCCTCTGTAATATATATTCGCCATCGTCATCTGCCCTTACTAGGGCAGATGTGCTAAACCTTGTTGACCAGCTCCCTTCACCTTTCGTGTTGGTAGGCGACTTTAATGCCCACCACCCCCTATGGGGCTCTCCGGCACCTTGTCCGAGAGGCTCCCTTTTGGTGGACCTTCTCCAACACCTCGATCTTGTCTGCCTCAACACCGGTGCACCGACCTTCCTTTCTGACACAACACACACTTATTCCCATATAGACCTCACAATATGCACTCCTCAGCTTGCCGGTCGGTTTGAGTGGTATGCACTTTCTGACACGTACTCGAGTGACCATTTCCCTTGTATCATCCACTTCCTACATCACTCCCCATCTCCACGTCCCACCAGTTGGAACATTTCTAAAGCCGACTGGGGGCTTTATTCTTCCATGGCTGTTTTTCACAATCAGCATTTTCCCAACTGTGACAGTCAGGTCGAATACCTCACAGAGGTTATTCTCACTGCTGCTGAACGTTCCATACCTCGTACATCCTCTTCTCCACGTCGTGTGCAGGTCCCTTGGTGGACTGCAGCCTGCCGCGACGCGCTTCGAGCCCGACGTCGTGCCTTACGCACCTTCCGCCGCCACCCAACTTTGGAGAATTGCATCAATTACAAACGTATGAGAGCGCAGTGCCGTCGTATCATAAACGACAGCAAGAAAGCTTGCTGGACAGCTTTTACTAGTTCTTTTAACCGTTTTACTCCCTCCACGGTTGTCTGGGGTGGCCTACGCCGTTTGTCCGGCATCAAGGTCCACTCCCCGATTCCTGGCCTGACCGTGGAGAACGCGGTCCTCGTGGACCCAGCTGATGTTTCAAACGCATTGGGTCGTTTCTTTGCGGAGGTTTCGAGCTCTGCCCATTACCACCCTGCCTTTCTCCCTCGCAAACAGGTAGAGGAGGCACGGCCGCCTTCTTTCCGCTCTTTTAATCGTGAAAACTATAACGTCGCCTTCACCATGCAGGAGCTAGACCGTGCTCTCGCCCTGTCCCGGTCCTCTGCTCCCGGGCCCGATTCCATTCATATTGAGATGCTGAAGAACCTCTCTCCTGCGGGCAAGTGCTTTCTTCTTAGTACCTACAATCGCATATGGACTGAAGGTCATGTTCCGACAAGTTGGCGTGAGGCCATTGTTGTCCCCATCCCCAAACCAGGGAAGGACAAACACCTTCCTTCCAGTTATCGTCCCATTTCTCTGACGAGCTGCGTCTGTAAGGTGATGGAACGCATGGTTAACGCTCGGTTGGTCTGGCTCCTCGAATCTCGCCGCCTCCTGACTAATATACAATGCGGTTTTCGTCGACACCGCTCTGCTGCTGACCACCTCGTTACGTTGTCGACCTTCATTATGAACAACTTTCTAAAGAAGCGTCAAACAGTAGCCGTGTTCTTCGACTTGGAGAAGGCATACGATACCTGTTGGAGGGCGGGTATTCTCCGCACATTACACACATGGGGCCTTCGGGGCCGCCTTCCTCTTTTCATTCAAGCGTTTTTGGCGGATCGCAAGTTCCGGGTACGGGTGGGCTCTGTTTTGTCAGATACCTTTTGCCAGGAGAATGGGGTACCACAGGGCTCCGTCTTGAGTGTGGCGCTCTTTGCCATTGCAATCAATCCGATCGTGGACTGCCTTTCAGCCGACGTCTCCGGATCTCTTTTTGTTGACGATTTCGCAATTTATTGTAGCGCCCAGCGGACGTGTCTCTTGGAGCGTTCTCTCCAACGCTGTCTTGACCGTCTATATTCCTGGAGCATCGCAAACGGCTTCCGATTCTCCACTGAGAAAACTGTGTGTATCAATTTTTGGAGATACAAGGAATTTCTTCCACCTTCTCTACGTCTCGGCCCTGTTGCTCTCCCTTTCGTGGAGACTACGAAATTCTTGGGACTCATGTTGGATCGGAAACTTTGCTGGTCCACACACGTGTCCTACCTGGCTGCCCGTTGTGCCCGATCCCTTAACGTTCTTCGTGTCCTCAGTGGCACGTCATGGGGAGCGGATCGTACCGTCCTGCTTCACCTTTACCAGGCCATTGTTCAGTCGAAGCTCGACTATGGAAGCCTTGTGTACTCTTCAGCACGGCCGTCGATTCTCCGCCGTCTCAACTCTATCCACCATCGTGGATTACGTCTGGCGACCGGTGCATTTTATACCAGCCCTGTTGAAAGTCTGTATGCCGAGGCTGCTGTATTACCCTTGACCACTCGACGTGACATACTCTTGTGTCGGTATGCATGCCGCCTACGGTCGATGCCCAACCATCCCTCTTACAGATTGTTTTTTGACGACTCACTCGATCGCCGATATCAGTTGTCTGCGATTGCCTTGCTTCCACCGGGAGTTCGGTTTCGCCGCCTGCTACAGCGGCTCGATTTTACCCTTCCTTCCACCCTTCGGTTGAGCGAAAGCCCATTGCCACCGTGGCATCAGGCCCAGGTTCACACACACCTCGAACTTAGTTCGCTCCCCAAGGAGAGCACTCCGGATTTGGTATACCGCTCGAGGCTTGTCGAACTCCGTTCGCGGTTCGATAATGCCGTATTTATTTACACTGATGGTTCCAAGAGCACTGCCGGTGTCGGATCTGCCTTCGTCGTCGGGGACAACCGATTCCAATACAAGCTCCCTGACCGGTGCTCGACCTTCACGGCTGAGCTTTTCGCCCTCCACCAGGCCGTTTTGTATACCTGCCGCCACCGCCAACCTTTCTATGCCATATGTTCTGACTCCCTTAGTGCCCTGCAGAGTCTTAAGGACCCTTTCTCGAACCATCCTCTCGTGTATCGGATCCAACGCTCCCTCCAGTTGCTGGCGGATGACAGCTGTCACGTTTCTTTCCTGTGGGTCCCTGGCCATGTGGGTGTGCCCGGGAATGAGGCCGCCGACACAGCAGCCAAGGCAGCAGCTCTTTTACCTCGCATGGCTACCTTTTGCGTCCCATCGGACGATGTTCAACGGGCTCTTCGCCGGAGTATCGTGTCGCAATGGCACAGTGTGTGGCTTTCACTGTACAACAATAAATTGCGAACTGTCAAACCGATCCCGACCGCTTGGAGGACATCCTCACGCCCCTCTCGGCGGGAGGAGGTCATCCTGGCTCGGTTGCGGATCGGTCATTGCCGTTTCAGCCACCGTCACTTGCTATCCGCCGAACCTGCACCGCTATGCTCCTGCGGTGAACTGTTGACAGTGCGACATGTTTTACTGACTTGTGTTAATTTTAATCATCTCCGTGTAGCCCTTCACTTTCCGTCTACTCTGGAGGAAATTTTAGCTGATGACACACGAGCAGCTGCTCGGGTTTTGCGTTTTATGAACTTGGCCAACCTATCCAAGGATATTTAACCCTTTTAATTGTCTTTTATCTTTCGTTTTTAGCCTCTTGCTGATGTTCTGACAGTCACTATTTTTTGAGATCATAGCGAATCAATGTTCTTAGCTGGGCGCTAATGACCATAGAAGTTGTGCGCCCTAAAACCACAAAAAAAAAAAAAAAAAAAAAAAAAATCTGATTTTCCAAGTAATTAACCGTCGCCGGCCGCGGTGGCCGAGGGGACTGAGGCGCTCCAGTCACGGTCTGCACGGCCACTACGGTCGGGGGTTCGAATCCCCCCTCGGGCATGTAATTTGTGCCGTCCTTAGTATTAGTTAGTTCATAAGTAGTTTGTAAGTTTAGGGACTGATGACCCCATAGTTAAGTCCCATAAGCTATACAAACATTTGATCATTTGAATTAACCGTCTCTGTCAAAATTATGCCATTGGCAAATCTCAGTGCTTTTATTTCTTCTTCAATCTTCTGTAATTTCTATTCAGAATCTATCATAGCTTTCGTTTACGGATTGCGCCTATTGCATATTGCACTTTTACTGTATGGATCTTGTACTAAAAGATGCGCTGCGGGTATTATTTCTCCTAATTTCAGACAGGAAAATTAGGAAGTTTGCATATCTACATGAATATTGTACTGTTGAGTTAGTCCCAGTTTGATTACGTACATAATGGTACGCTACGTAGAGGCTATAATTTTTCATTCCTCACATTTGTACGTCTTGTAACCATGTTTCTGAGTCCCAGCACACAGTTCGCGTTTCATAACGCAAATCTCCCAAAACCTGATCCACTCTCCTCCAGATTTATCTTTCCTGTGCAATAGATGCATTCCATGTCGGCGCTGTCTTCTTCATATATTTTGAGAAGGAAAACAGAGCTCACGGAATCCACATAAGATGATTCAAATTTAGATTGTCTAAAAGCTTCCACTGCTTTGTTCATATTTTCCTCTGCCCAACAATTTATTTTCTTCTGAAGTTCTCCTGAAAATACATTAAATCTTTTAAGGGGCCCGGTTTTAATATGGTGAAAGTAGGCAGTATCGCAAATTTGGCACCTGTAACGCGTGAGAAACATGACTGAACTACCGAAACACGCAATGATATAATGCATTTAAAAGCTACTCACAAGTTTGATTAAATATGAACTGTAAAATATCAAACTGCTTGCTTTGCATCTGCTTACGCCGTGTGTGCACAAAATATTAGATTAAAACGTAAGATATTAAGAAAAAAAATAGCTGCGAGCACGGAATGAGACTAATACTTTTGGCAACTAGCAAGGCCTTCCTTCTCTGGTACTGCCCGGGGAGGAAATACACATCAGTCCGGAATTAGTGAACAATCTGGAAATACGGCAACTTTCCATACTGCTTCGCTTTCAAGTCTTGCGACTACTGCACCTTAAATCTGGTTTTTGTTACTACTTTCAGAATTTCAAACTGTCTTCTCGAATCAGTATTGTCGAAAGCGTCCTCCAGTTCTACAAATAC
This sequence comes from Locusta migratoria, assembly GCA_026315105.1. Classification (NCBI taxonomy): domain Eukaryota; kingdom Metazoa; phylum Arthropoda; class Insecta; order Orthoptera; family Acrididae; genus Locusta; species Locusta migratoria. The sequence continues at coordinate 466,865,603 of CM048744.1, read as the reverse complement.
TATAGCTACACATAGGTTTACTGTTTTCAAGCTTTATGAAATTAGCAATGGAGTGAAAATAACCACTGGTGTTCCTTCATTTATGCGAAAAGGTAACTAATGTTCCTAGAGGCCGACTTCAACATTTTTTCTTTTTTTTTGCTAATAATTATGTTAGTATTTTGCGACGGTTATGATTGGGTAATATTCACACCTGTTAGCACCTGCCTTCTTTGGGATTGGAATTGTTGCAATTTTTGAGTCAAATGATTTCCCTAAGGGTGTCCCATGTAAATTAGATCTGTGTTATTTCATAAACGTTCGGAGATGCCATAACAAAACATAGGTGCAAGTATTCTTCCTTGTAGCTAACTCTTTTATTCTTTCGTTTAGAAGGGTGTTAAGGGAAATAATATTAATTTGAGGAGACTACTTTCTTTACAATATTCGATTGTGGAAAAAAGAAACAGTTATGAAGCATTTGTGTTCGCAGTAAAATTTCACTCAAAAACAGCCGGTAAATGTGTCAACATATCGCACTTTGTGCGGAAACAGCGCCACTTCAGTTCAAGTATTCCATGTTTATAGGGCGGTGAAGGTGAAAATTTCTTCTTCGTTGGACTTCATCCGGGACTGAAAGGATAAGTGAAACGTGTCTCAACTTAGCGTTGTGCATTTCTTCTATGAAAGTACGCTACAGCTATAAAAATAATCAGTTCTCTTGTTGACGAAACTAAAAACAATTTTGCATTATTTCAAATATTTTATATAATACTGAGGATGACTACATTTATGAGACCACAACTATTATACTTTGAACGTTATGCTTCCACCACCACATCAAGGTCAATGTTCAAATGTTTGTATAGCTTATGGGACTTAACTACGGGATCATCAGTCCCTAAGCTTACAAACTACATCAAGGTCACTGGAGACTCATTTTATAGGTACCGTCAGATGTCAGTTTTTCTTTGTTTCTTTTTCACTTTCTTCACTCGTAGCGCGGGAAGAGCCGTGCGCTTTAAGACGCCTTGCTGCAGTGTGCAGCCGTTCCCCGTCGGAGGTTCGAGTCCCCCTCGTCTCTCTCTCTCTCTCTCTCTCTCTCTCTCTCTCTCTCTCTCTCTCTCTCTCTCTCTCTCTCTCTCTCTCTGTGTGTGTGTGTGTGTGTGTGTGTGTGTGTGTGTGTGTGTGTGTTGTCCTTAGCATACGTTAGTTTAAGCAGTTTGTAAGTTTACGGACCAATGACCACTGCAGTTCAATATGTTCACAAATATTTTAAATTTTTCTCCGCTCAGAAGCGAGGTTCGAAATTTTGTCATGACGAATCATCCGCAATAAAAGTGACACTAGCGGCTTGAAGCAGAAAATTGCGAGAGAGTTCTTTATACATATTTTTCAGTGACATAAAATCAGACTGCTGTGTTTTTTTTTAGACTTGGCACGTTTTCTTTTCCGCGTGAGATTAGTAAAATTCTTGTTCACATCTGACTGAAATTAGGTAACTAGATATACGAGACATTCTTACTCTTATTTATAATTTGTGATCCGTAGCCGCGGCGGAGTGGCCAAGCCCATTGAGGCGCTATGCTACACTGCGCGGGACCGCTCCCCGTCGGGGGTTCGAATCCCCCCCTCCGGCATGAATGTTTGTGCAGTCTTTAGTATAAGGTAGTTCATAAGTAGTTTGTAAGTGTAGGGAGTGATGAACCCGTGGTTAAGTCCCGTAAACTTAAAAAACATTTTTGAACATTGTGATCCGTATTTGGTTGTCACAGCAGTTGTAAGCCATAGGGCTCGTATTCCAGTGTAGAACGGCTGAAATCTTTATGTGGCTATTAAGATATAGCTTTTCACAATTTTCCAAAAAATGTTCAAATGTATGTTAAGCTTATGGGATTTAAATGCTGGGTCATCAGTCCCTAAACATACAAACTACTTATAAACAACCTTATACTAAAGACAACATAAACATCAATGCCCGAGGGAGGATTCGAACCCCCGACGGGGAACTACCTCGCGCATCGGACCATAGCGCCTCAATGCTTTCGACCACTCCACGGTGGCCACAATTTTCCACATTCGCGTTAATGAATGTTGTTGTGATTTCTCTGAGAAGCGTACGACCAATTTTCTTTTCCATCCTTTCCCAATTCTACCTTCTCCGTATCGAATGACTTCATTGTCGACTGACGCAAAACCTATCTTCCTTCTTTCGAGTGCAGCCTTATTAGAAGTGCTCTCATTTTATAACGCACTACAAGCTTTTCATAAACGAGATGTCATAAAGCGTCATTTACCTGCAGTAAACGTGGAATAATAACTAGCAATTAGTGGGAGCTTTATTTTCCTGCTGCTAGCGAGGTGTGGACAGAGGCAGGGAAATAGTTGCATGATGAGTGTGTCGGAGCCACGTGGTACGCCCTTGACAGTGGAGAAGGCAGGCGGGCAGGACAAGCTGCCGTATTTGTCGCGTCCTCGGGTGCTGCGCGGCGCGCCTGTGGGAGATCGCCGATAATACGCGGCCCCGTGTTTAGCAACAGGCGTGGCGGGCGGGTTGCGGGTTGCGTTCTGTTTACGGGAGGGGCGGCCTTGCAGCGCAGCCACGTTTGGCGGCACCACTCATCGCCTGCCGTGCCCTGTCACTGCTTTCATCAACGCCCTGGAGTTCACCAAAAATATGTTCCTATATTTTGAATCGTGTAGGACCAAACTACTGGGTCATCGACCCCTAGACTCCGAAACAACTGAAACTTCTGCTAGGAACAACACGAACACACACACACACACACACACACACACACACACACACTCGAATCTGCGCCTGGAGTGGACGCGCAGTCCTTGACATGGCGCATAGAACCGCTTGGCCGTTCCCGTGCGCCCAGGAATTGATTATATTGCGTCATTCTTGCCTTATTTTTTTCCTTTTAGCTGACACGAAAGGCCCTGGAATTGAAGTCCAGGGAGAGGGAATAAAAACCTTCCGGTTTGCTGACGACATATTAGCCGTCCGCGGTGGCCGAGGGGACTGAGGCGCTCCAGTCATGGTCTGCACGGCCACTATGGTCGGGGGTTCGAATCCCTCCTCGGGCATGGATATTTGTGACGTCCTTAGTATTAAGTAGTTTGTAAGTTTAGGGACTGATGGCCCCGCAGTCGAGTCCCATGAGCTATACAAACATTTGAAACAAAATCAAACATTTGACGACATATTAATTCAGTCAGAGACAGCAAAGGACCTGGAAGAGCAATTAAACGGAATGGACAGTGTTTTGAAAGGGAGATATAAGATGAACAGTAACAAGAGTAAATGTAATGTCAGAAAGTCAGGCGATTCTGAAGGAATTAGAATAGGTAATGAGACAATAAAAGTAGTAGATGAGTTTTGTTATTTGGGTAGCAAGATAACTTCTGCAGGCCGAAGTAAAGAAGATATAAAATGCAATATGGCTATGGGAAGATAAGCTTTTCTGAAGAAGCGAAATTTGTTGACATCCAATCTTAGTTTAAAAGTTATGAAGTCCTTTTTGAAAGCTGGGAGTGAAACGTGGATGATATGGAGTTCAGATAAAAAGATGATAGAAGTTTTCGAAATGAGGTGCTACAGGCGAATGATGAAGATTAGATAGGTAGATCAGATCACGTAACTAATGAAGAGGTGCTCATCAGAATTGGGAAAAGATGGAGTTTCTGGCATATCCTGATTAAGAGAGGGATAGGTTGGTTTGACACATTCTGAGACATCAATGGAACGTCAGCGTAGCATTAGAAGGAAGTGTGTGGGGCAAAAATCGTAGAGGGAGACCGAGGGACGAATACAGTAAGCAGATTCAAAAGGATGCAAGTTCCCGCACGTATTCTCAGTTGAAGACACTGGCACGGGACAGGGTCGCGTGGAGAGCTGCATCAAACCAGTCTAGCGATTGAAGATCACAACAACAACAACAACATGGAATATCGCCACGGTTGTTTGATATGATTCAAGATTTTCTGTCAGAAATGACACAGTACGTAGTAATTGGCGGAAAGCCATCTATTAAAACACAAGTGATATCTGGTGTTCTCCAGGGAAATGTAATACGTCCCGGGTCTCTCGTCTTGACGTAGGGCTTCACGTACCTCGAAAGCACGTTTATTTTTCATTTTATTTTTTGGAACGCCCTTGTCCTTTCGTTCTGGGGCCTCTAAGCCTATATTTGTAGACTGCCCCGTGTTTCTCGGACCTCCAAATTTCAAATGTTACTTTTTATAGTAATACAAGTATTTCAAAGTGGACGGGAGGCCTCATTTTGTTTTCCCACCGCCCCGGGCCTCCGACAGCCCTAGACCGCCAGCGCGTCCCAGTATCGCTGTTTACACTGAGCACTCACTGAAAATTCAATAATGTTCAAATGTTTGTAGAGCTTATGGGACTTAACTACGGGGTCATCAGTCCCTAAGCTTACAAACTACTTATCAACTAGCTATTACTAAGGACGGCACAAATATCCATGCCCAGGGGGGATTCGAACCCCCGACCGTAGTGTCCGTGCAGACTAGTCTTGTGTAGTTCGCGAACGAACTAGTTCGGAAGAGCGCTGCCAGAGGCCAACTACGCGAACTAGTTAGAAGATCCCTCGCCTCTTAGTTCGTGCGCTCCGTTTCCGAAGACTGGCGGCGAACAGCGAGAGGACGCGAGTGAGCGCAGAATCGCGTGATTCCCTCCTGCCAGTTACCGTCATTTCGAGCTGAGATGCAGCTCAGCTATAGTTTCGTAGTTCACTGCCACAAGAAATCCATTTTAAAAATAAAGTACTACGAGTACTCTGTATGCGAAGTAGTTGAATACCATTGTATCACCTATTCGTGTAAATAACTTGTTTATTTGCTTAAGTATTTGATGTCTAATTTCCCAAAAATACGGGTAATACCACACGCTTGGGCAACACTGTTCATTATATAAAAAAGCTGTCATAACAAAAGAAAGAGCTCTTTTAGTAGCGGTAGCAAAACCCAAAAAGAGCGGACGAACTAAAAAGAGCGACCTACTTCGCGGCCGAGCTGCGAACTAAAAGGAGAGCTACCAGTCGCGAACTAAAATATGTGCGATCGGTCGCGAACTAAAATATGCGCGATCGGTCGCGAACTATTATGCCAAACGTATCTTAGTTCGTTATATTCTTCTCCAAAGACCGATGGGCAATAGCGAGATGGCGCGTAGCAGAATTAAAAATCACGTTTTTGCCTTCTGCTGATGAGTCATTTCGAGGTGAGCGCCTGTCTGCTAGATTACATAGTTCAGTGCTACAAAATTTCTGTTGTGAAGTATTCTGCACTCTGCAATATCTGACTAATAAATTCCATAATGCCAAGTTATACTCTAAACTTAAAAGCGAGAAATTACAAACTGTTTCATTTGGTTTGCGTGATATCGTCAGCGGCTCAAGCAGCAAGCGCATGAAGCAGCTAGGTGGGGGGAACTTCTTCCTCCACCTGCATGCGCAGACCACGCCGCTCAGCCGTCACTGGGAGCGGAAGAACTAAAAGAACGAAATAGGTCGCGGCAGAGCCGCGAACTAAAGTGAGCGCTTCCGATCGCGAACTATTATGCGCAAGTCTAGTGCAGTCCGTGACTGGCAGTTCCCCACTGAAAATTCACTCTCGCGCATACCTACATGCCCCTTTCTTACCTGTAACCGTGTTTACAGATTTGTTGACGTCCTATGAACGCCGTTTAATGAAGAGATGTTATGGCATCACAATACAATATTAACGGGCGGCATGCAGTTCTTGGTCACTTGAACAACATAACAATGTAAAATAATGATTTGAAAGATTTTGTTTTTAAACTATACTCTTAAATGTTATATTGAGCATGGCACTAGGGATACCATAAGGATAAGTCGTATCTGAATCTTACTGTCAGGGCGTTCGAAAACTTTGGAGTGGTGGTGTAAATAAACCTAGGAATTTACCCGGTAACTGACGTACAGTTACTCCAAAAAGTATTCGTCTAATAGATGATTGTATGTTTAAGGGTGTATAAAGAATGGAAAACTGGCAGATTGAAATAAAGCAGGGACAAGGACGTCATTATTGATCAGTGAAAATCAGAATACAATAAAGAAACACAGATTGCTATTTAAATAAACATGGTTAAGCATTCGGAAGTACATATAGGCAATGTAAGACACAAAAAAAGTATTCGTCTACAGAACTGAAATTCACACTTTGAACTTAGAATGTTACTGTTAGTACTTAGTAGAGCCTCCTTTCCTCTTTATAATCGCTTGCATTCTTCTTGCCATGGATTTCACCAGAGATTCCGTTGTTTGCACTGTAATTTTTCGCCATTCCTCTTGTAGCGCGTTCTGTAGATCATTTCTACTGGATATCTGACGATTCCTGATGTTTTTGTCGAGTAAATGCCACAAATTCTCTATAGGATTAATGTCGGGGGATTTCGGTGGTGTCTGCATCCAGAGGGGTGTGTCATACAACAACCACGGTTTTGTGTCTAGAACAGTATGTTTTGGATCATTATCTTGTGGGAAAGTATAATCCCCATTAAGACCCATATGATTCACACTACTGGATAGATGTCTTTTTAGGATATTTGTGTAGATCTTGTGGTCTATAATGGCATCAATAAAACACAAATCCCACACACCATTTGCACTCGTGCACCCCCACACAAGTACTGAACTTCCTCCATGTTTAACTGAGGCTGCCATATTTCTCTCTTCAAGTCTACAATTCTTTTTCCTCCACGTTGTTATTCGCCAATTAGACTTAAACAACTCAAATCGACTCTCGTCCGTAAATAAAACCACCTTCCAGAAATCAAAGCCATCTGATTTATGTTCTCTTGCAAATGCAAGTCGCTTTCTTCTGTTGATTTTACTGATGTATGGTTTTCTACGGACTGTTCGGCCTCCATACCCAGCTTCATGAAGCGTATTTCTTACAGTCTGTGCTGAAACAGACCTTCCTGTACGCACATGAAAAGCAGCAGCAAGTTGTGGACCGCTCAGTTTCGGATTTTTGATGACTTATCGAAGAAGCTATCGTTTCTCCATCTTGGACAGAACTGCAGGACGACCGCTTCGTGATTTGTTTTCGTACTTTTTGCTCTGATTAAACCTGTATATAATGCTCTTCACTGTACTGGTAGGACTACCGACTGTTTCTCCGATTTCTTGAAAACATTTTCCTTGTCGAAACAACCTGACGCAGTATTCTCTCTCTTCCTTTGTAGTTTCGCAACGTTTTCTACCCATATTACGTTAATATCACTCAATGGCTTTCAGACCGGAGAGAGCTATTCACTGTGCTGGATGGAACACAACTGCATAACGAACGCGAGAGGGACGTGTATCAGAGCGGCCCAATACCACAGATATTGCTTACTAGACGAATACTTGTTTGACGTCCATTGAGGTGTGATTTTAAATAGTGTGTACTTGTTAACAAATTCAGCGACATATGAACCATAAATAGCGCTTTATTTCCAAGTGGAGAAATCAACCAATTTAAGGAAATAGTTATTATTCATTTCGCAGCTATGTTTGTATGACTGCGCGCATTATAGTCTCTGCGCCACGGTCGGACGAATACTTCGTGGAGTCACTGTGTGTGCTGAGTGCAGTTCCGGTTAGTAGCAGCTCGTTGGGTGATCAGGCAGATCAGGCAGGCCGCGTTCGTGGGCAGGGCGGCCCTGAGAGCGGGGCTTGTCGCGACGTTTTTGGCGGCTGCCAGCGACCACGCCCCACAGCAGCCAGCGCTACCAGTAGGAGCGAGCGGGAACTGCTGGCTTAACAAAGTTCTGTAATCTTAACCAGTCTTTTTTTTTTTCTTTCAGTCTGGCAAACCATGGACCGCAAAGAACTGAAGACTTCTTGGCTTCTCTTCTCCTCCTCCCTCCTCCCCCCGCCCCCCAGATCCTCTTCACTCGTTCGCTTTTTTTTTTTTTTTTTTTTTTTTTTTTTTTTTTTTTTTTTTTTTTTTTTTCCCTATCTATCTCTCCTCCTCGGAAATAATCCTTTTGGGCTCATGTTTGGTGGTTCCTCTTGAAATTATTCGATTTGTCAACTCTGCTTCTGAATTCTCTTCTGTTGTGGACTATCTGTGGTGCAGTCCTTTTTCACTTTATCTACCCATTTAGTTAAAAAATGTTCAAATGTTTGTTAAGCTTACGGGACTTAACTACGGGGTCATCAGTCCCTAAACTTACAAACTACTTACGAGCTACCTTATACTAAGGACGGCACAAATATCCATGCCCGAGGGGGATTCGAACCCCCAACCGTAATGGCCGTGCAGACCGTGACTGGAGCGCCTCAGTCCCCGCGGCCACCGCGGCCGGCCCCATTTAGTTGAAATGTTCAAATGTTTGTAAATCTATCGGACCAAACTGCGTGGTCATCAGTCCGTAGCTTACGAACTACTTAAACTAAGGTAAAATTACCTACGGACAACACACACACACACACACACACACACACACACACACACACACACACTCACACTCCAGGGAGGACTCGAACCTCCGACGGCGAGCAACCGCGCGCTCCGCAGTGAGGCGCCTTAGACCGCTCGGCTACTCCACCGCGGCTACCCATTTAGTTTAAAGTCTTTAACCATACGAAGTAACTGAACATTCTTTTGGTCAGACTGCATCCATCCATCCATCCATAAAAGGTGTCCATAAAACTTTAACTTTCACTGCCTCATTGTGTCTGCGATCTTTTGAGTCTGCTTCTCCAGTTCTTCGTTTTTTCCTCTTCTTCAAATTCCCAACGATAATCTTCTTTAGTCGGAGTAATTTCCTAAGAATCTTCTTTCTCTTCTTTACGAGTTCTTGAAGCGTCCCTTTTGTTTATTTAAAATAAGATATTCGTAAAATGCAACGCAATAACTGCGATTTTGGCTTTATATGATAACGCCCGTTTGTTGTATTCGTTACGGATTACCTTTTAATAGCAAAAGTCTAGTTTTCCAGCTCTTCCTCCGTTCGACCCCTTATCCAGTCTCTTGGCTTGGATTCATTCTCCCAGGTCCTTGCTAATCTTCCCATAATTGATTTACTTCCCCGAGTCTCTTACTTCGATGTCTGTATTCCATATCTTCAGTCTTTACATAGGAGATTTGCAGACACTTTTTTCTCTGCCATTTCATGATGAGTGACAAACATCCTTCAGCGTCTTCTCTGATGTCGACTAGAGAACAAGATCGTCGGCAAAAGCTAAACACTTTATTTCCAGGTTTTGTGTTTTTGTCCCAAACCGTATTCCTTTCGCATTTAGACCCTTTTCCCAGTTTTAGTTTCCCATAATTTTCTCCAGAACGATGTTGAAGAAGATTGAGAATAATCCATCTCCTACTCTGACCCCTGTCTTCATTTCAAATAGATCCGAAATTTCAATGGTGATCGTCAGTGCTTGTTTAATGATTGGTCTCATTTTTGTCAATTCAGAACACTTCCAAACTATTAAATTATGTTTGTCGATCGAATCGTATGCCTTTATGTCAAGGAAGATCACTTTCTGACTCTTTAAAGCTCTTGTTCGGAGAATGATTTTTCAGATTGAATAGCTGTTCGGTACATGATCTTCGTTTCCGGATACCAGATTGGTATTCTCCAATTAAGTGGCCAGCCTGTTCCTCAGTTGTGCTTAACGGAGCTTCTAGAGCGTATCTTATAACCTATTGGAAAGAGAGAGATTCACCTGTAATTATTTTAATCAGTCACATTACTTTCTGTACTTTGGGGCCCACAGTGAGGAATATGTCGTTGAGTGACATAATTATAGATGACGTTTATACCATGCACCCTGCTGTTACAATGCTTTATTTATTAACTAAGAGCTCATTTCGGCTTTATATTGCCATCATCAGGTTTTCTGTAATATAAACGAGAAATTAACAACAGTTACATAAACTGGCATATATTATTTTTTATGGCTAATACATTTAATCTACTTACATTTAATGTCGTTCTTATTTCTGTCCTTTTTGTTTAAGATGATCTTGATTTTATTTAAATTATGTTGGCTTATATGCCTGTTATGGATTTCTTATTTTCTGCCTGATTAAAAAGGATAGCTATGTTAAATGTTTTAACGATATTATATGTTTATATAGTTACTCACAACTGACTGCATTATAAATGCAAAATCATGTCACCCAACATCCCACAAACTTGCATTCTTCCACACAATGCTTAACAGACTGATAAATTTGCCACTAGATGAAAATGCAGTTAAAAAGGAAATAAAAATATTAGAGTACATAGCTATTCAAAAATATTATGACCCAAAGATCGTATCAAAACTGTACCACAGAAAAACACAACGAAAAAAGGTTAATGTTCATAAAGAAATAACACTAGACAGACAAATAACGAAAAAGGAGAAACCAAAATATGTAACCGCACACTGTCTAGGAAACATTTCTAACAAAATTAATAAAATATTCAAAAACACCATCACATTTGCATATGACAATAGATACAGCCTCAAACACAAAATATACAAGGGAAACACAGTAACTCCCTTATATAAAAAAACCTGGTATTTACAAAATTGTATGTAACACATGTCACAAATTCTATATAGGGCAGACTGGCAGGAATTTTGAAATTAGATAAAAAGAACACAGCAGAAACACCGAAAACAATCCATCTACTTTTTATTATCACCTACAAACCGAAAAACACGAAATAGGGGCCATAAATGAAACGTTAAAAATTCTTCACATGACGGAAAAGGGACCAATAATGAATATCCTTGAAGAAATCGAATTATATTCACATGCCTACATATATCCCATAAATTTACTCAGTGAGCAGACAGAGCTAAAACACAAAGAAATACATTGAAAATTTTATTCAAATTTTCAACTACGAAAATGGATAGCCCAACACATGTCACATACATTCACTCCATAGTAACAACATAAACACCAACCACCAAAGTTATACTATCAAGGAAAATAAATTATCTGATAACTACAGTGATCTGTGAGTAACTATGTAAACATATAATGTCGTTAAAACATTTTGAAAATAGCTGTCCTTTTTAATCAGGCAGAAAATAAAAAATCCCTTATAGGCATATAAGCCAGTCATAATTTAAATAAAATCAAGATTATCTTAAACAAAAAGGACAGAAATAAGAACGACATTAAATGTAAGTAAATTAAAAGTATTAGCCATAAAAAATTATATACGCCAGTTTATGTAACTGTTGTTATAAATTATCTCGTTTATATTACAAAAAACCTGATGATGACAATATAAAGCCGAAATGAGCTCATAGTTAGTAAATAAAGCATTATAACAGCAGTGTGCAAGGTATAAACGTCATTTATAATTATGTCACTCAGTGCTATTACCTTTTTATGAATAGAAGCGCGCGCGTATTAGCGCACATTTCCAGAGATTTCGAATCTGTCCAGCTTTCTATCTTCCTTCTGTAAGGTGATGGTTTATGTCTGCAGCAATCTCCCCTTCGACTTTCCATGTTCCTGCCGCAATGCCATTTTCTCCTCATGCCTTGTTATCCTTGAGTTCTTTGATTATTTGTTTGGCCTTCTCTGGACTTAGTTGTTTGAAATCACGTTTCTCATGGATTTGTTTCTTCGCATCCAGTTTTTCTCAAGGCTCTTGGAGGTTAGTAGCACTTCAAAATATTTCGCTAAGAGGTAACAGTGTTCTTTGTTGCGAGTAAAAATACTAGATTAAAACAAAGAATTATATGAAGGTTCGGTAAAACTCCGTGGTGGAGTTCTTTATAAATTTTTCTTCCAATTTTTTCACCTTAGATTGTCATATCTTCTTTTTTAGCTCTTATGATCCTGGCTGCATCTTTGCTTTCACTTCCGAAGTATTCTCATTTTCCTCGGTTTCATATTGCATTCTGCATTAACGCCAAATTTGATATATAATATCTAAACGTCTCACTGGCTTTTATGTCAATGCTAGTACCGATTACACCATAAAAAGACTGTATAACACAACATCTGTTACTAAGCTTCAGTCAGAACGTGTTCCTTTTTATTCGTTTAGACTAAATGCTGCCTTCGGATATTTTCATTCAGTCCACCGTCATTATGCATGAACCGCTTGTAACTACGACTTTATACCAAAATATAACTACGTTTTGCTTAGTTTTCTGTAGCTTTAAATCTCACAAGAAAACTGAAAATTCATATTCACGGAATGTATGACTTTAACTGCGAATGGGTAAAGTTGAAAATGTGTACCCAGCAGGGTTTGAACCCGGGTCTCCTGCTTTCTAGGCAGTTGCGCTGACCCCTATAATAATGGAGACACAGCGATCACCACACCTGCACGGAATTACTCAAGCACGCCTCCCGTCAGATACAAATTCGCGACTTTACCCTGCCCACTAGAACTCAAACTTAGTAAGAGTAAGGGCCTAGGAGTGCATCCGCACTGAAGAAAGGATCATTGCCCGTCATCGGCAAATTATATATGGAGTCTGTTCTTTGGGACATGTCCGAAACAACAAACGCCTCTTTTGATTCTGCAGTTATCATCTATTCATATTCACGGGTTCGAATCCCGGCTGGGTACACATTTTCAACTTTGCCCATTCGCAGTTAATGTCATGCATTCCGTGAATATAAATAGATAACTGCATGATCAAATCTCATAAAACTGAACATGCCCCAACTCAGAATTAGAGTTCGGTAACCGTCGCCCACCCCTCTCCGCACCTCTTTCGTCGGTCGCAAGATATCTGATTTGCATCACTGAGATAAAGGTTTTTTACTTTTCTTTCTCTTCCGGAAATCGATAAGTATTGCGGGTGGGGGACGAGTAGTTGCTTGTAGAGTAGGGTACGGGCATGCGCATCAACGTCTGCCGTAGCAGCAGCTTCTGCCGCCATTTTTCTTCTTTGCTGTTATTTGCCCACTTGGGTGTGAATTAGGAGCAATTTTTTCGCATTGGACAACGCATTTTTATTGAATGCCATATGCACTTCCATAATTTCGCGGTAACTCCACGCTTTCGAATGTGATGTGATAAATTTGATCAGCATACAATTCCAGGTTTGTGCTTCTTTTTACAAAATATTTTTCAAAGTTCATATAAAATGCATTTTCAGTGCTATGTAGGTTCATTACCATGATAAACTAGGACGCAATAAAAGATTTATAAATAAGAGAGGGATGATCACTGAAAATGGTTGCTATTGCTGTCAAAATGAATCGTTCCAAACCTTTCGCTCTATTTTTTTCAAATTGTCTATCTCGAAAATGAAACTAAAAATTTGTTTTTAATCAGTTAATACGAAACAACGTAGATGTTTAAAAAGGTTTTCGGTTACGACTTATGGCAAAAAGCACCTGATTAAGTCATTAAAAACTGATTGCCTCCAATGGGCGAATAACAATGGTACTGTTTGGAGATAGGAGACTTTGCCAGTAAACAACATAGCTATGATGTAAGCTCACAGACGTTAGTGCATTTTAACATCATAGTAGTTTCAAACATCGTTTATAAGTACGATCAGTAGGAGCCATTGTAATTAGTAAAAACAGTATGCACCTTTAAAAGCAATTAATATTTTTTTAGTCTATATGTTGATACTGTTTGTTTTCGCCAATATTCTCACGATGTCAGTTTATTTACAACACTTTACGATTTTCAGGGTAAAAGATCTTCAAATGTTTGTTAAGCTTATAGGACTTAACTGCGGGGTAATCAGTCCCCAAACTTACTACTTATGAACTAATTTATACTAAAGACAGCACAAACATCCATGCCCGAGGGGGGGATTCGAACCCCGATGGGGAACGGCGTAGCTTATCGGAGCATAGCGCTTCAGTGCTTTCAGGGTCGACGTAAAAACAAAACAATTTTATGTCAATTAGACTAATTCATAGTTGCACAACCACCATGGTCAAAGCACACTGAATGCCCTATGCTGGCGTCTCGCGTCAAAGAGAAGGAACAAAAATCGATGCGCATGCCCGTCTATATCCAGGTGCCCTGGTGGAGTGGTGACGTCATTACTGACCATTAGACGTAGCGCCAGTGTCCCCGTCTAGATTCCAAACATCTCCGTGGTGTCTCGGAGAGCCAAATAAGGAAGATGTAATTTGTTATGTCGGCATCGAAATCACGAAGAGTGACGCCGGGATGGGGAGAAAGGTAGCCGACATCAGTTGTCATGCTGCTTGGTGATGATGCTATGGTGTCTTCTTTAACTGACTGTAATAGCATACAGGATGACTTAGATAAAATTTCTAGTTGGTGTGGAGAATGACAGCTAGTTCTCAATGTAGAAAAATGTAAGGTGATGCGCATGAGTAGGAAAAAGAATCCATAATGTTCGAATACAGCATTAGTAGTGAGCTTCTTGATGCAGTCGCGTCGTTCAAATACCTAGGCGTAACATTGCAGAGCGATATGAAATGGAACGAACATGTAAGGACAGTTGTAAGGCGGACAGCCGACTTCGGTTTATTGGGAGAATTTTGGGAAGATGTACTTCATATGTAAAGGAGACGGCGTATAAAACGCTTGTACGACAACGTCTTGACTATTGCTCAAGTGTTTGGGACCCGCAGAAGATCAGTTTAAAGGAAGACATAGAAGCAGTTCTGAGGTGAGCAGCTAGGTTATGTTACTGGTAGGTTCGACCAATGCGTGAGTGTCACGGAAATTCTCCGGCAACTCAATTGGGAATCGCTGGAGGAAAGACGACGTTCTTTTCGTGAATTTCTGTTGAGGTAATTTAGAGGGCCGGAATTTGAAGCTGAGTGTAGTACGATCTTGCTGCCGCCTACTTATATTTGGCTTAGTGATCAAAAAGACAAGAGAAATTATGGCTCGTACGGAGGCATATAGACATTCTTGTTTTCCTCGTTCTATTTGAGAGTGGAATAGGAAAGGAAATGCCTAGTAGTGGTACAGTGTACCCTCCGCCACGCACCTCACGGTGGATTGCGGAGTATGTATGTAAATGTAAAATATGAACACCGCTTGTTTTGTGTACGAGATTACTGAGCCACCCTTCTCTGCTTCTTGGAGGGATTGTATGCGACACTCCTTCAAGAGGAACGGCTGTTTTTCTAGCTGCCTTGACTCTCACATAGTCACCACAGACACACTTCACAAGTGGAAGGAAATAGCCTTCGATGTAATATGGCTTAACGTGGCGTGGACGATGAGATAATTGGAAACCACTAACAGGTTCGGACTTGGACAAGTCTAGGGAGATTATCCGGCTACATGCATTTCATTGAAATTGTTGATTTAGTGAAATCATGGTTATCTTAACTAAATCAGTGTACAAGACAATAATTTTAAGAACTCGTATGCCGAATGAGTTCTCAGTTGTTTGTTTCTATCTCCGGGACTTTCCAGTTCATAAGTCCATTTTAGTCTATTTGACTTGCCTATGAAAAATATTCTCTCTTTCGTTCAGATATCCCGAAAAGAATTTTGGTGAAACAAGGTCTACTTAAAGAATTAGTTACAACACAAAAACCGTTGCCATCTCAACTCTTCACCGTACACTAAAAGTCATTGGCTGTTTGCAGTCTAGACTGTTCATCGTGCCTCCTTTTTGATACAAACTGGACTTATTTTTGATTAATGTTAGGATTTCTTTATGTTTGAGGGCAGTTAAATATGTTGTTACAGTATTTTTTCAAATAACTATAAAGGTACCCATTGACTGTTGCAAAATTTACCACGTAGATGGTTTTTCCTCTCTCTCTCATATACATGCGCAGCCGTGACAATGCCTACACCCGTGACGCAAGTCTGTGAGACACTGGTCTGCACATACTGAGCTCGAAATGCTCCAGAGTTCTCAAGGTGACTTGGCAAGCTCGCTAGGACAAACAGGCTACCCAGGCGTATTGACTGAGGCATAATTGTTCGCAAATCTTGATGTAAGCCTCAGAAATACTGTTGCTGTCGTCACCGGCGTCAAACAGTTTGGACAACACAGGCAAAGCAAACTGGCGCACCTGTCACCAGAAGGCGTTTGCCGGACTCTGGCAATAATTAATGCGCAGGTCAGCGTAGTACTGTAGAAACAGTGTAGTCATTATTTTACGTGTTTCATTCCTGTATCGTCGCAAAACAATTAGAAAACTGGTACCACAATCATGTAAAAAAAGAAAAAAAAAGTTGCGTTACTTACACGACAGAATAAATTATGGCAACGAAAAACTGATTTTCTAACAAAATTCTCAAATTCAATTATAATTATAAATGGCTCTCCTGCCCCTTCCCCCCTTCCCTTCATGCCACTAATGACGTATATAAGTTATCATCATCTGTTAATGCAAATGGTGCGACACATCTCACCCAAAAATGAACACGTTCTGAAGCTGCATCTCTTCTTCTGCTCCTCGTCGTCACTTCAGAAAAGGCATGGTATTGTATATATAAGAAGTTCTACAATCCTTATTTCCAACTTCAACTACATTCCAATTTCTGTATGCAATAATGTCCATCTCGAAGAAAGTGTCAAGAGCACCTTCAGCTGCATCAGCAACTCTCACTAGGGCAAATTAATACCTCTGTAGTTTTGCAAGTAAAGTGTAAACTAGCTCCGACATATCTAGTAAGACGCAAAATTTCCTTCTGATCTTAGTGAACCAACATCAGAATAACCAGCAGTCAAGTCGAACACGTTCACTGTCTTGTAAACATATAATACACTGCAGCAACCGTAACGATTGCAGTTGCGTACTTCTTACAGGATATACTTCCCTCCGTTGTCCGTTATTGATCGTGGTCTGGGTTTCATCAGTGTTCATTTTCAAACCAACTTCAAAATGTTCAAATGTTTGTTAAGCTTATGGGACTTAACTACGGGGTCATCAGTCCCTAAACTTACAAACTACTTATGAACTACCTTATACTAAAGACGGCACAAATATCCATGCCCGAGGGGGGATTCGAACCCCCGACCGTAGTGGCCGTGCAGACCGTGACTGAAGCGCCTCAGTCTCCTCGGCCACCGCGGCCGGCAAACCAACTTCAAAGCATACTAACGGAAGTTCGCTAACTAATATTTCAAATTCTTCTACATTATTTTGAAATACAACAGTATCATCTGCAAAACTCGAGTTGTTAAATCTTTTTCTGGCAACTTTATTCCGTTTTATTCAAAATGTTCAAATGTTTGTAATTCTCAGAGACCAAAGTACTCTGGTCTTCGGTTCCTAAACTAAAATGCTAAGGACAACACAAACACACTGCCTCGCGAGAGTGGCCGCGTAGTCTAAGGCGGCATCCTGCGGACTGGGCGGTCACCCCTGGAGGAGGTTAGAGTCATCCGTCGGACTTGGATGTATGTGTTGTCCTTAGTGTAAGTAAGTTTAAATACTTTGTAACTCTAGGGACTGATGACAATAGCAGTTTGGCCCAATAGTATTATAAATATTTGAACTTTTTTGTACGTGAACACCTATGCCTAAAGAACTGGAACCTACGACGGGAGGGGCCTCGCGATCCATAACGTGGCACACCATACTGCACGGTCATTCTTGTGCGGCCCCCTTCTTTTTATCTGATTTACCTTTTAGGTTGTCAGTCCGTAGCTTACAAACTACTTAAACTATGGTAAACTAACCTAAGGACGGCCGGCCGCGGTGGCCGAGGGGACTGAGGCGCTTCAGTCGCGGTCTGCACGGCCACTACGGTCGGGGGTTCGAATCCCCCCTCGGGCATGGATATTTGTGCCGTCCTAGTTCGTAAGTAGTTCATAAGTAGTTTGTAAGTTTAGGGACTGATGATCCCGTAGTTAAGTCCTATAAGCTTAACAAACATTTGAACATTTAACGTAACACCCATGCCCTAGGGGGGACTCGAACCCCCGAAGGCAAGCGGTCGCGCAGCTAATCCGCCTCAGCGCCCCTTTGTTCCAAATTCATGTAAGTACAGGAATATTTAGTTCTTAAGAGAGCTGTTTCGAGAAGACGACAGAAATAACTAAAGACAAGATAAGTCGTCAAAAGTAGTCTCCTATTGTTTTGCGGGACATAAAAGGGCGAACGATGTAATAGTTACTTGACATTATTATTCAGGTTTAGGAGGCGATCTAAAAATTGATGATGATTTTCCTGTGAGATTTCTTTATTTGCCCAGATCGCTTATTTACATAATTGCTTGATGACTAGTTTCAACTCATTAAAGAGCCATTTTCGAATCTGTAATATTTAAATAACTACTACAGTAACTTCCTGATATCTACAATAGATGTTATAAAAGGCAACTAAACATGCTATACACGAGTAAATGTTGTCAATGTACAGTAATTGAATACTATTAGAAATCTAGGTTACAAATGTAAAATAACACATTTTTCATAGTCATGCCTTAATTGTCCAGGCATAATAAAATGTTTAAAAGATGAAACACTGTGGCATGATATAAATGGTATGCACATATTTATCCATCCACTGTGCCTTGGTGTCACGTTCTATTCTTGCATACAGTTCGCTTTCCCACGTCAGTAGGCAGCATGTAATGACTGCAAACGTTGCCGACTGACTGATAGATTCAGTTTTAAACACTGGCGTGTGCTTATCTGTAGGATAGTAGCAGTAAGATAGGGTTAAGAATCGATATGTCTAGTGCTCAATCGGATATATTTATGGTATGGTGCCTCATTTATATCTGCCTGTAGATATCAGAAAGTTACTGTAGTTGTTACAGATTCGAAAATGGCTCTTTAATGAGTTGAAACTAGTCATCAAGCAATTATGTAAATAAGAGATCTGGGCAAATAAAGAAATCTCACAGGAGAATCATCACGAACGATATAAGTTCAGTCATGCCAAGTATTACGGTTTGTCCGAAATTATCACGATTTCTAGGCGAAAAATTACGGTGTTATGGGAGCCTGTGCTGAAATTACGGAATTTGCTATTTCATTTATTTTAGTAGTATGGCAACACTGTTTTTCGTTGAGTCATTTTACGAACCAGTAAAGTTTCAGAAGTAACGCATTACCGCACCCTTTTATAATCAGTTTGGCGCACAAACAGTATAATAAACACAGACACTGAAGTGGGGCCTCGATAACTTCGCTACTGCGGGTGTGTAAAGTTGTAGTTACGCTAAGATTTCGAGTACTAATGTTAATGCTGTTGTCGTTAGCGAGGGTAAATCGATTATTAAGTTGCACGTAAATTAACTCTCGTACTTTTTCAGTCTGGGACATGTGCAAATAAATGTAAAGTTCAATATAATTGCTTCTTCTAAAGTCACGTATACCGTCCCAGATGTATATTTATTTATTTAATTAATAAATTGCGGGGTACGACATTGGAACACCCCCACTCTTCCTCCCCAATTCCTGCTCATTAAGACAGCGTCTTTTCAAACTTGGCGGCTCTGTTTAAGTTTGTGACTCTGTGTTAAGTGCCCCCTTCCTTTTTCCTCCACGCGGCTCACACTGGAAATGTTAGGATGCGTCAGCGTAGTGTCGGTACGTCATGAGGAGAGTTGACATCAGCGGCCGTCGGACAGAATTAGGATACGGGCAGGCAGGTTGCTGTGTAAACGGAGGGTCTGCCGAAGGCCGCCGTAAGCCGAGCCCCCGGACAAAACACTGCCAACGGCGCGCTCCTCGCTTTCAGCCAGCGTCGCTACAATCGTATACTTCCGCGAGTGTTCGGGAACCTGTTGCACGCACCGCAGCCGCACACGTCAAACGCCGCTCCTTGTATCGACTTTCGTCCTTCTGATTGATGCGCGGTTTCGCTGCCCCTGCGTCAAGGAGGTCGTGCGGATCACTATTTCTCTGCTTCGAATTACAGTGCTGCGTACATTTTACAAATGTTGTACAGGATCTAAAACTCTGGCAGAATACTAAAATTTTCTGAATTCTTCCAATCTCGACTTTTCATTGGGACTCAAGTATCTACATTGGATACTCTGCAAATCACATTTAAGTGCCTGGTAGAGGGTTCAAAAATGTTCAAATGTTTGTATAGTCTATGGGACTTAACTACAGGGTCATCAGTCCCTAAACTTACAAACTACTTATGAACTACTTACGAACTAGGACAGCACAAATATCTATGCCCGAGGGGGGATTCGAACCCCCGACCGTAGTGGCCGTGAAGACCGTGACTGGATCGCCTAAGTCCCCTCGGCCACCGCGGCCGGCGTAGAGGGTTCATCGAACCACCTTTATACTATTTATCTCCCATTCCATTCTCGAACAGCGCGCGGGAAGAAAGAACACCTGACTCGCTCCGTGCGAGCTCTGATTTCTCGTATTTTATTCTGATGATCTTTCCTACCTATGTAAGTGGCAGTCAACAATATATTTTCGCATTCGGAGGCGAATGTTGGCGATTGGAGTTTCGTAAGTAGCCCACGCGACAGCGATAAGCGTCGTTGTTATAATTATTCCCATCCCAGATCCTGTAACATTTCCGTAACGCTGTCTCCCCTGTATCGCGACAATACAAAACGAGCTGCCCTTCTTTGGACTCTTTCGATGTCCTCCGTCAAATCCACCTGATAAGGATCCCACACTGGACAGCATACGCCAAAAAAGGATAGACAAGTGTAGTGTATGCAGTTTCTGTAATAGTTCTGTTTCATCTTTTAAGGGTTCTGCCAATAAAACGCAGTCACTGGTTCGCCTTCCCCACGACACTATCTACGTTTTCTTTCCAGTTTAATTCTGAAGTAAAAGTAATTCCTAGGATTTAGTGGAGTTTACGGCCATCACTTTTGATTGATTTATCTTGTAAACAAAGTTTAACGGATTTCTTTTCGTACTCATGTGGTCGACTTCACACTTCTCATTATTTAGAGTCAATTGCCAATTTTACACCATACTGATATTTAGATCGTTCTGCAGTTGGTTTTGATCTTCAAATGATTTTATTAGACGGTAAATGACGGTGTCATCTGCAAACAACCTAAGAAAGATGCGGAACGCCCGATATCACCTCTGTTTTAGTCGATGCCTTACCATCGATTACTACAAACTGTGTCCTCTCTGACAGGAAATCCCCTATCCAATAGCAAATTTGGGGCGATGTACCATAACCACGCAATTTGATTAAAAGCCGTTTGTGAGGTACGGTGTCAAAAGCCAGCTGGAAATCAAGAAATACGGAATCAATTTGAGAACCCCTGTCGATAGCACTTATCACTTGTGTTTCGCGTTAACGATATTTTCTAAATCCGTGTTGACCTTGGGTCAATAGATCATTCTGTTCCAGACAATTCATAATATTTGAATACAGGATATGTCCCAAAACTCTGCTGCAAATTGAAGTCATTGAAACAGGCCTGTAGTTTAGTGCGTACTTCTACTGCCTTTCGTGCTGTTGGTGACGTATGCACGTCTTTACGGTGCTATTTGCTGTCAAGACTTTGAGAAGTGTTCATTATTTTGGAAAACACGAGTAGTCATGTGAAATCGAAAGCTCTTAAAGCCGCCTTTTCGGCTCCTGCCACAATCAGTGTGGAAGTATTAGGGGGAGTTAGAAAGTAAGTTTCCACTGTCGACTGTGGGCAGAGTTGTGTATGGGGGAAAAAATTAGAATGAGGCATTAAAGAGGACACACACATTTTTCTGCATTATTTCCGAGTACATTGAGACATTTGTCAAACCGCTTTATGAGTTTCAGAAAGCCATCCAGGAAAAAATCAGATCATTGTATACGGAAGAAGCTATGGACGAAAGTCGACACAGCAGGTGAATGCTCACGAGCAAGACACCGTTACACCATTTGGGAAGATGGCGACCGCGATCAAGCAGATGACGTTTCGGATTGTGACGGGGGGATGAAACGGGGGTCCACCATTTATACGTCCGAATCGAAGGCCGTGTCCATGGAATGGAAACATCCAACATCACCTGTCCGGAAGACGTTCGAAAGCACCTCTTCTGCGGGTAAATTGCTACTCACCGTTTCCTGGGTGGAACGCCCAAGGAGTTATGTTGCTGGACGTTTTGGAGGCTACAATCATCACGCCGTGCGGTACTGTGCCCCTCTGCCGAAATTGAAAGAGGTGATTCGGAAAAAGCGGCCTGGACTCCTCAGATCTGCCGTTCTTCTTTTGGATGACAAAGCAAGACCAGACTCGGCTACGGCAAAGCAAAGCCATATTGCCACTCTTGGTTGGGAGGGCCTGTACCATCCGCTATATAGTCCTGATCACGCACTAAGTGACTTCCATCTGTTTCCAGCTTTGAAGGAAGGCGGAAGGCGCTTTGGAAGCAATGCTGGCGTCAAACAAGCCGTTCAACGCTTCTTCCGTATTCAACGACCTGTTTTTATTATTATTATTATTCTAGATCGCAAGGATTGGCTTGTCCTTGTGAGGCAAAGTCGATCGCGTAAGTGGAGATTGACACCGAGGCGACGAAAGTCATGGGATACTTCCTCATATCACCGAGCAAGGTGGTGCAATAGTAATATATTCGGGAGGACGGTGGTTCAAATCCAACTGCACCCGTCTAGATTTAGGTTTTTTCAAATCAATCCAGATAAATGTCGGGATGTTACCTTTCAAAAGGTACGGCCGAGTTCCTTCCCCATCCTTACCCAAAAGTCAGAGCGTGAGGTCCGTCTCCAATGACCACGGTATCGACGGGACGTTGCAGCCTAATTATTTTACCATGCCTCCTGATATAGTGTCTGACCTTTTGCCCGCTGCAGTGCAGCAGCTGGACATGGCCTGGCGTCAGCATGTCTTTGTAAGTCCCATGCAAGACTAGTGAGCCATTCTGACTCTCTAGCCGTCGATAATTGCGAAAGTGTTGCCGGTACAGGCTTTAGTGTACGAAGTGATCTTTGAATTATGCCCCATAAATATTGTATGAGATTCATGTCGGGCGATCTGGGTGACTAAATCTTTGGTTGCAATTAACCAGAATATTCTTCAGACAAGAAGCCAACAATTATAATGCTATGAAATGTCACGTTGTCAGCTACAAAAATTCCGTAGTTGTCTGGGGACAATAAATCCACGAATGGCTGAAAATGATCTCCAAGTAGGTGAATATAATTCTTCCCAGCGAACGACCGGTTCAGTTGGACGAGAGGACCCAGCAGCAGCCATAACTATTGAACGGAGTCACCGACAGCTTGCACAGTGCCGTTGTTGACAACTTACGTCTGTGGCTTCGTAGTATCTGCGCCACACTCGAACCCTGCCTTCATGTGTTGCTAACTAAAATAGGGATACATCTGGCCCCCTGTTCTCCAGTCGTCTAGAGTCCAACCGATGTGGCCACGAGCCCAGGAGAATCGTTGCTGGCGATGTCCCGCTTCTAGCAGAGATAATAGTCGAACGTCTGCTGCCAGACTGTGCCGTCCTGCGCTAACGGATACTTCTTTCGCACACCCCAAATTGATTTCAGCTGTTATTTATCGCACTATTGCTTGCCTGTTAGCCCTCAGAACTCTACGCAAACGCCGCTCCTCTCGCTCGTTAAGTGCAC
Source organism: Locusta migratoria (assembly GCA_026315105.1). Classification (NCBI taxonomy): domain Eukaryota; kingdom Metazoa; phylum Arthropoda; class Insecta; order Orthoptera; family Acrididae; genus Locusta; species Locusta migratoria. The sequence goes on along the minus strand of CM048744.1, from coordinate 466,842,171 downwards.
CGAGTGATGTGGTGCAACGCTGACAGTGGACTCGCATACAGGAGGACGTGATTAAATTCATCTCCGGCCTTAAAATTTAGGTTTTCCGTGACTTTCCTAAATTACTCTAGGCAGATGGCACGATTGTTCCTTTGACGGGTCAAGCTAACAGAACGCAGCTTTTGATTCTCAACGGACACAAGATTTCAGACATTAAAGAGATTTCAGCCGTGCCCCAGGGAAGTGTTATAGGACCGTTGGTTTTTACAACATATATATAATTGACCTCGTAGATAACGTCGAAAGTTCAATGAGGAATTCTGCGGATGATATAGTACTTTATCGAGAAGTCACAACACTTTAAAGGGTAGGGAAATGGAGGACCCTTCACAGCGTATTGACGCATGGTGCAGGGTGTGGCAATTGAGACTCAGCATTAAAAAGTGTGAAATGCTGCATTTACAGAGGAAAAAAATCCTTTGTTGCACAACTACCTAATATCAGGACAAGCACTAGAAGCTTTTACTTCCACAAAATATCTGCGAGTAGACATAAGGAGTCATTTGAAATGGAACGGCCATATACAGTTAATTGTGGGCAAGATAGATGCCAGACTGAGATTCACGTGGATAATCAGCAGGTTACAAAACTCTCGTTCAGACAGGGTTTGAGTAATGCTCATCAGCATGGAATCCGTACGAGGTAGGGATGATAGAGGTCATAGAAAAGATGCAACGGAGAGCAGCACGCTTCGTTTTGGGCTCATTTGGCAAAGCACGAAAGCGTCATAGAGATGATTAAAGCCTCTAGTGGCAGACACTGCAAGAGAGGTAATCTGTACCGTGGTAGGCGCTTTTCTCAAAGTTCCAAAACCAAACGTTTCATGAAGGGTCAACCAATATATTGCTTCCTCTTACGTATATGTTGCGAATCGACCACAAAGATAAAATTAGAGAGATTAGACCCCACACAGAGGCATACCGATTATCATTTTTAACGCGAAACGTACGCGACTGAAATATGAAGTGCCATGGTAGACAAAGTACCGCCCACCACATACCTTGTGGTGGCTCGCAGAATATGGATGTAGCTGTAGAAAGGGCACGGCGTATTTGCTTCCCAATGCTTACCCAGAAATCGGAGTGTGAGCCATCTTTGATGATCGCCCTGTCGACTACTTCCTTTCTCCTATCAGGTGCACGCTGTAGAGCAGTGGATTATTCGTGGGGATAGATGATCCTGAAATTTGGTATTCACGACACATTCTTGGAATTGGAAATCTGGGAATATTGCATTTCCTAACTATTTCTGAAGGGGAATATCTCATGTGTCAAACTTCAACTGTCATGTCGTGTTCGAAGTATGTTAATATTGGGCGCCGGGATGCGAAAAATCAGCTAATACCCCCGCACCTGCCACCACAAATATCCATGCCCGAGGGGGGGGGGGATTCGAACGCCCGACCGTAGTGGCCGTGACTGGCGCGTCGCAGTCTCCTCGGCCACCGCGGCAGGCAAAATTTGACACATCAAATGCAGTTTTATTTTTCGTTACAAAAAATTAAAGGAACAATTTTTAAAAATGTTCAAATGTTTGTGAAGCTTATGGGACTTAGCTGCAGAGTCATGAGTACCTAAACGTACAAACTACTTATGAAATACCTGATACTAAAGACGGCACAAACATCCATGTCCGATGGGGGATTCGAACCCCCGACCGGGAACGGCCTCGGGCATCGTAGCATAGCGCCTCAATGCGCTCGGGCACTCCGGCTTGGCGGAAACAATCCCAACTCATTATTGAATTGTTCCTCATCAATATCAGATCTATTTTCATGTGTTAACTTTTGTTCAAGGCTCAGACATTGTATTTTTCTTTTCTCCCCGACCAATTCCCTCCAGTTTACAAAGATTTGCTAAAATGTAAACCTGTTGTTGAGTTCTGTTAACATGTCGTTTCCGAGGACGTGGACGAGCAGTTTCTTTTAATTCAGGTGCACATTTTAAATATTCAGTTCGTTTCAATGTTTCAGCTAGATTTCAGAGCCAATGATTAGAAGTTCCATTATTATTACTGCGTAGCTAATCTAGCGTTACAGTCCCTGTCGGCAACAGGGGGTGTGTATTAGGTTAACATTTCTTGTTGCACGCGTACCCTTTTCGCAACGCAGTCAAGTTATTTCATTCAACCCTACGCGAAACCGTCTATTTCGTGTGTGTGTGTATGTGTATGTATGTATGTGTATGTATATATATATATATGTGTGTGTGTGTGTGTGTGTGTGTGTGTGTGTGTGTGTGTGTGTTCTATCGAAAGTTGAAGCTGTGTATTTGGAGAAGTGTATTTGTAGACAATATCCGTGCCTACATTCTTATATGTATAATGAATTTATTCAATAATTTTCAAAACTGCCTGTTTCCACGTGGTGTAAGGCGCTCGCCGGGCGAAATGTGTGAGAGTCCTACTTATGGAGTCTTTAACTAAAAATTGTTCAAATGTTTGTATAGTCTATGGGAGTTAACTATGGGGTCATCAGTCCCTAAACTTACAAACTACTTATGTACTAGCTAATACTAAGGGCGGCACAAATATCCATGCCCGAGGGGGGATTCGAACCCCCGACCGTAGTGGCCGTACAGACCGTGACTGGAGCGCCTCAGTCTCCTCGGCCACCGCGGCCGGCGGAGTCTTAACTGCTAAAGTCATCGGTGCCTACTCTTAGACATCACACCAGCTTATTCTAAAGATGACACAAACACCCATGTCCGAGGGAGGACTCGAACCTCCGGCGAGAGCGGTCGTGCTCTTCATGACGACATGGTGCCCTTATACCACGGAGCCATCGGCGCCGAGGTGCCCCCCACCCCTTGCACCCCCTGGTAAAGACGGCCCTGCCGCCATCTGTATCAGCAGTGGCGGAGCCAAGGTTTTGGTTTGGGAGGATCATGAGATAGTTGAGCTAAAGCCAGGTGCTTTGGAAGGGGACTAACCCAGTGGAGGATGGCTTTGTCCTAGGAAACATTAAGCCCTAGTTACTTGTTTTAAGGGGGGAACTTGAACTTATTAGCCCCTCCCCCCTCCCTCCTCCCTCTGCATCCTCCACTGTACCCAGTCCAAATGCCTGTAGAACGAGTTTTGTCAGCACAATGTTCTTCCCAGTATTCTACCAGTGAAGCGTAGCTTATCGTTTGCTTTCGCTGTGACAGAATGTATGCGATCGTCAGCCATTGTGAGTGTGAGATGGCCGGTGAGTCACTGGGGTAGGGAGTGTTGCGAGGTGCGGGGTGAGCCCAGGGCAGGAAGCGAACGCCGGCGATCCCGCGTGGTTGCGCCACGCCACGTCAGCCGGCCGTCCTTGAAAGGAGACCAGCTGCCAGCACCAGCGGCAGGCGGCAGGCTGGTGTGCAGAGAGCTGGGCGCCGCGCCGCTGCCATAATAGTCGCGCCACAGCCGCCGCCGCCGCTCCCTGCCACTGCCACCTTGCTCGTGTCGGCGAGCCTTGCCCAGCGACTCGGCCGCTCTTTTGGTTAGCGCCAGCGCCGATCCCGATGATCAATTAAACACCAACGCACCGCCATTTGAGACAGAGACGGCGCTGAGCATCTCCATATTCCGATTTTGAACAAACGAGAAAAATCACACTATTGCACTTTTCTGTATTTATTCAACTGCCACCTCCTCCTACTCCTCCTCCTCCCCCGCATCTTTGTTCATCCTCTGCCTCCTATAATGGCGCGGATTTGCGAGTGCATATCTCTGCTCGTGCAAAAATGGAATAGCAACTGGAAAGCTACTGCCCCATCTAATAAACTCCGTACAATCAAGGTGACCATTGCAGCTAGGAGTTCATCCTTACGCTCTTCCCGGAGGGTACCGTCTGTCCTTTGTCGTGTCTGCATCGGGCATTCCAGACTGACCGATAGTTTTCTTCTGTGCAATGAGCCTCCATTACTTATAGCTTATCAGCTTACAGAGCTGTGGGGATATGTGCTACACAGTCGACCGGAGTTCAAATCCTCCTCGGAACTTATTCTGTTGTGTTTTTTACACTTCTCCGACAACTGATTGTGCATGGTTATATATTTTCATAGCCACTCTTATGCTAATGCTTGAGTAATTGGTCATGATAATAACTTATGTATTTCGCGACAACTATTTTATTTAATTCGTTATTTCGAAGCATACTTTTACTGCGATTGAAAGATCAGTAAACCGTCTATAACATGTGTGCAGCATTTGCTAGCTGCGTTTAGTGTCTCCGGCCCCACTGTTTTATACCGTCGAATGCAGTGTGCCCACGTGATGCGTCCCAGCGGATTATTATGCTGCGGCCAGGCGTCGAGTCATTCGTAGCGTATCGTTCACATGTAACTGCAATTACCTGATATAACTTTGCAATAAGAAATGATAAAGTGGGAAGGAGGATACACAAGTGTAAAAAAATATAATAATAATAATTCCGGGCAGGATTTGAACTCGGGTCGTCTGGGGGGGGGGGCAGTTGAGCGCCTTGCTAATTACACCACGCTGACGCACGTGTCGATGATAACTTAGCACTGGTACAGCTGTTACGCGCTGTACTTTGATCTCGATTTTCGTGGAAACCAAGGCGCATTGAAACAAATCCTTTTGACATGGTGCTCTAGAGGGGTTCCCGCACAGCATACTTGCGACCCATCAAAATTCGTTTTTTAGGCTCCTGCTTTGTCATAATCTGTTGATCAGCAGACCTACAGGCTCGTCACTAATGAATTGGCGTTATAGAGCTTACAGAGCTGTGGGGATACGTGCAAAGCGGAATTGCGATTTTTAGGTTGATTTTACTCGTACAGGTATAATTGATTTCAGTTACATTTTAGTTATCCGCCTTTTATTAACGGAATATCCTTAACCTCAACGCATTTTTCACTGCACGCCATTCTAAGCTAAAGGGACTGATGACCTAGCTGTTTGGTCACTTACTCCCACCCACCAACCAACCATCTCCTATAATGGTACAATGACTGAAGTAGGAAAAATGTTTAGTGGCAAAAAATAAATTCTAAGTAAGCCGCGGTGGAGTGGCCGAGCGTTCCAAGGTACCTTGCTACGGACCCCGCGATGGCTCACTGTCGGAAGTTCGAGTCCTCCCTCCGTCAAGGGTGTAGTATCACGGAAGTCTTAAAGCGCGCTATCGAGAAAGTTCCGAGAAAAACGGCCCTAAAGTTTTAAGCGCAACTCATAAACGGGTTATATTCTAGTTCAAGGCACATGGGTGCAGCCAGGCGGGTTAGCTCAAGCAGGCACGCCCGGTCAGGGGGCTAAACGCCCTCTGTAATAAAAAAAAAAAAAAAAAAAAAAAAAAAAAAAAAAAAAAAAAAAAAAAAGCTGAGCCGAATATTCAACGAACCACGAAGAATAAACTGAACCAACGACCGCAAAGCATAGATCGACCTAAAAAGAAGAGAAAAAAAATAAAAAAAATAAAAAAGTTGCGTGTGAGACTGTCACGTAGCTGATCCGTGTTCGATCGTGCTTCATAGACATATCGTATTTTTAATTTTGATTATTTGTTTAAACATTATAACTTGTAAATAAATTTAATAACTTATGGTGCTATCAATTAAATCATAACTAATTTTAATTTGTTTACAAAATGGCTGTCACAGCTAATTAAAATTTGAATTTCAATGTTTTCTTTTTAAATAAGTCGAATATCGCCAGATTGCATTTTATTGGAGGTAAATAAAAAAGTTTATTACTAATTCAATTTTTTTATTTTCACTATTATCTACGTTTGTAAATTTTGTATTTTATATGCAAGCACCAGAGTGGTAACTGTCGTAAAAACATTGAAACAAAAAATATTTTGGTATCTTGCACAATTTATAAACGACTGTTGTTTACAGAAACAACGTTTTTTTTTCAGAGATGTGTTGAGGAACATACTTCGTTGACATTCCTGAAAATTTCTCCTTCATCAGAAAGCCTGGAAGCATACCAGGCATATCGGATCATTTCCTAAAAATGTACGTCGTCAGCCGATGATAGACTATTAATTGTATTATTATACAATCTTAACAAGTATTGATTTCTCTGTTCCTTTCAATAAGATTCTCGTCGTATGTAAAGATACAAGCGGTAAAACACAATACCTTAACTACGCGATAGTAACGGTGATGCTATTGATGACAGTTCTGTTAAAGCAGAATAGCTTAACACAGCCTTCTAAAAACTCTTCACGAAATAAGACGAAGCAAATACTCCCGAATTCGTGTCAAGAACAGCTGCCAGCTTGCACAATTCAAAAAGTGATACCCCTGAAGTATTAAAGCAACGTCTATCACTTAACAAAAGTAATTCTCCCCGTTCCAATTGTATACCAATTAGTTTGCTTTCAGAGTATTCTAATGCAATAATCCCGTACCCAGTTACATACAATCACTCGCTCAGCGAACGTTCCGTACCCAAAGACTAGAAAGTTGCACAGGGTACGCAAATATTAAAAAAAGCAATAGGAGTTATCCGCAAAATTACAGGACTGTATCATTGACGTCGGTTTGCAGCAGGATTTTAGAACATATACTTTCCTTAAATATTATGAATTACTTCGAAGTGAACGACCTATTGACCCTTAGTCAACACGGTTCAGGAGGTATCGTTCTTGTGAAACACAGCTGTCTCTTTACCGACATGATGTGATGACTTCTATTGATAAAGGATGTCAAATGTATTCCGCATTTCTAAGTTTCCCGAAGGCTTTCGACGCAGTTTGAGATTTACGGCCCATAGGGCACGCAGCGGGAAATTGACTTGGGGAGCGGTCGTCCCCGAGGAGATGGGTGACGATGCAACAGTTGCAGATCTTGTTGTCATACGAAGGGGGTGGAGTCGCTCGTATTTCCTTTTCGCCTCAGAGTAAGTCAACTTGTCCAGGGTTTTGACTTCCATTATTTTTCTTTCCTTATGTAAAGCAGAACAGACCGGCGAGCAAAGTGGATGGCAACTGCCCACAGTTCACACACACACACACACAGGAGGTGGAGAACATGGAGGTCCAGGTGCGATGGCCGCCCGCATTCCAGACATGCGGGGCTGGAATTACAAGGGGAGGGCATATGCCCGAACTTCCAGCACTTACAACACCTCATAGGGTGAGGGACATATGGTTTCACATCGCACTGGTATATCATTAGCTGGACCTTCTCGGGCAATGTATCGCCTTCGAAGGCCAAGATAAAAAGATAAAAGCACCGGTGGCAACCCTTTGATCTTTTGGACCCCTGTAAACGCACCGGACGAAGTGAACACCTCATCGCTGGAGGTTGGCGCGAAGCTTGTCGTCGGACTGTGATAGTAAGTATCTGTGAAAGATCAGACCTTGAACCATGTTGAGAGTTTTATGGGGCGTGATACTAACGGAAACATAACCCAGCTTTTTACAGGCAAGTAGATCCTTCGACTGAGCTGGTCATGCCGTTTGTATAAGGACAGACCCGCTTCGCATTTTGGAAAATGAAGTAACCTCGCCAAACTTATCCTTCTCCACGAAGAACTGTGGCTTGGTATTCGTGAAAGACTCCCCATCGTCGCGTGTACAAACCAGGAATTGGGGCGTGTATGGCTGTATCTCACAAGCGTCTTCTAATCAAATTGAGTGCTTATGGAATATAGTTAGTTGTACGATTGGATTCGTGATTTCTGGGTCACCTTTCACCAAGATGTCCGAGACAACAGGGTCTAGAACCATCGGTTGTAGTCAGTGGGTGAGTGCAGATCCTCGACATATGCGTGGATCTCCACCTCATCTTTTGAAGTATAAGATGTAAGAGATTGTGGCTCTGAAGCCATAGGAGTGTTTTTTTTTCCTTGGTCCTGTTGGCCTCTTGCTGACCCTTTGGCTTCATTGGCTGGGAATGCTCCTCTTCTGTGGCTTCAGAGCCTGATAAGTACTGGGAAGCCCTGGGACCAGCAGCATTGGGGTCCACCAGCCGTCGGCTGGTGTCCTCCATGGCACTTTTAGAAGCCTCGGAAGGGAGCATGCCGAGTGACCCCTTCCGAGGGAGAGGAGGTTGCTCCTTCTCCAGCTGGGGTGGGGGTGGGGACCGGCATCCCAAGTGTTGGTGGGGAATTGCTTCCACAGGTGTTGGGGAAGCAGTGGATCAGTAGAATCTACATGCCGTATATTCAACTAAATATCTAGGAATAACAATTACGAACAGCTTAACTTGGAAAGAACACAGAAAGTATTATAGAAAAGGCGAACCAAAGGATACGAAATCAAATGTTAAAATGTTTGTAGAGTCTATGGGACTTAACTACGGGGTCATCAGTCCCTAAACTTACAAACTACTTATGAACTACTTACGAACTAGGACGGCACAAATATCCATGCCCGAGGGGGATTCGAACCCCCGACCGTAGTGGCCGTGCAGACCGTGACTGGAGCGCCTCAGTCTCCTCGGCCACCGTGGCCGGCCAAAGGATACGTTTCATTGGCAAACACTCAGAAGATGCAACAGTTCTGATAAAGAAACGGCCTACACTACACTTCTGCGTTCTATTTCGGCGCATTGCTGCATGTTGTGGGATCCGCAGCAAGTGGAACAGCGGAGGGTATTGAGAAAGTTCAGAGAAGGGCAGTTCGTTTTGTATTGTCGCGATACAGGAGAGTGTCACGAAATGATACACGGGTTGGGGTATAACTCATTAAAATAAAGGAATTATTCGTTAAGGCGAGATTTATTTGCGAAATTTGTCACCAACTTGCAAACATTTTTTTTCTAGCACCCACCTACACAGAAAGACACAATCATCATAATATAAAACAAGAGAAATTAAAACGAAAACTGGAATATATGGATGTTTTTTCTCACTCGCGCTATTAGAGAATGAAACGGTAGACAAATATCATAAAAGCGGTCCGATGAACCCTCTGACACGTACTTTAATGTGATTTGCGGAGTATTTATCCTCTTCATATCCACTACCAGAAAAACATTATCCATATATAAATTATATAACAGGTTATCACTTGTACTTGTTTACGAAAATTATTGGATACATTTACCAAAAAACCATGTATCGATACGACACATGACACCGAGGGGGGGGGGGGGGGAGTTATAAAACTGAAGTCGTGTAATATAATTATTTAATATTTTTGTAAACTTGCAATGAAAAGGAAACAAGAACAATGATATTTTTCAATTACATAATGCATGGAACAGCCGCTCTGACATCTGAATCTTGAACTTCATGTAATCCATTACTATTCTGACCTTCGTTTTCATAACAGTGCAATCCTGTCAAAATTCAATCCATGAAGCAGCGCATGCAAAATAAAAAAATTAAAAAAAATGTAATATTGAAATGGAAATACGGCCACAAGTGCTGCTATAACACCCAAGCAAACAAAATTAATAGCCTTTGTATTTAGGAGTACAACAAAATATAAGTGCATTTAATTTATAAAGAAGTTCTTCTAGGAAGTGATAGCGTAACGAATCACGACATGTCTAAAAGTGCTTCAGGTCATCTTCTCGGACTCTAAATCTTCGGTTATACTTCTTAAATATTTTCGTCGAGGGCATAAAAACCACCCAATAGCCCACGAGCTAATGGCACATTTAAACCACTTGGAAAAGAATGGACGCAGTGTTTCCATGTGTTGGATTAAAGCACACAACAACGTTCAGGGGAACGAGATCGCTGACACACTTGCCAAGGAAGCGGTTACCACTGGTACGGAAGAATATACTCAGGTTCCAGCGGAAGATCTTTTACCAGTTTACAGAAGGAAAATTCGGTCTGAATGGGACAAAGAATGGCAAGCTTCCCAGTTAACTAAACGGAAACACTAGGCATAAATAACACCAGTGTTACCAATCAGACCTTGGTACAAGGGATTGAGGTGTTCTCGGAAGCTGGCAGTCACTATAGCGAGGCTGAAGTTCAACCACTGTCGAACTGCGCAGCACTTACATCGCATCGGCATGGTGACATCTCCACTTTGTGACTGCGGTGAAGCAGAAGTCACAAATCACATTTTTTTTAATTTTTTTATTTTTTTAATTTTATTATTATTTTTTATTTTTTTATGCATGGATAGGTGGGAGCTCACATCGAAGTTGATAAGTTATATTGTGAGTAGGGACTACCAGTTACCAATATCTGTATCAACATTATTGGCAACCAAAGACTTTGCAGTGTACAAAGAACTTATCTCCTTTCTAAAGACGGCGAAGAAAGAGTTATGAACTGATACGTAAAAGATAAAACCATGCTTAATCACTATATTGTGTCATATGTTTAATGTTTGTTATGTTACTTCAAATTGATCCTTCTGTTTTTGTTTTCTGTCACATCTTTGATGTTTGAATAGTTGCTTTTGCTAACTTGCTTACATAACTCTCTCTCTCTCTCTCTCTCTCTCTCTCTCTCTCTCTCTCTCTCTCTCTCTCTCTCTCTCTCTTTTTTTTTTTTTGGTAGGACTTAACTTCGAGGTCACCAGTCCCTAAACTTACAAACTTCTTATGAACTACTTACGAACTAGGACGGTACAAATATCCACGCCCGAGGGGGGGATTCGAACCCCCGACCGTAGTGGCCGCGCAGATCATGACTGGAGTGCCTCAGTCTCCTCGGCCACCGCGGCCGGTGCTTACATAACTGTACCAGAGGATGTCTTTATCATTACGTATGTGGATGGTTGTAAGGGGACTACTCAAAGGCCAATAAAAAGAATAAAAAATTCTTACAGAGGTAGGCGATTATTGCTGTTTTAGGCTCAACAGTGACTTCGTTGACTGAGTTCGTCGGCAAGTCGATCCTCCGGGCGACCTCTAGTGGATGGCCGCTGAATGGTTATTACTAGCCGGTGCGTCCGCTCTCAGACCGGCGCCGCATCACAACTATCGACAGGGCAAATGTAATGAACATGTAGTGGACGGGCCGCTAACCCCTACTATATGTTACTCTGTGCCCCTACCCTATGTCTGTGGCGGCCATCAGTGGCTGCGGGGTCCGGTGTGCTGCGACTCGCCGGCGGCGGTAACGGTTCTCGCCCGTTCAGTGCCTGCCGCTGCCCTGGTAGTCGCAACGGCCGGCTCGGGTCACTTCTTTCTGCGAACGCTGCGGCGCTGCCACTACCCAGAACACTAACGGTGCTCACCCGTGTACCGAAAGTACCCAACACGACACAGCGAAGGCAAGGCGCTAACAAATGACATTTTTTGCACAGACAACTCGTAGCGGATGAATACACGCGAGGGTCATTCGATAATTAAAAAGACAAGTTCGTCTGGAGAAAAACCGTTTATTTCTTCAAAACAATAGTTTTCAACTTCTCAACTCCCTTGAACATTATGCACTTATTCCAACGGGCTAAAAGCTTTCTTTATTCCGGTTGCAAAGAGTTTTTTATCTTGATGTTTGAACCAGTTTACCACAAACTTTTTCTCGTCCTCGTTGTCCTGGAACCTGTTCCCACGTAATGCCTCCTTCAGTGCACCAAACAAATGAAAATCAGTAGGTGCTAAATCAGGACTGCAAGGGGTATGAGGAAGTAATTCCCAGCCCATTTTGTCGATGGTTTCACGGGTTAAATGTTCAAATGTTTGTAAATCTATCGGACCAAACTGCGTGGTCATCAGTCCGTAGCTTACAAACTACTTAAACCTAGGTAAACTAACCTAAGGACAAACACACACACCCATGCCCCAGGGAGGACTCGAACTTCCACGGCGAGCAACCGCGCGCTCCGCAGCGAGACGCTTTAGACAGCTCGGCTACTCCACCTCGGCTTTCACGGGTTAGTTGAGCAATATGAGGACGTTTTGTTGTCATGCTGGAGAATCACATCTCTTCTCTGAGATCCACAACGTTTCTGTTTCGCTGTTGGCTTCGCCTTGTTTAAAAGAAAATCCGAGTAGTATTGGTTGCTCATTTCACACTGTTCTTCGAGATAATTATTGAAAAAACTGTTCCTGCAGCCTCCCAAAACTCCCTCAACATGACTTTTCCTGTGGATTCTAGGTTTAAAAAAAAATTCTTGGCAGTTGAGCTCTTTTGCTTCCGTACTTTTTGATTGTGGTTTACAATAGCGAAAGCAAGTTTCACACTATTTCAAATTTTGTTGATGAAGTACTTACCTTCTCTCTCATAATGTTCCATTAGCTTTGTGCACACTCTCAACCTTGTTTCCTTGTGTAGCCGCGTCGACTCCTTTGGGGACCCGTCTTGTACGTTTTGCGGTAATTCTGGTTCATAATAGTGAACCCAAGTCGATCCTCCAACGGGAAACGGCCGCGCACACCATTGTAAGGCGCCTTAGCGCGCACGGCCACTTCTGAGCGCCAATTCGACTTTTTAGTGAGGGACTTGAAACTGCAACTGGTCGGCCACAACGACGTTCGTTAGCCACTGAGTCGCGACCATTTTTGAACTGTTCTACCCACCGGTAAAAATTTGCACATTCTACAGAATATATTCACTGGTTTCTCGCCTTCAGCAAGTAAAAAACAAATAACCAGACGTATGTTCAACTACTACGGAACTTTCAAGCGGACTCGCCATCTTGAAATGTATTTTTGAGGTTATGAGCAAAACAATGTTGATATATCAGCTGATCAGGGCTCATCGCAGTCATGACAACTTAAAGCCATAAAAATACCAAACTTTGTCTATTTAATTACGTAATGACCGGCGTATTTTAGACGAATAATTCAAATGCAGTTAGTAGGATAAAAATTCTACTCTGCTGGCTACAGTCTCGAGTTTAAGCAGGACGAGTTGACAATCGCCTGCTTTCAGTGCTTTTCCTGTTATTGCGTATTTAAAGGATGTTTTCTATGTAAACGCAGTTCTTTACACTTGTTAACGTTGACGTTTCATTGCCATTCCCTGCACCAAACGTCTTCCAGTGTTGTGACTTAAACTACCGAGCGAGGTGGTGCAGTGGTTTTCCGTGATTTCCCTAAATCACTCCAGGCAAATGCCGGGATGGTTCCTTTGAAAGGACACGGCCGATTTCCTTCCACATCCTTACCCAACAACACCGACCGTAAGCTCCGTCTCTAATGACCACGCTGTCGATGGGACAATAAATTCCAAGCTTCCTTTCCTTCCTCCTTAAACTACAGCATCATTCGCAGAAAATCTCACAGAACTTCCGATGTTACCTATGAAGCCATTTAACGAAATCACGGAAAGCCGAAATTGGTTGGCCGGAGGCGAGGGTCAACGAATGCATCCACCTCGCTTGGTTCTTCGTGTCTGAAAAGGCTGCTAGCGGTAGACTGTAGGTAAACGTAGTATTCATATTCTTAAACTGACAAAACGAAAAGGGTATATAATTATGTTATTGGAATATTTGGAACTGCATACTGCGAGGGTACCCGCTTCTCATGATTCTTTCGTCTTGTGATATTCTGTCGCCCTGTTGCACAATAAGAAGGTCCTCCGCTAATACCAATAAATACTCGTATTATTAGAGCTAAATACGAAGTGGAATAGCTTCTGCTGGTTAACTGAAGGATTTATCCTTCACAATTCATGAGCAACAGCAGATAACACCATATAGCACACTTTTATAAATCGAATGTCGTGTTTTAGTAAAACAGATTTTTTAGTTGTTAACATTGTTAAGTTCTCCAGCCATAGAACTCCACTGGCAGGGGGGAGGGCTCCACGGCGCGGCGTACGGCTTGCAAACTCCGGGGCTGCAAAAGTAGTCACAAAGCACATTGACTGGAGAACATGTGCCACCGAACGATGGCCCATGAGCACCTTAAAAATAACAAATCACTCAACAGAATGACTGTTGTGAATGTACCCAACAAATATTGCAAAATGCAATTAATGAAAAGAAACTAACCAAGTCACTTACTCAGTTAGAAATCCCTGCTCAAGGTACCAAAAACCACCCAATACACCAAAACTTTGTTTAAATGTCTTGATACCCTCACAATATGTATTGTGCCAGCAATTTTGGCACAGGGAGCAGATAAACACGTCAGCTGCCGTGGCCAGTGCCAGTCTCATCAATATCCGTCTGAAATCACTTATCTGCGATCTTACATACATTTTTTTAAATATCCACCACATTCTGTGGAATTGATGTGGGCGATATGGATGATCAAATTATTTGTTGGATTTGTCCAGAACGTTCTTAAAAACAAGTCACTAACTGGCGATCCGATGATACACCTCATCCATAAGAAATCCGCCGTTTTCTGGGTTCGCGAAGTTCATGAATGGTTACAAATTTTTTCCTTCGATGTTTTGTGGATGTGTTGTGAATTTCGCCATATTTAACAAGGCTGCGATTGCTCAACATGGAAACGGAAGGTTAACTGTTGCTGTTGTTCGTTGTAATGATGGTACTGTGAAAGCATTGACCGGTTTGGAGAGTGCTAACAGAGATTTCCAGTCAATGATCGGTTCAGTTGGGCCATTCTATGTATAAACAGCCCACACCATTGTAGAGTCACCATCAGCTTCCAGAGTGTTGAGAAATTGGGTTCATGACATTGTGGGGTGTAAGCTACACTCGAATCCTAACGTCAGATCTTACCAACTGAAATCTGAAACCATCACACCAAGCCACGGTTTTCCAGTCTAGGGTCCAGCCGATATGGTTAGTTGCTCAGGAGAGGTGCTGCAAGCGATGTAGTGCAGTTATATAGTAATGTCACTCGAGTCGTTAGTGCACTGCCCTGGCGCGTTAACACTAGATTGCACCGCACTGCCCTAATCTTAACGTCGCACATTGATTTCTGCGGTTATTTTTTTGTATGTTAACACTGTCAACTCGCAAACGCCGCTGCTCGCGGTTAGTAAGTGCAGACGTCGGCCAGTGCGCTGCCCGTGTTGAGAGATAATGCCTGATATTTGTTATTCTCCACTATCTTGACACTGTGTATGTTGGAATATTGAATTCCATAACGATTGCCGAACTGTAGCTAGCTACAGCTAGCGTTCCGTGTTCAAAGTGTTCCCGTCGTGCGACGATAATAACGTCAGAAACCTCCTTCATTAATTTCCTGGAATGGGATGCAGGATGACTTAGTAAAATTTATAGTTGGTGAGAAGAATGGCAGCTAGCTCTAAATGTAGAACATTGCAGAGCGATATGAAACGGAACGAACATGTAAGGTCTGTTGTGAGTAATGCGGGCAGCCGACTTCGGTTTATTGGGAGAATTATGGGAAGATGTACTTCATCTGTAAAGGAGACCGCGCATAAAACCCTTGTACGATCACGTCTTGAGTGTTGTTTAAGTGTTTGGGATCTGCACCAGATCGGTTTGAAGGAAGACTTGGAAGCAGTTCCGAGGCGAGCAGCTAGGTTCGTTACTGGTAGGTTCGACCAACACGTGAATGTTCCTGAAATGCTCCGTGAACTCAAAACGGGAAACACCGGAAGAAAGCCGACGTTCTTCTATTGATGATATTTAGAGAGCCGGAATTTGAAGATGTCACAAAGACAAGATAGAGAAATTAGGGCTCCTATAGAGACACACAGACATTTTCGCTCTTTCTATCTGGGAGTGGAATAGAAAAGGGAGTGCTTAGTGATGGTACAGTGTACCCTCCGCCACGCACCTTATCGTGGATTGCGGAGTACATATGTAGATTTAGATTCACACGGATGATAGGAGTACTGAGACAGCTATTTAAGTGTACCGCTCTTTTGTATGTGTACGCGAAGCTATGAAATCGCCTCACATGTTTCTTCTCACCTTAGGTCATATCTTCTTTAGTCAGAGTATCCTTTTGGAAACATAATTCTCAGACACACTGAATAGTACCGTTGCTTACGTTTAATTTTATCGAGCTTTTCATTCCTGGTTCTAAGAAACAGGTTTTTTCTGCTGAGTAACAGTTCAGAAAACGTCGACGAACTCTCATTTGTACTTGGAATGTATCCAGTCGCATTGTAACAGCGCTGCACACTGACTTGCGAAAAATGGAGAACGAAAACCTGCAGAAGCACCGAAGACGTTCATTTAAATATTTGTAATGCTTACGAAGTAGATAAACAACAAAATTGCCTGAGAACTCATAAAATAACTGTATACTGGTGCTTGCGGCTAGAGAACAAACTTACAAGGAAAGTACTTGGGATCGAACAAACATATCTGTATGAATGTTTGGTTACAGTATCTCTACGTACACCTGAATGTGCTGGTGGGTGTCGTTTTTATGCAAAACTTTGCAATCATGCTCTAGATAGCACTGTAGGTGTAATTGTAGACCTTCTTCTCGGAAGGCTGTTGGTATTCACTGCCACTGCTTCCTTGGCCTCTTCCCGCACTTACCGTAACACTACCGCTTGCAATGAGTTGTTCGTCATTATCATCCCTATTATCATCATTATGTGTTAGTGTTACAACAGTCTCTAACTTATGCTCATATTTCTGTACCATAAGTGATACGAGAAAACATGCGAATGACTCATCTTCTACACTAATACCATCTTCACGAAGAATGGTTCTTCGTAACTTCATCTCAACCAATCGCAATACTTTAGCAGGATTGATTATCAATCGCCGCTCCATCTGACGCTTCACCACACAAATGTCACAAAACGCAACTTCGGGGGCACACTGCACCGTCCCTACTGGCGAACCGACAGATCAAAGTGCAATGTGGCAAGGCACACGCAGAAGCCTCTAACGGACGACTGCAGAGTTTTGCAGATGCGGGAGTGTCTCTAGTTCAATAAGGGATCTTTACATTATCTCTCGTACGATTTTGAGGTATATGTGTTTGTTCGAGCCCAAGTACTCTCCTCGTTAGTCGTAGGACCGCGATTATTTTCTATCTATATAAATGATCTAACGGACATAGTGAGTTCCGGTCTGCGTCTGTTTGCTGATAATGCAGGAAAGTGTCGTCATTGAATGATTGTAGTAAGATGCAGGAGTGTAGTGTGAGGAATGGCAGTTAGCTCTAAATGTAGAAAAATGTAAGGTGAAGCAGATGAGTTGCGGAAACAATTCCGTAATGTTTGAATACAGCTTTAGTAGTGTGCTGTTTGGCAGACTCGCGTCAACTAAATAACTCTGTACAGCGATAGGAAACGGAATAAGCATATAAAGACAGTCATCGGGAAGGCGTATGGTCGACTTCGGTTTATTGGGAGAAATTTGGAGAGGTGTGATTCGTCTGTAAAGGAGACTACATATAAAACGCTTGTACGACCCAGTCTTGAGTGTTACTCAAATGTTTGGATTCCCACCAGATAGTTTTAAAGGAAGACAAAGAAGCAATTCGGAGGCGGGCGGCTAGGTTTGTAACTGGTAGATTCGATCAATGCGCAAGTGTTACTGAAATGCTTCGGGAACTCAAATAAGAGTCGTTGGAGGGAAGGGACGAGAAACACTGTCGAAGAAATTTAGAGGGTCGGAATTTGAAGTGGACTACTGAACGATTCTATTGTCACCAACCTACATTTCGCGTAAAGACCACAAATATAGGGAGATAAGGGCTCGTACAGATGCATACACGCATTCGCTTTTCCCTCATCCTATATGGGAGTGCAACAGGACAGCAAGCAAATAGTAGTATACTGAGTACCGTTTTCCGTTGTTATAATAATGGAAAAATCACGAGAAAGAAAATGTGGTGCCGCTAGAGTATGCTTCTTCTTAATTTTTCTGGCCATGTTCTGCGTTTTATTTACAAAATAAAATTTTTGTTACTTACTGCATTTTAGATGTGTGCCAATTTCACGGCTCTCAATTCCGTCTGTTCAAGTTGCCAACACAGATAATAATAATTTTAAGGAATAGTTAAGTTTCAGATATTTGAGGGAACGTTGCAGAAATAGTGTCATTCTGGGGAAATTTTTGGTCTGCTGGGCAAATTTCGAAAACACAATCTAGAAACACTGAAACAGTTAGATGGCTGATAGCCGTCGTAGATAGCGGTATACACGATTAATCAGTTTATATATCATTCAAATGCAACCTTTTAGTCGCGTGATTTAACGTCATTTAGGTGCAGAGTCAATAGATAGGACACTCTTTTGTTAATTAAATTAACGATTAAAGATATAATCTGACAGGAGAGCTAAACTGCAGACGGGAAGAGTAAGAGTGTTACAAGCATTCCTCAGCATGCCGTGAATGCCACAAAAATAGCAGTATGGAAACAACCCTTTAATGCATAGTGTACATGTTCAGATTACAAACTACATTTTTTTTTTTTTTTTTTTTTTTTTTTTTTTTTTTTTTTTTTTGCGACATCTCTTAAGTGATCAACATTTTACCATAAATTCGTTTGTAGCTGTTGTAAGTAAGTGCTGCATATTCTAGAAGTGCATCCTAGCGATTATCGATAGCAGCATGCTATTGAACAGGGCCGGCTCGTTCTAAAGGGCCACATGGGCCTGACCCCACCAGAAAATGTGAGATATACTCTTGCAGTATTATATCAAACAGTTGGAGTGTGACGTGATCCCCTTGACATCCTAACTCAATTTACAATGACACGATCAAGTAGTTTCGGTGGACCCCCCCCCCCTCTCTTCCTTACGCAACCATACCGACAACCGACTTAACTGCCCGTGCAGTCGCAGTGACGTCACAGAGCTGTTTTCCTTTCCCCTCTTCGCCCCTCGCCTTTTAATAGTTCTGTTTGGGGCCCGGTGAAGCGGGCTGTAGCAACACCACCTAGAAAACAAGGCCTTACAACAGGCCGTGCCTACGTCACACTTAGAGGCCCCGGCCGCCTTCTGACTGGCCGGCCGCTGCACGGCGGTGGGCGTGCCCCAGCCAACAGCCAGTGAGGTGGCGGCCGGGGCCTCTGTGACGTAGGCACGGCCTGTTGTAAGGCCTTGTCCTCTAGGTGGTGTTGGCTGTACCTGTCGCGCACCTCTCCGCAGGCAGTTTGGGGCCGGCGACCCCGGGCCCTTAGCACCCACGTCAAAACGTGTTCTGGAGCTGTGCCGTTGCAATATGAGTGTTTGTAAACTGAGTATAAAATGAATAAAGTAGACTCTTCAGAACGCCCTTTCATTTATTAAGGAAGAGAAGAAAAAATCAAGCGGTTAGCCGCACATGAACCAAAAGATTTCTTCATGTCTCAACTCGACGGAAAGAAGAAGAAACTTTCTGCTATACATGGTTCTGCAAAGAGTGTAGTCTGACTGTGAGTGAAGAGAAACACAAATTGTTTTGTTTCTACTGTGCCTTGTTTGGTGGTGAAGGATTGTGGACCCCTCGGGCTTGGATGTTTGTATCGTCTTTAGTATAAGGTAGTTCATAAGTAGTTTGTAAGTTTAGGGACTGATGACCCCGCAGTTAAGTCCCTTAATCTTTACAAACATTTGAAGGATTGTGGACAACAGTTGGCTGCAAGGACCTAAAACATTTAAGTGAACGACTTTAAGAAACATGAGGAAAGTGGACTTCATTTAGAAAATGCTGGTAAATATAAAATGTTTGGCAGAGTTATCGTTACTGCTCATATTGATTCGGCGTATAAAATGTCAATTCAGAAACAAAGAATTAATTTCAAAGAACAAATGCATATTAAACAGAACATAGAGTGCTTATTGTTTGGTGGAACTCATGAGTTAGCACTAAGAGCTCACAATGAAAAACAAGAGTCAGCAAACCATGGAAATTTCTTAGACTTGTTATCTCTTTTGGGAAATATTGACAGGCTGTTAGATGACCACTTAAGCAGCTCTAGTAGTTCCGTGTGTAAATATACGTCACACATAATACAAAATGAGCTTCTGGACTTTATGTATCAAGTTTACATCAAAGAATTCTGTGCAGGCTGATGAAATACGGATATTACGTGAAGAAGTCAATTTTATCATTATACTGCGGTATATTAAGGGGAAGAAACCTGTTGAAAGATTTATTTCCTTTGAAAACGTTAACGATAGGCCAGCATATGGACTTAGTGACATTTCAAAAAGAGGTCTAGAACCTTCCCGTGTTCAAGAAGAAGTCATTGCTCAGGTATACGATGGCGCCCCAGTAATGAGCAGCAGTCACATTGGTGTGCAGACACTGATGCAGAGAACTTTCCCACATGCCAAGTACGTTCACTGGTTCTTCAGAATGCTTGCAGTAAAACATAAAGTCGATGAGGTTGTTCTTCGCAAATATTGCTGGTTTAACAACGTTTTCTTCTTCATCTCCGAAGCGAAGTAATTTGTTACAGACAGTCTGCAACAAGAGAATTCTTTCAGTCTCTTCAACTAGATGGAACTTCCAGTCCCGTATTGTAAATATGGTCAAAACAAATGCACTTATTGGAATGTTTTGACAAGATTGAAGAGGATACCTGGGATGATGTTACAATAAGAGAAGCATTTGCCTTAAGAAATTTACTTCACCATCCACACTTTTTGTTCCTCGTAAATTTTTGCTATGATATCATGAAACACATTGATATTTTCTATCACACAACTGAGATGCAGAGTACAAATGCCGTTACCAAATGCAATGCATTACAACATTTGGAGTGTGCTGTATCTGAAATACGAGAGAACATTCAACGGTTTGGAGTTTCTGATTATGAGTGTATTGCTCCTCCGAGGAAACGTTCCAAATGTAGCAGATGCCAAAGAAGTGTGTGACATAATGACCAACCAACTGAAAGGAAAATTTCAAAACTCTCATGTATTTAGCAGCATCGAAATCACTGATCCAAAAAAGTAAGTTTGCTTCTATTAGAGAACATTTCCCAGCCACTTTGATCAATACTTTTTCATTAAATTACATTCTCTTTCTTTGCCACAATAAACTGAAAAATGAACTGTCAGCGATTTAACGCAATGTTACATTTAGAGGCATCACATCGGTTTATGAGCTGTTTACTTTCTTTGCGCTAGCTACACTAATGTCAACAGCAGAAGCAGATCGTAGTTTCAGCACCTTAAAAAGAACAAAACCTTCTTCAGGAACAGTATGAACCAGGGAAGGCTGAACTCACTGGCTGTTTGTTCCATTCAAAAGAAGGAAATCCAAACTTCAACAACAGAGTACCTGTAATTGACAAGTTTGCTGGTCAGAAGAACAGACGTGCACATTTACTGTATAAATAACATGTCAGAACACAGACGTCATTAATTAACGTGCTAGTTCGGTAAGATACACATGAAACTGCTCTTAGTCAAGGTTTTTTCTCAGACTTTTACCTTGGCCATAAGGCAAAAGCCAGGAGGGTCCCTGTTGTCTCGCTGGTGCATTCCCAATGGGGAAGAAGTCACATCAGTCCTCCCACATTTCATTTTTATTTTGATATCACAATCAGTGACAATCAGAAGCACAACTACAATAAGAACAAACTTTAGCATGAGAAGAGCTGGTAAACTTCGGTTCGAATCCAATCACCTCCAAGCTACCAAGTTCTTCAATAAATTGTGTCACCACGGCATAAACTCAGACACCCATAGAAGTACACGGAAAACCAGCGGATCTGGTGGACCAGACCAACTACAATATTTCACACACATAACCCCCCTCCCCCCAAAAAACAGTAATAAAATAAAATGTTTATTAGACATTTGTATAAATTTTATTAGCTACAATGTTTCGTGGATTATATTAATTACTGCATAATTAGCATATGTAATACCTTTCGAATGTGTTTAAATGATGATATATAGATGGAGGTTATATAAAGAACACTTCAGACTGATTCCATTATATTGGGTACTAACTTTTTGTCTGGGGCCCGACAACGAAACTGAGCACGAGCCGCCACTGCTATTGAAGCAGTTCGGCAGTTACCTGTGTGGATGATGATGATTGGCGTTTTAGGGCGCTTAACAGAGAGTTCACCAGCGCCCGCTACGTGGAGCTACTGCTAACAAGTACATTTGTTTACGTTAGTATTGCTTGTTTGTAAACCTATTGGATCAAACTGCATCAGTCTCTATACTTACAAACTTCTTAATTTAACTTACGTACACCAAGAACAACAAACACAGCCATGCCCAAAGGAGGACTCGAAACTCCGGCGGGAGCGGTCGCCCAGTCCGTAGAATTATGCCTTCGCCACACGGGGCTAGGATTCCTGTTCTTTGTATGAGAAAGTTGCGGTAATCATAGTTAATGACATTAAACCGTTACAAAAAAAATGTTCAAATGTTTGTATAGTCTGTGGGACTTAACTACGGGGTTATCAGTACCTAAACTTACAAACTACTTATGAACTACTTACGAACTAGGACGGCACAAATATCCATGCCCGAGGGGGGATTCGAACCCCCGACCGTAGTGGCCGTGCAGACCCTGACTGAAGCACCTCAGTCCCCTCGGCCACCGTGGCCGGCAAACCGTTACATTGCGAGTGACCTTCTAAAGCACAGTAGTGACATTTACTACATCTGACAGTCAGCTAGCCACGGCGGTTTAACCGTGCGCACTGGGGCGCCGTGGTGCGGAGCGAGCGGCCGTTCGGCGTCGGGGGTTAGAGTCCTCCCTCGTGCATGGGTGTTTGTGTTGTCCTTAGGTTAGTTTACCTTAGTTGAGTAGTTTGTACGCTTGGGACTAATAACCAAGCAGTTGCGTCCCATAGATTTACAAACATTTGAACATTTTTTAACGTTTAATTATCAATAGTGCGTAATCATTTTAAGGAATAATTTTTCAGTATTTTCTCTGTTTATACGCACTACATAGAAATAATGGAATCGTTATAACTTCAGATAGCCGGCCGCGGTGGCCGAGGGGACTGAGGCTCTCCAGTCACTGTCTGCACGGCCACTACGGTTGGGGGTTCGAATCCCCCCCTCGGGCATGTATATTTGTGCCGTCCTTAGTATTAGTTAGTTCATAAGTAGTTTGTAAGTTTAGGGACTGATGACCCCGCAGCTAAGTCCCTTAAGCGTAACAATGATTTGAACATTGCGCAACTTGAGGAAACGTCCCCTATTTTTTCGACTGTTAAGACATTAGAGACACTATACTTACTCACGGAGACACCATAGGTTGTCACCATTTTATTGGAGGAATCGGGCCATTCTCTTACTTATTTACGTTAAAATTGTTAGTTTAATGAAAATGTTGATCTGATAATTACTATATTATGCTGAGATAGCTGATTATTTTAATGTTGTTCGGAAACTTCTATGTTGCCCTGGAATTCACGCTTTGCTTAGGTTATAATATCTGCTTGTAAGTTTCTTCAATATTTAGTGTTTACAGGCAAGATGGTGTCACACTGACTGAAATCGATTACTAGCAATAAATGGTTTCAAAACTTTTACGACCGATGCTGCGGTTTTGCTTGCTTACTATGAAAATAATTGTTTATTTACCCTATTTTAGCGGAGCTCCTTTTGTTTATTCTCAATCACGAAGTCCAACCAGTACAGCGACTGGCAGGAAACAAGTTGTTAAAGCCCCCGGAATGATGTACGTACGGGCAACTGCGGTTCGTAGGGGGCTGTGAGGCCTAGGGCAACCTTAACGGCCTCCAACCAGTCTGTAGGACGTTAACGACAGCTCTGCAGCCCGCTCCTAATATAATGAATACGGATATATGCGTAGGAAACCTGTCCAGGCAATTATGTAAATTGTCAGTGATTGCCCCGGGCGTATACGTTAGAACAGAGACGACGTAGGAACTAGCGTTACTACACGGGCTGAGGGAATTTCCAGCCGTCCAAGAGTATGCTTTCGGAGTCCACTCAACATACTAAGTTTTTTGAAGGAAAATATCCCCTGACTTCAGCAGTGCGGTAGTGAACTGCTTGGATGGTCGTTGTTGCACTACAGACGTATGTGGCAAGGGGCGTTTGCTCTTGTTATCTTTTGTCTCTGTAATTAATAATCTACTGTTTTTCTTGCGTGAGTTTTGCCTATCGCAACCTTTTCTAGAGCTGAATATTAATGTTATGAGCACACAGGAAGTGATGACGGTCACACTGCTTTTAATCTTCAGTGAGGTAGTCCACACTTCACCTTGTCGAAACTTGAATAGAATGTTCCTAATCAAAATTAAATTCAGAGGACTCGACAACTGCAACGAAATTGAATTTCCACACTTCTTCATAAACCTATATGTTGTTTTAAAAAAGCCACAAGCACATTGAACTTTTAAGTAAATTATTTCTATATAAACAGCATCCGAAAAAGTCCAGGCACGTTCTCCACGCCGTATGCCAAGCAATTAGCTTTACTGTTCCGATTATCGTGCAGCTAAAGCCATTAATGCTCGCCTCAAACGTGTTCAAGATCCTCACAACTTCCCGCACGGGATTTTCAAATGTCTCCGGGCGGCACCGCGAAATTACACATTGAAACGGAATTAAGGCGCAGGTCACTTCCCCGTAGTTGATCAGATTCTTCAACCGATCGAAAATAGCTCACGCCATCCGTCGTTGACGGACATCCGATGAACTGTACGCTTTCACGATTCTGTCGGATGATGCTGACTGTGCACGATCTTACAAGGGGACCATCAGAACTGTAAATAACGGATTTTGATGGGTCTTGGATATGTTGTGGAGAAACACATACTGCGTATGAGGCTATGCGCTCTCCTAGCGTCGGGCCTTGGTGTCCGATAAAATTGATGTAGAAGTTCACTGCGCGATGCAAGATGCGTAACGTTAGTCACTTTTCAATCAAGTGAGCATGACAGTGTTTAAGGTCTACAGTACCGTGTTAGGGTCCTCTTCGGTTTTTGCTTCTTTTTTATCAGATTGGTCACATTTTTCCATTTTATATTACAAAATATCAACAAAATAGTGTACATTGTCTGTAATTAGTAAGAAATATTCAGTTTTGCCATAGTAATTTAATCATAACGTCATTATTACGAAATCTTACTCGCTATCCCCTGCGTCGCTTACTACACCACAACAGAAACTCGTATGATATTTGTCGTAAGAGCAACCGAAACACAATGGTTTACACCACCAAGCAAATTTCATAAAAACTACTATCTTGCAGGCACACGGAGCTATACGAGAAACTGTTCATTTCCACTAAAACAGAGTTCTCTTTCATCCGTTAACTGTGATGCGAACCGTGCGTATTTCATCATCTTCGAAAAAGCAGGTCCCTGAATTGATGCAAGTTTAAAGAGTGTAGTTTTATGACGAATATCATCCGGATTTCTGTTGTGGCATAGGAAGCGATGCAGGCGATAGCTAGTAAGATTTTGCAATAATGACGTGGAAATTAAATGGCTACAACAAAATAAAATATTTCTTACTGATTTCACTCACTGCATACTGTTTGTTGATATTCTTTAAAATAAAATGGAGAAATGTCCGACTATTCAATTAAAAAAAAAAAAAAAAAAAAAAAAAAAAGCAAAATTCACGACGAGGAGCCGAACACGGTAATTCAGCGTGGGAGCCGTAGATCTTAATCGCTGCGCCGCGTCAACAATTTTCTCGAAAACCAAGTCCGTCGCTAAAAAAGCGGATAGCCTCATACTCAGGGTATGTCCATCTACAACGCATCCGAGATCCATCAAAAATCCGTTATTCACACTTCTGATGGCCCCCTTGTTACATTGAACTCCCGCTCGTATACACAATGTTTCCTTAAAGAGGCTCTACGCTGACAATCAAGAGGAACCTGCTTATTGATTGCATACGGTGGTTCAGCAGCCCTCTTTTATGAGCAAAAGTACTAATATCGTTGTACATTGAAAACTTAAGGAGTTGCTAATTTTTCTCCTTATAGTACGCACTGAAATTTTTCACAGAAACATCTTCGAAATGTTTAGTCGTAGAACCCCGAGTGGATGGATTAGCAGTGCTGAACTATTCCTATTCTAATTTCCTCTATCTTTGCTATTAGTGCTATCTTCCTGAAATTTGGCACCGCTTTATCGTTCTGCTTAATAACTAAAGTGCTGTAGTAGTGAGCCTCTAACTTACTGCTAAGACACATTAATCTACAATGTTTTTATATATTCGTAAAAGAAAAATGGTTTATCGTTGGTAATTGGTGAATTCTATAAAATATAATAGTGAAACAATTCTCCTACCGGTTTGAATTAATCCAGACTTAAATCTAAAATTCCTATTTTGCAACCTAATCATTACGTGGATTGGATGTTATGCACAGTTGTGCAATCCTCTGTCAATGTGGCTATTTTGTAGCTTTAATACTGGGTGGATGGGATGTTGCGCCCAGGTATGGAATCCTTCGTAAATGCAGCTACGTGTCAGGCGCACATCCTGTGATAATCAGCTAACCGTGAGAGAGTAGTGAATGCTTGCCTCCCTACAGACGTACTCCAACGAGTCTTCCCAACGCATACTGCGCATGGCTAATGGGAATTGAGTCGGGGGGGGGGGGGGGATCGAGGAGGTCAGTCCATTCGTCAAATATCCTCTCGTTCCAAGAGCTCTACGGTCTACGCTGTTGAAAGCGATCACGCATTGTGACGCATAGAAATGTCAGGTCCCACTGCACATCTGAAATGACCTCGTTGAAAAGGAGTAGTCTCTCAGCAAAGTTGACTGGTAAGGCTTTCGTGTTTACAAATTTGGAGAGCGGTACGCCCATCCAACATTACGCCTCTTATTCCTTGACGCTTAGACTGCGAATACCATTGTTGCCGCGGTGGAGTAGCCGAGCGGTCTAAAGCATCTCTCTGCGGAGCGCGCGGTTGCTCGCCGTGGAGGTTCGAGTCCTCCCTGGGGCATGGGTGTGTGTGTTTGTCCGTAGGTTAGTTTTCCTAGGTTTAAGTAGTTTGTAAGCTACGGACTGATGACCCCGCAGTTTGGTCCGATAGAATTACAGACATCTGAACATTTTATTACCATCATGTTCTAAATGAATCTGGACATACATTCATTTTGCGACAGATGCGAACATGAAACGTACTAACAAGGGAAACTTCCCATAACATACGCTCCAGATTTAGTTGTAAGATGACCTTCGTGGATAGGCAGTCAAAACCTGAACACAGATCAAACGCGGATACAAGAAGAACTGCAAAATACAAATTGTGAATGGCCCAAGTGCAAGATGTGCAACACAGAGATATTGGCTACAGCCGTAACTTCGTGGTTATGTAGTCATTATGTTTGACTGTGGCACGGGGGATTTGTGTTCAAAGCGTCCTTGTACTGTTAGTTGTTGTTTTCATTTATGTGATGAGGTCGACGGAGGACTTCTCTAGTACTCACTATTCATCACATTTAATTACCACACGTTTCATATTCTGTAACTAATGTATAGTATGGCAATTGCCAAATCTGTAAAAAGAGAACGGAGACAGTTCGTAATTTTTTGAAAAACAAACAAACAAAAATGTAATGAAATGAAAACTCCATTAGGAGCAGTGTGCACCACAACCATAAAATGATAAATATCCAAAGAAAATTCAGCAATTGTCGTAAATTTATTATTACAGATCGATATCGGCTATTGAATAGCTATCTTCAGTACAACTTGCACAATCGACTAGAAACATTACTGATTTTACTGATCCAGCCAGAAGGCATAGTTACAAGCAGATAAAAATGATGTTAACCAGAGTGGACTTATTCTTCATATCAGCTACTGACGGCGCCAGTAATTTTGATACGATCACGGAGAGACTGTGTCTTAGCAGGTGATTGCCTCCAAGTTGTATGAAGAGACGACACGGACTTATTAATTGACGTAACTACAACCTGCAGCCCGATTGTGGACGCTTGGTGCCGTGTGCTTGTGGATGAAGCGGAGCTTAACTGCAGGCTAAAAGAGTAAGGAAGGTCCAAAGGAAATGGGAAGAGAGAGGATGAATAAGGAGAATGAACAAAAAGAGAAGTAATTGAAGGATGGGGGGGGCATTAAAATGGCAGGGAAACAGTTATATGAAAGAAAATGCTCAAGAGATAAGGATTTCGCTATGTTGACCAACAATTACCGCGTCTGTTTACATGTTCGTTTTAATTCGCAACAAGAGTCCCCGGGTTACGTAGGCAGTCTGAAATCGCATTCCTCACCTTACCGCTGCATGAAACCAGAGGCAAGTACGTACGATGATTCACGGATGACGCAAATATAAGCTGATGTGTTCTCAAGCGGTTAAGAAGTCGGCAACAGTGCACTTCACAGCTAACGTGGGGTGTTGACAACCACATTCCAGAAGATGCAATCTTGAATACCACGATTTGATGCAAAGAGTGCGTATTTTGATTATATAGTATGAACTGAAGTATGAGAGTTATCACAACAAAAACAAACAAGGAACAGTTTTAAATAAAAATACGCTGTATTAGGAAAGACAACAGTGGTGGAAACTGTAAAGAAAAACGCTGTGGTCACAGTACTAGAAATTCATGACTTTGAAATGTCACAGTTAAATGGTGCTATCAATCAGAATATTTACTTAAAAGAAAGTAGTTTCAGATTTCGATCCACGATATGGATGGAACCTTAAAGTTGTGATTTCAGCAAACGAACACAAGGGCAAATAAAGGAGATAGTGGGGGCTGGGGGGAGGAGGTAGCATACTCTAGGTTTGTCTTAGGCGCCAATTATGCCAATAATTTAATTATGAAACACAGGGATTTCTGGGATTTCTTCTCTTAGAAACATCTAAGAAGATGGAGAGCACTCTGGCTGGTGCGTACTATTGGTATCATTTAGAAGTAACCCTTTCTGCGTCTGTGATTCGAAAAAAGCATCTTTAAGTATTCCTGGCTGCTTTCAGATTCCGAATGTTCCAGTGATGTCTTTGGCATCGCTTAGCGTAGTTCCGTACTTTAACTCTGAACTACTCTAATATGGCATAACGTAAGCATTCGAAAGCTCAAAGACGCCAGGATACTTAACGATGCCATCTGGAATCAGATTCAGAAAGGGTTAATACCTTGCACTCTTGTACTAAAGTATGCAGAATTAATGGCTACGCAGCTAAAGAAATGAAAATAAATAAAATTCTCGAAATGGTGTTTTCTTTGGTTTCCTTTGTCTGTCACTCCCCTTTATACCACAGGCCAGAAACATACTGTCCCGCCGCGGTAGAGTAGCCGAGCGGTCTAAGGCACCCCGCTGCGGAGCGCGCGGTTGCTCGCCGTCGGGGGTTCGGATCCTCCCTGGGGCATGGGTGTGTGTGTTGTCCTTAGATTAGTTTACCTTAGTTTAATTAGTTTGTAAGCTACGGACTAATGACCACGCAGTTTGGTCCGATAGATTTACAAACATTTCATACTGTCCGCACAAACTAAGATGGCGCTCGGCGAGGTAGCTCAGGGAGGCGATCATAAAGACATATCCCTTAATTTATTCATCAGAGGGAACGATCTTATTATATTAATATAGAGAGGAATGCCAAGATAGCAAATTTTATTTTTAATTCTTTAAGCAAGATGACCGGTTTCGACACTCAAGGGTGCCGCGGCGGAATGGCTGTGCGCACTGAGGCGTCCTGCTGCGGTGCGCTGGTCATTTCACGTCGAAGGTTCGAGTCCTTTCTCGGGCATCGGTTTTTGTGTTGTTCTTATGTTAAGATGAAGTAGTTTGTAAGTTTAGGGACCGATGACCACTGCAGTTAGGTCCCATAATTTCACAACATTTGAACATTTTGAACAGTCAAGGGTGTCATCTTCTGGTCTCTGCTACAATTGGCATTTCACTGCTTATCATAGACCTCCAGAAAACTGTGAAGACGCTCAGACAAAAATGTACACTATGCTAGTTCTTCGTGTACATCTATTTTACCGTTTCACGTATGGCTATCCACCAGCACAATCTATATCTATAAATG
Organism: Locusta migratoria; assembly: GCA_026315105.1. Classification (NCBI taxonomy): domain Eukaryota; kingdom Metazoa; phylum Arthropoda; class Insecta; order Orthoptera; family Acrididae; genus Locusta; species Locusta migratoria. The sequence continues at coordinate 466,812,511 of CM048744.1, read as the reverse complement.
TGAATGTGTGTTCGGTGTACGTTCATCACGTCTGAACCACAAGACATAGAGAGCTAAAAATTTGTACAGTTACTAATGTCTACCCAGGGAAGACTTTAGGCACGGTTTTATATCGATCTGTTAGATATTTAGTAATTTGAAGAATATAGCGTGAAATGCGGAACAATAATTACTCTTTGAAAATTATATTTACTCTTTGAAAATGGTTTTATTGGTTGCATTGTTGCTTGAGGGTCGATAATGATAAAAGGGTGGAGTATATTGGGATGGCAAGTTACCGGTGTATATAAAATTCTACGTGTGTGTGTGTGTGTGTGTGTGTGTGTGTGTGTGTGTGTGTGTTAATATTTCGCTCTGCAGCGAAAACTACAGAACGCAAACGAATGGTCTGTGTGTAATTGTTGTCCGAAGTCTCCCTTTGTACACCATAGCAGTTCCATGCCGATAGCCATATGGGGGTGGAAGATATGGTGGTTAAAAGTTGTCAAATTATAAAAAAATTCTAAGGTCAGCGATGACGTTTGCGACTCTATAGCAAGGAGGTTACATATAGCGAAACGTGATGCCACATACCATATCTTTGGTCTATGCGTGCTACAATGTCTTCAGCTGTTTCTCTGTAAGGAAATATAAGAATAAATAAAGCAGTAAAAATAAATTTCTTTTAATAAATCTCTTTAAAAAAATCGATTTGCGGTTTCGCACATTACATAAAATGATCGATCTGTGATATTATTACAATCATTATTGTTGAATTTCTTTTAATCCCTTCAGATATGCCATTTCAGTTCAAAAGACTTCAGTTTCCAGTTCGTGTAGCTTTTGCTATGACAATTAACAAAGCTCAAGGACAATCATTAAACGTCGCAGGAATCAATTTACAGCCCTCATGTTTTTCACGTGGTCAATTATATGTCGCTTGCTGAAGGGTAGGCAACCCAAAAAATCTCTACATTTACGCTACAAACAATATTACAAATAACGTAGTATACTAGAATGCCCTAAAATGAAATTAAAATGAGTTTGGACATTACTCTCACCATACGTGTTGAGATATTGCAACAAGGGCTATAAGGAATAATGTATGTATTATTTATTGCAAATCATTAAGCACTTCACATAATTTAATTTTTTATTCGAATGTTGATTAAAATGTTTCTAAAAAAGATATTGTATTTCATTTCATCCTTCAAAACCAGTCTCATAGTACACTACTGAAAGATAGCTTATCTATCTTAATCAACCAACACGCGAGCGGAGCCGCGGGTTTAAGCTAGTCTATATAAATGTGAATGTCTGTTCGGTGTACGTTTATCACGTTTGAACCACAAGAAATAAGGAGCTAAAAATCTGTACAGTTACTAATGTCTACCCGGGGAAGGCTTTAGGCACGGTTTTATGGCGATCGGATAGCTATTTATTTATATATATTAATGTGAATGTCTGGTCGGTGTACGTTTATCACGTCCAAACGACAAGACGCAGAGACTTAAATATTTGTGCAGTTACTAATTTATACCTGAGGAAGGTTTTAGGTACGGTTCTATAGCGATCTGATGGATATTTAGTAATTTGAAGAAAATAACCCTAAATGCGGAACAATAATTACTCTTTGAAAATTATATCTACTCTATGAAAATGGTTTTATTGTTGCTTGAGGGTTGAGCAAATTGCGATGAAAATTTATCGGTGTATATAAAATTCTACGAGTGTGTGTGTTAATATTTAGCTCTGCAGCGAAAACTACAGAACGTTAACGAATGGTATGTGTGTAATTGTTGTCCGAAGTCTCCCGTTGTACACTATAGCAGTTCCATGCCGACAGCTATAAGGGAGTGGAAGATATGGTGCTTGAAAGTTGTCAAATTATAAAAAAATTCGGACTGAAGGCCAGCGATGACGTTTGCGACTCTATAGCAAGTAGGTTACGTACAGCGAAACGTAATGCCACAGACCATATCTTTGGTCTATGCATGCTACAATGTCTTCAGGTCTTTCTCTGTAAGGATAAGCATACGAATAAGGAAATATAAGAATGAATAAATAAATAAAGCAGTGAAAAAGAAATTTCTTTAAAAAAATCGATTTGACGGTCCGCGCATTACATCAAGTGATCCATCTGTGATATTATTACAATCATTAATTGTTGAATTTCGTGTTTGGATTCTTCGAAACGAGTGCATTTTTACCTGTCATTTCTTATTTATTCTCTGATAAATGTAACATGTTTTTTTAGAAAGAATGAGATGGATAGATAGAGTGGATAGGAAAAGTACTAACTCAAGGTTCGAATAAATAAATAAATACCCGGGCAACGCCGAGTTTTCAGCTAGTTACGTAATAAAATAAAATTCGGATTTTTTCACTATTTAGCCGGCCGCGGTGGCCGAGCGGACTGAGGCGCTCATGTCACGGTCTGCACAGCCACTTCGGTCGGGGGTTCGAATCCCCCCTCGGGCATGGATATTTGTGCCGTCCTTAGTATTAGCTAGTTCATAAGTAGTTTGTAAGTTTAGGGACTAATGACACCGTAGTTAAGTCCCATAAGCTATACAAACATTTGAACATTTTTTTCACTATTTTGCCCTATGTGTGCCCGTAAGTACTAGTCCCACTTGTCGTTCATGCATGTGCATAGTCTTCAACCCGCTCGAGTTGGGAAAATCGAACATATGTTGAGATGACTTGAGCAGTTTATTGACGCGTGTAGGAAACCTCGTGTGATACTCAGCCTGTTGGTGGTGGGCTGGCCGCGGCCCAGCGGCATGTTCCGCCTGAGCGCTCCCGGGTCAGCAGGCGACGTGTGCGCGCCCTTAACGGCACTCGCCGTCGCTTCGGCCAAGTCTCGGGTTTCTTACTCTCCTCACACGCACCGATCGAATGTCGACGCGCCTTTTCGGGAGTCTGAACAAATCCCGCCGATATATGACACCAATGCAAATATGGAAACTAGTCCACCAGTAACAAGTTCGTGGCGCATGTACAGCAGGACTTTCCTGGTTGCGTCTTTCCCCTCTGTCATTAAGTGTCACTGCCCAGCCCTTTCCACCTGTGGATTCGAATTGCACCAACAGCATCAAAATCCTAATATAGGCCATTGGAATTACAACACCAGGAAGGGGAAAAAAGTATCAATTTTACATATTACGAGGCGCGTCCAGAAAGTAAGTTCCGTTTGGTAATAAAATGAAATTGTACACAGATACAGAAGAGATTTTTATTGCACAAAATTCTACAACTCTTAAACTACTTTTCCACATAGTTGCCGAAATTTTGTAGGCACTTGTGATAGCGTGCCACAAGTTTTTGCATGCATCCTTCACAGAAGGTTGCCGCCTGTGTATTCAGCCATGTGATAACAGCTCTTTATCATCGTTGAAGTGTTGACCACCAAGGACAAAATGTTCAAATGTTTGTAGAAGTTATGGGACTTAACTACGGGGTCATCAGTCCCTAAGCTTACAAACTACTTATGAACTAGCTAAGACTAAAGACGGACAAATATCCATGCCAGAGGGGGGGATTCGAACCCCCGACCGTAGTGGCCGTGCAGACCGTGACTGGAGCGCCTCAGTCCCCTCGGCCACCGCGGCCGGCCACCAAGGACAAATTTTAGGTGTAAGAAGAGATGAAAGTCGCTAGGAGAGAGGTCTGAGCTGTATGGAGGATGATCAAACAGGTCCCATTGAAATTTCCGTATGAATTGTTTGGTCACATTCGGTGTATGTGGTCATGCATTATCGTGAAAACAAAATCTTTTGACAGTAATCCTCTTCTTACACCTAAAATCTGTCCTTGGTGGACAACACTTCAACGATGATGACGAGCTGAAAGAACATGTTACCACATGGTTGAATACACAGGCGGCAACAACTAAAATTGAAACTCCCTGGCAGATTAAAATTGTGTGCCGGAATCGGGACTCGAACCTGGGACCTTTGCCTTTAGCGGGCAACTGCTCTACCGACTGAGCTATCCCGACACGACTCAAGATGCCGCCTCACAGCTTTACTTCCGCCAATACCTCGCCTCCTACTTTCCAAACTTCGCAGAAGCTCTCCTGCGAAACATGCAAGACTAGCACTCCTGGAAGAAAGGATATGGTGGAGACATGGCTTAGCCGCAGCCTGAGGGATGTTTCCAGAATGAAACTTTCACTCTGCAGCGGAGTGTGCGCTGATATAAAACTTCATGGCAGATTAAAATTGTGTGCCGGAACCGGAAAGTAAAGTTGTGAGGCGTCATCATGATTCCTGTCGGGATAGCTCAAAAGTCGGTAGAGCGGTTGCTCGCGAAAGGCAAAGGTCCCAGGTTCGAGTACCGGTTCAGGCACACAATTTTAATCTGCCAGGAAGTTTCATATCAGCGCACACTCCGCTGCAGATTGAAAGTTTCATTCTGTCAACTAAAATTGTTCGACGTCGTCCTGTCGATTCTACGGAGCAACGATGTTTCGACAACCGAGATAGTGATAATAACGTAAAGTTGCTGCAGACGGAAGTTGCCTTGTGTTTACCAAATCAATTGCACAAGCAGTTGCGTTCAGATAGTGTAGTGCAATGCAAAAAGAACTTGACTTATCGAAGCTACGGCGTGGAGAGCCATAGGAAGGTTAGAAGTGGGACAGATACAGAAGGAGATGCCGGCAGCTATTGGAGTGTCCGAAAGTGTAATTTACACGACATCGACGCGATTTCAGACAATAAGTACCGTTAAAAGAAGGCAAAGCCAGAATCGTCCACGGCTAACATCAGCAAGAGATGACCGTTATCTCGAGTTAACAGCTCGTCGAGACAGGAGACTGAATACAACTAGCTGCAACGCTCCATCCAGGCAGCAAGAGGACGTGAAATATCAACATAAACAGTACAAAATCGCTTTCGGGAATGTGGCGTCCATGCACTGAATCCCATGGTGTGTGTCCCATTAAAGCCGCGACTCCTTTTATCCCGCAGAAACTGAGAGGAGGAACACGAGGATTAGAGTCGTAACGAATGGCGCCAGGTTCTGTTCACAGAGGAGTCAAGATTTTTTGTTCAACCGGACAATCATCGTTTTCTCATCTGCATAGGACGTGGAACTCTGAACAGAGATTTTGTTCATATGTTAAATATACTAAGGGCAAAACACAAACGATATCCTCACTACGTGATAGTAATGGCGATCCTGCCGATGATAACGCTACTAAAGCAGAGTTACTAAACATAGCTTTTAGAAACTCATTCACTAAAGAAGGCGAAACCAATATTCCAGATTTCGAATTACAAACAGAGGCCAAAATGAGTAACGGGGTAGATATCCTCCGAGTAGTGAAGCAACTGAAATCACTTAACAAGAACAAGTCTTCTGGTCCGGACTGTATACCCATTAGATTTCTGTCTGATTATGCTGAAGCGATAGCTCCTTACTTAACAGCCATATACAACCGCTGTCTCAAAGAAGGATCTGTATCAAAAGATTGGAAAGTTGTACAGGTCACACCTATATTCAGGAAAGGCATTAGGAGTAACCCACTAAACTACATGCCTATTTCATTGAAGCCAATTTGCTGCAGGGTTTTCGAACATTCAAATATTATGAATTACCTAGAACAGAATGGTCTATTGACCCAAGGTCAATTTAGAAAATATCGTTCATGCGAAACACAACTAGCTCTTTACTCACACGAAGTGATGAGTGCTATTGACAAGGGATCTCAAATTGATTCTGTATTTCTTGATTTCCAGGAGGTTTTTGAGAGACACAGTATCCCATGTAGATGTAGATGCTTATGTGTAGGAAACATCACCATATCGTATTGGTGGGCGAATGGTGTCGGCAGGAGTCAGTACTGGAGGACGTATAAACCTCTATATCGTTCAGAATGGCGCTTTGACTACTCAGAGGTATACATATGAGATTCTTCGACCTTTTGTTGTGTCCTACGGTGATGCCATAGGAGATGGGTTCCTTCTGGTGGACGATAACGCTCGCCCTCACAGAGCTCTTCACCGGACTTAAACCCAATTGAGCATGTCTGGGATGCACTTGGCACACCCATTGCAGCCAGACGAGCACTAACCACGACGGTTGCAGAGCTGGCCATTACTATCATGGAAGAATGTCCAAATATCCCTCAAGAGCTGATTGACAATGTGGTGTCGCACAAGTACAAAGTGCGCGCCACCTACTTTCGCCGCGCGCCGCCATGCATGCACGGCGCGGCGTTCTTCCGACGACAGCCACGAGCGCCCTCTGCTGGAACTCCGCTCGTGGTCACCACTGAAGGATCGGTCACTTCGGACTGAGTTAGCAACGAGTTAGGACCTTCGTAATCAGATAGGCACGAGTGAAGACTTTGCTATTGTACAGGCACTAGGCAGGCCTCTAACAACTATGTATCAACATTCTGCAGTACTATGTAAAAGTTAAGTATTGTTACATTCTGTGCAATATATATATCTTTCTAATTTACTCTAGTGTTTGTAGTTTCTGGCTGCTCCCCTCTGTACCTGCACCAGCGTGTCGGTCTCATTCCACTCGGCCACCGACACCGACGACGAGGCTGGGACACAAAAGCGGCGACGAAGTTGGGACAGAAAAGTGGCGACGAGGATGGGATACAAAAGCGGCGACGAAGTTGGGACACAAAAGACAACCTCATATTGTCCATGCCATGCAACTGTACTGGCTGTTTGAAGTGATTACACACCATATTAAAGGGCAAGGAAAATGACTTTTTCACTATTATGATAGCCCCTTGGTGGTTTGCTCTACGTAAACGCGATGTACACCTCAAGTAATGTTGAGACAGCAAAATATCTTACTGTATCACAAACAAATAACAGTTGTAATCAATATTTGAATAAACCACTTTAACATATCTGTATCGTGTATGATATCTCACGTGATCCTCTAATTGTTTTCAGCAGTGTAGTTGCTACTAAATATAATAGGAAGAATCTAACAATATCAGTGGCGAATCCAGCAAGGGGGCGCTATGGGACAGCAGCCCCCTCCCCCAACCAGAGCATAAGGAAGACGTTCTAATATGGGCTTTTTCGGTCTTCTGAAGACGGCTTAACCAAGCATGGATCAGGGCATTCAACTACTTTTTTTAGAACAGTTTCAGAGTGCGTAATTTATATGAGCTCAGTCCCCACAAGACCAAGAGCCTGGATTCGCCACTAAACAATATAAAGACCAGGTTCAAATTCAGCAATAGAATGAGCATATCTGCGACTGTAACTGTGCGCGCGCGCGTGTGTGTGTGTGTGTGTGTGTGTGTGTGTGTGTGTGTGTGTGTAAAACTGTCTTTTTTACGTGCCTGACTGTGGCTCTACAAGCGTCTTTGGAGTTAGTTGCAAACTGTCCTCATATGATTTGATAATTGAAAGTGTATATGATTACACACCACTGACATCGAGGATGACTCTAGCGCGGCTGGGTATTACATCTACATCTGCATATGTATCCCTGAAATCACATTGAATTGCATGGCACCCATTTCGTCGAACCGCTTGTATCTTATTTCTCTACCGCCCATTCCCTAATAGTGCAAGGGAAAACAAGGGAAAAAGGAACACCTAAATCTTTGTTTTCGATTTTTTTTGTTATTTTATCATTATGATCACGTCTCCCTATGTAGCTGGGTTCTAACAATATTTTCCCATATTAGGAGGAGAAAGTTGGTGGAAGAAATTTCGCAAATAGATCTCGTCTCAACAAATAACGCGTTTCTTTTAATGGTTTCCACTCCAACTCGCGCATCATTTCCGTGACACTCTCTCCCATATATTGCGATAATACAGAACTATCTGCCCTGCTCTTAACTTTCTCTATATCCTCCGCTGTTCCACTTGCTGGGGATCCCACAATATGCAGCAATACGCCTAAATAGGACGCAGAAGTGTAGTGTAGGCCGTATATTTAGCAGAACTGATGAATTTCTTAATTTCAGAGGAAGAATCATGGCAATCGTTCAGAGTGCTTAAAAGAAATTAGGGAATACCCTAAATTAGGGTGGTAGAAGGGGAGGTCTATAGCATTTCCAATTAAAGTTGTTCGTAAATGTTATTCCAAGGTAATTAGTTGAATTTACTGCCTTTAGATTAGATAAAGTTTAATAGATTTGGACCCAGGCGGATACCGCGCACTTTGACTTCTGGGAGCCGTTCGATAAAGCTCTGCACTGTCACCTAACAAGGGAATTAATTTAACTACGAGTGAGTTCTAGTGGGCAGAGGTGAAGTTGAGAATTTGTTTCTGACTGAAGGCGTACTTGAGTAGGACTAATTACGTGGAGGTGTGGTGATCGCGTGTCTCCAGTGGCGTAGAGGTCAGCGCAACTGCCTAGAAAGCAGGAGACCCTGGTTCGAGTTCCGGCTGGGTACACATTTTCAAATACAATTGAAGGAATCTCCGGGACTTGTCCTATTAATATTTTAAAGTATTTGCACAAGTCAAGTATTATAATTTAAGTAACAGACGGACTTGACCTATTTAAGAAAGAACATTTATTTAAGCCTAATGAGCACGATCCCAACACAAAATACACTTAAAAAAACAGCGAGACTTACCCTATTAACTCCAAGTCTCGTAAGTACAATGCCGAAGGAATCTGATTGAGAACCCGGAACCTCAAATCGGCAGTTTAATTAACAGCGAGCCTTGTCCTATTTAAAGAAAACAGTTTTGGATGCGGTATAAGGGGAGAAATTAAGCTCCCCGAGAGGACCTGAGGAAAGGGGGATGAGGAACAGTGCTGAATTGGAAAAACCGCACACCGCAATTTTGGAATATAACTTGTGCTCACCTATTGTGGCATTTCTGGAGGTGGAAAATCTCCTGAAAAAATCTGAGTTCTGGAAAAAAAAAGAAAAATAAAAAAAACATGAGAAAGCCAGCTCCTTCTATTCCTCCACGAGATACAGAAAGCAGTAAATAGTTCCAGTATACTAACGCTCTGGAATGGATGAGTCACGTGCATACAGAGAACCTCTTAACTTGAGAAAGAAAACTTTCAGGTTTTACTGCGCAGTTAATGATCTTCGCTATTAACCTAGTTGCGCTAGAGCCCTTACTAAGCCCAACGGCGAGTTAGAATTGTTTCTTTCCGTTCGCACCTAATTTTCAGTTTAACTTCCTGAACCTAAATAATTATTCATATCGTACTCTTCTTTGCAAGGTAATGAGTCAGTTGTATGGAAGACTATGTGAAGCCCCACACTAACAACACTAATAACATGATTCCTTCCCAAACAAAGCAAAAGCATTGTACTAACCAACGATGTTGACAATTACGAATAGCAGTGGGCATGATAAGTTGAGAGGATTTGTTTGGGACTGATACGGCGCGGTTGCAATCTTGGAAAGTAGCACAGGTCACTCCAGAGCTCAAGAAAGGCTACAGGAGTGATCCGCAAAATTACTGGCCTGTATGTTTGACGTCGGTTTGCAGTAGGATTTTAGGACATATACTTTCCTCAAACATTATGAACAACCTCAAAGAAACGACCTATTGAGCCATAGTCAACACGGATTCAGAAAGTACCGCTATTGTGAAAACAGCAACCTCTTTACTCACTTGATTAATGAGTGCTATCGACAAAGGATCTGAAACTGATTCCGTATGTGTACACTTACGAAATGCTTTTGACACTATGCGTCACAAGCGTCTTTAATCAAATTGCATGCTTATGGAATATCGACAAAAATGTACGATTGGATTTGTGATTTTCTGCCAGAAAGGAGACAGTGCGCTATAATTGAAGGACACTCATCGAGTTAAAGCGAAGTGATATCTGTCGTTCCACAGGGAAGTGTTACAGGGTCCCTACTGTTCCTTGTCTTTATAAACGATTTAGGAGAGAATCAGAGCAGCTCCCATAGACTGTTCGCGGATGATGCTGTCATTTATCGGTTAGTAAAGTCACCAGAAGATCAAAAGTAACTGCAAAATGAATTAAATAACACATCTGTATGGTTCAAAAATTGGTACTTGACCCTAAATAATGATAAGTGTGAAGTCATCCATAATAGCACTAAAAGAAATCCGTTAAACTTCATTTACTCGATAAATCAACCGGCCATAAATTCAACTAAATACATAGCAATTACAACTCCGAACAACTTTAATTCGAAAGAACACACAGAAAATATCGTAGGGAAAGCGAACCAAAGGTTACATTTCATTGGCAGAACAGTTAGAAGATGGAACAGTGCTACTAAAGAAACTACCTACACTTCACTTGTGCGTCCTAGTTTGGAGTATGGTTGCGCATTGTGGGATACCCACCAAATGGGACTGAAGGAGGATATAGAAAACTTTCAGGGATGGACAGCTCGTTTCGTATTATCGCGAAATAGGAAAGTGTGTGTCGCGGAAATGATGCACGAGTGTTCGGGTAGAAATCATGAAAGGAAATGCATTATTTGTTGCAGCTATATTTATTTGCGAAATTTCTCTTCCGAATGCGAACATATTTTGTTAAGACCCACCTACATAGGGAGACATGATCATCGTAATGAAACAGGAGAAATCAAATCCAAAACAGAAAGATTTGGGTGTTCCTTTTTCCATCGCGCTATTAGAGAATGGAACGGTAGAGAAATATCATAAAATCGGTTCAATGAAGCCTCTGCCATACACTTCAGTATGATTTGCAGAGTATTTATGTAGATGTTGTGACAATTTGAATAGTTGTGATATTTCATGGGCTCCAATACTGGCAAGGATTATGTGACCATTTCGGTTGATCAGGTTTGTTAATGTGGTGCAAGATGACAGGGCCCCTACCCACCTGTTCACTCAGAGCGCATCACCCAGGATTGGATTTGTGAGCACAACGATGAAATACTTGTCCTCCCATGGCCACCACAGCCCCAGTATCTCAATATCATCAAGGCTTTGTGATTGGAGAGAAGGGCGCGTCATCCTTATTCAGCCACCTGTGTCATCGCTTCCTGAACATAATACTATTTTTCATGGTATAAAGTATCCTTGAAAGACAGAAAGAGTCTGTATTTGTCCCTTCCGAGACGATTGGAAGCTGTTCCTAATGTCAACGGTTTTCATACACTGTATTAGAAATGGTTTATTGTTTTAGGAGTATCCATATTATTTTCCAGTCCATATATAAATGGGCCAGAACGGAAAACGCTCCTGTTAGAGCACAACGAAAGGCAAATAGGTCCTGGACAGATTCAATTATGTAAAAGAGGAAAAGTAGCAGTATCTGGACGTCTCAGCACGTGTTAAATTTAGCTGGATTTTAAACCACAATATATCAACAACAGATAATTATTGTTTTATAAAAAAATATCCGTTTGGACTTTATCCCCTTATTTACCTTCGTGTAAAGTTTGAAGCACGCTAGTTGGCGCCCTGGTGCTGCCATCTGCAATGTAGGAGTAGTAGATCTTTGTACCGCTAGGTGGCGGGAGCTGCATATCTGATTAGACAAGGTCTATAGAGTACAGGTCTGGACACTAATATTCCTTATGGAGCCACCATTTTGGTTCTAGAGCGGATGACACTACGCAGTATCGCTACAAGAGAAAACAGTCGCTTTCTCAAATTATGATTATTCTGCAGCCAGTTTGCGCACTGTTTGAGTCAGAAATTATATTCTTACATTTAGTAATAAAAAAACTGATGATTGGAAAGGCCTATATTGTTCAGTCTCACCATGAGAGGTGACAAGATGACTCTGAGAGATTTGGCTCAAACTGTGTGAGAAGAAACGGTTCGATGAACCTTTTTGAATTCCTAAAATATCTAGCCCAAGTGGGTCATAGAAAGAGAAATCTCGCATGAAAGATTTCCAATTACAGTATAAAAAAAAATAAACACGATTGAATGGCGAATTAAGTATGCTTTGCAGTGAAGCACTTTCAGGAAAAAATCGCTTGCCGAAAAATGCTTCCATAACATGTCAATGGTGTAAATATTAAGTTAATGATGATCATCGAAAATAAATGTAACGTAACTTCCACAGATAATTCCTAGAAATCTTATACTCTATCAGTGGACACTGTACCAAATAATGAAAACGGTTTGACTACTTTAATTACAGTAATCAAAGTAATTATAACTGAAACTAAAACATTAATTTTACATAAATAAATTTCAATTTCGTAATTTCTCACTTGACACTGTGATTTTCTTATACACTACCTCGAAATTTCTTCCATTGACGTAATGTCGAATCATTGGAAACGCACACACCAGGAAAATCAAAGCAGACATTCCATATAAGTTTTTGTTCTCGGATAGTTCAACACAAGAAACTTTCGTTGATCTTTCTTCTATGCCATACCGAATGGAAACGTGACAAGAAAAAATACATCGGTTGAAAACACGTACAATCTATCTTACACAGATATAGATATTGGGGTAAAGCAGAATTCTGTTAATGAAAGGGCTACATTTTCCTCACAATAGTGGTTGTATCGTTTGTCATATCACATATACATTGCAGTGAGAATGGATGTAGCCACATTCTCTGTAACCTGCATACTCTGTCGCAATTTTACGTTCACTGCTTTAAGCAACTAACAATAACTAGTAACAAACGTTATCCGAGTACAGTCTGCTACAGCCGCGTTATAGAACCAAAAAGGCCGCCATCGCAAAGGATCACGGTAGCGTGACCAGACCTCTACTATATAGACCTTGTGATTAGAAAGCTTGTATAGTCCCTATACAGGCTTTCTAATCTGATGAGAGTGCAGAGTGGCATTCAGCTGGGAGGACGTGTTGCGTGTACACAGTGATTTCTGTAATACTCTGTGTTTGGTGTGTGGCGATTTTTACGATGGATCCGCGAACAGAACAGCACGTGTGTGTCGAATTCTGTGCGAATCTTTGGTAAAGTGCTACGGAGACCCTTTCATTGATTCAACAATCGTCCCAGTGGAAGAGCCCAGGCTCTCAAAACACCCAAAAAAGGGAGACAGGTCAAGAGCAATGTGAAGAGCATGGTCGTTTTCTTTGATACCAAGGGAATTGTACACAAAGAATTCGTCCCACCCAACAAAATAGTGAATTCAGCGTACTAATGTAACATTTTGCGACGGCTCCGTGGAAACGTGAGGCGACGACGGATCGAACTTTGGCGTCAAGGGAACTGGCTGCTGCAACACGACAACGCGTCCCGTCACACGCCCTTGATCACCAGGACCTTTTGGCAAAAAACAACATGGCGGTTGTACCCCACCCACTGTACTCGCCAGATTTGGCACCTTGCAACTTGGCGCTATTCACAAAACTGAAAATCAAGTTGAAAGGCCGTGGGTTCGACACACTAGAAAGGATTCAAGATCCATCGCTAGCGGTACTAAACACGCTCAAAGAACAGGACTTCCACACAATGTTTGACCAGTGGCAGAAGTGTTGGGATGGTGTGTACGGGCGGATGGGAACTACTTCGAGGGTGATGGTGACCATTAGTTCAAAAGTAAGGTTTGCAACAGATGGCAGCACCAGTCCCGAATAGTTTTGATAGCACCGCATATGCCAGTGGAGCAGCGTCGCGATATAAGTACAGCGGCTGGGATCTGCGACGCTGCTGTTAGGCAAGGATGGGCCCCTCCACGTCCATACCAATGTGGTGACCATCACAAAAGTTCTACTGTCACCTCCGTATTTGGTTACTTTGCTAAGGTGGATCACGGGATGTGGGAACCGCGATGTTATCCGTACGTGTGGGCACGATCACCCATTAATACGGTGCATCTGGAGATAGAATTGGTCGAAAGGTATACGAAGGGTAAAAGTATGTAAGGGCAGAAGGGAAAAAAAGTGCCAAGGCAAGAGACAAGGGAAAAAAAAACTCTGCGACAGTAGGGTAGGTTTTAAGGGTAGTAGCGGTATGCTACCAGCGACAGATCATGCAAGGTTTGGTAATGTTAGTAAAGGGCATATCTCGGTACCGTTAACTTTGCTAGGTTCTTCATAAAGAATCAGTCCGGTTGATGTGAGGTTCTGCTGCAGCTGAGCTCCTGTGAAGTCTCCTGAGTCGGCTGCGACAGAATAACTGTGAACATAGCCAAGTTTGTCATGATAGTTACACAGTTCGGTCATAGAACTGGCTAAGTGAGTGGGACTGTATAGGTTTGTTTGTGTTCAGTGCGTTGAATATGGTTTTCCTGCTTTGCCTGTAGGTCGGCTGTGGGCTCAGCTGGCATTGCCAGTCAGTTTGCTGTTCTGCAGGGGTTCGCCATATTCATCGTGTTTGCGAGTTGATGGTCCCTATGACCGTAGGTGGTTAGTCTCTGAGGAGAAGTGTTTTGGGTCGTTTATGTTGCCACCTATGGTTGTGATCGTAGTTCCCCAAGCGTAGAATGGATTGTTAGTGTGTCTCGAGGTTTTGAACAGTTGTGTGGCGAGTTTCTTGAATACCACCGAGAGGCGCTCTAGGCGGTATTCATTGTGAAGATCCACGGTGCGTGTGTATCGTGGAGCGTTGCTGATGATGCGCAGTACCTTGTTCTGTATGAGCTGCAGGCGGCTTAGCCGTGTTGCCGCAGCGTATGCCCAGCACGGAGCACCGTACGTCATGAGAAGTCTAATATGTTGCGAAACATCATTTTATAAATATATGTATTATGAAAATTAGCAAAGAAGAACTGCAGTCAATATTAATAAACTTCAGGGAAAATTTAGAATTAACTCATGTAAAAAAAAAAAAAAAAAAATACCGACAGTTTTCTGAATGTCTTCTTATTGCTGATTGCTTCATCACATCTTAGTGTCATTATGTGGTTCACTTTAAGGCCTAAGCAATAAACTAAGACGAAACTTTTCACTCTTGAGAAAGATCTGTATTTTTCTAAAAACATTTAATACACAACTGAAAGTTTACACACACACACACACACACACACACACACACACACACACAAAGAGAGACTACTTCCAACTACTCGAGAAGACAAGACTGACTGCTAATTAACAAGCAAAGATACTGCTCTTCCATTTTTTTCTTTTAGTTCCACAGATGATTTTTTTCTTCACAACATTAATCAATAATTGTCTGTTATTATTATTACTATTATTTTTTTCTTTCTTTTTTAACAATGAAAATGAAATTAAAATAGAAATTCGCTTCTTACTGTTCTGATACCCCAACACTCCATCCCTGGTAATAGCAAAATGTGTCATGCAGAGGTTCCTCGACACCTGGCTACTCAGTTTGCTTTCCCTGTTGAGCATCTGGTAGTTTGCTCGGTTGGTCATGTGTTGTATGTGGTCCCCCCGTGTGAGTTTCCGGTCCAGCCAGACACAGAGGCATTTGACTTTCTCACGGAAACGTATTGGGCGTGCATGTAGAGTAATTCGCTGTGTGAGGATCAGAAGAACGTAACTCCATTTCAGCTACTTCACAGGAGAGACGAAAAACGATGTTTTTAGATGTAAATTTCTTGTTTCAATGGCATAATATAAACCTATATTCCAATAAAATTTATATTACATCATTGAAACAAGAAATTTTCGTCTGGAAATACCTTTTTTCGTCTCTCCTATGAAGTAGCTGAAATGGAGTTACGTTCTTCTGATCCTCACACAGCGAATTGGTCTACAGTATTGGTGTTTGCGCAGATGTTTCGTTCTGCATGTGAACAGAACTCAAAAATGTTTGTTAAGCTTATGGGACTTAACTACGGGCTCATCAGTCCCTAAACTTACAAACTCTTAAGAACTAGCTGAGAGTAAGGACGGCAGAAATATCCATGCCCGAGGAGGGATTCGAACCCCCGACCTTAGTGGCCGTGCAGACCGTGACTGGAGCGCCTCAGTCCCCTCGGCTACCGTGGCCGGCTGAACAGAACTGCCTCGCACTTGACGTTTACTTTAACACGCCATTTCTCCAACCGAGGTTCGGCAGTTCTGAGTGCTGTCTGTAAGCGTGAATTTATGTTTGATGGCTTCCAATCTTGCGCCACGATGGCGGTGTCATCTGCGTAGATTGCGGTCATCGTGTTACGTGTGGATGGAAGATGATTAATGTAGAGGTTAAACAAGAGGGGCCCCAGGATGCTGCCTTGGGGTACTCCGGCTGGAATACCGCGTCGTGTAGACTGTTTGCCCCGCACGTCAAACGCTGTCGTGGAGGCGAAAGCGAGCGCCACAGGCGAGACGACGCCGCGGCGGCTGGTGGTGGGGTAAGCTGGTGGCGGGTAATAGCGCTGGCAGCCGTCCGCTGTCCGCACAACGCACGCAGCCGCCGCCGCCGTCGCCTCCGCCGCTGCGCCGACTCCGCAGCCATGCCAGTCGCAAGCCAAGGTACGCCGCGCCGGGAGAGCCACTGCGCCCGCTGTCACTGTAGCAAGTTCTGCACCCGGCCATTGTTGTCAGTCTCCTACCCAGATAGTGTGACAGAAGACACACATGCGGTATGCATTTCGTGTATCGACAAGGGATCTCGATTCCACGGTTTTAGATTTTCGAGTGGGTTATGACGCTGTACCTCACAAGCAGCTTCTGATCAAATTGCGTGCTTACGGAATAGCGTCTCAGTTGTGCGTCTGGATTCGTGTTTTACTTTCAAAAAGGACATAGTAGCCGCAGCGGATTATCCGTGCGCTCTGGGGCGTCGTGCTGCGGTGCGCGCGGTCGTTCGCCGTCGGAGGTTCGAGTCCCCCCTCGGGCATGGGTGTTTGTGTTGTACTTAGATTAATGTCTGTAAATCTATCGGACCAAACTGCGTGGTCAACAGTCCGTAGGTTACCAACTACTTAAACCTAGGTGAACTAACCTAAGGACAACACACACACACACACACACACACACACACACACACACACACACACACACACACCCATGCCCCAGGGAGGACTCGAACCTCCACGGCGAACAACCGCGCGCTCCGCAGCGAGACGCTTTAGACCGCTCGGCTACTCCACCGCGGCGTACTTAGGTTAGTTTACCTTAGTTTAAGTAGTTTGTAAGCTACGAACTAATAACCCCGCAGCAGAGTCCGATACATTTACAAACATTTTAATCTGAAGTACATAGTAAGTAGTAATTGATGGGATGTTATCGTGTAAGGAAGAAGGAAGCTTGGAGCTTAACTTCCCGTCGACAGCGTGGTCATTAGAGACGGAGCTACGCTCGGAGTGTTTGGGTAAGGATGTGGAAGGAAATCGGCCGTGCCCTTTCAAAGGAACCATCCCGGCATTTGCCTCGAGTGATTTAGGGAAATCGCGGAAATCTAAATCTGGATGGCCGGAGGTGGATTTGAACCACCGTCCTTCCGAATGCGAGCCCAGTGTCTTACTACTGCGCCACCTCGCTCGGTGTTATCGTGTAAACCGGAAGTGATATTTGGCTTTCCCCAGGTAAGTGTTATAGGAGGTAGGAGCCCTACTGTTCTTGTCTATATACACTTTCGCGGACGATGTTATCGTTTATCAGTTAATAAAGTCACCAGGAGATCAAAAACAGCTGCAATAAGATTTAGATATCTGCATTGTGCAAAAATTGACAGTGACGCGAAATAATGAAAAGTGTGAGTGCTAAAATCACTCCGTTAAAAGGCATTTACACGATAAATCAGTCAAATACGGGCCTAAATTAAATACCTATGATTTAAAATTGTAACTTTAATTGGAGATACATAGAAAATGTCGTGGGGAAGGCGAACATAAGGCATTTGCAGACTACCACTAAGGAAACTGCCTACACTACTCTCGTCCTTCCTATTTTGGAGTATTGTTGCGTAGTGTGGGATCCTTAGGAAGTGCGACCGGAGGTTAGAATCCTCCCTCGGATATGGGTGTGAATGTCGCTCTCAGTGTAAGTTAGTTCGTGCAGTTTGTAAGCCTAGGAACTGATGACCATAGTTGTTTGTTCCAATAGATTTACAAACATGTGAACATGTTAATCAGGAAATCATTACAAAACAGCCGTTTTTCGTTGCGGCGAGATCTATTTGCGAAATTTCTGTCGCCAACTTTCTCTCCTACAAATGGAGACATGATCATCATAATCAGCAGAATCAGATCGAAAACGGAAACATTGAAGTGGTTTATTTTATTTTTCCTCGTGTCATTAGAGAATGGAATAGTAGGGAAATATTATGAAAGTGATCGATGAACACTCCGACAAGCAATTATATGTGATTTGCAGAATAAATATTTAGATGTAGGTACATACATTTGTTATGCCTGTTCCCTAATGGTGTTTTCTACATTATTTGCTGAGTAAATAATTAGTTATTTTTCTCGAAATTATTTTATTGTGAAGTGAATCAGCAGTAAGCTCCATGGCATTCAGTCATCGGTAAAACCGCTCACTCGTTGGCGTTGCTATGCTGTCACTACGACTGTGATTTATATTTGTGACTTTCACTCGTTGTTTGTAACTTGGCATCACGAAGGTATTATGCAAGCAAGAAGTTGATAAGGTGATTACATCATCAAAATAACTTGGGATTGAGTAGTTTATGAATCAGCGAGTACGGTATATGTGAATTATTACCACTTTGTAGTAAGCTGTCTTGAGCCCGAAGCTTGATAGAAAACTGCTGTGCATTACTGCAAGTAATCCTGTTAGCGGTGGTACGTTTTCTTCCTTTACGTTGAGCTGACATATCACGATTTGTCGTGAGCCTCAGTTCACTGACTATTTGACATATCTCACATTAGAAAGTCACATTTTGTAAATCCGTTGTCAGATATTTTTACAGAGTTGTGTCACTCAGTGCAGCGTACGACACGACAGTTTTTTCCTCTCTCTACAGTTGCATTTAATACTGGCTCTGCCATTTTAAAACGAGTTACACTCTCTTGCTTTGCTAAGGAAGTTAATAATCCAGCGCGTAGTTGACGATACCGCTGCTTGCCTGTAATCAGTTCTACTGCTAGGGTAGCCGCTTGGAGGACTGATGCCGTGCTCGGGCGGTTCGGTAAGTTGCATTTCTACACGGGGCTTACATTTTTGGTTCGGTGTGGTTAGGTGTACGGGATATACAGCCACTTTTCTGTTTTCAACAGTGTCGATTTTCTATATTTTCGATGTTCCACTTTTTAAATATGGGACTTATGTTTTACGTACATACCCTGCCTTGTGAGTGGCTATGTCGCGCCCAAGTTGCCAACCGTGCCTCCCGGCTTGTTGCATGTATCAGGGATTAATTTGTTGCTACATGTAATAGTTTCACGGACTCACTAAGTTGTTGTTGTGGTTTTCAGTCCAGAGACTGGTTTGATGCAGCTCTCCACCCTGCTCTATCCTGAGCAAGCCTTTTCATCTCCTCATAAGAACGACAACCCACATCCACTTGAATCTGCTTATTATACGCGTCTCTTGGTCTCCCTCTGCGATTTTTACCCCACACACTTCCCTCCAATGCTACATTTTAGTAAAGATGTGTGGTAGCTATTTTATTACATTTAAAGATGTAGGGTAGCTATTTTATTACATGACAGACGTCACTATTTTATTTCATTGTAATTTGCAGATGTACGTGATGATGAGACATATGTCTCGAAACTCGGGTAGTACATAGAAATAAAGAAGTTTCAAAGTAGCCGCTGTTGCGGATCCATTTATTAAAGATGAAGATGGACTATTGTGGATGTCCCGTAGGAAGAAAAATGAGCCGGCCGCGGTGGCCGAGGGGACTAAGGCGCTCCAGTCACGGTCTGCACGGCCACTACGGTCGGGGGTTCGAATCCCCCCTCGGGCATGTATATTTGTGCCGTCCTAGTTCGTAAGTAGTTCATAAGTAGTTTGTAAGTTTAGGGACTGATGACCCCGTAGTTAAGTCCCATAAGCTTAACAAACATTTGAACATTTTTTGAAGAAAAATGAATTAATACAGGTCCTTCGCATATAGCGCTGTTTAGGGTAAAGTACCTCAATCGATAAAAACAAAACCTTTTACGTAATCAGTGAATTTGTTTTTCCATAGCCAAGCTCTGAAATACAAATAAAACTTATGGAAATAATCAAAAACATTATCTTATTTTTAATTCACAAAACGATATACCCGAAATCCTGGTATCCTAAGAAAATAACTTGAGTATTAGTATATATGTGTGAAGATAAGACTTGCCGTTAATTGATTCGTCGACGCAAACTTCCGAAAACACTATTGTGAGCTATAAAGAAAAAAGAAAAGAACTGGCAGCACTATCTATCGGTTCTTTCATGTTCCTGTGATATTAATAATACCATCTGTTGGTTCTAGGTGTAGTTTTCCATATTACTTAAGTAGAGCAGACTCCTAAAACTTTAAATTTATCCATATTGTCTTTCCCACATTTGTCTTTGATGGAATAAAGTCTATATGTTGGTCCACAAGATAAGCTCAAGTAAGCTATGAAAGCCCTATAAAACTGTCTAGTAGTATTACAGGTTAGTGTGTTGAAATAGACACGGCGGTTTTAGACAAAACTGTAAATTGCAATATATTTTTCCCCGTGACCCGATTTTGATTTAAAAAAAAAGCCTGTATTTTGCCCCAACCTATGCTTAAATTACATATTTGACACCATGCGAGTTAGTCTAGCAGTTTCGCAAAGACAAACAGGGCGATTATATTTGAAACTTTACATTGCGGTATCTATTATTTTTTCTGTAATACGGTTACGCTGCCCCAAACATCGTTGAAGTTACGTGTGAAAACGCCATGCAGATTCGTAGATCAGCATGTTCAAGCACAGACATGGCGCTAATAGAAAATTTTTCAATTAGGCTACATCTTCATTTTCCACAATCGCATTATTGTGAAAATAATCTGTATGTTGACACAAACTACGCTGAAGTCACCTGCGAAAATAAGTCAGAGTAGTTTTGTACATTAATTTATAGAAGCGGATTACATACAGAATTGTTAGTTTTACTGTTTCATTAGCGTCGATGAAAGATAGATAGTATTATTATTATTATTATCATCATCATCATAAGTTAACAGCGCTTTCTTGCGCAAGTGACAACCGAAGGCGCAAAGTTTTAGTCTGAGACCTGTGATCTATACATTCTGTTGTAATCTGTAATTTACGGTGATAACCACATATTATTTATTATCTAGAATAAATATTAAGATATTATCCCGTATACGGGTTTTTCGACATGTTGACGTCATGGGTCAAAGTAGACGGGTGGAATCGCGTCGTAAAATAATGCCTCGTTCTGTCATTCTTTTAATGTCCCCATAAAATTTAAGTTTTCGTTTTCTCATGTCACTATATGTATTCCTCTATTTCCTTGTTCCTTCTCGGCCTATAAATTTCTCAGTCACCCATTTTTGGTCATAATATTTTCCTAATAATGAATGTCTTCAATATCCCCTTTATATTGAAAATTAAAGTTTCTGTTCCATAAAGATACTCAAGTTTGATTAATGCCTAAGTTTATTTAATTTAGAAAGTGATATAGCAAAAGTTAGTTCAGTTAGTTTGTAAGTCTAGGGGCCATGACCACAGCAGTTTGGTCCAACAACAGGTTTACAAACATTTTAATTATATGATTGAAATAATTCCGGCTGTGACTCGTTAATATTCTATGACGACAGTAGCAAACTGTTTTTGTTTACGGATGCAGGTAAGTGGTATGTGCAGTGGTGGGAGAAAGGGTCGGTTGCCGGCCAGTAAACAGCGGAGAGGATGACGTCACAAGAGGCGCGGCCTTGGGGCACCCGGAAGAACAGGCTGCGAGCGTGACCTCTTCCACAGGCCGCTCCGGTTTACCGCACACCCGCTGCCACCCGGATCGCCATGTGTTACCACAGACATGTTACTCTGTGCTATTACGTCTCGCCGGCCACCACATTCATCGACCGCCTCCTCCGTAGTCTAGTCGACAAGGGTTGATTCACGGAATACCAGTGCGAGCCATGGAAAACAAAAGAGCATCAAAGGACGTGGTGGACGTTGAAGCGCCGGCTTATTGGGATACATTGGAAACGATAACTTGACGATTCGCGCGATGACTGCTGGGAGCTTGTCTTGCACGAACGGAAGACGGCATCGGCTGCTTGCTGCAGTGCTGGAACTGTTACCATAACAATGTTTACATTAATTCTTCGTGTCAAGGACCATTGTAAGGTTGGCAGCTCATGTAAATAAAAGAATAACTTTCAACTGGTGTCGATTTTCTCCGCTCGTGGCAGCACCAACAAAATCGTCAAGTTATCGTGGCCAAATAGTACATTAACATCCAACACATCTTTCAGAAGACGAAAACCGAATTTCGTAAACGGTTTTTCGCTGACGTGTTTACATGGCATAGCCTGAATCGAATTTCCTAGCCCATTTAATATGGCGGCTGAAAAATAGCTGATTCAGTTCACGATTTAGTCCGCACGATCGCTATTTTTCTTTATTTAAATACGCAGATTCGTGCTCACTCTAAATATTTATACTTTTATTTCACATTAGAAAATATCACTCTGTCGATATGTGCCGAAAATTCTTAGCAAGAAAACACAATCTGACAAGCCAAGAACGCTTCAAAAGCGGCTGCGTTTACATAGGCACGAAAATCGATTGTGGAACTGGAAATCCGCTTTAGAGAAGCGGATTTCCAGAATCGATTTTGGAGTGTTAGCATGACCAACCAAAAGCGGAATTGGGAAATCGGTCGGTTTACGAAATCCGGTTTTGGGAGACCATGTAAATGGGGTGATAGCAAGAAACGTTGTATAACGTACTATGAATGAAAAAGCTTTACCGTTACCTGCTCCTTCTTCCGACCGTCAACTTCCGTGTCACTTATGCACCACTAACCTGTTACGCGTTTGTTTCTTTTTACAAGCTACACGTTGACTACCCAGGGAGGAGGCATTTGTTTGTCGTAGGAGCCAGTTCGCTACGATCCTGTAGTAAACTTTCGCTCTCGACGTCTTACCGTACAGGACAGCGGCGGATCCAGGGGGGTGACTAAGGGCTAAGGGGCTGAAGGCCCCCCCCCCCCCCCAAAGTACCTTGCTTTTAGTGTTTCCCTCGGTAATTTCCATCCACGACTGGATCAAGCCCCCTCCAAAAGTACCTTGCTTTTAACTCAACTGGGTCAAGCCCCTCCCAAATCAAAGTCCTGAAACCGCCACTGGTACAGGAGCCAAGTAACAGACAGCTCATCACATGCAGTGTGGCAGCAGTAGCGGAGACGAATACAAAAATGAAAAATAATAGTTATATTGACAGTTTTTTCTCGTACCTAATCATTCCATTCCATAATGCACATGCACGTTTAACGGATTTCCCAGTAAAGGATTTATTTGGGAGGGGGGGGGGAGAGTGAGGCCTTTACTTCTAAATATTGGGGGAGGGGGAGAAAAGTGTCTGTGCCAACACCCACCTCCCAGCCATTTCCATGAAGGCGTTTATTATTATTATTATTATTATTATTATTATTAGTTCACTGTGTAATCTGTATTCCAGTTTTAAATGTTCAGCTGCAAATATTTTGAAAGCTGATGTAAATGAACTTGATAACTGCTCCTCCCCCTACCCCAAAAAAAAATAATTATCCACGCCCCTGACGCGTTGGGAATTTGAAGGCTCACAGTCTGGTTGGAGCCCAGGCAGCGAGTACATAAACAGTTAAACTCGCAGCACCTGAAGAAAAGGCGGGTCGACAATCGAAATGTTGTTCAGAGGAAGCAACTCGTCAGAACGCCTGAAAGTTCACCATTTGGGAATCGCGAAGAAAAAAAGCCAAGAGGTGACATTTGCTTTGCTGTTTGATAAAGAGGAAGTGCTCTGTTGTGTGAAGCCGTCGTGCAACTGTATGACGAATCAGTTCTGGGAACATTACGCACGGGACATAACTGGTGAATAATGCGCAGTTTACAAGTTAGCTTGTTCCAAGGACGGACAGAAGTAACGGAGGAATTTGCGGATATTTGTTTTGTGGATGGGCGCAGCGAGGATGCTACATACGAAGCCTTTTATTGCTTTCCGGCAGCTCCAAGGGATGTTTTTATATTATTTCAACTCACTGTAAAAGCTGACACATTAGGTTGAAAAACAGTATACGAATATTAAATAGGAACGGAACTATAATTTACCGCTGCCCCACGTTTGTTTGTTTGTCGGAGGGGTGGGGGGGGGGGGGGGTCGTCACGGTGTACCCAGGGAAAGTTGTGCTTCGTAACGAATTTGTGATCGGTACTTACCTCGAAAACCTTCGCGTCGGAGCTAAAATGAAACTGACATTTTTATAGTTGTGACTGGCGGCAGCTGTAAATCCACGTCCGAGTCATCAAGACTATTGACTTCTGCCGATATATATCCAGCAGAACTATGGCGGTGACAGAACATCGCATGTTTGATCACAACTTGCCAAAAATGAAACCTTGTGATTTTAATGTTGTTGTGGATAGGGTGGGTTGGGGAAGGAAGATGGCGTACGGTTGAAGAGGTGTGTTCCGACGCCTAAAATTTTAGAAATTAAACACTTATTGTGTACCATTTATTACAACATGTTTCAGGAATGGGTGCATTATCGCCTCACCAAATTCTTAAGGTTTCAATGGTCGCCTCGCTAGGAGGAACATTGGTGGTCGCGTTGTGTGAGAGATACAGGGTCAACATAGCACCGTTAGCTTTAATTAAACTCAGATTTGGCAGTTAATAAGTTAACAAAACGAGGGGAAAACTTGTAAGCATTATAAAAGAAGCAACTGAACGTTCATTTTATGAAAATTAATCATATAACGTTTAGATCCGCTGTCGCGCGGGTTGCCTATTCCGGGAATAAATATCTGTGAGATCCTACGCTATCATTCTAGTTTTAATCCTGAGTACAATTTTTCCTATAAAGCAGCCTAACGACATACTGGACGATGTAACCTGAAAGGGGTTGTAGCAAATACATCAAACATTTGTGACAACCGGTGACTATCATTATCAGTAGTAACAGATGTTTTGTGTTTGAAAAAAATGAGGACTTGAATGCAACTGCGCCGCGGTGGAGTAGCCGAGAGGTCTAAGGCGCCTCGCTGCGGAGCGCGCGGTTGGTCGTCGTCGGAGGTTCGAGTCCTCCTTGTGGCATGGATGTGTGGATGTGTGTGTTATCCTTAGGTTAGTTTACCTTAGTTTAAGTAGTTTGAAAGCTACTGACTGATGACCACGCAGTTTGGTCCAACAGATTTACAAACATTTGAACCACCAAGTATATAAAGATGGCGTACCGTACTTGGCCTGGTCGCAACCGTTCAAACGAGGTATATGAAGCACTGACGTTAACGTGGACAAATAGACATGTTGCAGATATAACGCTGTCGCACACGGGCATTTTTAGTAGTTTTCTCCATTCCTACCGTGTTGTGCTAAACCACAACAATATAATGAGTCATTTACAACTTTATTTCACGTTCTGTAGGGCATAGAGACAAGTGTAAGTCTTCCTGTACGTGACAACTATTACACAGCACACGTATCAAAGTTTGTACTCCAAATACTTGAGTTTTCTCTTTGCCAAAATTCGTTTTGAGACAGTTTTTTGTTAATGATTACAACTGATTTAAAGGAAAACTTGAATGCCGGCTCAGAGTTTTAAAAAATTGTTCCCTGATGGCCTAAGAATCCGAAGGAGGGTAAGTGACCCAATAAATAATTTTGCAGAACATCAGGAATTTTTCCTTTTCAATGATAATTACAAATTAATTTGTGACATCAGCACAAGAATAAACAGAATACACAATATATTGTGCAGTCCGATTCCCACCAAGAGAGTTAATTTCAAATCAAGTGCGTTTTACAGTCCGTATCTATGCAGTGTGCAATATTTTGAGAAAATATTTCTTGTAAGTTGTAATCGGCGAAGAAGTAAGTACTTTGCTGTGCATTTAGTAGTAGGAACACTTTTACTGGCCAAGATGTCTTGATTCTTTTAGAGACATTTTAGCCAGCCGCGGTGGCCGAGGGGACTGAGGTGCTCCAGTCACGGCCACTACGGCCAGGGGTTCGAATCCCCCCTCCAGCATGTATATTTGTGCCGTCCTTAGTCTTAGTTAGTTCATAAGTAGTTTGTAAGTTTACGGACTGATGACCCCGTAGTTAAGTCTCATAAGCTATACAAACATTTGAATCTGGGGGCTTTTTTTAGAGGGGCGAGGGGGGGGGGAGCTTTTCAAAATTCTCATTGCGGATATGGATGAAAAAATAAATTCGCAGATTTTTAAAGTCCTGCAGCACATGCGGACACTTTTGCAGTTTAATTTAACCGTTTCTTATTCAGAGATAATTAAATTCACGATACGATAAAATGAAAAGTTGATATTTTAAGACATTTATAAATAGATACAAAATATAGAAAATAGAGGGCTTGTTTTATTGTGGTCGGACAGATTTTAACCCTACCACATAAGAGAGGGAACAGATTTAATGCTTAGTTAACAAGTTGAACTCAAACGTTATTAATCGAGTTCGAAGATACCCATTTCGCTATCGACGCTCAATCCAATTCACCAGTGATGATAGGTTCCAATTGCTTGCAAGGAAGGCAAATCTACAACCTTCTGCCATTAGCAGTACACTGGCTTCTTTAAGCTGTAATTTACTTTCGCTCGATGATGAAGCTGATGGAGTTTGAAGGCTTCCTATTGGACAGTGAAACGTCATAAATATCATGTCATTACTTCTAAAATCATTTCTATATGAGAGTCGCATGGCTATCAATTTCTGCAATGGGTAAGGTAAATAAACATTACGTAATATCTCTCGAAGAATCTGAACAGGGGAAAAACATAGGCAAATTGTGTAATACTTAATGGTACCTTAAGAAAAAGATCCTGCGGTGGATTACCCGTGCGCACTGTGCACTGGGGTGTCGTGCTGCGGTGCGCGCGGCCGCATGCGTAAAACATCGGAAACGAGGAAAAATAATGAGGAAAAAATCTGCAGTTTTGGACACAATTACATGGTCATCCTTTCCTGTTCCCTGTGACACGAGCCCTGATGGTATGCATAAGCTGAACTACTTACCTATAATGTGACAGGACAAACTCTTCATTCTTTTCCAGCAGAAGCAGAACAACCACCCGTCTGAAAAGTCAGATGAGTTGCCTCTACTACTACTACTGATGCTAATAACTAAACATCCCTTGTAAGATACCCAAGTTTTATCCATGTCCGTCTCTAATTTTTCAGTGTTTTCAAATGTGCCACATATATTTATGCCACACATTCGTCGTTTCTTCAGTGACTGATTCAACCAGGAAGTACTTTCACTGCATTCAGGTCTAATGTTTTATTCCTTGCTGCAGTATAATTCCTAATCTGTGCCAAGTTCAACAGCATGCTTAAAACTGCTTTATCTATAACATACACATTTATTTTCAATTTTTTTTTTACCCGGACGATATCCAGGAGGTCTTGATTCAGTCCATCATTTACAGTTTTTTCCGCGCTATGCCCTCCTGGGCCTCCAGAATGCTTACTACAACACTGATTATAATTTCAACTTTTTAGTGAAAATAGTAAAACTTTGACAAGTGCTTGTCTATCTCTGTTGAATTTCTTTAGAAAGAGCTTGTGTAGTCAGATGTTTTATTCTCTTCGTCTGGAGGCATTCCAGATTTCTCAAGAGTCACAACATATTCTGAAATTATTTAGGTAGGGAAGAAATGAGTAAGGTTTCCAGTAATTTAATAGACTTTTAGGTAAGAAATGAAATCCTGCAATAAAGCAAATATCTCTGTAGACCTGTGGTAGGCTATGTAGCACAGTTTAAGTTTAAATTATTATTCATTTGAGGTCAGTTACATTACGTATTTAGAGCAACAGATTGCTGAAATATTTTCACAGCAGTCATATTTCAAATATGCAGCTAGAAAGTCACAAGCTGAGGCTTTTAATCCATATTATTTCTGGTGTGTTATGCGTAATGTTTTACAGTGTTGCTTGTTTACTTTAACCAGTTTTGACTGCTGAATGCATAAGGTTTTTTTTGTGTTATTTGTGAGATCCCTGCTTGGAATGTTGCATGGCTATTGCTTGTCTCCAGATGGCAGCTCGGACACTACTGTGCAGCCAAGAAAAGTCAGTGATGACGTACCGAGGAAAAGACTGACTGGTATGTATGTTTACACGGGCCAACATTTTTCCTTAAAGTCATACTCTTCAGATGTGATTATACATTTTGCAGTTTTAAATTAATGTTTCTGTAGAATATTTATATGAGACACATACTTATACAAAGCCAGATGTCTGTTACTATTTTAGTTTCACATCATTATTGGCTGTACTTTGTAATCTTTGTAGAAAGTGGAAGAAGGGAAAAAATATAAGACCTGTCATCCATAAGAGTCATTGGAGTTGGCACACAAGATTTTGAAAGGATGGGAATAGAAATGGACTTTGTCAGTTTTAAAGGAACCATCTTAAACTCTGATTAAAGTTACTTTGATGTTCAGGCAAATAAAGTGTCAGGAACCAGCCACTATGCAATTATAGTCCTTCCCACCACCACATGCTCGGTACATGTGTAGTCTTGAGCAGCATGCTGACAACACTCTGCTGCCGCCCCCCCCCCCCCCCCCCACTACTACCACCCCGCACCTCACTGTTGTAAAATATTTTGTGGAACCATGTGTCACAGAAATCTAGATTATAATAATCAGTCAAGTAACTTATCTACTAATTTATCTTGTTTGGTTTGAAAAAGTGAATGAGTGTAAACAGCCAATAATGATGAATCTTCTGAAATGACTAGTGGAAAAATAGAATAGAATGGAAAGTTGCAGTTATGCTGTTCATTTAAAACATATGTTATAACATCTGTTTATAAAATTTTGTTGTTATAAAGAAGCCAATGTGCTTATCATAGATGAATCAAAATATTAGGAAATTCCTTATCTGCTTACATCTTCTGAATTTAGTCCTTTTGTAAGCTCATATGCAATACATTGTGGTGTAATTACATTGGTTGACAGAAAAGGTGAGGCACCCAGAAGTCGAGGAAGAAATAAAATGAAACATCATGGATGTTATTTCAATAACAACAATATAAAATCAAATTTACAAAGAATTTAACAGTACAAACTCCCTTTTTTATATGACTTTATGGTCCTCTGTATGGAAATAAGCACTGATTTGGATGAAAATTATGACATAAAGCTGTGGTTGCCACTTGAAAGTTAAGCTGACCCACTACTGTTGTAGCCAGTCCTCAATAACTGACAGTTGTAGAGAGCTGATGTCAGAATTCTATGTCGATTTTCTGAGCTGTAGCTACACATTTTCTTTTGGGAACAGATCCTGCTGACTACAAGAGTACTCAACATCATGCCTACACTCTTTTTAATATACACTCAGGCATTGGATGCTGTCACTTCAAAATGCCTCACACATCTACATGATGCATGACTTAACAAGTTGTCCAAATGAATATAATATAATATTTTATTCACATTTAAACTTGTTTACATGCAATCAGTGTTGTCATATGAAATGTATACACTTAGCCTCTACAACTCACTGCAAAGATGTAATAATGAGCTTTTACAGGCACCTGAAAAAGATAAGCTATCAGTCATGGCCTTCTTCAGAATATAGAACATTGACGCAATCACACAGGCACTCAACACAGTCACGCAACTGTCATATCTGACTGCCACACTTGGAATCACCTGGAGTTTCAATTATTAGGAAACTGATAAATAATTATAATTCTAATTCAATATTGAACAGTAAATCAACATATCATAATGTTACCTTTATTAAATATTATGATTTAAAATTTGGTATATACATAATATCAAAACTACAAATCATCTATTGCATATTCTTCAAATTCCTTTAGGCTACATAAAGCTTTATTTTTAACAACTTCATTATAATGCCTTTAAATTTATTTAGTGGGACTTCATGGGCTCCATTGGAGACCTCTGCAAAGAGAACTCTTTCAATCAAAGACAGGTGCCAATAATGCTGTATTACATAAGAACACACGGTCTCTGTGTTCTTCAGTGATTACTCAACATCTAATGCTTTTGAATGTATGGCATTATTGGGCAGAAGACCATATCTGGGGCTGTTCAGCCACCTAATGCAAGCTTCCTTTTTTTTGACACCACATGGGTGACTTTCACATCAATGCTGATGATAATGATGACAACACAGAACACACAGTCCCTTGCTGGGAATCAAACCTGGGTGCCCTCAATGATAGTCAGTGACACTGTCGACTGAGCTATGGAGGCAGGTACATCTTATGCTTTTCTTGCTCCTTATGTAACCTAAGAGCCTGTAAACATTAAATAGGAACAGTTCTACCTTCACAGAGGACTGAGGCTCTTATCATTCACACAGCTGCAGATAATGTATACCTCTTTGAATTTGTATCAATATTTATGTCTTGTGGTGCTTCACTTTTTTGTCAGGCAATGTATCTGTGCAGTAGTAAATTACTCTAAGTTGTTTATATTATGAATAGATTTTTATGTTTTACTTATTAAATTAGTATACTTTGTGTGAATGTAAGTAGCATGCAATTTTGTGGATAAGAATTTAATGTAATTTGTGTTTGAAATAGAAGTTTGGCTTTGAGAGCTGCTTGAGTATGAGCCATAGCATGCATTGCTAGCATGTATGTACCTGTCCTGTGTGTCAGAAATGAAACTGTAGTAAATGGTTGACTGTGGATGTGGGAACACTGAGTAAGAAAATCTTGTGGTTTGTGAACTTTCTTATAAATGTATGGGCTTTTTAGAAACCTTGTTGCTTTTGCGGGTGTACTCTTGCCTGTGATGTTTTAAGTGTTATATCACCTTGATAGTGCCATGAATGTCTTACCATTGCTTGTGTTCCATAGTTTAATAGGAGAGTAGTTCAATACCTCATAAGTTTAATAATACTTGCAAGTGTGATCAATTTTTTTCCCCATATTCCCAGTGCTATTTGTGAAAAGTAGTTTTGTCCACATACCAGCTGCTGGGCTCATTTTTCCACACATCCATCTTTAATGAGGCATTGTGATGTTTGACTTATTTTCATATCTACATCTACATACAAACTCTGCAATCCTTTCCTGTTCCAGTCCCAAATAGAATAAGGGGAAAACAAATACTTTTGTGCTTCAGTACAGCCCCTAATTTCTCATATCTTATCTTTGCTGTCTTTATGCAAAATGTAGGTTGGTGGCAATAGAATCTTTCTGAGTCCACTGCAAAGTCCAGCCCTCTAAATTTGTTCAATCGTGTTTCTTGGAAAAAATCTCGCCTCCCCCCCCCTCCCAAAACGACTCCCGTGTCAGTAACACTTGTGAATTGATTGCACGTACCAGTAACAAACCTGGCAGTCCACCTCTGTGTTGCTCCTATATCCTCCGTTAAACGGATATGGTGGGGATCCCAAACATTTGAGAAATACTCTAAACAGGGTTGCACAAGCATTTTATATGCAATCTTCTTTACAGATGAATCACATCTTCCAAAAATTCTCCCAATAAACCACAGTTGACCATCCGTCTTCCCCACAACTGTCCTTATATGCTCATTCCATTTCATATTGCTGTGCAGCATTATGATAATTGATGCGACTCTGTCAAGCAACACACTATTAATATGTATTTGAACATTACAGGATTGTTTCTCCTACTAATCGGCATCACCTTACATTTTTATACATTTAGAGCTAGCTGCCATTCCTCACACCACCTTGAAATTTGGTCCAGTCATTCAATGATGATGCCTTTGTGTGCAGCACAACAGCAAACAGCCAAAGATTACAACCCACTCTGTCAGTCAGATCATTTATGTGCGTAGAAAATAATAACGGTCCTATCACATTTCCCTGGGGCACTCCTGATGATACCCTAGTCTCTGATGAGCACTTGCCATATTGGACAATGTACTGGGTTCTATTACTTAAGTAGTCTTCACACCACTCACATATTTGGGTGATTATTCCATATGCCCCTATCTTCATTAGCAGTATGCAGTGTCGCACCATGTGGTACGCCTTTCTAAAATAGAAAAATATGCAGTTTCCCTGTTGCCCTTTATCCATAGCATGCAAGATGTCATGAAAGAAAAGGGCAGGTTCAGTTTCACATTATAGATGCTTCTTAAAGCCGAGCTGATGTATGGACATAAGCTTTTCCCCCTCAAGGAAATTTACTATATTAGAACTGAGAATATTTTCAGGAATTGTACATGTCCTCAGTTAAAAGAATGTCATACCTCCTTAGACTTTAAAATACCAATGGTTTGGGAACTTGCAGATTTTTCCCTGTCTAGAGTTTTTCCATTCTTTTGTGTATAACAAGCAATTTTCAAATTGCTATGATGCACCATTTTGTGTTCAGTTAGTGAAACATTATGAAATAATTCACACTGTCCTTACTTTGGTTCTAATTTTCAAACGTTTTGAACTTTCAGACTTCCTGTCATCATCAACAAATTTCTTTTGATGAATCTAAATCCTATTTCTAGATTTCTTCATTACCTACTTTGTTTCTCTGCAGTATATTTGTATTTGTAGCAAGTGCTTAATTGTGCAACAATTATGCTTTGCTATTGTAATATTTCTTTTGTGATTTTTAAAATTGTGTTTGTTATTAGTGTCACCTCATTTTGGCATAATTTCTTGATATTCCTTTGTAAAGAAAAATATTTCAGTTTGTAAGAAGGTGTATCACCGTATCAAATTTTAATATTCTAAAAGGAATCCCGAGTTAGGTGCGCCATTAATCTTAGCATATTGTTATATTTCAATGTCATTCAGTGTACACACAATGACCTATGGTTTTTCCACTGTGTTCACTGTCTATAATATATTGTAGTTCCTTTGATTTTGGAGTGCAGCGAATGCACAGGGATACTAAGTATGAAGTACAGCCCTGGAAAGAGTTCATTGACATTGGAGTAAAGTTGTAGTATATATATTTCTTTTTCATATTACTGTCCTTCAGTCTCAGTGCCCATTCTTTTATCATTCAGGCATGAGGGTGTGACCAAAAGTAATACCTGAGAACTGTTTATTCAGTACTCAGAGGTATCACATGTCACTTATATTACTTGACTGACTCTCCTGCTTTGTTAATGTAGGTTGCAATGCTTGGCGACTAGAGGGCTCTGAATTATAATGTATAATACAACAGTGAGTAAATTAACTATGTCAGTGCATGAGAAACAGTGTGCATAAAGTTTCAAAAAGCAGAAAATGTGCCTGCAGTATAGCAAAGTTTTGAACTTGTTTTGCTTTGGAGGTCCTCTGAGGCAGAACTTTTCTGATGCTCTCTTGGTTGGGGGTGTCAGAATGGGGAGCTCAGCTTTCAACATTTTTATGTCAAAAACACACAAGAAATTACTGAAAGATGTACAGCCTCCTCTGTTTTGTGCCAGGAGTGAGCATTTGAGACACCTCATATGCACATAGTTTCCTGTAACACACGTCTACACTTGATGACCTGCCCATACTCTAGTGATATGTCACATTTATCGGAGAGCTAAGAGGTGTGTAAATTAATTAATGAGTCGTATTGTGTTGTCACCGTTTATTCACATTCACATACACTTACAATTGCACATTTTCCCCTTCAAAGAAACTTCCATCGGAAGCCACACAGTGCTGGAGATGTTTCTTCCACTTCTCTTAGAAGTGGTGGAATGTGGATATGAAAATTGCCTTCAGCTGGTCGGTTACTGTCTGCTGAATGTCATCCAGAGTCTCAAAACGATGTCCCTTGATGTTTCTTCAACCTTGGGAAGAGGAAAAAGTCACAAGGACTTAACTTCGGCAAATAGGAAAGCTGTCGAGCAACAGGAATTATCTTACTGGTCAAGAAACATTTCACTGAAATGATGTGTGACAAGACTCATTGTCACAATGTAACACCCAGCTGTTTTTGATGTTTGGTGACACACCCATGACTCTTTTGGGGATCCCATTCAGTCATGTCCAAACAGTTAAAGCACCTTGCCATTCTGCAGTTCTTTTGGTCCTGGGAAAGGTGTTTCAGAACAATTTTGTCACAGACCTTTCACATCCCCAATTCATTGGTTGGTGGCTGGAATTTGACTCATCTCCAATTATTCTGACTGTCAGGTGACAATCTGAACACACAAGATCCCAGGCTCTGATGATGTTTTCGGTAAGCCTTCCACTGCGATGTTTATTGTCAATCAACTCCCATCCTTCTGAAAATGTCGTAAATCACCCAAAACCTGGCCCCTTGACAAAGAACTGTCTCCATAGGCTTACTGCGGCTTTGCAACTGTTTCTGTTGCACCCTGTCAATGTCTGAAGCAGAACCAGGTAGCATAGCAGAACACACAAAAACTCAGTTTCATGAAACAACACACTATGGACAAGCTCCATGCCTCAGCGACTTCTAAATCATACCTAAGGTACACCACACCTCCATCTACCTGTTCTCCATGGCCCATAGCCCCAGTATTGCCCAATTGAAAATAACATGGCTGGTTTCATTACTTAATTTGCACACCTCCTATATCCGTGTTTATCTGATTATTTTCTCTGGTGGTTTCATAAACTGATTGTCACGAGTTTCAATGGTTGCCTGCTCAGAACTCTGTCACAAACATCATCACCATAGTTACATTACACCACATTGAAACATGCTACAATTCAGATCCCTCTAGGGACAGACTTGGGCCAGTGAAGCAGGAATGTCAACAGAGTAATATGAAAGAGATGCAATACCTTAACCATCATGGAGAAGAGAATAAAAAATTCTGTGGCATTACTTTTCAGCAAGCTATTGCTTCTCATTGCTATATTTGTTATCATTTTGCACATGTACTTTAATTATGTTCATACAGATTCCAGATCAATATGCCTCATTGGAAATGACAGCTAATGAAATTGAAAGTAATTCTTGCAGTCAGATTTACAAATTGTTATAGGTTTCACTTTATGTCATAGCCATGCCTGTACTTTTGTTGTTGTCCTGTACTGTCCAATAAAATATATGCAAAACAGTCAGAAAACATTTTTGTATGAAGGCAAAGATGGCCAGTGATCCCTGCAGTGTCGATTCCCAACATGCTCGAACTTTTACAGGAACTGGTGAAATGCTGCATGTAATGAGGGTAATGGGCAGGGACAGTAATTTATGTATCAGTTGAAAATTAGCATGTTATGGGAGCTATGTTAGAGAACTCCATTGAGTTGTAATGACCATTGTGTCAGGAAGGCATAGTGGGTGTATTGGACATTGAAACTGCCTAGTAGTAAGAAATCAAAGTTGAATTCCAGTTCAGCACAAATTTCCACTTCCCCCATTGATGTAATTCAATGCTTACTGGTAGCTAATATCTGTAATTTCTTTGTGTCCTGAAACATTTTTACCTTTTTACATTGTTTTCAGTACATTCTTTTACACACATCATGGATTGCATTTGTTTTTATTTGTTATTACAGAATATCTGTATTTAACATTTGAAGATAAATAAGTTCAATTGTAAATGAAAACTTAATGAGATACCTTAATGTTGAATTAAATAAGATTGCAGAAATTGCATGTGATATTTCACAAGGAGCAGTATGGCCAAGTATAATTTTTCTCCTTCTCTTTACTTGTTATAGTGTTTCCTTATGTATAAGCAAATTTATTTGAATCAGTAAAAGCTTTTGATTATTGTATTGTTTAAGTTGGGACTCAGCATGCCTCTGCTTTTATCTGGTTACCTTCTGGGTTGTGTTTCTGCTTGTGCTTTGTTATCAGTTGTGTTGCATGTTACTTGCTAGACGCACCAGTCTCTTCCTCTGTGGACTGTCATATTGATGTACGCAGGCTCAGTGAAGCAGGCGTCAGACGTTCATCGGGTACGTATTCTTGTAATGTGTGCTTTTAACATTAATTACTAATGAAGTCAGACACTGTCTCATAAGATAGGTCTTACATGATATTATCTTTTAATAATATAAAAGTTTGAGGTCAAATATTTTCATACAAGTAGCTGCACATCAAATAATAATCAGTGTTTCTTAATAGCAGAAAGGATTATAAACTTATTGCATAGGTCGTTGGAAAAAGAAAATATTATGTAGTTTTAGTAGTTTTATTTTTTCTGGTTGTAAATTCCATGTGGCCCTAACGTTCAAATATGATGTTTCTTCAGCAGTTATCATGTCAAAATGTTTGCATAATATACTCAAAAAACTTCTTATTTATGTTCAAAGAAATAAATGAATCCTATTACAAACTTTTCCACAATAGAAACATCTGAGGTGGTAACTAAATAGTCATATATTGCTTTCTGATATCTGACTTTTAGAAGTGTTATAAAAATAGTCACATGGAACATTTCTATATTTAAAAATAACTGGATTATACATGATTTACTTAGAACTAAATATTGCTGGATAATTGCTAATGAACGGAGACGTTGTTGGGTAGAAATAATCACAGGCAGTGAGGGATGACATGAAATACTGTACATACATAACAGAGGTGGAATGGTATATATATAATGGAAATTGATGGAGATTGCATGACATGGTAAAAATAATGAACATTTTTCATGTAGGTAAGGCTTCCAACAAACAGGTTGACATAGAACTTTCAGGAAGGAATGTGCTGTCCTTTGGTAGTAATGCACATTTTGCACCTGTTATTCATGCTGGCTACAAACTGTTGAGGAGTACTTAAGGAATATTTGCCTGTTACTGTCTTGATGCAGTTTTTAATTCTTTAATGGTTTGGAGAGTAGTAATACGTAGTGGTCGGGGGAGGGGGGGGGGGCTGATTTACTTCCACCGCCGCCCCGGGCCTCCAAAAGCCTTAGTTCGCCACTGCTTACACTTTCTTGACTGTGGCATGGTTGTAGTGTTTTACATTTAATAGGTTCCCAAGTATACAAATTGCCCTGATGTGATTACTGTTAAATGTTTCTGACAAAAATGTGCTCTTGCAGCTGTAGCAAAGACTGCACTGATCTGCCTAGGTCTATCTTTTCGCTACTAGGGCTACATTTCGAACAAATTGGGATGTGGTGGTCCATATGCAATAACTGAGATGCTTTTGCTTAGCATTTCCACCATCAGCTGCTGCCTTTAAATGTGAGGAGACACTTTTAGCCACACTCCAACCTTTACTGTAGCCACAGTAGTGACACTTTGACTTGAAGCTTTTCAACTGCTCTTTCACAATCATAAGCACTCAAATGATGTCTTCCACAAGAACATTTTTCAAACATTGCACTGCATGAATTGCTGAGTACATGTAGTAGATTTGTATACAAGCTCCATTGCAGTACACTATGCCTACTACATTTTCTATTACCGTCATTGGATGGCTTTTCTTTAGCAACTGTTGGGTGTTCCATTGCAGTTGGCGTTGTTCTTTAGCAAGGTTCATATGTGCTTTACAAATTTTTAATAGTGCAAAAAATTCCTCCTATTGTATTTGTACTAAGATTTATAATAGTCACTTATAATAATTAATTGACTTTTCTGTCAGTGCTAGACAGTACATGATGTAACAGAATAAATGGAAAACACTTCTAAATATCCTGCAAATAGTATATATTTACTTAGTCGCTAACTGGTTGTCTGAGTTTGTCTTTGAAAATGAAATATATACCATTAAAGATATTGCTTCAATAAATGACTACAGTTGGTAGATCACATATTAAAAAAAATCAATAACTAAGATGTGCTAGACAACAGCAATCATTTCGTAGTTACAACAAAAAGTGGTGCACTATTCCATTTCAGAAAAAGAGGAATGATGACCAATCAGAAAAAGTTAGCAAAAAGTTGGAATCAAATAACTATAGGCCTGCATTTTACAACACCATCAAAATATCTAGTCAGTTGGCTGAGTGTTGTGTACAAAATCACAATTAAAATGTGAAAAAGTATATATAAGCCAGTCAGGCAGCGCTTAGCCACTGCTCGATATATGACTTTCCCAACTAGAGCACACGATGTGTCTCTTTTTGCCCTCCTCCCCCTGCTTGGTATCTCTCACATTATCTTGGAGACCATTTGATGACCTTCTGTAAGTGTCACCTAGGGCAGACACCCAAGTTTGCTTCCTCCCCCACCCCATCCATCCCCTCCCTTAGATATGGAGCTGGCTGTGACAGTTTGATTATTTCAACATGAGAGAAACTGGATTGATTTTAAACAAGAAAACCACCCATATGACATAGATTGTAAAGTGTTATATTCCCTAAAGAAAACCAGAAAGATCGCTCTCCTGGATATACTGGAAATTAACAAACATTTGACACAGGAATCCAGCTTAGCATTAAATGATCAGATTCACTTTCCATTTTCCCCTCTATTAAATAACATTTGTCAAAATAAAAATGGAAAGTCCAGGTTGGAATAAATAATATAGTGAGGACAGTTTACTACTCACCGCAAAGACGTGGCGACGAGCTGCGACAGGCACATACAAAAGACACACACATACAACACATTCAGCTATCGGCCATGGCCTTCTTCAGAAATAGAGCACTCACACAATCACACAGGCACACAACACAGTCATACAACCATCACCTCCGACTGCCACACTTCGAATCACGCTCTGCAGCGAATCGGGGACGGGAGGGGAGGGGAGGGGGAGGGGATAGAAAGGTTACGTCACGGTGGTGGGGATGGGTTAGATGGGAATAACGAGATGCAGCTTAGGAATGGAGTGGGGAGGCGGGTGAGGGGAGAAAATAAAATAAAATAAAATAAAGTAAAATAATATAATTTAAAATAATTCATGTACACTGCAAGTGCACAAGACCACATACAAACACACACACACACACACACACACACACACACACATACATTTACACACACACGATCACACATTCACACACCACTCAAATCAGGCGAGGTTTGGGATACAGAGGTAGGAACTGTAAGGTATGGAAAATATATATATATATATATATATATATATAGGGAAGTTATCGTAGGTTGAGGCCTGGTTGATTTCGGGATCGGAGAATGTATTGTAGGGATAACTCCCATCTGTGCAGTTCAGAAAAGCTGGTGGTGGATGGGAGGATCCAGATGGCCCGGGTTGTGAAGCAGCCATTGAAATCAAGCATGTGCTCCGCTGCATGCTGTGCCACAGGGTGGTCCACCTTGTTTTTGGCCACAGTTTGGCGGTGGCCATTCATCCTAATGGACAGCTGGTTGGTGGTCATGCCAATATAGAAAGCTGTACAGTGCTTGCAGCACAGTTGGTAAATTACGTGGCTGCTTTCACAAGTGGCCCGGCCTCTGATAGGGTAGGATAAGCCTGTGACAGGACTGGAATAGGAAGTGCTGGGTGGGTGGATTGGACAGGTCTTGCAGCGGGGTCTTCCACAAGGATATGATCCCTGTGGCAGTGAGCTGGGTTTCGGGGTGGCATAAGGATGAACTAGGATGTTGTGAAGGTTGGGAGGGCGACGGAACACCACTTTAGGAGGGGTGGGAAGGATCTTGGGCAGGATGTCTCTCATTTCAGGGCATGAGGATAGAAAGTCAAAACCTTGGCGAAGGATGGAATTTAGTTGTTCGAGACCAGGGTAGTACTGGGTGACAAGGGGAGCGCTCTTTTGTGGATGGTTACTAGTGTTAGGAAGAGGATTTGGGGTGTGTGAGGATATGGCACGGGAGATTTGTTTGCGGACTAGGTCTGTGGGGTAGTTTCTGTTTGTGAAGGCCTTTGTGAGACCTTCAGCATATTCAGAAAGGGAATTCTTGTCACTGCAGATATGCCGTCCACGGGTGGCCAGGCTGTAAGGGAGGGATTTTTTGACGTGGAAGGGATGGCAACTGTCAACATGTAGGTACTGTTGGTGGTTGGTAGGTTTAATATGGACGGAAGTGTGGATGGAGCCGTCAGTGAGGTGGAGGTTGACATCCAGGAATGTGGCATGGTTGGTTGAGGAAGACCAGGTGAAGTGGATGGGAGAGAAGGAATTGAGGTTCTGAAGAAAGGAGGATAGGGTGTCTTGGCCGTGAGTCCAGATCATGAAAATATCATCAATGAACCGGAACCAGGCCAGAGGCTTGAGGTTTTGGGATGCTAGGAAGGATTCCTCCAGACGACCCATGAACAGGTTGGCATAGGAGGGTGCCATGCGGGTGCCCATGGCTGTGCCTTGGATTTGATGGTAAACTTTCCCCTCAAAGGAAAAGTAATTGTTAAGTAGGATGAAATTGGTAAGGGTTATGAGGAATGAGGTAACAGGCTTGCGTTCAGAGGGACGTTGGGAGAGGTAGTGTTCCAGAGCGGCAAGGCCATGGGCATGTGGGATGTTGGTGTATAGGGAGGTGGCATCCACTGTGACAAGTAAAGATCCAGGAGGCAAAGGGGTGGGAATGGTGGAGAGTCGGTGAAGGAAGTGGTTGGTATCCTTGATGTGGGAAGGTAGATTTTGGACAATAGGTTGGAGGTGTTGGTCAACTAGGGCTGAAATTCGTTCGGTAGGCGCACAGTAACCAGCCACAATAGGGCGTCCAGGATTATTAGGTTTGTGGATTTTGGGGAGCATGTAAAAGGTGGGTGTGCGGGGTGCTGCTGGGGTGAGGAGGGAGATGGATTCAGGGGAGAGTTTCTGGGAGGGGCCATAGGATTTTAGTAGGGATTGGAGATCTTGTTGGACTTTGGGGATGGGGTCAATCTGGCACAACTTGTAGGTGGAGGAGTCAGATAGTTGGCGGAGCCCTTCTGCCAGGTAGTCACTGTGATCCATAACTACAGTGGTGGAACCTTTATCAGCAGGGAGGATGATTATGTCAGGATTAGTTTTAAGGTTTTGGATGGCTCTTCTTTCTTCTGCTGAAAGGTTTGAGTTCTTGGGAAGGGACTTGGGAAAGGATGGTGAGGACAAGTTGGAGGTGAGAAACTCTTGGAGGGTAACCAGAGGGTGGTTAGGTGGGAGTGCAGGGGGATCTTTGTTGGATGGTGGTAT
The DNA here is from genome assembly GCA_026315105.1 of Locusta migratoria. Lineage (NCBI taxonomy): Eukaryota > Metazoa > Arthropoda > Insecta > Orthoptera > Acrididae > Locusta > Locusta migratoria. Next base: position 466,771,691 of record CM048744.1, on the reverse strand, counting down.
GAATTGGGACAGGCAGGGTTCAATATTGGGATTAGGTAGATTGCGGTCAGAGGGATTGGTGGCAAAGTAGTGTTTCCATCGTAGGGATCGGGAAAAGGAGAGTAGGTCTTTGACAAGAGCAACATGATTAAACTGGGGTGTAGGACTAAAGGTAAGACCTTTGGACAGAACGGAAACTTCAGTGGGGTTTAGGTTTTTTGTGGATAGGTTGACCACAGTGTTCTGGGGTTGTTTTGGTATTGGATGTTGTGGAGTGGTGGTAGGGAGTTTGGAGGGGTGAGGTAGGTTCAAGAGGTCAGCTAAGCATGGTCTGGGACCTATGAGGGGCTCACGAGGAGGAACACTGTGGTTCGGATAGGGATTGGATATGGGTGCTCCAAGGCGGCGCGTTGTTTGGATTTTTGTACGCATTTTTGCGGTGGGCTGCTTGCTCCTGTGTGAGATCTCCCGTTTTAGTGCGTGATATTGCGTTCTGGTGCATGATTTTATTCGCGATTTTGCATTTTTTTCCTTCATTTAGTGCGCTTGGGCGTGAATCTGCGTGCTTGGGTGTGTATCTGTGTAGTTGTGTGCGTGAATTTACGAACTTTTGCGTGTCTGGTGCGTATTTTGCGTGTTGAGGAACCTCTTCCCAGGTTCATCATAATCCACTGTCTCTCCCATCATTCCTCACTTTCCACTTTCCCGGCTCCATCCCTGTCCCAATGGACCCCTGCTCCTTCTATCTGTACCAGTTCAGGAAAGTATCCCTTTCCCTGGCCAAAACCCAATCCCACATCCTATTCCTAAAATGCTGTCTAAGTCATGGTATCCCTCCCAACGGTCTAACATTAAAAATTCCATTGTCTGGATCCCACCCCTCCTTCCACAACGACCTGCACCTTTTCAGATTCCACCAATCCTTATCCCTCACGAACCTAGTCCTACAAAATCACCTCTCCATGGCTCATAAATCCCTTAGCTACCTTCTCTCCCTCCGTAAGATATTACTATTGTGTAACCAAAAATACCTACATCCCATCTCCCAGATCGAATCCTTTGCTCTCCAGCAACTGGAGGAGCATTCCAAACACCACCTCCACAAACTATCCAGCCTGCTGACATCATATTGCCGCCTTGGAGCACCCATATCCAATCCCTATCCGAACCACAGTGTTCCTCCTCGTGAGCCCCTCATAGGTCCCAGACCATGCTTAGCTGACCTCTTGAACCTACCTCACCCCTCCAAACTCCCTACCACCACTCCACAACATCCAATACCAAAACAACCCCAGAACACTGTGGTCAACCTATCCACAAAAAACCTAAACCCCACTGAAGTTTCCGTTCTGTCCAAAGGTCTTACCTTTAGTCCTACACCCCAGTTTAATCATGTTGCTCTTGTCAAAGACCTACTCTCCTTTTCCCGATCCCTACGATGGAAACACTACTTTGCCACCAATCCCTCTGACCGCAATCTACCTAATCCCAATATTGAACCCTGCCTGTCCCAATTCATACCACCATCCAACAAAGATCCCCCTGCACTCCCACCTAACCACCCTCTGGTTACCCTCCAAGAGTTTCTCACCTCCAACTTGTCCTCACCATCCTTTCCCAAGTCCCTTCCCAAGAACTCAAACCTTTCAGCAGAAGAAAGAAGAGCCATCCAAAACCTTAAAACTAATCCTGACATAATCATCCTCCCTGCTGATAAAGGTTCCACCACTGTAGTTATGGATCACAGTGACTACCTGGCAGAAGGGCTCCGCCAACTATCTGACTCCTCCACCTACAAGTTGTGCCAGATTGACCCCATCCCCAAAGTCCAACAAGATCTCCAATCCCTACTAAAATCCTATGGCCCCTCCCAGAAACTCTCCCCTGAATCCATCTCCCTCCTCACCCCAGCAGCACCCCGCACACCCACCTTTTACATGCTCCCCAAAATCCACAAACCTAATAATCCTGGACGCCCTATTGTGGCTGGTTACTGTGCGCCTACCGAACGAATTTCAGCCCTAGTTGACCAACACCTCCAACCTATTGTCCAAAATCTACCTTCCCACATCAAGGATACCAACCACTTCCTTCACCGACTCTCCACCATTCCCACCCCTTTGCCTCCTGGATCTTTACTTGTCACAGTGGATGCCACCTCCCTATACACCAACATCCCACATGCCCATGGCCTTGCCGCTCTGGAACACTACCTCTCCCAACGTCCCTCTGAACGCAAGCCTGTTACCTCATTCCTCATAACCCTTACCAATTTCATCCTACTTAACAATTACTTTTCCTTTGAGGGGAAAGTTTACCATCAAATCCAAGGCACAGCCATGGGCACCCGCATGGCACCCTCCTATGCCAACCTGTTCATGGGCCGTCTGGAGGAATCCTTCCTAGCATCCCAAAACCTCAAGCCTCTGGCCTGGTTCCGGTTCATTGATGATATTTTCATGATCTGGACTCACGGCCAGGACACCCTATCCTCCTTTCTTCAGAACCTCAATTCCTTCTCTCCCATCCACTTCACCTGGTCTTCCTCAACCAACCATGCCACATTCCTGGATGTCAACCTCCACCTCACTGACGGCTCCATCCACACTTCCGTCCATATTAAACCTACCAACCACCAACAGTACCTACATTTTGACAGTTGCCATCCCTTCCACGTCAAAAAATCCCTCCCTTACAGCCTGGCCACCCGTGGACGGCATATCTGCAGTGACAAGAATTCCCTTTCTGAATATGCTGAAGGTCTCACAAAGGCCTTCACAAACAGAAACTACCCCACAGACCTAGTCCGCAAACAAATCTCCCGTGCCATATCCTCACACACCCCAAATCCTCTTCCTAACACTAGTAACCATCCACAAAAGAGCGCTCCCCTTGTCACCCAGTACTACCCTGGTCTCGAACAACTAAATTCCATCCTTCGCCAAGGTTTTGACTTTCTATCCTCATGCCCTGAAATGAGAGACATCCTGCCCAAGATCCTTCCCACCCCTCCTAAAGTGGTGTTCCGTCGCCCTCCCAACCTTCACAACATCCTAGTTCATCCTTATGCCACCCCGAAACCCAGCTCACTGCCACAGGGATCATATCCTTGTGGAAGACCCCGCTGCAAGACCTGTCCAATCCACCCACCCAGCACTTCCTATTCCAGTCCTGTCACAGGCTTATCCTACCCTATCAGAGGCCGGGCCACTTGTGAAAGCAGCCACGTAATTTACCAACTGTGCTGCAAGCACTGTACAGCTTTCTATATTGGCATGACCACCAACCAGCTGTCCATTAGGATGAATGGCCACCGCCAAACTGTGGCCAAAAACAAGGTGGACCACCCTGTGGCACAGCATGCAGCGGAGCACATGCTTGATTTCAATGGCTGCTTCACAACCCGGGCCATCTGGATCCTCCCATCCACCACCAGCTTTTCTGAACTGCACAGATGGGAGTTATCCCTACAATACATTCTCCGATCCCGAAATCAACCAGGCCTCAACCTACGATAACTTCCCTATATATATATATATATATATATATATATATATATATATATATTTTCCATACCTTACAGTTCCTACCTCTGTATCCCAAACCTCGCCTGATTTGAGTGGTGTGTGAATGTGTGATCGTGTGTGTGTAAATGTATGTGTGTGTGTGTGTGTGTGTGTGTGTGTGTGTGTTTGTATGTGGTCTTGTGCACTTGCAGTGTACATGAATTATTTTAAATTATATTATTTTACTTTATTTTATTTTATTTTATTTTCTCCCCTCACCCGCCTCCCCACTCCATTCCTAAGCTGCATCTCGTTATTCCCATCTAACCCATCCCCACCACCGTGACGTAACCTTTCTATCCCCTCCCCCTCCCCTCCCCTCCCGTCCCCGATTCGCTGCAGAGCGTGATTCGAAGTGTGGCAGTCGGAGGTGATGGTTGTATGACTGTGTTGTGTGCCTGTGTGATTGTGTGAGTGCTCTATTTCTGAAGAAGGCCATGGCCGATAGCTGAATGTGTTGTATGTGTGTGTCTTTTGTATGTGCCTGTCGCAGCTCGTCGCCACGTCTTTGCGGTGAGTAGTAAACTGTCCTCACTATATTATTTGTCAAAATAATATATTTCTTCAGTTGTTAAATTACATTAAGATAAACAAAATTATTTCAATTTTTAGTTAGTAAAATTATTTCTATGAGCATTTAATGTAATACATCACAGTGTCAAAATTTCTGTCATAACTTTTTTGCAAGTAGCATTTTTTTTATCTGTTTCTGCAAGTATGAGTTATCTGAAGATGGCCAGGAAGCCAAAAATTTGTTAATGAGCAAGTAAATAAATACATATTATTTGCAGCACATTTGGAAGTGTTTTCCTTTTGAAATAGTTGCATAGAACATTGAAGGTCAGTATATTTTGTATTGCAGTGTGAAATTTTTATATTTTTCATATTCTGATCCCTGTTTGTGATGTGCATGATGTTTCATATCAGTGAAGATTTTTATTAGGTTAAAAATTGTAGGCCCCAGGAAAAGATAATATATTGTTAATGTACTGATAATATGATGGCTAGTAATGTCAATATGTGTCATTAAATTTGTCACTAAAGTTTAATTAATTTGACAAGTTTCTTTGAGTGTGTGCTTGAAAGACCTGTAACATTGGTGCCAAACATCTATGGAATTACCGTAAAAGTTCACAAGTACAGTTAATTTTGATCTTTTAATGTGAAGTTACTAATTCATTTATGTGTGAAATGTGTTGTTCAAAATCTGATCTTTCATTTCTTTACATTGAATTAAAGATGCTAGCATCGTACTGACGGAAGACACTGACAGTTTCATTATTGGTGATCGGATATGGGTTGGTGGAACGAAACCTGGACAAATTGCATATATTGGTGAAACACAGTTTGCTCCAGGAGAATGGGCAGGAATAGTTCTTGACGAGCCAGTTGGTAAGTTACTAATTTTTAACACTGTTTCACTTTGTTGTTTACTCTTCTACCAGTTAATGTAATTAATAGAACATATTAATATCTTCAGGAGCTATTTTAAGTTACATATATACTACGAACTTGAAGAGATTGAATAATTCAATCTATATCTATAAATGTGAATGTCTGTATGGTGTTCATTTATCACGTCTGAACCACAAGACATAAAGAGCTAAAAATTTGTACAGTTACTAATGTCTACCCAGGGAAGGCTTTAGGCATGGTTTTATGGCAATCGGATATATACACACACACACACACACACACACACACACACACACACACACACACACACACACACACACAAATTGATGAAACGAAAATTATAGAGGGAAACTTTCCCGGTGGGATAAACAAAAATAAAAATAGAAAACAGTTGACTTACCAAAAGGACCGGCTCGTCGATAGAAACAAATAAAATAAAATAAATAAAATCACACACAAACACACATACAAGCTTTCGCAGCCTAGCTGCTTCGTCAGGCAGAAGGGAAGGAGAGGGAAAAGGAAATGATGAGGGTTTCAAGGGAGTGGATAAGGAGTCATTCCAATCCCGGGACAGGAAAGACTTACCTTGGGGGAAAAAAAGAGGGTAAACAAAAACACACACACCCACACATTTACACAGACGCAAGTACACTTAGGCAGACACACTGTAGAACTGTAGAATGCGTCTGTGTAAATGTGTGGGTGTGTGTGTTTTTGTTTACCCTCTTTTTTTTCCCCCCAAGGTAAGTCTTTCCTGTCCCGGGATTGGAATGACTCCTTATCCACTCCCTTGAAACACTCATCATTTCCTTTTCCCTCTCCTTCCCTTCTGCCTGACAAAGCAGCTAGGCTGCAAAAGCTTGTATGTGTGTTTGTGTGTGATTTTATTTATTTTATTTTATTTGTTTCTATCGACGAGCCGGTCCTTTTGGTAAGTCAACTGTTTTCTATTTTTTTTTATATATATATATATATATATATATATATATATATATATATATATATATATATATATATATATATACACACCTGAGGAATGTTTTAGGCATGGTTTTATAGTGATCTGATAGATATTTAGTAATTTTAAAATATAACGCAAAATGTGGAACAATAATTACTCTTTGAAAATTATATTTACTCTTCGAAAATGGTTTTATTGGTTGCATTGTTGCTTGAGGGTTAGTAATGATAAAATGGTGGAGTATATTGGGACGGAAAGTTATCAGTGTATATAAAATTCTATGTGTATGTATGTTAATATTTCGCTCTGCAGCGAAAAGTACAGAAGGCATACGAATGGTCTGTGTGTAATTGTTGTCCGAAGTCTCCCGTTGTACACCATAGCAGTTCCATGCCGATAGCTATAAGGGGGGTGGAAGATATGGTGGTGGAAAGTCGTCAAATTATTAAAAAAAATCAGACTTAAGGGCAGCGATGACATTTGCGACTCTATAACAAGGAGGTTACATACAGCGAAACGTGATGCCACAGACCATATCTTTGGTCTATGCGTGCTACCAATGTCTTCAGCACTTTCTCTGTAAGGATAAGCATATGAATAAGGAAACATAAGAATAAATAAATAAATCAGTAAAAAAGAAATTTCTCTTAATACATCTCTTAAAAAAATCAATTTTACGTTTCGTGCATTACATCAAGTGATCAATCTTTGATATTATTACAATCATTATTATTGAATTTCATGATTGGATTCTTTAAAATGAGTGCATTTTTACGTGTGACTTGAACTACCAACACGCGAGCGGAGCCGTGGGTTTAGGCTAGTAAGTTATATTAGTAACTGATAAATCGCAGTTTCTCTTTTTTAATGGGAAGTCCAGGTTGGGATTAAACAATAAAAGGATAACTTTGGTAGGTGGGATTTTGCAAGGTGTGGCCTGTATCTCAATGGGAAAGGGAATGAAAAACTGCCTGGGTTGATAGGAAAATCCTTAAGGGTGGACACTGGAATTCAGCAAAGTACTTCCTTTTTAGGCTAAGATCAGTGTCCAGTGAGAAGCTCAGGCAGGCAAGTGCTAAAATAAAGTAAAAAATAATGTTAGCATTTTTCACTAGAATATTGGGGGATTAAAGAATGAAATAGGTGAGCTTGTTACAGAAACTGATAATGTAATAGATACACTAGGCCTGTCTGAGCATCACATTGTCACTGGTATGGAAAAGGTGAATGTCAGTGGATACAAACTAGATGCACATGTAAGTAGAGATAATATATCAAAAGCTATCGCTGTGTAAAACATTTAGAAACAAAAACGTTTGGTGAAGAGCCACCTATAGAAGCACGTGCCTGTCAGCTTAAACTCAATGGTGACTCTCTTATAATTGGAACAGTGTATAGGTCCCCTTCAGGAAATTTCCTGTTATTTCTGGAAAACGTGGATGCCTTGATGTGCTCTCTGTCAGATAGGGGGAGGGGGGGGGGGGAGCAAATTATTATTTGTTGTCATTTCAATGTTGATTCACTGAAAGAGTGTAATAGGAAGAATGACCTGGAAGTCTTAATTGGCTCCTTCAATCTGACATTCATTATTTATTTTCCTACTCGGTTAGTAAAGGACAGCAGCATGTTGATAGATAACATTTATTGACCAAGATAAGTTTAACATAAATGCTTGTCCTGTTAAGAATGGTCTTTCTGAATATGGTGCACAGCTAGTTACAGTATATGGCATAGCTCTGTTCAGTAATTTGAAATAGTCCTCCAGAGTTGTGCACTCAATTAATGATTTAACAACTAGAAATTTCAGAGAAATTATACAGCATTTAGACTGGTATGAGGTTTATAAGGAACTTGATGTTAATTTAAAATACAACTTATTTCATGATACATTTTTAAAGGTATTTGATAACTGTTTCCCCAAAAAATCAGTTAAATATAATTGTATGAAACCATGCAAAAAACATGGCTTACTATTTAATAAAATATCTTGTAACCGGAAAAGGAAACTGTGTTTATCCTCAAGAAAAAGTAATAACCCAGAAACAGTCAAATATTATAAAAACTACTGTGCTGCATAGCTACAACACTAAAAGAAAGGGTGATATTCCATATTCAAGGTTAAATATAACTTTCCCACTGAAAGGAGTGAATTGTGCTGCCACAAAAGTCTTTGGTCACTTACCAAGTAGCATCGAAGTCTGTCAGGTAGCCAACTAGTATTTAAAAAGAATTTCGGAATGGTAACTTATTCTACACTTTAGATGAATTATTATATAAAAATTAGTAATTTTTCTAAAACAATACATTTAAAAAAATAATGTAAAAATTTTAAGAAATCATTAAAATATTGAGTGTCATGTATAGACACCATTTATTAAACTGACACATTCCACATCATTATGAAATGTCGTATTTATGCTCTTATAGAACAAATATTAATTTAACCTAATCTAATCTACTTGCGGCTCACCTCAAAGACAATCATTGAGCCACAGACACACATGTAAAAAGGCAATCTCTCTCTCTCTCTCTCTCTCTCTCTCTCTCTCTCTCTCTCTCTCTCTCTCTCTCTCTCTCTCTCTCTCTCTCTCTCTCCACATACCTTAACAATCATTTTTGCGGAGAAGTGTCAACTTCTTCACATATAATTTGCTTTTGAATAGTGTTTTGCATACAAAAATGGGATTCTACTCTTTCTAACTAGATCTTTTATGTAGTTTTCCAAAATTTTAAGTGAAACAATGTGGCATATGAATTGCAGGTAAATTGATAGCATTTCAGGTAACTACTTTTTGTTTTAATTTCAAGTTAATATTCATAGTTAATAATTGTGGGTAATAAGTGCTTCTTATTTTTTATGTAATTTTATCACCATGTTACTTGTATAATTTAATTTCATGTAGCAACTGTTTCAAAAGATTATATGTAAATCTTTCATGTGGTAGAATGAATATTTTGTTTTGCGTTATGAAACTTAATTACAGACACAGTTTATATCCACAGGGAAGAATGATGGTTCCGTAGCTGGTGTACGCTACTTCCAGTGTGAGAATAAACGGGGTGTGTTCTCAAGGTTGACTCGTCTGACTCGTGAGCCATTACTGGAAGTAGATGAGGAGAGAGCGGACAAGACACCAGCAGTAACTAATGGAGGCTCCTCACCTTCCTTAACATCACCTCGGCGGTCTACTGCATCACTATCTCCCGCTTCCTCTATCAAAGATCTTAACCTTAGAAAACCCCCACCAGTGCCAGCTACAGGTAGGCTTAGTGGCATCAAGATACAAATGTTTTTCTTGAATTTCTATTTGTGTGGAAAACTAGTACAGCCTATTTCAGCCTGTGGTTTTGTTACTTTTTTCCTACATTCGTATGATTTTTTAAGAAGCTATCACAAAAAGAAAAATAATGCCCTTGTCAGGTAAATGCTACAGAGATATTCCAATGCAGCTGGGAGTTTACGTTCAAAGGTCATACTTTCGTGTATAGATAACACATGTACAATAATTTAAAAAAGAAGACTGGTGTGACAATTAACATTGATAAAATATTACAAGATATAAAGTACAACATTTGTCCTAAGAAAATAAATTGAACAATAAAGTTGGCTGAACAAATTATTTTAAGTTTAACAGGTCAAACATTTGACACACAGAAGGGTGAGAGTAAACTGAGTGAAACATCTGTGAATATATAGATTAAAATTTTAAATGGTTCAATTATGGCTACTGGCTTAAATTTCCAATATTACTACTAAAATAGTAAATTATAAAGGGAAACTTTCCCGGTGGGATACACAAAAATAAAAAAATAAAAGAGATGACTTACCAAAAGGACCGGCTCGTCGATAGAAACAAATAAACTAAATAAAATCACACACAAACACACGTACAAGCTTTCACAGCCTAGCTGCTTCGTCAGGCAGAAGGGAAGGAGAGGGAAAAGGAAATGATGAGGGTTTTAAGGGAGTGGATAAGGAGTCATTCCAATCCCGGGACAGGAAAGACTTACCTTGGGGAGAAAAAAGGAGGGTTGACAGTTCTACAGTATGTCTGCCTAAGTGTACTTGCGTCTGTGTAAATGTGTGTGTGTGTGTGTATTTGTTTACCCTCCTTTTTTCTCCCCAAAGTAAGTCTTTCCTGTCCCGGGATTGGAATGACTCCTTATCCACTCCCTTAAAACCCTCATCATTTCCTTTTCCCTCTCCTTCCCTTCTGCCTGACGAAGCAGCTAGGCTGCGAAAGCTTGTACGTGTGTTTGTGTGTGATTTTATTTAGTTTATTTGTTTCTATCGACGAGCCGGTCCTTTTGGTAAGTCATCTCTTTTCTTTTTTTATTTTTACTAAAATAGTAAAGTATACAATTGATATCTGGCAAGTAGCTAAACTTCTGTGATCATACAAAGTAATTAGGCTATGGATCTGTAGTAGAGACATGAGGCAACTGATAGGCGTGGGTAGTTTATGTTGCCTGGTTAGATTATGCAGGCAGAAGTGGCAAGAATGGAAATTGTGTCTGATCATTTAATACAAGGTCTGGGGAAGTTGGCATACATTTATTAATTCCCAGTATCTCAAAGTAGTCCATTTTCCTCCCTTTCTAGATATGGTGTAGGACTTAATGTGTTACCATGCAACTGTGGTCTTCTTTTAATAGGTGGTGTGCAAATGATGAATTTTCTTTGCCCTGCCTGCCTGATCAGTGTAAAATTTGCCACAGTTGTGAGTAATTTTGTATATTCCACTCTTTTCCAAAGTTTGAATGCTGTCTTTAGCATTGAAAAGAAGGTGACCAATGGTATTGAGCACATAAAAGGATGTTCTGAAATTTCTGCATTTAAGTTTTCTGGCCACATGCAGAGATAAGTTTCCTAAATTTGGAATGCTGCACCATTTATTAGGGTGTTGGGGTGTTGAAAACATGGTAAATAAGAGAAGTAACATATTTTTTTCCTGTTTCTTGTGCATTATGGAGTCTATCAAGGTAGGAGGGTAGCCATTGTTTGTTGCTATTTGTTTGACAGTATTCAATTCAATTTGGATGTTTTCTTTACTGATGGGGAGTGATGATAAGCAATAAATCACAGAGTGAAATCTTGCATATTTGTGAGTAACTGGATGTTATGAACTGGCTGGTATTACAATTTCTGTGGTGGAAGGTTTCCAATAAATCTTGAAGGTGTGGGAGTGATTGCTGATATCTATTGTTAGGTCTAAGTAGTTTATTGAGCTACCCCCAAAAAACTATTGTGAACTTGATAATTTGTTAGCAGAATTTAACTGCTTAACGAATGTTTGAAGCTGCTTGATAGTACCAGTCTACAAGCACAGAACTTCATCAATATACATAAACCAGTATACAACCTTGGAAGAGAGTGGGTTGCTTTCCAAGAACTGTTTCTCAAAATTGTTCATGAATATTTCAGTTTTGATTGGACTAAGGGGGGAACCTTTAGATATACCATCCAGTCCTAGCTGAAATATCAAACTATTTAATGCTTCACCCAAAGGCACAAATACAATAAGGGACAGACACAAAATCACAACTCCCAATAAGAATTAATTGGTGAAGCACTGCATCTATACAGAGATGTATGTAGGAAAAAAAAACCTCTAACATCAGTTAAAATTATATTGTAAAGTGTATAGAGCAATGAAGGATTGTGTAAATTTACCTTCCTAAATGTGTTTAGCAAGAATTGGTTCCATATCTTATGTACACTGTACATTCATCGATTCACAGGACCATTAAATATTAAAACAAAAATATATACATTTTATTCCAGGTTCATCTTCAGCAGCTACTGATCTGAAACTAGGTGACAGAGTTATTGTGATGAGCAGTATGGGTTCAAAGGCGGGAGTTTTGCGCTATATAGGAACTACAGAGTTCGCTCCAGGTGAATGGTGTGGTGTTGAACTTGATGATCCTCTTGGAAAAAATGATGGTTCCGTGGAGGGAAAGAGGTAAGTGTAAAATCTTCAACTCTAGCTTACATTAAGAGAACAGAGCAGATAGAAAGTGACTGAGGGAATTCTTTCTGTGGGGTCTGTTACCTCTTCTTCTAAGTCTCACATAATGTAACAATATTAATGTGCTGAAATGTGTGGAAAACTGTTGTTGTTTTGGCCCTTTTGAAGAACATTTTTCTTTTGCAGCCTTTAATATTAGAATATTTTGGTCTAATTAATTGGCAGTGAACTGGAAGCTACCAACTCAAATATATAATGTGTAATTATTACATTTTGGTATTAAATTTATTGGAACAAGCCAATATGGCCAGGAGGCTTAACAAATGAGAGTAAAGTTGCCTTGATGTCTGAAGACATATAATATTTTAGTGGTGAATTACACCAGACATTGTTAAGAAATAACAATACTTAGGACATACAGCAGTCATCTACTCAAAGACTGTTTTGAACAGCAGTGTGCTGTATTAGATTTTCATTAGAAACACTATGAAATAGCTTTCCTCTAATCTGTAAGTGATAATCTATGATAACTTACTTTTTCCCACACCCAACAATTCCCACCTGTCTATCCTAAACCGCAACCTCTTCTATTTTGAGTGCTGTGTGTGCTGGGGTGGGGGTGGGGGGGGCTGCGTTCATTTTATTTTATTTTCCTCCTCTCACATGCCTCCCCACTCTGTCCCTAAGCTGCATCTCATTCCTCCCATCTAATACGTACATTCTCTGGAAGGCTATGCTGTATCCAACCTCACCACTTTGACACAACCTTCCTATCCCCCCCTCCCCTCTCCTATTTCCACACTGCAGAGCACGATTCGAAGTACGGCAGCCAGATATTACAGTTGTGTGACTTTGTGATTGCGTGAATGTTCCTATTTTCTGAAAAAGGCCATAGTTGCTAGCTGAAAGTGTTGTATGTGTGTGTCTCTTTTATGTGCCTGTCACAGCTCATCGTCACATCTTCATGGTATGTTGTAAACTATCATATTACTATACTGTAAGTACATTACATATTGAGTGTCAAAGAATTTACACTGTGTTAGAGGAGGAGTGACTTTCTGTGCATTAAACAGTATGTAGCATGTACAATTTTAGAAGTCAATTTTTTTCCCTAGCTTTTTGTCCAACAAGCTTTGATTTTTTTGTAAATGCACCATATTTATAATCCTACTAGCTTTTACCCACAGCTTTACTCATGTTGATGTCTTACAACATGTCAAGTACAATCAAAAGTACAATAATTTTGGAACTTTATTTTTAAGTTTTGACCAAGATCATCAGGATAGAAGAAAAGTTTCCAATTTTCCATGCATAGAATGATGGTAAATACTGTCCTCCACTATTGAGATGAAAATAAAGATATTATTAAATATGAAAACAAACTCAATTTGTTATATCGTGACTAACTGCTGACTGAAGAAGCAATAATATGTTTTACAATACGTAAATTATGCAGGATTCAAATGTCATTGAAATCAGTTTGACTGTTTACGTCATGTGTAAGAGTTGTATTCATTATGTTGAATCATTTTACATACAACATATCAACCATTAAAAGTATTTTAATAAATGTGATAAATTTCAAAAGTTAAAGCATAAATAGCTTTTCCAAGGAGTTTTCAAGTGTCTCAGAAGCTATAAGAGAAACGTTAATGCTCGACTTTTATATAGTCTGATTAACAAATAGCTTCCATTACACACTTTCTAAAATAGCCTATGTTCTTCTTCAGTATTCAAGCTATCTTCATAACCAGTTTCATCAGAATCGGTTACACAGTTTAGTCATGAAAGTATAACAGACAGAACTTCTTTCACATTTATAATATTAGTATGGATTTCAGGTATTTTGAATAAGAACTGTGTGCTAAAATTCTGTTTAAGTTAGCTTTTAATTTGATTCTTTAGGGTGGCTGATTTCAGTTAACTACAGATCATCTTCAGGCAGTATCTTTCAAGTTGATTTGCAGAGATAATGAGTATTTGGCAACTGCACAAGCACGCCATAAGTTCATCTCTACATGACGACTTGAGAGATACAGGGTCACAAGAGGAGATGAACTGATAAAAACCAGTCACCCTTTTAGGTTGATAATTTGTGCAATCTGTACTTCTAATGTTTTCAAAAGCCACTAAATATTACTTATTGCAATTTAAAGTAAAAAAAGTCAGAAATAAAGATTAAACAGAAGGTAACCAGCATTTATTTTGTACAAAGAATGAAAAGTTATCAGATCACTATTATTTTTTAAATACATACTGTTTATTGTGTATGTGTTCATTTGCATAATCGTTGTTAAGCACTTGTGGTTTTTGTCAATCTACTATCCAGGTATTTTGAATGTGGGCCAAAATATGGTCTGTTTGCACCAGCTCATAAGGTCAGTAAGTCCCCATCTTCAAGGCGACCTTCAGCATCCTGTGCCATCCATCGTGGAGGACCTCCTTCTGTCCGACGTGCTGGGTCAAAAGAGTCTTTAACATCTGTAACCAGTGCTACATCATCAAGTAGTCGCACAGCTTCACGTGTCAAGCTTGGTGTCACATCACTTGCATCACAGCAGGTACGCACATAGGGATATCTCGATTTGTGGGACAGATACATGTGGGTCTACAAACAGAGGAATGGTTTTTGTTTTGGTACGTATGGTTGAGCATATGGATGCAATTCCTGCCTTTTGGGAACTTGTTTTTACAACTGTAGTGTCACAATTAATTGTACATTTGAACAGCACTAAACTCCTTATTTTAAATATTCTTTTTGAATGAACTAAGTAAACATAGATTTTTTATAATATTATACTGTTTTACAAGAAGCAAAAAAAAAAAAAAAAAAAATTCAACTATGCTTTATCATGTAGATAAAATATGTTTTGCCTGTTCTGACCTTTGAAAGATTCTGTAGCAGAAAAATAACATGCAATAGCAAGTAATGAATGACAGCAAAGAATAAATTTACCATATAGAACAACATTAAGTTAAGACAACTATAATTATATGACAAAAAATTGAGGATAGTGAATGAAACAGGCATAAAATCTTTTACAGTCTGACCTTTGCAGTTGAGAAAGTTTTTCATAACTTTCCTTAGTAGTACACTGGGATATGTTAGGTGCCAAAAAGTGTACTGTTGTGATGTTTACTGGAAGTAAATAGTGCCATATGCATGTAACAGACAATATGGTTAACACAGATGACATGTATGCAGAAAGTGTGTGCTTTTCATAATTTTCAAATTCAATTTTGAAAGTTTAAATTATTTTTCACTTATTTTTGTAATTACTAGAATTAGATCAATGTCATTAATTACCCCTGGCATAAATAATTAGGCACTGTCTCAAAAATCTTTTTTTTTTTTTTAATTACATACAGAAAAGACCTCTTTTAGCCAAAAGCTTTACAATTACTACACCATAGCTCTTTCTTCACTGTGTTCTGTCTTTTTGTATAGGTAGTTATGATAATATTGAGTTGTTTGTAACTCAGTTATGATAATTAATTTTGCTATTCACAGAAGAACAGCTGTAGAGATTTCCTAGTGTATTAAATTTAACAATGCATTCCATGTTGTAGAGCTAACAAAAGTAAATGTTGTGAAAAGCATGTGTGTTGAGAGTTTGAAAAAATGTAGTAATTGTAGATAATGTTTTGGATTTGTTTCTATCTAGTCTTGTTGTTTGTGAATGTCTAGAATAAAAATGGAATTATTTACACATAACCAGTTTTTACTGGAAAATAATGTAGCATGATCTACTAATTAATAACTTTATTAATTGTTCACATTGTAGAGGTCATCTTTTCGAACATCATCCACTCCACTTACATCGAAAACTTCTCTTCAGGTAAGAGTATAGATTGAAACTGTTGAAACGTGTGCTGACTTGTATGTTAATATCTTGTTTTTTTGTCCCCAGTTAAAATTTATTTGTAAAACGAAAATGCTGATTTTAATGGGTTGCAAACTGAAATTGCATGGGTAGTTTGAAACCATTCATATGTTGTACAATATTTAAAATAAATTATAGAAACATGTGTAAATAATGTGAATCTTTCCATTCATATCTTTTATGTCTGTAAATTAGGATAACAATTTTTTTCATTGATTTTATTTTGGATTAAATCTGTACTTTGTTGAAGCACTGTCTATCCCTTATGTTGTTGTTGTAAAATGTTTCAGTACAGAAATAGGCATAAAGAAAATCAAAGAATAAGATGATGATAATAACAGACTTAAAAATATGCTTTAAAATCGATCATGTCCTTGTAATTTTCTTGAAATGAAAAAGAAAGAGAAAGGAAAGTTTGTTGTGATAATTCCTCTCTCATAAAACTGTCATAGTATCATAAAAAAGCAGAATATGGAAATTTGTGTAAATGTTTAAATAATGATTAGTTGTGGCAGGTTTTCAAATGTTTTCATATAATATGATATCATCATGAAATATTTGATGACAGAAAATTAAAAACAATAAAAAAAATTCACTTCCTATGGCTTACAAAATTAGGTTTCCAGTTGTATATAATACCAGAAGAACAGAGCAAAGTAATAGCTGTGACAAGTGTTAGTAAATGTACTTTAGTGTTCAGATATTGGCGTATTGAAGTTCTTCTTGTCTCCATCCAGATGGTCATCTTGTCCCACAACCTATGCTGCTACAGTGTCACAACTGATTATCTAAAATAATACTTTCTGTTAATGAACTCCACAGCAACTGGAGATAGAGGTCCTGTGTATGGCTGATAGACTGTATGAATGTTTGTGTGCTCTTTTTCTGATGACGGCTGTGGCTGAAAATTTAAGTTGTGTGGGTGTGATTGTCTTTTCTATGTGCCTGTCAGCTCAGCAATCACATTTAAAGTGAATTGCAAACATACTTCACTTTTGAATTTGTAAATAGCTTTAGTCTTCTGCTCATTTTTACTTTTGAATATGAATATAATGTTATGAAGAAAGGACAAAGCACCAGATATGTTCTATGGTTATCCATATTATAAATACATGGTGTAAAAACACTACCATATCACTAAAGAACTATATTTGTATATTAGTTACATTTATGCATAAGAACAAAAAATATTAAGATAAAAATAATTGTAAAATGATCTCTTTTTCTGCTTTAAAAATTTGTCTTAAACTGAAAACAATCCAATTACAAGCAGTTATTTCAGCACTGGAGAGTCTAATAAATTTATTCTTGTGTGAAATACCCCCATGATTCTCAGCATTTCAGTTTATTGTTGATGACATCTAAACTGGATATTGCCTTCTAAAATTCATGTTATTTTGCCCATTTGGCTGAAAGAGAACCATAGTTCCTCAGTGGTAGGTATAAGAAAAAATTCTCTCCCTCTCCCCCCTCTCCTTCTCCTCCTCCCAACCATCACCTCACGTCCCACATGACACCAGTGGGATTAATAGCAGCAGCCCTCAGGTCCCAGCATGATATGCAGCTCATTGTTTTAGGTATAGATTCTAAACAGATTATGAAGACTGGAAAATCTACATACAGGAGAGTAGTCAACCCACAAAAAATTGAAAATTTTAGGAAACTCCTCAAAGACATGAATTGAAAAGATGTATATATAGTGCTCATGGCATGAATGAAAAATGTAACATATTCATTAATAACGTTAGTATCGTGTTTGAAAACTGTTTTCCTCTAAAAGTAACTTCAATTAAACAGAAGATTTCATGTAAGACAAAAAGGAAAATGTATCTATCAGCCAATAGCAGTTGCAATGATGATGATTTAGCTAAATATAAGGAGTACTGTAAAATATTAAAAAAAGGTTATTCAGGCATCTAAACAAGTGCACTGTGAAAAGAAGATAGCAATATCAGGAAACCAAATAAAGACAATATGGGATATATTGAAAGAGGAGAAATAAATTCCATAATAAAATCTTTAAAAACAAAGCATTCTAATAGTTACGATAAAATATCAACAAAATTAATTAAAGCATGTTCTTGTGAGTTTATCACAATTTTAAGTTATTTGTGTAACCAGTCTATTATAACTGGAACATTTCCTGATTGGCTAAAATATGTGGATATTAAAAGTCTATTCAAGAAACGGGATAAAGAGATACCATCAAACTACAGACCGATTTCTGAAAGTTACCGATATCAAGAAGGCTATTTACACCTACAGTGAGAATGTACTTAATTCATTAGATAATAAATTGCAAGCAGCAGGTATTTTCTGTGATTTGTCAAAGGTATCTCATTGTGTGAACCATAACATCCTTTTAAGTAAATTAGAATTCTATAGTGTCACGGGAAATGCTGCAAAATGGTTCAAGTCATACCTCACTAACAGGAAACAAAGGGTGTCAGAGCAAGGGACTAGTGAATTAAGCCAACAGTCATCATCGGATTGGGAAGAAATTACATGTGGTGTCCCACAAGAATGCATTTTGGGGCCATGGCTTTTTCTTGTGTACATTAATGACTTATCAGTTACACTACCCGAAGCAGAGTTCATTTTGTTTGCAGATGATACAAGTATTGCAATAAGAAGTACATCATGCATAGTTATAGAAAGGTCTGCTAATGATATTTTCATGAACATTAATAAATGCTTTAAAGCCAACTCATTGTCATTAAACTTTGAAAATACTCACTATATGCAGTTCAGAACATGTAAGAGATTTCCCGCCAGCATATGCATTAAGTATGAAGAAGAGCACGTAGAAGAGGTTCACAGTATTAAATTCCTTAGTTACAGCTTGATAATAAATTCAGTTGGGAGGAGCACACCACAGAACTGCAGAAATGACTTAACAAATCTGTATTTGCAATACGAGTGTTATGAGATATACGAAACATAAAAATAAAAAAGCTTGCATGTTTTGCTTACTTTCATTCCATAATGTCATATGGTATAATATTTTGGAGTAACTCTTCAAGTCAGTCAAAAGTCTTCAGAGTCCAAAAGCATGTAATACATATTATTTGTGGAAACCTCTTCAAAGAACTGGGTATATTAACTACTGCCTCTCAGTATATTTATTCCTTAATGAAATTTGTCTTAAATAATATATCCCTATTCCCAACAAACAGCTCAGTTCATACGTATAATACTAGGAACAAAAATGATCTACACAAGGACTTAAAAGTACTTACTTTAGTTAAAAAAAGGAGTAATTACTCAGGAAAACACATTTTCAATAATTTACCATCAAGTATAAAAAAGAAATAAAGATCAGTTTAAGAGGAGCCTAAAATACTTTCTAGTGGCCAACTCCTTCTACTCCATTAGCGAATTTCTAAATTGTACCAAATGATGCATGTATCGGTATTCATACTATATTAGTATTATTATATTTTCAGCTGAAAAGAAAAAAAAACTTAAAAAATGTATATGTATTTATATTATTAGTATTATCTATTATTCAGCTTGTAAATTTTGTTTTTTTGACATGTTCCACATCCACGAGGATCTCCTCAACATGGATCTACGGAACGGAAAACTGATCAAATCAAATCAAATAGAGTTTAGAGATCATTGTCTCAGATGTGCATTATTATGTCTGCAATTTTTTTTAATTGTATATATATTATAGACGAAAAATTCCTAGCAGGAAAAATTATATATAAAAAAATAGACGAAGATTACTCACCAGGCAAAGGAGCACAGGTGTCACAGCAGCACAAATAAATAGCACACACACACACACACACACACACACACAAACACACACACAAACGCTAGCTTTCGCAGCCTAGCTTGTCGATAGGCACAAATAAAATCACACACAAACACACATACAAACTTTCGCAACCGTTGGTCGCTTCGTCAGGAAAAGAGGAAGAAAGGAGAGGAGAAAGGGAAGGATATGGGTTTTAAGGAAGTGGAAAAGGAGTCGTTCCAATCCCAGGAGTGGAAGGACTTACCTTAGGGTAAAAAAAGGAAGGTAAACAAATACGCACACACTCACACATATCCAAATGCAAACACACCTAGACAGACATTTCTTGGCCGGGAGATCCCCTACGGGATTGTTCAGCCGCCTGATTGCAAGTCTTTCTATTTGACGCTGCATGGGCGACTTACGTGCCAATGATGATGAGATTATGATGATGATGATGATTAGGACAACACACAACATCCAGTCCTCTGCCGGGAATCAAACCCGGGCCCCCTGCGTGGTAGTCAGCGACGCTGCCACTGAGCTACGGATGCGGACTTATGCTGTTATTAAAGCACCCTGATATAAATATTTCATGTGCAGATAGTTGCATCACTCAGTGATATCTTCAACATTACTATTTCATCATACTTATATTATTTTTATACAGTGTTCGTGGTTCCTTATGATATTTTAGCAAAAAAAGTGGGATGGTTCTGCAAAAGCTGCTTATCCACAGAACTATTTTCCTGCAATTTATTTATTTATATTTGGACTTGGGTATGTAAACAGCACGTTAATATAGGCATCATTGGTATGCACAATGAAAACAACTGTTCAGTGAAATTGGTTAGCATGGCAATTAGTAAAGAAATTTGAGACTTTTAATCTTGAGCATGTATTAACAGTTCTATTTGTATTATAATAACACAACTAACCTTTATGCTGTACCGCTTTACACAAAGAAAGAAAAAGGATGAAAAAAGAACAAGCTTTCAGAACAGGGTTTCTTCATCAGAGAAGGGAAGAAAAACGGAATTGGGACTGAAGGGGAAGGTAATTCACAACCTAGGTCATGAGGATGATGATTTGAGGATTGACAAACTATGTTGCAAATGATGACACCTTCATGCAACCATTCATGATACACGCCGGACATGTTTGAATGAAATTGAAAGTCCCATCCAACGACCACTGACCACAATACCCTATTTGAAGCGTGTCAGCTCATGACAATATTGTATGTAACACAAATCCACATGATAGGTCTCCTGTACAATTTCAGCTGGCATAGGTGGAGTGTGGAACACAAACAACGCACCTCTGACAATTGTGCCTGACTATCCCATGATGTTTGCAATGCAGGCATATTATTGCTGAGTATCTACATTCCTACATGCTCCACGACTTTTTAAACAGTTGTAGCATCTTTCAGCTTGATAAAGATACATGTCAGAAGGACAGTATCTTGCTACAAGGGTTTGAGGTGTAGAACAGTGTAATCATGTTGATATCCTGCCAAACAAATTCAATTGATATGTGCTGGATCTGTGACACTTTTGGGTGCTAACGTAATGTCCACTCACCACCAGCCTATATCTGGGATTATGTGATACGTACTTGGAGATCTGGTGCCATATACGTCTGGAAATATACTGAGGGCTTGCTGAATCTGTGCCTTACAAAATCACTGGTGAATTACATTCTAAAAGTAGACTAACATGGAATTAACAATATATAATAGGAAAGCTTATGACTTGCTACAAAGACGTGATGACGAGCTGAAACAGGAACACACAAAAGACACACACAACACTTGGCTATTGGCTGTGGCCTTCTTCAGAAATAGAAACATTCACACAATCACACAGGCATACAACACAGTCTCACAACCGTCATCTCCGGCTACCACACTTCAAATGATGCTCTGCGGTGGGGAAATAGGGAGGGGGGATAGGAAGGTTGTGTTACAGTGGTGGGGATGAATACAGCACAGCCTTCCAGAGTATGTAAGTATTAAATGGGAGGAACGAGATGCAGGTTAGGCATGGAGTTGGGAGGCAGGTGAGTGGAATAAAATAAAATACAATGAATGCATGCACAAACACGTGCCCACACACACACACACACACACACACACACACACACACACACACACACACACAGTACTCAAAATAGGAGAGTTTAGGATAGAGAGTTGGGAACTGTAGGGTGCGGAAAAAGGGGAAGTTATCGTAAGTTGAGGCCTGGATAATTTCAGGATTGGAGAATGTACTGTAGGGATAACTCCCATCTGTGCAGTTCAGAAAAGCTGGTGGTGGGTGGAAGGATCCAGATGGCCTGAGTTGTGAAAACAGCCATTGAAATCAAGCATATGCTCCGCTGCAATTGATGTGCAGCTTTCTATATTGGCATGACGACTAACCATCTGTCCGTAAGAATGAATGGCCTCTGCCAAACTGTGGCCAAAAACAAGGTGGACCATCCTGCAGCAGAGGATATGCTTGATTTCAATAGCTGCTTCACAGCTCAGGCCATCTGGATCCTTCCACCCACCACCAGCTTTCCTGAACTGCACAGATGGAAGTTATCCCTACAGTACATTCTCCGATCCCAAAATTATCCAGGCCTCAACTTACGATAACTTCCCCTTTTTTTCTGATCCCCATAGTTCCCACCTCTCTATCCTAAACCTCTCCTATTTTGAGCGCTATTCCTCCCATCTAATATGTTCATACTCTGGCGGCTGTGCTGCATCCATCCCCACCACCATGACGCAACCTTCCTATCCCTCCTCCCCTCCCCTATCTCCACACCACAGAGCATGATTGGAAGTGCGGCAGCTGGAGATGACGGTTGTGCGATTGTGTTGTGTGCCTATGTGATTGCGTGAATGTTTCTATTTCTGAAGAAGGCAGTGGCCAATAGCTGAGTGTTGTATGTGTGTGTCTTTTTTGTGTTCCAGTCACGGCTCATTGTCATGTCCTTAAGGTGAGTCATAAATTGTCCTATGATATATTGTTATATATACTCCAATATTAGACTAACATGGAATTAAGTAGGTAGTTATAATCTTCTATCCCATCACTGTTTTCAGTGAAGGTCTTAGGACACCAGATGTTCAAGCCATGTAATCATTGGCAGTAATATGTTTACTGTGTATTTGCATGGAGTTCAGTTACAAATAGATGGATAAAATATGGCTTGTATAGGTATGATGACTAATAATTCTAATTCTAGTATTATCTGCAGAAGACCCATTATTTAATAGTATTTTCACTGCTGAAGGTACCAACTAAAACTGGGAGCATCAAAAGTGCTAGCTGGAGGGGCAAGTAAATTATTGATCCCCTCCACATTTCCCTTACTTTCTCCACCACCCTGTTTTGTGCCAATCTTAGGCAGTATGAATCGGTAAAAATCAGAAGTCGCCAATTAAGTAGAGTATTTTCATCAGCATCTACTTGATGACCTGTAATGTCTTGCACATACACTTGATGACTTTTGAGGTTAGATTAGTAATTGTTCCAAAGATCATGAATACGACACTTCGTAATAATGTGGAACGTGTCAGGTTAATGAAAGGTGTCTTTACAAATTATTACTTTGTACTAAATATTACATGACACAATACTTTTTTTATTTTTTTATTTTTTTATTTTTTTAAATTATTTTTTTCAGATTTACTAATTTATATCTAAAAATTAATCTATAATGTAGAAGGAGTTGCCATTCAGAAATTCTTTTAATTTATTTTTAATCTAGTTTAATCTAGTTTATCTAGAAGAATTCCATTATTTACAGAATAAAAAGCCTTGGAGAGATCACAAAAAATCCCAACAGGTGTTGTCCGGTTATTCAGAGCATTTAATATTTCATTGGTGAAAGTATATATAGCATTTTCTGTTGAAGAGCCTTTCTGAAAACAAAACTGACATTTTGTTAGAATTTTATTTTCACCTATGTGTGAAACTACTCTAGAATACATTACTTTTTCAAGAATTTTGGATGAGGCTGTCAGAATTGAGATTGGGCAGTAGTTGTTGACATCAGACATACCCCCTTTTTTGTGCAGTGGTTTTACAATAGTATATTTCAGTCTATCAGGAAAACACCCTGCTTCAGAAAACTATTACATATGTGGCTAAGAATCCTACTTATTTCTTGAGAACAAGCTTTTATTACCCTGCTGGAAATACCATCAATTCTATGTGAGCTTTTACTCTTGACAGAGTTTATTATTTTCTTAATTTCAGAAGGAGAGGTTGGTGGAATTTCTATTGTATCAAATTGTGTGGATATGGCGTGTTCCATTAACTGCCTAGCTTCTTCTAATGAACATTTAGATCCTATTTTCTCCACAACATTTAAAAAATAATTATTAAAAATGGTTTCAACTTATGGCTTGTTAGTTGTAAACTTTTCATTCAGTTTGATGGTAATGCCATCTCTCTGTGCTCCCTGGTAATAATAATCCAAGTTGTTTTAATTTTGTTGTCAGAGGTACTAATCTCAGGCATGATGTACATGCTTCTGGACTTTTTAATAAATTTTCATAATGTTGGGTCATTACTTTGTCTTAGAGTTAGATACAGTTCCCTTTTTTGGTTACAACATATTCTTATTCCTTTCTTATCATTATATTTAACTATTTTCTTGAGGAAACAATACTATAGAGAAGTAGCAGTAAGAATGCCGTAGCTGCATGTAAGTGAACTCTGTAGGCAGCAACTGTCTGAAACAAGTACACTTTGCCACATAAACTATGTTAGCAATACACATTTGGAAGTTATAATTTCTTTATGGTTTCACTTCAATGATATGACATTATTAGAAATTATATTTACAGCCATGGGCTGAGGAATAAGCTGCTGCTTTTAGGTAGAAGAATGGAACTCAAGGGATAAGAGAATTTGCATAGTTCACCTAGTTAATTCTTGGAAACTTTTTACTTTTCTTTCTTTTTAACAATATTATATTTTGTCCAGGGCCCTCCTCAGAAAAGGGTGTGTGCGTGTGCGCGAACACACACACACACACACACACACACATGTATATTACTTACCAGACAGAAAAATAAAAATACCAGTTAACTGAAGAAATATAAATAAAATACCTTCTCCAAAAAGGATACTGTACCAAAACACAATAAATAACAGTTTAGTGAAAGAAGCAACTAGCATTGCCATTGATGAAGAGTGGCACAACCGTAAAACAGAAAAAATTGAGAATATGAAATGAAGAATGAAAAGCAACAACAAAAGATAAGTGAAAGGTACATAATGAACCCATGTAGAACAACACACACATGGCAGAAAAACCATTATAAACAAAGAAAAATCATGGTAGACTTCTTACATGATAGACCAGTCAAGAACTGTCAGACAAATTTGCCTCCAATGTTGAAAGAACATTAGCTACATGTAAGATATATATACTAGCATACATAAAACAGTTAGGGAAAAGTACAGAAAGAGGGATGGAAAAAAAATCAATGTACTGGACATTATCAAGAGCACTAATGAAAAGAAAATTGTGTGTTGTTTTTTTTTATGAGGAAAAGTAACTCAACCATAGAACAGGGGATGAACTAAAAAATAAACTTAAATAAGTTGCAGGAATAATTGGAAGTGTAGAGTTAATCAAATTGTAGGAACTTTCTTTGATCTCAGATTCCTACATTGTATTAGTATATTCTGTTATAGTTGTGAAATCTCAACTAATGGAAGTCACCTCTTTATTAAAATACAGCATCACTATTAACAAATAAACATTGTACCATGGGAAGAACCTGATTAGTCAACATGCTCTCTCAATCCTTGACAGTAATGTGAAGTCACAGAAAATCATGGGGCCCTTAGAATACCATAAGATGGATTTCCATATCATCATCCAATCTTTGCCATGTTTCACTCTTGGCAGCAAGCAGTCTGCATCGCAGGCTTGGTGTGGCCAGAAATTGGAAACAATTCTAATATGTTACTATGCTCCATACAGAGAGACGGTTTGTGGAGTGATTTATATCTCATTTGACCCATTCACCTAACATTAATAAAGAGGATATAGTGCAGTTACTAACAGAAATAGCTAATTACAACAATAGTTAATTATTCAAGAAATATTTCAATCATTTATTTGTTAGAAGAAGGGTAATGTAAACAGAATCATAAACAGTTACTCTTTATTATTATAGACAGCAGTGAGTGGAAGGTAAGCAGAAAAGGGATTTACTAAGCAAGTCCCACACGAGCAGAAAAGGGATTTACTAAGCAAGTCCCACACAAGTGATTTAATTCTGTTCTATATATTTTTACACCACACTTTTTATTCAGATTAGATTGGAGGGCATGGGAATCTGCTGTTCTACCTTGAATTTTAGTACGTTTAATTTAGTTTTACTTTAAGATAGATGAAGACAAATTTGATTATAATTGGAGACAGAAGGTTGCTAAGACTTATAATCTTAATCTATTTGATATGAGAGAAAATTTTATTTGGTTTACTCCTCTGATGCTCAACAAGGGCAGAATAAAACACACAGAAAACATTGACCACTAAAATTAATAATTGCTTGTAGCATTACACAATGCAGACGACAGTCACTGATCCGAAAGAGGTATTGGCATAAAATACACAAAGCTAAAATGAAAGATTAATATAAAATATAGTAACTAGCTTGAAATCAAAATGGAAGAAGACATATGAAATTGTTAAACATAGTTGCTCACTGTGCAGCTGGGTAATGAGTAGTTGACTAGCCCATAAATAAGACAAACTATAGTGAAACATTCAGATTGTGTTTTTCTGATATTACTGATCTGTGATCCATGAATTCAATCTTTTTTGTC